>JAJQWJ010000004.1:28128731-30656231 GCA_023637945.1 Phaethornis superciliosus | reverse complement strand
AGAAGAGGGTAGGTTTAGGTTAGACAACAGGAAGAAATTCTTCACCATGAAGCTGGAGAGATGCCGGCACATGTTGCCCAGGGAAATTATGGATGCCCCTTCCTTGTAAGTGTTCAGGGTCAGATTGGATGGGGCTTTGAGCAGCCTGGCGTAGTAGAAGGTGTCTCTGGCCATGCAGGGGATTTGGAACTAGATGATCTTTAAGGTCCCTTCCAACCCATACCATTCTGTGATTTTATGCAGAGGGCCTGCTTTCAGAAGGGCATGGTGCTGATGGCAATTAAATCAGGGACAGCAATGCCAACCATCACAAGGCCTTTGAAAATGCAGATGGTGAACAGATACTATACATAGATAACTTGCCACCTGAATGAACCAGGGGGAAAGTCTTCCTCTGTTCCGTTTATGGAGTTCTGAGCTGTCCAGACCGCTGATACTGGCATCACCAGAAATTCTTTGCAGGTTTCCAACCTGCAGACCAGTGACATATATCAAAGGCAAACATTCCGTTTTCCTGTGTTCTGACCCGTTTGCCTCCAAATGGCAGGGCTGCATCTGAATAAGGGCTGAGAACGGAGGCAGAACAAGGGTTTGGTTTTTTTCACAGTAAAATAGGGTGAACCACTGGATATCAACTAGTCAGGCCTGAGGAGCTCCTGCAGCCTCACATGACTCAAGCAAATGTCAGAGCTGAGGCTTGTGCTTCACGGGATGTAAAATGCAGCCCCTTGGGGATGATACAGGACATGACCCTGAGATGTCAGGATTTACAGCATTCATGCCAAGTAGGCAATATTAGTTGATTACAAGACCAATGTTTGAACTTTGCTTTCCTTGTCATTATCTTTCTCCCTTGTTTTACCTCATCTCATTTTTCCATATTCCTAGGAGGGCAGATTTTATTTGTCCTTCCACTTCACAAACATCTGAAGGGCAAGAGCTGTAATTAACTTTTATGGCTATTTAAGGCTAGATCAGAAATAGTTTCTTGTGTAATTATGTTCAGAAACAAGCACTTGCCGTCTGTGGTGAAGCTGCAATGTGAAGTACTCTCCTCTCTGACCCCAAATCTTCACTCCTAGAAAACACATTTTAAAGAGACCATTAAACGTCATTATAACAAGCTTCAAACTGACAACAGAACATGTGGAAAAGTTGCTCAAAAAAGTAAACACCATCAGTGAAATAACTGTTTCACCCTCTTCTGGAGTTTGTGGCATAATTTTACTTGTTTCCAAATTATCATTGATTAATAATTACCATATAGTTTTTCAAGAACTGCAATCTCTTTTGCTCAGCTTTTCAGAGAATTCCACAGGAGAAAGGCACATTAGTGGTGTGTAGGGAAACTCAAGGAATAGATGCACTCCAGAGCACTGGAGTTGCTCCACATTGCTACCAGAACCAACCAAGCAGGTAAAAATCCAGGCTGCCATTAAATGATGATGTCCAGCTGAAAAATTTGTATCTGTCCGCTTTTATGTCAGCTTGCTTGTTATCACACTCACTTTCCTGAATTCATACTCACCTGAAGAAGTGATGCTCTTTTTGCTACTGCAGCAGCTGCTTTTTCTTCCAAGAGTGCCAAAGGAAATGGATTAGCAATAGTAAAGGGATAAATTAAGATAATAAATTGCTAATATCAAATACTGTCAGCATTGGATAAGTCTTCATATTCTCACTTTTAGATGCAGGGATAAAAAAGGACACTATGACAATCTGCCCCTCTTAAAAAAAAAATTTAAAAAATTAAAAAATCATAGAATCATCTGGGTTGGAAAGGACCTCTGAGATCATCAAGTCCAACCCTTAATCCACTGCCACTGTTGTTTCAAGACCATGGCACTAATGCCACATCCAGTCTCTTTTTAAAAACCTCCAGGGATGAAAAATCCACCACCTCCCTGTGCAGCCCATTCCAATGTCTGATCACCCTTTCCGTGAAGAAATTCTTTCTAATATCCAACCTAAACCTCCCCTGGCACAACTTGAGTCCATGCCCTCTTGTCTTGTTGAAAGTTGCTTGGGAAAAGAGCCCAACCCCCCCTGGCTCCAGCCTCCTTTCAGGGAGTTGTAGAGAGCGATGAGGTCTCCCCTGAGCCTCCTCTTCTCCAGGCTGAACACCCCCAGCTCCCTCAGCCTCTCCTCATAGGGTATGTGCTGGAGTCCCTTTACCAGCCTGGTTGCCCTCCTTTGGACCTGCTCCAGGACCTCAATCTCCTTCCTGAACTGAGGGGCCCAGAACTGGACACAGGACTCGAGCTGTGGCCTCACCAGGGCTGAGTACAGGGGCAGAATCACTTCCCTGGACCTGCTGGCCACGCTGTTCCTGATCCAGGCCAGGATGCCATTGGCCTTCTTGGCCACCTGGGCACACTGCTGGCTCCTGTTCAGCTTCCTGTCAATCCAGACTCCCAGGTCCCTCTCTGCCTGGCTGCTCTCAGCCACTCTGTGCCCAGCCTGGAGCTCCCCATGGGGTTGTTGTGGCCAAAGTGCAGGACCCGGCACTTGGCCGTGTTGGACCTCATCCCCTTGGAATCAGCCCAACTCTCCAGTCTGTCCAGGTCCCTCTGCAGAGCCCTCCTGCCTTCCAGCTGATCCACACTCTCTGATTTGGATCCACAGAGACTCAACCTTATTGTTACTGACCTCAAGTTCTACAGAGTCAGGAGACTCTCTAACATACAGAGCCACCCCTCCACCTCTCCTACCTTGTCTGTCCCTTCTGAGAAGCTTGTAGCCATCCATGGCAGCACTCCAGTCACATCAGTCATCCCATCACATTTCTGTGATGGTGACTACATCATAGCTTTCCTGCTGCACGATGGCTTCCAGCTCCTCCTACTTGTTTCCCATACTGTGTGCACTGGTGTACATGGACTTCAGCTGGGCTGATGATTTTACTCTTAACTCAGGCTTTCCACCCTTGGGCTCATCTTTGGAGAGCCTGGTTTCAATGCCCTCCTCCTTCAAACCTAGTTAAAAGCCCTCCTGATCAACCCTGCCAACTTACGGGCTATAGTCCTTTTGCCCCTGCAAAAGGAGTACCTACCCCAAAGGAAAGAATTTACTTGCTGTTGTGAAGCAATAATTGCAGAAATTAGATACTTAGGCATGTTTTGCTTCTGTTAAGGAATTGTTTTTAAGCAATGAGCCTTCGACAATTTAATGTCCAAAAGAAAAAGAAGCTAGACTTCTCTTGGCATAGAAAGTTGAGGTACACAAATTAAAATACCTTTTTAGAAAACTGCATTTAAAACTTGAAGTGACTCTTTAGTTCAGTAGAGGGTTTTTTATTCCATTTTAGAAATCAACATTACTTTTTTTGTGAAGTGCAACCTTGTGGCAAGCAGCAAACCTTTGCAGATGAAGGCCCTTCCTTGGGTACTCTGAGCTTGGGTATAGGCACAACACAGGGGAATTCTACTGCGAGCAGCCTTGAAACTATTGTGTAAAATCCTAAGAAGATGTAAAATGGAAATTTCACCTTATTTTAAACACGAAAATTTTTCTTTATGCTCATGTTAAATGCAAGTGCTTATTAGTGTTGACTTTTTGCCATATAAATGAATAAACAAAAAGTACAGATGATTCCTGTTATCTAAAGTCCATTTAAACCATCGTCACTTCTAATTCATGTGTGACATAATAAATCAATTACTCAATACTGTTTAGTCTTATTTCATTTTTTATCTTCATCTTTGGTGTTCATACTGTGAATCATTCCTAGATATTGATTTGTAGAAGGTGTTACAAAGAGACAAAATTCTACTTGGAGGCTTTAGGTGCAATTATACTGTTTGGAGCTACTGTTTTTTGGTTTTGTTTTGGGTTTTTTTGTTTGTTTGTTTGGTTTTTTGGGGGGTTTTTTTGGTACATTTTCTGATAGTCTGGAGAGAAATATTGTTTTTCCTGCAAACTCCAAGCTTAATAGCCTAAGACCATTTCAGCTACAACACAACTTTCAGCTTCTAAACAAACCTTCTTCCCCTCCTCTCTTCTCCTGTGAGATGTTTTTCTTTGGAAAAAATTCCTTCAGCTCAAGGGCTTTTATCTGTATCAGTAATATTGTCCCAACCTTTCTGAACTCAAGCAAAATAAAACTTAACACCAGTAGTAAACAGACAGGTTGTGTGGACAGCTGAATATCCTCTTAGGCAGTCATCCCATCACCAGTTCAGCCTCAGTCTGAGGATGTTTAATTTTGCAGCATTGCTTCTATCTTTCTTTGCAACTTCCTTTGCTTCAAGCAAATAACCATGGGTCACTGTTGTGCTGAACAGGGGCACTGACTTCAGCAAGATACCTATCCTATTCCTTGAAGAGCTTACTAGTTATAAAATCAAAATCCATGGTTGGCTGATTGCCCAAATGTCAGTTTCTATGTGTATGAAAGTGTAATTTACTGAAAAATTAAATTTTAGATCCATCTCCTTCGCCCCAAGCATTTGAAGGGTGAAGAGGAAAAAGAGATGCACATAATTGCAATTCACAGAGGCTTACCTTTGATATTTCTGAGCATTAAGTGTGGGATTGGCAGGTTGAAAAAAAAAAGCACATTTATGCTCCCCATTTAAAACAATACACAGAAATCAATCCAAGCTTTATTTTAACTGAAATTGTGCTGTTTTAACTTCCTCCAATGAGTAGCGAGAAGCAAGTACTGTAAATGCCATTTCCTTTTCCCCATAAAGCAGCACCTCAACAAAGTATCTGCGCCAGCACTTTCATTCTAAATTGGAGGTTAAACGACATTTCAAGTTAAAATCCAGTTTTGAGAGAGGAGATCCAGACATATTGCTCAAAATTAATATTTTGAAAATAAATATCTTGGTTTTAATCAGGCTTCCTTGCCAAATTATCCTTTCTGTAGCCAGATGTCTAGCTGGCAGGAATTTTTTGGTCAATAAAAAAAAAATATTACAAGCTAAATACTTTTCAGCAATAAATCTCATTTTGGGAGTCATTCCAATTCTTTGCCACCATAAAGCCATTATTAATTAGCCTTGCACACATAGGAGAGATGAAACTTCTGGGGTTAGAACTGTGTAAGTTACTAGAATTGTTAAGCTTTGTGTCCTAAGCAGGTGTTCATGCAAATTGTGATTCCAGTGCCCCACATGAAGAGGAAATAAACTGTACAGCCTAATAACCCACCAGCTTCCTCTAGATTTTTCAGTCTGCCCTTGAAAATCTTTCTTTCTTTCAACTCATGTTGAAAAATGAGTTCACGTGGGACATCTTTCCCAAATTCTGTCTTTATTGTAGGCAAGCAATATATAGAAACTTTTAAACTTCCAGGATATATTGTACAATTATTGAACTATGCTACAGCATATGAACAGCTGCCTTTTATGTTTTCACAGTAATGTCATATTGGTAGCATAAGATTTCTTGTTACAAACTTGCTTCCAGTTCCTTTTTATTCCTTATTGGAAAATTCTGCAGGTAGGAATAGAAATTTATGTTACCTGGAATGTAGAAGGAGAGGTGAGATATCATCACTGTGCTGTTTCACTTCCCTTCACCTTTCTTCAAACTCATGAAGTATTTCAGCACATTATCATTATCCCTCTGAATGCTCTCCTCTGGTATTGTCATAGGGGTGGTGATTATCAGTGCAGTGCAGTGCAGTTTTGTGCCTCAACACCCATCTTGAAATAACTGAAAAAGGCTTCGTAATAAGACTTCATAATTCTGCTAGTAAAAGGCTACAACCTTGACCCTTATTTCAGTATTTTATCATCATTGCTAACTCTAGCTAACTGTCTTACCTGTCCTTAGATCCTGTTCTACTTTCTGTCTTTTCAGGGTTAGACACATGGCACAGCATCAATATAGATACTAAATAAATATCTGAATTATGTTATCAAAGGCAGCCATTAAGCTGGCTATCATGGTCTAACTTTAATAAATCTGTGTTGTGCTTGATTACAATTGCATTTTCAATGTTTGTTTTGGAGACTGTCATGCTGCTGAATCTAAATAAATAAACTTGTAATTGCATAGGATATTTTTACTTTCAATTCCCCCCCAAATGTTTCTGCTCCTGATTGCACGATAAAATTATTGAAAATAAAATTATTCAAATACCTTACAGAGGTGCTTATTTTCCTATGTAATGTTTGGGTTCTTGAATGGAAGTCAGCTGCTGCCTTGCTGCAGATACATTTTTTAGTTTGTTTTGTAAGGCAGTTTCCTCTCTCTTCATAAGTGTTTAAATCTTTATGTACAAGATCAGCATAGTTTATCTTATGGAAAACAGAGGTATTATATGACTGACATAGAAAAATACATATGGATTATGCAATCTTTACTCTGCATTTATTGCATTTTCATTTATATGGTAAAAAAAAAAAATTCTTTCCAAATTTGCTAAGGTGAAATGAAGCTTTGGCTGATTTAATTTCTAAAATTATTTATCTGTCTCGTATATTCCCAAAATCTCTATTCATTTAATATTGTGTGGACAGAATCTGCAATACTGAGTCATTACTTGAATGTATTAGTTACTGCCTATTGATTTGCTTTTTATAAGAGAAAAATAATTAAAGAGTCAAACTTAGAGAAAGCCAATACTTCTAGAAAAACTAAGAAGGATTTTTGTTTGTTTTTTTGTTTTTTTTACTTATACAGTCAATACAATCTAAGTCAAAACAATAACAATATTAGGCCAATACCTGTTTGAGGAAAAAGGGTCTATCACCAGTTACATCCCTGGACTTTGATTTTCTTAGCATTGTTAGCAATATTTATTCATCAATCTCCAAATTTTACATAAATTGCACAGTTATAATTTGTGTGAGAGTTTTTATCTGACAACACTGAAGAGATCTCTGCTTATATCCAATCCATGGCTCCTTTTTTTTCCTTAGTGGTGACAACTTTCGCTACCTATGTCATAGTTCCTTGTAACTCTGTTATCAGTCCAACATGAATTTAGCTGTATTTACTCATAATTTGCAGATATCCTTTACAGCTGCATTATACAAGCCTGATATGAATAAAGGTTCATGTGAAGAATAGGGAGCAAAAGTCATGGAGAGAAGTGACATCACATGTTTCATAATTGCTGCACCCAGGATTTCTTAGTTAGTACCTTTTTGCACTTTTGCACTTCCTTTTCTTCACCTATAGACTTCTGCTACTTCTTGGCTCTGCATAATAAGTGAAAGCCTGTAGTCATCACACAGTTTTCTGATGTTTGTTTATTTTTCTTAATTTTCATATAAGCTGGCCATTTAAGATTTTAAACCTGAAACTATTTTTCCCCATCAGATGAGCTCAGGAACAAACACCAAGCAACTACAATGAATGGCAGTAACTTTTTCTCCACACTTGGTATAATTCAGCATACTGCAAATGGTGACCAAAGAACATTCTTCAGTTTCCCTTTCCCTGTAATTGATGTGATTACTGTTCCTTTTCTTTTTTAAGAACAGTTATAAAAATCTACCTTGCTTCCTTCTCCTTTGTGTGGCATCTGTAACTAGCAGGTAGTTTTATTCCTAAATATGAGTTATGTATGCACAGTTTTGTTACTGTTCATGCCTCATGCTTGGTAAAACGGGTTAAGATTATAAGCCATCTTCCACTTGCCTAGCCAAGAGTACTTATGTGCCTGTTTACATAATTTTTAATGTATAAATTACTTACCTCCTTTCAATTTAGTAAGTGTGCTTTAACTACACCTGGTACTGAAGCCACAGCATGTAGAAGGCATGGCTAGAAGGAGGAAATAAATAACCCTTGCTTTTCCTTTATAACTTCCAGAAGAGCTCCTTCAGACTGAAGGAGCTCAGTCCAGATTTCTTTCTACTTCTCTTGAAGCTGTCAGACAGAGTGGCAAGAGACAGCTTGACTTTATAGTTCAACAATTAGAGGGTTGAATATATGATGTAGGGTTCAGTAGTCTGAACCCAGGAACATCTCTGTATGAACTAATGACTGCTAATTTAGATTCAATGAGACATCACAGGAAGACAGTCAGGTGATTTATTGGTATTCAGTTATGATGAGAGAGAGGAGGAAAGTTTTGAAGCCAGATACCTCAAGCCATACCTCAGGCTGTAAAGGCAGGTGTCAGGTTGTTGCTATTTTACTGGCTCATCTGGAATAAATTCAACAGCAGTTTTATGTGGTTGTTTTTCTGAGGCTATCCTACATCATGATGTCTAAGGCTTTTTCTCAAAGTACAAGGGACATGGGTTTAAAATCCTGCAGGAGAGAACTGAAGCAAGGTCTCTTATTTCTAGGGAGAATGCCCTGCCATGGGAGAGAGAAAGGGGAGAGAGAGAAAAGAAGTGAGAGGGTGAAAGATCAAAATCAAAATAGAATAGAATGAAGGCTGCTGCCAGCTGTCTTTTCAAATGGATATCCCCTTCAGACAGCTGTGTTTGAATATACAGCTGAAGTGTTTTCTTGGTGGTGAATCTCTTTTCACAGATCCACTTAAAAGCATCAAAAGGAACAAAATTATATTCTGTGAATAAAACTGGATTTCAAAAATATTGCTCTCCTCAAAATTTCCTTGTAGCTCCCTCCCTGGACACCAGCTAATTTGTAAAACATTTCCACATGCCTGGCCAAGGTGTCTACTTCTAGGTTGGATTCTGCTTGTGTCTCATTCTAGACTTGATCTTTCCACAAAAGTACTTTGTAAAAGAATTCTGGGTATATAGGCTAGGTGAAGTCAGCTGACACTGTCTGTCAGCAAGTTAACTAAATTTTACCAGATTTTACAGAAATATGCATGAGAAAGTCTTGCAGGTGAAGTGGGAAGAGTTAGTGGAATTCTATTAAAATCAACACAGAATTAGCATTGCAAAGATGATTTATTGATGCTGGGGGATGATGAAAGAGGAGGTAAAGCCTGAAGTAAATCTATCAAGACAGCTGACAGTTTATGCTCTTTATTTCAAAGCAGGTGGCCAACCACCATTTATAAAATACAGCAAAATAAACAGTTTCAGTCAGACGCAAAAAAGTGCCATGTCTTCAAACAACAGACTGGCTCGGTGCCGACATGCCATCATAATCATCTGAGTAGTGCTGATACTGGTCAGTAAGGAGAGGCTGATGCAAGTCATCTTTATTTTTCTTGACACGTACAATACATGCAGCAGCAGCGAAGATAATGGCAACAAGGACCAGTGCTGTCACTATTGCAATAGTTATCATTTCTGTGACACGGAGAGCCCGACCTACAGGAAGGAAAGCAAAAAGGAAAATAATCAAAAGTTAATCTCAAGTATATGAATTAATATCACTAGGTCAGACCAAAGCTCAGTATCTGTTATTATTCAATCGGTTGTGAAGTAGAATGAGTTTAATGTTTGGTTGATCACATTTGTTCCAAAATTTCAAAGACTTTCAGTCTCTTGTTACATTCTAAAAACGGTATTGGACCTTTCTTGTGCTGTCTGGATTGTGAGGTATTTTCATTCTCTGTAGTGATGTATTGGATGCATATAGTAAGGGAATAATGATATTCTGCAATGTTTAGATCCAAGTGATAACATCTCCAAAACTGAAGTGGATAGTAGGAGCTTCATGCAGGAACACCAGTAGCTATTTAGCTCTACTAAATCTCAAACACAGCAAATTCGGAAAGCCAGGCAAGAAAACAGAAATACGAAAGCATTAAATATTGTTTGTGAAATTTGAACCAACTTTCCTGGATGATGCATAAACTTAATGGAGAAAGACATGATGCAAAAAAAAGAGGAATCATCCAGGTTGGACAGTTTACCTGGCCACTCGACGTCATAGCTGTATCCAAGGTTTTCTGGTGCAGTCACAAACATTTCATTATTGGTCACTGGAGGCCAGAAAGGCACCATATTATAATGTCGGTTATGTCCAATAGGGGCATTCTCCAGTGGATATGTTGATACATCTAAATTTGAAAGTCAAATCACACTTTTGTAAATAAAATCAAAGCAATATGCAATCTTTTTTTTTTTTTTTTCCCCCGACAGTGACATGGGGGGTGGGTACCTGGATTTTTTTTTGTTCCTAACCTATATTAATCAAGAAGGATTGATTTTCTAGTATAACAGATCCAGAATGGAGGGGTCTGTTCTGTCCACAAATGATATCTCTTTTTAAAAAAAAAAAACACAAGTAAATGGTAAAACTTTCAGATTATGTTAGATTTTTCATTTCTTTGCACATAACAAAAGGAGAGATATGTATATGTGGAGGACTTGAAAAACCTATTTGCTACAATCTGTCTTTATCTCATTGTAACAGTGATGAAGAGTCCTGTCATGAAGTTCAGGAGGGCAGCTGGTATGAACTCCGGTGGAATTTTTTTCAAACTGTTGAAAATCAGGAGTAAGTCAGCTGAAGAAAAAAAAAAAAAAAATCTTGATGATATAAAAGCTTGTGGTAGATCATGTAAGTACCACCAGGGGATAGAATTGCTCTTTGTTGATATGGGAAAAATACATGACATAGGTTGTGGTAGCTGAACAAAGAAGTCTCAGTTGTGCAACAGCAGCTGCCTTCTGTAGAAGGAAGAGGAGGGTGGCTTGTCCTAGGGAGAACACAGTGGCTGCATTATTCATACTTATGCAAAGACATTAAGTTTATGCTGAATTCTCTACCCAGTTCACAGATACCAATCTCCTTCCTTCTTTATTTCTTTTTTTTATTTCCTTCCTTTTTGTTCCTCCCTTCTATCCTTTCTATCTCTCTCTTTTTATCTTCCTCCCTTATCCCTTAAGTTAGAGAAGCAAGGGCAGCAACAAAGACCATCTCTTGAAAGGATATGGAAATGGTTATGGAATGGAGGTAGTAAATCACAAAAGTCGTCAAAATTAATCATGCGGGTGTGCCTGTCATCTGATCTTTTTTGACAGGAAGAAACAGATGTTTACTCAACACAGTGATGCAGTGTCTGTGAAGTATCTAGATATTCCATGGCTATAGTATCTTTGTTCTGCAAAGACAGTGTACTAGCACTTTTTTTTCTTTTTTTTCTTTTTCTTCTTTTTTTTTCTTTCTTTTTTTTTTTTTTTTTTTTCAGTAGTGTCTGGTGTCTCTGGCCAGGTCCCTTCAGAGACAATGATTTGAAAATTATGTCAGCAGGATGGGAAAGGGAGTTTGCCTCTTATTATATCATCTTTATTAATTATACTAACTGCTGAGATTCCAGTCCTGATTCCTAACCCACAAGAGGTAGCTGAACTCCTGTGAATACAAAGACTGACAACCACACATTTTATCTCTGTTCATGAGGAAATCTTACCGGCAGAATACCTTCTCAGCCACTCATCAAAAACAGCATCTGTAAATGTGTGCAGGAGGACAAAAATGGGATCATTTGGTGACAAATGAGTTTGTCCTCCTGTCCCATTCAAAAATAGATGAGCCAAATTATGAAGACTTCGAACTGCTGGGTCATATTTCCCTGAAGGATCACTGTACCCTGAATATGCAAACAAAGAAAAAAAAAATTACCAGTGAATATTTTGTTTAGTAGCTTTGGTCCCAAATGAATAGTTCTTTTACTCAGAAAGGATGTGATGTTGTTGTGTTGTCCTGCTTAACATAAATGGGTAGCTAATTACTTACTGGCATTTGAGAAATGTCCCTAGTGTGCATAATTTTCAGACTAAAATAGACTTTACAAAAGAATGCTGAGAATGTGGTTTGCAAAGCTGCTAGGATCTAATACAAAAATAACCAAGACAAACCACATTATAGCATGAAAATAAAGGTTTTCTATTTGGGACCTTCTTAGCTTTCAGAATAACTGAAATAGTTGCATGTTTTCTAACTGATAACTTAAATGTGTATATGTTACAATCTATCCTAATGAGACAGCTGATAGGTTTCCACACATCATTTCCATTCTTATTTCAAGCATGTCTCAGAAAGCTTCACACTGTCTGTTTTTAAAATGAAGATACCTTGTGTAACTCAGTTAATGCCCAGCTCTTGGTACCCCTCATGCCAGAAGTCAGGATGTGAAGCATCATGAAAACTTCTGATATTTTCTAGCTCTGGCCAAACTTTGTGGAGAGTTCTGTACAGTTAATGGACTAAAACCGTGTTTAATTACCTAGATATTGGTAGCCCATTTGTCAAAAGTATTAACCTTCCAAAACTTTAATATATACTTAAAAGGTTGGTGCAGATTCTTGATTTCAATCTCCAAGAGAAAGAAATGGAACAGATCCTTCCTGTCATAGGAATTACACCTCTTCAAAAAAAGCCAGGCTATCTATGGTGGTCTGGAAGGGATCCAAACTGTCACTTGGTAATCTTTTTCTCATGAACCCTAGTCTCTTCTGTTAAAAATTATTGAAGTGCAGAAGCAGTTGGCAGGATAGTGGCTGAACAGCATAGATAAATATTTAAGCTAGTTTATGTGTTGGGAGGCGTGTGTGTTCAGATGCCAGTGGCTGCAAATTTCCTTTTAAACGTGAAGTTTAGAGAAAAACTGAGTACTACAACCCAGAGAAAAGGGTCTAGCTGTAAACCCTGTACCCAATTCTTAACTGTTACCTCAATACCTTTCCACTAAGTACTACCATGGCTTAAAATTTCTTTCACTTTCTTTAGTTTGTTAAATCAGGTACAAGAGGAAGAAGCATTTGTTTGCTTCATTTAAGCATGCAGCTGAATGGATCTATTTTCAGCAACAGCCATTGACTACTAGGTTGCAAGGACCTGGTCTCATCTAGTTTCTGTTTTAGGATGACAGTGACAGACTTCTGAGGCTTCTACAGACCTAAATAATTGACACAAGCTATAAAGTTGTTTGCCTAGATCTTCTTTCCACTTAAAATTAAGCTTATACTATGAACATGGTGTTCTTAGCATACAATAGACTGTCTCCAAACTCAAACTTCCAACATACTACCTTGACTTATCTATATGGAGTTGTTCCAAAAACTTTGCATGTTTACCTTCTACTGTGTTACGGAAACTGTCGGTTGAATTGGAATAGAAAGGAGGTGTATCAAATATATCAACTTCCAAACACTGAGCAACATCTTCAGGCTCTGGAAGACGTTGTACCATAGGCCGTGCAACATTTCCAGCAGGATTTCTTCGGATGGGACCGCCCTCTGTGCCTGGGGGTGGACAGGAGAGAAAAAAAAACCTGGTGCTAAGCAGTAGGCCTCAGAGCGCATCCTTCTAATGACTGAACCATGGGAAAAAGAAAAAAACAAACCAAAAAACAACCCTTGTAAATTGCACTTAAACTGACTTATCAGATCAGTTCCTTGTGTCAGGCAAAGAAACTGAATCTTCATGAGGTCATGTGTATCCTTTGCACTAATGTTTAAGAAAGCATTTTACTGAAATTTGTAGTTCAGTAAGTACTCTGGGACAATTTTCTATAGTTTCTCAATGTGTTTTGATGAGACCCAAGACGAAATTTTTTATGATATCCTGTTATACCATCTGGGGAAAGAGCATGTTGTGCATGTGACTAACCTGACATTTTGTTTTTTCTTTCAGTTTTACCTCTGTTTCTTATGAAGATGCTAAGTTGTGTCTTGAAGTTGATGAATATACAAGAATCTTGTTGGGGTTTTTTAGTTCTTGTAGCTGAGATGTGTTAGGATTTAGTATTTTTTACAATTAAAACATGCTTCACACAGTTAATATAAGGTTTGTTAGATATTCTTTTCAGAGCAGAGTACCATGAAGGTGATAAATGTAGTAGTGAGAAGAAAACTTAACTTCAGTTAAGAAATGACAGTGCCAGATTTAAATATTTAAGGTGCACAAGATTAATAGATACTGTGTAAAAAGACAAGTCAAAGCATTTAGCTCTTCCTCTCTTACAAGCTCCTAATCAAATTTTGAATTGCTTGGTGCCACAGTGCAAGATAGATGATAAGTATGTATTATCTCAGAAGACTGAAGAATATTTAAAAACACTTTAAAATGTTTTGACTGGGAAAAGCCATTGCAACTTAAAGTACTATATTTATTCATTATTACAAAGATTTTCTCTCCAAATATCCGACAGCAGTCATGCTTACTGTTGCAGATGGTTCCCAAAGTTTCATAGTCTTCCACGTTTTCACATATTACTCTCCACTGAGAGAAGATTGAGTTCTGGCTGATAAGAGAGACATCAAAATTGCTTCTAGCTCCCATCATGTCATCAGAGCAGATATCACAGGTGTTTTGTCCAGTTGCAAAGTTCCAGTAGGGCAGTCCAAAAGTGGGGTCCTGCAGCATGTTCTAAACCACATAAATATAATGTTAATACACGTGTGCTTGAGATAGTTAAAATATTTGCTGCTAGAAGAATGCAAAAAAAGGAGTTAAATACGATTTTGTAACATGTCAGAGTCCTGCCTCATGGAGGAGAAGAAATCTATGGAAAACCTATGAAATCTATGTACAAATTTTAGTAGTTTTTTAAATTGATACTCTTGTTCAACAGAATGGATACTTGGACTATTGAAATGAGTCATGGATCTTCCTTTTTAATAAAACAGTACCTCTTCCATGAAACCATATTGTGAGTAGTAAGAAACATCATTTAATACTGACACCCCATTTTTCCAGCATAACTAAGACTACATGGAACAGCTGAGCAGATGGAAAAGTAAGGAAAAAAGGGACTGGCCTTTCAAATTCTTATTGATTTGTGCTGAGTTGGACTTCAACAATACTAGGTTGTGTCCTAGCTTCATATATATACCAGGACGAGATGGCTGGTCAAACCAACTTAAATAATTGTCAAATTTATTAACATAATGATAAGTATATATTAAATCACTCAGTGCTAGAACTCCTCAGGACTTCCATCTAATGAAAAGCCACTTACATCAAATGTGAATTTTTGAAGGGACTTTGTGCCTCAGCCTGATGCAGAGTGATTTTTTTAAATACTTGAAGTGATTTACCTGATCCGTTGCAGTACTTGAACAAATAAAATGTGGTTCTGGATCCCAAATCCATCTCTCAATACTTTTCTGTAGAACTTCTGCTATTCTGATTAGTCATAGTTAAGAATCAGGGTTTTGATGTTAAAAAGAACACTGACCAATAACTTCTATTGGTCCAATAAAATGCATTCTGTAGGTATATGTAGAATCTACATCTATTAAATAGATTTTATGTTTTCCATACTCTGATTGGAATATTAGTCTTAGCATCTCTATAATAGCAGTCTAAAACCTGAATTCATTCTATTAACTTTAGTATACCTTGAGTTACTGTAGTAGAAGAAGAATTAATTTAGTGCATAGAAAGAGCTGCTATAATTTTTGCCTACTGGAATATGGGGAGAAGTTTGTTAATTGTACAAAACATAGCATGAATGCATGGCTTAACATTAACCATGAACCTCACCTGCATGTCTCTTTCAAGCTGAAGTAGATGGTACCTATGCCAAGTGACAAAAGCTGGTCCCTCATGGGAGAAATCAACTCCTCCAAAACTCTGCTGCCCTCGACCAAGGAAAGTTTTCCTGACAGAATAGTAATGAGACCACACAAAGTAATTATAAATGGAGATATTCTCGAATTGTGGTGTGTTGCCATCTGATCCAAATATTTCCTCACGTCTTCGTGTGGCAATAACAATGTCAGGATGGGTTGTCACCTTGGCTTGGTGCAAGGCATTCACAAAATGCCTCCTTTCTTCTGCACTCAGATCCAAAAGATTCCTCCTGACTGTGAGAATACAGAAGATGAAAGTTATTAAAGTATTAGACATAAAAGTCTAATCTCTAAGTTATTTGCTACTAAAAATTGTGTTTAAGTCCCTTTTTCTTCAAGCATTCCTCCATTTTTTATTTGTGCAGTTCAGAGGGTAATGAACATAAATAGAAAATGTAATTTATTATCAGAAGGGTTGAGACAAATAAAGCCCTCCACCTTGTGATTTTAATGCTTTTAGAAGTAATCTCACAGATTATCCTTCCATTCTGTCAGAGAAATTACAAAGACAGTTTTTTGTCACACAAACCTTTCAGAAATTCATCCAATATACTTAAGGTTTCCTGTGGTAATGCTGTACAAGGAAAGAATTCTATGCATGGATTTCTAATAATCAGAAGCTCTGCTACTTGAAACTTAGTGTAGTACATTGTTTATGCTTGCACATCTCTAGGAAAAATGGAAGATTCACCACTGAACTGTAAATTCTACACAGTTCAACATCTCTCTTTAGTGTCATTACCTGCTATTATTAACAACTACTAGATATTGGTTCTTTTTAGCAGTGTATCTCAAAACCTTTTAAAAATATCATTGTCCACAAATAGACAGTGATATGAGAAAGAAAAATGACTTATTGAAATACTATTATATAAGTAAGAGGAATGGAATCCACTTCCCACCAGTCCCAGTCTAGGACTCTTTTACCTGGACTGAGGTTTCAGACTAGATTTAGACAAAAGCACAGGTAGAAGTCCTCAAAGCTATTCTTCAACATGCACTCCTTTTCATTATAAAAATACTGTAAAATCCATAATTGTTCAGATGAGGGATAGACTATGTTGATATGAGAAGCAATAGGTCTTCACCATAAATCAATATGAAGAGTAAAAGTGAATTACACTTCAATGTAGGAAGTTGATTAAATGCTGGATATTTTGGCTTCATCGAAGTTTTTAGAACTACTTCTATGAAGCATGAGTTTCATCCAAGGACTCTGTATCCTGTAAAATGTTTTTCTCTTTTGCAGAACTGAATTGATTTGCTAAACCTGGTTATTGAAGGGGTTTTAGTTGTTGATTTTAAGTAGTGCACTAAAAATATGCATCTAGTTTGAGTTACATAGATATCTTAACCTTTACATTTTCCAAAATATATGCCTGAGCCACAATAAAAAGTGGCACTATTATTAAACCTAGGCATGAATTTAGAAAACATGAGGGCACCAAACAACATTTGGCAGCTATGTTATATGGGTATGCCAACAGTAGTCTAGCAATTATTTCTGAAGTTTGAGCAGCTGGGGCCAGTTCTGTGGATGGACAAAAGAGGTGACCTCCATGTGGAAACTTAAAGCATAATAAGAACCTATTTCCCATATTTCAACTCATGTTTTCATGTGAGATAAATCTGATTTGCTTAGCATTTTCCTGGATAGTAAAGGATTTGACAAATGAGATAAGTAAAAAATGGTTTTGTATACCCTAGAAATCAGCTAAAGCTGCTTTTTTTCCTATCTCCAGATTTATCTGACTAAGTCTGTGTGTGTTAACATTTATTTCTTGTTAATTTTTCAGGGTTATTGTCATTATTAATGAGAACAGACCAGAGCATCAGAGGGTGCAACCTAGCTTGTCAGATTCGATTCATGAGCCATACTTACTGCTATCTAGCTATCTAGTATGCTTCTTGGAGTTCAAAGGCTGAATAAGTTCCTAGGGTATTTTACAAAGCCCTCGATAAGTTGTCTTTAAGGAATATTTTTGTTTAGATTTTGAACTGGTAAGCAGTTCTTTGTTAACCCTTCCTGGAACATATACTTGTCTTCATGGAGCATTTTCTACCTGGTAAAAGTAGTGTCAATGCTGATTTCTGTTTCTGCAAGAGGTACTGCACACCTGTGCTAGAGAGCTGATGTTTCTCAAGTCAGCAGAACCCCTCGCTCATTTGTGAGATTTTGGGTTTTAAAGGATTTCCATAACATCTTTGAACTTTTGCTAATAAAGACGGAAGTCTTGTTCATTCTGGTGTTTTGACTTGAGACCAGGATCTGTTCCCATTTATTCTTGTCTTTTTCAATTGTCCTACAACATTCAACATTTTTCATGTCCCAAAAGGGATTTCATAAGTTTTTCAAAAATTTTTAGACCCTTATTTACTGATATTCTGGACTAAACTGAAACAGGACAATTCATAGAAAGGCCCACAAGTCCCTGTGGTGATTCATCTGAACAGTTCATAGCTATGAGTTAAGGCTTTTAAGGACATGGATAGCAACTAGGTAAGTAAGAACTTAGAAGGCCAGGTATGTAGTTTTGAATATATTAAGGGGTTTTGAATAAAAAGAGCTGCTGTTGCACTTAGTCACAAGGTATTAAACATGCTATCGAGGTAAGTATTATTCCCAGACATACAAGTCTGTATATATTATCTTACTCTTAAATAATTCCAGAAATTTCAGGTTTTTTTACCTTAGAGGTTCTGTTCTGTACCTGATCCTAATCCTGCACTGACTACAGGTTTTGTTTCTTCCTTTTATTGGGCAGTAAATGTAGGTGTCTGGTACACAAGCTGAACACAAGCAGCTATTGGCTGCTCTCTGAGAGATCTGAACATAGAATCAGAAGATAAATTCTGATTTAACCCAAATCTTACGGAAAAGTACATTTGCTAAATAAACACGAGGAGCATTTTGTATTTTTAAAGCAAACACATAGGCGAAGTACATCTCAAAGCAAGTGCCGCCCGCAGGCAAATTTCTGATTTTCTTACCTATATTTATTGGCTGGCTACAGGTAGGTCCAGTCCATCCAGGGCGACATGACCCACAGTTAAAACCAGAGAAGTTGCCATTGCACCGACAGGTTTGGTTGAAGAAGCGGATGGGCCACTGCTCGCGGTCATCCCGCCCATCGTGGATGTACTGAGGCCCGTGGGGTCGCAAATCCACAGTCACCTGTACGCACCGTCCCCTCCCCGTGGACATACCACAGCGGTCAGTACCTGGCCCAAACACAGGGAAATAGTCTGGGCAACACACGCCACTTCTCAGCGACTCGACGGTAGCACACTGGCGAGGGAACTGAGCTGCAGCTTGGCCAAGCATGCTGAGAAGCGGTG
The DNA here is from genome assembly GCA_023637945.1 of Phaethornis superciliosus. Lineage (NCBI taxonomy): Eukaryota > Metazoa > Chordata > Aves > Apodiformes > Trochilidae > Phaethornis > Phaethornis superciliosus. The sequence continues at coordinate 30,637,470 of JAJQWJ010000004.1, read as the reverse complement.
GCAGGGAAAGGAGCAGCAGCATGGGGAGCTGCATGGCTGTGGGTCCAGCAGAGCTGGCTCCTTGCAAGAGCCAGCAGGTCCACAAACGCTGGGTTCTCCTCTCTTGTGGTGGGACAACCAGCTCCCTCTACAGAGAGACAGAGAGAGAGAGAGAGAAAGAAAGAAGCATAAAAACAAGGGATACAAACCTCCGGGCTATTTCTTCCTCAACAGAAAGCACCTCAAACCCTGCACTTTGATACTGTAACTGGAAAAGCAAACAACTTTGACTACAGACACTAATGTTCTTCTATTCCCCCATTATCTGCAGAAATGATAATAACTGCCTAGACCTATACTTGTTCACTGACTTTTAAGTGCTTCCCAAATACTCTTTCTTGATGTACACCTGACAGCCAGATTTACTTCACTGCCACAAAATGCTAAGACCTGTCTGAAGGTTTTTGAACTTTTTTTTTCTACCTTTCCCACTACCCCACCCATTCATGCCTTTCTTTTCTTCATTCAACTTGTGTATCTTATTCTCTATTCAGCATTTCCCTTCTGTGTTCCCTTACTGATCTCTAATGGCAGCTCCACCAGAAAGTGAAGCTACAACACTTCACACGTTGTACCTGTTCTCTCTGTCTGGTACCTCTCTTCTGCCGAGATCCTGTTCTATCTCTGCACAACCTGTGCAGCTGTGTCTAGCTTGAAATAAGCACTGCTAATTTCTCTCTTGGTTCAGTCTGCTTACTAATCCTTCTGCCAACAGAGTATGGCTTGGCCTCACCCTCCTTCCTCTATTAATCCCCTTTCTACTTCAGTGCATTTCACTGGACTTTAAGTACTTGAGCAGCACATGATTTCTTTCATGCTTATCTCCTTGTGATTTTACAAGTTTCAGCAAAGGTCAGAGACAAATGCTTGAATTCAAAACAGAACAACTGAAGATTTTTTTTAGGTTTTTTTTAGGGTTTTTTTTTTTTTTAATTAATCACAAAGAAAGGCTCACTTGAAAACAGACAAAGAACACTGGGGAAATTCACATTTAACAGACATTTAAAAAAATTTTAAAATCTTCAAGTGGCATTTTCAAGACCACGTCAAAATAAGTTACAAAGATATGTTATTTAGAAAATTAAACACTCCAATCTTAAACCTACAGCTTTCAATTTAGCTATTTATTTTCATACTCAAAGAAAACGACAATAATCAAATTGACATATACTGAAATGCTAAATTCTGAGCAGGTGCCATAAAGGATAATAAAACAAAGAAATTGAGGGAAACCATCTCTGAAATGAACAAAATATTTTGCTATTCTTTGCAAGGACAATTTCCACTGTGCAAAACTGGACTTATTCTTTTTATGATTTATAAATAAGGATAGCTTTCAGTGATGTGGAGATGTTTGTCAAGAGACACTGTAACTGGCACCAAGACAACACATTAACAAGTTTTCTGGGAAAAGGTTCAACCACAGTGTAAATGACATCAAGCAGAAAATGTATTACCTACTCCTGCTTCTCTACATGCAAGTCAAAATGTGAGAGTGTACCCAGTTCTGGCAGGCCACAGAAGTAGGTTTTTTTTACATTTATTCTTGCCAACCTACTGTAGACCACAGCAGTGAACTTTGCCATCTGTATCTTGTAAAAAAATATGTTACAGCATTCTCCATTTGCAGACAGGAGTACTTGATAATCCTTAAGTGAAACTCTCCTTTTCTGGCTTTTATTTTATCTTCCATTTGAGCCTATTTTCTCTTCTACTGGCTTGTTCTATGTCCTGCTTCTTTCCAAGCTTAACCCTTTTGTCTTTGAACATGTCTGTTGGGACACATATGACACAAATTCACTATTGTCACATCAGAAGGTAAACCAGAGCAAATAATAATAATAAAAAATTATCTGAAAAGAACTCTCAGATCAAAGAAGCCTACAGGTTTTAGCTATGAATATTTAGCAAGTACAGCAAATTTATAATAAGCTTAGAAGGGATAATTTCTGCTCCTTAGACAAAGTCCCAGTAAAAAAGAGTAGAGATATACTGACTAAGATTGCCTAAAACTGGTGAACACTATGTATACCTTTTGTAAGCCTTTCGCATAGCTAGCACTTGTAAATTTTTTTCAGCAGGCAAAATTTTGTTCAGCAGAGATGCACATCTGAGGATTATTCCCTTCTTTGCCTCCAGAAGTTCTCTGGAAATATTGCTGAACAGTTTTGAGGTATGCAATCACTGTGATAGTCTTAATTTTTACATTCTTGCTCTTAGGGACTCCTTCTCCCCTACTGTGCCTGGAAAGATTTGACCTTGGAGATTATCCAAATACACAAGTGTATTTTTAAGGCTCTGTTCAGAAAAGCCTTGTCTGCATTAGCAAGGTAATGAGGAAAAAGTCAGTGTGTGAACCCCTAGATCACTAATTGCCTGTGTGGACCGAAGGGCCTGCAAAGAGAGTAAAATAATAAGCCAGACATTAACATATGGTTTACACCCTTTTCCTTTGTGGAAATAATTATTTCTTGATGCTGAGGTTTCTAAGCAGCCACAAGTTAGTCGTGGCCTACAGCTTAACCTACTGGAGAATATCATGAAAATATAGCTGGTTCTGTGTGCACCTGAATGACAATGAAAGCTGATGTGCTGGTTCTGTCTTACCTCATGCTGTTAGCTATCCAGTCAAACACCAGTTATCTGGGAGCTATCCTATGGTATTTTCTGAGTGCCCATGGTTTACAAATTCTTCAGTCTATAATGTACTTCAGGAGCTGTCATAGTTCACTGAGATTTTTATTTCCCAATCTCAAGATACATAGACCCCTAGGAAAACCAGATTTTTGTCAGCTTCCCCTGAGCTGCGTGGGAAGAAGTTTAGTTTTATACTGTTACTTGTGTATCCCATGGGCATGACAAAAACACAGTGTGAGTGTTTGTGAACTGAAGATTAAAGTCATCAAGTAGATGAATTTTACAGTGGGAAAATTAGTATCTGAAATGAAGGTACAGCTGTGGTAACCTTCATCATCGCAGTCTTAACATTCTGAGGGTCTGCAAAAAAACAGCCTCCTCTTCAACCGATTTAACTGATCCATGATTTACATCACCTGTGGATCTTGGCTAGGTCGTAAATGCCTTAGCTTCTTTTTTTTAGTTTTTAGCAGTTTGTTTTTACATATTTCCTTGTAAGTAGTATCATTAGTCAATCTTTTCACAAATTAGGCCATCTCGTCAGTTTAAAGACTTTTTTTTTCTTTTTTCAAGTAGAGGCAAATAATGCTGCTTTTATGAAAAAAGCATAGCTAGGTACCACTTATGTGATAAGTGGAGGCTTTGAAGATGAGTCAGAACTGACCTTCTGTTTCTTATATCTAAGCAACTCAGTTCCAATGCAATATTCAGAAACTTTGTGTTCACATGTGAATCCAAATGCAGCATTGCATATTTATTATGAAAAGCAAGCTAGCAAACTTAAACATATGTTTCTAGATGTGAAAATATAACAATACAATTTTTCCAGAATTAAATTGTATGCATTATGTTATAAAATTCAAGTGAAATTATTTTGAATTAGTTGACTAAAATATATTCAAATTAGTATAAGAAACTATTGTCATATTTTCATTTGGAATGAGAAATATAATTTCAGATATTTATATAGAGAGCTGACACATCTATTCACTGAACATTATATAAAACCCTAGTGTTTTATAAAGAGATTGTTATGATGGTTAACAGGTTGACTCTTGCTTTTTCTCTATAGCTACACATAAAATAAGGTTTATTGAAAGTACAGGCAAGTTGCCAGGAGTAGGAGACTAGAAAAAGATACTTCTGACAATCATTTTAAAAACTAAACTTGCATTTTTTCATGGGAAGAAGTTGCCTGAGATGACAGCTATGCTAAAATTTGATGGTGGATTATTTGATACAGCAGGACCTTTACCTCCACTTGAAAATGTCAGTATTTCTTGGGATGTGCCATAAACTGTAATGTATATACTGGAAAATATGAAGCAACATCTTTTTTTTTATGTATAAATAAGTCTTTCACACTCAAACTCAAAGAAACAATGTAATTATAACTATTCCTCCTCCTCTATCCTCCAAAGTAGAAAAAAAAATCAATAGACACTGGAGACCTTCTCCTAAGGAAATCAGAAGACAAAAATAGAAAACTAGCTTCTTCAGAAAAGCTGGCAGAATTTCTAAAATATTTGTGAAAAATATTAGTAGGATTCCATGTTCTATTAGCACAAGATACACAACCCCCTCATGGGAGTCTCAATAGGATGAGTTAGGAGGCTTAGCAACATATATTAAAAGGCAAGCCCAGCAGTACCTTTCACAGAAGACAGCATGGATACAAACACTGGGATCATTAATTTTGATATGGGTTCTGGTAAGATGTTTCTTTGAAAATAAAATTCTGAAAAAGCAAAGAATTACATAAATTTCAGTTTTGGGAAGAAAGGAAAGGAACTTCAGAAATTAACACATTTTAATAGATTTTACAGTTTTAATTGCAAGATCATTCCATTTCTGTAAGCTAAAGAAATCTAGAATTCTATGTACAATGAACAAACCTGGGAACAAATTGAAAATATCTCACGTCTCAAAATAAAGAAATATATATATATGTATATAAAAAAAGGTTTCATGATAAAACTCTTTTAGAAACTATGAAAAATATATTAATTAGTGACACAGCTTTTGAATTTCCAAAGAAGCAAAACTCTTTAATAAGCCCACACAGACTAATGGCACAGATGGGTGGTAACAGCACTAACCACATTTTCAATTACTTGAAGGCATTTATGAGTAAATGTCAAGGTCCTGCATTTGACAGAGCAAATTTTTAAAGTTTATCTCCCCTTCCTCACACTACCCCCTTCCCCTTCCTCTTTTACTTTTTCATTCGATAGTTTTGATGAAGTATCTTTTGATACCTGTGAACCAAAATGGAAAAATGAAGTCTGTCTGTTCACAGGAAAAGCCAAGAATTTCCACACATAATGTTGGTTAGTGTCCATTATTGAATGTGTAACAACACAAAATTAGGAACTTCCCTCTCATATGCATCCAAATCAATAGGAAGAAGCTGTCAACATACAGTAGTGGTACTAGATGCTATGATTATGTGTGATTATGTTCTTTTTTTTTTTTTTTTTTAAATCTTTCTGCCTTATTGCCAACCTACGCACTTTAAAAATCTCATTATTCCAGTTGTCTATAGCTGCTTTCTCTTTCCCTCTGTTAGTGTACCACCTTTCTTTTTCTATTTTGACAGTTATGTTTTTATGCTTTAAAATGTTTCACTGTGTGGCAAGCCCCTGTCTTGATGCCCTGGGACTGTTTGTCCCTGCAGAGGTCTTATTGCAGTTTATGGTAGTCCTAGGTCTTCCTGGTCACTCTTTGCTGCCCCCACTCAATCCTCCAGACCTAGTTCCATTTCAGAACAGGTGTGACTCACCTCAGGTCAGTGCCAGTGTAATATCACATGTGATTGTGATGCTCTGTCTAGCCACATGCACTCTGTGCACTGCTTCTGTATCAACAACCTCAGCCAATTTTATTAATGGTTTATAAAGCACAGTATCCAGCATGATCAAAATCAGGCCTTTGTCTCTACTCACTCTACCAGTGACACCCGTTTACCCAGAGATGATATAGGTAATCAAGAAGATGTTTCAATACTTAAAATGCCACTTTTTTTTTTTTTAATTATTATTATTATTCCCAACAGTTGAGTTTAGTATGACCAGTGGTATGAACAAATTTCCACAGTCTTTAACCATCCCATTGAAATGCATGCATTTGAGTTCTTCTTTCACATACAGGGCAAACCCATCCTCCTTGTCATCCCTGCCACTCTTTTCCAAACAGCCTGTATCCCACTATCACAGAACTCCATGACTGTGGAATCTCAGTCATTTTAGTGGTGGCATAGCTCTTTGACCATATGCAGCGGTCATAACTCCTCTTGCTTGTTTTCAAGGTTGTGTTCATTTATGTGCAGGCACTTGAGGTGAGTGTCCTTCCATCCTGATTTATTCTTTGCAAAAACTGCCTTGCTCCCACCCTGCTTTTTTCACCTATGACTTCTACTTACTGTGTTTATTGCAAAGGAGCTGTCATCTGCCTCCCTGGCACCTAGTTTAAAGTTCTTCTTGCCAGACTGGCATGCTTTTAGACAAAGATGCTCTTACTCCACTTGGCAAGCAGATTCCATCTGTTGATAACAGTATCAGTTTATCAGAAAGGAACTCATGACTAAAAAAGCCAAAGTGCTGCCTGTAATACCAGCACTTCAGCCAGCTGATAATTTGCAAGTTGTGCCCTTTTCTACTCAAGCATTTAAGTCTCATCTGTAGGATGTATGTGAGCACTACTCAGGATTCCACTTTTAACCATCAAATCTCACCTCTGGAGGTCAAATTTGTCTCCATAATATTTGTACCTTTTGATTCAGCCCAAGTGACCCTTGATAGCACCACTGTTGTACCTCTGAGTCACTAACAAAAAGAATTAGATGCAGATCCTTCCAACATCTCAGATCTGAGCACCTGTCAATCAACAAATCATTTGTGACGACATTCCAGGTCAGCAGACAAGTGTCCTGTTCCCTGCAGGAAGGAATCTGCAAACACTGCCACATCCCATTTCTTCTTCCTGTGCTCAGTGTTTAGGTGAAATAGACTCTGAAAACACCTCTGGCAGAGTTTTCTCCTTTCTCCTGTTTGGATACTACACCAGCTGTGAAAATTAATTTTTCAAGGCAGTCAAGAAATCCTTCTGCTATCAGATATTATATTCCACCTCTCCCTTTGTGGGAGTTTGCTGTCATCACTTGCTCAAGTACAGCCCAGACTTTACAGTAAATAATTTGTAGCACCCTCACCCCCTCTTCTCTCCAGTTGTTTAGGTTCATAGATTTTCCTGTAAAACGTAAATAGTCTTCTGAACATTCTGCTGTTGTTTACACTCAAATTCTTTCATCTTGGATCAGCTCAGCATCTCTTGTCACAAATGTCTGAGACCAACAAACCAGGCAGCACCGAAGGACAATATAGCACTCAATAACACACATGGCCCATGACTCAAGGTCACTTTCATTTTGAAATAAGGCTGGATCTGGAATAGAAAATATTGTTCAGATAAAATGCTCTCCTTTCCTGCAGCTGTCTGCTGGGAAAGGCTTTTTCATATATTTACAAAGTAGGCAGAAAATCTGCAGCTAGTATATATAGATGTTTGTTTAGAGCATGAGAACACAGTATTAATTCATAAGCTCCATTCCCGAACACATGAAAAGACATATGATTGTAATGATATTGCTTCATGCATTTTTATTACAGTGAAACAGTATATTAAAGAATCACTAAAGGTCAGTGCCAGGAAACAGATCCTTATCAACTAAACTCATCGAGAATATACAATGGAACAGGGCTGTCTCTTCGGATAAACCATCTCCTTGCACTTCTTCAGTGGCCATAAGCTTGTTCAGTTCTGCACATTTGAATACACACACTACATTTTGAGGCTTAGGCTACTTCTAATTTTAGCTGGTGCATCCTAGCAGTACAAAGCAAAGCTAATGTAAGGAAGAGTAGAATTCACCTTTTTTTTTCTTTTTTTTTTTTCTCCCAGAAAAGCAGTGGTAAAAAAAATAATAAAACAACAACATATCAATTACTGTTTTTCTAGCATACAATAAGAAGTAAGCAGTCAAAACTACTGCCTCGAGGCAGTGGTGGAGAGCAGCAAAGATTACATCAAGTATCCAGAAGTTCAGGTAATTGTGCTGAACTTTCATTAGCAGAACATATGGATGTAGAAGAGTATGAATTCACAAAGAAATTGTGAAATGATTAGGCAACAAACAACACTGATGTAAAGCAGTTAAATTACTGTTTATAATTGGAAGTACAACCAATAGGAGACTTATTGTTGGAATTTTTTTCTCACATTAGTACATACAATGAAATTGATATAAGTAACTGATAATTGATATCAGTAATTGATATTACTTATAATACAAACAGTAAAATTACATAATCATGAGGAGCACATAGAGGTCTCATTTCTCCTAGCTCATAAACTTCAGGTTTTAGCATAATACTTCCAAACAGAATTGGTGAGTGCAACCATAAACATAAACCTTAGTGGTCTGTTAAATAACTTATTTGCTGTAGCAGTAAAGATGGTGTGACAGTTTCAGATAATACAAATCAGCTTAGCTCCATTGGTTTTAATAACAGCTAGAATTTCAGTGAACCTGAGGGAGCCTGGCAATTTACAATGAAGACTTGGCTTATTTGTGTTGGTTAACTTCTGGTAGGCTTATTTGCCTACTAGAAGACCACAAAAAGCAATGCTTTCTGTTACAAGAAACTGCAGTAATTGCCAGTGAGATAAATCATGTACTGTCTTAGTCTATATTCTCTCCCTTTTTGTTAGAGAATTTAAAGCCACGCCAGTGGTCAACATGAAGCTCTGTGTACTTCTGGTTGACAGAACTGGAACTACCATTCAGAAAGAATAATAATACCTTTTTGTATTGTTTGGATTATACACGGGGTTTCTACAAACTCCTGAAGTTGTTTAGTTGCCTACTCATGTTTTCCTTTTTTGTGTCAGATTTTGAAAGCCCCATACTTATTAAGATGCATCTCATTCATAGATAAAGAATAATTTCTCTAGGAAGTAATATAGATATACTGTATTCTACTATAAGATTAAAACCTGGATTAATGATAATTAAAAGAGCATTATTTAGACTTCTGTCTTATGGGCAATAATTTTTTCATCTTAATCCAAGGTCGTATAATATTTTTCTTAGATTCCTACTAACCACTTTCCCCCCCTCCAAAAAAAAAAATGTGTACTCTGTTTTAATGGGGACAAAATATTTTAAACTAATTGATACTTCATTTCTTAATTTTAGTAATTAGTCTCAAATATTCTATAAACATTCTAAATCAGAGTAATTTCAGTCATATTTATTCTATAAAATATGTTCAATATTATTCTATTCAACTGAAAAGATTTAGTCACTGTACTTAAAAAGCTAATAAAGATCCTGTTCTCCAATTTCTCTCATATTTCTTGTTCTGCTATGATATCAATGAGCTTGACAGTGTCTGAGAGATGAAATTGCCCTGCAGTGGCTTCTGCAAAGCAAAGTGCAGAAAACTTAGCCTGTGTCTGTAGTTCAAGAGTTCACTTTCAGCAGGTAAACTTATATAAGTGATTGGAGTCTTTATTACTTTCACCAAAAACACTCTAGTGCCTAGAGAGAGATCTACAGTTTCGAAATAATGCAATAGAGGTGACAAATGACTGCCTACAGAGTGAGATCAGGAAGAGTGTTGCAGATAGGCATAAAATGAAAATAAGTAGCACTTGTCCAAGAGTTTAAAATAGCTCTGAAATAATACACATCACCATTGCCTCTTGAAGATATATGTAAGATTTGAGAGCAGTATTTCAGAGAAACACTTGACTGACAAAGGTACAAGATTGGATAGACCTTCCGAAAGCAGAAAAAATGCTGTGTTTTTTTCTCCTGAATTTACAGAGCAATAAATACTATAAGCCTGGAGTCATGAATTTTAGTTGTAAGTGACTGTTTGTGAAATCTGACATTTTTAGCACCCTAAGATAAAGGAACTAAGGCATCTTACAGAGCTAGGGACAAACTTGATATTAAAACTGGCTTTGGGTTGCAAGCATATACAGTGAAGATACTGTTTTGATTGGCACACTGTAATGGCACCTTGGCAACTTAAAGCTGTGAACTTTAATATAGCAAATTGTCTAACCTACTTTCATATAGTCGCTGAATCCAGAATAAGTATTAATGAGGCCTGGGGAGGGTCTCTGCACACAGAGATTGCGTTTACAGGAAATAATGTGTTCATCACCAGTGGTGCTGTGCGCTTGCTACCCTACCCCATGCTTTCCTCTAGCTACCTGCCAATGCAGTATTAAGCAAAGTCCTTCTCCTTTGGCCCCAATTCTGATGAGCTGCTTATCTAGAAGATAAGAATGAGATGATTGTTTTTATTGTAGATGTCTTTAGGGCAAGATCCCAACCTACTGATTTAAAAGTCAAGAATGAAACAGCCATAATCCAAACAAACCTGAGATGACAAACCCAAAACAAGATAGCTGATTCTGTTGATTTGTACTATCCTCTGTCCTGCCTTTTTGGATCAAACAATCTTCAAAGACTTCAAAATGTATGTCTAACACATTCTAGCATCTATGAAGTACCATGAAGCTGGAGGCACAAGAGGACAGATCATTGTTTGGAGGAAACTGTCAGAGCTCCAACAAATTGTACTGCACAGGATGTTGCCATTGATGTCCAAGAATATACATCAATTTATATTTAGTGAGAATCAAGTCCTCTGCTCTTCAGGAAATTGCATCAGTATTTTCCTGTTTGCTGAAATGGTTTTCATTGTTTTCTTGAAAAATAGTGCTGAACTACACTTACCATTATGTGACATTTTGTTCCAGGTCTTGAAAATGCAAAAAACAAAAACAAAACCAAAAACCAACCAACCAACCAAAAAACCCCAACAACCTAGCAGAATATTAATTTTTTCTTAATTTTTTTCTTAAATTTGTGTTTATCCATTTATAGCCGTGTAGCCTGTGGTTTGAAGCATGCAATGACTGCACTGGGCAATAATGATCACTATCTTAAATTTCACAGAAAAACATACTCTGTGAGAATTATTGTACCATGCTAATATATTACTGCTTTGTAAATTGTCTTTAAAGAGTAACTACTGACATATTTGCAGAGTAGGTGGAAAACAGAAGCTTAGTGCAAGGAAAGCCACTTAGTTATTTATAGAGAAGAAACATCTAACTAATACCTACTGTCTCCAGCTCAATTTTTTTTCTCAGACAACACCAAAATTAACATCAGTCTTTCTTTTCACTTTGCTGTAGACCCAGTCCTTCATGACTGATAGGAATTCTTAGTACACAATGACAAATGGCTTACTCTAAGAAACAGAATTTTATAGCCCTCCTGCCAAGCTTTATGAGTTATCTTAACAGCATTGATGAGACTTAACTTTTATGGGTTAAAGGGTGAAGATCTGGTGTTAATAAAACTGTGTGATTCTTTTTTTTTTTTTTTTTTTTTTTTTTTTTTTTTTTTTCCCATGCCAATACCTTCAGAAGTGCTTTCATGATGGTGTATTGGAAATGATGATTGTGTATTAGAAATCAAGACTGAGAGACTTGAGTGAAATGCTTCCTGATAAGAAGAAAAAGAGGTGCTTCTAATTAATTTTAGAAGCCACGCATTGCCATGCAAAGTATTATTTTGCATTTTTAGAGCTACCATAGATCTCATCTTGCAACTTAGTCAAAATGTAGGAAGAAATCAAGGGAAATTGCTGCAAGTGAAATTGTTGATGATGTACCAGTGGCAGTCTGTCCTTTAAGACTACCCTTTGCCACTGCATGGTGCTAAGTTTTGACTTACTGAGGGAAATATTTGCAGATCCATTTTGAAACTGAAGTTCGTGTTTGTTATTTATGAGTATCAAAGTTCTAGTGACACTTCCTTGCAACAAAATGATGGAGTCCTTGATCAGCGCTGGTTGGAACACTGTGTTATGCCCATTTAACATGTCTCAGTATTTTCAATCAAGTAGGATAGTTCCCTTCATTTCAAGATGCAGACTGTTTTATGGTGCTGCTGCTGAGCCATTTGTTCTGAAAATGCGGCAGTGTTTCATTTCAGTTGTGACTGAAGTTGATATATGTTAAGAATTGATGTTAAGAAGTACTGAGGCCCATAACTCTAACTAGAGCCCTTGGAAATTTCATTACTGAGCCCTCCTGAAAAATCTCACTAATACTTGATAGCACCAAGGTCACAGATGAAATCTAAACTTTTGATGTGCCTGAAAATCTGTAGAGGTTACTCATATTATCCATTACTATATATTACGAACTACTAGCCTGGAAAAACTTGTTTCCTTTTTAAAAACATATTAGCCACTGCGATGTCACAGAAACTGATAGAAACTTGGTACATTAATATCTAACAAGTTTGGAATCCAGTTATAACTTTTCTACACACTTCATCTCTAAGCATTGTCTTTATGGTATAGGGTTCTAGTTAGGTTGTATTTCAAAAGAAAGTCTCCCTGAGCAATAGAAAGAAATGCTAACTCACCTTCCATCTGTGGGCAGTTAATAAAAAGGCAACATGATGAAATACTTCTTGATGGTGGAACTGTCACCAGCTGCTCAGAAACCCTGGACTGAATTAAGTTTTAAAATGAGACAATACACTTTAATGTCAAAGGGGTCTCACTTTGTAGCGAAAAATCAACCATGACATCTGATTTAACTTCTAATGGTTAAAATTGAGTATTTGCATTTCAGGCAAGGATCACAGACTATTTCCAAATATTATGAGCACTAATGTCTCCAATATGCAGAAAGATTTACTGGTATGTCACAGATATCCTTCAAGACTTCATAATAATACCTTTTAACTAGAAGGCTCTGTGGCAAAGTCTGAACAAAATGACTGGGCAAAGGGCATGGAAGGATTATATGTCTCTAATGGGGGTATACATATATATATAAAGCTTCAGACTATGTTGAGCTACTAACTGAATTAAGTATTCCTAAGAAAGAAGATTACTGCAAATGCATTTTTTGTTTTTAAGAGTAATATAATCTTTTTAGTGTCTAATTGATTTTTATCAGTCATAAAGCAGACAACATTTAGACATATATTGTGGCATACATCTATCCATCTTTAAAGTGAATCTGTTGATATGCTTGTGATAACTTTTTGAAGAAAAAATATATTTGAAAATTATTGTGTTGATGCAGACTTTGCATACTTCTACTTCACCCTCTTTAACTAGTCACTTTATTGGGCTTTCCATATTTTTTTTCCTGTGTTTGGTGTGAGACTGACCGACTCAGTTATCCTCATTTTATTTAGCACGCCATTTCACCAACAGTATACTTCCAGCCTTCTGGAATCTCAAGTGGAAATTATCCATCACTGAACTTTTAGCCTTGAATAGAAATAACTATTTCCTGTTTCAAGGAATTGACCTACTGGCATGCATTTTGCACAGCCTTTCAGCATATATAAAGAGCATTTTCTATATATAGAGAGATAGACTTGAATGCAGGGAAAACAATGACCTCATATCTAAACAAAATATTGTCAAGTGCAAGAAAACACAGCTTTTGTAAAAAATTTACTGTAGTAAACAAAGAAGTAATTTGTACTAGTAAAAGAGAATGTCACAGTTTCTCCACACGTTCTAGGGTTTTTAGAAAGCATTGCAGCATTTTTAAAGCATTATGCCTTTCATTTTTCAGATGAAAGTTCCTCTCTCAGTTCACTGTTTAATTTATGCTGCTTTTTCCCATTAGATTGCAGGTGCATCTGCCATGTTTCATATTGTGTTTTTAAGGCAGGGTGTGGGTGGCACTGTGTTCATTGTTAAATTGATCAACTAATTCTTATTATTGCATTTAGAACCAGTGGTGTAAAATATTCTAAAAAAACAATAAAATCAAACCTGAAGATAAGACTCTGTAGGTGTACAGAAACAAAAACACTTACCAAAGACATTAAGTATTATTCACAGTTGTAGTATAATTTAGTTAAATACATATCATTATGCTCTACTGATAAACAATGTTTATAATGCAGTGTAGCACTGGGAATAATATGTCAATCAGAGAAAAAATAAAATTAAGTTTAAAGATACCTGAATGTTTTATTTAGTAATGTAATTACAGCATTTGAAAAGATATTCAGTGTAAAAGATGAATTAAGAGTTTAAGCAACACTCGATCTATGACTGACCTTCTACAGCACATGCATTGCATCTATAATAAATTGGAAACAAAGGGAAAACTGTTGAGTCTGAGGAAAGCTTTCTTCTACAGATCAAAATATTACCGTTGTCCAGTATAATGCTGTAAATGGAGAAGTGTTTGTATTACAGTATTTAAACACTGTTTGTAAATTTTATGAAGAGAAATAAAACACTTAAAATACCTTGAAATTCTTGCCCCATCTCTGTGTGTACCTCACATATCCAAGAACTGATGTTTCTGCCAGAAAAGACAGACTTGTCAAAGAGACTGTAAGTTAATTTTGTCAAAATGTTAAATAAATCTGTTTCTTTTAAAACTAAATATGCCACCCTTGATTTTGTATATACTTGCAATTAATACTTGTTATGGCAAGATATGGCACTCAGAGGAAAAAAAAAAAAAAAAAAAAAGAAGGTATGGTTTTCAGAAACATGAAATTATGGAGTCTGCAGTTGTGCTCACCAGGACATTTCCAGTGGAGGAAATTATCTTGGACTTCTGTAGCCACAGAATGCTCTGAGTGAAGTGACATGATTCTGACAGCTAGAATCCTTGCTCAGAATAGACTCCTCAGATTCAGGAATAATGCAGAAATTTATATTGTTAGTTCAAAAAATATTAAGACTGAATGATAAGATGAATTTTGATAAGGCTTTTTCACAAAGTTTCACTGCACGCATAATTTTTACACCTGCTTCTACAAAGAAATATCAGAAAAAGAAACTAAACAAATATGTTATCTGTATTTTTTTTTTAAATTGTTACTGGAGAGAGAAAAAAGAAATTGGTCAGCATACTTTGTATCATGTTTCAGAAAAGATGTTAATTGGAAGAATAGGAATGTGGAAGTGCAGGAATTTGGAAAAAAACAATCAGTGTGACAGGGACTAGGGCCTGCTACTCACTCACCTGTTTGAAAGCGTGCCATTCAGTATCTAAGGAGGGGTAAGGAAAAGAATTCAGATGCACAGATTCTCTCCTTCACTTCACAAAGACCTCTTCAGTGAGATGTCCTGGATATAAGACCATTGTAGTGGTAGAAGCTTCATTCAGAGCACCTCAGCCCCATTGCCCTGGTCTCTTCAAACTGCAACAAACCCTCATAGCTCAATGTTGGTCTGAAAGGTTATCTCATAATAAAAGGCAATTGTATGATCAGCAATTTCTGCAAGAAGTCTCTGACAACTGCAAACTACTAGAACACTTGAATTTTAAAGTCTCTAATACTACAGGTCAGAAAGAAAGGCAATTTTCCATTTGAAAGCATCCAAGTCTTTTGATTTTGTGTGTTTTGCCATAAGTATTTATTTCTCCAGACTGTTTTTGCTTCAAAGTTGAATTGAAAGAGGATACGCTATACATAAGAGAACAGAAGTACTGCTTAGGCTCTGCATGATGGCCAATACAGATACAGCACCAGGGTTAGGTTTTATAATGACTAGATGTGGATGTCAGTAGCTAAACTAGTCACTGTAGGTTCATTTTCCAGTCAACAGAAATAAATAAGTACTTTCAGAATGCAATATAGTTCTTTCTAAAATAAATCTACAAAAACAGATCAGGTTAAACATTTTCTATTTCCCACCATTTCCTGAAATGTCAGCCATGCACAGCTAATCGGGCTGTAGAAGACTAAAGATAGCTGATATTAATTGAACCTTGAGGCCCTTCCTAAAACTTTCATTCAATATGTCATACTGAAATTTATTTACTATGTACAGGGCGCATCCATTTGTAGGTGTAAAAATTTTTGGATTTCAATTACAACGATCACACAAAGTGAGTCTTTAAGACATTTAAAGTTTTTTCTTGGTTTGGGTTTGTTGGGTTTTTTTTTGTTTGTTTGTTTTTAGTTTGGTTTTTTTTTCTGTTTAAATGATGTCTTTGAAATGAGCTGTAAGAAGTTTCTCTTCAGTGAAATCAAGTATTCATGAAGATCGAATAGTACCTTACTATGAGTAATACCATGCTCCACTTACAATATGCTTTGGAAGGTTATGAAAGTAGATGTAGTAGCACTTTTGCAAAAGGTAAAATATTTGGTCTCTATTGACTGACAGGATGGTGGCATATATAAGGTTTGCATCATAACCACAATGTGACAGTATGGGATATCATGAATGTATCAATGATTATATGTGGTTTTCTAGTAAACATGAAAACCCAACTGGAAAACAACTTGGCAGAAAAGGACCTGGGGGTCCTGGTGGCCACCAAGTCAAATATGAGCCAGCAATGTGCCCTTGACAGAAAGAAGTCCAGTGAGAGCATGGGATTCACTAGACAAAGTATTGTCAAAAGGCCAAGAGAGGTGATTCTTCTCTTTTAGTCAGTACTGATGAGGCCACACCTGGAGTACTGTGTCCAGTTCTAGGCTCCTCAGTGAAAGACAGACATGGACATTAAGTAAAAGAAGTCCAACAGGTGCCACGAAGATAGTGAAAGTACTGGATCATTTCTTCTATAAGGAGAGGCTGAGAGAGTTGGGACTGTTCAGACCAGAGAAGAGAAGTCTCAGGGGGATCTTATTATGTACATACACATCTTGGGAAAGAAAGAAAATAGAACATATAGCCAAACTGTTTTCAGTGGTGCCCAGTGCTAGGACATGAGACAATGGGCACAGGTTGGAACAGTGTTACAGTTGTTACAGTGAGGGTGACTCAGCACTAGGTCAGTTTCTGATATATATTGTAAACTTCACCTTTGGAGATATTCAAAAGCTGTCTGGACAAGGTCCTTAACAGTCAGCTCTGGGTAACCTCGCTTGAAGAAAGGGGTTGAACCAGGAGACATCTGAGGTCTGTTCCAACTTGTCTCTGAGATTCTGTGAAACACACTTTACAAAATCATTTAAAAAGTATTCTTTGAGTAATAAAGTGATAACTAATATCAATAGATTACAATCTTTGAATTTTTTTCTCTATAAAGTCATTTATTGCTATAATAATGACTGACAATACAAACTTTAAAAAGACATACATTGAAACATCAAATACATAGAAGGAAATGGCCATAAATTATATATAAAACTGCCTGTATTTGTACTGCCTTTTTGTAGATGTAGGGAACAGTTTAAAGACAGAAAGAACAGTGGTATTTCAGCCCATTAATTCGAGATTAGGTTAGTCATTTTAGAGGATTTTCATGCTTTCCCAAGTGTTGCTGAATAACAGACATTGGTTATAACTTGCAATTGATCTAAACTATAATTTGCAAGGCCCAGTCTGAAACGTTGGAGAGTGACAGCCACTTACTCACAGACAGAGTGGTATAAGGGTTTTCAAAGAGTCAGACTTCCTGGAAGAGTCTTCAATGTTACAGTTGTTCTGTTAGTAAACAAAGGGTTACTCTCTTCTGTGTGGGTTTCTTTGTGGGGGATGGCCAAGTCTTTATCTGGGTATGATCCAACTGCAAGAAAGGAAGAGACCCAGTTTTCTGTCATAATTCCTTCCTTGAGTTACAAATGTTAATAAAGCTAGAGCTGAACAGCATCATTCATTGGACTTTCGTCATTAAAATGTTCTTCAGACTGTTCTTTTAGGCACATTTAACATCCTATGGGCAAAAATTATATGACAAATGTGTATTTTACACTGCTGTGAAATGTTAGGAAAGTTACTTCTTTTTTTACTAGGTGCAATAAGATTAGATTCCTATGTCCCTTACCAAATTAATCAGACCTTAAAAACTAGTTCCAGCAAGGACTTGTTTATCAAGAAAATTAATTATCATTATGCAAAATCCATTTCTCAGTAAAAACTAGGAATCATGACTATGCATCTTTAAGAAGTGAAATATGTGTCGTTATCTACACTGTAATAGCAGAAAAATTGAAATCAATAAATAATAGATAAACTCCAACAGCTGGAGTTTTAAGTTCTTTAAAAACAGGGAAAAATGTTGTGAACAAAATGTACAAATAAAAAAGTACATATTGCTGTTACAATAAAAGACTCTTATAGGAGCATTTAAAATAAATTAGTGCAGTGGGGTAAAAGGCACGTTATTAAAGCATCATGATAAAGTTGACAGTGAGACTGTAATGGTGGTGAAATCTGAGTTCCCTGAGGCAAATCAAATTTGAGTGAGAGACCAAATGGGTCCTCTGCAGGTCCTAGCAAAATAAGAGAAAAACAATTTGTATTCAGTCCCCCATATAATGTTCTAGTTTTTGTTCCTCAGCAAACATGCTGTTCAAGACCTGTGTAACTGGAAAACAAATATGAATAATAAATTAATATATGCAGACTCTCTTTCACAGGAAAACTGTTTTTTGATGCAAATGCTCAGGAAACTGTGAAAGCAGACAACTAGGCCATTTCTAACTTCAAATACAACTGTAAGTGAAAAATCAGGAGAGTAGGTGTTACAATGATGTCAGTTTAGCAGTTGGCAGGCACAGAGGCTTTTTTGCATTTTCTCCTCCAGTATGTATGTGGTATCTTCTCCTAGGCACTCCTATCTCACACAGGTAACATCTGAAAAAGAGGGAATTTATTTAGAGAAAACACTGGAATTTATAAACACTATTAAAATGCAGAGGATAAGAAGAAAAAGGGTAAAATAAGTCAAAAGATTATTTCCACCTAATAGGGGTAGTATAATGTTTGAAACTAAGTAAGACTTAGTTTCTAAGTAAGACTTAGTTTCAAAGATTTTGAAAATAAAGATTCTCATTTCCCCACTATTTCTTTTATGTCCATATTTTGTGTACATGTCACATTACGTCTTAAACTCCTGAACACTGGCAGAAATTATATGTGCTCACTATAGATATTAAACATTTAGAGGTTTTCTGAGTCATGTGATGGCTGTTGTAGGAGATTGGAATTCTTATAAGTATTAAGACAGACATGGGCAGGCATTGACACCAGTCATGAGCTTATCTCATGGAAAAGGTTTATTACAGAACACCAAAACAGAAACACTTGAAATAGACTTTTCCTTTACAAAGTGGGTTAAGCAGTGCAAATTTCTTATTTTTATGAAAGGACATTTGAAAGACAGATCTTTGTTTTATGTCCTATGTAAGATCTGGTTTCTTTTTCATGAGAGAGATCTCTGTAGTAATCATCATTGACACTGGTATCACCTTTTGAGTGGACAATTTGCACTGTTTTCTAAGTGATAGAACAGAGAGCCTGGCTAAGCTATGATTACAGGTTGCTTTATATGATTTAATTTAAATCCAGATATTTTACTACTCTTTTCCCTGAACAACAGTCTGATTTTGAGAGATAACAAGAATTCAAACCTCATACTTTTTTTCACTTAGTAGCTTAGTTTTGTGTTGTCATTCCAAAGCAGCATTTAGATAAAGTTGTAATGTGTAAAACAGTGAATTATGGATAAATAATCTTTATATATTTTAGGCAAGAATCAAGGAAACCAACCATTAAAGAAAACCAGTCACATTCTACACCTATGTGAAATGAGGTGCTTGGGGCCATTTTTACAATGTATCCAGGGCTCATATGTTAGCTTTACAAGATGTCAAATATATGAACAGCATGGTCAGCTTTCAAATGTATCTGTTACACAAAAAATTAAGAAAAATGAAGAGAAAAATAATTCAATTGTTTCCAGAGTAGTAATCACACCAGAAAAGACAAGGAATACTGTAATAATGATAATAGCAACACAGAAAAACAAGAAATTTAACTTCTGGTGGAAGTGTAATTAGATTATTCTTCACCCAGAAAACTGAGCTCTTGCAATGTATTAGTATCAATATATTATCTTCTAATCCTACTATGTGGAATTTGTCACTGTGCCCAAGAATACTTCAAGATCATTAATTCAGTGGGGAACAGAATGATGAACTGTGCTCATTCTGCACAAGGACATCATATCTCATAGAAGCAAATGAATTTCTTGTCAAGAATACCAAAAGAAAAAGTGTATTTAATTTCTTATGGGACCTACTGTGAAATAGAAAGACAAAAGTCAGTTTGATAATGGCTTAAAACAAAAAGACATAAAAAGAGACCAAGACTGACACATTAATGCAAATCAGCAATTCTTGTGCTAATAAAGTAACTCCATATATTTCTTGTATCAACAAAAAAATCTTATCTGACTATAAACCTGGAGGGTCAGAATCAAAAGTCTCTCAGTATTTTTAAATCAAATGTAAGCTTAAATGAAATACATTTTCCAAGTCAAATGGAAAACAAAAATTGTTTTTACAGTTCTAATATATTGCACTTAGAAGTTATAGATACTATGAAACACTTAATGGATTTTGGTTTTTTGTTTTTGTTTTTGTTTTTTTTCCTGTAAAGCCATTAGAAAATGGAAACAATGTTTTTGTATTCCTTAATTCATTGCAGAGGTTTGATTTTGCCAAAGCATCTTTAGTTGTATTATCAATGCATATATCATAGTTTGCACTTGCATTGCAACACCTTCTTATTCAAACCTTCCCTGAATCTAAAACTGTATCAGCACAGTGAAGGCAAATGTACTGCCTTAGACAACATGGTGATTAGCACTGAGTCCAACAGTTAGAATTCTGTAGTGAATTTCTGTTTGGGTGTCAACATAATCTTTATTTATATTTATATTTATATATCTATCTATTATATATTTATATGTTATATAAACAAATATAATATATGTATAATACTTATATCTTTATATTTAATCTTTACAGAGGAAAACTGTCTTCTTCTTCACAGGAAGAATAGTGACAACAACAAGGAGAAGAATGAGGTACTCAACAATTTCTTTGCCTGCATTTTCACTGACAATTACTTCTCACATCTCCAGGGCCCTGAATCTCAAGACAGGGACTGGGGGAACCAAGCCTTATGCATTTTAAGAGAAGATCAAGTTCAAGTCCTCATGAGGAACCTGAGCACAAACTAGTCCATGGGACCCAACAAGATGCAACCCAGGGTATTTTAAGAACGGGCAGATGTAATTTTCAAAGCACTCTCCAACAAACTTGAACAGCCATGGCAGTCAGGCTAAGGTCCCAGTGACTGGTGGAAAGGAAAAAATCACACCCATTTTTAAAAAGGGATAAAAATGAGGATTACAGAAAATACAAACTAGTCAGCTTACCTCCGTGCCCACGGAGCACATCTTCCTTGGAGTTATGTTGAAGGATATGGAAGATGGGGAGGTGATCAGATCCAGCCAACATGACTTCACAAAAAGCAAATAATACCTGAGTATTCTTGTGGCCATCTACAATGAAGTAACTGTACCAGTGGATAAAGAAGAACAACTGATGTCATCTACCTGGACTTCTGTGAGACCTTTGATATGGTCCCCCAGAGTCTTACCTCTAAATTGGAGACCTACAGATTTGATAAGTGAGCTGTTACATAGATAAGGAACCCACTGGGTGGCAGCAACCAAAGAATACAGTCGAGAGGTAAAATTACTAACAAAAGCCAGTGACAGGATTGACTGTTGTCCCTCAAGGATTCAGAGTAGGACTAATATTATTTAACACAGATAGTGGCATTAAGTGTACTCTCAGTAACTCTGCAGATAACACCATCTTGAATGATGAAGCTGATACGCTTGAGGGAAGAGATGCCATCCAGAAGGACTCTGACAGGCTTGAGCAGTAGACCTATGTAAACATCATGAAGTTCACCAAGGCCAAGTGCAAGGTCTTGCACCTAGTTGGGGAAATCTTAAATGCTGGTACAGACCAGCTGGTGAATTGCTTCAGAGAAACCCTGCAGAGAAGTACCTGGGGGACGATAAACCTGAACATGAGCCAGCAGGGAAGAATGCCAGTTATAGACTGACTGCATCAAAAGAAGCATGACCAGCACATTGAGGAAGGTTATTCTCTCTCTGCCTTCTCTGCACTCTTCTGAGAATCCACTGGGAGTACTGGGTCCAGTTCTGGGGTCCCCAGTATAAGATAGACATGGACCTGTTTGAGAGGATTGAGGTGAGGGCCACAGGTGATCAGAAGGCTGGAGCAACTTTCCTGTGATGAAAGACTGAGAGAGCTGGGGAGGGGGAGGGGAATAAAGAATGAGGGGTCAGCCTAGAGAAGAGAAGGCTATAGGGACACCTTATTAAGGCCTTTCAATATTTAAGGGTCTTATAAGAAAGACTGAGAGAGAATTTTCACCAGGGTCTCTAGTGACAGGACAAGGGGTGATGGTTTTAAACTGAAAGAGAGCTGATTTAGATTGGTTATAAGGAAGAAGTTTTTTTATGATGAGGGTGGCAAAATACTGGAATGAATTACATAGAGAGGTGCACATCAAATCACTGGAAGGGTTCAAAGTCACATTGGAAGGGCTTTGAGTGGCCTAGACTAGTGAAAGATGCCCCAGCTCATGTCAGGATCATTGGATTAAGTGATCTTTAAAGGTTCTGTCCAATCCAAAGCATTCTATGATTCTTAAGATTTTTAACACATTTTAGACTTTAGTGAAAACAGTCCCATGAATCCTGTAGGGACATAATGCATATATATGTATGCAGAAATAATTGCATTTTCAAGTTTTTTACTATTTTATAAGAATTATGAATTGCTATTTTAATAATATTTATTTCCAAACCACTGTAATTATGTGGTGCATCTACAGTAAATAATACTTCTTCTATGGACAATCACACTGCCAAGTCAGGTGTGGGATCATTAAATAGCTTATGTATTGCTTTTGATGTGGTTACTAAATAATTCGTTTACTGATACTGAATTAACATTAACTTAGTACCATGGTATAGGTATTTTTTCCTTTTCACCATCTATACTGTTTTATCTCTTAAAATAATCTTCATGCACTTTCACAGTCATTGACTCAAAATCAGTTCTGTTTCTGTAGCAAAAAAGAAAACAGCTTACTTACATCTCATTCATAGCAGTCAACATAGTTCATTTCATTTAGACAAAGCTTTAAACAGTCTAAAAGAAAATGAAAATCCATATCATGTGATTCTGATGTGATCTCGAGGGAGTAATCCTTGTTTTTAAAATAACAGTTACTAAAAATCCAACTCATACCTGCACACATGCAGAACAAGAAGGCATGCATTTCTTGACTTTATAGATAACTTTTCATTTGCTATATGTAAAAACAAGAATCTTTCTTCCAAGCTGAACCTCTTTTTTTTTATTTCACTTGTTTAAATACTGTGTGACTCCTAGGAGATCTTGAAAACTATAACCTGAGCACATCATTCTAGTTATGTAATCACTTGGCAGCTTTTCAGAGTTAAAAAAAGTCAGCTGCCTTCACGGACTAACACATACCTTTGCCTTATTTGTTCTGGTGCTGGCATCATGTTCCAGAAAACTAATTTGGTTTAGATCTTGTTTCATAACAACTCTGCTATATCATGCTCACTACAAACAAGCCAGTGACTGATAATCATGTCCACTACCTGGTATACCTTGTTAGTAAATGGTAGGTGCAGCTGTATGTCACCCCAGATCACGATGTTCTTGTGGCTCCCTGCACTGCCCTGCATGAAAACTGGGATTTGTGACACAGAGATTTCCAACTGTGTTCTGAAGAAGCATTGTCCTCTTTTTTACCCTAGCATTCTTCTAGAAAGGCTGCATTAATTTTTAGTATATCTTTTCATGAAAAGGAACAAGATCTCACAACAGATTAGAGCATACTTATAAATTTGAGTAAGTTCCATGGATGCAGAGTATATGTTTTGATGTTTTTTCTGTGTTGCCTGAAGACACTGATATTCCTGGTACTTTTCTCTGCTGTTCAACTAAGAAAATTCTCATCCATGCTCCAAACATGAACTGAAATAGAAAGCCGTTTAAGTTAGCTTGAGGGTACTGTTGAAAATGAGAAGCATGAGAACCTTCCATTCTGTTGCACCTCATGTATTGATAAAGGCACATCCAGCAGGAGTGCAGAAGACAGAAAGTTTCAAAAGCCACCGAGAGACTGCTAAAAATGTACCTGGCTCATCTACTAAGACAAATTATTGGAAAAGGTATTTTATAATACTGCAATCTAGTAGTGTGACAGTTATGCACCCTCATAGCCTGTATGAAACACGAATATGAAAGAAATGAAAAATGAAAGTTGAAGTAGAAACACCTTTGCTTAAAACTGGCCAAATTACTAGATACATAAACGTGGCAGGAGCACTCCCAGCCCTCCTCACTGTGGGTCTAATAGTGCCAAACAGGGACCATGGTGGCTGGCTTACTGGGAAGCACCTATGCTGTTTATCACATATGCAGAGAGCCCCCAGTTATGTACCCTATATACCTGAGCTCACCAAAGACCACCTCAGCCAGTATGCCCACTTAGGAGCACTGTGGGACCATATTAGCCATGGAAGGAGAGAAGGGGCTGTGGCCCTCTGTGTTAGGGAAGGTCTTGACTGTCTGCAGTGTGTTAGTGATGGTGCTGGTAGGGTTGAATGCTTATGGGTAAGAATCAGGGGGAATGCCAACAAGGCAGGTATCATGGTAGGGGGCTGTTATAGACCATCCAGCTAGGGTGAGGAGATTGATGAAGTGTTCTACAAGCATCTGGGGAAGGTTTCAGATTCACTTCCCCTTGTTCTTGTGGGAGACTTCCACCTACCAGATGTCTGCTGGAAATATAATACTGCAGACAGGGAGCACTCCTGGAGATTCTTGGAGTGTGTGGAAGACAACTTCCTATCCCAGCTGGTGACTGAGCCAGCTAGGGAAATCTCAATGCTAGCTCTACTGTTTGTGAATAGAGAAGGACAAATGAGATGGTTGAGTTTTCAGTTCTTGGGGAAGTAAGGAGGAAGGTCAATAGAACCTCTTCCCTGTACTTCCAGAAAGCAGATGTTGATAATTTTAGGAGACTGCTCAGTGGTATCCCCTGGGATAAAATCCTCAAGGACAAAGGAGTCCAGGAAGGCTGGACA
Organism: Phaethornis superciliosus; assembly: GCA_023637945.1. NCBI lineage: Eukaryota > Metazoa > Chordata > Aves > Apodiformes > Trochilidae > Phaethornis > Phaethornis superciliosus. Next base: position 30,612,729 of record JAJQWJ010000004.1, on the reverse strand, counting down.
ATCCTCAAGAGGGAAATATTTAAGACACAGGAACAAACTGTACCTGGGCATCTTGAAACAAGCTGGTGTGGTACAAGACCAGCGGGGCTAAACAAGGATCTTTGGGCAGAACTCAGGAAAAAAAGGAAAGTCCATTGGCTATGGGAGGACGGGCAGGAAACTCAGGGAGATTACAAAGTTGCTACAAAGATACGTAGGAAGAAAATTAGAGCGGCCAAAGCTCAGCTTGAATAGAATCTGGCCAGTGTCATTAAAGAGAATAGAAAGGGTTTCTATAAATATGTGAACAGCAAAAGAAGAGCTAGGGAGAATCTCCCCCCCCTACTTGACATGGGAGGGAAACTTGTGACGGTGGACAAGGAAAAGGCTGAACTGCTGAGTGCTCATTTTGCCTCAGTCTTCATCAGTGCAAATCGCTCCCTGAACTGGATGGCCAAGATGGGGAGCAGAATGAGGCCCCCCAGAATAAAGTCTGGGAGGAAATGATTAGTGCCCTGTTGTGCTGCATGGATGTGCACAAGGCTATGGGACCAGACGGGATCCACCCAAGGGTACTAAAGGAGCTGGCAGAAGTGCTCACCAAGCCACTCTCCATTATTTATCAACAGTCCTGGAAAACTGGGGATGTTCCAGTAGATTAGGAACTGGCAAATGTAACGCCTATGTGCAAGAAGGGCTGAAAGGATGATCCAGGGAACTATAGACCTGTCAGTTTGACCTCAGTGCCAGGACAGGTTATGGAGCAGGTCATCTTGAGTGCCATCACACGGTACATACAAGACAACCAAGTGATCAAGCCCAGTCAGCACGGGTTTACAAAAGGCAGGTTCTGTCTGACTTACCTGATCTTCTTCTACAACAAGATGAGTCTCCTTGTGGATGAGGAAAGAGCTGTGGACCTTGTCTATCTGGACTCTAGTAAAGCTTTTGACACTGTCTCTCACAGCATTCTTCTTCAGAAACTTACAGCACCTGGCTTGGGTAAATACACTCTGCACTGGATAACAAATTGTTTGGATGATGGGGCTGAAAGAGTGGCAGTGAATGGAACTAAATCTGGCTGGTGACCGGTCACGAGTGGTGTCCCTGGTAGTGGTTCAGTACTGGGGCCTCTTCTCTTTAATGTCTTCATTCATGATTTGGATGAGGGGATTGAGTGTACCCTCAGTAAATTTGTAGATGCCACCAAACTAGGTGGCTGTGTCCATCTTACAGTGGGACCTGGACAGGTTAGACCAATGGGCCAAGGTTAATTGTATGAGGTTTAACAAGGCCAAATGCCAGGTCTTGCACCTGGGTCACAACAACCCCATGGTAAGCTACAGACTTGGGGCTATTGGTTAAATGTCAACTTAATGAGTCAGCAGTGTGTGCAGGTGGCCAAGAAGGCCAATGGCATCCTGGCTTGTATTGGAAACTCAGTGGCCAGCAGGAATAGGAAGGTGATCATCTCTCTGTACACAGCTCTGGTGAGGCTGCATCTTGAGTACTGGTTTAGTAGTTAGCTTATGGTGTTGGTCAAAGGTTGTAGTGGATGATCTTGGAGGTCTCTTCCAATCTAAAACATTCTGTGATTCCATGATTTCATTGGATGATGACTACTACATAAAATTAGTTATATAGTCATATATGCTTCTGTATTTCATAAATGAAGCTATATCATAGCCCTGTGGCCAACATTTGAATATAAAAATAGATGCCCATATAGCACCATTACTAAATTTTCTATGGTACTTTCCTGATGGACTGTATCCATGGGTGACCCATGCCAGTTCAAGACATTATCAGTGGGCTTGTGGATAGCCCATGCTGGGGGAGGGACATCCCTAAGCAAAGAGGCATGAGAATTTGATCAAGGATAAAAGGACCTAACAGGCACACAGCCTCTTCACCTATGCTGCCTATCACCTAAGCTGGAGGCATAACATGAAGTGCATATGGGAGTCTCATAAATGAGAGGGAGAGTTGCTTTTGTAAGTCCTCGTGTAAATGCTTCTGTTCATGTTTTGCTTTTCACAGTTCCTAAGTCAGTGATTGGAAGTTTGCATTGGCTGACAATAAATCAAATACATTTTTCAACTATAGATTCCTTTGCCTGTGACAAGTGGTGGAAGACATACGTTCAAATGTGCAAGTCTTTAGGACATTGTTAAAAGAATGATTCTGTGAGGAACTAGAATTATTGGCTGCTTTTGAGAAGCTGACATGTTTTAAAAGTCTATTATATAAAGCCATCAGTTTCTCAAATCTATTAGAAAAAAAAAAAAAAGCAACAAAACACTTTTGTCAGGAAAGCTTCCTGTCAAAAACTCTGACAGAATGAAATGCTTCCATCTCAACAAGATAATAATTTTCCAACAAAAAAATTCTGCTGTGGAAAGTATTCCAAGTAAGAGGTAGCCATGAGAATGTATCTCTGAACAAAAAGAGGCTACATGTGGTGGACCATGGGTTAAAGACAAAGAGAAAAAGAAAGAGTTCTGCAAACTGATGGTAACAATGAAAGGAGACAGAAAAGAACTTTGGCCAAGGAAGCTGTAGCTACTGAACAGCAGTGAAAGGTCTCTGCTGATGACATTGGCAACCCAGTTTTGCTGAGTGACGGATCAAGTGACACAAAGCAATACAGAATCACTCTGTGAAAATATATCATGAGTTGCTAGTGAATAAAGGACATCCTGTGTTTGCTTCATATCATATGGACATCATAAGCTAAAGATATTCAAGTTCTACTTTTTCAAACTGCAAGTAAATAAATTATAACGATTTGAACAATAAAGATATTCTGCAAATGAAAATAAGGGCAACTATGTAGGAAGATAAAAGGAAAGCCAAACAGACTAATTTCTTAGCTTACTGTGGCATAACAAAGCTTTAAACTTTGTGACCGTTGCTTCTGCATCAGATAATATTTGGCTATTTTTTATATAAAGACTTATTTAATATAATGAAAATTGCTTATCTTACCCTGTCACAAAATGTCAATATATAAGCATATATAAGCATAATTTATTTAAATTGCTTCTTTTCCTAATGGAAATACTTGGGGAAAAAAATCAGTAGTTTGTTAAGTGGAAAAACAGAAAGTCTAACTTAAAAGTATTTGGAGGTTTTAGGTCAAATGTTGACAAGTAAATTAAAAAAAAGAAAATACCTTGGATTATATTTGTACTTTCATGTCCTTAAGTGTGAGGGTGTACCTGAAATTGTTGATTGTAGGGGTTGGGAAATAATGTGAAATGTTATTACATTTAAGTAACGTTATACTTAATGTCATGTAATACTTCCTTTTAAGAGTTCCGTATGTATGGAATGGTGCCACAAAGTATAACATTGGTTTTGCTTTTTTCAGTCCTTTTTTTTCCTGTGCTGCCAATTCACAGAAATTAATTGCCTATTGATCTTCTATGAGGGGAAGAGGAAGGGAAGGGAAGGGAAGGGAAGGGAAGGGAAGGGAAGGGAAGGGAAGGGAAGGGAAGGGAAGGGAAGGGAAGGGAAGGGAAGGGAAGGGAAGGGAAGGGAAGGGAAGGGAAGGGAAGGGAAGGGAAGGGAAGGGAAGGGAAGGGAAGGGAAGGGAAGGGAGGAACTGCAACTATATTTTCCTAAGACTAAGACCACACACTTAAGATACTGCTTCAGTATCTGGAGTAGTGCTTAATATCTGGGCTCTTGAATGTTGATTTTATTGTTCACTAGCATGGATATTGACTTTTTTTTTTTTTTTTTCTCTCCCCTAACAATGCTCCTTTTCTGTTTTAAATGAGGAGGTATTGTATGCAAAGAAGTCTACAAGAGAGACTAAGCTCCTTAGAGCTTTGCAAGTTAACAAGAGATTTACAGTTTCAATTGGTACTTTGTTTCCTGGAATATATAGATTGAAAGAATATAAAATAAATTATTTTTGCTTGGGTTCATTAAAAATTCTCAGTTGGTAGGTTCTTTTAATTTTAAGAAGAGCATAACAAAGACTGGGCATTCTGCTCATCTCTAAGCATAAGTGATTTGTGAAAAGAAATCAGTGCTTGGGAATGAAAAGAGGTAAGACACTTCTATCTGAGTCATCTGAAGTATTATTAAAGAATGGAAAAAAAATCGTAACAATAAATTGTATACTGAGCTCCCTCCATATATATCCTATTTCAAGTCATTTGCAGACCTGCAAGTCCCAGAAGGTAAGTTTCATATAGATCAGTAATTCATTATATAATAAAGAGTGCTCAGTGAGAAAAAGAAACAGTGAGTGTGTTGCACATCTTGCCCCATTGTGGGGCTTTTATCCATAACAGATAAAATAGAAGAGAAAAAGATATCCACATGTGAGAAGCTCTTCAGATTTTGCATTTCATGTAGCACCAGAATGATGAAAATTTACAAGGTCAAGGCACTAAGCACTCATAGGACACTCCAGCCAGCAAAACATGTTATTCATAGCATGAGTACTGTACAAAAAAGCCCACAGCAAATCAATATAGTTGCCAAAGCATTGTATATGTGAAGATAAGAAAAACAAGGTTTGTTTTTCTGTCAAACCTTCCAGCAGTCACTTCACTGAAGAGGAATTTAGTATTTTTTTTTTTTAATATTTCTTTGTTTCACAACTTTTAGAGACTACTTAGTCCCCTGCCTTTGAAGCCCTGAAATGGCAAAGGATGTCAGAAAGATATGGATTAACCCTGAACACAGCAGCAGGGATTGCCATGACTTCCAGAGCCTTTAAACAGCAGCAGAGGCTTAATGCAGCAGATGTCCTCATGTACTTGCCAAACTTGTTTCATATTCTCCTTTTCCCCCATTTGTATCCCTGAGGAACTTCCTCTTTGTTACATGAATATATTTTATTTCCATGTGCCTAAAGCCCACAGTCTCATGTATGTAATATTTCAAATACTCTTTGAAGTATTTGATCTCTTTGTTCCTTTATTAGGCAAGCAAACAAGTAAAAGCAAAACAGACATTTCCCAGGCCTGCTTCGCCCTCATTGAGAGAGGAGAATGACATCAAGTCTCTAAATGCTTGCTAAAACCTGGGATCTGAGGACAGATTTTCTCTCTTCGTTGCTTCCCTCAGTACTGGCAACTTAAGAGCATGTAAGCATGAAGGTGTGGCAGCTGGTCCCCACAAACTGCAGGGGCAGGGTACTGGTGGCAGGATGTTTCAGGTAGTGCAGAAGGAGGGTGACCTCTATTGGAGGAGCTTCCTCTGGCTGTATCCTCCTGCTGTTCTGTCCCTGAGCAGAGCAGTCAAGCTAAACTGCCTGGCGTGCTTTAAACCAGGAACAAGGGAAAAGGGAGTGAGTTACTCCGTGAGGGAGTGATGGACAAGGTTGGTAAGAAACGGCCTGGGGTGATTTGAAAAAAAGGAAACACGTAATTAACAGAACAAGGCTTAATCAGAGTCATTTGCGTGTGAGCAAATCAAAGCCTATAAGGCATCATTACAGAGGAAAAAACACAGCCTTTCTAGAAATCAGAATTCTAGGGAGTCTCTGAAGTGCCTGTACCCAGATGCAGCACCGAGATTAAACACAAGGAATTAAGAGATGCCTGCAGAGTTTAAGGGTTATGATCTTGTTAGTATCACAGAGAGATGATGGAATTGCTTCCATGACTGGAGTGATCTATGTATGGATAGAGGCTTTTTAGGAAGAAGTGTCTGGGAAGATGAGGGTGGGCAGCTGTCCTTTACGTGGCAGAGCAGCTGGAGTGCATGGAGCTCTGTCTGGATATGAATGATGAGTCATTGGGAGGTTTTTGGTAGGGATTAAAGAGCAGACCAGTACGGGTGACATTACAAAGTCTGCTATTAGCTGTCTGACCAGGAAGAAAAATTGATAAGACCTTCTTCAGGCAGATGGGAGTAGCCTCGTATTCACAGGCCCTGGTCGTTATGGGGGACTTGAATCATAGAATCATAGAATGGTTTGGGTTGGAGGGCACCTTAAAGATCACCTAGTTCCAACCCCCCTGCATGGGCAGGGACACCTTCCACTAGACCAGGTTGCTCAAGGCCCCATCCAACCTGGCCTTTAACACTTCCAGGGAGTGGGCAGCCACAGCTTCCTTGGAAAACCTGTTCCAGTGTCTCACCACCCTTAACTTAAATAATTTCTTCCTATTGTCTAACCTAAATCTCCCCTCTTCAAGTTTTAAACCAACTCCCTTTGTCCTTTTACTACACACCTGTGTAAAAAGCCCTACTCCAGCTTTCTTGTAGGCCCCCTTCAGATACTGGAAGGTTGCTGTAAGGTCACCTTGGAGCCTCCTTTTCTCCAGGTTGAACAACCCCAACTTCCTCAGCCTGTCTTTATGGGGGAAGTGCTCCAACCCACTGATCATTTTAGTGGCTCTCCTCCAGACATGTTCCAGGAGCTCCATGTCCAGACCTGGACACAGTATTCCAGGTGGGGTCTCACAAGGGCAGAGTAGAGGGGGAGAATCACCTCCCTTGACCAGCTGTCTATGCTTCTTTTGATGGAGCCCAGAACATGGTTGGCTTTCTGGGATGCAAGCACACATTGACAGCTCATGTTAAGCTTCTGGCCCACCACCATCCCCAAGTCCTTCTCAGGGCTGTCCACAATCCTTTCTCCTCCCAACCTGTATTCATGCATGCGATTGCCTTGACCCAGGTGCAGAACCTTGCACTTGGCCTTCTTGAATTTCATGCAGTTTGCATGAGTCCACTTCTCATGCCTGTCATGGTCCCTCTGGGTGGCATCCTTTCCCTCTAGCATGTTGACTTCACTACAAAATTTGGTGAAATCCGAAAACTTGCTGAGCGTGCATTCAATTCCAGTGTCCATGTCACTGACAAAGATGTTAAGACAGCACTGGTCCAAGTACTGATGCTTGAGGAATACCACTCATTTTATATCTGCATTTGGACACTGATCACAATCCTTTGAGTGCGGCCATCCAGAAATTTATCCAGTGAGTGGTTCATCCATCGAATCTCTATTGTACCAGTTTAGAGATCAGAATGTCATGAAGGACAGTGTCAAATGCTTAGCACAGGTCCAGGCAGATGACATCTCTTTCTCTGCTTTTGTCCACAGAGGCTGTGACCCCATCATAAAAGGCCAACAAATTAGTCAGGCAGGACTTGCCCTTAGTGAAGCTGTGTTGGCTGTCTCCAGTCACCCCTTTGTTATCTGCATGCCTTAGCAGAGCCTTCAGGAGGATATGGTCCATGATCTTGCCAGGTTCAGAGGTGAGACTGACTAGCCTGTAGTTCCCTGGGTCTTCTTTTTTTCCACTTTTGAAAATGGGGGTTATATTTTCCCTTTTCCAGTCAACAGGAACTTCACCAGACTGTCATAACTTTTCAAATATGATGGATGGCTTTGTAACTTTATCTGCCAGTTCTTTCAGGAGCCCTGGGTGAACACCATGAGGTCTCATGGACTTATTAACTTTCAGGTTCTTTAGGTGGTCCCAGATCTTCTCTTGATCTACAGTGGGGGGATCTTCCTTTTCCCAGCCCCTGCCTTTGGCTTCTGTAACATGGAATGTTACATTTATGGAAAAAAGGGCTGACTTCTCAAGAGGAATTTAGGAATATAGTCAGGTCATGTAGAAAGAAAATCAGAGAGACGAAGGCACAACACGAACTGACTCTCGCCACCTCTGTGAAAGACAACAAGAAATCCTTCTACAGATACATCAACAACAAAAGAAGGGGCAAGGAAAACATTCATTCTGTACTGGACATGAGTGGGAATATAGTTATCAAAGATGAGGAAAAGGCTGAGGTATTTAACACATTCTTTACCTCAGTTTTCAACAGAAAGACAGATTATCATGAGGACGGATGGCTTCTGGAGCTTAAAGAAGGTGATAAGAATCTAAACAGCCCCCCTGTAATATTGAAGGACACAGTCAGTGACCTGTTGAGCTACTTGGATCCCCACAAGTCTATGGGACCGGATGGGATCCACCCAAGGGTGATGAGGGAGCTGGCAGAAGAGCTCACCAAGCCTCTCTCTATCATCTACCAACAGTCCTGGCTCACTGGGGACATCCCAGATGATTGGAAGTTGGGGAATGTCACACCAATCCACAAAAAGGGACGGAAGGAGGACCCGGGAAACTACAGGCCCGTCAGCCTGACCTCAGTGCCTGGCAGGGTTATGGAGCAGATCATCCTGGGGGCAATCACACAGCACCTGCAGGATGGACAAGGGATCAGACCCAGCCAGCACGGGTTCAGGAAGGGCAGGTCCTGTCTGACCAACCTGATCTCCTTTTATGATCGGGTGACCCGCCTGCTGGATGAGGGGAAGGCTGTGGATGTGGTCTGCCTGGACTTCAGCAAAGCCTTTGACACCATCTCCCACAGCATTCTCCTGAAAAAGCTGTCAGCCCACAGCTTGGACAGGAGCACCCTGTGCTGGGTTAGGAACTGGCTGGAGGGCCGGGCCCAGAGAGTGGTGCTGAACGGTGCTGATCCAGTTGGCGGCCGGTCACCTGTGGTGTCACCCAGGGATCAGTGTTGAGCCCAGTACTGTTTAATATCTTTATTGATGATTTAGATGAGGGGATCGAGTCCATCATCAGCAAATTTGCAGACATTCACCTGGCCGCAGGGTACACAGGTGTTGTGACCCCTTCCCTCTGGTGCTCAGACATTCCCCGCAGCCCTGCAGGTCTGAGTTGCTTCAGTTTTCTTGGCCGTGGCTTTGGGACGAGTGGCTAGCACTTTTAAGATACTTTTTAGGAGGGAAAAGACTGCAGCTGACCTCGCCTCTTGCCCTGCCCGCGCAAACCTCTGCGCGAACGGCCGCGCCGCGCCCTCCTGCTCTGACCCGACATTTGTCCCCTCTGTTCGCCGCGCTCCCCGGGGGCTGCCCCGCTCCGTGGCGGGGGTTGAGGCCGTCCTCACTCTGGTGTCCGGCCCCGCTGACTCGGAGCCGTCCCGTCTAGGTCTGGACCTGTCCCTTCCCGCTCAGGACGGGGAGGAAACCCGCCCTCTCCCGTCCTTCCTCCCTCCCTCCCTCCTTCTGTCTCTCTCTCTCCTTCTGTCTCTCTCCCTCCCTCTCTCAGTCTCTCTTCCTCTCTCTCTCTCTCCCCCTCTCTTTCTCTCCTTCCCTCTTTCTTCGTGCTATTTGCTCTCCTTTTTAAAAATTTCTTTTTGGTTGCCGCTGTTTAGCCGCCTCGGTGACTGCACTGAAATGGCGGCTTCACCACTGCCGCGTCTGGTGGGCGGGGAGCACAGCAGAGCCGAAGAAATGCAAGAGGTTAGAGGAGAGCAGTGCTAACAAATTCCTCACCCAAGTGATAGAGAAGATGAGGAGGAGGATTTTCTGCTGGACCACACAGTCACCAGAAACCAAACCAAACCAAACCAACAACAAAAATAAAAATAAAACCAACAAAACCCCCACAACTATGGAAATTTCTCACTACGCGTTCTCACTATGTTGCAATTTTTATTTTTAATCTCTGCCTTCTGATAAAAAATTATCTCCCCACCCTTAAGGTACTACTGTGTATTATCTCTGATGTGCATTTTTGGAGACAAAACAACACCTTAGGTATGTGCCACAAACGGGATACTTGTTCAGTAGTTGTTTCAGTTCTGTCTGAAATTACAGTATGAAAATAAACAGATGACTAAAATCAGACTACACATCACCTAAGTATTCCAGTCTATCATTTTTCTACTGTATTTAGTCTGCCCCTTTATTTACACTTCTACAGAAATGTAACGTTTTTGGGATATGATATTTCAACAGATAAAAAAATAGATGTAATGAATGTTGACACTGGAATGCACACCTGTGATAATTTGGTCTCATGATTAATGTTTTTCTACTTGAATTCTTCTGCCAGGCTCTAAGGGAGACTATGCATGAAGAGTTCAGTCCCATCTGAAGTCCTGTTAGGAAAACAAGTCTGCATTGAGCCATACACTGATCCAGTTCTGCAATAGATAAAAAACGTATTTCAGGAGTAGTAAAAAAGCCTAACATGAAGAAAATGGAAGAATTCAACTTACTGCATCTAAACCAAAAGCAAACCACTGTTCCTCACTCCCATCTTACCTAATTATTGTGTGTAATTTCTCAGGGGACAAATATATGTTGAGTATTTTTTTTTTTCAGTTAGTGGGTAAACATTATATGTAACCAGTTAAGGTACTTCTTAAAATGAGGTATCTCTTTGTTCAGGATCATGCTGATCTTGGAAAATGCATTTAAGCAAATGCAAAGTAAAAGGATCAACATAGAGGAAACTCAACAAAACAATAGAAGTGCTTAATGGTCTGCCTGCAGGAACACAACACTGAAAATTCACAAGGTACTAAAGTGTCCAGGGAGGAACCAAGTGGAAAAAATACAGTTTTGATCCCAATCATTAAAATTTACATGTTTTAAATGGCACTTACCTCTGCTTCTTATGTTTTTTTGGTGGTTCCCCAAAAGAATTTTTCTCAGTAAAATATATTATATTTTAAAAATAATGTACTTCAGACAAAACCACATGAGCTTGGGCCATAGTGTTCTCAAATTTATTTAAAGTGTACATTTACATAGCCTCAAATAAGGGGACTGAAATTTGATTCTGAAGATCAAGAACTGTACAGGTTTGTCTTAGGATAGGGTTAAATTTCTTCCAAGTAGATTGTGTGAGGCTATGTTTTAGGAAATAGGTGGGCCTTTGGATCTGTCTCTCCAAGACTCTGTGTAGCTTCAGGCCCACCTGGCACATCTGGGAGGCAACCTTTATCTTAGATGCCTGGCATCAGGCTCCCTTGTGGATCTCATAAATTTCATGGATCAGGTAATACTGTCTTTTAAGTTCAAATTTTTTTTTTTTTTTTTGCTTTTTTCCATTTGTGGTATTTTCTCCTGTTCTATGCAGCACCAGGAAAATGCCTCATTTCATAAGGGCCTTGGCCTTCCTGTCAGTTTTCTGGAGACTGTTAAGCACTAGCCTGGGGCTAGTAAGTGTCTGGAGTCCTTTTCCCCTTCTCTTCATTGCTTCCTCTAATCCTGCTGCTGAAGTTTTTACATGCCTACACCTACAACTTCCCTTTCCATTATACATACATCAGATAAAATCATAGACAGGAAATGCTGAAAAAAAGAGTTAATTGAGGAAATTAGTTATGAATTGATTGGAGGATGTCTCTGGGAGGCATACTAGTTCATTTTCAGGTGTCTTGTACCATTTCAATGCAGATGTTACAGCACTGATTTATGTTCTATTCTGAGCAGTATTTTGAAGAGGAATATGAAATCAGGAAAATACATATGGAACTATCTTTCTAGAGCTTTTTTCAGGGATTGTTTTGGAGAGGAATTTTAGCTGAGAAATTCAGTAATGAAGCTTGCATAGAGTTACAGTAATAGCTTGCCTTTCTCTAAGTTGCCTTACTTTTCAATAGTCCCCAAAACAAAAATAGTGAATTCAGGGCACTGTGTAAATAAGGATCAAAATGCCTGAATATGAAGCAAAAAAACTCAGACCATATCAATGGAGAATATCCATGGAGAATATCTCCAATGGAGAATATCAGTAGATGCTATAAAGGTGGTGGACAGAATAGATTAAGTATAAAAATGTTTAAAAGTACTATCATGCAAACTGTAAATCTTTCAGTATCTTAATACTTGGAACACAGTTTTACAAATGTCTTTATTTTATTTAATTCTCCATTAGCTATTATTGGTTGCTTTAGAAGTAATGCTTTATTGAAGACAATATTTTTTGTCTTGAACTATAAAGCATTCTGTTAACAGGAAAATGTGATTCACGTTTGTTAACATGCTTGTTTGCTATCTAACAATGTGATTAGAATACTAACTCACTGTAAGTGAAACATAGGCATATCTTTAACCTCAGGGAAGGTGTATGCGCACATAAAACTCAAGCAAATTCTATTCAATGACTTCAAACGTTAACATATGTATTTAAAATTTTCTTTATTACAATTTTTAAAACAAGTTTGAAATTACATGAAAGTGTTGTAAGTTCCACATTGATTCAACAGTAACTAACACAATAAATTTGTACTCTTGAGTTTGCATTTTCTATTCTTTATGTTGGAGTAATTTGCTGATATACCTGCACAATTTTTAATCTCATTAGATTATTCAAGCATAGTGTCTGCATGAAACAGTGGTTCCACAGTGATAGTTAATCAGAAGGTGCATTATTTTCATACAGTGATTGAGTATCACTTGTACTGAAAATTGTGATTACGGATTTACTCCATTGCAATCAGAGTGTGTTCCATATAAAATGTAAAATACTTACTGTATAATTTACAGGCTTGGGGTAATTGCTGTTTTTGCTGCTGTGGCACTTTATTAATGTTCTTTACTTCATAATGCTAATTTACATAATAACATACCTTTAACAATAGATTGTTTGTTGTTATTTATTTATTTATTTATTTATTCTGAATTCATTAGTTCTAGGCTTTCTGATTATAATTGTCCTGTAGCAGTGAACAAGATAGCCATTACAAACCAAAGCTTTCTTAAAATCCCTTCATAAAGTGAATTAAAAGTCACAAATAAACCTTTTGTTGCACCACACACCACCCTCAGCTGAGGAAAAAGTTTTATAAGATTAGAGAAGAAAAAAATTTTAGGGATACTTATGTTTTCAGATATAAGGAAAACATTTTGATACCTTGGTGATTCTGGTGATAGATAATTCAGAGAATCACAGAATATTAGGGAATGGAAGAGACCTTGAAAGACCATTGAGTCCAACCTCCCTAGCAGTGTAGGACTGCTTAATGTAGGTCACACAGGAATGTGTCCAGGTGGGCTTTGAATGTCATCAGGGAAGGAGACTTCACAACCTCACTGAGCAGCCTGTTCCAATGCTCTGTCACCCTCACAGTGAAAAAGCTTTTTCTTATATTTATGTGGAACCTCCTATAGTCCAGCTTGCACCCACTGACCATTGCCCCTTGTCCTATCACTGGACATCACTGGCTCCATCCTCCTGACACTCACCCTTTACATATTTATTAACATTACTGAGGTCACCCCTCATTCTCCTCCAAGCTGAAGCGACCCAGCTCCCTCAGCTTTTCCTCATAAGAGAGATGTCCCACTCCCTTCATCAGCTTGGGCGTTCTGCAATGGACTTTTCAAGATGTTCCCTGTCCTTCTGGAACTGAGGGGCACAGAACTGGACAAAATATTTCAGATGTGGCCTCACCAGGGCAGATTAGAGGGGAAGGAGAACCTCTCTCCGCATACTAACCACACTCCTTTTAATACACCCCAGAATGCCATTGGCTATCTTGGCCACAAGGGTACCTTTTGGCTCATGGTCATCCTTCTATCCATGAGGACCTCCAGGTCCCTTTCTTCTGTGCTGCTCTCTAACAGTCCCCAGCTTGTACTGGTACAGATGTTCTGTGCCAGATACAAGACTCTATATTTACCCTTGTTGTATGTCATTAAATTTCTCCCTGCCCAACCCTCCAGCCTGTCTAGGTCCCTCTGAATGGCAGCACAGCCTTCCAGTGTATCAGCCACTCCTTCCAGTTGTGTTGTTATCAGCAAACTTGATGGCAGTTCAGTCTGTTCCCTCCTCCAGGCCATTGAAGAGTATGTGGAATAGTACCGGTCCCAGTACTTACTCCTGAGGGACTCCACTAGATACAGGCCTCTAGATAGACTCTGTCCCATTGTCCCAACACAGTTTAGCTTTTAATTTGAAAAAAATGGTTTATGTTATGGTATCTCACTCAAGCCATAAAATCCCATCTAGGAGAGAAAATGTATGCATTAAGTATTTTGTGTATTCAATGTGTATTTAATTTTCATGTAAGTCACAATTCAAAACATGTGTATCCATAGGAGTCCAGCAGTTTTATTTAGTAAAGCATGCAATAAACTTTGTAAATGATCAATCACTTGTAGAATGAGAAAGCTGTATAATGGGATTCAGTTTGCTGGAAAACTCAATGTTGCATTTCCAAGCTAAACATTTCAGTAATATAAAATATCTGTATATAATAATTCTAAAATGCTGAAATTCCCCAGTAAGAGAATATCTTAATTTTTTTCCTGTCGTTAAGGAAACCTATATCTAGGAACTAATAAAACATCACAACATCTCCATGAATTAAATAATGAATCTTAGATGGCTATAAAATGGCAGACTACTAAAATAGTTTTAGATAACTTATTCTGTACTAGTAAAATTTTAAAGATTGGTGATGTGCAGTAACATCAAAAACTAAACTTTTTTTTTTTTTTTTGTAAAAGCAGACATATTCCATTCTAAACTGTTAAACTGTTATTCTGGGCCCCTCTGGCTGTCTGTGTTTAAGGAACAGACAGATTTTTCTTTAACTTTTTTACCTCTCAATGACATTCCTTTCCATGCTATCTTGTGTTCTGAGGGGAGCAGGCCATGTTTAATCATATGTCGTATGAATATTCTGACATTTAGGTTCCTGAGAATAGAATAAGGATGCCATCGTATATTTGGTGTACTGCAATTTGTCTTTATTTTAAGTCCTCTTAATTCCATTTCTCTATCCATCTGCTCTGTTATAGTTGGCCCTTTAAACTGTAGGTCTGAAATTTGTATTAAATTCCATGTATGTTTTTAAAATATAACATAAATACATACATGCTGGATTATCTACTTAAAAGAACACTGTCAGCAAAGTGTTTAGGAGTGCTTTTGCATCCCATGCATTCTGATTCTCCAGGAGAAAGAGTGGACCATAATTTTCAGTGGACCACAGAAGACTACAAGGACATTAGTAATGACTCTGTGCATAGTTTTAGATATCTTACAGTTGCAAAAGAACACAGCAGTGAGACCTTTATTGTGTTTCATACATTATACCAGTGGTGTGTGTGATATATGTATGTGATACCATAATTGCGCTATACCTAACTAACTTTGTTTCACAACATGTTTTCTATACTCTCTTGTTTTTTAAGGACAGTGACTTGACTATGGGAGAGGTATGAAGCTGAAATGACTACAATATGGCTTGCTTGCACAAATTGCAAACTACTTTGAAAAGCTGTGTCTTCATTTTGACACTGCACGGGTTTTGGCTGAGATAGAGTTAATTCTTTTCATATTAGCTAATATACAGCTATGTTTTGGGGTTTGTGCTGAAAAAGTAGTGTTGATAACACACTATGTTTTTGTTATTGCTGAGCAGTGCTTACAGAACATCAAAGATTTTTCTGCTCTGCAGACTGTCCTGCTAGTGAGGAGGCTGAAGGTACAAAAATATCTGGGAGGGGACATGGCTGGGACAGCTGACCCTTGCTGACCAAAGGAATATTCCATGACCAAAGAGATATTTCATACCATCATTCTCTGCAATAAAGCTGGGGATGAGATTGTCAAGAGGGCTGCTGCTTGGGGACTGGCTGCATATTAGTCAGCTGGTGGTAAACAATTATTTTCATTTGCATCACTTGTATTATTTTCTTTTGTACTTGGGCTTTATTTTCCTCTCTTTTTTTTCTTTTTTTCTTCCTTCTTCTTTTTCCAGAAACACTGTAAAGGTTGTTATTATTTCTTTTATTTCTTTTTAATTATTAAAATGTTTCTATCTCAACTCATTCCTTGGTGTCTCACTTTTACCCTTCCAATTCTTCTCCAAGGAGGAGGAGAGTGATCACAGCATCTTTAAAGCAAAACTTATTAGTCTGATGAAAGGCTGAAAAAACATATAACTGTAGGGGACAATTTCCAGCTGTGATGGTGAACACTTGTAACTGCACTTGCTCTTCACCTCCTCCTTAGATACTGCAGTACTTAATAAATTCACTTCCTTTGGCTGTTTTGTTGCATATCAGTTGCCATATGTGCAAGTAGTTCCCCTGAACAAATCTATCGACAAATGCCTAATGCTCTATATACAAATAACAGTTGCAGAGCTGAATTCGTGTTCAGCTTTAAAAATTGGATATAGTATCATCATGAATGCAATGGATAAAATTTACACAGTTTCCTCAGGATTGCTATATTTTTGTTTGTATGTATTTATTTATGGTTTTTTTAGCCTCTGTACAGCTTTGATAAAATTGGACTTATTTTATTTCATACAAAAAAGGTTATGATTGTTCTTTAGTCCCTAGGGTACTTTTCCAGTAGATGTTGTGTGACAAGGAAAATTATTGTTGCATTTGTTTTCATTATATAGTTCTATATTTAAAACACAGTACTGCAAAAGCAGTTTACTTCATCTCAGCTGATCATGAAGTAACTTGAAGACTTTAATTATTAATAGCCTATTTCTTATCTTATGGATTTGAAGGCTAGTATTACATAAGCTTACTTTGATATGTACAGAGAAAATGTGAAAAATATTACTATGTGTTCCCATGCCCAGTGCCATAGCAGTAAGGCCTATTTAAACAATTTTAAAGCACTCTTTCTGTTGTGGACACTTGCACTCTTTTCATCTGTGTTGGCACAATTATTTGTAGGGCTGCAGGGCAAACTATGAAGAAATAGAATGTACTAAAAAAAAAAAAATCCAGAAAAAGTGACCAGATGTATTATTTTTTTAAATCCATCTCTGTTCTCTGATACAAGTTGCAGTGCATCAGTGGAAAGAATATTGTGAGTAGGGCTAACAGGGAAAGCTGCTGTACTGTGAGAGCAGGAGGTGGGAATACCTTGGATGGCCCCCTGTCTGTCTGAATTTGGGGAAATTAACTACACTGTCAAATGTTGTACTTTGAAGATACAATTTTATCTTTAATATATACCTTCTCTCATGTAAACATGCGCTTAATTTATATTGAGTCAGTCTTGTGCATGTATATACATGTATAAGGTTGTTTGTGTTTTGTGTGCTCTCATAGTCTTTTATAAAGGAACTCTGTCAGCTGGGGAAGAGTAGAGAGTTTTCTGATAAATTGGCTAGGCAAAAAAAAGTAGAAGACAAGCTAAGAAAGGACAATTATGCAAAGCCTGCTCTCTTTATTGTAGGTATATATATGAAGATAAAATTAGAGGATTTAATTAGTTTCCTTGTACTTTGAGAGTTTAAGGATTAATACATTTTGGTGTAAAGCATGAGGATTTCACTGCTTAACTTTTACAGGTCTCATAGAATTTATTTATTACTCCCAGGACAGTCAATTACATTGGCTTTTTAGCACCAAATTTCTGAACTGTAGCAATTAAAGCTGTATTGTAGCAATCAGTTTTCTATAGAGAGAGGGTAATATAAAATTTACAGGTATAGTGATGCCAATAGCCTGAATTCCACTGAAAATACTTTGCTTAATGTTTGCTATTGGATAGCTGCCTGTCAAATCTTAGAGGCAATCAAACAGAAACACTGGATACAGAAACAACTCATCTCGATGTGGTTAGCTTCTTTGGGCTATAGTCTTTTCACCACACTGTCTCGGTTTGTTGGGAGTGGGATTTTTATTTTTGTGGGGGGGTTTTTGGCCTTTTTTTGGGCTTTTTTTGTTTGATTGATTGTTTTATTTTATTTTATTGCTATGGGGTTTTTGTTTGGTTGTTTTTTTCCCCAGTAATTTTTTTCAGAATGAAATATACAGCTGTTCTTTCTCTAAAACTGCTTTCCTAGTGTGTGCTGCAAAAAATACTGTCTGAGCCTTGGAAAAATACAACAATTTTATTGCTAAGGATTTCAATGTTTTCCATGCATTCAGCTGAAATTAGGTAAGACAGAAACTGTAGTTACATTTATTCTCTTCATAGACAGTACTTTTTGTTCTTTGTACAGCTATTCCACAGCTATAAGATATTAAAGAACTTCGGTTTATGACCTATTTTTCCTGTGACCACTTTATTCCAGATGATGCTGAGGTGTGCTTCTGGGAGACTCAGTTTTTTTCTGCGTTTGATTTCCTTGGTCCCTGTAGACACATATTTCTTTTTACATGTAGATCTTTGTTATCTTTATTGTTTTACTGGTTCTGTTTTTTGCTCAAGGTCACATTCTTACTCTTATTTTGGCTGTGTGATACTGTGCTACATAGACTTTCTGCCTTCCCAGTAATATTTAGACCTTACAGAAAATAATTTTGGCTGAATTAATATCTGCTTGTACTGGAAAATTATAATAGAAAGGAGAAGCTGAGCACAGACAAAAAACAGAGGAGGAAAGGGATGTATAAAGCCTAGTTAAAGCCCTAGCATTGAGGTAGTCTATATTTTTTCTTAAAACTGGGCAAAAGAAGACAGCCCCCTCTGTGCTTTAGATACAGTCCTCCAAGTTTCAGAAGTATCTCCTCAGTTCACCTGAACTATTGTGGCCTGCAGTAGAGAAATGCTCCAAAGCTGTATTTGTTTGCACATCTTACCCTGACACTATCTTTTTAGACATGTGTAGGCTTTTCCTACATACCTTCCGAACCCAAGTATTTCTACATTTTGCTTATTTCCTTTTACTTGACCATCCAACCATCATACCCCACTGTGCAAAACTAGTAATACTGTATTTATTCTGAATTTTGTTGTTTCAATTAGTATTTGAGATCTCCTGTTATAGGTGTGAGAAAGAGGAAGGGAAGTAGAAAAAACAGGAAACTAGCACCAGATTTTGTGCTTTGACACATTTTTTCTCAAGGCTTTTGTTTTTTATTTTTAAACACTATTAAAAAAATAACATCATTAAAATGTATGCATTATGAAACAGAAAAAGTATAGTTTACGAGTTCAGCATCTCTGCTTTGCAATGGGCTGCTCTTACTTATGTTGTAGGAAAAGTTTAAGCCTTGAAAAATTGAACAGCTTTTGTCTGTTCAAAACAAACATAATGACAAGTTATAATTTTCAGAAGGAAAAGATGAGGTTTTGCAAAATATGGGTAGACTCTATTGTATTCATTTACAGGAGAAGAAAAACTGGCAAGGAAGAGAAATATTGGCTCCCAAGGAAAATGCTAAAAGAAGAGAGAATGTTACATATTTTTACACTCTGGTGATTTGCCTAGTTATTTGTCAATATCTTACATAGTCTTGATGAAGCATTTATCACAGTGTTGGAAAGCCATAAAAATACCTCAAAAGCATGGTAAAATCATAATAATAAAAAAAGTAATGTAGAACAAAGACTGGTCCACAATCTGCTTCGGATGCTATTGAAATTCAGCTTGCAGCACATACTGAGATGCAGGATTTGGAAGAAAGTCCAGCAATGCTTTTATTTTTTTAAATTTGGCAGATAAGAGACATTCAGGGACTAATTGTGACTTCCATGTTAATTTAGTTCTCTGCGGCCCAGTTTTATGTGTGTATATTACAACTGTTAAAATTATTTTTCTGCTGTTACTTATTTTACTTATAGCTCCAGTCTATTCTGTATCTCTGGTTAAGCATAGCATACAATATAATGTTAACTAGAAAGAAAATAATTTTATTCCCTTTCTCCTTCTCTGACTTCTGCTTATACCACAATTCTATCTGGTCTGTGTGTGTGAGGGATTTATGAGTTCTGTAAGGTGCCACGAAGTACTCCCATTAGCCTTGAAAACCTAGCACACTATCACTGCTTATTTTTGTGAGAGTCATCCAAGGTTTATTTTTGGCAAAATAAACACATTCCTCTTGCTGCTAAACAAGAGGTTCATTTTTGGTTGACTCATCTTTTGATGTATTATAATCTTCTATAAAAGAGCATATCCAACAGAATGTTATGTTTCATGGCAACTTACTAGCAGATATTTGAATGAAAAATGTTCACCTCTTTGATTGTATTGGAGACTATGGATTAATTCAGAACTTCTACACTTAAGACTGTTTGCTATACAGTGGGGAGAAAGGAGATAATTTTAAAATATTCAAGGTCTATATGCTGTATATAATCTTCCTTGCATGTTGACATGACAGCTATCACACCTTAATAAAAACAGCAACCAGCTGCCTAGGATGCCCTTAACAGAGCTAAAAAATCCCTTGTCTTCTTATTATACTCACAGAGGCTTAATGCCTTGTGTGATGTTTTCACAATATGAGTGCATTGCTGCATAGGAGGTGCTAGGTCAGAAACTGATGCAGCAGGCAGACACCTCTCACAGAGAAAACCAGCAGAAAATAAGCAGTATTATCACTGGACCACACTTGGCTAATCAGAGTCTACCCCATACTTAGCTGGTCTTAAATAACTTGCAAAATTGCTTAAAGTTATGCTGATTAATATGAGATGAGGAACTGACCTGAAATCTTTGTTTAGATAGCACTGGAATAGCATTCTGTGATGCTGCTATAGCAATAAAACTATCTCAGGATGGATATGTGAAGCAGCATTACTTGTTTATTATTTTGACTCACTCTTCAGTTGCTGAGAAGGAGAACAGAGGTCAGTAGTAAAACTACTTTTACTTCTTTTTCTTGGAAGTGTTTCTGTCTTGCACCATGTTCATTAAAAGAAAAGCAGAAAAATAAACAGTCTAGAAGCTATGAAAGATAGTAATATGATGTTTTCTCAGCAACTTTTAAGTAGAACTCCATATAATTTACTGTAGTTAGGCTGATGTGAACTGCAACGGTTTGTAACAGTTCCCTTTGAAACAATGCTTTCTAGAAATAACTTAATATTTCTTTTTGTAGAGAGAGAGCAATGAAGTTCCTTGTCATAAGATAAACACCTCAGAGTGTGTTTTCCTAGCTGGGCCACAATTTGTGGTATGAATTTAGCAGAACTTAGAGTGACAGATATCCTGGATAGTCTTCTATGGAGAATCTGAGACCAAGCGCCACAACTTGCCCTGTCCTATCAAAAGTTCCTGATGCTGCCATACAGCCTCTTTTAGGTACCATCATTCAGTCAGAATACACCATACAGATCTCCCACTTCATGCTGGTGTCTGCGCCAGAAGTTTTTTAGAAGCATTTTAGTTCCCACTGTTGTGTTTTTGCAGTCAGTCACATTTCTAGTCTATGAAATCAGCTCTGTGCTTTAGTCTTGATCCCTGTAAGGTCTTAGCAGGTAAAGGATGTCATACATATCAACATTCTCCAGACATGCTCACTAAAGTAGTGTTCATCCAAATAGACTACTGTCTCTGCATGAGCCAGACAAAGTAAATTCAAGATAAATTATGCTTACTCAACATTCAGTGAAAGAGGAGCACTATAGTGTTAGTACTAAAAGATCATGCAGTGGAGTTTTTGGTGGGAGAGAATTTAGTTCGTAACAATTTGTTCACTAGTTTTCAGGTCTCCCTGCAGTCATGGGATGGTCTGAGCTGGAAAGGACCTTTAGAGATCTGGAAAGGACCTTTAGACGGGGGTACCTTCCATGAGACCAGGTTGCTCAAGGGCCTGTCCAACCTGAGCATATATCTTAAAACGTGACCTTGAACACTCCCAGGGAAGGGGCATGGCCCTGTTCCCTGCAAGAGAGTGAGCTGAACAAGTGGCAGTCATACATCCAGGCAGCAACGAGGGCCAGCAGTGCCTTTGGTGGTGTGAGCAGAGCATGTCCTGGACTGGATCTCTTACCCTGTGAGGAGAGACTCTGAGGCCCATTCTGGTTTAGACAGCTTCAGGGACATGCAAGAGTAACCCCACAAAGGGATGGAGGAGGGGATGGAGAGGATGGAGGAGACACAGCTGGGCTTGACAGGGATGCTTCATGGCAGAGTGATAGGCAGCAGCACAAACTGGAACATGAGTAGCTCAAGCTGCAGGTAGGGAGAAGCATTTTGCCCGTGAGGGTGTCTCAGAGGTGGGACTGGAGACCTCCTCAGCATGAACTGTCCTGTGACACCGTATCTTCCAACTGCAAGTGGTCTGAACACTGCCTATGTTTTACTCAGTGACAATGTATAAAATAGATAGATTTCAAAATATTGCCAGAAGTCAGGTCTTCTACTAAAGAACTATATTGTGAAGTCACGTTTTAATTTCTCTTTACTTTTTCCTCCTCTTTCTTGCTCTTATACAGTAATTGCTTGTTTCTATTATAAGCAAAAGCATTTTCAACAGGAGGTGTTGAAAATAACTTGTTTAGGGTGGGTTTGATATATGTATTTTCATCTCTGAAAGAAGGGTTAAATCCTTTCATAACACCAGTGCTTACAGATGCATTGAGAATTTTAAAGGCTTACTAAAATTTTTAAAAAAAAGTTTTTAAGATATATCTTTTAATGTATCCTGCTAAACTCTGGGATGGACAGTGTTAAAGTATGAGGCTTTTAAAAAATCCAACAATTTACAGTACAGAATAAACCCAATAAATGCTGATTCTTCCTATTGGAAATGGTTGATTTTTTTCATTCTGATTGTTGGTTTGGTTTTGTTTGGTTGCGGTTTTTTTTCTTTTTTTCTTTTGCTTAGTTAAGGCATTTTATTCCCATTTCAGCTGCACTTGTCTTCATGTAATTTTATGAAACACAAAATAATTTTTATTTTCACACTGCAGACATGTGCAGATAAGTTAAATGTTATTTTTAAGTCTTACTGAAAACTTTGGTTTTCACAATATGTAAGCAAATTTATAAAGAATATGTGATGATTATGGTGAATTTAAATTGTATTCCTTACAACTTCTTGGTAGGCAACGCATCTCAGCAGAATATTAAGCTAAAGCTGTCCTATCAGCTCTGCTCTACCCCCCTCTCAAGCCCTTTACTACAGACTTTTCATCAAACCTGCCACTAAAAATCAGAAAACTGAAAAACGTTGGTCTTAGATTAATTGCGCAAAAGCTTCAAGTAATCCAGAGCTTGGGTAACCCTCTACCCTGCTTTTCGAACTAATGCTTTACTTAATTACATAAAATTTGAGAAGATTCAGAACAGGTGTGAACCTCTGACATGAAGCAGCTCTGGTCTTTGCTGCAGTATGATTATTCTGAATCTAATGTAAATGAATACTTTTAGATGTAGTGGCAAATCTTGCCTAGCTGCTGCTAGAGAAGTTGATTGAATTCAGTGTTCCATGGAATCTGATGTCTTTAATTCAAATACTGCTTGTCTATATTATTCATCTGGCTTAACTATGGTGAAGTGCTACATTTTCCTATTCTTTCTGTAACATTGCAGTATTCTAAGTAGAAAGGAAAGATGTGACCTACTAACATACCATTCAGGGAATTAAATACTCCTTGTCTGAATATGGTTTTTTGTTGCATAGAAACCCTGGGAGACCATATAAGTGGAATAATAAAATTTCCTGCAGTTGAAAATATAAGGGTAGGTCATTTGACACAAAAATGTGAGTACTGGAAACAGATAAACTTCAAGGATTTGGAAGAAGATTGCTGGAAGAATTTGGTGTACTTGCTGTTTTATTGCTTCATATTTTTATGAGTTGTAGAAAATGTTTTAAATGACATAATAATTACCATCCATCAGTGTATGGAGGGGTATGTATTCATATTGTAAAATGTGACTTGCATTTTCACAGTCAAAATATTCTTTTTAGTAAAATTAGCAACTATGCAGTGGGATTTTTTGTACTGGTGAAGATGGTGAAGGAAAACAGTAATTTTGTAAGTAATTTTCTTTAGTGTTTTGTTTGTTTGTATGTGTGTTCACAGATGGCCAGTGTTCAGCAGTAGATTATTCATTCTCTTTTCTTCATTCATCCAAACACAAGGAACTATACTTGTATTTTTGTAGTTCCTTATCCCAGAGTATTTCTCCCATCTTTTGATAAGTGAACTGTTATAATACTTATATTGAATTTTCTGTAACAAAAGCAGGCAAACACAAAACTAAAACCAATCACCAACAAACCCCATATTAAAAACAAATAAATAAATAAACAAATAAACATTCCAAGTCTATGGCTATTTCTACTTCTGTTTTTTTTAACATGCAATATTTTTCTAGAGATAAAAATGTATACACTATGGCAATCTCTTATTAAAGGGTTGTGGAGGTTTTTTGGGTTATGTTTTGGGGTTTTTTTTGTTTGTTTGTTTGTTATGGGTTTTTTATTTGTTTGGTTGTTTTTTATGTGTTACTTCCCCAGAGGAATTATACTGCAGTGAATGAAGGAATTAGCTGCCTACATGGGAAAGTTTTTTAAATGGAGGACTATTACATGTCTTACTTTCTTGTCTGCAAAATATAAATCTTTAAGAAAACCTTGAAGCTCTCTGGCAAAATCTGCCAGTTTTTGAAAAATATATTATATATGATAATTTTTACTTCATCATCTTTCTAATACATTGGTTATGAGCTGTGTGAGTAATATACTATGTTATTGAAACTTTTGATTTTGTCATTCATCTTTAGGAGGAATTGCTTTATGAGATTCATCAGAGTATTGAAATATTGTAAAAACCAAGGTAATTCCATGTAGCTCATACCAATTTGCTAAGTTCAATGGTACTACACATTTCTTAGGCAATTCCAGATATTAGTATTCTACTAACTGCAAGCAGATGTGGAAAATGAAAATGCAACAAAAGTAGTCTTTCCAAAAACTGAGAGCACTTAAGTTGATTGGATATATTAGTTTGGGTTAATCTTTGCAGAGAAGCAGCTCTGACTTGCTCAACCGTCTTCAGTATCTACTTGTGAGTAGGGACTGAACATTTGTTTTACACTAAGGAGTAACTCCATTCGTCAGGCTGATATTGCATTGTTTCTTGTTCTACAATGATTAATGGCATATCTTTTTCAAGTTGTCATCCCAACACTAAACCAGAAAATTTCTCTGGTGCTGGGTTAGGGTTAGGGTTAGGAAAGCACAAAAAACACCTCCCAAATCAAGAAAATACCCAAGCCCTTTGTGGCTCTCCATTAGAACCTATTCCAGCAATTCTGAACAACTTTGTAAGAATGTATTCTGTTTTTCTTCACTCACCTGCTCTGGTATCACTGCAGAAAGTCCTATGTATTCTATCATTTGCTGTCAGTATAAATTTAAGACAAGTCTCTGAAAACACAGAGCCTAGCACTACCAAGGAAGAAAATGCAAAAATACATGGTCTAAAATGGTGGAAGGCCAAAGCAGACAGAAAAAATGGGAGCTAGCAGTCTGTGAAGGGAGAAAGAGTATATGCAGTAAAAGAAAAAAATTATGCAGAGCCTCTAATACTAGGCTCTATCTTATGATTCTGAACACCAAGGATATTCTAACTCCTGCATGGTCATCTGATAGAATAACATAACTTTAATTTTCTCTTTCTTGCCCTAGAAACAGTAAACGAACTTTATTTGTATGTATTTCACTCTCTGTACAATTTGCACTAGGAGCAATCAGGGTTCCAAGCTATGACCAAAGAATTAATGTTGCTCTGCTTTCAAGTAGTGTAAGAAGCCAGAAGGTGGCAGTTTTAGACCATTTTGAAAAAGGTCTGTCAATGGTTTTGAACATAACTAGACTCCTACTGCATATTCTGAGATTCATCCCAGTAACAACCTGAAAAATAGTTTTAAATTATTTCTTTGCTAATATAGTAATGAAATAAAAAGGATCTTTCTTCACAATGAGCAGTAATTCCAGCCACATTTAGCTTTAGTCTAAGTACAAAGCCTATTACTGAGAAAAGAACAATTTATTCAGAAGCTACTCAATTTATTATGTATAAATTTGGAGATAAAATGACTAGATTTTCAGCTAAGACATGCCAATGCCTTTGGAATTCATGAGGGCAACAGCAAATCCTTCTAGCTAGGCTTAGAGACCACAAATGGTTCTTAATTTGCTCATATGTTTAAACTCAATTGTTTTTCTTCATTTTTTGTTTTCCTAAGTCTTACTTTTTCAGGCTACAAAAATGTCTGAGAAGGGCCAGTACTAAAAATAAATTCAATAAATCAAATTACTCATATAAATCTATCAAATGAGTTGATTAACCAGAGAGGCAATAAACCTTGCCTTCAAGGAGCGTGGCTTGCAAAAGGCAATCAGAATTGGAGAGCTTGAGGAGGTAATGGAAGAAAGCATTTTCAAAGAGCTTGTTGTTCAGGTGAAGAGCAATGACAAGTGGTGTTCCTAAGGGAATGGTACTGGGTGCTGCCTAACATGTTTGTGAGAGACCTGAACAGTGGAATTGAGTGTTCCCTCATCAGATTTTCTGACTACACCAAGCTGTGTCACGCAGTCAACACACTGGAATGAAGAGGTGACATCCAGAGGGACATTGGCAGGCTTGAGAGGTGCCAACCACGTGAAGTTAAATAAGTCCAGGTGCAAGTCCCTACACTTGGATTGGGGCAATCCGAAGCACAATTACAGGTTGGGTGGAGAATGAATTGAGAAGAGCCCTGAGGAGTAGGACTTAGAGGTGCTGGTTGATAAGAAACTCAACATGAACTGGCAATGTGTGCTTGCAGACCAGAAAGCCAGCTTGTCCTGGGCTGCATCAAAAAAGTGTGTCTAGCAAATAAAGAGAGGTGTTTCCTCCCTTGTACTCTGCTCTCATGGCACGCCAGCTGGAGTACTGTGTTCAGCCCTGTGGTCCCCCAGATAAGAAGGACATGAAGATGTTGGAGGGGGTCCAGAGGGTGGCCACAAAGTTGATCTGAAGGCTGTATCCTCTCTTTTGTGAGGACAGGCTGTGAGAATTGGGGTTGTTCAGCCTGGAGAAGAGAAGGCTCTAGGGAGACTTTATATCAGCCTTCCACTACCTGAAGGGGTCTCCCAGGAAAACTGGGGAAGGACTTTTTTACAAGCCCATGTAATCATAGAACAAGGAGAAATGGTTTCAAACTGAAAGAGAGTAGATTTAGATGAGAAATTAAGGAGAAATTATCTCCGGTAGGGGTGGTGGGACACTGGAGGAGGTGGCCCAGGGAAGTTGTCAATGCCCCCTTCCTGGAAGAGTCAGGTGGATGAGGTTCGAGTAACCTGGTCAAGTGGGAGGTGTCCCTGCCCATGGCACAGAGACTGGGACGAGATAATCCTAAATGATCTCTTCCAACCAAAACGATTCTATGATTCTAGGATTTGTTTCAGTTTACAGACAATAGTTACTTTTTGTTTTAGCAAGACAAACTATTCTTTTAGAGATGCAAGCATAGTATGCATCAGTAGTATGGATTTCAGTCCTGAAATGTTAGCAAAAACTGCAATGAAATCTCTAACTTGACAAAGAAGCAGCACATAGTTGCAGGACTGGGGGATGTGCTAGGGCACCTTCACCCTACAGCTTCTCCCACTGGTGAACATTTAGTACTGTGCATAATGTACTATATATAAAAGAGACTGACATACAAACTAAGATTTATAAAGATGTGTGATCAGAAAAAAAAAAAAAACAAACCAGAAACAGAAAGAACTCTGACTTTTCATATAACTTTGGCTAGAGGATTTCTGTCTTCATAGATATCTGAAAAAAGAACCCTTAAAATAGAACTCCCCTGTGCTCTCCTTGAAAACTTTTCCAAAGGACAAGTGACTCCTTTTTGTTCTCACTTTACACCACTATCAGTAGAGAATAAAATAATAATTTAAGAAACTCAAGGACATACAGTAAAATAGTTACTAAAAAGCACAAGAAACGGAGAAAAGAGAACAGGGCATATTCAGCTCTGAGGTCAAATTGAACTACAGGGGAAGAAAATAGGGAACTAAAGTTCTGGATGTTAGAAGATGTCAAACTTTGATGAATTGAAGGAATCATCAGTAAAGTCAATTGGTCTGAGGAGCTGAGGGACCTGAATGTGAAAGATACCTGGCATTTATTTCATCTAAATTAATAAAACTATTGGGAGAAATGTATTCCAAGAAAGTGAAAATTACAGGGTGGGTGTTAACATATCTGAGAGAATAATCAGTTCCAGAAAGGTATTGCAAATAAGCAGAGAACCTTTAAGGATTTAAAAAAAAAAAATAAAATCATATGGAAACAGTTGAGGTTCCCAAATGGAACCTCAAACCTAAAGTGAAATTGGAAATGGAAAAGAAAAGGTTTTGCAACATTTTGAGGAGGGAGTAGAGTATATATATAGCTCCAAGGCAAATCAATAGTTTTCTCAAGGTTTTCAAAATGAAGAATCTCTTAATCTTACAAAGAAATGCCATATGGATGCTGGCAAATTCGAGTCTTGCTATACCAGAGAGAGTGTACAAGATTTTTCTGCTTCCTCCTAAGACTGTGTATAGACAGTAGTGCAAACTAGCAACACTTACTTTCTTCCCTGTGGCCTGGCCACAGCTTCCTTCCTCTCCTTCAGTAACTTTTGCCTGTTTTTCGTATTCAGACCTTTCTTCCTCTGCTCCAGCTATCTATGGAAACCTTTGCAGGTTTCTGCTTTTATGTTGATCACCTTATGATCCTGCTTTATTGAAGACTTATTTTTTAAGCATTGGTACTTTCAGAGTTCAGGTTATCTGAGATATGGGTTATCGTTATAATCCCTCTCAGAGAATTTGAGCTATGTCATCTCAACAGCGTTCATCATAGTTCCTATTGAAAATATATTTATAATTTTCCCTTGAGTCAAGTTTGTTGACTTCAGTGTGAACTTGATCCATCAAGGACATAATGTACTATGCACACTTCAGAACAGAGCTCATTTTTAAGTACAGGAAATACAAGCCACAGTGAATACTAGAAGTGAAAGATGCTGGCCCTGATAAAGGATGCACATTCAATTTAAATGATTTCATAGCTTTTAAAATGTTCATTGCAATTTAAATTAATTCTTAGTTCCTAAAATGTCTGTCACTGTGAACCTAGTTGAGTCTCCTTTGTAAATAAAATCATTCTTGAGGGTCTGTAAGGTTGCAGGAGCTTATACTTACTAAGAAAGAACAGATTCATACCACTGAGGACCTATTTACTTGTCTCTATTCTTCTTCTCTGCATATGCTGGCTTGGATTAAAATCATCCTAGTACAAAAGTGCCAACACAAAGCTTGGTTTTGGATATAGTGGTGCAGAAAGACTCAGGGTAAAATTTACCTTCCTTTAAATAAGATTTCTAATTGCTGCAATTGTAATCCAACACATACAATCAGTTTAGGTTTTTTATTACTTTTAGGTCTTTTGCACTAGAAAGACAAACAGGATTTTGCATAAAGTAATACTTAAAGTCTGGGCTCTTATTTTCTATTCAGAAACAAACTTTAGGGGAGTGTATATATGTTCAGATGAAATCCCACTGAAAGAGAAGACTTTCTTTTTAGAAAATGCTACTAGGAATGACTTTCTGATATTCATGTGGGGTTTTGATTGTAGGTAGTGGGCAGCAAATTGGACTTCGGAAAAAAGATAAAAATTAAAAATGAATCTGTACTTGTTATCTCACTGAACTTAGGCAGATAACCAGCTGCACTTCTCAATGTTCTTTACGCAAGGGAATAGTTTTACTACAGCAAAATTTCCAGTTAGCAGGAAGGGAATCATGCGTTGTATATACCTTGTATACCAAGATTATTCTCACTAAATAGAATTCTTTGTCAAAGTAAAAACAAACTGCAGCACCCCAAAATATACATATTAGGGCACCCAGCCCACAGAATTTCCTTTATGGCTTTAACATTTGTCATTTGGATCAACACTTCTACACGACTAAGGTAGCTTTGTGCATCTATTCTTGAATAGCATAGTGTAATTTTTGGCAGCTTACTTGAGGGTTTAGCCAATTCTTTTCAGTCATTAGGCATTAAAGTTCTCCTTTTTCTACTTAGTCAAGAACAACTTGAAAAATAAGTAAAGGAGAGCCTACATTCTGATGCAGCCTTTTTTTTTTTTTTTTTTTTTTTTTTTTTTTTGAAGATGGTGCACAGAGGAATCCTGTATAAATGTGTGTATAAGTGTCTTGAAGGGAAATCCATTAAGGAGACTCAATTTAGAAAAAAGTAGATACAAACCTGTAAACGGTTAATATGAATGTCTATCCAGAAAACAGGCAGAGAACAACGTGTTAAATTCATGACCACATGCTGGTTCATAAGCCTCTGAAAACACTGATATTCATTATTTACCTAAATCCATGTCACAGTTTAACACTGGGCCAGCAATTAACCAAATGACAGATGCTCTCTATTAATCCCCCTTCCTGACAGAGAAAGGAGAGAGAATAAGGGAAAGAGACTCATGGGTTGGAAACTAAACTAAACAGCTTTAAAGAAACAGTAATGATGGAAAAAGAAATATTATTAAATATATACAAATATACACAAAAGTGACATCATGTTCCTCCTTCTCTCCCCCCATTAAAGCTTACATCACCCCTGTGACTGCAGGGAGCCCTGAAAAAGTCCCAGGATGGGTCCCTGGAGTCAGTGGCGGATGGGAGCTGGAGGCAGAAACACAGATTCAGGAGTCCACAGATTGGGATCATAGGCAGATGAATAGAGAACTCTGCCAAGATGCCTGCCCGGGCTGAAGAAGCAGGTAGAAGGAAGGGGCTTGACCCTCATGAACCCTCAAATTTACACGATGTGATGTGTATGGGATAGAATACTCCATTTGGTCAATTTTGGTCACCTCTTTACCCTGTTCCTCCCCAAAGGAAGGATGCAGGTGTGATCCCTTTACTCCCTTTCTCTTTTTGAAGCACAAGATGTTCCTCAGAACTGATCAGTGGCCTTGGTTATGCATTTCATTCTGTAGCTGTAACTGTAAACATTGAGAGTGATCAGTCCTAGAAGCAGAGGCTGACTGAGAAACTTGCTGTTAATTTCAGCAAGTACAGCTACTTACAAGAGACTTAGCTGAAAGCAAAATTAAAAGATACGAAATTCTATTCTGCCCCAAACTAAGACAACCCACAAACCTGAAATCAATGTAATTTCAAAATCTACTGACTATACCACTCGGTTTTAGACTCTAGGTATGGGCTCATTTCAGGAATAATTCCCACGGGAATTTTGAGTGCTGAGACTTCAGGATTTTTTATAGTCTACTGGAAAGAAGTGATATCAAAGCTACCAACTGAGGTTCCCATTTGACTTCACAAGGTATCACAGGACTGTGATGATTTTTAGGGCACATATTTACTTGTGACTAATAAAAGACAACCTAATCCAGTCTGCCTATTCAGCCAGAGTCTCCATGCAGCTTTACTTCACAACACCAACAAAAATACACTTAAGCCCCATTAAATTTGCAGTTGGTCCTGATTCAGTTCTTCTTTGGTCTTTATGACTATAAACATTATCCTGTCTCTCTTCATTTAGCAATGGTGGGGATATATGTTGCCTCTAAGGCAGTGGGTCTGCAGCTGCTGAAGCAACTATCAGATGATTGTATTTTATGTTAGAAATTGGCCTCAAATGACACTCTCAGGGTGCTCAGGTTATCTTCGTACTTGTCACTTGAATGAATACAGCCCTAAATATAACCTGTTATCTGTTTACATCCTCATTGTTTCAAAACTTTATCCTATTTATTTATATTTTACTGACTTGGCCATTTGTGCAAGAAAACGTGAATAAAAATAAATTTTAGTATTCATACACAAGTATAGGAGGCTGTTTTTAAGAGATACCTGGTATGCAGGTCCCTGTCTTCACCTGAGCTGCCAGTATTAATTTGCCTTTGAAACAAAAATTTCATGGTGGACCATTAACTCTTATTTTTCTGCATGACACTCACTCAGGCTATGCTTTCCTATCAAGACAATGACTTTTCTGACAATCAAAGATGTTTCTGCCAATTCGCTAGTAACAGTGTGTCAAATACAGATTCTAAAAAGCCTGTCTCCCTGTTTTTCCTTTTTACCTGGTGCCCTTTTTGGAATTCTAAATTTTATTGTTAAATTTTTTTAAGATTCAAGAAGAAATTTTGATGTTGAAGAGGGAAGAGGGAGATAAACTTGATTAAGCTGTCAGAAAAAAAGAAAAACAAACAAAAAAACCTTTAAAATATTTTCAGATTATATGACACTTAAAATTGTTTTCCCTACTTGCTGCAAAGTTCATTCAGTTTCCTGTGGAAACTAGGCAGAAAAATGTCATTGGTTAGACAGGAAATGTATACCCTATGGAAAGCTTTTAAAAACTGTCAAGGGTTGTATGTCAGTGACCCTAGTGGGCAAGAGAACACTATCCAGAAAGCTTCTGGCATGGATTTTCTCTCATCGTCCCATCCTTTCTGCTTGACAATGAAGTAGGCAACATTTCACTCAGATGTTTCTTCTCCTGCTGGAGAGGAAAACCTAAACCCTAACAGCTGGAAAAACACATTTGTACAGATCCACAGATGTATCCGTGTGAAACATGTCGAACTCTAGTATGAAGAGCTGTGCAAATAATGGATTTACCTATTTACTAGCTGATTTTGTTTGGGGGGGGGAGGGGGGGGAGGGAGGAGGTTTTTTGGTTTTGTTTTTTTTTTTTCTTTGTTTCAATGTGAAGAGCAAAAAGAAAAATCAAAACATATCTGCTAAAAATGGCATAGGTCTGAGCTTTCTTATCCTCACCAAAAGGAAAATGATCAGACTCTTAATTTATGAGATTCAGACATTGTGTTCTGGCATAGTTTATCTGTAGATGTGTCCAAAGCCTCCTGTTTTCCTTTAAAAAATTGCTTTTTTAAAAGTTCTTTCAAAATACAAAAACACATTAAGTAATTTTTATATTAGTTAAAAAAGATAGTCTTCCAACATTTGATGCCTGAGATATGCTTCTCGCTTGGGGATAAATTTACACAAGTAGGATAAAACACAGTTTAATGCAGAAACTGTTGGTAACATTGTTAAACAAGTTGATATTCATAATCATTTAATTAGGAGTGTTATCTAGGGAGGCATCATGCTAATATACATTGCTGCAATGGAGAGGAACTGGTAAGATTCCAATCAAAATATTTTTATAAAAGAAATAAAACTAGAGACAAAATAAAAAGGCATTAATTGTTGGAAATGGGCAATATCAATGGATATTATGGGAGCTACATGTAATCACCAAGAAAAGAAAACTTGAGGTACATAATCTCCCTCTGTAAATTTTTTGAAGGTAATATTCTACATGAATAGTGGATTTCTTTGTAATTTTTAATGACAATAAGACAAATATGATAGCCAGAAGGTATGGGATGATTTTTGGAATATAGAGAAACAATGATATAAATAAATTTTAAAATAGCGTGAAGATCAGGTGAAAGGAAGGTTGAAG
The DNA here is from genome assembly GCA_023637945.1 of Phaethornis superciliosus. NCBI lineage: Eukaryota > Metazoa > Chordata > Aves > Apodiformes > Trochilidae > Phaethornis > Phaethornis superciliosus. The sequence goes on along the minus strand of JAJQWJ010000004.1, from coordinate 30,579,764 downwards.
GACAGATTTGTTGCAGAAATGGACTGTAACTATTGTAATACTAACTAAAGTATCTGAAAGAATAGATTATTTCAGTTTAGCCCCAGGTCTATGATTATGTGTTCACTACAAGAAACTTTTTTTTAATATGTGTTTGTCTACAAATCCTATCTACAAACCCAATCTTTAATCCAGTAGCACTGTATATAATAAGAAAAAAAAATCAATCAAAACTGTATTATCTTGATGGAACACCAGCTTTGACGAATTACATGTGAGAATTTCCTAAATTACAGGATTTGCCTCACAGAATAGTTATTATCTTAGATGTAGATTACATTCACTCAAACATTTTATTTTACTCATTTTTATTCCTTACAATTACATCTCCCATTAAGTATTCTGTAATCTGGTGATGAAGTGATTAATTCTGAAACCTCTGAATCCTGTTTAAGACATTAATCATTTTGTGATAAATTAGCTTAAGGCTTATATTTCTTCAAATTTATGTTTCTACTGCCTCTGTTTTCCATCTCATTTCTGCCTCTGCATGAAGAAAACAACACCTTAGGTGTAAACCTATTGCTGAAAAAATTCACAACATCTCAGTAAGAAAGTTTTTTACTCACAGTGTAATGAAAGAATTGGCAGTTTTCTGTTCATATTTACTTCATCAAGTGAAAATTCTAAGTTTATACTAAAAATAAAAATTAGCTACATATGCATGCTTAATATGTTTCTAGTTAGAAAAAAAATCATGCCCCAAATTAGAATTACGGCTCATTAGTTGGTTTTAGGTTTGGGTTTTTTTTTCCAAATTGACAGAGTACTGTTTTGATTTGCATCCTGCAGTTGTTATGATCTGGTCATTTTTAACTAAAGACATTGTTTCACAACTATTGTGAAATACAAGATAATATTTGTATTAGTATTAATACACAAGAAACTGATCTGGCAGGATCACATCCAAAGCCTAACTGTTTAAAGCTAGTTAGTTAATTGAGGTAAAGCAGTTACACCCTGCTGAAATGAGTCAAATTACCATTACAACAGCATTGTTCAAATGCATTGTTCAAGCAATTTTTTGTAGTTTAAACCTATTCTGCACATCCACCTGAAGAGCTAGGAAATCCCAAGTTCTGTTTCTCACCTCATTCTGTTGTCTCTGTTTTCCCCTTTGCTCCTCCTCCCCCACCTTTCTTTCTGAATGAATTCTTATATGGAGTCATATACTGCCAGTCACTGCTGCTTTATGTAGAACAGATTTGGCTCAACAATCGCATATAGCTTGAGAAAATAGGTTTAATGAGAAAAGGTAACTAGCAGAAGCAAATGTATGCTATGTTGACTTACAGAGATGTAAAAAAAATGTACTAGACTGCATGAATAATAAAAAATAAAATTGTCAAGTTTATTAACCATGTAATTAATTGAAAAGCTTCCAAAATCATTCATTAATAAGCATCATTGCTGAAAAGGGGGTTTATTAGTGAGGGAGATTTGCCTTTCAAAAAGATTTTGGAGAGGATACAGGAAAGATATACAAAATATCAACGGGGAAATGCCTTTTTAATGAGAAAATATTAATCTCAGAAAATTGAGATATTTTATGAGTTTAGTCATTTAAAGTTTTCAAAATGAGAGACTGAGGAATGGCAGAAAGAAAACAGAAGGTTCTAATTTGCTCCTAAGCAGAGAAACACCTCAGCAAAACAGCAGATATAGCACAGGCTGAGATGAGTTAGAACAGGACCTGCATTGAATCTGATTTACACTGATTGCATCAGTGAGCATGCCCGACTGCTGGTGCAGGGACACACACTACCAAAATAATCATTGTTTAAATCCCATGAGGAATTGTCTTTCCTGCTCTCTGTGCTCTTGTGCTATTCAGAATTCATTGCCTCCCAAAAAACAATCCGGAGCAAAATGGAAAGCATCTTCACACTTTATTCCATGATTAAATTGTGGTCAGTTCTATGCATACCTATTTCCCCAATTCCTTCTCATCCTATGTGGAAAAAAAGGATGTGGCAGAACAGAAAGAAATATTGAAAGGGTAAGGAAACCACAGAATGTCTTCCACATGGAGTATGAAGAAAAAAGCTAGTAAATAGATTATTATTTGCCAGTCCAGAAAAGATAAAGAGAGAAGCAAGGGAACAGCAAAGTGTGTGTAGCATAGAAAAGTGAAGTCTATAGTCTCTTCACATATGATTAAGTGTGGACATCAGATAGGACTAGAAAATATCAGGTTCAGAGAAAATAGGAGGAGTTGCTTCTTCATGCTGTTATTAGATATAAGTGGTGGATTTCCTTGCCAACAGACATTTCAGATGCTAAAAAATAACATGGGTGTATAAAGTGTGATGAGAGAAAATCATGTTGAAAAAAATTCAAGGGCTGTTATATAAAGTGACAGCATGTATCCGGATCAGGAAGCACTTGAAAAGAGGCTTTCCAGAGGGGGAATATTTTTGAGAAAAAGCACTATGGTTTTGCCCTATTCTTGTGTTTTCCCAAGCTGCCTTGGTTAGAGAAGCTAATGGGCTAGAAAGAGATTATGGTTTATGTGGCCACCCTTGCTGTCTGCTTACAGCAGAAGTGTCTTACTTAAGATACAAATACAGCATTCAAATCAGAGGCAAAAAATGTAAACCCCATTGTTCACCTTTTAGAGCAAGTCCAGCTCAGTCATTATGTGATTTACAACCAAGAGTAACTACAAACTGTAAGAAAACAAATACTTTCTCCATTAAAAAGTCCCCATACCTTTTGTTACTGCTGCAGAAAAGCAATACTGCTATCACTACTACAAAAAATAGATTATATTAAAATGAGTTCTATAGACTATGTGGAGCATAAACAAACTAAACCAGCAAGCTTTAATAAGATTAATTCTGATTATGGCTTTTTTGTTTTGTTGTTTTTTGTTGCGTGGGTTTTGGTTTGGTTTGGTTTGGCTTTTGGTTTTTTTTTTTGTTTTGTTTTGTTTTGTTTGTTTTTTTGTGTTTTTGTTGGTATTTTTTTTTTTTTATAATGAGGATTGAAACCCCATGAGGATTGCATTCTACAAAACAGTGAAGATGTCAGGTACTCTGCATTTCCCATAGTTACCTTGATGTCTTGTGATTTTCAGAGGTCTCCTTCATAGGCATCTCAGCAAAACTTCTATGAGTTTAATCACTCAGCCAATTAATTTTGCACTTCAGTTTCTGACTTCAGAATTTGAACTTTTGTGTAGGAATCTTTATAGAATTTTTTGAAATGACAGTTAGCATCAAAAATTCCTCATATTTTGACAAAAAATTACATATTTCCTGAATAGAAAGTAGAAAAATATCCAAAAAGGAGAAAAAGGCAAACCAAGAACGGAATATTTTTTTTTCTTTTTTTAAAGTAAAAATGGAATGAGAAGATATAGAGCACATATGATTCCATAATGGCCAAGATGTGTTACACTTTGGTCATAACTCAAAGGGTTGAAAGCTGCAAAGGCTTCAATATCAAGGATAGCTGCTCAGGGCCAGGAAAATGTCAACCTTTCTAAAAAGTTTCAACAATATTCTTCTGTTTCTCATCTCTCATGCAGGCATTATACTAGTCATTCAAATCTCTGGTATGTCTAGGATAGGGACTCTTGAACAGCTTCAAAAACACTGGGTCAAAAAATGTAACCAAAAAAAAAAGAAAAAAAAAAAAAAAGAAAAATATAAGAAGAAATAAGAATAAAGAAAAACGATCTAGAAGAAATGAATGGGTAAGATCTGCAGTTGCATGAGTATCGTGCAGGTTTCTTTGATGTCACAAGAATAACCCCCTCAGAATATCAACATATGTGTTCACTTAAAGGAGAATGGACCTGCTTAGTAAAGCTGTGGGGTCAAAGATCAGTATAGCATTCTTATCTAACATCAGCCAAATATATATTAAAAAAAAAAAAAAAAAAAGCGATTCTTTCTTTGGAATAAAACCTTCCCATTTTTCCATTGTTCTCACTGAATGAATAGAATCTTACAAATGAAGAAGGAATAAACAATTCAGCTAAAATCTCTCACTAATCAAAACCTTAGCTTATCTTAATAATCAAGATTCATCCCAATTTTGCCAGATGCCTATTTTCATAGGATGGAAATTAAAAGCATGGTAACTTTTCCTAAGTGTAAAATTTTTCTACAAACTGAGAATTGAGTCAGAATTTTCTTCAGTGAACACTGGCATTACTTCATGTGTTTAAAATTAAATAGTTTTGCTATTTGTTTTAGCTCAAATACAAGACAAATATTTTAGATCTGGTTTAAAGCAGATATTAGACAAAAGTATACTATACAACTCAATTTCTTTTCACTCGAGATTCCATTTAAAAAATATTTTTTATTATTTTTATTTAATAGATTTTTATTCATATTTTTCTACTGGCTTTTCAGGGGAACATAGTAGCTTACACTTAGTCTCCAAGAATTATTTAGGCAACTTTAAAGGGATGTTCCAAGGAGTAATATGAAAAACAGATTATAAAATTTAAAAATCAATGTCTTTCAAAGCAGAGATGTACAAAGAAATATGTCCTCTCAGACCTCTAATTTTTAGTACATTTTTAGGAAAGACATTGGTTACTGGCTGATAAGCATGCTTCATTGATGTTTGATCAAACTTGGATCTCAGCAGAAGTCAAGTAGGAAAAAAAGTTTTATTCCAAATTGTCCATGCTTCCAAAGTTATCATATGCAGGAAAACCAAAATGATAACATGAATTTCAGTCTAATTCTTTTTCATATATAGCCTGAGGATCACTGGAGTAAACCATTCTTAATTAAAAACAGAAGTGTATATCACTAGTAGTCATCTGTTTCTGGACTCACAGTAAATGCCTAGTTAATCTCATCTTTCAAATAATTTCCTCTTAATGTTGAGAATATATCCTGATGAAAGTTTATTTTCTTAGGAGTTTCAGTTACTTTCATTATGAAAGTGATATTACTTCTAAATTTTTTCGTTTAAAAAATAGAAAATGTTTTAAAATCTAAATATTTTGAAATTATTTCCCCTATTTTTCTTCATAATAATTGAAGATAAGCCTAAATCTTCTCAAAAAATTTACCAGGTATATGTCTTTTGCCAGATTAATCACTATTTAATTTCCTAACACTTTCTCTTCCTGGACTAGAGATATACTTTAATGTTTGTGTCTAGTCCTATGGAAAACAATAGATATTTTCAAAACCTTTTAGCTTGTGGTCAACTATAGCTTCACTTTATGTCAAAGCAAGTTATATTACAGATAATACAGGTAACAAGGTACTTAAAATTGCTTCTATCTCTGAAGCTCACATTTTTCTTATGTAGGAAAAAAGTCTTTAATTGTTCCTGATAAACAATAATAAAAACTCAAGATCTGACAAGCAAGAGAGGAAAAGAACTGAAGAGTACCAAATAATGCTGACGGATTTATCATTTTGATTTACAGCCAGTTTGTATAAACAAGTTAAGTGAGTGGCATTCTGAAAGAATGGCTTGATTACTATTAGGTGAGACTTCTATCATAGAATAAATAGCTTCACTGTTTGTGACTATACTCAGCTATATATCCATAGGGATGTGTGTGAAGATATATATATATGTATATGCCTATGTATGCATTTTACATGGATATTGATTCTGCATTTGTGAGCAGAATACTAGCGTGAATAGTATGCATCTTGGTGTACTGCTTTGCTCTGTTAAACTAGAAATTAAGGATGATTATACAGATATTAGCTGTATATTATGCTACTAGCTAGAGCTGCTGAATCTTTTTCGGAACAGTGCATATAATGCTACATGTATATATTTTCTATATACCTATTCTCTATAAGGGAAAATCTGTGATCCTATATGGATGTCCAGGCTTAAGAAAATGTCAAAAAGGAACTTCTTACACTCTCAAGTTCTAATTAAATGACTGCACTATTTCCTAGAGCACAGAGCATTGTAGTCAGTCCCTTATAATGCAGATTAACTATTTGTACAGTGAGTTATGTAATTAACATAAGAAATAATAACATAATAAAATATTTCATGGAATAAAATTAATAGTTTATGGCCAAGGCTGCATTTATTTTAATAGAAAAGGAATATTACCATTAGGTGCTAACCAAAATTCAGTACATCTGCAAGGCTAAAGTCTTACCTTTTTACTGAAAGGGATCATGTATCTTTGAAATATGTGTGGCGTATTTTTCCACTTTATATTGCTAGTAGCAAAACCCTTCAGAAAACGGAACTGTTCCCTCAAATGAACTATTTTCAAAATCTGTAACATTTTTATTATGTCAGTTAATTGCAGAAGAATTAAAGCTACAAAGCTGGAGTTCCTAAACAGGCAGTTTATAACCACATATAGAAAGCAAAGAGGTAATGTGTTGTGATGCCGTCTTATTTTCATTCATGGATTCAAAAATAATTCACACAGTATCTTAGTAGCTGACCTGTAGCCCAAGCAGCTCATAGAAGACAGATTTAATTCAAAGCTTGCCTAACATGGGAAAGAAACAGCTTTGCCTGACTTAAAGGCAAAAATTCCTATACCTTCCTGACTAGGCACAGGAATGGTATCAAGGACCTTTTACAACTCACATGAGGCTTCACAGACAGAATCATAGAATGATATAATAGTTTGACTTGGAAAAGACTTTTAAACATCGTTCAGAAGGAGAACAGACATCTTCATTTAGATCAGTTTGCTCAGAGCCCCGTTCAGCCTGGCTGTAACTCAGTAGAATATCTGAAAATTTTCTCAGTCTCTTTCACAGACCACACATGACAGTATCCACACTGGTTAAATTTCCTGTTTTGATTCATCAGAATTAACGTGCTGAGTGTATTCCCTGCCAGTTAAACCCGCCCATGTATTAAGTGTTTTTTTCTAGTTAAATATACACAACATGATAGGTCTGAACGGGGAGCCTGTGATGCTTTGTCACTGGCTGTGGGATCCAAAGTTGCATCACTGTGGAGCCTGCAGCGCCGCAGAAGGCGAGCATGTGGCTGGGTTGTTCACTCCAAGGCTTTTCTCACTCTGGTGGCTGTGAGAGAAGGCAACACAAGCTTTCAGCTGCCCAAGCTGGGCAGTGCATTGGCTCAGGAAAAGAGGTCTCCCTACAATTCCCATTCTGAATTGCCTTGATATTCTACCTGCACTATAGCTTAGGGCACTGCCTCCTAGAAGGAGTGCTTTATGCCAGGGGACCCTCACATATGCATGTTTCAGGGTTGCATCACTCTGCTTAGGTGACAAACACTGAATAAGTGAATGTGGAAGTGATACTCTACCTGTGCCAGTACAGCAGAAGACCTTCTAGTTATGAAATATAATTGCAGCAGTAGCTCTACAGAACTGCCTCCTTTATAGGTCATGGCTAAAATTGACCTCAAGTTCCAAATACTTCCCATTGTCTGAAATGCTGATTTGTGCCATTTCACTGTCAAGTCTTTTCCCTGAAGGAATTTTTTCTGCGCTTTAGTATTTGGAAAGACTAGTATGTCAGACCCACCAGTCTCCTAAAGAAGTATAATGTGATCTGTCATGCTGGGTAAATGTTCATTAGTTCAACATGCAGTCTGGGAAGGCCAGACTGCACACCCACTGCACACGGTCGTGAGTAAGAGAGATATATATAGGGGGGTACAAAGACTCAGGGAACTGTTATGATGGTTACTGCTATGCAGATCTCTAGTATGACAACAATATCTTGCACTTTTCATAGCAAAAAATGCATGCCCGCATTTGAAGCAAATATTTGGCCATTATTGTGAACAGTTGCTACAAAATATGCTAGGTCATACATTGAAAAAATAGACTCAATTAAAAAGAAATTTTAAAAAGTACTTAGAAAATCAGATTCCCTATACCATCAGGATTTCTAGCCCTGTTTACAGGGATTTAATGCCCTCATAAAAACAAAAGATTATTCCAGCCTCAAATAATTAACATCAGGTTTGGAGTTCTACTTTAAGGGAAGCACCTTCATCAGTCTTCCATTCTCATGATTTTTAGGTGGGTTTTGGGGGGTTTTTTGTGGTTTTTTGTTTTTTGTTTTTTTGTTTTTTTTTTGGATGGAATGAAACAAGGCCACTGATTCCATCCTTTACTTAGGGAATTAAAATCTGACTTTAAGATCTTATTGTTATCTTTGCAAAAAATGCAGCCAAAAGTGTTGGACAGCAAACAGCTTAATCAGAACAGCTTAATAAAGCCATCAGGTGTCTGTAACTGCATTTCTGTGTGAGTCAGTGTGGTGCTTTCCCCCCTCTTTGTGTCTATTTTCCCTTTGGCTTGCCTACTGTACGGTTATATTTTGCTAATGAAAAGAAGCTTTTCCAGCGCAGTATACATTTTCACCATGGAATGCACACATGTACCACAGAGCATCCCCACACTCAGACAAAAGAACAAGAAAGAACAACTCTGCCCTACTTCAGCTACAATGAAATCCTAGCTGAAATAATTGTCCCTGAAAGACAAAACCTGATAGGGTGCTTGTCAAAACAGAGTGGGTCTGTGAGCTGAAGAAAAACATCTGACTGTGATAATTAAAAATGAAAAAAAAAATAAACCTTCAACAAATATATGAACAATTTGCATTAGCTGCTGAAAAGCACTTTCAACAGAACATTTTCACTCTGATGTGTTCCAAAGCTTATTGGCAAAGTTATTGGGGTCTCAGAATTAAACTGTTGATTATTTCTTGGTTTTACATTACTAATCACTACCATTTTATTTAAAGATGGGTGAATATAAATAAAATGGTATCCTCTAAAGTTCTCTTTTCACAGAAAATGACATACTAAAAGCACATGAAAGAGTGGAAGAGTTACTTAGAACAGTATATTTCAAATGTCTGTCCTATCACAGACACAACAAAAGTCTGCATATAGCATAAAACAGCTTGCTTAAAACTGAGAATTTTTCACAACAGGGAGGAAAAAGACAAAACCAAAGCCAAAAGCAGACCCACAATGTACAGACCTGCCAAGGTCTTTATCATACTATTTGCTGTTACAGTAAAGACACATTGCTCACTATTTCTTCCCTTTACCTTTCAACCTTCTCACTTCTGTTGTCCATAGCAACAGGAAAAGCATGTTAACAGAATTTTAACATTGCCTCAACTTTGGAAATGCCAAAAATGACATTTCCAGGAATATTTGGGGCTTCTTTTTTGTATGTTTTGTTTAATATAATTTTCAGTTATATCTTCATATTATATTTCTCTAGGGGCACCTCTAATCTGGCACAGGTTTATTCCTCAAAAATAAAAATATCTTTTCACTATTTTAACAGATGTGTATCATCTGGTACTGTGTCCAACGAGCAAAAAAAGGTAGCAGATCTCTGCTCTTCCTCTCTCCAAATGAATCACAGCACAAGCATATTTGTATGTCTCTAGAGTAAGTCTAGATATATAGGTTTAATCATAATTTTTCCTAGGGGATGAAACAGTTTTGATGAGGAAACCTGAGTCAAATCATTTGGATGTCCAGGGAAAACTTAAATAGCTTGCATGAATCCAGCCTAAGATTCATATGTTTTCAGCTCTCACTGATTGTAATAACAATAACACAGGAAGCTTTGCTCTTAATATAACACCCTGTGCTGATGCAGGAGAAAACCAGAACCAGACAATTTGCCTTTATGCAAAGTAAACCAGAGTGTATTTTTTTAAAGACAGTGGAAACATTTCTTTCTTCTTCTCCATTATTTATGGAGAATAAGTCCTGGAGAACTGGTTGCAGTAGATTGGAAACTGGCAAATGTATTGCCCATCTACAAGAAGGGCCAAAAGGATGATCCAGGGAACTACAGACCTGTCAGTTTGACCTCAGTGCCAGGACAGGTTATGGAGCAGGTCATCTTGAGTGCCATCACACGGTACATACAAGACAACCAGGTGATCAGGCCCAGTCAGCACGGGTTTACAAAAGGCAGGTTCTGTCTGACTTACCTGATCTTCTTCTACAACAAGATGAGTCTCCTCGTGGATGAGGAAAGAGCTGTGGACCTTGTCTATCTGGACTCTAGTAAAGCTTTTGACACTGTCTCTCACAGCATTCTTCTTCAGAAACTTACAGCACCTGGCTTGGGTAAATACACTCTGCACTGGATAACAAATTGTTTGGATGATGGGGCTGAAAGAGTGGCAGTGAATGGAACTAAATCTGGCTGGTGACCGGTCACGAGTGGTGTCCCTGGTAGTGGTTCAGTACTGGGGCCTCTTCTCTTTAATGTCTTCATTCATGATTTGGATGAGGGGATTGAGTGTACCCTCAGTAAATTTGCAGATGCCACCAAACTAGGTGGCTGTGTCCATCTTACAGTGGGACCTGGACAGGTTAGACCAATGGGCCAAGGTTAATTGTATGAGGTTTAACAAGGCCAAATGCCAGGTCTTGCACCTGGGTCACAACAACCCCATGGTAAGCTACAGACCTAGGGAGCTGGGGTTGTTCAGTCTGGAGAAGAGGAGGCTGAGAGGAGACATTATTGCTCTCTTCAGATGCCTCAAGGGAGGTTGGAGCGAGGAGGGAAGCAGCCTCTACTCCTTAGTGGATTGTGATAGGACCAGAGGGAATGGAATGGATGGAAGCTGCGCCAGGGGAGGTTTAGGCTGGATGTTAGGAAACATTTTTTCCCTCAGAGGGTTGTCAGGCATTGGAATGGCCTGCCCAGGACCATGGTGGAGTCACCATCCCCGGAGGTTAAATACCCCCAAGGTATTTAAAAGGCATTTGGAGACCGGGTCCACCACTTAAACATAAAATTTCTTAGCTCCCTAACTTATAAAAAGATTTACTTTCAACAGAGGTGATGTACTGGGCTGTCATTTTTTACACTAAATGGGAAATGAAAGCCAGGTGAGAAGGGTGAATGAAGAAATGGCAAATATACAAGACATTAAATCCAAAAGAGACCAAGCACTCGACACACTAGTTCCAAAAGGTTGCAAAGGCAGAGGCTGTATTAAAATTGAATTTAGGAGTACAAACATCCATCTGGGTGTGAGGGATTTTCTAATTCAACTTCCTGCACATCAAAATGATATGTTTTGCCAGATACCTATGGATTGTTGACACTTACGGTGTCGGTCAAAGGTTGGACTGGATGATTGTGGAGGTCTCTTCCAAGCTAAAACATTCTGTGATTCTGTGATTCTTCAAGGTGTTGATGAAAGTGTAATTTATATATATATATATATAAAATAATCATTTGATATTAGTAGACAAACTGGATTTTTCAGAGGAACAAATGTGTCTAAGGACAAAATTATTCTTCTTCTCTTACAAGAGATATCCCATGATTATTAAAAAGGAAAAATAATTACAAATAGAAAAAATGTGTCTCTGTAACGAGTTCATTTACTTTTTTTTATATCAAGGAAAAAATAGCAGCTTGATCAGCCACTAAAGTGTGGAAGACTGTAGTTAATCTTAGGTTAATTAGATTTAATGTTTAAGTTTTCTTAAGATTATATTTTTTTGTGAGCCACCTTATCATAAGAAAATTTTAACTACATAGTTGCATTTCTATAGAAACATACATTAGAACTCTACCAGATACATAAAGTTGACCACAGCTGTAAATTGTAAAGCCATTACTGTGTCACATGAGCACAAAACTTTTGTCATTAACCTAAGTATAATCACTCTAAATTCTGTTTCATCTTATAGGTGTTTTTAAAAACAAAATTAAACTGACAGCAGTAAGACCAGACTGTTAACACACATTCAGAAACTGAGTTTCATATAGAATGTGACAGTGTTTACTCAAAAAATAAATCTTCACCTGCATACTGTCTGACCTGACCTCTATTGAAACTGGCTTATCATAGAATCACAGAATCATAGAATTGGCTGGGTTGGAAGGGACCTCAGAGATCATCAAGTCCAACCCTTGACCACTACCACTGCGGTTACCAGCCCATGGCACTGAGTGCCACATCCAGTCTCTTTTTAAATATCTCCAGGGACGGAGAATCCACTACTTCCCTGGGCAGCCCATTCCAATGTCTGATCACCCTTTCCGTGAAGAAGTTCTTTCTAATATCCAACCTAAACTTCCCCTGGCACAACTTAAGTCCATGCCCTCTTGTCTTGCTGATAGTTGCCTGGGAAAAGAGCCCAACCCCCCCCTGGCTCCAGCCTCCTTTCAGGGAGTTGTAGAGAGCGATGAGGTCTCCCCTGAGCCTCCTCTTCTCCAGGCTGAACACCCCCAGCTCCCTCAGCCTCTCCTCACAGGACTTGTGCTGGAGTCCCTTCACCAGCCTGGTTGCCCTCCTTTGGACCTGCTCCAGGACCTCAGTCTCCTTCCTGAACTGAGGGGCCCAGAACTGGACACAGGACTCGAGCTGTGGCCTCACCAGGGCTGAGTACAGGGGCAGAATCACTTCCCTGGACCTGCTGGCCACGCTGTTCCTGATCCAGGCCAGGATGCCATTGGCCTTCTTGGCCACCTGGGCACACTGCTGGCTCCTGTTCAGCTTCCTGTCAATCCAGACTCCCAGGTCCCTCTCTGCCTGGCTGCTCTCAGCCACTCTGTGCCCAGCCTGGAGCTCCCCATGGGGTTGTTGTGGCCAAAGTGCAGGACCCGGCACTTGGCCGTGTTGAACCTCATCCCGTTGGAATCAGCCCAGCTCTCCAGTCTGTCCAGGTCCCTCTGCAGAGCCCTCCTGCCTTCCAGCTGATCCACACTCCCCCCAGCTTAGTGGCATCTGCAAATTTGCTGATGATGGACTCAATCCCCTCATCTAAATCATCGATTAAGATATTAAACAGAACTGGGCCCAACACTGATCCCTGGGTGACACCACTGGTGACCGGCCGCCAACTGGATCAGCACCGTTCAGCACCACTCTCCGGGCCCGGCCCTCCAGCCAGTTCCTAACCCAGCACAGGGTGCCCCTGTCCAAGCTGTGGGCTGACAGCTTTTTCAGGAGAATGCTGTGGGAGACGGTGTCAAAGGCTTTGCTGAAGTCCAGGCAGAACACATCCACAGCCTTCCCCTCATCCACGAGTCGGGTCACCCGATCATAAAAGGAGATCAGGTTGGTCAGACAGGACCTGCCCTTCCTGAACCCGTGCTGGCTGGGTCTGATCCCTTGTCCATCCTGCAGGTGCTGTGTGATTGCCCCCAGGATGAGCTGCTCCATGACCCTGCCAGGCACTGAGGTCAGGCTGACGGGCCTGTAGTTTCCCAGGTCCTCCTTCCGTCCCTTTTTGTGGATTGGTGTGACATTCGCCAACTTTCGGTCATCTGGATGTCCCCAGTGAGCCAGGATTGTTGGTAGATGATAGAGAGAGGCTTGGAGAGCCCTTCTGCCAGCTCCCTCATCACCCTTGGGTGGATCCCATCTGGTCTCATAGACTTGTGGGGATCCAAGCAGCTCAGTAGGTCACTGACTGTTTCCATCTGGATTAGAGCAGGGCTGTTCAGATTCTCTCTCTCCAGAAGCCAGCTGTCCTCAGGATAACCTGTCTTACTGTTGAAAACTGAGGCAATGAAGGTGTTAAATACCTCAGCCTTTTCTTCATCTTTGATAACTATATTCCCGCCCATGTCCAGTAAAGAATGGAGGTTCTCCTTGCCCCTCCTTTTGCTACTGATGTATCTGTAGAAGGACTTTTTGTTATCCTTCACAGAGGTGGTGAGATTCAGTTCAAGTTGTGCCTTTGTCTCTCTAATTTTCTTTCTACACAACCTAACTATATTCCTAAATTCTTCCTGAGTAGTTAGCCCTTTTTTTCCATAATTGGTAGGCTCTCTTCTTTACCCTAATTTCTTTCAAAATCTCCCTGTTCAGCCAGACTGGTCGTCTTCCCCTCCGGCTTGCCTTTCGGCACACTGGGACAGCCTGCTCCTGTGCTTTCAAAACTTGCTTCTTGAAGTACATGATATATATATATATATATATATATATATATATATAAATAAAATAACATGAAATCCTCCTTTTTTTGTGTTTATAGATGGAATGCAATGTAAATGGTAACAAATTTAAGACAGCATTTTTATGTTGACTTTGTTTGGTTGTTATTTTTATCATTAAGACATTGCTTCTGGGTATTCTTTTAAAGTGTATACTGCTTCTAATTAATTTCCATTTCTGTTATGACTGTGAATCATTCATTAAAATAATGAGATTGCTTTCCACGACATTTGATTAATGTTAGCTTTATGTTCTCTGTTTTTCTTGATCCTAATCTTTCCATACTGTATACTTCCATATACTCACAGTCTTCTCAAAAAAAAACCAAATCTGTGAGACTGAAGAAAACTGTGTTTCCGTTCTCTCTCTGTTCTGAATTTATGGATCACTTTAATGTTACCCAAGCTTTTTCTTCCATGGATAATTATATATTGCAAAAGTCCATTCTGGAATTATATCTAAAAGTCATTCATCCCTGAACATACCTTTTTTTTTCATTATTTATTTATTTATTTATTTTCTTCATTTTGCACATTCATGCTCTCTACAAGTCCAGAGTTTTAGCTTATTCACAGAGTTGCAGGAGGAAAGAGAGCATCTGAGATAGGTGGGAGATAGGTAAAAAAAAAGGCTTCAATGTTTGTAGAACAGTGTGTTGCACTGAATGTTTGTTTTTTGGTTTTTTTTTGCTATGTGAACAACTTTGTTCATCCAGTCTATAAGGGTTCCAAGGTCACTAGCAGATTTTCTAAAAGCACATACAACTCTCAGGTCACAGCTCGGTTCGCACATGCTCAGCACATGCTCAGCTCGGTTCTTCTCAAAAAATTAGGCAACGGGCCATAAGATTCATTGTAGCATTTCCCCTCATATAACATTAATACCTGTGGTTCTCATACCTGCTCTATGCTTTTTCACAGAAATCAGAGGAAACAGTGGCAACCATAGAAGATAACTTTGTAACAAACAGTTAATTGCAAAAGAGATTTATTATTGGGTATTAGTCTTGTCATTCCATTGAGGACATGGAAGAGAAAATTCTGACTAAGTAAGTGTTTAATATATAGTGCAAAAACAGTCCCCCTGTGAGGGACTGGAGATAAGCAGAATACATAATATTTGCTAGAAGTTATACCAGTCATTGTTCTAATGGAAGTGACATTTCCTTGGAAAACAATCAATGAAAAATTTCTAAATTTAACGATTTCTTTTAAAATACAATTTTACTAACTAATTCCCTGTAGTGCTGAGGACTAATAATCTGTACTACTATACAGTCTAGCAATCCTAATATATCTGCTACTTTCTCAGAAGAAACATATGAGTTGATCAATTCCATTTGTAATTACATTTGGGAAAAGGGATTATGAAGACAAATATACTCTGCTGTTTTATTCCCATGTGTCTAACATGAAATTAATCACTGAACAAATCTTTCCCATGGTCCTAAAGTATTGATCAATTTTAATCCTTTTCCAAGTCTGCAAAACCTAGTCCTGACATCAGGGTCCTTAAGAACACAAAATGAAAGCATTAACTTCCTGAAACAATTTGTTCTCATACTCTTGAGATACAGAGTCAGCGTATTATTCGATACATATGAGTGTCATAATTAGTTATGTAAATTGATTTTTCATATTTCTCATCCACATTGCTCATATTACATTTTATTTAGAATGGCACACTGGAGGCATTTTAAATACTAAAGTATGTCAAATGTACCCCAGGTACTACGTCCTATTCTACAGTTTTTATAACCTTAACAGGGTCCTTTCAAGGAGAAGAAAGTGCATCCCTTCATTTAAGAAGACATCTTCAGTTATCCCTTAACATCAAATAACTTGACATAAAGATGATAAAATGCTAAGTTTACATCCATCCATGTGTAAATTGTATACACATAAGAACAAATGTTTCCATTATTATAGGGCTGAGTCAAACCTTAACTATTATTATTTTTCATCTGTTCACAAGCCTCTTTCATTCAACTAACAGGACATAAATTCTTGCTTTTTTTGGCTTGGTAAGGTACATAAGCATCATTTCCTACCCACTGGTGCTTACAGAAGTTGTAATATTTATAAACATTAAAAAAAAAATTCAGGGTGCAAACAAGGATAAAGATATGTCTAGTTCATTCTCCTTCAAGACCTGTTATCACAAGAGGAGCAGATTATTGCCTTCCTCATAGTAGCAGCTGTGAATATACTTGAGTATTGCTATCTGCACTTTGATTCTTTTTTTCCTTTCCACATTGTAGTGCCAAGGTTTTTGAGCTTTGCTTACAGTTCATATTTTCTCAATCCTAAAATTACTTAGTTTGATCCCAGAGAAGACATAAGGTCTGATACACATAGAAGACAAGTTTTACATAGTAAAATTACTATGCTGTGGCTCATCTTTTATGCAATGCTAGCAGTCACAAGTTCCAAAGAGGTAATGTATGGAAGCTCGTGGAAAGACCATACATCAATGGGCTTTTGGAGACATGCATTTTGTGAGATTACTATGCAATTTGACTTTCCTATGGTGCAGGGTAGTATTTTCATTAGCCTTATGATAGATCAAGGAAGGCATATATTTAAACAGATTTTCCACAAACCCATACTCAAATGTACTTTCAGCTTTTTCCAGAAACAAACTGTCTGTTTTGGGTTAGTGCAGTGGTGTTTTGGATGTGGGGAGCCACAGGGGCAGCTCCTATGAGAAGTTGCTGGAAGCTCCCCAGTTCTAATTCTGGCCATGCCTCTGCCCTAGGCTAAGCAGATACAGGAAGCTGGATGTGCCTCAGCAAGTAAAAAATACAATAAAGGGAAATGAAACTGCAAATATATATAAAAAGAGAGACCTGCAGAGCAGAGGAAAGGAGGAGGTGAGAGAGCAATGCCAGGGAAAAGACACCAAGAGGAAGGGGGAAAGGTGCCCAAGCATAGATTTCTTCACAGCCCATGGTGAGATGGCAGCTGTGCCCCTGCAACTGATGGGGGGAGCACAGTGCAGCAGTCCCTGATGAAGCACGGTTGGGGTAAACGTGGATTTGTGGCCACTGAAGTGTCACAGGTGGACAGATGTGAAGCAGCAGCCTGTGCGGGATCACAGAGAGAGACAGATGTGGATCTGCAGCCGTGTAGGAGCCCGTGTCAGAGGAGGTGACTGTTCCTGAAGCAGCCGTGACCCTGTGTGCAGCCCGGGCTGGAGCAGTCTGTGCCTGAGGGACTGCACCTGTGGGAGGGACTCATGGCCCAGGGGTTCAGGAAGGACTCTCCCGGGAGAGGGACCCCGTGTTGGAGCAGGGGGAGAGTGTGAGGAGAACTCCCCCTGAGGAGGAAGGAGCGGCAGAAACAGCGTGTGGGGAACTGACCCTAAACCCCCCCTGCCCCTCCCTGTGCCCTGAGGGGGAGGCGGCAGGGAAGGGATCCGGGACCGGGAATCAAAAAGAGGTGGGGGGAGGAGGGCAGGAAGAAGGTACTAAGGTCTGATCAAGTTTTCTCTTTTTCCTTGTAGATTAAATTAGGGTTTTAGTTCTTCCCAAGTTGAGTCCATCTGATTTTTGACTTTTACTGTAACTGGGGAATGCAAACCTCCCTGTCCTTCCCTCAAGTAACAATCATTTAGGTGGATTTTCTCCTCTCTGTCCCATAGTGGAAGCTGTGAGTGAGTGGGCAGAGGCCTGGTTGGTATTGGCTGGGCCTAAACTGTGACTGTCAGAGTAACCATACAGTTTAAAGTAGTGTAAAGCAATAATTAATTTCAGTAGGGGTAAACACAGAGTTTTTAGAGTTTAGTTAATTAATAAGGTCCACAAATACAGATTAGGGAACAACTGTCCAAACAGCAACTTTACAAGACAGTCTGAGGTGACTGAATTACAAACATAGAACAGTATCATAATACTGTGAAAAAATACAGAAACAATTTTAATATGTATTAAGAAAGCATGGATTCTAAGGCAGAAGTGCCAAATCCAGTATTCTCATTCTATTTACAGAAATCAGTAGCTACTAAGGCAACAGTAAAATTGTTTATAAGAAACAATAAAAAGGAGTGACTATTGTCCAGTAGTCTGATCACTCCCTAGGGGTCATAGGAGAAAAGGCTCTGACTTGGTAAGTATTTAATATATACCATATAAAAATGGGGTAGCTTGCTCTGTAAAATTTAAAGCCTCAGCCAAAGAATCATTCAAGAATGATGCTTCAAGTACAATGAGAATGAAGAATCTAGAGAAGAATAGTAAAATATGAAAATTCAAGGCCATGAGAAACATGATTTGCTGTTTCAAAATCTATTTAGAATTAAGAAGAAAACAACTGAAGAGGGTAAATACAGATTAGTACAGAGAAGAGGAATTTTTTTTTCCATTACTATAGTGAGCATAATAGGCTTACAAAGCATCAAAAGAGATACATATTTTTAATTGGAAAAATCTTCTAAACAGTAAGGGTACTAGAGGACTGGGATAAACTAGAAAAGGATGTTGTGGAGATTTCATTTTTTTAAAGCTGAGTTAGACAGATTTTTACTGGAAATGACAGCTATTGCTGGTTGTGGTTTTTATTTATTAAAATTTTCATATATCCTGATGAAAATGTTGCCATTTTTCTACTTTGTGTGCTTAACAATTTATGATCATATGCATTAGTCTCCTTTTCTTTAAGCTGAACAGACCTATTATCTTCAACCACTCACATCATACATCATGCCCTCCAACCGTTTCACCACCTTTGTTGCACTCCTTTGGGCACATTCTAATGTATTTTTTTATCCTTCTTCAGTTGAACTGTGAGAACAAGACTTCACAGACTATTCACTCAAGCACTTCCCCAGTGCTGAGAACAGTGGGACAATCACTTCTTTCCAACAATTAGCTGTGCTGTGCTTAACACAACCCAGGATACAGCTGCAGATATTGTCTGCCCAGGCACAATGCTGACTCATATTGAACCATCAACCAGGAATACATATGTCCAGGAGTACACAATCCCAGGTACAGAATCTGAGATTTGTCTTTGTTAATTTCTTATGATTGGTGACTGCCTAGTGCAGTCTATCAAGGGCTCTCTAACCTATCATGATCTCTGTAAGGCCTCTCTACTTAGCCCTCGAGAGAATCAACAGCTTCTCAAGTTGAGTATCATTGGTGAACTTAGTGTGAACTCAGCTCAGGTGCTCCTATCATTGACAAAACTGAAGAGAACTAGGCCTAAAAATGAGCCCTTGGTGAACACTACTGGTGACTGACCACCGACTAGATGTTACCTTATTTACTATGGCCCTTTTAGTCTCTTTAGCCAACAGTTCATCTATTTTATTATATATATACCTAGCTGTATGCTAGAAAATTTACCAGCAACCCCAAGTCCTTTTCCTCTGGACAGCTTTCCAGACACTTTTCACCAAGCCTGAAGGATTGCATGGAGTTGTTGTGATCCAGGTGCTTGGCTCAGCACTGAGCCTCACTAAATCTCATACAAGTGGTCTTGTCTCATACATTCAGCCTGTCCAGGTCTCTCTGTAGACACTTCCTACCCTCAAGTGGATCAACACTCCCTCCTTGCTTGGTGTCATCTGCAAACTTATTAAAGGTGGTGCACTCGATTTCCTCATTGGGATAATTGATAAAGATATCAAAGACTAGCCCCAACACTTAGCCCTGAGGGACACCACTTGTGACTGGCTGGAGATGGAAATAACTCCATTCACAACTCTTCACAGACAGTTTTTTACATAGCAAAGAGTACACCTCTCTAAGCCAAGAGAAGTAAGTTTCTCCAGGAGAATGCTGTGGGTAAAAGTGTCAAAGGCTTTACCAGAGTAAATATCCATAGCATCTCCAATAACATAAGAAAAATACTCCATTTCAGTTCTAGCAAGATGCACATCATTAATATTTCAACTGACAGTAAGTTACTCTCAAGCAAAGAACAAAAAAACCCTTTTTTTATGCTATTACTGAAGAGAAAATAGCCTAAGCACTATTTTTTGTTTGAATTCGGCATTCTTTTCTTCCCATAAAAGTATTATATTATTCTCATTCCTTCTGAATGGCAGTTTAGTGTCTAGAAGTGTGATGATAGTTTTACTACATTTCTTCTAGTTGATTTCTTCAGAAATTCTATGTATTCTGTTACAAATTGAAATATGTTTTCTAACGCAAATAGATTTCATGAATGTGCTCTTCTTAGCAAAGAGCTACCCTAATTTTCAGAATTACTTCCACCAGCAGGGTCAATGGCTTAAAGTGCAGTCCTGCAGCATTCCCATAATTTCACCCATGAGTGCTAGAAACACTGGTTGTGTTTGCTTTTCATCTTGTCAGACTACTTTTCAAAGAAATATTATATTTGAAAGAAAGGCTGAAAACACTGAGTCCATTTATGGTCTCCCTTCTAGAAGCTTGTTTCTTCCCTTTCTTAAGCAGTATTTTTGTTTGCAGGAAATAAGTTGTTTTCCTTTCTAACTTGGGCCTTTCTGAAAGCTACCACTACACCATCTGCACCAAGAAACAATGAGGCACCTTTCCTATATGAGGCTGAAAGCCATCTCTGCTTTCTATCCTTTGAGAAATACCTAATATTTGTAACTTTTACAACCGAAGTTCTCTGAAGTTCAAAACTAAATGATATTCAAGAAGAAAAAGGTTTTATTATTTCATAGAAAAACATTCTATGGAGTCAGTGCCTACAAATGCAACTACTGATTAGGAATTGAAGAACCTAAGTAGAATTTGGGCTTGTGCTTGTCTAGGGACCTGTGACTTATCTTTTATTTGTTGTATGTGATTTAAAAGCATTATGTGGAAATATTGTATGCTAAACATTTCGTCTGAGTTATATGGCAGTTGCATTATGCAGAAATACTTGAAGAGGTGCTAAATACACTGATATTCTCAGATACTGACTTCTGGGAGTTCTTAGAAGACACCTAACAGACTTAGAAACCAAAAATGTAGTATCATTTACATTCCTTTTAGAGGCAAAATCTGGACTCTCCTTATTTGTTATCCTAGTGTTTTGAGAATTTTATGAAATATCAAGGAAATAATTAAATTTCTCTCTCTTTCAGCTTGAAATTCTGAGTGTCCTAGCCTGGATGCCATGCTCTCAGATGACAAGATGTGATACAAGAATTGTCTCCCTACAAAAAGTCCAAGTTAGTGATCTGGTAGCAGAATCCATAGCACACAAATCTGACACTTAAGGTGATAGCCTTGTCTTTAGTGCATTTCTGCTTCATCATATCCAGTTATGATATTCAAAGACCTTGAGAAATAACGTTTAATACATATCATAAACAAAAAGGACTCACTTTTGAACTGTACTGAGGAGAAGGGGAGAAAGAAACGGGTCTGTGGCATGGATGGGCAGCCTTCTATCCTGCTCTTTTTTGCCTTTCTTCTCTGCTTTACTCTCCCCATTCACCCATCTATGTCAGGAAACAGGAAATCCACTGGTTATGTCCCTTTGTATTTTTTCTCACGATAAAGCATGTAGATTAGAAAAATGTTAGGAAATCTTTATTTTTCTTTTCCTTTTACCAAAGTTGTTCTGAAAGGTACTGCTGGGCTTTTGAACAGCACCTCTATTCCTTCAGATTCACAAAATGTTTGTTACATGAAATGGATAATCCATTACATATTAAAACTGTATTTCTTTCAGCTTTTGAAAAACAAACATACAAAAAAAAGCAAAAATAGGCAAAGTGAATTACTGTGAAGCTATAAAATAAGAAACATAATTATACATACAACTCATTTGAGAACTACATATATGAGTTTAATTACAGAGTAGCAGGGATTGAAAACATCAGTTCTTTCAAAAGTTGGTTCTTATGATGCCCTTTTTTCAGTTTGGGTGTTCTGTGGAATGCCAGTGTGCAGTCAAAGACAATAGTAAAGAAATATTATAGTATTCTGAATCAGCCACAAGCATGCTTGAAAACCAGTAGTAACTGAAGGTCATAGTTTATCTAAAGCCTGAAAGAACAGATACGGAATTGAGTCCCACAAGATTCCATTCATGGTCAAATGGTGTTTTTTCTCTCCATATTAAAAATTACAGAGTCTAAACTAATGTGGATTGGCACAAGTTCTTGGCAGACATTTGCTGACGCTTCAAAATCCATTTTCATTTTGGATCATATTTTAATTGAATGTGGAGATATACATTAGTGTTTGGCATCCTTTCCTTCTCCCCACTCTTCCTCAAATGAAAATAGCTTCTGTTTAATCGTATCCTTACCCAGGAAGAAGCTGAAAAATATGATAAAGACTGGACACCCAAGAACTGTTCTGTTAAAGCTGTCCTTTACAAACTCATGCTGTGTGGTATAATTTTCTGACATTAGTATCACCTTACACACCCTCCTCCAATCTGTTTTCCTTACAAGTTTCTTGCTTTGTATGTCATGCAGCACTGCCTACATATTGTTGAGTCAAGCCTCATATCATATTCGTTCCTTTCCTCAGTGAAGAAAGTTGATCGAGGTGCTTTCTTTCACCTTACTCAATCAAGACGTTCTTCAGTTTATTGTGAACCCTACTACAGGTATAAAACTGACTCTGGAATGAAATAGCTTGTTCTACTGGCTGTATTTGAGTAATATCATCTAATGAAAAAGTCATAAATTTCCTAACATAGCTACTACCTTAGATTCCTACTGAGATATCCATGAAAATATACACAGGTAGTGAAGCTGTTCCTTCCTGGCAAATGTACATAAAGTACTCAATACCAGGGTATAGTAGATGAAGCAAGATATGAAAAAAAGAGGAATCTTAATGTCATATATCTTATTTGGAGGCAGAAGCAACTGGATGGCCCGTGATAGTATGATACTTCTTATTAATTGGCATGGAATTTGTTTGAAGATGAAAGAAGGAAGGGTATTGTGTTAAGGATTTGTGCCTGGGAGTTACACTCCTAGGCAGGAAGAGGCTGGAGGAGGATTTGCATCTGATATATTTCCCCTGTACTCAGCCCTGGTGAGGCCACACCTCGAGTCCTGTGTCCAGTTCTGGGCCCCTCAGTTCAGGAAGGAGATTGAGGTCCTGGAGCAGGTCCAAAGGAGGGCAACCAGGCTGGTGAAGGGACTCCAGCACAAGTCCTGTGAGGAGAGGCTGAGGGAGCTGGGGGTGTTCAGCCTGGAGAAGAGGAGGCTCAGGGGAGACCTCATCGCTCTCTACAACTCCCTGAAAGGAGGCTGGAGCCAGGGGGGGGTTGGGCTCTTCTCCCAGGCAACTATCAGCAAGACAAGAGGGCATGGACTTAAGTTGTGCCAGGGGAGGTTTAGGTTGGATATTAGAAAGAATTTCTTTATGGAGAGGGTGATAATGGGCTGCCCAGGGAAGTAGTGGATTCTCAGTACCTGGAGGTTTTTGAGAAAAGATTGTATGTGGCACTCAGTGCCATGGTCTGGTAACTGCAGTGAATTAAGGGTTGGACTTGATGATCTCAGAGATCCTTTCCAACCCGAATGATTCTGTAATTCTGTGATTTTATTTTTTTTTATGGGTATTGCAAACATGATGAAAAAAGCACTCAATTCTATCTATTAAACTTGGCAGGGATATTTCAAGTAAAGTTTTCATCAAGTAACAACACAAAGCCTGCTGCAGTCTCTTGAATGATTCCCAACAAACCCCTGGTTTTCAGATTAGAGCCCAGATGTCTCCAAACCTATTGTGTTTAACAAAACCAATTCACTCAAATAGCAGATTATTCATCTGGATTGTGTGTCCCCTGTGGGAGACTTAGGCCTTACCAGGGAAACTCACAGTTTGAAAAGTGCAGCAGTAAATCATGCCACCAGGAGTGCCAGACATGAGATGGTTATTGAACACTGGTGATTTTTTTACACTGTCTGAACAGAAAGAAAGTGTTTTCAATGGCTTTTGAACCCAACTGTAACACAACTTAGCATGACACACCATCCTTGCAAGCACCACTAAATATTTTATCACAAGGGTTAATCATGAATTCACACTTGGATAGTGTGACATGTTTGTGATAATACATGAATGTGTTTGAGGAAGGGCCCAGGCTCCTGTCTTGTGAAAGTGCAGTTCAGCTTCTTCTGCCTACTAGAGTTCATATGTTTGTTAAGTGGTAGTTAAAGATTTGGATTTTACTTGGAAACATGCTTCAAAAAGGTGCAAAAGACTGTCAGAAGTGTTCTTCTCTCGTGATGTAAATAAATAAATGGCAACTTACTGATGCATTTTGTAAGTGTATTTAAAAAAAGTACATTGGGCAGAGGTCCCTTTCCAGTGTATTTTAAAGCCAAGTAATTTGCCACAGTAATAAAGTGATCTGTGGTACCAAAGACTGATGACCTTGGGTTTGTGGTGAAGTGCAAACATTTTCTGGCTTTAATACAGCTGAATATTCGCTACAGAATGATTCAGTCGGGACTTTTGCTGCTAATCACCTGATTAGGGAACAGAGACTCTACCACAGGATTTCAGAAGAGAATAACATGTTCTACATTTCAAATAACATGTTTTGGAAGTCAGGGGCTCATTTGTAATTCCTTAGCTAAGTAGTGCTACTACTGGTTGTGTGTTGTTTGTTTAACAATTTTACCGATATTGATGAGTAATTAACAAGCCTGTTTACAGCACCCATAGGGAAAGAATGCTGTATTGCTGTGGTTAGCAAAAATAAAGCTTAGATAGAAGAATGAGAGGCAACATTTAGACGTATCCTCTTCCCAGATCTGGCAGCACCAGAGCCTAAAGATTCTAAGGACTTAAAATGGATGCTAAGGACTTAAACTGGAGTTACATGCTGAGGTCAATGGAAATATGTGGAAATACTTTTTTCCATATGTGAGCAAACCTTGAGTCTATAATTTTTCACATCTGCTTTTATTTAAAGCTAGATAAATCCAGGGAACTGTCATATGATCATGGAAAACAGAAAAAACACTGTTAAGCAGGAGGAATTACCAAAATACTGCTTCTTCAGTGCTCCTTTCTACCCACACATGTACCAAAACAGTTCAGCTGCACAGAAGACGACACAAGCCTATAGGTTTAGACAAGCTACTTTTTCTTGTCAGGACTTTTAATTTGTTTGTTTGCTATGACACATCTGTTTAATTTTTGCTTTCTGATTACCTTAAGATATGCAGTGAAGATTAAAAAAACTTGAGATTATCATAGAAAATTAAACTATCTTCTCATCTTCTTTATCTTTTCCATCAAAATGTCCAGGATATAATCTTTGAGATAGAAAAGTACACTCTGGATATTGTTTCTGAGGTGATAAAACCTCTTATCAGCTAGATTAGAAGAAAAATGTCTTTGACAGATTTTTATGGCCTAAAAGTATGAACAAATGCGATTTGTTATTGCTTTTTAAAATCAACATTAAAAAAAAAAAAGATAACTGGTCAATGAAATTAGGGTCAAATATCTATCTTTGCTTATTTTAACATCTTATTTTCCTATTTTAGCTACTTACAACTGAAAACACACTTGATTCCTTTTTTCCTGTATAAACAGTTACAGCCACTCTATATTATTCTCATTTCATACATTTTACACATCATTTCATTTTTAAACAATTTAAATGCAAAGGGGTTTTTGACTTGTTTTTTGTTTTTTTACTTTTCTTGTTTTTTTATAATAAAACTAAAAATAATCATGAGTCTTAGGACATTCTCATCTAATACTAGTAGTTTCATTTTCTAACTCTTATCATTGTTGGCTGCTGAAGCAACAAAAGGGAGCTTAAATTCTTACCAGAATATACAGGCAATCTTTGTAGTAGCTGTTCACTTTTTCTTTTGCAAAAATTAAGTTAAATTTGGTCTTTAATGGACTACCTAAAGCACCTGCCTAAATGCAGCACAAATTGCATTCAATAAAAAGAGATTATCACCCAGTTTTTTGAATAGTGGTAGATGACACAGTTCAAAATTGCAGCTTAGATCACTTGGGATGTGAATATAATGCTACAATTCCTCATTCAGCTCCGATCTTCAAATTAGTATCTTCAGATCAAATCAAGGATAGGACTAAATTTAAATTTTTGTGATGTGGCATTTTCAGCTTAGTGTACTCAATAATTTTATTGCAATATATCAGTGTAATTACTGTACACTGGAGACAAAAATTTAGCTGATGCATTGTGATGAAGGTTGCTTTGAATGTATGTGACACTGTGTGTGCAACTGTGTAAGCTCATCAGAGTATTAAACAATAAAAGTGATAGCATGCTATTAAATCAGCCTTGAAAACTTCTTTAAAAAATTCTGCTTTATTTAATTTTGGTTTTCTATTTCAGTTTTCACATCTGAGAGACTATAATCTTATCTTTATCAAGCCAGTTTGCTCTTCCTCCCTTTAACAATTGAGGATCCTTGATGGATGACTTAAGATGTCATCTCAGGGGAGCACAGCAATGCCTGTGAAAAACCTTATCTGGAAATGACAGAGCATTTAGTTTGCCTCTACTCTACCTGATCTCGCAATTTTATCATCGTTGATGACTGGAGAACTAGCTGACACTAAGATTTGTTTCATCAGTGCAACAAGAAATAGTAATGATGAGAAAGTGTTCTACTAGAAATCAGGCTAGCAACTATCAAGTTCTTTATTGTTTTAAAGTAAACACTGTCTATTTTCCACTCTTCCAGAGCTCCAAAATAAAATGCAATCTGTTGTTTGTCCGTTTTACAAGAGAAACATCCTAAGAACTGCAAAGCATGGGAGCTGGCAGTAGACAGAGTTTATTTGCCTTGCCACAGGGGAGTTAGCACACAATAACCTAATAATGTGACATGGTTTGACTCCAAGTAGATGAGATGAAACCAACAGCAGGGCAAGCTCACACACAATTCTAGCATGAAGACTGTTACTGCCTTCTGCTATCTATACCTACAGCCACCTGAAGACACTGTTGACAGCACAGATATTAGTGACAGGAAAAAAAAAATCCCCTCCTTCCCATGAAAATAAATTTACAGTGTGCTTGTGGGCAAGAACCAGATAGAGCAAAAAAGTTAGCTCTAAACGGCCATGAAGCATATGCAGGAAAAATTAGTATATTTATTTAATAATCTTTATAAATTGCAGTGTAGGGTGATCAGAGGAAAGGAAAAAAAAAAGAGGAAACAGAGATGCAGTAAAAGGCTTCTAAATTACATATGGAGCTACCTAGTGTGAGTACCATATCTGGCAAATAAGTAATATTACTAGGGAGAAGAAAAAAAGGATGGAAATAAAAAAATACCCATGATCCTTTGTTGGTAATCATTAAAATTTTAGCATCAGAAAACAGGTTGTTATGGCAGATGGAGAGATATGAGGTGCTATTTGACTGAAAAATAATGCTTTCTTCTTACTTTCTTTGGATTCCTTTTTTTCATTTATCTACACTGAGCCACAGATGTCACACAGGGCTTACAAAAACCTGTTTTGATATTGAACTCTGAAAAATTACATAAGGGGTTTAAATCCTGGCAACAGGCTATTCTATTCCACAAGATCAATTCGGCATTGGTTTTATAGCTTGAATAATTTTGAATCTTAAAAAAATTCCATAGTAGTAAATGAGAAAACTGAATGCCTAATTTGCACATTTATATCACTGTTTTCCTGCTCAGAATCTGTGCACAAATGCACAGAATAACTCAGATTATATAGTTCATTATTTAGGAATAGAGAACCAAAGGAAAATTAAAATATTTTGATGAAGATTTTTTGCCATTTTTTAGCCTTTCTGTTAATATTACTGTACCTCAAATGGTAGATTTAACTATTTCCTGAGGGACAGAAAAATAGTTTTTTAATCCTGCATATCAGGACACTCACCTAGTCAAGAGACATGTATAGTCTAATCTTCAACTAATATTTATGCATCTTAAATTACATTATTAAAATACTATGATAACATGCTTAAAGAGCAGCTTCTTGCCCACTAGTGATTATCATACAAAATTAGCCTTTTATTTTCTCTCTTTTGTTCATCTGGTATTGAATGTACCAAAAATATCGCAAGACTTTAAGAAGACATGAGCTCAAAAGCCTCAGGGCAGGGTCTTTCATATTATGGTGTTCAGCTGGTCTATAGGTAAAAAAAAAAAAAAAAGGGAATTCACTTCTCCTCACACAGAATGAAGTGTTCAAGCTAAAGTTTAGGCAAATCTTATAGTCACTGACCATCAGAGTGGAGGAAAATGGAAGAAGCTTGCATGTTCTAATCAATGAATTTTTTAAGGATTGTTCTTTTTTTTTTTTTTTTTTTTTTAAAAAAAACAACCAAACAAAAAAACTGAAGATTTTTTTACCTCAAACTAGTCAATAGCACCCCACTGTATCTCAGTTTTTTGTGTTTATATCTCAAACATGTATGAATGATAAGACAGCACCTTGCATTGCTTTCCATTTGCTATCCCTTGTTCAGAACATTGGCTTTTGTTGTTCCTGATTACAGGTATACTTAGGCATTACTGCCCAAATTAGGAGTCCATATATTAAATTCTTTTGCCTGATACATAGAATTTTTTGTTGTTGTTGTTATGAATACAAACCACAGAATAATGAAATTGTGCAATGAAAATGTTCATTTAGGAATGTTCAGGACCATCTGTAGTGTGCATTATATCTACTCAAACTGACTCGGAAATACCACTCTTAGTATTGTTATTCTTCAGATAGAAATTTTGTTTTGGAGTATTAGCATTCTCCAAAGAGTCTTTCAAAATGAACTGTGGATTTTAGGAATTATGTAAACTAGCAAGTTTACTTGATGATAAACTTACAGATATCTAAGTATTTTTTTATTGTGCTGATGTGAACAACATGGTAGAAATCCTGCCTGTGATGCCAAAATCAACAAGAAACACTCTGATATACAAGTTATAATAAACATAATTTATTCTTCCACTGAAATTAGAGCTGTTAATGAAATATTTATTAGTGCTAGAAAAACATGGTTTTATCATGTACACTAGTTGAATTTTAATGATAATTTGTGATGCAGTTTTTGGGGAAATGAAAAGAAATAGATCTTGATATCATAAAATGTTCATGCATATAATATGCTTATATGAATAAATGGGGTGAAATCAAGATGCTGACAAATTAAAAACTTCATCACACTCATTTTCAATCAAATTAAATTTTTTAATTCAGTCACATAGATCTTTTCAAAACAGAAACGCAGCAGTAGCTTTGAAAAGTAAAATCCATTCAGCATTCCTTTGAATGAAACTATCAATAGTGCAGGCTTTGCAAAGAATATTCTCTCACATTATGCATAGCAATACTGCTAGAAAAAAATGTGTTCAAATTGCAGTTGCATTATTTATTTTTTTTTCCATCCATCCAGGGGAAAACGTGTATTTCAAAACCACCTCTATCCACCTCTATTTCTTTTTATTTAGATTTCTTCAGCCAGGCAAACAAATCTATTTCCCACTCTGCCCTCTGCAGAAGTAAGTCACCAGTCATCCAAAAATGACAGATAATACAGGACACCAGTGGGTCAGCACTTGTAGAGTATTTATTCTCTAAAGCAGTGATTAAGCTAAATTGCCCTTTTAAAAATGGCTGCAATAAGGTGATACTCCCAGTCCGCTTAATTCCACTTTAAAATGTCAGTCATATGGGCTGTGGAGGTAGTATATGTCAAAGGGTCAAAGGAGATCAGGAAAGACAGAAGTAGACACTTGATGGAACCCAGAGCCAGACACAATCTCTGTAAGAGTATGTGGAAAATAGTAATTGTCAGTGCCATCTCTGCTCACACAAAATGTGAAATTCTTCCCACAGTAGCATGCTTCTTTTCTTTTTTTCTCTAGCTTCTCAACTCTCTGCCATTTTTTGACCTTTCTTGTACCTCCATGAATATTCCTGTGTCTCTTCATCCCCTCTAAGTTTATCCTTCACTTTTGCATTGTCTTGTCTCTTCTGTATGCTGACAGATTAAAAATAGAGAATAGATGGAATTTAGGATTATTATCCTTTCAGCTGCCACTGTCCCAGTGTTTGTGGGAATAATCCTTGCAGGAAAGAGTAAGTGTGCCATGCTAGTCATAGTCCCATAGCATGTGAGTTACTTTCCATTGACAAAGCATGAAGGTTGCCTGCATGACAGAATAAAAACAGGCTCAAGAGATGCAATCTTGAGGAATTTCAGTCTGTAAAAAAGGAACCAGTGCAGATATATATTAATGAGTTAAATTTGCTTACTATCTCAGGCTAATTTCTGGAGGTTTATTCATTATATCTTAATAGCACTCCCTCCCTGCCCACCCCATAAATTGGTGGATGACTCTTCCATCAGTGTAAAGCTCTTCAGTGCAAAGACAGCAGCTTTTCTCAATCAAGTGAACATTAGGAAATTTTAACATGATCAAAACCCTGTTTCTTCTATCTTATTTGATATGGATGAAACACTGTATTTAAATTGCTCTGTAAAACCAAGGGCAGTAGCAACCGCTATGCTTTTCTAAGTAGTTTAGGAAGCTAACCAAACTCTTCCAAAGGGAAACATTGAGCAATCCTAAATTATAACATACCTAATGAATATCTATATGAAGACATGAAAGTATCATATAAACAAATGTGCTGCGTGTAAAATGTGAATCTCCTCTTTTTCTCACTGTCATAAGCAGTGTCTGGTTTTGTTTTGGAGAAAATAAAGACTTTTTTGAGATTCCCTGTGGTGTACAGAAAACTATAACCAACCGAATGACTGGATGAAACAAGTACAGAGGACATCTCTTACAGCTTTATAAGATTTCTGGCTCTACAGAGCATTTTTTCAAGCCGCCACTACAGAAATGTTTTCATATCCCCAGCTGCTTCTTATCACTATTGAGATGATGATGTTGTCAGCTTTTCTGACTGTTTGCAGGAAGCTGAATCCTCTGTACTCTAGCATGAATATGTTTTGCCTTGATAAACTTCTAGGTCTTCAGTTCTTTGCTAAACTAGAAAACAAGCTGTCTGTAAACACTGAAACTACCACTGTTATGAAATCAATATAGGAAGCGATGCTGCTATATAAACCATCGCAGATTAAATCTGAATGACTTGTTTATTTTTTCCAGAGACTAAGCTTTTCTGTTATAAAACACTGAGATACATATACACACTTGCTCAAGAAGGGACTTAATATTCACCAGAACTTTAAGTTTTTCCTTTATGATCCCTGATGTTCCAATACTTTCAGCTAAACACAAAATTAACTTCTCCTTCCTCCCCTCCCTTTCTCTTCCCTTCACTGTCAATGACAGTGACTATAGCTCTGTACTTGTCTTCAGAAAGTTCCTCATACTCCAGCAGCAAACAAAACCACATTTAGTTTGCATATAAATTTTGTCCTCATTATTTCCATTCAAGCTTGGGTGTAGGTCAGGACCAAATGCTCCTGTTGAGCTCTGATATCTAAACTCTGACCTTTATATTATAGCTTAGGTGACAGGTAACACTCTTTAAATTAATAATGACAGAATGTGGAAGGTATAGCTTGCTATGAGTGCATGGATTTTCCAAAATAAAAAAGCAAAGCATACTGAAGTGCAAGAGTAGAAAATAGAACAGGAAACCTATTTATGCTGGAGCAATGAGCTGCAGAATATCTAAGAAGCATCTCTTGATAATTCTCTAAGAAATTATTCAACCATTAGTTCATGTTTGCTTGTATGGGGAAAAACAGATGGAAATTCTCATCCATAGGTGATCATAGCTTAATGCGTTTACCAAATAAAAAACCATGAGGACAGTATTAATGCATCAAAGAGGTATGAGGCATCATACCAACAAGAAAAGCTCTTTCAAAGGAGCTACTCTTAGGCTGTCATACAAAGCATTACTTCAATTTTAAATATATAATTCAATTTTGAACATTTTTATTTCTCTGGGCAGCTAAATTGAAACAATTCAACCCTGAGTTTCTGTAAATTAAGCAAAGTGCTAGCTGAAGTCAGCAGGAAGTTGAAGTGGTTGTGGTCCTGGTGGTAATAATCAGGTAGGCAAATCTGAATAAAATTAATGGCCAAGTAAGAACTAATAAGAAAACCTTCTCTTCAGATGCCAACACATATTCAACATATATGAAAAAAAATCCTTATAGTGATACTAGATCCCATATAACCTTCTTCCACAAGTCAAGATCTACAGAACCCTAGTCATCTCTTGGGTTCACCAAGTTAAACTTGAATTCACATAAAGACTCTATTTTGATATGCAGTACATTTTCATATTCTTTCTTTGCAGATCTTATCTTCTGTGAGGCACAGATCTTGAGAAATTCAAAGCATAAAAGACACAGTGAAAGCCAGAAGCTGGTCTTCATGGGCCTTCATCCTGGACTGAGCCAGGACAGAACCAATTTTTCTTTTAGTAACTTTACTTTTCAGTGAAGTTTCTTCTAAGTAGCTGCACTTGCTGAAATTACTAGCATGTTTTCCAATCAATGTCTGCTTCTAGGTCTGATAACACTCAATGTTTATAGTTAGAATGGAATGCAGAACTACATCCGCTGCTTGGTTCTGCTAAACATCTTATGCTCCAGAAACGAAAAAGAGTGAAGGGGTCACACCTGTGAACATTCTCTGCGAAGGAGTGGACCAGACAGGTGACCAAAATTGACCAAACCTTGTATTCCATCCTCTACATGTCATACTTGTCATAGTATAAATCTGAGGGATCAAAAGAAGGGACTTCTTCAATCAATCTCTCTTCATCAATGACTGGCATTATGAGAGGACTCCATCCATTTATTGGCCTTTGATCCCCATCTGTACTCTCCTGAATCTGTGTGTTCCTGCATCCAGCTCCCATTTGCTGTTGACTACAAGACCTCAGTCCAGGACTTTTCCAGGGTTGCTCTGCAGCCTTGGTGTTGGCTTGAACCTTATTGAGAAGGAGAGTGATAACGGCCTTGTATATTTTTTTTTTTTTTATATTTCAATATTTTCTATTTCATCATTACTGTTTCATTAGGATTGTATTGTTTAGATTCCAGCTGGTTAATCTCTCACCCTTATTCTCTCTCCTCTCCTTACAGAGGAAGAGAGAGGGGCTAGTAGAGAGCATCTCTCATTCCTTTAGTTGCTGGCCCAGTGTTAAACCCTGATTGCTCAGAATTTTCTCTTGAAAAAACTGATGAGCTTGAGAAATCACCTTCATTGTATTTTTATTTTCTTATTTTTACACAGGATTTTTATTTGAGAACAACTTTCTCAAGCTGCACTACATTCAAACAGTAGAGCATTTTATATATGCTCAAGAACAGCATTTTTTTTTATATTCATCACAACCGGTTGCCCACCTTGAAGACTTTTATCAAATAAACACGATCAAGCATTTTTTACAAATTTGCATGTGCAAAACTACTCATATGGCACAACTCAGAATGATAAAGAATTACTGGCACGGTGGTTTTTGTTTTTTGTTTTTTTTTTTTTTTTTATATACCAATAACTTTGCCCTCCAGGTTACTGAACAGTATCAGAACCTCTGAACAGGAAGCTTAAGCTAAAGTCTGAACTGATAAGTCTACAGCTTACAGGAGATTTTGGGTTGTATCCAAATGCTCACATATCTGGCAGAAATGAAGACCATTAGCTCAGATCCATATCTCTGCAGTCATGGCTAGAGTATTTGCCAGGAACTTTGCAATGTGTCACCCAAGTTCTGCTTCTGCGGGTGGGTTTCCAATTATGCTGACACCCATGATGTGAACAGAGTGGGAAATCTATGTCTATGTGGCATATAGACTTAACCTGCATAGAAAAAGGTCTTTCATCATGGATTTTATAGCAGTTTACAATTCTTGTGTTACTACTGACGGTTGATAGCTGACTAGATTTTGGTTGCAGGAAGACCTTGACTGAAACAGTGTTAACAAAAATGCTCCAAATATCTTTGTGATGCAATAAAATCTTGTTAATAAAGGTTGTGGGTGGGTTTTTTGTTGTTTGTTTTTTAAATAGTTGCAAGGGAAATGCGAATGTGCTTTGTGCTTACTAGAAAGACAAAAAAACCCATCCTTTTTCTGCATCAGTTCTTAGGTCCTGGATTATTATCTCTGCAAGCTGTTTATATATCGACTCCCACTGACCTATTCACATTTGCTATTTTGGGATTCACTGTGCTGGATGCACAGTCATAAATCCTGATCCTCCAAAGCACTTACTAGACATTTTCTGAAAGACAACAGAAAAGAGAAAATTGCTAATGTAGTCATCTTTCTCTAGAAATATTGATACAACATTGATTAAAAAAATTAAGTTGAATGTAGGTGGTTTATAATTTCCATGCATTAGTAAATTCAGCATAGTAATGGAACACAAGATGTTTAAAATTACATGATACCAACAAAGCACATGATCAAAAAAATCAAAGTCAAAGAAAAGAAAAAGTCCCTCTTCCTTATACTGCTTTATAAGGCAATAATATAATTTGATTAACAGCTGTACCAGAAACACATTGTCATACAGGAAAATGTTCTTTTCTCCAATGTCTGAAAAAAAATTGTAGTCTGAAAGACATACAGCTACTGTAGAGAGTTGAAAGGATATGGAAGCACTGACAAAATGGCCTGAAAGTGAGGAGAGGGATGGCAAAAAGGGCAAACCTCTGTCAGGACCAAAATGGATGAATAATGGAACTGGAAACTCTCCCTTAGAATGGGTTATTGCACAGGTCCTCTTCCATTTGAGTTTTCTGCCATGATTGAAGCAGACACTGCTAGGCAAGTACTTCAAGGGAACTAAGAACGTGAACATATCTCAATATGGGAAGCCAAGATTTCTTTTGCCCATTGACAAGCAGAAAGGGTAAGGAATCATGGAGTGGAAAAGAAACTGCAAGGACACACTTAAGCTGTGGGTGATTATAGAGAGGGCATGAAAATACAGAAATGGTGACCTGCACAGCAAGATTTATCATTTTCCTTGAACTTTTCTCTCCTCCCATTGAAGATTAAAAAAGTAGCTATTCATAAAATGAAGATTGGATAATTCCTACCTTCTGACCTTACTGCTTGCTTTCTGCTGGAATGTTAAATGACGATGCCAAAGGCATCTTTAAATGTCAGTTGGAAGATGTGATCAAAGGTTGAATTTAACTTCTCATTCCAAAGGGCTACAATAATAGGAAGTTCTTCTGTTTTAGCTTACAGTGAAATTGGATCTCTTGCACAAAGGGGAAATAAAAATGGGAGTAACTACCTAGCTCTAGCAATGTAAACTCATATTTATTCTTTTGGCATTCTCTAGCATTCTACCTCTTACATACCATTTATCAAAAATTAACTACAGCTACTGTCTGAACAGTTCACATACTGTTGACTTAGTACTGCTATTGATAATAAACTTGATATTGTATCTATTTTAGTCTTCAATACTCTGAAACACTCTCTAGAGACACTTCTTTCTTCCATTGACAGGAAATAGAACCTAAAGCAAGCTTGTTCATAGCTCAACATTTAGCTAGTAAAGCATTCAGGAACAGAGATACTGCCAAAACACCAGTGACCTTAAAAGGAAATCACTAAAACAAAACATCTTATTTAGGAGAAATTACTTTTGTTTTCTGGTTTTTTTTTGTTTGTTTGCTTGTTTGTTGGTTTTGGTTTTTTTCATAGATGTTACCAAGCATTACAACCATAGCTCTGTTTCAACAGAACTAAATGTTGAAAAGGAGCAGCCATCCACTTTCCTTCTTCTTTCTTTGAAAACTGGCAGGTTTTGATGTGACATCTTGCAGTTAGTTCCCTTGATAGTACTATTCTCTTTCTTCCTCTCAAGTTTTAGAGGCATAGGGTAGTCTTTTCTCTCCAAACTGAATTTGGACTAGTCAGACAGTACTTGTTCATTATGTTTTTGGCTTGTAGATACTCAGGGCTGCCTCAGTGCAGGCCAGAATTTCATCAGCCAAACAATGACTTCTGGGTATAAATATCCTGGACCACAGACTAATTTCTAATGCCAACTGATCAATGACTCTCGAGTTCTTTTGCTACCTGCCCAGCCTTGTGTATGTCAGCTGGCAGTACTTAGGCTTTGAGAAACCTGGACGTTCAATTGGAAGAACGAAACAACTTCAGGGACAAACTTTATTTAAACAAGACTCTAACTTGTTTTAATTTAGTGTCATGGAGCACTGCTTAACAATGCTTACATTGCCTCAATTTTCATAATTAGGAACCAAATTCTGAAGTCTAAATTCAACTTTTTGGGATCAGGTAAATGACAGAGCCTCATGAACATGAGAATTGCATTAAGCCTGCAATTCATAAAGGCATGGATATATTTATGTTCTCCTGGATACATGTTTACATTTCTGAAATCATTACAGCGACTGTTCCCCGGACAACATGTTTTCCCACATCTTTTCAGAGTGTTCAGATGCATCCGCACTTCTTTTTTTCTGTTTTATCCACAAATCTTCTCAACTTCCACCTGCTTGCACACTGTGCTTTAAAATATTTTAACAGAAGACATGGCGAATTACAATGATTATGCCTCCTTTTGATGGTGGGTTGACATAATCAGAGATTCTGCAGACATATATATTAACAATAAATAACCAGTATGTTAACTGTCATCTGTATTTGGGGACCCAAAACTAAACTATAGTATGATGTAAATGACACAGAATAATGAAAAAAAAAAATTCTGTTGATGATCTTTTTATAAAATATAGTACAGTGTCAATAATGAGAAACAGGTAATGGCAGTTCAGAGATTTATAAATGGTCTGAAAATATTTTCTACTGTCTTGTAGCCATCTGCTATTGCTCTTGCAGTATCATGGAGAAAGCAGAGTTAGAAACGTAAACCAAAAAAAGTCTGAACAGCTCTCAAAACAAATATTCCATATAACTCTATGCTATATATACTTAAGTAATTTCATTACATTTTATACTTACAATTTTGTGTCTAGTTTTAAAATATTCTGCCACATATGCTATGAACAACTATGGACACTATAAGAAGACTTGACTCATAATGTCTTTTGCTTTATCTCCAGATTATTCATATGCAAGTGGGGGTAGCAGTTCAGACAGAGACAACCTTTATCAGGGATTACTATGGAGCAAAAGTACCTTTAAAAAATGAAAGCTGTGTCCTTTTTTGAATACAAACTACTCTCCTGACAAAAGCTGTTTGTGGCTGAAATGTCAGGTTTGCCCTCTGGTACAAACCTCTTCTAGAGGTGAGTGATAAAGCTATACCCAGAGCATTAGCTTTTAAAGAGATTTCTTCCTCACTTTTTATGTTCTGGGTTTCCCTCTCTATTAGCTGTCTAGCCTTTTTTTACTAGAACAGATGATCAGGTGTTATACGTGCAAAGACTAGATGTCAGAATGCTGTTAGTTTTTCAGTGGGAAAATTTCTGTGATGTAGACCTTGTTTCTCTTAAAGAGAATCCATAACCTGAAATTAGTGGCAAATTACAAGTCCAA
The DNA here is from genome assembly GCA_023637945.1 of Phaethornis superciliosus. Lineage (NCBI taxonomy): Eukaryota > Metazoa > Chordata > Aves > Apodiformes > Trochilidae > Phaethornis > Phaethornis superciliosus. The sequence continues at coordinate 30,542,392 of JAJQWJ010000004.1, read as the reverse complement.
ATACTATGTCTTTATGTGAACTGAGAAAACGTCTTTGAAGTTCATGGAACACCAGAGAATAATACACTATTAAAAAATTACTGAAAAATAGCCTCACAATCAAAACCCACAACAAAAGCCCAAATCACCACTAGGGAAAATGGCACTCCTTAACAGTGGCCTACAAGTAAGGATTTAATTAATCTATAACTGCATTTTAGCCACTGTCATGTACATTAAAAACATTTCAAATGCCTTGAATTGTAGTCTTAGTACAATCAGCTCGTATCTTCTACTTTTAAGCCTCAGACTAAGTTTTTCAGTGCTTGAAATTGTATTGTAATTACCCTGAACCATGTGCAATATTAGACACAACTGATTAGTAAGCAGACTGTCCAGTCTCCATACACAGGCTTACAAAATCTCTAAATCCCACTGCTTTTCACAGATTTTTGAAGCTTTTTGTGCTTGCTGCACATGAACTATTGAAGAGGTGGTGTTGGTATAGAGCCTGATAGAGTCCAGGTGAGTGCATGGTACTTGCAAATTCTGGATGTGGATCACAGTCAAAATGCACTTGGAGTGCTCTGTTCTTCCTGAAATCACAGTCTTACCTCTTCACCTTCAAAAACATGCCACAAAGTGCAACTCTGTTGCTGTGTTACCCCACAATGTGATGTCCTCCATGTACTGTAGATTTTCTGGCTGGAGCTCCACCCCTCTCCAGGACAGTGTGGATCAGTGCACAGCAGATGGTAGGGCTGTGTTTCTGACCCTCGGACAGTCAATTCCAGGTGTACTGTACACCCCTCCAGGTGAAAGCAAACTGTGGCCTGCATTCTGATCTTAAAGGAATAGCACAAAACACATCAGCAATGTCAAGAATGGTGTAACCTCTGTCTGCCTTTGAATCCAGTTCATACTGAAGTGCTGGGTACAGCAGCACTTAGTGGTGGTGTAACCTCATTTAGGGCATGATAGCCCACGGTCAGCCTCCGCTCACCACTGGGCTTTTGCACTGGCCATATGTGAGTGTTGAAGGGTGAGTGAGTCCCGCTGATCACTCCTTGGCTCTCTAGTTGCAGAATCAGCTTGTGCATGGGGATTACAGCATCTCTGCTGGTGTGATGTTGTCTTTGATACTCTATTGAAGTAGCAATTGCAAAGTCCAGGAAGCCCTGGGAAAGTCCAGGCTGGACTCCTGGAGTCAGCAGCAGTCAGGAGCTGGATTCAGGAACACACAGATTCAGGCTGGCAGGGATCAGGACCACAGGCAGAGGAACGGATGGAATCCTCGAGTATGCCAAAGAAAGAAGGAAGAAGGGCTTCACCATCATAATCCCTCAAACTTATGCTGAGTGTGATGCTTCTGGGATGGAATACTCTGTTTGGTCAATTTTGGTCACCTGTCTGCTCTACTCCTGCCTCAAGGAGGGTTGCAGGTGTGACCTTTTACTCCTTTTCTCTTTCTGGGGCATAAGATGTTTCTCAGAACTGAGCAGTGGCCTTGGTTCTGCATTCCATTCTCTAGCTGAAACTCTAAAGACTGAGCATTATCAGTTCCTGAAGTAGACACTGACTGAGAAAGTTGCTGCTAATTTCAACAAGTGCAGCTACTTATAGACAGTTAGCTGAAAGCAAAATTACAGGACAGAAAATTCAATTTCACAAAATGAAAAAGGTGTTATTGTGCCACGGCTAGCAAAGGAGTATAAGTCTTCCTTTTTTTTTGACTAAATGCATCAAAATATACCCTTTTATCTTTACTTACACTCTGGCTACAAAAAAATATTATCTTTTAAGTTCTCTTTGACTAATAGATCCTTAGTTGTGATTAAAGCACTAAAGATTTACATTCATGTAATTTACATAATACAAAGCTGGAAGACTTTAGAGGTGAATTGGATTATACAATTATAGCCTTGTTTTTTTTAACACAAAGAAAATAGGTAGTAGAAAATTTTATTCAGGGCCAAAAGTTAAGCTTCTTTTAGATGCTGGCAGTTTATTAATAAGCCTTGCATCACTAAGATGTTCTGTGACATTAAGAATGATGAAAAAGTTACCTTGTGTGGTAACAAATGCTAACAGCTCTTCCATCCATGGTGATCTGAGATGGAATAGAAAAAAAGAAATACGAAAATAAGGCAAAAAATATACTATGAATTACTATGTCTATATGTGATTATGTGACAGCAGGACATTTGTTTTATGCCTGTGAACCACTCTACCATAAACTGATTGCACTGGCATATTTCAATTCTTTCAAGCCTCCAGTATGGGGATTAGTGGCAACTGCAAATAATTTATGCTGCACCCGAGGACTCAGAGAAAAATACTTTAAACAAATAGTGCTTAGAACAGATATCAAATATCAAAATACAATTTAAAATTCCTCTAAATTATGAAAATGTGCCTCTACAAATAGGATACTGAGAGCTTAACAGTTTGTTTTTTTGGTTTGTTTTTTTTTTGACTGGTCATATTAGCTCTATAATGTTAGAAAAGTAAAGAAATCATTAAAACATTATTTTCAAAGTTCTTTTGCTTGTGCTTTTCAAAAAAATATTTCTGTTAGCATAGTGAGAAATTTTTAAATTGTCAGATTTTAGCCATGGCAGGCATTAATGGGTTTGGCTTCTCAAACAAAGATTTAAGAAGGACACTACTATATACGTGCACTCTGAACCTCACCTAAAAAAGCCATAGCACAGGGCTGAGGGATAAACCCACGCCTGTAAATCCCTGCAGTGATTCAGTCCCTGCAGGCAGGGGTTGAATTGGCAGGGAAAGGGACACTGGAAGCTGCAGACCCAACCCTGCATGCAGGCAGCTCAGGGCTTTGGTCACTCAAGGCTGACACAGGAGATGAGAGTCTTGTTCTGCAGCATCCTGAGTGGGCATTCTGAGCATTGTTCTGCTCTAATTGCCCATAAACGGTCACGAATTAACATCAACATTGCTGCTCTCAGTGAAGCTCATCTTCATGAGGAAGGCAGTCTTAAAAAACATGGTGCTGGCTACACACCGGCAAACCCAAAACCGAAAGAAACCTCTCAGAAGTTGGTTTCATGATTAAAAACTCCATTGCCTCCAAACTTGAAAATCTGCTGACAGGTCATTCCGATCACATTATTTTCTTATGCCTCCCACTACACAACAAGTATCATATGGTTCTCTTCAGTATATATGACCCAACCCTCCAAGCTGACCACACAGAAAAAGTAAAATTCTACACCAACCTGCGTAACCTCACCCAAAAGTTTCCTGCAGGTGATAAGATCATAATCCTTGGTGATTTCAATGACAGAGTAGGAAAGAACTATGAAGCCTGGAAAGGAGTACTAGGCAAGCATGGTATTGGAAACTGTAATGACAATGGATGTCTCCTGCTAGAGTTTTGTGCTGAGCAGCAGCTCACCATCACCAACACTATCTTCCAACAGAAAGACAGCCTGAAGACAACCCGGATGCATCCTCAATCCAAGCACTGGCACCTCACTGACTATGTCTTAGTGTGCCAGAGAAATGTTGGTGATGTCCATCATACCCAAGTGATGCTCAGTGCAGAATATCATACAGACCAATGCCTTGTGCAATGCAAACTTACCCTCTACTTTAAGCCCAAACCTAAGAGAGGTGGCATCCAAAGGAGAAGGCTCAAAGTTAATGATCTTCAAAAAGATACAGTGAGAAACAGCTTCCAGGTAAACCTTCAAGCTTGACTTAGAGCATCCCATAGGTCCCTCTCCTGAAGTGCTTTGGCAACATATCCAAAAGTCCTCTAAAGAATCCTTAGGGTTCTCCCCAAGAAAAACAAAGATTGATTTGATGAAAACAACCAAGAGATCCAAGAATTGTTGACAAAGAAAAGAACCACCGCCCAAGCACACCCTGCTAATCCAATTTGCCACATAAGAAAAGCAGCTTTTCATCTTGCATGCAGTAACTCTGCATCCGACAGAAATTTCGAGACATCCAGAGCAAGTGGTGGATCAGCCTAGCAGAAAAGACTGAACAGTGCGCAGGTATGGGTGATCACAGAGGGCTCTGTGAAGCACTGAAAGCAGGGTATGGACCCACACAGCAGGTTCAAAGCCCTCTACTCAGCACAGGTGGCCAAATGCTTCTCACAGATAAAACCTCCACCCTGAACAATGGTCTGAACATTTCCAGACTCTCTTCAGTGCCAGTGCTGTAGTCCAAGGCTCAGCAATTCAGCACATTACACAACAACTGGTGAAAACTGAATTGGACTCAGCCCCTACTTTGGGAGAGACTCTTAAGGCCATATGGCAGCTGAAAACTGCCAAGGCAGCTGGAGTTGATGGAATCCCATCTGAAGTCTGGAAACTTTCACGAGAGCCTCATGAGTTGTTGGGAACAAGGCATATCACCACCAGCTCTCCGTGGTGCAGTCTTCATCATCCTGTACAAGAAGACAGGAGAAAAGTCAAACTTCTCCAACTACTAAGATATAACTCTGGTCTCCATTGCTGGAAAAATCCTTGCAAGAATACTTTTGAATAGATTAGTACCTGCTATAGCAGAGGAAGTCCTACCTGAAAGCCAGTGTAGTTTCAGAGCCAATAGGAGTGCCACAGACATGGTATTTGTTCTCAGACAACTGAAAGAGAAATGCAGGGAACAGAAAAAAAGTGTCTTTATGTGACATTCATTGAAATCACTAGAGCTTTTGACACTGTGAGTAGAAAGGGCCTGTGGTAAATCTTGGAATGATTAGAATGCTCCTCCAAGTTCCTCAAAATGATCATCCTGCCACACAAGGATCAGTGGGGCCGAGTCAGATATGGCGATGCACTCTTTGAATCCTTCCCAATAATCAAGGGTGTGAACCAAGGCTGTGTTTTTGTACACACTCAGCACGATGCTCCAAAGGCAGGGCACGTCTCCAGGATGGAGGATCACCTCCTCCCTCAGATTGTGCTCTGTGGTGAACTTGCCACCAGCTGCCACAACAGAGGAGCCCCAGAGAGGAAATACAAGGACTTCCTGAAACAATCCCTCAGCTTTGGCCATACTGACTGCCATCAGTGATCCACTCTGGCCTCCAGCTGGGAGACATGGAGACACAGCATCCACAACTGAGCTGCTGCCTCCTTTGGGAACACAATGGGGATCAGTCTGGAGGAGAAAATGCAGCACAGAAAGAACCGTGCCTTGGCTGTCCCCTCACAGGAGACTTTCTGCTGTGCCTTTTGCAGCCGCACTGCCTGTCCCGCATTGGCCTCATCAGCCATCAGCGCGCTTGCAGCAAGCCTGGGGAGAGACCTTCTGAAATCTTTGTTCACAAAGCTAAGCCATAAAACTATATACACAAATATATTGTCTGTAAATTAAGTCATCTAAATAACTAGTTCAAAAATATTTTTCATTAGCAACTGAGAAAATTAATTATTTTCCTTATTGTTCCTGTGTTTACCCATTTTATGACTCATTATTGTCATGCAGTAGCACTAAGAAAAATATTGCAGACACAATTAGGTTATTAGACAGATTTACATGTGAAGTCAAGTGGACAAACACAACCAGGCAAATGTTTCCACTGGAATCCTGCACATATATTATGGCCTTTCTGTGCTTAATATTTTTATAAAAGGTAATCAAAAGATCAGTAAATCAACATGTTTTTAAATGACTCAAGGTTTGTTAGGAAAAATAGGGGGTTATTCTTAAATCTTCATTCACAAAGCCAAGCCATGATGAGATTGGAGATAAGGAAGACTTTTCTTTGTTTTGAGGGTGATGAAACACTGGAATAAGTTGTCCATAAATGTTGGGGATACCCCACCACTGGAAGTATTCAAGACCAGGTTGGATGGGACTTTAAGCAACCTGGTTAAGCTTAAGGTGTCCCTGCTCATCTGAGGGTGCTTGGACTAGGTGATCTTTGTAGGTTTCTTCCAAGCCAAACCACTCTATGTTTCTAGCAGTGCAATAGGACATGATATCTGTTCAATATAACAGCTCATTTGTACAGACAATCAATTTTCTTGTAGCGATTACTAATTACTACTGAAATTATAACCTTAATAAACATAATAGTAATTAGAACATTTAAAAAAGCATAAAACTAGTTTTCTGTTTAAGATATCTAAAACAAATATGACTTTTCTGCTGAAAAATTCCACTGCTTCATGTAGAGGTCCTCTTCAGAGTGCTGAAGAGAAAATTATAATAGAAATAAAAATAGAATTACTTGATGTTATTATCTCTACATGTGTATGTCTTGCTGCTAGATTATTGATAGATCTTTACTAAATGGAATAACAGGGATAAATAAAGTCCTAACTTGAAATCAATACTATTGATTTGAAGGCTTATAGTGAGATTAACCTTTGCAGTAATTTTAATCTGTGTCTCCTTTTTTTTAGCAGTACTATGCTTAAAGACTTCATATATTCTTCCTGAGTCTGATAATATGAATCATATACTGTGCTAAGATGACTATTGGAAACTAAAAAGTAAAAAAAATACATTAAGATAGTGGCGAGAGACTTGTACAACACAAAAAATTACTTGTTAAGGAAAACAATCAAACAAGATCTATAGAATACTTTAGGGCTGTTCTACATCAGGAGAAATTATATGGATCTGTTTGACAAGTATCTAGTCAAAATTGTAATAAAATTACAAAAATTGTATGACTAGTAATGAATAGAAAATGAAACAGTCACTGAAATCTTAAATCTGTATGCCGTTTTGCACCTGGTTTATATATGTTTGTTTCAGCCATTATTTAGAGGATTGTGTGGGATTTTTGCTATAATTGCTTACATTTAAGTATGTTAAATAAATTGAAAGATAAAAATGATCTAGGGTTATACAGCAATCAGTTGAAAGTTAAGGAAGAAATCATGAAATGTAGCTATGGTATTTTAGTTAAGCTTAATAGCCTTAATTTTTCTTTTGTATTATAGGAAACTATTTACCAGAAGCCTGGCTCACTAAAGACCACAGATCAGATTTTTAAATGGGCAAATTTTCTCTCTTTGACTTTTGAATTAACAGCTAGACAGCAGAAGGAGAGAGATGTTTGTTAGACTTAATGAAGCAGGATAAAAAATATGAAAAAAATATGGCTCAAAACACTATTTTTTTTCTTTATTAGTTCGCATGAAATTGTCAACCCATGAGACAAGAAGATACTCATAGCAAATAAAAATCTGAGCAAATAGTTCTTTATGCTTATAAGGAAAATCATCAGTATAGCTTAAAGTGGGGTCCTAGAACAGGACTTGGAAAGAAATGTGAGACTGAGCCCTTTAAAAAAGGAGATAGAGGGTCGTAAGGTATGTTCAAGTTTCAGCAATAGCTCTGTCTTTTAGTCAGACCCGGGCTTCAGAATCTTTCCACTAGTGCAATTCTACTCAAGGAACTTTCTAATTTGCAAAGTTGTTTTTAATCTGATAGTCAATCATTGCCTTAGCCTTCCTGTGTATTACTGTTGTCCTCTTCAATAGACTAACAGAAGTTTTCTGCATCCATCAATCTTGAAGACACTAAAGGTACCTACATTAGCTAGAAAAAAAACCAAAAACAAAACCAAAACCAGTTTAATTTCTTCCTTCTCTTTCTACCACAGAAACTTCATCCAGATCCAGTAGTGTTTGATAAACTGAAGTAAAGATTATGCATTACTATCCCCTCTAGTTTAATAATGCTGTGACAGTTTTCTTGTCATTCCCTTCACACAATATTTAATGGTCTTTGTCTCCTACTTTTTACAGTACCTGATTGTAGACCATCAGGTCTCTTAACAATATTATTTATGCAAGATAGGAGGTACAAACAGGAAAGTCTACAGAACAGGAACTGTCCTCCTCATTCCTATGTTCATGTATTTCCCAGTTACTATAGATATGCAACTGTATTGGGACCTGCTGGAATTATTTTTAAAAGGCATTAGTTATCTTTTTAATATGAGGAGTTCTCTATGGTTAATTTTATATCAAACCACTGATGTCACAGAATCAGGACAGGGGGAGCTGGAAGGCATCACTTAAGTTCACTAGGCCTCTGAATAAAGTAGGACCAGCTACATCAGTTTACTCAGGACTGTGGTCTGTTGAGATGTGCACATCTGCAATGTTTGCTCTCCATAAAACCAGCTCTTGTGATGCAGCAAAAAATGCCTAGCAGTTTTTAATCTTCCCCTGCTCAGCTACCTCTTTGCTCTAATCCCTCCTCATTTATATCTTTGGTCTGGTCCTTCTCATGCATCCCCACTTTCATCCTTGCTTGAGCATCTCTTTGCTCCTGACTGCTCAATCTGCTCCTGCAGCCTTACTTGGAAGACTCTTACTCTACTGTGTTTCCATTTTCTCCATGACAATTCTTCTGCATCTCCCTCTTGATATATTTTTCCAGTGAATTTTATTTCATAGATTCATAGGTTCATAGAATGGTTGGAATGGAGCTTAAGGATCATCTGGTTACAACCACCCGGCCATGGGCAGGGACACCTTCCACAAGACCCGGTTACTCAAAGACCCATTCAACCAGGCCTTCAATGCTTCCAGGGAGGGGGAATCCTCAGCTTCTCTGGGCAACCACTTCCAGTGTCTCGCCAGCCTCACAGGAAAGGATTTCTTCCTAATATCTCATATAAATCTACCCTCTTTCAGTTTGAAACTGCTCCCCCTCTTGCTATCACTACATGTCCTTCTAGAAAGTCCCTCTCCAGCTTTTCTGTAGGTCTCCTTCAGGTACTGGAAGGCTGCTACAAGGCCTCCCCAGAGCCTTCTCTTATTCAGGCTGAACAACCCCAACTTCCTCAACCTGTCTTCAGAGGAGAGTTGCCCCCTGATCATCCCTCCGATGAACTCCCTCTGATCATCTTCATGGCCCTCCTCTGGACCCACTCCAACAGGTCTGTGTCCTGCTGGAGACTTCAGGAGTGAATACTGTATTTTTTGTCACTTTCCTCATCATCCTTGTAGATCAAATAGCTTGAGGGCTCCAAAGTCTAAGAGTTCAGGAAACAAAGTGGTTAAACTACTGGTAAAGCAGAAGGATGTGAACACATTCTTTTGAACAGGTGATTCATGATTTACCAAATGGATCTTTTGCAATACAGAGAAAAGCAGCTATTTGTTATCAAGCATGCCTCATGAAGATTCTTTCAAGTCAGATGAAGGCATGGATGTGGCTTGACGAGTTCTCTAGGTAGTCTGAGAGCCTAACCTATCTTGTTGACTGAAATAGGCTTCTGTCTGAGATGACTGAAGCCCAAGGCTTACTCAAGTCTAATGATCTCCTTGTTTTCACTTATAATTTTTGTTTTAGCCTAATCAGGTAACTTAGGTGTCTCTTAATCTACATTGTTTAGATACAATTAAGTGCCACAAAAGACGTTTCTGAAATTGGATAAATAAACATTGCTCATTGGGCTGAATCTATTGCAGCTACTGCACTCCTTTCCTTTTTAAACTTTAGCCATATGGTTTGCTCACCTGTGAGTTGCAGGTTATCAATTTAAAATATTTTTATCAATATGCAAAAATTTTTTAATTAATTTCCATTGTTGGAGGTTTATTTCCTCTATGTAGAAGTGTTAATTGGCACTTAATTTGCTGTAACTACAATGTAATAGCAACACTATGCAACAGCAATAACATCTAACTACTGTTATTATTGTTTGTTTGTAATGATCGTTTCATAACCATGTCTCATTCTTGCAGCATTTGAACTCCATGGAAACAGAGCCATAAACCTAGAAATTTTAACTCAGATTTCCATTTTACCTTTGCAAAGCTTTTTTGAATGAAGTCTTTATCTACTGTTTGCAGATACTGAGTATTTTAAAGGGAAAGCATCTGTTGTCTTTTCCATGTAATGTTAGCAGCACATCCCTCCTAAATACAGACATAAATTCCAATCTGCTGGCTTTAAAGATTTCTCTGCCTATTGTTTTCAGACTTCTGCATGTGTCTCCAGGGAAAAGGCAGATGTCTCGAAAACCAAACTACTTCTTTCCCTTCACAGTCATTGTCCTTTTTTCTCACTCTTCCTCAAAATTACTGTGGAATGCCATCATTATTGCTACATGTACCCAGGGACTTTTTCTCCTGAATGCAAGGACACCATTTTCTCACTTCTGCTTCTCTCAGCAAAAGATTAAGAACCCTGGTGAAATGAGGGCAATGGGTTTCACATGGCTTACAAGTGTCATGTAGCTAATACCTAATACCTTTGCATCTTCCTGATCTTATTCCTTCCCCCTTCCTTTATCTTGAACTTGAATGCATAAGGTTCTCTTGTATGTGATCTTCACAGGCTTGTGAAAAGCAAAAAGAAAGTTCATGTAAAGCATGTGCTATGACTCAGGAAGATAATCTAGTGAAGGGAGGTTAAAAGATAAGGATACAAATGGATCTCTGAACTGTTAATAGACAAGTTTTATGGATTGTGAGAAGTTGAGAGCTAGCATTTCAGGATTGTGATCACAAAAAACCATGCCATGATAAGGGAAGAAAAAGAGAAAAAATTGCAGATTAAAATTATGATTAATTTGTGGAGACATCTCATATGTGAAGCAGAGAGATTCAGACTCATGGACTGAATTAGCAAGTGTTAAATGACTTGAAAACACAGAAATAGATAGTTTTTCATTTTTGAAAAAAAGTTAAAGCCTCGATACAGTGACCAGTTAGCATTTCCTATACATAATTTTTTATTTTATTTTATTTTTTAACTCAGAAAATTTCGGTGTTGATACCAACACCAAAAGTTGGTGTAGTACATAATCAGCACTTGTGGAAATTCTTTCTGAGATCATTAATCTACTTCCAAGGAATCTTCATGTACAAAATCACACTTAGTTCTCTAGAGATCTGAAGGAGGCGGTGATTGCTCTAGGACTAGGTGCAGAACAGGCACATATTTGCCTGATAGACACATCTTGGTACTTTGCAGCTGTTGCTTATTGCCAGTGAGCATTGGCATTTCTTTTCATCAAAGGTATATCAGAATTTTTAACCGACACTGAGTGAGTCTAGAGTTATAGAAGATAAATGGTACCATTAATCATTATGCTACCAAAGTATACTCAAGCTATGAAAGATTCTGTGGTGTAGAAAGAAACAAAAGCGTAATTCACGGGGCCCTTTTTTTTTTTTCCTTTTATAATTGCAACTGGGTGTCTCTTCATGCAATCAACTTCATAATTTCTTTAACTATGAACATATCATAGGCTTACATAAGAACAAAGTATATGATGTGAAAATATATTCTTGAATGACAAAATCAATAGAACTACCCTGGTATAGCATTCAGCTCTGTCCTTTTTGCATTCCACTAGAAAACTCCTCCAGGCTGGCAGCTCTTATCAAAGCTGCTAACATTCAAAGTAGAACATTATAAATTGGTAGCAGGTGGGCTTACCATGAGGATTCATTCTTGTGCCACTTACAGCATTGTCCATTTTGATATATAAAATCCAAGTGAAAAATGGAGCACAGAGCAGTTGTGGCAGAAGATGTCTGAAATTCTCTTGTGAGGACTCACTCAAGTAAAGAATAAAGGTTCCTGTCTTATTCCTAGTACAGAGTGGACTACTTTTTCTGCTTTCCTTAAACTTAGGTCTGACCAGCCTTTCATTAACAGTCAAGCCTCAACTGATGTATCACTTCTCTAAACTGGCAGAAAGCAACAAGTTCCTGGAAATTCTACTAAAGGTTCTCACTTGCCTGTGCAAGTCAAATAACACAAGGTCATTCAATCACCCTTCCTCCCCCATTTTTTCCCAGAGGCAGCTATTCTTTACATTATTATTTACTGTTCAAGTTACAAGTACATTTTCATGATTTATTTAAACAGCACATCAAGTTTTAAATAAAACATGCACTTGAATTTCAAGTTCTGTCTCTAATGTGCCAGTTACGTGACTAATTCATTAGGTTTGTCACTGACTTATGAATTATACAAATGACTTTTAAACCACGACGCCAATTTGGATCCATATTTCATATTTTGGGGTGTAAATATGTGTTTTATTAATAGCAGTTTTTTTATAAAGAATGAGCTTTAAATTTAACATACAGACTTACCATTGAAAGAATGGCTTGCCCCCAGTGAAATGCAGTTACCTGTAAAGATTTATAACTATATTCCCATTTCAAACATCAGATGTTCTTTCACTGTACTAAGATGGATTCTGCACTTTCCCTTTTGAGGATTTGTGGGAGGATAGCAATGGGGAGATACTAATGCTTGAGGTTCACCTTGTCTATGCTGTCTTTTTGATTACTTCTCCTGAGTCTCTCTGCACAATACGGAAAGAACATCAGTCAGCGTTTTGATCTCAAAGAGCTGGGATGTCATAACTCACTTATCTTCCCTCATGTGGGAAGAACCTGGTGTCAGGAATAACCAGTCCTGTAAGGATGACAGAAGCCAAGTGCCTAATGCACACAGGAGAAAAAAAAAAATTAAATTCAAAAATTTCTGTGAACATTAATGTTTAACAAGTCTGCTTTTCAATGGAGTTGCATCATCTGCCCACTAATCCCTCCAGACAGGAAAAATGAGATGCCTTTTCATCCTCTACCACTAGGCAGCACTTCCGTGAAGCTAAGTAGATCAGGGAGGGGCTGCTGGCCGGCCATTTCACTGCTGCAAAAAGGTAGGCTGCAATCTGAACTCACTTGTCTCCTGGTAAGGACACTCTTTCCTTCTCTTTTCCCAAAGTCCCCAACTTTTCCCAAGTTAAAGTAAGTAATTTCTATGAGAAATGAGAATTTTCTCAGATTTTTATTGAAGTTGCTAAATAGGTTTCAAACTTTATTTAGGGGAGAGAGACACACAAACCTGAGTGCATAAGTTGCATTTCCATAATGAAACAGACTGACAGTTACATGGTCATTAAAGATAGCTAATATGTCCTTCCAAGTTATGAGGGTTTCTCTTTGTGGAAGAGAACACAGATAAAAGCTTCACTAATTATAAGAAGTTTTGTTTGAGCAAAAAAACCCAGAAGCTCACTTTTAAGAACTTTAGCGATGGAATCCTATAAATCTGAAATCACCTCATACTGTAGTGAGGTAAAGGAAACTTTTTGTCAAGCCAAGGAATGGTCAAACCAAGGGCAAACCCATACAAAGCCATGGTGAAGATACAGCATAGAAACACAGAGCAGAATCTTGTAGTTGATCTGACTGAGGTAGATTGCCTCAAGATGATTATTAAAATTACCTTCTTACATCATGGCACTGCATCTAACCTGGAAGTTTCCCTTTAATCACATTATGAGTAAGACCTAACCATTTGGTTACAGGGCACAGGCAAAATAGGCTGTCTGGCAGCCCATCGATTAATGCTTACAGGGGCTAATGTGACATTTTGAGGAAATATGGGTTTACAGGATAGAATTTACATTTTGGTGTGTGAGGATTTGCATTAAAATGTTAACATTATCTATATTATGCTGGGGAAAAGTAGGTATATTTATTGACAATAGGTTGTTCCACACCAAGTGTGAGAAAAATGTGGATCATATCTAATTTGCAAACTCTTGAAATCTTTTGTATGTGTCCTCCATTATTAAAATAAAGTAGATTTCCATATACTAAAATAAAGTAGATTTCCATATAGTGATATTTCCTATTAGTGCTAGATTTCTCAACTGCACATAAATAAAACCAAAGAAAATTAAAAATCCCATTGAAGCTATAGAAGGTTCACCTTTTCCACTTATTCCAAACTGATTCTTTTGGCTCCTGGCTATATTTTCCAACCACTATCTTTTATTTCATATCTGAAACTGATCCAGATATACAAGGGCTTTTTAAAATCATAATTTCCAAAAATAGGGCTATTTTTTTTTTTGTTCCAGAGATCAAAAATTCCCATAGTAATATACTGAAATTTTGCTTTGTGACTGCACTGACTTTGTGACTCTCAGAAAAATTTATCCTTCTATCAAATGCCACTTCCAAGACACTTGATATTAATACATGTATCTACATCACCTATCTGAGCTATGCTGAACCACCCAGGATAAAGTTACTGCTTAGTCTCTCTTTTCCTTCACGTAATCCACATTTTAAATACCAGAAGCAATGAGATGGAAAATGAACACCAGACAAGCTGACTGCTAAAATCAGTTTATTAAGTGGGCTGAGTGGGGGACAGGCTGTCTGCGGGGAATCTTTACACAGATATATGCATATAAACACATGCAAAATTACTGTTAACTGACTACCAGTGTGTTGGCACAATTGATCTGGAGAAAACATCACATTTTCTCAGGTTGCACCATGGTGGGCTCTGGACAGAGGCCTGGCACCAGTGTGTTAGTGGGTGCACTTTGGCTCTTATTCTAGGTGGTGTCAAACATCTACATGTTTGTGTATCCCTGGTGTCTGCCACTGGTGGTGTCTATATCCAGATGCCTCAAGCCACCAGCCGGATCAGAGAATGATGATATTTCACTGTGAGTTTCTAGCAGTTTCAGGGTTTGTTCTCCCGACACTTGTTTATCCACGATCTGTACAACTCATGCTCAGGTATTGTTAGCAGTGTCCTGTTGGCTGTGGCTCATTATGCTCCAATATCCACTTTTGATCAAGGGAAAATTGTGGTACTCCTACTAGAGTCTTTCATATGAAAGGTCTATAATTCCACTGTTCTCTTCTATTTCAAAAATTTCATATTCTCAGTGAGTCAGATTATGTTCTTAGTCATTAATCTCTGTGTGCAATTTGGCATCTTCATTTAGGGGAAGTCTTTCCTGATTTATACTACTGTGGAAGGCTCCATTAATTCAGCTGGTTTTACACCATTTTATCCAGGACTACCTATGTCCCAGTGACTGAGTCCCAGTTTCTGTGCCTAGGAAGCAGAGTAGGTCATCCAGTATCAATTAAAGGACTTCTGTGTTGTACTTTATAAATGATTTAAAGATAGAAAATTTGTGTAGCCTTTTCTGGCTAGTGCTTTTCCCAAAGAGCTGCCATTTCCTTTACTAAGCATACAAGAGATGCAATAAAAAATATCTGAATTAATTTTATATTCCAACCTTCTAAAGCCTTCAAGTCATTCAGCCAGAAGTTATTTCCTTCTGCATGCATGAAGTTTTTCTCTTGAATTATTCTTCTGGACGTACAACATTCCATGATTGACTTGACCTTTAATTGCATACGTCTACAACAAAATTCCTTCTGGAAGAAATTTATTAGCCCAAAAAGACACAGCATTTGATACTCTTTCATCCTCTTCCTGCTTCTCTTCCTGCTGTGGTTACTGACCTAAAAAGCCAAGAAGAAAATTGAGCTTGAAAAATTTTATTAATTGATTGGCATAAACTACAGCTTGTAGTCACATGGTTTCAAGCCCTCATTTCAATAGTTCTTCTAAAAAAGCTATTAGATATTATGGTATTCTAAGGGAAAAGAGAACGAAAAACAAATGGGTTTTGGCAAGTAGTATAGAAAAGTTATTGGACAGTTGTTATTTTAAATAAAACTGCTGAGTCAATGCCATAGTACCATGTGACTAAGCGTGATAAGAAGCATAGACACAACACTGTTTTTACGGTCAGCTTGGTAATGACTTAAGCATCCTTTAAGTCTTTCAATATGGTAAGGGAGCTATTGGTGTGTATACATCCACAGTGATTACTGTAATGCAACTACCCTAAGAGTAAATTAAGTTGTTTACAGTGCAAAGAAACAGAACACAGTTTAGAATAGATGATGAACCATAATTTAAATTACTTAGACTACCAAAGGAATGTAATTTCTGCAATTAGACAAAATTTGTTCTGATTACAGGGTGTGGAATCTCCACTATCAGAAAATACTATCAGAGTATTTAGACAAAGACATGGAAATTTCTTAACATCTTATTTGAAATATGAAATAACTTTGGCCAAGATGAAGTTAGGCAGCTCAAAAAGGAACAGGGCGTTTATTGACAGAGTATAGAAAAGATGCCTTTTCCTCAGGTAGAGAACTTTCTTTGGACAATTTCTGATTTTCATATAAACTTACTAGCATAATTGTATAAGCATTCTTAATGGAAGCAGGAGCAACTTCAAATTTTTTTTCACACTTCCAGCTTGAATTTCAGTGTGTTTTGTCCTTGCCTGTGAGAGAAATGCATACAGACAAAAAGATGATAGAGTACAAGTGAATAAGTAACCGATAAAAGATTTTTTTAAAATTATTTTTTCTAACAACTACTTGAAAATTCTCTGGCCATTTCTGAAATTTTTAACAGGGATGTAGGACAGATCAAATCCTTTGAAGTTCATCTGCTGGAGGTAAATGTCATTTTGCAGGTGGCTAATATTCAGTAGCAGCTTTATCACTATAAATAATCAGTTTGCACCATAAAAAAAGAATCCCTTTCCAATAAAATATATTGCTCCTTTTGGGGGGAGTCTGCTTACCAGTTTGTTTGTTTGAATGTGTTCTGAGTTCTTACTGTTTCCTTGTATCTCTTCAATAGAGTTTTTCAGACTCACACTTGTAAGTTCACATTAATTTTGTATAAACTGAACAAACTGGGAGAAAAACATTATTTTTCTAAACAGACTGAAAATGTTCCAGGCTACGTACTGTTTCTTTGTTAGAGGATTATCTGGGGGCCAAGATGGAAAAGGAAGAGAACCGAAGAGTATCTGCAGGACTAATAATTAGTACAGTGAATTAGTATACCTGTCTCTGAAGCTCTGGTGGTAGCAGTACTCTCACCACAAAGAACTACAGCTTTCATTAATAAGTACTGATAAAGTTAAACTAACAAGTGTTGCAACACCAGTGAGAGGTCAAGTATTCATTTTCTATTAGATGGAAAGACTGGGTCTTACAAGGTATATTGTAACAAACTGTAGATCAAGAAACAGATCTTTAAATGTCCTGGTGCCAGCTGTCATAACTTATCCCCAAAGAGCGTAGGTCCATAATTTCTCCACACCATTCAATGAAGGACCAGTATGTATCTGTCTACAAGGGATCCTCTTTTCCTAGGTTTCTATAGGTGCTCTTTCTGATAATGATTTTTGAGGTTTAGAAAGTCAGGAACTGTGTCATTCTGTTGCTACCAAAAAATTATTTAATAAAACTTTAGCCTTCAAGAAGTCTTTTCCATGCTTTAACAGTTGCCCCACTCTCAATTATGTTTATTACCTGGAAAGAAATGGGTTGGTTGTGAAGGAATGTAAAAGGCTAATATATCTCCAGACCACAGTCATAATTTGTTAGTGAACTCATCTATACTCACTGAATCTGAAAGAAAAATCTCTGTTCAGTCAGTTTTGTACACTACACAATCTCACTTTCACCCCTAAACAAACCCTTCAAAATAAATTTTGTATGGCCTGCAGTTATTTAGAAAATTATTTAGAAATATATAGAGAATATATATATTTATAATTATACATATAGAATTATTTAGAAAAAGTCAGTGTGGTACTTTAAGGCGCTATTAGGAGCTTGAAGGAGAGGATTAGCTGAAGAGACGAACAAAAAAAAATCAGTGAGTAAGGTGACTGATGGATTTTTTCTGCACTAAATTACTTTTTTCTTTTTTTTTTTCTGTGCTAATATTTCTTATAAGAGCCTATCACTAAGCAAGAAGAAATCAAATAGTCTTTGAAGAACTGATGAAACAGCTTGAGATGTTGGGTTGTATCACCTTAATCTTCCTATATCCTGATGGTGGGGATCAAGATCATCCGTTGTTACTACTTTTCTCAAAGATAGGAATAAGAAAGATGATATATGAATTGATACTAAATGTTTGCTCAGGCAGTTGTAACCAACATGGATGCACTTTTCCTGAACTTCATGATACTGTGAATTATTTCCTTCCTATGACAGCAGAACAACTTTTAAAGAAAAAAAAAAATCATCTGGGAAGCATATTTTTAAGATAGAATTCATACTGCCGTACTCATGCAATCCAATTCTGTAAGTGTTCCGCATCTAAAGAGTTTTAAAGTTATTTACTGAATGGTGAGGGAAATGGAACTGCTGGTTCAAATTTGACTTTAAATACATAGTACATGGTATATCATATTTATACTACATTAGTTTTTAACTGAAGACATACAGTGGAAAAAACCCACCACATTAAAGTGATAAAAAAAGAGAAATTTAAAGTTTTTAAACATATACAAAACTAGATTAAAAAATGCATTCACTTTATAAGCAAAATTAGGAGTGAAAATAATGTATAAAGGTAATGTGTGTGGACTTATTCCATAAGTTTGTTGCTTAGCACTGCAAAAGTGCAGCAAATGCCACAGTTGTTCTTATGGGAAAACAGTTTTTTATTTAAACATGTTTTTCTATTTAGAGCCAAGCCTAACTCTTTCTAAAATAATCGGAAAATTCCCATTTGGCCATGAAACTATGACAGCTAATAGACACTGGAAAACAGTGATATAGATTTAAATTTGGCCAGAAACAAACCGTACCCAGCTGGCTATCACAAGGGGCAACAGATGTTCAGAGTGTTTGTAGAACACCTGGCTTCATGAAAAGAAAAACGTGTGGCATGAACTGTCAAGTGGATACTTAATGTCAGGATAAGTCTTTTTTGCTCTAAGAAGCATGTTGAAGAAGCATGGTTTCAAGTCATATCATTATTCCATTACTAAATGCCCCACTGAACTTTTTACTTTTATTTGCTAGTTGTAGTTAATATTATTGATATTATTAAGAGAAACTTTAGTATTCAATGTTTATTCCAGCTCCGAAGAAAACTGTGCTATAGGGTTTAGCATATGATAACTGACTGCTGTGCAACACGCTCTTAATTGTTTAATGCTGCACCTATAACATCGAAAATTAGCCAGAGTTGGAGTGGTAGGAAACTAAAGCCAGAAATTAGTTGACATTCGGTTTTAGTCACCAGGGAGAGAGAGATTTGAGTATTGTCAACTCTTGGAACATTTGGCATTTATCAGAAAAATAGATAGATAGATAGATAGATAGATAGATGGATAGATAGATAGATAGATAGATAGGTAGGTGGGTAGGTAGGTAGGTAGATAGATAGATAGAATAACATAGATATAAATAAATACAGATAGAAGATTTTACTTATATAAATATCACTCACAATTTTAAAAACTAGTGGGCTTTATCCTCCCCTGAACACTTTCTTTTTACAGTCATAATGGTTTATAAACTTGATATTATCGTTTCTGAACCCTTGAGATGAACCACAGTGTATGCAATATTTTACCCTCCACCCCGATTTATACCATTTCTTGATATCTAGCTCCTAGAAGTCTTCTGAATTAGCCTAATTCCTTAGATTTTTCTAAAGAGAAGTTTTCCTCCTCCTTCCTTTCCTAGCCATAACTTAATTTCAAAAACTTCTGAAGTGTTTGTAGAAACTTTAAAAGAACAGGTAATTCCTCACAGTATAAATTCCATGGCAGGGGAGGGCAATGGAAATACATCAGAGTTATATTCCATCAGATCATCTGATTTAGTAGTAGCCCATGTGTGGCAACTCTTTGATACGCTAAGAATAAGCACTAGTATTGAATATAGATTTTACAGTCAATTTTATTTTCTGCTTTTTATAGTTGGTCATGTAATTATTCAGCAAGCACCCTGAGTAGGATGCAGAAAAACGTGCTTCTCTTCTGATGAAGAGATTCATGGAAATACCAAACATTTTGTTGAAAGTGTACTTAATTATTTGTGCACTAATTTTCCTCTGTCTTTTGAGGAAACTATGGAATGAAGAAACAAGTTACTGGACTAGTAATTTAGACATTTTTAAGAAAGCAGTGATGTGGTTTGAAGACATGAAAATTAGCAGGAACAAGAACATAAAGGATGGGTGGAACAGCAGTATATGGGAGCAAGTGACAGAAAAAAACAGTGTATTGAGAACACAGGAGAGGCAAGTTCAAGTTATTTCTCTGCTTGCCTTGCTTTCTTCTGCTTGTTCTTCAATATCATACACATGCTCTCACATGGTTTTATGCATTTAACTTATTTAGTATTTCCTTTTCTTAATCTACAAATCTAAGAATCTGAGGTGGG
The DNA here is from genome assembly GCA_023637945.1 of Phaethornis superciliosus. Classification (NCBI taxonomy): domain Eukaryota; kingdom Metazoa; phylum Chordata; class Aves; order Apodiformes; family Trochilidae; genus Phaethornis; species Phaethornis superciliosus. The sequence goes on along the minus strand of JAJQWJ010000004.1, from coordinate 30,522,380 downwards.
TGGGAGGAAGGAAGAGTGAAAGAGTGATGGCATCATATAAGACACTGCTAAATTGTGAGCGCGGAGACATGGGGCTTTTCTATATTATATTTTGGTGACAACTCTCATAGGAAAATTTACTGCGCATGCTTGCGATCATAACTTGTGTTTACTTCTGCAAACCACCCCGCACTGTGTGCTGAGCACACCTACTGGCTCCGTGTACGTGCTTTGTCTGCAGATCAGTCCAGTGGCTGAAGGGCAGAGTATCTTGTACTATAGACTTTTCTTGAACATGCCAGCTGCATACAGACATGGTCTGTATTCTAAAGAGCTAAAGGAGTAACATCTCTAAAGCAATAGCAGTGCTAGTTTTAACAAAACACATGCAGAGTTAGCAATTAGTATGGAACCTGAACCAGTTTTTATGGGCTTGAGCCATTAATTTTCTATGAGTTGGGCTAGTATGAGTATCTTGGGTGGACACACATTTCTCAAACTGTATTTAAAATTTGTATACACTACATAAAAGATACTATTGTAATATTCTCTGTGTGAAAGACATTAAAATAAGTAAAAAATCTCAGGATTGTCTTGACACATATAAACAAAATGGTATGATCTTCTAGAATATTTTAATCACAGAATTCCAGAATCTGAAGTGCAATATTTTATATTTATAGGTAGATTTTGATCAGTCCGAGAGATACTCGATTTCAGTGAAATTCTCTCAGTCAAATCTGTCAAATAGTTTAAAATCACCCTTCCTGGGTGCAATTACTGAAGTAATGGTTTGTTTGTAAAGCAGGGGATTCTGAGATGTAATGGCATCAAAAAAACAATGGTAAAAGAAAGCCATTTCTCTTTTTCCTTGGGGTTAGATCAGTTTTATTAATGAATCATCTTCAAGACTGACATGGCAGGAAGAAAGTCTCAAAAGAAAAATCAAAAGGAAAGGCAATCAATGAGAAGTTGATGATTTTTAAATTAAATAGTAAGTTGTGTCAACATAAAATCTCCCAAATCTTACCAAGAAAAGTTATAAGCAGTATGGTAATCCAGTAGTTGCTGAAGTCTGCAGACTGAAGTTCTGATGTCAGACAAACCTTGCAGAGTAGAACTGTGGGGTTCAGCTCCTTCTGTCCAGCAAAAAATTACATTTTGGGGAAATTTATCTGGTAATCTCTTTTGTCAAACTCAGGTGGTTACTACCTCAAAAATAAAAACAAGGTTTGCTATCTAAAGGAGCATGGTCTCTAACAAGAATCCAGGCTTGACTCTGACAGAATGTAAATGTTAAGTAGTTTAGAGAACTGATTCAAAATTAGAAGACAGCAAGCAATAAAGACAGGTGAATAGGTACAGATGTTGTAGAAAATAACAATGAAGTGGTTAATCACAGAGGATTTGCTAATGTTAAGTAGATATTCCATTTTGTGCTGCAATTTATTTTCCCCAGCAATTTCAATAATAGCAGTGTTTCTTGAGGCTTTTTTAGTTTTCTGGTTGACTGGTTTTAATCTGATGTGATCAGAGAAGAATTGTCAGCTGTAGGAACAGAACATCATTCGCTGATTGTCATCATGATTCTACAAAAAAACTCTGAGTTTGTGACTATAGTATTTTTAAGTAGGCCTTGCTGTTAATATTTAAAGCAGTCAAGAGGATAGATTTCTTGTTTAATTGCCACAGCTTAATGAAAAACCTGGGAATAGATATCCATTGTTTTCCTGGGGTGTATGAAGCCACTTGGAAATGGGACTGATATAAATCTTGGCCTTAAAAAAACAGAAATAAAACTACAAATAGGGCATAGAACCAAGAAGGTCAGCACAGGTGGTTCTCCTAAGTCTATTGTTTTTTTTTAAAAAGCAAGATGCTTTCTAAATATTAAAATGTATCTTATATAAATAATTCATTAGGGTGCAGAATTATATAAAGAACGAAACAGTAACACTGATTTTTAGCAGTTTTATGGTTTGCATTAATTTTATTTTCTTTCCTTTAGCATTGAATAGGCTTGTGTCAGATTAAAAGCAATATTTACTGGCTAAATATTATGCATGAATATGATAAGTCTGAGGTTTAAGATAGATTCAAGATTCAAATTCTGGTAAAAAATTGTTATTAAATTCTTTCTACTGTAGCATAACCTTACTTCAAGGAATTAATTTAGAAAAAAAAATATTTTTAATTGTGGTGGGGTTTTTTGTTTGGCTTTTTTTTTGTTTTGTTTTTTTGATAGGTTTTTTCTTCATTTTTTGTTTTTTGGTTTTGGTTGTTTGTTTGTTTTATTTTTGTTAATTAGAGAGATTTAAAAATTTGTCTGAATTTTGGGTGGCAAGGCAATTAAGCTTCTTTATCTTCACCTCTCCAATGAATTTTATCATGTATAAAGGTCTAGCAGTCACAACTAGTTTTCATTATGTTAGGATATTTGAAATTTTAGTGAAAGTGGGGCAGGAAAAATGACTAGATATTTTGGGACTGGCTGGGCAGGGAGGTGAGAACCTATGATGAAGTCACACTACAGGGGATGGTTATGCCTTGTGGCTGTGCCCAAGGCTATAGTGCTTGAAAAAGAGTTTAAAGGGTCAGTGTGCAAATTAAACTGCAAAAAATGGGATGTTCAAATCCAGATTTGCCTTGTCTCAGTTTTATTTTTAAACTCTGTCAAGACCCACAGTGCAGGAGTTTTTTACTAAGCCAAGGGTTTATTTCTCCCTCTCTCTTCTTTTGTACTGCATTTTTAGAAATCAGATAGTCTGCAGCTAAGTTGCTGTAACAGTAAGTGATAGTAGGTTGGCCTAGACAATTCTTATTGTAAATTCCATTTATCTCTCCCCCCCTCTTGCCCTAATTTTTGCAAATACAGCAGTTTAGGATACTATTTGTGGAAGTTAATTTTATTTATTTTACATAATTGAGGTTTTGTTTGTTTGTTTGTTTGTTTTTAACCACACACAAACCATAAGGGAACAACATGAAAAGGATATGATAAGCACTAAAAAGTTAATATTTTAACTACCCTCAGATCTCACAGTAGGATTTTGCAAGTAAAAAGTTTATGGAAAAGTTAATGGAATGGATTTGCAAGGAATTTGTCTGCATGCTTTCCCACACAGGTAAAGATGAGGTCCTGTTTCCAACCCCTCATGCTGCACAGTGTGGACAGGGCTTAAAGTTACATCAGTGTTTCCTCCATCTACACACATCTTGAAGGAGATTTGGGTGCTTAAAAGGAACTTGCATATACCAAAAGAGAAGCTGTCCTTCAATCATTGGCTTTTCTGAATTATTTACTCAGCATACAGACTGTAGCCCAGTTTAGTTTCCATTTGATATAGTATTTTTTACCTTTAGGAATTAATTCAGTTCAGTAAAGACCCATATAATCACTGGTATTCAAAAAGTTGCAAATTATTTCCCATATCTCCTAACAAGCTAAAAGCAGCATCAAAAAAAAAAAAGAAAAAAAAAGAAAAAAAAAAGAAAACACAACTAAAATAGTGGTAATGAAAGGAGTTTGACCAATACAATGTAAGAACTTGAACGCATTCTGCAGCTTATGAATACAGAACAAACACTGCAAAAATGATGGGTATTGGGAAATCTGGTGGATAATAAGCAGTGACATAAATGAAAATGGAACTTAAATAATGATAAAGCCACCATGGAAAGATGCAATAAATGGCATCACATAATAGCAGTTCAGAAATTCAGTACTGATTTTTTATTTATTTTTTAATTATAAGGAAATAAGAAGCATTGGATACTTTGTGATTATGGGTCACTCCATTTTTTCAAGACTGTCAGAAAAATTAATGCTGGTAGAATTTGGGTTCTATTTTCACATTTTGTCTTGTCTCCAGTTTCTCTACTAACTATTTACAAGAGGCATAGCCCTGGCAACATTTTTTCTTAAGTGTAAAATGGTAAATTTTTTTACAGTCCTGTAGCCTCAGGAAGTACATGTATGTGTGGACCTTCTTTATGTCTGTTCCCTAATTATCAGAGGCTGTCAAAGTCTTGAGTCAGTGACCTAACAGGTTCTTTCCAATCTTATGTGGAAAACAAAAAACCCAATACAATACAAAACAAAACAGAAAGTCCCCATACATTTGGCTCTATAATGGGAAAGATAGACACAACCTGGGGAGACAAGAAAAGCTAGACCGTTGCAGAAAAACCACACAATTTTTTCAGTAGCTCACAGATAGACAGGACACAACTGCCTGAGAGGGCTCAGGAAGCACAAAAAAACTTTGAGCATTTTCTATTTGCAAAATATACTTTTTCCTCAAGTATTTGGATACCTTCAGAGGTGGTTCTGTGAACTGTAAAAGGTGAAGATTGATGTTAAGCTTTGAGACTCATGAAATTTCTGGAAAAAAATCTATTTTCTCAGTAAGTCCTATTCTGAAAAACATAGAAGTAATTAAGAAAACTGAGTTCCCACTGGGCAAATATAACATGAGGATGTTAGGAATAGTGTAATGATATCCATCTTCTCTTTTTTTCCCCTTTCCACTGAGCTCCATAGTAGTACTATTTGTACATTCAATGCCAATCTGAGCAGTATAAAGAGAAAACAACCAGTTTGCTTCCAAAATAACAAGATGTATTATTAGCTAATCCATATGGGAGGAAGCTGCAGTGCTGATTACTGTACTAACCTGTTTCAGTATTTACAATGATCTATTGTAGCTTGTAGGCTGTATTTTCTTTTTTTTTTTTTTTTTTTTTTTTTTCTTTTTTTAAAAAAATAAATTTAGAAAAAAAAAAAAAACCCAAAACAAAACCCTGTTGTACTTCTGTGTGTTATGTACAAATGAGGGCACTGAGAAATAGTTATTTTTCCAGTAATACTGCTGTCCATTAGCCAATTAATAGAGTGTGGTTGACATGGATATCAGAAAAAAGATTCTCTGTACAATACTGGGTCCTACTTTGACTATAAACCACAATCCCATGGAACTACTCTGATGGAATTGCTAATCTCTAACTTAACTAAATTAAGTAATATCAGCTGCATATGAAAAAAAGGAATTATCTGTTTTATATTTGAGAAGCTTTCACAGACCTGTGTTTGAAACATTACTGGCTTTTCTATATGCCCTGGGAATCTTTCCTTACTACATTATGCAAGGTATTATATAGGTACTGGGCAAACTAAATGCAGTCTGGCCAACCATCAGAAAGAACCAGAGGGAATGCTTAGGGGTCATTGACTGTGAGAAGTAACATCAGTATTAGATAATAATTAGAAAATGCCATGGATGTTATTTCAATTATTTATTACTGTTTACCATTTTCAGATAACTGAGTTCTTGTACCTTACTTGAAAAAAAATACACTATATCCATGAAACCTGTTGCTACAGTGAACTCATTACAGAACTAACTAATGTCTTAATTAACCTGCAGAACATATTTGAATATCCGTATCAGCAAGTAGTTTGACTTCTACTAATGAAAACCAGGTGGTCTCCTAACACTGTGGTGCCCTGCTTGGACAAATATTCAGACCAGAACACTGAGCATATGAAAGCCACTGAGCTGGTAACTCTTGAGAACTGTAGTGCAAATCGCATGAGCACAGAGAATCTAATAGGAAAGCACAAATCATCCCTAGAAAAACACAGAGAATCTCAGCAGAGAATTTGAAAAGACGGCTGCAATAGATAATGGATTATCACAAAAGCTAAATCACATTCAGTAGAGTAAGAAGCATCCTTTACTTTTCCCGTATGGATTGTCCAGTATTATGTCTGTCTATTTGCAAAGCAAACTGACTATTTTCTTTGTACAGTGTTCAGATTAACTGTAAATACATAAATGCTGCTACCATGAAGAAGTGTTGAAGAGAAAAGATGGAAAAGACAAGCCTGGAAACTGGATGGACAATGCTGCTTTTTGACAAAGGGTATTTAAGTGTTGACAAATCTCATTGGGATTTTTTAGTAGATTTGCAGTTTCCACTTTTCTGCTGCAACTTTCTATCGGTACCTCTTGAGAAAGATAGTCCAGATATAAACCTAGGCTGAGTCTGGGAAAAGAGAAGAAATATGAATGAAAACTTCCAGGATGTGCAATAAGCAGAGTATATTTGGAATGAAAACATTGTGGTTTCTCAGTTTTATTTAGTTCAAAAGCCTAAATGCCAGATTATCAGTTATCCTGATAAAGGCCTAAAACTTTCTGGCAGTTTTAAAAATTCAAATCAAACTGAATCAACATGAAACAATTCAATTTTCCTCTAAAAATTTCCCTGAAATTTCAATTTGTGGAAAATACTGATATCCTCACTTATGTTTATATGTTTATTTTGGTCTTCTTGCAGGACAAAATTGAATTTTAAGTTACTGAAATAACATATACTGATAAAATGAAGTTATTGGTGCATACAGGCACCATGTCATGGAGAGTTACCTGCCATGAGCAAGGGTGGTTTATTTTTAGAAGCTCGGTTTATTACAGTACAACTCTTCCATAGTCTGTCTCACTCACTGATATGTTTCCCAGGTCATAGGAAATTCTATGACCAGAGTTCATAGCTGTATGTAAAAACAGAGATATTGTGTAGTGTTAAAACAAAACAGCCACTGAATGTCTATTATATAATCAAATTTTAAAGTACTGATTTGCATAGACATAAATGAAATTGCCTTTTCCTCCCTATTATTTTTTCTCAGAGTGGAAATGGTTAGTTAGATTCTAAGTTAAACATTATAAAAAATTAGCCTTGAAGAGTTAATAAAATGCTGTTTTGTCATGAGACATGCATATACCAAAATACCAGATCTAATGTCATTAGTTAGAACAGAATGAGGCTTGCTTGTTCCTTTAATTCTTCTTTATCAATAGTTTGCACTGAATCCTTAAAGGAGGGGGAGTATCTAGTGCTTTGTTTATATGCTCAGAAATATGTGTAAAAAGTAGTCTCATAAAAGATCTGTAGATTTGAGCTGACCTCACTCATTGCATCTCTCCCACAGCTCATGCCATGTTCCTTACTGGCTGAATCTCAGGGAAAACCTCAGTGGAAACCTTGTTAAAAGCATCCAGCCACTGAACCAAATTTGATTCAGCCAACAGTGCTTCAGCATTAGGAAACTAAAATAAGATGGTGTTGGAACACCATTCTTTTCTTAGGGTGTACTGACATTCGTGATACCAGGGGTTTTTTAAATTACTATTTTTGTTTCCCCGACATCAAAAGCTTCCCTTTATTATTCAAGAGAACAAAGGGAAGTCGCAAACACTGGCCTATTGTGTTAGTGTGTTCTTGCAACAGAATGTATTTTGTTTGCTAAATGTGGCAAAAGAAACTGTCTGCATTTCTCAGGCAGCAGCCCCTCTCCCATTGATGCGTTTCAGCGTCCAAGCGCTCTGGTTATCTAAAACCTGAACACAGAGAAGAGAAACGAGCCATTTTAACCAGCAAGGTGAGTCTTTAAACGCTATTTCCAGACGAATTCCACGTCGAGAAACAGGATGACGTAATGTTTCCGCGAAACAAAAAAAGAAGACGAAAAAGGAACAACCGTAACGCGGCCGCTCAGCGCGGCGGCCCCACAGCCGAGGCGGAGGGTACTCCTCTCTCCTAACGGCCCCAACGGCCCCAACGGTCGTAACGGCCGCGCCCCGGGCAGGGGGTGGGCGGCAGCTGCGGCCCCGCCTGCCTTGCGCTCTCCAGCCGCCAGGTGGCGCTCCTGCTCCTGCCATGGCTCAGAGCCGCCCCTACCGCCCCCTGCAGGGAACCCGCGGCTCCCCGGGGCCCGGCTCTGCCCTGCCCGCCGGGCTGCTTCTGGGACCCGGCAGCGGCTGCCTCTGCTCCGGCTGAAGCCAGCGGTTCAGCTGACGTTTAAATTTCAATGGAGTGCTGCTCCTATAAATTCAGAGTGTTAATGAGGCTCGGTTTATAATCACTGCGTATGGCCTCGGGGAATCGAAGCTCTCCACAGCTCTTTTGGGATGTTTCATCATGGTGGATACATTAAGTTGTACAGCCGTACGCAATGGCCACTGACCTGAGGCAAAAAAGAGGAAGTAGCAGCAAAATATCGAAAATAGCTACAAGGCTGACTATCAGTTTAATTTAATTCCTATAGCTTGTTAACTAGGAGAGTGCCAGCTGATTGAGGGAGGCAATTCTGCACCTCTCTGGGGAGACACTGCTTGGATGCTCTGTGTTCTGCTCTGGGGTCTTCAGCACAGGAGCTGTTGGAGCAAGCCCAGAGAGGCATTGCAAAAGTGGTCATAAAGCTGGAGCACCTCACCTGTGAGGACAGGCTGAGAGCTGGGATTATTCAGCCTGGAGAAAGGAAGGCTCCGGAAAACTTTATAGCAGCCTTTCAGTACCTGAAGGGGCCTAGAGAAAAGCTGGGGAGGGACATTGAAGCAGGGCCTGTAGTGACAGGACAAGGACTAATGGTTTTAAACGTAGTGAGACAGGAACCTGACGAGCAGCAGGCTCCATTCTGTCCTGCACAAGAGCACATTGTTGTATGTAGTACTTTTCAGCACTGCAGCTGCCAGCTAAAGGAAGCTATTAAATGTAGTTATGGTACTTAGCAGTATAAAGCAAATTCTTCATAACATTTCTAGCTACACCAAGATCCAGATATAAAAGTATATATACTATCTATGAAGTATATATACTATAGCAGTAGGTTGTACTTTAGTAATCACGACATTATGCAGACCTTTACTTCTGCAAGATTGCTCCAGTAGTCTGGCTCTTCCAAGTAGGAGTTACCTACTATGTCCAGGACTACTGTATTTAAAAAGATTTTTTTTTTTCCATGGACTGCCTAACCAAACTTTACTAACATACTCACTGAAAAAACTGCTATATGCTTTTCTAAGCATGTTGTACTATCATAATAGGTTAAAGACAGAAGAGAGAAACAAAGCATAGATACAGAATAAGCAGCAGAATAAAGAGGTCTGAGCTAATTTGCTTGCTGTAAACATGCCTTTCTGGCATGTTTCACTGTCCTAAAATAGCTGAGGTGTTGACAATATTTTTGGTTTAGAGCAGGAAGGGACCCATTTTCATTCTCTTTTAGAAATTCAAAGCATCACATTTGTGCAGACATCTAGTATCTTGTCTGCACCCTCAAGAATTTTCTTCTTTTTATGCCTATTGAATGTCCTCTGCTTTGTTGTGTTAAATAAAAGAGCATAAGAATTAAGCATAAATGTGCTAAGAATGAACTCCTCACACCAGTAGAAAGAAAAAAAGATTAGCCCTTAGTTAAAAGAAACAAAAACCCCAACACAAAACGAGGAGTAAACTTTTCGAACAATAATTTATAAAATATAAGTGAAAATAAATAATAGTGATATATAACACCAGCATCTAATGAACATACAAAACATCTATAATATTATTTTGGACTTTAGTTAGTGGTACCTAGGCATGAGTATATACTTCAGGGTTATGACCTCTGAGGGTATTGTTAATGGACAGTTTCAGTGGAGTGTGTGCCTGGTTTTTCAGGCAAAAAAACTATTGTGTTCCTTCTGTCCTTTAGTGGTATTTAGTCTGTAGTTAGGATGAAGAGTGCTCCGTGGTGTAGCAGTTCATTGGAAAGCATTTGTACATAAAGAATCTAATAACCTGAATGATCAATTTACATTCACGCTTCCTGCCTGTTACAACAACCTGATTGAACTGTATTTCTGCTGCAAAACTGTCTAAGAAAATTCTTTCCAATATTGATTAAGAACTGCAAATTTCTGCTTGTCCTTGTATTTGTTCCTTTCTCATTCTCTCTTCCGGCTTCTTCCTTTATTTTTCTGCAGTCTGTTCTGCTTTTTCACATTCACCTACATCATCTTCAGCTCTCTGACATTTCAGTCTGTTGATGCACACAAGCATTCTGCCAAAACAGCTTAGCTAGAAATAATACCATCTCTAGTGACTGCTCCATTTTCAGCACTACATTGTACCAACTGTGAGTGACAGGGGTCATGCTGTCAAGCCTAATAGTTCCTAAGAGGTGATTATCTGGACTACTGGTATCTGCATGGGGCTTGGTGGATACTTAACTTTCCACTGCACTGATCCCTCCTAGGTACAGATTCTTTACTCTTTCAGGAATGCCACACTGGATGATTTACTATGATTTACTAATTACTGTGGTTGTTTTGCTGTTTTTTTGTTCTGCCGCCACTCACATCACTTGTGAGCTGTGCAGAGTTTCACTCTAAGGAAACATAAAATGCAAGAGCTGCACGAAGGTAAAAGAAAAGGAGGCGAAACGTCTCCTCAATAGCATTTCCCCTAAGTCTGATACTGTGCCTTAGCAGTGTGAAATTGAAACTCAAGTCATGTAGCTAACAAAATAAATGCTGGGCCTATGTTCCAAGGGCACATGAGTATTTTGTGTACTCCTGAAATGGCAATCGGTATCCTATGGTTTACATTGTGGAGAAGTTTCTTCTTAAAAGTGCACAAAAATGCTTCTGGGATGAAGTTGATTGAGATTTTTAGGTGAAATGGAATTGGACAGGGGCATCAAGAGTGCACATACTGTGAATCAATTTGTAATCAGCTTCAGTCACTGCTTCTCTGACACGTCTAGCCTACCTTAGATTTTTTTACTGGTCTGTTCTTCACTAGCCATAGGCATCATTCGGATAAGGAGTTGACTGCCCATTACCTGACCAGTGCACAAGAATATTTCAATATGGAGCAAAACAAAAGACAGATAAAGATTGCACTTAGTAGGTCACCTGACAGGGAACTGGAACAAGAATTGTATTAAATGAAAATACAGAAACATCTCCCGAGGAATGCACTTCACCATGTTTGCCTCTAAGCCCATAGAATTAAATTGTTTTTCAAAGTGAAATGACTTACTAGCACCACTCCAGGTCATTTTCTTCACCTGGCAATGATTCCAGGAACTCACTTGGCGTCAATGTCAGATTTTACTTGCCAACTGTTTTGGTCTACAATCTTGAGCTTAGCTGCTTTATGCTTACTGGAAATATGTAGTATTAATTGCTGAAGTTGCACCACCTCAATAATATATACCTGAGGTGTCAAAGGAGTGGTTTTCTTCAGCAAAAACGCACATAGAAAATTAAATCAACTGGAATATAACCATATTTCATGATTAGTGCATGATTAGTGGAAAATTCATAAAATACTGCAAGAAAAGGAAGAGATGCCTGAGAAATATTTCTGTGTACTTATTTATCAGTAAAGTAGATAAAGCATTTAAGGGAGAATGCATAAGCAAATGAAATCTCTAATTATATAATGTTCTTATTTCACTGTATCTTGACTAAGTATGGAAATAAATATCTTTTACTCTTATTAGGTCATAGAGGAGGATTTTTAAAGGCCCAGCTAGTTCAAAAATACACCATCTTCACATGCTAAGTGACTTGTCAGTCTTTTAAGCTTACTGAAAAGTGTTTCTCATGTTGTTTTGGTACAAGGTTACCTCAGTATTCTTTTCAGTAGAAAGGTATTTGTATTCGATCTTCAGTAGCTGGTGATTGTCAAAGGTGTAGTGTAAAAGACTGAGATTTCACGAGTAATTTAAATATGAAATCTCATCCGGGATGTGTATCTTCAAAACTTAGACACTTAATACAGAGGTGCAACTGTTCCCTAAAGATAATGTAAAGAGTACATTTTTATATCATTTGAGATAAAGACATGTTTCATAATGACATAATTTTTTTGTTGCTTCTGTACTAAAAGAGGTTCTCTTAGGGATTACCCCAACACCATTGCTCCTCTGCTAATGAGCTACCTCTGCTGATGTGCTGTGTCGTATTAATTTATCTCATTGGATTTGGTTGATTTGTATCATAGGCAACCTGTTGCTTCTTTTAATAGCTAGATGAATTAGGAGCGTTCTGGTTCTGTTGTTCCCACAGTTTTTGTTTGAAAAAATTTTTGAAAATCCAGTAAATATAATTAGAATAAAAGAGAAACAGTATTTATATAGGCTACAAAAGAAAAATTCCCTGTTGGCAAGGAGAATTTGAAAGCAGGAATAACACTGCTCACCAAAACAGACCAGAAAACTCAAAATGAAAATTTTGAGTATGAAAATTTTCAGTCTGTTTTTATATAGTTTTGAAAGAGAAGCCAAATAGGGCTCTGGGTAATTTCAAGATTAGGAGGCTCGCTATCTGGTGCACTATGTATAATGTTCATGTCTGAACTACTGCCAGTGCATCCAGAGCAGCCTGTGAGATTCACCTATGAATTGCTGGTGTTGCTTTGTGTTGATTTCTATTTTTTTTTTTTTTTTTTTAATCAAATAATTTACTTCCAGACTATACAGCTAAAAAGTGAAATTTAGTTAGGTCACCCTAATGCTTTCTTTTTAGATTATCACCACCTTCAGGGAAAGATTTAAGGCATTTAGTGCATTAACAGTTTTATTGCTGCTCACATCACACGGTGTGACGGTGCTATGCTGGTAAAATTGTTCTTCCACCTCCTTAGCTGCTTCTTTAGCCCGAAGCAAAACCAACCAACCAACCAACAAATAAAAGTCTACCTGAAAAAAGAACATGCTCCGTGACTGTTATTTATATGCTTATGTAAGGATGTCCTCTTTCCTTATGTCTTAAATGGAAACAGGAATGGAGAGACTGCAGAAATGGTTCTTCACAGAGTGCAGACATGGGATTTTTTTAATGAGCGCTGTGATCTGATCTGTATAGATGATGTAGCCAAGAGAAGGGCAGACACAATCTTGTCCTGTTTAACTACTACTGGAATACTAGAATTAGTTTCTAACCTCTTAAAATTTTCGTTGATTTACTGTATTTCCTCAGGCTTCATAGCAGCATGGAATGCTTAGTTGGAGGACAGCATAAACCAGAAATTGTGGTTGTTTGATTTTTTTAATGTTCCCAGTGAATTCCCATTGCTATAGTGAGACATGCACTGTCTCACAGCCTATGCCATCAGTCAGTGCATATATCATTTCAAGGAGTAATCATTTCAAGGAGTAATCATTCAAGGGAGGGATTGTGGAAGGTGGAAAGCAGGGAAGAATCTGAGTAATTTTCACAGGGCTGTGTTTATCAGCACTGGAGATACTTCAAACATGCATCTACAAAGCTGAAAGGGTTTAAAAGAGTTTATTTTTGAAAGAACCTGTTTTCAAAGTATGAACATTATATACTGGAGACAAAATTATTGGTAAAAGTCATCATGTGACAATTTAGTATTTCCGGAAAATGCATCTTGATTGTGCACTGATAAAAATGCAGAAATTTCTTCCATCTCATTTCAAGGCTGAAATTTTTAGTTACGTTTGCAGTCTGCCATTATGTTTTGTGAGCAGATTTTTTTGTTATGTTTCTCAAAGCAGGGAAATACTTTTATAAGTTACTCTTTCAAGTAGAAGCTGTATCAGGGAAGCTGTCATTAAAGTCTCCACTAAAATGAATTTGAAAATTTAGATTTAGGTCTTCACAGTTTGTTTTTAAATTGCTATGTAGAAATTTATGACTTCTTTGTCACCATTCTTCTTCACTACATTGAAACTTTTTCTTCAACAAAAATCTATTCCTTAGTTGTGGCTAAGAAAATCAAATCTAGCACACTCCATGCTGCTACCATTGTTGGTAGCTGCTTGAAACATTTGTGCTCTGGACTATAACTGTTAGTAGAGCCTATCAATAGATAAATAGGAGAACCTAAGTCTTCCTAATGACAGGAAAAATGCCTAGACTCAGAAAAAAATTCATACAATAGCTTCCTACAGTGCTACATTTTTGTTAACAGTGTCAAAATATGGAATAATTTAAACTGAACACTATGGTTAACTCAGCTTTGTTTGGGGCTTGTTACTGTTATGTTGACCTATTCCACTGTAAAAAAATGCTGATTACAAATGTGTTTATAGAGTGAATTAGTGTGAGAACAGTATTTTAAAAGCTGCTCTGAAACACAGTTGAATGTAATACTTAATATACCAGCTCCTTTGAGAGGTTCAGGTGACTGATTGATTGATTATATTTGTCTTTTTTTCTTGTTTCCATCACTGAGCAAGACTTTTGACCTTGCAATTCATGTTCATATTTCATGAACTCCTGAATGGGATTTTTTAAATTTCATTTGAAGTTATAATCTTGAGATCTGCCAGGTGCATGAATTGTAAGCCCAGGGCAAATTAGCAAGATTTTACTTAGTAGTTTAGATATATCCTCTACCATTTGGGGTCATAGCAAACTTTATATTCCAAGGAGACTGCAAGAGTTAGATTGCTACTGCACACATTCACTAGGGAAAAAAAAAAAGGTTCCTGAATCTAGTATTTCCCTTTACCTCACCTGTTACCTCAACATTCAAGAATCTTTAGTGAACCATATTGAGCTCATTTCACAATTGGTGAGGATGGCTGTGAGCTTTACATTTGGGAGTAGAGATGGAAACAGATTAAATTGAGATCATTGCGTTGGAGCAATGGAATCTTCTCCAGAAAATAGTGGAGAGAGAGAATGTGTGACGAGTGTTCAGTCGTTGAGCCGTATCTTGGTGTTTTGGAAGGACTGTAAAAAAAAAATTACTTTTCTGATCTGAAGCAGTCAATGACCTAAGTTTTGACCATGGAGTCCTGCAACTGAAAAAGGGGAATTTTCATTAAAAAGGAAAATATCTGATAAATGTTCAAACAATATGTTATCACGTAGATGATTCAAACCAATGGGAGACACATTTCTGTCAGTATGAATAAAAACCTAATAGCATTCCTTGGTTTGTGCTAGAGAAAGAAAACCTTTCAAATGAAAAAAAAAAAAAAAGAACAGAAATATTCAGCCAGTTGTAGACCAAAGTGATGATGTGGTGGTGTAATCAACCTAAATTGCTGGTAGGTTTTACTTTGACAGGGTTAAAAAATAAAGGATATATGTTTACCACTATACATGGTAGCTATTGACAGCTGAGACGTAAGAGTTGAAATCTATTCCCACTTAAGTCATCAGGAATTTTACCAATGTTTTTAATGGAATAAGGAGTCTGCCCTCATTTATAAAGAAAACCACAATTCCAGCAGTGCCAGCAGTGATGTAATAACTGCAAGGAGGGATAATTTATGAAGATTTCTTAAAAAATAGGACCTAATGCTTCAGTCCTAGCAGCAGCAGCATTCTTTCAATGTTTGATAAATAAGAATAAGGAAACTTATGGGTCATAAGTAATAACATAAACTAGCAAAGAAATTATGAAAGGGATACACAAGAGATATGTGTGCTCTGATTTCAGAATACAGACTGAGTATGGATGCATTAATGACCAGGTTTTACTGCCAGACAAAAAGGTTATAGAGTAAATAGCCAAATTTGCCAGTGACACCAGTGACTGAAAACAAGAAGGCTGATTTATTTTGAGAATGGTAGTTTCTGGAGACACAGTTGAATATCAGAGGGTGGGAAACATAAATAATTTCTTTGTTTCCTCTAATGAGTCACAACTTTTAAAAAATAATTGTATGCAAATAATTGTATGCAATTATATGCAAAATAATTGCATACAGGTCTTAGGTGTCTACTTCCTATGGCTTACCACTGACATTATGTTTTCCACATTAGCACAGGTATGCTGGAAACTACAAATTTTCTTATAGACACATTTAAATTTAAGAGCTCTTCATCTTACCATGCATATCAGAGTCTGAAAAGACTTTGTGAACCTGTGACCACAGAATGAATTCATTCACTTTTTGCTGTCTTGAAGACAGGAGTGATGCCTGAGATGAAATGAAAATACCTAAAAACCTGAACAGGTGGGTCATCTGCGACGGCCCTGAGGTTGTAGTAAAAACCTGTAAAAGGCATGCAGCCTGCTAACATTTCACTGCTCGTATCAATCTTCTGCACACAAACATCACTTGGAATTTCACAGTGGTAGGGGGGCTTGGAGTGCATCACCTTTACTCTAACATACTAAATCTAACTATTTTAACTAAGGGGGAACAAGTATCTGGAAGCAATTAAGATCTGATTTATACAGATCAGCAATTTCTTATTCTCACCATATCAGGGCAACAATACAATATATAGTAGGTGAGTTGTAGCAAGACGAACCTTTCTTCGTGTTGACTCTTTGAAGTCAGACCGGTGCTCTGGCAAAAGCTGGTGCCTTCGGGGTCAGTTAGTCTGGTCAAGAGCTAGTGCTCCCAACACGACCAATCTCTCCTCTGGCCTGCTCTGCAAGTGAGCTCCTCCTGTGGTGGAGGCCATGCCTTTTATTGGCCTCCTGATTGCAGTTTGGGGCCAGCCTTAACCAGGCACAGGTGGGCTGAATCCAGGCTCACACCCACTGCCTGGTGATTATCAGCACCTGGGTGTGAGCCTTGTCTCACTACACTTCCCCCCCCTTTTTTTTTTTTTTTTCTTTTAAAGAAACACAAGAACTATGTGAAGTTCAAAGAGAAGCACTACGTGTCTTAAGCACGTGAGCTTTTTGGCCTGTTAGATGATGTGTTGTCGTCTGGAATGGGTGTCGGGTTGTCTATTGGAGATCTGGTTGCGGCAGGGCGTGTCCATTTGCTGGGTACCCAAAGAGGCCCAGAATCTGTAGAGACACAGCTATAGCCTCTTCCAGTAAACAGTAGCGGCTTGGGCCCCACCCACTGACCTGTAGATGGATCCTTGCAGTTAATTTGTACTTCCGGCATGCAGTTGATCTTCTGCGATGAATAATGCAGTAACACGGGAGGTTGCTGGGAGTCACGGCTTAGACTAAGAAAATTCAACGTGAAGAGTACCTTGCTAAGCCGCATCTGTGGGTCCATATCTTTGCTGTCCTTTTGCCTTTGTAGATATGTCTTCAGGGTGCGATTGGCTCTTTCTACTATCGCCTGGCCTGTAGATGAATGAGGGATTCCTGTGATGTGTTTTACTCCCCAAGTAGCAAGGAACTGCTGGACCTTCCCGCCTATATAGGCAGGCGCATTGTCAGTTTTTACTACCTGGGGGACCCCCATAACAGCAAAGCAATTGGTCAGGTGACGGACCACATGCAGACCCTTCTCCCCTGTCTGAGCAGTCGCCCAAAGCATGCCTGAAAAGGTGTCTATCGTCACGTGGACATATTTGAGCCGTCCAAACTCAGGAATGTGGGTGACATCCATTTGCCAGATTTCTCCTGCTTGCAATCCGCGCGGGTTGACTCCCATTCCTAGGGCAGGGCCAAATTGTGCACACTGAGGGCATGCTCTAACAATTCCTTTTGCATCTTCCCATGGAATTGCAAACATGCGCTTCAGTGCCCTGGCGTTTTGATGAAACAGGGAATGGCTGTTTTGAGCCTTCCCAAACTGACTTACAGGACCCTGCATTCCTAGGCTGACCAGGGAGTCAGCCCTTGCGTTTCCTTCCCCTAGGCCCAACGATGTTTTATGGCTACGGATGTGAAGAATACAGCACGGCTGTGTGTGAATTTTCAGCGCACGCTGCAATGTAAGGAAGAGCTCCAGTAGCCGTTGGTTCTGTACTGGCTTGACGAGAGCATCCTCGATACGGTTCGCCACTCCTACTGCATATTGCGAGTCAGACACGATGTTAAGGGGGACACGTCGCCACTGTGTCAAGGCCCAGATGATAGCCAGTAGTTCCAGAGTCTGGAGGCTATCTTCGTCGGTGCCTGGAATCAAACGTTGTTTCCACTGGCCCTTATCCTGCCATACGCAGGCGGCCGTTTTCGACCTTTTCCCGGCATCAGTGAACACAGTGATACCAGGCACTGGACGCTCTGAAACAATTGGTCTTTCTATCCAATGGAACTGGCTGATGGCCTGTAGGCGCTTGTGTTTTGGGCCTCCATGACGGATCTCTCCGCAGTATTCTAGTAAGGCGAGTTGTAGTGGCGTAGAGCGCTGCAGCAGCCAATCAAAATCAATTGTTTTGATGGGGATGCTAATCCATTCTGGCTCCCGACCATCTACTTCAAGGCAACGCTGTCGTCCCTTCCGTATCAAGAATGCTGTGATTTCTGTTCGTTGCCAGATACCTTTGTGGGCCGTATGGGGTGGAAATAGCCATTCCAGGATTGCTATTGACTCTGATCTTGGAGAGTCTTGGTCACGGTTTCGGTTGTGGTGTTCCCCATTTTCCCTTCGCCAGTTGAAGTCTTGTAGTAGCAGTGCGAACGGGAATGAAGGGTGGTTGCAAACCCAGATGCCAATGGGTTGAGTGGCATCTCGACGATCTGAAAAGCCGGTTGCCAGTTTGTGGATGACCCGTTTTAACGCGTTGGTGTGGTTGTCAGTCCAGTCCACTAACGCGCCTGGTTGCGTGCCCCGCAACAGTGACAAAAAGGGGTGGATATCCGCGTTGGTGAGACCTATGATGGGTCGAACCCATTGAAGCTCGCCCACTAGTTTTTGGGCATCATTCAATGTTTTGATTGAGCTTATTACTTCTAGTTTTTGCGGTCTCACCATGGCGTGGGTGACTTGCCACCCTAAGTAGCTCCAGGGTGGTTGTGACTGGACTTTTTCAGGAGCTACTATTAATCCTTTTGTCTTGAGTCGGTCAGTCAGCGTTTGGCTGATGTTGACGGGAAACGGGGCCTCCTGGCAAAACAATATGTCATCCATATAATGATAGATCAATGTGTCCGGCATTTCTTTTCGGATCGGTGAGAGTGCCCATGCCACATACAATTGGCATATTGTTGGGGAGTTTCTCATCCCTTGAGGCAACACCACCCATTCATATCGTTTCGCCGGTTCGCTTTTGTTGATTGATGGAATGGTAAAGGCGAAGCGAACCGTGTCTTCAGGATGCAGGGGAACGGTGAAAAAACAGTCCTTCAGGTCAATTACCAGAAGATGCCAGCCTCTGGGTAGCATAGTAAGTAGGGGCAGCCCGGGTTGAAGGGCGCCCATCGGCCACATCTGGTTATTGACCTTGCGTAAGTCCTGGAGTAATCGCCATTTTCCAGTCTTTTTTGGAACCACAAAGATGGGCGTGTTCCAAGGGCTAACAGATGGCTGGATGTGTCCTGCATCCAGCTGCTCCTTCACCAGACGGTTGGCGATTTCTAGGCGCTCTTTGCTTAAGGGCCACTGCTCCACCCAGACAGGGGTGTCTGTCTTCCATCGTAGTCTGGGAGTTGGCGGCACCTCTGCAGTGGCCCACATTGAAAATGTTGAGGGGGTTGGGTGGGTTCGGGGATGGAGAGAACAGCCCCTAGCTGGCTCATAACTTCTCTGCCAATCAACCCCCCAAGTTGTCCCGGAAGTGACAACACATAAGGTCGTACATTTACCGTTTGTCCTTCCGGGAATTTTAATTGCACAGGGTTAAGGGCCTGAAGAGGGGTGGATCCACCACCTATCCCCTGGACAGCATCGAAGGCAGTGATAAGCTTCCAATGACGAGGCCACATTTTGAGGTTGATTATTGTGACGTCAGCCCCTGTGTCCATCATCATGGAGAGGGTCTTGACTTCCTTGTTGACGGCCAGTTGTACAAGTATTATGGGCCTTGTCTTCATCTGTTGTACTAACGTTACCAGAGTGTTTCCAGAAGACCCAAAGCCTCGATTGCCTTGTGCCACGGGGGCGTTCTTCCCCAGATTCATTTTTGGGAGTAGGACCAGTTGTGCTAACCGGGTTCCTGCTTTGATTATCAGGGGGGGGGCTAATGTGAAACAAGTAATCATAATTTCCCCTGTATAATCTGCATCAATTACTCCTGGGAGCACAACAAGTCCTGCGGTTCCGGTAGAAGAACGGCCCATTAGTAAGGCTCCCACCGTGCCCTCTTCCTGGTGTATTGGCCCATAAATCCCTGTTGGTATACGGTGTACCTGTGTCGTAGTAAGGGTGACATCTATTGCTGAGGGCAAGTCGATGCCCAGGCTTCCCCTTGTTGCTGGGGCAGGGAGCTGGTGTAGAGCGCTGGCCCGGCTACTTGTGTCCTGGCGCGGGGGCCTTGCGCGCTGCGCCTTCCGTTTTTTGCAGACCTACATGCCAGATTGTTGTGATTATCCCTCTGGCAGCGGTCACACCACACTGGGACTGAACAAGTTCTTCTTGTGTGGCCCCTGGCTCCGCATCGAAGACAGAAGGGGGTGAATTTCCTTGGGCGGTTTCCTCTTCCGTCTAGTTTTTGCGCGACTGCCGCGAGAAGCTTATAAGTTGGTTCCAAAGCCGCGGCAAAGGCGCTGGCCATGCCTTGGTTTTGTTGCGTTTGGGTGGCCCTGGCCGCAACTTCTAGCATTTCCGAGACATCGGCTGTTTTTGGCAAGGTGGAAAACAGCGACTTCATTTTTGGATTTGCATTTTTGAATGCCAACAGTTTGAACATACTATCTTTTTGTTCTGGTCCTAGATCGGATTGGGCCATGATCGATTGCCAAAGTCTGTCGACAAAATGTTGGAAAGGCTCGTTCATTCCCTGCTTGACAGCAGTGAATGAGGGAACAGGAGTAGTCTCAGGTACCCTGTAGAAGGCTTGGCGGGCTAGGTTTGCAGCAGTGTGGTGGAGTGCAACCGGGAACTGGAGCTGGATTTGAATATCTCCATAGCGTCCCGAGCCTGTGAGCATCTCAGTGGTGATCCCTGCAAGAGGATCCCCAGGTGCTCTAGGGCGGTTTGCCTCCGCCTGGGCCAGGCGCTCCCACTCTTTCAGCCAGATAATCTGCTGGGAAGGGGTGAGCAGATACCTGGCCAGATTGCGACAATCGTGGGGGCTATTGGTGTCGGCGGTGAAGAGCCAATCCAGGACAGCCCGGCCACTTTCCGTTTTTAATCCTCCCTCTTTTAAGGTCTTCCTAGCCTGCTGTAAGGTTTTCCAAGTATGTTGTTCGAATTGAGGCGGCCCGTTGTTGTCGTAGAGGATAGGGCAAGCGATGGTGCTGGCTTCCCAATCCCCCTCGAGGATGGCATCACGGATGAGCCCAGACCATCCTCCGGGTCGGGGCTTATTGGAACCTTTAATGCTTTGGTTGTTTTGTCTCGGCAACAGTGGGGTTGGGACATCCTCATCGTCATCATCAGGGAGGGTGGGTGGGTCTCGATATTTATGAAACGATGAGCGTTGTTCCATGTCTATTACCCTCTTCTCTAAAGATTTCACAGCCTGATTTGTTTGTTCAAGGAGGGCCTTTATATTGTCCTCCAGGGCGGTGGGTGCAGCTGGTGAGGTGGCCGCTTCTTTCTCGTACTCTTTTTCTGGACCAGAAGGTGGCAGCAGGGGTGGTTTCAAGAAGAAAGTAGGGCTACCCATCTCAGGGGCACAGGCTGTTGGCATTTTCGCATTCTTTAGTATGTTGTTTTCGGTGCTCGGAGAGGGTGCTTCTTCTTCTTCCTCCGGCCCGATGTCTGATAGGAACTCAGCTATGGAATGATGCGCTTTTCCCGACATGCCCTTAATGGCAAGTCTGTCGTTCCTTAAGCCTAAAAATGCCTTCAAGCCTTTCTCACCCTCAGGATGGGGAGAGGGTAGCGGAGGTGCTGTGGGGACAACACCAGATTCTGCTGCTGGTGGTGGTGTTGTAGTATCAACGCTGGCTTTTGGTGGAAGCGCTGCAATGACGGCGGCAGCAGCTTCTGCCTCAGTTTTTATTTCTTTTAGAGCGTTGATTACTACCTCCCATGTACCTTCTAGTCCAGTTGTCTTCTTAGTCCTTTCCTGGGTACGGAGGCCAACCAGCAGATCACCGACCTCCCGCCAAAGTTCCCACGCGACTGCCGCGGACGGGAGGGAGGAGAGTTCCTGCCCCTTCGTCCATGTT
Organism: Phaethornis superciliosus; assembly: GCA_023637945.1. Classification (NCBI taxonomy): domain Eukaryota; kingdom Metazoa; phylum Chordata; class Aves; order Apodiformes; family Trochilidae; genus Phaethornis; species Phaethornis superciliosus. The sequence continues at coordinate 30,500,660 of JAJQWJ010000004.1, read as the reverse complement.
GTTGGTTTTTCACTAGCAGGAGTGCTAGATGAGAGTCCCATTTTTCTTTCCTCTCCTTCCAGGTGAATCAGCAAAAGGGAGAGATGGTAATGGATCTTCTCACCCAACTCCTTGGGTTTTCTGTTGGTGTTAATCCTCGCCAAAAAACTGGCTCTCTTTTTACTGGTTCGTAAGGAGAAGGGGCTAGAACGAGGTCTATGCCCGCATTCTCCACCAGATGTAGCAAGACGAACCTTTCTTCGTGTTGACTCTTTGAAGTCAGACCGGTGCTCTGGCAAAAGCTGGTGCCTTCGGGGTCAGTTAGTCTGGTCAAGAGCTAGTGCTCCCAACACGACCAATCTCTCCTCTGGCCTGCTCTGCAAGTGAGCTCCTCCTGTGGTGGAGGCCACGCCTTTTATTGGCCTCCTGATTGCAGTTTGGGGCCAGCCTTAACCAGGCACAGGTGGGCTGAATCCAGGCTCACACCCACTGCCTGGTGATTATCAGCACCTGGGTGTGAGCCTTGTCTCACTACAGTGAGTCACTGTGAATATTTCTTAAATAAAAAGCTTATGAAAGTTATAATAATAGTGATTGTTAAAAATATTCTGAGAATTAATTACTCACTGTTGGAAAGTGTAAAGAAACCAAGTGTGTTTAGTGTGAACCACAGAAGTATGGCCTAAAAAGAACAGGTAGTAGAAGGTTGCTTTTTGCTGTTTGGGTGCCATCATTATATAAACTATAGTTGAGGGAGTAGATACAGATATATTAGTGTTTTGAATTCTGGCAATAAGGCTTCAGATGGATACAGACATCATGATTTGGGCCAAAGTCAAACTTTTTGACTAACAAAGATTAAGAAAAATCTTTTACAATCTTTATCTTATGCTTTTTTTTTTTTTCCTTCAGAAATAGCTATTGCTAAAGTTGTGGATACTGGTATAACTCAACCTGGCAATTTATGATTGAATGGTTCATATTTTACTTTCAGGTTGAGGCACTTTTTTTGTGCAATTCTTTCTTTCTTTTCAATGGAAAATGCATTATCTTTTACCTTATTAGGTAATACATGCCTCTAAATAACTACAACTTTTAACTATCACATATATTGATGTTAATTCTGTTACAAAGAATAATTTTGAATTATTTTTAGCTTGTGCATTTAGATAAATGATCACAGTTTTTGCATATGACTAGATATAGAATTGTGAACATATATTTATATAATTATGTATCCTAATATTTTGTTTGAAAACCTACAACAATACTGGATAGGTAACATGAGAAGCACGAAATTTCGTTCTTTAAGCTTCTAATTGTTTTACCTTTGACTTTGTTTATCAAGGGTAAAGAAATTTGGAAAGCAAATCTTTCTTCGTTTCATGACACCACGTAAAAATTACATTTTCAAGCAAATGGAAGAAAAAGCAATAACATTTTTCAGTAACCATAATTATATATTATTTGTGTATCAAACAAAATGTATGAAACATTGCAGGTTGACAAAAGCTATAGGATTTATTTATAAGAGATGTTTAAGTATGAAAATGAAGATTCACTCATAAGTGAGGAGTGGCTGGACATCAGGTATATTCCTGCATGAACAGTCAGTGCCTTTAAGTCATTGATTTGTTCACTTTCTGAGGAAATACTAAGCCAGTCATATGCATAGAGGAGCAATAATAGCAAGAAGCTGTTATTAATAAGAAAAAGTTAAGCAAAGAAAGGTGGACCTGTTGCTGACTCAGATAAGTGATTTAATTACAGTGTATACAGATAGGACAGAGGTAGTGGCTTCAAAGACTGGTTATTGGAGAGGAAAGTGAATGCAGATTGAGTCAGACAGTACTTGGGAGAAATTCATACATAGTAGATCCATGAGACTGTCTACATCCAAGGTTGCTGAGAGAGCCAACATTCTCAAAGGACTGCTCTTAACATCTTTTAAAACCTAGGAAAATTGAAGGACATTTGTGATAACTGGAAGAAAAATTTTACACTGCATCAAAAAGCAACGAAATATGGGAAGTACCCAACCGACTTCAATACCAGTAAAATAGAATGGGTCTTAGTGAAACACATTTCTGTACCTGTGAAGGAGAAGGTGACTGGGAACTGTTAGCATAGTTTTATCAAGGGTAAATCTTGCTTGACCCAGTGGGTTGCCTTCTCAGATAAAATAACTAGATTTTTGATAGGCAGGAGAGCAATGGATGTCATTTACTTCAGCTTCAGCAAGGTTTTTGGCAGTTATCTTCTATCCAAGTTAGGACAGTAGAGTCTGGATGGGAGAACAAGATGGCTCCAAAACTTTGTGATTAATTAAACGGAGCAGGTAGTGTCTAATTATTTGTGCTCTACCTATATGCTGGTAACAAGTGGGATAACATATGGAGGAGTCCTGCTTGATCAATAATGTGGAGGAGCTTATAGAATGCTTGTGCATAAAGTGTTCAGTAACCACCATACAGGGGGGACTAGTTGATATGTTTGAGAGCAGGGCTACTGTCCAGGGAGAACTGAACAGAAGGAATGGATTGGCAGGAAATTAATAGTATTCAACAAATATAGTGCAAACCCATACACTGGGGAGGGAATAAAACCCTTTACAAAAGTACAAGCTTGGGACTGCCTGCTTGTTAAGCAGCTCATATGTAGCAATCTTGTAGGGTGTTGTGGAAGTGTGCAAACAGAATATGAGCATACAGCCTGTCCTGACAGTAATAAAGGACATCAGTATTCTCTCCTATATGAACAGAGACACAGTGAGCTTATCGACAGGAGGAGTGATCCCCCTCCTTTTTTTTTCAGGCCTCATTAGACCCTATACGGAATACTACATGTTATTTTGGGTTCCCCAGTGTAAGAAAGACTTTAATAAACACGACAGAATTTAGGGGAGGCCAGCAAGATGGTTGGGGGCAGCAGCCCCTTGCCCTGTAAAGAGAGATTCAGGACTATGCATTATTCAGCCTGGAGAAGAGGTGGCTTTGGGGAAGTGTTACAGCAGCCTTGCTGTGCTGGCACAGAGGCAATTGAAGAATTACCAGGCAGGCTTTCCAGAGGAGTGCATAGTAGAAGGATGAAAACGACAGGCAAAAGCTGAAGAGGCTCAGGCTGGGTCTAACAAGGAAATCAGCAAAAGGGCAGTCAAGCAATAGAGCAGAAGAGGCAGAAAAATTGCATTCTCTCTGTCCTTGGGGCTTTCAAATGACTTGACAAAAAACCTGAGCAAATTAGTCTACCTTCATATCCAAGACACTGAACTGGAGACTTCCTCATGTTGCCTACCATATTCCTACTCTGAGACCCTGTACTGTGAACATGCTGTAATGTCATAGCTGGATTAAATAAACATATTCAGTGGGTCACTCAACCTGAAGACACCACTACAATAACACTTATAATAAAGCCTCATTGACACCACATAGTAACTTACCATACCGTCTGATTTGGTTCCTTAGATGAATGTGGCCGTACACCAATGTGTCAGTAAATTAGTATTGCTTTTAACTCTCCCATTATCTATACAACAACAGTGTGAAATAAAATAGCACATTCAGTATGTTACTTTTGTAAGAGATTTTGAGGTAAGTTTTGGCATGCAAAGGCAGTTTTCTATTTCTTAATATTTTCTACTTCAGTCATGGTTAAAAGCTCAAATTTATATTTCAAAGTCTGGGAAAAAAGTAGTTCTGGGCCTTATGAATGCAAAGCCCAAGTTATAAGTGTCTGAATCAAACAGAGAAATTTAGATTTGCTTTAAGTTTTGGGAAGCCTGACTCTGACAGCTGACACCTTTATCAATGTTTGCAATATGACGGCAAAGCCCTAGCCAAAGATAATTTGAAAAATATTAATATTTTCAGTGAAGAAGCACAACGAAATTGAAGTAGGGATGACACTAGTGGTTTTGTATTCCTCATTTATACTGACATTCTAAAACTAAGATAATAAGAGAGCAAATATAAGTTGCTTACAACAAGGCTATAAGGAATGACCTTGTAGTGGGGAAATGGAGTGTTAAAGTTTTTAAATCCTGCGGTAGGGCAAATGTTTTGATTGCTTTCTCCTACCTAGGATTTTTTCTTCCTGTATCTCTTACCAACACTTGTGCACACAGGCAAATTTCTGGATGACAAAACTGAGGAAGATATGGAGTTTTAAAACAAACAAAAATGAATTAGGGTAAACTTGATAATAGCTGCTTAATCTTATGACTTTTCCTATCCTTTCCACACCTTTTTTGTTTCTTTGCTTGTTTGTTTGGGGGCTTTTTTTGTTTTTTTGTTTTTTTTTGGGTTTGGTCTGGTTTTTTGGGTTTTTTTTTGTTTTTTTTTTTTCCTTTAAGTTGGAGTTCCTCACACATCCTGTGACTGTCTGAAAACAATCTAAATCCATTAAAAAAGATAAAGGAAATGTGTAAACCCTGTCTGTTTCAACTATAGGTAACTCAGTTGCCTGAACTATAATCTGTGATTTCTTAACTCAAAAACCAGGCTGAACTCTATTTGAAATCTGGCACTCTCATGACACTCCAGGCTCCTTAAGAGTTGTGGGTTTCCATCTACGGGAAGTAACAAGGACCCAGAGTTGAAAACTGTCAAGTGTAGGGTTTCCTGTTTGCTTTCAGTGTCTCCAGGAACACAGTGGATGAAGCTGCTGACAGGGTCCGTGGGGACAAAGAAGTTTGTCATTTTAACAGGTGGGTAAAATGCAGTGGAAGTTTCCCTCTGTTTCACACACACTGTTTCAATCAGCCATTTGCCCTTTCACAAATATTCATGGTGTACTACCCGAACAGAGAAATTATTTGGGCTGTGTTATTGCACAATACATTAATGAGTGTCTTGGACATCTGTGTCTGAGCTGAGTTTTGTTTTCCTTAGAGGTTTTTGAAGACCTATCCAGTAGTGGTGAATAATAATTGTTTCTTCAGATTCTTCCTTTCTATGCCTCTGAGATGCCTTCTCTAGTGACTGTGACCTCTGATTTCCTTCTCTTATTGTACTAGGGTATTGTTCTGTTTCTACAGAGGATTCACCTTCCAGACTTCAGCTACTGAGGAATAAATGACAATGTGCTGTGACCTTTTATACTAGCACTTCACAGTCTCATATGAATTGCAATTACTTTTTCTCTTTCTGGCATGTGTGGCCCCTCAAGGTTTTACACAGCTGAAGATCTGTGGCAGCTCTCTCCCGAGCATCAGAAACAAGATCACCCAGATGAACAGCAGCTGCACATTCAAGTACAGAATTATTTCTTATGCAAAAAGGTATAAGAATCCTTCCTAAAAAACAAAAGAACTATCCAGAGGCGAGAGAGACAGTTGGTTGCACAGATGTGAATTTGTCCACTGAAAACTCATTCTGTTAATACTTGTGCAGAATACATTCATAACTCATACTTACTAAAGATCTTTGGAAAATGGTAATTTGTCATTCAGTGATTTAACAAAAATCATGAGTAACTACCTTTATAATGAAAGTTGTTAGGATTTATGTGCCCCCTATGCTAAAAAAAAAAAGATATATTGAAGTGAATGGACTTCTAGAATTAAAATCAATATGTCTGAGAGAAGATATTCAAATCTGAAGTTGTGCATATGTTGAGACACCTTGAGAATGTCTATATTCTATGTTCATATTTTTACTCACTTATAAAAATGTCTGTTAATAACCTTACCAGTTGGTTTTGTAACAAAACCTGAATGAACATCTGGGTCTTGTGATATTTCTCTTGACTCCTGTTTTATGGATATGATTCTACAATACTGGGGGAAAAAATGTGTTTGTTTATTCTAAATTCTTTAGAAAGTCAAGAAGATTCAGAAATCCCACACATCAGAAGAGGAGCCCAGAGAAAGTAAAAAATGAAAACACTGTTTCTCTTAGAACTTACACATTAAGAAAAGAGATTCTCATCACCCCAGCCCCATAATACAAATATTCTGTGGCAAAAATTTTGTCTTGCCTTTTATAAGACAATTGCATTGTCTTCTCAGGCCTGTAATCTTCAGTTATTGAAAACATGTTATGTTTAAATGTTCAGTAAGTTTGTAACAAAATTCTTGCCGAAGGGAAGTAAGAAAGTCCTTAAAAATAGAGCAATATTTTTAGAAAGAATGGTTACTTTTTTGTTGTTTGATTTGCTATATATCTTTGCACTTGGTGCAACTGGTTAAAAAAAAAAGCCTCCTGATGTACAAAGATTAGAGGTCATCATATTTTAAGAAACAGGGTCATATATACATTGTAAAGCTTTTCTGAAAATTGTCTTACATGGCAGATGTGTATATATATATATAAGATGTATATATATATATTGTTGTATGACCTACAATCAGCTCAATAGTTTTGTTGAGAAATATTTTTTAAAAAAGAAGTGTTTTTTAAATAATATTTTTTATAAAAACATTTGAGATTTTTATTTGGCCATCATTATTCTAAACTGTGGCATTTGACCATCTTCAGCACTTACCTAGTTTGGAGTGCTATCCTTGAGCAGACAAAATACTGTATGCAAGAAGTGTTTTTATTATTTCTAAGATGCAGGAAGAAATAAAGCCTTTGAAGAAGCCCTTGATAAAACAGTCTTAAAACCTAAAAGAGTAGAAAAACATAATAAATCTGTATCCTATCCCAAATAATACAAACTTGATTTGCTTTCCTCACCAGGCTTCATTCTATCCACAAACCGACAATTTCTTTAACTTTTTAGTATTTTATTTTATTTTACTTGATTCATTTTGTTCTTTAAAAAGTGTTTAAATATGGTATTAGGATGGTAGTAGAATCTTCATTTTCATGCAAGGTTTTAGCAACCTAATATCCTAATATTGGGGTTTGGAAATAGAAGCTTAGATCTATCATGCTAGATAATACTTAATATATTGTTAGAGGGTGCAAGAATATTTTTTGTGAAAGCTACCAGATCATGATAAAGCAAAAGTCTGTAATATATGATTAATGTGATGGATATCCTGAACATGGCATATTCAATGTTACCTGGAAAATTTGTTATTGGGCCTATTTACCAGATTCAGAATAACTTGCCATAAGCGCAGAGGTAAAACAATTCAGTGAAAACTGGTGTGAAAGTAGAACAGAAATCAGTCCTTAATAAGTACAGTCTTTGCACTTAATAAGAACTTCCAACTGACTAGGGAAATATGTTTATGAAAAAATGAGCAATCTCAGAAGAAAACCAAATTAAATTACAGGAAATGACACCAGTTTGAACTAGTTCTGTATTTTCTGCTGAAGTGATCAATTTTCTTTCATTCAAGTTATCAAATTATCTCCTCAGAGATTTTCCATTTCCTTGCAGCTGTTGGGTGTTTGGGTAAAACTGTGGACAGAATTCAGCTCACAGTATTTGAGCAGCTTTGGTATCTTTCAGGATAAAGAATTTAATGTAAATGTAGGATTATTATGTAGAAGAAGAGCTGTGAACTTGGAAAGCAATTAAAAAAGACAATGTAGAAATTATCATCAGGTTCATGAACAGAATACTGAAGTCTAATGCATCTTTTACTGGAGTTGCAAAATGCAAATGAAAAGCAATGTTTATTTATAAACTATTATCAGTGTAGGCTGTGATGTGCTCACAGATATTGCATATTTAAAAACAAAAGACAGAGTTGCTGGAGCATCTTAATTGAAAAAAAAAAATCTTCTAAATCCTGAATTCCAAAAAAGGATGCCCAAGGAAATAAATAATATTTGTTTATGAAAAGATTTAGGTTGGTTTAAGTATTAAAATGTACACTTCTTCTATGAGCTTGTATTAATTTTTAGGAGAACAAAATGGAATCTAGACTGGAAATAAAAACAGACAGTATTATGTTCTCAGTGCTAATGTTAATTGCTCTAAATGAGCTGCCAGTAGAGGTTTATCTGAGGATAGAAGTGTGGTAGTATCTGATTGCTGTGTGATTTAAAATTATATGATTAGCTAACAAATGAAAACTACCTCGGTATTTTTGCAAATCTGCACAGAAACCAATTTCTCTTTGAACTTTGTGAAACTTGATTTTACTGGATTATATTAAAACCAGAACATTTCTGCACAGGATCTTTCTCCTTAATATGTCCAAGAGGTGCATGTGTTTGGCTTTTGGGGGTTTTGTGTGTTTTTTTTTTTATTCCCCTTAGATTTTATTTCTTTTCAGACAGTTTACGGTAATTATGTGCTTAGCTCTATTGCCCTATGCTTGTATAATTTGGTTGTATGTGACGCCAAATTAACCTCAAAATTATCTCACACTGTGTGAGCAATTTTGAGAAGAAACTTGTGATGGTTTTGGCTGGGATAGAGTTAATTTTCTTCATAGTAGGTAGTATGGGGTTCTGTTTTGGATTTATGCCGAAAACAGTGTTGATAATACAGACATGTTTCCACTATTAACTGAGCAGTTCTCACACAGCATCAAAGCCTTTTCTGCTTCTCACCACACCCCATCATCTAGTAGGCTTAAAAAGGGTTATGAGGGAGCTCAGAAAGTTATAAGAATACTCAACTGGATCAGCTGACCCTGGCTGACCAAAAGGATGTCTCAAACCATAATGGGGAACCAAGATGAAAGGCTGAATGTTCCTTGTCATCGTTTTCTTCTTTTTCAACAAGCACCACTACACTTGATGGAGACCTGCTTTCCTGGAGATGGCTTAACATTTGCCTTCCCATGTGAAGTGGTAAATTTATTCCTTATTTTGCCTTCCTTGCCCATGCAACTTTTGCTTTACCTATGGAACCATCTTTATCTCACTCCACAAGTGTTCTCACTTTTACCCTCCTGATTCTCTCCTCCATCCACTGGAGGGAATATCAGTGAGTGGCTGTGTGGAGCTTAGTTGTCAGTAGGGGTTGAACCGTGAAAAACACGAAACTTAAACGTCTTGATGCGAGAGCTGTCTGGTGTCACTTCTAGAATACTTTTTACCATTTTTAAAGGCCTGTGCAGAGGTGTGTGGAAAGACAAGTGAGGCATATGCCTTCAGAAATTGTAAAAGCATGGTTCAGCCAATTAAAGCCTTACTTTGATCCTTGCAGAATCTAAGAATTGGGTATTCTTAGAAGTTTTGAGCACATGCAGGAGAAAAAAAAATATACTTGGGAACAGTCAGAATGGATTTCTAAGGGAGAAATCATGCCTGACTAGCAGGGTTAACTTCTGTGGTAAAATGACTAGATCTGTGGATAAGGGAAGATCAGTGAAGGCTGACTATAGCAAAACTTTCTACAAGATCTACCACAGCAACCCAAATTCATCCCAGAAAACTATGTTTTGGGCAGTGGGACAGTAGATGAGTGAAGAGAGTAAGATTTGTGAGCACAGAGGGTACTGATTGCTGAGTCATACTGTACTTGAAGGCCAGTAACAGAATTTCTCAGAGATCTGTCTTGAACGTATCCAATGTAATGTGTTGTGCCCTGACAAAGTTTGCGGATGACACCAAAATAGGGTGTGGTTTAGGCACAGGAGAACAAACCTGAACCATGGACAGCATGGAAGAATGGACCATAAAAGGAAATTTACTGAAGTGAAGAAGGATAAATGTAAAGGTCTGCATCAGGTGTGGACTGATGCAGTGATATCAGGACCAGCCCTTTGCACTGAACAGCTCTACTGAAGTTGCCCTGGAGATATTGGTGGACAGCTAACTGATCAGAAATAAAGGCAGTCAGCATAAAGTCCCCAGTATAAATCATAGAATCATAGAATCATAGAATCCTAGGGGTTGGAAGGGACCTCGAAAGATCATCTAGTCCAACCCCCCCTGCCAGAGCAGGGCCACCTAGAGTACATCTCCCAGGAACATGTCCAGGTGGGTTTTGAATGTCTCCAGTGAAGGAGACTCCACAACCTCCCTGGGCAGCCTGTTCCAGGGCTCTGTCACCCTCACAGTAAAGAAATTTTTTCTGATATTCAACTTGAACCTCCTATGCTTCAATTTACACCCATTATCCCTTGTCCTATCGCTGGTCACCACTGAGAAAAGCCTAACTCCATCTCCCTGGCACTCACCCCTTACATATTTGAAAACATTGATGAGGTCACCCCTCAGTCTCCTTTTCTCCAAGCTAAAGAGACCCAGCTCCCGCAGCCTATCCTCATAAGGGAGATGTTCCACTCCCTTAATCATCTTAGTAGCTCTGCGCTGGACTCTTTCAAGCACTTCCCTGTCCTTCTTGAACTGAGGGGCCCAGAACTGGACACAATACTCCAGGTGCGGCCTCACCAATGCAGAATAGAGGGGGAGGAGAACCTCTCTTGACCTACTGACCACACCCTTTCTAATGCACCCCAGGATGCCATTGGCCTTCTTGGCCACAAGGGCACATTGCTGGCTCATGGTCATCTTCTTGTCTACCAGGACCCCCAGGTCTCTTTCACCTACACTGCTCTCCAGCAGGTCAGCCCCCAACCTATACTGGGACATAGTGTTGTTCTTCCCCAAATGCAAAACTCTACACTTTCCCTTGTTAAATTTCATCTTGTTTCTCCCTGCCCAACTCTCCAGCCTGTCTAAGTCTCTCTGGATGGCAGCACAGCCTTCTGGTGTATCAGCCACTCCTCCCAGCTTAGTGTCATCAGCAAACTTGCTGAGGGTACATTCTATACCCTCATCCAAGTCGTTGATGAAGATATTGAACAACACCGGTCCCAGTACCGACCCTTGAGGGACTCCACTAGTCACACACCTCCAACCGGATTCTGCCCCATTGACTACAACTCTCTGACTCCTTCCTTTCAACCAGTTCATGATCCACCTCACTACCTGATCACCAAACCCATACTTGATCAACTTATCTACAAGGATGCTGTGAGAGACGGTGTCAAATGCTTTACTGAAATCAAGATAAACCACATCTACCGCTCTTCCATCATCTATCCACCTAGTAATTTCCTCATAGAAGGCTATGAGGTTAGTTAAACATGATTTACCCTTGATAAAACCATGCTGACTGCTCTTGATGACCCCCGTGTCCATGATATGCCTGGAGATAGTGACAAGAACAAGTTGTTCCATCACCTTTCCAGGGATGGAGGTGAGGCTGACCGGTCTATAGTTACCCGGGTCCTCCTTCTTGCCCTTCTTGTAGACTGGAGTGACATTTGCTATCCTCCAGTCCTCAGGCACCTCTCCTGTTACCCATGACTTACTGAAGATGATGGAGAGTGGCCTAGCAATGACCTCCGCCAGTTCCCTCAGCACCCTTGGATGCATTCCATCTGGACCCATCGACTTATGGATGTCCAGATTACTCAGCTGATCCCTAACCCAATCCTCATCTACTATGTCAAGCTCCTCATCTATCTTGACTACTTTTGGGGCTAAATGAATCTGGGGCTCGTGCGGAGACCCTGCAGGAGTAAAGACAGAGGCAAAGAAGGCGTTCAGCACCTCTGCCTTCTTTATATCCTCTGTCACCAGGGCTCCTAGCTCATTCCTTAGTGGGCCAATATTGCCTCTAGTGTTAGTTTTCCTAGCTATGTATTTGAAAAAGCCCTTTCTATTATCCTTAACCTGACTTGCAAGGGTAAGTTCCAAGGAGGCCTTAGCTTTCCTAATTTCCTCCCTACATCCTCTGACAACAGTCCTGTATTCCTCCCAAGTGACCAGCCCCCCCTTCCATGATCTGTAGATTTTTCTTTTCCACTTAAGTTTTCCCAGCAGTTCCTTTTTTAACCATGCTGGTCTCCTAGCTCCCTTACTAGATTTCCTAACCATAGGGACGCTCTGATCCTGTGCTTGCAGATAGTGGTTTTTGAATATTGACCAGCTATCTTGAGCCCCTTTATCTTCCAACACCCTGTCCCATGGGATTACTTTTGACAATTGATTGAGGAGGCCAAAGTTTGCCCTGTGGAAGTCCAGGGTTCTGACCCTACTGGGTATTCTGTTCCTTCCACACTGGATCCTGAACTCAACCATCTCATGATCACTGCAGCCAAGGCTGCCATTGACCATCACTGCTTCAACAAGGCCCTCCTTGTTGGTTAGTACAAGATCCAGCAGCGCTCCTCTTCTAGTCGGCTTGTCCACCATTTGCATTAAGAAGTTATCATCAATGCACTGGAGGAACCTCCTAGACTGTGAAAGGCTGGCTGTGTGAGTCAACCAGCAGATATCAGGGTAGTTAAAATCTCCCATGAGGATTAGGGACTGAAGTTGTGAGACTGCTTTCAGCTGCCTGTAGAAGGCCTCATCAACTTCCTCGCCTTGATCAGGAGGTCTGTAGTAGACCCCCACAACTGTATCACCCACACCAGCCTTCCCCTTAATCCTTACCCACAAACTTTCAACTTGCTCCTCATCAGCCCCTGCACAAAACTCAACACATTCTAGTTGCTCTCTCACATAAAGAGCAACTCCACCACCTCGCTTCCCCGCCCTATCTTTCCGAAAAAGCACATAACCATCCATGGCCACGTTCCAGTCATGTGACCTATCCCACCATGTCTCTGTTATCGCTACCAGATCATATCCCTTAGCCCGAACACAGACCTCTAACTCTTCTTGCTTATTCCCCATGCTGCGTGCATTAGCATACAGACATTTCAGGAAACAAGCAGAGTGCACTGGTGGGACTAAATCCTCCCTAGACCACCTGCCTTCGGATCCTGGTTCGTTCTTATGTTTGTCCCTACCAGCCCCAGTTTTCTCCCCTTCCCCCTTCACATCTAGTTTAAAGCTCTCTCAATGAGCCCTGCTAAGTCCTGCCCCAAAAGCCTCTTCCCCCTCTGGGACAGGTGCATCCCACCTGCCACCACCAGGCCAGGTGTCTCATACAGCATTCCATGATCAAAAAAACCAAAACCCTGTCTTTGGCACCAGTCTCTTAGCCACTCATTGACCTGTAAACTCTTCCTATATACCTCCCCACCCATTCTTACAGGAGGGATGGAGGCAAACACTACTTGCGCTCCAGATCCTCTAACTAGCCGTCCCAGGGCCCTGAAGTCCCTCTTCATTGTCCTTACATTTCCTGAGATGATTTCATCACTGCCAACCTGAAAAATCAGCAGTGGATAGTAATCAGAGGAACCCACAAGATTAGGGAGTTTCCTTTTAACATCTCTAATCCGAGCCCCAGGGAGGCAACAGACCTCCCTGTGGGATGGGTCTGGTCGACAGATGGGCCCTTCTGTCCCTCTCAGAAGGGAGTCACCCACCAAAGGGACCTGATTGTTTTCCTTGGCATGCATTAGGACACATCTAGAGTACTATGTCCAGTTTTACATCCTCGTTCAGATTATTAATGCCTTGGAAGAAGTTTCATTTACTTCAGCTGCTAAATAGGCCACTACAAAATTCTCAAGGAAACAAATCTCTTTTGTTTTAATTAAGAAGCTAGCAGGTTTTGTATGTAATCTAGCTATCTATCTCCTACTCCCTAACTTACCTGCAGTTTGTCCATGCCTTTTTGATTTATAACTACAACTGCTAATGGGAAATAATGGTCACAAGGAAGAGAAGGATGAAATCTCAAACTGAATACTAACAGAGAAAAACAGAAAAAAAGAAACAGGAAACTGTACATAAGCACATATCTTAGTACAAGTGCAACATATTGTTACATGTTATAGTATGTGTTCAATAACATAATAATATAATAAATAATATATATTCAGTAATATATTATACATATCCAATAATATATTCAGCTCATGTAAGTGAGATACATATATCAAATTTTTCATTACCTTATTTACTAATCATGTGGTGGTTTTAAATAAGAAAGAAAACAGAAGGCATTAGAAACTTGGGTTCAAATTTGTGCCATCAACCTGTTCAAATACAAAGTAGTTACTGCAGCCTAGACATTGCAACTGAAACTATGTTTGTTAAAACTGATGAGACGAAACTAGGAACTGGTATAAAAACTGACAGAATACATCAGCAAATGCTGAAGTAGATATATCTGTTTCTGATAAATTTGAATCACAGTGATGTTCATTACCATAAAATTGGGAAATTACTAAAAAGGGTACATATAGAAAAAGGTGCTGGGAGTGGGGTTTTTTTGTTTTTTGTTTGTCTTCTTGGGGCATTGGGTTTTTTTTTGTTGTTGTTAGGTATTTTTATTTAGTTTTTCTGTTTCACTTTTTGGTGGGTTTTTTTTTCCGTTTTAATGTGAAACCAAGATCAAACAAGCCATTCAACCTTGGATTTGAGATAATAAGAGCATGGTAAACTAAAATGTGAAAGTGAGGGCATATAAGGATATGTATAAAAAGGTATACTCAAAAAGCAGGAGAACAGTGCATGAATTTAGTGAAAAAAATGGTTTATAGAATGGCATGTATGAGAAAATACTGGAAACAACAATTAACTAGGAAATATAAAGAGAAATCTGGAAATATAAGTGAATTTCAATTAAAGATTAAAAAAGATGATATAATGTTTATATAATCCAGGTGTTGGAAAATGGTGACAAGCCTTTTGTTCAGTCTTCAAATAAATAACAATGTACAGAGAAGTATTTTAAAATGGAATAATGGCTTTATAAAATTGGACAAAATAGCTGTGTTTCAGTCTTTAGAGAGCAAATAAAGCAAACACAATAGTCTAAATCAGGCTTACCATGAAACACCAGTACTCAAAGTATAGGCCCATTTGAAGTCTGAATTTTTTATACAATGGAACAAACCTGTGGACTGCCTGTTCTATTAGATTACCTCTCCTAGATGTACTAAATGTTGCAGTGACATGCTGATTTCACAGATCTGGTAGTTTACTTAAAACCTGTTGGCTGTATGACTGGAAAGCAGCTTTGCAAGGAAAACCCTGGTAGACCTGGCGTGCACCACGTTGAGCGCGTCTTGTGGTAAAGAGGCCTAATGGAATCCTGGCCTGCATTAGGAATTGTTACCACTGGCCAAGGGTGGTTATCCTCTGCCTCCTCTCAGCACTAAGATAATGAAGGGACTGGAGGATCTTTCATGTGGACAAAGGCTGAGAGAGCTGGGATGTTTTGCCTGAAGAAGTAAAGGCTCAGGGAAATATCATCAACTTGTACAAATACCTGAAGGGGAAGTGCAAAGATGACAGCACCAGGCTCTTCCAGTGGTGCCCGGTGACAGGATTATAGGAAATAAGCATAAACTGAAAAGTTTCTGAAGTTTGAATATCAGGAAACACTTTTTCTTTGTGAGGGTGATGGACCACTGACATAGGTTGCCCAAATATGTCTGGAGTCTCCCTTCTTGGGAATATTCAAGAGCCATCTGGACATTGTCCTGAGCAGACTTCTGTAGGTGACCTTCCTTAAGCAGAGGACAAACTGGACAACAGGAACTCAAGACGTTCATTCCAAACTATTTATTTTGATTTTATACAACTAAAATTAGTTCAGTCTTGGGCAAGCCTGTGAATAAGTAATTAATGTTTATAAATAGCAGCAACATTTTCTGTATTTGTGCAGGAAGTCGTAGAAGTAGATGCTATGCTCTTACAAATACCGACCAATTTAAATACTTGTGGTTTATTATCCCTACACAAATCTTATCTAAGAATTGAGACTTCATTCTTAAAAATGCTTATAACTGAGTATCTGAAAGTTGTGTGGTTTTCAGAGGTGAAATATTTAGAAATTAATTCCCTCCTGCAATTCTAATCTGAGCAACCTAGTTGCTTATATTTGCAACATAATACAGTAATTTGGTACTGATATATATATATATATATGAACCCTTCATAAATGTGGCTGTGTATTATGCATGAGTTTAGCATAATATTAACAATTCAATTAAAAATTATAATGGCTTTATCACTGTTCTTAGATCAAAGGACAAATTACTTGAGAATTCACTTAAAAGGTATTGCTCTAAAATGCTGGTAGTGTGTGTTGTTTAATCTAGAATTATTTATCTTGGTTTATATTTTGAACTAAATTCCTCAATTTTTGTCTTTACTGCAGTGTTTCTGAGTGATTAATAACTACTGATAGTATTTGGGCTTGCCTAACCCCAGTGTCAGTAATCGAACTGCAGAAGCAGATGTTACCACACATTTTCTTGTGCTGTAGTATTGTTCTGCAATTCATTTTGATTCCCTATGAAGTAACAGAGTGTGGCAGCCTCGGGCTAGCCAGTGAAAGACTGCCAGCTGTTGAACAGTTTGGGTTGCAACAGAACTTTAAAGATCATCTAGTCCAACCCCCTGCCATGGGTAGCGACATATTTCACTAGACAAAACCACCCTTGGCCACTGGTAACAATTCCTAATGCAGGCCAGGATTACATTTGTTGCTCAAATCTCCATGCAATCTGACCTTGAACATTTCTAATGATGGGACATCCACAGCTTCTCTGGGCAACCTGTGCCATTGACCACTCTCACTGTAAAAAAATGTATTCCTTACATCCAATCTAAATCTACCCTCTTTTGGTTTAAAATTTTTACCTCCTGTCCTGAAAATAAAATGAAAAAGTAAAATGTTTCTCTTCATCTTTCTTACAGTTCCTCTTTAAGTACTGAAAAGACACAATTCTGTCTCCCAGGAGCCTTCTCTTCTGCAGGCCAATCAACCTCTGCAGCCTTTCTTCATATAAGTGTTTCAGCCATTGTCATGGCCATCCTCTGGGCCAGCTCTAACAGGCTGTCCTGTTTTAACATCTGCCAGACTTTCAGGTCTGTGGGATGCAAAATGTTCAGTGCCATGGACTTGTGTGAGTTCAGTTTCCTCAGGTGATCTTGAACCTGACCCTCTCTTACCTTGCCTTGAGATTCAAGGTCTTGACCATACAGGAAGAGCAATTTCCAGTAAAAACTGAGGCAGATAAATTGTTGAGTATGTCACCAATATCCATGTTGATGTCTCCCATCCTGTTTACCACAGGTGGTACATTTTTTTTAATCTTCTTGTTCTGATCAATTTGACTGAAGAAGGCATTCTTACTATGGTCCACATTCCTTGCTAAATTCAGTTTTCACAGTGCCTTAGTTTTCCTAATCCCATCCCTACATATCTGTGCAGTGTCCCTGAATTCTTTCAGGATAAATATACCTTGGTTTCAGTGCCTGTGTGTTTCTTACTTACACTTTAGTTTGGCAAGGAGTTTAGTTTCCTTACTCAGCTATGCTTGTCTCCTGCCTTCCTTGCCTAATTTCTTAGACAAAGGAATTTAGAGCTCCTGTGATTTAAGGAAAACATTCCTGAAGACCTGAGAGCTCTGTTCTGTTCCTTTATTCCAGAGAGCAGTTTTCTGGTGGGTCCCATTCCTTAAACAATTGAAAGTTATGAAATTCAGTATCCTGACTTTCTTTTTCACCTAGCCCATATCCTTTAAGGATCTGTATTCTACTAGGGCACAGTCACTGCAGCCCAGGCTGCCAGCAATCTTGATATCCTTAATAAAGTCTTCCGTGTTGGTAGGCAACAGGTCCAGTAACACTTCACTTCTTATCAGGCTGTTTATCACCTAGATGAACTAGTTATCCACAATGCACTTCTGGACTACTAAGAGTTTGTTGTGCAGCTCTTCCAGCAGATCTCAGGGTGATTTAAATTTCCTTGCTAGAACACAGGCTCCTTCTTGAAATAAGAACACTTCATCAACATCTCCCCCTTTATCAAACAGCCTGTAGTAAATAGCAACCATGAGATTTCCTTTGTCAGCTCGGTCTCTAAGTTTTACTCCTAAATTCTTTACCTGCTAATTGCTGTTTTTGAAAGACAGCTCTTTACGGTCAATCCATTCTTTTACATAAATGTAAAAGGCTGCCCCTCCACACCTCCATCCTTGCCTATCCCTTCTGAACATTTATATCCATCAATTTCAGTGGTCCTATCATGTGATTTGTCACACCAGGTTTCAAAGGTAGCAATTAGATCATAGCCTTGTAGATCTGTAGCTGCACATTGGCTCCCAGCTCCTACTGATTCTTACCCAGGCTACATAACTTGGTAGAGAGATGTTCCAGTTGGGCTATTAACTGTGTAACTTCTGTAGAGAAACACACCATAATTTTTTTTCTAGTGGGTTGACCTTCACTGGTCACCAGGTGCCCACTAACTCATAGTCTCAGTCCCTGTCCTCAGCAGGACAGGTGGAGGAAATAAGATAGAAAAACTCATACGTCAAGATAAAGAAAAGGATATCACCACACAAATCCTGTCACAGGCAAAACAGGCTTCACTTGGGGAGCATCAATTTAATGTATTGCCAATTAACAGCAGACTAGGATAGTGAGAAATAAAAAACAAAACTAAAACCACTTTTTCCTTTCTCCTCCTTTCTTCCTGGACTCAACTTCACCTATGACTCTTCTACATTCTGCCCTCTATAAGCAGTGCAAGGAGATGGGGAAGGAGGGTAGCAGTCTGTTCTTAACACTTTCCACTTCCTCCTGCACATTTCCCCTGCTCTAGTATTATGTCCTTCCCACAGAATACAGTCCTTCACAAACTTCTGAAGTGTCAGTCTGCCCTGTGGGCTGCAAGAACATAGAATCACAGAATCATCTGGGTTGGAAAGGACCTCTGAGATCATCAAGTCCAACCCTTGATCCACTACCACTGCGGTTACCAGACCATGGCACTGAGTGCCACATCCAGTCTCTTTTTAAATATCTCCAGAGATGGAGAATCCACTACTTCCCTGGGCAGCCCATTCCAATGTCTGATCAACCTTTCCGTAAAGAAATTCTTTCTAATATCCAACCTAAACTTCCCCTGGCACAACTTGAGACCATGCCCCCTTGTCTTGCTGATAGTTGCCTGGGAAAAGAGCCCAACCCCCCCTGGCTCCAGCCTCCTTTCAGGGAGTTGTAGAGAGCGATGAGGTCTCCCCTGAGCCTCCTCTTCTCCAGGCTGAACACCCCCAGCTCCCTCAGCCTCTCCTCACAGGACTTGTGCTGGAGTCCCTTCACCAGCCTGGTTGCCCTCCTTTGGACCTGCTCCAGGACCTCAATCTCCTTCCTGAACTGAGGGGCCCAGAACTGGACACAGGACTCGAGCTGTGGCCTCACCAGGGCTGAGTACAGGGGCAGAATCCCTTCCCTGGACCTGCTGGCCACGCTGTTCCTGATCCAGGCCAGGATGCCATTGGCCTTCTTGGCCACCTGGGCACACTGCTGGCTCCTGTTCAGCTTCCTGTCAATCCAGACTCCCAGGTCCCTCTCTGCCTGGCTGCTCTCAGCCACTCTGTGCCCAGCCTGGAGCTCCCCATGGGGTTGTTGTGGCCAAAGTGCAGGACCCGGCACTTGGCCGTGTTGAACCTCATCCCGTTGGAATCAGCCCAACTCTCCAGTCTGTCCAGGTCCCTCTGCAGAGCCCTCCTGCCTTCCAGCTGATCCACACTCCCCCCCAGCTTAGTGTCATCTGCAGATTTGCTGATGATGGACTCAATCCCTTCATCTAAATCATCGATTAAGATATTAAACAGAACTGGGCCCAACACCGATCCCTGGGTGACACCACAGGTGACCGGCCGCCAACTGGATCAGCACCGTTCAGCACCACTCTCTGGGCCCGGCCCTCCAGCCAGTTCCTAACCCAGCACAGAGTGTCCCTGTCCAAGCTGTGGGCTGACAGCTTTTTCAGGAGAATGCTGTGGGAGACGGTGTCAAAGGCTTTGCTGAAGCAAACATGAACATGGCACAGTCCTTCAGGAATGAAGTGCTCCAGTGTGGGCACTACATGGTACAGGGTTCCTACCAGAAAAACTGCTTCTGCATGGGCTCCTCTTCATAGAGTGAATTCGCTGAAAACCTGCTCCAGCTTGGGCTCTCCACAGGCTGCAACTTCCTGCAGGGCATATTGACTTTCTCTGTCATGCAGACTTGCATGGGGTGCAGGGGTATTGTTGCTACACCATGTGTAGCACCTCCTGCCCTTTATCCTTCACTGACTGTGGTGACTGTGTAGTTGTTACTCTGGCGTTTTGTTGGTCCTCTCTCACAGCTGCTGTTGCACAGAGGCACTACCACCAGCCTTGTTGACTGGCTGAGCTTTGGCCAGCTGCAAGTCCATCTTGGAAACAGCTGGAACTGCCTTTGTCTGACATGGAGATAATTCCTGTCTAGTCTTATACTAGATATCACCCCCACAGCACCTCTTCTGTTCCAGTACCAAAAACCTTCCGTGTAAACTGTTGTCAGTGTAAACAGAGGCATTCCACAGGTGTTTCCCTCAATGCCTAATGCAGCAGCAGCCCCTGTCTCTTCTATTACTCAGAATTTCATCCCCATTTCCCCACCAAGCCTGCTTTATAGTTCTTATAGGTACCATTAGGTACTTTTGTCTCTGTATGTGCTCATGGGCTATCTGTCCTTGAAGCAGGACTTGGGCTGTGGGCTGCAGTTTCAAGAACACCCCCACGGACTCCTTGTGCAAAGGTTTTATTTGCATCAGAAAATCACCTTAGAAACTGATCATCAACAAGGAAACTGTCTTCTCAACATCTACAGGTATTATATAACTGGGTAAAAATTTGCTCTGTTTTATGGCTGTTGAACCATGAACAAATCTGTGCCAGTGCTGGTGCCTTGGAAGGTTTCCAGCGTATGGGTGAAAGACGAATGCCAGGGTGTAGGTTTGTGACCTGTATTCCCCTTTCTAACTCTTTCCTAGCTCTTTTCAGACCACTTGTTGAAGACAACTTTTTTCAGTTGGTCTGTGTGTTTGCCAAAGGTCTGAGATCACCAACTTTTAGAAACTTTTCTGTGCTTTATATTGAGTTTTGTGATGAAAGCCTATATGGCAGACTTATCCCTGTGGTTCATCTGCTTTGTGTCAGCAGCCTTATGTTGGTTCCTTCCTTCTATTTGTGGCTAAATTTTAAAAGGAATTTTCAAACCTTTATAGAATAGATTCAAAGTCATTTTTCAGTTGCCAGTTTAGCTACAGCTCACTTGGTTTTTTGAACTGCTTTAACAACTGACTGCTATTCTTCTTGAATGAACTAGAAAAGTATAAGCAGCAGGCAAAATATATAAAAAGCTGCATTCACGTGGGTCTTCTCACTGTTAAAATGATAATTTTCCAAAGTCACTTGAGATGTACACAGTATGTATCCTTCCTACCACCTCTTTGATATTTGCTATAAAGTCCTCTTAATTACAGTTTTCTTAAAAATAATCATTTTACTATTATATAGATAAAATAAATGTTCAAAATGCAGTTTTCTTCACTGTGTGATACTTTCATTATCAGACTTAGTAGCATTGCAATGGAAAAACCTAAAACAGAGACTGAAAGGCTCTGAGGTCCTTCACCTGGCCTTATATTCTTTGTCTACCCTGAGAAGTCTCACAGCTGGGTGAATTCCCTGGCTCCTCTTCTATCTCTATGAGTCAGCCTCATTTTACAGCTTTGGAAGATACATTTTACCAGAATTCTACAAAAAAAAAAAAAAAAAAAAAAAAGAAATTAATAAAGCACCTCATCACTATTTACTCAGCTATGCAGTGTTTATGTGTCCATGGGAATATAATGTCTGTTTATATGTATGGGGATAAATATGTTCCTATGTGTCTATATGTAAATAAATATGCGTAGAATATGGAATTTTATATATTTTTACTTATACATTTTCTTATAAGTGTATATACTATAATACTTCTATTCAGAAGTCTCTGTTTATTTTTAAAGATTTTATTTTAAAATACATTGAATATAGGACAAGAAACTTAAAATAGAAGCCAAGAAATTGTTCCTTTTGGCATATTCAGATAAAAAATGAAAATGGAAGATGAAAGTACCATAAAGTACGAGAAACCTCAACACATGCAGATGTGACCCAAAGGCCAGTTGCTTCTGAAAAATATTTTCTCTATCATAAGCCCATAAACCATCTTTTCCTCAAAACTGATTCACATTTCTTAGTGTCTCAAGTATGAAGTAAGTGATAATAGTACCAGAACTACGTGCAATTGTTCTGGGAGATTTAAAAATTCTCTTAAGACCACAGCATTGTCTTAAGGCTAGTTCTTCTTCCTCTCCCCATAGATTTTTTAGAGACCATTGTCATGAAGACCAGGGAAGGTGTGATTTTTTTCTGTCCTTGTTTTTCTCTCTTAGCTGGGGAATATTAAAATAAGTGGATTCACAGTTGTTTCAGATGTTCAGGCTAAACAGTTGAAGAGACCAGTAGCCTGGCAGGGCACAGCATAAGTAATTCTATACCAAAAGCCAATAATAATAGCAGTGGAAAGTATTGAAATCAGTGGATTCATATGCTACATATACTATTTATCCTTTCTTTACCATATTTTTTTTTCTACCATAGATTACTCTCTTAGTTTGAGAGTAGCAGTATAAAAATTGCCTACACCTGTACTGATCGGAGATTTCCTGAGACACAACCAGCAGCTGCTTACCTGTTGTAATTGCAATGAGGAAGGAGTTGTATCAGTGGGGGGAGAAATGATGCAAATGGACCAGTTACAGAATCACAGAATATTTTAGGTTGTAAGAGACCTCTAAGATCATCTAGTCCAACCTTTGACCAGCACCACAGTCAGCTACTAGATCATGTCCCTAAAGACCAGGTCCAAATACCTTTTAAATACCTCCAGGGATGGTGACTCCACCAGTGTCCTGGGCAGGACATTTCAATGCCTGACAACCCTCTCAGTGAAAAAAATTTCCTAACATCCAGCCTAAACCTCCCCTGGTGCAGCTTCCATCCATTCCCTCTGGTCCTGTCACAATCCACTAAGGAGATGAGGCTTTTGCCCTCCTCGCTCCAACCTCCCTGGAGGCAGCTGAAGAGAGCAATAATGTCTTCTCTCAGCCTCCTCTCCTCCAGACTGAACAACCCCAGCTCCCTCAGCCACTCCTCACAGGACTTGTGCTCCGAGGTCAAACTGACAGGTCTATAGTTCCTCAGATCATCCTTTTGGCCCTTCTTGTAGATGGGCATTACATTTGTCAGTGTCCAATCTACTGGGACATCCCCAGTTTTCCAGGACTGTTGATAAATAATGGAGAGTGGCTTGGTGACCACTTCTGCCAGCTCCTTTAGTACTCTTGAGTGGATCCCATCTGGTCCCATAGCCTTGTGCACATCCATGCAGCACAACAGGGCACTGATCATTTCCTCCCAGACTATGGGGGCTTCATTCTGCTCCCCATCTTGGTCATCCAGTTCAGGGAGCTGTACCCTCAGGGAGCAATTGGCACTGATGAAGACTGAGGCAAAATGAGCACTCAGCAGTTCAGCCTTTTCCTTGTCCACAGTCACAAGTTTCCCTCCCATGTCAAGTAGGGGGGGGAGATTCTCCCTAGCTCTTCTTTTGCTATTTATGTATTTATAGAAACCCTTTCTATTCTCTTTAATGACACTGGCCAGATTCTATTCAAGCTGAGCTTTGGCCACTCTACTTTTCTTCCTACATATTTTTGTAGCAACTTTGTAATCTCCCCGAGTTTCCTGCCCGTCCTCCCATAGCAAATGGACTTTCCTTTTTTTCCTGAGTTCTGCCCAAAGATCCTTGTTTAGCCAGGCTGGTCTTTTACCATGACAACTTGTTTTCAGATGTACAGGTACAGTTTGTTCCTGTGCCTTAAATATTTCCCTCTTGAGGATTGTCCAGCCTTCCTGCGCTCCTCTGTACTTGAGGATTTTATCCCAGGGGATACCACTGTGTAATTTCCTCACCTTTTGAAAGTCTGGCCTCTGGAAGTACAGGGAAGGAAATACTATTGACCTCCCTCCTTATTTCCTGAAGAACTGAAAACTCAGCCTTCTCATGATCAATCATGGTTCCTTTCCATGGTGCTCAGTATAAAATGGTTTCTATGAGAGCTTCCTTCTGACCCCTGTAGCTGGTGTGCTGGCTGGTTTGGACTGGGGGACCAGATTGGGTCTTTGTCACCACTTTGCTGCTGTTTTAACTTGTGCTTCTGGATCCTATTGTCTTATTGGACAGGAGCACTGTTCATTGAGAGATGTTGTCTTCTCCTGCCTCTCTAGGAAAATCTGTGTGGCTCCCCCACATCTGCTCCTCAGTCCAGTTTGGGAATTTTCTGGTTGGGAACTGATTGCCAGCTGAGATGAGTGGATTCTGTATTTGCATATATATATATATATATATATATTTCACCATCATTATTATATTTACTATTTTGTTAAACCTCTTCTATTTTTTCCAACCTTAAAGTCTTTCTTCCTTATTTCCATTTTATTTCTGCTGGGAAGCAAGGGAGAAATAACAGCTAGCATCACTCACCTAATTATTGGCTGAAACCGTGACAATTGCTATTCTTTTTGTGAATTCTGTGAAATTTTCAGACTCATTGAATCCATCCACCTCTTGCAGAAATCCTCACCATAAAATGTTTATCTTTTTCTCTTTTATAATGCATTTCAAATACGTTTTTCTAGAAAAATTACTCATGAAAAGCAGTCTATGTTTAAAACAACATATCAGGCTTTTGATATTTCCAACAATTTTGAAAATGTTTTGCTCAAATAAGTGTTTCAAGACTGAAAGTCATGTGAAGCTCTTAATTTTTCACTTGAAATATTTGACCCATGTCATAAGAAAGTGACAAAAAGATGAAAAAAGCTTAAGTATTAACACGGGTGTTTTAAAAAATTAATTTCCTTTTTTAAAAATATGCCATTATAAATTAATCTGAGTAGAAAAGCTTAGGCCCTATTCACACACACACAGAGATTAAAAAATATGTTTCATTTTTGTTATTTTTTTCTAGTTCTCTTTTACGGGATTTTAAAAAAAATAAATTTTATGTATTTGGTATTTATGACAAGCTATCTTTAGATGGTATGAAGACAAATTTTGGTGTTTGTGAACACAAAAAATGAGTTCTGGAAACAAAATCAATATACAACCTTTGGAAAATTAATGTGTGAAATTTAAGAAATCAAGACCCCCAATAGATCTGTGCTATGACCTAATTAGAGTGTGATCCTGTACAGTGAAATACAAATGTTCTCACTTCTGTTGAATATGTCTTCAGACTACATAAATTTAATACAACATAAAAGAAATATCCTACTGGATTAGACCAAAGATCCATAGCCTATAATTAATTTTGTAGCAAATTACTAAAGAAAAAAAAGGATAGGAAAGCACAGTGCAATATTTATCCAGAATACTTTCCCTCTTTCTAGTGACTTGTGCATTGTCATTTTCTGTGGTAACAATAGAGTTCAAATATTATATTATTATATTAATTTACTCACTTTTTAAAGCATATGTTATCTCTTCATATCCTTAAAGCCTGTAGATCCATGAGAAATAAAAATATTGTCTAGAACCAATATTGTCTGGAACCATATCTGGATCAATTTTCTACAAAGTTCCTGAACATTTTCCCTAGGATATTCTGCTTGGTACAGGGGAATTTTTTTCATATCTTTGATTTTGAAATGGCTGCCCTGTTAATTCAGCCCCCTATGCACCTAGTGGTCACAGGCAGTTGGACATGGTGATCTAAGAGTTTTTTTCCAACCATGACAATTCTTTGCTTCTGTGACTATGTTTACGTGATTTGGTGTTTACTGTAATTGCAGTCTATGCAGAGCTTTTCTTGTCCTGCTTCAAGGTAGTCTGAGAAACAGTTCAGACACAGATCTTCGAGAGGACCTCAGTGAAGGGAATGGTAATCTCAAATGAATAAAACTTAAATGTTCATGTAACAATGGGAATTTGCCAACACTTCAAGACTAGAAGATCCCACCACCCTCTGCCCTGACTCTTGGACTGAGTGGAAAACCTGTCAAAATTACCAGCCCTTGGCAGATGTCACAGATGCCTGAGGGCAGTAGACATTGATGTTTGTGCACATGAATTACTCCCACTAGTAAGCCTTTGGGGAAGCAGTAGTCTTAATTAGTTCAGTGATCATAGAGCTGGTGCAAAAACTTAGGAAAAGGCATAGCAGTGACATAATGAGAATATGCTTCCTAGTAAAAAAACCGAAAACAACCTAGCAAACAGACAAAGCAACCATCCCCTTCACATTCCAACCAACCCCACTACTAACTGTACAAAAAACACCAAAAAACCCAAACCAAAACCAAAGACCTCTTACATGAGACGTATAGATTACTTCTTAACTAAAACTTGAATTTATAGGATCTGATTTAGAAATTTTGAATTCTCATGCTGATTTGTTCTCAGACAACGTATGTTCCCATGCCATCTTCCACTGGCTTTGTCTAGTTTTGAGGAAAGGAAAGTTATCTCATTGCTCTCTGCAGATTTCCGAGGAGGGGGAATGGAGAGAGAGGTGTTTATCTCTTCTCCCCGATATCCAGTGACAGGATGCATGGGAATGGTTTAAACCTGGATTAGAGGAGGTTCAGATGTGAAATTAGGAAACATTTCTGTAATGCTGTGGAGATGACAGCACAATGAAAATAAGAAAATTGTCTCTTGAATCAGCAAAATTACAGTCTGGCATGAGGTGGTGCCAGCATTATTTGCTCTGTCTAAAGGTTCTCCTCATCAATAGATGCCCCTTCTATAGTCCCCCAGGACTATAAGGATAAACTGCTAATCCTTATAGAGCTGCCAGACAGGTAATGCAAACTGGTATCAAATACAAGAACTAAAGAATTCTGGGAAATTCTGAATGCAAAGGGAAGAATTGCAGTTACCAATTTGCAACCTCTGGCAATAATTGATGAGAATAAATTTTTTACTATGAAAATTCAGAGGATAAAGGAGAAGATGCAACAGCAAGGAGCTGCAAACAACAGAGAGAAGGAGCAGAGGACCAGAGGACAGCAGTGACAAGCAGCAGCAGCAGTACCACCACCGGTAGTCAAAGAGACCGGAGGAGAGGTGCTGATTTCTCAGGAGGGTGAAAATAATGATAATCTGTTCCTTTCTTCTCCTTTTCTTTTCTTAAAATTTTCTCCTGGGGGTGATTAATTTTTTAAAAAAACTTCTTCCTTCATTTTTCTTCCATTCTTAACCCCTTCCTAAGACTCCTTTCCAGTGTGGTGTTCCTTTTCCCCTAAATAAACCCTTGTACGTCACTGAAACAATAAATCTACTATTTACATTTGCAATTTGAAGGACAAATATGTGCAGTGGCTAATATTTTCTCATAAACAAAATATAAAATAATAACATTTGTGGATCATGACAATTAATTTTACCAAGAGAGTAGTGAAACACTGGAACAGGATTCCTAAATAGGTGGTTGATGCCCCCTACCCTGTCAATGTTTGAGGCATTTGTACCATGCTCTTAATAAAATGCTTTAACTTTTGGTCATCCCTGAAGTGGTTAGGCAGTTGAATTTTATAATTGTTGTAGGCCCCTTCCAGCTAAACTATTTCTTTTTTCTTCTTCTCTTCTTCTCTTCTTCTCTTCTCTTCTCTTCTCTTCTCTTCTCTTCTCTTCTCTTCTCTTCTCTTCTCTTCTCTTCTCTTCTCTTCTCTTCTCTTCTCTTCTCTTCTCTTCTCTTCTCTTCTCTTCTCTTCTCTTCTCTCCTCTCCTCTCCTCTCCTCTCCTCTCCTCTCCTCTCCTCTCCTCTCCTCTCCTCTCCTCTCCTCTCCTCTCCTCTCCTCTCCTCTCCTCTCCTCTCCTCTCCTCTCCTCTCCTCTCCTCTCCTCTCCTCTCCTCTCCTCTCCTCTCCTCTCCTCTCCTCTCCTCTCCTCTCCTCTCCTCTCCTCTCCTCTCCTCTCCTCTCCTCTCCTCTCCTCTCCTCTCCTCTCCTCTCCTCTCCTCTCCTCTCCTCTCCTCTCCTCTCCTCTCCTCTCCTCTCCTCTCCTCTCCTCTCCTCTCCTCTCCTCTCCTCTCCTCTCCTCTCCTCTCCTCTCCTCTCCTCTCCTCTCCTCTCCTCTCCTCTCCTCTCCTCTCCTCTCCTCTCCTCTCCTCTCCTCTCCTCTCCTCTCCTCTCCTCTCCTCTCCTCTCCTCTCCTCTCCTCTCCTCTCCTCTCCTCTCCTCTCCTCTCCTCTCCTCTCCTCTCCTCTCCTCTCCTCTCCTCTCCTCTCCTCTCCTCTCCTCTCCTCTCCTCTCCTCTCCTCTCCTCTCCTCTCCTCTCCTCTCCTCTCCTCTCCTCTCCTCTCCTCTCCTCTTCTCTTTCTCTTTCTCTTTCTCTTTCTCTTTCTCTTTCTCTTTCTCTTTCTCTTTCTCTTTCTCTTTCTCTTCTCCTTTTTTCTATTCTGTACTCTACTATATTTGCATATTTGTATTATACTATTGTACTCTATTCTACTCTATTCTATTTCTAGTCCTCCCTTCCAGTTTTCCCTTGAGGAGTTCCAGAGGATCTTTTCTGAAATGATCTGATAAAGTGCACATGGTAAGTTTTTCTTCTTTCTAAGCCAATACTTTAAAAATCATGTCTGATATGATATCCCAAGGTTGCTGTGGAACACTGTCAGAAACTGATTTCCATTGGAAAATAAAAGATAGAAATCTTCATTCTCACTAAACAAACCGTTTCAGGACAGCTTGATTCATATTAAGTATGCCATATGACAAGGAATAAAGACCCTTACCAAGTCTACATTTAAGTACAGAGTTAATATAGGCAAGTACTGAAGAAGACAGAAAAGACTCTGACCCAGGCAGCAGATCCCAAAGCAGCCATGCTCCATCCTCTGGCTGTACTTCGATATCCAGATGGTAAGATTTCAAACACCTTAATACTACTGTAACCACTCCCTGATCTCAAAATTTTTGGAGTAGATAGAAGCAAAGATGTCTTGGAGCTGCTTTCTGCACAATTTCCTTAGCTACACTAATATATACCTTGTACCTCTTGTGATCCAGTATGTGACTTCTATGGTGGAAGCAGTAGCAGCTATATAACAGTATTTTTTCTTCATGTAGAACTGCATCTGAGAAGGAATAAAATATGTCATTTGCAGCTTTGGGCTTAAAACTGAGCAGCTGTTACTGAAGAATAAATAGTATTATAACATTTTATTATACAAGATTTAAAATGTCATGGCTACTAAAATAGTGGTATAATTTTGTATGTAAATGTTGGATTGGGGAAGGGAGATTGCACAACATTTTGGAGTACTAATCATGGAAAGCTAATAATTTTTATGGAGTCATGGACTAAGAGAGCTCAATAAAATTTGTCCATTTTACCTAGTTCAGGTTAATGAATTTACAGTATTCTCCCTGCAGAGAAATCTTGCTTGACTTGAGCAGCTCAATTGACAAGCAAATCAAGTTTTTTTTTTTATGTGTTTGGGTTTTTTTGTTTGTCTGTTTGGGTTTTTTCCTGTGAAGCACATAATACCTTGTTTGGGAGTATAAACCTATGCTATTTGAATTCTAATAACTTTTTTTTTTTCTTTTTTTTTCTTTTTTTTTTTTTTTTTTTTTTGGTGTGCGAAAAAAACCCCAAACAAACTATAGGTTTAGCACACATACAAAAGTATCACTTGTTCTCATCTTCTGTTTGTTGTGAACTGCCTTGGGTACACAGAAATTCTGAATCCACAGCCTATAAGGAAGTAATGATTTATAAAATAATAGCATAACTGCAGGTCTCAACATTTTCTCTTTAAATGTCTTTTTCTGAAAAGAAAAACATGTTAGCTATGATGAAAGAAAGCCACTATTAAATTTTGTCAGGTGGTTTGTATTTTATATGACAAGACACTATGCAGTTTCCAAAGAAATGAAGAGAAAAATTCAATGTTTTGACCATTATCCTGGATTTAATCTGTATAATAATTATACAAAATTGTAGTTTGTTTCGTTGTACAGTTTCTCTGATGCACCTGTAGATTGCTTGCTTGCAAAATTGCTTCAGAGTTTCTGCAATGAATTTTTGTAGAATAATGAAGGTGCTCTCTTTTATTTATTCTGAAACGTGAGAGGGAAGAATAAATTTTATTGTTTGTTCCTGCAAATCTTTCATGTCTTCTGTGTATATGAGTAAGGCAATGTACACAGAATGATGAATGTTTTACCTGTACAATATATTCTTGGTTGAAAGGTTTTGCTTATAGAATTCCTCGAAAATACTTATTATTTTCCATGAAATGTTGCACAATTTAAATTTTTTCAAACTTTTAATTTAGAGAATTAATAAGCTGTGATTATATAATCTGATTATAATGCATGTTAGCCACTGCAGTGATCTGATACCATGTTGATTTCAGTGGGAACATAGATTTATATCAGTGAGGATTAGGCTCACATTCTTCTATATTTTTGGGTTTTTTTGTTTTTGTTTTTCCTAGTCCTAGCAAATACACCTCTACATGACTATTTGAAATCCTGACCACTTACTTTACTTTGCAACATGTATTTTGATATTTTATCTTTTATGACTGTTGTCATGTATATTTTTAAAATAAAATTTAATTAAAGCTTACAGCTCTCCTTTGATTCAATAAAATATTACTGATACTAGTCAAGTGTTCAATGGAAGACATAGATCACAACAAACAAGTATCCACAGAAATGTCATGTACACTTTGTTTCCAAATTGCAGTACCATTACAAGACTGCTTTGCTGAAAATGCCTACAAGCAAATTTAATCAGTCAGTTAAATGAAACTGCCAGAAATTTAGGAAACATTTTTTTTAGTAAATTATAGCCTTAGGTATTTCTTAATTCGCTTTGTGTAACTTCAACTGGAAACCCTTTTCATAATATTCCATTTGTCCAGCACGGATGAAGGTCACTTTACATTTGTTTTTATCTTGTTGCTGTCTGTCTGTTTCACAGCTGTTTGAATTTTAATATGAAGGAAAGTGATTGGAGGGATTCATTGAAAAAGAAAAAGAAAAAAAGACATTTAGGAGTTTCATAATAAATCTGTTCTTGCCAGCAACAGAATGAGGATTATGTTTTTGTTTCAAATTGTAGATTATGGAAATTAATGCTACAGACTGGGTCTAAAATTATGGTAATTATATCCATGTTAACCAAATTTCCTTGTACGTTAGAAAGTACAGAACTACAGCTCAGACATGATATCCTTGACTTACAGCATATTTGCTCACAGTAACCCTCCTGTTGGAGAATATTTGAATGGTCTATTAAACCAGAAAAATGTTTCAGAATTAACAATGGCATCTAAAAAAATAGAAAAGGGGAGGTAAAAAATTTTTAAGCAGGGCTGCTGAAGAGCTACAGTACTTATTAAAACATACATAGACTTTCACGTACATTGTGTGGTTAATGGCTTGAAAACTGCAGCCTTTTCTTCACTTCTTTTGAAGATTTATATTGAAAAACAGTATACTGGAATGCATCTTAAACTTTTTGACATTCCACTTTGCACTATCATTATTTGTTTGTGTGTGGAGTGCAGAATTCTATAGGAGGAAGTACTGAGTAATCACAGAATGGAAACGAGGTTAACTTGATTAGCACATAGAAAGGGACAACTGATAAAAACAAATTCACCCATTACCATTTGTGGTAGAGCCAAAGTAGTCCGTGTTTTCTATTCCATGGAAGAAGAAGAAGGAACTTTTTTAACAAATGTGTTTGGTTCTTCCTCAGATCAAGAAGAACTAAAGAAATGTCAGGTTGTCATATAAACATACACCTCATGAAGTGATCTGCATGATCACAGACTCACTCGAATCATTAGGAGGTCATGGTCTCTTCAGTCATAGTCTATCTGGCACAGTCGAGCCACCTACAGCTTGGAATTTACTCCAGCAATGCAGCTGGAATCTGAGTACAGAGGCCAGAAGATGGAAAATTGCTTTAACTGTATTTAATCCTTGAAAACCTCCACATCAGAATTGTTTGAGCAATCCACGTGAGCACAATCTCTGACATATAAAAAATTTCTGCAATAGGAAGCAGTTTAGCAAATGCAGAAATACGGAATCTTCATGTCATTTCCAAACAGTATCTATTCGTGAACTCTGACACTCACAATGATTAAGGGAAATCCATATCATTTTTGTTCCATGAAATCACATTACCCTCGGAAGACACCTACACAGCCCATAGATCCAAGAATACTCCCAGCCCAAAAGCTGTGATTTGACTGTTTGGAGAATGACATTATTAAGTTTCTTTAATCTGTTTTCTCTGAGTGCCAGCAATCCCACCTTACTGAGTTAAATCTTTGAACACTGCATCTATGCCAAATTACATTAGTTTCTGAAGATAGAGAAATAAGGTGTCATTTCCAATTTGACAAAAGGCAAAGTAGATGTAATTTCCTAATCTAAATTATTTCTCCTCATCTAAAGGAGGCAGTCTCTGAGTATATCTACATTAGCAAGTAACACATGGCAAACAAGAATAAACCCATAGTATAAAGCAAGGTGGTGGTGAGTATGTGACATCTGTAGTGTATATGTCTTGATGATTTTATTTCTGAATGGTTCTAGATTGATACTGTATTCTGAACTTTCATTAGCAGATGCGATCTATCTTCTAATTTTCTTAATACCAATGGAATCTAGTTTGAAAACTGCCATGTCACTATCTGATTTTTTATAAAAATATGTAATGTGCATGATTCACTTCAAAACCTGCTCATAAACAGAATAGTAATATAGAGACTCTGTTTACACCTCTTATGATATGGTAAAATTGCATAAACAAAAGGTATAATTGCTTATTACAGGGATGAAATCATACACAATAAAAATTTTGTTGAACAAATAATGTATAGATGTATCACTGTGCTGAGAGTTGTTTAAACATTTTTTTCCTATAGTCTTAAAAGTAGAAGAAAATGTGCTGCCTATGATTATCTGCATATGAGGCATCCTATAATATCTACAGATAGATTTAACATTCTTTAATTTTTTTTTAACATTCTTTAGTTCAGTGCAGAAATTTGGTCACAACATATAGCTTTAAGGATTCTATATTTCCAGATGATTTTACTAATTTTTCATTGTACTATGTAACAACATTTGAAAAAAATAGTTCTAATAGTCTCTGTCAAATGAAATAGCCTGTAATTTTCTTTTTCACTGGGCAGTTTTCAGAACAATAGCCTCTTACTTATATCTGACTAATAGCATTACACTTTTTACACTGAAAACAATGGCCACTTGAGGAACTAGAGTTAAGTGAATAATTGACAAATTAAACTCTTTCAGTGAACAAGAAGCCCATCAGCAAAGCGTAAGTGAAAAAAATCTTTGTGAATAATTCTAGATTTGTAGGCTGTGAGCCATTATTTGGTTAATGATTTTTGTCTGTATAACATTTTGTCTTACTAGGTCCTTTTGATATGCTATATGAATCACATGGTACTGTTTTGTACCACAGATGTATGGATTACGTTTTCTAGAGCAGTGCTTGCCTTTCTTAGATAAAAACTTGTTACCACTTGAGAATTTGTAGGATTTATTGAAAACTTATTGTACCCATCAAACTTGTGAATAATTTTTCATTTGTTCAATATGCAGGAAACATAAATATGGAAGAACTTTTTTCTTCATGATAGGTGACCATGCTGTCCTCCTTATGTATTCATATGGTGACACTGGGGTACTTTGCAATTCACATTTAATATTTTCTCATTTTTTGTCTCAACTGTTTTTTCCAAAGGATTGCCAAGATTTTCCCCTGCTTTTCAAATGGAAAGTTGCATTATTAAAAGATTTAGACAATAACCAGAATAACCACTGTTTTATTCATGCCTATATGAACCCCTCTGTGAACACTAAGCTTGAATTTCATTTTTTAAATTTAAGTGCATTTGCTCTCCCAGCTCTAAAGGCAGTCTGAATCGTGTCATGTGCCAAAGATCTATGGAAGAGAAATTCAAGAAGCAGATGATATCACTGTCACAGTTTGGAACCTTATCAAAATCTTCTAGTGATTTTCATCAGTTTATGCCACATAATAGATTTTTATTTATTTATTACATATTCAGCGCAATTTTTTTTTTTTTTTTTTTTTTTTTAATGAGAAACAGGGGTAAGGGATAGTACGGAGAACTTGAAGATTGGTAGACAGTTTGAGAAAACAAAGTGTATGAGTTACTTTAAAATAGTGGTGCTGAATAATGATAGAAGTATTTGAGACAGGGAATTAATACTTGTCTTACAGAAAGCAGAACTTAATAATTCTGCCTTCCTAAGTGAGCTGCTGATGATTGTACACTTTCTACTTTAGACATCCTGTGATATCTTTGTTTGCTTCAGTAGGCAGATATTCTCTATGGTGCCAGTCCTGAACCTCAGACATCTGTCTCATCAAGGAGTCACTGTCAGTAAATGAAATTTTGCTGCTAATATGTCACAGCTTTCTGCAAGCTGATGTGCAGGCTCACATCAGCATTTCTTTGAGATTCATTTTACTAAACAGAACCCCAGACAGACTGCTCCCATAAAAATTCCATTTCTCACAGTTTAAAGACTGAGAGGAGGGTTGGATGATTAGCTCAGAATCAAGGTGGTTAATATCATTATGTGGAAGGACCAACTATCTACATGATTTCTCTTTTGGAGATTATGTATAATTATGACAGACTGTGACAAATTTATTTTTCAGTTTTGACAAAAAATAAATAGCACACAGAGACAGAAATACTTAAAGGAAAAGTCAATGTATGTATTACCTTCCTTACTCTTGACATTCCCCTCAGCCCCACATATATTGATTAGTACCTCCCATTCACTTGGAGAAATAGGTAGCCCCTGCAGGCTGCAATTTCCATCAGATTTTCTGTTACACATCTCTCTGTGGGACTGACCTCTCCATGGTTTAGCTTTTATGAAGTACAGATTCTTTGTTTGGTGTTGATATGAATGATGCTCTGTATCATTTTTAAACTAGTTTTCAATTTTACTATACCTGACAAGTTTCTCTAAGAACATCTTTCAAACAATAGCCAAAGGTCCATTGTAGGCACAGAAAAGATTTTCCAGCACCTGTAATACTCGTCTTCTATACTAATTAAGGACATTAAAATTACATCTATTAATCACAGTCAAAATGGCAGAGCTGCAAGAATTTGAACAATTCCCAGAGGACACTGATGCTGTCTTCTTACTCTTCCATTTCTTCTACTATCCAGCACTTGATTTCCTCTTGCCTTCAGCTTCTAAGTAGAATCCTCTCAGAGTAAGCAATTGCCTGCAAACTGTCTGTTTAGCCAGATCCCTTGTTTCCAGTTTGTTGTTTTACATCTAAAATGGAAAAGTCTTTGGGAAAATATGCTCTTTTCAGCAATGCTTATGTAATATTTAATTTTATGAGGTCCTTGTCTATGTTTTGCAATAATATTAGTTATTATTCACAATTAGTGCATAATAATAAGCGTTGACTGTGCACAAATAGCAATGAATTCTGAGGGAAATATTGACACGCAAGTGCCTGGTAGAAAGAAGTACCAAAGGGTCAGCAAGGGACTTAATTTCTCATGGAAAACTTAAAGTAGACTTATTATTTTTCAGTCCATTAAAACACATCTTATTTTGGCAGAGCCTGTACTAACGAGTGGGATGTGATAGCACTCAGGAGAATAGTCATATTTGTGTTGTTCACACCAATTTCTGATTAAAATAGCTTCTCTCAGTGATTTTCAAAATCAACCTGCTTCCTACAAAAAGTTGCACTTTATAAGTTTTGAGCCTGAAGCTATTTGCCAGTGCTTAATCATAATTCAACAGAGCAGGTAACTTCCAAAAGTCCATGGCCTGCTAGTCAGTGTAAATTTTCCTGTATGTCCTCCTAGGGCCACCCTTTCTCTTCAGCTTAGCTGCATGTCTCCCTTTGCCCATTTTGTGGTATAAATGTGGTCACCTCTGCTGCAAATTGTTACAAAGGTGAACTTCTGCAAGGGGGGAAACTTCTACTTGTTCTTCCTTTAGAAAAGTCAGCCCAAAGAAGCATTTTAATTTGTCCTCATATACTAAAGAAATCTATAGTGATGCAGAGGTGTGAAGACATCTTTCCCATGCTTTGACCAATTTTTAAGTTGGTGGATTTGTTTCTTTATAAAACTGTTGCTCATCTATACCGTGATGAGACTCTGTGATACTCAAGTTGAATCTGATTTTTCCTTCTCTCTCTTCCTCTTCCTCTTCCTCTTCCTCTTCCTCTTCCTCTTCCTCTTCCTCTTCCTCTTCCTCTTCCTCTTCCTCTTCCTCTTCCTCTTCCTCTTCCTCTTCCTCTTCCTCTTCCTCTTCCTCTTCCTCTTCCTCTTCCTCTTCCTCTTCCTCTTCCTCTTCCTCTTCCTCTTCCTCTTCCTCTCTTTTTTTTTTTTTAGCCTTTGGAATGAGTGCATCAGAGGAAAGTCTCCCATTTCTAAATCCTTACTTTATTTGACTGATTTAATTCTAAATTAAAATAGAATAGAATAACTTAGAAAGAAAACAAGCTCTTGTAACACCTTGAAACAGCCTGAACAGAAGGCTTGGAAAGAAGTCCTGTGTTTCCTGTCTCTTCATCCTTCCCTCTGGTTCTGATATGCAGTTTCGAGTCTTACTGTTTCCTGGTAGACACCTACTCAAATCCCCCTGTGTCCTTAGGGAATTTTCATTTTTTTTCTCTCATATTTTAGGCTCAGTATTCTTCCTGCAAGAAGAATCTCAGATTCTTCCTGCAAGAATATCATACACTTCTGTGAGATATCTAAGTGCTGCCTTTCTCCAGAGCTGTTGTTTCTGTTTATGTTCATCTGGTGAGAGAGAAGGGATTTCTCTCCATCCTACAATACCAAAAATTTCTTTGTGCACAGCCAGAGAGAAGCAAACAGATATTTCTTCTTCATGGCCATCCTCTTCTTAATAAAATAAATGCATCACAGTAACCACACAGTAAGTGTTGAGGAAACAAACCAAACTTCTCCACAATTTGTCTTATACACCGAAAGATAAGTAGTTCTGAATGCGAATGATTTGCCATCAAATATGGGTAAAGCATAAAAATTGAATCAAACTCTTTTTCTCTAATAGCATTAGGTCTGGCACCAGTCTATATATTGACAAAATCGTTCCTATGCCAGTCTTGTTTAGATTACTGGGCTTCTAATAGGCATTTGCTTTCATCAGTGATGCTGAGACGATTAATCTAATCCAATTGCTTCAAGGCAAGGCAGCCTAGTGTGCTGTTTTCTAAACCCTTTTCTTCCTTGATCCAACCTGTAAAATAACATCACCATAACGAGTTTCTAAGTTAAATATTGGAAATGTTCTAATTGCTTAATATCCTCTAATGGAAGTGTGAAAGCACATATAAAATTAGATGCAATTACTATTGTTCCCTGAAATTAGGTCCAAAATACACTTGATTTGATTCATTGCAAAGTTTTTAAGGCTTTTTTGACTATTTCAAAACTTTTCCAGGTGCTTACTGACAGTTTGTTTAGAGATTTCTGTTATAACAAAGCTCTCCTAAGAGACTCAGAAGTATTTTTTCCTCTATTCTTTATAGATTAGATTGAGCTTATTGTTGCCAGTCCTACTAATGTATCATTGTATGTCATGGGTGAGAAAATAGTACTGAAATAACAATCACTGTGCACGCAAATAATGACCAGGACATAGTTTTTGCCATTAACAAACGTATTTAAGACATTCCTTTGATAACAAAAGTCACACCATCAAAACCATGGAAGAGCTGTACTTCTGAAGCAGAATTAGTCCTATGTGTAAAAATGACATTGATACCACTAAATAAATGTCAGAATAATTCTCCTCTTTTAGATGGTTTCTTTTTACAGAAATATAATTTCCCTGATTTAGACAAATATATTCCTGATTTACATTGTGGTAAGCAAGAAGGCAATATGACTCATGATTTATTTTCATGAGTCAAGCGTTCGCAACTTGCTAGTTGAGAACAGGGTGTTCGTGTTGACAGGCACCTAAATAGTTACTAAGGAAGCACAGGGTCTCTTATATAATAGCTTGTCTTAACGTGAGGCAAATATCCATGGACTGAGAAACAAGTGACATTAAGCAAACATAAAGACTGTTCTGGACTGAAGACAAAGAATTTAATTTGATGAATCAAATTAAAGTATAACAATGAATGTTGTCTGTGCCAAGAGGCAAGAAAGAATTGCAATTAAGAATTCACCCTATTATTAACCTTGAGTTATTTTTGGCATAATTTAAACAAATTACTAGGGGTTTTAATTGGGAAGTAGAGAGCCTGTGCCATGTTCATAATTTTCTACTTACTATGTGTGTCAGTAAAGAAATCAGCTATTATAGTAGCCAATAAAACACCATTGTTACTGACAGGATATAAATACTTTGATCGAAAGATTTGGAATACATCACACTTATTAAAGAACTTATGCATTATTATTCCTTTTATTATAAACATTTTGCATATGAGGATCTAAGACAAGAGATCTAATGAAACTTTCTTGTCTTTAAAGTGAACAAAATTGAAATTTAGCTGTAAGCCAAGACTGTAAAAATAGAAAATCAGTTTTAAGGCAAACATTAAAAAAGATTGCAAAAGATGACTATTTTTGCAAATGTATTTATTCTTGGGGAAAAAAAATTCCACAAGCCAAATGCATGCTAATTAAAACAAATTTTGAAAATTTGTTTTGTATATGAAGATGATAAGTAAAGAGACTACTATCTTACTGTACAGTCATATTTTATGGTACTGTCTCTATGGCATCAATCTTGTCTTCTGATGAACTCTGATGATGACCTACTAAATGTTACATATATTTTATGTGCTTCTTACGGAAATTTCTTAGTTCATACAGTCTAGGTAGTGACATCTTATGGGCCATACAACTTTAATAATTGAAACTCAACTTTTTACTTGCTGGTGTCTGGTAGGATCACCTTTTTTCAAGGGAGAAGGAGGTTTTTTCTCTAGACCTTGCAGGGCTCATTGACAGCTTTGAACTAGACTTAAAGATGTAGGGGCATAATAAAAGATTTTTCTGTGACAAGCGATGGGATGACATATCAAAGTTAGAGTTATGGGGTGCTAGTGAGGTCCCTCAGCTGGTTGCTCTGAGATGTGTTGGGTATGCCACAACACACTTGGACTCTAATGGAGATGAACCAGGGGCTCCTGAGGCTCTAGGAACCAACGGGAAAACACAAGTGAAATACTTGAAAAGAATTGAATGTTCATCTAAGACAATGACACTTTCAACAGTCCTGAACACAGCACGGGCAATAAACAGGAGTAGTTGAAATCCACCAGCCTGATAGAAAGCTGTGACTAAGTTGCTGTTTCTGGAATTTGTTGGGACAAATTGTCTGACTGGTGTGCAGCTATTGATTGCTACGGGCTGTTCAGAAGGGATACAGGAGTAAGAAAGGGTGAAATTGTTGCTCTCTACATCAAGGAATTAATAGAATGTGAGGAGGTATCTCTGAAATATAGTCACAAGCAGGTTGAAAGCTTATGGTTAAGATTCAGAGGTTGAGACAAGAAAGAGAACCTTGTGGTTGTTGTCTACTCCAGCTGTCCAATGAAAGAGAGCTTCCTGAAGAAGCCTTCTTACTGCAGCTACAGGGGGCATTATGCTCATGGGCTCTCGACCTGCTGGGGGACTTGCAATTACTCCAGCATCTTCTGGAAAACTCTCATAGGCAAACCACAAGACTCCTGGAGTGCGTGGAGGATAAATTCTCGAGCTGCATAATAGAGAACCCTACCATAGGGAGTGTAGTACTTGACCTTATGTTCATTAGCACAAGTGAGCTAATTGGTAATGTCAAGATTTGGGGCAACCTGGGCTTCAATGATGCAACAGTGATGCTCACTGGACTGGAAAACTGGTAAAAACAAACAAGGAGAAAGCTGAGATACTCAACATCAACAGCTTGCTTTTTTTTTTTTTTTTTTTTTTTTCCCCTCAGTCTATACTGGCAAAGTTACATCCTAAATCTCTCAAACTGATGAACCACAATCCAGGTACTGTGGGAGGAAAGTTTATCCCACTGTAAAGTAAAATCTTGTTCCTGACTACCTGAAGAATGTGAATATATGTGAATATATGTTAAAAGGAGCTGATGAAGTGCACCCAGAGTTCTGCGAGAATTGGCTGATGTAGCTGCAAAACCCCTTTCCATGATATTTGAAAAGTCATGGCAGTCAGGTGAAGTCCATCTGTGACTAGAGAAAGGGAAACATTGCATGCATTTTTAAAGAAGGTGGAAAAGAAGACCCCAGGAACTACTGACTTGTCATCCTCACCTCTGTGCATGGGGGCATAAGAAGGACAGAGAGGTAGTTTGTGACATCCAGATTGGCCTCAACAAGGGCAAATCTTTCCTGACCAACCTTGTAGACTTCTATGATGGAGTGACTTCATTAGTGGACAAGCAAAAATCTATGGATGTCACATATGTGGACCTCTGCAAAGTCTTTGACACAGTCCTTCACAACATCCTTCTTTCTGAATTGGAGAGATAAGGATTTGACAGGTGGACTGCTCAGTGGATAAGAAATTGTTTGGATGGTTGTATCTGTAGTAGTGATCAATGGTTTAATATCCAGATGGATATTGGTGACAAGTGGTGCTCCTCAGGGGTCTGTATTGTGACCAGGAATGTTTAAAATCTTCATAGGCAGCAAGATTGAGTGTACCATTAGCAAATTTGCAGATGACACCAAGCTGAGTGGTGCAGTTGATGAACCTGAGATGTGGGATGCCATTTAGAAAGACCAGGACAAGTTTGAGAAATGGGCCTGTTCCATGAACTTCATATGGTTCAATAAGGCCAAGTGAAAGGTCCTGCATCTGGGCTGAGTCAATGACTTGGATCTAGATAGGCTGGGGGATGAAGGGATTCAGAGAAGCTTTGCAAGAAGGACTTAAAGGTACTGGTGAATGGAAAGATGGACATTAGCTGGTGAAATGCATTTGCAATCCAGAAAGCCAACAGTATCCTGGGCTGTATTAAAAGAACTGTGGGCAACAGGTTGAGGGAGGTGATTCTGTTCCTTTGCTCTCTCATATTGAGACTGAAGAGGTTGAGAGGACTGGAGCACCTTTCCTTTGATAAAAGGTCAACAGAATTGGTGTGTGCAGTCTGGAGGAGAGAAGGCTCTGCAGAGATATTGTGGAATTTCCATACTCAAAGGGGACTTATTAGAAAGGTGGCGAAAGCCTGTTACAAGGTGTGTAATTATAGGACAAGGGGTAATGGTTTTAAATTAAAGGAGAATAGAGTTAGGCTAGACACAAGGAAGACATGTTTTTATAATAAAGGTGGTGAAACACTAGAAAAGGTTGCCAGAAAGGTTGTTGATGTCCTATCACCAGAAACATCCAAGGTAAGGATGGATGGCACTTTGAGCAACTTGATCTAGCTGAAGATGTCCCTGCTCACTGTAAGGAGGTTGGACTAGGTGATCTTTAAGGTCCTTGCCAGCACAAACCACTATGTTATCCTATGATCTGCATGAAAAAAATTGAGTAGCTACTGAATGTATCTCTGATATTCATGAAGATGAAATATTAAAGTTGCCCGAATCCATAAGATTTGTCGATATGATAGCTCTGTATCTTGTCTGTGAAGCTAGTTTATCAACTACCTCTTCTGGGGAAACTACCCTAAATTTAATAGAGTAGGAAGCACTCTCGTCTCTTTCCTGGTTCTCTCTTATGCTTGCAGAATAACAGAGCACTTGTAAAGCAGAAATCTGTCAGTTAGAAGGCAGTGACACATTTTCTAGCAATGTGTTTGGAATCAATGTTTCCATGCCTCATTTACTGTGGCCTTTTAATTATTTTTTTATATATACTTGCTGTGCAGTTACCATATTATCTGTCTGGTTATACTTTCTTTCCATCTTGTATTTTCTCTTTCTGACACTTTGCAATAGAAAGAAAAGCACGGAAATCAGTATCTGCCTCAAGGCCATTAAAGTTAATCACCAGTAGAACAGCAGTCAGTTGCCATAGTGTCTTTAAATTTGTATCATTTAAGTTCTGTATTTGCTGCTTTCTCTCTACCAGCCAGCCACTCTTCATGCCAAGCTTTATATTTTGAGACCACAATGCTTCTTCTGTGGAAATATGCCCATCAAAAAAAAAAACCAACACCAAAAAGCATTTTAAAGATGAAACAACTGAAGTTGTTATAGGCAGTATAAACCGAGGCAAAAAAAGAAAAATATGCAAAGCAAATTATTCTTCAAGAATCTGATTATTTTAATCATTGTATTACTGAATAATCTCAAAAAAAAAAAAAAAAAAAAAAAAGCTAAACTATAAAGTTAAATGTAGAATTGAATTTCAGATAGCAGTATCCAAAATCTAAGAGATGTAAGAGACTTGAAGGAGAGGTTTGTAAAGCACTTTTTTAGAAGAAAAAGATTGGCAATTGCTTTAGGATTTTGGTATCATAATAAAACATCCCAAAGAATAAGTTACAGGCTATTGAGGTATTTTCCTCTCTATGACAGAAAATAATGGATGTTCCATCTCTTTGAGTCAAATGCAGTAAACATTGTACAGTACACTTTAGGCCATGTTGAGACACAGCTTAAAACTTTCTTTATTTCAGTTGTGCTTTCTGTATACAGGTTTTAGCTGAGATTTTTGCAACCTGATATCCAATTCTTCTCTTAAATATTCTTAAAAGGAAATTATTAAGAATTCTGAGTTAAAGATGTAAAATTAAAATTAATCTATTGTAGTGCTGGTAAATTGCAAAAAGAACAATGGTATAGGACTGTGTCAGGTCCAAATGTTGAAGACCAAAGATGTGGGACATGGCAAAAAGGTGAACTATTAGATGATTCTTTAATATTTTCATCAGCACCCTGTCTTTTAATCTTCTGTTTAATGAGCAGTAGTTGCCAGAAAGTTGCTAAGATAATATGGTAGTGAAAGTGCCACAACTGTGTAAGTAAAATGGATAGCTTAGGTTGGTTTTCTTTAGGCATTTAGTTAAAAAAAGATTTAAAAAAGAAGAATGGAAGAATGTTCAAAGAAAATAATTAGAAAGAGCTAGTGAACTGCCTTACAGATCTGAGGAGGACTTTCCCTCTGTGAGGGAGCCATTTGAGCCATTTGAACAGAGGTATTAAGAATGTGAGTATCAGAAAGATTTGAAGGCTCTTGTAAAGTAACTTCAAGTAAGGTCAAATGAAAATGTAAAATGAAATATAAATTATAGCCTTTTCACCTCAAGATTTAAGGTTCATTCTC
This sequence comes from Phaethornis superciliosus, assembly GCA_023637945.1. Classification (NCBI taxonomy): domain Eukaryota; kingdom Metazoa; phylum Chordata; class Aves; order Apodiformes; family Trochilidae; genus Phaethornis; species Phaethornis superciliosus. The sequence continues at coordinate 30,457,674 of JAJQWJ010000004.1, read as the reverse complement.
ATGTGTAGAACAAGCAGCAATAAAAGAAATAAAAGTAGATAAGGTGGTGAAGTAATTGGTTATATAGAGCTATCAGTTAAAAATTTTTTAGGACTTCAGAGACAGAGGACAAAACCTAAATATTCCACTTTGAGGGATACAATTTTTGTAAGATACCAAAATGCAAAATAAGCTTTCAAATATGCAATTTAAGGAAAACTGTATTTATTAGGAGCCTTGACACAGTGTCATAAAGAGAGATCAGAGAAAGTTGTGCATTGGGTCATTAATTTGGCCTAATTTCCTGCTGTTAAGCAGAAATGTATAGGACGGATAAGATTTTGAGAAGAGTTATGACACAAATATCTGTCCATTTACAGCTGCATGTCAGAAAATCAAAAGGCAAGTTGATGAACTGAAAGAATTTTATCAGAAAGGGGGTGAGAGATCTGAAAGCTGTTAATGTCTTAATGACACTTTCTTAAAAAAAAAAAAAAGTTAGCATGTCTCACTAGAATTTTTGTCTTTTTTTTAATTACTTTTTTAAAATTTTTTTTTTATTTTTTTTTCCCTTCGGTTCTTAATATTTTTCTCTTTCAATATTGGTCCTCCTTTCGTGCAACACCACTATGCAACAGGTAGTCATGAGGGTCAGGATTCAGCACCTGTAGTATTCTTTCAACATTTTCTCTCTCTGCCTGTACTTTTTGGTCATGGAGGTGAAATAATAGGGACACTGCATACAGACTTTCAAAATCTTTCTCTTGCTTCCCTCTTCATTTTATAACATTAGATTTAGAGATTTCATGGGCAACTTGCAGCTTCTAGTCTGTAATTTAGTACATCTTTTACATGATGTTTATCAATAAAATAAGGATTTCAAACAGTATGTAATAAAGATTGGACATTTTATATTGCAATGAGAGACAGAAAAACTATCTCATTAAAATATTTTTCATACTTCTGTGTCTCTTGTCATATGCATAAAAATGAAAGAGAAAATTAATATTCACAGGACAGTGCTGCAACAGCAGCAGTATCGTCCTTAAGCAACCATATACCCTTTGAGCAGGGCAGTCAACAATAGTTATTACTAAGTATGGTGCTGGAGCTGAAGGTTTGACTCTAGGCTGTTATATGATGACTTAAAACAGTGGGAAACAACTAAACATATGAGGTGTTGTATTTACTGTGCAGTCCAAAGTGTCTGACATTGCCTGCAACAAACATTGAAGTTCAGGTTTTGAGCATGGGTAAAGAAGAAGCTGAAACATTTCAGATGCATCTAGAGGGACAGAAATTCCATTTCTGAATCTGGTAGCTTGTTCTTAAAATATTTAGATCAGAAGTGGAAGACATCCACTTATATCTTCTTATATTAATATCCTGAAAGGCAAATCCTGTGGGATGGGGTTTGTAAGACGGAAGTAATTCAAATGATTATAACAGAGTACTTGCATGTCTTTCCTGTAATTTCAACCAATGCAAAGAACAGAGAAGGAATATGTATGCTCTCAAATTCAGTCTCTGCTCCTATTTCACTACTGTGATCCTTTACATGATGTTCCCAGGAGGGGATGTGAAATATCTCGGACATTTCATTTCTTCAGTTTTCTAGATGGATGGAGTGAATATTACAGAACATTATATGCACTGTAGCCTGACCTAATCAGTTCTGCCACATATCAAGTCTTTGTCAATTGTCACACTGTATAGTCTTTTGCTAAGGCTGTTACTAAACGTCCCACTGTAAACTATATGAAAATAAAACCTCAGACACATAGGTATCCATGGTTTTCCAGTAGAGCCACAAAGGAGAGAGTGGCTGTTAAATTTCTTCAAGGAGTTTACAGTTTGGCATTTGTCAAACTTAGATAATTTATCATTCAAAAAAGTTATACTATTTTTTTTTTCTCTTCTAATTGGATAAAACAATTTGTGTATCTTGTGTATTGTAACTGTCAATGACTTATTCTTCAGGGGAAAGAGAGTACAGCTCATGGATATAGTCATATTCAGTTTTAGAAATTTTGTCTGCAATGATTACTCTCCCTACTGTCATGAAAATAAATTATATTATAAGGGATTTTCACATATTTCTGACTTAAGAGAACCTGCTCTTAGATATTTTTGACTACTTGACGATGATAGCTTAAGTGAGAAACTTGTATTCTAGAAATAAAGGCACATACTATAGAGCATAAAAAGCTGAAGTTGAGACACAATGAAAATATTCACTGATTGCCAATTAAACAGTAGGATAACGAGAAATAAGAAGAAAATCTAAAAATACCTTCACGCCACTAATTTCTTCTGACTTCTCACTCAAAGTGGCTGGGAGGGATAAAGAATGGGGATTGCAGACAGCTTGTTACATTTCATATCTGCACCTTTGCATATCCCTCACCTCCCTCTGCCTTTGCCACATAAACCCAGTGTAGCTGAATTCTAAGATTCTGAAAACATATTAAAAAATGTCAAGGTTCAGAACATGTTCATATCCTCATCTAATTTAAAAAGAAAAAAACAAACAAAAAACAACAAACCCAAACCCCAAATCACAATAAGATGCACATATTATGCATTTCGTAAAAGGTAAAACAATTACTGGTGGAGTTCTTTAAATTAAAAGCTATTATTATATACTTTAAAAGTGTTTTATAGATATCTCTAGCAGCAGGGAACAGAATTCGGACTCTGGTAAAAATGTAAAGGTAAACTAACTTCAAAAGCTAGCTTTAGATGCCTAATCTACATCTACATTTGAATCAACCTCTGTAACAACTTTTTTCTTAAAGGTTAATTTTAAGCCCTGGCTCTAACGTCTAGTTTCTAGAGGTCAGTGACAAGACTCCCTCAGTTTAAGTTGTGCAAGATGGGGCTATTACTCCATAAACAAAGTCTTAAAGTTTTGTTTTTTTTTTTTTTTTTAATTTACCACAGTGTCATAAAGAAGTTTTCATCAACATAAAATTAAGAAGAAACACATACATATTACTAAGTAGAGATGAAATGAAAAGATGGTTGAGGACATTGGATCTTGATCAGTGGGTTAAAATATCTATCCAAGAGTTAAAAGGTCAAGCATTAGTAGCAAGAATTAGTAGAGGGAGGCTACTACCCATTGCTGCTGTGGTAGGTACCCATTTACTTAGAAAATACTTCAAAGTATCCCCCTTTGTTACTGTTTTCTGCTCCAGAAATAGCTGACGGGTTTGTGACATTTCTTACCAAAAATTTTATGCTTTGTTTTGGTTCCTGAATAGCAGGGGAAGAAGAAGTGGTTTCCATCCAGAAGAAAAGAAAAGTGACTTTGCAGCTCAGAATAGTTTGGTTTTCGTGGATCTGATATAGTATTTGGAAAGGTTTGTGCAGTTCTGTGGCTACTGTTTATGCTGCAAAAAGAGAAGCCAAGAAAATGGGCCCTGATGAAAGCATAAAATAATTTTAGTCTCAGCAAAAGTGTTTCCCTCAAAACAAAAGAGATTCTTAGGAACAGAATATCCCCTGCACAAGATTGTTAGTCCAGACTTCGCTTACATTTATGCTTATGATGTGAGCCAAGTATGAGGTATATATGGAAACAAAAAGAAAAAAAAAAGAAAAAAAAAAAAAAGGAAAAAATAGGGAAAAATCTAAGGTAGGTTATACTATTTTAGAAAGAGATTTTAGAATAACACATTTTTTATAAATGTCAACCCCTGTTTCCAATACAGTCAGAAAGTCTAAATGGTGTAGGATAAGGCTAGAGGACAAAATCTTGCCATTCTATATAGTCATTGTGTCACTGCATCCAAAATTGGCTGAGGGAATCCAGTGTTGGATAGAACACAAGTGTGGGTGATAAATATTGTGAAATACAAAAATTAATGAATGACATGAAGAAGATATATAAAGGATAATAATTATATCAACTAAAATGATTAAACAGAAGGATTATCAAGGAGAAGGAAGTATTTTTTTCATAAAAATGCTTCAATATCTTGTATTTGGAAAAAGAATAAGTATGTTAAAAGAGTGATTTTTAGAGATTTATTTAAAATGTTCCATTAAGTTTTATTAAACACAAATGTATCATTATAATCTCTGGCTTAAAAGATCTTGAAATAAAGAGTAAACCAAAGGAAACACTATTCTGTACTAAACCTTTCAAGTACTCTTCCTCTTATTGAATATTTAGGCACTGCTAAAGTATATGATACTGGGGGTTGTTGTTTTTTGTGGATTTTTTGTTTGTTTTTGTCTAGTATTAATTTTTAATTTTTGTCAGTGTTTTAATTTTTTTGTATTCTTTGTATTTTTGTATTTTGTCCAGTATTGTCCCGTGTTTTACATACAGCTCTTTTGAACCCCTTTCTGTCTACCCTCCTCTTTGTTCCTACCTGCTCCTCTTCCCTTCATCCATTTGCTTAGTCCCACTGACTCCCCTCCAAACATCCTGGACCTCAGGGTTGCAGTTTCATTTGTAGCAAAGTCCTGGTTTGCCTGCAGCTTTTTGATAGCCCGTCAATTAGTGTGACTGACCAGGTCTATTTCTGGTTATTGTCTTTGTTAATACTAATTAGTCAGATTTTATGTCTCTTTATGTTGCCTCCCTCCCTAGTCTTATGATACCAGCTTGACAAGGTGCCCAGTAAGATAATCATGCTGAAAAATTAAAATTCTCACACTTCACATATCCTTACCAATTAGCAGAGCTGACTGGGCTTGTTCTCAGCTCTGCTGCACTTATCATTTGTTCACAGGTTATGTGTCTATGTTGTTTGTGGCCTTATCCTTTTCTCATTATCCTTCTTTGTACTGAAAAATCCTTTGACCAGATACCTGTCAAGGAGCTGAAGCTTTCTTTCCACATACATTTACATTATCTGTATTCTTTTATTAAGATGCCAGCCTCTGACTTTAAGACAATGGAAAATCTTAAAGATCTGGTCCCTGGTAAGATTTCACCAGATATCCATTTTTGGTTTCTAATTTCATGTCCAGTGTTCTAGGATCATCATGGTCAAATTTCAGGAAAAATAATCAGTGTGTCATACTCTTGAAGTCTCATGAAAATATGGATACCATACAAGAAACCTAACACAAGTATTTGTAGTAATGTGCTGATAACCATACTACAGGCTTTGGCCATCTGTATGATCATATGGTTTACTAAGACCTAACCCTTAATCAGAAGTCTAGTATCTTTTCTGTGTTCTCATTTACACCTGTATTTACATGCTTCTGAAAGGCTGTCTCTTCTGGCAGAACCTGGCAAGCTGCAGCTATATTTAGGAACTCTGCTGAACTGAAGAAATTTTAATTGAATTTTTACCCATTACACCTAGTGAGGTGGTGATCAGTTCTGCATGCAGAACCATGTCCTCAGCCATTGGTCACTTCTCCTGAGTAGTAGGTATTTTGATGTACTATCTAGGTACATGGTAAATTCAGAGTATCCCATCATACAAATATTTTTATTTCATACTAATACAATGACGGAGGTGATATATTTTTTTACAAGAAATTTCAACCAGTAGCTAGCTCCTGATGGAGTCTTGAAAATGTGGATGTACACTAGTGATCTCTTATAACCTTTTTCTCCATGAGTATACATTTTCATCTCTTCTACTTACACAGTCAATTTCACCTTGTTACTCTATTTGATCAGGACAGTTTCCAGACTATGTAATGATATATTGCCCAAGACATTTCTTGGTTTCACTAAAATGAAAGTGGCTAAACTGGAAGTGAAGGAAAAGATACCACTAGTTCCCACTACACACTCTGTTCATGTGTAAACACCTGCACAAAAGTACTGAGTTGCCAGACATACTGGGTACTAACAGGCCTAAAACAATTATCAAACCTAGATGAGAGATCAGCTTTAGGATCTTGGTGTGTCTGGCCTTTCTGCACATAACCCCACCTGTGATTTTGCCAGTTTGAATCCTATCATCAGTGAAATAGCACTAGAGTAAATAGTTTCTTTCATGGGCCCACGTTTTCCCATGTTCTAGGTAAATTGGTTTCTTAAGTACACACCCTTTTCTGTGTAAATAATCATAGTGGAACTCATGGACAAAGGGGTATTTCTGAGATTCTGAATTAGGCTTATGTTTAGTCTTAATGAAGCCTTTTTCAGACTGGACCACATTGAATTTCTAATACTTTTCTTTGGTTTCGGCTCAGCACACACAGGTGAAGACCACTGATTTTATCAAATTTTCCTGTATAGATATCTTCCGATTCTTCACCTGCTTATGCATCATTGCAGTAATATGCATGAAAGTGCTCTGATCTGAGTGGTGTTTTATTGGTTGCTGGCATTCAGGAGAAAACAGTCTTGCCTGGAAACTGCTCTGTGCTGTCTGTGACATCTGTTTCTGTTTCAGTCTTGAAAATGACAGAGTATTGCGTCTGGATTTCTGCAAAGGAGGGAAATAGGCTCTTTAGGAAGGACAGGATGGGAAGACAGGGAAGAGGGAATTGCACTTCATGTGTCAGAACAGCTGAGGTGCATAGAGCCCTACCTGTGGTATGATGAGGAGGCCAATGAGAGTTAGGATGAAGGCATGGACAGGTAAAGGTGTATTATGTGCCTGATATAGGCCACCTTATCAGAAAGAACAAGTTCATGAGAACCTCCACAGACAGATAATAACTTCACATTTGCAGGCTCTGGTGCTCATAGGGGACTTAAACTACACCAACATCTTCTTGGGGGAAAACACAGAAGGACATAAGCAATTTATGAAATTCCTGGAGTACACTGAGAGGATGACCTCAGCCAAGTGACAGAGAAGCCATGAGGGGAGGAGGTCTGATGGACCTTATCAATAAGGAAGGAGTTGCTGGGGGTGTGAAGTTCAAAAGCAGCCTTGGCTTCAGTGACTCTGAGATGGTGAAATTCATGACCCTTAGGGCAGGGAGAAGGGTCAAAAACAGTATCACTACCCTGAACTTCAGGAGACTATGTCTGCTCAGAAGAGTCCCATAGGATAAGGGGAGGGATGGGAGGCCCAGAAAAATATCTGCATAGACCAGCTGTTGAAGTATGGGCTGGAAGTATGAAGCAGACAATGAGATGGGCTGGAAACACACTGAATGTTCAGGGGCAGAGTGTTGTGTTCAGTGGAACAATGTCTAGTTGGAGGCCTGTAACTAATGGCATATCTCAAAGGTCAATACTAGGTCTAATATTTTTCAGGATTATCAGTGGGAACAAACTGAAATGCAGAAGGCTCTCTCTGAGTATCAGGAAGCATGAGTACTGTCACAGATTGCCCAGAGAGGTTGTGAACTCTCCCACCTTGGAAATAATCAAAACCTGTATGGACACAGTCCTGAGATAATGGCTTTAGGTGGCCTGCTTGAGCAGAGGGATTGGACCAGAGAGCCTCCAGAGGTTCCTTCCAGCCCCAGCCATTCTATGATTCTGTGAGAATGCCATCAGTTTTACACAGTGGCAGGGAGATATAAAATGCATTCTTGTCACCAGCATTCAGGTCATACATGTGGGACTTGTCTCCTAAAGCCCTTTTCTTAATACACAATGGCATCATTTTTTGTTATCTGCTCCATGCAGCTAGCTACTCTGCATGTGTCTGCCTGTTTTCAGCTTATCACGTATACTCTGCCCACATGTAGGCTGCCAGTGAGGCTCATGAGCTTGGCACAAGAACTGCTGTTTCTTTACTGGGATGTCTGATGAAGAAATTTTTTGAAGAGTAGAAAGAGCTCTCCTCTAACATCTCCTGTTGCTTTTTGTCTCTGTCAGCCTGCCTAGTCCTTGTAATTATTTCTCAGCTAAATATGTGGCTGGCTTCCTTTGTGAAATTCAGCAGTATCCTTTGCCATAAGCATTGCAGTCCCAGGTTGTTTTGTGATGAAGCCTGCTTGCAAAGTCAGTGAATATTGTTAGAGTTTAAAGGGCTGTAATTAAATTTTCTGGATTCATCTTTATGTAGGAACTGAGGAAAAATGTTCATCCAAATGACAGGTGGCAGTATTATATAATGTTACTTCTTAATTCATAAGGTTACAGTGCAGCATGCTGTGATCAACTTATAACCCTATCAAATACAGGAGAAAGCTGAATTGCTCTTTAGCTGATTTGGTTTTCAGAACCTGATGCTTATCTAGTGTGCTGGAATGTGGTTTTCTACTTGATCCAGTACTCAAGAATTTTAAAAATAATTTGTCCTAGAGCTATAACTGGTAATCACAAACAAGAGCTCTTTGTATTAAACTTGCACTCTTTCATAAACTCTTTCTCTGATTCTATTGCAGAGAAATATTCAGCTCCTTCTGAGCTCCCACAGTGAAATAATGATTTTTAACTTTTTTGAGTGTTTAAAAAATCAGTATTTCATAAGCCTGTTTGCAACAGTGTGACTTGCTCAGCTCCCAGTAAATCAATCACCTGAAGTAAAACTAGAGAAGCTTAAGAGGAAAAAAAAAAAAGGAAAAAATAAAGCCTAAGTATTCCTAAGCCCTCAGTCTTTGATGAACCAGAAGTACACTTCCATTGGACTGTGCATACATTGCATTGCTGCATGTGATGGAACATCTTCCACAGTAAAATTATTTCAATTTTTAATGGGCAGTTGTAGTCTGGAAATGTAAGCAAGGTGGTAGTTGAAGAGATATTAAAGATAATCATATCCTATTCCTCAATAGATCAATAGAACAGATGGTCACTTTGTACATTTTGCATGCTGTGTGCCTGAAGCCATGGCAACATCTACTTCATGCTGAAAATCTATTTCAATCTCCCTCTGCTATTTTATCTTCTCTGAAAACTGTCACCTCAGTGTCCAGTATCCACACCTTAGAAAACCTGGAGGCTTAATCATTGCAGAACATCAACCTTTTTTGTACTTTTGACAGTCACATATTCTTCATGAAAACCATTAAGTGTAAAGTAAACTGCACTGGCCCATGCACAAAAACGCTCCTGTAATTTTTGGACAGTCAACAAGAATTCTTAAAAACAATTTTCAGAACATAGCAAATCTGTGGTTAAAGATTACTATTCAGTAATAATGAACTCATAAGTTAGTGACTTGTTACCACTAGTTATTACAGTTACTAGTCTCCTGGTCACTAGCAATCAACTGACAAATAGTTTTGGTGTGTTAACTTTTTGATCATCAAATAAAGAGTGTTGAAAGAGGCTGATTTTCCACATGGAATTAATCAACACCCTCTGAAAATCAGAAAAGTATTCTTAAAGATAAAATCTCATCCGTGTTATTCTATCTGTCTGACTTTAAATCAAGGATAGATCAGTTATCTTTGAAGAAGTCATCGAGTATTTTCCTTATTGACATGTTCATGATAATGGTTCATAGTGCATCTCTGATGGTCTACAGAGTTTAGTAATGTATCTCCATTTGATTGCATTGTAGAACATTATTGTGTTCTGAGAGTTTTGCAAAGGATATAGTGGAACCTATTATTTGCTGAGATCAATCTGAGGATCAAAGAGAAGATTTGAGAAAATGTGAATTTCCATGCTACTTTCCACTGTTCATATTTAGAACAAATAGTGACTTATGAGTATAATAAAAAATGACATATTTTTTAGAAAGCTGACTGTTGTTGGGAGCACTCACATGCATTTGACATTAATTTCGGAACATTTAAATTGCAGAGCTGAATAAATTTTCTTTGATATTAATTTTTTGTGTACAGGTATTAAACTTCAAACCAACTGGCCAAACTCCAATCTTACCACTAGAAAGAGGGAAGCTCCTTTTCCTGACAGTCACCCTTCAGATATTTATAAACATTAGAAAGATCCCCTCTTAGTTAATCTGCATTGAAACATTCCTCTTCCTAACCTACCTTCCTTGCAATATTTTTTTATGAAATTTTGTGTTGTGTTTGCATTGCTGTTATCATAGCACTTATTATTTCCAACATTTGTTATTCAAGTATTTTTTTTAAACACTGTTTAAAAACTGTTTAAACACACATAATTACCAAAATGATGCAATAAGTTCAGATAAATAGAATCATAGAATTTTCAGGGTTGGAAGGGACCTCTAAGATCACCTAGTTCCAACCCCCTGCCATGGGCAGGGACACCTCCCACTAGATCAGGTTGCTCAGAGCCCTGTCCAGCCTGGCCTTAAAAACTTCCAAGGATGGGGCTTCCACCGCCTCTCTGGGCAACCTGTTCCAGTGTCTCACCACCCTCATGGTGAAGAACTTCCTAACTTCCAATCTAAATCTTCCCTCCTCTAGTTTGAATCAATTCCCCCTCATTCTATCACTACCTGACACCCTCAAAAGTCCCTCCCCAGCTTTCTTGTAGCCCTCATCAGGTACTGGAAGGCTACAATAAGGTCTCCTCAGAGCCTTCTCCTCTCCAGACTGAATCACCCCAACTCTCTCAGTCTGTCTTCACAGGAGAGGTGCTCCAGCCCTCTGATCATTGTCATGACCCTTCTCTGGACATGCTCCAGCATGTCTATGTCCCAGTAGATGTGTTGACTGGAAGAAAAAGATGAAGTATTTTGTCTACAATATTATGTAGAACTTATTCTTGCCTAAAAATGAAATGACAGTACTAGGATATTCAGTGCTGCATCACACAGAGATATCTTTGCTATTAGGTAAAGCTTAGTAAATGTAACTTTTAAGGGTTGAATTTTCAGTTAACTCTTGTATGAAAAGCCTGTTTAATTGTGTCTGTACTTCACAGTAATTTAAAAGCTGCTTTTTATTAAAGGAAACCTATCTGAAAAATTTTCTTTATATTAAAAAATAGTAGTTCTTTCAGCATGCATAGATTTTATAGGTTAATTATGTTGTCATTCAAAATAATTTTATAATTTGTATAAAAATCTGAAGTAAAGAAAAAAGTCATGATTAAAATTTGCAGTAATTGATTAGCTTCCCAAACCTACAGTGAAAAGTAAAAGAAAGAAAACATGATGAACCTGTTCAGAGGTATTATGACAATATATTTATTTAGTGTTGTGTGATATGTGTAGTGGATAAGATTTCTGTTAGTACAATTTGGAATATTTATGTATAATGTACTTGTAAAAGCATCAACAATTCTATTGCTTGTTTTGAAATATGAAAATTGGCTTGCTTATTCCCCATTTTGCAAAGGCATAAAAAATTGAACTGGCATCTCCTTACAATATAATAGAAATTCATCAAAATGATCTATCTGATTTTCTCACATGTTTACTGAGGGAAGTGTTAAAAAGCTTTTTGACATTATCAAAGAAGTATACTTACAACATAGTCATATAGTGTTTCTCCAGTACAGTGCTTCTTATTTCATGTTATCACAGCTTTTAATTGTTATTTTGGCTGAAGGAGAGTGACATGGTGAAAATTCTAAATGAGCTAGCTTTCTTTATTCATTTCAGTCAGTAGTGAAGTGTTCTATGTCGGAGGAAGAGGTTGATGGAGCCCCAAATATCAGTAGATGGAGGGAAGGAAAGATGCAGTCATTGAGACTGACTTAGACAACAGTAGATATTCTGCAAAGTCTAGGAGAGTAGGAATGAATTTCAGAGAGGCAGAAGTGTGGCTAGACATCATAATGAGTGTGAACACAAATCAGGGAGAAATGGAGTGTGCCAGGGTAGATATAACCAAAGTCTTGTGAACAGAAAGGGGAGAAGGATGTACATGTGAGAGAGGGGTGTTTTTTAGCCAGATTAGGCTGGGCAGAGAAAGAAGAATTGTACATGATGGAAACAAGAGTTTTAAACATTAAGAAAGAAAATACTTTATTTCTATGTGAACAATTGAAAACTTACTATTCAGAAAATCACACCTACAGAACAATCTCCCACAAATAGTATTGATTGTGCTGTAGAATAACTGATGTACATATCTCATTCTAAGGAGTTCAGTCATTTCAAGCTATTGAAGTGTCCGACAACCCACACCAATTCTGGGAAGTGTTAATAAATGTTTGTTTTTAAAACATATAAAAATATTCCTATGCTTAATCTTTTGCAGCTGCTCATACCTAGAAAATCTATTAAGAATATGCAAGTCCACTTAATTATAAAACAGCCTCAAGTATATACCTGTGAGTTGTAAAAGTTTCGTTAACAGGTTCCAAGTTATTATATAATTTTAAAAAATCATCCCAGAATGAAACATGGGCAAAATAATAAATTAAGCATAGTGCTGAAATTACACTTATCTGGGTCCTATAGAAAAGTTAAGAGCTAGCAGTAACAGCAGCAGGAAACATGATAGGCATTTTTTCAGAACTATGGATACAGGTTTTTGAATAAGGGTTTCGCTCCAGTAGGAGCTGAGTTGTGACCTTTTTTAGACGTGGACAGCTAATGGTTGCATTTTTATAAATGCAGTTATTACACTTATTAACAGCTTAACCATAAACAAATAGTTTCTGATCAGTGCCCATGCCAATGAAAGAAGCTTGCCATAGGGCAGATATGCTGTAATTTCATTCCTCAGTGATGCTTAAAAAATGTTCTCAGGGTCAGAGATGGTTTGAAACATTCAAAAGTATGCAGTTTTCTGGAAGACAGGTTTTCTCTAGGTGGCTTTCTAAACCACAATTTAAACATCCACATTTAAAATGCTATAACCTCATTCAAAATACTTAGTTCTATCCTAGTGGACAGAAAGTTCTCCATGGGACAGCAATGCGCCCTTGTGTCCAAGTGAGACAGTGGTATCCTGGGATTAATTAAGAAAAATGTGTTCAGCAGGTCTAGGGGAATTCTCCTCCCACTCTAATCTGCCCTGGTGAGATCACACCTGGAATACTGTATCCAGTTTTGCATTCCCAGTTGAAGGGATCTACTGGAGAGTGTCCAACAGATGATGATTAAAGGTCTTGGGCATCTCTCCTAAGAAGAAAGAGAACTAGGGTTGTTTAACCTTGTGAAAAGAAGTCTGAGAGGGGATCTTATTAATGTCTATAAATATTTGGGGGGTGAGTGTCAAGAGGTAGGCGTACCCTGCTTTGGGCCAGGATAGAGTGGATTTTCTGTCTTGTAATTTTTCTTCCAGCTAAGTCTCTTGTAAGCAGCTTCACTGCCTGAAATTAACAGCAAGTTTCTCAGTCAGTGTTTGCTTCCAGGACTGATAATGCTCAATGTTTATAGTTACAGCTAGAGACTGGGATGAAGAACCAGGGCCACTGCTCAGTTCTGAGGGACATCTTACACTCCAGAAAGAGAAAGGGAGTAAAGGGGTCACACCTACAACCCTCCTGTAGGGAGGAGCAGACAAGACAAATCATCAAAATTGACCAAACAGCATATTTCGTCTATATGCATCATACTTAGTATAGATTTGAGGGATCACGAGGTCAGTCCCCTTTGCCTTCACCTTTTTGGTCTTCCCTTCTGCCCTTCCTCACCTGTCCCTGTTTGCTTCGGCGTCCTAGGAGGGTCCTGACTGTCTGTCTGCTTGTGGTCCTAACCCATGCCATCCTGAATCTGTGTGTTCCTGCCTCCAGGCATCTATCCTGGACTTTCCCAGGGCTGCCCTGTGAGTATTACTGGGGGGGAAAGGGGAGGAATGTATTATCATTTTTCTGCATATTTGTATATATTTAATATTTTTAAAATAGTTATCATTATTGTTTCATTAAAGCTGTGTAGTTTAGTTTCCAACCCATATGTCTCTCTCCCTTATTTTCTCCCCTTTCCTTATGACTGAGGGGAGGGAGATTAATATCTGTCATTCAGTTAATTGCTGCCCCAACATTAAACCATGACAAGAGGTCAGTGTGTTTTCATTGATGCACAGTAGTAGGACAAGGAATAAAGGATATAAGCCAGAACATAGGAAGTTCCACCTCAACATGAGGAGAAACTTCTCTACTGTGAGGGTGGTGGAGTGCTGGAGTAGGCTGTGTAGAGATGTTGTGGAGCTTCCTTCTCTGTATACTTTGAAGAACCTCCTGGATGTGTTCCTGTGAGGCCTGCCCTAGGTATTGGACTAGATGATCTCTAGAAGTCCCTTCCAACTCCTAACATTATACAGAATCACAGAACCACATTCTATGATTCTATCATTCTATGAAATAAATCTGGATCATAAACAAGCCACTTTATATATTGCCATCTTGTACGTATTAGAAGATACCCATAGGCTAAAAAAAAAGCAAAACAAAATATCTCTGTGATTCTGTTAAAATCAAATTACTTTTGGAAAATGGATTTTCCATTTCTGGAATATGAGAATAAGATCTTTTCATGTACTGACACGTAAGGTTTTTTTGCACTAGAAAGAGTTGTAGAAATGCTCAAATCTTATCCATCCTTGAAACACTTATTTATAAGAGTATAAACAAATTTAAAACTATTTCTTACAACTATATTTGTGACACATGCCTAATATAGGTGAACTAATTTTTATAATTTTTTAAATTAAAAAAATATAGGAACTCAACCCTGAATTTCACCAAAAGAAATTTTAAACTTATCTTCATTAATTAAAATCAAAATACTTGAAGAAAGCCACACTAAATGAAACCTGCAAGAGGTACAGACAGGATATGTCAGTTTCTCTTACTAACACTGCTTTGAACAGCCACCCTTTGGATGTTTGTTTTTCAAAGAAAAATGGATTCTTCTTAAACTGGATTTTCCAGTGAGTTCAGCATCCAGCAGCCTCAGTAAATGTTCAGATTCATAGGTGCAAATTGTTCTCAGTGGGAGCTCGTAGATGTTTTTTTTATTTTCTTGAGAATTTTAGCTTTTGTAGAAGATCTGAAGACACTGAGACCTAGCTGCCTGAGTTCTTCCTTCAACATTTTTTTCCTTTACAAGCTTTTTCCATCAGCAAGACCTGTTTATGCATAAACAAGGTCAGTAAGTACTAGTGAAACATTATCTGAAGAAACTATTTTTGGTCTTCAGGGCATCTTAACTAGGTTTATGCTTCTTCACCCCTGACTGATTAGGATGGGGCCTTAATGAAATTCTTCTTTACCCACCCTATATTTAAGTTTAATAATTCTTCTCATCTACTGTCTAATTTGAGCCCTTCCAAGCTAGAAAGGCATACAGTAACTGTAGTTTATTACTTATTCTAGTCATCCAGAGGGCTCAGTGATGCACTACCCTGTGGCCTATTCAAGCAGTTGGGTATCAGAGAAGCAGGTGTCCATGCTAACTGTCTCTGGGAGTGAAAACTGTCAGATAGTGCACCATATAATTGTGCACCATAATTGTGCACCATAAATACTCAAATACTCAATTCAAGACATGTTACTTCCAGGGTCAACAATCCAGTCTGACATTCTGGAACTTATACAAAGGAAGGTACTTACTGTAATCCTACAGTCACAAAAATATAAGAAAGACTTAAGTGACAATTTTGATGAATTTATTTATATCACTCTGAGTTCATGTGTTCTGGAGAGAATTTTCTTAGGCTCTTAAGTGTCTCTCTGTGCCAGCAATGAACCTGGACAACAGAGACATTTGTCCTGAAGGACTGAGTAGTAGAATGTTCATGGGAATCTACTTTTTAGGATGATTGTGTGCACTTTAATTACCAGAAGAAAAATCTGGTGTCATTTTCTTGTGCCTGGTAAGTTCTAAGTGCAGTGATTCTTACAAAAATTCTATTCAGACATAGTGACAGTATTTCTATTTCTACATTTAACCAAAAAACTAATCTTCTGACTTTCTCTCGCATGGAGTCTAAACACAGATTTTTTTTCTCTGAGAGTGCATGCTGTATATACCTTTATGCTGTGGTATAACAGAGAAGAAATTTTTAAAAAGGCAACAAAAAAGGAAGCTTACAGTACAAGATCTTCCTGTCAAATCAAATTTAGATTCCTCTCCTTGCGCTAAGCAAATTTAAGCTACTGAACATACAACCTCTGTTGCTGCTGCATGGACTTAACAGAATGATGGTTGTGGAGTGAGTTCTTTTTTCAGATTTCCAATCATAATTTTAAGTTATTTTCCCCAAATCAATAACATTGCATTGGTGGAATTAAGGAGACCATTATCATGCAATGATACAAGGTGCACGTGTGCTTGAGAGAGGCCTCTGTTGCAGCATTCTAGAATTATCTTGGATTTAATTATATTACTGTAGGGAATTTATAATTTACAGATTAAACATTCTAAAGCTTCCTTATCAGCTTCTACTGCCTGAGCCATTCCAATCCAGCAATATCCAGCAGTATCTTGTTTTGTACTCTGTGATGAAATAAGGAGATAGAAAAACACGACTGAGTTTCAAGGAAGACATTGTAAATGGTGGAACTGGAGCCCTTATCCTCTCAGGAGAGGCCATGTGGCTGGGTCTAATTCATATGGGAGAAGTTCGTATGCCCTCTTCAGGGACACTCACCAGATGAGAAAGAGTGGGGATGGCTGAGAAGAGTCAGGCTCTTCACAGAGATGTCTGGTGAGAGGGTGAGTGGGACACTCAGAGCTAGGAGAAGGCTTCTTCTCATGAGGACAACACACCGGTGGGTCTGGGACCCAGGCTGGGCTGTTCCCAACCTTGGGAATTTCAGTCCCCTGCTGGGTGATGCTCTGCACAACCCAGTCTGAGCTCATGGCTGAGCCTGCTCAGTTAAAAAATGGGGTAATGGCCTCCCCAGGTCTGATCCAGACTGAATTCTCCTGTTATTTCTGATACCTCCTAACAGAATTAAACAGAAGACAAACAAATAAACAAACAAATCAGAAGGACCTTGCATAACTTTAGATTCTTTTCCACCAGCTTAAACTGTGATTCTTTTTTCTCCTGCTTGCCTATGCTTTACAGCAATATAAAATGGATTTGTCAGGGGTAGGCTAGTGGTGAGAATGAAATAACTGGTTATATTTTTATAAATGAAATGTATTATAGCTATTGAACCAAGAGAACAGAAGGTGGAAGAAGGAAGGAAGGCCATTTCTCTCTGCATACTGGGTGTTGGAAAGAGATTACTCAGATATGCAATTCAACATGTTTGTTTAATTTGAAAAATGCTGCATATTCTCATAACAATTTACATACCTAATCAGAAGTAAAGCAGAATTCTTTCCATTTGTAGCTATTTCTTAAAATTACTTGATTTCATCATAGCTCAGGGCAGTAATTTATTGTGTTGTGAATCAATGTGCAAGTAACTATTATAATCTTTCAACTTCAGCCACACTTGTAAAGTATGTCCAAGCAAAAACCAGATGATGATGGCACTGTAAATGGCATATGTGTCCAGATCTTAATAATTGAATTCATTGAGTAAAGTTGCAGCAGCTATATTGAAAGTGCTATAAGAAGAGGATTTAATGAGGTGTATGAAGTGTCCTGCAGTCTCCTTTCTGTCATCTCTGAAAAACTAGCCTGCATTCCATTGCCAGCATTTTATCTGGTCAGGACAACTATTGTGATCTTGCTCAACTAGTTATGTGGATTTTCTACTTGACTCAGGGTAGACAATAGAAACATTTGGTCTTGAGTAATTTGTTTTCCTGGTATGGCCAGCTTCCAAATGCCTAGGAAAAACCTAGCAAAACATTTGTGTTGAATGTTTAGTTTTGTTGTAAAACTCAGATTGTCTATTCAACAGGTATTGGAAAATATCATAAGTGTTTTACTAATTTCTTTCATGTTTCCTAATCTTCTTTATAGCTGTCTGGTTTTTCAGTCCTGGTTCTTTCTGCAAGTAATTTCTTCTTCTCTTTTGCCTTAACTGTTTGCTTATTTGATTACATTTGGTGTAAAAATTATTTACATTCTTCCTGCTGCTTTCCTACAGGGTTTTACCTGGTTCTCCTGAAAGCTTCCTTTCACCACTTTCTCTCATGAGGAAAACTGTCAGATTATTTCGCTCCTAGCTGGTGTTTAGGCTCTGAACAGTTCAATTTACTGATTCCTGCTAAGTAACAGGAAGCTTTCTAGATATGTTTCTGGTTTGGATTTTTAACGCTACATAGAAATGATCCAAATTAAACTGTATAAACTAATGTGGTTTTCTTGGTTCATGAAAAAATAGGATGAAATGTGCTTGTAACAGAATTTGGATGCAGAATGAATAGGTTATATTAAGGAACAGTAACTAAAAAAAATGGTTTTTTTGTTTTTATTTGTTTGGTTTAAATGCAAAATTTTCCAAATAAACTAGAAGATTTGTCATTTGTTCTGTTGGACATGACTCTGTCTCCATATGGGATTAGGACCACATGAATATGTTAAGGTCAGTCATGGAAGTGTAGAGAACAAAAATAAACAAAATTGTGGCCTGATTATTAACTCTGCAGTTCACAAATACAAAAGTCATACTCTTTCTTGCTTTGTATTCGGGTTTTAAAGTATTCATTTCCACAGAGAATTAGAGAAATATTCATATTCTTTCAGAGAGTCTCCAACAATTAATTTACTTGCAAATTTTCATGTTCCAACTGGTTAAGAGAGTGGTGTTTTTGAAATAGTGACAATGTATCCAAAAGCCTCTATTATTGGCAAGAAATTACATCTCACTATTTCTGTTATAATAATTACCAAAATTAAGGAAACTACAGGTCTGATCATTGTAGGAATTATTTAGGAGATATAGGCCAGGAGAAAGTTATAGACAAGACCTCGAACCTTAGGGAAGCAAACTTTCAGTTGTTTAAGGAATTTTAGTGGGTTGGACTGGAAAATTGTCCTCAAGGATAAAGAAGAAGTGAGCTGGCAGCTACTTAAAGATGTTCCTCTCAAGAAGTCTTGATTCCCATCTGCAGGATATCAAGCAAGGAAAGCAGAAGACCAGCATGGGTAAGGACCTTCTAGTCAAACTGAAACACAAGAGGAAAATGTATAGGCAATGAAACCACAGACATACATCCTGGAAAGAATATAAGGATACTCCTCTGGAGTGTAGTGATGGGATCAGAAAATCTAATGAACAATCAGAGATAGTTAGCAAGAGAAGAATAGTTTCTACAAGTACATTATTCAAAAAAAGAGGACAAAACAATTGTAAAGACTAATAAAGGAGATGGGGGTCTTGTGACAGCTGACATGAAGAAAGCTGAGCTACTCAACAATATTTTTTTTGCCTCAGTTTTCTCCAGAAATTGCTCTTCTCACATCTGTTGAGTCCCTGAATCTTAAGGGGACTCAATGACTAAGGGAATAAAGGCCCAACTCATTGTAGGAGACCTTCGGGATCATCTGAGGAACCTCAACTTAAGCAAGGCAATGCAGCCTGATCAGATGAAGACCTAAACCAGCTGGCAGACATAGCTGCTAAGATACCCTCCATTATATTTGAAAAGTCATGGCAGTCAGGCACAGTTCCGAGGTACTGGAATGTCCCTTTAAATGTCTTTTTCCAAACCAAATAATTCTAAGATTCATTCTTTGATTTTATAATACTGCTTCAAGGTGTTGGTCCCATACATATACATGGGCAGAAACTTAAGTTTATACTAGTGAAAAGTATTTTATTCTTTTCTTCTGCTGAAGATTTTTTCATCCTTTTCTGTGCTCTCAGTATAATTAACAAGTGAGAATCTCCCCATGCTACAGCAGCAGAGAACAGAATAACACAGCTTTAAAAGAATTTCAACACCTGACTTTTCTACTAATAAAGGAGTCCAAATGATAGAATTTTGTAATCTATTCTCAAACCTCAGCCAATTAATTTACATAAATTAAATTAACAAGTCTTTAAAAAAAACATATTCTGCCACAGCTCATGGTAGGTGTCAGTCTCGTAACATAATATAAAAACAGTCTTAGGTCGCTAATTTCAAGGAGTGATAAATCAATGCTCAGGAACTGTGCTACTAACAACCAGCACTTATTAAACTTAAAAAAAACCTAAAACACTTTTTTTGTAGTGCTTTGTGTTTTTTTGGTTTTTTTTTTTTTTTTTTAATTCTTTCAAATAACTATGAAATGCTTTGGGTAGCGATGAGTTGCCTGGGTTTTAAAGAGAATGTGTGGCATTAATATCTCTACATTTTATTTGGTGGGAAACAAAAAAAAAAAAAAGAAAGAAAGAAAGAAAAAGAAAAAGAAAGAGGAAAATAAAAATAAGAAGAAAAAGAAAAGGAAAAAAAGACCTAAACCCCACGAACCATGGTTTAAAGAAAAAAATTGTTTGTTTTCACATATAGCCCTGTATTCTTAACAAACGAGAGAATCTGAGAATGGGGGAGGGAGAGAGGGATTATTGGTAAGACCTGCCTTATGTTGCTGAATGTCCAGCTTTTAGTAGCCTTTGTTGAAGATAGTTAAAAGTCTAACAAGGCAAAAAGAAGAGGTTTTCTTTGCTTGTGTTCTAGAGCACTGGAACATGGAATAATTCTCACTCCCAAAGGGAACAGTAAGCAGTGAAAAGAAAAAGCTCCTACCCAGACACCTGTCATTCGTGAAGGTCTGCAATGCGAGCCACTTGGTATCTTCCATGGGGTAAAAGGGCAGGGGCTGTGGTGCTACAAAAAGCAGTCCTTCTACTGGGACTTAAAATAATCCCTTTCCTTTGTCCTTCTACTGCAGCCTGATCATATAAACATCTCCTGGGAATGCAGTAGCTAGTCACTTCAGCTTAATGATAGATCCTCCAAGACAGGAAGGAGAGAAATCAATATTCCTGACTAGTCTTTTCAAAAGTGCTGGACTGAATGGTTTTAATAATAAAGAGAAAAAAGAAATTAACAAAGGTGGTTTTAAAATCAGAAGCTGATCACCCTGGAAAACTAAGTACAAAATTAGATAACCAAAATGAAATAATTAATTCAGTTACATTTTCCATATTGAAACTGAATGCATCATGGCCACAGTCATGGGTATGTCTGTTATTGATTTCCTAGAAAGCCTAGAAGAATAGAGAAAATGGTAAGCAATCAGTGCATCTGGTCTTTTCATACTGGAACCTCAGCTCTGATAAGCCTCCTAATACAAGATGGCCTTAAAAACAATTTCAGTGCCAAGGGGAAGTTCCCTCTGTAAGTGCAATATTTCTGTATGGCTTTATTGTATCTTGAGTATAGATCAAAATCTCAGGCTTTGTTAAATCTGTCTGTCTCTGCTCTGATGAATCTTACTCCTCAAAACCACACTAAGCACTCAATAGTAAGTAGAAAGATAAAATTTCAAGTTTTCATGGCCTGGGCACTTGATTAAACTATATCAATATGGTTAAAAGACAGCATTATATCTTCATGGGGTGAATAGACATGAAATTGATCCAGCTCAAGATTTGAACCAATCTCTGAATATTGCTATCAGAAATTATAAATTATTTTGCTCCAGCGAAGAGCTTTCAAGATTGAGTAGGTCAACATGCCAGTTTTATCAGTGAAGCTTTCCTGAATAGGAAATCAAACTCTCAGTCATAGTGCTTCCATTTTCCTAATCTGTAACCATCCTTTTGCACTTACTTTTTGTTCATAATCAGTCACAACATTGAAGTGGAGCCTCATTTAAGGCACATTTAGCCTGTGTTGGAGCACAGGCATTACAATGAATATCCTTTCATGTGGCACGAGTATTAGGAGCCAAACACCTTTTCTCTTGCTTGGTTTTATGGCCAAAAAGCCCGCAAAACAAAACCAAAACCCAGGAAAAACAAGAGAAGGACTTTTTCTGAGAATGAAAGAAATCAGAAGCATCCTGGGCTGATAAAAATTGCTTTTTATCTCCCTGAGCTGCTCCCCAGTGAGAATATCTTTGTAGCTTATCCTCAGTATTACTGGGGGCATCAATATAGTGAAAAATGTTCTCCTTAGTGACAATTCATGCTGAAACAACCATTTTAAAGGGAAAATAAAGGGAAAATACTGTCTTATGCATCTGGCTCTCTAATTAATAATTCCAAAATTATTGTAGGTGATTGTTCCTTTAGTTCTGTGTGTATACATGTAAGTGACTATCTACTCTTTTTTGATAAAGCAATGGTATAAACAGTAACCCATTTATGCTTTCTTTTATCTCTCGTTTTTTGATGTCTTAACCCTCATCTTTAGGTTTTCATTTTGTTGACCTTGAACCACTACCTTAGCTAACCTTTAAGCAGTCTAAACTGAGATGAAATGTAGTACAAGTTTTTTCTGGTGTCTTTTTATCCCTCAGCTTGTATTTTGTAGTGAGTAGAACAAGGCAAAAAGAGACTGTGGAAAAGTGACAGCAGGAGATCAGAAAAAAAAAATGGAGAGCAGATGAAAAAGTTTGAAGGGTAGTAACAGAAAACAAGACATTATTATGAAAAGAACTGCTTAGGACAGATGAAAATAAATAGGACAGAAGGGAATTTAAGACAAAAAAACACACATGAATTATACTGCTGTTTAAAAATACATCCTCATTAAAGTTTTGTTGTAGGTTTTTTGTTTTATTTTTGTTTGGTTTGGTTTCTGTAATTTTTTCCAATTACAGAATTACTGTAAATTTATATAGTTACTGGCATGTTTGAATATAGAATCATAGAATTAGCCAGGTTGGATAGGAATTCTGAGGAACTGACCCACTTCCACAGGACATTCCAGGACCCTTGACCCACTTCCACTGTGGTTACCAGACCATGGCACTGAGTGCCACATCCAGTCTCTTCTTAAAAACCTCCAGGAACAGAGAATCCACCACCTCTCTGGGCAGCCCATTCCAGTGCCTGATCACCCTCTCTGTAAAGAATTTCTTATTGCTGAAAATTTTGAATGCTATTTTTAGAGTGGTAGGTTTGGAAATATATTGGAAAATTATTTCTATTTCCCTTTTTCTGTAGGTCATCTTGGGTTTCATCTGAGACAATGCATATTTATTTCATAGATAACTATATATAAATTTAAAAATAAATTTCAGACAACTTCAAATATGCCAACAAAGCAGCACAATTAATTTGTCTCAAGGCTGGTTATTTTTGCAGGCAATGATAATATGTTTGCTGAGGCAGAAGAAGTCACATAAATGTTCTCCAGATACTCTTTCTTGTACATGTAATACAGGCAGGGAAACCTCTTGTGCATGCAACTCCCTAATTGATCTATTGTTACTGTAGGTAACCTACAATCATTCATACATTTTTACACAAATCAAAAGATGCCATTTTCCATTTATTTTGACCATGATTTTCATAGCTAATTTATCACTCTAATTAAATCACGAGAGTCTTGAAAACTTTCACATCTTGGTAGCTCTGGAGAACGAGAAACACCACACTTTAGCACAAAAACCTTTGAATATCTGAACAATGGATGAGGGGAAGTTAATCGAATTTTTTGATCATCTTTTGGAAGCTAGGATTTGGATTATATCTTAAGCAGTGTACCAAGTTTCCAAGAAAAAACTTTTGCTTTGTCTAAACCTCTGAATTTCTATAGAAAGAATGATCAAATTATATGAGTGTAACATAGCAAATCCTGTTTGTGTGTGAGGACAAATAAATTTTGAAATTATTTCACTCTAAACTAGCAAGATACAGAGAAAATTCCTGGTCTTGTCTGCAATGGAGTTACTTTTATCCATAGTAGATGATATAGGGTGATGTTTTAGAGTTGTCCTGCTCACGGTGTTGATAACACAGGACTTTTTCTGCTATTGCTGAACACCGCTCACACAGTCAAGGCCTGTTCTGCTTCTCACCCAAAAAGACCAAACAAAACTGCTTAGAGACAGAGTTTTAGCCTTTAAACACCAAAGGTATTTATTAGCAACGTTGGGGAAACTCCCAGCTCGCACTGGAGAAAGAGTTCCAGAGTGTTGCTAAAAGTTAGGTAATTTATGCAGTTCTGGAGGGGGGGGGGAGCTGCATCATCTTTACATACATATTAATGAAATTGCAACATATAATTATAATATTCATAAAAGGCGGAGTCTGGGCGGAGTCTGGGTGGACCCAGGGTGGACCCTGGGCAGACCTTTCTTGATTTTCTCTTTATTGTAAAACATTGTTGCACTCAATCCATAACTTTGCTTCTTATCTACTAGTTCTGACATCTTTATGTTCTTTTGTGTAGATGTTTACATTCTTCTGACACCTGGTTAGCCTCGGCAACGTCTTGTTTTAAGAACAAGATCTATGCTATGAATTATCTTTGAGATAGAAGTTAGCCTTGTCAGGGCCTTTCTCTGTTTCATTACAGAAGTTAACCCTGTCAGTGCCTTGTTCTGTTTCAACCCCACTGAACCAGTGAGTAGACTGGAGGTGCACAGGAAGCAGGAAGAATACACAACTGGGAAGACCTGACCCAAAATGTCCAAAAGGATGTCCCAGACAATATGGCACCATGATCAGCAATGAAACCAAGTTACGTACTAGGAAGGAGGAATGTTCCTAGTTATGGCATTTGTCTTCCCAGTTAACGATCCCTAGATGTGACAGAGCCTCGCTTTCTTGGTTATGGCTGAACCAGTGAATGAATTCCTTCTTTTTTATTTTCTTTCATATGGGGATTTTGCTTTACCTATTAAACTGTCCTTCTCCCAACCCACAAGTTTTTTCATCTTTACTCTCCTGATTCTCTCCCTTTTCCCACCCAAGGGAAAGTGTATGAGTGGCTCTGTGGGGCTTAGTAGCTAACTTGGGCTAAACCACGACAGTAGTTCTAAAGACAAGCACCAATTAATTATGAAGTGTCTTGATAGAAATAGTTAAAAGACAAACAAACTCACCCCATAGTTTCTCGTTTAGTAAGTTCTTAAGTTTTCTCTGCAGAATAGAAATGGATGTTTTCTTGGTAATAGTTCTCTTCCTTTTAAAGGAGCAAGAAGAACATTACAGCCACTATTTCTTACTGTTTGTTCAGAAAATCTAAACAATTCCTTGCTGTCTTATCCTTAACTGGGCAGATTAAGTATCATTGTATTTCTGAAACATCTCAAAAACAAGCAGAAAGAGTTTTCTAAGTAAGTGAAACTCACATAATCACCATGGAAAACACTCAAGACTTAATTTCTCTCCTACAGAGTTAAGACTTTGTATTTTTAAGTAGTCTAGTTTTTGTGAAGCTCCAACATGAGAAAAGTAATAGTCTCAAAACCAGCTTTTAATTAAGGCCTTTGGGAATAATCAGGATTATTATGTAAATACTTGATCATTATATCTTTTATGTCTTAGCAAACCAAACTCTAAGAAAAGATATTTTGTCTTTAAACACAATCTACTCTAGGGCTACTTATACTTCATTGTCAGTACTTCCATCAACCGATGTTAGAGAGAAACTAGATTATGTCATGGGACTGCATGTCACTTTTCTTTGGCTCATTTAAGCTTCTCTCATAAATATGAAAGAAAAGGTACAGGATATATCATATAGATTAGACTAGCAAACAAAAGAGAGACTGAGCTAGAAATATCAGGTGAGCAGGATTCTGTCTGATTTTGCATCTTCATATTAGGTAACTTTCCAGTAGTTCCCCGTAAATTGTATTTTTGTTATTGTTCCCTGGCCCAAAGAAATACAAGAGACATTTTAAAAACAGCACAGATTCTAAATTTTAAAATATATTATTATATACAATTTTAAGATATATTATACTTAAAATAGCTTCAGTTGAATTCTATCAAAACTTCGGATCACTCAGCGTTCTTAACTTTGCCATTTTGCTCATAGTATATTCTTTTTATTGAAATTAGATGAGCAAAAAAGCATGTTTGGTTTGAAAAAATATGACACTTACCATGTTATGCAAAATATTATTGTTTACTATAATTGCACCAATGTGTTCCTTTAAATACAAGGGATAATGTACAGCAGAATTCCTTTCTGATGGATCCTGGGTTTTGGCTGGCAGAGCGAGCTTCATATTTTTATGATAAATACCTAAAAAGCATTTAATGTAGAAAGAAAATAATTACGTTTCTACCTAAAACCATAATCAGAAAAAGAAGGTATGATTTAAAATGCCTAAAACCACATTGACTCAAACACATGTTTACCTGTGAGATCAGAGCAGGTTAAAGTCTCTCATGTAATAATATCTGTTTTATTGCCTATGGAACATTTTAATAAAACATGAAATGGAATTAAATAGAATCATCTCCCATAATAGCTTCCTATCATATTGTAACATACCTGCCTATTTACTACTATCTAATCAGTAACTGAAACTTGTACTGCACTTTTATGGTGCTTCCATGCTGGGTCTATTGCCCACTTAGGAGTGTAAAATCGTGTTATGTTTTTTATCGCTCTCAGCCATCCTAGCTCCCTTTTCTCTGGTAGACTATTTTGCCTAGTATCACAGTGATATCAGGTTAAAACTTTGTAGAACAAACTCCTGTTTTCTCTTTCAGCATCTCCTCCTCACGTTATGTAAGCTACTTTGTACAAAGTTTTCACTCTTCTTTATATTGTTTTTCTATGTACTGCACAAATCTTTTGGCTACCCAAAGATTTGAAAGAAGCCATTAAACTTGCCACAGAATCTGGTGAATTCTGTACTTCAGGTGTAGTACTCTGATAACAGTTTTTTTTCTGAGGCAAATCCACAGCTTTGGGCACGATTTCACCTAAGACTTCTAGATTTCTGGCTGCATAGATGGAAGAGAAAACAATCTCCAGATACATTATCAGTGTACAAAATTACTCCTGAGGTTTCTACAACAATCTTGCTTCTGGTCACTGCACAACTGGTCTGTGATTTAACAAAGTGAAAAATGAATGACATTTAATTTTGGGAGGATTTCACATAGAAATTTGTTCAGC
Source organism: Phaethornis superciliosus (assembly GCA_023637945.1). Lineage (NCBI taxonomy): Eukaryota > Metazoa > Chordata > Aves > Apodiformes > Trochilidae > Phaethornis > Phaethornis superciliosus. The sequence continues at coordinate 30,431,092 of JAJQWJ010000004.1, read as the reverse complement.
AATTTCCAAAAAAAAAAAAAAAAGCTGGGAGAAAACCTTCCATTTCAATATATTCAGAACCAATATGACTAGCTGACCATAAAGCTTTTGTAGTTCCTGGTTTCTAAAGTGGTATTTGAAATTGGAAAGGCGAGTGATCTGTCTGATGTACAGTGATTATCTGGGGAAACTGCCAGTAGCTGTACCATTACTGGCAAAGGGCAATCTCCTATGGTACTTTAGGCCTCCAAAAATGTAATTAAAAAAAGGAAAAGAAAAAAGAAAAAAAAAAGAAAAAAAGACATTATTTAATTTTAAATAAATAAAGACTATCACATCAAAATAAAAATTCGTTGACTGGCACTTTATTTCACTGCTCTCAATAAGTTCTTGAGGAGGAAAAGTGAAGAGGGACTAGATGATCTCTCCTGCCTATTAATTATCCTGTGATAGGGTGGGTAGAAATGTTCAAAGTTACACCAGGGAAGCTGTAGACAGGACAGCCAAGAAGCTGGTATAAAAAATAATTCTGAGATCTGCCATTGTGGCATGGAAAAAAAATTTTAAATGTAGCACCTTGACTGAATTTGTTGGAACTATTTGAAATGTAAACCTTATAGGGAAAAATCAATTTCTAAAGCATGTCCCTGAGTCACTTCACAAACTGAACTGGTTACTGCCTGGGGTTGCATGAGATGCATCATGTTGTGAAGGCAAGAACCTCTTGGGATTTCACAAGGTTAATTGGGAGCTCCTTGCTCATCCATACATTTTTACCTGAACTCATTTGGATGGACCATCCTTGACTTCACAGCAGCTTTGTTGGATCTCTATTCCCTCCCCCCCATGGGACTCTTTTCAGATAGACTCTGAAGAGGCCAAAGTCTACACTTCTGGAGCTATGTGAGACAGAGGTGCACAGTACAGCCTGGGAATAATTGGAGGAGTTTGTCTTCTGGAGAAAGTCATGAGACCGTACCAGCTGCAAGATGTGGGAACAGTTTTATATAAGAGTTTTAGGATATAAAAGAATAAAAGTATTTTTAAGTATGTAACAAACAAAACTATAAATCATTCTCTAGATATCTTGTGTGTATCTATAATGTGTGGTGAACCATATATTACATGCTTTTTCTTTTTTCTCTCTCTTTCTTAGTCCTGTTCTGATTTTGAATTCTGCATAAACATAATAAAGCATAAGCAGAGTTCATGCATTCATGTCCTCTGACAGCATTTTGCGTGGTCCTAGCTCTGAGGATGCTTAATTCCACTTTTGTATGGCTACTGAACTCAAGACTGCCATTTATTTTTAGAATCTTAACAAGTACTCCATTTTTGGTGCATATCATGTTCAGCAGACATAATTATATCCTTGTTCATTCTTCTATCAGCTGTATCATGAAGGCATTATTGATGCTATGTGGGAATGCCATGAGCTACTTATGTTCTGCTGTTCTATCCCTCTAGCAGATACTGCAGTGGTTCAAGCCTCCCATGAGGCCTGTGAGGCTCATTTTAGCTATCTGAAAAAGGCTTTATCTACTTGTTTGCCCACATCAGCTGGCCTATAGCAGACAGACACTATAATGTCTCCCATACTAGTTTGCTCTTTAATCATAACTCATACATTCTAATTGGCCCATCACCCATCCCAGGCAGAGCTCCATGTACTCCAATTGCTTTTGAATAAAGGGCAGTCCTACTTATCATCTTACTGGCTTGTCTTTCCTAAAGAATCTGTATCTTTCCATTTCAGCACTCCAGTCATATGAGCTGTGACACTGTCTTTGTGATTACAGCAGAATCTCTACATCAAGTAGTCTTGCAACTCCACACATATCTGTATTTCATTCTGTTTATTGTCCATACTGCATGTGTGGTTATACTGGCACTTTAGAGAGCTACATGCTGATTTCCCAGCAAGGGTCTGGGTGCTTTTCCCATAAAGATGCCTTATAAATTCATCCTTGTTTACCTGCAAATGTTTGAGATCCGTCTGCTTAAGTCCTATTTAGTTGATTTTATGATGCTTTTCTGTCATGTCAGTCCAGTCCTTTTGCTCATAAGCTCTGTCCATTGCTGCCTCACATTGCTGTTGATAAATACCTCCCTGCCCTGTCAAATGTACAGTCTGTATACATATATGTGCATATGTACATATACTTATGCGTTTATACATACACAGACAGACACACACATGTATGTATGAGTAGATGAGTTTTATTCAATCAGCTTTCATCCCTTTCATTGGACAGGGAGATCAGGTTGTTAGTCCTGCTCTAGTTTATGAGTGTGTTTTCTTTCTGTGCTAACTGCAGGAACTGGCCATGTATATAAAGTACGTATTTAGATCTATGGAGGTATACACCTACATGAGTGAAACATGTTAGTGTGCCAGCTATATTTACATGTGCAGTTTTGCTGCTCGATGGACTTCAAAATATGATGTTGAAACAAACTTGCAGCTATCAGATTATCACATTTAGCAATATTTTACAATAACCAACAAACAAACATGTTTTGAGAAAATTGGAGATTTTAGACTTTTGTTATGGTCTGAATGAGTATCAGTCTGTTCCATTATAATAATACTTATGCTCTGGAAAACTCATATTTCTCCTTTTCATTTGTACACAGAATATGATGATTCTTGGTCAGCAGTATTCAGAACTTCCAAGCTCTGACTCACTACTGTATTTCCAAACTCACTGAAAACAATTAAATTTTTAGTCAATTTTTGCCAAAGCAAAAATAAAAAAAACTTTTTTGTTTGGCTGGGTTTTTTTGCCTTACCTTGGTAGTATAAATATCTACTTCATCCTCCTGACTGAGCCTGGTAAGAGGCAGTCTTCTCCCACTGAAGTGGATGATGGGATTTGGATTAGGATTTGGGAACTGGACTATTGACAGCAACTGAAAGTTAAAGCTAAAAGGTTACATGAGTTGCATCCACATGTTGTCAGAATTAGTCTGCATTTCAACTAATTTTACGTTAAGGATCTGAAGACTGAGTCATTCAAGTCACAGTGCATAGGATATTTTAAATGGTTATACCAACATAATGGTTTGTGTGCCTGGGAAAAGGACCTGAAACATGAGTTTTATTGAATTTCAATTCCAGAATGTGCGCTTCTCCCTCTTTGATCTGTATAACTCTGTGTGAACTTAATACTGAAATATCCTTCCTGACTATGACTTGGTTTCCTTGATTAGTCGTTCCCTATTGTGTATCGCAGTCATTCAGGCTGTTGCCATTGACTTATTTGTATAAGAGGATTTTCAATAATGGAAAACATCAAAACTTTTGCTTGAAGAAACAAAGGCCCTCAAAAGTCTACAATAAGTAGGAGAGAGGCAATAGCTCAGAAGTCACTGTACAAAGTTCAGTGACTGAGGTAGCAATAAGCTTATAGTTAGAATATCCTAGCTTTTATTTTCAAATGTGAAGTAATTATATCCATCTGGAAGAAAGCTACCATCATGATATGCTGAATAGAAAATTTGGAATACCTAGTTTCTCTGTAGACAAACTCCATATTTTTTTTCATTTTATGTGATTATCAGTGTCATGTTCTTGTTATCCATTATTTACAAAGACCTACCTTCACCAGAATATAGTGAATCTAGAAAGAAGAAAGCCATAGTTAAATTTTTTTTTGGTTGGTTGGTTGGTTGGGTTTTTGTTTAGTTAATTTCAAAGATGTAAAACCACAACTTTGCAGATGCATGTAAAAATTCTTCACCTCTTTTTCAAGTATTTTTGGATTTCTACACTGTTATTCATCTAATGTTAGGACATCACATTATATCGTTAGCAGAAAGCAGAGGAGATTTGTCATTTCTTTACCGTATGAAAAAACATAGGTAAAGAAATGTTAAACTTCTTCCATTTTACATACATGCAACCTGCTCAAAGGTAAAATGCTAACAACCTGGTAAAGAAAAAAAATTAAAACATCATTATGATGATGGAGAGGACTATAGAGGTTTTTATTTAATTTATCAGAAGTTACGAGAACTTCATAACATGACACCTAGCTACTACCCAAAGGAAGGTTATGCTTAATGAAGAAAATTTTGATTAGTAATGTAATATAGATTTCTACACTTTATTCTTTCATAAAATCTTCAAGAAATTACTGTGTTTCCAAATTAGATTATTTGATTATTAAATAGCATTTTCCACTTTCACTGTAACCAAAACTTTAATGGATAGCTATATCAAGACTGTACAGCAATTTTAAGAATGAGGTAGGAAATGTTGTACCTATTTCTGTTAATTCAAATTTCAATTGCTGTTGCCCCAGCAATGCAACAGGAAATGTCAGAGATGGTAGTGGTACCACACTGTGATCCTCAGAGTAGACTTTATATTTTCTGAGTGCATTAAGCATTTAACTGAAGCCCTTTCTGTATTAAAACCAGCAGCAGAGAAGTAAGGCTCAAAGCTCCCAGGACTACAGTCTGGAAGGCAGCATTGAGCTAGCCAAATTTTATGTTTGAAACTCCCAGTGTACCCATTGTAATAGAATCATATAATATGTGAGGAAGTTTTAGAGCATTTCTGTGTATCCTGGGGAGAAGCAGAAGTAAAAACACCATTTTTGAGGCCAGAAGGCTTAGCATGAAAATTCTCTTTGGGAGGTTGCTTGTATATAGTTATTGATTGAATGGATCATATCTTTCATTTAAAAAAAAAAAAAAAAAAGAAGAGGGAAAGAATAAAGGAAGGAAGGGAGGGGGAGGCAGAGGAGCAGAGGGAGGGTGAAAACGAAAAGAAAGGAAGGAAGTGGAAGTGATAGGGGAAATTAAAGTCTATTATTTAATTTTGTTACTGGTTTTATGTCTCTCAGCGCTTTCCAACTGGGGCTATCAATCAGGTTTTTTGTGGTGAAGTGTATATTTTAAATAGATAAACCTTCCTTATTAAAATTACAGGGTGGGGTTTTTTTTGTTTTTAGTTTTTTAGTTTTTTGTTTTTGTTTTTTTTTTAGGAAGACAGGTTTATACACATTGGAAGGGAAGTGTGGAGCAAGAATATGCAACTTCTGCTATACTTCCAACCTTCATTTTGTGCAACAGTCCTTCAGATTTTCCAGGGACTGTGTTGGTCCGGGTAGTGATGTAAAGAGCAGGACAATTAGAAATTAATACTGGGAATGTGAACACAAGTTTGGACTGCAAAGCCTTCATTATCAGAAGGTTATGGAATGCAAGAGGCAATTATATCCTACTGCACCATCATAACAGAAGGTGATCCCAGTTGAATTTTCATGTCTTTACTCTGCAGAAAGAGGTTCCCAGGAGAGGTCAACCAGAGCCAGTGTGACTGAGACCTCAGGAGATGGTGGAGCATGAACATGACTGTGGTGTACTTTGATATCTGGCAATGGGGGAGCACTCCCTGCTGTGCGTATAGCCAAGAATTTTGCCTATGTATGATGAACCCATCTGCAGACAAGTAAATTTGGAAGATTAGACTTCTCCTTTTAATTTCCATCTAATGATTGATTTCTTCCTCTGTGCATTTCCACACCCTGTTTTGAGGGAAAGGTTTGATCCCATTTTAGTCATTCTCATGCAAATTTAACTGTTCAAAAATGTCTTTAAACTTGTACTTACCGTTATTCCATGCACAATTTATGAGAAAAATATTTTTATCCTCATTGATAATGCACAAAGTGATAGAGCTATATCGCTTATAATTGCTCATAAATTTGCCATTCCAACTCTCACTGTGAAGAAATACTATCATCTGCACACAGTTCTGTAGGGCATTGCTTATACCAAAAAATGTGAATAGCTTTTTTTTTGACAATTTGTTAATCTACATCAGCTTGTAAAATAATCAGCTTGTCTCTGATCTGTAAGTCTTCTAATTCCAACACCCAAAACCACTGAATTAAAAAATAGGCTTATATTCATAAATTTTATTAAACTTTATAACTGAACTTTATAATTTGACTTATGAAAAACAATGACCACAGAATACCATTAATTGATATCTTCAAAATTCTGAGAAGCAGCTTATATTTGATATAGGAGTCAAGGATTTGGTTTCAGAGAAGGGAACATTGGAGAATACTCCATGCGGATAAAACAGGTCTGCCCCTTACCAGACACTGGTGCTTCCAGCTGGCTCCAGCAGATCCACTAAAGGGCATGGCTGAGGTCCTCAGCCAAGATGGTGTCACCTCAGGGAAAAAATATTTGTGAGAGAGGAGAAACATTAGACAGAGACAGAAGGGTAAGGGATAAAAGGACTGAGAGAGTGAGAAACACCAGAGGGGAACAACAGCAACAGAGAAGGAGGGGGAGGAGCTGCATCAGGCTGGTGCTGTGTCTAACTCCCCACACAGTTACAAGTTTATTATGTTCCATAGAAACCTGCTATAAGATTGGTAGGATTTGTAGTTCAGCAGAAATTTTGAACCAGCAATGTTAACAAATCTCTTAACTTCCATTAATATGATAATGTGTCAGAAAAGGTGGAATCCACCTAGTGTCTGATGCTCGATACCTTCTGTGGATTATATTGATACACAGGGTGTAATGAGAACTTTAGATGTAAAGTTATAGAATCTATTGTAAAGTATTCCAGTGACCTCAAAGAAAGTATTTCCTTTGTCTCAGCTAGAATGTAGGAAAGAATGGAGCTAGCTGATATGCCAGCCATCAGATTTTTTCTTGATTTAGAATGAGAGCATAGAAAAGTCTTTTGAGTGGTACAGCTGTAACAAGTATTTTGCTTAAAATTGCCAGAACAGTACTAGAAAGCATATTATGGTAGATTAATTAAATAATTAATTAATTAGATAAAAGAAAAGTGGAAAGGGAATACTGCTAACACTATGTATCCTATTCTCTAACCTGAGTTTATAAATATTTAAGCATTGAATTTTTAGCATGAGCTCTAGGTTTCCAGTATCATTACAAGGTCAGGAAGGTTTGTACAGTCACCAGACATTTCTAGCCAATGACATCTTTCCATCAACCTGTTCCAAAACCTGTTCAGTTTTGTAAAATCTCCATTTCTGCTTGCTATGTCAGGCATTGCTCATAAGGAGTAAGAAGCCATGGCCAACTTTCTAAGTGAACTCACAAAATAGCTGTGGATCTAAGAGAGGAATGACATTACAAAGACTGAATTTTCTTTTTCAGCTTGTTGGCCTGTTTGTGTACCATTTTCTATGTGTGCATGTTGTGATGTTGAGTGGATCTTGAGATCAGTAAATTAATCTGGAGGCAGCTCCTGGGAAGAGGACAGAAGAATACAAGGGGCACAGATAAAGTAAGTATATAGAGCCTGTAGCATCCCTAAATCTCATGAAAATCCAGTAAAAAGGGTAGAAAACAGATATAGTCAGGAAAGGGCGGTGGGGGGAATATGTGAAGTTCAATGAAAGCCAAGAAAAATATCATTCTATTTAGACTTCCTAGAACCACAATCACAAGGAAAATCAACACTGCAAGCATGCAATTGGCAGAGGAAAGACTTGTTTTCAGATTTTTACTTCCAGTCCGTCTTACTCACCCAATGTAAAATTTCACAATGGAAAGGTTACCTTCCTCTTACTTGCTTTCTGTTATGTGTGGCTTTAGAAATTTTCTGAATATTTCAGCTGTGCTTGCTTAAAGAGGGAAGAAAAAAAAGAAAAAAAACAAAACAAACCAAGCCAAACAAAAAAAGTACCCAAGCCAAAACTAACGAGCCAACCAAAATCAATTGCTATATCTAAAATTTCTGGAAAACCTGAGATTGCATTAACATTAGTTAAAGTCAACACCAATGGTTCATCTATGAGTTTGAGCATCAAGTCCATTTTACACTTTCATATGTATGACCTAAAAAGAGACATATTATGAGAAAATATGAACAAAATATTGTTTGACTCAGCTATACAAATGATGTAATATTTTCTTCAGTGCAAATACTCTTTGATATTCAGTTAATATGATACTTTCCATGGTAGAATTTGTCTTAAGGTCACAAGGATAGCCAGATCAGGTCAGCTCAAAGTCCATCTCTCCAGTGTTGTGCCTCCACAAGCATCTGATAGGAAAAGTGGAATCGAACCTGCCTAATTTTTGTGATCTAGTGGGCAGGTTCTAGTGTCCCCGGAGGCAAGAACTTCTGGAGCTATTTTATGAGACGATACAAATCTATCTCAATTAAATATTTAAAACAGTATCTTAAAGTACTCTTGGTTCTCATATGATGAACAGAAGACCTGGCACACATGTACTTCACAAGGGCCGGGTAGCAGTCTGTTCTTGATCTGTCTTGTCTCATATAATTAGTTAAAATCACTCATCTAATGGATAGACATACTTTACACCTATCTTGAATATATCTGACCCATGACTAGGCACTAGAAGGAGTAAACATGTCAAGGGATGCTGGAAATTGTGCATCCTGTTTCTATTCCTATCTTCCTTCTGGGCAGAGATATTTCTGTGAAACTTTACACAGCTTCAAGAAGTCAGTGACAAAAGTGCTTTGTTCAATGTCTGACAGTCTCTGATTTTTACAGTGCTGGCTTGTTGGCCTTCCTGCTTCCTCCTCTTTTTTTCTTTTTTCTTTTTTCTTTTTCTTTTTTTTTTTTTTTTTTTTTTGTTTTTTCCTTCTGTAATCATTTTGCCATACATCTTTCAGGTGGTTTAAACTGCATAAAGCATTTTAATTCACTTTCCCTAATTCAGAATAACAATAGAACAGTGGCTAAGGGGAGATTTCTGCAGTAGGGCCTCTCCAGAATACTCTCCTAGTCTGCAACAGACTGTCCAAGGGTTACCAAACAGCACATTGAACACCAATAAAACAAACCCCAAGCCCTCCCAAGCAAACAAACACAGTGGATTCCTCACCCTTGAATTTATTCATTAACTTTTGAAAAAAATTAAATATTCCTTATCTGTAAATCTTGCAATGGGAAGCCCACTACTTGGGCAGCAAAATTGTGAGGTGGTCATCCCTCTTCACCTTTTCCAGTAGCCATTGGTGAACTGTGCATTTGGGCACCTCATCTTGTACTCTCTATTTGATTTGAAATGATTGACTGGTATTGCTTGTGATGAAAAGCCTCTTGCAATCAATCAAAGAAACTAGAATTTCAGCAAATCCATGTGGAGTTCCCAGGCCACGCCAGCTGAGGATCATAAAGTTCTAATATATACAAAGTACTTCTTTGATTTTTTATGAATTGTGGGAACTCTATTAATTGAGACGTGTTTATGGCTCTTGAACATTTCTGTCTGGCAAAACTTAATATTGTTAAGAAATCAATACAGTATCTCGTAAAAATACACTATCTTTTATTAATAATGCATGGAAATTTATATTTATAATTATTAATTTTTCCTCCACAAGTAGAAGATAATATGATGGCATATCCCTTCTAAAATACATGCCCTAAGGTACAATTTGCTTAAACTGTATTCTTGGCTTCATGCTATCAAAGTGATCAGTATTTTGTTGTTCTTGTTATGTCATGCATTATTCTTTTTTATTTCTTTTAATAGACAAAAATCCTGTGGGCTCTGGAGACCATGAAGTTTTATGTGAAATTATTATCTGTGTGGCCTTTTTGTTCACAGTCATAAAATCCCCATCAAAACGAAGTTAGATGTTGATACAGTTCTTAAAAAAAATAAAAATAATAATAAAAAAATAAAGAGGACTGAGCATAATAATATCTAAACAACATATGAAATGAAGGGAGACAAGAAAGAAGAGAAAAAGTGGAGAAAAAGACTAATCAGGTCTATTGCCACAATAATTTTGAATTAATATATAATATTATCTTCCCATTTCACACTTGTTCTTTCATTTGCAGTTTGAACCCTAAATATGCAGAGAACAGAAAACTATTTGACAAGACATCAACTAGAATGCCTAGCAGTTGTCAGATATGAAATACAAAGCAATCATTGTGTTTTGCATTGGCTACAAAGAAGCTGATGAAATAAACAGAATATGTAACATGATGTCTCTTTCATCTGTAAAAATATCAGCTCAGAGGTTATGCTTCATTAGCTTCAAATGTAGCATGCATAATAAAGGAAGAAGGCGTAGCATTCCTTTGATTCATTGTGTGAAAGCTTATCATTCCCTCTTTCAAGTCAGAATTTATTAAATAAGGTGAATAATAAAAAAATTCAGACTATATTTGAATCATAGCCTGGCACTCACTTCCTGATTACAGAGTAAATATGACAGTTCTGCACCTCCATTTTGTGTGATGAGGAACTAAATGGAAGAAGATGTACAGAGCTCCCTGCAGTGTATTCACTCAAATATTTTCCCCTCAAAACCATTAAATGAATCATGAAAAAGTGTTTTAAAAAAATTCCTTGGTGCAAGACACAAGGAATCTTCACTTCCTTCTTATTATATGCGAGGAAACCTATGGAATGTATCGGGTACAGTAGGTCACCAGTTTTCACAAAACCCTTGCAATGTCGTAACATATCTGCCACTCCAGGGAGGTGGTAGTAAGCCATTTTCATAGTGTCTATTAATTGCAATGCATGTCCCTAAGTTGCAGTTCATTAAATGTGCCAAATAATGTAAAAAATAACAGTTAGTTCAGATCACTCTTGATCCACACCCATTCTTAGGCATAGCTGAAGTTTCATTGGAGATTTCTGTCTATAGAAGTATAAAAAATTATCTAGAAGTATAAAAAAATCAGTATTTAATCAGTTTTTCTTCAGAGTCTGTATCATGGTTCTTCTTAGAAGGGAATAGGTCCAGAATATAATTGTGAACATCTGTAAAAGTCACTTTAGATCACTGTTGAATCGTCACTTTTCCTCTAAGGTAGGAGATTAGGAATTCCCTAATTATAAGAATAATAAATACTGCTGTGATGAAAAAAGGAAATTAGAAAAAAAAAAACAAAACAACAAAACAAAACCAAAACCACCCAAAACCAAAAAAAGAAACCTTCCCTCAACCTTCCCCCAAAACACCTGCAATTCTCAGCCGCCTTCTTTGTATGAAACCATACACTTCCTTTACCTTGGAAATATACAATATGTATCTATAATCTCAGGCAAATATCGAAGGAGTTTCTGAAAAAAAAGAGAAATGGATAGTTGAATATTTTTACACAGAAATTTCTGTATCCTTGCAAGTCAAGCTTTTTCAATTAATAAAGAACTGATGTTTAAATCCATGGAAAGAAAGAAACAGCAAGACATCTCAGATATTTTTCTTGAAATATATGAAAAGTAAAGATCAGGAAAGTGAAAAATGAATTTTTTCCTTTTTAGAAAAATGGAAAGCTTAAACTCTATACCTTTAACTGTGATCAGTTTGAAATGTTTAAACTTAGCAGTTTATAATTTTACTGTTCATTTTCTTGTTTCAAAATCATCCCATTTGTAAAACTTAAAATGGAATGAAGAAAGAAGAAAGAGAGGAAAATAATTATAAAAAAGATTAAAAAAAGAAACTGTTGATACTGGTCATTTCATTGTATTTATTGACAAAACAGAGGAAATGAAATGGAAATTGTTGAATTTGATGAAAATAACATCTTTTGAAAAAGATAAACAAGATGTTCCCTCATATGAAAACACATTGCTTTTTCCAGCCTTGTGAATTAGAAACAACCTCAGAACATTTCACGTTGCAACCAGCTCTTCTCAGCAGGTGTTTAAATAATTGCAAATAAAGAGAAATATAATCCTTGAATATCAATATAAATCAAATTTCACATGTCTATTAATGAAAACAGTTTGATTTTCTTCTTGCTTGTTTTCTGTATGCTTCATAGAGAATACTATTTTTTTCTTGAAAATTAAATAATATTTTCAGTGATAGATTGAAGGAACTGTGAATTCATATGTGAGTTAAGCAAACATCATGAAATTATGGGTTACAATGACAATGCTGCTTAAGCCATGAACAGAAGTAGATCAGCTTTGGAGATCTCTGTAGGTGTGAGCTTCCGTCCAAATGGGGTTTATTCCAGAATCAGGGCTGATTTGCTTTTTGGTTTCAGTGGGTTTTGGTTTTTTTTTCTTGTTTGTTTGTTTTTTTTAGCTCTTGAATTATACCAATCAGTCCTCATTGTTTTTCTAATTATTGCAGGTAGTGGTACCTAATACAAAGATCATTACCTTTATAACTATATATAAAAAATAATTTATAAGCAATTCAGATACAAAATATATATATAAAAAAGACTGAAGTAGTATGCTAAGAGGTAAAACTTTATGTATCTGTACATGCATACATATACATGTTTGTGTCTTGCAGAACAAGACACAAAATTTGGCAACATTCCTTTTTAAAAATGTACTTGTGTTTAGTTTGTAGTGCTTAGTACTCACTATTTTAGAAACTTCTCTCTGGTGCTACATGAGAGGAGGATTACAATTGTCTATAGAGAGGAACACTTCCCAAAGACTGAAAAGAATTTTTGTTATGTTTTTTGTTTAGTCTTTCATTATCTGAGCAGAGTATCACTGTTCCACTTAATAATAAGAAGCAGTCGGACTCCCCAGCTGCCCTAAAGCTTTAGTCTGTTAGGCAAGGTCACGATCATCAAATTATGCCCCACAGTATAACAGTATTAAAAGTCAACTTTCTAGGCTTGAAACTATATTTTGTTCTCCTGTATAAAATACACAATTTCATAAATACCAGAAACTCTGCTACCACCAATCCATGCGATCTGAGGGAAAATTATTTCCTCCAGGCAGCCACTGAAGCTTCTGAGCAAGATGAGAACGGTATAATGAAATATTTGACACGCTATTTTAGAAGTTTTCCTGTCATGTAAATATTCACTTAAGAATAAGTAACAAATGAGAGAATACCAACAGATATTTGAATATCTCACAAAATGCAGGTATAATTATGTGTCTTGGGTTTTATTTTAGGTAAACAGTGGATACTACTGAATGTTTCGTTCTCCATTTTTTTTTTATGAGGTTTAAATAGGATAATAATAACTTTCAGTAGTTTCAGAACTTGCTACCTGAAGACCAATTGTACTGCCTGAATTGTATTAGTGTAGCAGGGAGTAATAGCTGAAGTCCAGTTAGTCTCAGGCTGATAGTCATCCAGACTGCTTGACTTCAACCAGAAGTGATAAGTTAAGTCCTGGAGAGAAACACAAAATATTCCATGGATGATTTGACTGCCCTAAGGAGCTGTGTCCTGCAGGGATGAAGGAACACTTTGCATAGGTGTGTGTGAGTGGATGGTCAGCTGAACACTCATTTTCTGGTGTTTAAGTCTTCCTTTTTCTAAAAGTGGTTCAGTGATCACTGACCCTGTTTATGACCACATAAGGCCCATGGCCAGTGAATTTAGAACAGCTGATGCAAACCACATTTAAATTCTGTTATTTCATCTCTTCAGAAGCTTAGCCAGGGACAGCACTCTTTAATGGTGAGAGGTATCAAATACCTGTTCACTATTGCAATTTCTTTAAGTGAAAAATTCAGTATGCTTCTTTGATATGATGCAGAACAGACACTTGAGGACAATTTTGGTATCATGGGTGGAACACCTTCCTTATTTTAGTCCACAGAAGCCTCCCATTAATTTCAAAGGTTCTAGAATGCCTTTTGATTAGCTCACTTTTGTTCATTTGAGGACCATGGCTATTAAGGAGCAGACAGCATAGTTTCAATGCTATATTTCTTCTAAAGAGTTCTGTTTCAAAATAGGTAACTGCTGAATAGTGTTCTTGTTATACAGTATGATAAAGACTCTATCCACGGCTACAGGCTTCATTAATGTACAGGACTTGAATGTCAAACAAAAGCAATTCTCACAAATAAATTCTTATATTTAACCAAACAATTTTTAAATCTAAGCAAATGAAGAATGAGGCAGCTGACAGCTTGGTGTGGACTCAACTGAGGCGTAGAAGGTTTAAAGTGATAGTAGAATCTAATTGGGGAGATCATACAGGCTTGCAAAAAATAAATGCTAATTAAACAGATTACAATTCTTTAATTATTATTATTATTTTTAATTTTTTTATGTTGCCTTCTGTCTGGCCTGTTTTGGTATCATTTTTTCTTCGGTGTAGTCAACATACACTGCAAAAATCTGATTAACAGAAGAAGAAATAATGAGTACAGAAAAAGGGTTACCCAGAGGATTTTTCCCTCCCTCCCCCATTTCAGGAAATGTTTTTTAATCAAAGAGTAATGCCCAGTCTTCAGGATGACTAATTAAAACCAGAAAGATTGAAAAGTGAATACATTAATTTTGCAGATCTTTCAGTTGCATACTTATGTGTGAGTATGCCATTGAAGAGGATGCTAGGTTTTTATTAAAAGGTTTTTTTATCCGGGGTGTAGGGTAGACTGACAATGATATTTTCTAAGACAAGCAGCAGGTTTAATGCATCAGCTTGTGGAACAGTTGAATTAGAAGACAGTGTCTGGACTGAATCCCGATCAAGGTCATTTTTTTCATGTTTTTCTATTTTCACAGTGCACACACATACTCTTTCACACACAAATGAGTTAACAATTGCTTTTGTAAATAGCAAAAGGATTTTTCAGGTTGCAGCTAGTCCTATTTTTTTGCTTCTCTCTCTCTTTCAGAGCACCTTCTTACCCTTCTGAATTCTTCTACAAAAAGCAAAGAGATAAAAAAAAAACCTTCTAACCATCTGAACAGAAAGTATATATTTACTCCAAGCGCTTCTCCTTTCTTTTTGTTCATCTATAATTTTGTGTAGTATTAAATTGCTTTGTTCAGCGAGTTGTGCTGACTTTGAGTTTCTTTCAATGATAAAGTCTTTTTATAGACCCTAAATCTTTTCAGAAGGAAAAAAAAAAAAAAAAAAAAAAATACATTTTCATGATCTTTAGTCTGGGGCACTGAGCTTTCTTTGATCCACAAGCTTTTCACTATAAAAAAAAGTACCAGACATTTTAAAACACTCTGGCAATATCAAGCTCCTTCAAATTGTCTACGAGTCTATTAAGATTACCAAAATGAGTCTCTTTTATTTGTGTGTGACTGCTTATAAATACATTTCTACTTAAAGGAAATTGCCCAGAGTATGTAACTGCAAAAATGTTTTTATATGGAATGGCAAAAACATTTGAGTGGAAGATTACTATTAGCCCCCTGTTCACCTTAAAAATGGTATTGAAATATCTCATATTGTTGCTGCAGCACTTGTCCTGATAATTGTGTTTGTGCATGAAAACAGAGAAACACTGCAAATGAATGAAGTGTTGGTGAACTTCTGTTTAACACTATTTGGGTGAAAGAAAGAAAATGTGGAAATGGCACTAAAATTGATGATCCTCAAGCTAAAGCATAGATGGGAATGGAACCTCTGTCCTAAGTTGGTTGTGTTTAGGGTTTACAGTTCGATCAGGCTGCAATCTTTGTGAAACATGTTCACCCTTGGTTAATATGCTCTAACGCATTGTTTCATAGATAGAAAATAAATCCAAAACAAAACAATGGGATCATCTGTGATATCAAAAGCATTATTTTAGTTCAAAGAAAGAGCTGCTGAAATTTGTTGTAAACATACTTATTTGTAGTTTGAAATTTCCTATGGTCTCAAAATTGTGATATGGAAAAAACAAAACCAGACCAAAGATGGTAAAAAGAAATTTCTCTTCAGATAAGCAGCAGCCCTTATTCCAGACTAACAATAAACTACATGGTTATTGTCACCATTACAGAACCTGTTTTTCACGATTTACAGGAAAAAAGGTATGTCATGTGTCACCATATATAGTGGAAATTATTGTGCTTGAAAATGTGGGCCAAAATGAGAAGTGATATTTTTAACATGCTAGAGCTGTTAGTCTTACAGCAAATATAATTTTATAAACAAGTAACAGAAGAACATACTGTAGAGGTTTGTGAATATAGTTAAAGTTCTAGGAAAGGCTTTATCACTTCTGGTATTTCCACATCTGCTTAATTCATATAACTCAATAGAACTTTATCCTTTATCAAAAGTCACTTTCCCTAATTGTCTCTTTCCAGTTCTTTGGACTGCTTGAACACATAATTGTAACTTGTATTTCAAGTGTGTTGGTCAATGTAGTTGCTTTACAGAGCTTTGTAAGTAACCTGGGATCACAGTCACATTGCCCTCTGACTCTTAAGGTGGCTTCAGGACACACCTATCACTGCCAAAAAAAAACTAGAATAAAAACCCAAGTCATGATATTTTATTTTTTTTTTCGTGACTTCATGAATTGAAGTTTTAATTGTCATCTTTGTCATCTTTTATTGTTCTCTTTAGGGGACAAGGCTTTATCTTCTCATACAAATATTTGCAAGGTTCATCAGAGAGTAATGTTTTCTTAGAGCACCATGAACATATCAAAAATACAGACCTTAAAGAGGTCTTAAGAGTACTTTCACATACTTAAGAGTCTTTTCACATGAAGTAGAATTTTTGGACACTTCATAGGTTACTATAAAAAAATATAGCTGCTTAACTAATTGTGCCTTTGTGCTGCCCTGGTGATTCTCTTCTCACCCAGTATTCTGAGCCTATAATTCACCCAATATTCTTCTAATTAAATTTAAATCAATATCACAACAAGACAAGAGGAAAAGACATCAATAATCCAATTATGTGCTGTTTTAAGTATAACTTCGGACTGTGAGTTTTAGTCCACAGCCATCACCAAGATTTTGAACTTCCTCTGTGCTTGTCCCTCTCTTCAGCATGCAGACTGATGTGCTGGATGTGCTGGGAGGTTGACCCAGGTCCTCCATGACTTGTCTCAGATGCTGCACCCACACTCAGACATGGCCTGGCCTGTGTTGCTGGGTATGTATGGCTTTCCCTGTCCTGAAGTCGTTTTGCTTGATGTTAGTCTGGTTAGTAAGTGAGCTGAGTGGCCAGCCTACAAGCCAAGAAATATCTTGAATACCTGCTGTGCTCTTTTACCCTCTCCAGGATATTAATACATATCCCTCACTCCTAAGTGAACACCACTTTTCACAGCTGTAGAATATTGCTGATTTTTATATAGATGAAATCGGCCAAGATACAAAATTATTATGCTGAAGAACTAATCTTCAGATAGCATAACTAAATAAGCCTCATTTTGTAACTATATCTGGTTTTAAAATGACAAGTGCATGTGAGATACTTTTCTACACAACTAATTTATGTGAGTACTAAGACAAGACCACAAAGAAATATTTCACTTCAAATAAAAGAAACAGAAAAAATCCTCTGATGTTAACAGATAATGAGGGAAAAATTGTGACCTACATGCAGATTCTGAATGACAGTATTTTCCAGTGAAGCTTTTGACTTTTCAGGTACTCCAGCTGGACCCTGAGAAATGCAAAATCAAAGAATGAGAAAGAAGCCAGCTGATATAAAGCCCAGATAACAGTCTTTTTGAGCTATTGTGGTATTGTAACAGTCAGGCATCTAAGATCAAGAATTTGAAAGAGTGAAAGGAATCGCAAGTGAAGTGCTGTATGTAAAGCCCCTCAACCTTGGCATCATCTCAAGCTACAGCTGTGCTCTGGGAGAATGACACAGGTGGAAGTCAGTTACCCATATTTATACTATGAATCATGGCAGCCCAGAAAGAGGGATATTTTCACCTTGAAAAAGCTCTGTTGGCTGTGCTACTTGCAGTGGTACAATTCCATCTGCCCCTCAGATACAAGGGGGCTGGGAAACCCAGTTCAAGTCATTCAAAAGAAACGCAGAGAAATGTTTTGTCCATACACACCTAAGTGACTGAATATATTCTGTTGGGATAAATATGCTTCTGCAAAGTAAGAGTGTAAGCCTTATATTCTGAACTGGCAAGTAGAGAACTGGCAAGTAGAGACATCCTTTGCTTATGACACAATGTTATCTTCATTGACGTTTTGAGCACAGAGTACATAAAGAGTGAAAAGGAGTCCGAGCGAAGCCAGTTATGTCTTGCAACAAGAAAGATAAAGATGGACAGATACTCCATTTTACTGACACCTACTATACAATAGGCACACAAATAAATCTTGGAATCACAGATCATCAGAGATTGGAAGGGACCTCTGAAGATTATCCGGTCCAAACCCCCTGCCAGAGCAGGACCAAAACTAGGGCAGGTCACTCAGAAATGCATCCCGATGGGTCTTGAAAGTCTCCAGAGGGGACTCCAGAACGTCTCTGGGGAGTCTGTTCCAGGGCTCTGTAACCCTTACAGTAAAGAAATTCTTCCTCATGTTGAGATGGAACTTCCTGTGCTCTATCTTGAATCCATTGCCCCTCATCCTATCACAGGGCACAAGTGAGAAGTTGTCCCTTCCTTCTTGACACCCAGCCTTCATATATTTATACACATTAATTAGATTCCCTGTCAGTCATCTCCTCTACAGACTAAAAAGCTCCAGATCTCCCAGCCTTCTGACAAATCTAATGATCTAATTATCAACTGAATCAGTGGTCACAAGAGAAAAATGTAGTTGTGTGGCTGGGACAAGGCACACCCAGCACAAAGAAATCGAGAAAACAAAAAATAGATGGTTATGGTGTTACCTAGGATGTAAGGAAGCTTTCATCTTGAAATATGCAGTCTTTTCTGGTTACTGTTTAGCACTACTCAAAGATATTGAAATGTGACAATGCTGTCCTTTTTGTATAAATGGTGACATGCTGAGTTACATAGGCTTTCTATCTTCTCCAATATAATTAGTATCTTGGTCTCAAATAATTCAATCAATAAATGAAGGTTCTTTCAAGAACCCCTGGAAAAACAGAAATTGCCAGTTGACTGTAAGAAGGTGTCACGGTTTAACATTGGCCCGGCAATTAAACTGAATGACAGATGCTCTCTACTAATCTCCCTCTCCTCCCTGAGCAGGGGGGGAATCACTTCCTTGGACCTGCTGGCCACACTGTTCCTGATCCAGGCCAGGATGCCATTGGCCTTCTTGGCCACCTGGGCACACTGCTGGCTCCTGTTCAGCTTCCTGTCAATCCAGACTCCCAGGTCCCTCTCTGCCTGGCTGCTCTCAGCCACTCTGTGCCCAGCCTGGAGCTCCCCATGGGGTTGTTGTGGCCAAAGTGCAGGACCCGGCACTTGGCCGTGTTGAACCTCATCCCGTTGGAATCAGCCCAACTCTCCAGTCTGTCCAGGTCGCTCTGCAGAGCCCTCCTGCCTTCCAGCTGATCCACATTCCCTCCAGCTTAGTGGCATCTGCAAATTTGCTGATGATGGACTCGATCCCCTCATCTAAATCATCAATTAATTAATTAATTAATCATCAATATTAAACAGGACTGGGCCCAACACTGATCCCTGGGGGACACCACTGGTGACCGGCCGCCAACTGGATCAGCACCGTTCAGCACCACTCTCCGGGCCCGGCCCTCCAGCCAGTTCCTAACCCAGCACAGGGTGCCCCTGTCCAAGCTGTGGGCTGACAGCTTTTTCAGGACAATGCTGTGGGAGACGGTGTCAAAGGCTTTGCTGAAGTCCAGGCAGACCACATCCACAGCCTTCCCCTCATCCACCAGGCGGGTCACCCGATCATAAAAGGAGATCAGGTTGGTCAGACAGGACCTGCTCTTCCTGAACCCGTGATGGCTGGGTCTGATCCCCTGTCCATCCTGCAGGTGCAGCTCAGTAGGTCACTGACTGTTTCCATCAATATTACAGCAGGGCTGTTCAGATTCTCTCTCTCCAGAAGCCAGCTGTCCTCAGGACAACCTGTCTTACTGTTGAAAACTGAGGCAATGAAGGTGTTAAATACCTCAGCCTTTTCTTCATCTTTGATAACTATATTCCCACCTATGTCCAATAAAGAATGGAGGTTCTCCTTGCTCCTTCTTTTGCTACTGATGTATCTGTAGAAGGACTTTTTGTTATCCTTCACAGAGGTGGTGAGATTCAGTTCAAGTTGTGCCTTTGTCTCTCTAATTTTCTTTCTACACAACCTAACTATATTCCTAAATTCCTCCTGAGTAGTTATCCCTTTTTTCCATGATCGGTAGGCTTTCCTCTTTACCCTAATTTCTTTCAAAATCTCCCTGTTCAGCCAGAGCAGTCGTCTTCCCCACCGGCTCGCCATTCGGCACACTGGGACAGCCTGCTCCTGTGCTTTCAAAACTTGCTTCTTGAAGTACGTTCGTCCCTCCTGGACCTCTTAGTTTTTAAGGGCTGTTTCTCAGGGTACACTCTTAACTAGTCTTCTGAAGAGGCCAAAATCTGCCCTCTGGAAGTTCATTGTAGAGGTTTCATTGACAGCCTTCCTTGCATCCCTGAGTATTGAAAACTCTACTATTTCATGATCACTGTGTCCCAGACATCCACCAACCACATCTCAGACCAGCCCCTCTCTGTTTGTGAACAGGAGGTCTAGTGGGGCTCCATCCCTGGAAGGCTCATTTACCAATTGGAGCAGGAAATTATCCTCTATATACTCTAGGAATCTCCTAGACTGCCTCCTCTCTGCTGTGTGGAGTTCCCAGCAGATGTCTGGCAGGTTAAACTCACCCACGAGAACAAGGGCTGATGATTTTGAAACATCCGCCAGCTACTTGTAGAATAATTCATCATCCTCATCATCCTGATTGGGTGGTCTGTAACAGACTCCCACCAGGATATCAGCCTTGTTGGCCTTCCCCCTGATTCTGATCCACAGGCAGTCAACCTTATTGTTGCTGATTTCAACTTCTACAGAGTCAAGAGACTCTCTAACATATAGAGCTACCCCTCCACCTCTCCTACCCTGCCTGTCCCTTCTGAAGAGCCTGTAGCCACCCATGGCAGCACTCCAGTCATGGGACTCATCCCACCACGTTTCCGTGATAGCGACTACATCATAGCTTTCCTGCTGCACGATGGCTTCCAGCTCCTCTTGTTTGTTGCCCATGCTGCGTGCATTGGTGTGCATGCACTTCAGCTGGGCTCTGATTTCTCTCAACTTGGGATGTCCACCCTTGGGCTCCTTTCTGGAGAGCCTGGTTTCAACCCCTTCCCCTTCAAACCTAATTTAAAGCCCTCCTTATCATCCCCTCCAACTTACGGGCTAGAGTCCTTCTGCCCCTGCTAGGCAGATGAAGCCCATCTGATTGAGGACACTAGGTATTATGGAATTTGCCCCATGGTCAAAAAACCCAAAGTTCCACCAATGGCACCAATCCCGTAGCTACCTATTGATAAGATAGGTTTTCCTACTCCTCTCCTCATTCATCTCTGCTATTGCAGGAATTGAGGCAAGCACCACCTGAGCTCCTGACCCATGAACTACTCAACCCGGTGCCTTGAAGTCCTTTTTAATTGTCTTGGCACTTCTTCCATTAATGTCATCACTGCCAACCTGGACTACCAACAGTGGATAATAATCAGAGGGCCAAATTATCTGGGGGAGTCTCCTACTGATATCCCTCACCCAGGCCCCAGGAAGGCAGCAGACATCCCTGTGGGATGGGTCCGGTCGACATATAGGGCCCTCAGCTCCCCTCAGAAGGGAATCACCAACTACAACTACCCTTCTTTTTTCCTTTGTAGCTGGAGTTGTAACTCATCTGGTAGGCAGGGGTTGAGCAGGAGACCTTCCAGGCAGATCTTCCTCTTGTGTGTCCTCTGCTGATTCTCTGAGTCGAGGGCCTCATATCTGTTCTCTAAGGGTACCTGGGGGGATGGTTGGGGTTGGGAGGGGATTCTTTTACCTCTCCAATGAGGGACCTGTTTCCATCCCCCCCATCCACCTGGATTGTTCCAACTGCCTGATGGCAGGAGGGGCAGGGCTTCACCGTCTCTTCTTAGTCTCTCTACCTCCTCCTTGAGCTCTGCCACCAGGCATAGAAAGTCATTCACCTGCTTGCACAGAGCCCATTCACACTGTCTTCTGTTGCTAATCACCTTTATCCTGGCCCAAACCAGGACAGAAGTTATGCATGTATTTATTTTAAGGCAAGATATTGAACAACTAAACCTCATGCTGTTTTCACTGGAAATTAGAGACTTACTCAAAGAAACATTATAGTCTTCATCAAAACTCAGAAAGAGATACTATGAAGAATGGGAAAAGTCCATCAGCAGAGAATAGAAATCACATTAAAGGAGTAAACCTGAAATTTTCCAAAGACTTTGGAACTAGACATTGTATTTACATTACAATATGAAGCTGGTCTATTCCATGTAGACCTGGCGTACTCTGCTACTTATGTGTGATAAAACTGGTGTAGTTTTGAGCACAAATAAATGCACTTCATTTTAACACAGTATCTTCTGTATGCAGATCCATCCTGGGGCCTATTTTCTGCAGCTTAGGTCTGCAAGGACATACTCAATGTGCAGGGAGCATGAACAAGGAAAGTTACCACCGATGCAGTACAATTGTCCTGATTTACCCCAGCTGAAGAGTTTTGTTCTCTTGCTTTCCTCTGATAAACTTATGAACCCTTCAGAAACAAATATAATTTTGAGGGATTTCAGATTTTTCTGCATCCACCTGGGTTGGGAAAGCTTTTTTTCAGTGTTAAATTTTTTGGTAGCCATATTGCTCTTTCTACTTTTTTGGCCTTTGTATAGGAAGTTGCTTTTGTTTTGCCCTTTTTTTCAGGAAGATTATTATGTCATTTTCTTTAAAAGAGCACCACATGCTCATTGGTTTGTTCTGAGTATCTTGTGTGACTCCTCAGATGAGAAAATGGCATATAAATGGGTGGGATGTACGCTGTAAGTACAATCATTGTATGCAAATAAGTAGCAGAGAATAAGCAAAGTTAATTTAATGCTAAATTAGTTCTTATGACATCATGTTCCTTTTTATTGTTATCTACTCTGTGAAAATCAGTAACCATGTACTCATGATATTTATTTTCCCAGTTTTTGAAACAGTGGCTTGTACCTGATAAAAAATGTTCTTTATTTTATTTCCCATCTCCACAGAGGTATGTGTTAATTTCTATGTCATCTGCTTTTCCTAGTTCTCCTTCTAGGTTCCTTCAGTTGCCCTGTTTGGGGGTCTCATGTCTTTTGCAGAAAATCTGTAAATTTACTCCGTGCAATGATTTGTCTGTCTGTGATTACCATGATTCTATTTCTCTGCAAAATTTATACTGCTTTCTTGTGATATGTCCCTCACAATATACTTCTTCAGTTTATGGATTTGTTGCCAATTAACCCATGTTATTTTTATCGATGGCTATTGCTACTTAGTGGTGCTTTTACTGTGAAGGCAGTGATTTATTGATATGAGACATGCCGTTTTATAATGTCCTAGCCACTTCCCACTAACAAGAGTGACAAATGTGTTATTATCTGCACAGTTGCTTTCCTACAAGTAAATGAAAAAAAATTGTGGTTCAACATGTCCAATCAAGTATGATTATTCCAAGCAATTTTTTTTCAACGAGCAATTTTTTTGGTTTTCCTAGAGGAGCTTTCCTTTTTCAGATATTTAAGTGATTTTTTTCCATTATTTCCATAATTAAATATTTTTGAGGTAAGTAATAAATTAGATAATATCTGATTATTTTTAACTTACACAAAACGCTTATAAGAGAACCCCAGAGTAGAATTTATTTTTCAATTTTTATTTTTTTTCTTTCATATAATAAAAAAGATGAGTGTAAGGTAGTGTGTGTTTTGATGGAGAAAGCCATATAGAAGATCACAAAATTCTTACAATGAATGTTGTTTCAGCTCTTATCCATGCTTTGGCATGGGAAATTAAACACATCAAGGATTTACAAGCTGCAGGTTCATTACTTCATTCTAAAATGGTCAATTGCTGTCTTCTCTGTCCCAGTTTCACTCTGAGAAATGGCTCTAAAGATTTTTAGGAGACATAATGTACCTATTAGATAGTAATTGTGTAACTGCCAATGTACCTGGCTCCTACTGATCATCTACTGATCAGCAAAGTGCCATCAAGTTACTCACTGCTGACTTGGTATTTACAGTTGTATATAAATGCTGTAGTTCAAAAATATATTTTAATATAAATCCTCCAACAAATATTTTGTTATTGCTATGTTGTTTTTTTTTAATGGCTCTTTCAGTCTGTAGTCAGAGCAGCATGGGGTTTTGTATCTTTGTTCCAGCTTCTTTACAGAGCAATAGTGCAGCTCAGAAATACTGTTCAGGCTGATGTAACCAAATAAATTTTGGTGAGCTTTTAATTTTCTTTCTATTCGCTCTCTCACCTTTTTAATTTTTTTATTGGTTCTCCTTATGCTTTTTCAAAGATTTATGGAAGAAGATAAAATAGATATATTAGAATGGAAAAAAAAAATCATGAACTCCAGGTAATTTTTGACAGCTCATGATACTAAGGAATGAATTGTCTTTTAGTACCATTTATACTGACCCATCAAATAGGTAATTCAACTTTTGTAGTATGGAAGAGTAAGAGGAGGAGGAGATAATTGCTTCAGCCATAAATCACTATAAAAGATACAGGCAAAATAACTTCTGAAGTCACTGCTACAAAAATTTGCTATAAACAAGCCATTTTTCAAAGTTTTTGCATTTAGGATGTTTTGTTTTTCACAGATAAATTGTGCTTCACTGGTGTGACAAGATTATTGTTCTTATGATTATACACTGATTAGTAATACGTAGGCTTGTGTTTCACAGAATAGGTTTTTACTCTGGGATGGTTTGTTGTTTTTTTTTTTTTCTATTATTTGTGATCTTAGGTTCATCTCAATTTTATTCAGTTAGTCCCCTGCAGCGGATGAGAAATGAACTGGAGCAATATATTAAGTAATCTTCCTCTATAAGGAAATAAAAGACAACAAAAATGCAAACTCTTAAAAGATTTTATTTAGGGAAGGAGAAGAATATAAGGTAAGTTAAGACCTTGTATTGAGGCTTAGGAATCTCCTCTACAATCAGATTCAGTCAGTCCCAGAGTATGTAAGAACAAGTCAGCAGAAATATGTTCTTCTATAATAAGGTGTTTGCAAGGGTAGAAGAAATTGTTGGACACTCACAAGAAAAGGAAATATTAACTTAAAAGAAAAAATACAATTGATAATAGTATTTAAAAATGCCATTTTTAGCAAAATTATTTGAATCAAAACAAATAAAAGGAAATAATTGTAAGCATGTTATAAATATAACAACACTGGTTGGAAAGTGGCCGCACATATGACAACAGAGTGTTTTAAAACATTGTTGAAGAAAACAATCTGTAAGTATTTTAGAAATATCCATTAATTAATATATGATCTAAGCAAAAAGCCTGATCCTCTGCACTTCCAGACAGCAGATCGATAGTTGGAATTAACCTCTGTTGCATCACTGGTGAAAAAAATCAGGCATGTTTTAAGTTGAAGAAACACATTATTTTCTCTGTACCAATGGCTCCCAATGCCTACAGGATTATGAATGTGTGTGAAAGGATTCCATGAGAATGGAAAGAAACTGTACCCACTAAAAGCAGTCACAGACATGTAACTTCTTTTCTTCTGGGTCCCCAAGGACACAGAATGTGCCCCTGTGCATCAGGGTGATTCTTGAAGATTCTCTTGGGGTAAGAGAGTTCGGTGATGACACTGACATACGAGGTGCCTGGAAAGCTGGTGAAAGAATATTTTTCTTTGCTGGTCTGCTGAAGTTGTCTGACAATCAGTCTCTTTAGGACCTGCACCGAATCTCAGGGAAATGCCTGTGCCAAGGCAAGGCAGGATGAACACTCAGAATCCAGAACTAAAAGTGAAGAGGAACGCAGTATCTTTTGCCAGTAAATTGTCTGTATACAGTGTGTACTTCAAAGAGAAGTATGCCATAGGATAAGCTTTTTTTTTTTTTTTTTTCTGTCTGTTTCTTACCTCTGGATGTTAACATCTCGCTGTTTTATGGGGGGAATAATTACATCCAGAATTCCACTGCAACGTTGCAAGAGAATGTCAAAAATGGGTTCATTGAATGATTGGTATCATCTTTGTGAGAAACTGGCAAGCATCTCACAGGTAGTATTGAATTCTATGCTCAGTGGGAGCTCGGTGTGAAAGCTAGATCTTTCTTTTTCATGTCCTTCCCTTTCTCAAAACAGGGTAATCCCGTATCTTAGTCTTTAGACATCTGTTCATCAGTTTCAGGCACTTCAAATAAGAATTTCAGTGACTGTGACTAGTAATTTCTTTTCCTATATTGTAATGAGTATAATTTTGCACTATTAAAATGCACATATTTTCAGTCACAGATAAAATCAATATATTCCAATACCAAATTCTGATAACAAGTGTATATAATTATAGAATATATTGCTCACGTGAAGACAAATCTCTGCTAAATACTTCAGGCTGATCCGAAGTATATGGATGCCTTACTCTCTATAGCAAATTTCCCCTTCATCAAGTATGTTCACAGCAAATTGACTATTCAGGAAATACTGGATGTCCAGCATAGTTCTTGTTTTCACTAGGCAGGACATAACAAGCAAAACACTATTTTTCCATGCAGCTTCTATATTTCCCTGTAAAATGAGTAAATTATTCCTTTTAAAATGTAGTCTTCTCTGAAAAGAAGTCCCTGGACATGTTTGGATTTTGCAAGAAGAATGAGAAAGAAAAGATATGCAGGGCCTGAAGACATTGTCAAGTAAGCTTCCTTTGCACTACTCACATGTATGGAAATATTACTATTGCCGAATTGTAAAGTTACATTGAAGATGATTTATAGATTACACTAAATTAAAGTACCATGCTTTTTCAGGAGCTGTTTTATGTTATACCTTTATCATATCACATCATCATCAGTACAGAATGAATGTAAATAAAATAGAACATTACAAATCCATTGTAATGTTCAATTGCAACATAGCAGTCAGGCCACAGAAAGCAATCTGGATCTTTTAAAAACAATGTACAAACTACAATAACTGATTTGAGCTCTGCTCTTTATCCCACATTCACTTCTATCATCCGACTTCTAAGTGACTATATGAGATTCTTGTAGATGAAGCCTTGATATATGTCACCATTAAGCAGCAGGATATAAATGTGAATGATTATGTGCTGCTGCTGCATTAGAATTTCTCACAGTACTCATTAGCCGAGATTGGTATCTTCCCCACTGGCGGTAGTTTTTAGCATTACTTCACATACATCTGTCATGTCTTCCTCTATGCAGGCAAATTGGACAAATGGAGTACTGTGCTTCCACAAACTGATTAGGTAGGTGCCTTGGTAAGAAAAGTCTGCATAGACAGGCGGACAGTTGAATGACACATTCACAGCTGGGACACATTGGGTAGAGTGCGTGGAGTAAACAGCACTGACAATTTATAACTGCTGAGGCCTGGGTTTGTTTTCTTTGGCAATTATTATTTTTCTTTCTAGATTTTTCCATCCTTGACAGAATGACAAATGTGGTCACGGATTTGCTGTCACTCTTGCACTTGCTTCCAATATTCCAGTTCCATTTGGGAAAATAAGGCAAATCTTTTGTCTGCATCACAGTTCTGTGTATCAGAGGAAATGTCTATCTCCAGTATTTTTTTCAGTGCAATTCTGTTGGTGTTTTTTAATGCATTTTGCCTTCCTCTGTCTCCTCTGGTGTTTCCTTGCCAAATGTAATTTAATGGATAAAGGGTAGTAAATCATTGCTTTGTTTTAAGTATTTCCTCAGTGCAGGCACTCCAGAGCCCTATAAGCAGTACTGGTCTCCACAGTTCTCCACCAAATTTAATGGCATAGGAAAAAAAAAAAAAAAGTTAATTAGAAGAGCAAGTAATCAAGTAAGATTTAGTTTAATTTTCAACACTGTAAAAGACACTATATTTTGAATCCCTAAAGGACAGTAATTCTACAACCAAGAAGCACTGACTTTATTACACCAGGTTAAAAGGCAAAAATATTTTAATTTACCTGTACAAAATGTGCACTGAAATGTATTAAATCAAATAAATGTCGTGAGCTTCAGACTCCACACATAAGCTACTGAGAAATACAAACGCTGAATTTGCAAGTTGCCTACAAGCCATGGTAAATTAGGGTAAATTATTATTTTAAAACTCTGACTTGTGAAAAAAAGGTTAATTCTCTAAAAATGGCAAAGTATGAAACACATCTAAACACACCTAGCTTAAACAGCATATCTGAATAATTATTTTTTTAAAAGCAGACAATGACTTGTATTAACACTGAAAGTCATGGTAAATAATTGCATCATATAACCTGGAGGTCATGACTGTTATCAATGTATATTTCTAGATAATTTAATTACCTTAATATAATTTTATCTTAGGTATCCTTGTGTACAACAAGTCATGTTAAGGGGCACTTGGAACAAAATTAGCTAACTACAAACCATCACAATGGTGGCACATTTTCCTGAGATGTTATTAAATGGTCCTTTGTCTAAAACTGAATTAAACCATGACATAGGTGTTATATCATACCATAGCTCATGGAGCCGAAAGCTAACATTTTTCTATCCAGTACAAATTCACAGGTACTTTTATCATAAACATGGAATACAACAAAGATAAGTGTCCTTTTGCATTAAGCATCTGCAAGAAATATAAGCAAACCCAATCCCACAAAAAGGGCACTTTCTGAGGCTGCAGAGAGACAAAGAATGCTACTCTTAGCTGAATCAATCAAAGCATTTTATTTTTACTTTATTTCATTTTATTTCTAAAAAAAACCCCCATCATTACAGATACATTACATATTGGTAACTTGTTTCATCAAATGTGGTCAGAGTATCATTTACTCCAGGATTGCCTGGAGTAAATCTGAGGATCAAGAGGACCACAAGAATTGTGTAAAAAGAGAATCTATCAGCTTACTTTACTGTGCACAAAATTGTGTGGTATATATTTCACATTCTTCTGGTTAAATTGATTTACAGTTTTCCCTTTCATCAGTCTTCCCAGCCTTTTCTTTTAGATACTACTGTGTATAACTACTGAGTGGAAACCGAGCATTGAATTTACTTAAGTGTATTGGGTAAGAAGAATTTTGCAGCAAGACTTCATCATCTGTTTGTAGCAAGGAATAAATTGTGAAGCAAATTTGATACTCCAGCTTAATGCTTGATGGGGAAGATTGATGCATCCTCTCCCATCTATGATGGGCCATAGCAAATCTGCTGACTCAAAGGTTGTGAGATATGGCTTTTCACCACCATCACAGCAACATTTTTCTGTCCCCAGAACCTTCTGGTAAGGAAGCTTCCCTGTCATTTAGGATATACAGTGTCTTTAAAGGTCAGATTTGAGGAAGAATCTGGATTTCTTCAGTGTCTCCTTCTTACTCAAACTGGATTATGCTTGCACATGGTCATAAATATATAGGGAAAAGTTCATAAGGCAATATGTAATTAAATACATACTCCTAGGTCTTTGTGAAAATTTAGCCATCCCAGTTAAGAACAAAGTTTTTCAGCTGCCATAAAAATCTTTTCACTCCCGCCATCATCATCCGGAGATAAGTGAAAATTTATTCCTGAAATTCTATGCATAAAGCAGTGTCACTGAGTTCTGGAAAATTTCATTTCTCCTTTGTCAAGAGAAGAGGCCTCATGAGAGGCTCTTTGAAAATGCAGTTTCATCTGTTACTATGGCACCCAAGGGTGGTCATTCTCATAGAAATACTGTTAAAAACATAATAGAGAAATAGTGATTAAATAATGAACACTATTGGACTGTTAGTGATCTGTTCTGAGGAGGGGGTTCTTCCTGGGTATACCATGATACTGCAAGATACTATAAGTAAGGCAGGCCTCTCAGAGTACCTCACAGATGGCGGAGTGGATTGGGAGTAAAGTCTATCAACATGCTACGATATTTTCACATCTCTAATAAAAGGTGCCAGCCAATCCAGCAAGACAGTGAGCAGGAGGCATGCTGCAGACAATAAAACACGTCGTTCTCCAGGGATGGCCAGATTGCAAAGAGTGTGTGCCACAAGAGTTTACTGCCTACTGAGAAATGAGCTGTGTGTGCAAAATGGAATTTCGTTTACAGCAGATCAAACAATAATCCTGAAAGAGCTAAGACTAAACACCACAACATAATTCATGCTTCAAACCCAGAAGAAGAGGCTTGGGAAAGGATAGCTAGGAGATAACGTCTCTTAAAAAGAGAAGAGAGAAGCCTCAGAGTAATGAGTGAAGCATGAAAAAAGAAAATTGGACAGTGAGGTCTCCTGTATTTAACTTCCCACACCAGTAAACACTTTTCCACTGAAGACTGCAGTATTTTATCTGTCAAAGAAGGTATTCTGGAACCTGGAGTTTGAAGATGCATCTTGCAGGTGTCAGCTATGGTCAGATAATATATAACAAAATTCTAGAGATTCATCTATTGGGAACTGGAGTAAAAAACTTCTTCAAATGCCTAGTCATAAAACAATCATTAAGCAAAACTGTTAAAAGAAACAATAAAGTAATCAAACAAGTAGACAAGGCAATTTGGAAGATTTTTTTACCTGGCATGTCAACCCATCCTTATATGCTCTCTCAGATGTTATACAGCTGCTGTGACCCATGAAAGAGCTGGAGAGCTGAGGAAATATCCCTCATGTTTCCTATGCATAGGACAATTTGCTTAGATTTACAGAAGGAGAGTAGCAAATGTCAGCAATTCAGAGAGTCAAATTAAACAGCAAATTTTCTAATTTTGATGACAACAAGCTACATTGAATGTATGACTGAATCACAGAATAGCCTTATAAAGCAGTGGCAAAAAAGAACACTCGAAGATGACATAATTGTGAATTACACATTAGGAAAATGAAAGAGTTGGCTTTATAATCATGTCATCTTGATAAGAGGACTGACATCTCATTGTAAGAATAAAAATTGGAAAAATGGATGACTACCAACTGACATGACTAAATCAGATTTATCTTTCAGGAAGAAATTAAGCGTAGGTGTAAATGAAGAAATAAATAGGCCACTAGAAAGCAAGGCCCTTGTGAAGTGGATTATCATTTTCTTTCATCCATCCACCTTGGATGTAAAAAAAACATCATTACTGAAACTGGCATATGTCTTACTCCGGAAAGTTTTGGTTTTGGTGTAAGTCCATTTTAAAATAAACTAATGTGTTGCTGGTTGCAGATTGCTTAGCTTATATCTGTTTTGATTGTCATTTGTTCCCTGTGGTCACTGTAAACCAGCAACTGAGTTTGTGATTTGGTATCCATATAGTTTTTCCCAGATGTTTAGTTTCATTTTTAAGATGTTTTCATTTTCTGTGTTTAATTAAGCTGTTCTTTCAACCTTTAAAATTCATGCTATGAAAAAAAAAAAAAAAAAAAAAAAAAGGAGGAAAAAGAAAAAAAAAGAGAAAGGAAAAGAAAGAAAAAAAAAAGTCAGACAGCACTAAACATGACTTAGAGGAGGTGGAAGCTTTTATACTGTCACTATGAATAATAGAAATCCAGAGTGCTTGCACATTGAACAAATGTTCTTCCAGTAGATTTTCTAAACTGCAACCGTATGCTTGCAATGCAAAAATATCACAGGGAGTACTGTCCTACTTATTACAGCAAAAACAGTGGGTTTTATCTCTTCTCAGTTAGGCATCAATTAAATGTAGTTAAATCAGCAAAGCATTCCCTAGAATATAAAAATCCCTGTAAAATTTAATAGTTGCATTGTTCTCTGAAGCCTCTGATGTATAGACTCACTACTAACAGGGACTCAGAAAGGTTCCCATGGAGAATAGTGGGGTACAGGGATAATTTGAAATGACAGAACAATGTGAAAATAGTTTTTTTTCTTTGCTTGTTTTAAAGTAATGAAAAGAAAAAAAATGAAAAAGGAACGATCGCTTGATTTTAACTACATAAAATTGCAAGTCTTGTGTGCAGAGCAAGTCAGATTACCTGAGGACAGTACAGTGACAGCTGTTTCTGCTTTTTTTATATAGCAGAAGTAGACCTGTTGGCTTGTGAAATGCCCCTTTTGTATTTCTAGCACTAACTATCAGCAATTACAGTATTATACTAGAACATATGGCAATGTAATTGAAGGTGTGGCAAGAAATCAGAGACACTTAGGGCCATATGTTCCCCTCCACTAAGCAGAGTGGAGGGAAGCAGATGGGCACAAGTTGAACTGAGGCATGAAGGGATGGCATAGTCCATACAGAAAGCAAAAGCAGCTCAGTCACATTTTAGTGTATGTCAAAGTGGTGAGCCTGTAGGAATGGACTAGAATCCATGTGTTGTCTCTCAATATCTAACTCAAATTTTGAGGTGTGTCAATTATGAACAAACATGTGCTAGCTGAATGAAAATTAATAGCTCCTACACCACAGTGTGTTTCCAGAGAGTATTCTCATAAAGCAGCACAGGGTGAATAAATCAGAGAGCACGCCGATGAGTCGGCAAACATCCAGAAAAGCTGTGTAAGACAGGCATAGGACACAGGTCACCCTTTCCCTACCCTGACATCAGACTTCTATGAAGTATATTTCCCAATAATTGTTCAAATTTATGATCTTTGCTCATTTCTTTGTCTTCCATCCTCTGGTTTCAGGAGATATTTCATCATTGTTTAACTCCAGCCATTATCAGGATAGTTTTGACAGCATTTGAAAATTCAGATGAACTACAGCCTGTCCCATTTAATGATTATCTTCCTTCTTCACTACCCTTCTGGTTTCTAAAATAGATATAAATACTACTTTTAAGTAAGAATGGCAGAAATTTGTAGCAGTCTTGGATTAAACTTTTGACTGGATGTGTTGGTGAGATGTGTGGTAAAGTTAGGTCATAAATATTACATATAATTGATTTTAGAATGTTGTTAAAGCAGAAGTTAAAGAAAGGAAAAACTAAAGAAATTAAAATAAATTAAAAATTAAATATGCTAATGATTTCTTACAATCCAATTTCTTTCATCTAAGAGCATCCTTTATCTGGGAGTACTTAATTTGTGAGCAATAAGCTAATTTTTAGCCAGCAATTGATTTTAGATCATTATCTTTACCCAGTATCACTTGGTATCTGTGCCCTCAGAAAATCAATAGCACAAATCTTCAGTATATGAATCACTATTATATGCAAAATATTTTGTTAAGTATTCATTTTTTTTATTAACATTGGAAACAGTATTCTGATTTTTTTTTTTCCTGTAGGGAGAACTAAGCTGTTTTCTGTGTGGAAAACAAAAGGGATGTTTTTTATTGTTTCACTGAAGAAAATAAAATAATAAGATGATTTCAGCATGAAAATCTGGAATTCAACATTACCCCACACCAGGCAGCTACAGAAACCAGGCTATACTTCTCTATCAACCAACCCTGTATTAGTAATTAAGAAAATAGGTATTAATAGGACATTTAGGAATGTATAAGATATTAAAAAAAAAAAAAAAAAAAGAGAGAGAATCAAAAATTCATACGTACCACTGTTGAGTATCGAGTGTCTGGGCTTTTTTTGGTTTTGTGGTTGGTTGTTTGTTTTTTGGATTTTTTTCCCCACGTTTAATGACTTATCTTCTTCCACTTCAATGCTAGAGATTAAGGCAGTGAGCTTGTACTCCAGCAGGGGGCAGCATGGTATACAGTTTTCTACTCCATCTCTAGGTTGAAGGTATTAACACTGTAATTTACTAATTAGCACATAACTTTAGTGGTTACGAACTGTTGTGTAAATTCCATTCCTATCAAAACAGGCACAGAAGTGCCAGTTCCGTGGACGATCTGCAGGGTTTGGCATAGATGCAAGACATTAGTATCTAAGTATCAAAGAGAAAAAAATACAAATTGTTATTCACAAAGATTACAGTATGTAGTGCAGGTTAAGACCTCATTTTTTAATCAGTCCTCAGTCATTAGTGCAGAAGAGTTTCAGATAATAAACATCAGATTACTACTAGTCTCCTTGATGTGTTGCAGACATCAGGCTGACACAGTGATAAAGTGACACCATTCTCTCTGCTTGCAAAGCTGGTCCAGGATCTCTATAGTTCAGTTTCCAGCCCAAATTCTCACACTGAAATCACTTTTGTTGGAAAATGTTGCATCATGAAGGCATTGAGTCTGAACACATGTTTTTGTAAAAGATATTGCTGGAAATTCCAAAGATTCATCTTTAGTATTGGTCCCTCAAAGGTCAAAAGTCAACATCATTATCCCCAAAGCCTTTTCTTTAGACATGTGCCTCTAGGATCAATACAACCATTAGAAAGGTATGCAGGGAACGAGGGCACTTGCACTATTCTGCACAATTGACTCCACAATTGATTTTAAGTGCACTGATCTTTGCTTGTTTGGTTTTGTTTTCTTTCGGTTTGTTTTGCTGGGGGAGGGAGGGGGAAGGTTGTGGGTTTTTTGTTTGTTTGTTTTGCTTTGTGTTCTTTTGGTTTTTTCAGACTTAGTGCCATGAATGAGAAGATTTCAGATAATGCTTAAGAATCTGTTTTACCACATAATTTCCCTGCCATGCTAAATATGGACTGCTTTGTCCTTGTGACGCTAAAAATTAAGGAGCACAGAGGGAAAACTGATTATTAATTTCCTTTAAAACAGCAGAGTAGAATTAATATCACCGTTTTCTGATGAGGATGGGTAGTTTCTTAAACCAAATAGATAAATAGCTCTGGCTTCTAATCAATTACACCTGGATTAGGAGATATTACTAGCAAATAATGGTCATGTAGCATTGAAATCAATGAGTCTTGTCAAAAGAAAAAATGAGGCCCATAGCATTTCCTCTGTTCAGTTACTGTAGCCTCAAATCATTGGACTGAAAAAGAAAAACCCTTACTGAAAGTGAGGAAAGCTAAATATCCTGATGTTAGGATGTCCAGAATAGAGGAGGACCTGAACTTTCCTGAGCTCTAAATATTGAGTATCTTCTTTTGAATACTCCTTATACTGCAAAGAGGAAAAAAAACAAATATTTTTCTTTTGGTTAATTAATTGTATTGAAATTGGGTCATATTATGATTTTGCATGATCTGAAATATGTAGATCTTCAAGGTTTCAAGATTAAACCAGGTGCTACTCAGCAATTTTGCTTTGAGAGTCTGAGTTTGTTTGAACTTGAAATTCAAAGCAAAAATTGAGGAGGACAGCACAGATCTCCATGGATAAAACTGAATAAAATATTTGTGCAGAACCTACAAAGCTAAGCATAAGTTTTTCTGAGATCTATTAACAGAAAAAAAGCATAAAATTAAGCAGTTATGTTCTTGCTAAGACATAGCCAAACCAACCTAATTTTAGGAGAGTGGAGTATCCACTGCTATTCATCTCAGTGACTACCATCTTTGAACACAAGTCTTCTTGTATTCTTCTAATTACCTATCTAGATATGGTTTTCCTCCTTGGATGATGTATTTAGGTTTGTGAATGTCATCTAATTCTTCTGAAAATGGTTGTTGTCAAGGAAGGTTTCACTTGCAGTAGTCACATGTATAATCAAAAATGCAGATCAAGTTTTTGGAAAAACACATAGTATTTTTAGAGGTGAAGGTGTATGGATTTTCATGAACCAGCCTTGACAGCCCTGAGAAGTAGACATTCAAAAGTTTTAAATTACATTAAAAATGATCCTCCAGTACAGTATTTTCATACACTGACTCTCAGTCATTACTTGTTTCTAAGTACACCATCACATCAGGAAGTTATCTATCTATCTATCTATCTATCTATCTATCTATCTATCTATCTATCTATTTATCTATATATCTACACATATTATGTGGGTGGAACTTTGAGGCTCAAGAAACTTCACCTGGGAAAGTTCAGAAAAAGTGCTAAGACATGGTTTGCATCAGGTGTTGTCTTGGTCTCTATCCACAGTTCTCTGATCATATGTCAAGGGACCAAGGGAGAGCTAGGGATTTAAGTGTAAAGCTAAGATGAAATTGCAATGAACAGGTCAAGTAGAGGGGACCCCGATAGTTATAAATGCTCTGGATGGAAGTCACAGCAGAGCAATGTAGGAAACTGCCAAGACTAGAGTATAAAATTCTGGACACAAATTATGGGACTCCTTTGGCTCAGTACTTGGTTATTCTCCAATAGATGTCCTTCAGTTCAGAGTCTGGAAACATAAAACAGCAGTGGATACAAATAAATGTGTTGCATACACTGGTATACAAACAGATGAAGAAATTGTACAACAATAGACTATCGTTGCTTGATTGAGTAAATCTTCCTGGGAAAGTATGCAAACTGTCTGTGTTATATGGTTATAATGCCTAATAGTTAAAATACTTTTGTTTATCTATATACTTACAGAACATCAAAATTAGTTTTAAAACCATTTTAGAAAAACATTTTAAGAGGAGAACCTATATTACGGTGTTACATTTTACTGTATACTGGGGAAAGTTTATATTTATTTCAGTTCTGGAAGTATTTAAAAAACACGTAGGTGACGCACTTCAGGACATGCTCTAGTGGGCATGATAATATATTTATAAATATATTTTATTTATTTTACTGGGATGATCTTAGAGGTATTTCCAAACATGACAATTCTGAGATTTTGTGTGTTTCTGAGTGGCATGTCCTCTGGTCTTGCAGATCCACCAAGATTGTGGATCCTATTGTACTGATCTTATTTTTTCAAAAGCTGAGAAAAAACAAAAGTTAAAGATCTCAGAAAATATATCTCACTATATGCTCTGTGTTCATCCCCTCTACTAGTCAAATCATTCTCCTCTCTTTGCTATGTAAGACTTTTTGAAGTTACTAAAAATATGCAAATTATTAAATTATTTATCAGAGAGAATGTTGCAACATTCCTTAAAGTCATTGCAGATTTTGCTTCTTTCAAAACTGCAGGATGATGTTTCAGGTGTCCCTTACAAAGTATAGCAGAAATAAATTTATGAGATACATAAGTTCTCCAGCATTTCACTCTGTTGTTTTTTCCTGACCCTTCTCATTATCTTTTTCATCCTGTTGCATCTGTGTAGTATATTCGTAGAGATTTTCTAAGACAGCCTGCAGAGTCTCCAGCTGATGTTACACCCATCATTTTAAAGAGTTTATTGTTTGAGGGTTTTTAACTTTCTTTTTTTCTCTTGTCTATAGATTCTAAAAAGACACATGTCCCTTGTCTAACATTTTGCCTCTGTAAAAGTTCCATCCATGATATGTATGTAAAATTACTTAACAGGGCTCAGTTAGCCAGGTAAATGCCTCACAGATGCAGGGTAAAGTAACCAACGCCTTATAACACAACTAATAACTGTGAATAAAGACTACAAAAATATGTCATGAGTTGTCCAGAAGAGCAGTCCAAGGTTTCAAAATAATTGTATTTACATCTAACAATAGACATGTAATTTTATTAGGCTTTCAATCTTCCCCCTTTTTTTTTTGTGCTTCTGGATAGCTCACGAATAGACAGAATTTTTTCCATATCTCTGCTTTTTACTTCAGTCTTTGTGTAAAAAAGTTAACAGTTACCAGAGTAGCTTAAAATGTCTTTGCTTTTCTACTATTTATAGTGCATTTTTACCTTTTTTTTAATTCTCCCTTTTTTTCTTTCAAAATTGCATAGCTGATCTGGGACTTCTAACATCCATTAGGGGGCTTGTGGTGCACTTATTGGTATTTTGAGCACAAATAAATGTTGGCAAAGGCATCTCTTATTCACATCTATCTGTCCCGAACTTGACATGCAAGTCTATGTCCTATGCTGCACTCTCACTTTGTGAGATAGATCTGAGGTCGTCTCAGGGTTCCTTGGTTTGTTAAAGAACTGTTCAGTTACAGTCAGTTTGATACCTATGTTCTTCCACACAGGTAGGAAAGAGAGTGTACAATGAGCAAATCTTTATGTGCAGACTGAGATACATACTTCAATTTCTGATGTGGTGTTTTTCAAAAGAATTATTGATAAAATGCTTTAATTGCTTCTCCACTAACTGTAATCTGGATATCCAATAAACAAAATAATATGAGGAGCAATATATTCAATAACACTAAACATAATAAGAGGAAAACATTGTTGAAATAAGGCATCTATAATAAATAATAGACTACAGTGCCAATAATAGCAAAGGCAAAGGTATTTTCTTTCTCATCTGGTGTGCATCGTGTCACAACTTTTCTTATCGCTGAGCTGATTCTTTGAAGGGCAAGTTATGATTGACTCCGTTGAGCTAAGAAAACTGACATTCTCTTTGCTGATGAAGACATTGGGAAGTTGTTCAAAAGAATGCAGTTTTCTTGAAGTAAAGGTGTTATGAACATCAATGTGCACAGTCAAAATATTACAGATATTAAACAGTGAAAAAAATTGTATTTGAAACAATATGTTTCCATTCTGTCATACTGAGAACTCACATAGCTGTATTCTTTCCAAAATACATTTCTCATAGATGGCAACTATTTTGGAAATTTGCATTTTGAAATTAGTATATTAGTATCTTTTTGTTTGTTTGTTTCTTTGGTTTGTTTTTTTTCTTTTCTTTTGACAAGATATACAGGTAGATAATTAAGTCCTAATTTTTTCTGAATTGTTGCATTTTGTTAGGAAATTTTGAAAATTTCTGGAATGGAGAAATGACAAATGCAAAACACACAAAGGATTAATGGGAATGAAACATACCCATAAATGTAGGTCTCATTCTGACAGATTGGAGGCAAAAACAAGACAAGAAAAGGAAAAAAGTGTCACAGCTTAGGCTCAGCTGGTATCAGCCAGGACTACGTTTGTTCACTCCCCAGGGATTTCAGAGAGAAAATCCACCTAAAGGCTCATTAATCGAGAAAAGAACAGGGACGTTTTCATTCCCCAATAACACTAATAGGCAAAAACCAGACAGATTCTGCTTGGGAAGAACTAAAAATCTAATTTAATCTACAAGGAGATAGAGAAAACATGGCCAGATCTTAATACCTTCGGCCTTCATCCCCCCCCCAAGTTTTTCTGAGGCCAAAATTACTTCACTGATGCCTCCCCCTCAGGGCACAGGGCAGGGGCCGGGGGGGGGTTTAGGGTCCCCACATGGTGTTTCTGCTGCTCCTTCATCCTCAAGGGAAGTCCTTTCTGAACCCCTGGGCCATGAGTCCCTCCCACAGGTGCAGTCCCTCAGGCACAGACTGCTCCAGCCCGGGCTGCACACAGGGTCACGGCTGCTTCAGGAACAGTCACCTCCTCTGACACGGGCTCCTACACGGCTGCAGATCCACATCTGTCTCTCTCTGTGATCCCGCACAGGCTGCTGCTTCACATCTGCCCACCTGTGACACTTCAGAGGCTAATAAAAATCCACATTTACCCCTCCTTGGTCCTTCAGGGACTGCCTCACCGTGCTGCTCCATCGGTTGCAGGGGCACAGCTGCCATCTCACCATGGGCTGCAGGGAAATCTCTGCTTGGGCACCTTTCCTCCTCATTCTTCACTGACCTTGATGTCTTTTCTCTGACATTGTTTTCTCACTTCATCCTCTTCTCTTTCTCTGCAGGTCTTCTTTTACATTTTTTACAGTTTCATTTTCCCTTTTCTTGGCTATTTTACTCAGAGTTGAATCCAGCTTCACAGATCTGCTTGGCTTGGGCAGAGGAAGGGTTAGATTTGGATACCCAGGAACTTCCAGAAGCTCCTCAAAAGAGCCATCCCTGTGGCCCCCCACTCCCAAAAAAACGCTGCACTAGCCCACAATAAAAAGGAGAAAAAAATTGAATTTTCAGAAGTTGCTAAACTCTACATTTGCCGCTGGACCTCCTCTCAAAGTATATGTCTTTACAAAATATATGTAAGTGACCTTGATTCCATCACGCTCCAGTACTAGATCAATATGACGCTTTCATATTATCAATAAAGCTAAAGAGTATGATCGTATAGAGGAACATTTTGCATAGAAATCCTGGGTAATCTGAGAAATGAGTCTAATAGTTTTTGCTTGAATAAGATTTCTTTCAGAGAAACACCCCTTCAAAGAGTTCAAGTGGTGGTGATCCTACTCTTTCATTGTGAGCTATTCTAACAGCTAATTATTCTCACTGTTAAAATTTGCACTTTATTTCCACTTTGCATTGCTCAAGATTCTGCTTGTTAAACTTGTTGTTATGCCTTTATCTGCAAGATTAAAGATTGCTGGGGATCTTTGTTGTTTGTGTACTTGATATGGACTCCTGAGAATGGTATTCACAACCTCACTGAAGTCTCCTTGCCTTGTGATCTACACCTACCAACTAAGCAAGGTCAAAATGATATTAAAATAAAGGGAAAAAAAGAAGGAAAGTATGTAGTTTCAACTAAAGGAAACCATTTTGTTGATTTCATTTATAGGATCTATTTTTCTCTATTCAGCAGTTTCCACTAGACAATGCACTGATACTTTTTTCTTATGTTCTTTGTGTCTATATTTCAAAAATAACCAATCTCTTTTTAGCACTATCTTAATTCTAAAAGTTTAAGGAAATGGAAGTCTCTTGTCTGTCAATGTAAGTAATAGTGTGGCCTAGTCACAAGTAAAGGAAGTCAGATATAATTAATTAACAAAATATCAAAATGGCAAGTAGACCCTTTGGCTAAAGCTTTTGTTGCT
This sequence comes from Phaethornis superciliosus, assembly GCA_023637945.1. Taxonomy (NCBI): domain Eukaryota; kingdom Metazoa; phylum Chordata; class Aves; order Apodiformes; family Trochilidae; genus Phaethornis; species Phaethornis superciliosus. The sequence continues at coordinate 30,390,694 of JAJQWJ010000004.1, read as the reverse complement.
AAGAACTATGCATACTGGATCTTTCTGTAAGTGACTGTCAGAAGTGATGATGGATAAAAAGAAATCAGAAACCAATAAAGTAAACCAGTTATTGTCTTACTGTCAGAGGACATTGTTTAATATCTATAGAGCATTATGATTAATTTTTCACTAATCTTTGCACCATCTCTGATGCAAGTGTTCTTACAAAAATTCACAAATGCCTGCTGTTGTTAAGATTTCTTACTCCCACTTCAAAAATGGATTCATACCTACTTGGTAGTAAATGGTGACAAATGATGCCTAATTCAGAAGACCAGTAAGTTCCGTTCAAAACTTTTTAGTAGGTCTGTGAAATTTAATTATTTAAAATAATAAAATTTGGCCTAGGGAAGAGTGTTGAGAGATTCTGGTGTGCAGGTAAGCTTTTCTTCTGTTCTTCTGTTTACAGGAAGCAGTACTGGAATGAATAACTGTATCCAGACTAATGGTCTGTATCCATTAGTACATATCTCTGTGGCTGATGTCACCAAGAAAAATGTGGGTTCTTTGACAACTGTATGGCTTTCACAGCACCAAGGTTGTTGACGCCTAACAGGAGACACCTTTCTTGAAGGTGAGAGAGGGTTTTCACGCAGGACACTGCCAGGCTAATTGACAGGGCTTTAAACTAGAAGATGGATCAGAAAGCTTTCACATAACAAACTGTGAGACGACACACCTATTTCAAAGGGAAAGAGAAGTCCTGCCTCAGGATCTAGGAACTCCTTTAAAATAAACTCCAAGGAGCGCAGGCATAAATCTGGGCTTATTGGAGAGGCTCCTGGGAGTGGTACATCAATACAAACTGTCCAGCTTGGTGAGACATGCTTCAAACTTAAGGTCCTGGGTGGAAGCATCTAAAATGGCTATGAACACCCCACCATCAACACTACAACCAATTTGAAATTAAGCCAGGCTGACCTGCATAGTGTGAAATGTGTCTCAGCTGTCTCCTTAAATGAGAGGCAAAAGGTCAGTCTCCTGAAGTGTATGAATACAAACCCATGCAGTCTGGGAAATAAACAGGAGGAACTGGAGCTCCATGCCCAGTCACGTAGTTCTGATATCATAGGAAAAACTGAAACATGGTGGGATTATTGACATGAATGGAGAATCATGATATAAGGCTACAGGATGTTCTATAAAATAGGCAAGGGAGAAGAGCTGGAAGAGTTCCACTCTACATTAAGGAAAACCTTGAATGTATACAAATCAGCTATGTTAGGTGTGGTGGACCTATTGAATGCCTCTAGGTCAGAATCACAGTGGTTGTCTCCAAAGATGACCTTACAATAAGCATCTGTTACCAACCCCCAAATAAAGACGATGTGACCAATGAAGAGATACCTGGGTCAATCTGGAAAGCTTTGTCTCAACAAAACCTGGTTCTTATGGGAGACTTTAACTACCCAGGCATTTGTTGGAAGAACAACACTGCAGCTCACCTGACATCATTCAAGTTTCTGGATTGGTTAGAAGACTTCTTCTTTACACAAATGTTGGATAAACCAACAAGAAACAGGGCACAGGTGCACTTACTAGTCATTAACCAAGAAAACCTGCTCTGTCATGCCTCGGTAGTGACAGACTTGGTTGCAATGACCACAAAGTTATGGAGTCTGCTATAATGCTGAGCACAATGAAGGTTAATTCAAGAACAAAGGTTTTAGAGGTTAGAAGAGCAAACTCCAGCTCGCTCAGGAATCAGTTGGAAGGGATCCCATGGGAAGCTTCCATGGAGGGTAAATGAGCTACTGAGTGCTGGAAGTTTTTCAAGAACACTTTCCTAGTTAATCAAAACCAGTTCTTCTGTTCTAAAAACAAGGGAAGTAGGCAGAGTAAGTGATGCCCATGGCTTAACTGCAAACTTCTGGGTCTGCTCAGAACCAAAAGGGAAATGTACTAGAGGCTGACAAGTGGAATTTTACTGGTTGAAAATTACAAGGCCATTACTAGAGTCTACAGAGAAGCAATTAGGAAAGCAAAAGCCCAGCTTGAGCAAAATTTGGCCACAGATGTCAAAAACTTCAAGAAAGAATTCTTCAGATATATAACCAGCAAGGAAAAAGAAAGGAATAATATTGACCCAGTAATAAGTAGGAAAAGTGAACTAGTCACCAACAATGCTGAAAAGATTAGGTTCCAGGCAACAGGAACAAAAGTCCAAATTGATGTATCCACCAACCCACTATCAGTGAAGGAAGAATCAACTATAACAGTAGTCTGACCCATACAAATCAGCTGGTCCAGATGCCATCCACACCAGAGTGTTGAGAGAGCTGGCTGATGTGAGTGCAAAGCTTCTCTCCATAATCTTTGAGAAGTCATGGAGATATGGGCATGTCCCTGAAGACTGGAGGACAGGCAATGTCACCTTCATCTTTAAGAAGGGTTGCAAGGAGCATCCAGGCAATTATTGACCCATTAGCCTCACTTCAGTCCATGAAAAAGTCATGGAACAAATCCTCCAGGCGACTATCACAAGTCAATGGAAACATGTGACTGGGAAAAGTCAAAGAAGATTTATCAGGGGCAAATCGTGCTTTATAAACCTAACTGACTTCTACAACAAATTAATCCACTTGGTTGATGCAGGGTGAGATGGCTGACATCATCTTCTTGTACTATTCTAAGGCTTTTTACATGGTACCCCACACACTTCTGGAGAAACTGACTTGACGTGGTCTTAAGAAGTTGCCTGTGTGGTGGCTGGGGAACTGGCTGACAAACTATATTCAGAGGGTGATAGGAAATATTTCCTCCTCCAGTCGTCAATGGGTCACAGGTTGAGTCCCCCAGGGATCAATATTGGGCCCAATGCTGGTTAACATCTTCATAAGCTACTTGGATGTTGGGGTCAAGTACACCCTGATAAAGTTTACTGATGACACCAAGATGAGTGGAGAGTCTGACACCCCAGAAGGGAAAGCCACTCTCCAGGATGACAGACTCAAGAAGTGGGCTAGGAGGAACTTTATGAAGTTCAATGTGGACAAATGTAAGGTCTTGCACATGGGAGCACATAACCCAGGAGTGAAGTTCAGACTGCGATCAACTTGGCTAGAGATCAGCATTGTGGAAAGGGACCTGGGTGGTCTTGGTGGACAGGCTCAACATCAGTGAGTGAACAGTGTGCTGCAGCAGCAAAGAAAGCCAACAAGGTGCTGGGCAGCATCAATAAAAGGTATGACCAGCAGAGACAAAGAAGTCATCATCTGGCTCTACTAGGAGTTTGTCAGACTGCATCTGGTGTATTGTGTTCAGTCCTGGTCCCTGCTGTACAGAAAAGATGCAGACACTCTGGAGATGGTCCAGAGAAGACTCATGAGAATGGTAGGATGAACAAGGGATTAGACCTCCTGCCATATGAGGAGAGGTTAAGAGAACGGGGTTTGTTCAGCCTTTGGATGAGAAATCTTTGGGGGACACCTTATTATGATGTTCTAGTACTTAAAGGAGGTCTAAAAAGAAGATGAAGATTCTGTTTACAAGGAGTGACATGGGCAAGACAAGGAGGAGATTCTGATTACACTCAAGAGGAAAATTTTTTATTGTGTGGAAAGTCATACACTGCAGTGGTATCCCAGGGGAAGTGGTAGATTACCCCATTTTGGAAAGTTTTAAGTCTCATCTTGAGAGGTTGCTGAGACATATTATATAAAAAATAATAATCAAAGGGTCTGACCTGATGATCCTTGAGGTCCCTTCGAACCTGACATTCTCCGATTCTGTGAAATGACTGGCTAATGTAACCATATCATAGGATGCTTAGAGATAGAAGGCACCTTAAAGATCACTGAATTCTAAACCCACCAGCACAGGCAGAGTCACCTCCCCACTATACCAGGTTGTTTAAAGACTCATCCGACCTGGGCTTGGACACTTCCAAGGAGGGGGCATACACAACCTCCCTGGGCAACCTGTGCCACTCTTTCACCACCTTCACAGTAAACAATTTCTTCCTAATGTCTAAACTAAATCTACCTGTTTCCTGCTTAAGGTTTATCAACAATACAGTGCAGTGCACAACACAAATTGTGAAGAGATATCTAGTGAGATAGCTCAGGCATCAAAAGTGACAGAATTATTTATGTTCATAACTCCTTTTGTGCTAAGAAAACCTATTTCTTGGCTCTGCTCCGAGCACATGCATTCTGTGTTCCCAAAGCCTCAGGCCAAAGGGTGCCTTGGTGCATTTTAAATGAGAAAGCCATGCTTGTCTTATTGAATATCTTCAATATCTGACATCACAGTGAAAATGGGTAAGTCTCTGGGTAAGCATGCTTAAAAAACCCACAAAAACCCCAACGTATTTATTTAGAAATAACTGTCTCATAATATTACAGTTTGTTCTTTTTTTGGTTTTCTTTTTCTTTTTTTATTGTTTTGGTTTTTTTGTTTGTTTTGTTGAGGTTTTTTGTCTTGGCTTGTATGGTTTGATTGGTTGTTTTTTTCTTTGCTTTGGTTTGGTTTATTTTTGTTGGTTGGTTGGTTGCTCTGGGGTTTTTTTGTAGCATAGAGAGCATGTATTTCAGGGAACAGAGTTAAATGTGAGAAACAGAATAAATCTTCAGTTATCATTCAATCAGTCAGTCACTCCATATGTAATAATACCTATGCCCAATGTAAATTCTTCCTCTCAGTCCAAAAATCCCTGGAGGACTGGTTCCATGCAGCGTGGTTGACATAATTGCATACCAATTTGGAGGTAACAGTGAAACATCTTTAAAATCCTAATTCCTTTTACCTTACATGACAGCAGCCATCAAATACTGATGAGTTATGTGTTGAGAACACTTCTTCATTCTAAGGGACTCCAAATGTGCATCATTAGTATCATCTGGGCTTATTTAACCAATCCAACCATACATTCAACCTTCAGGCCACATCCTGAGTATGGTAAAGAATGTTTCCTTTGTGTTTCTAAGGAGACTGTAAAACATATGGGATCCTCTGAGGCTTCTTAGCAATTTCCTCTACTTTTTCTGATGATCAAACATTTTTTGGAGAGAATGTTTTCCTCTAGGAAACTTTGTCCTACTTTAGACATAATATGATGAATGGAATATTTTCACAAAAGAGCTATCCTTTCAGAAGAAAAATGTATGATATTGTTATGTTTTTGTGTACTGGAGCTCATTTTTTTATGCTGGCATGAAAATTAAATTAGAATAAGACCACCGTAATCTTCTTCAATCATCATTTTATATATCTCCTAATTTCTGCAGCATCCATAAGAAATGAATAAGCTTGCAGTGACAAAGTCAGTGCCATTAGCTGAGATGTTACTAAATGCTGGGACTCAGAAAAATGTGTTAACTGATATAAGTAGCTGTGTGAATTTTACAATTCTAAAATAACTAGGAGGTAGAACCTGTTCTGACCTTAGATGAATAACTGTATTGTATTTATTGTTGTAGAATGTTTGTCAGAAAAATTGGTTTTGAGAATTGAAAAAGTGAATATTTTTTTGGTTTTTGAAAAGGAAATAAAAGAAAGAAAGTATTTTATGTACCAAAAAATGCAATATGAAATAGTCCTGGACTAGTATGGATAAGAGAATGAATACACTTCACAGGACATCCCCTTGTGTGCAATGTAAAGCACACTTCCAAAATGTAGGAGTTGTCAATCATATCTTTTTAGGAGGAGCAGTAAAATTACCCTGTGTTTTCCATGTTTGCTAAGGACATTAATCACTGCATAAGTGAATGGGCCAGGAAACACTTCTGAGTCATTTTACTAATTTTTTGAGTCTTACCACATCACCAAGCTGAAATTTTTTACATTAAAACCATTTATGGACAATGAAGTGTGGCAGAAAATCCTCTTGCTATGGTGGATGCTATATTTTAATAATCAAGCCTATTGATCCTCTCATTAATGGTTACTAATTTGAGAACAACAAGTATAATATAGAAGTCCCTCATATCAGTTCTGTAACGCTGCCTATAGGAGTATGCAAATCTAATGTCTTTTCTTTCCCAGTTCCTGAAAGATTTTTCCAATTTGCTGGTCATTTTGCTTGAGGTTTGAACAGTGTTAAAAACCACAGACACAATGGTCTTATTTGCTACTTAAGATCCATATCGTCTTTATGCGGTGATGTTTTAATGAGGGAAAAAGGTAATTATTTCTGAAAATATCTTAGTAGGTTTCAAATTGAATTGATAGAAACCCAACTTCTTAAATGTCCTAAATAATGTCTCCTAAATAAAATTTTCTGTGAAGATGCAGTACAGAGACTGTTGAATATTCATAGAATGATTGTGGAAATATTCCCTACTTAAATGATGTTATGAGCATTTTCTGTTGTAATTCCTCAGTGCCTACTGTTTATAATGCAGTCTATTAATGCATTATTAATTGTGTTTATTTTTGGAGGTTATTTTAGACACAATAAAAAAATTACTCCTTTCTGAATATCTTTGAGTGCGCTTACAGATACACATTTCTGTCAACGCTTCTGATTTGTTAGTGCATGCTGATAACACCACAACCTAAGGAGTCTACATGAAATTTAATTAAGTTGTTTTTTATGGGAGATTGTGTGAAGAGATAAATGGTTCATGATAAATGAGTTCTCAGACCACAAATTGGAGCGTTTATTGATTCATTGGTCATTTATCTTGAAATTTATTCCTGAGCAAAAAGAATATTGCTATACACTTAAATAAAGGCTTTGAATATTATGCTAACCTTTCACCAGACAGTAATAAGTCCTCTAACCAAACTCATCCAGCTTCATTTCCCATTCATTTTCTTGTCATCAGCATCATTATCATCCTTTTCTACTACAGAGACTCAGCAAATTATAATGGGTTTAACTGGAATATAAATTCATGAGCTCCAAGCTTCCTACATTCTTTATATCCTCATGGTGACTAATAAAAAATGTACAAATTGATTCAGCTATCTGTATCAAAATACACTTTAACTGAGGACTCTATTTCATTCAGAAAAACTGCTATCCATTGGGCTTTTTGGAGCTGGTTAGAGCATATGATGAGGTACCAGATTCAGTTTTAATATTTAATGCATGGGATTATTAAGTATTAGTTCCCCTTATAGCTTCTTACACACATATATACAGCTAATATCCAGTATTTATGCTTATAAAATAGTTGAGACATAAGGGATTGTTTAACTCTATTTATTCCTTGCCTTTGGCTAGTCTAGATGTATTTAGTTATAAGGTTTCAATTCACTTGGGTTTTGTAAAACATTTAGGCACAAAAAGTAGAATAGTCACAGTAAGGATCCTATTTAGAGTGTATCTTAATTGGGGATAACATTTTTTTAATATATTTTATTCTTTTTTAAATGCCTCCCTCCAGGCTCTTTCTCGAGTTATGTTCTAAATTGCCTGGGAGATATTGTATTTTAATAAAGGAAAGAGAGTTATGGAAATATTTAGCATTGGATACTATCTCATCTTTTAGCAGTGCATCCTTCATCGTGGATTTATGTGGGACATACATGTGAAGATCAAATATTAAGTTTCAGACAGATGGGAACAATTAGTTGTCTCTTAGAGCATGCTGAAATCAGAGGGAAAGGATGGCACCAGATATGTGGCTCCTGTAATGGTGGTCAGCAATCAGGTTGTTTCCATGGTACAGGTCATGCTGGTAAGTCTTGCTCACATTTTTTCCCCAGCAGCCGTCCTTAGACACTAATTTCAGTAGTTCAGTGAAGAATTTTCAAGAATGCTCTGTATTGTCCATCATGGTGCAGCAGAAGATAATGTGGGGGATGGGCAAGAAATTTGAAAGAGCTGGTTGGGAAATTTGAGGACTAGAAAAATAAGGAAATGGAGACTTAATAGGTCTCTAATGGACTATCTAAAATGGAAAACATCCAGTGCTCCTAATGACCTCAGAAAAGCTGCTGTTCATGGCAGAGAAGAACAAAGTTATCTGAGAGATGTTAATGGCCCAAACCTTCCTTGGAGAGTTTTCTGTAGGGTTAAAATTCTGCTTTAAAAAAGGTAATGTGTTCTCTAGAAAAATTCTCTACTCTCTATTCTAGTAACTTACAATTGCTTTGACCTGAAACAAGTCCTTCTGTCTTGGCAGGATGTCCTGGAGCCTCCTTCCAGAACAACAGAGAATTCCAAAATTGGCTGTGCTCCAGTGCTGCTGATTATGTGCACTAAATATACTACCGATAGAAAGCAAAGCAGTTTGGGCACTATTATGTACCTTTTTTACTGGCTATTTTTGTCCTTAGCCATTAGGTTTTAATCTCTACCTGAAACAATGTCTAGCCACTTTTGAATGGTGCTATATCATTACTTCAAACTGTGATTCTAGGACCATGAGTGCAAATTCTTTGTTCAATTTAAGTCAACCACTATTCACTTACTTAGCAATGTTTCTTTGGCTCAGAAGCCAAAGGTGGCTAGATTTGGTATTTTCTTCAGTACTGTTGGTTACAGAAACTGGTGTGTCTAACCTCATTCCTCCAAAGGAATATTTTGCTCTTTTACTACTTTTTTGTTTGTTTGTTTTTTAGTTTTTTGTTTTGTTTTGTTTTTCATTTGTTTGTTTTGGTTTGGTTTGGGTTTTTTTTGTCTTAGTACTTTTTTTCCTACTTTTTCTTCCAGTAATAGAGAATTATTGTGGAATGATAAAATGCATTTGTGCAATTTATTGAGTTTGATAAAAATCAAGATTTATAAAAAAATATTATACTGTGTATTATACTTATAATGACTCTAAAGCAACCCTAGGAAGTTAGAACTAAAGATGTGTCCAGCCACATACATAAATCATTCATTTAAGTAGATGTTTATGTTTCAAATCACTCTGGTGAAAAATAAAAATTCTTTCAATTAAGGAATGGTCCCATAGTCTCTATACCCATGTATTTTGCCGAAAGTTTAATAGCAGAACCTTGGTCTTGCTGATTCAATTAATATATCATTCACTGAAAAGAAAACTGTTTTATCTAAGAAAATGACTGAGATATTAGCAAGATGGTATGAAAGCTGAGACTAAAATATTAAAGAAACTCAATAAAACAACAACAAAATAAATGAACATAGAAATTCTTCTAGTTAGGTAAAGTTCCTCCCCTAATACTGTAATTGATGTCCTGACTCTTTAAGGACTTTCCACTGAAATCCCTTAAAGAGTGTGCAGACCTTTTACTGAATTAAAGTCAGCACTATACCTATGTATTGCCATAAAAAGCACAGCAGAAAGAGTATATAGAACAGTACATACTGATATTCTGCATATTTAGAGAGAAAAGCAAATCAGTAGTTAAAAAGATCGTGTTTCAGAGGTAGAATGCCTCAGAAACAATTATTTAAGTGTTTTGTTCATTTGGACCAGTACCCCAAACTAGAAACTTTTTATAATGCAGTCAGGACTATTACCTCACTAGCTTCTGTATTAACCACTTTCTGTACAAATCAAATTGATATAAGGATAGCCTGAGATGCACAGTATTGCTACAATATTCTGACATATATTAACAGAATTTTTTTGCCTTTGCTCTTTAATCTAAGGATCATTGCATAATTCCAACTCATTTTTTTGTTTGCTTTGTTTAGTAAAATACTCCTGACTAATTAATCAGAGGTATCATTATGTGTATTTTGCAGATAATGCTATTATACATTCCTTTTTCTCTCTTAGGAAGAGAATGAAGGATTGTGGGGATGCACGTCAGATAAAGTGAATTTTTCAGATATCTCTATATAAATTTTACTTTCCTGACATTTGAAAAGGGATTTGTTAATATTGCATTAGGTTTGTTTCATCAAAAGCTGACTTCAACCATTTCACCTAACAGTTATGCTTATATTTACCTTGCTAACCTTGTAGTCGTGTGAATAGATCACTACACATCACTACACTACACATCAGTGAATACTGCAGAATCAACAAGAATCCTACTGTTTCCAAGGCAGTGGCACAGTCACGCAAAGGAGGGAGAATGATGTTGTGATAGGAAAGCCAGTTAGCACGAAACCTGTCACTCAGGTTAATGATCTGCTACAGAGCAAGTGGCTGCCCTCCCATCTTTTTAAAGTAGGCATATACTGGAAGAGCTAGAAGCACAGTGTTTACATCACACAATATACAGCTGCAAGAGAGAGAAAGTACTTGGAATGGGAGGGACTCTAGCTTTCAAAATCTGAACAGTGATCTCTTACTACTGAATGAGATATGTCTAAAAGACACATTTTGTACATAAGATGAGTTAGGCTTATCAGGGATAAAGTGTCCACAAAACACATACTGAGGATGCAGAGGACTAAGAAGGAAATTGAGTACTAAATATTTTTATTAAATAAAAAGGTACAAGAAGATGGAAGAAAATCCAGTTTAATTGCTTGGAAGTGAAAGTCTGAAGTTTCTATCATCTTTTCTATATAAATATATGTTTTATGCTGTTGTAGTTCCTATTTGTCTGGTTTGACTTTTCTGCACTAGGGTCATCTTTGCAACTGAAGGGTAGCACCATGCCTTTTGAACCCAGAGAACAGAGCTGAGCCCTACTGTCAGCACTAGCTACAAGATTTTATCTTTAGCTTTTCAAAAACATTGTACATCTGTACAATCTCTTTGAAAGAAAGTTGTGCGCATGAGACTGTACAAGGGTTTGCCACTTTTGACATGATATGTCTGTGATAAACAGCTTTCTGCTGTAATTTTCATTGCTGCTTGTGCTCTGACAACATCTAGAGGCCATAATCTTTATCTTCATGTTACACTTAACCTGCTAGTAATCAGATCCTTGGAAAGATCCTGCAGAAAGAGAAAACATTAGACTGTGCTCTAATTCTTCCTATCAACTCCATAAAAATTAATTAATGCTCTGTCGTTTCTTTCTGATTTATACTCTTCCACATAAACCTAAGATGTCATAATTTGAACATAATTTGAACAGTTGTAAGGCTGAAATGCTCTTTCACTTTGACCTGTAGATCGATAATATGCCTGAGAGTGTTTTGTCCCTGTAGTCTTCCTGTTTACAAGCTGTCTGGGCCATAGACCATGGACTTTAAATGTTTGCCAATCAAAGTATAAAATACTAAAGGGCTGAAGTTAGGAAGCTATAATGACTAAAAATCTTGATGACTTACTATCAAGAAGATATATACAATGATAACAGAAAACTGAAGCCCTTTATGTCAGTTTGAAAAAGGAAGAGAAAAACTACCAGCCTGGAACATAAAAATTTTAAACATGTTAATATTAAAAAAAAAATAATAATAAAAAATTAAAACTCTTTACATACTCCTAAAATCTTAAATTTTCTTCAAGATTTTCTCTTCTATTTACTTCATCATAAGTGTATTCAAAATGTCTTGCAAAAATAAAGCAGAGAATGGTTGACAGGTTTCAGAGTGTTAAAACAGACAATGGTGTGTTTTAACAATAAAGAGACAATAGTATCTAAACAAAGAGTTTTCAAGGCTTTCCTTGTGTAGCAAGTAAGCTATTAATATTTTATTATCAAAATTTCAAGGCATTTTTCCATCCACTGGGCATTTTAACTGATGCTGAGTGACTTGTATACAGGGATGAAAAGATCAGTTCAGGTTTAGTGATGAATAATGGAAATATAACTCTAAAACCTTGTGTGTTAATAAAGATACTCTCCTGAAACATATTAGAAAAGGTAAGAATTTCTGTGTGAGTGATGCTTTGTCTTTTCCTTAAAAAATGAGCTTTGAAATAAGATTGCCATCATCAGAATTACAGAATCACAGGATGGTTAAGGTTGGAATGGACAACTGGAAGTCATCTGGTCTAACCCTCCAGTTCAATGAAGGTTACCTAGAGCAGGCTGCCCATGTCTGTGCCCAGACTGCTTTTGAATATTCCTGAAGATGCAGACTCCACAACTTCTCTGGGGAAGCTGTGCCAGATCTCAGTAAACTTCACTCTAAAAGAATTCATTTCCATATGTTAAATTCTGCTGATCTCACTGACTGGAATTTTCTTTGCCTCAGAAGACAATTTTAAAGTGGATAGCACTGGCTGGGATGGGATAAGACACCTTGATTGTACTTATGCTAATGAACCTGGCTTGGCCAGAGCAGAGAGAGGAGTGGACAAAGACAAGAACTGATTGCTGGCACAGAAGTCCCCTCCAGGTGAGCCTGTGTTCAATGGCTCTGGGTAGGGTGGGGAGACACCTTGGTTACACTGATGCTAATGAACCTAGCTTCTGTAGCATCTGACTGACAGCTTCCCTTGGGAGCAAAGGAATTTAGGGGTACATATGGCTGTCCGTTCTGTGGTTGAGTTGTCCTCCTGACCCACCTCCGTCTCACATCAGGCCCTGTCCAGCATCAGAACACCATCTTGAGGAAAACTTGATGGACAGCTGGACCCCTTGTGGTGATTCTGAGTCTCTCATCTTTCCCATTTTCTTAATCTTTTCTCCCCCATTTCTCTCTCTCTTTTTTCTTGTATCTTCTCATTTTCCTCTCTCCCTCTTTTGCCTGACAACATATTCCCCATACTTTCATGGGCTTCTATCATTTTTGCTTGTGCCAGTTATCAAATAAAAGTTTATTCTTACACCCAACCCTTGATGGTTGGTCTTTGTTCTCACAGATCAAAACAAAAAGGTTTATTGTTACTCGACTGTAATACCATACATGTGCCTGAATGCTCCTGTGTTTCAGTCTGTGCCCACTGTCTCTTGCCCTGTCAATGAGCGCCACTGAAAACTACCTGCCTTTGTTTTCCTTGCACTCTCCTTTCAGATACTTGTGCATATTGATGAGATTCCCTCTGACCCATCTTATCCAGGCTAATAGTCTCTTACGTGAGATTCTCTGATGCTTTATTCTCCTTAGTGGTTAATTTGCTGGTCTCTTTCTGATAGATCCATATCATACAGACAAATGCAGAAGAAGACAAAGTGCTTCGGTACTCCAGTGCTTTTACTCAATAAAGGAGAAGGATCATTTAGCTTGGCCTGGTGGCAATAGTTTGTGTGATGTAGCTAAGAATGCTATTGGCTTTCTTTGTCACAAGGGTAGGTTTCTAGCTCATATCCAAAATAGCGTCCACCTGCATCCCCAAGATCCTTTTCCATCAACCCACATGCCAGCAGGTCAACCCACAGCACGCACAGGTGCATGAGCATATTCCTCCCCAGCTGCATAGCTTTACAACTGATCTTGTTGAAAGTAATGAGCTTCCTGATAGTCCATGTTTCAGGCCTTTCATCATCCCTTTGAATGGCAGCATAAGCCTCTGGCATATCAGTCACTCCTCTCACTTTTGCAGTATCAGCAAATCTGCTGAGAGTACACTTTGCCCCATGCTACAAATCATTAATGGATATGTGAAATAATATTAGGCCTAATACTGGCCTCTAAGATACACCACTAGTTACTATCAGTCAAATAGATATTGTTCCACCAGTCAGAGCTCTCTGGACCTGGCCATTCAACTGGTTTTCAACTCTGTGAACAGGTTTCTTTTCTTTGTGATATGATCAGTCATCACAATTATCTAGAGAGCTTTTTAATTGCAAATGTACTGCAGATGATTTGTGCCACTGTAATTCCTTTCTGTACTCTGCCTCAATTAATTATTTGCATCAATCTCCAAATGGCACACACCAAAATTAAGTGAACTGTGGAGATGAGCTACCACCCAAGATGAAAGACTGAAAAGTATAGGATAGAAAAAAAGTCGGGAAAACCAGCATGCTATGCCTGTTAAGATGAATACATGGGGGGTTAAAAATTCTTGAGGCATTCGTAACTACCTGTATTTTATCAATTAATATAGGGCTCAAAGTCTGCTGTTTTTCTGAAATCTTTTGAGATTATTACTTTTTCTGGTAGTGCTGGAGGATATATACAGTTAGTACATTCCTCCCATTATTTGCCTGCCAATCTCAAGGAACCACTGGAACCACAAAATGTTCATCAAGGAACTAGGCCATGATATTATTTTGGGCTTTTTGACACAAATATTTGTTCCCTGGAATACATTTCTGGCTCTTCTACATGGCATTCCAACAAGAAAAATAGTCCTTACTCTGTATGAATGCTAAAAAAAAAAATTGCCTTATACACAAAAACATGGTGAGTTATATGAAAAACATGTTTAAAAGGTTCCTGTTCTGGTGATGATATCAAATTTTAAACTAATGCTAATAATTTACTTTAAACTTTTGAAATAGGTTTAAATAAGTAATCCTTTTTTTGTTTTGGTTTCCTGTTTGTTGGGGTTTTTTTTAGTGTAGATTACCACATTATTTTTGGTTTACAGAAGTAGTAGACAAAGTAGAGTATTTTTTAATAGTAATATTACTGTTAATAATTAAAACATCCCTATAATCACTGTATGAAATTATCTTTCATTCTTTTTTGAGGTGTAGGTTGTAGTCTTGTAGAAATTCAATATCTAACCTCCATAAACTATAAAATTATCAATTATAAGTAAAATAATTTTTAAAGAAAAGTCAGTTTCATTGACATTGAGTTTATGCCCCATAAACCACACATACATCCTCAAATTTCCTACATGAAATAAACTATAAGCAAAAATGAAAAAAGTCCATCATTAGTTTAACATGCAGTGTGAAAATTGACTAAATGGTAGTAATGTCAGAAAAGTATACATAGGGAAAAGAAAATTATTACCAGAAGACTTATTTGTTAAGTGTCTTTCACTTTCTGATACATCATTCTAACAAGTTAAAAAAAAAATAAAAATTACATGAATATTATCTTTCAGAATTTATCCTCTGTTTTAATATACCAAATCTTTCAGTTTCGTAGGCTGGCATAAGGTACTGCTATGTCTTTTAGCTCCGCAAGCAGTTTTTCAGCTTGGCGTTTTCTTTACACATCAGGTAACCTCCAGGTGCACTATTATAAAACGTTAGAATGTGATAGTTTGGCTCAGACTTAAGACTAAAACCCTAAATCAGTCAAGATTAATTTTTGACCACTTTGCAGTGTGAGTAGGGGAAACACTATTTTTGGTGATGTTGGCTAGGAAAAGTAATTGGGAGTATTTCATAGAGAGGGAAGATTTGTTAGCACATAATCCTCTATTAAATCTCTAGATTATTGTCTACTTCTTGCCCATCTGTATTTCTTAATTCTCATTACAACTATAATTTGAGCAGTTTTAGGGGCACCATCCAGCTCTGTAGCCAGTGAGCTCAAATAGCATTCTTTCTATAAATAATTTATTGACTTAATTTGTTTCATCCACATCTGCCTTCTCTGTTTCACCATCATTAATGTTTAGAAATAGTCAGATTCGTTTACACAAGCTGGTAGTCTCAGACTTGCACAGTCTTTTTGATTTAGAAAAACCGTGTCTCTGTTCATTTTAAACAGGAGGATGTTGATGTCAAAGGCAAGTGGGAAAACTACTCCTAAATTGTAAGATAATAGGCTCAATAAACCAAGATGCAAAACACTGTGTTCTGTAGACTGCTCATTTATGTGACCGTCAAGTTATCGGAAACAACATACATCAGAGGTGACATCACCTTCTGCACCATCAGTGGGGGACATTTTGTGCTTTCAAAATGGAATTCAGTGCAGTGGCAAAAAGGAGTTTAACAGCGGAGAAAGTAGTTACAGGCTGAAACTCTAAGCACAAAAGAATTAAACCAATTAGAGGAGAATGAAGATAGCAGTGGCAAGAGCTTTGTTTTTGTTAACAGCATCACCCTAGGGTTTTTTGGAAAAAAAACTTAAGCATCCCAGAAAACAAAAAAATATGAGAGCATTGTCTTTAGAGCACCATCAATGATGTCTACTAAGGCAGAGATAAGTACTGCAGGAGAGCAACACTTGTTTCATAGATTTAGCTGTTGTGGTTCTATTCTTTAGGTTATTCATTTCTCATGAGAGCAGATTCTGAGAATAACCTTTTTTGTAAAGAAGCCTGGAAAGAGAGTCGGGAAAGTGTGATCTTATTAGCACACTGTTCTCAGAATATATTTTCTCTTTTAAACTACATGGCAACCCTGAGGGATTTAAAGCTCCCATTTATTGCTAAGAACAAGAACTGAAGAAACACATAGGACTTTGTGGCTTACAGGTATACTTTGGAAAATCTAATTACCAGCTTATTAATTTTATTTTATAATATTGAGTTTAATGAGGCTAGAAAGACAAAATTAGTTATTTACTCACATATAACTTGGATAAAATTAAATGTACATCAGTCTAATAATCCACAGTGAGCTCAAAGTAAAACACAGTTTTTCTGACTTTTTGATCTTTCTCAAGTTCCACACGATAAACCTTCTTATTGGATGTACCCAAAAAGGTTAGTTTGATTCAAACTCTTATAAAAAGCAAAATAATTCTTGAATTTTATACTGCCAGGTTGCTTCACTATTTGTCTGTTTCAAAAAAGAACCCCAAACCATAAAGCCAAATCATAACAATCAAATTCCAGAAAATCAACCCCGAACTCTTCTGATCTTCGTTCTTTGTTGGCTACTTATTTTTCTGGTCCCAGTTATAGGGCTTTGTAACATGGCAGGTGGGAGCTCTGAGGGACAGAGCAGGAATGTACCAGAAAATACACCCTTGGAGTTGAATTTCACCCCTGCATACATTTGGAAGATAGCACTGAGCAGGTACATGTATAGGATTAAGAAAATAAAAGTAAATTATCTGCCTTGTATGAGGTCATATTATGCAGTTAGATTAGCCTTCCTTTCCTAAGCATCCATGGACAAAATCCCCAGGAAAAGCATCAGGTTATTACAAAAGTTAATATTTTCCGCAGATTTTTCTGGGCAAAGGCCCTTTGTCCTCTTATTTTTAATTCCATTATCACACATACAATACAAACAAATATGTCTCAAGGTGAAAGCTTTACCATATGCAGTGATTTTTTATCATATTATTATAATTATTTTTTATTATATCACAATCATTTGTTATATTTAGGTTGATTTAACACCTCATGTGTCTGCCTACAGCCAAAAACATTACTGAAAAAGGAGGACTGTAACAGGCTAATGAAATGCTATCCCAGTCTTTGTAACATCAGAGCCCCAGGCTCATGATGGATAAGGTACCTCTGCAGAACAGAGTTGTAGCATCTTGGTAGGACTTCTTGCTTGGTCCAGGGGCCATGGTCTTGGCAGATGGATTTGTTGTGGTACGGTGAAAGGTCTGTGCCACAGGTAATGAACTGTAGGACAAAAGGGAAGGGAAGGGAAGGGAAGGGAAGGGAAGGGAAGGGAAGGGAAGGCAAGGCAAGGCAAGGCAAGGCAAGGCAAGGCAAGGCAAGGCAAGGCAAGGCAAGGCAAGGGCAATGTGAGTTAAATAAAGGAAACTATGTAAACTTAAGAAGAAAGCTGTCAAACACTGGCACAGGCTGTGGAGGGCCCATCTTTGGAGATATTCAAACCAACTTAGACACAGCCCTGATTAACCTGCTGCTGCTAAACCTGCTTTCAGCAGATATGAGACTAAAAGGTCTTCTGAGTGCTTGAAGGCCTCAGCCACTCCATGGTTCTGTGATTCTTTGCAGCAACTTCTTTGATAATAATCTCAGCCTAAATAAGTACTACAAGAACTTCCTTTTTCATGCCCTCCTCTTTATTTTTTTTTTAATGTGAAGAATAGTCATAAAGGTATATGAACCTCATCATACTCCTTATGAAGCTGCTTGTGTAAAATCTGTCTGCTCATAGAGTTGATCAGATATTGCTGGTTTGTTGTTGATAGTTTTCAATGAAAACATTTTTAAACATTTGACTGTAATAATATATTTTCTTCTGGTTTACTGCATGCTGGGATCTGTAATTTTTCTTGTTCGCTAATTCTTTTTTCTGATTTTCTCATTGCTGTTCCAATGTCAGCTGAAATCTACTCTCCTCATGAAGCAAATGGGACTTCATTTCACACTTACAGGAGGTTCTGAATAAGTTACTGCAACTTTCCTTTTGCTCCCATGGCACAGTTTTCTTCATTCGCATTTCAAACCTTCTATGCAATATATTCTGTCAATTCTAACAATTTAATACATCCAGGTAGATTTCATGTGGAAACAAGACAGAAAGATGGTATGATATTCATGATACAATATACATTAATGTTAAAACAAAAGGAGTGTTCAAAATTGTGCCTTCACTTGCTCACTGTTGCAAATCACCAACATAAAGATGTGAAGTGTTATAAATGAAACAGAAAGCAAAGCTCATAGATTTGCCCTATTAATAACATGTAGCCAGACAATATGTAGGGATTGGCTTAACTTTGAATTTGAAATCCACCATTCATTTGTTGACTAACCAAATTCGTGTCAGAAGTACTAGTAGAAAAGCCATGCCCTTGGTGTCAAAAGAAAATGAAAAGTAATTGTACCTCAGAAAGGAAATTAGTGCATTTCACTGATTTGGGCAGTTGTTTCTAGTACCAATCCTAACTGGTTTCTCTTTTAAGTTTGAACTTTCTTACAGAACACTCCTACAAGGATCATGTATCCACTTATCTGTAAGGCAGACATTACTACCTCAGCTTGTTCTTTCTCATCTGTTCATAATGACTCTTTTATTACCTGTTCCTGTTCTTATGTAGTACATGAGAAGGACTTGGTGAACCACATAGACGATTGAATATATGAGATATTTAGTGACAGTTGTATACGACTGAATAATGCTGTGTTTTGTGGTGGTTTCAAAAGGTCTTACACAACATCAGTTCTCTAGGAGCTACACTGCATTTTTATACCCAAGAGGCACAAAGGATTCTGGGGTTCTCAAGAATGTGCTGGATGTGTTCTGATTTATAGTTCAGCAAAACACAGAGCCACCTGCATTGTACCTTTCAGAGGGTCTCATCTGCTTACAGACTCAGAAGCAGATGACTCAGAAGCCTGGAACCATGCACAGAGAGCACAAATGTAAACACAGAAGTGAGATGAACCTCATAGATTTCACCTGCTCCTGAGCACCAGCATTATAGACATGCCACAACCAAGTAATATTAAACAAAAATTTGGTTTCATTAGTATTTTTTTCCCCACATATAGTCTCCAAAGTCTGCATAGGAAAAGCTGTGTCTTTTTTCTGCCAGTGAATCTACAAGAAATAATTGGCTTACTAGATCATTGCTCTTATGTTACAGCTGATAAGGAAAAGTTGGATTAATCACCTTTTATATGTAATATAAACTTGTATGGTAATCATGATAGGTGTTGTGAAATAGTCAAATGTTCTACAATATTTTGGCCTGGGAAAACATAAAATTATATGTAGACATTTCAAATTTCAAAATTCTACAAAGAACAGTGTCTTGAAAAAATCTGAGAAAACTATTTTCTCGCATATTTTCCCAGTTCACAGATTTTTTAAATATATTCTTCACTTCCATAACTTCCTTATCTACCCCTCCTCCCCTACCCCAGCATAAAGATAATGATATATATTGCAAACTGGCTTTGAGCTGAATATCAAGATTGTAATTCAGGTGAGGTGCTCTACTCCCATTCATAAATCACCCGAAGACTGCTCTTGTGTCAGCAGAACTCTTAAACTGAATTACATGAATCGACTCAATCAAGGATCATCTATATCACATTACAAGGTGAGAGGATTCTCCCTGTGACAGGGTTGAGCCATGAGATCTATGTAACAGTGCTTTTCAGAAGCTTGTGGCTCAATAATTTCATCTTCCCTTTAGTTCAAATTTATCACAATAGATTATCAGTGGTAGTTACATTAAAAAGTCTGCTTCACTCATAAATTAGATCACTAATTACACTATGCAAAATGTTTAAGAATTTGTTTCTTCTGGAGTACCAAAGAAAATTTTGTATTAGCTTACTTTTTCAGAAACCTTTAATCCCTACCCTGAATGATCAACAACTTCCAAAATATCAACTTAGTGTAGTAATTAAGAATAAACAAGAGAGACAATATGAGGACCAATTCAGTGTATACTGTAATAATATTGGTGTTAATCATGGTAATGATATCCTTACAAAAAAGAATTTGACATTCTCATGAAACATAGATTTCATCCCGGTCTCTGTCATACTTCTCTCTTACTGTAACTTTCCAATATTTTAAATCAGAAATGTTTGGAATTTGTTATAAAAAAATCGCTAAGCCAAACAGATAAGTTGGTTTTACACATATAAAACTTCTGAACATGCCAACCCCCACTCTCTCATGTCCCCATGTTGTGGATGGGAGGCTTAGTTGGCAATGATTTTAAATTTAAGATTTATGTGCCTCTAGTCTCCATCTGTAGTATAGGGTTAGTCATGTACTCACTTTAACATGCAGATGAAATAATAAAAACTTCCTAAATTTAAACTAAATGCAAGGCTTGAAATTACTCTGTCTACTCACTCCATTTAAAAGATTTCATATTGAATTATAAAATACCATTATGCTTTCACTATTCTCATTTTCCTAAACATATTTTATCTTCTTATGCTCAAAACCCTACCACTATAGCTTGACATAGTGGCAAAATACAGGCTCTTTAACTCCTACAGGAAAGAAAATTCACTAGTGAGCTTGCAACTATTGTACAGTAAGAACTTGCACAAGGCAAGTTCCTACAGACAGAAGGATATCTCAGGCATTGGGAGTGAGGAGGAGGGAGAAATAAGAGGCCAGGAAAAATACCAAAAATACCAAAAAAAAACCAAGCAACAAACAACATTCCTTAGCATCCTGAGTAGTCTTTTAGATTCCTTATGCCAACTGCCAGATCTGGTCCTCAGAGGAATATTTTTGAAAAATCAAATCCCTGATTGTGTTGAACTCATAACACAGCCAAAAACCTTTTGAATAATTATGTATTTTAGAATATAGTCTGAATATTGTTCAACATGCAAGTCATGGGACTAAACAAATAAAACACTAAATATATAAATATCTGCTTGGTAATGACCACTCTCTTCCTTAGACATTGAAGTCAAGTGAAAGAGGTATGTTACTGAGATTCCCTTTAAATACATATGTGCAGAAGGGATAAAAGTGCAAATCTGAAAACAGGATCTGTAATCCTTAGTGTCAGATTAGCATCTTTTAAGTTATTTTATCATGTCTCATATCACAGAATCATAGAGTACCTTGAGCTGGGATAGAACCACAAGGCTGATTGAGAAGAGCTCACCATTCATCACAGAATTACCTAAAACAAAACCATTTGACTAAGAGCATCATCTAGGTACAAATCTCTGCATTTAAAATTACAGAAGAGAATTCAAAATAATATAATAAAAAGAGAGAAGAAAGTTATGAGTAGAGCTTTGGAAAATAGTCCTGCTGACTGGTAAACACCAGCAAAGGAAAATGTTCTTGGTAATTAAAAACACTGAGTAGAAGGCAAAAATAAAGAAAACCATTTTTGTGCCATCAGCACTGTATAAATTAAAGTCATAGTTACCCCGAGACAAATGATTGATATATGCACACAAGTGAACTCCATGGAAAATTAGAAAAGTATTTGGTACACTTAGTATTTCAAACTATTCTTTGAAATAAAAGGCATTAAACCAGTAATCAAAACACAGTTTAGTTATTATTGTATTCTGAGGCACTCTTTGACATGAGCTGAATTCTTCTGGCTTCAAAGAAGAGTTTTTAGGTACAAGATGGTGTCTTGTTGGTCTGGCTGAGTATTTGTTTAGGTTTCTTAAGATATTCTTTCTCATTAGTATTCACTAAAGATACCGTAGCTTCCTTATGGGATAACCTTGACTTAGGGAAGAGCTGTAACAGATACAGCATTTGTTACAGCAGGAACTTGAGAGGAATTTGAGAGGAAACCTAATTTGCTCCTAGTGTTCTCTCTTTTCAACTTGAAATGGGCTTAACAAGCAACATTTGTGGATATAAGCAAAGATATGAAGACCTTAAGGGTCACTGTAAGAAGTCTCATTCAAAACTCTATGGAAGGTTGTGGAATAAAAAAGACTATTAGTGCTGGTTTGAAACTTACTCAAACTCTAAATC
The DNA here is from genome assembly GCA_023637945.1 of Phaethornis superciliosus. Taxonomy (NCBI): domain Eukaryota; kingdom Metazoa; phylum Chordata; class Aves; order Apodiformes; family Trochilidae; genus Phaethornis; species Phaethornis superciliosus. Next base: position 30,368,722 of record JAJQWJ010000004.1, on the reverse strand, counting down.
CATGCCATAGATACTAATGTACATGAAAAAAAAATTGGGAAAAAAAAAAGTTGTCTTCTACTAGTTCACATTTTGTCCTGGAGCAAGTTATTACATTTGTCTTTATTTGCCCACATGATGAATGGGAGATAATGAGGATGAGGCTTCTCATAAAATATTTTAAGGTCTGCAAACCAAAAATCTTATATAAGATTTAGCAGATTTTCAGGAAACAACAGGAGTTGCCAGCTCCTGAGGAGAAGGTGCCACTTCTGGAAGAGGAGAAACATAATGCCCATTTTCAAAAAGGTAAAAAAGACCCTGAGAATTACAGGCCAATCTCACCTCTGCTGCCAGCAAGATCATGGAAAAGATCCTTCTAAGGCCTCCCCTAAGGCATAGGGAAAAGGTGGAGGTTGTTGTTGACAGCCAACATGGCTTCCTTGATGGCAAATTATGACTGACAGATTTGGTGGCTTTTTACAATAGGGTGACAGCATCAGTGTACAAGAGGAGAGCAGCTGATGTCATATACCTGGACTTCTGAAAAGCATTCAACATGACATCCCAGTCTCTAAATTGGAAAGATATGGATTTTATGGATAGGCCACTGGTTCGATAGGGAATTGGCAGGATGGTCGCATGGAAAAGGTTGAGATCAATGGTTCCATGTCCAAATGGAGGCCTGAGACAAGTAGTGTTCCTCAAATGTCTGTACTGGGACCTATGCTGTTTTAACACCTGTGTTGTAGACGTGGACAGTGGAATTGAGAGTACTCTCAGCAAATTTACTGATTACACGAAGCTGTGTGGTGTGTTGAACATGTTGGATGGAAGGATAGCCATTCAGAGGGGTTTTGACAGGCTTGAGACATGAGCCCATGCCAGCCTCATGAAGTTCAGTATGGCCAAAGGCAAAGTACTGCACCTGAGTAACCCCAAGTACAATGAAGGACTGAGTGGAGAACAGATTGAGAACAGCACTGAAGAGAAGGACTTGGGTGTGTTGCTTGATGAGAAGTTCAATATGAGATGGTAATATGCAGCCCAGAAAGCCAGATATGTCCCTGGGCTGCATCAAAAAGAAGCATGGACAGAAGGTTGAAGGAGGTGAACCTCCCCCTCTACTTTGCCCTTGTGAGAACCCACCTGGAGTACTGCATCCAGTTCTGGAGCTCCTAACACAGGAAGGATACGGAGCTGCTGGACAAAGTCCAGAGGAGGGCCACAAAGATGATCAGAGGGCTGTAGCACCTGTCTTATGAAGACAGGCTGAGAGAGTTGGCTGGGACTGTTCAGCCTGGAGAAAGCTTCAGGGTAACATTAGAAGAGTCTCCCAGTACCTGGAGGTGACTTAAAGGAAAGGTGGGGAGGGAGTTTTTACAAGGGCGTGTTGGGATTACTCAAGAGCAAGTAGCAATAGAACAAGGGGGAATGGCTCTAACCTGAAAGAGGATAGATTTAGGTTAGACATTAGGAAGAATTTCTTTAATGTGAGGGTAGTGAGACACTGGCACAGTTTTCCCACAGAAGCTGTGGATTCATGCTCCCTGAAAGTGTTCAAATCCAAGTAGGATGGGGCTTTTAGCATCCTGGTGTAGTAGGAGGTGTCCCTTCCCACAGGATGGGTGTTGAAACTAGGTGATATTTAATATACCTTTCAACCTAAACCATTTTATGACTATCATGCTAAGATTTCACAGGTGATGTTAAGACAGAACAGCACTGTTCTTTTACAGTATGATGTTGATTTCTCAAGTATATGGAAGTAGAGAAGATAAAGATGTATAATCTGTCCTTTAGACTGCCTAGATGTTACTTTTTTACTTCCTGGTTGTATACTTTAATGAAGTTTCCCTGCATGGTGACAGACTTACTGTGGCTTTGTAGATCAAAATTCATTTCACTATATAAATCTTGTGTCTTTGTGTTCCACTTGCATTTTGAATGTATTGATTATGCTGAAAATAATAAGAAAGATCAAATTACATTATGTATCAGACAAAAATGTGTATGATTCATCACCTATAATATGACTGGGATTTGCTCTATTGCCTTTCCCAAGAATGCAAATCTAAACCATATATGTGCTCCCTCTGACACGCATATGCATACCTATTATGTAATAACTTTTTTTCAGCAAGGATCTTTCCTTGAGGCAGGCAAATTCAAAACTATGTGTGTGTGCATATGTAGACACATACATAAATATACATATATTTATATACATACATATGAACATATATTTATATGTATATTTGTACAGATTTACTTATCAATAAAGAATTTTTTTTTTTTTACTTTCTATTAGTGTGACTCACACAATTTCTTGGGGTTTTTGTCTGTTTTTTCAGCTGTGTTTAGGTTGTGCACATGTATGTTTTCTATTTCGTTGTATAATGAGACCCTGAGTGATGAGAGAGCTGGCAGATGTTGTTGCTAGGTCACTCTCCATCATCTTTGAAAGGTTACAGAGAACAGAAAAGGTGCCTGAGGACTGGAGAAAAGCTAATGCCATTCCTACCTTCAAGAAGAGCAAGAAGGACGACCCAGGAAACTCAACATTTCCAAATATTTTCTAGGACTCTGTTTCCAAGCTTCACTTACAGAATACCATTATTTGGTGTTGAGCTTTGTCTTCTCATTTTCTGGTCTGCAGCATGAAAATATTGGAAATACTTTTATATCTAGTAACACAATGTTTCCACAGGTACCACAGTTATAATCTGTACAGTTAATAATTTCCATCAAAATAACCTTATTTGCTTTTCTCATATTTCTTGCTCATTTCTCCTAGCTTTCAGGAAGTAGACTAAACAGTAAGATACTGAAAATTTTTAAGACAAAGAACCAGAGTATTTCACTTCGCACAAACTGAATGGATAAAGCTGATTTAATGGTAGAACATAAAAGCCACGAGATCTTTATGGTATTTGTTAAAAAATAGGGAAAGAATGTACTCAAAGAACACAGAGAACAGGTGGGAAGGGAGGGAGGGAAGGGGGAGGAAGGAAATGTACTTCTCACATGGAAAACATAGGAGTAACGTACTCATAACAGAGGTAACAACACTGTAAGATACTACTGACTGTGGTTATCTGTCCACATTTGAGCCAGGACATAACCAACTCTCTTATTAATAATTTTACTTTCCAGATAAGTCTCTTCTAAGTAGCTGCACTTGCTCAAATTAACAGTATAATTTTAATCAAAGCCTGTTTCTGGGACTGTCAATGCTCAATGTTTACAGTTACTGCTGGTGAATGATATACTTATTCCTATACAAACCAGCATCACTGCCTGATTCTGCTAAATTTCTTATCACAGGATCACAGCATCTTCAGGGTGGGAAGGGACCACTAGAGATCATCTAGTCCAGCCACTAGGATTGCCTAGATCACATTACACAGGACTGCATCCAGTGGTTTTCAAATGTCACCAGAAAAGAAGATTTCACAGCCTCTCTAGGTAGCCTGTTCCAGCGCTCTGTCACCCTCACAGGAAAGAAATCTTTCCTCATGTTTAGATGCAACTTTCTATGTTCTGGCTTGTGCTCATTGCCCCACCCACATCCTGTCATTGGGAGTTACTGAAAAGAGTCTGGTTTCATCCTCCTTATACCCACCCTTTTGAATATCTATGGAGATTGATAATGTCTCCTCTCAATCTTCTCTTCAAGCTGAACAGTCCCAGCTGCTGCCTCAATCTTTCCTTGTAAGAGAGACGCTTCAGTCTCCCTCCTTTGTTGCCCTTCAGTGGACTTTCTTCAGTTGTTCCCTGTCTCTCTTGAACTGGGGAGACCAGAACTGAACACAGAATTCCAGATGTGACCTGACTAGGGCACACCAGAATGGAAGGATGACCTCCATCAAGCTACTGACTGCACTCTTCCTAATGCATCTCAGAATACAATTGGCCTTCTTATCCACAAGGGCATATTGCTGGCTCATGCTAATTTGTTCACCAGGAATAACAGGTCCTTGTCCATAGAGCTGTTTTCTAGCAGGTCATTCCCTAAACTTTAGTGGTACCTAGAGTCTTTTCTCCTCAGGTGAAGGACCTTACACTTACCATTGCTGAACCTCATTATATTGGTCTCTGCCTAAATACTATGCCTGTCCAAGTCATTCTGTATAGCAGGACAGGGACTCCTCCCAGTTTTGTATCATCAGTGAACTTTCTGGGATACTCTCTATCCCCTCACCTAGGTCATTGATGAATATACTAAACAAGAACACACCCAGTTCTGACCCCTGGGGAACACCACTGCTTACAGGCCTCCAACTTGACCCTGTTTCATTGATCAAAATCCTCTGATCTCTGTCACACAGCTAGGTCTCAATTCACCTCAATGTCCACTCATTTATCCTGCACTTCCTGAGTTTCTTAATGAGGTTGTAATGGGAGACAGTGTTAAAAGCCTTGCTGAAGTCAGGGCAGATAACATCCCCTGATCTAACCAGGCAGTTAGGACAGCATAGAAGGCTATTGGATTGGTCAACCATGATTTCCCCTTGGTTAATCCATGTTGACCACTCTCAATAGTTTTTTTATTTTCTTCCACATATTTAGTGATGATATCCAGAATTATTTGTTCCATCACCTTTCCAGCGACAGAGGTGAGACTAACCAACCTGCAGTTTCCTAGGATATCCTGCTTGAAAGTTTTGAAGACTGAATAAACATTGACCTTCCTCCAGTCCCCAGATACTTCCTTTGTTCATCACGACTTCTCAAAGATGATGGAGAGTGGTCTAGGAATAACATCTGCCACCTCTGTCAGCACTCATGGGCACATCCCATAGGCCTCCCATGGGCTCCTGAATTTCCAGTTTTGCTAAGCAGTTTGTAATCTGGACCTCCTTTACCAAGGGAAAATTTTCCTCTATCCAAGAGGGTCTGGGTTTCATGAGGGCTGGCTTTAGCTGCAAAGACTGAAGAAAAGAAAACATTCAACAACCCTGCTTTCTCTGTGTCTTCCAGTTCATTCATCAGGCTCACATTTTTCCTAGTCTTCCTTTTTCTATTGATATGCTGAAAAAAACCTTCTTTGTTGTCTTTGATAGCCCTTGTCAGATTTAATTCCAGGTGGGACTTAGCTTTTTTTGTTTCATCCCTTCATTCTCTAAAGTGTCTAGTCTTGTTTTTCACATTCTGTAAATTTTCTTATTCCATTTGAGTTTTTCCAGAAGACCCTTACTCACCCAGGCAGGTTTTCTGCCTCATCTGTTTAATTTCTTACTCCCTAGGTTACCAAAATTTTGAGCTTGGAGGAAGTAGTGTTTGAATACAGACCAGCTCTCATGGACACCCTACTTTCTAGAGCCCCAATTTAGCTCAAGGCCAGGGTTTTAATCCTACTCATTTCTTTACTTCTTCCATGCAGAATTTTGAAATCCACTCTTTCTTGGTGACTACACAGACTCACAAAATGGCTACTGTTGGCAGGTAACTTAAAGATCATCCAGTTCCAACCCCCCTGCACAGGCAGGGATGATTTGTACTAGATTAGGTTGCTCAAGACCCCATCCAACCTGGCTCTGAACACTTCCAGGGGTGGGGCAGACACAACTTCCTTGGGCAACCTCTGCCAATGCCTCACAACCCTCATAGGAAAAATTTTTTTCCTAATGTCTAGCCTAAATTTCCCCTCTTCAACTTTGAAACAATTTCCCCTTGTTCCCTACCTATACACCTATGTAAAAAGCACTACCCCAGCTTTCTTATAGGCCCTCTTCAGATATTGAAAAGTTGCTAGAAGGTCACCTTGGAGCCTTCTCTTCTCTTCTGTAGGCTGAACAGCCCCAACTTTCTCAGATTGTTTTCACAAGGGTGGTGCTGCAGCCCTCTGATCATTTTCTGGACACACTCAAGGAGCTCTATGTCATTCTTATGTTGGGGACTCCAAAACTGGACACAGTACTCCATGTGGGTTCTCAAAAGGGCAGAGTAGAGGGGGAGAATTACCTCCTTCAACCTGCTGTCCATGCTTCTTTTGATGAAGCCCAGGGACATAGCTGGCTTTCTGGGCTGCACATTACCAGCTCATGTTGAACTTCTCATCAGTAAACACACCCAAATCCCTCTCCTCGGGGTTGTCACCTTGCTGTCTTGCTCCCAGCCTTCATACTCCCAACAAGTCCTTCTTTGTTAATACAAGGTCCAGTAGTATACCTCTCCTTGTAGGTTCCTCCACCACCATCTGTTTTGGAAAGTTACCCTGAATGCTTTGCAGAAATTTCTTGGACTGAGCTTTTCTAGCTGTGTTGCCTTTCCACAATATACCAGGGTGGTCCCCATGAGGACCAGAGCCTATATTGTGAGGCTACTTTCAGCCTTCTATAGAAAGTTTCATTGACCTCCTTGTCCTGATCAGATGGCCTGTAGTCAACACCCACAACAGTGTTACCTATGTTAGCTTGCCTGTTAATTTTTACCCATAAGATCTCAGCTGGATTTTTATCCTCTCCTAGGCAGAGCTTGATATATTCCAGGTGCTCTTTCACAGAAAGAGCCAATCCACCACCCAGATTTGCTGGTCTATCTTGCCTGAATAGTAAATATCCATCCATGACTACAGTCTGGTCATAAGCTATCCCACTATGCCTCTGTAATTGCAATGAGATAATGGCTCTGCAACCACACATAGATCCATAGTTTTTTTCTGTTTGTTCCCTATACTGCAAGTGTTGGTGTATAAACATTTCAGAGAGGTAGTCAAGCCTGCAGGCTTCCCTGGTGGGTTGTGGGAGGTTATACACCAGAAATGAAAAGGAGGGAAGGGGGTCACAGACAAGGGTCAGGCTCGCTTTAAACATGGACTGTGGCCTGGAAAGAGTACATCTGTTCTTCTGACTGTGATCCCAAACCTTGCATTCCTGAATATGTGTGCTTCCAAATCTACATGATCCTGGAATCAGTTCCTGTCTGCTGCTGAGTCCAGAAGTCCAACAAAGGCTTTCCCGGGGCCTGCCCTGCAGCCTTGGTGATGACTGAAATGTTACTGGGAGAGAATGCATTGGTGGTTTTGTATATATTTGAACATATTTCATTGATTTTTTTTTCATCATTATTGTATTTATTAAAGCTGTGTAGTTTCTAACCCAAAAGTCTCTCCTATTTATACTCTTGCCTTTCCCTTTCTAGAAGGGAGAATGGGTTAATAGAAAACATCTCTCATTCATTGAATTGACAACACAGTGTTAAATTTTGACACTGGGGAAAAAAAATCTAATTTCATATCATTATAAATTTCCCGAAATTTTAGACATTTGATAAAGACCCAGTAAACACTGGGCCTGTTTCTAGTAGCAGCTCTTTCCTCATACTTTCTTGTCTTGCAAACTGAGAGAACCAGTGTTCTCAGTGACTACACCATACAGTGCAAAGATATTCCAATAAACCATGTCTCCACTTTTTTATGGCACTTGTCAGTTCAGAAGGCAGTGAAAAAGTGAACAGTCTTAACTGCTCTTTATCAAGGAAGTGACCACTTAGTCTCTATACAACCCTATCCTTTTCAGTGAAGATTGTCTAGAAAAGTCAGTCTCATCTTAGAACGAAGAATTGACCTGAGAAACATCAATAATGTTGAAACTGTTCAGGACAGACAGAAAGAAGACAGAAAAAGAAGGCGAGGAAGAGAGGAAGGAAAAGAGAATGAGAGAGAGAGAGAGGGAAAGAAAGAAAGAGAAAGAAAGAACGAGCTCTACAATTGTATGTGTGCACTGAGAGAACTTGTTTGCATATGCTGTAAAGTCTTTATTACAGTTATATTTAATAATTTCATATACTGGAATCCTACAGTATAGGTTCCAGGTTAAATTCAAAACCTCACCTGATGCTGCCTGGATAAGCACACTTCCATAAAAAGATGATTTAATACTAAATCAGTCCCATGTTTTAGAAAAACACTATACTTTTTTACCTTTTTGCCAGGTTAGAATTATGTGTTTTGATGACATTTTGCCATCAATAGAATCTGTGTCAGGAAACGGCCAAAACAGAAAATATTGAAAAGAAGCCTGGCCATTTGCACCTCTAGATAGTTATATTCAGGAAGGGAGACTAGTTTTTCTGGCTCATTGATTATCCATTTATATATCTAGGCCATAATATTAAAGTAATTTCTCCTAGACCCATAAGCAAAATTACTATTACTGCTATCTTGTCATGTTCCCTCTACATTCATTAAAGTAATAACATATATTTTATTTTCATCAGCACTGTTCACAGCAGCTGAGATGAAGCAAAAGAACTGCTCTGGGGCAAATATCCTCTAGGACTATAGTAAAAATGCTAAAATCTATTTGTTTCCAGGGCCTGCCTGGGACATGCATTATGTACATGCTGTCTAGGTTCCTGTCACAGAAAAAGCTGCTGACTGAATTAGCAACAGGCAGCAAGCCCAGCCCTGTACACCAGTACAATCCTTGCCTTCTCTTGCTCTGTCTCTCTACAATCCAATGTTATAAAAACCTGTTACTAAGAGGGATACATTTGCCCCTCAGCACTACATTATATTACAGTTCCCTCCTTTTGAAGGGTTGACATTGTTCTTGCTCTTATGCAAAATTAGATAAAGCTCAGGAAAACTAGAAAGTCAGAAGACTATGAGCAGGGAATTTGCTGGACAGATTTCTTTTTCCTGTGGGTATTTCATGTCAAAATAATTATATGTCAAAAAAAAAGTAATTATACTATGTAATTACATAATTAAATAATTAATTATTTCAAAATAATAATAATAATTGCTCAAATAAGCACATATGCAAAAAAGCAAATAAGCAAAAATTAAATAAAGTAGTAGAAGATTTTACTAATGGGTCAGAATCCTGGATTTGCTGTGTTGTCATACAGGTGAGCAGTCCTCTGGAGAGAAGTGAATTAATACAATAAAACCAAATTGCACTGTTCATATGAAGAAACAAGTTTTTATTAGCTGGGAGACATTAATGCAACACAGCTGCATTTATTTCATGAACATGCCAGAAATTATTTAAAACCAGCAATACTTGCTGAATATTTTTCTTAATGTGATTCAGACATAGTTTAAAAAATTATGTAACGATTTATTGAAAAAGAAATTAATTTACATGGTAATATATGTATTTTTTCTTTGCTTTAAAATATGAATAAAAGTGGTTTGCTTTCACTACATTATTCTGGATTTTAAAAAACAAAACCCAAACTTCTATTTTACTGCAGTGACATTCTTCTGTACCTTAATTCCAGGTTTATTTGCTTAGACAAATAGACACTTTGTTTTCATATTAGGGTAAAATTATTGGATTCACAGTGAATGTTATTGTAGCAGTTTAAGCACTTGGGTTGTTTTTTTTTTTGATAGTTTTATATAAAGTGATAGTTTTATATACAGTTTTATATAAAGTTTTTATAGGTTTCTTTCCCCCCTGAATTCCTGGATGTCACTGAATCTAGTTGAAACACTTGAAAGTTTACTCACTGTTAAGTTGCTACTGTAACATGTTAGTGCACCAAGTATATTATAAGTTATTTAAGTAAGGATGTACTTTAGCATTAGTATGTAGTAAGTATATTATAAGTCACAGAGTGAAAACAGAGGACAGAACAACTTGTGAGACATCATTATACTGATGTTTTGGTAAGGCATTAAATAGATTGTATTTTCCAATCCAATAGAATAATTGAAGATAACACAGAGAAAAGGGGTAGTGAAAAAACAAACAAACAAACAAAAACAGTGATCTTCAAAAATAACTAATGCTTTAATGCTAAGGGGCACTGCCAGGGGTGAAGGCTGAAGTCTTCAAGTATAAAAGTCTTCAAGTTCATAAAGTAAGAACAAAATCTTTTCACAATTATTAAAAGAAAAATCAAACAGGAAGTAATGGTCTTAAACATCAATGACATAGGTTTCCATTAGATATCAAGAAAGTTATTTAGTTCAAAAGACAGAGAAACCTTAGAGAGGTTAACAGGAAAGGCTAATGGAATTGTCTGTCTGATCAAGCTGTAAATAAGTGGCTAGTAAAAATTCATTATGGGAAAGTTATGGAATATATGAGCTCTTTAGGACTTTGCAATATACAAAACAGATAACTTGTATTTTCCTGTCATGCCCCCAGTTTGTGGTATTTGAAAAATATAGCTCAAAATGTTGATTTAAAGGACAAAATTTATATAACATATAGTCTTCAGAAAAGCATTTTGCTCCAACGTTTGTTTAAATCCTGCTGTGTTATTCAGAACTGAAAGTCCTACTTTGGGCCAAAATTTCAAGTGCTTTAATATTCTCCATCTTGGTTCTGTATGAGGTCTTCCTGAGAAAATAATAACAAAAAATGAAATCTATTGTAACAGTTACAGAAGTAAATATTTTTGCCAGATATATTCTGAAAATACTTCTCCAAAGTATTTTACAGGAAGAAAATATTTTTTTCCACATTTCTTACAATTTACTTTCACAATAAAAGCCACAATTTCTTTAAACTCTGGTTTTAGAGTCTTTAAATGTCAGCTGTACATGGATACAAACTTGTTGTACCAACAAAAAAAGGCTTTCTGTCATTCATTTAAATAATGTTGTTTCTGAAACCCTATGGCACCTTTATTGACACCTTGCTAATTGTAAATAATCACATCACTGTTCAGGTACAGTGCTCAAATCCCTTCTGCCCTGAGAAAATATCTGTATAGTATTCAGTTCTCCACTTTTTACGACTTTCAGTCACAGGTAGTCATATGTCCCCATTATAAAAAACAAAAAAACAACCAACCAAAACAAAACAAAACAAAAAACCCACAAACAATACCCCCACAATCTATTATTTATTTGAATTTCAAAATGAGATTCTTGCAATGCTTCTTCAGGAACATGAATCCCAAATTTTTATCACAATTACCAAGAAAACAGAATGAGTTGCTATACCAGAAATCTACAGTAAGAAAGATGGAACTGCTTATAATATGCTGCACAGTATATTACATGATGTTAGAAATAAAGAGAAATAAGGGCAGAAATCAGGTCAGGGTAGTTCTAGGGGATGAATTTTAATATTAAGATACAATGCAAACATTTACACTAAATTAAATATAATCTCATTTGAAAAAGTCATCAGCAATTAGTCTATAATGAATATTATTACCAAAGGCAAATTATCTACTTATAAGATATGCAGAAATTAATTGGATACAGGTGTATAAATTTTATGAAAGACCTAATAGTTGAAGACACATTAATTCTCCTTCATTATTCTTTAGCAAACACTGCTTACCTGGACCGGATATATTCTTCCTGGCTATCCACTATACATAACATTATAGTACATCCTGACTCTGATGGACTGTGGGAGATACAGTTTGTTTTAAGAATTCAGAATGTTGAAGCCAGTTAGACTAACATGCACTAAAGATTGTTCAGGAAAGTTGAACACAGTGAAAAAACGTTTACCTCAAAAAATAATACAAACATTAAACAAAATGTAACTTTCCCCCAATCTCAAAATGAAACAGATATCCATTGAATAGCACATCCATAATACTCATGATTTCTGCTGAAAACATGCAATATTCCCAAATTAGCAGAACTGCTTCTAAGGTTAGCTTTCAAAGTATATCCTAACAAAAGACAGTATGGGAAGATTCTTATTTTGTATTATTAAAGGCCTGTTTATTATTTTAAAAATTTTTGCAGGACTAAGAGAAGCAGAATAGAAGTACCATTCCCCCCTTTTTTTTTTTTTTTTTTTTTTTTTTTTCTGTCAGGAACTAAGACACAAATCAGTATGTTCTGAAAGGATTGTCCAATTGTGTTTTTTCTTATGTTGCTTTGTACTATGTCAGTTGTCGAATGGTAGAAACATGGAACAGTTTCAGTTGGAAGGGACTTTAGAGATTTTCAGACCCACTGCCGTGAGCAGTGACAACTCCCAATAGATGAAGTTTTCCAGAGCTCCATCCAGACTGGCCTTTAGCACATCCAGGGAGAAGGCATGTGCAACTCCGAGTAACCTGTTTCAGTGTCTCACCACTCTCACTGAAGAATTTCTTCTTAATGACTGGCCTAAATCTCTCAGTTTATAACTGTTCCCCCTTGTCCTTTGACAACACACCTTTGTAAAAAGTCTCTCTCCATCTTTCCTGTAGGCCTCCTTCAGGTAATGAAAGGACACTAAATGGTCTCTCCAGTCTTCTCCAGGCTGTACAACCCCAGCTCTCTCATCCTGTCTTTACAGCAGAGATGCTCCAGCTGGCTGTGGTTCTTTTGACACTTTTGCTGTGGACACTGTTGGCTTTCTGGGCTGTGACCATACATGGCTGGCTCACGTTGAGCTTCTCATCCACCACCAACAGATGCATCTCACAAAATTGCACATGCCACCCTTAAATACCTGAATAATTATTCTACTATTTGGCTTTGTGTCGTTACAGTTTCCAACATCTCAAACATCAAAATGAAAAGATTTTATTTGGAAGAGTCTCTTTGAGTATTTAGGCCAGAACACTGTGTCTACTTTCTCTTTTTAGTTCCCTGCTGTTTTCCTTATTAGTTCCTTTTGAAAATCTGTAGGCCTGTCCTAAGTCTCTGTAAAGATTTATTTCCTTTTATATAGCTAACAAATCACTAGAACTATTATGCAGAATATAAGTCAAAGGGCTGCTGAAGAGTAAAAAAGTACTTCAGTAAAAAAACCCATAAGATTTTGAATACTCTGAATAATATTTTACTAATATAACTGAACTGCTAAAGAACTTGGTGCAACTTAAGGAGAAGTGGAAATATGGCTGTTTCAGTGTTCAGTAGCACAGGTTTTGATATACCAGCAATATTGTCTACCAACATATTGTGCCCTATGTGTCATTTGTGAAATTTATGGCTCTCAAAATACAAAAGAAATCTTAGAAAATTAGCCTTAAAATGTGAGTTAAAAGCAGCAGCCTAAAATGAAACTGCTTTAAGTAACAGAAGAGGTCAGGAAAAAGCTAACTGGAATGAGGCTTCTGACTTTCCAGACACTTTGAGAATTTACTCAGTAAATTATTCCTGCCCATGTACCATCTTTTATTGTTGCATTACATGCTTAGACTCAGAATAATCCTGTGTATAAATAAGGTAAGAATGTGTAAACTGCAATACAAAAAAAAAGGGATTTAGTCAGTGCAGATGTGTCTTTGAATGCATTGATTTCTCCTTACCTCTTTCTAATTAGGTATATATATAGGCTGCCTGCTCTAAATATTCCTTGTGTATTGAAGGATTTTTTTTCCACATAGATTTTTGTGTATGGTGCTGTGTTCATGTTGCATAGCATGATTTTCAGATCCCAGAAGAGTTCAACACCATGGGATGGAGCATTACATCTGCATCCAGTCTTTTTTAAATCTTTTGGGAATTTCTATTCTTTACATCTAAAAGGTTTTCAAGTACCAATCTTTTAAAACAGGACACCAGTGCTCCTGGTCACATCCATGTTTTCAAGAAACAGAGCTACTATTGAGTCCACAAATATAGAAGTCTTGAAAGAATGACCCTACAGGAATTCAGAGTCATAACATCATTATCAAAAGATTTGCATAACACTAGGCTGTACCATATTTTTTTTCTTTTCTCCCACCCCATTGATTGGAATTTTAAATTTCCTAGGAATATTACCTTTTCAAGAAAATTTTAATTGCTGGAGAATCACTATGCTCTTGATAGTCATGCACTGGAATTTATTGTGGCTCTTGGAGAAGCTGCAGTTGCAATCAGATTTTTCCAGATGAATTTTTCCAGATGAATTTTTCCAGATTTTTCCAGATGACATTTTCCAGATGAATAGACATTCATACATAAAAGTTAAAGTTCTAAAATGGCTTATAAATGACTAAAATATCCTGAGTCTGAAAATAAGGCAGAAAAAAAAAAAAAAAATGCAAAGAAAAAATATTTTAAATCACTTAGGGATTCAGTTAACACACTAACTCACTTTCTGTAGATTTTTTTTAAGAGAGCTTATATGTCTACTGTACAGTTAATTCTAGCTCTTAGTTATCTATTACACTTTTCCACCTGAATAAAAAAGCTTTAAGCAGGATTTAGCTTTAAATTTTATCTGGTTTACCAAGATGAAGACCTTGGTAAGAAGATAGGCTCCACTAAGACTCAGGCTGGTAGGCAGTGGAGAAATAACTTAAAACCTGTGTGCTGAATATTCTCCAGTTCTGTTTTTGTTATTGTCTATGATGAAGAACCAACATCTCTAATAGAAAACTAAGAGTCCTAAACCTTCCCAGTAAAAGACCCACAGCTGCTATAGTACCTCAGAAACAGAAACAATAACTCACATTTGCCCAAGAAACACCTGCACTGATTTTATGATGGTATGAGTACTCAGACTTGAGTGACAATCTTAGATACACCAACCATCAGTATGTTGAGACTCTGAAAGTTGGAAACATTAGGAAACACAAACACATAAACTTTTTTCTTTGTCTTTCTTTGCGCTTTCTGGAGTTTAGCAACTTTCTCCAGCTCTCAAAGGAGCAGTGCTCCAACATAGTATGTCAGTGTACTCAGTAGAAGAGAAGAGCAATTGCTTTGATAGCACTTAGCAGCTGTGCAGCCTTTTACTATATCTGTCAAACTTATGTCAGAATAAATATCAGTTATGACCATGGAAACGACAGTACAAATCAAATGACAGAATGTTGATATGTTATGAGACTGTTGTTGCTGGGGCTAAGACTAAAGAGTCTTCAAAATGCCTAGTGAAAATTGTTTATTTCTAGAAGCAGGGTCATGTTCAGGCTTGCCATATTCACACTGTGATCTTATTTTTCCTCTTCATGACACTTTTACGTATGACATCATGTTCTCCATTAGAACTACTAGTTAACTTTCTGTTAGCATTAGAATCTAAATGTGACATATCCTGTGTGAAACACAGTGCAGTTGAACTTATTCTGTTCACTGCTTTTGTACTACAGAAACACTGAACATATGCAAGTGACCCCCACAACTGTGCTCCATTTAATTCTGAGTTCAGTGTTGTATTTCAGCATCAGAATTCAGAAATATGTTTGTGTGGGATCAGTTCTGCATATGTGCACTGCACAAGAACACATCAAATTCACCTTCAACACAGATATGAAGACCTATATGTAAGAAGAGTCTTTCAAAACTGCATGTAACAGTTATTCTTAATTTCATATACTCCAGAAGAACAAATAGTAGTTCTGAATTACAGAGGACAGAAAATGGAAAAGCATATTCCATACATCCAGTGCAATAAATTGGCACTAATGCTTTAAAATGGCTGCTGACTGGTAAACACAATTGACTGATGAAAATAATTTTTTCCTCTTTTGCACATCTTTATTTCGCTCCTAACCTAATTTTTTTGTTTGTTTCTTGCAGTAAATAACATGGTGATAGAAAATTAGCGGGGGTTTTTTGCTTGTTTTTTTTTTTTTTTTTTTTTTTTTTGTTGTTGTTGTTTAGATAAGCCTTGTATACTTCTCATAAATATAAACAGGAAAAAAAAAGATATACAAGATAAAATAGAAGACAGCCGTCTTATGCATTCACAGAAAGCTGAGACAGCTAATATAGGAGAATGAAATTTTTCAATTATATCCTCATATTTGCTAGGTAAATTTTTGCCCCACCATCAGAAAGTGACAATACAGGGACACTATTACTTAGTATCTTATAAATGGAAAACTCCTGAACTCTGGATCATGGGCTGCAGTATAAAACCTATTCTAAGAAGGGCAACTGTTCTGATCCCAGTAAATATAGCTTTAAAAAAGGGTTGAAAGCCCAGATGACTCAGGAGATTAGTAATATACTGTAGAGTCTTTTCACTTCTAAGTCATTAGTTCAAGTGCAGCTGTGGCTGGCAGGATTTAAATCACAGCTCTTTCATGCCTGCTGGAAAGAGTATACGAAGAAAATTCTGCAGTTTTGTACCTGTTCTCTTTCACAGAGCATTTTTGTGACAAAATCCTCATTATTAAGAAGCCTCCAGTAGAAACCTAGCTAATAAATGGATGCTCTGTTTCAAGCTCCTGCTGCAGGTTGGGAAACAAGCTTTCTTATTTTATTATGAGATTTTTCACCCTCAATCCGCATGTCAAAAGCAGCAGCATCTGGGTGCTGACTATAAAAATGTCATTAAATCTCTCTGTTCTGGTTTACTGACTGTAAAATATAGACAATGCTTCCATTGTCTCATTATTTGACTTGCTTGTTCATTTACAGCTTAAATTCATCAAGGCAGAGAATACTTTCCTGATGCTATAAGTGTATCAGAGCAGGGAATGTTTAGCTATGTTTAGTATTTATGTCAGTAGGAATCTTAGTTAATATAGCTACATATTGTAGTTATATGTAGACTACAGTGAAAAAAAAAAAAATCCTTAAATAAGAATATGGGATAGATATTTTTTGAATCCAAGCATGTGAGTCTCTTTCTTAATAAATATGTGAAAGGCGGTAAGTTACTTGACTACCTGCTTACTTTGTAGATGAAAAAATTATGTCTTTTTTTACTTTGTTTTTGCATGTGCAGGCAGAAATAAATGGTTAATTTTATTTTCCTCTCCCTTGTTTGTCTTGGCTCTTTTGTGTCACATACCTGTACTGCCTGTCACACCTACCACAGTGTGTCAATATTTCAAATTTGTCCTTCTCTGTAAAGCTTGAAGGTGTTACCTGTTCTTTCTACTTCTGGAATAAATGTAATAAATCTAGTATGGTTTATATCATATTTTTTTTGAGTACAAATTGTTAAAAACATATGTATGCTTAAAAAAATCAACCATCCCCAAACCAACCCAAAACCTCCCTTTTAATGTTACCTGTGAATGTATCGGCCCCAAAGAAAACCAGCCAACCAACCAAACCAAACCAAACCAAAACAAAAAAACCCAAACCAACCACCTCCCCAGAAAAAAAAAGAAAAAAACCCAAAATTATATGCGACAGTATCTTGATAATAAATACTGGGTTTACGTAAAGCTGCAGACTGGAAAAAATGTCACTGCTCTAGGTACAAGTAAAAATCACTCTTTCTTGAAGGTAGCTGTAACAAGCCAATTACAAATTCCTATACAAGAAGTAGCAGGTATCACTGAAAGCACAGGCCCAAGTTACTTTCTAAAATAAAAGTATATGTGGGTCATAAGATTTTGTTCGGCTTTTGTTTATTGGGTTTTGTTGGTTTTGTTTTATCATTGTGGGTTCTTTTGGAGTTTGTTGCTTTTTGGTTTGTTTTGTTGGGGTTTTGTTTTGTTTTTGGTAGAGAGGTACATGTGTGAGAGAAGTATAACTGAAAAATTAGAGAAGAAATAGAAATCTAAGCACCTCCTGAACAGAACAAATTTTTAAGAGACATGGAGCTTTAAGCAAGGGAACCTCTTTGTTATTTAACTCATCAATATTATGAAATTTAAGCTTTGTACATTGTACATTACCAATTATTCTTCAAGAAATAGACAGAATTTGGGGAAAAGCTTCCATTTTCTTTGTGCCGAAAAAGAACAGTGTTTATTTGGTTTTAATTTTGAAGGAAAACTCTAATTCCTAATATTCAAGAGGCACGGATTTATTTCTGGGATAGGCATGACTTTGAAGTCCAGGCTGGTGAAGGGAGAGGGAAACATTCACATTACTTTTTGGCTAAAGGAAGTTCTGTACAAATGGATTTAGCTCCTGAATGATTGAATTTTACCATGCTGAATGAGCTGTGAAATAAAAGTTGTCAAATGTTCTCTGTATAGCAGCTAAGACTTCCTGTTTCTTCTTCAAAATGACATCTCACACAAGAAGATAAATAAAACTATTTTGTACTTTATCACATACGGCAAAATGAAACACAGCTTTCTTTACACTGCTCTCAATTTCAGCCACACAGTCTTCAAGTTATCTAATGAGAAGTGGAGTTGCGCTTGGTAAAAGGCAGCTGAATAAGGTGACCAAAACAGAGAAAAAAGCTGCACTGAAAGTGCTGGCATATTTTTAAATAAAAGTAAAAATAACTAAAAAAGCAAACAAACAAAAAACCCCACAAAGAAAAAGCCAAATAAAAAGTCACCTTGCTTTATTTGAATAGTAATAAGGGACAATGGCTGAGCTCAGTGATTCTTTTGGTGGCTAGTCCATTACTCTCTGGATGTATTTTGGATTGTTTTGGAACATTTTTGTATGAAAATTAAAATTCTAAACCTTCATTAGTGTAGCTGCTCACACTTGGCCAGAAGGGTGTTTCAGGGTATGATATTCAAATGAAGATACCTAATAATAAGGATGTTTGGCTAAAGGAAATGGAGACATAAGGGCTAACAAGGAGTGGCAGCAAAAGTTGGTGAGAGCTAAAAATATACCACAGAATAAATAATTTGAAGAAACTATTATGAAGGGGTAGTATTGGGTTCAACCTTTAAGTTAGGAATGAATGAGAGGTTCCACAACAATTTCTTTATTATACTTCTGAAAGTTTATGCCTGAACTCAAGAATTCACTAGTCTTTTGTTATTCACTAGAATAAAAATAACAATCTGGACCTTCTGTGCAGCTCTTGGTGTATAAGCCTTGTGAAGAAAACAAAGCAAAGCAAAACAAAACAAATCTATTGTGCTGACTTCACTAAGTAAATTTAGATTGGTCAAAGCTGCTACTGCACTTTAATTTACACAGGCTAGTGACATTCATCTAATATATTTTGTAAGTCTAATAGATAGGTATCCTGCTAAAAGATCAGAAGTTATGGAAGACAGCTATAGGGTCAGAAATCTAGAAAACTATCAAAATAACACTAAGAACAGATTTAATCATATGAAAATACAATCATACACACTAATGTGAATTTAGTGCTACTTCAAACAGAACTGGTAATACAATAATTCTCTGCTGTTTCTATCAAAAATCTAAGTTTTGTGTAAGCAAGACTATTTAGTAGTCAGGAATTCTATTTACCATGAGATTCTCAAGCTCTGCTTGTAAATACTCTTATTACTTGCCATGAAGTTTTATATCATATATTGTAATCTATGATTCTATGATAATTAAATGTTAAGAGTTTTGGAAATATATACTAAAACAGGAGGGGCTTTGGACTCCCTTGGGATTCCAAAGTGAGATATGGATAGACTCAAAAGCTGGGCAATAAGCAACAGTATGAAATTTAAGAACAAATTCCAGATTCTCCATCTGGGAGAGGGTAATCCAGGTTATACATACAAACTGGAGAATGCAAGGCTGGAGAGAACTGTCAGGCAAAGAGATGTGGGGATTTAGGTTGGTGGCAAATTGAATATGAATCAGTAGTGTGCCCTGGCAGCCAAAAGAGCCAACCACGTCCTGGGGTGCATCAAGCACAGCTTCAATGGCCAGCTGAGGGGAATGATTTCGCCATCCTACACTGCCCTGGTGTGGCCCCATCTCAAATACTGTACACAGTTTTGGACACCACAGTATAAGAAGGCATCAAACCATTAGAGTGTGTCTAGAGGAGATCAGTCAAGGTGGTGAATGGTCTTAAGGACAAGACTTATGAGGAACAGTTGAGGTCACTTGATATCTTCACCTTGGAGAAAGGAAGCTGAGGAGTTACCTCATTACAGTCTATAGTTTTCTCAAGAAGTGTAGTGGAAGGGGAGTTGCAGATCTCTCGCTGGTAACTAGTGATAAGACACAAGGAAATGGAATGAAGCTGCCACAGGGAAAGTTCAGACTGGACGTAAGGAAAAGGTCCTTCAGTGAATAGGGTGGTTGATCACTAGAACTGGCTCCTCAGGGAAGTGGCCATGGCACCAAGCCTGTCAGAGTTCAGATAGTATCTGTATGACACTCTTAGTCATGTAGTTTAGTTTTATGTAGCCCTGTGAGGAACAGGGAGTTGGAGTCAGTGATCCTTATAGGTCCCTTCCAACTTGAGATGTTCTATGATTCTATGATTCTATATTGGGTGAACTAAACAGTCCCATTAATTTTTGTAGTAATATCTAGTTAGAACTTTACTTCACTGACTGAAAAAAAGCCCATTATCTTGATAACAGACTGGCAGGAATATGTTCAGTGATAAAGCTGTAGTTGCTGTATTTACCTCAAGACTGCAGGGTTCCTCCAGGCAATAGTGCATAAGCAGTTCAGAATAAAATTCCGATGACATCAACAGAACCCCATGTGAACCAAGAAAAATCTGTTTTTTGCTGTGCTATTTTTGTCAGGCATTACAGAACTAATGGGAAGGCGCTCACTTGATCTATTTACTTTTCATAGTGACTGATTTAAATTCCTCAGGTTTTGTGGGGGTATAAAGCACATTTCAGCAGGATAGCTAGGCACCTTGTATGATTTAAGCTTGATATTCTTGAGAGTATATTTACCATGACCTAAATTACCAGAATAATTCTCAGTGCTGAGTCCTGTAAAGTTAACCACAACATGCACACATACCCTTTGTATCTTTTGTTTCACAGCAGATACAAATTCCACATGTGAATTCAGCAGGATCATTTTATAGGGTGCATTAGTAAAAATATGGCCTCATTTTGCTCTTCTATAAGTCAATTTTACTCAGAATTCAATGACAGTTACTCTTGATATTTGTCATGGTAATAGAGAAGCATCTGACTCTGTGTTCCTGTAGCTCTTGACCAGGGTGGCCCACAAAATATTCTGATTGAAAACTCCTCCATTTAGAGATATTTTGTAAAATATCTACATGAGATTTATGATCAGCCCTGCTCCTGTGCATTCCTAGCAATTTAAAGAAGTACTACTTTTAGTGAGGGAGATACTGAAACCTGTATTCTTACTAGCGAACACACAGACACGCATTCAGGAATATTCTTGTTATGAACAACTCAACAGCAGTATATAGCGATTGATATTCTCAGACTTTTCTCAAAACACATGTAAGAAGGATATATGCAATATCTATAATGAATTATAGGTGTTACTGGTGAGCTATTTTTTGGATGTCCTACAGTTTTCAAATAATCTTTATTAAAAAACAAAACAAAACAATACAAAGCCAGAAAAAAGAAACAGAGACTGCTGACAATTTTGTTTTCTCTAGGAGAGTTTAGACTTAAACATCAGTGAGAAAAGCAAAACATAGAGGTTGCACTGTGTTTGCAACTGGGAGAATATCCTTAAAGCAGAAAGATCATCTTTCCTTGTAAGCTAACTGAAGCCTATGCTGTTATAAGTACATCTTGATTTTCATATAACCAAATAAAAGAATACTGCATATAAGTGAAGAAATATCATTTTGCTGCAACACTGACTTCTTATTGCCATGGTAAGTGGCAATCCTGTCTTTCTTTCAATTCAGAGTTCTATGAGTGGTGTGCTGGTTTATTACACTGCTGCATTTGAAAGGCATACTGTCAACATCAATCGAGTTCTTGTTTAAAAAAGAATGGGGAGGGGGGAGAGCAATGAGAACACACAAGGAAAAGCATCTGAGTATGTAGATTTTCTGTGCTTCCCTTTGTCTGACTTCTCTGCTTAAACTGCTAGGCTTTCTAGGGCAGCAACTGCTTCTTTTTATGCTTGTACATTCCTAGCACAATTCAATTTCCATCTTGGTTAGAGAGTGTACACTGTATTGTAGCACAAATTAAAAATAAAATACTATCACATTATCTGAAAATGACAAGTTTATCATTTTGTAGTGCTCTTCATCTTACTTGTTGTAATTGCTTCTAACAGTGACCAGTAAAAGGTATTCTGTTAATGTTGTTTAGCAGAATGAAATGAGGTAGTGGAAGCTAGGTGGAATATTTTTCCTTCACTTGTAAGATTTTTCCATTTGGTACTTAAAATTAAAATAATTTTTTACCATTTACTGGTTCAAAAATTATTTAAGGGATTTTTTTCTCAGCTTCTCATATTTTCATATGGGCAGTTTATTTTAATTTTAAACAAAAATTTGATATTTGGAATTAAACCAAAGAACACTTAATCTGGTTTAGTTTAAATATAAATTTAGCATTGGGTATAATTAAACTTATGTCATTTGCTCAGAAAATGTTGGAGCTACATAGCAGATTTTTTTGATATTTTATTTCAGTAGCATACAAAAGGATATGTGCTTACATTGCGTATGTGAGCTAGGAATATGCAACTGTTTATAGATTTAAAGCAAATGAATTATTGGAAGCTCAGATATAACAGTAGGAATGATCATACATTCCCTAGTTCTAACTGGATGATAGTAAAAGTACATGTGTTCATCAAGTTAAACAAGAGAAAAAAATGTGTGTCATTAGATGACAGTCTTTGGATATGTTTGAACTATTACTATGATAACTATTTAGATTCCTTTCCTAAAAGTGTCCGTATGTTCATGAAAACAATTTTAAAACTATTTTTTTCTACTTTGGGGTTAGGAGAGGACTGAATAAGATTTATGTCAGTAAAAAGCTACATTGTGTTTTCTTTTGTTTCCAGGCCAATAGAGAAGTACATTGTAACTTAATTATGAGAATAATTACCTTATGTTAAAGTATTGATTTTACATTAAGCAAGATAAACGTTAAAATATTGACAATGGAATGTACTTCTTATTAGGACAGTCATTGGAAAAAGAAACTGTATTCTAGGTAACCTCTTCTGTGCTTTCTGCATGTAAATTACTTACTGTTACAGGAGTCTGAACTGCTTAGTCAAGCCTGGACAACTTTCTGGATCCTATTTCTAAAGGTCCATGTTAAAATATATGTTTGGACTAAAGGAACTAAGGGCTCAAGTTGTTTCAAACCATACTTCCTCATTTTAACAGAAAATCTGTCATTAGGATAAATGTGCAGGCATTTTCATAAGGTATGACATAACTTTTCACTAGACACTGAGATCTTGCTGCCACTGTGGTGATCAAAACTAGAGCTTTTCTTGTCTTCTTTCTATTTTTATTCAGAGATGCAGAAAAATCTGAGATGCTGTTGATTAAATAAAGTAGGTTAACCAAATTCTTCTAGATTTAAGTTAATTTTGTGTCTTATGACTCAGTGGAACTGTTCCCATTAATTGTAATGAGGAAGAAAGGCATTCTTTGTCTTGTGGGGTATATTGTAATTGTTTTTCCATGAAAGCAACCCCATGTTTTTGTAAGAAGGATTAATTTTACTGGTCTCCTTGAAATACATTATAGTTGTTTTTCAAGTATTATTTTACGTAAGAGTAATCTTTGCTCTGTGAATAACAAATTAGCCTTGGCAATGAAATTAAACATGCATTTCTATGTGACAGTGTTACTGATACTGCTTATGTAGGTCACTAATACAGGAAAGTTGTTAACTAGGAGTAGAAAGTAAAAATACATATACTTACAAAACTTTAAGGGGCAATGTGTAGTTTCAAGTGCAGGTATGACCCTTTTTCAGTACATTTGCTTGTACTTTTCCTGGATATGAGCACTCCAAAGGCACAGAATAGGCTTTCAGATACGTATTACTAGGCCAAATTCAAACAAGTAAGAATTGCTTCTGGGAAGATATGAAAATAGAAAAGAGGATGATAAAAATCTGCCCTTACCAAATCTGACTGGGGTTGCTCATTCCCCCTAGTCATGCTTTCCAGTGCAACAGCTTTGAGCATCTTGAAGTCATTGAAGGAAAGTCCTCAGGAAAATCTCTTTCTTCTCTCACCCTGGGTGCATAGTGGTTTTCACTGTCTTCATTCCTACCTGCATCTCCTTCCCACTTCCCCTTCCTTCCCCTCTCCAGCCAACTCAGTGAGCAGCAGTTAATACTGGGGCAAAAGATTTTCCTTTTTCCTAACATGTCAGTTAGGAACAGGCAATAAAATGCAAGCAAAGGTCATACACAGTTTCTGTCACAGAAGTTGCAAGAATTCATTTAGTGTCAGCTTGACCACAGGTACTGGAATCTAGGCAAGAGCCTTGTTTCCACTTCTACTTAGCAAATATAGATACTGCTGAAGGAAGAGTTCAAAAAACACCAGAGAGTTTAAAGATATTCATAAAACCCCTTATACAAAAGTAATTACTGTTAACATTGTTCTAAAACACAACACAGTAGAGGAGCCACAGTAGAAGTTTCATTTGGTATTTGTCATGCCGAGTAAGCAGAATCATGTCCTTCTTATAGGAGTCTACTTTAGGCTCTGCCCCCTCAGAAATTACAGCAGCATTGTACCTTAGGTGCAATGCTTCGAGGTGTGGTGAGAAAGCACAAACACTTTTTCCACGCAGTTCAGCCTGTACCATCTGTCTCCCTTGAAAAGGAATCTTCTGACAAAGAGGATGACTTCTGTACCAGAGGGAGAGCAGAGAATATCATTGCCCTAGATCCTATTTAAAATGAGATTGGGCCTGTTTGAACCTACACCTACACCCTCTTTACAGAACCAGGTACAAATATTCTGTCATTCTCAAAATAAGAACAAAAAACCCTAAAAAACTACCCTATTAAAAAAATTACTTCCTTTCTTGCTTCACAGCTTCCCACACGGGTTTTATCTCTAAAATAGGACAAGAAGAAAAGAAAGAAGAAACAAATGCTTCTATACAAAAACAGAGATACTTTGACCTGAGAATACACACTTTTTTAAAGCATAACGTATTTTCTGCTCATTCTCTTTCTCCTCCACTTCACCTCTATGGTGTTCAAATGTATTGTGTTCAAATGCAGCTATTCTAAGCTAAAATAACCATTAAAGACTTTTTTTTCTGGGCTAGACTGTGACTGTTTCACAAAGCATTTTGCAAAAAATTAATTTATTCTATCCTTGTGAGATGCAAGAGTATGGATGAACAGTTTGAAGGCTGAAATCAGTGAAAAAAGGCTAAGACTACAAAAAATGGATCTAATTTATTATGTTAGTTTCTAGTTGTTACACGTTAGCTCCTCTTCCTGCTCCAGATTGTACAAAAATCACACATTATGAACTGAAATAAAAATCTCATACTTAACAAGTATTAAACTACTGAAGCATACAGATTATTTTCTTATTTTTCAGAGAACTTCAAATTTTCTGAATGATGACTAAAGACCTCTTTTAATAGAACTGAAGACATAAGTGGAGGAAAAAAAAGTGCAGCACAACTAACAAGGTCAAAAAATGGATGAAATATAAATGCACGAACACATATATATATTTAGCAAACACGAATGGTCTCTAAAGGTATAATTAGTGGAGAAAGAGACAGGAATTTTACACTAGGCAAGAAATAGGTCAATTCAGCTGAGGTTCCCTACTGTACTGACAGCTGGCTGAATCTTTGTATATGTTAGATGTATAGAGAACAGTGATTTATTGGTCTTTCTTTCTCTAGTGCTAGCTATATAATATTGAAGGAGAAGAAAGTTTATAATGACCCCCAAAACTGGAATTTTTTCTTGTTTATTCTGTGGGTAGTTTGGGGGAGGTTTTTTATTGTTGTTATTATTTGATCTTTTGTTTCTGTGAAGAAGGGTAGGAATTTGTTTAATATTCCATTTGGGAAAGTAGTGTAATTCTAGAATGCTCTATTCCAAATGAAGTGCAAAAGCAAACATCAGTAGTTAGCTTCAAATACAGTGTAAGGATGACTATCAAGAAGAACACTATACTGGAGAAATTACATTTCATGATGGTTTATATCAGGTCAAGAAATGAACTGATGAAGATCTTCTTCATTTGCAAGTAAGCTCTTTTGACTATAGAAATAATTCCATATTATAAAAAGATTAGAAAAACAGAATCACAGAATCCTTATGCCTGGAAAATACCTCTAGGTTCACTGAGTCCAACCATAAGCCCAGAAAAAACCACTATGCCCACTAGTGCATGTGCTGAAGTTCCACTTCTACAGAGATACCTGTAGAATACCTCCAGAGATGGTGACTTCACCATCCTGTTTCCTCACCTCAGCCTCCCCTGTTGAATCTTGAGGCCATTTCCCCTAGTCATTATTTACCTGAGAGAAGAGGCCAACACTCATCTCACTACAAACCCCTTCCAGGTAGAGAGAGATGACATCTCCCCTTAGCCTCCAGTTCTCCAAATGAAAAAAATCCCTCACAGGGTTTGTTCACAGGGCTTGTTCACAGGACTTGTTCTTTAGACCCTCATCATCTGGACATGCTCCAGAGACTCAAGGTCTTTCTGGTAATGAAGGTCCCAGAACTGAACACAGTTCTGAAGGTGCAATCTCATAAGTACTGAGTAGAGGGGCAAGATCACCTGCCCTCTCCTTATGGCCACAGTATTTCTGATGCAAGCCAGGATGCTGCTGACCTTCTTTGCCACCTGGGCACACTTCTGTATCATATCCAGTCTGGTGACAGCCAGCACCCCCAGTTCCTTTTCTGCTAGGAAGTTTTCTAGCCAGTCTTCCCCAGTATTGCAGCACTGCATGGGCTGTCTTTCAAATATTAAAACTTGGCAAGATACGCTTAGCAAATTTAATTTAGTCTTACCTACACTTTCAGATATGATCTCTCATACAATAGCTGTTATCTGCACAACTTAATTACTGTATCTATTCTGTGTCTACACATTGTTTTCAAAGACTGTTGCTCATCTCTAATGTGATCAAATTTGTAAAAAGAATAGGCTTGGCTTCTTTCCTGTTTATCATTATAACTATTTGAAACTTAACTGATATCTCACTCTACACATATTCAATATCTCTTGCTACGGCTTTGGTAAAAAAATATTAAACAAAATTAGATCAGGACGAAAAGCATGTTTTGAATCTGCTCAGTGATAGTCTATTTTCATCTAGCTCTTCAAATTCAGAGATTAAAACCTTTTATTCAGCTTGATCTAACACCTTGATGTTATCTACTATGAGCATTTTGAAAAACACTAGATGAAAGAAGTTAAATGTTTTTAGAAGAGGCTGAGTATATTTTGCCTATAGGTGACTCTTCAAGTCAGAGTGCTAATTTCAACAAATGTTAAATGAAAAAATTTATTTGAGGAGAACTAATAGCCGTAAAAACTCTTGTGCTGGGTGAAGTCTACTAAATTCCATCACTGCCTCCATATGCAAGAATCCACATTAGTGGGGCAGGTCTCTATTTTCCGTTTACTGCTCCTTTATAATTCAGGGTTAAACAGGCTATAATAGACAGTTTCATGCACATAGAGTGATACAGAAAACCATGAAGAAGGACAGTCATTATTAACTGTTGAATAGATCATTCAGCTCAACATAGTGAAAATTTAGGGCTCTGGTTCCAGGCCCCAAAACTAAGACTTTCCGCTGTGGTAGGGGCTAATATGAACTACACAAACCTTCCAGCAAACAACCTCAAAAATCTGTCCTGTCTTTTCCACAATTCCATGCCAGGTACAGAAGTCTGATGGACAATGAAGACTGTTCCACACACTCTGACTGACCAATTACTTCTATAAAATCTACTCAAAAATAAGATTAACATCTCCTTCAGAAGGACCAAATAGCTACCACTTTTCCTCTCCTTGTACCCCTCCCCATTTCACAGCCATGAATTAAGCCTTTGCTTATTACTGTTCATGACACAATTATTTCACTACTTCTACCACGTACAGATTCCATCTAGAAAGAACTAGCTTTTCAAGGCCCAAAAGTAGGGTAAGAAATAAATAAAAAGCATCCTTGTGATTTTATCTGCTGCAACAGTTTTATACTGTTTCACTCAGCTTCCCACACAGACCTCTGTGCTGCCCTAAATTTACTAAGTCATTCTTTAGTTAGTTTCTTCCCTTGTCAGAGCTTAATGGCACCTGTAACTGATATCCTTCTCATTCTATAATGTCCTCAGTAAGGCATTTGTGTTGATTATCACCTTCTGGATTTTTAAAATTAAAAATCACAACCTTTTTTTTTTTTTTTTTTTTTTTTTAAACAAGTAGCACTATTTTCCTCTTCTTTCAGAGACTGACACATGTGTAGTGAAAGACACTTTTTATCTTTATTATTTATTGCAAGTTTCAAACCATTTTCACACCTGAAAAGACATTGTATGGATTGAAATACAGAAAAACATGCTGTGATTATATAATATATTCCCTTGAAGAGTCATCGTCTTTATATATATTGATTGACTATGGGGCAGTGTGCTATATTATGTTCTTTCTAGAGAGGACTCTGCACTAAGCACCTTTGGTAGGTAATTGATTTAAGTATCAAACACTGAATTTTTATGAGCAATTACAGTGGTAATACCCATTATTTTTCTGGCTGTAACAATATGGTGTGCAATTTTGCATGCCATATCATACTCACCCACAGTAACTGGAAGTGACAACTTGTTTGGTCTCAACGAGATTGTTTTATCACCCAATAAAATGAAAAGTAACAGCAACAAATCAGGTAACACCACAAATAGATTCTCTCTTCCCAACTAGTTAGAATGAAGAGAAGGGTAGCACCCATTTGTTAACTATAGTAATCACACTAATTTAAAAATTATTGAATTTAGACCATAACAATACTTAAAATATATGACTCAAAAATGAGTAAATTCTTCTTACATGAACTATAAGTGTATGGCAAGTGACACTATTCAGAAACAAACAAGCAAATAAAACCCCTACATGATGAACGTAATAAAAAGTGAGGAAGTACAGGATACATGAATAACAGCTTGGAAATAAAATACTAAAACATGGACTTGTCTAACACTTCAGTAGATACAAAACTAAGGTAAAAGTAATATTTTACTGCATTATGCAAATAATATCTTTTATTCTGAATCATACTTTAGTTTAAAACATCGAAAGTACATTACAAATGCATACATAAGATCTCTTAATTTGTTACTACCATAAAACAATTTCTGGCAAGAAGTGTGAGAACTCCTTATTTGATAAAGTGGAATGCTTTATTACACATAATTGTAGTAAGTAAAGTGCATTCAGTAAATGCTGCATTCAGCAGTAACGCTAACTTTAGGATATTCAGTAATATATAAATTTTTACAGACTTTTTGGACTTCAAGTGTCTGACTTCTATTTATAAAGAAAGTTTATTTGCACACCTAATGATATATAGGAATATTAAACTGTATTAGGAATAATAATGTACCTTACTCAAGATTTATAGCCTTAGGCATTAAGGCCTCAAAATTATACTGTTCTGGTGAGGCGCAGCCTTACCAGTGCCCATTACAGAGGGATGATAAATATCCTGATCCTGCTGGAAACACTATTTCTGATACAAGCCAGAACACTGCTGTCTTGATTACCCAGGCACACTGATATCTCACACGTAGTGGCTGATGAGCAGCACCCCTAGGTCCTTTTCCTCTGTGCACCTTTCCATCCACTCTTCTCCAAGCCTGTAGCTTTGCATAGGTTTGTTGGTACCCAAGTGCTGGACCCAAAAATTGGCCTTGCTGAACCTCCTGCAATTTGCCTCTGTCCATCAATCCTCCCCTGTCCACATCCCTCTGCAAAGCCATCCAGAGTTTATTCAAGTGCTTGTGATCAGTGTACCTATAACCACCCACCCTGTGGTAAGTCTAACTTATTATTTGGATCCCGTGAGAACAAAGTCTAGCCAGGAATGTTTGGATGCAAAACAAAGTTTTGTTGATAAAAAACCAGCACCAGTGGAGTGAAGTGACCTGGTAGAGATACGGCAAGTATATTGAGAGAGAAAGAGAGAGAGAAAGAGAGAAAGATAAAGAGGAAGAGAAGGGTATCACCAGCTGCGGATCCTGCAGCGTTCCAATCTTTCTTCCTGGGCTGGTGGTCCAATCCTACACAGGGCAGTGGTCCGGTTCAAAGCGGTGATGCATGAATTCATCAGTGTTCCTTATATACCCCTGAGTTTCCTGCTCCTCTGGTGGCTGATTCAAACTTTGGGAATGTTGCTCATGTTGCCACCATTGTAAGCACACAAGAGCTACTGTATGGACTGATCCTTACGCATCCCATTGCTCATTATCCAGTTGTTAACCAGTCAGCTGGAGGCTACCTATATCTGTGTGAAACCCCTCCCCTGACTTTTTCAGTCACGGTCCTAATCAGGAGTCTATGTCCAACATTACATTTACCAATTTTCATTTGAGGCAAAGACAATTCTGCTGAGTAGAACCTCACACAACCTAATAAAGAGACTTAGTCTTACTATTAAGAAACATTCATGGCATCTCTCTATGAATATGAAATTTTATCACAGACTGCTTGTTAACCCTAGTGGTAGAAGATGACTCAACCAGAGGGAACTATTTCACAATCAGCACCATGAGCCACAATTTACTGTTAGTTTCTAGGAGTCTCTCTGGGTAACTTAAGCAAGCCAGCCTTGATTAATAACTGGGGTTTGGAAGGCCTGAGCTCTTTGTGACAATATTTCTTGTAAATTATTTTAATTTAGTTAATCCATATTGCTATAATGCTCAGAGGTACTTATTCCCATTCTCCATAGTCCACTCCACTGCAGGCAAAGTTGGCTGATTTTCATTTTCTACTGGTTACCAGGGATCTATGAAAAAATGCATTGTGTGATTGTGCATATGTTTGTCTTTGTTTATGTCATCACTTCTGAGGTATATTGCTGATGTGCAAAAAGCACAACAGCACTAAATTAATGAGAAAATTTGATACATGAAACTCAAAATTTTCGGAGTAGCACACCTCAAGTGATACATTTCAGAAACAAATACCTTGTTGTTCATGAAAAAGGGAAAGCCTATTTCCAAAAACAAAACCCCATGAAATCCCCCAAACTATTATTATTTTATATTTTCAGCTTAGCATCATCTTAACAAATGACTGCTTTCTACAGGATTTTTGTTTTTGTATTGAAAAAGCTAGAACAGGATTTTAGACAAAGTTTAGCACAGGCTATGAATCTAGCTGACAGCTGGCAAGCACATGGAAGCATAAAGTAAATACTTAGATACTACGAAGACTATGTAAGCTAGGCATTTCTACTGTGGAAGAAAAATATGTGTCCTATAAAGTATTCCTTAAGAATTCTAACATTATACAGATGGCATACTAAAAGCACCATCAAATGTGCATAAAGGAACTGGTGGTGTTGATACAGCATGGATTATTGTCTTCTGGAAACAGAATACAAGTAAAAAGTGTTTCTGGTTTCTATTTACAGAATTCGTGTTCCAGTTAACAGGTACCAAATAAGAAATCACTCTTATAATAATGTTTTACCACACTGATAGTTTTGGAAGCTCAAAATTTAGTATGACAATATCGTGATCTTCTCTAGGAACTGACTTTCCATGCTAACAGCAGAGGCAGACAGTTGGGGTTTTCCTTCTTTGGTTTTACTTGGTTTCCATTTAGGGAATCAAGACTTTTTTTTTTTTTTTTTTTTTTTTTTTTTTGGCTCAGTTTGTTTTTTGGCATTTTTTGTGTGCTTTTTTCAGGAAAAAAAGGAACAAAATATAGCAAATCTGGATACAAGATATTTCAGGATAACTCAGTTTCAGGAGACAAATAGATTGATTTATTGTTTTTTTTTCTTTTTCCTTTTGTTGGTCTCTGGCTCTTCATAGTTGCTTTGCATTTGTTAAATTCAGGTCTGTGGGACTTTTAACTCATCTGCAACTCAAACCTGAACCAAGTTATAGAATGTCAAATCCCAAGAAGTAAAAGATACATGGCCCTGGGTTACCAATCAAAATCAAATACATTACATAGCCTTGTGTCTTGTATTTCCAGCTCAGGTAGGTTTGAGTATTATAAAATACGTAGTAAGGCATAGGAAAAAATAATAAATCTGACAATGATGGAGTCCAAAGAAGAGATTAATATAAAGTTTTGTTGTTGTAAAGATTTTCTTAATTTCCAGGTGTGAATATATGCAGTTAGCATTTCTGAGAAATGTCAATGGATAAGTAGCAAAATGCTGGCAAGCACTTCCCTCACTACCTTGCTGTATACTAGTTTACTTTTTTTGAAAAAGATGAGGAACATTAAAAGGGTATAAAATATTGCAAAAACTATGGTATGCTTTTCTTTTTTTTTTTTTTTTTTTTTCCCAATTTTTGTATAGAATTTGCACATTTAGTTTGCTACCTCTGGTTTTTTCGTTTTTTTTTTTTTTTTCAGGGGCTTCTTTTAAACTAGAAGGACAGGAGAAAAGACTCTAAATTATCATTCACTATTATGTACTTTAAATTCTAGAAGAGGTCATCTCGCACTGCACTGGACTAAGAACTTTGATATGGCATACTGCTTCTGAACCTCAGCTAATCCATCACCTGGTGGCAAGCTGCACACAGCACTGAAAGAGAACTTTATCTGTCAGATTCAGATAAGAGTCTATATATTCGTTCATTTTATGAAGCTTTAGAAACAGGTATAAGCAACTATTACAACATATCACTGAAAGGACCTATGTTATCTGTCACTGTACTACAGGGGATACCAAGCCAGACTGACCACATCATTAGATGTTATTGAACTGTTTCAGCACTTACACAGTGGTATGTCAAAATATGGTCTTACCTGCTAGGCAAAGTGTAGCCATCCCTTTTTTCCCTCTGCATTTAGTGTTGTTGCCACAGACAGCTCTATAAAATTAATTGTGTCTGATAGCTTGGCCATTGCTTTTGACACCTTTGAAAGTTCTGAATATGAGAATTTAAGATCCTTCTTTTTCATTAGAGCCAGCTAAATACACAATAGGGAAGCACTAGTCACCACAATGATCTTCTGAACTGTTAAGTTAAATATTTCACAAGAACTAGAAACCTGAGCTGTGGTACAATGTTTAGCGAGATAAAAGATCTTCCACAGTCTTATCAGCTCCCACCTTTAGTGGCCAAAAGTCATATTCACTAAAAAAGCGAGCTCTGTAACCTCAATATGCAAAAGGTCCCCAAACTGCTACAATGTAGTGTAAATTAGTTTTGGTATGAAATTTCATTTGTTTGGAGGTAAAACCTCATGAGAATTCAGAGTCAAATCCACATTATCCTTGATTCATTCCCAGATCCAAATCTGATCTGTTTTCTAAATGCTTGATTTTCATACATCCTGTGGTAGTGAGACACAATGAAGAATAATGCTCTGTATCAGAGCACTTTTATGTCTGTATCCCTAGAAATTCAGATCACATCTCTTAATTTCTTCATATTATATTTCATACAATATTATGGATAAAATGTCAAATCATGTTGAACTCATCTCAATGAAAATACAAGAAGTAAATTTCATACAAGACTGATCATTCTTCTCTTATTTCCTAGAAAGATTCTAGTAAATTAAACACTCTAATATGTCTTCATTTTTTTTTTTTTTTATATATACCTGGTCTAAATATCAGGTTTTAAATATCATGAAACCTAAATATTTAAATATCATAAATTTTAACATAGTATTTAAATTATTTAAATACCTTGATAAAAAGAAACAGAAGACTTCTCTTAATTAGTGTATTCCACACTTTTGGTCTGTAGGCCAAGACAGATTAGTGGTAAAGGCCTGTAAATCAAAGATTTTCATTTCCTTCTTCAGAGTGGTTATATTTTCTTCATGAGCTAAAGGAAGTGTCTCTGAGTACAGTCTGGACATGGAATTACTGATCAAGTACAGTCTGGAATGTGTATTTGGGCAGGACTTCTGATGTACAATATTTCGTTTTGATTGTGGGGGCCTACTATTTGGAATTTTGTAATGATTATCAGAAACCAGCTACCTAACTGATTTTAGTGTGGAGGATCAAGCTCTTAGATTTTTCACTTTACACATATAAATCTTGTTTTGGTAGAAAAGGCATTATATCTTAGACAGATAATTTTATTCCTCATTAAAACTATTCTGAAAAAGATGTGAAACAAAACACTTTTCTTTCAAAGCTGAAGACTCAAAGGTCTGAGGAGTATGTGTAAATCAAAGCACTATTTTGCATATTTGGGGAATAGGCCTAATATAATTTGCATGTTTTGCTCTTGTCTTTTTTTTTTTTTTTAATTAATACATTCTTTTCATGTTTTTCTCTGAGAACCTTACTACAGAAGAGTGTGAATGTCAAATTTATTAACAGAAGCTATATTTGTCAGCTAACAGGTAGACAAATGTGTAATGTAACATTAAATACAAATCTGAGCATGATCAAGGGGGAGAAAAAAATAATATATTTGAAATTTCCAGTAGCTACCATTCAATCGAATTCTGAGGCATATAGCTACAGTAAGGAAAAACATGTCATAAAGTAAAGTAATTTTGCAATACCATGCATATGCAAGGAATATCATTCTATCATTCTATTTATGCAATGAATATCATTCTATATTTTAGATATAGAATATAGAGGATACACACTGACACTGCAAAATAAGGTAGGCACAGAATATTATGATGGCCTTCCTTCCTAAATATAGTAGCACAGCTGAGTGTCAGACAATGATATGATAGATTTCATAGATTGTCTATTTCTTGGAAAATATAATGGAGTAAAATATCCAGGTTTACTTTGTACCCCAAAGCATTTTTAACTGAACCCTGACTGTATTTGACAGTATGTAACCATTAAATAATTTTGGTGTTAATTTTGCTTGGCAGCACTGTCAAACTGGTTGGGAATTTACAAGTCAGGAGGAGAAATTACGATCTCTTGATGACAAAATGTATACTATGCCTACCTTGCTTTGTTGCTGCCTTTCAGCTTTGAAACTTTCCCAGCTTCTTACCTTTCTCATGTCAATATTTTTCTCTTTAGTCTGAAGCTACTGCTTACAGCTGACTCAACAGTTCCAGCTCTTGATTTCTTCTTTTCTGATATTGCATGATCGTAAATCTGATACTCACCCAAAGCTCACCAAAATTTTCTTATGTGCTGTGGCTGTGCTTTGCAAAACACCTGAACTAATTCCAGGGGAGGCTTAAGTTGGATATTAGAAGGAAATTCTTTACAGACAGGATAATCAGGCATTGGAATGGGCTGCCTTGGGAGGGGGTGGATTCTCCGTCCTTGGAGGTTTTTACGAAGAGACTGATGTGTCACTCAGTGCCATGGTCTGGTAACCTAGGTAATAGTGGATCAAGGGTTGGACTCGATGGTCTGGTCCATAGATAGACTGGTCCTTTCCAACTCAGCTGATTCTGTGATTCTGTGATTCTGTGATTCTGTGATTCTGTGAAATTGGAGACACCATCTCTGTGGAAAATCAAATGTGAGAAAGCAATCAAAAATAGGAGTTCACTGAAGTCACCTAGTATTTCCAGGGATGTAGTCCAGGCAGAACAAAATCTTTCCATGCAGATCTTCATCCTTGGCTCTTAGACTGTCCCTTCTGCTTCTACCTTTTAATAACTATCTACCCAGTCCACAGTCTATGTCCAAAACCTCCTGCATCAGCAGTGATCTGCTTCTTATAGTATTTCCAGATAAGAATGTATGATTTTTTTTCATCAGTTACTAAATTGCACGTTAGGACTTCCTTGCTACACATACCCTATGCTTGCATCATACACAAATGATGACATACATCCAGAAGAAGAGCCAAGCAATAGTACAAGTCACCAGTTCCAGTGCTACATACTCAGTTCTCTTCTCTTTGCAGTTCACTGGTTATTCCAAAGTCCTGTCGGTGTTTTTAAGTATACTTCAAGGTCCTTCTACTGCCAGATCACCTGGCCTTCTCATTACTGTAGGACTGTTTCATGAGCAGCAAGAGGAATAACTTCTGGTCTTTCCTCCCTCTGGTTTTAAATAGTTCACATACATACACTTCTACCCTTTCTGAAATTACATGCTGGCAACATGCCTAGTAGTTCTAAAGAGTCTGTATACCAATTTTTGTAAGATTTGGGTTTATCTGTGTTTACCAGAGGACATCATTGAGATCACAAAAAAAGAAGAGATTTTGTTTCCTCTACAATTAACTCAGAAAGAAAAGATGATAGTCAAAATGAGCATTTCAAGCAGAGGTACGCAGTATGTTCTGCTGTAAATAATTTTCACATTAACACCTCAGAGAAGTATAAATTCCTGGTTTTGTAACAATTAAATGTGTTCTAGAAGTTTTCATCAACTCTTATTTTATCCACATATTTTATTTGTTTTGATTAAAGCACATCTTGTAGTAAATGTTCTAAAAACAACTTATGGTGCATATTCTCTCCCTAGCTCTGCTGTGTCCTGTCTTGTTGTCCTCACTGGGCAAAATAAGCCAAAACCCTAAAAAACCCACACCAAAAGCCTTCCAAAAGAAAAACAAGCAAACAATCAAAACCCGCAAAAAATAAAAACCCACCACCAAACAAACAAACAAAAAAACCCCAGCCAAACAAAAAAGCCCAAGCACCCACAAAAACACAAAAAACAAAAAAAAAAAGTCCCCAACCTGACCAAAAACCTCATCAAAAAATTCATAGGCTTAAAATAGTTGGTTGTTCTGAAAACAAATATGTTTGATTTGTTTTGTTCTTTTTAACATCAGATATGATGTGTGCTATTTCTAAATAAATGGTGCTATAAGACAAGCATATGTTGTTCTATATCATGCACTGCAGGTGCTGCAGTACAGGCTTGCATAATGTGCCACCTGAAACTCAGAGAAGCAATTTCTTTAAAAAGCCAGATTGTGAAACCCTAGCTCATGCTGATAAGCACTTACTGACGCAAGCAGTTCTGTTAAAACCCCTCCTTTCAAGTAAGTGCTAACTTACATGAGTAAGTTTTATAGGCCACTCTTGGCTTTCAGTGTATTTTGGCATTAACAATCTCATACT
The DNA here is from genome assembly GCA_023637945.1 of Phaethornis superciliosus. Classification (NCBI taxonomy): domain Eukaryota; kingdom Metazoa; phylum Chordata; class Aves; order Apodiformes; family Trochilidae; genus Phaethornis; species Phaethornis superciliosus. The sequence goes on along the minus strand of JAJQWJ010000004.1, from coordinate 30,332,121 downwards.
GACTCACACATTTTTAGATCGTCTCTACATATAAAATACGTAGAATATGGAAAGTATTGGCAAGTATTTGAGATTTAAAATCTGTTTCACATTACACAATTCACTGCATTAGATTTTCTAAATGTTCAATTCAATCAACCTTTGCTGCAAGTGTAGGCTTTTCCTTATAATAATTTTGAATCTTATTGATACATAGGTCATTAAGTATTTGTTTAGGTAGACACTAGGACAGAAGACTTGCATACACTTGCCATAGATAAAGAAGAGCAGAGGCCTGGGCAGATGACAATACTAATAGCAAAATGATGTTTGTTTTCTGTCTCAGACCTTTAATAGGGGGTTGTTTTATAAAACAGTATACCTCTCCATTTACAGAAGGTGGATTTCTGCTGCATCTCCTGTAATAAAATGTTTTAATCTGACGTGAAATTATTTCTGTTTACCTCATCACAAGCCTGATGCTTTCAGAATCTGAGTTCTTTGAGACAGCAACCATTGCAAATTTATTTGGTGTTGTGGGCGACAAGGGAAGACTCGAACAATCAGTGTGATTGATAATCAAGCTTCAAACTTTATTGCGCAGTTACAATACTTATATAGTGCATCTGTGACCACACCCCAGCCACCACACACCAACATAACTTATTACTGGACACCCGGTGTGTTTATCTATAGAGAACAAATCCCAGATGTGCAGGGATGGTAGTAAGGTCCCATGTAATTGGCCTTAGATGGGGACTTCTATACACAGACATGGACTAGTGCACACCCTGATTCTAGGGCATTCTACAGCATTCTACAACAATTTGGTATAACATTCATTTTCTGTCTGTACAAGAAAAAAAAATATTCTAAAACTATTATTGTGTTATTTGGTTTTATAAATCTTCTCACATCAGCTTTATGGACAGTGTGGAGGAAATGAATTAAAATTTAGACTGAACTGGTAATTTAGTTCTCAGCTGCCTACCTTTGAAAAATGTCTGTAAAAGGAACTATGGTTGTGGAAGCTGCTAATGTCAACATAAGGGAAACACACAAAATCAGCATGGAGGAATAATGAATGTAACTTCAAATGAGGTAACAGTCAGAGATCCAGTGCCTAGACCTGTGGGTAGTATGAGTATTACACAGGAAATACTGCAAAGTCTCTTCTAGGCTTCTTTCATTGCACTTCTACTGAAGATTAGACAACATATGATCACCAGAGGAATAACTTCATACAAACTGTACTATAGTCCAACCCAATGCAGAAGAAACACTGTCTACATTACCTTAAGCAACACTGTATGGCTTCTTGGATGATAATTACAGTGCTCATGTTCTCAGCTGCATTTTGACAATGGATATACATAGGCAATTTTTTTTCATTATCATATACGGGTTGAGCCACATGATATAAGCTAAAATGTATGGAGCTTTGGCATTTCAATAGGATTTCTATTAAAATAATATTTTGTCTCAACTCTTTTCTCATAAGATTGTGCCCAGAGATGTGTACAAAAAAGATATACACATAGAAAAGTAGTTTTGTATTTAAAACACACTACATGTCTGTAATATGTGCATTGGGTATATGTGTGTATATATATATACACACTATATACGTATTTGCACATATGCATGCATATCTATATAAACATGCATATCTATGTATATACATACATAGATACATAAATATATATATATATACATGTATGATACAACACTTACACAAAACCTGACTATGAGTTGGGTTGAACTAAAAACCAATATGCTAGAATTACTAACTTTATGCTTATTGCCTAAGGCAACTTTTTATTGGTTGGTGATATGATAAGTATATCTTATAATTTTCCATTCTTATTTTATTTTTTTTGCTACAAAATAAATCTCATTATCAATATCATTTGCTTTCTAGAAGGTTCACTCTTATTTTTCTTATTTTGCCTTAATCTTTCTTTTTCTTAGATAATTTAAAATTAGATGCACTTTTCCATTTAAAGGATCATTTAGATGATGCAATAACTTCATATGTGATAGTTCCACATAGGCTGTAAGAGTATATAGTTTTAATATCTATGCTAAAGCTTTTCTTTTATCCATTCTGCATAGACATGGGACATGGCCTCATGCTTGGGAAACGGGAATAGAAATCAGAGAGAAGATAGGGTGGACCATGTCAACTCGGTGCAGAGCATGACCTATTGAGCACATTGGCCAGCTCCTCCTGACACCTCTACACCCTCTTGTATCCCCTTACCCACTGTTTTCCCATGCTTGGTCTTCCTCAAACCACCCTGATCCCCACAACCTCTGGGTTTTGGTTCCTCCTCTATGTATCACACTATAAGTCTTGTGCCATCTCCTGCACCCCATTAAGTGTCCAGCATACCAAGGCACTGGTCCTTTAGTTTGTTATGAGATCCAGAGAACTCTCACAGACTCACATTGTTGGGTGTTCCACTGGGTTGTTAGTTGGTTGTTGGGTGTTAGCTGGGACACTGAGCGGGGGGCAGGGGCAGGCTGGGACTTCTGGTTGAGCTATCCATCTCCAGTGGTGCCTTTGGGATTATTCATGAGCCTCGTGGTGTTACCTGAGTTCCCTCATGTGTCTTTTGTCCTCTGTGTTCCTCTCTCTGTGTGGAAATAGGTTGGCCTATCCCATAACCTAAAACTTTTGTCATGACAAACTAGCAACACTCAATATATGTTTTATCTGTGTGCAATAGGATTTAATCTAAATGCAAAGTGCTTTGTGGTTCCCAGCTCAATATGGCATTTGATAATAGCATACTGGGAGTTTTACAATGAGTCTGCATTGCATATGACTTCGCTTGGAATATCAAAGCATGCTTGCCATCTATCTTGTAAAGACATTTTTGAATTATGAATACATGTGCTGGACCAAAATTAAGCCTAGCTTTAACTTGACTGTCCAGGAGTCTAATAACTTGATTTCTGACTCTTTTCACCTTTAAAAAATCTACTGCAATTAGAATATATTCAAATAATATTGAAAAGTAGGTTACAGTTTGAGTTCCATTGCAATCAATATGAAAAAGCACCTCCCCTGAAATTAATTGCTGTATCTCAATTAGGTTTCTACCCTAGGATTATGACTCACTGTTGTAAAGCTTCTCTTTTACTACAATATTCTTCTGCAACGGTAGCAAATTACACTAAAATGAAACTTAGTGCTTTACTTCCCAAAACTCCTTGGTGGATGTCTGAGATTTACTGACTTTTGCAAAAGCCAGAAGCTCCCATCAGATCCTGACACCCAAACCTCAGTTATTGGCATGAGTTATTCCAGTCTGCATGCAGCTAGAGATTCTGCCTGACTCCCCTGACAGCTCCTAGCCCCGTGCTGGCAGGAGCGAGAAGCGTATCACGTATTTCCTTTAATCTTATTTATGCTAGTGCACAGGTTATGGTTACTTCCTCTCTCCCAAACACACATTTGCACATCCACATTCCCCACAGTCTTGTCATTTGCCTCCAACACTTGTTGAAGGAACAGCCTGAGAGTGCAGTGGAGGATTGGGTGTGACATCAAAATTCAGATGTTTAAAAACCTGCTTCAACCTGTTATGTGTCGGTGTGTTTCTGTGACTCAAGTAAATGGACTCAAACTCTGTGTACATACACACGTTTTCTCTCAAAACAGGTCAACATTTTTGCTATGATGTCTGCTTGTTGGAATTCAAGATGAAATTGACATAACATTCTTAAACATTCTGAGGCCACAGACATTCTTCACACAGAACGGCTAGCAGCTACGTAAGCCAAACAGGATCCAATTGAAAGGAAAAACGTTTGCTGAGTTAACCTCCAGAAATCAGCTCATTTTCTAACTTAGACACACTCCAGGCACACTCCAGAAAGGAGTTTACTTTGAGAAATGTCTCTTAGTAGTTAACATTTGGGGCTTTAATTTTACTTCACAGTAAAAAGTTCACTGTAAGCCATCAAGTTTTCTCTTTCTAATTGCACAATGAGGAATACAGATTTACAAAGATGAACGCTAAAATTAATCCTTGTGAATGATCAATCTGAACTAAGCTAGGCATTAAATGGACAGGAACTATAATATATTATTAAACAGCATTCTTCCATCTTTTTTATCTACAATAATCTAGAAGTTTATGGTGCATGCTCTGTTTAGGTGGAAGCTAAAACATCTATCATGACAAAAAGACAGATTTGACAGCAGTAAGTAACAAATGATTACACCTTCAGCTGATTGTCCTATGGCCTATAATGTTTAAATGCTGGAAAAATGATATATTTAGAACAAACATAAGCTATTTTAGCTGCCTATATTAACTTTGCTTTGATTTTTTTCAGCAGCATTGGAAGGAGACGGTTTATTTGTTTTTACTAGTGAAAAAATTATTAGGTATTGTAGTCATTTGTGTCTGAGTAAATGCCTTTGCAATGTTTGCATGTAGAGTATACATATATACAATCATGCATATAAACACAGAAGTTTGTCCCATGGTTAAAAATGGTTGTGGCTGTTATTTACACTTTCTTGGGTCCTGACATAGAAGGAAAGCCTGACAGCAAAATAACATATTTGAACTAGAAATTTTTAAATGTGCTGTAGTATATCACTAAGCCTCTCAACAATCCATCTACACTTGTGCTGATGCACAGAGTGCTGTGAAAATCTCGTCTGAATTCCTGGTAAGTGCTGTGAATGCCACTCTGGTATAGTTAAGACTTTGTACCGAAATGTGGTAATAACTTTTTTTAACTGAGCATTTATGAGCCATTCTACTATCAAATCAAATTCATTAATCATTCATTAGGACCCAATTTTGTTTAAAGATTTCTTGCTATGTAATTGAGGCTTTAATGTCTTTGGAAAATAAAAGTCAGTATCCATTGGTTCTGCTTCATTGTGACAGTAGAAGTCACCTAATGAGGAGGAGTTTAATATGTGTCCTACATATGACTTATCTCATTTGTATTGCTTGTGTATAAATATATTTATAGTTGATATTTTCTGACTATTGGGACATAATTTAAAACAAAATTTTAATGCTTTGATTAAGACAATTCAGTTTATTAAAATTGTCTAGGCTTAATATACTCTGTGTGCCAATTAAGAATTTATGAAAAGGGAATTGTTGCATCTAAATGTAGATGTTCACTGTATCTTGTAATTTCTTACCCATAAATTGTTTCTTCATGTTCCTTACCAAACTGGCCCTAAGTTGTAACTTGTCTAACCCACTTCCACTGTCACTCCAGACATCTTGGTATTTCTTCTAGAAAATACCATCATGACTCTTAAGAAACAATATATGGGGATCACTGCAATAATTTTTTGTGTAAGAAAAGGGAATCTTCTAGAAAAATGGACTAACTTTGAGGAGAAAAACAGGAAAAGGCCAGTGCAACAATATATTTTAGTTTTTTTCATAAAACATCTTGCAGATATAGCTTTCCCTAATAACACAGTTTGCATGTATTAAGATAATATTTTTTTTCTTTTTTATTTATAAGTTATGTTTTAAGCTGTCTAATACATCCATGAGGTGGATGGACAGGGAGGTCATTCTCATTCCATAGTCTATAAAAATAAGTAAAATAAAAACCCCAGAGAGAGCAGAGGCAAGGATTCCAAAACATAGGCAGCTCCTAAGAAGAGTACGGAAATGTTTTGCAGTTATCCGTGTCAGAGATTTGTTTACACAAAAAATTCATGCAATGCCCTCCACACCCCAAGCTTATATAACTACCTAAACATGAGGTCCGCTCTGATACAGAGAAGTTAGGTTAATTTTGCATGTTCTGTGGAACAACAAACAAAAAACTAAAACAAAAAACCAAAAAAAGAACTTAAAAAAAACACCAAAAACAAACGTTTAGGGGGAAGCATGTCTAAAAGCTCTATTGCGGAAGCCACGTGGAAGATACAAAAGATGCCATAAATGGCATGCTCTTTATTAACTCCTCTCCCTTCCTAGAAAGGGAAAAGAAAGAGAATAAGAGGTAGAGGCTTATGTTTTGGAAAGTAAACTACGCAGCTTTAATGAAAAAAAAGAATGATGAAAAAGCATACAATGAAATACATAGAAATATAAAAAACCAGTACCACAGTAAATGCCCAAACAGGCTCATGTCACCGATGAGGCTGCAGGACAGGCTCTGGACTTGAATCCTGCTGTCAGCAGCAGATGGGAGATGGATGCAGGGATGCATATACTGGGATCAAAGGCAGAAGAATATATGGATACCTTCCAGGACACCAGCCATCAACAAGGAGGTCTTGATCTTTATGTGTGATTCTTCAGCTTTGTACTTAGGATATCTTTTATGGGATGGAATACTAGGTCAGCTCTGGTCAAATGTGTAGTTTCCTCCTCAGAAGGGTTGCAGGTGTGACCCCTTTTTTCTCCTTTTTTTTTTTCCAGAGCATACCATGTTTCACAGAAGCAAGTAGTGGCATTGTTTCTGCATGTCATTCACCAGCAACTACTTAGAAGAAACTTAGCTGAAGTAAATCGGTTGTGTCCTGGCTCAAACCAGGACAGTGAAAAAACAGAAGGCTAGGTTCACTATCTCTCTGAAATACTCACCAGGTTTTGTGCTTTAATAGAAACTTGGCTATGGTGGACGAATTAGTACCAGAAGAAAAATATAGGAGCTAGCTAAATCTGTACTCATGCAAGAATACTATGATAGGATGCACTTTTATTTCTATGCTTGAGACGTTTCAGTCAAGGAAATTAAACCACCCTAATGCAATCAGCAAACATTGTTTCTTCTGTCTTTACTAGAAATCAATTAACCATAAAAGCTGAATACATTTTCACACAAAGAAACATGGTGGAATAATCCTAAAGAGGAAGGCTTTTTAGTAGAGAGCTTTTGTCATTATTTGAGACTTGAATATAGACATATTTGAAATGTTAATATTCTTTAAAATTTCTTTATATTAAAAAAAAAATAATGATAATTTTCATTTTTCTCTAAATCAAACACAAAGTCCCAGAAGAAAATACTTTTTATGAAACAAGAAACTGTAATCCATATGTTAGCAAGAGAATTGTTCATTATATACAAAAGTAAAAAAAGTTCAGTCTCTCATAATTAAAAATCTATGAATTTGATACATCTGAAAGCTCTACCTCTTTCTAGTCAGTATGGAGTAATATAGCTCTAAGTACAGAGTAACAACCTCTGAGGATTTAATTTATCTTGGTCAGATACTTACATCAGAATTAAATGAATTGCAGTCCTGAAGTGCTTGTTTTTCTTTATTGGTAATAAATGGACTCTAGATCATGAATCCTTGGTTTAAAAAAACACATAAAAAGCCCTTTTCTCTATACTGATTTTACAGAGAGGCTAGATGACCACTTTCTTCAAAAGATTTAAATTTAATTTATTTAAAACAAAGACATGTAAATGGCACTCAGTCAGTATTCATTCTAGCAGAGTGGAGTTTAAAAATCTCTTTGAAAAAACCCTTAACATTTATCCCTGGAATATCTGGTCAGCTATGCAGGTTCATGCAAAATGGAAACTTCCTTCTGATTTCCTTCTTTTGATTAGTTAAAGCATGATATTACATATTTTACTTAATGGTTGTCTTACCAGGTAGGTTATTCAAGCCATGGAGAATTCTTCAAGATGGCTTGGTTAGTCAGCTTCAGGTGTTTTACTATTATATTTTCCTAAAAATTCTTCTGGGAAAGAAGATATTAAAGGAAAGCTATTCATTGGAGGTTTTGAGTAAATGTGTTTACCAAAGGAATAATCAAAGTGAAACAGTTAAAGAATGGTAGAAGGTACAGACTTGCAAAGAAGCTTCCCTCATGGAAGCTTTCATAAAGAATGTTTTCCAGTTTCCTAAATTTGTGTTTTCACAAAGCAAAAAGAAAAGGAAGCTCTTTTTATTAGTGCCTTTGGGTGCTAAAATGGTGTAAGAAGAACAATAAAGTGCACATCACATTTTTTATCTTTGTTTTCCTCACTGATGTCATCTGTCTTTTTCCTTCTCATTTTCAGTTTAAAGGAAAAAAAATCTGCTGGTAAGTGACACCTTCTGATCTGCAACACAGAAGCCTAGAGGGACTTGTTTGCTGAAGCTCACTGGTGACATAAACAGCATGATGCAGCTCATATATTTTTTCCATTTCAAAAGTGCCTGAACACCTAGGTCTCAGATGACTTTCAACATGATGTATGAGTGAATAGTTTCACACTGCTCTTATCCTTTGTTTCATCACATTTCATATGGGGAAGAAAAAAATACATCGGTGTCTTTTTGCAGGGTGTGTCCACCATTTATTCTACAACTATTCCTTTCATTATGACAATAATGGGTTTCTTGCATATGCTCTTTGGCAAATTGCATAGACAATTCACTTCTCTTTTGGATCTTTCCACATTGCAAATTTAAATAACTTTAAGCACAGCTTAGCAAATAAATGGCCAGGTCTGGTTTCCTCAAAATCTCCATGAATACTAAACTCATTAACTGAATCAGCTCTGCTGCATTTTTGATGTAGCACCTGCTCTTGTTTAATTGAATTTAATTTAGTAGAAATGATCCAATCATTTTCCCACCTCCTGTTCACTCTTTTGCCTCTCCCCATAAAGCCTCAACTCAGGAAATATGTATTATCTAGACATCAAAAACTTTTCTTTTCCTTTCATTGTACCTTAATGACTTGTAAGTCATTAAAAAATACATGGCTTTTATTGTAATACCTACTGATCACACAAGGTGAGTCACATGGACAATGAACTTAAAAATTATAATCACCCCTTTTTAACACAGGAGATGAAGTACCAGGAAAGATTGTTAAGAATGAGACTTTATGTTTAAAACCAACTCTGTATCTGTTGGCCTGTGAGTAGGCAGCAAATAGGCAGAGCTTTGGCTACTAAACTTGACTTTCTGAGTTCCTTTTTGACATCTGAGTTAATACTTGGTTGAAGAACATCAATTCATTGTTGTCATGGACCATAGTATTTCTACTTCATGAGAGTGAAAGGTAAAGCAAGAAAAGAAGGTAACTAAAAGGTGTTCATGGTTTACTTTGTCTCCCGGGACGTTCCCCATAGTGATGCACTTTATGACCAAGCCCTTGCTCAAGGCTTTACATAACCTAGATTTAACTAAGGATTTACATAACCTAGATTTAACCAAGAAGCTTTACTGATGAATCTTAAATCAAAAAAGCATGGTTATTCCTGGGTACTACGGATCTCTTTTATAATATCCTTACTCTTTCCTAAAAAACTATCACATTGACACAACTGAAAATAATGAACATCAGAGGATATTTTCAATCTACATGTTTGGTGGTTGGTTTCTTTCCTTGTTTTGAATACCTTCCTTGTTTTGACCACTGCTGATTCCTTGTCAGTAAAAAAAATACATGCAGATAAAGACAATGGTAGCTATTATGTTTTAAAGCAATATTGATTATTTTTACCACAGGTTGTTTCATCTCTTTAAACTATTATCTTTCTCTCCATCTCTTTCTCTGAGTTCTGACTTCCATGTGTACAATGAGTTCTTACCTGTTTGGTTCCATTTTACATTCCTTATACCTATGTAGAAGACAGCTCTTAAGATAGGGGAGAATCAATTTTTTTCATTATTTAAAGACATGTTAATAACTTTATAATAATGAATACTTAAATGTGTTCCTTTAAAAGGCTGAAAGCCAGTATATGTAAAACACTAAAAGAAGAGCCATTTATCTTCGTCATGCACCTTGGGTTTTTCCAGAACTAAACTAATTTAAAGTTTCACAGGATACTACATTTATTCTAAATATTTATACTATTTTAAAAAGCTTAGGCAGGAAACTCTAGATAAGCTGAAAAGCATTTTCATCATTGTTATGCATGATACAAGCTAAGATGCTGGTTAATCGATATATATTCACTGATTTTATTTTAATCAAGGCCAATTTAATAATGCAGGCAAATGAATGAAGTGATAAACATTTTTCAAAGAAGGAGGTAGAAGAAAATATATTTCCTTACATAAGTGCATTATATATAACAAAAAACAACTGTGCTAATACACACTGAGACAGAGCAGCTGTTAATATCATTGTGCATCCCAGGATGTCAAGTATGTGTGGGGGACTGCAGTTGAAAATTCCCAATTTATAAACTAATAATCTCTCAAACAATATGCTCAAAATTTTCTGAAGATCCAATTTTTCTCTCTGCCCATGATCTTTTTGGACCATATATATGAGCAGACAGGAATATACGTATATTTTTTTTTTTTTTTTAGAAGGGAACACTCCAGTAGCCAGCAGTACTTTCTTAGGAAGATGTTTCTTAGCCAACGTTTTAAAGATGCTTAGTGTCATCCAGTGGCCTATATGTAAACAGACCCTTTGAAGTTCCACTGACAGCAGTTCTATAATGAACAGTTTATATGGCCCAATGGCATAATCCCTGCTTTAAAAGTAACATTGGACTGTAGAAAGGACCATGCTCTTTTTCTTTTTATATAGAGCGTGAAATAATAGTTCTCTGACACAAAGTTAGTTTACATCTGATAAAATAATTAAGAATTTTAAAGATATTTTTAAAGTCTGAGACAAAATAAACAGTCCAGCACAAACAAATTGTCACTAATACGTATGGTAAAATTGCCTAATGTGTTCCATGATAAATCCTATTTCTAACTGCAGTTTTTCTAAGTGATTTTCACTTGATGTGAAAATATGTCTGCTTTCTGCCTGTTTCGGGCTGAGATATTTTGAAAAATAAAACAGGAAAACTAACTAAATTCTAGTTAGACATTTTTTTTCTGATTTTGTCAAATTGATACCTTGATACCATTTTTCTTTTCTTTTTTTCTTTTTTCTTTTTTTTAATTTCCTTTATTGGAGGGGTGGGATAACAGGAATAGGAAGGGGTAAGAGAAACTCAATCAAAACCCACAGGGACTTAAAACAGAAACTTGATCTTTTGCAAGTAGATACAGGCAATATTTGTGTAATTTGAAATGTGATTAAAGTCTTACTTCTTATATTTAAACTTTGTATTATTTTAGAGAAATAATTTTCATTCAGAAATTATTTCTAATTTTAATTTCTCTAGTTCTTTCTTTAGGAAGGGAGATATTTCTTAACTCATCTCTTAGGTTTATGTACAGAGGTCATTTTCACAGAATGGACTAAATGATACACAGAGCATTGAGGACAGGAAAGACCATCTTTGTATATCTTCTGGCAATTTTCAATGTTTAGATCTTTTAGATTTCCTAGAATCATTATTGTGTAGCATACAGAGAATAATTTCCTCAGCAAGCACTTGCAAAGGAAGAAAGCACTTGTGCTCTAATGAGTTTAAATCTTATGCCAGGACAACTTTAATTGATCCTTCTCTTTAGGAGAAATCCTTTTGTTAACGATCCTTTCAAGCAGCTTAATAGAAATGAGAAAATTTAGCTTGTAGTCTTTCAAGTATGATTTCTCAATGGACACTTAATGAGTAACTTTCTACTTGTTCTCTTTTGAGTTTATCACAAGCTTAACACAAGTTAACAAGATGTCTGACAATATCCAATGTGCTGCTTTGTATAGCATCATCTAATTGGTAATTTTTTTGGTAATATTGATCTTCAAGCTCACAGAGAAAATCAGTATTCCTGGCACTATCAGTAGGTGCTACTGTCTCAGCAGCTGGCTTTTGTAAATACATTGATATTAACATCTGTGACTAATGCAGTTTTTGTTTCCCAGCCTCATATACATGGGGCTTATAGAAAAGGGAGACAGCTTTTAAAAACCGAAGTGAGTTTGAATTGCAGTAAAATGGAAGCCAACTAAGGATCCAAATGAGGAACATCTACATTTTAATTGAAGAGAGACCATATATGTTAGAAGATGCTTTTCTTTATTTCTTTTTTTTCTTTCTTACTTTCTTTCCTTATGTATGTATATCTTCTGCCTTCTGTACAGATAATACCTCATTTTAGTGCCACACTTAATCACAGAAATCATTCTGTGGAAGTGTACTACAATTTACCCTTCTCTATGAAAAATTCGAAGTTTCCCACAAAACAGCAAATATATTCCAGGCAAATTAAATGGTGCTTTTCTTTGGTCTTTAGTAGTACCAGAACATATAATTATGACAGACTTTTTAAAAAACGCTATATTCTAGCTCCAGTTCAGAATTTACATGTGTGTAGGCTCATTAGTAAGGTATTAGTAAAAAAATCACCTAAGGAGAGATGTGGAGGATGTGTTACTAATTTGTAAACATCACCTGTGTGCCCCATTACGCAAACAAAATAATGTTGATATCAAGGATATAAAATGCAGATTAAGTGGGAAGTCTTAAAGTAATTCTTTTTCCTTCAACACTAAAGTAAAACACTATTGTCTAGGTCTGTTGGTCTAGTATGTTATATATAGATTTTATATATACAGTTCATATAATTTTCAGCCCACTTGGAGACTACATTTATTTTCACTTTCCCTCAGCACAGCAAGACACATGGCCTACTTTAGGAGCAGAAAAAGGCTGTCTGAACATTAGTGTTTAAATCTTGGTCCTTCTGAGCTAAGAGGGAGTTTTGTCATTGGATCCAACAATGTCATTACTGCACACCAGAGAATTCATTTGTTGTAAAGCTGATTCTGATGAATCAACACGGCAGCTGGTGATTTCCATTTTTGGAATACAAATGGAAACTCTTGGCCTTATTGATCACTTTTTAAAAGGGAGTATGTGAAGTGTGTGTATAATTTTGTAATATTATTGTGGCATAAGGAAATCAGTGGGCCAGTCCACGTAGACACAAACCCTGAGGTCAATGGAACCTGGCTGTACTCAATACTAGGAAGACTGTTCTGGAGAACTGTTTATTCTGTTCTCCAGAAATGCTGGGTAAACTTTTTATGAGTTTATTATAAGGGCAAAAATATGAGTCAAGAATTTATAAAGGTAGAACCTTAGCTATTATCACTTTCACTGCTGACCTCCCTTTGGGCTCTTTCTCATACTCTGAAGTCCCTGTCTTATGAAAGCTTCTTAACAAGAATTTGAGATTTTGTTCTTAAGTACTTTCTTCTTTTTCTCCTCCTCTTCTGGCTCTTTCTTCTTCTACTTCTTCTGCTTATTTTTTCTTCTTCATTTGGATAGCTTTTCTTTGATTGATGTTTTTGTTTCTAAGATTATAAGGTTTTAAAGTTTTTACCTCCATTACATCCCAGCTGTCAACATGTATTTATTTTGTTCCCACTACAATGGTAAAAGGGTCTTGAGGAGACATCAAATGTTTCTTACAAAGAAGGGTTACTGATGGCAGTTGAAGCTTGCAACTTCACAGAGTAGATTAAACAGACAAGTATCTTAAGCACTAAAAAGTATTTTCATCATTTACTTTACAAGTTGACTTTGGTTATAAACTCTAAATCACAGCCGCACGACCAAGATTCAAGGACCTCCTTAATTACCAGTCATCCCATGCACCAGTCAAGAATAAATTAAATACAAAATCTTACAATATGTAGACCATGAAAAAGTCTGTGTTTAAATTTCATTCATGTCATGAAAGTAGTGTCATTTAAAACAGGACTTGCTAATCCTCTCCATGTTGAATCTTAAGACCATGAGCAAATGACAACCAAAGCAATCTTAAGTGTCTTCATGGGATATAAGCTATGACTAAGGAAATTCTCTAAGTCTTCTGAGCCCATATTATTAACACTATAATACATTAATACCTTCATATGGTTTAGAATATGGTTAAGAATAATAATTATATTAATTATTAATTTTTGTATCTAAAAAAGAAGTCACCTTACTAAAAGAAACAACATAGCTTTTTTTATGTTAAACTGGTCTGCTCTAAACCTACAGCATTTACATAGTCACGGTATGCAAATAATCTAAGTAGAGAATGTGAACAGTTCATGATTTAGTATCCAAGTTTCATATAATTAGTAAAACACTTCAAATATCTCTAACTTCAAGTTCTGTGTATGCATACATTAGCATGAGTTAATGTGAAATTATTGTCTAGGCAAGATCACATGTAGGTTAGAGAAAATTAAATAGCTAAGACTGTGTAAAGAGAAAGTTACACACAGTCACAGCAGCTGAAATTATACACAAACAAAACTAAATTATATAAAGAATCTCACCATCACCTAGTAGACTAAGGAGAATTTTAGATTAGTTGGAAGGTGTTTGAGTACTTGCACCTTGAAAAACCATGGGTACATTTTCAGAGGTTTTGTGTGTGTTTTTAACACATGCTTTGGGACATTTCCTCTTGCTTTTCTTCTGTCAGTGCAGATGGAAATTAGGCTCAATTGTTATTGTTGGCTATACATAACTTATGTGCAATGAAAAGTAGTCAGGAAAGAACAACAGTTTTTTAATACTTAAACTGAAAATTGTATGAGAATTCTATTCCCACCATTATTTTAGGCAAAAGGAAGAAATATGCAAATCCTGATGCTTCAAAGAAACTGCAAAATTTCTGGACTGTGAGAGCATTTTGGAAGTAGCTATGGTCTCATAACAAAAAAAAACAACAAGCCAACCAACCAAAGAAACAACCAAACAAAAATTATTACTATTCTACCTTGATTAAAATTTTTAAGTTATTTGGTTTTGTGTTAGTTTTGTTGTTGTTTTTTGTTGTTGTTTTTTGTTATTGTTTTAAGACACGCAGGGTACGAATTTTTCTCAAGACAAAAGTCTCCAATGTTAACTTTCAATAACTAAGAATTAATCTGCAATTATCTAGGATCTATTAATTTATACTAAGGTAAAAGAAAATTTCCATAAGATTTTACACTGAAACTGCTTACCGAGAAACCACTTCTTGAGGGGTGCTGAAAACAAAAGGGATGGTAACAGATAACCCCAAAAATACAGCAGGTAAAACAAAGGTCTTGGAAATGCGAGAAGAAACAGCAAGTCTATAAGCGCAATTCATAGATGGTTGACTGCTGATTTACTAAAGGAAAGTAACTCTTGGGTATGTGTACAACCAACTTTAATGTAAGAACCAACCAAATGCAAGAAAAAAACAAAGAATAAGTCTCCCTCACAAGAGAAATCATGTCAAATAATTCTGGATATAATGTGGAAGTAGAAAACATTGATGAAAGAGTTGATTAGTGGATTGTGTTGACAAACACATGAAAGTGGTTCAAGAAAGGGGAAGAAGGTTCACCATCAACATCTCACTACACTAACAAAGAATTTGCATTTCTAAAAATACATCTAATTACCTTTTACATCCCCATATTCTTGAAAAAGACTGATACCTTTGACATTAGTACCTAAAACAAAATTATAATACAAAAACATGGCCTAAAACTCTTGGCTTTGATATAGAATGAATATTTCTTAGACTGTAAAGACTAGTTTGACTCACAATGAATTCACACTTAACATATATTTCCTTAATACATAGGAATATGATGCCCTGTTCTTGATGGTTATATCCCCTGGGATATAATCCTCAAGGACAAAGGAGTCCAGGAAGGCTGGACAATCCTCAAGAGGGAAATCCTTGAGATATAGGCACAAACTGTACCTGTGCATCTTAAAATGAGCCAGCATAGATAAACAAGGAGCTTTGGGCAAAAGTCAGGAGAAAAGGGAAAGTCTATAGGCTATGGAAGGAAGGACAGAAAGCTTGGGAAGATTAAAACATTACTGCAAAGATATGTAAGAAGAAAACTAGAAAGGCAAAAGCTCATCTTGAATTCAATCTGGCCAGTGTCATTAAAGTTAATATAAAGAGTTTCTATAAATATGTAAATATCAAAAAAAGGACTAGGGAAAATCTCCTCTACTTGACATGGGAGGGAAACTTCTGACAAATGATATGGAAAAGGCTGAGCTGCTGAGTGCTCATTTCGCCTGAGTCTTTGTCAATGCCAATTGCTCCCTGAGGGTACAGCTCCCTGAACTGGATGACCAAGATGGGGAGCAGAATGAAGCCCCAATATTCTGGGAGGAAACGATCAGTGCCCTGTTGTGCCACATGGATGTTCACAAGTCTATGGGACCAGATGGGGTCCACCCAAGGGTACTAAAGGAGCTGGCAGAAGTGCTCACCAACTCACTCTCCATTATTTATCAACAGTCCTGGAAAACTGGGGAGGTCTCAGTAGACTGGAAACTGACAAATGTAATGCCCATCTACAGCTGAAAGGATGATCTGGGGAACTACAGACCTGTCAGTTTGACCTCAGTGCCAGGACAGGTTATGGAGCAGGTCATCTTGAGAGCCATCACACGGTACATAAAAGACAACCAGGTGATCAGGCTCAGCCAGCATGGGTTTACAAAAGGCAGGTCCCGTCTGACTTACCTGGATGATCAGGCTGAAAGAGTGATAATGAATAGAACTAAATCTGGCTGGTGACCGGTCATGAGTAGTGTCCTCTAGGGTTCAGTGCTGAGGCCTCTTCTCTTTAATATCTTCATTAATGATTTGGATGAGGAGATTGAGTGTACTCTCAGTAAATTTGCAGATGCCACCAAACTAGGTGGCTGTGTCCATCTTACAGTGGGACCTGGACAGGTTAGACCAATGGGCCAAAGTTAATTGTTGGAGGTACAACAAGGCCAAATACCAGGTCTTGCACCTGGGTCACAACAACCCCATGGTAAGCTACAGACCTAGGGAAGTGTGGTTAGAGAGCTGTAAGTTGGAAAGGGACCTGGGGTATTGGTTGACAGTCAACTTAATATGAATCAGCACTGTGCACAGGTGGCCAAGAAGACCAATGGCATCCTGGCTTGTGTTAGGAACACTGTGGCCAGCAGGAACAGGGAGGTGACCATCCCTCTGTACTCAGCTCTGGTGAGGCTGCATCTTGAGTCCTGTGTTCAGTTCTGGGCACCTCCCTACAAGAGGGACACAGAAGTGCTGGAGCGTGTCCAGAGAAGGGCAACAAAGCTCATGAAGGGCCTGGAGCACAAGTTCTGTGAGGAGTGGCTGAGGGAGCTGGGGTTGTTCAGTCTGGAGAAGAGGAGGCTGAGAGGAGACATTATTGCTCTCTTCAGCTGCCTCAAGGGAGGATGAAGTGAGGAGGGAAGCAGCCTCTACTCCTTAGTAATCTGTGATAGGACCAGAGGGAATGGGTGGAAGCTGCACCAGGGAAGGTTTAGGCTGGATGTTAGGAAATATTTTTTCAGTGAGAGGTTTGTTAGGCATTGGAAAGGCCTGCCCAGGACAGTGGTGGAGTCACCATCCCTGGAAGTATTTAAAAGACATTTGGACCTGGTCCTTAAGGGCATGGTTTAGGAATTGATTATGGCGTTGGTCAAATGTTGGACTGGATGATCTTCGACATCTCTTCCAACATAAAAAATTCTGTGATTCTGTGACTCTGTGGTTAGCTGTTAAAATTAATTTGCAACAACTGGTAGAGTCTGGGAAATCTAGGCAATAATTTCCAAAGTAAAATGGAAGCATAAGCTTTTATCTTCTAAATACTTTATCCAGTTTTTCCCCACATACCATGCTCTGTTTTGCATTTTGGAGTAGTCTTGGAATCTTGGAGTAATTTTGCTTTCATCTAAATCTCTGATAAGTAGTCCCTTTCACTTAAAAACTGAAATGGTTAAACTGAAAACCAGAGCTCATATACAAGCTGTTGCTACTCATTATTATAAAATAAGAAACACTTATTAAGACTTTGTAAAATCCATTAATCATAAACTGTAATCTTCAAGTTCTTCTTCCTGTGCAAGGATGTTGTACGTCATATACTCAGGAGACCATACATCTTTTCATAAAACATTTACACCAGAGGATGTAATAGGATGCTCAATTTAGTGTGTAAAATGTACACTTATAAACCTCAAAACCTCTCAATTAGGATATTGGGAAATGAAATGACCCTAAGGCTACTCATAGCTTATTTTAAATAGACTGTGACAAACAGTATCTAATATGAAGCACTGAGGGCTCTCAATAATAACATACCATTTAGTGACTAATACATAGATACAGAAAAGAATGCAGTAATTTAAACAGAGACTGTCTCAATAGACTCTCTCCAAAAGCAGGACCTTGGCAGAAAAGCAAAGGGATTCCAGAATGACAAGTGTAGTATAGTGCTTGGATTTCTCAACTAACCTGCCCTCTCTACTGTTTTTTTCCTAGCACTCTCAGAATACTCAAAATGCTGGAAAAGTAGGAAGGCTATTTCCAAAGATTTAGACTGTTTTTTTTTATTAGTGTGGAAGTGAAAACAGAGAAATACATTATCCAAAAGATATGTTGTTTTTTTGCTGGATGAGCCATAGCACTGTATTCTTAAATATGTGTATCTTTTCAAGTCTTGATTGCCAATGTAAGTCAAGTATAGGTCTAGTGCAAGCAAAGGTCATAAGTATTTTTCTCTAAATTTTTCTACCTAAAACAAGTTACTGATTTCAGTATATCTTCCGGTGGATAAACATCTGTTTTACATATGTTCCCTTGAAAACTGACATCTTTGTTCAGGTCAGCACTGTAGAGAAGACATCAAACATAATTCTGACAGGGTAAAATCTCTTTCATTGCTTCTTCTATTCTATGTAAAATCTCTTATGTCTATGTGACCTTTCTTTTGCTTCTAAATAATTTCACCACTTCTGCCAGTTCCACAACCGATGAAACAGTACTTGGTTTAAACCAGAAGGGTTGGCATAGATTTTCTTCAATAATGTATAAATAACTACAAGGAAAAGATTATATAAAATTTGTTATTAGCCACTTTATATGTTGGAAACAATAACTCTTTAATGTGGTTATTTCAAGTCAGGCAGTTTTCAGGTTATAGCTTATCTAACCTATATATAATTATGATAAAAATGTGCAAAGCCTAACTTTTATGTAGCTTTTGATTTTTCACATTGAGGTTCCCAGACAGTCTCAGATGATTTCAAATGAGTTTTCTCTTTTCAGTTTTAATCTTTTTATCTTTAATTTCTTTTATCTTTACAGCACAATCTCATGAGTTTAAATTATGTTTATCACCTTGCACTTACTCTTTCTCATTGGAAACAGGCATAATTGTAGATATTTTTCTCAACATTATATTGTATTTGCAGATTGTCAGGGTATAGACAGCATAATATTTTCCCATGAAAACTATGTTTGTTAGAGAAACACAAATTAATCACAATCATATTGAGTCTCATGACATTTTTAAAAATCAAGCTATATGTTTCGATGACAAAAACATCCATAGAAGAAGATAATACATGATGAAAAAACTTATGGTAGTTGGGTACAGGGAAGTATGTGTGCCATGATTCCTGTCTTCTAGAAAGAGTGCCACATGTTCAGTCTTCAAAACATAAGGACAGGGTAACCTTGAATTCTGACAACTCACAGACATGTGCCCAACTTAAGTCAGCTTCACTTTACTCAGTGACCCACTCCCGAGGGATGCTCTGTGCTTCAACTCTATGAATTTCTGATAACAAGAAAGAAACCTGACCCCAAACAACTCTGGCAAAGAAGCTTCAGTCCAGGCTGTTCTACATTCACAGCTGCAGCAATCAGGGTCTCAGGGTCCTACCTGCCCACTGACAGCTCTCTCGGGAAAAACTCATTCCTACTCAGAGCTACCATGGCACAATGCTTAGTCCGGCAATTCTCTCTCCACAGAAATGAAAATCCCCAGCACTGGCACTGACATGACCTTCCTTTAACTTAAATGGGCTCTCAGAGCCACCACTCTCTGAGATTTTATTTGTCTTTAACTACCAGACTTAGAAGCAGAGTAAGAGAATGACCAGCAAGAGACTTCATCTTTGGGCATCTTAATGCTGTGGTTTGTGGATTATAAGCAGCAACAGAGGAATGAAGATTTCTCCCACCTTTAATTTCTCCCATCACTCATTAAAAGAAATGGGTGGGTTTATACTGCTTACAATCCAAATGTGATGTGATTTAGCACATGGATAGAGAAAGAAAGGACATTTAACACATCTTTGCATGGTCTTTTCAACTATCCTGGACTAGAAAGAAATATATTAATTTTCATGGGTATTTAAGCTTTTTCCTTACACTCATTCTTTTTCACAAACAATTTCAATAGGAAAACAAAATGTAGGAAACACTCATTTGTCTAGGATGCACTTTAGCTAGCATGTCAGTATATTTTACTTACATGCTACCAAAATACTACCTTTTACTATCATGGTAATCAGAATTAGTAAATATTTATTTAAAATAGAAAAATTGCCACAGTTTAGTCAAAGGAATGTATATTTACAATGTTTACCATGTTAAATACAGATATGCACAATAGAGCGTATATTTATGTAAACACAAGCATGCAGACACGCATCTATAAGTATCTACTAATGAGCTTACAAGTTTATATACACATATTTCTCAGGGATAATTTTGATATAAAAACATCTTGTGTATTTGACATTAGGTTAAAAATTTTTAAGTTTATAAATTGCAAGTTAGAAGTTTTGAACACCAGAAATCTGAAGATTTTACTTCAGACCAGACAAAATATCTAAGTATCTCCCAGTCGAATCTGATCATCAATCAGGGCTGATGTGAGCAAAAAGGTTCTACTCTCCCATAAAAATCCTGAGGATTATGTACTCCACTCTAACACACAGTTTTAAATTCAGTAGTGAAACATCCATAGCTCATAGCTTAATTAAAATGAAAGATGCAAATTCTTTGCTGTTATCTTATGATTTTTGGTGGGAGTGATTAATACATCTTTGCTGTTATCTTATGATTTTTGGTGGGAGTGATTAATACGTTGTTTTTAATTTCTGTTTTTTTATTTTTCAGTCCCACTCATAAAGCAGCAGTTTAACTCAGGGATGCCTGAACCACTTTATCTTATGAGTTATACAGGTTTAGTTTCCTTCAGTCTGACTGAAATCTGTAGTTGTGGCTTATCTAGCCCCCCAGCAAAGTAACACAAAGATCGTAGAAAGCAGCAGGAAGACTTAAGAGCACAAAATTGCTTCTTTTAATCTACAATAAGCTATGTCTCAATTCAGAATGTCTTAGAATATCAGGGGCTAAAGGAATGTTAAATAACATTATGACGAAATATCGATATTTATATTTGTTGTGTGTTATCTGGCATACTTATCAATTATTTACTAGGTAAGCCTCCAGAGAGAATACTGAATAGCCAATCTAAACATTTTTGTATAGTTGATGGTTATCTAAAGATATGAATAACTCTAGAAACAGCTAGCTTCCCTGAGGTCACACCTCAGTGATCCATGTATTTCTTAAATGTGCCATGCCCAGCGCACAGATCTAAAAGAAGTTATTTACTAGGGAAATTATTAAATTCAGAGTTCCCAATAGTATATTTAACCACCTTTCATGAAATCTTAATGAAAACAAAAGTACTACTCATTTCAGATTTACTTCAAAAAGTTCTGCTGACCTGAGGAGTGAAAAAGTCAGTATCAATGGTCTTTCTATGCTGAGAACCACTATGATTTATACCATTGTTTCATATGCTGATTTTTCATCTAGTAGCAATGTGGACTCTGAGGTTAAAGTATGATTGACCCAATACCTCAGAGAAAAATAAAATTTAAATTGTTCTGTATGTGTTGCTTTTAACAGCCCAACATATACAAATCAGGATGTCTCTCAGTGTGACACTAATTATAATTTACTTGGTGTTTTCATGGATTCGAATTGTTTTAAAACTATATCAAGCCAGTTTTGCCCGATGGGATTGAGAAGAACAAAAAAACCTCAAGAGCTCCCAAACTGCCAAAATCCTGAAACTCATTTGAATTCATATGTGCCAAAAATTAAGGACATTTGTAAGATCCACAGCAAGACAAGGACAATCAGTGGAAATTGGCTGTTGAACTGGTAAATGATACAGCTTCTTAAGGAACAGACACAGTAATTATGGTCACCTTCACATACAGGATTGGGAACTATCTAGTCCTAACAGTTTGTGAATATCAGTGTATCTGAGATGTACAGAAACAAAAAAACCACTGTTTGTCTATTTAGTTTTACAGCTTGATAAGTCATGAAGCATGGCCCCACTCAGGCAGAATGGAATGGTAACAGTGTCTAGGATCATGTTATTTTACTATTTAGGATTTTTCTCTTTTCTTGATTGAAAACTTTAGAGTTTATATGCCAAGATTATCAAGCAGGCAGAAGTGGGTGGCATGGTGGTTTCTGCTAAGGATAAGGATAAGTAATATGAAAATGAGGTCTTTGGGAGCTGGAAAAACTTCACTTTCCCAGTGTGAAGTCCCCAAGAGGAGCACTGAATTGTCTTGATACCTGTTGGAGAGACAACATGGGACTACAAGATGTCTGGATATTTCTCAATTGCTTTGATCACTATTCCCTGACATGGGTGATTAAGGAGCCATGGGTGTCAGTGCTCTGCTGGACCTGATACTTACAAATGAGGATGAACTAGCTGAGGATGTAAAGAATGGTTGTAACCTTGACTGTGATGACTCTGAGATGTTGAACTTGGGATTCTAAGGAGAGAACAAGCCTAAATAGAGGGACTTCAGGAGAGTTTGGATTTCAGAAGAGCAAAATCTGGCCTATTCAGAGACTTCCTTGGATGAATACCATGGGATAAAGTGCTGAAGAGTGGTTATGTCGAGGACAGCTGGTTCATATTCAAGCATTATCTCTTTCTTCAAAGAACAAGTGTGGTCCATCCTGATACCAGGAAGTCAAGCAAAAATGGAAGAAGCATGCCCGGAAGAGTATTACCAAACTCAAACAGGAAAAAAGAAAAGCACAGAGGATGTGGCAAGGGACAGAGACAGAGGAAATACAGAGGTATGTGTCCAAGAATGGAAAGACAGTGCTAGCCAAAAGCCACATAGGGTTGAATCCAGTGATGGATGTGAGTTAAAAAGAAGATGAGGCAAACGAGGGCTTGCTGCTGAATGGGGCAAGGGCTGTAAAGACTAAGGATTTTGAAAAAGCCAACAGACTCTATCCTTCTTCACCTGTCTCTTAACTGATAAGAACTTCTTTGAGGTCTGGTTCCTGAGCCCCTGAGATTTGTGCAAAAGCCTGGGGTAAGAAGGACTTACTTTGGAGAGAGAAGACCAGGTGACAGAACATTTATATGAACTGGGCAGTTTAAATTTCACCTTTTTAGCTTGTTAAAATGAGAAAATAATACAGAACAAAGTTCTTCTGAAGGCTGACATTTTCAAATAGGCTTATTTTCCTCTAAAATAGGCTTATTTTCCTCTAAAAACAGTTATGAGAGAGATCTGTAAAAGACAAACAATAAGACTATAGAATTCCAGGCTCTTCCAGTACTTCCATTTCTGAGTACTGGAAGGATGCAAATCTCAAACATGCTTCCAAGAAGACCAAGAAAGATTCTCTGGGGAACTAGAAGTCAATCAATCTTCCCTTGATGCCTGGGAAGGTCAGGGAGCAATTAACTCTGGAAATACTTTCTAATCCTACTAAGAAAAGAAGGGTGGTCAGGAGTGGTCAGAATGGATTAATGAAGACAGACTTCACAGCCTTCCATGATAAAGTAACTGGTGTGATGCATAAACTGAGAGCAGTGGATGCTGTTTGTCTTGGTTTTAAACAAGTCTTTCAACATTGTCTCCCACAGTATCATCATGGAAAAACCGACGAAACAAAGGCTAGTTAGGTGGAAAGTCAGTTGGATTAAAAAGCTGATGAGCAGAGGGCTTCAAAGTACTTTGGTCAGTAGCATTTACAATCATTCTCGATGGAGGCTACTTACTACATGTATATCTCAGAGGTGAATACTAGGTATACTGATATTTAACTTCTTCATTAGTGATCTGAGTGATATCACAGAGCATACCTTCAGCAAATTTTCATACATTACATAACAGAGAGGAGAGGCTGAGCCACCACACAGGTGGGATAATGGGAACCTCAAGAAGTTCAAGAAAGAGAAGTGCAAAGTCCCATAGCTGGCGAAGAATACCCCCACACACTGGCACAGGATATGGGCCAACTACCTGGAAAGCAACTTTACATAAAAGAACCTGCGGGTCCTGCTGAACACTGAGCTGAACAAGAACCAGCAATATACCTTGTGGAAAAGAAATCTGGTATTTTCCTGAGATACATAATGGGAATCTATGGGTAGAAGGATGTGATCCTTACCATCTACTCACTACATGTGAAACCTCCTTGTGAGTGTAGTGTCCAGTTCTGGGTTTGTCAACATAGGACAGATATGGAGATACTGGAGAGAGTCCAGTCAAAGGGCCAGAATGATCTGTGGACTGGGGTATGTGGCCATGTGTATAAATACCTCATGGGGAATAGTTAATGAGAATGGAAACTGACACTTCTTGATAGTGATTAGTGACAGGACAAAAACAAATGAGCACAATGTGAAATGCAGAAAATTTAACAAAACCAAAAAAGTTTTGTTTTGTTTTTTTTTGGTTTTGGTTTTGTTTTTTTTTTTTTAACAGTGAGTGTGATCAAAGTATAGGACAGCTTGTCCAAAGAGATTGAAGTCTCTTTTCTTTGGATATATTTAAACCTGCCTGAAGATGGCCCTGAACAGCTGAGCTCCAAGCAGGAGTGCTACTAGATGAGAGCTAGAGCTGCTGACCAGCTTCAGCTACTCTGTAATTCGGGGATACTGCAGTGCTGTGCAGCCATGTGTCAATAAGACAGACTGGAAAGACAAAAGTGATGAAATAAAGTACATTTGTTAGTATTCAGAAGTGTTTCTTTGGGAGAATATACTTTCATAAATATTCAATCTGATATGTGAACATAGAATGGTGTCGCAGTTTTACAGATTGTGAGAGTTCCCTGGTGGTGAGTATGAAGAACTGAACAGAAATCCTTCCAATTGAACCATTTCAAACAAAAGGCCTTCTAAAAGAGGATACCTGTTCATTGACCTTAAATTCCTTATTATGGTGAGGAGCTGGATTGGGAGCTGATGTATAGGCAACTGTCTCTTGTTAAACAAGTTGTCCTGTTTTATAACAAATGAGAATTTGGTCTGTTATTCAAGTTTTTGTTTGGTTAGATTTTTATTTTCTTTTTCTCTTTTGCTTTTACCTTTATTACAGTTATGCATGACATTTCACAAGCAAAACAAACACTGAGTCATCCTCTTGAGGTATTTATTGACAATTCACCCTAAGCAATCATTCAATAACTGAAGGCATTTTATCATATGTGATGGAAAATTATTCACGATACCATATTGCTTGTAAAATATTGATAAAAGCAAGAGTTTAAGTAGTCTGGAAGAGAAATAAGGAGTAATGGTTGCTCATTTAGTACTCTCCAAAAAAGAGCAAAGAGAATGTTCAGATAGGAATGGGAAAGAGCAACCCAGACAAAACCAGATTGATTTGAGCTGCTGCCATCCCAGTATGGGCTATTATTGTAACTCTTTAAAAAGGACTCTTTGGAAGTATGCATAGGAAATATGCACAAACAATCCATAGAGGCAATGATATGGACATTACCAGTCAATAATGTAAGTAGCAGTCTTGTTTATTTCTGTCCTTTTTTACAGCCCCTTTGTAACAAAGTACAAATTATTAATAGATTACTAGATTTAAGTGGTGGGTGACAAAGAAAATCACTTGGAAATGAGATATTTTCCATGCTAACACACAATTTTTGTTGCAAATATTTAAAGTTAGTATTTTAATTTTATGAGGCTAAAACTGTGCTTTTTCAAAGACATTTACCTCTCTAACTGATGATTTCCTGTAGAAAAAGTTCTGGTTACTTAAGAAAAATTGTGAAACACCTCTTTTAAGAGTGAGAGCCTGAACATCAAAGGGTCTCACATCTCCTTAGCTGTAAAAATATATTAATTTCTTCTGCGTGTATTTTTGCAGTTCTTAGCCTGTGGTTTTGTGCTTATTTTCCTCCAGTATTTTCATCCTGGTTTATTTTACAATGCCTTTCCAAGAAACGTACAAGTGCTTGCCTGGTATTCTATTTCACATTGTCTATGGAACACCCAGGTACAAAAGAGTTTTCAGTTTCAAGTGGTAAATATTCTCTACGTATGAGAACCATGAAGGCAAAAGTTAAAGAACAAATAAAAGGTAAGGCTTTTCCCCTTGTATAATAATATGAATTAGAGTGATATGATCATCATCTTAGGAGAACTGGCCCTGAAACCTATGTATATTCTCAGGAACACATCCTGACAAAGAAGGTACACAATTGGTTTGTAACTAAGTTTTAGTAAGATATTCCAAAGAGGAATGATTCTAGAGTGGATCATAGCTATGTATTGTCATTGGAAGGGGCTGACTTACCTTTATTCCTTGCAAAGAGAATCCATTCACAATGTCTTTATTTTATATTCCTTTAACAGAGGTGTCACATAAAACATGGGAAGAAAGCACCATGCGATTAGGAAGCAAGTGTCACACTTCTGAACTGCTATTCTGGGACTGTTTCTTATTCTGGAGACCAGTTTTGTGTTTGTTTTTTTGTTTGTTTGTTTGTTTGTTTGTTTGTTTTTGTTTTTGTTTTGTTTTGTTTGTTTTTTTGTGTGTGTTTTGTTTTGTTTTGTTTTAATTGTACACTTTGGCGTTTAACACTTTAAATTTCACCTTTTTAGCTTGTTAAAATGAGAAAATAATACAGAACAAAGTTCTTCTGAAGTCTGACATTTTCAAATAGGCTTATTTTCCTCTAAAAACAGTTATGAGAGAGATCTGTAAAAGACAAACAATAAGACTATAGAATTCCATGCTCTATTCAAAAGAGACAGGCTCTTCTTTTCCATATTAACCAATGTTTCATATCATAATAGATTGTTGTGATTTCAACAGAACTATATTTGGAAAGCTGGTTCATAGTGTTCTATGTGGTTATTCTTCATTGTTTTGTTTATAAGTAGTCTTATAATCAGAAAATGAAGACTGAGCACAGGATAAGCTTATGCTTTTTAGGAAAGAAATACATTACCTTGGCTCAGAGACTCTGGATGTTGTGAATATATACAACAATTCAGATTAAAATGTAGAGATTCTGAGGGCATTTATCTTAACATTTCCCTATTTATTTTTTGACAAAAAATACCTAAAAAACCCAATAACATATTCTTGTAATTACTGTCTGATAAACACAGTGGCTGTAGTAGCATCCTGTTTATAAATTTGGATGGACAATATAGATCTGACTATGTGTTAGTGCTAGTTTTTGAAATATAACCATAAGGCAGTAAAGAGAGGTTTTCTAATTCATATGAAATTAACTTGTATGAATGCAAATACAAATTATTGCTACATAGAGTAGAGATGTAAGGGCTACATTACAGTAAAGGGCAGAGATCCTAACTTTGGCTAATTAAACTTCTAAAGATACCAATGAAAATCCATATAATGAAGTTCAAAAATCAATAATATCACCTTATACATCCTACTGAGAAACAGGTAAATTTCTGCTGTTCTTGACTTAAAGACTCAGTTTAGTACAAACATTTCACTGTGACAGATAAAGAGTTTTTATTCAGGATCAGGCCTATGGGAAATGATAGAAGATCCTTTCCTTCCATGCAAAGATGTCATTTCTTTATTTCTAAAACTTATTTCTAAAAAGTCCATATTCTGGTACTGCACTGTGGGAAACCACAAATCATACAACTATACTTGAGTGTAATACAGAATGAAATTGTAGAGAATGCTGTTGTATCCATATACAGAATTTCCAAATATGACATTAGAAAAAACTCTTTTAGCTAACCTCTTATATGTAAATTCACTGTTTCACAGAACTGTAAAAGAGAACATTCTAGTTCTACCTGTGGAAAAAAATATTTTTTATGGCCATTGTTTAATTATATATATTATCACTGCTAATGATACTCATGGAGTAATACTTGTTGCAATTCTCTAATGACCAAGACCAAACTATTTTTCCAAAAGAAAGAAAAAATACCTTCCTATGTGTTTAGTACAAGAAAAATAAAATTGTTTTGTATCTTCCTGATGTCTTTGAGATCCCTCTCTACTACCAGATATTTAATGTCCTGCAGTATGAACAGCAGATTTTTTTTTTGGTTTTATGTGTAAAATATTTGTGTTGTGTCTTCCACTAAACAAACTGTTCCAGTTTTGTACATCATGCTGACACCCACTTGTAACTTTCTCCATTATTAATGGCATTCACTTAATCCAACAAACAAATGCTGGAGTCTGCTTTAGTTGTTATAGCTAAACAATATTCTTCAAGATAATTTTTTTTTACTGTCTCATTGGTTTTCCATATTCACCTAAACACCTCTTCTGCGTTCTCAGTATGGTTTATGCTGCAGCTCTCAGTCATCCAAGCAAGCATTAGTTGTTCAGAGGACCTGGGTGTAATGCTTCTATTACCTGTTTCTTCACTGTATTAGTAATTTTCTGCGAGTTTACTCCAGTACTACAATTTAAATGACTTCTCTGTAATACTGTCCTGGCAAACACCTAGGATAAATATTCTCTATACATCTGCTGATAAGATCTGGATGTGAATAGGCAGGAATACAAATCAAATCACAGCCCCAGGGAGAATTAAGTCCTCAGCTTTAAACATAAGGATTCTTTCACTCAAACTACGTTGTTCACTATTTAATGAGTCATCGCACCACTGAGATACATAAATGAAAAAAAATATGGATTTTTTAATTATGCAAGTACCCTGTTTGATATTGTACAAAGAGTGTAATTTCATTATTTATGGCCTCCTTGTTTATTTTTTGTTAGCATATAATGTAGCAACGTAAATTTTGGGGGGAGATTGTGGGTTGGGTTTTTTTTTGCACTTTGTTGGCAAAAACAATGCCAAAGGAAATTTGAATTATTTTCTTCCTGCAGTCAGTGATGTTCTACATATTTTTACTACTATGATAAATTACAGGAGAAAATTTTAAAATAACCATCTGTGAGGGGTCATACACAATACATAGGATTCATTACAGCTATTTCTACTGTGATTCTTATAAAGAATTTGAATCCCTCATAAAATGAAACTTTTAGCTAATAAGCACCTAAGAATTTCTTTTTTTTTTTTTTTTTTTTTTTTTCAATTAACATTTTATCCACTAACCAGCATCTATGTAGGAATCCCTACAGGTATTTGCAAAATCTTTCAGTAAAAAAAATTACTCACGTGATTTCACATGAACTAGCAATTCCCTTGAACTGTTTGTGTGTCTCAAGTTATTTTAATATCTATCTTGGGAAAACTCTAATTGGTTTGGAATGCATCAGAATGAAGTTAACATTTATGTTTCAATCTAATGTAGTGCATTTAATTTCATAGCCCTTTATTATAATCTGCATATCTAGAACAAAGAAGAAATGCCTGCTTTCATATTTGTATTTGCTGAAAGAACTCAGTGGAGTATAATCAGTTTAGTGCTTCAAAGTTGTGTTTAGTCTGAGTTCTTTCTTTGGCTTGCTTTTTTATTCAATCTCTTCCCTTATGAACACAAATCTGTTGCTTAATAGAAAATATATAATGGTTATTTTCCTTATGCTCAAACCCAGTTTTCCAGTGTCACTGTTTAGGCCCAGATGGTATCAACCAGACCTCCACTCACTTACTCCACTATGGGACAGGGAGGAGAAAATCCACCCAAAGGATCATTAATAAATCAAGGATAGGAAAGTTTTCACTCCCCAGTTATGGTAACAGGCAAAAACTTGACAAACCCAACTTAGGAAGAGAAAAAGCAATATACCAGGAGAGAGAAAAAAACATGACTGGATTTTAATACCTTCACCTCCTCACCCTCCCTTCTTCCCAGTCTTTAATCGCTTCACTCCTGCCTCCTCCTCAGCAGCACAGGAGGATGGGGAGATAGTGTTTAGGGTCAGTTCACCACACATTTCTATCACCCTTTCCTCCTCAGGGGGATGACTCCTCACAGCATTTCCCTGCTTAAACACAGAGTCTCTCTCGTGGAAGAGAGTCCTTCACAAATCCCTCCAACATGAGTCCCTCCCACGAGGTACAGTCCCTCAGGAATGGACTACTAAAACATAGGTTACCAACAGAGTAAATGGCCTGCTTGAAGAACAGTCACCTCCCAGCTATCCTCCATGGCTGGAGATCCTCATCTGCCCCTTTCCGTGATCCCACACATGCTGCTGTTTCATATCTGTCCACTTGTGAAACTTCAGGGGCTACAAATCCACATTGGCCCTGCCATTGTCCCTCAAGGAGTGCTCCACCAGGCTCCCCCATGGCCCGCAGTGCACAGCTGCCATCTCACCATGGGCTCCTGCAAAACCTCTGCTCATTCACCTTCTACTCCTCCTTCCTCACTGACCTAGGTGTCCTTGTTCTGACATTGCTCTCACCTACTTCTCTCCTCTGCTCTGCAGCTCTCTTTTTTCCATATTTTTTGCATTTTCCTTTTCTTGAATATGTTACTTGCAGAAGCACATCCAGATCTCTGTATCTGCTCATCCTCGTCTGGAGGCAGGGCCAGTATTGGAACCAGGGGCACCTTCCAGTAGCTTCTCACAGAAGTCATCCCTGTGGCACCCTGACTTCCAAATCACCATTAAACCAAGATATCTAGCAAACTATAATTTTTAAAAAGACATCTGCAGTATCTAGGAGGAAAAAAGAATTTTATCCTGAAGGGTTTCCAGGAGTATCAGAGCACAGATTCTTTGTAAATTTAGAGGTGGGAGCAGCAGTGTATTCTGCTGTAACATAAAGGCAATAACTACACTTCTGTTAAATCTTGAACATGGGAAATGACCAGTAAGATATTAAATAATATAGACACAGCTGTCAGGCAGGAACAGTCTAGAGAAGATTCTTTTTATTGTTGTCATCATTATATATTATTCACAGGCTCTTCCTGATATTGCTTGTCACTGCCTGAAAAAAAAAACAAACCCAAAACAAAGCAAACCTAAAAAAACCCAACAAAAAAGTCAAAATATCCAGCAAAGCAAGCAAACAAACAAAAAACAGAAAAACAAAGAAGAAAAAAAACCCTAATAACAAAAATTCACAATGCAACAAAACCATACCACCTCGTTCCTCATTCCCTCTAAATAGTGACATTTTGTTAGGTATATGTGTAGAGAGAATCCCAGTCATTAATTTTGCAGCTAGGGGTAATTTCTGACCTTCTCTCATCTCTTAATAATTTGAGGAATTCTATCCAAAACCTTTATTACATAAGCATGTGAAAGCATGAACTGGTGAAGGATTGGATACCAGGTGATAAAATAGGAAGAAGGTGAAAGTCACAGAGAAGTTTTAAATTGTCATGTAAAAAGATACTGATTTTTTTGAGATTGTTGCATCAAGTACAACTAAGAATGAACAGTCCAGAACATGTTGACACAATTCAAGGGAGTCTGTAAATTATGTCTTCTTAACTTCCATAGTTTTTTACACTAACATAGATATCTTCACCTGTGAATCTGCAAGTATGATACCTTAGCCACAGTAATTTCCAGGAAATTTTTGCAAACTCTGTCCAGGAGCAAAACTTAAAATTGAAACTTTTTACTCAGATTTCAGACAACTTCTTACTACATTCTTGCGGTATGGAAACAGGTATCAGAATATCACACAAAACAATGTTGTCTTACCAGACTGAGGTGTGTTTTAAAATGAAAATTACATTTCAAAGTAATTTGCACTACTGAAAATATGTTTCCAGGGGACACTGGTGTTTAGGACAATAAGTACTGAAGTGTTCAAGCTAGGATATAGTGGTATCTTATACATATAGCAATTTCACATAATTTTAAACATAATACATTTTTTGGTTTTGTTGCATAGTACAAGCAGTAAAGCTGATTTCTTGACTGATGGATGTTGATAACATTCAGTTAAGGTCAAAGAGCAAGAGGCTATTCATGAAAAAATTGCTAAGACATGGAGTCACTTCCCACTACTCCAAATTATTCTCTTGACAGAAAAAACTTTCTTACAAAAGAAGAAAAAAAAAGTAATCTCAGGACAGAAGTTTCCTTTTCTCAATAAAAGAAACATTCAAAAGCTGAAAGGTTTCTAACCATATTACATACAGATTTCACATAATTTTGAACATAATACAGTTTTTGGTTTTGTATAGTACAAGCAGTAAAGCTGATTTCTTTACTGATGGATGTTGATAACATTCAGTTAAGGGCAAATTCATGAAAAAATTGCTAAGACATGGAGTCACTTCCCACTACTCCAAATTATTTTCTTGACAGAAAAAACTTTCTTACAAAAGAATTTTAAAAAAAGTAATCTCAGGACAGAAGTCTCCTATTCTCAATAAAAGAAACATTCAAAAGCTGAAAGGTTTCTGACCATATTGGATATTCCAGACTGAGAACATGAAACTACCAAATTAATTTATCTTTTCAGTAGTACTCCCAGACTTCAGTTTTTGGCATCCATGAAGTTTCCTGGGTTTAATGTACAATCTACTTGTAGGAGAAAAAAGTTAATTTTTTAAAATAATTTTCATGCTTATCATTATGACAAAGATGGAGTGTAACTGCAGCAATGAAGAGTCACAGAAGTAACTGTAAAGTTCAAAGAAGAATGTCACTGAGGACAATTAAAAGCAACAAAAGACCTTCAGCAGCAGTGAAATGGAAGATGTCTGTCAAAGCAGAAAGTCTTAGAATCACAGAATGCTTTGGGTTAAAACAGATCATCACAAAGGCAGAGAAATCAGGATACAAGTTGAGCCCAAGAAGAAAGGAGGAGACGGGGGAACATGTTTCAATATTTGTTTTTATTTCTCATTGTCTTACTCTGGTTTTGATTGTCATTAAATTAATTTCCCCAAGTTCTTTCCCTGCAGCTGTAATTGGTGAGTGATCTCCTCCTCATCTTATCTTGACTCATAAGAGTTTTATCATATTTTGTTCCCTGCCCATTTGAGCAAGGGGATGATACAGAAGCTTTGTGGGCACTTGGTGTCCAGACAAGGTCAAACCACACAGTGATACTGCATTATGTCTTTTTTCCCATACCACACTACTAGAAAGACACATGTGTAGTATGTTAACTCAGAAGATACCAACAGAAGTATGTTTGACATTGATTTGTTTGGGACAGAGATCAGAAGCAGCCACATGCATCAGTAAAATGCACAAAAGTTCTATATGAAAGTCACAGTCCCATCTTCATATATGGGGAATTAGCTTTGGATTACAATTTTACACATAGAGAAAAAAAGCTATGGGGTTTTATTGTCACTTTCTGATAAAGAATTCACTTACATTTCAAGATTAAGATTACAGATTTTAATTTTTTTAAAAAAATCTAAAATAGGCTTTTTATCTTTGCACATATGACACAACACTTTCCATTGGTCTGAAAATGTTTGGTTGATATTGAAGATCACTTACTCTTAAAACTGAATAAAAAAGACTACCTCACAAAATTATCATCTGACAGAAGTACAGAGATGTAACATAAATCACAGACTACTGCAGTGAGTCCTCTCCAGTGCTACCCAATATTTCAACAATGTGATGATTTTTAATAGTAATACTATAATTTTCTCTGTCATATACATTTTTAATGTTAAGAATTCTTAATGAGAATATTTCTGTATGTAAATATTATTTTAACTGAGTAATTATAAGAATAAGCAGAGAAAGATCCCCAAATGAGGATCAGTTTAGAGATTTATTGGGTACTCTTCCCAAAAATAAAGTGTTTCAGGTCAGAAGGAAGATACAGCAGTCTCTGCCAGGAGCCCAGCAAGAAAAAGTAGGTGGTGAAAGTCAGTGAAAGGAAAACAGTCTTCTAGTTCATCTTTGGTTTACCAAGAGAGTCTTATTTTATTTCTAAAGTTATGTTCCTTTGTGAAATGTTATAGACACTTAATATATGTTCCATTTGATGTGTGACTCTAATTTTAGTCTCTTTTATTTTTACTATTGTTATAATGAGTATAATTATGTTAAATATTCTAACTATAGTTGGCTTCCTCGGTTCCAGAAGTCAATATGATTTCATTTAATCTGTGACTGCTGCCACCTGCTTTGGAACTGGGGGTGCAAATGTGATGAATAGCCAAGAGCCACGGAGTAAAATCAAGCAACCAAAACTCTCTACTGACCCACAAAAGAGAAAAATGTTCAGCTGTTATGTACTTGGAATCAATGCCAGATTTCCCTTTAGTTCTATGATTCTGCAGAGTATTGTACATAAGTGGGTACATCTTTGTTTTATTTTACTGACATTATTTCTTCCTAGTGGCTTGGGGCTTTTTTGTTTGTTCCTTGTTTGGGTGGTTTTTGTTGGGTTTTTTTGTTGTTGTTTTGTTTTGTTTTGTTTTGTTTTTTTCTTGTTTGTTTGTTTGTTTGTTTTGATTTTTCTTCCTTTGGTCAGCAGAGAAATGGGAAAACTTTGCAAATCTACAGAAAATGGGAACTAAGGATCTTCCTGAATATCTATGTATGTAAGAAGAGGTTCTGTATTTTCAGAGGCTTGCATTCCTACCCACTCCTCACTCCCTACCATTATGCACAGTCTAATATACTGTATTACAGCAGACTGAGGCCTTCAGGACACTGATAATACATAGGTAACTACATTGTTACCTGTGATCTTACAGAAGTAAATAATTAATTATAGTTGTCTTCCTATTACATTATTGTACACTTTCGCTCATATTTCTGGTGGATATTGATGTCTTCTCCTCTCCTTAAGTGAAGAATTATAAAGAAAACTATGTCCCAGATAGCTTTTCCACTGGTGAAATTTTCTAGGTGATCTCTTTTCCTTGAAATATCTTCTTGAAACACTGTGTTTCATTTTTCAGCCACAATGCTTCTCATTATGACTGAGTGTTGCATTATTACTTCATTTTTAAAGGCAGAATACAGAAGCCTACTGCAAAAACTTGCTGAGCTCCTGAACTCATGATTGTCTTTACATCATCTCTCAGTAGAGGATAGCATTTATTGATAGAACTCAGTTTTCCCAAATCATATTATCCTTCCTGAGCCTGATTTGAAAGTGTAGAATCAAATGGAGACGCAGGAGAGGAGGATAAAGTGATTATTTCATGCTTTTAGGGCAGAAGATCTCAAATCATGATAGTTCAACAGAGCACAGCAGAGGTTAGCAGTAACTATGAAAGCTGCCCTTAGCCATTTTGCACTGACACTCCCAATAGGGTTTTTTTCCTGTGAAAATGATTGTAGCAACTAGGTGAGAAAAATGAAAGAGGCAAAAGTAACTAAGAAAAAGGTGTTACACAAGCAAAAGGTTACATTTTCTGATCTACTTGGTCAGCAGCATTCATCTATTTCACTCCATTTGACTTGATATGTTGAAAGACAGTGAGATGTGGGTAACATGTTTTAGTTTTAGCTTCATGGTAACTGCTGATTTCTCTATATCATTATTTTAAAAGGCTTGACTGAGATACAGAACAAAAAAAAAAAAGGGCAAAGAAAAGAGAACTGTACTTCAAAACTGTGTCCTTGTCTTCCATTTGTTTTTTTCCCTTGATAGTTATTAATAAATCCCTTTCTATCTCCATCCTATTTAATAAGTGGCTCCTTATCTCTTCTGTGTTGATGCTTGTAATGCTAACAGGCTACTTTTCAATAGCCCCTGACACATTTCCACTTTCATTTATTAGAGATAAAAGTTACAACATGAATATCATGGAAAATTAATTTAATCTAAATGTTCTCAGGCTCACTATCTGGAAATGTTAGTACTGCTTTTGTAAATTATGATACAGGTAGATTTATTTTAAGCACTAGCTGAACCTTATAGTGGGACAAGGGTTGAAATTTTTATGAACATGTATATTTTGTATTACTTTGAGCAAATGAAAAAGCTTACAAATGACCTAGAAGTTGGGAGATTTATATATTGCTTGGCTACACTTCATTAGGGTTCTAGACAGCAAATTTTGGACTTGGGGAAAAAAAAGGAAGAAGTGAATATTCAGAGTCTCACCAACAATAGAGGAAGGAATGTTAAAACTCCATCATCCACTTCCCAATTACCCCAACAATAAAACTGCTGTAACTAGATGCTAGAAAAAGTTGAGAAAAAAATGTATACATACATATATTTATATGCATGCACCCATATATATATATATATAAGATTTTAAACCTTATTGTGTAAAGTCATGGCCCAGCAAAGTGAGACTAAGGCTGTCTGTAGCAACAACCTGTCAGCATCACATAAGGGGTCCCTGAGAGCACAGACTGGCAGAGGATTTTGAAAGCTGAGGAGCATGATGGTACTAGGAGCCCCAGGGCCAGTCACACAAATGCCCATTTGCTGACATATAGCTCTGCAGCAACCTGGTGAACCTGTACATAAATAATATTGCAGGTAGAGCTGTCTTTAAAATATGTCTAGGACAACAAAAAAAGCACAGGTATGTAACCTGCCTGGCCCTAATGCTTCAGTAACAAGTATGAAGGATTGACAACTGTACTGTCCTGTTTTGTACTGTTGTGTGGATGAATAATGTCTCATTTGTTACTGTGGTAGTTACTTAGTCCTTTGTCTGCACCAGAAATAATTATAAACCAATAATTTTCTAAAAAGATAGTTATTTTCTGCCCTTTGTTTCTACTTCTGAAATTCTCCCCAATTCAGAGATATTGACTAGCTTTAAAATAAGACAGCTGGAATAAATAGACAGCACAGTCCATTTTTTGCATGCTGACAGACATAGAGATAGACACTATTTACTAAGGAACATGGATAATCAACAGTAGTGGCAGTGACCAAGCTATCATCAGCCTGGTGTAAATATTGAATACTGATACTAGATATGGTGTGATAAATTCCTGTTCCAATTCTTGTCACAGAGGAGGACTTCTAGTAGAAACTAGGATCTTCCTCTGTGCTGTATTTAGGCTGCTGTTTTGTAAATCAGGCTCACTTGAGTAGCCAGCAGCAGGAATGAAAACAAGAAAGAGTTAGAGAACAGCAGCCTTTATTCACAGATTTGGATAAACAGTGCTTTCAGTATCTCCCTCACCCTTTCCCATTGACTCAAAACAACGTTTGACTATTAGCAGTACCTATGTAACAGTCAAGGGGAAGAATAAAAATACAAAAAAGACTAAGACAAACAACAGAGAGTTCTAAGAAAGAATATAACATTTACTCCTAAAACAGCTATCTCTGTACTCCCTCTCCTTAAAGGTGAAAGTGGTAAAAAAATTGATTCCCCCTATTCTTCCTGCTACTACACCGACTTTTCACCTCTCCTGGCTACTGATCTCAGATACTCTATCAG
The DNA here is from genome assembly GCA_023637945.1 of Phaethornis superciliosus. Taxonomy (NCBI): domain Eukaryota; kingdom Metazoa; phylum Chordata; class Aves; order Apodiformes; family Trochilidae; genus Phaethornis; species Phaethornis superciliosus. The sequence continues at coordinate 30,294,913 of JAJQWJ010000004.1, read as the reverse complement.
CAGTTTTGGGAAACTACAAAAAAGACTGAGATGAATGCTTATTTGAGAGGTGGCAAAGATGAGGAAATCATTCTTGTACAATCACCATAAAGCCTGTGAATCTAGTCTTTTCTTGCTTATTGTTTGAATTTTGAACACTGTTATGTGGTCAAGAGTTTCCTAGGCTTTACTACGTGTATTATATATTACTTAAATCACTAACTAATTTCCAATTCTTAAATGGAGATCCGTGTTTTGCCTGAATTTCATGAATGGGCTTTGACACAAAGATGACAGGGTGTATTCTCATTTCTGCAACTTTTGTTAAAACAGATATTGAAAAAAATCTCCTCTAGAGCTACATAGACATCTGAGAGCCTCTTAAAGGTAAAACACAGATTTTAATCTTTAGGCATGAGTCATAGATCTATTGAGGCAAATTCAGGTAGTAAAGGTGGTAATTCTTATTCATGACTAACTTCTGTGATGTTTAGAACGCTGGAATAATTTATGACTGACATTTACTAATTAACACTTAGAATTATGTGAACTATCTGAGCCATAGAAAGAAACTTGCCAGCTGCATTGGTATTCCTTAAGGGTGAAAATTAAATGCTAGTATCTGGTCTATAGCAGAGATGCAGTGAGCTGTTATCACCACTCCCACATGAGCCACAGCAACCTTCCCAGCCTAGGGGCAGGGTCTCAGTAGGTACCTGATTGGCTGAAAAATACCAGTAGCTATCAATTATGCTTTATACCTGAAAGCACATTTTTAATATTTCTAAATATATTTGACAACTGCAAGAGTACAGTCAGTTATATTTAGTAGGGTGTTCAGTCATCTTTTTACACAGAAAACTGCTCTAAATGAGAGCTGGATTCATCAGAACCTGGGGCTGTCCAGCCTGAAGTTCAGTATGCACATGTTTACAGGAAAAAAATCACTCTAGAGCAAAATCAACCTTTTGATGAAGCATGAGTGAGAACAATCATCACACCTACAAAATTCATATAAATTACTCATTAACAATCTAAGTGATTTACCAGAGAACTTTGTAATCTCAAGGCCTGATGTGTAACATCTCCAATTTACTTATTCCATAATTCCAAGATATCTTTTTGAAAAACTGTTTTTACATGGAGAACTGCTTCACTAAGAATTGGATTAGCCGCTCTAGCATTTCCATTAGGTGGCATTTGGAAGTGAACAGAGCTTTTGAGGTGGCAGAAGTCATTATGAGATGATTTGTTTATGGCTAATCTTCAGAGAAACCTGTCCTTGAGCTTGACTATAAGCAGGCTCTGCCACTAACAGTGCTTAAGATCTATCCATGGCTCTGGCTCAGACCAAGGAGCAGTGAAGGCTACCCAGGCAAGTTATGGATGCCCTCTCCTTGGAGGTCTTCAGGGACAGAAGAGGCTTTGGGCAGCCTGGTCTAGTGGAACGTTTCCCTGTATACACAGAGGGGCTGGAACTAGATTATCTTTAAGGTCCTTTCCAACCCAAACCACTCTGTGATTCTATATCAATATCAAGAAAAATGTCCCACTAAATTAGCTATATTTTTTAACTTCTAATATCCTTTCAGCATTTATTGATAATTGCTAAGTATTTTCCATTTATCAAAAGGGGAGAAAAATTCACCATTTTGTTTGTGTCTTGAATGCCTCTCTCTGGACTGTTCACTGCATGTTCTCATGCCTTTGTAGCTTTTTCACTTGATCCAGACATTTCACAGCTTACTGAGATTTCTTTGACTTTCTTTGCTTTTCTGTTTCTTTAACCCCTTCTGCTACACATGTAAACCAAATTTTCATATTGTTTTTTTTCTAATTTTATTTATCCTGATCTTCTGTATGGTGCTTTGTGTGCTTCTCCTAGAACTATCAACCATATCATCTCACTATCCATTTCAAATGTACACATCAAATGACACCTTCCATCTGCTCTTACGTAACTGAAGGAGATACAAAGACTGTAATGGTACAAAACCCTTCCAAATCACAAGTATGTACCTTTGAGGATGTATTTAATCCTAACCATTTTTTGCATCCCCATATTCTCCTTGTCAATTATCTCACTTTATCCCCAAACTAAAAACAAAACACTGGCTTAATATCTAGTTAGTTACAATAGATTTCCAAATTTACAGTGATCCTTCATGTTAACCTTTAAAATTATTGCACAACTCTTCTTTTTCAACAGTAATAATACATTATGATTTGTTTTCTTATAATAATGAGGCTTTTTGATAGTTCCAAAGAGTATAAAAATAACAAAAAGGTGGATCAATTCTTTAAAAAATTCCAGTATATGATTCTCTGCAATGCTCTATAAAAACACTCAAGTTAACTTGATTAACTTAAAGGGACCTTTAAGATCATGTACTTCCAACCCCCCTGCCATGGGCAGGGACTCCTCCCACCAGATCAGGTTGCTCAGAGCCCTGTCCAGCCTGGCCTTAAAAACTTCCAGGGATGGGGCTTCCACCTCCTCTCGGGGCAACCTGTTCTTCACCCTTATGGTGAAGAACTTCTTCCTAATAGCTAATCTAAATCTACCCTGCTCTGTTTTGTTTATGTTCCCCACAGTCCTATCACTTAGGTGATACCTTAAGAAATTCCTCCCCATCTTTCTTGTAGGCCCCATCAGATACTGGAAGGCTACAACAAGGTCTCCTCAGAGCCTTCTCCTCTCCAAACTGAATAACCCCAACTCTCTCTGTCCTCATAGGAGTGGTGCTCCAGCCCTCTGATCATCCTCATGGCCCTTCTCTGGACACACTCCAGCACATCCATGTCCCCCCTGTAACAGGGGCTCCAGAACTGGGCTCAGTACTCCAGGTGGGGTCTCATGAGAGCAGAGCAGAGGGGGAGAATCACCTCCCTCAACCTGCTGGCCATGCTTCTCTTGATGCAGCCAAGGATGTGGTTGGCTTTCTGGGCTGCAAGTGTACACTGATGGCTCATGTTGAATTTCTCATCCACCAGCACAATTATTAATATATTTTGAGATAAGTAATTTAATTTGAATAAAACCTGAAATCAGAATTTAAAGTAATAAAAACCTATTTAAGTAAGATAAAGCAGTGAAGAAAAGGATTTTCATCAAAGTTGGAAAAAGAGAATGTAGAATAGCTTTTCTTACTCAGAAAGGTATGAAGACAGACTGACATTATTAATTTTCAAATATTCATCAATAAAGAATTTATAATGACTCAAAAGGTACTACAAAATATCTCTAGTAATTACTGTATTTCACGGATATAGTCACATTCCAGATAGAGATAAATTTGCCGTTGGTATTTTAAGAAATGTCTATGCAAAGAATACAGGAAACATGTTATTGATAAAGCAAAAATATATTTTCCTAATTTTGCAGAAAAAGATAAACTATTTGTGGATCAAATTTTAATAATTACTTTAATGAAGAATACTGTGGCTGCCTTATAATTTAAATTATGGATTTCCTGGGACAGGTGTTGGCCTTTTCTCTTCTGTTCTGTCTTCTCCTTTTTGCACTACATTGGGATTAGTAAGTCTTAGACATGCAAGTGCAAAGGAGTATAGTGCAGTGCAATGAAGCACAATATATGAAGTGATATATGGCATTACTTCAGCGTCTTCAATAACTTTTAATTAATGCAAAACCAGTGAATAAATCCTTCTTTCATTTAATGACTATCTGGCCCAGTTAGACATCTGCACATACCTCTCTCAGCTTCAAAAACTGTGCTTTTCAAAGGTTCACTATGGACTAGTACAAAGGATGTCAGAGCTGAGCATCAAAGCAGGGAAAGTAGACACCAAATTTTGCTGCTGCCATAGAATGGAATATGAAACACCTGCCTAAGCTACATTTTTTTCCTTATTCAAAAATGTCATTGGAGTCTTCACAGAGGCTGAAACCTGAGCTTGAATGGATTCAAATGTTCAGAGGAAGTGTTCAAAAAATGTAGCATCTGTAATGATTCGAAGTTGGTGTAGCAACTCAAACCACAGAATTCAATGATTTTCTGGCCTTTCAGCTCTGGTGAAAGGGCTGATGGAGATCTAAAATATAGAACCTATGTGGAAAATAACATGTGTTATAAAACGATTACCATGATTTCTTTAAGGGTATATCTAATAAATGAACATTAATTCACAATGTTTGAATTCCTGGACTGCAATTCAGTAATAAAGCACAGCAAATATGGATGGCAGGCAATATTATCTGTGGTTATTTAATGCTGTGCAAAAATACAGGAAAAGAGTTAATGTTTTTTCTGCCCATAACTCACTTCACTGCAATACTGATCTTGTCAGTCTCTATTGTTTTGTTTCTATACCAAATGGGAGCTGATATTTCAAAGCTCTAGAAGTCATACAGTTTATTTTCCTGACCCTCTGTCAGAGATGGATAAGCCAGAGCAAATGACTCTGTCCAACCATCTCATCATACTAAATGTCTGAATAAATCTATTAGTTAGTTAGGAAATGTACTCTGAAGGGCTACATAGCCTTGGATGATATATTAAAAAAACCTGTGGCATATCAGAAATCACCATCAAGTAGCCATCCTTTTGCTGAGTTCCTCCTTTCCAGTAATCTATTAGGATAGCCATAACATAAGCAAGGAAAGAGAAAGAATGAGGTATGTACAAAAGTGGACTAAGGATTAAGTTGTGTTTATATATGTGCCTGGTATGGGAGCAATTTTTAATCATAGATATGTTTTCTGCATGTATAACTATTCCCCAGTGAAAATAGGTTCATAGAATTGGTAGTGACCTTGCAGTAAATTATTACTTAGTTATCTTAAGAACTCAGGACTATTTGTATAATTTTACTAATATGGGGTAGTCTTCCCTTTATTTTCCCACTTAGTTTTGTTCTTACATAAAGTAAGAACAATTATTTGCTTAGTTCAAAAAATTAACATCTGCCACTGAGAGATACTGTGAAATTTATTTGTTTATTTTTATATTTGGTTTTACAAAAGTATTTAACCCATTGCAGGAGCATCCCTATTTGTTTCCCATAGGATATCTATCATTATAATCTACTTTTTCATATATAAAACACTAGTCTGTGTTTTTTACCTATTTTTTACCTTGAAAAGATTACCATAGAAAAAAAGAAAAACAAAGCAAATGAAAAAAAAACTAAACCAAACTAAGAAAAACCCAAATCACCAAGAGCAAACAACAAAAATCCCCACAAAGCTTTTTCTAAACAGTATTATCACCTAAGTTATGTCTAAATATACACTTTGTACTTCTTATTACAAACAACAAAAGACTCTTTAGAGCATGTTACTGTTGTCTTGTCCTCAATGTGCACTTTAGAACTGATTAGAGCATCACTGATCTTCATTACTGGTATTCCAGTCCTCCTGATGCCTAATCACACATGTTGAACATATGCCAGACAATGCTGGTTGTCACGAAAGTCAACATTCATATTTTCTGTTCTTCCTCAAATACTTCAGCTAATATATTCTCTCCATCTGTTGCAGAAAAGCAAAAATAATAATGATGCAGTAATGGTGAAGATATCTGCTAAATCTGTTCTATTGCTGTCAAAGGTCTAGACTTTTTAAATACTATTGGTTGGTAGGGCTTAACTAAGTCCCCTGAGCAGTTCTGAAAATCTCATCCAAGCTTCCTGCATTTTGCCATTGGCCCCAAAAGGAAACTGAGTTTCCCATTGTGCCTTTCACATCCTATTCAGCTACCCTGCTGCATAACCTTCCAACTGCACTGTTCTTAGGAATTTTCCCTTCTTACTCATAATTTCTTATTCAACAACCAGGTTTTAATACGTGAGCAATCAGACACACATCATGCTGTTATGCAACCTTTTTTTTTTACTTTCCTTTCTCACAAAACCTTTATCATCCACAGGTCCCAGACTTACTGTACCAGCCTACTGTATATCTAATGGCATGGATGACCTCACTTAGAAATTCTAGTCCCTAACGGAACATAGAACAGTGTGTATGTAATGGTAAGGGAATGGGAGAAATTCACTGTTAGCTGTCAAGGAGGATTTCCACCATCAGCATTAACCATATAATATAGTGGCAGTGGAGGGCAATGAATGTGGAAAGAAGTGAGAGCAATCAGCAAGCTTTCATTCAGTGAGATGGAAGAGCTTGTCAAAGACACAAACAACTATTCAGTTACCAGCGCTGATTGATGTCCCAGACTGCATTCAAATCTATCATTGTGACCAAGTAGTGCCTATCATTTACCCAGTGGATAGATAAACTAGAAGTAATATATGGCATCTAAGCAAATAGATCATTAATTCCGCTTAATATGTTAGGGCTAAAGTTTAAATCTTTTCCTAAACGCCATCTTTTCCTTCAGGGAGGAAACAAAAGTTAAAAAAAAAAAAAAAATCCACTAATCTACTGTTGTTGACTAGGCAATAAATTTTTTATTTTTTTTACAAGTTACAAATTTGTTGCATTGATTTTATTTTGGTGTATGCCTCACAATTGTCCCTGAGCACTACATCTATCAGGGAATTTACTAACATCTTAATTAAAATGGTTGAAGAACATGAGAAATTATGTGTTAGCAGAGACAGAGGAGTGCTGTTCTGTGTTTCTTTCTTATGCTGTACAATTTTTGTTGTCCAGTATGTTCCCAGGCTCAGCACTGCTACAGTATTATCAGTGACTTCATATTCTTTTTTTCTGACTATGAGATGAAAATTTAAATGCAGACACACGGTTAATTGGATTTTATTATTGCTTGACTTCTTCTTAATTGCAGGGCATGGCATAGAATGACTTCTTAATGGTTTGTAAATTTCATACTTTGCACCAATCAGCATCAAAGTCAGTAGATTTTGACATATGCTTTTGTAAAATGTTAATTCAGGTCATGATTACTGGAGTCTGCGATGATAAAAATTAGAACTGTTTTAGGACTGGAGAAGAAGTAAGTAGTCAGCAGTTCTCCAAACTGAGGCTTGCTTTCTATCTTCTGTCTCTTATCCATAGGGAAAAATGTGGGTGTTGATATTTAAGAAATAGTGTCTCAATTTCTGTATATATTATAATGAAATAAAACTATAATCGCTGAAGCAGAAATACTCAGGAGTATGAATTCTATGGCTTTGCAGCTTATTAAGATATGCTTTGGCTTGTTTCAAGTATTGTTAACCTCTCATCAGTAGAGTATTTTAATAAATAATTAATGGTTTCATTCATGATCTGTATCTTATGAAGTTATGAATTATGAATACCAGGAAACTACAATAAGCAAAATATTTATATATTCCCTTTTGCTTAATATACGTCGTTTTAAAGACTGTAAAGGAGATCAAAAGTACGATTAAAGTATTTTACTAAAGCACAAGTCTACTGAATCTGTTACTAAAATGGTATGTTTAGAAATGCCAAGGCAGAGAAAGATAATATTTTTCTTTCTTAAATTCCAACTTTTTTTTTCCAAAACCAAAGAGCCTTCCTGTACAATTTCCAAATGATCTTACAACCAAAACCTGACTATGTAAAGGTGTGTGGCAAATTTAAAAACTATTTCATTTAAGAAAACTTGTTTAGTCACAATGTCTGAAAATCACTGGCAGTAAAACACATTCACTAGGTCACTGTTTCACTCAAGTATGTATTATTTTCAAAGCATTAATTTGCATATTTGTTCAGGGAAATCTAATGTCTTCATGATAGATATTTTCTGTCATAAACGCAGTACCTGTTCTTCTAAACTTCTCAGCTTCAGAAAACACTTTATTTTTTTCTCATAACTGTTAATTAAACCTTAGAAAATATTGAAAAAGCAGTAAAATATAATACAGTGAAATACAGTGAAAATAGTATAAATCTGCTTTTGTTCTTTTAACACAAAACTTTGTTTTCAAATATTTCTTTGATAGCCTCTTTGAGACCAATAAAAACTAAATAATCAATTCAAATTCCAAGAATTAGGCCCAAGAGGACTAAAATACTGCTCTGTCCTGGGAAATTTTACTGAGTACATAATACTTGTAAATGGTGTTTATTGCCTTTGGCCCATGTTTTCAAATGGCTGCTAATGTTGCTTTACAGTTTTGTGACTGTAATACTAAACTACAGTTACAGGGAATACCTCACAGCTATTTTATTTCTGTGTGAGCTTTTCCTGTTAGAAGTTCAATTAATCTGTAGCAACTCTTCTGGTGTAGATCAGAGACTGATGGGAAGGGTATTTTAATAAATTTTACTTAACTTTCCGATTGTATGGCTTCTCCTAGGCACAGTGGTCTTAGAGTGCTTCTGGCTACCTTGCAGGTATTTTGGATGCCATCACTTTTAGGACAGAATCATACAACATATGAGTCTTCTAGTTCTCCAGAAAATTAGCATGTCTGAAAATATATGTTTAATTTTGTTTGGCATGTAGCTTGGCAATGTTGAAAGTAGACATTCCAACAATCAAAATGATAAAAAAATCCTTTGTATCAGTGGGAGCGTCAGTGGGAGTCTAGGCTGTATATGAATAAAGGCATGGTGAAATTTAAGCTATGCTTATCCACATCTGTTTAAATATAAAATTACTTCTGAGAAAAATAAATAAAAATCACTAAATCAAAAATTATCTTTACAATAAGAAGATTATATGTTTAGCTTGACAGCCATATATCTCTAATTTACGTACATTAGAATGGAAAGAGATGTGGACTAAGACAGACTCATTTGCATGAACATCCCTGTCCTGCCTCCAGGAGAATTTTTGGAAACCTACATATCTGAAGAGGGTAAAGCACCTGAAGATAGACGATGGCTAGAAGTCTCCAACTAAGAAAACATGATGCATTCATTGTTAAAAAAAAAACTGTTCACAGGACAGGTAATTTTCAAATTAACTAGACAACTGTGGTATAAAAAATGAGCACATATTTCATCTCACAAGTTCTTGCTCACAGTGCAAAATTCTGATATGTAGTTCCAAAGTGTAAATCATGGTCTACATAGCTGACTACTTTGTCTTGTTCCATCATCAGCTGCATTGAAGTCACTGAAGTTATTGATAGAATAAGACACTATTACACAAAAACAAATGAACTGGCACATACCATCATTGTATTTTAGTTGCTTCTGTCTTCTTGCTCAAGAAGTCTAACTGTAGCCCTTCACTGAATTCCAAAATACTAAACTCCGTCTTCAGTTTCATAGGCTGCTATCCCCCTTAAAATTTTCTTACATTTCAATGAAGTTTTCCTGTCATATTACTTGTTCCACATATATGACTAATTTTTTAGTTTATTTAAACATCTCTTTTATTTTTTTCATATTTCCAGTTGTGAGTTAAAACATATGAAGAACAGAACTTCATAAACCATAAAAAATATGCACCTGGTGAATTACAAGTCATAAAGCCAGTGTTATTATTACTTAGACTTGATTTTCCCAAATGTTGGTATTATAAACTTTCAAAATTATGCTTCGTGCTTTTAGAAGTGTAGTGACATACTTGCTGACAGAACATGTCAGTGGGATGTTTGTATGTAAAACTTTGAAATATTTTTAAATGTGCTTTGTAATTTTATTTTTCTTTTAAAATCTTCACAAAGACCATCCTCATTCAGAATTATGAGATGATGGAACTGCAGTCAAATTAAACATATGCCAGTGAGACATGGAACAAGCAAGAAACATTAGGATGTCTTTTGATTACACTGAGAGAAGAAGCACTATCTGGTTTAACTGTACTAATTCTATTAAGGAAAACAAGTGTTTCACAAGTGATGATGTTGCAAGCTCACATTATTGTCCTAGAAGAAATTTACTAAATTTCAACTGATATTTGAGTTATGTTTCAATTAACATGGTATCTGAGTTTCAGCTACTCACTTCCCTCCATTCTTCTATATCATATATATATATGTATATTTTATATTCATTCTTCCATATAAACCTCTTCCAGTCAGAAAATGATATTTTCTACATAGTATGACAACTGCTCAAAGAAAATTTATAGACAATGATAAACAGATTGCTGTTCCTCTTTACAATAAGAAGATTGTATGTTTAGCTTGACAGCCATATATCTCTAATTTACGTACATTAGAATGGAAAGAGATGTGGACTAAGACGAAGACTCATTTGCATGAACATCCCTGTCCTGCCTCCAGGAGAATTTAGGCTGTCCTGTGGAAAAAAAAAAGAAAGCCAGGAAAGGTTCTCATCAGAAAAGGACCTAAGGGTGTAGGCTATCCATACAGATCTAATTGATACAGCCACTACATCGCTGTTTCACTCTGTACCCATACATGATTCTTTAGCAAGGGCGGTCAACAGAGTACACTCATGATTTTTAACTATTCAGATATTTAGACAGTGAGCGAGAAGTAGTCAGGAGACTACCCTCTTTTCCTCTAATTTGAAGAAGAATATTTTTCATAGGTAAGAAGACTTGTTAAATCAAGATACTACCTTGATGTAATGTATACCAAAAATTCCAAGATGTTGCTTGTACGTATGACACCTTGCCCCTCAGGAAGGGTTATTGTGAGTGAACTGGATTTCACATTCCTTAGAAGTGTTGAGTGAAGCCAAACCTCTGTGTCTAGCTCTTCCCAATTTCCCTGAGCTGTTGCTTTGGTTGCCTTTGGGTGCTTTGGGATTTTAATCCCATCTGTCTTGTCAAAAGTGAAACATTGCTAATCAGCTGGAAATGACAGTATGAAAAAACCCAACCAGGAGTGTATTATATATATATCTTAAAATTACGTTTTTGTCACATTAAATTAGAGAGTTATGGCCCAGAAACATTTTATGTTACATGTTTTCCATTAAAATATCTTTAAATATTACACACATTTAACAGATCTAGGGAAAATGAAGAAAAAGATGGAAAGATACCTGTAATTTTTTTTTAAAAATGAACACAGTAGAAACTTCAAAAGGACTTAAACTATAAGGGATTTAAGAGACTTTTAAAAAGGGGACTTAGCCATATATATGCAACCCAAAATAAAGTATAAAAAGCTTTTCAGATGTTTCTGGCAGTCAGAGAAGAGTGCTGTCAAAACCAAGGAATTTGTTTTCAGTATCTGAGATAAGTTATCAAGAAACACATCAGGTGTCCTTGCAGAGTAATATAGCATGCTGGAAGAAACACCTTTCTAAACAATTTCATGTACTTTCACATGTGAAATGTTACTTACACAAAATCATTTTGACCCATAATAATAAAAAACTTTCTGGCCAGCCTACCTGGTACTGTGTTTTTTTGGTTTTGGGTTTTTTTTTGTGTGTGTATGTGGGATTTGTGTGTGTGCTTGGGGAGGGGCGAGGTGTGTTGTTTTGTCTTGTTCTGCTTTGGTGGTTTTTTTTTTTTGTTTTTTTGTTGTTTTTTTTTTTTGTCTATTTTGCTATACACACTTTAGCCCAGATAGTGGAATGTGAAACAAAACCCTGGATCCATTTTATTCATCAGCTTTCAGCTCTCTTTTTTGGTATGGTGCCTAAATTTCCTGCTTATAAATACAGATTTCCTCTCATGGAAATGAGAAGTGTTATGATTGACCTAAATGGCAACAGAGGGAAGTCATATATTCCACAGCTGTTTCTTAGCAGCACTTGGTCCGATTCTGCTTGTTATTGTTCATGGCTAAGCTTAAGACAAGAATGCTGCAGGTGTTTACCACACTTCACAGAAGTTAAGAATATGACAAAGAGAAAAACAGTCAATGTGAAAATGTACAAGTAGTTTAGGAAAACAGAAGTATTTTCTTTTTTGCTCTTGATTATATACTAAAAAAACAAAACAAACAGACAAGCAAATCCAAAAAACCACAAAAAACTAAAAAAAACAAAGCCAAAGTTATCAGGATTGGTTCTTTCAGAAATATGGATGTATTTGTATTAGAAAATTTTTCTTCGGTATTAGGTCACATTTTGTAGTCACACCATGGCTCTTTTTTGTTTTCACCATAGAAATTTTTAGAAAACCTAGGATTTCATGTCTTAATCAAATACAATGATATCTCTTCATATGAACAGCAGTAAATTGATTTCCTTTTCATTGTTGCTATCAGTTAACTACATGACTCTCATGTCCATCCTCCCTAGATGCAGATTAATCCTTGAATATGTTGCTTTCATAGGTGCATGCTGTATCAAAACAGGGAAAACTACAACCTTTAATACCTTGATTGGCACAGTTCAGATGTAAAAAAAAAAAAAAAAAAAAAAAGAAAGTCTGTAATAGAGGCTACTACAATCAGATCCCAAACTATGATAATTTGGATAAAAAGGGGTGTCAATCTTAGTTCTTGTTCATTTGCCACTTGTCATTTCTGCTGTCTTCTCTTAAATTTCTGGAACCACATCATATTTTAGACCATGATACTCTGGAGCTCCACCATTCACACTGGATGTTTCTTTTACTTTACATCAGTTACTTCATGAGGCAAACAGGATGTCAGCCTGGTACTTGTGGTACCAGTATAATAATAATTTCTAATAATTATTCAAATATGCAGCTTTTTCTTGTATTTTTCCATGATATCACTTATCTTAGCAATAACATTTTTTAATGAAATATGTGAATATATGTGACTCTGGAGCCCACTGAGAAAAAACATAAACTTTAAATAATAAAAAACAGTGCAGGGTTACCATACCTGTAACTTGCTTGCTCTGTTCTCCTCTATCTGTAGACACAGAGTGGGAAACAATCTTGGAGAACAACTAAAATAGTCATAGTTTGACTTTTAAGTCTTAACTGTTAGGTAAAATTATCTCTTACCCTGGCTGTGCAGGTAAAGCGACCTCTTCCTCTTAAGAGACTTTACAGATTGTTTAATTTTTTTCCTGTCTATTATATCTGCAGCTGACCAGCTTTTGGGATACCAGTGGGAGAAACTTTGAGGTATAGAAAAGGGATTTTTTCTGGGTTTTTTTTTTCTGGCTCACTCATCCTGTGTAAATTTGGTATCATACAGATGGGTTTTCTAGGACTGCTGAGATCAGAATGCTTGGACAGAGGAGAATTCAACTACTATTTTTTCTTAAAATTTAAGAAAACACAAATCTCTCAGTCTGCGATATAATAAAAATCTAAATGATTACAGATTATCTACTGAGCTTGCTTTACATTCTAGGATGGGAGAGATTTTGTAAAAGAATACACAGTTCATACTTTCTTTCAAAATTGCTGCAATGTTTTGCTGATAGCTGCCAGCAGAGACATAAGCAGTCATTAATTTAAGAATCTCTTTAATTATTTTTCTATTTTCTATATCCATTTTCAACTATTTTGATAGTTGCCTTGTAAAGTTTTGGTAGGAGATGTCAATTTTTCATTGTTCCATCATACATTCATGCCACTTAGCATCATTTTAAATATCATTAAGCAGCACAATATTATTTATAAAACAGCTTCTTTCTGGTATATTCAGTTCTGACAAAACATTAGCTCCACTCTCCAGTGGGCTGCAGTAACACAGATAAAACTCACTCAGTAGCACTAGATATCACCACCTCACCATTGTCCCCTCCTCTGGATAATTTAATATTACTAATTCTTAATTTAAAAAAAAAAAAAAATAAAAGGTTGCCAAGCAGAGCTAACAATTATGTTTTTGTTTTGTGGGCATCTCCCCACAAAGAACTCTCCATCAACACATTTAGTACAGTCCACTATGGAATTTTCAGCTGCTAATCTGTTGGTGCCAGTTTATGTTGCATGTAAACTGGTCGCATGATAACGTGCAGTCTTCTTTCCTAGTAGAAGAGTATTTTTGTGTGCAAGGTTCAGAAAAGCAAATCTGAACACCTCTCTTTGCAAAATATGTAATTAGTGGGTGCAGACACAGACTTCAGAATGGAAAAAATACTATTTTTTTTCTTTTTTTTTTTTTTTTTTTTTTTAATTTTTATCCTTTGTCTTTTTTGTCTGGTCAAGAAAACAGAGAGTCTTATGATTACTAAGAAGTTCCAACATAACCTGTGTGCTCTAATAATACAAGCAATTACTAGGAATTCTAAAAATAGTATTAATCAGATACGTATATGTGACTGGAATGTGTTGCTGCCCTTATGTTTGCCAGGGCTTTGTGGCTGCTTTCTCTCCAAAGTCAGACTGACTTAAACAAGACGACCTGTGGGATAATTACTTGTTAAATAATGGAAAAATCTAGCTAGCACTTCATCTAGAACTGGCAATTACAGATCATTACCAAAACAATCCAAAAAGTCATGTGAATGTTATATATGTAATTTATATACTAGTGTACTGTATTATATGCAAACATATATCTTATACATATGCATACACATATATAAATAAATATAAAAGACACTGATGTCAGGAAACACAGCATTCATGAAATATATTTCAATCATAGTGAAGTAGTTTAGAGTTTTTTGCAGTAACACAATGTAAAGGATTCTATTACAGAAAGCTGCATACATACATAGATTTAAGCAGCTGCTTTCAGCTACTGTTGAAAAAGGTGTTCATGGGGTTTTTTGCTTCTGTATTAGTGTTGCTTAATGACAGAAGTGTCACTGCTGCATGTTATTATGAATGCTGCTATGAATTATATTATAAACAATATAAACAGAAATATTTGTGCCATCAGATGTCACTTTTCATACTCATAGTTATAAATGAAAGTAAAGGAAAGAGAAAGGAAATACTTCGCTGATTCCAGAGGTGTGTCTGGTGATTCAGAAATAATTATACTACTTGATGAACCACGGTTCTGTCTGCTCTTGTCTTCCTGTTTGATTACAGATCAGATGCTAGCATTTAATGGTTAAATGATCTGCCAGTAAGCTTTCTTTCATGCTTTGTTTCAGTATACTTTATAACAATTCACGTAATGAAATGCAGCTTTCTACCATATGCTGACATATCACAATGCAAGATGTTTAAGTGTCATAACTGACGCCTTGCAACGTGATCTGCCACCCATGAAATGAAATGCTTCAGAAAAACAACATTCCAGTTCTCAAATAAACTCTGATGCCAGTACATACTGCAGTCAGTAGACTGTGTAAAATGCCTTAAAGTCATCCATAGATTGCTCAGCTCTTCTGCCAATATAAAACTAGCAGTCTAATTTTAGCTTCACACTGAAAAGAATTCAGTTAACCTTACAACACTCCAGCACCACACTAGAAAGATTTTATTTTAGCCAATATCACAAATGCTGACTTTTAACTTTCATAGGTTATTTATTAAGACATGGAGTTACCTCCCAGTATAAATGATTTCTTTATGGCTGTGAATGGATAGCAAAGGTCCTAGTATTTATTAAGCTCTGCTATAAATCAAATCTCCTGAAACAGTCATAATGTATTCTATTAGTAAACATAAAATATATATGTGATATTATGTCATCCTTTCAGTGTAAGAGCAGCCAGATTTACACTGCAGTTCATCCTGAGGCAGCACTTACAGAACAAGAAGTGGAACTTAAGGGTTAGCCAGCTGTTAAGATATAAGGATGGAGTAAAGCTTTTTCTTTACTCACAATAATAATAATCTGGAGAAATCCAGCCTGAATGTCTTTGCCTATTCTGGGTATCTTCTTGCTGGGTTGGTAAGACAACAGACTCTTGTTTTTGAATATTATTTGATTTAAGAATGTAAGTATTTAATGTAGTGTTATGTTGTTCATGGAGGGGGGGAGGCAAGGTAATTAATGTTGAGTTCAGTTGGGTTAAAAATTTGTTGATGTCTCGTTCCATCTTACCTAGCATGTAATACATGTGAAAACTGCTGAATTTCTTTCCTTGGACAACACCATGTCAGAGAAAGAGAATCTCAAAACACCACAACGTTGCTAGAAAAACAGAAGACATAACTGTGTTCTGAACAAACTGGAAGGAGGTAAATGTGAAAAAATAGCTGGCTACTAAGTAGTATGTGGCTAATTCTTGGTATTTAGTTGAAAAATATTGAAGGAATATTTGGTTAAGTCTTGGCTATACCAGAAGATAAAGACAAACTGCTTAATCTTCAAAGAATAGTCATTCTTGCCTTTTTAAAACCAGAAGTATTTACAGTTACTGGTCCAAGCTAACATTCAGCTTCAAACATTGCCAATAAATAATCACGAAGATAGAGCAGATGCCATTCTTGTCATGGTGCGAGGACAAAGGTAACACAGCTTATCACTGGCAGAGGAGTAGAAACCCTATGAGGATTATACTATTACTTTCTGTCCCTCTGCAGTCACTGCCATCTGATTTTGTCTCTCAGGATGGCACAACAGTGGCACAACTAGAAACTGCTGTATGTATACCATCCAGTTTTGACAAAGGTTTAAGTTCTGTGTGAAACACTAATCCAGTAATGATTATACCAGACTGTATGAAGTGGCCTTCTGCCTGTCCATGCTTCTATGGAGGATACAGGATGATACTGGATCTTGTGCTTAAGTACCTCGACATATTCTGATTTAAGAGGTTAGTGAGTAATTCTAACCTTCTTAGTCAGTTCTTCTGTTATGCCATTACTATACATGAATGGTTGATCTATTAAAAGATTTTTTTTTTTAATGGATACTTCAACAAACTAATTTAAAAACATTTTTATAGATTAAAAATTTAACTAAATGTTATTCCTTGGAAGAATGGACATGTGTTTTACTTATTAATTAATTCCTTCTTGTGCTCTTCTAAATCCCAGAAGAAAAAATAATCCCTGCCCACACGCCCAAATACAGTTTGGACATGAGTTTTCATATTCTGTTTTCTCATACAGATGTATAAACAATCTAATAGAAATAACTTTATGCAGATAACTAATAGATTTAATAGAGATAACTAATATCTCATAGATATTTTTGTTTTGTCTTTGTGTTGTCTTTTAAGAATAATATCCCTTAGTATTTCTGAATCCTTTCCTTTGGCTTAATACATAAAATACATTAACAATGTCTTCAATTAACATCACTATAATTTACAGCTAAAAAATTTCTTTCCTCCCTGTTATATTAATTTTACCTTGAATGTTTATACCACAATTACTGGGTATGTGTACATTATGTGTGTATATATATTTAAAACAGTTTATCATTTGTTTTCACCCACAGAATAAATCACTATGGACTTGTGCTTAAAAAGAAAATTTTGTAAGATATTTCTAACTGACTATTCACTGGTAGAGATTTTAAGATCATTTCTATACAGGTATCTGCAGACAGACATGGATTGGCCTTCCTTCAAGACACAGCAGCGGAAGAGTGCAAATCAGGAAGACGTACAGCCACACTGCTGAAGTAGGGAGTTGGTGTTTCCTTCAAGAGCTATTCTTGCTGTCCCAGAACAATACTGATGTTACAGAGGAAGTACTTCTTAATTACCTTCCTGGTGTTGCTATCATTGGTAACATCTGAGACGGCTAAACAGCTTGTTTTAGTGACGTATGGTCATTATTAGCATAACACTGGTAGTCTCACAAAATGTGCTGGAGTTCGATTACTCATTTTCTTCTCCATTGCATGTTCTTCTCTACCTTTTTCTCTGTTTTGGGAAAAAAAAAAAAAAAAAAGCACACCTCTTCTGATCCACCACTCTGAATGTGATTACCTCTTCAACAAGAGAATCTTGCTGTAACTAAATTACAATCTACTTCAACCCTGGCAAAAATAATGTGAACTATATTTAAATACACAGAATGTCTGACTTAACCAGAGACTACATGTTCAATGGTCTGAAACCTTGAAGACATTTTATCCCAGGCAATTCTGGCAAGAAGAAGAAGTGTGAGAAAGAAATGAGGTGAGATGACACTGGAAGTCACTTGCTTCTTGTGAGAAACTGAATTACTTCTGTGCGGATTTTGCTATGAATAGTTACAAAATTTTATTTTAACCCTGGGACCTTCTTAGCCTATGCAACACTAGTATGTAGTAGGACACAGCTGGTTTTATTGTTTTGCCACATCACAAACAATCCTTAAAAGGAAATTGATATTTATAGAAATAGCAAGAGCAAGAAGAAAGGATTTATTAAAGAAAACAAGGGCACTGATCACGTATTTTCTCAGGTTAAGTAGTAGACAATTTAAAATGTTTAAGCAAACAATTCTTATCCACTGTTCAGTCTCAGTGTTAAAAAGCAATTTTGTATATATTTTTTCAACCAGTTATTGGAAGGGTTATGACAAAGACAGATTTGTTGACAGTTGGTTACTGTTTAGCTTTAATTTAATCTGCAACAGAATATTTTCTGCTTTGGGGATATGGAAGTTGCTGGCAGCATCTCTAATGCAGTTGTAGTTTTAAATATGTCAGTCAGTGACACTCAACATAGATACTATTTTTTTTTTCTATTTTCATAGATATTACTACCATAGTAGAGGTACTGTTTTCATATATATTATTTATTTTACATCTTTTAAAATAAATAATGAAAAAAAAAATGTCAGATCTGGAAATGTAAGGAGATCAAATCATTTTCTATATTTTATTATAAGGTAAAAGAATAAACTTAACACTAAGCAAGGCAAAAACACCCAAAGAAGTGTTATGGAAAATAGCTGTTAAGGAATGCCACAATAGGCATTTGGGTATAGGGTACCCAGGGAGACTATTAGGAGGAGAACTTCAGGAAGGAGATTGAGGTCCTGGAGCAGGTCCAAAGGAGGGCAACCAGGCTGGTGAAGGGACTCCAGCACAAGTCCTGTGAGGAGAGGCTGAGGGAGCTGGGGGTGTTCAGCCTGGAGAAGAGGAGACTCAGGGGAGACCTCATCGCTCTCTACGACTCCCTGAAAGGAGGCT
Source organism: Phaethornis superciliosus (assembly GCA_023637945.1). Lineage (NCBI taxonomy): Eukaryota > Metazoa > Chordata > Aves > Apodiformes > Trochilidae > Phaethornis > Phaethornis superciliosus. The sequence continues at coordinate 30,276,190 of JAJQWJ010000004.1, read as the reverse complement.
GGAGCCAGGGGGGGGTTGGGCTCTTCTCCCAGGCAGCTTTCAACAAGACAAGAGGGCATGGACTTAAGCTCTGTCAGGGGAGGTTTAGGTTAGATACTAGAGAGAATTTCTTCACGGAGAGAGTGATCAGAAATTGGAATGTAGTGGGATTCTCCATCCCTGGAGATATTTAAAAAGAGACTGGATGTGGCACTCAGTGCCATGGTCTGGTAACCACAGCGGTAGTCAATCAAGGGTTGGACTTGATCTCAGAGGTCCCTTCCAACCCAGCTAATTCTATGATTCTATGATTCTGTGATTCTATATAACAAACACACATGACAGGATCAATGTTTGGGAGAATACATTCACATTCTGAGTAATTTGCATATAGATATCCTGAACATTGCCTAATTTTTGAAACTGGCAACTGAAAAATATAAATTATTTTAATCTAGCTAATTTTACTTTGAGACTTTTCAGATTGCATACAATGCTATATGAGCCACAAACTATCCAGACAATTGTTGGTCTCTTAAAGAGTAAGGACATTTGGACACCTGTCTTCTTTAAAGCAATAATAAATGAATAAATAAAAGACAACTTCATCGCTAACAGATAAACACTGAAACCAGCTAATAAACTTTCAGTGGTAGACAGGGCACTAATCTGAAATAATGAAGACCAAGAGTATAACCAATATCTGTTCAAAACCAGTTGTGAGACATATAAATTCCTCTAAAATATCATGGGGACATCTGGTACTCAGTTTTGGAAAAAAAGAAGGTAAAAACCTGCAGGACAGAATAATAAGTAAGGGATAGTGCTTTTGATCATCGCTGTTTTAGGTGAGGGGATAGGTTAGGAAGATTTTTAAAGCAGGATGATGTCTGGTGGAATCAGATAGAGGAAAGAATATAATGTTTGATGCAGACTTAAACACAGAACAGCACACTGGGTTTACCCAGTATCCTTACACTGGTTTCTTTTCAGTGGCTGCCTTGATTACTGTAAGTTTACTTAAAATAGCATCTATCTTGATTTTTCAGATAGAAACTTCTTTTGACCAGAATAGGTCAGTAACTAACTTAATGGAGGGTGTGTAGAACCAGATAAATATTTTGGTCAAAGACAGGTATTGTCAGTTAAGACAATATCAAGGTTCCTCAGTAGGAGTTAGCTTTTTTTTTTTGCCACAGAAGATTCAAATTTTGACTGAAGCTGTCTGTCTAATTATCAAATCTCTCATATGCAGGTGGGACACACAAAGGGGGATGATGCTGTACTAATTTTTTTCCTATTGAAAGATCTTTATGGTGGCTTGAAGAAGATAAACAATAAATTATTCTACTAGCTCCCCGACAGTTTACACTTTGTCTGGTGGTATATGGAACAGAACTTGAATCAGTTCTGTGTAGGTAAGAGACCTCATCGGATACACTGTACACTATTCAGAGACATTATCTTCCTTTTCTAATAGCATTTTCAACATAATACGCTATATTTGCAGAAAATATCACTTAGGATATTTCCATCAATCTCTGTGAGTTAATGGTATTTACTCTGTGAAAAGATTAGCAAGATGCTGAACACTGATTTTAATTTTTCACTGATAAGAACGTTACTGAATTCACTAACAGTAGAAACTGCATATTCATAGTTTGCAGATGAATCAGAATAGTTAGCAAATGAACCTAAGATATCTACAACATTGCTACTATCAAGACTCAGTAGCTAAAGTAACAAAACCAGCCTAATGGAGTCAGAAGTAAGATTTTTCTAGAAATCCATATTGCAACATTCTTTCATACGATGATGGTGATATTAGCCTAGTAGTTCCCATACCTTTGTTTTTCTTTGTTCTCATACCAAAGTTATCTCTGCTAAATTTTAGTGTGGGCCTTCTTCATGTTTCCAAATTCTGTCTCCGTTGTTCAGTGTTGCCTCATATGTTCTTGTCCCTGTTCTGAGATAAAATTTGCTACAGAAACATAGGTAAGGTACATACAGTTCCATTAGAGTTTAAAAAATCTCCATTTTTATTGCTATGTCAGAAATAGAAAAAAGGAAGGTCTCATTATGCAAGCTATAGAAGATACTCAGATTAAAACATCAGCAGTATTATGAAGCATTTACAGTCAAAAGGGTTTATTCTAAATACGGGCTTGAAATCAGCAGGACTGCTCATGTTAAGAAGTATGTGTAGAGGATTGTGGTTTTAAGTAACCCAGACAGGCATAATGCAGAAATAAAATTGGAGGCAGAAAAACTAAACAAAGTAAATTATGTGTCTGAATTCGAAGCTAGAAATTAGTCTCGGCATAAAACTTCTAGTTATGAGCATTAACAGCAGATCTTTCCACATAACTATAATGAACTTGCTACCTTAATTTTAAATAAAGACCATTAATTATTTTATAAAGAAACCTTTTAATTTAAGTTTTCTGACTGTGAAAAAACTATAGAATGTGTCAGCATCATTTCATAGCAACTTAAATATCTTCTACATTAATTTTAAGGATTTTAGCTGTTTCTTAGATTCCTGACTGGGATAAAGAATGAGTTTTCTTTTTGTCCTTTCTCTTTCTTTCTTTCTTTCTCCCTCTCCCTCTCCCTCTCCCTCTCCCTCTTCCTCTTTCCCTCCCTCTCCTTCTTTCTCCTTCTCCTTCTCCTTCTCCTTCTCCTTCTCCTTCTCCTTCTCCTTCTCCTTCTCCTTCTCCTTCTCCTTCTCCTTCTCCTTCTCCTTCTCCTTCTCCTTCATCTCTTCCTCTCCATTGTCTCCTGTCCTTTTCCTTCAATTCCTTTATCCATTTCCTTTTCCACTTCCAGGTTTTCTGGGACTAGTTCTGGTAGGAAGCGATTCCTGTTGTGTCACTTCTCCTTCACTCTTTTTCCTTCCACTTATTAAGTTGTCCTTATCTTAACCCATAATTTTTCTCTTTTTTTCCCTTCTAAGTTCTCTTCAAATCCAGGTATCAGGGATTCAGTGGGCTACCAGATGGGGGTTTACTTGCCAGCTGGGTGCAAATCAGCACAGAGAATTGTAACTCTTCTGATATAAGAAAATAAACCTAAAGAAGCAAATCATTATACAGGCACCAACCACTATATCCTATAATTTATCTTTGTGCATTTCAGCTTCATGATGCATTATCTCCAGGCTCAGTTATGTGTTGGAAAGATGACTTGTATCGTGCGCTGCTGCTGACTTCTACAAATCTTTCAGTCTCCACGTGATTTTTGTGTCTTATAATATTCCATAAGTACTGAAAGAGACATTTTGGTTTGTTACAAAAAGGAAGACTGAAAAGTGATTGTCATCCTTCAATACAGATCACTCTTGGTTCTGACGTTTAAATTTTCAACATTAGCATGTGACATGACATATTTAATATGACAATTAAAAATTCCTTCAAAGAGAAGTAATTTCTCATAAGGAACTTTCACAATATAAATGTGAATATCTCTTCAAAACGATCAAAATTTTGCAATACATTGTAAATCTAAATACTCCATTAAACCTTCAAGCCAACTTAATCTGCTCGGCAGATTATTTGTAGAGATAATATACTTAGAACATCTTTGGACATACTATTTAATTAGCATAATTTCAACTAATTGTGCAACAACTTTGAAATTTCATAATTTTCTTCTCTTTTTACTTTAAAAAGTAATTTTATTTTAAAATATTTATTAATTTCACTTATTTGTTTTACATACATGTGCCAGTAGGTATTAGTGTGGAACTCTCACCCAATTTCCTTTGAAAATCCTTGCTCTAGCTCTTATTTCTTATTTGTCCTTGTTGTTTTAATATATTTTTTTAGTTTCTACAAAGGAAAAGAAGTATGAAAGCAATAAAAAAATTGAAAAATAGAAATAAATTTAGAATTTCAGCAGCTACTGTTTCAGTTAATTTTGATGGTGAGTCTGAGCTTTATAGTATTTAACATTCTAAAAAAACTTCTGCAAAAACCTCTTCAAGTGGGCTCTTCAAGTGTACATTTCTGTTTCTTTTCAGTCTTCATCATGATCCAGAATCAATTTTTTTACAGCTCTCTTGTAATTTGTTTTCAAATTAATCACTTTGCATGAACAATCACCACTGTCTGGTGACAATGGAAACTTCTGGGTTTGAACGAAGCCTGGAAGTTCTTGGGTTTTTGTTTGGGTTTTTTTTGGGGTTCTGTGTATTTCTCTGTATTTCTATATTAGAAATACTAATATGTAAATAACCTCTGAAAATACTTTCAAATCCAAACAAGTAGAGTCAGATGGTGTTAAAAGAGCTATTGGCTATTTTTTTGTTTGTTTATTTCCACTGACACACAGATGCCAGTTTTTTAACAGAAATACCTGTCAGATGAACTGGAAGAACATACTGCATGGACTGAGCCCTTGTGAGATCTTGAAGTAATTTTACTGATATACCTGTTTGAAGTGCCTGAGTAGATAAAATTTCTACTTTCTCAGACAATATACTTTGCTTTGCCTACATAATTTCAACCTGTCAGACTTTTGACTCAGTGGCCCACATAGGGAATCCTCTATCTCTTTGGAAGCATGTGGAGATTTTTCAGTTAATATTGATCATAAAAAGGCATTCCAATAATTACGTTTTTACCAAAACTTCCAGATTTGTACTTGAAAACTTACTATGCTACCCTAAAATAGTGTAGGATCACTGCTGATGTTAAGTGATACAGAGGTAAGATTCAGTTAATCATTCTCAAGACTCCATATCCATAGTGAGTATAACATAGATTCACCAAGGTTAAAGCTAACAATCCCTGGCAATTGCATTGTTCTCACGTGGCACATTGATTCATATCAGCTCTAGACAGACGAGTCTGATTTTTAAGATGTCTTCAAACAACCTTACTATCTATTGTACCCCTAAATTTTATGACAAGGAGAAAGATACTATGAGTTCAGAAAAATATATAAATAATAGGGGCTGCACCCACAAATAATTACAAATGTAGCATGACATTTAAGGAGTTCGGATCTCCAATGAAAATTTGAACTGTAGAGTAAATGTCTCTGAGAACACTGCACAGTAGTTAGGCAGCTTACAGTCACTGTTTACTGTGTTAATTCATGGTTTGTTCATTATTGTTTTGTTTCTCATTCTCCTTTTTGCCTTAATACCCCGTTTCCTTCATTTCTAATGGAGTCTGAAGTTCTCTTTTAGCAAGAGCATCTTGGTTTTCTGTGAACCTCCATGGAACCTTCATCCTGTCCTCTGGCCATATTGTACCATTCTGGCTCCTTGACATTTCCCCATGTGATTTCAGATGAATAAGGCTGTCAGCATATATCCGCTTCCCGTGATAGCTATGCCAGCTGAAGAAGTTACTGTCTGCAATTGCTTATTACCAGTGTTTCAGACTTGCCAGCCATGAAGCTTCATTTACAGAAATTGTATTTATTTCAATCACACACCAGGCCATCACATCTGTGTGATTTGAAAATCAAATCTTAACCATATTGTGTCTCTTCAGCTCAGGACAGCCAGAAAACATCTGCAGGAGAGTTATGGTTGGGCAAAGGAGCAATATCCTGCCACCTGGAAAGAAACATCTCTGCAGTCTGCTACAGCTACCGCAGGTGCAGCTGGAACTGCTTTCATTCACAACATGTGGCATGGCAGCTGGTTACTATTTCAGTTTTTTAGATGGTTCAGAAGGCTGCAGTCCTGCATGCAAGGTGACATAGCCCTAGAAGTATGAAAGGGAGGCATTTTTTCTCGCCTGAAGCCAAAGCATTGCCTCACAATCTAAAAAAGGTGGTTATATAAGTACAATTTAACATTGATAAATCAGTGTTCTGTGTAACTAAGTGAAATAGGCCTATTAAGAGTGATACTCAGAGCTCAGATCAGAGTTTCTGAATTTATTAAATCATTAGCTCCCTAAAGAGTGAAAGAAAAACTTATTTTGATGGATAAATGCTGAATATCTACAGGTGTAGTATGCAATTTATTTCTTTGTTTTCACTGTATGTGTATCTCTTATTATGTTTTAACACAATAGATCAAATGTTTTATTATGTAGTTGTGGCAAACTACTTTGGTTTGAGGATGGAGAAAATTCTTAAACTGAATAAAAATTAGGCGTCTCAGAGTTTTCAATTATTTTTGCTTTGCTGAGACTAGCTAGTAAAAATATAATTGATAGCTTTCCAAACAGAATAGAGGGTACACTCTGCAGCTCCTGGTGATAAGCATATGTGAGACACAGATGGAGAATCAACAATTTTTAGTACTAAACTATTTTGTCCCCAGATAATTATTTTTTCTCTTGCTTGACATTTCTTTTTTAATCAAAAAATAATACATATATATATAAGGAAAACAAATACCCACATCAAAAGTTGTGGGTGTTCTTCTCTACTCTTTTGGCATCTAAAATTACTTTTTTCAGTTAAGGTTAACTGAACTGCTTTGCCTTGCCTTACCTTCCCTTGTCTTTCATTGTCTTCCCTTGCTTTTCACTATTCCTATGTAATGTTACATTGCATCTGGCTAGAGAAACCCTGTGAAAGCTTTTCTTTTCATCCTGTTCTCTAATCATGTAATGAGCTGAGATTCTAAATAGTGAGAAGGAAAAGAAAACATTAATATAAATCGAAACTTTAGAGTGACTTCATATTTTCACTGGTCAGATAAGCAACTTATAGCATCTGAAACAGAACACAAACAGAACTGCCTCTTGTAGAGTAATACTTAATGTTCAGTAATGTGTGGCTATTTCATCACCTGATAACTCAAAACATGAATACACACAAAAGTACACTTTTATCCTCTAAGTTTTGTTGGTACTCTAGTAGATTAAATATTTTTAATGAAGTGTCTGCAGATACTATATGAACCTTTAGACATTCATCCACACCTAGTATTAGCTTTTTGTACTCTAATAAAGTACTTGAATTACACACAGGTTTTTTTATTCCATGAATTAGGAGGAAAAAGAAAGTTGCTTCTAGATAAATGATATAGAGTGACTATTTGAATTGAGCTAGCATGGGAAAAAGGAGAATATAAAGTTATAGAGCTTCTTTTATCCTTTAAGCATAGAATTAATTTTTCTTTCCATTTATAAAAGCAAATATTTTCAAGGCCTCTTTTCAAGTCATGAATATTTTACCCAGAGCTCTCCCTGTGAGGGAGAAAAACAGCTTTTCAACCAGCTGGTGCAGGGTTATATTTGGCATATGGAGACTGTATTCAGTTATTGACTTAGAAGCCCATAAATACCCCCTTAACAACAGTGCTGTGTGTAATACACATCGTTGGGGAACTCCTTAACACAGATTTCTAAGGTATCCAGCCTTCTCGTCTACTAAGAACACAATGCACAGCAAAGCAGAAGTCTTGAATTTAAATAAGGCTGACAAAATTCTGAGTCTGGCAGAAGCTGGATTCTTCATATCAAAATAAATTCTGAATTTTTTTTAATAAAGAAGGAAGCTAAAATATTTTCACTAGTCCTTAGAATAATTTTCAACTCATTTTGCACGGTCTATCAGTGAAAGATGTTAAATTAATAATACTGAATGATATATTCTTTATGCAAATCACATATATTATACATCCAGCAACAACACAAGCTTTCTTGTAAAAATAAGGTTGTCATGCAAGTCTGTTTTCTGTACTGCTTCAGGTTTTAATATTATTTGGTTTCAATGAAACTTTTTTTTTTCCCTGATAAGGCAATTAAAATGTTTCTTCAGGGTTAGTCAATTCCCTCTTCTTGGCAAAATTACTTGTAAAATTACTTTTTAAAAAAAATATTCACAATTTTTCTTGTTTATTTGCCTGACAAAAATAATATAAGTTCTTTATATGCTGAATAGTTCAATGCATGTGCTGTGCAGGCATGTAACAGCTGGGATCTATCACTGCCAAGTGATAATTAAACAAAGTTGGCAAGAGAACTCTGAGAAAAGTTTTGTATGCAAAACAGGACCATATATCTTCTATTACAAGGTTTCTTGTGGTGTGTGAAAAATGCTGGAGTTTCTTGTTTAATCATTTACTTGAACTTCAGACAGTTTCTATCAATTTAAAATGGGAAAGTTAGCTCTGTAAATTAACAAAATAAGAAAGGTCAGTCAAGTAGCAGAATTCCCAAGAAATCAGCTTATTTAGGGAATTAGAGCTAAACATAACTTTTTAACCATATCCATAGCTAATAAATTCTGCATAATTTCCATATTGTCAAAAGAATTGTGCAAATTTTATAGTAAGAGTTGCTTAAAGGGACTATTGTAGGTTCATTATGAAAAATGCACATATATAATTAAGTATTTAAATCTGAATTCTTGCTCTGAGGGTAATACACAGAGTCACACAAGAAAAGGTGGCAGGTTGATCATGGCTCAAAAAATGCTTACCTGTGTATTTTTACAAGGTGAACATTTATCTTTCTGTGGCCTTAAATATGGCTATTCATAGTATGAAACTCATGATTTATTGGCTAGAATTGGTTAAATATGTTGTTATCTCCACAATTAGACAACCTGAAAGGAAGAGAGTCAGAAATTACTTTCATGTGACAAGCACTTCCAAGGAAATGACAAATATCTCACTCTCTTGGAGGGAGAAAAAGAAATGAAACTTTCTAAGGAAACTGTTGTGAATAGTGTGGTCATTTCCAGTGAGTAACTATTAATCCTATTGACACTGCATGGGACCATGGAGCTAGAATTAATTAATTCTACAGCTAGAATGTGACAGTGGCTAGAATATGACATTAAGGTAGACTGTGCCAGTTCACCAGTTTGTACTGCAGTTTGCTGCACTGTAGTGCTTTGAACCAGAATAAATTAAATGAGGTAATGTCAGAATTCATGATAGTAAGATCTTACAACTTGCTTATTGCTGTTGGTGATGGATAAAGCTATTCTGGATTATGCTAACTCTTTTGGGAAAGGGCTTGAAGATTACTCCAGTGATATCCTATGTTGACTATCGTGCAAGTTTTAGCCCCTTAAATCAACTCAACCTGACTTATAGTACCTATGCATTAAGTAAAAGCTAAATGGACTCTCCTCATCCAGACACTTTATCAGGAGCCATATCTGTGAATAAATCAAAAGCTTTTACTGATCTGATGCTCAAGTTATCTGCCCTTTAGCAAAATGGTAATCTTTTTACCTCAGATTGTCTTTTTTATTTCATTAGAGCTGAGTATCTAGGACCCAGGGAATATGCAGGGCAATGATTTTATAATGTGAATATCTCATTTCTTTCTTTTGTCCTTTCCTTTGTTTCTGGTCACTCACTTCCTCACACAATATGAACTATACCAATTTTTAGTATCTCTTAGTTATTGTCATTAAACATACTTGCCACTGCAAGAGTATGGAGAATAAACTTTCCAACAGTATTTTCTCGTTGGTTGAATAGAATATGGAAAAGCAAACAAAACGCAAGTATAATCCTCTTTGAATTTAGAGCATTAGAAAGGTTAGTAGAAACCCTTCAGCTTTCCAGGTTATTAAACAGCAGTTTTGAGACTGGCTATGGTAACTGAGAAACTTTATAGAACGCAGTGGTTGTATATTATAGAATTGCAGATCTTGCAATAGAGTTTAAAAGATTTTCAGCCAAATACGTGTTCTGTAAATGCATCAGAGAAGAGCATCACAGTCTGTAAAGTATTGTATTTAAAGCTTCTGTCTGCCACTAAGCATAAAAATATTTCCTGAGGAAATGTAGCTGGTTATTATTGTGGGAATAGAGTGGTCACTGAGGTGACATTATGTAGGAACTTTTCAATGTAAATCAATACTGGCAATTCATTTGGGTGGGTATGAAATTTCCAGTGTTAGTCCATTAATGTTGAAAAAGAGTAATGGAAGACAGGATGCAGAAACATAAGCAAAGGGAATGTAATAATAAAAGCAAACAAACTGCTATGTATTAAAATGGGAAGGGAGAACAATCTGGCTAGAAAACTCACATTGCATGACTCACAAAAACGGTAAGCTACCAAAGAAATGTGATGCAGTCAAAACAGATGTGTTCTGAGTTCCCAGATATAAAGATTGTAGGTGCGATCCTTAAGGCAATTCAGACACTTTTCATCCTCCATATACGTTGGTGAGTAGATGCTACAGATGCTTTTAAAACAGAAAGGCAATGGAAAACAAAATAGTTGTCTCCTCATTTGTATCAATATATATATCTTTTTATATAAAAAAAGAAGATGATGGTCACCTTTGATATCGCTGTAGATTATTTTTGGTGTTAAAAGACACTTATGCAAGATAAAATACTTATGCAAGTATTTTCAATTGAAACAATTAGTAGATTTCACCAGCACGAAAAATAAACATTCCACCAAATGAAAGTATCAAGTATCTAGAATACAGAAGAAAGGTACTATAGTAAGAACCAGAGCCTGAAAATAATACCATGTCATTATGTTCCTGAAATCCCTGGTCTGTTTTTTTTTTCTGTTACTTACTGTCACTTCATTGTAGGCAGATCCTCAACATGAGGAGAAAAAACTTTGCTGTGAGGGTGACAGAGCACTGGAACTGGCTGCCCAAAGAGGTTGTGGACTTTTCTCTGGAGACTTTAAAAACCCACATGGATACGTTCCTGTGTGGCATTTCCTAGGTGACTAAAGATGACCTAATCTAAATTATGTCCATCATGGAAAAATACTGATCAAAGTCAATTCTCTTGGGACTCTATGAATACTGATTCTGAGAGGCAGGTCCTTTGGAGTTCCTCAGAATGGCACCTAACAGCAATCCTGCATCTCATGCACTTCACATAGGAAACTGACTTATCTGATTGGGATGAGTACCTAGTTGGCCATTTCTCTTAAATATGGGGGAAAATTCAAATTATATTAGGTTACTATAATTTGATTCTATGTGGTAATTGGGGTATATTGAAACTTCTTTCATGTACTTAGGTATCAAAGTCTAACATCTTAACAAATTAAGCTATAATCTCTGTGTGTGTGCTCAGTTCAGTTTAGAAACCTTGTTAAATCTTTAACTGAGCCTTTGTAATGATTGTAACAGATTGTTGATTACTGATTATGTTGTTACTTTAATTTTGCTACTCATTGTGATAGTATAATAGTGTTAATCAGTCTTGATTTATTACTACTTCAAATCATACCAGACTCAGTTTAAGTACTACACTGAAACCCCTACACTTAAATTCCTTAGTTGAAAACCTTTGACAAAGTCTGGGGTTGGAGTAGATTCCGCCACACCTAGACTCCTCTTTGAGAAGGATTTTAGAAAGCAAGAGGGTCTACTCTGAACTTTGTAACTCTCTGCGGGGCTCTTCCTCACTCTGTTCCTTAATTCCTGTGCAAATAATTCAAACCCATCCTTGACTCAGTCTTCCCTATTCCTACACAAATAATTTTTGGCACACTGTTTTGTGACCATAGAGACTGCAGTTGTGTGAACTACTTTAGTAAGATGTTATCTTGTCTGTGAAGCACAGAAGCCATGGGGTAGCTTTAAGAGAAAATAATTACACAAAACCAAACCAAACCACAACAAAAACCCACAAAAGAAAACAAACAAGCAAACAAATAGCAAACAGTCTCACTGAGAATTGAGTATGTCAGGCATACTCAATTTTCAGTAGGCCTTTGACTGTATTTCTCTCTTTTCAAGGCCTATGACTATGAAACATGAACTAGTAATACCAGTTTCTTTCTATCTTGTTATAGGAACTTGTCACTTCACTGTGCAGCAGTGCCACTTCCTCCTATGATGATGAGCTGTTAAAAAGGATGCTTTGCAGTGTTGCAGTGGTTCAGAGGATTGATGTGTCTTTTCTGTATGGCTTTTGAGGGAAAGTCATGTGGGAACACAGAATAGAGTCTGTGAATGTTCTCATTGTGAGATGATGAATACTTTCCAGCATCATTAAAAATGAGGTGAATGCTATGCAAAGGTATCAGATTAAAAAAAATCTTCTTTAGAGGTCTGCAAATCATTATAGAAGAAAACCTATCTCTTTTATTTCCAAGGTAAATAAAAGATGTAAGTAAATTATTAGGACTGAATAGGTAAAACCAGCTCTGGTTTTAATAATAATAATAATAGTAGTAGTAATAATAATAATAAAAAAAAGTGTTTTCAAAAGTGAAAACTTCTTATATTTTTGTCCATATTTTTTGTTTGAATCTTCCAGGGTTTTTGGAAGTATTTAAATTTTTTTTTACTCAAATCTGATTAATCTATAATTGTCACCTTCATACCAATACACAAATAGCGTTGTTCATGTGTAATTGATTGATGAAACAAGACAAATTTTTATTACTTTGAAACTGCACTTTATGTATACTTGAATAATAGCAGTAGACGTTATTTAAAATGAGGATATGGGCTACCTCAGCATACCTGTATATGCTACGCACTTGCATGCACATGCTCCCTCCTGAGGAAAAATATTGTAGTAAAACCGCCTCAATTTACAGGAGTTTATTAAAAGGGGGTATCTGATCTCCCTCCAAAATTCAGGAAAATGGAATGACAAAAATCATATTCTCTTGAGCCATTTTGTTATATTTGTCTAAATGTTTTTATTTCAAAAACAACTACAAGACTGATATGTCTTCCTTTTGTTTTCTGATGTGCATTGTTTTGTTAGGGATGAATTGCCAGGTATTGTATGTTTGTAACCTTTGCTATGTAATAATTTCTTAATTTTGGACAGACTGTATGATCCTCTAGTAACTTGCCCTGTGAATTTTTTATTACCTTGCTATAACTAAATCGTTATACTACTGCAGTTTGTATTACAAAATTACAAATTCATGCTACTTTGATGTAAAAGACGAATAAGACCTAAAGGACCTAAACCTGCAGCATATAGGTGCTGATTCTGTTACTTCTATATTTTATTTGCCTGATTTTTGGACTACATGATGCTCAGCGGCTTTTTGTTTCATTCTGACTTGAAGCACGTTTGGTATTCATGGCTAAAACCTTCTTCATGACCTTAATGAGTAATCAAATACATACTGGGTGGCCTTGCATTACTTTTACAAGATATATCAGAATATGTTTTCAACCTTCACTATTTGTAGGCCTTACATTATATGCATTGCTCCTTCATTTTTTTGAGAAAAGACTTCAGAAGTAAAGTAGTCTTTTTTTTTTCAACATGCTTTAATAGCATCAGACAAAATCAGATACTAAATGTACATTTTAACAGAAAAATGAGACATATCTTAAAATAAAAAGTCCATGTAAGAAAAAATTACAATGCAAATAGAATGGAAATTAGCAGGAGAGAGAAAGGAAATATGGTAGAATACACATAAAATAAATGTAAAAAGTAGGTCAGAGAGATTTAAAAGAATAGACACTGGCTTTCTGTGATAGGCAGTGCTATAATTTATTTATTTTATTATTTATTTACAAGATAATTCATGCATCAAAGACAGTATAGACTTGTTAAAAAATGGATGGTGAGTAGATTTGCCTGCACTCTAGAAGCTGTGTTTCAAGATCCTTTGAAAATCTCAGTCATAATATTAGCAGCTCAGTTTTGGTCTGCGAAGCAGGAAGACCTTTCAGAGCAATGTGTAGGAAAAAATGAGTTAAACTGACATGGAAGTGGGTTGTTTCCACTTAGCTGCCGTGACCCATGAATCTCTTCGTGATTCTGAGAAGCACTACTGAGTAGTGACAACTGAAGCTACAAATCACAAGAAAGAGAAAAGGGCAGATTCCTTGGTTTCCAGATATTTGCTCCTGTATCAAGGCTAGGGGTGTTACAAACATATTTTGAGGTTGTTTTTTTTTAAATGCTGTTTCACTGGACCCTAGCTCAGCCAAGCACTCTGAGAAGGCATAAATCACTTCAAATGTACGCTTCAGGAGTACATATTTATATGCTAACATTTAAGTGTATGCTTAAATGTTTTTTCTGTCAGGGCTAAGGATTGTGCCTTTATCTGTAGTAGGAAAGAAATACTTCAGATGTAGATAATTGTGAATTTAAGCTCCAATTGTAAGTGTACTAGATGTCTGCCATTTGTACCATTTCATGAATGTTTCCATTTGGAATTTAAGGATGACTCATCTGAAGCTGTGTTAGAAACAAGGTATTTCCAACAGTATTAGAGGCAAATGTTCTATTCCTATACATATTGCTATGTGATTTCAATCATAGTTACCTTCCATATAAATAATTTTAACATTACATTGCTGTTCTTGACTGGTAAATAAAAAATAAGTAATGGAAATAAAAATGGAAAAGGAATAATGGAAAATAGTATGAAGTTTTCCAAAAAATAAAATAATTCCTTTCAATTTTTACATTAACTGTGTTATTTTGAAGAGAAACAGTAGCTCAGATTCAGTAAATGCTATCTGTTTCCTCTTTGGTGTGGCCAAAAATTGCGATAGCAGCACCACAGTTTATCATCAAACCAAACTGCTCTCACAAATATGGTTGCTCACTTAGGATCAACTTGCTGTTAATCTCTTGCTGTTTATTCTCAGAGATGAGGCAAGCAAAGGAATTAACATTCATCTTATTTCCTGCCTAGTGTAAAAGGCAATTGGCATCTTCACGCTGACAGGAACAAAAAAATCCTTCAGGGGGAAAAAAAAGATGGGGAAGACACAAGTAAACAAGCCTGGCCAAAACAGCATCTACCCTGGTATAGTAACTGTCAGATTATGATGGAAAAATGTTTTCAAATCAGACTCATAAATTTAAATGCAACAGCAGTTCTTTTAGATTATATTGTAAGGAAATCCACCCCAATGTCTTCAACCAGCCTGCTAAGCTTAGGTTTACTTTTAAAGGCGTATTTACCAAGAAAGATCTAATACTTAATACTGGTTCAAACAGTAATGGACTTTAGCAACATGTTAAAAACCCCCATGGCTAACAGCAGCTTGGCTTGTTATCAGGAATAGTGAAGCCAGCAGAAGACAGGAAGTTATCACCTCATTTTATTAAGGCACTGGTGAGGCTGCACTTTGAGTACTGTTTAAGTTCTGAGCTGCTTACCACAGGAAAGACATTGAGTTGCTGGAGAAAGTTCAGAGAAAAGAAATAAAGCTGTTGAAGGGTCTGGAGATAATATATTATGAGGAAGTTGAGGGAACTGGGTTTTTTTAGCCTGGAGAAAAGGGGGCTGAGGGAAAACCTTATCACTCTCTACAAGTACCTAAAAGGAGGTTGTAACTAGGTGGGTGTTGGTCTCTTCTCCCTAATAATAAGGACAGGAGGAAAAGGTCTCAAGTATCACAGCGGGCGGCTTAAATTAGATATTTAAATTTAAATTAGATATATATTTAAATATATAAGTTAGATATATATTTAAATTAGATATATAAAAACAATATCTTCATTGAAATAATTATTAAGCACTGGAACAGACTGCCCAGGGAGGTGGCTGAACCACCACCCCTGGAGGTGCTTAAAAGACACGTAGATGACGTGATTAGGAATAGGATGTAACACTAGACTTGGTAGAGTTAGGTTAATGGTTGGACTGTACTTAAACAGAATCTTTGATTCTTTTTCAGACTGTACCATTTTGTGATTCTGGAATTCTATGGTGCACTGCCAGGAACACCTATTGTCCTGGGTCATCTGGCAGCAACAGTCAATCATACAAAAAATTTTGAATGCAGGTCAGAGTTGTGCCACCTCCTGGCTCCACCAGCACCTGTGTGAATCAAACAATTGTTTATACCTTACCAGGAAAACAGGGACAGCACCTTGCTTCTCATGACAGTGTTACAGGTCAGGGGACTGGGTGTGAGGAGACAGTGTAGCAAGTGTGCTAGTGCTGTCAATACTTTTCAAAGGCAGGATGTTGGGAGACAGGGTGTCATCATGTTGGAACTTAAAGAAATTAGTACAATATTCACATGTGCTTCATGACTTTTCAGAAATGGGTAACTAATTTCATGATTTATCTTCAGAGCTATATGTAAAATCTTTGGAGATTCAAGTCTTGCAGACCAGAGCTGGTCTTTCAAGATACAGAATTAAAGCTACTTATTTTATGTCATTTATTGTCATTTTACTTCAATCATTGGATTAGTATTATGATTAGCTTGGCTTGGATTGGATTGGTAATCACTGGTAAGGAAAATATTTTTCATTATTTAGAGAAGAGAGACTGTCTACCTTATGCCTTCTTCTTACTTCTTGTGAAAACAATCAATCAAACAAACAAAACCCACCAAAACATTAAGGTTACATTCTTTGCTCTCCAAGGAATGCTGTTTTAACTGACTTGTCTTCCACAAAACAAAGGGAGTTGCTCTCTTTATTAAAGAATCTTCATTTAGATTTCTCATTATAAGCTTGTTTATTCCAGCAGGATGCAATCACTACTGTTGCAAATATATTGCTATTGTTTAAGATGACTTATCTTCACATAGTCTACCCTTTCAATAATTTTAAAGTATTAATTAAATCTAATAGATATTGAACTTCACTGTTTCCCTCATTAATTTCTCAGAGAACAGCCTATCGCATTTTTCATTAAGAATAATTAGTTTAGAACATTTCTTCTATGATTACTGTGTTATTTTTTCCAGATTTTCAACACACTTTTGTTCTTTGTGCAAATGTGCATCTCTTTCTCACCATAGAAGTTTTTCTACTGTTTGGTATTTTCTATACCACATACTACAGATTTGTTTTTCCACTACGTCTTGCACCCTGTATATTATGACTATTAATATATAAAATCAATATCTTCTGTTGTTTTGGGTTCCTCACAGTTGTCAGAAAAGCTTCCTTAAGAGTACTTATTTCTAACATACCCTTTCCTCACTTCTGCTCCATGTTTATCATATCAACATTTGTAATTATCCACTAATAGCTGACAAGGTAGAACAACAACTTTAATTTAGTGAAAAATGCAACATCCCTCCACCTTCTAATTTAAGATTCAAACGGATGATTGAGGAAGACCAAGCAGTAAGTTTGGAGGTTTTTTTTTATTTTTAAATTTAAAAAAAAACTTTTTCTTGAGAAAGTATTTTAATTTTTATAGTTTACATGAATGAAAAATAGAAATAATACATTTTAACTTATTATTTCAAAGACTGGGATATCTCCATCCTAAGAAATGCAAATGCTTTTCAACTACATTTTGAAATATGATTGTTTAGGCTTATAATTTAAAAAAAAGATTGCAACCTGTCATCTATTCAGAAGCATAATAAAGACAACTGAATTTTTAATCTCAGTAGTGAACTATAATAAATAATTTTTTTAAAAAGCGCTCAAGCAGAAAATCTGTAAATGTCTTAATTTTTAAAATTCCTCACTTCAGTCAAGCATTTATTTTAGTGGTGCCTTAAAAAATGAAATTTGATTTTTTTTTTCTTTGCCTAAAATTCATCCCACAGACACAGAGAGAATATTTTTCACCTTTCTAGTACTTTGAAGACTAGTGATACTTTCTTTTCTGATTATTTGTAGTTGGTACATAGTCCTAACCTTCACTGAATAATTGTGATAAATTATTTCTAGTCAAACATTAGAAATAAGAAAAAGCGATACGCTAGTTTAAGGTCTCTGTATCAGTTAATGAAATTTAAAAAAAAAAAAAAAGTGTCCCTCAATAGTTAAATTATTTGGCAATCTGCAAAAAATTAGACTCATTGTATAACAAATATAAAATGAATTTTACTTCTCTGTGTTTGAGTAATTATGGCTTTGAAGTGGTTTCAGTTTGTAGTGTTTAAGAATCCGAAATCTGTAAAAATTTCTTGATATTACTGCTGAAAAAAAAAAGTAGTTTTCAATGTAGTACCCACAAAGAAAGTAATGTAGATAATTGCTGTTAAGGAGAAATTTAAAAAGAAAAGAAATAATTGTGGCTTTATTGACTTTAATAGTCCAAGACAAAAACCAAAATACAACTCTTACAGTGACTTAAAAGCAAGCATGCAATGAAAGAGAAGTATGTTATAAATGAAAATTTACTGATGCTTGCATTTTTATCTTTCAGTTTTATGTGTTGATATCTGAACTAATGTTTAGATATTCATTTAAATTCTTGCTATTTTTTTCTGCACACATTTTTATCTTTTTTTATTTTTATATATATGTTTCATTCTATTCTTGCAGCATGAGATTCCTTAGATAACTTGAGATAACGAAAAGTTTGCAATATCCTTAACTCTTGAAGATTAAATATTAAGTTCTGGGAAGTTGAAGATATAGTTAGATTATACTGAGTAGATAAAAAATCAAGATAAAAAAACCCCATAAAGATCATTTTTAAAAATACATTTTCAATACTCAAAACTTTGGTTTTCCTGACCAGTCAGAACAAGCTGAAGGTTTTAATAATGAAATATTGATTGTTGCCTGTCCTATGACAGTGGCATTGCTTAAGGCAGTGTAAATAAGCAGCAGCTCAAGGGCCAGATTCACCAATATTGAAACAGAGATGTCACAGCAATTGATCTGGGACTCATTAGGGTGCAGACTAAACATTACTGTGCAATTGTGCTAGTGAGATGGATTACCATTTGCAGATGGAACATGCAGAAAGATTTTACCATCTTTTCCTGAGAGACATATGCAGTTTTCCAACAATAGGGAGATTTGTGGGCACACAAATCAAGTTTATTATGGAAAGGATATTTGTCATTGAGCTCTGAGTTGCTTTTACAGACTCTTTGATGACAAACCCAGAAGCAAGATCAAGGCAACATGGCTGCAATTTCAATCTGCCAAGCTAGAAATTGTAGCACAAAGACATTGGAACATTTGAGGAGACTTTGCTCCTTTCTGTAATAATTACTAGGACAGTGTTTCTGTGTCATGAAGACACTCAAAAATTTATAGTGTAAGGTAATTCCTGAACGGCCAAAGGTTATTAAGGAAAGTTAGGCTCATTAATTTATACCTGCTGATTAGACAAAATGAAAATGTTCCTAGGCTACTCTGGTGGGATATAGGGATGCATAGTTTAAAATATTGCAAACAGGTTCTCTAAGAATCCTGTTAGACTGTGGAAATCTTGAAGACTAGCTGAAAGACAGAGACTGTAGGACAGTCTCGGTGAACGAAAGAATTATCTATCAGGCTGGCCCTACAGCTTGTACACAAGGTTTATCAGGTTACTCCTTAAATTTTATTTTTCATGAACAGTATGAAGCCTTGATATCATCACTGATGCAAGTATTACTGCATTCAGACTACTCCTAAGTTTGCTGCATTTTCATGCTTTGTTTTTTTTTCTTTCTGGTAGACTATATATCCTTGTGAATATGCCATAGATGACCTCAGAGTGTTCTTTATTGAATCTTTGACTACAGAAGACGATACATTCCCAAAGGATAACAGGTAATAGCCTGCCTGCTGTTGAAGCTATGCACCTCTACAAGCAAGCCCTATTTTAGACAAGAATGTTCAAATCTACTACTCTGAAACTGGTACAAAATATTCAATAATTAATTTCTGTTCAATCCTCATGGTTTCAGAGTTTTTTCGTCTTTCACTTAAACTATGGTAACAAGTCTCATGATGACTAATTTGGACTAATTACTTCTTAGAACAAATTGGAGAGGGTGAAATGGGAGAGGGAAATTAAAAAAATCCTTTCTGTAGAATATGTGAGTGGGTGTATTGTGCCTGAGCAGCTGTGTTGCTAAGTACTTTCAATGCTCCCTGCGATCTTACAATCCTAAATATTCTCAACAAAATACCCATAAATGTAATTTGAAACTTACGCTTTTGCATTTAGGATTAATACATGGTGCTCTCAGTGTTTCGTCAAAAAATCACACAATTTAAGCACTACTTTGTATTAATGGAATGCAATAATATTCCTAAATAAATAAATAAATAAATAAAAACAGAAAAAGTTAATGATTTGATGATAGCCAATACAGTGATTTTTCCAATTGATTTTTTCATAGAAAAGCTAATCACACACTTCAAAGACTTCCTATTAAACTGTTTTTCCCAATTTGTATTAAAATCAACTGCTTTTTTAGTCCCTGCTGCTGATACAATATATACACACAAATATATATGTATATGTATTTATGAAAGCAGCATCACTCTCCAGTTGAATGTCTGGCTAATTGACAAGATTCATCAAAAGATTATAAATCATGTACAGGCACATAAAATTTGTGCAACATTATCAAATTCAGACACTACTTTTTCTCTGTTCTTCAAATATTTTTAAAATAAACATTTTCCTTTGAAAAGTATTCTTTTTTTCTTTGTATCTTCCCAATCTTCAGGGTATTTTTATTCCATATTGAATTACTTGATGTGAAAACTAACTATTTTTAAAGAGGTTTGCAAAGCCTTGCAAGTCTTGTAAAAAGTCTGGGTTATCTTTAACAAGAAAAAGTGTCACTGTAGTTACTTAGAGTGACTATCTACTGCAGTGGAACACAGGTTCAAGAACATATGTGAAAAATCATCCTACATGATTGAAAAGTTGCAAAAAATTTATTGCAAAATAATTTCTTCCTATAGTTAACCCTCAGTATCACTCCAAAAAAAGATTCTTCTCTACAGGTTATGTTCATGTATACTTGGTGTTAATTATAATCTTTAAGGACCACTATTGTATTGCATGTTTCCTGCCATTTTTTCATACTCTCTTCTATTTGAATGTTCCTTTTTAAAGCAGTGTTTGACTTTATAATAACAATATTTACTTAATGTATACATGTATGTGTTCTACAGCTAAGCTTTAATTATTTTCAAGGCTAGTTTTTTGAAAATAATCACTGCCAGTGTGTTGTTAAGAGGAAAATACTGAGCCACTGATAAAGCAGTTAAATGTTTTGCAGTATATATGAAAATCTGATTCTGTAGAACCAAATCAAGAACTTAGAAGATATTATTAAGTCAAGATCCTTTCTTACTTTGAGCTGCAAACAGTAGTGGCTAAAAGTACAGTATTTATGAAAATATCTAAAGAGGGGAATGCTTTAAAAAGCACTTGGAAAACTCTTAATCTGTTTTCATGGGCAGACCTAGTACAGTCTTCTGGAAATAATAACAAGGCAGATCAGATTTCTACAGAGGTTTTTTTGATTTTTTTTTTTTTTTTTTTTGGCAATGAGGGACAAGAGAGACATTTTAGATTTTCAGGAGTTTTATTTTTCCAACATGTTATAAGACAAAAAAAAAAAAAAAAAAGAAAAAAACATCTGTGAGCATCTTGATCATAATCTTTCTCAGAACAGTCACTTCTGAAAATTGATTTACCCTTCAGATTCTGATATTCCACAATTTAAACTGGATAAAATGAAAATGCTTGGAAATTAATTTTCTGGGAGAGATTTGGTTTTTTGTTTATTTGGGAGTGGTGTTGGTTTTTTTGGTTTATTTGTCTGGGTTTGATTTTTGCTTCTGGATTGTTTTTAGTTTTTTTTTTCTTTTGTTTTAAATTAAAAAATGTATTCTCAGAGTCACAGTAGTCCTGTAGTCCTCCTTAACCAGTTTGTCTTTTCATTGTCCGAGGAGCTTGTCTAGTCAGCTCTCTTCTGGAGGCAGCACTGAAGAAAAGGACAAAAGTTCTGGATCTGATGTCCAGTTTTCCAGTTTTAGCAATAAATAGATAAGGGAAAACAGAATAGGAAAAACGGAATTTTCTCTTGTTCCCTGTTAGGACTGTGATCAGCTTTATCTGCCATTAACTCAACTCCCTTGTTAGGAGTCTTGCTGGAATCTGCACCAAGCTGAACAGAAGTTTTCTCTATGCCTTCTTTCTCTCAAATAAGCAATTCGTAAGAGTCAGGCATTCTAGCTTCCAGTAACAGAGGATGCTAGGTGAATTAGTCACTACATCTTCCATCTGTACATCCTGCATTCCTGTTTCTGTGCCAGATACTTTTGTAATGGAGAAAGAATAACAGTTCCATGATTCTATATTTCATTTTGCCCTGAGCAGTGAAGTAAACAGACTCCTTTAATTGCATGAAAGAAAGCAAAATACTCAAGCAGTTTCTTTCCATTGTAAAGTACATTTACACTAAAAAGAATAAACAAACAAACAAAACCCTACCCAAAAATACAAAAAAAAACCCAAAACCCAGTCAAACAACAAAAAAAACCCTCAAAACCCAGCCAAACAACAAAAAAAAGCCCTCCAACCTGAAGAAAATCCACCCCCTCCTTCTGAAAAAAACAAACAACACAAAACTGGAAATAGGAGACATGACTTTTTTTTACTTGATACTGGCATGTTTTCAGCTGTTTTCCTTAGCCTCTCCTCTTAAGGGACTGATGACTCTGCCAGTATGGTAATAGACTACTTGATTCTGCCTAAACCCACAAGAAACAACAGAATTCGTTTTACCCATACGTGATTTTCTTCTTCTACCTGCACATAGAAGAAGCAGTATTTCTCCACGTTTGCAGTACATTCATCAATTTCCACAAAGAATCACTTAAGTAGGGAGTATATGTTTTTTCAAGTGCTGTCAGCAGGACCAGTGCCCTGATGGTGTGAGCATGTGGGATACACGCATAAGAAGACACGTCCAGCTAAATTTGCAATCTAAATGTACAGATAACACCTTGGCTTATTTTTTTTCTCCTCAAAATATTTTTCCATGGAAGGTAGGAGGGATTAAGAATACCAAGATGAGTTATTTAATCAAGGCCACAATATGGGACAATGGAAAAGCTAAGAAAGAATCAGCTAACTAAGCTTGTTGAGTATCATTAAATTAAAACCCATAACTGAGCTCATACCTCAGGTCCTGCCTAATACAGGATCTGTAATTTTGTCTGATCATTGTGGGAGGAAATGTGTAGGAAGAGAACACCATTGCAATCTTTTTATCTTTTCCGATAGCAGTGCCAGTCAGAGTCTGGCCCAGGGCCTATTCTGAGGGAAGAACAGTCTTGGGATCTGGTTTGCTAAAATCATTAGCCTTCTTGGCCATAGTTCTATACATATCCGTAAAATAACACAGATGAAAGTACTGTAGAACTTTTCCCTAGGACCCCGTGGGACTATTTTGAGGCATTTTAAAGTTACATAATGAAAATGCTAGAGAGAAAACAGATGCATCGTGAACAAGAAGGCAATAGCGCTCTGTCAGCAGGAATCAAGGGACAAATTTGTGCTGGTTTTCCATTTTTACTGGGTAACTAAAGCAATAAGATGCATATGAGAGAACAGAGCCCTAAAAGCAGACTCAGTACTGGATTACAGCTACCTTGGACTTTCATGGACTTCATATGCTGTTGTAATCCACAGTTTGCCTGGCATGGTGCAGAGGATATGTAGGTTTGTAATTAATGGCTATATGTGCTTTGGTTACCAATAACAGCCCTAGGTACCCGAAGGGGTTTTGTGGTTTGAACTTATGAACTATATGTATTTATCTCTTGTGAAAGGCCTTTGGGGCTTATTCCTCCCTTTTTTTGGTAAGTCACACCATGGAATGGATGAACAAATAGAAATTTATTATTGAACCAATCAGGGCTTCAGGATCTACAGGAAAGTATGTGTGTTCATATGGGAGCATATACAAGAAATATGTTATTACACATTTTATTAATATACAGTTTTATATTTTTACTTATGTATAAAAGAATGTCACACGGAACTAAATAGAGGAAAAATGAAGGCTTTTTAACACACACAGGTGTGTGCAGAGTCTAAGGAAAGGAATACAGATGGTTTTAAAGTAACAACATGATGACATGAAAATGAGAGTTAGAAAGAAAGAAAAAGAAATGAAGAAAGGAATGAAGAAAGGAAGGGAGGAAGGGAGGAAGGGAGGAAGGGAGGAAGGGAGGAAGGAAGGGAGGAAGGAAGGGAGGAAGGAAGGAAGGAAGGAAGGAAGGAAGGAAGGAAGGAAGGAAGGAAGGAAGGAAGGAAGGAAGGAAGGAAGGAAGGAAGGAAGGAAGGAAGGAAGGAAGGAAGGAAGGAAGGAAGGAAGGAAGGAAGGAAGGAAGGAAGGAAGGAAGGAAGGAAGGAAGGAAGGAAGGAAGGAAGGAAGGAAGGAAGGAAGGAAGGAAGGAAGGAAGGAAGGAAGGAAGGAAGGAAGGAAGGAAGGAAGGAAGGAAGAAGGAAGGAAGGAAGGAAGGAAGGAAGAAGGAAGAAGAAAGAAAGAAAGAAAGAAATAAAGAAAGAAAGAAAGAAAGAAAGAAAGAAAGAAAGAAAGAAAGAAAGAAAGAAAGAAAGAAAGAAAGAAAGAAAGAAAGAAAGAAAGAAAGAAAGAAAGAAAGAAAGAAAGAAGGAAGGAAAAGAATCCTTGTCTAAATCCATGTATTAAATAAATTGATCCTGTGTGACAGTAGCATACCATACAGTCCTGTTTCTTCCTCTTATTTCCTCCTCTGATTTCATAAAGGGTTTGACCTCACTAGTGCATAAAGCTCCCTCCACCTTTGCCTTCTCTCCATTCTGTCTTGATGGTTTTTGACCTTGACTCAAACTATGCTTCCCTCAAGGACTATGGCAATAAGATTTGTTAGAAAAGGGAATGAAAAAGCTTTTGTGGAAAAAACAAAAACCAAAAAACACAACAGCTGGAACAGACTGCTGCAATGTATCTCAACTCATTTCACTAAAGGTCTTACAGTTTATATTTTCTTAATTCTTCTTCCCCATTCATCACATTGTTGCATCTGTGCTTCTTATGCTGAGCTGTGTTGTCACCTGTTGGTGGAAGATAAATTCATATATATGGATCTGTGTTAACTGTTGAGCAATTCATAAATCCTAGTAGGTTCACAGTGCAATCTGATATCAGAATAAATCTCAAATTGGTGAAGAAATAAGCTGTATAATAATTCCACCTTTTGTTTGTGTTAGACAAACTGAAAGACTGGATACTTATTTTTCTTTGACAAAATGATACAAAGAAAGGATATTTTAAACTCAGAGGTTTTTATTCTTTGAGTTACCAAAAATTAAGATATTTAGAATGCCTCCAGCCAAAGAGGTAAAAAATAATAAAAAAATAACGGAATCATCAAGATTGAAGCCTGTGGCATTATATAAAACCATTTTTTTCTTCAGCTCACCTGTTCAGGTTTTTTAACACTTTTATTTTAGTTTTAATTATTAAAAGATTTTGAATAGCCAGTTACAATTTGAGACCTTTAATGAGCCTTTCACATAACTCTCTTTAAGCTTGTATTTTTATTTTTCTCAACCTTCTTTCCTGTGTAGTTCTAATTTTTACCTTCTCATATCCAAGAGCAGCAGCACAAGTGAACTATGTAAAATAAAGTACGTCCATTTCTTGACACTCAAGAAAGCTAGTAGTCCTGATCTCTGTTACATAAACAGATCTGGAGACACTCAGTTTAAATGCAGATAGTTGACAGTTCACCAAGTCTGAGTAAAAAATATACACTTTCCTTTTAGCAACACAAGAAACTGGAGGTCTTTTCTTGAGAGTGGGCTACAACACTGAGTTATGAAAGACCTTTATAATTAAAAAAAGCATACCCAGCAATTTTAAGAAATGAAAGTCTAGTACATGCTTCAAGTAAAACAAATTTTCATTTTGGCTATGGTAAGAAAAGTTCTTTTTTATATTCATACAGACTGAAAGGGAAGAGGATGCAACTAAGAGATGTTCTTCTTAGAGGGAAAATAAAGAGAGTGTTTGGCCTTGGTTTAAGGTGATATAGTACTTCACATCATAACAAAAGCATGAATGACTTTAAAGATTTCTTTTTTGCCAGATACTTGGCCTCCTTCTCCATTTTTGCAGATGGGTGAGTTGGAAAAACTCAATGTAAAAAAAGTCAGTGTAGTTGCACTAGTTTTTTTAAAAAGGTATTACAGTAAGCTTCGCTGTAAATAAAATTTATTTTGTAATCTTTTTAAGCAAACTTTTTTTTTAAATTTCAGTTGAATTGTGATTTTCTTTACATCTAGTGTATTTAGTGTGTATGTTTATAGTTAACAAACATGCTTGTTTATAGCAGTCAAAATATCTTGTTTTTAAAAGATAAGGTTCAGGAGATTTTCGTAAGTTCGTGAAATTTTAACAGTTTCTTAACAAAACCTTTTCTTGTTGTTTTCATATAAAATTCATACTTATTTTAACCAATCAATTTAATAAATTTATTAATTTATTAATTATCAATTACATTTTTCAAACCTGAGCATATCTCCTGTCAGTACCTGGAAGAATACGTATGCTGCATAACCACGAGACAGTTTGCTAAATTTTTGTTCAACTATTTTTTTTCTTGAGACATTGACCAGAAAGAAAACCTAGGCACAGGAGACTGTTTCAGGTATAAATGAGGTACCTAAAATGGATTATTTAGCATGATCCCTTTCACCTGGGATCTTTTTGTAGGAAGAGGAAAATAAAATCTTGTAGTATCCTTGAAAAATCTTAAAATCCCCAGTAGGGGTGATGCAACTACATCATATTAATTATCTTTATACATACATCGATAAGTGCTGGTTGTGTACTCTAATATCCCTGAATTCAAGTGCAAGCATTGTCAGCTTCTCAAATAACTATATTGATTTTGGTTTCCTTCCTTGGATTTGAAGCTAATAGTCTGAATTGAGCAAATGGACTTAAATCAATTTCCTGAAGCTGTTGTGGATCGGGAAAACATTTTTGTTGTATCAGACTGATTTGCTCTCTAATACATCTGAAGCTGTTGGAATCAGTGGGAATCTTTAGAGTACATCCAGGAAAGAATTCATTTTATGGTAACACAACTTCTAATTCCACATTAATGGCACAGTTTAATACTTCTATTGTAGAACTCTGCAAAGGAAGTAAACCTTGCACCCAGACTAGAAGCTACAGGATGAGGTCTACATCTATCTATTACTGAAATGTCTTGGTGGGTGACATCTCTTTGCAGTACACATTTCCTTCCCAGCGTGTAGAAGACAAACAGAAGTTTGTGGTCCTCAGTACAGGAGTGGGTCGACACACCATACTCCTCACATCTACTGAGGAAATAAGCCTTTCACGAGCATATGTTTATCTTGAATATATTGATCATTTCCTGCTGTGTATGGCACCATGTTGACTCCTGAATGAGGCATTTCAAGGACAAAAGAATTCACAGTTGTATTATGTAAGAATTTAGGGTAAAAACAGTGTCAAATCTGACTGAAACAGCAGGGAAATCTAAATAGGTTTTATGCAATTAATTGCAATCTGCTGGAGAAATTCCATCCTGTGTAACACCCATATTTGATAGAAAAGAGTCCTAGGTCTTCTGGCAGACAAATTCCAAGATAACTAACTGCCTGTCTAAGCACAGCACCTCACTGTAATGTTTGATGCCATTAGTTCATTACTATCACACAGAGAACAAAACCAAGTACTTAATCATCATTGCCATTTCCTCTGTCATCTTAACAGTGATTTGCCAGCCAAATAACTGACCTAGTGCATCTAAGACCATGGCCTTAGTTCTAGGTATCAGACCTGAGTTCTGCTAGGGAAACACTGAAAATATCTGGGCACTAGGCATTGTGGTAGGTTGAACTTTTACATAAGTACTTTTCAAATTTTCACTTGTAACTTATTCTTAAAAACATATGGGAAAAATTAATGAACAACACTGCTAGAGAGACATTTTCTTATTGTTTGGCATCCTATACCACGAACACTCTTTAATGGTGCTGAAAATAGATGTTTTAGGAAACAAAAACAATTCTGCAAGTGATATTTTAAGATTAGCTACAGTACCTCCCAAATTTTACACTGTTTTGTTGCTTTTTTTTTTTCCTGTACAACTGTTGTAAATAATCCCATATAATCAGATTTTGGAGAATGGTAAAGAAGAGAGGCATATCTGTTGCCTTCACATATTTTTTTTTTTCCACTGTTTTTTTGTGGTTTTATTTTCCTTGTTTTAAAAGTATATAAATTGCTTCTCTGTGGGAAAAATATTATCTGGTGCTGGAAACATTTCTTTTGTGTTTCTTTCCTGCTAAGAGCAGATTGCATGTTACAGTAAAATCAAAGGAGTTATTATTAAAAAAGTACAAAATAAGCAATTCTGATAACAAACAGATGTGTAAATGTTTAATACTGTGCATTGTTACATTCTACAGCAGAAACTAAGGTTGTATAGTCCTGTTGCAGTGCCCTAGATTCCCTTGCCTTTGTTCTAGCCATGCATCATTTAGAGCTCTCTTGGGTGATGCTGTAATACTGAGGAAATAAGAGAGTGAAAAGGGGAGGGGGGGCGAGAGGGTGGGGGGAAGGGAATGATTTCCTATAATAAGAAACATAGGAACTGGTGTCACATGGCATATTTCACCTGAATGTGTTACATACAAAAGTACAAGGCTGAGATAAAGCAATATGCAGCATTTTGACAAACTAGCAAAGTCTTCTCAAGCAAAAGCAGGTCATATGTTGTTTTTTTTTTAAGATAATTCAAATCTCATAGTGTATGGAAAAGCAACATGCATAGGTATTTTTAGGATGTTGCCATTTTGAGGTATTTTCAGCATTGCCTTTTCTAACCTTTCCTTTTCCATATATAACTGGGGGACCCTCTTTCCCACTGAAACAGGACCTTGCCTCAAATAATTTATTTATGTTGTTGCTTTGTATCTTCAATGCTTAGATTGCCCAGCACTTGAAGATGGGATGTCTGAAACCAGAATTCCACATCTTCAGAATGTTGTTTGTGATATGGGCCAATGGGGTAGGTATTTCTCTTAAGTATACTGAACAACATAAAATTACCTGGATTTAATACTAATAGTATTACTTACTAAGTGAGAATTAGTTTAATATCATCTCAATATTATTGCAGATATCAGAAAAGATGATGTGGTCAACTATTACAATAATGTATCTGGTAACATTTAGTTATCATTCTGTATAGTTTTCTCAGTTGCCACAATAGATACATTTAGTCTACGTATTTGTTAGTATAAATATTATCAGTAAACAAACAGACTAATGGGAAAAATAGCTTAAATATCTCATGTATTGCTAAAAGATATGAGATAGATCCCAGTTTATGGGAAGAACTCTTTAATGATTGTTTCTTTTGTAAAGAGTATAAGTCAAAGAACAGAAATACTAGCCAAAACTTTCCTGATTCTGAAGACCACTGCATCTTGTGGGATAATGAAATGAAAATAGCAACATTAAAAGACAGAGGGCACTGCAGCAGCATAAAACCACAACAGAAAGTTGCTACTGTAATGCACAGAATTACAAAAGTGTCTCCTTTACCCATGCTTCCTGTCTGACCAAAATGATATCTTGTTTTTTACCATTTTCTTACCAAACTTTTCTTTATGAGGCCAGATTTATCTTGGCTTCCTGTTAAGCAGAAAAAACAATTTGCACTGTGTGAAACTTTTCAGGTTATTATGCTCAATTCTCTTTTCAAAACTGATACACCAAAGTGCTGTGACAATTGCCTGACCAAAAGTGAATGTCACCTATTAGAATGAGAGGTAGAGGGATGCTGTTACAGATGTATTCAAAACCATAGAAGTTATTAACTAAATTCTCTGTTAAGTAATGTTTTCTCTTGTTGTCAGCACATATAATAATTAATATTTTATATTAATAGATATTATTAATATTAATATTTATATTTATTTTATATTAATGGATTAATATGCAAACAGGAGTCAAATTTAGTGTATAATAAATTATGGTCAATTTCATGTTCCTAACCTCACCCTAAATTAGACAGATGACATCAGAGAGGTGATGTCACTTCCAAGTGCCAGATTGTTCTGTTTATAACAGCTGAAGATGTCTACTCACAAAATATACAAGACACATAAAGAACTAACAACATGTTTTTCTTCATGACTACTGCAGAACTGAAGAAAAGAAGCAGGAAAAAAAAAGATTATACATATATATATATATTTATATATATCTCTTCCCATTTTCTTTTTGCATTTTAAGTAGGAATATGGTACTGATCATTGACTTACATGATTCAGTGAGTCTTGCATAGCCTCTGCTGCCCCTGTATAGGAAGGAGTTAGGCATCCTGCTCCAAGAGCATATAGTTCTCCAAGAACTACAAAACAAAAGGATACATTTTGCCAATTTTACAAGTTTTAATATTCAAATAAAATTAGTTCATATACATAATATTTTAAAAAGTAATCCCTTATGACAACTTAGTAACACTGTCCTGTTTCCATGGTGCAAAAAGACAACAAGAGCAAAGAGGTTGATTTTGTGCATATCTGTTTACGTTAATAAACCCTAAACATTAAAATAAGTCTTGTAAGTCTCTTGTAAAGATAAGTTAAAGAAGGATATTGTAGTTTTGTAGAATAATGTTGCTAATTTTTGTAATATCTGCTTTCCGGAAGTTATTGGTGACCATTACACTAAACATTCAGAAACTAGTCAGGATTTAGGAAAAATACATTCAAAACTTGAAATTATTTTCTAGTTTGGGGAGAAGCAAAGCATTGGGTTCCATCTGCATTGCATGAGAAACAAGACAACATACTTTGGAATATGAATCATGTAGACATCTACAAAGACCTCTTCTGGCACGATTATCTGTATTAGAGGAAAAAATTATTAAAACTAATTAATGAAAATATAGCTTTTAGATGTTTGATCTGCCATTCAGGTACACTTCTACTAGCCTAAGAATCAAGGAAAATCAATTCATACCAAAAGCCCTGACTAGGGTCTGACTAGGAACCTACTTTAAATAATGTAGAATTCCTTAGTGAGAAGGAATATACACACACATAAGTATCAGAAGGGGAAATTAATAAAAGCTATAGAAATTGGGAACTTCTTTTTTCTCTTATATTCTTCCTTTCATGGCATGAAGCAGATTAAAATTGACACCCAGCTTGTAAGTATCTGACTGTTTTCACAGTTAGTGACCTGTATGTAGCTTTTGGGTAAATGCAAGCTTGGAATGTGGTGGTACAATTATAAGTCTTCTTTAAAAAATGGCATGGGAAATTTAGTCCAGTATTTCTGAAGAATAATGTAAAGACTAACAAGAGGTATGAGATATTTTGTGGGATTTTATCACAGGAACAAAGAAAACCTACAAGTTGTCAAACTGCCTTAATGACAGCTACTCCAGGATGGAGCTCACGCTCTGCTATGATATTCTATGACTAATACTCCTTAGGAAGCATAGGTGAAGAAACAGGAATGTTTCTATAATTTTAAAAATATATATTATATATATATAATATACATATATATATACATAAGCCTTTATATTGCAACTGATATTTTATGTATGACTTCACACGTAGTCTGGGCTCTGTTACAGTTACAGTCTTGTAAGAGGCATCTTAGACTATAAGAATGTGATAAATATTAAGAAGGTATACAAGAGTTCCCTCCAAAGGTCGAGGACAAGATCCAGGCAGGACATGCTCTTTGTTGGTTTTTTTTTAACTAAAGTTTAAAGAGACATCCATGTCTCCACATAGCCCGAAAATTTGTGGTTTCTGCCTGTGTGTGCCTAGAAATCCCCTATGATGGTTGAGACTCAGGTGTATCTAGTTTCTATATCGGGTAGTTAGAGATGTTTGCAGGTGACAGAAAGCATATTGGGGTCAATGTTGTGTTACCCAGAAATACAGGAACTATTTCATGTAGTCTTAATGGTGTAAGTAGAGATCCACTCATTCCTGCCCCTGCTCCTAGTAAGAATCTGACCAAGCTGACAGAAAGTAAGACTTCACGTACTATTCTTCATTACAACCTGTTTCTTTCCTTATTCTCTGCAAAAACTTGACCTCGACATACTTCAAGTGTGCAGGACATGTAGAACTGTATTTATAAAAATACATAATTACTCTAAGCTTTCTCTTGAATCTCAGCATATTTGGATATGAAAACATTAATATAACATGTTATCACAGAAAGCATGGTTAAGGACAGTATTAAAATTATCCATAGAGTACAAATAAGACTGGAGAAATTATAACAATACTAATAAGAGACTAAATGAAGGAAGTTTAATCAAGAATTTATCAGGAAGATATATCTATACAAAATAGTAAAATATTTCAGTAAACTCATTTCTAAACCTGACTGTGTATAATAACACATGTTATTGTAGAAGAATTCTTCTTAAACATATATATATATATATATGTATGTATTTAGGATATATATATATATGTATGTATTTAGGATATACTGTTTTCTAGTTATGGCCTGAGAGACCTGGTGAGAAACAGTGTAACAGAAGAAAATTAAAATATAATACCAAGAGGTGTACATTTGTATTTTAGAGGTAGTTAGAGGGATCAGTGTAGGCATGAGGGTCTAGGTACTATTCATAAACATAACTGAGAAAAGACCCAAGACTTTGTAGAGCTTGTCAAATTACATCACTGCTCTGAATTAACTTGAGTTATTTCTCATTTTACTGAAAATCTTGCCAGCCAAGAGGCAATTAATTAAGCTAATTAATTAACCTAATTACCTCTTAACTGGACTTGGATAAGTCTAAAAGAGACACTTGTGGTCTCTAACACAACTAGAGTTGCTTTTAGGTTTCAAGGCTTTTGTGGTCTGGCTGTGAGCCATAGCTGTCTTCTTTTCTAATTCCTCAGCCCTCTCTTCATGCAGAAAGTTGAACTGCTTCTGAGTCTCCATCCAGAGTGTTCTTCCTAGCTCATCATGCTATTTTTTAATATTTTTTTTTTAATTTTTATTTTCCACATGGTATTCAAAGGACTTCCTTCAAAGTAGCTGGTGCCCTGGCACTCTGTGCCAGCTAGAAGCTTATTAGGTCTATACATTCATATTTATGATGCCTGCTCTAAGACTACTTTCTCCCTGTAATTCTGCACCCAAGTGTCATGTCCCTCCTTGCAAATATGTTTAGCTCATCTAATTTTTCCAGTTTTCTCTGCAGGCATATCATATTTGTTTTCTCCAAGTTACTATTGTCACATCTGAGCTTTTAGGCTGACCTATATATTCTAGTGATTAGGGAATTGCCTTGAACCATGCAAATTAAGTTCTATATTTTTTACTTAGTTTTACAATTTTACCTGGTCAGAAGGAAATTTTTTTTCATTTTGCAAGTCCAACAGAGAAAGTTGCAACTAAAAATTTCCTATCTGTCCTCAAAGATGATTTGAAATAAAATAAATTAAATATGTAGAGTTCATACCAAGTACACAGGTTGGGCCAATTACCTCAGTCTCATTATCTATGTAACAATATTTCCCAGAGATCACAGTGTGAGAATATGGCTAATACATGTGAAATATTATGTAGGAATATTTCTATGAGTTTCTGAAGACTTAAATTTCCTTGCCTGAATTTCCTTACCTGAAAAAGCTGTATACAACAGATCATGGGAGGAAAAGTGCTGAAATGGAAGTTCTTCAGCAGGGAATTTTGTACACCTGCCAGTTCTAGAAACACATCCAGAGTAAGGTTTTACAATATGGTTTATAAAAACACTATTCTTTGCTACAGAATCACATTGTCTAGCATTGATGTTGCTTAGATTGTAATTGAAACTAAAAGGTATATATAAAGAAGGAAAAAGTACAATTTTTATGTAATTAATTTGGCACTTGAATTACTGCAAACAATACATAGTTGCTGTGATATTGTATATCACAGGGGAAATTCAGATCCTATGGATCACAGACAGTAAAATACTCAGGGATTTTAAAAGTTGTCTAAGCTGATAGGATCTGGAGTACAACCCAGGAAATCAACAGAAAAGCAATTTTTGTACCTAAAGGAACTTCATCTACAGCCTGATAAAATAAAAAATGCCACTTTCTCTCTACATCTAAAATTTAACAAAGGTACCCAAAAAAGAACAACTACAAAAATGCTTGCTTCAAAGGCACTTAAATGACACTTTGCTTAGGCATAAGTTAGCCTCACAGAGCCAGAAGACGTGGATATGATATTCATATTTATTGATGCACATTTACCAGCATAGGCAGCCAATAAAGAAGCTCACTTAGATCCCTATGTAAACACCTCCCAAAGACATACATATTTAAAACAATGAAAAAAAACCCAAACACCTTCTCCCCCCTCCCCTCCAACCCCACACCTGTAATCTAACCAGACACCTCAGCCCCCTAGGAAACCCCAAGCAAAAACCAAAAATCTAACCTCCAGACAAACAAAAACCCAGCATAACGATTTTAGCATAGACTTATGGGATTACTAGGGTGGTAAAAATGAGCATACAGAATCAAGTATTTGTGCTGCCAGCATTATCTGTATTGTGTTTGCTACTGAGCATCTGAATAGACATAAACCAAAACATTTTCATACTTGCTAGAAACATGAAAAGCTTCCCTAACATTTTCTTTTCTATACCTGCTAGTCCTTGACTGCAGGTATCTAAGTGATAGATACCGGTATGTAAGCTGTCAAGGACACAGCTTCCAAGGAATAATGTCGTCCAGACTGTAACATTTTCTTCACTTGACAGCTGAATGGAGTACCTGCATTCTCTGCTAGATCTATGTAAAAGGTCCCATTTTCCCTGTCATTAGGCAGATATGTAATGGATATTTAATACTCTTCCATGGTCATTATGGTCAAATATGGTGATTGGCCCTCTTATGCTACAGTCCCTCTCTGTGAACAGTACTCATGATTGATAATTTTTATGTGAAAGAAGTAAATGTTGAACATCTATGGGTTTATGTAGCTTAGGTAAGTAGCTGTGGAACAGAGATAGGATTTATGCAGAGAATTTTGTTGATTTACTGTGTGACAGTTGTGTCCCCTGTTGTACCTTTCTAACTAGTTGGTAACTCACCTGGACATTGTCCTTAACACTGAAACAAGCTCTTCTCACTTAGCTTTTCATCATTTTCCTGCAATGCAACCCCTGGCACGAGGGAAAATTTTCTTAGCCTGGCTAAAAAGAAGAGATGATGATCTGGATCCTCTAGGACCTGCAGTATCAAACACTTTAAAAATAAGGACAGTTTCTACTGTCTCTAGTCTCTCCTGTGCTATTTTCCATTTGGTATTTAGTATATTTTTATGAGGCTCCTCTTTCTATTTCAAGATATGTGATTAGTGGCTGTGTCTGGCTGGCTGCGCTATTGTGTTTTTCAAAAACCAAAAGTGTGGAAATGTCTTCTGACAGTTGATTTCTAGTTCTTCTTTTCTTAAACACAAACCCCATTTTATTTTTGCAGACAATATTAAAGTATAAACTACTGGGTGACTATTAGTCATCTTAAGATAAAGAAATCTTTTAAAATCATTCAATATTTCCTCACTTTATCTCACTGAAAGGAGTATCTACAGGAGGCAGACACATTCTTCTATTTGAAGGACTTTTTAGTTTTTCTTTTTTTAGATCTCAGCAACATATATATACACGTAACACCTTTCTCCTTAAAATCTCTGGGAATAAAATGAATTGAATAAAATCTTTACCCTATATCTTCTTGTTCAATACACTGTTATAAAAACCTAGCCCTAGGACACCTGGTTATGGTTTGCTATCAGTAGGTAATATTGTTTCTACTGCTGCCTTCTTATTTTAAACATTTTTCGTCTTTTCTAAATAAAGAATACAAAGCAAGAACTTTTAACTTTTATCCTTTTCATCCAGATGTCCTATTTAAACTTTGGCAACCAGCCAGAAACATAAAGCAGAATGGAAAAACTTTAAAACATCTCTCTCTCACCTTTTGTGCCTTGCCTTATGCGCACTATTTTAGCTTTTTGTTCCATTTTTTTTTAATGCTAATAACTGAAGGACAAAGACCCTCTGCCCCATTGTACTTCTGATGTTACTGTTGTTTAGTTATTTTTTATTTTCAGAAAAATATTATTTTCGCATTTTGAAAGCCATTCAGACAAAATACTGATACCAGTTCCTCATGTGTCCAGATCTGAGGTGGCTTCAGGTGAACTGCTTGTTTGTCCTTTAGAAATTACAAGGAAGTTTGTTGGGTGGACTTTATCAGGAGCAGAAAACTACTATTTTGTATTAAATGAATAGATATCATTGTTCATGTGAACTAAAGAAAAGGAAGAGATGAGTGGTTTTCCTTCAGAAAGGCCTGGATTTTTTTCAGACATAGGTTTATCTACTGTCTATATAGAATGCTCCCTCCACGAGCACCTCTGTGTTGTGGGGGAGGAGCTTGTGTGCCCTTGTGAGGTTGTGAGCTCTGCTGGCGGTGGCATATGCCTTCAGTAGAGTCTCCCATGCCAGACAGGTCACAACTGAAGGGTCAGACAAAGTGTGTCCATGGGCAGGATGGGCTCAGCAGCCTTCAGGCAACCATCCTAACTCCAAACCCAGGCAGATGGAGCTCGCTTAGCCCTCTAAGGCCACCCATCTACGAGAAGGACACTCTAACTAAACCTATTGTCACCATCCAAGCTTGCTGGGCCCTGGCAGATGAACCGTAGGAGTAAAGGGTGGGGATAGTTCCATGCACGCTGCACCTCACCTAAAAAAGTCACAGCGCAGTCCCGAGGGATAAAACCACACCTGTAAATCCCTGCAGTGACGGGGGGGGTCAAATAGGCAGGGAAAGGGGCACTGGAAGCTGCAGACCCAACCCTGCATGCAGGCAGCTCAGGGCTTTGGTCACTCAAGGCTGACACAGGAGATGAGAGTCTTGTTCTGCAGCATCCTGAGTGACCAAGCAGCCTTTTTCAAGGACAGCACTGCTGGAAAAGGTGGCTTAACCAAAACTCATCTCCACCTCCCACCCGGTTGGCTACCCACAGTCATTGGGCATCTTCTGATGTGGTCGAACAAAGACAAAGAGACAGAGGCATACAGCTGACCCTAAAGGTGTTTTCAGATTGACACTCACATGTTGGAACATCAGAACCATGCTTGATACAGCTGGCAGTGGGCATCCTGAGAGTCATTCTGTTCTGATTGCCCATAAACTGTGATGAATTAACATCAACATAACTGCTCTCAGTGAAGCTCATCTTCATGAGGAAGGCAGTCTTAAAGAACATGGTGCCAGCTACACATTCTATTGGCTAGGCAAACCCAAAATTGAAAGACAGCTCTCAGAAGTTGGCTTAATGATTAAAAACTCCATTGCCTCCAAACTTGAAAATTTGCTTATGGGTGATTCCTATCACATTATTTCCTTATGCCTCCCACTACACAACAAGAAACATGTGGTTCTCTTCAGTATTTATGCCCCAACCCTCCAAGCTGACCATGCAGAAAAAGGTTCCTCAAAATGATCATCTTCCTACACGAGGATCAGTGGGGCCAAGTCAGATATGGCGATGCACTCTCTGAATCCTTCCCAATAATTCAGGGAAAAAAACTGAATTGGACTCAGCCCCTACTTTAGGAGAGACTCTTAAGGCCATACGACAGCTGAAAACTGCCAAGGCAGCTGGGGTTGATGGAATCCCATCTGAAGTCTGGAAGCATGGAGGTCAAGCACTCCATACTAAATTTCATGACCTCCTTGTAAGTTCTTGGGAACAAGGAGTACTACCACCAGACCTCCATGACTCACTCATCATCACCCTGTACAAGAAGACAGGAGAAAAGTCAAACTTCTCCAACTACCGAGATATAACTCTGGTCTCCATTGCTGGAAAAATCCTTGCAAGAATACTTTTGAATAGATTAGTACCTGCTATAACAGAGGAAGTCCTACCTGAAAGCCAATGTGGTTTCAGAGCCAATAGGAGTGCCACAGACATGGTATTTGTTCTCAGACAACTGAAAGAGAAATGTAGAGAACAGGAAAAAAAGTGTCTTTATGTGACGTTCATTGATCTCACTAAAGCTTTTGACACTGCAAGCAGAAAAGGCTTGTGGCAGATCTTGTAACGATTAAGATGCCTCCCCAGGTTCCTCAAAATGATCATCTTCCTACACGAGGATCAGTGGGGCCAAGTCAGATATGGCGATGCACTCTCTGAATCCTTCCCAATAATCAAGGACGTGAAACAAACAAGGCTGTGTTCTTGTACACACTCTGTTCACATGCTTCTTCAGCACGATGCTCCAAAGGGCCATGGCAGACTTCAATGAAGAAAATAGTATTTACATCCGATATGGTACCGATGGGAGCCTATTCAACCTGAGGAAACTGAAGGCCCACACCAAGACCCTAAATCACCATGTCCCAAAGTTCCTTTTTGCTGACAATGCTGCCCTCATTGCTCACACAGAAGCAGCTCTGCAGTGCCTAACATCCTGCTTTGCAGAGGCTGCAGAATGTTTTGAGCTGGAAGTCAACTCGAAGAAGACAGAAGTTCTTTACCAGCCTGGATCACAGGAAGACGTCCATCATCCCTACATCACCATAGGTGAATCAGAGCTTAAGTCAGTCCAGCAGTCCAGTTATCTGGGATGCATAATTTCCTCGGATGCCAAGATTGACAGAGATAGGCAACAGATTAGCAAAGGCAGACAGACTGTTTGGAAGACTTCATAAGAGTCTGGAGCAATAAACACCTGAAGAAAAATACAAAATAAAAATACAAAGATCAGTGTCTACAGAGCCATTGTACTGTCTAATCTTTCATATGGGTCTGAATCATGGGTCATTTACCACCACCACCTGTGACTCCTTGAACATTTCCATCAGTGCTGCCTCCATACAATCCTAAACATCCATGGACTGACTCTTGACCAATGTTCCTGTCCTTGAACAGGCAGGGGTCACCAGGATGGAGGCCATGCTGCTGAGGACACAGCTGTGCTGGGCAGGGCACTTCTCCAGGATGGAGGATCACCTCCTCCCTCAGATTGTGCTCTGTGGTGAACTTGCCACCAGCTGCTGCAAGAGAGGAGCCCCAGAGAGGAGATACAAGGACTCCCTGAAACAATCCCTCAGCTTTGGCCATACTGACTGCCATCAGTGATCCACTCTGGCCTCCAGTCGGGAGACATGGAGACACAGCATCCATAACTGAGCTGCTGCCTCCTTTGGGAACACACATGGGATCAGTCTGGAGGAGAAAATGCAGCACAGAAAGAACCTTGCCTTGGCTGTCCCCTCACAGGAGACTTTCTGCTGTGCCTTTTGCAGCTGCACTGCCTGTCCCGCATTGGCCTCATCAGCCATCAGCGCGCTTGCAGCAAGCCTGGGGAGAGACCTTCTGAAACTTTGTTCACAAAGCCAAGCCATGATGATACAGAATGATGAAAAATAGGTGAGCTAATTCCTCAGTTTCAAGTGGTAAGCATCCATTGAAAGCGAACAACAAACAGGTGTACCAGTGTCAGCCCCTCAAGACAAGAGTTCTGAACTCACAAGTTTTTAAATTTCATCTGACTTAGCAATGAGTAATTTTATTTATTTTTTAATGAGATGGTATCAAATGATTCAAAACAGAATATGATGAAACTCATCTAAATGTGCATGTGTGTTTTTCAGTAATCCAAGTATGTAGTACCAATTCCTAAAGAAAATCTTCCCTGAATGCAGGATTTACTCAGGCTCAGAAAGGTTGGGATCTTTATTCTCTCCTATTTCATTGTTTGCTTTTGGCTTTGTTTGGTTGTTTTTTTCTTTATATTTTTCATCCTCTTTTTTTATGGTCTTAGATGTTTAGCTTACATATTGTCTACTCAAACAGCCAGATAATAACTTCATTATTAGTTTGCTTGCAGTAATTTGGGAAACTCTAAGAGGCAGAAGGGCTTTAAAATCAGACATTGGAAAACCTTTCATTACCTTTTGAGTCATCTGTCCCCTTCTCCACTCCCCTCTACACTGTATCCCACGATTCCATTTCTAAGGATCTGTATAGATAGATAAACTACAGTAACTCAGGTGGGAATTCTCTAATCACAGTTTTCATGTTATCTACCTTTCACTGTCTGTATATATGTGCATAGGACTTTGTAAATGCAATGGATATGCCAAAATATGCCAAAATAAATAGCCCCAAATAGTCTCTCAAGACAGTTCCATACTTCATGTAAACAGCAAAGATATCTCTCTGTGTTTTTTTTTATTTCTAAGTTGTGCTACATTAAAACATTTTACTGCCATTTGTACATGCCAGAAGTACACAGTCATTTAAGACTGAAGTGTTGTATTTATTTTCTTTTTAATTGCAATAATTCTCTTTTTTCGTAGTCATATTCCTGTACTCAAAAGTTGAGTGCTGCTTAAACCTCTCCATCCAGCCTATAAGTTTCAGGAGCATTCCAGCTCTAATGAGGTTCTTACAGCTCCACTCCGGTGCTCAAATTATTTCTCCTCATGTAATATATTTCTGGTACTATTGGCTCTTTATGATTATTCAGAGCCAAGGAGTCTAACAGAGTTCTGCTTCACTTCAAACTGATCAAAATTGTAGAACATGATGCCCTGCACAAGAAAACAGCCCGTTTTTAAAGGCTTTTCTGAGAGCCTCTTACATACACGATGTCCTGCACAGCTGAAGATCAGGCCATCATTATTCATCAGGAAAGAATACCACAGACCTGCAAAGAAGAGCTGAAGGGTTATACCAGAATGATTTTCCATTTCAGATGGCTATTCAGGAGAGTGTCTTGAGCTGATAAAGAACTGCTGGATCAACTTCTCTCAGTAAGTGGTGAATAAATACATGTGAAATGAATTCTTGGAATTCCTACTTGTGAATGTTCTAAGGAGCTAGACCCCGAATGATTTGAAGCAGATTTTAAAAACTGTGAAGATGATCATGAAATATCAAAACACTGAAGTCTCTGATTCTCAGCACTCTGTTAGGGAGACCAAGGCACCTTGGTAGGTTTCAAAATCCCACTAGGAAGCTGCTGTTGTTTACAGATGGGCAATTTGGAATGAAGGGCTCTGTGAAAGTACTGAACTGCAAGGCTATCAAGACAGTGATTGTACGTTCTCCTTTTTAACTTAGTTGATGTTCATGTAAGAAATGAGATATGCAGAGGGATTTTTCTGAACATCTGCCTGGTATGAAACAGTAATACGGCTGCTTACAACACATGATGTGATTGAGGCAGTCCTTCTTTTACACAAGGACAAAGGCCTGTAAAATTGAACTACATCTACATATCTATATTTGTAAGGCTAGGAGATTTTTATGCTCAGGTACATGCGAAACATGGACACAATAAGTTTGTTACTTATGTTTGCCTGATACTTTACTAAACCTCAGAATCTCTTATCTGGAGACTAGGAATTTTTTACTTAAATGGGAGTTGTCTTATCCAGTCAAGGGGGTCATGAATAAATAAAAGTTTTATGTCTCCAGAAAAAAATTCACGATTTCAAAGGCTCAATTAAAAACTCAAAAAAATAATTTCTATGTAAATGGTGAGCTTCTCACTTAAACTGGTAGGTTTTTGTATTTTGTTAAGATTTCTGTGTTATCCTGAGAAAGGTCGTCTTTATGAATTTTTCAGACTTCACAAATGGGTTATGCAAGCTTATGGAAAATTATATGTATAGATTTCAATTACAATGTTACATATTGTTTGTTACATTGTTTGTACAATGTTACATGCATTGTTTGCATGATTGTGGCCAAAATAGACAGAATTTTACTACAGGACTCTTAACAGTAATTGAATGCCACTAACACAATGAAGGAGTTGTAGATATCACTGAGATCTTCATTTTACTAAATAAACTAACATTGTACACGGCACGCATTATTTAACAATACAGCCTATATCCATCCATTTGTAAACTTCATGAAATAACTATGAAAAATATAGGTGTTTCAAGAAAGTCTCCATCTAATACACATCTCTAATCTAGTAAGTCATCTTCTTTTATCTAAGATGTTCTTAAAGCATTCTTAAAGCTCACATAATAGATGAGGCTTTTCTAAAGAGCCAGGGAATTGTAATATTTTATTTCACTTGGAATGAGGTAATATGAGTAGTTGTTATCTCCAGAGTGAAAACTAACAAACAAGCAAACAAACAAAAACAAACATAAAAAGAATTCAAAAGAAATACAACATAAAGGGGTGGAAAAATCTACCATCCAAACTCCTCAACTGCAAGAGTGACACCTTGGGATCGTGGGTAGTCAGACACATACTTACTTCCTTCCAAGGCTAACTCAGGAGCAACTAAACCATTTTGAAGTTACCGCTGTGCTCTCTGTTGCAGAGCATATACTCACCAGACAGTACATACAGCCACAAAACAGAATAAAGTATCTGTAGAACTAACCTCTTCAGCTCTCACTTATATCCACCTGGTAAACATACGAATGGGAGAATACACTTATATTCAGTGGCTTGTTTTGAAGAGATCTACTTGCTAAACCAACAAATCAGGGGAAAAAAATGTAGCACACAAGCCTATGGCATATTTTACCTCAGGATTCACTAACATATCATCCAGAAGTTAAGACTTTTTTTTTAGATAAGGCTGAAAAGAGTTTCTGAAGTTGTGCTTTGAGGGACAAACTGAACGGTATTTCCAAAGAGTGCCTATGTTACAATAATAATTGAAAGTATAGGTTTAATATCAAACGCTGATATATCTTACATAGTTTTACATGAAAAGCTATGTTCTTCTAAAGGTACTTAGATCTGTCTCTTTTAACTGCTGTCAGGAGAGTTAAACGCTTATAATTTCTCATGCTTTTTTAGGTATTACAGGTGTGCCTGTTATCAATGGTAATGAAACATAGCAAATGGAAAAAACCCACTTATCCCAAAAACATAAATCTTAGACCAGTTTTCAATCCCACAAGACTAGTAAGCTCAAAAGAATCATGTACAGTTTCCCCTAGTGACTAAAGTAACCCTTTCCAAGCCTACAAAAATGGACTAACATCATCATATAAAATGGAGACAAGCCTTTCAAAGTGAACCAGTAGCACACACAGCAAAGGGTTAGGCAGATGGCAGATTCCCCTTAGTGAAACTAGATGATTATGCAAAATGAAAATAAAAAAGTTCCCAGCACATATGGCAGGAGAATTTGAGAACTGATGTCTTAAAGAATGAGAGGAAGGATATTAGTTCTTTTAGCTGCTGGACTGAGGGAAAAACTGTCCTGAGCAGCCTAATAATTGATTTTCTGTATTCAAAAGCTGTTAACAGGCAGGCTTTTTCCTGAATCACATCTATACATTCAAAAAGGTGTAAATTTAAAGTAGCCTTTTTTTAACATAACAGTTAGAAGTTTCTTTGATAGTGATTGGTTTAGTCACAAAGAATTGAGGATTTGCAGTTACCACAGCTAGGTGTATCCTTCAATATGTTAACTTTATTGAGCATAATTATTCAATTTCCTATTAAGAATTTTTTTTGAAACAAATGAAATATTCTTACATATCTTAAGAGATTACAAAAAGTTATTTCATAGTTTTATGCACAAAAATTCTAGCCAATTCATTGGTTGTTAATTATTTGCTATGTTATTTATAATTTCTATTTCCTAATCTTTCTGGTCTTGCTATCTTGTAGTGTTGTTTTGTCCTCCATTAGATAGGAAACTCTGAATCATAGCAGCACAGGATCATAGAATGATAGAAATTGGTAGGGACCTGTAGATATCATCTAATCCAGCACTTCTGCCAGTGCAGAATCACATAGGGCAGGCCACACAGGAACACATCCAGGCAGGTTTTGAAAGTCTCCAGAGAAGGAGACCTCACAACACCTCTGATCAGCCTGATCCAGTGCTCTGTCACCCTCACAGCAAAGAAGTTTCTCCTCATGCTGAGGTGGAACTTCATATGTACTAGTTTAAACCCATTATTTCTTGTCCTGTTACTGGACATCACCAGAAAGAGATATGCTCATTATTAACACCCCTCCTCTCCCTGATAAAGAAAGGAGAGAGGAAAAAGGAGAGCTGTGGGTTAGAAAACTAAACTGCACAGCTTTAATGAAGTAGCAATGATAAAAAGGGAAAAAATATTAAATATATACAAACATACAGAAAAAACAATACCACCTTCCTCCAAGCATTCCCCCAGTAACACTCATGTCACAAGAAAGGCTGCAGGGAAGCCGCGGGAAAGTCCAGGCTGAACTCCTGGAGTCAGCAGCAGTCAGGAGCTGGAAGCAGGAACACACGGATTAAGGTTGGCATGGACTGGGACCACAGGAAGATGAATGGGCAGAATTCTCACAGGATGCTTAAGCAAACAGGGACAGGTGAAGAAGAGGTGAAGGGAAGGGTGAAGGGTGAAGAGGAAAAGCAAAGGGACTTGACCCTCATGTTCCCCCAAATATATTCCAAGTATGATGTGCATGTGATGGAATACTCTGTTTGCTCAATTGTTATCACCTGTCTTGTCCTCTCCACCCTAAAGGCGGGTTCCAGATGTGACCTCGGTACTCCCTTTCTCTTTCCGGAGCACAAGATATTCCTTAGAACTGAGCAGTGCTAGTTCTGCATACCATTCCCTATCTGTAACTATAAACATCAAGTGTTATTAGTCCTAGAAGCAGAGGCTGGCTGAGAAACTTGAAGTTAATTTCAACAAGTACAATTATTTACAAGAGACTCAGCTGAAAGT
Source organism: Phaethornis superciliosus (assembly GCA_023637945.1). Taxonomy (NCBI): domain Eukaryota; kingdom Metazoa; phylum Chordata; class Aves; order Apodiformes; family Trochilidae; genus Phaethornis; species Phaethornis superciliosus. The sequence goes on along the minus strand of JAJQWJ010000004.1, from coordinate 30,231,842 downwards.
AGAATTACAGGAAAGAAAATTAATTCTATCCTGGTCCAAACCAGGACACTCACATCTCAGATATTTATAAACATTAATAAGATGCCCTCTCAGCCTTCCTTTCTCAAGGTTAAACATCTCCAGTTCTCTCAGTCTTTCTTCATAGGAGAGTTGTTCAAATCCCCTAATCATCTTCATAGCTCTCATAGAATTATAGAATTTTCAGGGTTGGAAAGGACCTTTAAGATCATCTACTTCCAACCCCCCCTGCCATGGGCAGGGACACCTCCCACCGTATCAGGTTGCTCAGAGCCCTGTCCAGCCTGGCCTTAAAAACTTCCAGGGATGGAGCTTCCACCACCTCTCTGAGCAACCTCTGCCAGTGTCTCACCACCCTCATGGTGAAGAACTTCTTCCTAACTTCCAATCCAAATCCACCCTCCTCTAGTTTGAATCCATTCCCCCTAGTTCTGACATCCTAAAAAGTCCCTCTCCAGCTTTCTTGTAGGCCCCTTCAGATACTGGAAGGCTACAATAAGGTTTCCTTGGAGCCTTTTCCTCTCCAGGCTGAACAACTCCAACTCTCTCAGTCTGTCTTCATAGGAGAGGTGCTCCAGCCCTCTGATCATCCTCATGGCCCTTCTCTGGACACACTCCAGCAGGTCCATGTCCCTCCTGTTAAAAGGGCTCCAGAACTGGGGTGTCACGAGAGCAGATTTGAGGGGGAGAATGACTTCCCTCTACATTCTGGCCATGCTTCTCTCCATTGGACTCTGTCCATTAGGTCCTTGTCTCTCTTGAACTGGGAACCCCAGAATTGTATACATGATTCCAGGTGTGGTCTCACCAGGGCAGAGTACAAGGAGAGGAGAATCTCCCTAGATCTGCTGGACACACTTTTCCTGATGTACCCCAGGATACCATTGGTCCTCTTGGACACAAGGACACATAGCTCATCTGTGAAGAACTTACTGTCCACAAGGAAGCATGAAGAACACAAAATGGAAACACTAGTAGGAAATGATATATTTTATATCTATATATAAACAGATATAGTTACACACATAAAAAAATATTTCCACACGAAGTTGTGACAACACATACTTTCCTTCAAGAAATTAAACAGTTGTTGACATGATTGTTTTGAAAAGAAATTAAAAAGACTGTCAAAGCTGCATGCTGCTCTTGTAACTCATCCTTCGCTGATTCCAAATACCGATAATTTAATTACCATTTTATGCTCTTTGCTGACCTGTTTATCCTTAATTGTATATGCGTCATTTAAACTAAATAACTTCTGTGGATGGGTTGTCTATAATTTCCTAAGCACACCACAACATGAAAGGTTAATGGATGAATTAAAGGCTGATTGAAGTCTCAAGAAGTAATGGCAATTATACTGCAGATTTATTTAAACTGTTACTAATAAGAGACAAAAATATCACATACTCAGGATACTTAGAAATTTCCATTATTTTATTTTGCTATTATGGAACTGGTGTCTAATTTTGTCATATTGCCATATATCATGATGATATTACCATGTGTTTATTTTTATCACAAAACTGTAGGCAGATAATTGAGTATATATAAATTAATTACTTTATCTACAAGTTACTGGTACTCTTTCAGCATACTTATTCCCCTTTAGTTGAGATTTTCACTGACTGGCTTGCCAAAGCAGTACTTTAGTTAGATAGATAGATCTTGTTTTGAATATTCACATGACTTAAAAATGTGGAATTACTTTACAATAGAAGGAATCAGCTATAGCTATTCCTTCTGCCCTGTGTTATCAGACCATGTAAGGATGGAAGCATGGGAGCTGATGATTTTGACATAATAATAGACCAGCAGTGGATAATCTTATTGGTATAAAGACAAAATGCATAGATAACTGAAAGATGAAGCTACAGTACTTATTAATGATTTGTCAAATGGAAACAATTCTCTGTTCTCAGTGATAGAAAATCAGTTCATAAATACTATTAAACATAGCCAATTTTTTATCACAGTTGGCTCCTAATGACTACACCACTCATACTTCTTACCCCAAAACTTTAAAACCAAAATATTGTTACAGTAATCTACTTTTTAAATCTTCATAATAACACCTGTGGAAGCAGTAACTAGCATGGTAAACAATTTCATTTGGTATTTACCCCTCAATATCTTTGCCTCCACATGGAAAACTAACAAACTACTAGATAATTATTTAAAATGGCTCACTTCTTGGGAAATGCAATTTCAATAATTCCTAATTTAAACACCACACCTTGCAATGTATCCTTTAATAAAGGATTACTTTACCATTACCTAAGTTCCATAGTTTGAAATACACATTGAGATCAAATAGGGGAGGTAGAAGAACTGAATGAATTAATAAGGGTCTTCTGGAAAAAAAAATAATATGAAAGGAAATCCAAAGAATGTGAAAAACAATTGGTCACTTGAGAGGAATATAGGAATGAAGTCAGAGAATGCAGAAATGCAAAGACAAAAACTAAGGCTAACCTGGAACTAAGTCTGGTGAGAATTATCAAGGACAACAACAACAGTACATCAATATTAATGATGAATGAGGCATTTGTCTCGGTGGCCAAAGAAACTGGGAAGGCAGAGTTATTGAATGCCTTCTTTGCTTTAGTCTTCACTGAGAAAGCTAACCTTCTTGAATCCTGGGCCCTAGAGGTAAGAGATAAGGCTGGAGAGAGCAAGACTTTTCCTTGGTAGAGGAGGACCAGGTTAGAGACCACTTAGCCAAACTAGACATCCATAAGCCCCTGAGACCTGATTAGATGCATCCACAAGTTCTGAAGGAGCTGGCAGGCGTTTCTGTTAGACCACTCTCCATCATCTTTGTGAAGTCATTGAGGACAGGAGAGGTGCCTGGTGACTGGAAGAGTGCTAATGTCACTCCAGTCTTCAAAAGGGGCAAGAAGGAGGACCCAGGGAACTACCAGCTAGTTAGTCTCACCTCTCTCCCTAGTAAGGTGTTGGAAAAAATCATTCTGCATGTTATCACAAAAGATGTATAAGCAAAGAATGTCACTGGGAGAAGTAAGTATGGATTCACTTAAGGGAAATCATGCTTGACCAACCTGTTTGCCTTCTATGACATCATTATTGGCTGGCTAGATGAGGGGAGACTAGTGGATGTAGTCTACCTTGACTTCAGCAAGGTTTTTGACACTATCTCCCATAACATTCTCATTATGGAATTCAGGAAGTGTGGGTTAGATGAATGGACAGTGAGGTGGATTGAGAGCTGTCTGTGTGACAGAACTCAGAGGGTGGTGATCATTGGAACAGGGTCAAGTTGGAGGCCTGTAACCAGTTGATATAAACACTTTGAAAATGCAAGATATGTCTCTCAAATCAGTTTTTTTATCTTCTGTCTGCTCTTTTAAAATATACCAAACATACTGTCAATTAACATATCTTTAACTCACTATATGCCTGACAGACACCTAAAGATAAGAGTGCTTATCAGGTCGCCTCCTGGTGCATGGTTCAAACAAAGACAATGACATTAGCAGGACAGCAAAGACTGAAAGATAAGGATGAATAGAAGAGACATCTTTGGCAAGTCTGTGGGCCAGTGACTTATGCAAAAGAGAGACCCCTTTTTTTTGCTGTATAAAAAAACTCCAAGAGAAAAGGAGAAAGCGTGGCTCTTCTACCCCCTCTCTCTCGTCACTTCAGCTTCGGCTACAGGACAGCGGAGGAAATTAAAAAAGCAGAGAACATCGACCCAGCGACGACAGATCCTACGCCCCCAGGCAGAGGCCAATGCCACGGATGGTGAAAAAGCTTAATTGTTTCCTTTTCTTTTCTTAACAACCCTCTCACCAAAGTGACTAATTTGTGTAAATTCTCTCCTGTTGTAAACTTGTTTTTTCTTCTAATGGTGGTGTTATTGTCTCCTTTCTCCAAAATAAATCTTTGTAATTTGCTGAAATTATAAAGCCTGTTATTTTTGTAAATTCATGTGGCGTCTATGAGTAGTGGCTGATTTTTCCTCACAGTCAAAATATAAAATAATAGCTTGGATCGTAACACCAGTGGTGTCCCCCAGCAGCCAATATTTCATTCAGTCTTGCTCAACATGGTCTATCAATGACCTTGAGGTGCATCCTCAGCAAGTCCACTGATGATACAAAGCTGGGAGGGATGGCTGATGCTCCAGAGTGCTGTGCTGCTATCCAGCTGTGTCTCCATCCTGGAGAGGATGGAGAGTTAGGCAGAGAAGAACCTAATGAGGTTTAGTAAAAGCAAGCGTAGAGCCTTGCACCTAGGGAGGAAGAAGATGGATTTAAGGGTTCCCCAGTTCAAGAGGGACAGGAAACTACTGGACAGAGCCCCATGGAGTGCAACAAAGATGACTGGGTGATTTAAGCATCTCTCCTATTTGGGAAGGCTCAGAGAACTGGGACTCATTAATCTGGAGACGAGAAGTCTGAGGGATGATCTTGCTCAAGTCTACAAGTATCTAAAATGTGGGTGCAAGGATGATGGAGCCAGACTCTTCTCAATAGTTCCCAGTGACAGGATGAGGAGCAATGGTCACAAGCTGGAACATAGGAAGTTCCATTTAAATATGAGAAACAAACTTCTTTATTATAGGAGTGACAAGGCACTGGCACAGGCTGCAAAAGGAGGTTGTGGAGTTCCCTTTTCTAGAGATATTCAAAACCTGCTTGGATCAATTCCTGTATGTTCTAGGTGATCCTGCTTTAGTGGGACAGTTGTACTATGTGGTCTCTAGAGGTCCCTTCCAACTCTGACAATTCTATGATTCTGAGACAAATTCAATCCATTCGTAAAATGTGGCACCCATGGTAGTCAGACACATTCTTCAAGATTATGAAGACTGAGAGAAAGGAACATACAGGCTCTAAATCAATTGAAAAGAATAAACAATAACTTTAGAAACTTGTTTGTTGTTCCAATTTATTTCTTATACTATTACCCATTTTTTTATACTATCTTGTTGTGAACAGAACAAAATTTTTCCACTAGGAGGAGTCTATATTCATAAAGTTAGTGTCGTGCTGCAACTTACAGGAGTTTTAAGATTTTTCTTTAAGACAAAATATCATGCACATGCAGGAAAAACGAAAAAGGAAAAAAAAAGGTCTTACCTGGTTTTCCTAGCTACCAAATTTTCATTTGCCTTTGTTCCTAAGTGTGATCCTTACTAAACTGTCTCACTATTTAATAGGACCAGCATTCATTCACTAAAATGATTAACAAGCAATAAAATGTTAACACAACCAAACCCAACAAAAATAATAAAATGTTAAATACAAAAGTATAGTCTTAAACCTGTATTACACCACCACTTTGAAAGAATTTACAGTAACATCAATAAGAATGGAATTCAGCAAAATAAAACATAATATGGTGCACTTGAGATATGATGAAGAAAAAATACATTAGACCAATTTATTCACCGCTTAATAATTTATTGAGTGTTTTTTTGTGGGTGAATTGTTAAGAATCTGGTATAGCCATGATCTAGCAGATATTTAAAGAGCTGTTGAGAGTCAAGAGTGCCTACACACACTTTCAAGACCATTTATATGGTAATTCCTCACATTGTAACACCAAACCTCCACATTTGGATGAGCTATGGAGAGGAAATTTGTCTTCTCCTACTAGAGGAGACAAATATCTGCCAAATAACACTAATAAGGCATGGGGTTTGTACAAAATAAAGTCTCTGTTTTCCCCCTAGTTTTAAAACGAGCAGAAAATGGCGAGTAGAACACAGAGCATTCATGTGCCCTGCTTTCCTCAGTGCCCTGCTTTCCTGTGAATCTCTTTAGAAAAGAATTTAAACTTGGGTTCTGTGAGGGTAGAATCTAGGGTGGAAATTGTTGTTGCTTAGGGTGCCTAAGTGAAAACTTAGGTTTTCACTTTTGAGCACTCTTTGACACATCCACTTGCTAACTGAGCTTTTGTTTGAGCCTGAAACCCAGCCAGGGGGCAGGAGAGGGGGGAGCAGCGTTGCTTAGCAACAGGTTTCTTTTTCTTTAGGTAGCACATGTTTATGAGAAAGAGAAATCTTTAAATTCAGTGGATTTGGCTCCTACCAAGGAATTTTCTTTCATTTTACAGAATTGGGCTTTCCCTTACAAAAATCGCGGACTGTCTTGATTCCCTAAAATCTAAAGCGCAGGGATGTTCAAACAACAACATCCTGTAGAAACCAGGCAGTGTTGGTCTAGTAGTGCATTTAATTCAGTTTTTCTGCTCTGTCTACCCTAATATACACTTCAGAAACATACTTTCGAAATTATAAATATTCTCAAACTATAAAGGTAATTTATTTCCTTCTATAACCTTGTTTAATTATGTAAGAACATAAATCCATTCCTAAAATTTAAAGTCAATATCTCTCTTTAAGTAGTAGGATATTTAAACTTTTTTTTTTTTTTTTTTTTTTTTTGTGATAGTAGGGCTTCGATTCAGCTTCAGTTATCTATTTGCTAGTAATAAATAGGTCATAGCAAGGATTCCTATCTGAAGAATAATGCTTCTTATTACATCTATTCACTGTCTACATATCTAGCAGAGGAGATAATTGCCTTTTCTACATGAAACAGCATCATTGTATTTATATAACCCTAAAAAAAAAGAAAAAAAGTAATCTGTGGGCTGAAGTACCCATAGCACCACTGGAATCTGTAAAGCTAAAACCTCTAACTCAGGATGAACAAAACAATGCTGTTGCTATTAACCCTTATGCTCTTAAACAGAAACTGACCTCTTTTTCAACTCTAATTCCATTTTATAACTCAGAGCAAGATTTTTCATCTCTTGTGCAAAATGTGTTCTTTCCATGTATTCAATTTAAATCTACAAAGCAAAAAGGAACACTCTATTTCTGAGAATATGGGGGTAGCTTCCAATTATTTAACCCTGTATGAAAATTAAAACAAGGTTAAAGCAAGCAAACAAACAAGCAACACCAACATAAACGAGAAACAATACAAAAGACTTTTGTGACTCTTTTGAAGATACTGCTGGCAGTTAAATCAGGAAGAAGAAAGCTACTTAAGAAAGTAAGCAGGCTGGATTTGTCTACATCCATACTGTGTGAATCCAAGTCTCTGTGTAATGTGGGTGTGGGGTTGGTTTTTTTTTTGTTGTTTTTTTGGTTTTTTTGGCGTTTTGTTTTTTTTTTGTGGAGAATACCAATTCATGACTATTCCTCACAGGAGAAAAATTTAGTTTCTTGCTATGAGTCATTCCATGATGGAGTGAAGTTTTTGCAGGACTGTAAAATACACTCTGGGTAGTTCTGTACATATGTGTGTTCAACAGAAGTGTTTACAGTTATGATCTGTTATGTTATAAGTTAAAGTAATGATTTTTGGAACTCAGAAAATTTGGCACAACCCACAGATGGAAATCATAGGTATTGTACAGTATTCTTAGAACTGTCTACCAACATCTCTTCATCATCCAGTGTATTATTTGTAGCCTATGCTGCTACAAAAAGATATTTCTTTATAAAGGCAAGAAAAGATTTGTGGAAGGGAGGAAAATGCAATGATTGTCTAAGTCTTTTTTATATAACTAACTAGTCATTATTAGTATAAAAAATAGAAAACCTAGGACTAGGAAAACCACTTTCCAACAGATTTAGCTGAAGGAGACAATGAAAAACATTAATTATTGTTGAATCATTTTCTGTGGTAACTTATAAGGATTGTTATGAGTAGATATAGTATTAAGATTATGTATGAAGAGGGGATTTCTAGTAAACAGTTTCAGCATTAATCTAAACAAACAGAATAGAACAAAAAATTCCCAGGGGGTTACAAAGCCATTCATATTGTATCATTATTCCCTCTTCATTGCATCACTGTGGTAAGTATGCTATTGGAACTGCAGTGTGATCAAGGGATCAAGGTGGACCATATGAAATTGATTGACACCTTTAGGCTCAGCAGATTGTACCAGGCATATTACACACTTCATTATACTTAAGGGCAGAGAGATGAACAATAACGAAATGCTAATATGCAGTGACCATAGGGTACTGTTTATTGAGTCACAGACTCATAGAATGTTAGGTGTTGGAAGGGACCTTGAGAGATCATGTCCAAGCCTCTGGCAGAGAAGGACCACCTAGTTAGTGAAGGTCACACAGGAATGCATCCAGGTGGGTTTTGAATATCTCCAGGGAAGTAGACTCCACAGCCCCACTGGGCAGCCTGTTACAATGTTTTGTCAGTCCCAGAGTGAAAAAACTTCTTATGTTTACACGGAATCTCCTATGCTCCAAATTACATCCATCACCCCTTGTCATACCACTGGCCACCACTGAGAAAAGCCTAAAAGCCTGGCTCTGTCCTCCTGACACTAACACTTTACATATTCATAAACATTAATGAGGTTGCTCCTTAGTCTCCTCCAAACTAAGGAGAACCAGCTCCCTCAGCCTTTCCTCATACGGGAGAAGTTCCACTCCCTTCATCATCTTGATTGATCTGCGCTGGACTCTCTCAAGCAGTTCTTGGTCTTTCTTGAACTGACGGGTCCAGAGCTGGACACAATACTTCAAATGAGGCCTTACCAGGGCAAAGTAGAGGTTGAAGAGTACCTCTCTTGACCTACTAACCACACCCCTTCTAATACACCCCAGTTTAGTGATGGCCTTCTTTAGCCACAAGGGCACATTTTTGGCTCATGTTCATCCTTCTGTCCACTAGGACCATCCTTCTGTCCACTAGGACCTCCACGTCTCTTTCCCCTGTGCTGCTTTCCAACAGCTCAATCCCCAACCTGTACTGGTACATGGGGTTGTTCTTTGCCAGATGCAAGACTTAGCACTTGCCCGTGTTGAAATTCATTGAATTTCTCCCTGCCCAGAAATCCAGCCAGTCTAGGTCCCTCTGACTGGCAGCACAACCTACCGGGGTGTCAGCCAGTCCTCCCAGTTTTGTGTCATCAGCAAACTTGCTGAGAAAACACTTTGTCCCATCATCAACGGCATTGATAATGATGCTGAACAGGATTCCACTAGCTACAGGTTTCCAAATGGACTCTGAACCATTGAACACCACCCTTTTGGCTCTATTGTGTCACAGGTTCTTTATCCATCTCACTGTCTATTCCACATTTCCCGAGCTTGTTCAAGAGGATGTTATGGGAGAGCGTAACAAAACCCTTGCTAAGGCCAAGGTAGACTACATCCACTGGTCTCCCTACATCTAACCATTCAATTACAACATCATGGAAGGCTCTCAGATTAGCTAAACATTAGTAAATCCATGCTTACTACTCCTGATAATCTTCTCTTCCATATGTTTAGAGATGACATATTGACATTAATAGTTCAAGAAAACGGCTTAGATTTTTTTGGATAACTAAGCAACAATCAATGTAATGAATTTAGTCAGTTATTGATAGGAAAATAATATTACTTAGCATTAAAATGAAGTATAATATGCATATTGAAAAATCACATATATTCAAGATACAGAGATGATCTGTCCAAAATATGGACAAATCAATTATAGTACTTCAGTATATGGGTAAGGGAAGCTATAAATGAAGTGACAGTATTTTTGAGAGCTGTCTTTGGTTTTTCAAAAGCATCCACTTGCTAGAGCTTCATTAACAGCTGTTTTGTGTTTAGTAGGGTCAGAACCTTTCTAAACACAGGATGCATTCTGTTTAATTGCTATTCATTGTAGATGTGTCACTCTCAAGGTACCTGACAGCAGCCTCAGCAACATTGTGCACTGACATTTCTACATGCACTCATATTTTTACTTTAATTATCATATGGCACTAATTTGATATGTACCTCAGATGTAAAAATATGTCATTAAATTTTGAATCCTGCTGACTAAAGTTTTATGGATGGAATTACTTAAGAAGACTGAAGGATTTAGATACTGAATCCAAGCTAAGAAAAAAATCTAATCCATTTTAATCTCCAAGGAATCGTGACAGGATTTTATGCTATATATGTCTACTTAATTTCTTTGTCACTCTATGCATATGAAAAGTGATGTGAGTCTTTCTCCATCCCCAGGACACTAGGGTAAAGAAAAATAATTTATAATAACTTTTATAATAACTTCAGTGTTCCTCACATAATTGTCTTCTTTCTGGCAGCATATGCTTGACATCTCTTTGCTGGGTGCTATTCTGATTGTGCGCGGGTTCTGAGGTGTACTGGCTGCAGACCTTTAAGCACTCTTAAAAAAGAAAAAAAAGAAGTGGGACAGTCAGCTGAAAATCCAAGAAAGTTTGGATATTTTGTGTTTTCTGCTTCTGAAAATACACAGATCAAGTACACTGGTGGGATAGTTTTGTATTCACATTGTAAACCATGTAATTCCTGATCTTTCTTGTTTACTGCATCAATAATGGACTTTTTTCAGTACATGTGAATAGCAGATCTAATCCTCAAACACTAGAAAACATCATAGTTCCACAGAAATTGATAAAGAAATAGGGTTTTCTTTTATGCCAAATAATTTACCATTATCCTTCCCCTTTCCTAACTATCTTGACTTCTTCCTTTCAGTTTAATATTGTCTTCTGAAAAAGGAAAAAGAATTGAGAAAGTCCTGATTTTTTTTTTCCTTACACAGCCTACTAATCTCTCTCATACGGACACAGAAACTCACAGACACAGTGGCACATGTATACAAACTTCCAAATGACATATGATCGCTTACACATAAATCTCCAAAAATTGCATAAATGTAAGGCCCTGTTTTTCAGTAGGCTGTATTTCACAGAGTGATGGGACTTTGAATTTTCTGTTCTTCAGAGGAACTATGTAGGCACTTTTCAGGCATCTATAGAATACTTTTCTTAGATATTTTAATGTCTCTTTTGGAATTATGTAGGGGACGTGCTGTAAAATTTACTGGTTCTGATAGTTCAAAATCACTCTCTAATAAGGATTGACTCCTGTGGGGCAGAGATACTTCAGTAAGGCAACCAAGTTCAATTTTTAAATCATAGTGCAGGATGCTTTTATATTTTACAATGAATTGAACTGTTTTCTAAAAGTGGCAACAAAAAAACCAACATTGAGGTGCTAATCCTGTTTGATTGGTTTTAAGTCATTGTGTATTTTGATAAAAGAGGGGTTTTTCCTTCTCATAGATCTCCCAAATGTGCATCTCTTGGATCACTCCCTTTACTTAACATTTCTATTTCTCCATGCATAGAAAAGATATTCATGTTTGCAGAAAATCTGGGCTTCCTCATATCAGAAGCCTACTCACTATTTCAGAACTAGGTTACGGGTTTGTGACTTTGGATCTGATGTTCACCTTATGTTCATCAGAAGTCAGCTGTGCAGTTAAGCATTGAATCTGAGCCAATGTTTAGTAATAAAGTGTAGTTTCCTTCTTGATAACAGCATAATCAAGCTGACAAAACTGCAATGCATTTGTTGAAAACACTGAGCTGAACCCCTGTTAAAGGCTAGGGCCTCTGTGAGTACATGGTAAATGCTGTGTATGTTCTGGTGTTCAGGAACTCTATTACAGATTCATAAGAGCCGAGATGAGCTCATTTCACATCCAAAGGCCTAGAGAGACTCCTGGAGAGTCACAGACAACTGTCCCAGACAATTCATCATTCTACTTACTCTACAGCCACTTTCTGTTCTCACATCTTACAATAATGCTTTTTAGAGACAGAAGGGAAATTTAAACTCAGCAAGCTTTTTCTTGCTTGAGGCAACGAGAATATTTTGGGGAGAATACCACTTCTTTTTGCAATGGTCTGATTTTTATCAGATTGACTTACATCAGAAAATCCAGAATGGTCTCATAGAATTATCATTTCAGGATAAGGAGAAAGTAAGTTCACCTCCATATTTTATCCTGAAAAAGAATGAGTACTCTTGATTTTCAGGTGATTCATTCGTGTTCTGTGAGTAGTCTATACCTTGAGAAGTCTCAGGATCTAGTGGTAACCTTATGTGCTCAGGCAAATTTGGAGTCTGTTATCACAGGAAGAAGGTCCCAAAAGCTGCATTTTCTGCTGGAAATTTCTGTCTTACATTGTGTTGAGTCAGGGACCAGAACCCAAAGAAAAAATGCCTAGAAATATAAGAATTTCCCCCTCTGTAAAGACAATGAATGACAAACTTTATTGTTATATGATAGCATTTTCTGATTTTATCCATCAGTAATCTTATTCTTCTAATAAAGGTATTTTTCCCTTTTGTAAGAAACAATGGATGCATCTTTGACATGCATATGTGCCATCATGGTAAATTTTCTAAAGTTATTGTGTTTTTCACTCATGATTAGAATAAGGCATATGACAAAGGACTCAAATCTGTAAGAAATAAAGTAAGAATTCCTCTGTGTAAGCTGTACGCTTAATCTGACAGTTAAACTTGAAAAACAACAGAGAACATATATTATATAAATAATGCTTTATATACTTCATGCTTTGGCTTGATCTTCTCCCCTTTTCTTCAGTGCTGTGGACTGGGAAGTGCTATCTGGGGCTCAGGCTGCTTCTCTGGGTGACTAGCAGTAGTCTCTGCCAACCTGTGAACTTGTACAAGAAAACTTCAAAAGTAATTAGTGTGGGTGCTGCTTCTAGAACTGCTGAGCTCCAGAGAAGAACCCAGATGCTGGAATGAGCAGCCTCAGATCTAGTTCTCAAATCATGTGTTGCTTTGATCATCAAAAGGGGTCTTAGCCTCCACGACATGTTTTCCCTCTTTATGTGTTTCTTAATTGCTAATTACCTGGATTTTTTGAGGCAGGTATATATATTTCTCTGTTTTATATTTAAGCTTAGATAATTCTGACCAATAAAAGATCTAAATCACATATACAGCTATATCTTAGGTTCTCTCTGCTTTAGTTAAGACTGGCATTTTATTCTACACTTAAGCTCCATAGCTCAGTAGTCAGAACGTCCCCTGAAATAATAAGGAGTTTTTCCAAAGAACTTTTGAAACTTCTGAGATCCTCTCTGTTACAGATTATTCACTGTATTCTCCAAAGTCTGAGAACTAGCTTGTGCAGGCAATGGCACAGAAGCTATTTCTGCGTAGATGCTCAAGGCTTCTTTCCATTCCAAGTTGTCTATGGCTGTCAATATAAAATCAAATGGAGTTTGACAGATTAATACCCTAACTACACAACTCTTTTTGTCCCTTTTCTTTTTCTGTTTTCTGGAACATGTCAAATAATCTGTTAGTGCCTAACTTTCAAAGAATTTGTTGAATTTTGTCAGAAGACTCCAGAATCTTACAGATGGAAATATCAGTATCTATCTATACAATTAGTGGGTGAAGATTTTACTGCTACCAATTGAAAGAAACCAACTGCAGCTTTCTGCATATATAAAACAGGCATCAAACATGGAACATAGGATACTTTATTATTACTGCAGATATCGGTAATAAAAATCAAGGGCTACTTTCCACACGGGTTTTCTCTTTGAGTAGTTTAATGATGTACAACTCATGAATGGTCCATGTTGGTCCATATTCAAGGATCACCTCCTGCATGCCTTGGACCAGTGTGTCCCAGTGAAGAAGAAGGCAGGCAGGAGTACCAGGAGGCCTGTGTGGATGAGCAAGGAACATCTGGACACACTTAGGGGTAAAAACAAGGTTTACAGAGGATAGAAGCAAGGACAGATACCTTTGGAGAAGTACAGAGAAAGAGTCAGAGAAGCAGGAGATCAGGTTAGGAAAGCAAAAGCACAGAGAGAAATAGAACTGGCAAGTGGGGTTAAGGGCAACAAGGAAATTTTCTAAGGGTATGTCAATAATAAGAAGATGATTAGGGAAAATGTGGGCCCACTCTAGAGAGAAATGGTCATCCAAGATGTAGAGAAGGCTGAGATACTCAATGACAACTTTGCCTCTCTGTTCACCAGCAAGGACTTTGGTCACACCCTCCATGTTACAGAAACCAAAGTCAGGGGCTGGGAAAAGGAAGATCCCCCCACTGTAGATGAAGAGAAGATCTGGGACCACCTAAAGACCACCTGAAGGTAAACAAGTACATGAGACCTTATGGTATTCACCCAGGGCTCCTGAAAGAACTGGCGGATGAAGTTATAGAGCCACTGTCCATCAGATTTGAAAAGTCATGGCAGTCTGGTGAAGTTCGTGCTGACTGAGAAGGGGAAATATAACTGCCATTTTCAAAAATAGAAAAAAAGGAGACTACAGGAAACTACAGACCAGTTAATTTCACCTCAGTTCCTGGCAAGGCCATGAAGCAGATCCTTCTGAAGGCTCTGCTAAGGCATGCAGATAACAAAGGGGTGACTGGTGACAGCCAACACGGCTTCACTAAGGGAAAGCCCTGCCTGACTAATTTGGTGGCCTTTTATGACGAGGTCAAATCCTCAGTGGACAAAGGCAAAACAACAGATGTCATCTACCTGGACCTGTGCAAAGCATTCAACACTGTCCTGGATGACATTATGGTTTCTAAACTGGACCAATACGGATTTTGATGGATGGATGACTCATTGGATAAGGAACTGGCTGGATGGTCACACCCAAAGAGTTGTGATCAATGACTTAGTTTCTAAATGGATATGTGTGATGAGTGGTGTTCCCCAAGGGTTGGTACTTGGACCAGTGCTATTTAGTATCTTTGCTGGCAACTTGGATAGTGGAATTGAATGCACCCTCAGCAAGTTTCCTGATGACACCAAATTTTGTGATGAAGTCAACATGCTAGAAGGAAGGGATACCATCAAGAGGGAACATGACAGGCTTGAGAAGTGGACATGTGCAAAGTGCATGAAGTTCAACAAGGCCAAGTGCAAGGTTCTGCACCTGGGTCAAGGCAATCCCATGTACCAGTACAGGTTGGATGGAGAAAGGACTGAGAACACCCATCACTGTATACTTGCAGCCCAGAAAGCCAAATGTGTCCTGGGCTCCATCAAAAGAAGCATAGACAACCGGCCAAGGGAAGTGATTGTCCCCTCTACTCTGCTCCTGTGAGACCCCACTTGGAGTATTATGCCTGGTTCTGGAGTCCTCAAATTAAGAAGGACCTAATGCTCCTTGAACATTGTTACAGTCTGGAGTAACATGAAATTATATTTTTGTTTTGGATCTGTGAGGACAAAGTCCAACCAGCAAAGGGTCAGGTGCAAGCATAAACTTTTATTTGACAATTGACACAAGCAAAAAGGATAGAACTCTGTGAAGGTATGGGGAATATGTTGCCAGGCAAAAGAGGGAGAGAGGAAAAGGAGAAGATACAAGAAAAAAGAGAGAACAAAAGAAATGGGAGAGAAAAGAGTAAGAAAGTGGAAAAGAGTGAGAGAGAGAGAGTCAGAGTCACCACCAGGGGTGCAGCTGTCTGGTGGGTTTTCTTCAAGATGTCATTCCAATACTGGATGGGGCCCAATGCAAGACATTGGCAGGAACGAGGCTGCTTTATATACCCTAAAGTTCCTTTGTTCCCAAGGAGAGCTATCAGATGCCACAGAAGCCAGGTTCATTAGCATCAGTACAACCAAAGTGTTTTCCCCACCCTAGTCAGATCTGTGGCCTGGAAGGGACTTCCATCCAACTCAGACATCAATGCTGGCCCTCAAGAAAGTGTGAAGTCTCCACCCAGAAATCAGTTCTTATCTTCACCACTCCTGCTCTGCTCAGGCCAAGACAGGTTCCTTAGCATGAGTACAATCAAGGTGTCTCCCCACCCTAGCCAGAGCCATTGAAGACAAGCTTGCCTGAAGGGGACTTCCATCTGACTTATCTGTAACCTTCAGTGCTGGGCCTCAGGAAAGGGGAGGATGGGGTCTCCACCCTTATTCACTTTAAAATTGTCCTTTGAGCCAAAGAAAATTCCAGCCAATGAGATCATCAGTGGAATCTCACAAACATGTTCAGAGGACAGCCACCAAAACTATCAGAGGGCTGGACCACCTCCTCCATGAAGACAGGCTGAGGAAGTTGGAGTTGTTCTCTCTGAAGTCATGTTATAGAGGCTTTCCAGTACATGAAGGGGCACTGCAAGAAAGATGGGGTAGACTTTTTGTGCAAGTGAGAGGACAAGGGACAATGATTTAAAATTTGAAGAGAAGAGATTTAGGTTAAACATTAGGAAAAAAATTATTTCCTGTGAGGGCGATAAGATGATGGAACTGGTTGCCCAGGGAAGTTGTGGTTGCCCCCCACCTGTAAGTGTTCAAGACCATGTTGTCTGGGACCTTGAACAATCTCATCTAGAGGGAGGTGTCCTTGCGTGTGCAGGGGAGTTAGAACTGGATGATCTTTAACATGCTTTCCAACCCTAGCCACTCTATGATTCCATGAATTTCCTGCGGCTTATACGTTTCATAGATAGAATGATAGAATGATTTGGGTTTGAAGGAACCTTAAAAATTATTTATCTCCAACATCCCTGCCATGGGCAGGGGACACCCTCCACTAGAACAGGTTACTCAAAGGCCCATCCAACCTGACCTTGAAAACTTCCAGGGATGTGGCATCCACAACTTCTCTGGGCAATATGTTCCAGTGTTTCACCATATTCATTGTAAAAAAAAAAAATCATGGTATCTAGTCTAAACCTACACTTTCCAGTTTAAAACCAGTACCCCTTGTCCTATCACAACAGGCCATGCTAAAAATTCTGTCCCCATATTTCCTATATGGGAAGTAGTGAAAACTGCAGTAGTGAAGTAGTGAAATTGCAGTAAGGTCTCCCCAGTCTCTCCTCCAGGATTAATAACCTCTGCTCTCAGACTTTCTTCATAGGATCTTTCTGCCCTGCTCCACTTGTCTCAGTTTAATGGTCAGGGTGAACCAAAACAGAGAACAGAATTGCTGTTCCTCCCCTGCATTCTCTCAAGGGAAGAACAAAGAAGAATAAGGAAGAAGACTTAAAGGTTGGAAATTAAACTAACACAGGTTTAACAGAACAGAGAAGGGATAGTAACTAATAGGATAATAAAATATATACAAATATATACATAACCTCATTACAGCTGTTGCAAATACAATTCTCTGAAGGTACTTTGTGAAGGATCCAAGGTTCAGATTCTTCAGAGCATGTGATAAAAATAAAGATCAGGAGCCTCTCTCCAAAGAACTCTGAACACAGCAATGCAGTAAGGAAGAAGGGATCAGGAAGAGGATGGACTTCTTGTCCTCCTGGGTTTTATAGGGTATGGCAGGAAATGGGAGGGAATACTGACACTTTGGTGTTCTGTCCCATGCATCCCTCAGGTTCATAAACACATCTAGGTCCTCACACTTATACCATAAAATTAAGTTATGCACCCTCAAAACATCAGAAGCCCTTGGGTCATCTGTCACCGTTTAATGCTGGCCCAGCAATTAACCAAATGGACAATCTACCAATAGAGTGACCCTCCCCTCCCTGATAAAGAAAGGACAGGTAATAAGGGAGAGAAACTTCTGCATTGGAAACTAAACTACACAGCGTTAATGAAATGGTAATGATAAAAAAGGAAAAAAGATATTACATATATACAAATATACAGAAAACCAATACCACGTTCCTCCCCCCTCCCCCCCAGTAATGCTCACATCACCACTGAGGCTGCAGGGCAGCCCTGGAAAAATTCAGACTGAACACCTGGAGTCAGCAGCAGTCAGGAGCTGGAGGCAGGAACACATAGATTCAGGATAGCATGGATCAGGATTGTGGACAGATGAATGGATAGAATCCTCCCAGGATGCTGAAATAAACAGGAACAGGTGAGGAAGGGTGAAAGGGAAGTGTGAAGGGTGAAGAGGAAAAGCAAAGGGACTTGACATTCATGATCCCTCAAATTTATACTGAGGGATCACATACAAATACATATGGGGTGGAATACTCTGGTCAATTTTGGTTATTTGTCTTGTTCATCCCTCCCTAAAAGAAGGCTGCAGATGTGACCTCTTTCTGATGAATAAGATGTTCCTCAGAACTGAGCAGTGGCCTTCGTTCTACATACCATTCTCTAGATGTAACTGTAAACATCGAGTGTTATTAGTCCTAGAAGCAGAGACAGACTGAAAAACGTGTTTCTAATTTCAGCAAGTACTGATACTGACAATAGATTCAGCTGAATGTAAAATTGCAAGACAGAAAATGAGCAATATCCTAGCCCAAACCAGTACATGTTTCTCAGAAATGAGCAGTGGCTTTGGTTCTGCATAACATTCTCTGTCCATAACTACAAAAATCAAGTGTTAACGGTCCTAGAAGCAGAGACTGACTAAGAAGCGTTTTTCTAATTTCATCAAGTACAGCTGCTTATAAGAGACTTAGCTGAATGTAAAGTTGCAAGACAGAAAATGAGCAATATCCTGGCCCAAATCAGTACATGTTTTTTGTGGCCCTCCACTGGACTCCAACAGTTCCACAGCCTTTTTATTCTGGGGACACCATTACTGGACACGCAACTCTGTGTGGGCTGTCAGGGGAGCAGAGTGGAGGGGAAGAGTAACCGCCCATGAACTCATGGTCATGTTTCTTTTGATGCAGCCCTGGGTATAGTTGGCTTTCTACAAGCACACATTGTTGGCTCATGTTAAACTTCTAATCAGCCGGCACCCCCAAGGCCTTCTTTTCAGGGCTTTTCTCAATCCATTTTGGGCCTACTTTGTATTTCTGCTTGATATTGACCCAATTCAGGTGCAGGACCTTGCACTTGACAATATTGAAATTCATGTGGTTTGTATGGGCCCACTCTTCAAGTCCGTCAATGTCCCTTTGCGTGACATCTCTCTCCTCAAGCCTGTCACTCACACTACACAGCCTGATCATCAATCTTTCTGAGGTTGCACTCAATCCCATTGCTCCTTTCACTGGCAAAGATGTTAAAAAGAAGCAGTCCCAAAGATGACTGCTGAGGAATGTCACTTATCAGTGGTTTCCACTTGGTCATCAAGCTGTTGACTGTAACGCTTTTAATGTGACTATCCAGCCAATTCCTTACCCACCCTGTGGTCAATTCATTAAGTCTTAGCTCTCTCCAATTTAGACCAGAATGTTGTGTGGAACAGTGTCAAATGCCATGCACAAGTCCAGGTAAATGATGTCAGATGATACTTCCTTATTCACCAAAACTGTAACTCCATCATAGAAGGCCATCATATTTGTCAGGCGCAGTTTTCTCATAGTATAGCCATGTTGCTACCAACCATCTCCATGCTGTCCATCTGCCTTAGCAGGTCCTTCAAGAGCATCTGCTCTGTTATCTTGCCAGGCACAGAGGTGAAGCTAACTGGCCTGTTGTTCTCTTGGTCTTTTATAAACTTTTTTGAAAATGGGGTTTATGTTTCCCCTTTTGCAATTACTGGAAGCAATGTCAAATGGCAATTGGCTAATCCCAGAGCTCATCAGCTTTTGTAAATAGAGGCAAATATCACTCTGAAAACTTTCTTCTAACAATATAATTGCTTTAATGCATTTCTTACCCTTTTAAGAGTTATGCAATATAGGCCATTGCCTCTAATACAGTAATTTGTTCCATAGGCTTAAACATTATTCACATACATGAATTCTCAAAAATCAGCCTTATGTCTGAAACATTATATAAGAAGTAACACTTGTGGAGAGAAACTCAGATTTTTCATGTTTGCAGATATCACTTCCCAAAGTTTTTGTTTGCAAAAGTGATAACAGAGATTGGAGTTCAAAGTGCTTTTGACTGAGTGTCAGGTATTTTGAGACACCTGCAGCTAACACATTGTCTCCTGACAAATCATTTCCACTAATCCCTTTGGAGCAGTCCATTAGTTTGTGTGCTTAGCTCCTAGTTACTGGGAGATCACTTGAAATTCTGAAGTGTACGACATCACCCACAAGATGTTGTGGGCAATTACTGGATATTTTTGCACTTGTAGATTTCTACAGTTAAGTGCCTCTGTTTGGAAATGGGAGAGAGAATTCTCTGAGCTGTAAAGCAGAAGTGATATTTATCCCTCTTAAACTAGCAAGTAATCATTGCTTCTTATTGACTACTATGACTATGTTAAGTGCTACCAAAAAGCATTTGATAGTATACTTCCATGTTAGAATGCATTATGTAGAACCTCTCTAGTGAGTGCTAAGGTTTAGGAGAAAAAAAACGAACTAACAAAACCAAACAAAAAGACCCTGCAACCGAGAGACTGAAGTATAGATTTTCCTTTTGCTGAAAGCCTGAAAAATCATTCTTAAAATAGAAAATAATTTTTAATTTCCTGACATACATTTCATATTAAAGGTTCCCTTAATCATCCTGGCTGAATAAGAGACAACAAGTATATTCCACATTGTGTTTTCTGGAAGTGATCTACATTCTGGTGTTTCCCTATAGGGAGTGCTGGAAATTATTTGAGAGACACAAGGTCAAAATGCCATGAAGTAGTCTTTTAATTCAGCAGTGATGTATTTAATAGTGTGTGTTATTCATCCGATGAAATATACCTGGTCTTTTGATATTCTTTAGTGTTTGTTGGGGTGTTTCTGTTTGCTTAGGGTATTAATGGCTTTGGGGTTTTTTGTTTGTTCATTTGTTTCTTGTTTGTTTGGTTGTTTGGTTGTGTTTTTTTCATCAGAGTTCTATTTTCCTAATTGCAACTTATTATTTAAAACCAATATTCCTCATATAGATCTTCAGAAGATTATCTATTTCAGGTGTTTATTTAAAAGCTATTGCATGAAGGATTCCATAAAATGATGCTTCCAGGAATGTAGGCAAATAGTAAATAGTAAACTTATTCTGTAAACCAGGCTCTTAAATTTGGGATTGCACAGGTGCAACAAAACATGTGGTTCCTTGGCTTAATCAAATTCCACATAGTTCTGATATGATTTCACAGAAGCAGACAGTCAGACTTCAGATTAGTTGAGCAAGAACTGGAGGAGGTTCTTAGGTTTATTGTTTTCTTTTCTCATTGCATTCATTCTCTTTAGAATAACTTTTAATTTAATTGCCCTTTGCAGGTTTAAAGCTGTCGTAGGGAAATGCTTAAAAAATATATAGTAAAAAGGTAAGGCGCCAGCTCATTAGAAGAAAAGAGAAATCATATCACCTGAACTTATAATTAAATTCAACTATTTTTAATAATCCCAATGACAAACGATAAAATTATGTTAAATATTTACACGTTAAATACTAGTAATTATTATTAATTTATCAGAATCATAATGAATTATGCTTAATTATGCAGAAAAATATAACTGGAAACACATAAGACATATTGTCACATATGTCAATAAATGGTCTTGTAGATTAGCACATGCTGATATTCCAAGAAATCTCATTGTTTGTTGCTGCTGTTCCTGATGGTTCTCTAGACATAAATTAAAAAAACCAATACCACCACCACAAAAAAACCCCAAAACACACACACACAAGCCCCCCCAAACCAACAAACCAGCAAAAAAACAAACACAAAACAAAAACAAAAAAAACCCCAAACCACTAACAACAAAAAACCCAATTATTTGAAAAAAGTTGTCTCAGTAAGCATGCTTTTTAAAAGTCATAACCTAAGGAGATACTATGGTGCATAATGGTCAATTTTAGTCTTACGACTTCAATTTTTTCCAGATATCATACATTTAATAATGAAAATGATGACTAAAGTTGCTCCTTAGGTTTTCCAGTTCCCAGAACTACCTGATGCTGATGTCCATAAGCACAAAGCATACATGGAAAGAAGTATCACATAGCTGTCTCTTCGTGGAGTTACATTGCATTTTTGCAGTCTATTAATTTCATCCCAGTCTATCCTGTTATAAATCAAAATGTGATATTTCACAGCATAACTCCAAGGAGTGAAGTAGTTAATAAAATTACTATTTGCTTTTTGGAAATGGAAGGGAATGTAATACTCTGTAGATACACAGGTAAACGTTATGCTTAATCCAAAATTATTCTGAAGTCTTAATGAAATGTTAACTTTCAGGCAAATCCTACTGCAGTTCTGTATAATAAATTGCATTACTCAAGGATTTAGAAGGATTTAGGCATAGTTTAAAATTCACATAGATGCTGGCATAAAAAATGAACCTTAGGTCATTTTGAAATAACGCATTCAGTCCTTCAGTAAGCATAAATTTTGGGTGGGTATTTTTTTGTTTGTTTAATACAGTATGCAAATAGAAAGTAGAGTATTTATCTTGAGAAAGGTAAAGTTTTAAGATATAATCAAGCTGAAATATTGTAAAATGAGATTTACTGCAACAATAATTTAAAGTAATGGCAAAGATGTCATTTAAGCAATTTGCAAATCATATATTTCCCTGCTGTGTTTGCAAGATTACCTTGTGAATAATCAGGAACTATAACTCAACAAGCTTTTGATTTACATCAAAGAGACCTAAAGACAAGAAAGGGCACCACAGATAAGATGAATAACTTGATGATCTACTAGTTTAAATAAAGAAAAGGCTGCCTTTTCCCAACTGACTCAACTTAGCACGTGATACTTTCTTACAACCTATCATACAGATATACTGCACGGTAAAAGGTTGTATCTGGCTCAGTTTGATGAGAAGTTTTAGTGAGGTTTCTACATTGCTTTTATGAGTAAAGAAATAATTATGAGTATGTGAGTTTGGCAAAGGAAGATTACAAAAGCTCTGGAGAATGAAAGCAGTACTAAAATAATTCTAAAAATTAAGATGTGTTTTTCAAAATGTCTTTGCCTTACATTTCTGCCTATACCACAGTTTTGTTTCTTGGAAGTGTCACATTTCTGCTGAGTAGCTGTCTTGTACCATTCATGTTCAGCTCTGTCTATAATTACTGAAACATCTGAATGCCTTCTTGTAGCATATTAAGTAGTGTGGCCAACATCTGTTCTGTATTTATTTGTTCTCTTGTTTTTATTCCCAAAGAGAGAAAAATGAGTGGTAGAGGTTTACTAAGTTATTAATTTTTAATTTAATTTAATTTAATTTATTTCTGTCCTTGTGTAGACTTCCAGAATATGCTGTTATGAATTTACATTAGAAGTCAGGATCAGGAAAAAAATGTATCCTGCGCCTGGAAGATGTGACAGTGAGGATCATGTTGGTCCTCAGTTTCCAGGGGAAACTATCTGCATAAAGCAAGATTTAATCTGAAAGAACAAACATATGATATAATAAAGCAGTAGAAGTGTTGACGCCAGATTTCACTAAAGATTATTTTCTCGGTAGTTACAACATAGTTTACTGAGTGCCATGAAAATAACGAAAGCACCTGTAAATTTGTCTGTCTTTCACATGGCAGACATGTAAAATGATGAACTATTCTACAAGCATTGGGAAGATGTCTCAAAATCACCAGTCCTTGTTCTCATGGGTGACTTTAACCTGCTAGATGTCATCTGGGAGCTCCACACATCAGAGAAGTCTAGGAGCTTCCTAGAATGTATTGAGGATAATTTCATTCTCCAGCTCATAGATAAACCCACCAGGGATGGGGCCCAGCTTGACCTTGTGTTGACAAACAGAGAGGGACTGGTGGGAGATGTAGTGATCGGTTGGAATCATCCTGATTCCAAAAGGATGAAGTTAAACTAGGCCAAGTGCCGGGTCCTGCACTTTGGCCACAACAACCCCATGGGGAGCTCCAGGCTGGGCACAGAGTGGCTGAGAGCAGCCAGGCAGAGAGGGACCTGGGAGTCTGGATTGACAGGAAGCTGAACAGGAGCCAGCAGTGTGCCCAGGTGGCCAAGAAGGCCAATGGCATCCTGGCCTGGATCAGGAACAGCGTGGCCAGCAGGTCCAGGGAAGGGATTCTGCCCCTGTACTCAGCCCTGGTGAGGCCACACCTCAAGTCCTGTGTCCAGTTCTGGGCCCCTCAGTTCAGGAAGGAGATTGAGGTCCTGGAGCAGGTCCAAAGGAGGGCAACCAGGCTGGTGAAGGGACTCCAGCACAAGTCCTGTGAGGAGAGGCTGAGGGAGCTGGGGGTGTTCAGCCTGGAGAAGAGGAGGCTCAGGGGAGACCTCATCGCTCTCTACAACTCCCTGAAAGGAGGCTGGAGCCAGGGGGGGGTTGGTCTCTTTTCCCAAGCAACTATCAGCAAGACAAGAGGGCATGGTCTCAAGTTGTGCCAGGGGAAGTTCAGGTTGGATATTAGAAAGAATTTCTTCACAGTGATCAGACACTGGAATGGGCTGCCCAGGGAGGTGGTGGATTCTTCATCCCTGGAGGTTTTTAAAAAGAGACTGGATGTGGCACTCAGTGCCATGGTCTGGTAACCACAGTGGTAGTGATTAAGGGTTGGACTTGATGATCTCAGAGGTCCCTTCCGACCCAGATGATTCTGTGATTCTGTGAAAAGGGAAAGACAGGTTTGATGCTTTAAAGTAACCTGTGCTGTAAGGAATGTTATGTGGGTATATAAGGCCCAGAAATTTGTCACATTTCATGTACATTTCTTGGAAGTCAACATATCACAGAAGAAAATAAGTTTATTCTAAAAAATAATCAGAAGTTATTTTAGATAAAAACATGTTCTTATGAATACAACCTATGGGAAAATCTAATGATAGCAAATGTGAATTAACAGTCTTCAGAAAAGACATTTCCTCTTGAGATTTACAACAATTTTTACCTCTTCTTGGACAAAAAGTAATACAATGAATCTGCACCATCTTTGAATAATGTATCCTACCACAGCTAGCTTCTTAGGACACACATACTTGATGGCACACAACACTTTCACGATCCTTTCTCATTTTCCTACAGTTCAATTTTCTCCATTTTTAGTTTTCTGCAATTCCTCCTCAGTCTTGGGTAGGGAAATACAGCTGCAGCATAAATATAGCTTATCATTCACTAAAATCTAGCCATCTCTCATGTTCAGCTGACTCTAGTATGAATTGCATCTCCACAATATATGAGGGTTTGGTAATGTTTTCATATGATCTAATACTCCTGGGTATGACAACAAACCTCTCTGCTTTTATACAAAACTCAGACGTCCATTTCTGACTCTTCCTCTTAAAACAGTAACACATTCAAAATTCCTGATATTCATCCTACTCCCTGTCACAGAAGGGAATAATGCAGAAAAATGTCACTTAATAAATTATAGTAATCTTATCCAATTGTAAATTTCAAAGCTGCAGAGATATCGAAGTGATGAATTTGATACAAGAACCTTCTTGCCTGCCTTCAAATGTAAATGGAAATAATTGTGAGCCACCTACATTAAAAAGCCCTACATCTTTCATTCTTTTCCTATCTTTAGATGTCCAGCATCCATTTTCCATGAAGCAAAATCTTTTATATGCTTATCCAAATTGGAAAAGAAAGACAAGAAATGGATCCTGCAATTTAAATTTAAGTAAATGTGCTGCAAGTTGTTCTATTCACCAGAGGACTCTTTAGTAAAGTGATTTTAAAGAAACTGGGTTGTTAAGAGGTTTCTGGACCTAGCAACAATATAAAATCTGTATTTCTGGCTGCAAACCTCCCTGGGAGTAGCTTTTTCTGGGATTAGGCAAGTAATATCCCAAAAGGATATGTGAAGGGGCAAAACTTCTCTTTTTAATTGTGTTCCCTCTTCTGACTTCCCCATATTACTGTATTTGAAATAGGGAAACACAGGCCAATGTTTGAACAGAATCTCAAAAAAAATGTGTCTATATATAATGAAGCACAAACCAGCAGCAATAATTGTGAATTATTTAGTCTGCTAAAAGAGGTATTAAAATTTGCCTTCTGAAACACAGACTTCCAAAGAAGTTTAATAACAACACAAACATGACACAAAGGACAACATTTTTGAAGTGAAATGCTTCTACAGAAATCTTTGCATGGACAAGCATGCAAAGGACTCTTTTCAGAGTACCTAGAGAGTTCCTATAGTAATCTTCTGAAATTTGGGTCTTCCTGGACTTCTCAATAGATCATATGGGGAAAGTGTTCTCCTTGCTTTCAAAAAACCCTTTTTCATGAAGCCAGGTTTCTGGGTAAGGGTGGTGGTAAAAATGTACAAGATTTTACTCTGGGAGTTAAGTAAAATAAAGATTAATATATCCTTTATGCTAGCAAAATTACAAGACAGAAAATTACTGTTGTAAGTGACCAGAGGCCAATAGTTTTAGGCAATCTGGTTATGGAAAGGAATAAAATGTATCGAATCTGATGGTACTTAGAAGAACACACTTGAAATCCCGAACTGTGAGCACTAATCTCATGCAGTAACTGGATATGAGAAAGATATTTTAATAAAAGCAAGATAAAGGATTTTTAGTGTCTTATCCATTATGATCCATTCTTTCTCAAGTGTTCAAAATATCATACTCACCTTATTGGACCTATATGCTCTTCTGTACTTTACTGAATTTTCTGTACTTAAGTTTTAGCATAAGACTGATATTTCTCTTTAAATTTTCAACTTGATTAAAATCTATGGAAGAAGATTCTTCTCACAGAATTTCTCCTGTGGAAAGGAGAGGTTAAAAGGTTATGATTAGACATTGAAAAGTAATTTATGTGAGTAAAGTTGCTGCAAAGACCAGGAAAATTCTTTTCATTGAGCCACTGATGTAAATGTTTGAAATGTCACAATGTCTATACGGCATCCTGTACTGGTACTTAGTACCAGTTTTACCCTTTTTGCTCAATTTCTGTGAACATTTCAGGGAAGATCTCTGTTTTCTATCCTCACTACTTATTAGTATAATATCTGAAATTTTATGTGCTACTCATCCCTGGCAAAGAAGTGGTCTTTGAGACTCTGCATTGTACTGTCAGTGAAAGGGAAACAGTTGATGGGATGAGAGGCAATGAATCTCACATAGTTTGAATACAAATAAATATTTTCAGGTTTGGATTCAGAAAATAGTCATTTGTGGGAGTTTTCCTCTTTCTTCTTCTTCATCTTATTTTTATCTCCTCACTGTTTCATATTTTCTGCTTTAAAATTGTGCTGAAATAATAATATTGTCTACTGATTAGCAGCTGTTCAGTGTGGATGGTGGCTAAAATGATCTCTTTGTACATTATCTCTCTGTTAGGAAGTTATCAAGATTGATTGAATTAGATTTACAAAATGTATGCAGTAGTGTCTATCATCCTGGAGATAAAGGCATCCTAGAGGTGTGTAAAGCTACATAATTATCATGGTTTTGCTCTGGATGAGTTCTTCTGATAACCATGTCCATAATAGGAAGTTGTGGAAAATAAACATTACTAACGCTGGCATAGTTCCATTGCTGATGGCTTTTCATTAACAAGATTTCTATGGGTACAGATGTCATATCATTTAGTTTGGGTTTAAACGACATGTCAGCAAACTCCCACTAACCACAGCAGCTTAGTAGTTTTGTCTGTTCATATTTGTATTGTGTTATCAAAGGCAAATTTTGCTGTATTGAACAATGACTGAAAACTAATGAAAACCTTGTAGCCCACGAATTAGATCAACCCATGGATTAATTCTGATGGGATTATAGAGATTCTTGAGGTCATCCCTGAATTTTCCTGTCCTTGGATAATTTGATATTCCATGACATTTCTCAAGGTCTGAGCAATCTATTTTCAAACATGTGTGCTCTTACTGGTCAGAATTCAGAAATTGAGATTGTCTTGTTTATATTTCAGTTATGCCCATTTTGTTACCCTCAAGGAAGATAATTGATATATTGTGGTAGTTTCACAGCTCAGGACGTTTTTCACTGGGCTGAAGTACACTGTGAAAAATTACTAAAAACAATGTTTGAATCTCCTTTTGGTGAAAATATAGTCTAAGTCAGAAAAAAACAACGTAGTGCTACATTTCTCAAAGCAAATTTCTCTTGGCAGAGACAAATGAGTTTTAGAATAGTGTTTCAGGAAGTATGGGGCAGGACTGCTCTGCAGAGGCAGCAGAACCGAAGTTAACCCCTGCACAGGACCAGGTACAGGTACAGCAGGGCAGGCAGTGTCCATGATGGATACTGTTCCACTTCAACAGAGGAGGGTGACCAGGCCAGGTCCCTAATAGAGACCAGGGTCAGCCAGGATTCTAGTTGAGACCAAGAGGTCAAGCCACAGAGCCGAGTCTGTAGGTCACAGTCTGGATCAGCACAGTATGTCACCAGGTGATGGCACAGCTGGAGGGCTCCCAAGCAAGGTGCAGGAGCAGGGACATTATTCATAATCCTTTCTCACAGCTGTGACTCAGATCTATGCAGCCTTGTCATGCCAAAACTGGCCCTAAATGCAGTCCAGAATTTTATTTGTTGCTTTAAGGCAAAAAAAACCCTGAATCCATATTTTTCTTGAAAACCTGACCTATTCTTAAGCCTTTGCTGTCTTAGCTTATACTAGAAACCAAATGGTACCAGAGAACATGTCTATTAAAATGTCATTATCTAAGTTTGAATTCAGTTTGGGTTTAGGTCGCATCTGCAGTACTAACAGGAATAGGTGAGTATATTCATATCTGTTTATACATAACTTGCTAAATTTTCTTCCTCCACCAAGGTCTAGAATGAACACAGGGTAGGAGTGAAGTAGACTCTCTCATTCAAGGCAATGCTGTAACACTACATTCTTCATAGTAATGAACTTGTTTGCAGGTATGAAAGAAATGTTTTGTTTAAACACCATTTTCTTTACAAAGCACTTGTAAAGTGCTGCTTCTCTTTACTTTTCAACACAGTGATAAGTCTTGCCCCTAGTAACATTACTCACTCTACAGTCACCATCTTATATCCATGTCATCCATTAGGTGAAATCCTGGTGGATAAAAGAAATAAACCTGTTCAAAGAATAGATTTACTGTACACCAGGGCAATGAATTAAGAAGTCTCCAAGCTCTCTAGTGTGTTCTATATTTCCTGGCCATTTAGCACATCTCTTAGAAAACACAAGAAATATCGCTTTCCTCACCCCAACTTGTAATGGCAAATTGAATCTAAAATAAAAACAGGATGCATAAATAATTTTTAAAATACTGAAGTAACTTTTCACTTCTGTTTTTTTTCTCCTTCCTTTTTCACTGTCTCCTAGCAAGATAATGCATTCACTGAAAGTAGCTTATGATTACGTGCTTTCTCTGAATTTCTGTTCACTCTAAAAGTGCAATGCTAGTGTTTAGAGACAGACGATCAGTTTCAGGCACTGGAAGGACTTCTTATGTGACCTTGTACAATGTGACATGGTCACAGATTTGATACAGTAGTCAGAATTCACCAGCAAATTTAGATTGTCATAAGGTTTGGCTTACATTGTTAAGATGCAGAACTAGTAACTTTCCAGTTCCTTGGGAATTGAACTGCTTTGAAGACATTTCATAGAGCAAGCCATTAAAGACTAATATCTTTCAGTGTTACCAGTCAAAGCATCTGGTCTCTTAGAAGAGTGGAGATGACCTTTTATGTCCTTTGTTCCTAAACTTGACACACACATAAGCTTTCATTTCACTTTCCAGTCTTTTGGCCTTTCTTTTGAAGCCTGTGAGAACCTGTTTTCAGCTAAAAGCATGGGCTGTAACTGCTGTAATTCTTCAGTTGTTGCTAATAGATGCTCCTTTGGTATCAGTAATCATGAAGGAGACAAGTTGAATTAGCACATAAGTGTAGCTACCAAACACATAAATCTGCTGCACCAATTGATCATATTGGGTACATGACTACTTGTCTCAGACACAAAAAGCAGAGTATTATGGAAGGTTTCCACAGAAAAGGAATGTTAAACTTTGAGGGAAAACTTCTTATTCTTTGCCAGTGACAGAACACTGTAAAAGACTGCCAAGAAAGGCTGTGGAGTATTCTTCTTTGGAGATATTAAAAATGCCTGGATATGATCCTGTGTGACCTCCTCTAGGTGAACCTTCTTTAGGAGAGGGTTTGGACTTGATGATCATCAGAAGTCCCTTCCAACCTCTGCCATTTTGTGATTCTGCATTCTTTTTAGAAATCGGAAATGTATGTTGCATTGCCAGCCAAAATTTAAAATTTTTGACTGCTAACCAGGACTGTATGAAGTAATAGTTACATTTTTTCCTAAAGAAAAATTTTCCATTTAAAATTTCACTATCAAATACATCTCTACTAAATTTATTGTCATTGAATGCACTGTATGTGAGTGGATTAACAAGATTATCCAAATCTTTTTTACTTTTCATTAAATTTTATTAAATACTAATGGAAATTTAATTTTGAAGTATGAACTATTAGTGCCCACATTACAAACCTTCCTTTAGATTCTGTGTTTGAAATGTGTTTTGCAGAGAAAGAACAGGGCAAGAGACTTACTAGAGGAATTGTCTTGTACCAGAACCTGGCACAGTAGCAAAGTCAGTAAATCCCATGCTCCTTGTTGACTTTGATGTCATAGTTTAAAGCCCTTGAAGCCAAAATTTTTCAGAATTTTTTGACCCAGTTTAGTAGATCTGTAGTGCTTTGTAATTCTTTGATGCATGATCTATTTTATCTGTTATTTTACATTTTTCAAATTATGCTTTTTCAGGAAAATATATTGTGAAATAAAATAAATAGAAACCTGAACTAGTATTCTGCAAGTAGCTGTGCTTATGGTGTTTTCTGCTAAAGAAGAATGCTAGTGAAAAAAATTCTGATGAACTTGGTTGAAATTATTATTTTTTAAAAATTTGGTGTGATTAAACTACCAAAAAGTAGACCTTGCTGTCTAAGGAAACACATGTTTTAAGGCAGCAAGTTTAAAGTTTGGATTGTGTCCAGTTCTGGCCCCTCAGTTCAAGAAGGACAAGGAACTGCTTGAGAGAGTCCAGCACAGAGCCACAGGAATGATTAGGAAAGTGGAACATTCCTTATGAGGAAAGACTGGGGGAACTGTGTCTCTTCAGTTTGGAGGAGACTGAGGGGTGACCTTATTAAACGTCTATAAATATGTAAAGGGCAGGTGTCAGGAGGATGGAGTCAGTCTCTTCTCAGTGATATTCAGTAGCAGGACTTAGGGATAATGGGTGCAAGTTGGAGCACAGAAGGTTCTGTGTAAACATTTGAAAAACCTTTTCACTGTGAGAGGGTGACAGAGCACTGGAACAGGCTGCCCAGTGAAGTTGTGGATGTTGCTTCTCTGGAGACATTCAAAACCCACCTGGATGCATTTCTGTGTGACCTACACTAGGTGATCCTGCTCTGGCAGGGGGGTTGGACTCGATTTCTCAAGCTCCCTTCCAACCCCTAACATTCTGTGATTCTGTGAAACACAGAGGAAGAGACTTGTGAAACCGGGTGAAGAAACAGGAGATTCTATTCCTTCCTCTGAGGAGTCTTTAATTTCATTACTGTAAAGATTTCCAGTTGGCATAGCATATGGGTTTCTGAAGTGGGGTGTTCTCAGATAGTTCCCTTCACTTTCACTTTGCGTGAATAATTATATGTATGTGGATTAAAGAATAAAATATGACTATCCCGTTTTTCAGATGAGAGTCAGAACCTCTGGGCTGGAGAATACTTTTTAACTTTTCATCCCCAGAAATACTTAATTATATAGGAAAAGTGTAGAAGGGACATAAAGAGAAAGTGAAAACATTCAGTCTTAATTGGAAAGCTTTGGGATAGTTTCCAGAAACGTAGGGGGATTCAGAGACAATAAATGAACCCTTCCAAAACATATCCAAGATGCTGAGATATGCACTAGATGGTGATGGAATAACCATCCCTATCAATTAAAGACTCCAGTAGAGATGGTACTCAGTGTTACTTTCTCTGGGCTTCTCTCTTTTCACTGCTTGTTATAAATAGTTTTGTAAATAGCAAGGGTTCTTATAAGAAGAACTTTTAAAATAATTTAATGAATGGGATATTAGTCTTTGTGTACTGGGATCTTTTTACTCATGGTTTTTCATGACCTGCTTTGTTTCATTTTAGATCTTCATAGGTTTGTCCTCCATTTCGCCTAGGGCTCTTGTTGTTCAGGAATCAAATCTCATTTTAACTTTTCTTTCTAGGTGGCTTTCTAGATACATCTCAGTGTCCTCATCTTAGTAGATGAGGACTTGAATTTCCGCTGAGTTTTCATTTATTCACTCAATTATAGACAGCTGCATATCTAACATTACCAATATCAGGATAAAATAAAGGAACCAACCAAAATCCTCTCTCCAAAAAAATATTTTATGCCATCTGATGGTGTTCTATGTTTGCCATTTTCATTGCTGGTATTAATTCTTTGCAAAACATATTTTGTTATGCAGATGCAAGATATATCAAGAAAAGGTAAAGAGTTTAATCATCTGAGTTCAGAAAATGAGAATAAAACATGGGCTAGGAAAGTGAATATGCAGGATGAGAAACACCTTGTAACTAAAAATAAAGTTAGGTCAAAAAAGCACAGAAACAAAACAAAACAAAAAAAAACAAAACCAAACAAAAGCCCCCCCAAAAGCATAAACTAAAAAACCCAACCAAAGGAAAAAACCCAGCAGTGGAAATAAGTCTTTTCTTATGCACTTAACTTGCAGTGTTACACCTGTGTCTGATTTTTATAAAATCTCTTATACCCTGTCATACTCAACACTGGGCAGGCAATTAACTGAATGACAGATGATGTCTATTAATCTCCCTCCCTGACAAAGTAAGGAGAGAGAATAAGGGAGAGAGACTTACGCATTGGAAACACAGCTTTAATGAAACAGTAATGATAAAAAGTAAAGATTATTACATATATACAAATATACAGAAAAACAATACCATGTCCCTCCCTCCGCTTCCCCTAGCAATGCTCACATCACCACTGAGGCTTCAGGCCAGTCCTGGAAAAGTCCAAACTGGACTCCTGGAGTCAGCAGAAGTCAGGAGCTGGAGGCAGGAACACACAGATTCAGGATAGCATGGACTGGGACCACAGGCAAAAGAATGAACAGAATCCTCCCATGATGCTGAAGCAAACAAGAAGAGGTGAAAAAGAGTGAAGGCAAAAGGCCGAAAGAAGGCGAAGAAGTTTGACCCTTGTTATCCCTCAAGGATACTGAGTATGATGTGTATGGGGTGGAATAGTCTGGTCAGTTTTGGTCATTTATCTTATCCACTTCTCCCTAAAGGAGGGTTGTGGGTGTGACCTCTTTTCTCCCTTGATCTTTCTGAAGCATAAGATGTTCCTCAGAACTGGAGTTGTGGAAAAGCCAAGTGGTCTTGGTTCTGCATAATATTCTCTATCCGTAAATATAAACATCGAGTGTTATTAGTCCTAGAGACAGAGACTAATTGAAATTTTTTTTCTAATTTCAGCAGCTACAGCTACTTACAATAGACACATCTGAATGTAAAATTGCAAGACAGAAAATGAGCAATATCCTGGTCCAGTCCAATACATGTTTCTCAGAACAGAGCAGTGGCCTTGGTTCTGCATAACATTCTCTATCCATAACTATAAACATTGAGTGTTATCAGTTGTAGAAGCAGGGACTGATTGAAAAACTTTTTTCTAATTTCAGCAAGTACTGATACTGAAAATAGACTCAGCTGAATGTAAAATTGCAAGACTGAAAATGAGCAATAACCTAGCCCAAACCAGTACATGTTTCTCAGAACTGAGCATGGCTTTGGTTCTGCATTTCATTCTCTAGCTGTAACTGTAAACATCGAGTGTTAGATGGTCCTAGAAGCAGATGCTGACAGAGACACTTGCTGTTAATTTCAGCAAGGGCAGCTGCGTACAAGAGACTTGGATGAAAGCAAAATTACAAGACAGAAAATTATTGCTATCCTGGCCCAATCTCAATTGCTTCTAGAGAAAGAAACAGTAGCTTAATAGTGTAAAATAGTATAATAAGTTACTTGGGAACTGGAGTGGTAACATAGATTTTCTCTGGGACCAGAGGGAAGATTTTATAAGAAGCTGTTCAATTTTCCAAAGGCTACTCTTGGAACTTACTACATGATTCATTCTTTATTGTGCAACACAAAAAATTTGACATATAATTTCTTACTGAGAGTGATCCAATAGTTCATTGTGAAAAATAACAGCTTTCTGTAGATGTTTTTATTAACTTTTAGAAATCATTCTCTTTCATGGCCATGTATTTTGCCTCTAAGTATTCAGTGAAGTTCTGTGATAGTCATGGTTGAAGAATCATAGAATCATAGAATAATTTGTGTTGGAAGGGACCTTTAAAGATCACCTAGTTCCAATCCACTTCTCAAAGGACAGTGACATCTTTCACTGGATTAAGTTGCTCTAGGCACCATCTAGTCTCACTCCAAGAATGGGGAATCCACAGCTTCTCTGTGTAAACTCTGCCAGTATCTTGCCAGCCTTACAGTAAAAAAAAAAAAAAAAAAAAAAAAAAAAATCTTGCTTATATCTAACATGATCTACACTTTCTCAGGTTAAAAAAACTGCCCATAGTCCTCTCATTACAAACCCCATTAAAAAGTCATTCCACATCTTACTTGTATGCAACCTCTTTATACTGAAAGACCACACCATCTTTATATATTGAAAGGTTTAACAACTCTCTTAAGCATTCTTCACAGGAGAATTTTTCAAGCCTTTTACCATTTTGAAGGCCGTATGCTGAGAGCTGAGAGATGGATGCAGTAGTCTTGTTGAAATATCATGCAGCTGTCCTGATTCTTTCAAAATCTCTCTGGATGGAGCCCCTTCCCTCTGTTGTATCAACTGCATGTCAGCTTGGTGTCATGTCTTCTATGAAATTGTTGAGGATGCAAATTATCTCACTGTTTATGTCATTAATAAAGATATTGAACTTTACCAATCTCTGTATGGTCCCTGAGAGACACCACTCATTATCGACCTCCACAGGACAGGAAGCTGTTGACTAACAGTCCTTACATGTGGCCATCCAATTTCTTATTCATCAAATCCAAAATTCACCAATTTATTGATGAGAATATCTGTGGGACTATGTCAAAGGCCTTACACAAGTCCAGATAGATATTTCAGTAGCTCTTTCCTTATCCACCAAGTTATTCACTCCATCATAGGAGGTCACCAGATTAGTCAGACATAATTTGCCTATGATGAGCCATTTTAGCTCTTCCTATTTACCTTCCTGTCTTCCATGTGCCCTGACATATTTCCAGGAGCATCAGTTTCATAACGTTACTGGGTCTGGGCCTGGAGGTGAGACTGACTGTCTAGAAGTGCCCAAGGTGCTTCTTCTTACACTTTTATTAAAAATGATTTTGAGGACTCCCTTTCTTCCAGTCACTAGAAATTTACCTGTCCGACAAGACTTTGAAATACAATGGAATTTTCCTCTTCAGATAAATTTTCTAAAGTTCTGATACTCCTCCAGAGTTTTGATATTGAAAATCTAAAGCAATTCACATACAGGGAACTTGAAAGCATAAATGGAGTATACAGTACTCCTTATGCCTAATCTTCCTCTTATGGTATGACGTAACTGTTTAAGTGTTCTTCACCATAAGATTGTTATTCATCTCCTTGCAAGGCAGCTGCATACTTGTAGGAGCGGGTGTGTTGTACAACTGCTTTTACAATTTTTTATTGAAGACAGAGTCATTTTTTGTTGAAGACATAGCCTACAAGATTAATATGAGCAACTTGCTGTTTTAAAATAAGACTTCAGTGATTCAGAAAAAGATTTACTTTATCTTGCCTGAGGTAAGCAAGCAGTCATCTGAATCACACTTTCTTCAGTTTTCTAATTTGAATGGCCCACTAGCAAATAAAGAGGTACAGAGCAGATTTGCTCTTGAACACTAATTTCTATTTTCTTGCAAATATAAACCCAGAAATGTCAAAAGAGGTTATGAAAATATTT
Source organism: Phaethornis superciliosus (assembly GCA_023637945.1). Lineage (NCBI taxonomy): Eukaryota > Metazoa > Chordata > Aves > Apodiformes > Trochilidae > Phaethornis > Phaethornis superciliosus. Next base: position 30,196,193 of record JAJQWJ010000004.1, on the reverse strand, counting down.
TAAAAGAAGGTCAAATCAGTTTAAGTTTTTCAGAATTCAAAATATGTTGTGAATATCACTTTTCAATTTTTCAGAATACTCTAATCCTTAACAGGCTCCTTTGGGATAATTTAAATCTTCAGGCTAAAATTTTTTCTGGAACTTCAGTTCAAGATTCAGTTAGAGTCCTGCGGGCAGACTAGATATTTCAGTTCATTGAGGTGGTCTTGTTTTTGTGTCATGTTTTGTGCTATAAATAATTTCAGGTAGGATATGGGAGTCATATGAAATTTTTAACAGAAACATTACTTGGAAATCTACTTACAAGAAGAATATTGCCACTTTGCCACAAAAATTTTTCTGTATTCAAAAAGATATATCTTAATTTAAGCAGTGACAAAACAGTGAACCTCAAAATTATTTTCCTAGCTTTGATGTTGCATTTTTTGCATTTATGTGTTTGGATAGATTTTTTAGTGCTCAAGATTCAGAACTGACTCTTCCACATATGTTCATGTAATGTCTTGTTCAGCAGGGTCTCAGTCACAAGGTGAGGATACCACATTTCTTACAAAACGTTAAAATAATATTAATAGTAAGAAAGAAGAGTGATTGGTGCTAATGCTGGACGTCTTTTACTTTTCAATTACCAACACAGGCATTAGTCTCGTGGCTTTGCATATATAAACAGTTACAAAGATTCTTGTAAAGATGACAGGTGTGTGGAATCTAAGGAAATTCTCACCCTCTCTGAATTGAACCTTATGCTTCCTGTTAGGATATTTCTCATGGCCTGTTTTCTTAATTTCTTACGTGAGTCATGTGGCAGTGAAATAGTCCTAATTACCCTTTCCATGACATACTAAGTGGTGGAGGTAAAGAACTGTGTGCTTAGTAAACTAATACTTGATTCAGGTAATACAAAACTAAATATAGAAATTAAAGAGCTGCTCTTTCTGTCAACTTATTATTAAGAACCCAGTTACCAGTTAGGTTCTGATATGCTATGGAAAAGCATAGGTTACCTTTCTTCCATAACTGTTACCTTTTTGGCTCAACAGAATGAACTTCCACTGCATGATATCTGATCAATGTAGCTTTACACCATTTGAGGTTCAAACTAGCACACAGTAGTTCTACTCTTTTCAAGTGACATTCTGTCACTTGTCCAACTTCTCCACAACCTGTTGCTGGAATAAGTCTGTACTAGTTCTTTTTGTCTGTACCAGCGTATCCTGGGCAGTGAAGCACAAAATTTGCAAATGATTTCCCTAATATGAATACACAATTTAAACTACTGTCTGTTTTTATCAACTTTTTTTATCCCCCACCACTCCTCATGAAGTTATTCAGTTGCAACTCTTAGATCTAATTGAAAGGAGAAGAAAGAAGAACATTTGACTTTGAGTAATATTTCCACTACTAAGATTCTGTGAAAGAACTAAAAATACATCAAAATTATTTAGTGTCATCAGACTCTCTTTGGGAACTTTTCACAAAAAAAATATGAAGATATATTTGTTATAAAAAAAGGTGCTATAAACTGTACCAGAAAAATATGTACTGTGTATATTCTGTGTAATCAGTTTCTTGAAGGCTTGCCTTTAGTTTTATATTTCATCATTTATTCCTTCAATAAAGTAATAAGCTGCCTGGTTAGACAAGGTCTTTAAAGCAATTATAGAAGGTTAATTGTACCAAATTAACATATCTCATGTGAAACTAATGCCACAATATGTGGTGAATGCTAGTAGTATTACTCACTATGTGTAATTAATTGCCATATCCATTTGTCAAAGTATTTCTGAACCAAAGACCTCCTGAATGTCTGCATCTGACTTGTTTAATTTTTAAAAATTATTATTTTGTTCAATTAAATTCTTATTATTTGGTTTCCTTCTATCCTGCACAGACATTCACACATCTGTCAGATTGCAATTTTACTGCTATTGTTAAAAAGTACAGGTGTTCTGGTCATTATAGCTTTGTACCTCTTGAATAAAATAATTTTTATAAGTGTAGCTGATTTGTCTACTAATTTTAGAAATGTCACAGGGTAGGCTCATTGAAGCATTGGTTAAGCTGAAATATTTAACTATCCCTTAGCATGTGCTTGCTATTTTGTGCTTTTGATCTTAATCTGAAAAACTAATTGACAATATAATAAATAATAGTACCACTAGGAAAATACTGATTTTTTCTTTCTGTTAAGCAAATCTACTGTGGACATACCCAGTGATAACCACAGTTAGAAGGGGAAAGTGTGAGTTAGATGTCAACAGGAAAAAAAAGTCGAACCCAAACCAGGCTTTTTTTTTCAGAACTATGTTACTCATATGGCAATGCCATCTTCAGTTGTGTTTCTAAAAAAAAAAAAAAACAAAAAAAAAAAGAAAAAAAGACTGGTTCCTGGCATGGACAGAGCATTGCAGTAAGGCTGGGTGTCTTACTGTCAGAAACAGCCCTACAGAAAAGGATCTCAAGTCTCAGGGACTTCAGGTTAGCCATAAAGCAGCTCTACCTCCAGGAAGCTATGCTCATCCTGGGGTTCCTCTGACACTGATTTTATGCATGCAAGTACTGTGGAGGCCATCAAGGTGTTTGGAGAATGGAGCATGGGTTGTTTAAGGAGAGATTGCAGGAGATGGGTCTGTTCTCCGGAAAACAGACAACTTCAAAGGGCCTTATTAAGTCTTTAAGCTATCCAGTAGGGAGATGAAGAGAACAAAGCTAGGTTCCTCTAAGAGTTGTACATGGCAATGAACAGAATATTCCTGGAACACAGGAAATTCTCACTAAAGATAAGGGAAGTTTTTTCACTATTGAGATGATAGAACATAAAGATAGGTACCCATAGATGCTGTGGGATTACTGTCCTTGGAGATAGTCAGAGCTGCACTGAACACAGGCCCAAGCCACCTACCTGCTTTGTGTAGAATTTGGGGTTGGTGACCTCTGAAGATCCCTTCCTGTCCAAACTGCAGTTCTGGTGGAGTTTCACTTGTAACTTTATATAACTGAGAAAGACCTAGTAGGTCTTCTCATTATGGACCAAACATCATCTTCTCCAGACAAAACTCCACCATCAAATCTTTTCACTATTTCACTATTTAATTTTACCTCTAAGAAGCTAACAGCAAGGTTTTTCTCCGTATTCAATCTTTTTAAGTAGCATATTCAAATTTTGAGGGTTTTTTTGTCTTTGGATTTTGTTTATTATTACTGTAACATGGAAATACAGCTACAGAAAAGAATTGTTATTTATTTGTTAATTTCAGAAGTTAGTTTTGACTACATATGCACTGTTGAGCTAAAGGTAAAAGATGAGAATGGTTGACATGGATGGCGCTGACAGTGAGGAGAATATTAGAAGGGGAAAGAATAGACTGTTTTGGAAAAACATAAAGCACCTGAGGATAATTTTCAAAAGACAGAGCGCTATACTTGGATGGAGACATTAGTAGATCTGATAGTGAGAGTGGATAGAGAAAACAGACTATATGTGTCTTTAAAACTGATTTTTCATAGTCTTTCACATTACCTTTCCAATCTCTCCAGAAACCTTAATGTAAAGATATGTGATAAAACACAAGTTAGGCAGCAGATATTTAACAACCAGATCATGATATCCAAGGGGTCCTCAGTATCTCTTCATTCTCACTACATCAATCCAACATCATTACTCACTTTAAAAAAAAAGTTTACTTAGAACTAAGAAACAATAAAACAACAATGTAAACTTTTGTCATGCTTCTCTGTTTATACTAGGAGACACACTCCATGTCTGAATTTCAAAACTAGAAGTAATATCTGACTGTCAAGTTGTACTTCCTTATTCTACTTCCCAGTAGATGTTATCTGATATGTGCCAGAGAAAAAGTGTTCAGTAAATCTGCTGAGTCAAGTCTTGATTTCAGTACTTCATAAGTTCTGATCTGTGCAGGAAAGCATCTTTAATGTTTTTGGTTTTGGTTTTGTTTTTGGTTTTTTTTGTAACTAGCAGTTCTAATTTGGCAATGTTATGCTAACTTCTTTTTTTTTTTTTTTTTTTTTTTCTTTTCTTTAATTCTTACGGTCTTCCTGATACTTTGAAATAAGTCTGCAACATCCTTTACAGGTTGTAAGGTACATATCTAGATCTCTCATTATATCAAATAGGCTTGACTCTTGACCTTGCTGGAATGGTCTCAAATTTCTTTAAAGAACCTTCAGAAGTGAAGCCACCTCTATTTCCAGAGAAAGTGAAAATAAATCATTTTCATGGAACTTGGATGACCTTTGTTAGGAAACTAGTTAGCCAACTCTTAGGCAACAGAGGTACATATAGAAGCCAAGGGAAATTTAACTGATTTCAGGACATGTAGTAATTACCCAGAAGCATCTGTGCCTCCCTGAAGGCCCAACATCCTGCTGTACATTCTTAGCATACAGTTATATCTTTTAAACTCTAAAGAGAGTGATCCAGCAGTAAGCTGTATAATTAAGCATACTGCTATGACATAAATAGAGATTGTCTTAGCAGAACAGAAACTGCAGATGAAGAAGAGAAGTTTGACTTCTGGAAGTTTGGAGCAGGTCTGTCTGGAGAAAAAAGCAGAAGAATATGAGTAGCAGACCTTTGGGGAAATACATCAAAGGAAAAGGTACAAGACAAGACATTACTTCAAAGGTAGCAAAGCTGGAGAAAGAAATGATAATGGAATAGAAAGGTAAAAAGAAAAGTAACAATAAGGTGCCAACAACATGTCCAAATGCCAGACAACATGTTCCAAATGCCAGAAAAAAAAGGAGAGTTCTCCTCTGCATATAATGTAAAAGATGTGTTTGATTCCAAATTCTTGTTCAATTTTGAATGTGACCATTTTGTAGAGTGCCAAATCTTAGACAAAATGGAGCAATTTTACTCTAACATCAAATAAATGTACAATTTCATTAACACACATATACAGAGACAAAAAACCAAGGTTTTATTTGATGGATTGATCATGGTTGTTAGTACTGTTGTGGTTGGGTGGAATTCTTTTATATCTATTTTTCTTCTATACACGTCCACATGCTTCTCTGAGTGTAATAACAAGTCAATGGGAAAGGAAAACATGGAGTATTGTTAGGATATTGCATTCAGCATTTAATGCCCTAGGAGTCCATTTACAATTGGAATGTGCTTCATCACTTATGTTTTAGCATTATTAAGAACTTGAAGATCAATTTATCAAATGAAGGCTCCTGGAAAGACAAAAAGACTGCTTGAGGTTCTCTGCTGTATTACATTGGGATATCAGCATTTAAATGCCTGCAATGTAATCTGAGCCTCATAATTAGTAATCATTTATTACAAGCTGAAAACACCACATAGAGCACTTATAGCCCCAAAGGACTTAATTGTTAACTGCAGCTAGTGTTGTTTTATGATTCCAATAACTACAATCTATTGACTGTGATTTTATTATAGTCTGTAAAGAAATTGAGTGTCTCTTCCATTTTTCTCTAGCCTCAGGAATTTGTTGTCTGTCTTATTTTCTGTTACCATTAAAGCTTTAAATCTGGAGAGAAATATTTTTTTTATATATTAGATGGCTGATGGGAATTAGAAATATGCAAACAATTGATGATGTTAAATTAACATACTTAATCTTAAGTATGAAGCTGTAGTGCCCTGCTCATTAATATACTTAAAAATATATGGTTACTTTTGGTTTTGGTGTCAGTTTGGTTGGGTGGGCAATGCTTGGGCACAACATAAAATACACTTATTGATTCTTAAAAGGTCTTTATTCACACTTGAGCCAGAGCAGCTGGTAAAGGTCTAAAGAGCATTCAAGTCACCCAAATCTCTGGATATTGCTTTCTGCTGTACCATCTGTATCCTGTTAAATATTCTCAGCTTCTGCCAAGTTTGGCCAATTTATATGTTAAATCAGTTGCTGAAAACAGGATCATTCCTTGTGCAGGGAGCAAAAAAAAAAAAAAAAAAGAAAAAGAAAAAGAAGTATTAAATTGTGAAGTCTTGTACATCAATCATTTGTTCCAGAAAAATCCAATTCACATTCTGCTGCACAAATAATGGCAGTGAGATGTCAGATTTCCCCATCTCCAAGACAAAAATTAGAGGGCAAGTGTCTTCATCACAATTTATTCCCAGAGAAGTATACCATCTTCAGCCCTGAGAGGAGGTGTCATCCAACCTCTTGTTGGAAGAGACAAAAAACACTAGCCCTGTGAAGCAGCTGTTGAATTAATTGCAATTGAAAATGCTTTTTCATCCCTTATATGCTATAATCAAATTAATCTTAAGCTGGCTAATTACTGACATTTTACTGCCTTGTAACCAGCTAAACACTGAAACATTCCTGAGCGCCATATATTTAGTGCTGTTATTCGATAGTAATAAACTGTAAGCAAGTCAGTGTTTTAATTTTTTATTACTATAATATACAGAATTAGGAGGACAGAAAACTCAACTCTGCATGAGATATTTTTGTTATGAATCAAAGACCTGCTGCATTGTATCAATTATATTCTACTCACTGATCAATTATATTTCAATCATAACCTGCAGTCATCTTGTCAGCCATGCAGAAATTTAAATTTAACAATGTCAGTAAATTCTACTGAATCATTAAAAGTGTCATTTTGCATTTGAGGGTTTTGTTTTGCTTCAATGTTGTTTCTTTTTATGTTTTATTTCTCTGGTTGGTTGGTCGGTTTTCATTTGGATAGTAATTTTCATGGGATTCTGTTATTGTCTTCAACAAAAAACCAAACAAAAATTAAAACCAAACCAAAACTGTCAAACAAGCAAACAAAAAAACAATCTTTCTCTACATAACTTTTTTTTTTTTTTTTTTTTTTTTTTTTTTTAAGATATTTTACATTTATATTTTATGGTCTACCATTATAAAATGGTCTTTACCATTGTAAAGATATTTCCAGTTTTACTGTAGGATTTGTGTATATATTGCCAGCTATAAGACCTTGCCAAAATTTCTAATATGATAGTTTCAGAGTTCATTTGTTCTCCTTCCCTGCAGGAATACCATAAAGCATAATTTTTTTGCCATTTCCTACTCTCCACTTGAATGAATATGTGTTCATTTTAATTGAGAATGCTTCCCTGCTGAGATTGGGTAATTTGCCAGAGAGATCTAACTTCAGTGTTAAATCTCAGAAAAGTAACTGTGGGATAGATGATAATGTAAATAATTTCTAATACAAGTGTGTCAGAAATAATTCCTTATGAAAATATTGGATAGGTATCATATTCTTGCTTGCGTGGCTCTCTCTTTGACCTGCGCTACTATGAGAAGCAGATCATTCAGGTCTAGAACACAAAGGTTCCCACTACTTCACTTCTGAATAAAATTTCAGATTTATTCACTCAAATAATTTTTTTATTCTTATATGTGGAGTTTTTTTGTTTTGTCACAAGGAATACAAACACTTTGAAAGGAGGAATCAGGAAACATTGTCTTATTTCAAGGTTTTTCAAAAAGAGACAACAAACCATTGTTCTTTTTTTCCATAGAGAATTTTCATGAACTCTTCATAAATGTATAAATCAGTCATGCTTATACTTAATAATACATGAACTGGGTGGTTCTGATATGTGGTGCCTTTTTTAATTTGTTTGCTATTTTAAGTGCTTGTTCTGTTTATAAATATATTTATGATAAGCAAAAAATGCTTCTCATCTGGATTTTTTGAGGATAAAATATAGGCAACAATTTTATTAATGGTCTAAGCTAGTCTCATTCAGATGAAAATAAATCTTGAAACACAGTTACAAGTAATGACTTCAGAAAACATATAGTTAACTTATTAAACAGTAATTAAAGATTATGAAGATTTACATAAAAACTATCAGAACTAAGAAAATATCATAGCTTTTAATTTTTTAAAAAATCTATTTTTAAACAGAAACTATTGAATTACTCATTTGGCTTTCCAAATGAAAAGTCAGAGATTTCACAGGTGATGTAAGCGCTTCATGTCAAGTGCTCTATCAGAATTCAACATAAAGAAACCACTATTGCATTATAATTTTCAGCTACCTAAATTTGATGTGAGTTGGCAGCTCTTCTGTTTGGGTGATGCTGGCTAATTTTCCCGAATAGTTCATAACCTCTTTGATATTTATTGAAGAACTAGGATGAACTATGAATGCCACCTCTGAAATGAAACCATGAAAGGATGGTATACTTCTGCTGTATGAAATTTCTTGGTTAATCTGCATAAATTTTTTAGAAATGATAATATTTTTTAACACCAGATGAACACAGGAATTATTTAAAGTGTTTTTCTGTTTTATTATTCTGACAGACATGAACTGGAATCTATTAACACTTTTTTAATGATCTGACATCCAGTGATCTAATACAAAATGGCTACATTTAAGAAATGCCTAATGTAGTCTTACTTGTCTATATTTATCTGATTTTTAAACTAATCTCTTAGATTTATCTTAAAGCAAACAAATACAGAATTACCAAGAAGTCCTAAGTTACTGTTGTACAGCAATCTTTCTGAGTCTCAATCTTTCAAAATAGATTTCAATGAGAACAGATCAGTGAAGGATGAGGGAATGTGGGGACATAAGTTTAAGATCAGGACTATCTAGAAAATCCTTTGTTTAGAAAATACTGTATTTCCAAATGTCTTTGCTAATAACTGGGTTTCTGAGAGCAAATGTACTCTGTGTAATGAATATCAGCACTTTTAGGATTCCACAGCTCATTTGTGGTTTATATACACAGAATATTTAGTACTTTAATAATATTTAAAGAACATGTGACTTAGTGTTTTCTGTCTCTCAGTGACAGGAGAAACCTGGGAATTCCAAATTACTGAGGAGGTAAAACCAGACAAATCCAAGATGAGACTGCAGATATCCAAACCCTTCCAGGGCTGAAAGCAGTACAGCAGGGGTGTTCCAAATATGTCAGGCTTGCTGTGTATGTGTATGTCCCAAATACATTAGGTTTGCTCTGTATGTGTAAATTATCTTGCCATCGCTGTCACATCATCTTGTTTTCGTGATACCCATAACCCTGAGTGAACTGGAATTGAATTACTACTGAAGCAATTGACTGTAACTGAAATGAATCACCTCTGCAGTACAGAGTGTGTTCCTCAAACTGTAAATTTTAATTTTGTCTTTTAAAACAGGAGTATAATCAAGGTGAAAATCTAATTTATTTCTTGCAGAAATTTTTGGGTACTCTGGTCTTGCACTAGTATTACAATTTTAATACATCTTGGTCTGTGTGTCTTTCCTAGGTGTCTGACAGTTTTAATTGCATCATAATCTTTATTCTGCATTTCAGAATTTTAAATTTGAAAAACCCATGCACCAAGAGTTTCACCAACAGTATGTGACCTAGAAATGTATTTTCAAAGATTCCATCTTCATTTATGTAGCTATAGGACCATGGAATCTCAGTCTTCCAACAGTGATAAAAGGAAGAATTCATTCACATAAAATGTGATATTAGCTGCTTCATGCTATTAAAAGGTTCTTTATTAAGGTGCTGTGCAAACTATTCACATGTTTCACAATAAAAATGTGAAAGATTAATATCAGTGAAAGGAATCATCATAAACTTATCACTATTATTAAAATGTTTATTATTTTCTCATACGCACATAGTTCTAATTGCATGGAACAATTGCCAGGGGCTGCTCAAAAGTAGGAAGAGATGATTGCCTTTTGTCAGTTGTCCTTATGTTTTGAACTGATCCATTCTTGTTCTTCCCTGCAAGTACACTTTCAAGGTCTCTCCACTTCAGACTGGTGAATTATGCACATAGCTGAGCTATCCTGAACACTGAAAGCAGTGCAGCAGAAGAACAATACAGACTCTACAGTCTTATTCATCTACCTGCTGTCACAGCTAGATCTCTTGTAGCATTTATCCTGGCTAACATGCCTCACTGTCACATTGCAGCCCTCTGGGTAGATACCTACCTGCCTCACAAAGATTAGCTTCTCAGGTAAGGTGCTTTATTTCCTGGTTCAAGTAACAAAGTAAGAAACCTGTTACCTGTTACAGTCCTGGCTCACTGGGGACAGACATCCCAGATGACTGGAAGTTGGCGAATGTCACGCCAATCCACAAAAAGGGACAGAAGGAGGACCTGGGAAACTACAGGCCCGTCAGCCTGACCTCAGTGCCTGGCAGGGTTATGGAGCAGCTCATCCTGGGGGCAATCACACAGCACCTGCAGGATGGACAAGGGATCAGACCCAGCCAGCACGGGTTCAGGAAGGGCAGGTCCTGTCTGAACAACCTGATCTCCTTCTAGGATCGGGTGACCCGCCTGGTGGATGAGGGGAAGGCTGTGGATGTGGTCTGCCTGGACTTCAGCAAAGCCTTTGACACCGTCTCCCACAGCATTCTCCTGAAAAAGCTGTCAGCCCACAGCTTGGACAGGGGCACCCTGTGCTGGGTTAGGAACTGGCTGGAGGGCCGGGCCCAGAGAGTGGTGCTGAATGGTGCTGATCCAGTTGGTGTCCCCCAGGGATCAGTGCTGAGCCCAGTTCTGTTTAATATCTTTATTGATGATTTAGATGATGCGATCAAGTCCATCATCAGCAAATTTGCAGAGGACACTAAGCTGGGGGGGAGTGTGGATCAGGTGGAAGGCAGGAGGGCTCTGCAGAAGGACCTGGACAGGCTGGAGAGTTGGGCTGATTCCAATGGGATGAGGTTCAACACGGCCAAGTGCCGGGTCCTGCACTTTGGCCACAACAACCCCATGGGGAGCTCCAGGCTGGGCACAGAGTGGCTGAGAGCAGCCAGGCAGAGAGGGACCTGGGAGTCTGGATTGACAGGAAGCTGAACAGGAGCCAGCAGTGTGCCCAGGTGGCCAAGAAGGCCAATGGCATCCTGGCCTGGATCAGGAACAGCGTGGCCAGCAGGTCCAGGGAAGGGATTCTGCCCCTGGACTCAGCCCTGGTGAGGCCACAGCTCGAGTCCTGTGTCCAGTTCTGGGCCCCTCAGTTCAGGAAGGAGATTGAGGTCCTGGAGCAGGTCCAAAGGAGGGCAACCAGGCTGGTGAAGGGACTCCAGCACAAGTCCTGTGAGGAGAGGCTGAGGGAGCTGGGGGTGTTCAGCCTGGAGAAGAGGAGGCTCAGGGGAGACCTCATTGCTCTCTACAGCTCCCTGAAAGGAGGCTGGAGCCAGGGGGGGGTTGGTCCCTTCTCCCAGGTAGCCACCAGTAAGACAAGAGGGTATGGACTTAAGCTCTGCCAGGGGAGATTTAGTTTAGATATTAGAAAGAATTTCTTCACAGAGAGGATGATCAGACATTGGAATGGGCTGCCCAGGGAAGTAGTGGTTTCTCTGTCCCTGGAGATATTTAAAAAGAGACTGGATGTGGCACTCAGTGCCATGGGCTGGTAACCGCAGCGGTAGTGGATCAAGGGTTGGACTTGATGATCTCTGAGGTCCCTTCCAAGCCAGCCAGTTCTATGATTCTATTCTCTTAAACACCTCTAAACCACCAGTGGCTACTAAATATGAGGCCACTTTAAAGTGTGTATCCTTCCATCTGTCTCTAGATGCACATGTTTTAATTCTCTGTCTTTTAATCTCTGGGGTTTTTTGATAGTTTGCTTGTTCCCTTCATCCTTTGCATGCAATCGTGCCTGTATTTGTCATTCATTTTTCCATGCTGTCACTTCGAAAATGTTTTTGCCCAGCCCTCTGTGATTTGATCAGATGTCCATGAAGCAAAAAGATGATGGCATTCGTTTAAAATTTTTCTTGCTACTCTTCAAGTAAGATAAGATGGGGTGTGGGAGGGAAAAGAATAGCTCCTGTAAAGTTATGCACTGCTTGTTTGTGTTTCTGTCACTGATTTCCATATCCTATTTCCTTATTTGTAAGCTAAAAGCATGTTAGAAATACATGCTTTACCTTTCTCTACAAATCACACTGAGTTTTTCTTTTCTCCTGCTTCATCACTCACAATAGAGATTCTGGAATTAAAACATAACAGTCAGCTTGTAATAGCACATGGGAAAAAAATAAAAATATTGAATTGTCTTTGAAATGCTGACAGCACTAGATTTTTTACTAACAAACTAACAGCTGCATTTCCTGAGATACTCTGATGGACTGACCTTGTCTGAATCCCAGGTGTCCACCAAGCTGTGCTATCACCTGTGTTAGCAGGACAGAAAGGGGGGAGAAAATAAAGTAGAAAAAAAAATAATAAAAAAAGATAAAGACAGAAACACAGAAACAAAGAAAAAACAAAAGATCTTATTCTCTGCTTCTGATAAGTCAGTGATGCCCAGCCACTTCCCAAGAAGGGGTTTCACTAGACACAGTGTGTGCTCTGGAATACAAACAGCCCCTCCTCCTCCTTTGTCTTAGCTTTGTTTGTTTGTTTTGTTTGTTTTGAGTATTTTTGTTTGTTTGTTTTGGGGTTTTGTTTTCTTTTTTGTTTATTTGTTCATTTGTGGTGGTTTTCTGTTTGTTTTTTTGATTGCTTGTTTGACAGTTTTGGTTTGGTTTTAATTTTTGTTTGGTTTTTTGTTTGTCTGGTTGTATGTCTGGTTTTTGTGTCTTGGTTTGGTTTGGTTTTAGTTGTGTTTTTTTTTAATGAAATATCCCTTTGATCTGTTTGAGTCAGCTGTCCTGGCTATGTCTCCTCCCAAAATCTTGCTCACACTCGGCCTACTGGATGAGGTGAGGGGAACACTGGAGGGACAAGTCTTAATGTTGCGTGAGCCACATACCTGTGTTATCAGCACTGATACAAAGCACAGCACTATGAGAGCTGTTGGTGGGGAAATAACTCCAGCTCAGACAGATGCAGTTATGTCTAACAACAACACAAAATATTTTCAAGCTACTTTTTTTGACAAAGACCTGAGGATGGTTCAATAAAAAAAAATATCTTGTGTCTTAAATAAATTTTTCTCAAACAATATTGACCCCAGAAATGAATATTCCAGAATATTGCTTCAGTCACTTCTTCAGTACAGTCATAAACTGTCAGTATGAAACTTGAGATATGACACTGATGAAAATTATGATGATGTTAATTGTAATAAAAATATAATAATAATAATAATGTCAGTGCTAACAGTAATTCTAGTTTATCCTGTTGTTAGAGATTTTCCTTACTTTGATTCTCAGTATTTCACAGAAAATGGTTTTGGGTGTATTTATAATTTAGAAACTATGCAGCATCTTGGTCTGATGGTGTCCTTGTTTGGGCTGGGATACTGCTATTTTTCTGTCTTGCAAGTTTGCTTTCAGTTAAGTCTCTTCTAAATAGCTGTATTTGCTGAAATTAACAGCAAGTGTCTCAGTCAGTGCCTGCTTCTAGCACTGATAACACTCGAAGTTTACAGTTACAGTTGGAGAATGGAATGAAGAACCAAGACCACTGCTCAGTTCTGAGGAACATCTTACCCTTCAGAAAGATCAAGGGAGGAAAGAGGTCACACCTGCAGCCCTCCTTTAGGGAGGTGCAGACAAGATAAATGACCAAAACTGACCAAAGAGAGTATTCCATTCCATATGTGATATAAATTTACAAATTTTATACTTGGTATAAATTTGAGGGATCACAAGGGTCAAACCCCTGTCTTTCTTCAGCCTTTCGTCTTTTCCCTTCTTCATCTGTCCCTGTTTGCTTCAGCATCCTGGGAGGCTTCCTCCTGTTCTTCTGCCTGTGGTCCCAGTCCACACCAACCTGAATCTGTGTGTTTCTGCCTCCAGCTCCTGACTTCTGCTGACTCCAGGAGTCCAGCTGGATTTTACCAGGGCTGCCCTGGAGTTTTGGTGGTGACGTGAGCATTACTGGGGGCAAGGGAGGAGGAACATGGTATGATTTTCTATATATTTGCCTATATTTTATTTATTTTTTTTTCCTTGTTACTATTACTATCTCATTAAAGCTGTGTAGTTTCGTTTCCAACCGATAAGTCTCTCTCCCTTATTCTCCTTTCTTTATCAGGGAGGGGGATTAACAGAGAGCACCTCTCATTCGGGTAATTGCCAGCCCAGTGTTAAACCATGAAAAAAAAGAAGAAAAGTTCAGCAGCTTCTTTAGGAGACAGTTTTTGATAAATTTAGTGAGATTCTTAAGTATATTTATTAGTCCCAAGTGGATGAAATATGATCCAGTCAAGAAGTTTAAACAGTAAAATAAACCCTAAGGAATAAAATAATTTTTTCAATACAGGAGAGGAGGAATCTAGAACTAAAGAGGTCAGTAATTTATGTTGGATAAAACAGTTGAAAAGTCAGAGGAGTTGAAGGATTCATTCATTCTTTTTGCATGAAACTGAAGGTCTAGAATCTCTAATCAGCTGGTTTATTTAAATGATACAAATAAAGTCTCAGGTGCTCAGATTTCATATTTATTGATGCAATGCAAAGGTAATAAAAATACATATAGTGAAATGAACACTAAATTAAGCAAATATGGAGAGGTGCCATGATGTAAGCTATCTTACAGAGCCAACACTGCCATCCTGTTCTTTTGCAAGAAATTTTTCCAATAATTTCCAAGATTTGCTTTTGTTATTAGTGAGGGAATTACCTTCAAATGGAGAAGCAAGAGTTGGAGTTAGGGACTCTATTTACGTCTGGTTTAAGAAGAAGTTAAAACTTCTTCCCATTAGTCAGATCCAAGGCTAAAACAGGTACATTGTCTGACGGCATCAGGATATATGCAAGATATCTCAATTTGAAAGCAATTATTTTTGTGAGAAAAGAAAGGAGAGGCCTTCTTATGACATATATTGTTCACAGCGCTGTGGTGAGTCAGCCCCTGAAATATTCTAGTTGCATTGGGGGCAGAAAAGAAATGGAAAGGAACAAGAAGATAAGATTACAGAGTATGAATGGTAGGAGGCCAGGCCATGATACTTGACAGTACTTAAATAGTAATTGTAAAATGAAAATAAAACATAGCATTAAGAAGGTGATGGATGAAGGGGGAAAAAGGAGGTAAAGAAACTTTCAGAATAAAATTAGGTTTTATTTTTCCAAGTGGAATATATTTGTTCATGCTGTGTTATTTTATCTGTCACTACTATTCTTTCTAGTTGTACTGGTTTTGACTACAAAACAGTTAATTTTCTTTATAGTAGCTTGTATGGTGCTGTGCTGTGTTTCAGATTTTTGACGAAAACAAGAATTTATAACATAGTAGTGTTTTAGTTACTGCTGAGCTGTGCTTAAATAGTGTCAAGGCTGTTTATGAATCTCTTGCTACCCTGCCAGCAAGTAGGCAAAGGGCACTCAGGAGACTGGGAGGGGACACAGCTGATCAAGTGGCTGTCTTATACCATGTAACATCATGCTCACCCGTAAAAGCTGAGGGAAAGAAGAGAAAGGAATTGGGGGCAGTTGGAGCTATGGCTTTAAACTTCCCAAGTAGCCATTATAAGTGATAGACCTGCTATACTGAAGGTGCCTAAACACCTGCCCATGGATAGAAACTTTTACTTTTCCTACTAACCTATTTTATATAAACCCTCGAGTTTTCTTAATTTTACCCTTTCAGTTCTCTTTCCCATCTGGCTAGGGCATAGTGAGAGAGCATGAGTTTGAGGCTCAGCTCTCAAGTGTGCTTAAACTACAGAGATATTGTTTTAGAGACCAACATGGGGCTCAAAGGTTTCAAGATAATGACAGATCTGAGTGTCCTGCTTGAATTTACAGCTGTTACTAATAGGCAGGTTCCTGTGCTTCCCATGGGGAATGCTTTCCTGGCCCTATATTGAACTTCAGTGCTTTTTAGTAGCTGATTTTTACTTCTGCTGTTTGTTTACTGCACTCTTTACTATTTTACACCACTGTGCCTGGGAATGTTTTAGTAAGAGCAACAGCCATGTGCCCAGGCATGGTTGCTCTTTATGTAGTGCTGTACAAGCCAGGCTGGAAATCCACTGTGAACTTGAGTGGTAAGGACTGTGACCTGAGAGTAAGTCCCTATGGGAGGAGGTACACTCCAAAGAATTTGTTGCCATGGTTATGTGCACATCACAGCACACACACCCCTAAAGGGATTGTGGCCAAAGGATACATCCATGCTGGAGCTTATAAAGCTCAAAGTGTCTGTGGCTGTGGGTAAGCTCATGCTGGAAAACCTTGAAGATTCTGTATCCATGCAAAATAGGTTTGCCTGCCCTGAAAAGACCCACTGGAGTTCTACCAGATGATGTGACCAACATCATAAGCATTTTACTTTATCATGCCCTGGCAATGTATAAGGAACATCTTTACAAGGGTCATTTATGTCTAAGTTCCTAGGTTTGTACTACATTTTATCTATTAAAAGGTAGGCACAACTACAGAGTGCTCCAGGAAGCATGATAATTCATGATACAGTGTATCATTCATGTTACCATGGGAGATCAGGCAATTATTTTTACAAAAAAAATTGACATTACTTTTCAGTGTAGCATATGATATTTTTCCACATGAGGTTTCCTGGAGGTGAATTTCAAGCATAAAAATCTGGTTTTATCTTTATACTTGATTTGAAGGAAACTTCAACAATTCTGCTTTAAATTATATTGAATGTGTTTGATGATTTAAAGCAACACGTAATTTCTACATACAGTACCCATTTTACTATCAGTAAGAATTTTGTAACTTACCTGAGAATTTAATTTTAATTTACTTATTATTTGTTTTATTTATTGATGCTAAGACTTTGGCCTCTACATCCCAAAAGTCCTGTAGCTTCTTTCTTTTCTTTTTCAATATCTATCAAATTGACCACAGATATTTCAGGTATAGAAAACCATCCATTAAGTTTTTTCAATAGGCAACTATATTTTGCTCTACAACTGGCTATTTTACTTTCACTTCAGCATCTTATTTAATTTTTTTTATAAGTAAGAACATTTCTCATGATTGACACAGCCGACATATACTAGATAAAATGGCTGAACATTTTTATAGAAAAGCTATTGTCCATTGTGAAAAAAAGAATCATCCATTACTATTTAAGATTAAAATACTTTACATTCCCCCCAACCTGGAAACCAAATGGTTAGGTGATGTAATTCAACATAGCCCCACTGACTTCAGTGAAACTCTGCCAATTTTATACCAATCGTGAAACTTTGGTATTCCTATTGAGCAGATTTAATGGGGATTATTGTCAGTTGCCATTATAAAAGCTGAAATAGTGCTTATTGCCCTTTTTAGCGGAATGTTATTGAGCACTATTGTTGCATTTTTTCCTTTTTTGTCATTTGTGCTGCTCGAGAAAATCTGGTGTGGAGAAAATAATTAGTAACTAATGACTAAAAGAATGAAAAAAGCATTTATTCTAAGAAGAAAGAGCTCTCAGTGATCATGAGGAACAGACTTCAAAAGGATCACTGTGCTTCAGCACATGTAGGCTAACTTTATTTAAAAGCATCTGAAGGCTGTCACTCAGAAGCAGACTATTGAATTTTAATGTGGAAGAAAAGCAGTATTCAGAAAGTTATTGTTATATAAATGACCAGTGACAGAGACCCAATATTCTCTTTAGTAGCTCAATTTAATTAATAAATTGCAGCAAGCAAAGCAGCGCTGGGTGCAGGGGACAGAATTTTTATCCCTCAAGCACACCGGGCAAAGCTCTGGCATTACCTTATATTGAGTACAAATCTATACATATTCATTTCATTATAATATTCATAGTCTGGGCGGAATCTAGGTGGAGTCTTCTTTTTGGGGAGATGTATTGGGGTCTTCAGGGGGTTTGGAGGAAGTAAGAAGTCTTCATCAGGCTTTGAACTTTTACCCTTTCTTGGTTCTGCTGACTCCTCTGCTGACTCCATTGTGTTGTTGTGAGGCGCCATCAGACTTAAACCATCAGACTTAAACCATTACCATTGTCTCTTATCTGTTTGTAATATCTTTGTGGGTTTTCTTTTGTGTAGTTGTTTGCATGCCCTTTGGTGTCTAGTTAGCCCTTAGCCAACAAGAATCAGTACCACTAGGGGTTTGCTCTATTTCATTACAAAAGTTTTACTTTATGTTACCTTTAATTTAATTCTTTTCATGAAATTCACTTGGTTAGAAATACAAATTCATCAATATACATTACATTATGAATTTTAGCAGAAATTAAGGGTTTCAGAAACAAAGAGGTGGCAAAGGTTACTGAAACAACGTCTTAGCTCTCATTGTAAGTTTAAACAGCCACAGAATGTCGTATCCAGTTACCTGACACAGGCAGAACAGCCAAAGGAGATTCCATCTCCCAGGACAGGGTTTCCCTTTGAGGGAAAAGTTACCCTTTGAGGGTAACCAAACTATGATGGCCCCCTTGGACCTTTCGGATACCCCTTGATAAGATTAAAGTGAAAAGACACTCAAGGTGTGTTTCCCTACAAACAAAATAGCATTTTTATTGCTCTAACAGTTAAAGGTTGTTTTGAGTAATTCTTAGGGAAAACAAATCACCCACATGTAGGTATGTATGTACCTATATATGAAGAAATAAAAGCACAAAAGCAGATACCTTGATTATTACATATGTTCAGACTGTGCAGCCACAAAGGCTGATTATTTAGATCACAAAAACCACAGTACATGGATGTTTTGCTGTGTAACCTCGGAAATAAATGTGGTTACTTAATAATTTTAGGAAAGAGAAAGTGAGAAAGTAGGAGAAGAAAAGAGAGAGAGATAATAGAAAATCACCAGTCCTGGATCTAGCATTGGGCCAGCCAACAAGGGAGGGCTGGTGCCAGTGAAAGTCTCCAAAGCTTACCTGTGCATCTCCTCATGTTATAGGCCTGTTTCTTTTAGTAAGCATGGTGAGACATATCAGATTGGACTGGAGCAGACCTCTGCCCACTTCACTCCCCAGTCCTTATCTCTGCCATACTCAGGACTAAGCTATATGAACTGTCTCTTTCCTCTCCAGCAGACCCTTTCAAAATGTTAATGAGGATTTGTTCGGGTGCCTGCAAAGGTGTCTCTGTGCTCACTCCCTTTGGACCAGTCTAAGAAAGTCTGGTGGAGGGATTACAATGATTCCTCCATTCAGTCCCTTATACAGACAAATTAAGAGGCCAACATAACCTTCATAAAGAAGCAAGTGCAATCATTTATTTTAAGTGTTAATGCATGCAAAATTAATTATAGCTTCTTAGAAAAAAAAAAAACAAAAACAAAACAGTACACAAAAATAAGCATTCTTAATCCTAGATTCCAGACTTGTTAAGAACAACTGAATGGAAGAAATCAATTCCCTACAAGTATCAAACAATTCTACAAGCCCAAAGCAAGAGTCACTTACATTGATTTCTTATGTAGAACATATTATTTTCTATGGCAGAGGTGTTTTTTAATGATTTATTTTTAAACAAAGGGCTCTAATATGAAAAGATGAAAAGCAGGAAGGAAATTGTTGAAACCAAAAGATGTGCCAGCACATGGCAGAGTGTTCTGTTACAGACTATATGTTATGAGTTAGTATTTTGGACTGCTTCCAATTAAACAAAATGAATAATAAAGTAAGTTCCCAATTAGACACTATTATTTTCAGAAATTCAAAATTAATAGTGATTTATTAATTCTGTTCTACTGCTTAAAAATATCAGGCAATTTGGTTTTTAGATGCTTTCCCTTTTATATGATCCAGATTAAAGTGTTTGTATTTCTGTTCCCTCCATAATCATCCACACATTGTCAGAGAACAAAAGTCTTAATACTGTACCAAATAGCAAGACGTTTCTTCATATATGTTACTGAAGGAAAGTAGCTGTGACATTTATTGATCACTAAAATCAAAGAAAACAAAAGTTTGTAAATATCTGACTGATTATGTGGTAACCATATGAACTTCCAATGAGAGTTGGTCATAAAACAGCTTTTTCTGGATCTGAGACCTTTATGGTCCATCCCAACCCAAATGATTTTATGATTCCATGATCCTTCTCTCTAAATTGGACAGATAAGTATTTGATGGGTCTATGGTTCAGAAGATGAGGAAACTGTTGGATTTTCATATCCAGAGGGTAGTAGTCAATCACTTTAAGTCCAGACAAAGATTAGTGGCAAGTGATGTCCTTCAGGGATCTACATTGGGTCCAATACTGCCTATTATTGTCATCAAGGTTATAGACAGTGGGATAGATTGCACTCTCATCAAGTTTGCAGATGACACCAGAGTGATGCAACTATTCATGTGAGGGATGGAATAACATCAGAGGGACACAGACAAGCTGGAGAACCCAAGACATGCAACAAGGCAGGTGAAACAAGGGTAGTAAAAGAACCTGCAACTGGGTCAGGGTAATCTCTGGTATCAGTACACGCTGGGGGATGAAGGGTTGAGAGCAGCCATATGGAGTAGAACTTGCAGATACCGGTAGATGGAAAGCTGGAGATGAGCCAAAAATGTGTGCTTACAAGCCAGAAAGCCATGGGTATCCTGGGCTGCATCTAAAGAAGTGTGGACAGAAGGTTGAGGGAGGTAACTCTCCTCTACTGTAAGCTTTATGCTATTGACTGTGCTTATTTACTAAGATTTGTTTAAGTGAGCAGACCTGTGATCCCTTCCTTTCTTTCTTGGCTCATTCAGGTGCCAGTAAAAACTCTCTTTTTGCATAATGGCTATGTTAATGTCTAGATTTATCCATGCTTATTTCTTCAAAGGAGATTAAGGAAAGGCTACAGTAAAAGGACAACTTGACTTGAGCACAGGGGGGTTGTCTGGAGGAAAGCTGGGAATGAATCTGAAAATGTACTGTTAAGCACTTGTTTTTTCACAAGTCTGACACACACACAAAAAATCTCATTACATTAATTCTGTACTAATTATATTTTTCAGAAATAATAATTGTAATTAGTGTGTTTACTCATGTAGCAATGCTCGTGCTGCAGATACCGATCTACAAAATTATCATTAATTTAATTGATAACCTTTAAAAATCTAGGAAATGTATATGAAAATTATATAATTCTAGTTGAGTTTCTTTATTGTGTTTCCTTAGGGATTCCTTTCTAAATGACTAACATGTGACAATACTAATGAATTATTCCTTTTATTTAATAAAAGTCTACAGCATCTTGCACTGAACATTTTCTGGATATCTCCTAAACAAGAATGCACTGTATTTAAAGGAAATAAGTTGATTTTACCTTTTCAGTTGCAAAGAACAAGTTACTTGAATTGTCAAAGGTTGCACATGGACTTGCAATGTCTGTATCAGAATTGTTTATTTTTCTTAGCCTCCTCTTCAGTCCTCCCCTCGCCTCTCCAGCCTCCTCTCCCCTTGACCCTTACCTTTTCCTCTATTATTCCTGCCAATGTTTTACAGATTGCATAATCTGTAGGGAAGTTTTTACTTAGCACAGATGTTGTTGATTTTTGTTACAGAGTTGTTCTCTGTAAATGACATTGACTTCATTGATATTTCACAATTGAAATTTAGGTATTACATAATCTGACACCATTTGGCTAGGTTTGCTATTCTTCCCTGCTGGGTAAGACACTCAAAATGCTACTTCAGCAGTTCACTGAAATGCTTATAAATCCAGGCTGTGTGACTGTGGTGGATAGACTTCTCTTGCATAGACCTTAAGTTACCTACCCAACGTGTGTGATGCCTTCCTGGGCCATTTTCCCTACATGTGCCCACAGCAGCCTTTCTGTGCCCATATGGCACAGGTGTTCAAGATATTTTTGCTGGATTCTTGTCAGATTTTACTGAGCTATACAACAAGATTAGTCTAAGTCATTTCAGTGTTGGAGCACTTTTTTCCTTTTTTTCTCCACTGGTATAAGCACATGATTCCATGACAAATGAAAATAAATGAACACTATACTAATCTCAGTAGAGATTCTCTCACTTTATCTAATCTTGTTTCTGGCACATACATCAATATATTTCAGCTACAGCCATTTCATAAAATTCAAATATGCAAAAATACCAAAGTTTCATGTTATCGATGTTAAGAAGTTTGGCTTTGTACTAAATCAGCAAGAAAATAAACCTAGAGAGGTGAATGCTTAAATGATATTGATTACAGAAACTATACATGTGGAATGTGTACATATAATGTACAAAGCATATTAATGTACTGATAGTTATTTCAGTTATTTTCCTCATACTTCCTTTCCTGGTGTCCCAGTCTCACTCTGGCAGACTGCATTGCACCAAAGTAGTGCTCTGTAATTTCCTGCTTTCAGGACAGAGAAAGCATCATCCTTAACACAGCTGACTGCTGTTCTTCCAGCATCTTGTCATTCTACGATTTTTTTATGTCTGGCTTTGTGTTTGCTCTACCTTTCTAATCAGTTATTCAACACATATTCAGAATATCTATATATGCTTTCTGCATACTATTTGAAGGGTTTCTTCATATAAACCTACACATTAGCAGCAAGGCATTTCTTGTGGATAATCAGCTGATGGTTTTTATCTTGGATCAAATTTGATGTGGTTTGTTTCATGCGTTTTGTTCTGTTTATTTTGTGTTTATGTCTTCCCCCACACACAGGAGATAGGAAACATCATTTCCTTCAATAAGCCATAGAGTCCAGAAGAGCCATTTTATAGTGAGCGCCATGGGAAGGAACACTGTGATTGGTCCATTTGGGTCACCTGACCCATCCTCGCCTCCCCTTAGGCGCAGCTTCTCCACCACCATTCTAATGGCCCCATCAGTAGCTGGGAGCAAGTTCCAGGTGGTCTCAGGTAAATATGGCTATAGGACAAAAAAAATCCCAGTGCACTCAAACCAGGACACTACTGGAAGATTTCATGAAATGTAAACATTTCTGTAAAACATATCAGTTTCAATAATTTCAGGCATCGGAACGGGCTGCCCGGGGAGGTGATGGATTCTCTGTCCCTGGAGGTTTTTAAGAAGAGACTGGATGTGGCACTCAGTGCCATGGTCTGGTAACCACAGTGGGAGTGGATCAAGGGTTGGACTTGATGATCTCTGAGGTCCCTTCCAATCCAGATGATTCCATGATTCTATGATAAAACTGCATAGTTTTGATCTGCCAAACTATTTTTGTATCTGATAGTTACTATGACTTTTGAGATCCAGTTTTCAAGGTCTATCTGTGGTATTAATGGTATTTCTACTGACTCCAAAAATTGCTGCTGATCATTTCAATCCTTTGCTTCTTTTGTTTGTGTTTGCCTTATGGAAAAGCATATCCTTTTCCAATATCAGTCTCTTGCACATTTAGAACATATCATATTCAGAAGGGGTACTGGAACAGGATGCCTAGAAGTAGTTGGATTACTTTCTTTTTCTGTGAAATTATTTTATTTAATTGTTCTTAGTATACTCATGAAAGTCAATTTCCCTCTGAAAGTGCTATCACTTAGAGATAAATTCATGGGTATCACTTATAAATTAAAATATTTTTTCTAAAATCTAATAAAAATACATAGCTGCCTCCAAGATCAGTGAATTTTCTAGCTAAAAGTGAGCCATAGGATGAGGTAAAGAATGACAGAATTACCTTTCTTCTGTGGAAAACTTGATATGTATTACTAAGTTCTTGTAATCTGTCCTAAGCATTTTTAACTATATTCTGAATTGTATTCTTCAGATAGTCCAGATATGTTGCTAGACAAATCTTGAATAATGTTTTTAATTTATGATCCTGATTTCCTGGCAAAATATACACTTGTAGTT
Organism: Phaethornis superciliosus; assembly: GCA_023637945.1. NCBI lineage: Eukaryota > Metazoa > Chordata > Aves > Apodiformes > Trochilidae > Phaethornis > Phaethornis superciliosus. Next base: position 30,172,569 of record JAJQWJ010000004.1, on the reverse strand, counting down.
CAAGTACCTCATCCTTTTGTGTTATTTGGAAATTAGGGATTATACTTCCAGAAACATTATTTTTCAATCTGATGGAATTTTGTGGAAAATAGTAAGAAACACGTGATTTTTTTTTAAAAATAGGAAGATTACAGAAATAAATTCTATGTATAACCCAATCCTGTTCAATCATGTGAACAGTTTCCTACTCTAAAAGATACTTTTCCTAGAATATGAGAAATGTTCTTATTTCTGTTAACATAGTTTGTTTTAGTCAGTTTTCTTGAGATATGAGATTCTGTTTCATAAATTTTTAAAAGACAATATTCTTGCTTCATTTGACTAGAATCCTGTGATTTCAGTTGATCTTCAGTATTGAACTCACATACCATGACTTTAAAAACAAAATGATAGAGCACAAAATAAAACAAAACACTTTTTCCCTGATATTCTTATCAATACTTAGGGGGTTCTCTTAAAAGTAAGATATATGGTACATGGTTTTTTGGGTTTGTTTTTTTTTTTGTTTTTTGTTGTTTTTTTTTTAATCCAGTCACGCAGGGGCAAGAAATATTCTGTCACAACCATCTGCTGTGTGTGTGATGTATTCAATGGACTGATCAAGAGCAGTCAATTATTAGGTTATGGAAGCCATGCACTTCTGGCCTGGAAGAATTCCCAATTTTATTTGTCACAGGATACATGCTGCCAAAACTTTAAAAATAATCTATAACTAACAAATATTAAGAATTTGTAAAAGAAATTAAATGAATGGTTTTATGCAATGTATTTGCTTTAGAACGATACATCTATATATACTAATAAATATCTTTTTTAGGATTAAAATAGCAAAACAGGTCCTAGGACTCATGATGGATATGCTACTGACTGATTTGCTATAAAATACATGCAAAAGAACAAAAGCAAAGATAACAATTATTATATCACTTCAGGAACAGCACTTGACCATCCTCCTCTCCTCTGCACTCTGAGTCTTGTTAGATGATGCAACAGCTGATAACTGAGATCTTTTCTGGTTACCTTCTTAGCTTACCAGCTCTTTGTAGGATTCAAGATTTGACAATGACTTAAATTCTCAAGAAACTGTCCTACTGAATGAATCCTATAACTATCCTCTTCCAGTCACCTAAAATCCATGGAGAAAATGCATGTCTTACTGTGTGTGCAGTAAGCTTCTCAAATCTGTGTTGTTTTGTAGAAATTTTTTTAAGTGCTTCAGGCCTTCTGGACTTATTTTTTGTCCAGGATCCATGTAAATGATCTGAGAAATGAGACTTATTCCAATACAGAAAAGCTTTCCATAGAGTCAGAAAACCCTGCAACTTTATTTACTTAACTGACTAAACACAATGGTCATTTGGAGCACATCAATGTACAGAGAAGAGGAATGGTACAGGTTTTGTACTGTCCTTTTCTCTTTCTGTGGTGAAGCTCCCCTAGTATTGAACTAGAAGAAAAGATCCTTCTCAAATAAAATCATTTCCACCTTTTTGGAACATCTGGCCTTTTATTGTTCATTGTGTGTCTGAGGAGATACTGTAGAGGTGACTTCTTATGAAAACAGACTATCTATTAAATTAGTCTTACTCAATAAGAACTATGCAGTTATTTAATATACTTTTTTTAAGAACCCTCAAATTTTGATTCCTGAACTCAGACACTCAGTAATATGCTTTAAAATGAACAAAGATAGCAAATAATAACAGTTTAAGTATTCCTTTAAGAAGAAAAATGTATACATTTTCCCGTTTTTTCCCAGTACTTCCTACTCTCAACAGTTCATTGCTTGTTCTTATTGTAATATTTGAATATATCATTGTCTCTGTTCAGATCAATAAAGAGGCAGGTTTTTTATTTGCTTTCTGGCAAAGCTATTTGAGGAGTAAGTGATCTGTGTTGACTGAGAGACCTGTAGATCCAAGACACAGAAAACATTAGAATTACATAGCTACAAATGTTGTTGAAGTAAGACAGCCTCCTCTATAGTTATTAAATTGACTCAGCCAGCTAATCCTAAGTATGAAGAAATGCGTGTTTAAAAGGAAGCAGAAAAAAATAAAAGGCCATAATAAAAAAAGCACTGGCAAATTTATAAATTAGAAACACAATTCATCATTTCATACACAAAATATGAGATGATATTTTACAATTTTTTAAAGGACAACTCACCTGTGTATCAGGAGAAAATTAAGGAGTTCTGCTTAACTGTTTTGTGTGACCTGCCAGTAGTGACAATTCGTACAGTCTATGCACTAAAATACTTACTGCAATCTTCTGTCACACTACCTATAGGGAAAGGCATTAGTCTGCTGAAACCTAAAGTATATCTCTTTGTGAATCCTTATTCTCCAACAATACAGAAGAGAATGGTCAATGTCAAGCCATCAACTAATCTTCATTCAAAAATTTCTATCTAGTCTTATAAAAACTGGGGTTCTTTTTGCTGTTTTGCAAAAGCTTGGGTGTAAAACATAATCAACACAGCATCAAAATGCAAAAGAGACAAAATCAGCTCTGAATTTTAAAAAGGCTGAGGTGTTTATTAAATTCTGAAGGAAGAACTTGTTATTTTCAAGTTTACACAAAGACATCTCAATTAACACTTTCTATATATCCAGGGCTTGATTGTTAATCAACAAAACACAATAAAGTTATATATATTTTTAGCCATCTTATTTCAGGATTGTGAAAAAAGAAAGGAGGAGGCATGGTACCTTTGGTAAGTCCTCAAAAAAAAAGTGAGTATGACAACTTAAAACTATATTTTAATTCTGCAAAATGCAAATATCACAAAATGCTAGTAGAGGTGTAAATGTAGCTTATATGTCTCCTTTAGTTCAACACTCCTGACATGGAACTTCTTTTTAAAATTTCACCTGGAAAAGATGCTGATATAAAGGCATTTGACAACTTTTTGTCACATTGTTTCATGCCTTATATCAGACAATTGGATACTTCAACTCTCTCTAAACAATAGGAAGAAATTAGCAAAGGGTGATGTTCCCTCAGAGGGCTTTGACAGGGGCTAGAAAATAAGAGTGTTGTTACTCCTGAGACTCTGCTTCAACACAGACTATTCTGTAATGGTTGTTGAAGATTGGGAAGACTGGCATGACTCAGCACACTAAAGTGAAATCTGATAAACATGAACTTACAAGAAGAAATGCTCTGCTGCTTTGCTCTGGGCCAAGAGTATAACAATGTACAAGTCAAAATCTGTGAATGCAAAGTACACATCTCTATCACCAAAGGATTTTTTTTCCTATTCCATAACCTAAACTTTTATAATATTCATAGTGCAGTACGCCCTTTTTAAAAATTCCTGTGAATCACCCATCGACTATACTGAATAATTGGTATTCAGCCTATTCCTAATGGAAAATAAAGTCGAACTCCCCAGGTACAAGAGAAAAAAAAGGGCTGATGATCCTACTTTGTTTTCCTGTCAAGAAGTTGATCAGATCCTATTGTCAAAGTATAAATTAATGAATTGAAATACTGAAATACTGTTCAGGTGTCCAGACACTTATTATATGCTTACAATGAATATACTTTCAAACAAAACACTTTTAAAATTGAGTTTATGGTCCTCGCTTCAAGTGTGAACGTAACATGGAACAAAAGAAGGAATAGATATGTACTTATAGTTATGCATATAATTTCTGTAAAAATGATTTATTTTTATATATATGAAGTGTATTACCAAAGAATTTTTTTTAAAAATAGGCATGGGTAATAGAGCATCAACAATGATACCCTTAAGGTATGGCAGAATATCAGATTTCTCCTAAAAATTATTAAAGATAGAGAAGGAAATTTTAACTGAACTGTGAATGTATTCCAAACATGTGCAAATGTTTGTTATATATCAAATCTGTTTTATAGAGGTATTAATTTCACTTTGCCAATATAGGGATTTCTAACCTGCCTCAGGCTCAGATTCCATATCATAGTTATCTAAAACTTCTGGTCTGAGAATTTTTACCTTGTATTTTCAAAATAAATAAATAAATAAAATTTGTAAAGGTGTTTTCTGTTCTGATGTGTAAGAAAATGCCTTTACAAATTTTTTCTGTATTCTAAAACTATGCAAAGCTTTCTGGTTTGATGTGGAATTTTGGGCCAGTTTAAGCCTTCACTGAAAAACATCACTAACACAGTCTTCAAGAGAAAATTCTATTCTATTTATCTGGGTTATGAATATTTAAAAATCACATATGGCAGGATTTTTCCTAAGCATTTATCTCTATCTTAGCTGTTCCAGTGGAATTAATTGTAAGATTCCTATTAAATTTAGTGCAAGCAAATTTAAAGACAAGATTTTCGGTGTCTTTCTCCCCAGACTTGTGCAGAAGATGCACCTAGATTTTAAAATGCTGCTGCAAAATACTAGATTCTCATTAATTAGTTGGATTCAATTCCACTGGAGTTGGTAGTATAACAGCTGTCTTTCTGACAATGTGAACTAGCAGAAGCAGATTTAATGTCTTTGTGTGATGAGACAGCTGAAATTATAGTAGCCACAACTGAAAACACAAGCTTGTGTCTTTAAGGAGAAGCTGAAATATGAAATACAAGAAGTTTTTTTAAGAATCAGTGGAACAATGACTGAGATTAAGTCATTGCTTAGACTAGAAACAGTTAACAATCTGATACAGGAAGTATGAAACTGGGAGGAGCAGGTGAACCCCAGATGTTAGCACTGCCATTCAGAGAGATATGTAGAAAAGGGCTGACAGAAAACCTCAAAAAAATCAGTTTTTAAAAGTGGCACACACTACATTTAAAGAGAAATGACTTTACGCATCAGTATACATTGGTGGCCCATTAGCTGTCATGCAGCTTTGCAGGGAGAGACCTTGTAGTCTTGGTGGAAAATAAAATGACCAGGAGTCAGGAATATGCCTTTGCAGCAAAGAAGGCCAGCCACATTCAGCTCACATTCAGCAGATCATTATGAGCAGATCAAAGGAGGCAGTCCTTCCCTTGTTATCATCTCAAATGAGATACATCTGGATGCTGTGCCTCATACAAAAGGACATGGGTATGCTGTAGTGAGTGTGCTGGTGAACTATGAAGATGCAAAAGTGACTGGAATATCTGCTACATGAGGAAAGGCTTGGAAAGATGTGAATGTTCATCCTGGAGAAAAGAATACTCAGGAGGATCTTCTTTGAGTGCATAAATAACTAGCGGATTGTGTTAAGGAGTCAAGCTTCTCTGTGTGGTCCCATGAAAAGACAGGCAATTGACACAGACTGAGATACATAAAGATACAAAACAGAAGAAAAATGAGTTTTATTGTTAGGGTTGTTAAACAATGGAACATGTTACCAGGATGCGGTGTCCCTGTCCTTAGAGATACTTAAACCTGTGCCAACACAACTCTGGACAATACGTTGCTCTGCACATCTGGCTGAGTCTAGACAACATCCATAACTGCTGACCAGGCTCAGTCAATCTTATCGCAGAATGTGATGAGTCTATTGGGAAAACCACTGCCAAATAAATAACTAGGAGCACAGAGAGAGATATCAAAGAACTACAAAGCACAGAATAATGGCTTCATAATTATTAAAAAAAAAAAACCAACAAACAAACCAAAACAAATTTTAAACTTCTTGCTCATTAAGATACAGTTGTAGCCACTAGTGAAGTGAATGCCATCTGTTGTTTGGTATCTCATGTACTGATAGAGAAGAAAGCCTTTATTCACACTTCTTTGCCTTACAAATTATCTAGAGACACACATATTACACAATCAGCATTTTTTTTTTATTAGAGAGAACCCACAAACCAAGTGCTCTGACCAAGAAGAGATAACAATATTTAATTTATGTCAAAATATGTCAAACTATTTAATTAAAAAAATATAAATTTGGATGTATTAAAACATATTCAATCTACCTGCATCTGTCTAGCTGACATTCAGACTACTGCAGATGTGTGCTGTATAATAGCTACAATAACCTTTCTTAGAAACATGTAAAGCTATATAACTATTTTTCCCCTGTCTATTTCAATTATCTCATATTTGGCTTTCTTACTTTTTTCAATACAGTCATTTGAGATGCAGAAGAGGAGGGAAAAAAATAAAATGGAGAGCATAGCAGTTGAGCAGTCTGCAAGAAACTAAAAGCACGGGATATCTAGAATGTCACACTCTGCTGCACTAGATAGATGGAGAACTGAAAATGTCTACTTAAGATAGGATGCAGTTGTAATTTTACTATATAAAATTTATCAGAAACTTAATTTTGATAAACTTCTGAAAAGCAATTGAAAATTACAGTATTGGAACAGTGATTTACTTGGAATGGCAGTGGATTTTTTATGTTTGGACTTGGTGATCTTAGAGGTGTTTTCCATCCTTATAAATTTTACAGTTCTGTGATTCTAAGCTGAGTTACCAGTTCTTATCAAGTAGTAGATTGGTAGTTAACTATTTATCAAGTAGTTCCTATTTATCAAGTAGTAGATTGCCTAAGGATAATAGGATAATATCTTGTCTTGTTACGGTATTGCTTCGTTTTGAATGCTCTTTTTTTAGATATTTAACTTCATACCTTATATACCAAAACAAAGACTATTATGAAGTCTGGATGGCATTCAAAATAGTACAAAGTTTGTGTAGGAAATTTTTTTCCAGACCAACAGCTGTTGATGCCATCTTCTGGTGGGAGGAATGTTTTGGTTTTTGAAGTTTTTTTTAAGTTTTTTTATGATAAGGTATTTTTTACAGTTGAGGAGAGATACAAATTAAAATATTATTTATTTAAAATGTAGAAATATAGGGTATATTTTAAACTTTTGTGTTGCTTTGGAGGAAAAAATACAGTTTGATTTCTGATGCTAAGGAGACATCCTTGATAGGATAGTTCCTTTTCATCTGTCCCCTTGCCTTTTCACCTGCCCTAGGAAATAAAATCTATTGGTTTTCTATAAATGTGGATTAAAAAATATCAAGTGTCTCTAAAGTCCTATATATTTTCCCCTATATAGATATGGTATATTATATCCATAAAATGTTTTTTCTATGAGCAGTTTGAATTTTTACATTTTTATATGAGCCTACAGACAGTGATGCAGCCTTTAGTATAAATTGTAATTAATATGGACTAATTTTGTGATGCAAAATAATCAACATCACATGTGGTGTTGATGGCCTTCTAGGACATGTCAGCAGCTTCAAGTCACAAGAGGTTTGTCCTTTGCTGTAAAGAGCAATACTATGCCAAGGCTTTGAATGAAGCTCTGCATAATGAAAGGCAAATGCTAAAAAAATGTTACTAAACTGTTGTGTAAATCCACCAGGGAAAACAGACTTCTGACATAAATAACTTCTTAGCAGATATCTCTCATACCTTTTCTCCCATCATATAGGATGCTGAACAGTAAAGAGAGAAGACACTTGAACACAAGGTGACTTAGGTCTTGTGTTTGACACCATACATTTTTCATTCAACCAAATAAGTAATGAAATACCCTGAAGCAAACTTTTCTATATCACATTTTGATATATGGAGATGACAGTGATCCCTTTGTTGCTTTCATTTCATTAAGCTGCTTCTAGAGAAAAGAAAGAGAGTGAGAGGGAGAGAAATAGCCCAGTCTTTCAACTTCTAGCAGTAAAATACTCCAGGTAATGTATGTTTCCCCTGTAGCAGAAATAAAATTTCCACTTGTTCATTAATATTGAAACTTTACAGGGTGAGTTAAAAACTTAATTACTTTGATAGTATCTTCCAGTGGTATCTTGTATTTCTTGTATTTGATTACCCATAGCTTACAGAGTTTGATACTCCAAAAAAACTACATGGAAGAAGAAAAAAAAAAAAAAAAAAAAAAAAAAAAAAAAAAAAAAAAAAAAAAAAAAGTAAAAAACCCTGCAAGTTGTGGGAGAAAGGTTTTGTTACCTTCTGTATACATTCATCCATTTGTCTTTTATTCTTCTTCTCTGCCTAACATCTTAATTCATTAAGGACTCAAATGTCCACCAAACACTGACATTTTCAAGTTAATCTGTTTTATGATACTTTAAAAGCTCCTTAATATGATTTGGTTTGATTAACTGGCAATTTTCTGAAAGTATGCTGTAAAGGGATGGCCCAAAGGTAATCACAGGAATCAAGAGTCTGTGTGGTCCTGCTTCAGCTGAACTGTCAATAGCAAAACCACCAGTGAGTGGAGTGTTTAATCATAACCTGGAGAATTAATTTTTTGTCATACAGTCATTTTGACATCTTAGACCAGATAGGATTTTTCACAGTGCATGTCTTGAAAAATGTACATAATTGTCTCACGCTGTACAAATATCCATGGTTTAGTCACTTGGGGTTTTGTTTTGTTTTGTTTTTTTAATAGGAAGATAAAGTAATAGAATTCTTCAATAATTTACAAAGACAGTGAAGGGATGTGACACACAAAATCTTAAACTTACAGTATGATACACAGTTTTTGTCTGCCTCATTCTTGTCAGGAAACTAAATATTGAAATATAAATGCATTTTACACTGACTCAAATTGCAGTAATCTTGTATATTATGCATTCACATGATTAGGAAGCATTGTGGATATTTAAGGTATCATTGAGCTTATAACAAGCAGGCAGGAATATCTGAGAAAGCAGGATATGGAATAAACCCCAGATCATAAAAAATGTTATCTAAATTATACAAACTACAGCTACAAATTTATTTCTTCCCTTATATTTTAATCCTGCATCATCAGTGACTTTAGTCCCAGATGGATATGCATACAGTGCAAATAGCTTTTGAAAGACAGCAGAAATTTGTGCATGAGGCTTGGTGACCTATTAGTTGAACAAAATTATTTTTTGATTGTCATATGTAGATGCAGTCCTGGAGAGTGCAATGTGTTGTGAAGAAGCCATGAAATAATTGCTCCAGAAATAATATCTGTAATGCAGAAACATGGAAAAATATACTTTGGAAATTATTCCCATTATTTGAGCAAGGACAAAACCAAATTTTTATTTTCTGATTTTCTTTTTCAGTTAAATCCCTTGTAAGTAACTGCACTTTCTGAAATTAACAGCTGAGTTTTCTACTCAGTGGCTGCTTCTAGGATTGTTATGACTTGATGTTTATTGGTATTGATGGTGAACGCTATGCATTAAACCTTGATACTGGTGGCCATATTGCCTTGTGCTCAAAGCAAGCACAACTAGAGCAGATTGTTCAGAGCTCTGTTGTGATAACTTTTTAATACAATCAAGAATGGAGATTATGCAGCCTTTCTGAATAACCTGTTCAAGTCTCTGATTGCTCATAATATGCAAAGAAGAATTCTATTGCTACTTAAGTGAATCTTCTCTTTTGTGTGTTTTCTCATCTCTTTGCTGTACACCTCTATCGTCTCTATACATTCCCATTAGACAGGCTGAAATTAGTAATTATATTTCCCCTCAACCTTTCTTTTTTGAAAGGCTGAATACATTCAGGTCCTTCAGCCTCTCTTTGGACATTCAGTGCTCCAGACATGATTTTCTCAGTGACCTCTGCGAGACACACACTCGTATGTCAGTGTCTGTGTTGTGTATGGGAGCCCCAGGCTGGGAACAGCACTCAGGAGTGTCTCACAAGTCCCAGACTGCTGGGTAAGATCTTGGGCCTGTTTGCTGCACCCTTCCTTCTGCAGCCCCAGATAGGAAGCGACTTTGCTGCAGGAGAGCACTGCAAACCTGGTGTCCTCAGGGTGTGAGCTTGTTCTGCAGAGCTACTCCCAGCCATCTGACTCCTTCCTGTTCTGCTGTAGGGTTTTCTCCAAAACAGGTGTTCAGATATGTATTTGCCTTTGATGATTTTCATGGAGCTCCACTTGCATCTCCAGTGTCTCTGGCCGTCTCTGCATATTGCTGCTGTCCTCCAGTGTATCAACTGTTTATCACAATCTGCCTGTTTGCTGAGGGTGCAACTCATGCCATCATCCAGGCTGTAATAAAGATAATGAAATGGAAGATTAAATACTAGTGAAATAGTATTGATCCCAGACCAGCTCTCTAACAGAATCCCATGATAACTTGCCTCCAGCTGGACTGTGCCACTGTTCATAGACCTTTGATCCTGACAGTCTTGCCAATTTTCCACCCACATTACACTCTATCTACCCTATTGTATCTCAGCACTTTTGGTCAAATGTTATTATGTGATACTAGATTGAGTACTGTAGAATGCTACATTTTTAAACTTCTGATTTTCTTAGACATTCTGAGCAAAAAAAAAAAAAAATTAAGATAAAATTTTAAAAGAAAATGTAATATAGACAAAATTCTCACAGAATACATTTGAAATATGATCTTCTGAGCTCCTTTCTAATCAATTTTTTGAAGGACCTTCAAGATCAGTAGTACAGCAGATACACTTATGTTTTGTTCTATATGGTTTTTTTCATTTTGTCAGGTGAGGTGTTTCCTAGTTGTCCTTTATACAATATGAAGATATGTCTAGTTCTCTGAATTCATCATCTCATGACAGATTTAGTTATCTCAGGAAGATATTTTCTGAAGGATAGACAGCAAAAAAGCAAACTTTGTTAAATTAACATTACAATGGTGAGAAGTGCTAAGGTTTTATCCCAAAGTAACCTTAATGTTCCATTTGCCTGTTTTCAATCTGTAAGATTTAGACAGCAATTTCATTCATCACAGGGTAGTGAGAATGTAGATAGAAATAATCAGGAGGAGATTATTTCTATTCTTTCTTTTTTCTCTTTCTTACTTCTTATTTCTATTTCTTTCTTATTACAAAGAAACCTAATAATTTCAAAATTCCACTGGAAAAAACAAGTTTTTACTTAGAAATTTTGATTATCTATGGATTCTCCAGTGGAAATATTGCATTCTTCTATATCATATCTCCACACTTATATTTTTAGGAGTTGAGTGACAGTATTCTGAAAAATATGTAAATAATTGAATTACCTAAAACAAGCTTGAGAGGGAAGCAACAAAACTCCTGCCTAAACTGTGCAGTAATACCTTCCCTCTGCGAAAATAACTTATCAAGTAAAAGAAAAACATGAAGTGAGAAATGTTCATGGCAGATTCAACTGGAAAATAAGTGTTTTCTACATGAATGGAATTATTTAATAATCTCTTATGGAATTTGAAAGTAAGTGTAAGCAATTCACTTAGCTAGTTCTGAATAGTTCTGAATGACAGAATCAATTTTTTTTTTTTTTTTGGGGGGGGGGGGGCATTGTAAGTGCACAACATTAAGAAACTCTAATGCTAAACCAGTGTTCCTGAAAGCTGTTAAAGTAATTGCATGTTCTGCCTGTGCTACTAAGCAGGGAAACATTCTGTCTCAGGCTTCTGTGGAGCATTCCAATTTCCATTTTCCATGTTTTCAGATTTCAGTGCACAACTTCCTTGAGAATGCAGTGAGTTGAAAACAAAAGCATACTGTAACAACAAGGGATCCTGGAAACAGCAGATGCCAAAATCCCCTGTGGGAAAAAAAAAAAAAAAAAAAAATTAAAAAAGCATTCATTCATTGAATATGATTCATGTTTTCTATCATGGAGATTAAGCCTCCATTTCTATGGGAGACAGCTTCATCTGATCTGTTCAGATAATTTTCTTTAGAAAGGAACAGATTTTTTTTCCTCCAAAAATACCTTGTATTTGATTCATGGCATGACTTGAAGGTTATTTTTGGAAGAAGTTAAGGTTAAGGTTAAGGTTAAGTTATTTTAAGAGAGGTGAGTTGTTTCAGTTCTGGGGAAAGAGTTCTTACAGTTTTCCTTATTTCAAATTGAAGTGGTCGGTTATCAAAGAAAGTCCTTCTTTGTGTTTCCATTTAAGTCAAGATCATCTCATACATCTAGCCAGGAATGACATGTTGTGTTGCATAGGGCTGAGACAAGTAGTTTTCTAGTTTCAGTTTTACCATTGTTTATTATTTGTACTGCACACTATTTGTCTCCTTTGGTTTGAAATATTTTTCTCCAAAAAATAACTTATTTTCATTCTTTAATATTCTATTAGAAAAGTATCAAGAGACATGGTATAAGAAGCAATAGTCCTTTTATACTTACAATGTCAGCTGTTTAACTTGCTAGTCACTTATACCTAATACATTTCACCAGAGATTGTCACACTTATAGAATGGCTGCATAAATTAAATGGATGGATGCTGTTAGAGCACTGTGAATCAGACAACAGAAACTAACTTTTCACTGACAGTGACAGAAGAGAACAGAATGGTCAGTCTGTTTTGATTCAGGGTAGGTCTTTGAAGAAGTAAGGCAGTACTAGGTAGATGGCTAGTACAGGTCCATGACAGAATGGCTGCATTGTCTCATTTTCCTTCTATTTTAAAATTTTAGTTGTAAGTAATTTTTTTCTCCAATATGTTAAATGCTTTTCTTCTATAATTAATGTTGCTTTTGAGTGCTAATCAATCCAAGAAGTAATCTTGCTGTACAAACAGTTTACTGTGGTGTTTAACTGACATGTAGAAAGATAAGAGTAAAGGTCTTTAATGTGACTAACAGTAATAAATATGAGTAACAGCTGTTTCATCATATGGCTTGTGAAGTTAGCACAGCTAACCTCACCTCAAGTAAACAGGCAATAACTTTTTCCACACATAGTGTTTCTTCTTGGTCTTGATTGTTAGTCTATTCTGACACCTGAAGAACAAGGGTTTTGTTCTTTGCATTGTCGTCACAGGTAGATCTGTATTTACATGCGAATGAAAGACTGGGTAAATGTGACGGTAAGGCAACAAGTATATTATCTGGTTGATTTCAGTTTGTGTATTTCTCTAAGAACAGCGTTGCCAGGATTGAAAAATGTGACTTTTAAAATTTTGTAATTGCTTTCAAAAGTCTATATCACTTTCTCCCACATCTTTATTTTCTCTATCCCTAACTCATTATTTGTCCCTAATTGACACTGGAGTCAAAACCCAAGATGTTCTGGACAGCATACCTATACAGAGAAGAGAGGAAAACAGATAAAGATAGGATCTCTGGATATTGAATAACTTTCTTGGCCATCAGTTTACAGTCTGAATAATATACCATTTTAAAATCCTGCTTAATCTATCATGACTTAAAGATCATTAATTTAGAGCTTCAGATTGTATAGAGTAATTGAACAGAAAAGCTATTGTAGAATATATTGGGTTTAAATAGCTCTTTGAATCAATGTATCTATTTTAAGTTCTTGTTTAGGTAGATTTAAAATTATTTCTTATTGTCTTAAATTGCAAAGTTATTTCTGTAAATTGATTAAAGGTATTGAAGGCATTAATGAGTAAGCAATTTTTTTTTTTTTTGTCTCAATGAAAGCATTAACTTCTGCATGAAACAATATCAGATTAAAAAGTTATATGCTACAGGTTCATGAAGAAACATCTTTTTTTGTTACTACTATTTGTCTTACACTTGTTCTCAATTTCAGAATTCTAGTGTGAGTTAACTCTTTTTAGCTATTTTGTATTTTCCGTCTTGAATTGAACTTAAGGATTCTCCTCCAATGTAGCTGGACCATGAAGGCTAAATCAGTCAAGATTTTCTTTACTTTGGTTGTTCAAGATGAATTTTTTTTGGCCACATAGCACCTTTCTCTACATTGTTCCACTTGGAATGGGACTTGCCAAGTAAGATAGCCTGCCTTCCACCTGCCTGGAGCTGCTGCTATTCACCCGGTCTGTCAGATTGCTCATCATACTCTAGCCTGGTGGAAATTAATAACAGTATCAGAGTAAATTACCCTATGTAATGTCTATAATAGAGAAACAAAAATGAAACAATAAAATACAGATGTCGCACTCTCCAAGTTGGAGACTTTGCACTCTCTCTTGGTCTCCAAGCTGGTAAAACATGGGTTTGATGGATGGAGCACTCGGTGGATTAAAAACTGGCTTGATGGCCACACCCAAAGAGTGGCTGTCAATGGGTCCATTGCAGGTGGAGTCCAGTGACAAGTGGAGTCAAGTGGAGGGATGTGATTCTCCCCCTCTGCTCTGCTTTTGTGAGACCTCAACTGGAGAACTGAATCCAGTTCTGGAGCCCCTGTTACAGGAGGGACATGGATGTGCTGGAGTGTGTCCAGAGAAGGGCCATGAGGATGATCAGAGGGCTGGAGCACCTCTCCTATGAAGACAGACAAAGAGCTGGGATTCTTCCAGTATGGAGAGGGAAAGGCTCCAAGGAGACCTTATTGTAGCCTTCCAGTATCTGAAGGGGCCTGCAAGAAAGTTGGTGAAGGACTTTTTAGGATGTCAGGTAGTGACAGAGCTGGGGGGAATGGATACAAACTAGAGGAGGGTAGATTTGGCTTGGAAGTTAGGAAGAAGTTCTTCACCATGAGGGTGGTGAGATCCTGGAACAGGTTGCCCAGGGAAGTGGTGGAAGCCCCATCTCTGGAAGTTTTTAAGGCTAGGCTGGACAGGGCTCTGAGAAACCAGATCTAGTGGGAGGTGTCCCTGCCCATGGCAAGGAGATTGGAACTAGATGATCTTAGAGGTCCCTTCCAGCCCTGAAAATTCTATGATTTCACTTGTTGGACATATTTTATACCTGTTATACAATTTTTAAACACAGTTTTCCTACTGATCTTCTCTGTGCACTTCTTTAGAATCATGACACCTTTTTTTCATGAAGTTTGTCACACCACAGGACACAATCAGGCACTTGTCTACATTAGTTCTATAATTTCTTAGAAATTGGGATTGTAGTGTAACAGCAGTATAATGTACATGCATTATATTAAAAATATATTCTTCAATATAGAAAAATTAAATACAACATATTTACTTTATGGGAAGACATTTCTGTCCATCAGAAAGTGAAATAATTAAATCCATTTGCCATACAAATGTTTATTTACTAAATAAGTTTAGCAATTGCAAGTCCAATGCAATTCACTGATTTATTTAGGGGGCCCTTCTATTTCCTTAATATACCTTTTTAATATAATATTTGTTTGAAATGCTTTAGCATTTAAGGGCCAGTAGACTGTAAACATACTACAGTTAAAAACACTCAAAATTTTTAAAAATATAAATTATTCTTTTACCAGATATTAATTCATTTGAGATGTTTCATAGTATTAAATATTATGAATTGACACATAAGAAACAGATATTGGCACAGAGATTTTGACAGTTCCTCAACTACTGGCACATAAAAATGTGTGTTTCCTGTGCTTTTTTTGTAGAAATTATGAATAGGATCAACAACTGTTCTTCCTCTTATTTTAATCATAATTAAAAATCTTTTTATTGGCTACTAAAATGACAGAAACAAACAAACAAACCAACCACACACATTAATGTCATTGATAATAATAAAGTGCTGGGAAAAAGAGAAAAAAAAAAAAAAAAAAAAAAAAAAAAAAGAGAGAGAGAGAGAGAAAAGACAATGTCTTCCTTTTGACCTGGAATTTTAAGGATGTAAATGAAAGACATGCTTCTTTATAAGACTGTGTAATATTAAATTCAAAAGACTGGCCAGAACCATGCTTCCAACCAGAGTCTTGTGATTACTGGCTACAAATGCATTAGAGTTCTGAAATTTGACAGTTCTGTCAGTTATACAAAAATTCTGGAAAGGTCTCATCATGGTTATGAAGAAGCTTTGAAAGAATGTGCATAGCTTGTGTAAGGGACTTAAAATGACAGCTCTGTTGTAATTCGACATGCTCTTAGTCTAATAAAATTAACACCAGTATTTGTGTTCCCTTGACCAAAAGAAAGAGACAGCATTGCCATCTAAAACATAAATATCCAGCCCATAGTAGTGACATAAGATTGGTTTTAAAAAAAAAAAGAAAATCTGGATAGCTGATGGCACCTAAGCACTGTATTCCAACTATGGCAGCTGTTTCCACTGCAGAAAAGGATTAAGCCTTCTCAGCTGCTTTTGCTTAAACTAATGGACTGGCCTCAATCAGGATATCTGACAATTCTCCATGATAAAATAGTCTCATTTCATATGTTGATTTAACAGTGTTAGTGTATGCTTGAGGGAGGGCTGTGGCACTTAATGGTCTTGTATTTTACTGTTTACCATCTGATATGTGCATGAATGTACCTGGCTTGCACTTTTGCAAGCAACAGCATACAGTGCAACTGATTACTGACAAAGCTAATACATTAAAAAGAAATGTACACCTGTGGGTAATTAAATTAGACTTGAGGAAAGTTGTAGAGATTAATGCATGCAATCAGACCATGTACCTTAATCACTTCCACTGTCAACCGTAATTTATGGCAGAGCTTCTTTACAACAGTTCACTTTATCTAGACTTTAACAGTATGTCCATGCAGAAAGGAAGGATACTGCATTTTGGGTTGGTATCTTGTATTTTGACATATAACTGTTCCAAAACAACAACAATAAAAAATTTCTGAACAAACTCTTTTACCAAGCAACACTGAAATTCTATAGCTAGCACTAACTGTACGAATGTATATGAATAAATTTGATAAGGATCCTGAAATAGTATGACATCTAGTATTCTGCCAGGAGCCAAACATTCAATTCACAGTACTTTCTGTGCGTACTATTTATTTACTCACACTTCATTGGGTTTCTTTTTTTGGTTTGTTCGTTCAAACTTTCTTTTAAAGTATCATGCACATGCTTGTTGCATAGGTAATTATGGCAGAATAAAAACTGATGTGAGACAAAAATGACAGGAAAAGAAGCGTAGGCCTTCTAGAGTAAAATCACTTTAATTTAAAAATATTTTCATTGATAAGCCATTTTAGATACCAACAATAACATAAATAATTTACTGAAGTGTGCATGCGGGTTTCCATCACTTCTGCAAACATTTGCAAACAAATATTTGTGCTAGTGCATACCTATACAAACCCTTATTGGTTAGATTTTTTATTAAAGGAGATAAAATTATTGCCATTTTTAACACATATCTACATGAGAATGAAGTAAATGCTAATCTCTGGCATTTTGAGACTAAAATACTGGAGATGAAAAAATTTAGTTTCACAATACTGTGATAAAAATATTCAGACAGGTTCACACAGAACAGAAACTATATGCTGACACATTTAAACATTGAGGCCTGGACACACAAAGGTTTTGAGGCAACTAGGATCCAAACAATGGCTGAGACATTTATTTCACAAAATATGACGAAGACATTTAGAAGAGAGAAGCAATTTGGCCTGCAAATTCTGTATTCCTGTGGATACTTAATGCTGTATTGCATACATTCAGGATAGAAACAAGATTTTTGAACATATATTTTTCTATCCTTTACTGAATGCACTGGCTGTCTTGATAGGTGTTGCTTTTTCCTGTTAGCTATATAGGAATCTTATGGACATATGAGATCTGTGAACTCTGCTCCCTCATATTTCAATATATTCTCCCTCAATATTTTCTCCCTCAGATTTTTCTCCCTCAATATTTTCTCATATTTAAAATTTTTGCGTAAGAGATTGCGGTAAGGTTGACCTTGATTGGATGCCAGGTGCCCACCAAGTGGTACTGTCACTTCCTATCACTAGCTGGACAGAGGAAGAAAGATACAACAAAACACTAGTGCAACAAGTTCAGGAAGATCTCACTTAGGAATTTTCCTCATAGGCAAAGCAGACTCAACTTGAGAAAATAAATTTCATTTAATGCAAATCTAACTATAGTAGAGTAATGAGAAATAAAAACACATCTTAAAACACCCTTCCTTGATCTGTCCCTCCTTCTTGGGCTCAACTTCATTCCTTATTTCTCTATCTGCTCTCTCCCAGCAGCATATGGGGACATGGAACGGGGTTTGTAGTCAGTTCATCATATCCTATCTCTGGTGCTCCTTCCTCCTCAATGAGAGGACTCTCACACTCTTCCTCTTCTCCTATAGGGGACCTTCTCATGAACTACAGTTATTTAGGAACTACTCTACCATGGATACTTTCCACACAGTGCAGTCTTTCAGGAGCAGACTGCTTCAAAATAAGTCTCCCATGGGGTCACAAGCCCTGGAAGAAATCTTCCCCATTGTGGGTTTCTCTCCAGAAAAAGCACAGATCCTACCAGGATCCAGCTTCAGCACCAGCTTTCCATGGTGTCAAAACTTCTTTCAGGGCACATCTATGTGTGAAGACTTAGTGTCCCCTGCTGGCTGCACATGGATATGTGCTCCACCATTAACCTCCATGGCACAGCCTGCCTCACCATGGTTTTTCACCAGGGAATGCAGAGGAATATCTTCCCTGGCACCTGGAGCACCTCCACTCTGCTCCTTCTTCACTGACCTTTGTGCCTGCAGAACTGTTCCTCTCACGTGTTCTTGCTTCTTTCTCCAGCAGCAGTTGCTGTGGTGCAGCAGTTCTTTCCTCTCATAAATGTGTTGTCACAAAGATGCTACCCCCATTGCTGATCGGATGGCCACTGCTTAGTGGAAGGTCACCTTTTAGCCAGGTGGCATTGGTTCTATCTGGCTATCAGAAGCTTCTCACAGAATTCATGCTTGTAACCCCCAGTCTACCTAAAACCTTGCCTTGCAAACCCAACACAGATATCAATGAAGTCTTAATGCAAGGAGGACTGCATTCAGTAGAGGGTTTTAAATTATACATTTCTTCCTTTGCCTAAATATTATTTTTTAGAATAGGAGTACAGACTCAAACAAAGGACAAAAAAACTCAATTTCTGGAAAGATTTCAATATCCCTTCATCTCATTTGTAAATAATATTGAGCCAGTGATACAGAGTATAGTATAGTTTGACAGTTTATGCTACTGAGGATGTGCCTTCCAGAAACCTGAACAAGGTCCACTTCGTTATAATGGAATGAATTCTATTCCGTACCGATAGTTGAGGGGAAGTCTAAGAGAGAAATGTTAAATTACTGTCTTTACTTGCATTCATTGCAACTCAGCCAAACATAATTCTGAACTCTGGGAAACCAGACATATCAAAAACTGTTACCTTTGTCTGTTTTTCAGTCCTTTTTTTTTTTTTTTGGAACATAAGAATTTTTAATCTTTTTATCGTCATGTCCTTTTTAAAGACATGTTGCGATTTTTCTTGTTTTATTAAAAGCACTGGAAATATGTTTTATGCTATGAAAATTATTTTAATATGGTCACATGATATGAGGCCCATATAAAATTAGCATGTAGTTTGAAATAACATAATAAAGTATTATGGATCATTGGCATCCGTAATAAATAGATCCACCAATAAATAAGACTTTGTTTCCCATTTTTCCTGTTAGGATTAATCTGGAGTCTGAACAATAAATAGATAGATTTTTCTAGGGCAACCCTCTGCTTCCAATTGCCAAGTTTTTTTAAGGACAAAAAAAGAAGAAACCTTTCTCTCATTTTCTGTGTGTTTTAAAAAGTTCATGCCCATTTATGAGATAACAATTGCCCCAGGAGGGTTTGGGGGCTGAATTGTTCTCCCAGTGAATTTTGTGTATGAAAAAATTCATTTGATTAATCACAGCATTACAGATTTTACTTGGCAAACCCTACTTTGACATAAATATGCAGTCATGCACTTTGTGCTGAGTGTGGCTACTCTTATCACTGCTGGGACCATCTAGTATCTCAGAGCTGTCACAGCACAGAGTTTGCTTGAGATAAATGACTTAACAGCAGCTGCAGGCCCTTGCAAAGTAACCGATTAGATACAGTATATGCAAGGTAATGCACAGAGAAACAGAGTGACTGAATATTCTGGAATCTAAAGCAGTAGCATTCTCCTCTCCAGTTACAGCTCGGATCTGGCAATGTGTCAGAGAAACTGGTGAAGATAATTCTTCCATGAGGCCAATGCAGTCTGGAATAAGAATACACTGAGCCAGCACAGCAAAGACATTGTTGTCATGGACACTTTTTGCTGCTGTTTTCATTTTCTGACAGCTTGTTGTTTTGTTTTGTTGTGGGGTTTGGTTGATTTTTTTGTTTATTTTTTGGCTTTTGTTTGTTTTGTTTTGTTTGGGTTTTTTTGTTTTTGTTTCGCTTTGTTTTGTTTTCTTGTTTGCTTTTGGGTTTTTTTGTTTGTTTGTTTTTTTGTTGTTGGTTTGTTTTTTTTTTAAATTTAGCTGTCACCATTACACTAGTGTGAGTAAGGATCCTTACCTGTACATGGTGTTACTCTCCAGGAGGCAATAATTGCCTCAGGACAAGTCAAAATTGGATTGTGAAGTACTCTTTGATAGCTGGAGTTCAAAATAAACTAAATTTGATGCAGTTCACGTTAATTTCATTGCTTGTTTGAGATAAATGAAAGAAAGCTAACTCGCTTCAAATAAGATTTACAAACGGTAAAGCCAAGCTTCAGCTAATGGTTTAGGAAGGAAGAGTAAATCATAGCATGTATTTTGTTTTTTTGTGTAGAAATAGACTATACCACCTAACAAGGCACCTGCATCTCCCCATTCTTGTCACCAAATTAAGAGCATTTGCCAGCAGACCTTGCTTGCAAGCCCTCTGCATCCATTGTAAGTGATAGGATGTGTTCAAAGAAGAATACAACACACAACTTTTTTTATTACTGCCAGCTGTGGTTAGAAGAAGATGAGGAACTTCATCAACAGGATTTTCATTTGACACATACAGGACTACTATCCCTTCTCATTAGCCAGTAATCTCAAATTTGCTTTAAATTACTCAGGTCCTCACAAATTTCTGTTTTATGAGTCATTTAAAGTCAAATGACCTTGTCCAAAATCTATGTATTCAATCACCTCATGCAAAAATGTGTCTTCTAAAATTAACCTTTTACACCCAAAATGTCCGCTGGATGAGGAATAATTGTGGCAAGAAGTACAGTACATAGAGAATTTTCCTCCTAAAAATGGACAGAAAACACCAGGACATGGAAAATTCAAGCTTTAAACTACAGCAGGACACACTTTAACTTAGGGAGAAAAGATGGGGACTGTTATAGGGGGAAACTTCAAAGTGAAACAGCAAACCGAATAGGGAGGTTTATCATAATAATGCTGGTAGACATAACGGTGTACCTCATATTCTATAAGGGCTTATGACAGTTCATGTACTAATAGACCATATTCGTCTTTGAATGTGAAAATGCTTGTCCTAAGACATATCATCCAGAGATTTGGACAGCTATTAAGATACTGATATATTTCTATGAAATAGATAACTAATTTCCTAAAGACAATACAGTCTTATTACAGGTATAGCACAGCTAATTATTCTGCCTGGTCATTTGTCAACACCAAATGCTACCAAACATTTATGAGTTAACTTCAGTGAAGCTTATTTTCAGTTTGTACTGAAAGAACAAAGAAAATAATTTGAAACATTTTTATATGACCCACTTTCAAAAATTAGGTTGATGTTTACTGTGATTTATTCTGTGTTAATATTTTCCTAATCTAAAACAAAGGATGAATCCTTTAATTTGTAATTTGTATTCACATTGCTGTGGCTATACTTTCCCTCATGAATCCCTACTTATTAAAAGACAAACCCAGAGTGTTATCATCCAAATATTCAAAAAGTGAAGAAGTGTTCATATCTTGGTCTTGACAAAGGTTCAGGCAATTTGAGAGAACATCCCTCTAGGATGTTAAATCACAACATTTCAAACTAACATAAAGGTAGCTCATTGAATTACATTTATACCTTAATGCTCATACAGATGAAGAAAGTTTGAAAGTTGGTGGGATCACGTGAGAAGAATATTTTTTAGAAAATTACAGCAGTGGGAAAAGGCACAAAAAAGATAACTCTGGTAACTTTTATTACCAAAGAATGTGCTACAATGAAGAATCTATCAAAAAACTACACCTTGGGAAAAGGAATGACTGTGCTATTAAGGTGTACAGAGGAGATATTTTTAAAAACATCACCTGAAGATTATCTGGGATGTACTACAGAATTCCAAAGAGAAATCATTTTGATTAGAGAAGGTTTAGCTAATTTATGGAACTCACTAATAAACCCCAATGATTTTTGTCTTCATTAAGAAACAGAGACAGAAGAAATATTATGTTAGCATTGTCTGTGTGCCTGTTTTTCTTATACACAGAAAGAAATAATTTGGCTTATAGTTATATACAGAGTCTGTTTCTCATAAATGCTCATTCCATGTGTTGAGACAGGAAATGGTGTCTTTAATGTGGATGCTTGATTTAATGAAGAGACTGACGAGTTGGACTTTAGTAGAATACACTGCAAAGTTTTTGGGCTACAGGATTTTGTGCTAGATGAATATGTGCCTTGGCAGTTTCTGTCTGTAGATTGAAGGCAGGAACAATACCAAAATCTCAGATATTCACAGGATTCAGTAGCCTGTAAGACTTAGCATGATGGACTACAAAGCCTACAATTGATGCACTTTTAGATATGTTCTATGCAGTAGATGTTGGATGGGTAGGCGGAGGCTGTGAATTTGGACACTTTTCTATGTGTCTCTACGTGTGGGAGGGAGACATCACTCTACTGTTAGCCCAGAAAATATTACAGTCACTGCCATATAATAGTGCAGTTACCTTGTCATGTTTCCTAGAAGAGAAAGGTGTCCTTTTCTCTTACTTTCTGTGAGTACATCACTTTATTTTTCTCTTATTTTCTGTGAGTAGATAGCTTTTCCCTATTCTCCTTTTTTTTACTCTCTCTTCCTCCCAGAAGATAAATGCTCTCATTTTCACATGCACTCCTGTTCCCAGGTCTCATTACAGTCCTTGCTGTGCCTTACATCTGGCAAGCTTAACATGCCACTATCTGTCCTGAGAATGAAAGTGCACTGGAATACTCAATAAACCAAGAGAGTTATCTGACCCTTATTACCCAACAGACCATGTGCATGTCATTTCTATAAAGCACCTTGCATGTTTCTGCCAGCCAAGAACTTTCATATATTCCATCTATTTTGAAATAAGCATCCCTTGTGTAGCAGCATGTGCACCTTTATACATATTTTACCATATACTCTTGTTTTAACTGAACCTAGACGATGTTCTTCTGACACTTGCAGACTTTAAAACATCTTTGACTGTCAGAGTCTCAGAGCTTTCAGATGTATAGACATGGTGATGCTCTAAAACACACACAAAAGACAACTGTGTGTCTAGTAAATAGATTATGTATTTCAGAGAATTTTCTCTGAGCATATTGGTGCTACTTGGATTACTGGCTGTTACAGTTCACTGAGAAGATCTGACTAGAGAGAATATGAGAATACAGTAAACTATGATGTGGTCACAATATTTCTGGACGGGCACCATAAAAAACCTTGAAACAGAACTGAATATCTGACAAGTTGCTCTACCTTATTTCCCCTTGCTTCACTCTTAGACAGCCTGTCTTGCTGAGGACCCATACTTCCCATTTTGTCTGAAATGGATTTAAATAAAAATAGAGTCGAGTTGAGTCAAGTAGAGTAGAGGGGAAGGGGAAAGGAAAGTGAAAGCCACAGGGGAAAGGAAATGAAAAAGGGAAGGGGAAGGGGAACGGGAAGGGGAAGAGGAGAGGGAAGGGGAAGGAAAGGGAGTTCCTTCATCTAGATCATTAGTAAAAATGCTGAATAGAACTGCCCCTGGAGTGGAGCCCTTAGGAACCATGATTGTTACGAGCTGCAGGCCAGACACAGCCTTGAGTCCTGATGTTCAGCCATTTTTTCACAGCTGAACAAGTGGTTCAGAAAGCTACTGTGAGGGACAGCATCACAAGTCTTTGTAAAATCCAGAAAAAAAATTCACCCACCTTCATCCATGAACAGGTGACTCTACAGTAGAAGGTCCATTAATTGGGTGGAACATTTCTGTGTTGACTGCAGCTGATCATTGCGTTGTCCTTCAAAAGTCTTTCAGTAGAACTCACTATAGTCTTTGTGTCAGCCACTCACATATGACTGTTTCAGCCTTTTTGGATAGATCTTTTTAATTCTAGAAATAATAAGACACAACCTGTGCACTAGGAAAGGGTAAAGTAAATTGCAAAATTGTCACAGCAGCAGATATCCTGAGGAAGAAAAACTATGCTTCTAATGCTTACATGATTTATGCGGCTAGAAATGGAATACTAGATACTTAATTCTGAAGATGGTAATGAGTTAAATACCAAATAATTGTTTTCTTTTCTCCAGGCACCAAATAAACCACAATGCTGGGTATCCATCATGACATCTCAATAAGGTCCTTTATGAATTTTTAACAAATCTTTAGATAGGAGTGAAGCTAGAAAACACAATAGGTAGAGGTGCCATGTAACAGTGATCCTATAATAAATAATAATAATAATAATAAATTACTAATGTTAGCAGGCTGCTAGACTTATGATTAAGAAAGTATCCTAAGTTCCTTGAAAAGTAACTTTTAAAGTGTTAGAAATCTGTTGCAGTTGTAAAAGTCTTCTGTGATGAGAATAATTTTCTTACTTTGGTACTCTGTATATCTGACTTTCATAAGTCCTTGAGTTGGATAGTAGAGAGAACATGTTCTGAAAGTGAGTCTGATGCTTTGATTTATGAAAATATTGAAGAAATAAAACAAAAAAGGGAAGAAAAATGGGAAACCTAGAGGAATGATACACAGCATTGTAAATATAGGAGGACAAGCCAAATATCTTGAAATACACATCATACTCTGAGATAAAGACTCTTCTTGTGTTTTTTCCTACAGATGAAAAAATTGTGTTCAGAGTCTCCTGGTTCACATGCTCAGCATACAGAAATGTTATTAATGTAGCTCAGGCTGAGCGAGACTGACTTTGCAAGGGTAGCATTGTTCTGTGTATTGGATTTCAAGTAGCACCCTGTGGATGTTCATACCACATATTGGGTGTTACTATGAAAAAAACTGAGGAAATTACTCTGTAGAAGTTGAAAGTAGAGTTTTGGGGAAGGGAATCAAGCGAAGTAAGAATAAAGCCTGTGTGACATTTTAGTGATGAATATGCTTTACTCCAGCTGTAAGTCTTGGAGTGAATTTCAGCCTCAGCAAATAAATGATGAATGGGCAGTGTCATCTAGGTGTTTTTGTGTTTGAAAGCCCAAAACAGTAAAGCAGACTTCATGAGTGAGATACAAAAGCATTCCTATCAGGAATACAGTTATTAAAAAGTGAATATTTATCAAGGGTGCCAGTAGGAGAGCTGATCAGTAAATGCACAGAAGTCACACCCCCTGCCCATCCATACCCCAAGACTCCAAAAAACTACATATCTCCTCCCAGCCTCACCATCACCAAAATACAGATTCCAAGATTAATCAGTCAGTCATTGAAGTTTAAAATAAGAGAGGCTTCAGAATTTGTGAAGTTAGCTCAGTATGTGAATTGCAAAAGTCTAAATTACCTAATCATTCATTAAAATGACAGAATGACAGAAAACTTTATTTATTGCACCCAATAAGTAAGTAAGTAAGTAAGAAACACTTATTTTGTACATCAGAAAACAGTGGGGTTTTTGGAACCTTTTTTGTTAAAATAGCATATTTTTTCAGTGATGTGAGAGGAACTGAAGTTAAATTTGAAACCTTAGTCAGGCATTTCCAAACTGCAAATGTTTTTTGAGAACAAAGGAGACAATACATTTATTCCTGAGCTGCAATTATCTTCTATTTAATTTGAGTCTGCTCACAGAAATGTAAGCAGCTTTCTCCATGAAGAAGCTTTCTATTCCGGCAGTACAGTTGTAGAATGTCCCTCTAAAGGGAGAAATATTTAGGAGCAGTTATATTTGGTAACATGCTTGAAGTGTGTCTTCAAGTAAGAATGTTTACAATATGTCATTTTTTCTTGAGATGGAACAGAACTAGCAGAAATTTGTGGCAAGGAGAGATGCAAAATTGGCCAGAATAAATGAGACATAGCAAGAGGAGCAAGGTTATGAAGTAAGTACTGGAAGCAGTTGCTATCAGAGGGATAGCTTATGGCATGCATTTTCTCAGCTGAGAGTCAGTGATGAAATTCATGATCCTATGAAGACAGGCTGAGAGAGTTACAGCTGTTCAGCCTGGAAAGGGAGGGCTTCAGAGAGATTTTATAATAGCTTTCCAGTACCTGAAGGGGTCTCACAGGAAAAACGGATAGGGACTTTTTACAAGGGTGATAAGATGGTGTTTAATGGTTTAATGAAAGAGGGCAGGTTTAGATTAGATATATGGAAGAAATTCTTTAGGGTGAGGATGGTGAGATTAGGGCACAGGTTGCCCAGAGAAAATGTGCATGCCTCTTCCCTGGAAGTGTTCAAAGGTGGGCTGGATGGGTCTTTGATCAACTTGGTCTAGCAGACAGTGTTCCTGTCTATGCAAGGGAGTTGTCACTATATGATCTTTATGGTCACTTCCAACAAAAAACATTCTATAAATCTATGATTGCTGACCAAACACTCACTCGTATGTGGTGCAAACTATTCATTTGGGATAATGGGATGAATCATGAGTTTGTTCAACCCACTCTCACTGTGTAAAACACCAGACAAAATGTCCAGGTATTTGTCTCAAACAATAATACACTATAGAAGTAAGAATATATCTGAAAAGACCCTGTAAGATAAAGAATCATCCTTCACTTATTTGAACTGGAAGATTTGCTTATAGGAAAAGCAAGCCACCTACTGCTTTACTAAGAGAAATATGACACAATGGTTAATAGACAAGGATTTACTGGAGAGAGTAGAATGGAGGGCTACAAGGGACAAGAACACCAGGAACACCTGTGTTATGAAGAAAGGCTGAGAGACCTCATTTAGCACTTCATTTAGTAAGACTGAATTCTAGAGCATGTGTCCACTATAATTTCTTTACTAGTGTGGTAGTGCATCTGGACCCTTGTTTTCTGGTCTTCAAGAGGTGAATTGACTATCATTCAGAATCTAAGCCCAGCCAGCCCCTGGATCCTATAGTATCTGAGGGTCAGTAAGATTGCAAGGGGGTTTGTTTTCTGCCAGGGCTTTTTAGTCAGGTGAGGAGAAGACTGAGAAGGGATCTAATTAAAGTGTATAAATGTATGAGGGCTAGCTGTCAAGAAGGAAGGGAAACCTCTTCTTGTGCCCTTTGATAGGATGAGGAGCAATGGATTCAAGATAGTGCACAGGAGGTTCCACCTCAACATGAGGAAGAATTTCTTCAATGTAAGGGTTACAGAACAGGCTCCCCAGAGAGGCTGTGGAGTCTCCTTCTGTGGAGACTGTCAAGACCCATCTGGATGCATTTCTGAGTGACCTAGTTTTGGTCCTGCTCTGGCAGTGGTGATGGATTCAATGATCTTCAGAGGTCCCTTCCAATCCTTGATTACCTGTGATTCAGTGATATTAAAGGGACTGTGTTATTTGGAATATTTTCTTTTAAAGTCCAATATGTTTTTGTAATATTTATTTATTTAGTATTTATTTTCATTGTTCTCTTTGTATTAACATATTTACTTGACTTGTAAGATTTAAACATTTTAAAAATTCAGTACCTACTGGGCATTAAAATGGAGAAGACTAAACAACAGGAAGTTATTTAGTCTGTTAGTTAGAGTAACATCCTTCTTTCCAGTTAGAGTAACAGCTTGTTTTAAGAAGCTTAAGAACTTAAAAAAATGAAATTATATTAATTGACTGAAATGAAACAAGTGTGTGTGATAAAGCTTAGTCGAGTCAGTTATAGAAATCTCGACAATTTAGCACCAGTAGGCGAAAAAATAAAAGCGTACTTGAAATGTTGAGATCTGAAAAGAGGAAAAGAAATAAAGACCTAAATAATTAATATTAGAAATCATCTATGGATGATAAACCCTCAGTTTTCCAGGAATGTTAATTAAAACATTGGAGATTAGATAAGAGATTTGTCCTTGGGTACTGTATGTGCTAATGTTTTGTGTGTAAAATTGTTTCCTTTTATTACCTGTTTCACATCAAGAACAAAAACAAGCAAAGAATTATGTCAAAGCTACCGAGTCACTAAACATATTCCCAAGAGAAACAGATATAAAAAAAAAAAAAGTGCTTGGCTAATTTTAGTGAAGTAAGCAAGACTGAGCAGGGATAAGGTGAGAACAGAGAGGAGCAGAACAGACTATCCATCCACTGCTAGTTGTTCAATCTGGATTGCAAGCATCTGTGTGGCTCAATAATATTGTGGTTTTGAAATATTTCCGTTCCAGAAGCTTACAATGAGACAGATTGTGACAGCTTTCACCTGAGAGTGCTACAGTTAAAATAGTGATTAATCAGAGAAAATGTGTTGTTCTAGCTAAAATATATGTTGGGGAAAAAAAAAAAAAAAAAAAAAAAAAAAAGATGGGGTTAGAAGGGGACATTTTTTAGACCGTCAGTTTATTATAAAATATATATTAAATATAGACTCTATATTATCATGCAACACATTAGAAAATGGGAAATTAATTCAAGCTGCTCTATCTATTTCCTTTGTTAGCTACAGTTCAATATCTACTTACAAATGTTAAATTTCAGCTTAGGTGGGATGCCAGTTATTCCACAGTGCCCATAAAGTAAAACATATATTTAGTGTAAAAGTAAAGAAATAATATAATTTCAGAAATTTTATGAAGATGCAGATATTTTACGGTTAAGTTTAATGTAAGAGAATCTCAGACTGAGCATTCTTGTGATTGTATGTTGTTTAAATTTGATCACAAATTATGTGTAAAAAAGCAGACCTTATCTCTTACTACACATGCCTGTTTTCAGATGTTGACCTCACTTTCAGCTGACTCTGAAAGAACTAGTGTGGTGGGTGTGGAGTAATTGCAATAACTGCTAGAAATGACCCAGACTACATTTGTACCTTTTAAGTAAAGGCCCAGCATGTAGAGCTGGTGAAAGGTGGCTGGTATACCAAGACTACCCTAGATTATTGGGAGTACTCAGTGCACTAAATCCAAGAGATATTGCATGGAGGGTGGAGTGGAGACATCATGGCCATGCTCTGTGAAAATAGTACCAACTAACTGCACTTTTGACACCCTGAGAAATGCTGTTCTTGAGGTGAACTTTGCACATTATAATCTCAATATAATACAAAAAAACCACCTCCATCCCTAGAGTTACCTGCCTCCAAAGTGCAACCACCCCTCACTGAGCCTATGTATATGTTGAGTTTTCTCTAGCCTATACCTTTAAATGAGAAGAAAGAGAACTTTACACCAATCACAGTAAATATATTCTTGACTAGAGTCACTCAAGCTCCATCTGTCAGGCAAAATAATATAAAAATAGCCAACAGGAGAAAGGATGTCAGAAAAGATACCATCAGAGAAAATACTGATTCAGGGACACCCTTAAGCCCTGGGACCAGTCTATGGGATGAGCCTTTCTTCCCCCACACTGGGACACCACTGGGTAAGATTTTAACACTCGAGTGCCCCCCTCTGTTTCTCTTCCCCTTAGTTCTGTTGAAATAATACTATCTTTTTAACAATTTTTTTTAAATCTCTATACCTAGGGATTTTGTCCAGGTTGGGCCCCACTCTGCTCCCCCCACTAGGAGAAATCTCCGTAGAGTACTCATAGCCAAGGTATTTTGCATGTACTTCTTTTGCAGACAGTAAATTAATCACTGGCAATCCACAAGAACTTGTATACATTTGCTTTAATAAATCACACTTTTCATTATTCTGGTGTTAAGAAACCTCATTTAGCACTTCATTTAGTAAGACTGAATTCTAGAGCATGTGTCCACTATAATTTCTTTACTAGTGTGGTAGTGCATCTGGACCCTTGTTTTCTGGTCTTCAAGAGGTGAATTGACTATCATTCAGAATCTAAGCCCAGCCAGCCCCTGGATCCTATAGTAACTGAGGGTCAGTAAGATTGCAAGGGGGTTTGTTTCCTGCCAGATTTCCTCTTCTTTATTGCAGCAGTGGGGTAATCCTGGCTGGCAGCAAGGTGCACACTAAGCTGTCATCTCACTTATCTTCCTGAACAATGCAGGGGGACAAAATAAGATTTAAAACTCACCGTTTGAGATATGAACAGAGAGATCACTCACCATCATAGGAAAAACAACCTTAACTTGGGGAAGATTAATTTAATTTATTGCAAATTAATAACAGAGTAAGATAATGAGAAATAAAAAAAACTAAACCCACCTTCCCATCATCTCTACATTCTTCCCAGGATCATATTTACCCCTTCACTCCCAGCTTCCCTGTGGTCAGTTTAGAGAACTTAACATCACCTGCTCCTTCCTCTTGTCATTTTTCCCTTGTTCCACTGTGTGGTGTATCCCAAAGGCCACAGTTCTTCAAGAACTACTCCAGTGTAAGTTCCATGGAGTACAGCCCTTCAGGAACAGGCTGCTCCAGCATGAGTCCCCCATAGGCCTCAGTTTCTGCCAGAAGATTTGTTCCTGTATGGACTCCACTCAATGAGCCTGTTTCTGTGTGATTTTTCCATAGGCAGCTGCTTCCTTCAGGGCACTTCACCTGTTGTGGCTGAAGTCCTCCATGGACTACTGTAAGGCACTGGATGAAATAACCCCTTCCATCGGACCCTCTTAGGCTGCTCTGCAGGGATTGGGCACCAGGTCACCTTTTCAAACCCCTACATTTGCAAACTCCTGAAAAAAATCTCATTAGCATTTCCAAGGGGGCTGATGAAGAGGAAGGAGACAGATAGGGTCTGCATACTCCTAGGGTTTGACAGAAGTGGGCAGAGGTCTGATATGTCTCAGCCACCCTCACTAAGTGAAACAGGCCTATAACATGAGAGGCTGCATTTGGTGGGCTTGGGGAATCTCATCAACATCAACCCTTCCCTGCTGGCTGGCTCAACCCTTGGATCCAGGACTAGTGATTTTCAATATCTTTCTCTCTCTCTTGCCTCCTTTCCTGTTCTGTCTCTGAATTGAATGGGACACCTCCAGCCTCCTGCTGATAATGGAAAACTGACTGATTTATGTTCATGAAAGCTCTTCTCCTGTGGAGAAAAGCTGGAAAAATGAGATTTTCCTCTCCTTCAGCCAACAATCTTGGGCCAACAATTCAGCACTGTATCATTTCCCTGGAATAGCAGGAATTTGGGGAAACACGAGCAAAACTGAGGTTCCTCTTTCATCCTTCACTGGCCTACCATCCTGTATTGGGCCCTGTCTGGAATTTGAATGCCATCTTGAACAAGAATCCTTCCCCATACACACCTCTGGACCTATGTGGGTGACGTTCTCAAACTCCCTCATTATTTACTTTCTCACTTTCTTACTCTTTCCTCTCCTGTCTCTTTTTATCTCTCTCTTTTCCTTGTATCTTCTTTTCCCCCTCTCTCTTTTGCCTCACAACATATTTGCTATAACTTTATGGGTTTATATCACTTTTCTTGTGTTATTTGTCAAATCAAACTTTGTGTTTTCACCCAACCCTTGGTGGCTGGACTTTTTTCTTGCTGATCCAAAAAAAAGTCACTTTGAACCACAATACTCGGTGTAGTCAACAAGATAAGAACCTGTGAACCATAACCCTGTTATCCAGGGTGGAGATGGCTTGGTCCCTTGTGGGATGCAGTGATCAGCATGCTTCACCATGGTGTTCTTCACAGGATGTAAGGAAACCACTGTTTCAGCACCTGAATCACCACTTCCTCCTCCTTTTTCACAGACAGTGTCTGCACAGCTATTTCTCTCATGTTTTTCTCCAGCTTCACAGCTGTTGTGCAGTGTTTTTTATCCTTTCTTATATAAATTATCAAAAAGGAACCACCACCACTGCTGATGGACTCAGCTTTAGGCAACAGCAGGTCAGTTTTGAAGAGGGCTAGAACTAGGTATGTCCAACATGCTTCTGGTGTCTTTTCACATAAACTACCCCCACAGCTTAACACCACTCTTCTCACTCCCCAAACCTTGCCACATTAACCAGCTACAACTAGACAGCAACTCTGATTCGCAGTTTGTTCTTTCATTCAAATCATTTGAACTCAAACTGAGGGATTAGACAAATATTTTTGAGGCATTCATCTGCATTGAGGCAAATTTGAGAATTCATTTCTTCCCAAGGTGTACAAATAACAGTGGGACAGTATCTTATGAGAAACATCAGTTTACAGACAGGCTGAAAGTAATTTTTTTTAATCTCATTGGGGTGCAGCAGACTTCCATCTGTTGTGCTATGCAAGTAGTACAGTGACTTGGATTACTAATTAATGTACTGGAAATATTTGGAGTCCTTTATGTTGCAAGTGCTTCAGTAGCAAATGAGACCATCTATAAGGACATCTATAAGGATTAATGTAACAAGTGCTGGATCTAGTTCTGTCCTAAGAACTAAATATAATTGCTGAATTCACTAATCATATGAATCTGGGATCAACATTAATTACTTAGAAAATCATTATTTTATACTAACATTTAAGTATTGCCTGAAATA
Source organism: Phaethornis superciliosus (assembly GCA_023637945.1). Classification (NCBI taxonomy): domain Eukaryota; kingdom Metazoa; phylum Chordata; class Aves; order Apodiformes; family Trochilidae; genus Phaethornis; species Phaethornis superciliosus. The sequence goes on along the minus strand of JAJQWJ010000004.1, from coordinate 30,140,276 downwards.
CAAGCTAAATAATAAAGATTATTATGAAATTCTCCAGTCAAGACATTCTACTTAATGGTAAGTAGACAAATAGTTTGAAAAATAAAAAAAAAAAAAAAAAAAAAAGAAAGGAGTAAAAGCCATAATATTATAGTAATATATATATATACATATAGTCACACGTAAATCTAATTACTTTTATCACATTAAGCTGTTTCAGAAGAGCAAATGTTGTACTGAAACATTATTTGAAAAGTAGATGTAATTTTATATTTGGGCTGGTGTTGCTAAATCTTTAGTTGTGTCCAGTATTTGTTACTAAAGCTGAAGAATTTCAGATTACATAAAATAAACTAACAAGTTCATCAAACATCTTAAAAGTTAAATCTATCATAAAATAACAAGTTTAGGTGCTGTTTAAATTGTCATGCCAATTACCCTTTCAGTCCTATTTCAAGTGATTATTAAGACTAGAAATCATCATTTTAAGAGTGTACCTCTCAGTATAGCATAATGAAATATTCACTGGGACAGAGAAAAAGGCCAGGAGATGTAGTGAGTATGGTGAAAAAGTCCTGAGGAATTTGTTTCACTTCCTTCTCTGAAAGTTTCTTCCACCTAAGGGAATTCCTTCGCAGCAGGCTTTGGAAATTTTGTGGCCTAACAAAAATGTCAAGATCTTTTAAAGCAAATTGTTCAGGGACAAACTGGAAGTCAGGAACAGACAACTTTGGAGAGTTTGATATTACAGAGTTGAAAGGATGTCATCTTGGTTTAGTTAACTTTGGTTTTTTGGTTTGTTTTTTTATGGTAATGGGTTTATAAGCTTTAGAAAATATATGCATCTCAAAAGGTGGTAGCAGTAGCACAAACAAAAAGCTTCTCTAAAGTGCCTGGGATGCTGCTGCACTGGAAAGTCTCTTCATAAACCGACCTGGAGTGAGGTGCTCCAGAAACCCGGTGTTACGTGATTTGAGTCAGGTATTTGCAAATTTCCAATGTGACTGCAAGAACACCATCTCAGACAGCAAAAATAAAGAAGGTACTTGGGAAGAGGAAGGAAGGGAAACTCTTCTATGTTGATGACTTTTTTTTTTTTTTTTTTTTATTGTCTTGGTAATTGCAGCTATCAGTGGAGAGGTATTGCTAATTCCTCAGAAAGCATTCTCTGTTGTCAAAAAATCCTATGTTTTCTAGTAGATCTGACAGTTTCTCTGGGAGGGTTCTGGAGAGGCCACTTAAGAAGAAAAAGTGTGACATATCTGAGTAAATGGGAACTTTTCCGACTCAGAAGTTGATTTGCTTCAGCAGTGTTTCCAAAACTGTGCTAATCCTAATGGATTTCAGACCCACCAGGAATATTTATGGTAACAGTTCATAGGAACTAAATCACTTGCTCGTAATCTATAAGAGATTCCTTAGAGGTGAAGGATTTTTTTCAGTTTTGGAATATTTCTTAAGGCTAGTGAAGAAAAGAACCTCTATGAGTAACGGCAATAGCTTTGGCTTCATTTTTCTAAGCCTCTTTCACTGTAGACAGTATAATTTATTGTTGAGCATTGCTTTTAACTTGTCTAGTGAAACAAGTACACACTGCTTGGAATAGCAACATTTTGCTAATCCATCATAGTGAGGAAGATAGCGCAAGATAGCCTGAATCCTACTAACTCAGAAGTCTGTGCATGTGTAAAGACATGGAGCTGAGCAATCAGAATGCCTGTTTCTCCATTTCTGAAGTTTATGCCTAATGCAAACTCCTTTGGGTGAAAGGGTAAAGGTACTCACCTCGCATCACATACATTTTAATTATTTGGCAGGTTTGCTGAGAATGTCACATTATATCATTATGACTCACCTTATTTAATTAATCCTTCCTCCAGAAATAGGAAAAAATATGTTATTTCATTATTTTCTTATTTTTCCTAGCCACATATTAATCATCATGGCACTTCAAAAAGATAATGTTACTAGCATCAGTCTGATTAAAACTGATTAATATGACTGTAGAAAGCTTTTCGACAACAATGGGCAATATAAACATTTGTATGTATGAAAGTGATATATATTTTTATAAAGAGAAAATTAAGTATAATTTTAATAATTTCTTTTTAGAAAACTGATTTTATTCATAGGCTGTCAATCATTGAATCAGTCTCCATGTAACATAGAGGTGACTCTTTCCCTGGTATCTCATTTATTTTCCAAGAACTCTGAGTAGTTTATTCTACTATTAGTAGGGCACCAAGTTTACTATTTATTCTATTCTAGGGAATTCTATTCTATAGATGAGGTCCCAGTTATTTGTCATGGTCACTTGTAAATCTGTTTATATGTACAATGCTACGATAGTGTGCTAAAAGATCACAGGTTAGGCAAGATTTTCCAATCATGATCTGTCTTCGACTGCAAACATTAGGAATTACATTTTCAGGCAGTGAATTTTTAAAAATTTACAGGTTTTTCTTGCGAGCATTTTTCCACTGACAGTAGCTACGTTAAATATTTTTCTATTTTTATGCTTGTATTCTTACCTAAAACCCCAAAATTAATACAAAAATTGTCTTTTATTCTCATGCTTACAGTTCTAAAGTACCATACAGCTTTAAGCATTGATAAGTTTAGAAAGAGAAGGTACAAGTCACTAAGATAGAATTTAATTGATTAAATAGATACTGTATTTTGTTGCCATAGTGACTACCCATCTTCTTCGAATATTTTAAAAGTAGTTATTCCGTATGCCCCTTTTGAGAAACTGGATTAGTAATTAAAAAAAACACAGTAATCTGTTTTCCTCTTTTGTTTTATACTGAAAAGGCCTGATACAATTTTAAGTAGAAAAAGATAACATTTAAATATTATAATCATAGAGAAAATAATCTTTTAACCCAATCTTCTTTGATGATTTTAATTTAAGTATTATTTCTACAACGGAAAGAAACACAAAGAGAAAAAAAAAAAAGATTCCTTATAAGTTCAGACTTTCTACACAGCTGCATTACAGAAGCTGAGCTCTCTTGTCGGGGTTTGTTCAGCAAGCCACCAGAGGTGTATTATTATTCACGTGAATCTTATTTTTACTGCCTAGTTAGCACTTACAACTCTTGCGAGTCAACCTATTTTTTAATTTCCATTCCCTCAAACTTCCCTAATCTGTGGGTGTTTCAGCTCATGGTATACCACATCCAGTGCCACATCCAGTCTCTTCTTAAAAACCTACAGGGACAGAGAATCTACCACCTTCCTGGCAGCCCATTCCAGTGCCCAATTTTTGTTACTAATGTTAGGAGGTTTCACATAATCTGTGTTTCAGGGTTTCCTTTCTGTGTTTTCCCTTCCAGATTTCCATGGCATTTTAAAAGCAAGTCAATGAAGTAGCTATTTCAATAGCGATACTTGCAGCTCTGTCATGTTCAAAGCCCTCCCTTATTTTTATAGAAAAAACCCACTATATTACTTTTAAAGTTTAGATCCTTGCTAATGTCTGTACTTTGCACAATATATGTTTCAAGTTTTTAGATCTCTTTATTTTTTTTTAAAAAATATATTTATTAATTTGACATTGGCCAACTAAAAGCATCAATAAATTATTGGGCTACTACTAGCTAAGAACTGTTAATTTCAGATCTGTGACAGGAATAATCTCTTTGCAGTGAATTGATAATTTTGCTTCTTGATCTCATTTTTTTTTTAAATTTATTATTTTCTTTGCAAATAGTGATTGAATGTATCTTATTGAATTTGTATGACAGTCTTTGAGAGAATCCAGAGGAGGGTCACTAAGATAATGAGAGAGCTGGAGCTCCTCTGTGAAGACTGGCTAAAAGAATTGAGTTTGTTCAGCCTGGAGAAGAAAAGACTACAGGAAGATCTTAGACCAACCTCAAAATGCCTGAAGAGCACCTCAAGGAAATTTTTCTATAATGGAATAGAGAGTTATACACTGGGTGATAATATCCTTTTCATTTGTTGAAAACTAAAAAAAAAAAAAAAGTATCTTTTGTAATTATTTTTTCAAATAGTACTCAAGGATTTAGCTGATGTTTAAAACAAATGCCTACATTTCATATCCATATTAGGATGTATGGAAATAGAGTGAGGTTTTTTTCCCGCACACATGAGAATCCAAAATATTGTTTTGTGGTTGAAATGGGATATTCAGGGATGAATGACAGAATGATTACAGGTTTTTATTTTATATAACTGTATTTTCTATTCTTGCTTCATATTTGGCTGGCATATAGATAACTCATCACTCAAAATTAGAATAGATTTAAAATAATAATTGTGGAAATTAGATTTTAAAATGTTAATAAATATCACTTATACTTTGAATTTACTTCTCTGTAATATCTTGCTTGATATTACAGCACATCCCTAGCCTGCATGGCTCTACCATTAATCCCAAAGGATGCATCATCTGTCACTAAATGCTGGATATAAAACTGCTCCTTTTGCTTCCCTTCAGTCACTGTGGAAGCAGACCGCAAAACAGTTCTCCTGTCATGTTCATCAGAGCTGTGATCTCACTGATTAAAATGCAGAGAATTTAGCATTTTTCTTCTATCTGCAGCCTATCATTACTGTAACAATCACATCCTTATTGTTTGAATCTTATTAACTATTATTCTGTCCACATTAACATTATTTTTACACTCTCTATAGGACTGGTGTATTTGTGTTTGTGTTTTTTTGTTTGGTTGTTTTTTTTGTTGTTATTCGCCTTGTTTTTCGTTGGTTTGGTTTTGTGTAGTTTTGTTGTTTTGTGTTTGCTTGGGTTTTTTTGTTTGTTTTATTGGGGTTTTTTTGTTTGTTTGTTTATATCCATTTAGCTCACTGGTTTTGGTTTTTATTCCCCACTTGCTAGAAACTAATAAGATACAACAAAAATTATTGTATATAGATTTCTCAGATAATTTTTGTGATACTATTTGAAGCATATTTTCTTTTAGTTTGTGTCACTCTAACATAATGCAGACGTAAAATATAAAATTTGATACAAAGTGCATGTTTTCATACAAATTATATTAGTTCTTAAATATATTTAAGTGCATCTTATTCCTTTCTAAGCTTTTTCTACCTTTGCTCTTCAGAGTACAGTTAAGATAATTAGTTTTCATAAAAACTCTTTCTAAATGTTTGTATTTCCCTTGTGAAGCTACTATAATTTTAACAGGATATTCCACAGGATGGTCTTTACAAATATCTAAATATTCAGCTTTTCTTTCCTATTTCTTCATCAGATTATTTATTATAAATTACATCTCATTTTGACTAGACTCCAAGTGCTAAACACAATTTTGCATGAAGTCCCACCACATAAACTAACAGTATTGAACTTTTCTTACATTGAAAGGAAGATATAAAAACTGTAATCTTCTTCAAAATTATGATCAAACAGAAATGCTTCAGTACTATGTGTTTTTCCAGCCATCATCTGAAGATTGAACTAGATACAGATAAATTCTCCATCTGCGTATGTCTGTACATGCACATGTAGGTGTATGCATATGTAAACACCCCTTTCACAGTAATAAGCCTTGCTTTTTAAATTAATGTCCCTTTTTCTTTTCAGAAAAGAGAAATCTGAGTTTTGGGATCAAAACCGACAAAGGTGAATCTATTCTTTTCTCTTGTGAAATCAATCCAAATAATTTTCACAATGAAACTTAAGGAAAAGAACAACTGTCTTTTAGACTCTGAATTCACCACTGAAAATGGGAAAAGAAAACTTGCATTGAATATTCCTGTAGCTATTAGAAGAAGATCATTTATTTACCTCATGTTTATCTCATTTATTGGAAAGTTTGGCAACTAGCTGCTGAGATGAATGTGTAAAAGCAAATATTTTTCCAAATCAATACATTTATTCACTAAACTCAGAGACATAACAAAGCAGTGCCTATTGACCAGCAAGCTGGACCTCAATGAATTTTCTACAGCTTTTATAGAACTTGCCTCACAAGAGACCATGACCAAGAATCATTAGAGTAATGATGGATTTGACTATCTCTCTGTAAGGAGCAGGTTTTTTTCTTATAGTCTTCCTAAAAGACAACAAAACAGCATGAACTGTATTGTGTTATTTTGGATCATTCATTTGCATGTATGTTTATGCGTAGATTTTATATGTATTTCAGACAAAAAAATCTTCTGTAAAAATTCTTCAGCCATAAGGCAAATGTAGCATCTTGCATTGTTTATCTAGTGAATAAGGGAGTGTGCTTCAAGTTTAGAAGACTTTATATTGATTACTTATTCTGGAATATTCCTTCCTGTGCAGCTTGACAGCCTCTGAATATACATTAAAATAAATCCAAATCTTCAATTCAAATCCCAATGGAAACTGACTCCAAGTATTTAACACCTAATTTCTATAACCATTATACTTTTGCAAGTATTAAAAATATATTGCAGTTTTGTTCAGTAGTTTAGTTCAATTCCTGTTGAAAACACATGTGTGCATTAACTGACAAATTATCTGCTTACATAACTCCAATAAATCCTTTGCATTCATATCAGCAAGGAAATTGACTGGAAATATTAACTTTCACTACTTTTCAGATCTAGTGAAGTGTCCCAATTTTTATTGAATTACAAGAATATCTGTCAATTAGGCTTTATATGTAACTGCTTTCTTTTTTCTATACATACCTTTTTTCCTATGGACACTCACAAACTAAGATCTATGAGCATTACTTGAAAATTATGGCATAAACTTAACTCAGGTTCATTTTTCATTAATTCTTTTTGGAAAAGATTTAGCCTCTTGTAAGGTACCCTCCTAATGTTCAGAACTAATGGACAATAATTGGATAAAAAAATAAAATAAGTGAAAATTTTAATTTTATGTGGAACAAAAAATTAGCTTGCATTTTTTAAAACTATACATGGTTCAAATAGGACAAGAATAATTTATGCCTTAAGTGCAGAGCAGTAAAACTTGTATGTGGGAAACCTATCAGTTCTTTACCTTTTCATGTCAGAATTACACCTGTTTCTCAGATAAAAAGGTGTGAGAGAGTAATTTGAACTTGAAGGGCAGAGGAGGAGAGGAATGGTTGTGATATCTTATTATCTCAGGGAATCAATGCACACTATCATCTTCTATCATTTCTGGTACTAATGAACTGTACAGAAATACAGTTCATCCTTTCTTTTTAAGCTTATGATGCAATATTTAGACAAAGGCTTTACAACAGTACGTAGCCATATTGGGTTGATATTGAGAGGTTAACATTTTAACTCAGTTTTCAGTATCTTCATTATAGTGGAAAAATGCCCAAAGAATAACACACCTTACGATGACAGTGTAGCTCAGAGGATAGCTACAAGTACTGAACTATGTATATAACTTGCACCTTAGTAGGGTAAATATTTTTTTTTTTTCCAATCCAGAATGTTTTAGCTTGAAAAAGTGGAATAATCATGGGATTTCTTTCCTAACTTGACACTAGACTATTCGTTGCTTACCACTGTGTAAGGTCTTTCTTAGATGTACTGTAATCTATGAGAATTGAAAAAGAGAGGTGGGATGTCAATAAAAAAAGAAATACAAGGGAAAAAATTTAAAAAAGATCCAAATGTGTCCTTGAAAACTCCTGATAATCTGAATTTGGCAAGTTATTCTACATTCTTACATAGAATAAATAAAGACACTTTTATAAACGCAATGTCCTTATGAAGAGTCAGAATGGTATCTGCACAAGAAAATTACACTATGAACTCTACTGAACTGCTCTGAAGGGCTGAATAATGCATACCTAGGAGTAATTCGGTTGATAAACTTGAATTTCCAGAAGTTTTATTACAACCTACCTCACTAAAGGTTACTGAGGAACTTTCCTGTGTCAATGATAGTGAGGAGGCAAATGTTTGCAGTACATTAATTACTATTTGGTGACAGAAAACTGAAGGTAAGGCTAAGAAGTCAGAAGGGAAAAGTGTAAACAGTGGAGTTCTGCAACAATATGGTCTGGGAGGTATCCTGCCATTTGCAGAAACCTCAAAAAGACAGTAAACACTAAGATAAAGAAGTTTGCTGATTATGCTGACTTCTTCAGGTTAAAATGAATAAAAGACAAGACTGACTTTGAAGAATTACAGAAGAACCTTAAAATATTAAATGGCCAGAAAAACAAATTGCCCAAGAAATTCGGTGTTGTGGACCTGCCACAGGATTTTAACACTGTAGTTAGGAAATGATGGTCTGTATGTTAGTATTGTTACTCGAAAAATGAAACAAAACAAAACCAAAACACCAAAAGTGGCAGTGAAATTAATTAATTCTTGAAAATGTAAGCTTCAATGAGCAGGAACAAAACAAAACAAAGCAAAACAAGTAGGAATCATCAGGAAAATACTGGAAACAAAGGCCACTGCTGTAACATTATTTTTTTTTCCTTTTTGAATACCAAGTCCCTTTGAAATAATTGTTTTATAGAATGTAAAAAGTTTCAAAAATGCAGAGTTAAAGATGGTGAGAATTATGGAGTTGTTCTACGAAGAACAATCAAGTAATCTCAGATACTGCAGCCTGGCAGAAGGACAACTAAGGACATTTATTTTACAAGGCAAACCCATAAGTGGAGCAAATATGAAAAAATTTGCACTGCTCTCTCCTTTGGGAGTAAAAACCAGGGAATATTAGATGATAAATTGATTTAACACAAAAAAAAGGAATTATTTCCTCCTACCTCCAGTAGCAGAGACTGACTGGCATACATGCTTATTGCCCACATGGGTTCAATTACAGATTGAACTGATGAGAGGAACAGAAATGCTCTGAAGGTTTAAAAATATAAAGGAACCACATCTAGCCTAGAAAGTCCAACACATTAACTTTTGCTAGGGACATTGAGGATATTTGTGGAAAACTTCACATTTCATTGCCTTATTCTCTTTCCCATACATCACATTTGTCTACTTTGTACAAACAGATATGAACTGGATAGAAACTTTTTTCGTCCCTGTGCAGACATCTTCATATTTCTTACTTTGTTTTTTCTTAAACCCAAACTTAGACAAATCTGTGTCATAATCTCTGAAAAACTCTTCAAATTCCTATTGGTAAGTCATTCATAAAATTGTACTGTGTATTCACTAAACTTTATTTGTTTCTCCAGCTTATTTTATCTTATTTTTGATCTTTACCACTGAAAATATAAGAATGCATATATAAGCACAAATGAAATAATAGAAATTTCTCTTATTTTTATGACTGTAAAGCATCTAGTAGCAAATATTATAGGTTTTAGGCTAAAGTCTTACATCGTTGCAACATATTAATATGTAAGAGCTTTATAAATTTGAGTATATAAGTACTAGTCTCTGGGGTGGAATAAAAATTTATTTGGAGATTTCAACATTTGATTCTTGTCTTAAGTTCAGGGCTAAGCAGGCGTGTGTGTGGTTTGTATTTTTTCTTTAAAAAACATCTTCCCATTCATGTGATATTTCCATATCTAGGCACAGATTTTAGCAGGACTATAATTTTCCTTAATATTTTGGAAACTATAGTTGGTATCTTCCAATGAAATACAATTTTCCTTCTAATAGGCCAGAGATTTTTCCTGTCACACTTCTGCATGTAGTATAAAAATAATATTTAAAAACAAAATAAAAACCCTCAAAACTGAGACAACCTTCCTATGCCTCCAGGCTGCCTTCATGAGGTACACAAAGTATGAGTTTTTAGTATCCTTCTAAGATACTGGAATGCAAAATGAGATGCCACATAATGAGTGGAAATTTACCTTCTTCCAGTACTCTAAACAACAGAATTACATTGTAGTAACAAAGGACACAAAATACTGTCCATCATGGGGATGTTAGCAGTCTAATAGCTAAACGTCTCTTTCACATCTGCCTCTGCTGAATGTATCAGTGGTCTCATTACCCTGGACATGCACTGAATCCAATATGTTCCTGATGGTGATTTTAGTTAAGGATAATCATCCTTATAAGGGAGGGAAGATATCCTTACATCAGAAATTCAACACGCTGTTTTAGCCTGAAGAAAATAGAAAGGACCCTTAACGTAGCTCAATGAATACCCTGTTTATTGCTTAAATATTTCTATTATGATCACAGTCTTTTCCATAATGTAATCTTAAACATTCTTTAAAAGTTCATAAAATTTCCATTAGCTTATGTATGAAACAAATAATTCTAAAGTTGGATCTTTATACAAACTTTATACAAATTTACACATATAACCATAGTAGTAGAATAATCAGATGTCATTATCAGCCTTGATTTTTTTTTTTAACTCTTTTAGTATAGTTTTCAGAAGTTAGCCAACAAGATACAGAGATGCTTCTCCTAATGGTTTCTTATCAGGAATATGTAATTTTTATGTTTCCTTTGGTTGATTTCCCTTTTTTTAAATTTTTCTTCAAGACAAACAAATCCTCTTCTCAGTCTAAAAGCTGATCTTTCTGTTTTCAAAATTTTAAATATTCAGAGCATGGTTGTTAAATCTAATGATTTCTTTAGTTTGCTTTGAAGCTTCTTCCACTGTGATTAGGTGATGTATGTCAGGGTCGTTGTCAGTGTCTGGTTAACTCTCTACATATTGTGGCATTTTTGAAAAAAAATAGCACAAATTTAGAAATTATACACAGACAGAAATGACCAGGAAGAAGAAGAAATCATCCTTTTATACAGCATTTGACCTGGAACTCCTAAAGAAGTTTATAGATGAATACTTCTCACCTGAGTCATTAATGTAAATATTAGAAAAAATCATTAGAATTTATGTACATAAGGCCCTTTTGAAAATGGTTCTTATTTGCCTAGAACACTTCGAAATCTGGTTTCAATGCTGCTGCCAACAGTCAACAGGAAAGGGATGAATGAACCTGAAGATCACAGAATCTAATCTCATAGTAAACGAAATTGTGCAGCTTTGTATGAGAAGGAGGAAGTGGATGCATAGTGATAGCTCTTAAATGTAGTTTCCTGACAAGAATCTGTGTGGTCCTGAAGTAATTACTTCAGCCTTCCTCTACAGACCAGCACTTGCTCTCTTGCAAGACTTTTAGGGAAGGAAGGGCATCAATAAAATTAGTCCAAAGGTCACTAAGGTCATGAAGGGATTTCATTAATTTCTGTGCACATGTAGAAAGAAAAGTCCTTCAGAAATAATAAGTCTCAACTTCCTTCCTGCTTTCTCCCCACAACCTTGTTCTGCCTGTAAATGTGAAAAACTGATAACACTATTCTCTCTACATAACTAAATTTAATAGTTATGTAGTAGAACAAAGGGTCACTCAAAGAGCTGTTAGTCCCTCACCATCCATTGCACTAACCTTCATTTATTGAGATGCTTTCCCAATGTCTTGGCATATAACAGTCCATGTCGGTAGCTGATTCTCTGTGGGTACATTTGAAGATGTTTCTGAATATTCATTCTATCATTTCCTCAGGCAATGTCCTTTTTCTCTCATTATTTTCTTTAGGACATTTTTCTGGGGACTTTTCTCTCATTAACATCAGGAGCTTTAACAGATATTTTTCAATGTCTTTGATTACTATACCTCTCTTCTTTTTTTTTTTTTTAATTTAGAATTTTGTTACAGAAAACAAATGCAGGCTTTAAGAAGCTTAAAGTGTAAAATTGAGAGTTAAGGCATTTTTTTAATATTTTAATCGGCCTTTCTGCAAGTCAAAGGGTATTCACAACTGTTGTAATGCTCAAAAATTGTAAAATAGAAGAAAAAGGATCAGTTTTGCATAAAACAAACGGTCTGTAATTTTTCTTTATTATTCTTAGTCATGACATTCAAGAACAGGTTGGATGAGGCTTTCAGCAGCCTTGTCTATTTGAGCGGCACCCCTGCCCACATCTGGTAGATTAAAATAGATGATTTCTAAGGTCCCTTCCAACCTAAGCTATTCTATGGTTCTATATATTAATACTGATGACAGATTTTACATTTATAGCATTAATATAAAGCTTACATGCTTTATAAGGATGGGTCAGCAATATCTAGTTAAACATTCACAAACAACAAAAAAAATATTTTTTCTTCATTAAATCAATCTTTTTTCTGCTTTATAAGTGAATATTAACATATTGCAGCCAAACATATTCTTTTGTCATACATAATGTATCACCACTTAATAGAGCCTTTTACAAACACTTTGCCATAGGCAAGTTTTTAAATTTTAGTATATGCAGAATATTTTTTCATTGTTTCTTGTGATGCAGTTACAAACTACTAAAGTCCTTACAAATTCTCTTTGTTTTTAAGCAAACATCTATAAAAACAAATGTTACCTTTTGGCCAGTGCTGGGGGGTTTTTTGTTTTTTTTGTTTGTTTGTTGGTTTGGTTTGGTTTGGTTTTGGGTTTTTTTTTGTTGTTGGTTTGTTTGTTTGTTGGTTTGTTTGTTTGTTTGTTGGTTGGTTTGTTTGTGTGTTTGTTTTTCAAGGCAGTGAGAGTTACACTAAAAAAAAAAGACGTACTTCAGAGAATTGCATAACAATCATGTCCACTTTAGTATTTTGTCTGTAGGTTTTCCAAAACATTGTGATACAGAACTCTGATCAGGAAAGGGCAAAGAGGGAAGTTTGACCAGAGCCATGAATTAGCTTATGAATATTAGGGAAAGGATTTAGTGCCCATGTTTATCTTACACCCTTATTACAATTACTTGTTGCTTTATACATCTAGAATAAAAAATCTCTTTTAGTTAGCCTGTGTATAAAATTATAGATTCATAGAAAGGTCTGAGTTGGAAGGAACTTTAAAGATCACCTAGTTCCAAGTGCCTTTGCATGGGAAGGGACAATTTCCACTAGATGAGGCTGCTCAAAGCCCCATCCAGATTGGCCTTGAACACCTTCAGAGAGGGGGCATCTGCAACCACCCTGGGCAACTTCTGCCAGTGTCTCACCACCCTCTCAGGAAAAAAAAAGTTCTTCCTAATGTCTGACCTAAATCTACCCTTTTTTGGTTTGAATACATTACCCCTTGTCTTATCTCTTTGTGTCCTAGTAAAAAAAGTCCCTCTGCAGTTTCTATATGAAGTGTAACATATGTAACAGGCAGAAATTTGAGACTTTATCAAGCATTTCTTCTGCTCTCTGTTCTAGGAGGAAGCCCTAGAGGAGCAGACTTCCCCTGAAGAGAATTGGTGTCTTGCTTCCCTTAAACCTTTTTTACAATTATTTTCTTCTCTTGAGGGTATTTTTGAATCATCTTTGTGTTAGTATCAACACAAGCAAGCAAGAGGAAAGCATGGAAGATGTTTTTCCCATTATATAGTCATACTGCTACAACTTTGAAAAGAAGTATCAGGAAAAATAGAACAAGAATCATAATGCATCTATGCACACATCTGTTTTAAAGAAGGACAATAAATGCAGGAATATTTTATTCAGGAAAATGGGAAACACCATTCAAAATAAAGAAAAGAGCACTACCTGGAAAACAGTATTTGTATGACCAGAGTATTAATATATTTATTGTTTTCAATTAGAAGAATACCAGAGAATCCAATCCCAGAATACTAGTGCTATACCATATAAATGGTCCCCTCTCATTTTTAAGATATTTCTCTGCTTGTGATCTGAAATGCACCATGATTCCAAATTTATTCCACTAAAGAGCTGCAAAAGGGTTCAGCATTATGCATGTGTAATTGGCTACTTCACATTTTGGAAAATTAGTCTAACTGAAGAAGATCCAAATAAAAGAGGATTTGTTGTGTTCTTGTAAAAACATGATTAATGGCTAGCTTATCCTGACCCTAAGGCTTGATGGGAGTTATAATGCAGAATACAAATCAGGATAATCCTATACCAGTGACACAGCATTAATGATAAACCATGTATATGAACATATGTTAGCTGATGCCATATAATATGATTCATATGTATACTTTTGAGAAGACAGGATTTGCTAATAATGCCTACTTAAACATTACTGTTTAGTGGCTTATTAATGAAAAATTAAAGTCTGGCTTAATCTCACTATATGATGGGATTTTAAATAAAAAAAAAAAAATAAAACCATCTAGTAGAATGGTAGTTAACATTGGCAAGGGGGAGAACACAGATACTAGTACTATGAAAATAGCATCTAGTACAAAATCTAAGGAAACAGAATTTTGTGTTAGGAGAGATTTTAGAGAATGGTAAATGCACCCAATAGATGTAATTCTCTCTTTTTGTTTAGGACCATTCAGTATCATTTGTGCAATTAGGTAACCATCAAAAAAGGGGTGTGTCAAATCCTGTTTAAACTAATGGAAACTTATAGTTTATTATGTGTGATTCAAGAAGTTTAAAACAGGGAAAAAAATGAAAAACCATGTAATGTTGTGTAAAATTTTAATTCATCAGAGATAAAGTGGAATAAGGATGAAAAATAAGAGATCTGTGCATTTCTCCCTTTCTTTTTAAGGAGATAGGCAGTTTAAGATCCCTGTACCAAGGAAAGTATAAATGAATTAGTAAAATGTGATGAAAATTATAATAGCATAGCATTGACATATTCAATTATCAGTTAAAATTTAGGGAAGTCAGAGCTGAAGAGCATACTGACACCATTTACAAACATCTTTCTTGAATATGTAACATGTCATTTTAATTGGATCAGGCACAGTTTAATAAATGAGTCAACCCACAGCTTGAGTTTATACTGTACGACACTACACAAGAGATGTCACCAAAATAATGGGAAGGGAAGGGAAGGGAAGGGAAGGGAAGGGAAGGGAAGGGAAGGGAAGGGAAGGGAAGGGAAGGGAAGGGAAGGGAAGGGAAGGGAAGGGAAGGGAAGGGAAGGGAAGGGAAGGGAAGGGAAGGGAAGGGAAGGGAAGGGAAGGGAAGGGAAGGGAAGGGAAGGGAAGGGAAGGGAAGGGAAGGGAAGGGAAGGGAAGGGAAGGGAAGGGAAGGGAAGGGAAGGGAAGGGAAGGGAAGGGAAGGGAAGGGAAGGGAAGGGAAGGGAAGGGAAGGGAAGGGAAGGGAAGGGAAGGGAAGGGAAGGGAAGGGAAGGGAAGGGAAGGGAAGGGAAGGGAAGGGAAGGGAAGGGAAGGGAAGTTACTATGCAAAACCCTTTAGACAATTATACAGCGCTTTTTTTTTTTTTTAATAGAAAATATGTCTCCTAAAACTTCGAGGTATACCAGTACAGCAAGACAAAGAGTCAGGAAGGCAGCAACAGTTTCCTCTGTGGATCGTATTTGTTATTTATGTATTGTATTTTACTTTCAATAATGTAAAAAAATTAATTGATATTTCAAAGGTTTTCAGCTCTATTCAAAAATATTGGGAATGTCATTTATCCATCTGGCCCCAACCCATTTGCAAGGGTTTGCACTTGGCCTTTTTCAACTTCACATAATTGACATGGGATCATGTCTCAAGCCTGTAGAGGTCCATCTGGATGTCATCCATTCCCTCCAGTGTGCTGGTGACACCTCACAGATTGGTGTCATCGGCCATTTTATGGAAGGTACACTCACTCCCACCAGCCATGTCACTGGTAAAAATGTTAAACGGTGCTGGTCTCAATCCTTATCCCCAAGGAACAACACTCTCTCCATAATCTCCAAGTTTCCAGTGGAACATCACTGGTCTCCATTTGGATATCAAACAATTGACAACTACTATTTGGGTACAACCAAGCCGCCAAATTTTTATCCACTGAGTGGTCCATCCATTAAGTCCATGTCTTTCTAATTTAGAGACTGGAATGCTGTAAAAGGCAGTGCCAAATGCTTTGCACAAGTCTACGTTGAAGACATCAGTTGCTCTTCCTTTATCCACTAATTCTGTAACCTCATCATAGATAGCCACCAAGTTTGTCAGGTATGATTTGCCCTTAGGGAAGTCATGTTGGCTGTCACCAATCACTTCCCTGTTTCCAAGTGCCTTGGTATAGTTTTCAGGATGATCTTCCACGTGTTCTTGCTGAGCATAAAGGTGAAGCTAACTGGCCTGTTCATCATTTCATCCTTTTTTCCTCTTTTTAAAAATGGAGATTACTTTTCTCCTTTTCCAGTCAGTTGGAACTGTACTAGTCTGCCACAATTTCTATAATTCAGTGTGTAGTGGGTGCAACAACTTCATCTATCAGTTCCCTCAAGACCAACAGATGCATCTGATAAGGTCTCATGGACTTGCACACCTTCAGGTTCCTCAGACTGTCTCGAACTTGATCTATCCCTGCCATGGGTGGTTCTTCATTCTCCCAGTCCTTGTCTTGGCCTTGCTTGGTGTAGCTTGAGTACTTGCTTATGAAGACTGAGGTAAAAAAAGTCACTGAATGACTCAGGCTTTCTAAGATCCCAAGTAACAAGGTCTCCTGTTTCCTTCCAGAGAGTGCGCTCATTTTCCTTTTATCGCTGTCATACCTATAAAAGCTTTTCTTGTTGCACTTGATGTCTCTGGACAGATTCCATTCTATCTCAGCTTCAGCTTTTCTAACCTGATCCCTGTCTGCTTGGACAAGTTTTCTGTATTACTACCAGTCTACCTTCTCTTGATTCAACCCTGTGTAGACTTTCTTCTATATCTAAGTGTTCCAGGAGCTCCTTGTTCAGCCATGTAGGCCTCCTGGGATTTTTGCCTGAGTTCCTTGTTGTTATGCATCACCTCCAAGATTGGAGGAGGTGATGCTTGAATATTAGTCAGTTTAGTCTAGCATATATCATTACTGCTTAGACATGCCAGAGAACATGCATAATTTACTCTCTTTTTCTACTTTCTTTAAGCACAGTTTTAATTTAGCCTACGTATGCCATGATAAAGAGTGAGCAAATGACATAAAAATGCAGAAAAATAAAAAGGAGACTTTTTTTACCAGCTGATATCATGGAATATTTAATATTTAAAAGAGAAATATGGTGAAGATAAGATGAAAATTGGAGAAAAGAAGGAACATATTCCTTAGTTTGAGGAGAATCATGAGTAGTACATGACAGCAGCTATGCAGTTCTTTAATATCAGTTCCTTAAAGTCATACTTCGATTTCCAAGCAGCACAGCTTTCATAAGTCTGCATCTGTGGTAAATACACCAGATGGGTACAAACAGAAATAGAATGTTTTCATTAAAAGAAAAAAAAAAAGAAAAAAAAAAAGAAAAAAAAAAAAAAGAAAAAGAAAAGAGAGAGAGAGAGAGAGAGAGAGAGAAAAAGGTCTTGGTTCTTATACTTTGCTTACCACACACTTTCAAGCTCGGTTTTGAAATGGATTGGTTGTCCAGGCAGCTGTCCTAAAGGTCCCATCAAGCATTTGAGTGCCAGCCAATGTCTGAAAGTATGCCAGCCTGACAGCCATTAATAGGCAAATTATGACAGTCTAACATCATCTGCAGGAAAGACTTTATTCTGAGCAGCTCAAAATGAGAACAGCAGAGGGAGCTATCAATCTTTGCAGGAGCAAAGACAAACAGTATCCAGCATCAGAAATGGGCATGTATCATCCAGTCAATGCTAGAACATTACACGGGGCTTGGTGAGGTGTGTGTAGGCTATCTGTATATACAGTTAGATATGAAGTTCCATGATTTCATAGCTTGACTATGGCTAGCAAACCAGCCTCTACAGTTTAAGATCTGATTTTATCTACCCTAACTTTTGTCATTACCACAGAGCTCTAGCTGCTTTTTAAAATTTTAATATAAATCAATTATTATTATTATTATTATTTTGCTTTATTATTGAGAAATCCCTATAATTTCCCTTTGGTTGCGTGTTGCTGGCTTTCAAAGATATATATATATATCCTATTAATAATTTGAAATTCTCCTTGATTGCTTATCAGCCACTGGTACTCCATGAATCATGATAGTAAGGCAACTAAAGGAATACAACATATCATCAAAAAGATCATCACAAGTAGAAAAAATGCTTTACCAGTCATGAACCTAATATGAACCTTCAAATTACTTTTCTGGCATTTAAAAAGCTGCATTTGTTCTTTTTTTTCTCTCTGCAGCAACCTAGGATAGAAAGGTTTTCTATGTAAGACTACTGTGCCATTGTGCAGTGCTGCACAGTTTTTAAGTTCTGAAAAAAGATCATTAAATCCAGACAGATTTATTCAGTGGCAGCTCAAAGCTACTTGAGATATGGTACAAATCACCTCTGTCTTCACTTGACTGCTAATTTGCCCAAGGCAAATCTTTTTAAATCAATCTCGGTGGTAAAGTACATGATAGCAAAACTAAATAAGTGTTAAATTAAGTAAAGTTCTCTCAGGAATAAAAGATTCTGCATGAATTGAAAAATACATTTTAAATTAATGCTAAGAGTTATTTGAATAAACTACTAAAATGACGCTTGTACCAATTTTCTAATGAACATAAGTTTTGTGAAATAATCAGAAGTCTGAACTACCGTAGCCAGTGGCTAAAATGTTAACCTAGTTATCCAAAAAATAAAAATTAAAAAGACCATGAAACTTAGCAGAAAATTGTTACTTTTATCTTTTCTGTATCACAGTCTCTAATCTTCACTGTACTCAATATTATCATGTTTTATGCTTATAAAAAATTATTGAGCGGTAAGGAAGGATATGCAGTGACTATCCACAGATATGCATGCTTCATCTAATCTCATTAATCTCTCATTTAATATATATTAAAAAAAAAAAAAAAAAAAAAAAAAAAAAAAAAGAAAAGAAAAAAAGTATCTTCCTCCCCATTTTCTGCCCATTTTAGTGATTTAATTTAATTCCTTTTTTATTGGTAGGTCACCTCAACTTGGATGAACATTCAAAAGAACAAGGAATAAAGAATGAGAAAATTACTTCTTACACACCCTTGGGACCAGTTTTAGGGAAGTTTTAATTTCTATACTGTTTCTAGAACTAGAGGAAAACAAAACATTTAAGTACATGAGACAGCAGGCATCATAAGCTCACTGACACAAGTAGGGCTCTCTACCCCATATGGCTTCTTTGCAACTTAACTTACATCTACTTTCTCAGCTTCTCAACCTCAACACTTTTTATCTCCCTAGGCTGTTTCAGGGAGGAAAACTATAATGTGGTCTTTTTAAAAGTTGCATGCTAAACAAAGAATCCACGTATTGATTCACAGAAACACAGGTTTCACTCATAGCTTTGAAAGTCTACATCAGCTGTGGACTTTCAGACCTTCAGTCCTTTTTCAGTCACTGTATCCAGACTGAATTCCTCATTCTCTCTCTCTCTCATTTCATTATTTTTTATTTATTTTCTTTAGGAGCAATTTTACAGAAATCTAGATACATCATAACAATCTCTCAACAAATGGCACAAATAAAAAAAAAAACAAAAACAACAACCACCATAAAAATCTGCAACCCAAGAAGATTGTCTGGGAAGAATTTTCTTGAGACTATAAGGAACTTGAAGGACTGATAACAGTTCTCCTGAGAGCCTTCACACTTTTGCCTTTCAACTCAAACAGGAAAACAGTTGGAACAACTGATTGTATGATACCACACAGTTCTTCTCTCACAGGTGATAGTCATTGCTGTTGTTGGTTGGAGGTCCAGAAATAGCAGTCATGTGGGACAAAGTAAGGCTCTTCCTTACAGTACTGAAGAGATTTCTGGGGGGAAAGTAGTGTTTTCTGATACTTTGTTGCCTTGTGAGATTAGAGATATTTTATTTAGGTTAACTTTCAGTGAGAAGTCCTTGATAATGAAACTGTACTTCTAGGGACTGAAGGATATTCTAAGCAGCCTAGTTATACAGCTATGTATTCCTGATCATCTTGAGGAATCTAAAAAGGTTGGGAGAAGGATTAAAGTGTTGATTTCTTTATGGGGAAATTCTCTCTTGAGCAGTTCTGGAAAAAAACAAACATCATTACATTTTCTGTCCTCTCAGCTTCACAGCTGAGAAATTTTATAGCAGGGGAGAAAGATGCAATATTTGTATCCTAATCAGAGATGTGGGTGAGTATCTGTTTGAAACATGAATTCATCTCAGTTTTGGCACAATATGAAAATATCTCTGTATTGGTTAGAAGATATTTCCTAGACAGAGTACTAAGCATATTGAACTTTCTATTCATTAAGTGTTTTCATAACAAAGTATTCCTTTTTATAATGCTTTCATAAACAAAATCTACATAATCAAACCATCAATGTTCAAGCTCTAACATTACATCTCCAGAAACATCCTTGTTCAAAAAATATCCAATATCAGAAGAACCTCCAGTTGTCCACAGTACTTTTTTTTTCCAGAAACATTGAAATGGCTTATTGTATCAGTGATAGCATTAGAACTTTCCTTTTAATTTAACCTGCAAGTGTTGGGGTTTTTATTTTTTTTTGTTTGTTTCTTTTTTGTTTTTTTTATCAGCATTAAACTTGTGAAATAGCTGCAATTCCTTCTACTGTAGTCAATTTATCTTGCAAAGACTGATGGCAAAAATATTTTCCCTCAAGATGGTTTTGAATCATCTCATCTTTCTAAGCTGATCATCTGTACTTTATAATAAAGGAAATTCAATGAAGATAAATGGAACCAAGAGTAGATGGTGGGCAGGCATAGAAGATTCATGAGCTCTTCCATAATTAGAGATTGTTTTTTTGTTATCCTTTATGTTACAGTATTTTTATGTGGTGTTGTATATGGATTTAGGTCCAAAAGTCTTTGGTGAGGTTTAGGGCTTTGAGAGCCTTTAGCAACGGATTCTTCATCTCTTTCCCTCACCTTACAAATTCTAAAATAATATTTCCTTTTTAATTATTATTTGCAAGATTTCTAATTTAAAAAATTCTTTATAGAAAAAAAAAAAATCTTCATCCATAAAGATTCCAGAAAGGAATTCCATGCAGTATATTCCATAGGAAATTTATTTTATGAATGCATACACATTATGGAAAGAGACTTAGGAAAATAAGGCCATTAATTGTCTTTACAGTTCATGCTATTTTCATTGTAGAAGAGCCATGTTTGCAAAAGAAATGTTGTCCTTAACACATTACGATGCAAATTTTTTGTTATTATATGTTCTGGCTAGAGATTTAAATAGTGTTTCCAGCTACTTTCAGAATAAAGAACTTAAAATCAAAACAGCTACAGCTGCAGAGTGAGTTGTCTCTGAGGTACACAGCCATGACACATTGACAAAGGTCAATCAGAAATGTGGCAGCTATTTGATCTTTTAGTTTCACAATGGCAGTGGCTATTCAAAGATAATATGCTACTTTCTCAGCATCTCTATTTCTCCCTGCCTGCCTACATTTACTTACATAAACAAGCAGAATTTTGAAGTTCCTTTCTCCACATTATCAGATGCTGTAAATCATGTTGCTGATATGTATATGAGTGCAAAGATACAGATGCTTTTAGAAGTCATCTGTTTAAAATATTTAAGAAGATTTAAAAAAAAAAAATTATTTTAGAAATACAATCTAGAAACAGTAGGATAAACAATATGATGTCCTTTAAGCCAGCTCAAACTGAACTTCTTTGCTTTGTTTGAAAAAGTGTGCAGTATTCAAACTGAGGCAGATATCTCATTTTAACATCAAACATTTGTTTTTGTCAGTGTTCTGTGACTCTGTAGCTATTTGATTTTATTAATGACTGCTTCATCATTAGGAGTATATATTCTTTAAAATGTTTCCTTTTTTTTTTTTTTTTAATATTCCAAGAATCATTTTATAAGGCATTCTAGATCTTGAAGTACAAACAAATTAATTAAAGCAGTTAGAATTGCTTTTTGAGCAGGTATATGAAGTTTGTAATAAGATGCCATTTATATAATCTGTCATTTGGCAGAAAAATAATTACATTTTTTTGAAAGGTCTTCAATTCATATTAAATATTCATAAGCTTAAAAAACTCCTAAAAACTGGTGGTTCAGCATGTAAATCTTGATGTTATCCACATGCGAATTGCTATAAAATGATGAATAAATGTGATTGAAGCACTTGCTTTAGGAGGGGTATAAATCATCTACTCTGTCTTGACTTTTGTTGCTTTATACATTTATGACACAGAGAAGCAAGAATCTGCAAACACTAGCAGTTATATTCTTTCCTGAGATTTTCACATACTGTGTGTATATGAATGTGGTGTTCATATCTGAGGATTATATCCTGACAGTATACATGTAATATATCATTTCAGCCCTGTGAATGTAAAAACTTCTACAGTCTAGCTGTAATTACTTCTACCAATTGTAAGCCAGGGATCAAACTGGGTACCAGAAGTGTATGTTACATCTTTAAATTCTTCAAGCAGATGTTTCAAGTACCTATGTACTTGTTAGTCAACTACCTTTCCCCTATTCTGTCAAAAGCCTTGGGTTTCTGACCTTTCCTCTCTGAAAAAGTAAAAATAATGTTCCAAACTTTTGTCAAATTTAATCTAAAATCTCTTTCAAATTTTGTTTTTATGTTTTCTTACTGTTTGAAAACCAACAGAGCCTTTACCCCCTGTACCTCTGCTTAAGACTGTCCTACCTATGATTACATTTGTGGTAAGCTACCTTGCTCCTTCTTGTTTGTTATTTTATAGTTTTGTTTTATTTTCATTTTCAGAGAAAAGTAGGGCTAAATTCAATTATCTGTATTTATTTTCTTCAACTGGGATGACTCTGTAGGGTTTTAAAAATACATGCATACCAGAAAGGCTGACCTGGTGATAAATATCAGAGTGAGGGGATCTCTGGAATCTTCTGTCTTACAGTTCATAATGCTAAAAAAACATCATAAAATGATAGAACTACAGAACAGCTGAGGCTGGAGAGTATCTCTGGAGATTTTATAGAGGAAAGGAGAAAGAGGTAAAGGGAAAAAGAAAAGAAAAAACAAAAAAGATGAAGAAAAAGAAGAAAAAATGAAGAATGTCACGGCTTAGCAATTTGGGAGGACCACAAACCTAAGTAAAGAATTGTTCTCTATTGCTGCCAGCCACAAAGGGAAGACAAAAAGATAAATAAAGACTGGAGGCTTTAAGCTGGAAACTGAAAAAAATGTATACACATTAACTAACACACGGGAAATGTAATAACATAAGGGATAAAGGAACAAAAATAAAAATATATACAAATATAAATGTGTGTATATATAAATATATATGTATATGCACAAGGTGATAGGTATGGGTTCTGAAGAGCATGTGTCAAGCTGGTGGCAAAGAAGCACTGGGGAACAGGAGCACATCCAGCAGCGAGTGGATAAAAAGAGAAGGAGCTGCCTCACCTTCCCAAATTTTATAGAGTATGGACAGGAAATGGGAAGGAATAGACACCTGACTTTGTGTTACACTCCTCTCAGAGTCCTTTAATTCATCTTGTTCAAACAATGACATTCCACCTCTTATTCCATTCCATTTCTCACCATACTCATTCACCCAGCAATGCCCTGTCTTTAAACAAGACTTGATAAGTCCAGGCTGAAGATCTTCAACGTAGCAGTTTCTCAAGGCAAGACAGATGGTAAAGGGATGGGTCTTCCTAAGGCCTCCTTTTCTCAAGGCTGAAAGAACTCAGCTCTCTCAGTCTTTCCTCATACAGCAGGCTTCTCAGATCATTGTCTTTCTGGCCCTTCTCTGAACCCTCTCAAACCTGTCCACAACTTTTTTATATAACAGGGACCAGAATTAAACACAGTATCCTAAGTGTAGCCTGAAAAGTCCAGAGTTGAGTGGGAAGATGACTTCTTTATCTCTGTTGATGATTCCCTTGTTCATCCAGCCCAGCATTCTGTTGACCTTCTTTGCTGTTGTAGCAGCACACTGGTCACTTGTAATGAGTTTGATGTCCACCAGGATGCCCAAGTCCATATCTATGGAGCTACATTCCAGCCAGATGGACCCCAGTCTCTGCTACCCTCCTAGGTTGTATTTTAACATGAGACATTTTAACATTTTAACATTTTAACATGTATTTTTAACATTTGAGACCGTACACTTGTCCTCTTGGAACTTCATAAGGTTCATATTATCCTACTCTTCCAGTGTATCCAGGTCTCCCTAGCGGTTGCCTTTCCCTTCTGGAGCGTCTACTTGCCCACTCAACTTGATGTCATCTACAAACTTCACCAGGGTACATTTGATCCCAACATTCCTTACTTTATCCTGGTTGTGAATGATTATAGTATTGTGGAATACTGCTGAGCCAAGTATTTAATGGCAGTGGCTAATGGGTCTTGAAAAAATTCCTAGGAAGAAGAGCAATGAAGGTAACAACAAAAAAATTCATCAGTGTTCCTCATATAAAGAAATTAATGTTTGCTTAATTCAGTGGGTGTGTAGGACATAAAAAATTTAGTTCTGAAATGAAAGCAAGCTGGATACTCAGACACAGGTGGCAATTTACATCAACATATCTGTTGCCATAGAAAATTATCTCCACTAATTATCTTATTTTTTTACTATAAGAAGGTTCTGTACACCAGTTTATAAACAACTAATTCAGAGTCTCTGGTGAATGCGTTACCAAATACATCATAGTTCAAGGAAATTATATGGAAAGAAATTCAAGAAAATTACATTCAGTAGGGGCACTAGAACATTCAAAATAGCTTTGGTACGTAAGCACTCAGGCTCTGCCATAATCGCTTTTGGGAAGATTTCAGGAAAATCTTTTAATCTCACTGTCTAGTTTTGGTGTCCTGGTCAGGTATTACCAATATTTTGTAAAATTCACACCAAGAAGAAGTCAAAAGGAAAATTGGGTAGCGAAATCCAAATTGCTAACATACTCCCTGCTCCAATTGATGTCTAATTACTTTAGTAGGAGAACAAAGTAAACCTAAAGTGAATGTGTTGGTAATATTTGAAAGATTAAACATTTTGTAATATCAACATTTTGTAATATTTGTAATTATTCAGAATCTACTTAGAAATGAAAGAATAGTAATTGCTGGAACATATTGTAGGTGTTCCCAGAGCTGTCAAAGTGGTTCCAAAGAACATTTATCAATATGGTGATGGGCACTTTATATATATATTAATATAAATATATATTTATATGCTCTGTTTAGCCTTGCTTCTGACTGCAGAAAAGCCACTGTTGGGCAGAAAATCCCATTTTACTAATCTTCCCATCTTACATTTTACATTGTCATCCCACCAAACCTTTAAGGCTTTGAAATGTTGTGTGGTGGGGGGGGTGTTGCAGCAATAAGTAACTGTGAAGAATGGAGAAGATAAATACTCAAATAACCTCATGAAACAAAATTGCTTCAGTAGTCAGAATAAAGAATCCTTGTGTAAAAACTATGTTTCTCTAATACATATAAGGATTCTGAGACTTGCAACCTTTTATCAAGAAAGGCTTAAAAATAACCGGCAGGCTGCACATTTTATTCCTGTTATAACATTTCACTTGTTATATCTCATCTTTTCATTCACCTTGAGAGTAGCAAAATCTGCTTGCATTTAAATAAGTATTATTGCCTTTACTCTAGTTCACTGATCTTTCTTTTCACATTTATTTCCTTTGGCAATTGCTTATTTTTTTAAACATTAAAAAAAAAAAAAAAAAAAAAAAAAAGGAAAAAGAAAAAAAAAAGAGTTCTCTTTAAATACTCATAATAATGTTATTGGAACCTTCACAGTGTTGTATTTGAAATCCTGCTTTATGTGCATTTTGCATTGTTAATTATCCAGCTCCCAGTATTATTCTGCTGTGACAACAGCTCCTGTATTACATTACTGTTAGAATGGAAAAATACAATGTAAAAGAAATACTGAGACATTTTGACTAGTATTTGATCATTTTTGTTGTAAGAAATAATCTTATACCTTATAAGAAATCCCAGAAGTTTTCAACAAAGAGGAGAATTTTACTATAGCTACAGAAAATGTAAATTGCTAGACTTCAGGAATGTCATGAATCATCTAAACATACTATACATAGTTACCTACCTAAGAAAATGAATTAAAAATCAACAGCAATCTCTTTGAAAATGTTTTATACAAAACCCTGATGAAAGTTATCGAAACTGTACCACAAAAAAGCAGTTTAGGATAGTGTACCTGAAACATTCACAGATCAAAATGGATCATGGTATTTCTGGATTAAGGGGCAAAAAGTTCTACAACTAATGCAAAAAATGCATTTTCTTTTCCATTTTTAAATAATCCAGATAAGACTAAGCATTACCACACATATTAATGTAGTTCAGAATTCATGTTTCAATAGCATCCAAGGTCATGATCACAATTTTCTTGCACTGGAGTTTCTTATCTAAGTGCAAGGATGTGAATATACTCCTGCATCTTTGAATTTCTGCATTTGAAATAATCTACTGTGTTTATAGGTGACTGGATGCTACATTACTGTCTCTTCCAAATTTCTCAGTTAGGAAGCACATTTACAGTACCTTTAGGGTGAAACAAGAGACAATGTTCTTCCAGTAACTAAAATTTCTGGTTTCCATTGGGTTTTGGCCAAATTTTTAACACTCTTAATACAGTTTTGCTGTTAAATCAATAGAAGCAATAACATCTAGTGAGTACTTAGAGGTTTTTAAGTATGCAGAATACTTAGCTGACATACATGTGCACTAATGAAATTTTGCTAAATATAGAACAAATCCTTATACAGAACATTTTTCACAGTATTTTTAGCATTCACATCCATACTGAGAACTTTATGTATCCTATTAATTTTCTTACATTAATTATATTATAGTGAATTTGTTTTGTATAAAGAACCAATTTTAAAAGACGTTTTCCTGTAATGTTTAATGAGACAAACAGAAAGATGCTTGTGTTATTAATTTCATTGCTCAACTTTTAAATTACACCCTTTCCATATATGTAAATAAACTCTTTCTTTTGTAGTCATTTGTGATGTTTTTCTCTAGTTTTGTATCCAGAAGCACTCATCAATATGAGGTGACTGTATCTAGATAAGACCTTAGAAATTCAAAATATACCTTTAAAGCAACAATACAAGTGACCAGTTCAAGTTAACTAACATTTGAAAGGTGACTTTGGCCTGAATGTAGCTATTTGTAGTATGGAATATTTATAAGAGGAAACATAAAAAAGTCTTTTAAGTTTATCTACAAATAGCTGCATCAGAATAAGGAAGGTGGAACACAAAACTTACGGCTTATATTCATGATCTGAAACTTGCTTTTATCACTTAGAAATAATCAAGGACAGGTGAAAAGTGAGACAACTTAAGTTCTATTCAACCTTTCCTACTGGAGTTCAGATCAAAATGATTGAGTAATAAAAGGACTTAAGCAACAGAATTCAGAAGTTACTGTTTTGGTTAGAAACAACTGAAAGTGCAAAACTACTTGCTGAATCCAGGATAAAGTAACTTTTTGCTGTCATTCCTCAGCTCAGCTCAGTTGATGAACATCATTTAAACAGATACATGCAACCAAATATTGAAAATACTTTTTTCCAATATTTTTTATTAAGTAATAATTAAAAATTATTAACATCTACAATTAATACATAATTAAGACTAATTCTGAATGCAACCTCAAAATGATTGGCTTGCATAATACTGTGCTTTTTAATAACTTTTTTTTTCTAGAGTTAATTCTTGAAGTGAACAGTATATATCACAGTTCAATCTTAGTTCCATTTAAATGTTTCCATTTTTAAGAAATTTCATAGACTGCAAATATGTTGTACAGCCTCTTCTGAGGTTTGGGTTGTTTTTGTTGTTGCTGACCTACTTTGTGTTTTTTTCCTCCTTCTCTTTGTCTTCTTCTATTTGCTGTGCATCAGTCTGGATAAACCCCCTCAGAACGACTGCAAAATGTCTCCTCACTGATAGGAGCTGAGTGCCTCTGTCTGTAGAAGAGGAAGTCTTTACTCAAAGCTCAATGCAAAAATGATCCAGTCCTTCCAGGAATCTCAACCAGCCCCAGAAGAACATTAACAAGTACTTTGGAATTAGATCATTCATAGGCATGTATTTTACAATGTACTCTGAATAATAATGTAGCAGCAAGTGCATCTTGAAAGAAAAACACACAAACGGAACATGCAAAAGTTCCAGACAAAGAAATCCAAATGCCTTCTGGGCAAAAAGAGAACAACTAAGAAAGTACTGGTCTCACTTCTACTGGGTAGCAGACAGGAAAGCATCAATTAGCTGGCTAATGTCATTGCTAGGCCTCTCAGCTATTTTGGGGAGGTCCTGGAAATCTGGACAGATACCAGTCTACTGGAAGCTGGCTAATATTCTTCCAATATACAAAAAGGGCAAGAAGAAGGACCCTGGAGACTACAGGCCAGTGATTCTAACTTCAGTGTCTGGTAAAATTATGGAAAAGATTATTCTAAGAGGTATTGAATAACACCTGAAGGACAACACAGTCATTAGTCACAGCCAGCATGCTTTCATAAGGGGAAACTCCTGCTTGTCAAACTTAATTTGTTTCTATGACAAGGTAACTCACCTAGCTGATCGAGGGAAATCAGTGGATGTAATACTTCTGGAGTTCAGGAGGGCTTTTGGTACCATCTTTCATAGTATCCTCCTGGACAGGAAATTCAATGAGTGAGCACCTGGATCATAGGTAGACCACAAAGAGTGATGGTGAGTGAAGTAAAATCAGGCTGGTAACTGGTCACGACTGGGGTCCTGCAGGGCTCCATTCTTGACCAGTCCTCTTCAACATCTTTATCAATGACTTGGGCACAGGACTTGAGGGAATTCAAGTTTGCAAGTTTGCGGACAACACAAATTTGGGAGGAGCTGTCAACTCCTTCAGGGCAGGGAGGCAGTGCAGAGACATGAGAGAGAGGGGCAGTCACAAACCAGATGAAGTTTAACAAGGCCAAGTGCTAAACTCTGCAGTTTGGAGAAAAGGAGGCTGAGGGGTGACTTCATTTCTGTCTATGGCTTCCTCACAAAGGGAAGAAATAGGGTTGGTACTGATTTCTTCACTGCTGTAACCCAAGACAGGACTCAGAGAAATAGTAGGAAAGTGAATCAGGGGAGTTTTAGGTTAGATATAACGGAAGGGTTTTTCAAGTGGTTGAACCTTGGAACAAGATCCCCAGGAAAGTGGTCACAGCACCAAACCTGCCTGAGTTCAAGAAGTATTTGTATGATGCTCTCAGGCACATGGTGTGATTCTTTTTGTGCCCTACACAGGGACAGGAACAGGACTTGATCCTGATGGCTGCCTTTCAACGTGGCGTATTCTGTGATGAACAGAGAAGGACAGGTTGGAAATATGGTGCTGTCCTGGTTTGGGCGAGGATAAAGGTGATTATCTGTCTTGTACTTTTGCTTTCAGCTAAGTCTTTTGTAAGCAGTTGCACTTGCTGAAATTAAGAGCAAGTTTCTCAGACAGTGTCTGCTTCTAGGACTGATCACACCTGATGTTTATAGTTACTGCTAGAGACTGGTGTGCAGAGCCAAGGACGCTGCCCAGCTCCAAGGAACATTTTGCTCTCCAGAAGGAGTAGGAAGGCCCCACCTGAAACCCTCATCTAGGGAGGGCCGGACAAGACAGATGCCAGGATTGACCAAACAGAGTATTCCATCCCATACATGTCATACTCAGTATAAATCTGAGGAATCACAAGGGTCAAACTTTTTCTTGCCCTTCCTGCTTCCCTTCTTTGCCTGTTCTTGGTTTTGCTTCAGCATCCTGGGAGGATTCCTTCTGTTCCTCTGCCTGTGGTCCTGATCCGTGCCAGCCTGAATCTGTGTGTTCCTGCCTCCAGCTCCTGACTGCTGCTGACTCCAGGAGTCCAGCCTGGACTTTCCCAGGGCTGCCCTGCAGCCTCGGTGGTGACGTGAGAGTTACTGGGGGAAGGGGGGAGGAACGTGGTATCAATTTCCTGTATATTTGTATATATTTAGTAGTTTTTCCTATTGATTATTACTGTTTCATTAAAGCTGTGTAGTTCAGTTTCCAGCCCATAAATCTCTCTCCCTTATTCTCTCTCCTTTCTCTACCAGGGAGGAGAGGGGGATTAATAGAGAGCATCTGTTATTTGGTTTAATTGCTGGTCCAGTGTTAAACTGTGACAGGTGCTCAAAGACTGTTTGGGGTTTAGTGGCCATGAAATGATACACTTCTCAAATCTTGGTGAGTTATAGAGAGGGGGGCCAGCAAGACTGTGTATTGTGGACTTCCAGAGGGCAGACTTTGGCCTGTTAAGGACACTGGTTGAGCAAATCGCTTTAGAGACAGTCCTGAAGGGCAAAGGGATCCAGGAAGCCTTGATTTTCTCCAAGAAGGAAGTCTTAACAGTGCAGAAGCAGTTATTCCTCTGTGCCATAGGATCAACAGGCAGGGAAGACAGCCGGAATGTCTGAACAGGGATTTCTTCTGGGACTGAGGAAAAAAAAGAGAGTTTACCATCTTGGGAAACAGGCAGGCATTCAAGAGCAATACAGGGATTGCATTAGGTTATGCAGAGAGAATTAGAAAGCAAAAAACCCAGCTGTAGCTCAATCTGGCCACTAACAAAAAAATGTTTTTACAGATACATGCAGCTGACAGAAGTGCTCACTGAGGTATTCTCTATTATTTATCAAGAGTCCCCCTGGTTAACAGTGGAGGTTCTAGTAGACTGGAGGCTTTCCAGTGTGGTGCTCATCTACAAGAAAGGCCAGAAGGAGGATCCAGAAAATTACAAGTCTGTCAACCTGACCTCATTATTAGGGAAAATTATGGAGCTGTTCATCCTGAGTGCCTCACATGGCAAGAAAAGAAAAGCCAGGGGATCAGGCCAAGCCACCACAGAATCACCAGCCCAACCTCCTTCTATGTCCAGGTGACCTGCCTAGTGGATAAAGGAAAGGCTTTAGATATTGTTTACCTGGACATTAGTAAAGCCTTTGATACTGCCTTCTCTTGTATTCTCTTAGAGAAGATGGAGGCTCATGGCATAGACAACTGTACTCTTTGCTGGCTAAAAAACTGGTTGAATGGTCAGGCCCAGCAGGTTGTCGTGAATGGAGATTAATCTAGCTGACAGGCAGTCACGAGGGTGTTCCCCAGCATTCCCTTTGGAACCTGTCTTGTTTAATATCTTTATCAATGATCTGGATGTGGGAGTTGAGTGCACCCTCAGTAAATTTGTTAATGATATTGAGTGGGAACACTGATCTCCTTGAGGGTGAGGAGGGCCTACAGGTGGATCTGTGTAGCCTGGATCTATGGGGCGAGACCAATTGTACCAGTTTGAACAAGACCAAGTGCCAGATCCTGTGCTTGGATCACAAAAACCCCAGGCAATGCTACAGTCTTGGGGAAAAGTGTCTGGAAAGCTGCCCAGGGGAAAAGAACTGGTGTGGGCTGATTGGAAGGCAGCTGAACATGATGCAGTAGTGTGCCCAGGTGTCCAAGAAGGCCTACGTCATCATCATCATCATATCCTGCATCATAAACAGTGTAGCCAGAAGGACTAGGGAACTGATTGTTCCCCTAGATTCAGCACTGGTGAGACAGCAACTTGAATAAAATGTTCAGTTATTGTCCCTAACTACAAGAAGGACACTAAGTTGCTGCAGCATGTCCAGAGAAGGGCAGCCAAGCTGGTGAAGTGTGGGTGTGGGTCTTCAGAACATGGTGGTTTTGAGTTGAATGATTCTGTGTATAAAATGACTTGCCAAGGGGCATCAGGTCTATGAAGGAAAAAAAAAAAAAAAAAAAGAAAAAAAAGGGAGTTTTTCAGTTTTTCATATGATTCCATGAATACCTCTGGTTTTGGCCATTTGGCTTATTTTTAGGAGACGATTCAAAGACTTAACTTTCAGCTTTCTGTTGCTCATCAATCCATATGTAAACTATATGTTTTTATTTGTATTTTTGAAGCTGATACTGCTTTTGCTAGTTTGTTCTTGTCAGATCTTTGTGAGATTCCTCAGCTATAATCCAGGTAACAAAATTTTATCATTCAGACCACAGCCATTTGCACAAAAGGTAATGGTTTTTGGTTTGTTTTTTTTTTTTTTCTTCAGAGTAATCAGGTAGTGTAGCCTAAATTTCATTTTTAGAAACAGCCAAAACACATAAATTAAAATATTACCAGTTAGATTAAAATATTAAATATATGTATCCTTCAGCATATTAATAATAAAAAGTTTTAGCTGTTGTGAACAGAGCTTCCACAGTGTCAGGCGCTTCTCTCTTTCTGAGTTTACCCTCCCTGTCTCCCCAGTGAGTAGGCTGGGTTTGACCAAGAAGTTAGTAAAGGAACATAGATGAGACAGCTGATCTGAATTGCCTATATGGAACAAAATGTGAGCTCAATCAAAAGCAGAAAAAGAGGGAGAATGTGTAGTTATAGCAATTTTCTTCCTAAACAACTATTTCACATGCTGAGAAGCTGTTTCCCAGGAAGTGGCTAAACATCTGCCTGTGATAGGAAGCATTGACTGAATATCTCTTTCTGCTTTACTTTCACGTGCAGCTTTTGCTATAGCTATTCAAGTGTCACTATTTCAACCCCTGAGTCTCCTCAGCTATGGTTTGTTCCTGTTCCACAAAAGATAGGGGTGAAAAAGCAAATATGTGCATGCATAGCTCTTGACTAGGACAACTCACCATAAAGCCTTTCATACTCTTGTATCTTGTATTCTTGTCAGCCCATGCTCTTTCTGTCTCCATCTACATTTACTAGTCTCTGTTCACTGTTGCTGAGGAAGATGGCATAGATATATCATGGAATCAATAATTTTAGCAATTATATTTTAAACCAGATGTGAGAATGCAGTGCCATGGAGTTGATGGTGTAAAGCCAGTACACTCTTCTTAATCTGGCCATGGAGAGAAGGCTTGAAAGCTCTTTGACAAAAAAAGTTGAAATTAATAGGCTAGTTTTCTTATCCATCTTTCTTTTTGATGCATAATGGGTTTTTGCTATTCTGCCCCCATTTTCTTCTCTCATTATTGTTCTTCTGATTTTGCCAGTTAGCCTTCTTTATACCCACTAGAAAGAACTGCCCCTTATCTGCTTCATTGCCTGTCAACTTTGTGTTACACCCATCTTCATTTGCCCCTTGGGTGGTCATCTTGCACACAGATAAGTACTGTGATTATAAATTGTGCAGTGCTATTTAATGACAGTGTAACAAAAAAAAAAATAAAATGCACATTGTTTAGTGATACATAGTTTTTAAACACTTCATGAATTAAAGTTTCAAGTCAAAATAGTATCATTATCTACATCCTAATTAAAGTGGATTTAATTAGGCCTCTTCTCTGGCTAAAGTGTTTTCAGTCACATTTGAGAACAGGAAAGATCTCAAATATACATCAGTTTCTTCAATTTTATGAAATAGCCTCCTGGGCAGAGTACAGAGACTCAAGGTCTTCCAGTTTACACTGATACAATCACATTTAACCAGAATGTTTGCCTTCTGTGAAAAAAAAAATCTCCAGTTTCACTGACAAAAAAGGTGTGGTAGACCCCTGTCTCTATTACTTGTACTGACATTTTTCCTTACAGAATTCAGTTTTGGAAGCAGAGGAGGTATGTCTACAGGCAGCTGCAAGTAGCCTCAAAATCACATGCTCTAGTGTTCATGTGTGACTTCAATCACCCTGATATTTGTTGAAAAGGCACACTCAGTTCAGAGGGCTCTTGAAGTGCTTTGACAATAAACTGCTGATGCAGGTGTCAGAAGAGCCAACAGGATGATTTGCACTGCTGGACCTTGCATTAGTGAGCCAAGAAGGTTGTTGGGGACATGAAGGTCAGGGGCAACCTTGGAGGCAGTTCTCATGGTAGACTTCAGTATCATACGAGGAAGAAGCAGGGCAATAGGTAGGATTGCAACCCTACACTTCAGGAGGGCTAATTTTGTTCACTTCAAAGACCTAGTTGGAGGAATTCCATGGGCTAAGAATCTAGAAGGTAGGGGGGCCTAATAGACACGGTTAATATTCAAACATCACTTCCTCCAAGCTTAAGTGCATTCCTTCGAGTGAAAAATCAGTAGAGGAGAATGAGGCCTGCATGAATGAGCAAGGAGCTGCTGGAAAATGTCACATGGAAGAAAGACATTCACAGTAGGTGGAAAAAGAGACTGTTCAATTGGAAGAATTATAGAAATGCTGTCATGTTATGTAGGCATGAAACAAGGAAGGCCAAGCTCTCTTAGAATCAAATCTGGCAAAAGAAGTAAAAAAGAACAAGAAGGGCTTCTTCTAATACATCAGTGGTAAAAGGAAGATTAGAGAAAATTAAGCCCACAGGTGAATGAGATGTGACCCCTGGTAACAGAGGATTAAGAGAAATCAGAGTTACTGAGTGCTTTTTTTTTGTTTCAGTTTTTACTACTAAGACCAGTCCTCAGGAATCCCGTGCCCTGGAAGTAAAAGAGAAGGCCCACAAGAAGGAAAGCTCTCCACTAATCAGTGAGGATTGAGTTAGTGATAATTTGACTAACCTGAACATGCCTATAGGCCCAACTGGAATGCCCAATGAGTGTTGTGAGAACTGGTTGATGTTGTTGCTATACCACTCTCCATCATATTTGAAAAGTCATGGAAAACAGGAGAGGTGCCCGGGGACTGGAGGAAAGTCAATGTCACTCCAGTCTTCAGGAAGGGCAAGAAGAAAGATCCAGGAAACAGACCAGTCAGCTTCATCTCCATCCCTGGAAAGGTGATGGAGAATCTCATTCTGGAGGTCATTTCTACACACAGGGAGGAAGGAGTAGCTAGTATGGATTCACCAAGGGATAATCATGTTTGATTAATCTGATAGCCTTCTATGATGGTGTGACTGAGAGTGGAAGATGTTGTCCGCCTTGACTTCAGCAAGGCTTTTGACATTGTCTCCTATAACTTCCTCTTAGCCAAGCTCAGGAAGTGTGGGCTAGAAGAGTAGATAGTGACACTGGTTGACAACATGCTAAACAGTAGAGCTCAGTGTCATAACCAATGTCCCAGAGCCTGGTTGGAGACCCCTAATGAGTGGTGTTCCCGTGAGATCAGTGCTGGGTACAGTCTTATTCAACATCTTCATCAACCATCTGGATGAGGGGACAGAATGTATTCTCAGCAAGTTGGCTGATGTTACAAAACTGGGGGGATTGGCTGACGCACCAGAAGTCTGTGCAGCCATTCAGCGATATCTGAATAGACAGGAGAACTGGGCAAAGGGGAATTTAATGAGGTTCAATAAGAATGAGAGTGGAGTCCTGCACCTGTGGAGGAATAACACCTTTCAATAGTACAGATTAGGGGCCAGCCTGCTGGAAAGCAGGTCCAAGGATAAGGACTTTGGAGTACTAATGGACAATAAGTTATCCATGAATCAGCAATTTGCCCACGTGGTCAAGAAGGCCAATGGAGTTCTGAAGTGCATTAAGAAAAGTGTGTCCAGCAGGTCGAAGGAGGTTCCCCTCTCCCTCTGCTCTGTTCACAGAGCCCACATCTGGAGTATTGTGTCAAGTTCTGGGCTCCCTCATACAAGAGGCAGGGATATACTAGAGAGAGTCCAAGAGAGGGCTGCAAGGATGATAAACGGATTGGAACATCTATCCTATGAGGAAAGGCTGACACACCTGGAGTTGTTTAGTCTGGAGAAGAAAAGACTGAGAAGAGATGTTATTAATGTTTACAAATATCTGATGCATGGGTCTCAAGAAGAAGTCTCTTTATTTCCATAGTACCCTGTGATACCACAAGGGACAACAGACACAAACTTAAACACAGGAAATTCCACCTCAGTATGAGGAAAAATATTTTTATTAAAAGGTTGATAGAGAATTGGAACAGGCTGCCCAGACAGGTTGTAGCATCTCCTTCTCTAGAAATTTTTCAAGACATGTCTAGATGCATTCCTGCCCTGGGTGATCCTGCTTTGTCAGGGGGGTCAGACTTGGAGATCTTCAGAGGTCCCTTCCAAGCCCTAACATTCTGTGATTCCATGATTCTATGGACTGGATGGATGCACTGCTAACTGAACTGAAACTGTAGGGACTCCTGATCTAAAAGGCAGGTAGTCAGTGTCATATGTCATCTGCAAGTTTTTTTGTGTAATACCTCACCTCTTTGATCGTTTGTGGGTTAAAGTTAACTTTATTTTTACACAGCCGTCTGGAATGAATGAATCATAAATTTCATAGTTAGGATGCTTTTTGGAAATGTCTACTTAATATTTATAGAACTTTTCAAAAATAATGTTTAACTCACTTTTACTGTATATTAAAAACCAACTGCATGTGCAAATAGTTATCTTACTCTGAAATATGTATGATTCATATCCAAGAAAAAAATGGAAAAAAAAAAAAAGAAGAAAGAAAGAAAGAAAGAAATCCAGACTTATTAAATTATTAGCTTATTCTTTATTTTTTAAGGCTGATGAAAAAAACATTTTGAACTGACTTAGTCTCTGGATTGCTTTCTTTTGGGTAATGTGATACAGAGTCAACTGCGGGGCAGATAATCTGATTAATGTTCACTACTATGGTCACAGACTGTGACACACCACATGAACTCTTTATTAGTAAGCAGCAAGAAACAAATTTGTGAGATCAGCCAGTGTCAATAGTAGTTAATCAGTTTTCATATATTCACAAACTAAACCTTCTCTCCCTTTAGGACAGAAATCATTTATGTGGGATCATACTGAGGGAAGGAAGGACACAGTAAATGGCTTTCTTGATTCCCTTGATTATGTTAGTCTATAACTTAAATGAGATTATTATATTGACCCCTAGGGAGAATACTCAGGTAACACACAGAAGAGAATTTTTTCATCTATTCTACATATCAGCCTGTCAAACCTGATCTAAGTTAGGAAAAAAAACAACCAAGCAACCAACCAACAACAACAAACAGACCAACAAACCAATCAAGCAAAAAAACCCCACAAAACAAAATGTTCCAGTTGGCTACTTGCACTGTTTCATGACTATCAAAGTAACTCCATAGGGAATAGTTTTCTATAAATTTTAAAACAGATGTGATTTTCCTAACCACAGAATGATATTTTAATTGCTATGGATTCCATTTTACAATCAAACTGAGAGTATGCACCCACATAGAGGGGAGACAGCTCAAAATAAGTTTTATGTTATGTGTATACATCAGACAAGGCTGAGTTCTGTGGCCTTGATAAGGGACTGAGCCCAGCAGAAAGAGTTAAAAAAAAAACACTTGAGAATTGACAAAAGGTTAGAAACACCTTTACTAGAATCACAAAATGATCCAGGCCTACATGAGCAATTTTTATTGAATTCACTGTTTTTAAAAAACAAAAAAACAAACAAACAAAAAAACCACAACTTGTAGTGAGATAAGGCAACAACCAGGTGCTGCTAATCAGCAGGCAGTGGGTGTGAGCCTGCATTCAGCCCACCTGTGCCTGGTTAGGGCTGGCCCCAACTGCGCAGGGGCAGAATCAGGAGGCCAAAAAAAGGCCTGGCCTCCAGCACAAGCTCAGCTCACTTGCAGAGCAGGCCAGAGGAGAGGTTGGTTGTGTTGGGAGCACTAGCTCTTACCCAGACTAACTGACCCTGAAGGCATCAGCTTCTGCCAGAGCACCAGTCTGACTTCAGAGAGTCATACCCCAAGAAAGGTTCGTCTTGCTGCATCTGGTGGAGAATGCGGGCATAGACCTCGGTCTAGCCCCTGCTCTTGATGAACCAGAAAAAAGAGAGCCAGTTTGGCGTGGATTAACATCAACAGAAAACCCAAGGAGTTGGGTGAGAAGATTCGTTACCTTCTCTCTCTATCACTGATTCACCTGGAAAGAGAGGAAAGAAAGATGGGACTCTCATCTAGCACCCCTGCTAATGAAAAACCAGCAACATGGACGAAGGAGCAGGAACTCTCCTCCCTCCCGTACGCGGCAGCTGCGTGGGAACTCTGGCAGGAGGTCGGTGATCTGCTGGTTGGCCTCCGTACCCAAGGAAGGACTAAGAATACAACTGGACTAGAAGGTACATGGGAGGTAGTAATCAACGCTCTAAAAGAAATAAAAGCCAAGGCAGAAGCTGCTGCTGCCACCATTGCAGTGCTTCCGCCAAAAGCTAGCGTTGATACTACAACACCACCACCAGCAGCAGGATCTGGTGTTGTCCCCACAGCACCTCCGCTACCCTCTCCTCATCCCGAGGGTGATAAAGGCTGGAAGGCATTTTTAGGATTAAGGAGCGACAAACTTGCCATTAAGGGCATGTTGGGAAAAGCGCATCATTCCATACCTGAGTTCCTATCAGACATCGGGACAGAGGAAGAAGACGTACCCTCTCCGAGCGCCGAAAACAACATACAAAAGAATGCGAAAATGCCAACAGCCTGTGCCCCTGAGATGGGTAGCCCTAGTTTCTTCTTGAAACCACCCCTGCTGCCACCTCCTGGTCCAGAAAAAGAGCATGGGAAAGAAGAGGCCACCCCACCAGCTGCACCCATCGGCCTGGAGGACAATATAAAGGCCCTCCTTGAACAAACAAATCAGGCCGTGAAATCTTTAGAGAAGAGGGTAATAGACATAGAACGACGCTCATTGTTTCATAAATATCAAGACCCACCCACCCTCCCTGATGATGACGATGAGGATGTCCCAAACCCGCACTTTGCCGCGACAAAACAACCAAAGCATTAAAGGTGCTGGTAAACCCTGACACGGAAGATGGACTGGGTTCATCCCTGATACCATCCTCGAGGGGGATTGGGAAGCCAGCACCATCGCTTGCCCTATCCTCTACGACAACAACGGGCCGCCTCAATTTGAACAACATACTTGGAAAACCCTACAGAAGGCTAGGAAGACCTTGAAAGAGGGAGGATTAAAAACGGAAAGTGGCCGGGCCGTCCTGGATTGGCTTTTCACCGCCGACACCAATAGCCCCCACGATTGTTGCAATCTGGCCAGGTATCTGCTCACCCCTTCCCAGCAGATTATCTGGCTGAAAGAGTGGGAGTGCCTGGCTCAGGCGGAGGCAAACCGCCCTAGAGCACCTGGGGATCCACTTGCAGGGATAACCGCTGAGATGCTCACAGGCTCGGGACGCTATGGAGATATTCAAATTCAGCTCCAGTTCCCGGTTGCACTCCACCACACTGCTGCAAACCTAGCCCGCCAAGCCTTCTACATGGTACCAGAGACTACTCCTGTTCCCTCATTTACTGCTGTCAAGCAAGGAATGAATGAGCCTTTCCAACATTTTGTTGACAGACTTTGGCAATCTGTCATGGCCCAATCCGATCTAGGACTAGAACAAAAAGAAAGTATGTTCAAACTGTTGGCATTTGAAAATGCAAATCCAAAAATGAAGTGGCTGTTTTCCACCTTGCCAAAAACATCCAATGTCTCGGAAATGCTAGAAGTCGCTGCCAGGGCCACCCAAACGCAACAAAACCAAGGCATGGCCAGCACCTTTGCCGCCGCTTTGGAACCAACTCATAAGCTTCTCACAGCAGTCGCGCAAAAACTAGACAGAAGAGGAAACCGCCCAAGAAAATTCACCCCCTTCTGTCTTCGATGCGGAGCCACAGGCCACACAAGAAGAACTTGTTCAGTCCCAGTGTGGTGTGACCACTGCCAGAAGGATAATCACAACAATCTGGCATGTAGGTCTGCAAAAAACGGAAGGCGCAGCACGCAAGGCCCCCGCGCCAGGACACAAACAGCTGGGCCAGCGCTCTACACCAGCTCCCCACCCCAGCAACAAGGGGAAGCCTGGGCATCGACTTGCCCTCAGCAATAGACGTCACCCTTACTACAACACAGGTACACCAAATACCAACAGGGATTTATGGGCCAATACACCAGGAAGAGGGCACGGTGGGAGCCTTACTAATGGGCCGTTCTTCCACTGGAATTGCAGGACTTGTTGTGCTCCCAGGTGTAATTGATGCAGATTATACAGGGGAGATTATGATTACCTGTTTCACATTAGCCCCCCCCCCCCGATAATCAAAGCAGGAACCCGGTTAGCACAACTGGTCCTACTCCCAAAAATGAATCTGGGGAAGAACGCCCCTGTGGCACAAGGCAATCGAGGCTTTGAGTCTTCTGGAAGCACTCTGGTAACCTTAGTGCAACAGATGAAGACAAGGCCCATCATACTTGTACAACTGACCGCCGATAAGGAAGTCAAGACCCTCTCCATGATGATGGACACCGGGGCTGATGTCGCAATAATCAGCCTTAAAATGTGGCCTCGTCATTGGAAGCTTATCACTGCCCTCGATGCCGTCCAGGGGATAGGTGGTGGCTCCACCCCCCTTCAGGCCCTTAAGCCTGTGCAGTTAAAATTCCCGGAAGGACAAACAGTGAATGTACGACCTTATGTGTTGTCACTACCAGGACAACTCGGAGGATTGATTGGCAGAGAAGTTATGAGCCAGCTAGGGGCTGTTCTTTCCATCCCCAAACCCACCCAACCCCCTCAACATTTTCAATGTGGGCCACTGCAGAGGTGCCGCCAACTCCCAGACTACGATGGAAGACAGACACCCCTGTCTGGGTGGAGCAGTGGCCCTTAAACAAAGAACGCCTAGAAATTGCCAACCGTCTGGTGCAGGAGCAGCTGGATGCAGGACACATCCAGCCATCTGTTAGCCCTTGGAACACGCCAATCTTTGTGGTTCCAAAAAAGACTGGAAAATGGCGATTACTCCATGACTTACGCAAGGTCAACAACCAGATGTGGCCGATGGGTGCCCTTCAACCCGGGCTGCCCCTACTCATCATGCTACCCAGAGGCTGGCATCTTCTGGTAATTGACCTCAAGGACTGCTTTTTCACCATTCCCCTGCATCCTGAAGACACGGTTCACTTTGCCTTTACCATTCCATCAATCAACAAAAGCGAACCCGCAAAACGATATGAATGGGTAGTGTTGCCTCAAGGGATGAGAAACTCCCCAACAATATGCCAATTGTATGTGGCATGGGCACTCTCGCCGATCCGAAAAGAAATGCCGGACACATTAATCTATCATTACATGGATGACATACTGTTTTGCCAGGAAGCCCCATTCCCCCACAACATTAGCCAAACGCTGACTGACCGACTCAAGACAAAAGGATTAATAGTAGCTCCTGAAAAAGTCCAGTCACAACCACCCTGGAGCTACTTAGGGTGGCAACTCACTCACGCCATGGTGAGACTGCAAAAACTAGAAGTAATAAGCTCAATCAAAACATTGAATGACGCCCAAAAACTAGTGGGCGAGCTTCAATGAGTTCGACCCATCATAGGTCTCACCAACGCAGATATCCACCCCTTTTTGTCACTGTTGCGGGGCACGCAGCCAGGCGCGTTAGTGGACTGGACTGACAACCACACCAACGCATTAAAACGGGTCATCCACAAACTGGCAACCGGTTTCTCAGATTGTCGAGATGCCACTCAACCCATTGGCATCTGGGTTTGCAACCACCCTTCATTCCTGTTTGCACTGCTGCTACAAGACTTCAATTGGCGAAGGGAAAATGGGGAACACCACGACCAAAACCGTGACCAAGACTCTCCAAGATCAGAGTCGATAGCAATCCTGGAATGGCTATTTCCACCCCATACGGCCCAGAAAGGTATCTGGCAATGAACAGAAATCACAGCATTCTTGGTACGGAAG
The DNA here is from genome assembly GCA_023637945.1 of Phaethornis superciliosus. Lineage (NCBI taxonomy): Eukaryota > Metazoa > Chordata > Aves > Apodiformes > Trochilidae > Phaethornis > Phaethornis superciliosus. The sequence continues at coordinate 30,098,851 of JAJQWJ010000004.1, read as the reverse complement.
GGACTACAGCGTTGCCTTGAAGTAGATGGTCGAGAGCCAGAATGGATCAGCATCCCCATCAAAACAATTGATTTTGATTGGTTGCTGCAACGCTCTACGCCACTACAACTCACCTTATTCGAATATGTCACGGTTTAACCCTGGCCCGGCAAAACAACAGATTTAAACCGAGAAACAGATTTATATATTAATCTCTCTCTCCTCTGATAAAGGAAAGAGAGAGAGAATAAGGAAGAGAGACTTATGGGTTGGAAACTAAACTACAGAACTTTAATGAAACAATAATGATAAATAGGAACAAATTACTAAATATATACAAATATACAGGAAAAATTGATCCCACGTTCCTCCCCCCTTTCCTCAATAACTCTCACGTCACCACCGAGGCTGCAGGGCAGCCCTGGGAAAGTCCAGGCTGGAATCCTGGTGTCGGCAGCAGTCAGGAGCTGGAGGCAGGAACACACAGATTCAGGCTGGCACGGGTCAGGACCACAGGCACCGGGACGGATGGAATCCTCTCAGGATACTGAAGGAAGCAGGGAGAGCAGGAAGGAGTCGAGAGGAAGTTTGACCCTTGTGTTCCCTCAAATTTATACTGAGTATGACGTGTATGGGATGGAATACTCTGTTTGGTCAAGTCTGACATCATCTTGTCTGGTCCTCCCCAGAGGAGGGTTTCAGGTGGGACCTCGTTACTCCTTCTGGAAGGCAAAATGTTCCTGAGAGCTAAGCAGTGTCCTTGGCTTGCATACCAGTCTCTAGCTGTAACTATAAACATGGAGTGTTATCAGTCCTAGAAGCAGACAGTGTCTGAGAAACTTGCGTTAACCCCAGCAAGTGCAACTACTTACAAGAGACTTAGCTAAAAGCAAAAGTACAAACCAGAAAATCACCTTTATCCTGGCCTAAACCAGGACAGAATACTCCGGAGATATCCGTCATGGAGGCCCAAAACACAAGCGCCTACAGGCCATCAGCCAGTTCCATTGGATAGAAAGACCAATTGTTTCAGAGCGTCCAGTGCCTGGTATCACTGTGTTCACTGATGCCGGGAAAAGGTCGAAAACGGCCGCCTGCGTATGGCAGGATAAGGGCCAGTGGAAACAACATTTGATTCCAGGCACCAGCAAAGACAACCTCCAGACTCTGGAACTACTGGCTATCATCTGGGCCTTGACACAGTGGCAACATGTCCCCCTTAACATAGTTTCTGACTCACAATATGCAGTAGGAGTGACGAACCGTATCGAGGATGCTCTCGTCAAGCCAGTACAGAACCAATGGCTACTGGAACTTTTCCTTACACTGCAGCGCGCGCTGAAAATTCGCACACAGCCGTGCTGTATTCTTCACATCCGTAGCCATAAAACATCGTTGGACCCTAGGGGAAGGAAACGCAAGGGCTGACTCCCTGGTCAGCCTAGGAATGCAGGGTCCTGTAAGTCAGTTTGGGAAGGCTCAAAACAGCCATTCCCTGTTTCACCAGAACGCCAGGGCACTGAAGCGCATGTTTGCAATTCCATGGGAAGATGCAAAAGGAATTGCTAGAGCATGCCCTCAGTGTGCACAATTTGGCCCTGCCCTAGGAATGGGAGTCAACCCACGTGGGTTGCAAGCAGGAGAAATCTGGCAAATGGATGTCACCCACATTCCGGAGTTTGGACGCCTCAAATATGTCCACGTGACGATAGACACCTTTTCAGGCATGCTTTGGGCGACTGCTCAGACAGGGGAGAAGGGTCTACATGTGGTCCGTCACCTGACCAATTGCTTTGCTGTTATGGGGGTCCCCCAAGTAGTAAAAACTGACAATGCACCTGCCTATATAGGCGGGAAGGTCCAGCAGTTCCTTGCTACTTGGGGAGTAAAACACATCACAGGGATCCCTCATTCATCTACAGGCCAGGCGATAGTAGAAAGAGCCAATTGCACCCTGAAGACATATCTACAAAGGCAAAAGGACAGCAAAGATATGGACCCACAGATGCGGCTTAGCAAGGTACTTTTCACATTGAATTTTCTTAGTCTAAGCCGTGACTCCCAGCAACAACAACTCCCGTGTTACTGCATTATTCATCGCAGAAGATCAACCGCATGCCGGAAGTACAAATTAACTACAAGGATCCATCTACAGGTCACTGGGTGGGGCCCAAGCTGCTACTGTTTACTGGAAGAGGCTATAGCTGTGTCTCTACAGATTCCGGGCCTCTTTGGGTACCCAGTAAATGGACATGCCCTGCCGCAACCAGGTCTCCAATAGACAACCCAACACCCATTCCAGACAATGACACATCATCTAATAGGCCAAAAAGCTCATGTGCTTAGGACACGTCGTGCTTCTCTTTGAACTTCACATAGTTCTTGTGTTTCTTTTAAATAAGTAAATAAATAAAAAAGAAAAGAAAAGAAAAAAAAAAAAAAAAAAAAAAAGAGAGAGAGAGGGGGGAAGTGTAGTGAGATAAGGCAACACCCAGGTGCTGCTAATCAGCAGGCAGTGGGCGTGAGCCTGCATTCAGCCCACCTGTGCCTGGTTAGGACTGGCCCCAACTGCGCAGGGGCAGAATCAGGATGCCAATAAAAGGCCTGGCCTCCAGCACAAGCTCAGCTCACTTGCAGAGCAGGCCAGAGGAGAGGTTGGTTTTGTTGGGAGCACTAGCTCTTACCCAGACTGACTGACCCTGAACGCATCAGCTTCTGCCAGAGCACCGGTCTGACTTCAGAGAGTCATACCCCAAGAAAGGTTCGTCTTGCTACAACAACTCCTTTCTGAAAAATATTTTCCAGAGATCCAAACAACATTTTCTATATTAATACCTGTTGCAGCACTGAAATTCACCATATTTTGTTCTGTAGTGATGCAAGGGAAACAGATAAGAATAAAATGCTGTGTTCCCAAGCAGGGGGAGGAAAAGGAGGAGAGAGATGGGAAAAGGAACACATACAAGTGGGCAGCTCTGTGGTGGTACCTACCTCTACATAAAACAAAGTAGTTGCAAATAATATCATTCATGCATAATTTGTGTATGGTAGGAAGAACAGAGTTCACACACATTAAATATTATGCAGTGGATTTATGGGTGCAACCCGCAAGGTTTACAGAGCAAAACTTTAAGTATGGCTCAATGAGTGAATTATGGTTCCAAGTTTCATTACAAGCCTATACTACCATTCTGCTTATGAGAAACTATTCAGAACAACCTTGAAAGATTCTTAAGCCACCAACAAGGTGAAACAAACCTCAAGTAGGAGTGAAATGTTCCCTCTAAGGAACAAACTGGGAGAATTTCAAAAAAACCTTGACTTTACAAAAAGGGCAGAGAATAAATAAAAGACCCTCAGGGGCAACTCCAACTTGCAGCCAAAACCATGTATGGCTGCTTTAATCTGCTGGCTAGTTTCTAATTACACAGGGCCATGAAAATTGTTTGTAACTAGAAAGGTCCCACAACAACATGGCAAAGGCATGGGGGCTGCAACATAATATTAGAGAACACTCACCCTGTGGGCTATCACTGGTAACTGAGGAAGATAATAACTTCTCAGCTACTCTGAAATAATTTACTCATAAAAGAATCTTCATTAAAATAACATTAAGGAGTACTTTCAATGTGGTATTCAGGCACTTAGCTATGTGATTCCTTTTAATATTAATGGCAATTGCATGGCTAAACCCACACATGCTGCCATGAAAATCTGAACTTATGATTTTAACAAAATCCATAAAAGGAAACACCATCAGCTGAAAGCTTCACTCTGTTGTTCCATGTTATTGCTAATAATACAGTACGTAATATTAGTCCATAGCAATTTTAATGTGTGTAATAGATATGCCACTGCACCTAAACTTGTATTAAAGGAAGTTAAAGAGAGAAGGAAAGGATATGATAAAATAGTGATTAAATAAAAAAGACAAATGTGGATGGAAATTTGTAATTCTACAGTCTGAACTGTCCATGCAATAGACTGCAGCATAAGAGTGTCAGTGAGCTATGAAGTAATTGTTGTGTATTCCAAAGGAGACAAAGTTGAAAATATCAATAGGAAAAGAAACTGACATTTGGTGATAAAGGCCTTTCTGGTCAGACAGAAACTAGAAATACCATTAATTAATGAGAATTTTCATGTAACCCTTCTAGGCCATCTAGAAGCTGACTCAAAAAACATGGCCCATGGCAAGGCCAGTTTATTTTTATTCTTCTTGGTTATGCTACCCTGGACTGGCATAAAGATGATTAATTGTGCCGGTGTGATACAGACTTCTCATCCCAAAGCTAGAAAATCATTTGACTAAAGGAAAAAAAATAAAGGCTATGTAGTTGTTGCACCTCACAAGGTTAGTGTGTCACTGTCATGCCTCATGTGGCCTTGGGGCCAAACAAAATACCACGTCCAATGAAGTGGGCACATCTCTATGTCCCACAGAGTGGGCACAGGTAGAGTTCCCTGGAGTGGGGGTCAACCCAGGGAGATTCAGACTGGACCCCCTTGCTTTCTAAACCCCTTCAGAGAGGAGCCTAGGTCTGGCTGGGCCCAATCTTTCTCCTCCTCTAATTAACCTGTTTTAACAACACATTTGGTGAGATTAAGTTTGGGAATTCTCTGTGCAGTACTCAGGAGTAAGGTTATTACCCAGGAGGTTTGTATAAAAACACAGCTTTATTTAAAAGTGAGTAAGTTTATAAAGCATGTGAGATTACAACTGGCAGGATTATAAAGGATGCTATATTCAAAGCAGTGGATTACAATTTAACAAAACTTAAGGAAGTGGTGAAGAGAACAGGTTACAACTAACAAAACTTAACAAAGCAATGGGGAGTAAAACTTAACAAAGTTAGAAACTGTTACCCGTATGCAAAGTACAGAATCACTTGACTAAAAGAAAAAAAAAAAAAAAAGGCTATGTAGTGACAACAAAGAGCCTATCAGAACTTTATCCAGACCCGTAATGTACAGACTGTCAAACAAGGAGAAGAAAAAGGAGCAGGTCCCATAAAGACAAACTTTTTAATTCATTTTGGCTTATAATGACTATTTTCATTCCCATACTAAATATCGGGGATATTTGTTCTCTGCTTTTCTTTCATTTTGTATCTTCATGGGTTTCTTAAGAACAAGTATGTTGGGGTTTTATGAGTGGAAGTGCAAAAGGTTGTGTTGGGGCTTAAAAATTTCAGTAAATACCAATTATTTATAAAAATAATGCCCTCAACCTGTATTTTGGCTCATTTTTTTCAGATGAAAATTTGAGCACTTGGTATTTGAAAACATGAAAATCTTTTGCATTATGATTTTCATGTTTTCAAATACCAAGTGCTCAAAAAATCATAGCGCAAAAGATTTTCAATTACATTCACACTAGTAAGAACCCCTCTATTACCAGGAGGCAGCAATGTGAAAAAGAAGCTAGGCATAAAAAGCCTTTATTATACATCTTATTTTTTGGAAGATTGTCATGAGAGACTAACATTGCTTTTAAATGCCTGACACAATAAGAGTCCCATTTTAATTGGCACTTCTGTGATTTATCACTATATCATGTCAGGAGCACCCTGTTAGGCCATTTGTAAGTGAATAGCAGGGTACTGTTCATCTGACAATACTCGAAGACTTCTGTTGAAGGCTCCTATTAACAGCAGACACCTACTAAGAGAGTTCATGTCCTCATTTGATCTAACTACTGAATTGGATTGATTTGTATCCTTCCCTCCTGAGCAGAAATATAATCCTTGACTCCCAGTAGTCCCTGATGCTATCATGCTGCCATGTTTTCCTGCTCTGCAAGTGCATGAGCAATATGATTTCAGTTTCTAAACTAAGAAGATGAGAAAGCCTAATCCCACTGGAAGTAATTGTGTTGATCATCTCAGCTTGCTACTTCCACTGTAATCAAATTGGTCCTCACCAGTACCTGAGTGCCTACAGTAAATCAGCAGACGTATCAAATCTTGATTTTAGATCAAGGTTTTACAAGGGAATGTAGAAGTAGGACAAGAGATAGTGGCTTTAAACTGTAAGAGGGTATATTTTGGTTAGACACTAGAAAGAATATTTTTCTGTGTGAAGGTGGTGAGAAACTTGATGCAGGCTTCTTGGAGAAGTTGTGGATGCCCTCTCCCAGGAAGTGTTCAAGGGCAAACTGAATGGGGCTTTGGGCAACCTGCTCATTGGGACGTATCCCTGCCCACGATATGGGACTTGAAACTAGATTATTTTAAATGTCCCTTCCAACCCAAATAATTCTATCATTAGGTGATTTTATGATTCAATGGTGAATCTAGGATTCTGTCATTATTCTGTGATTCTATGATGATTATATGATTCTATATTTAATTCCATAATTCTATGATTCAGAGTGAAGTTTGCTGGTATTGAGGTTTAAAATGTATTAAGCTCCCACCAATGACCTTTCTATGGGTCTTACATAGAATGGATTTCTTTCTAAAAGCTGTTCAGTCAGAAGAGACAACAACTAAGCATAGCCTCTCCATATTCGTTTCATCCCCCAGTCTCCTTCTTCAATTAGTGCTATGTTTACTATCCCACATCCAGGTAATAAAGACTAATGATTGTCAGCAACACCTGAACGACTTCATTTTAGAGAACTAAATTGCTCAAAACCTTTCTGATGTGCATCAGATATTGCTATTTTGGGATTTTGTCATTCTAATTTTAGAAAATAATTAGTCTTGACATAATCTGATACATGCAGTCTTTCCTTAATATTTTGATCTGGCCCAAATGATTTATTTTCAACTCCTACATTGCACATTGCATGTTTTACATCAGCATCTGTTACTCTATGTACCATCTGTTTTTATTACCAACCCAGGTACACAGATGTTCTGCTGCTGTGCTAATGTTGGAGACCAACTTAACCTTTCCTGTATCTAAAATTTCTAATAATAGTAATAGTGGCAGTAGTAGTAGTGGTGATAGTATGATACTACTACTAATAATACTAATACAATATATACTAATATATACTAATACACTGTACTATATTATAGTATACTGCTATACTATATTATAGTATATACTACAGTATGCTACTACAAATAATACTAATACAATATATACACATATATATTAATATACTATACTATATATAAAATATATACTAATATATACACTAATACAATACTAATATTAGCAACAAAAACAACAATTCCTTGAAACATGTTAACATCTAGTGTTTATTTTACTTCAGGTGTGTTTTTGTAGGTTTTCTTATTCTGAAAACTGTGGGTGTAATGGCAAAAAAAATAAGAATAAAATTCCCACCTGAAATAAATAATTATATATTGTATTTACACAAACTTAAAACTTATTCAAAACCAGAAATAAAATAAAAAACTATTCAAAATACTGGTGACAGTAATGATTATGGCAATCTGGAGCCTTTCAAGGTTATTTTCTGTACATTTATTTTTGGTTTAGTGCCAGCATGCTTTTCTGTCAAGAGTAAGAGTTTTAATAAAAAATAAATACCACAAGTGTATTATCGTTAAAATAGTTAATATAATAATGTTTTAAAAAGGATACAAGATACTGGAAATTTTTCCAAAAATATTTCTCATCTCTGTATATAAACACATACAGAGATACATGTGATGTCCAGAGAGATGAAGCTGAAGGTAGCTTTAGCATAATTAACTGGTCAGTATTTACATCATAGAAACAGGAAATGCTCTTACATGTTAATTATATATGTGCATATTTTAATAGTGGCATACCCATAATATCAAGATACGAATATTACAAACAGTGTCTTTGTCACACTTGGCTTTCAAACTCTGTTGCAACAAAGCAAAACAAGTTGCTAAAATGAAAGTATTAAAACTGAGTTTAAACTACTGTAAATAATTATTAAATTATTATTAAACAATATATTAAATATTGTATTATATTTTACTATATTATATTAACATACTATAGTAATATAATATATTAAATAATAACTAATAATAATTAATGTATCTTTAGAGTCCTGGGGAGTCTGACCTCTGTTACTACTGTTGTATAAGAGATGAAGATTGAGATAGACACTCATCTAATATAAATTTGTAACTTTCCTTTTTAAAACAAAGGAGTCATATTTCAGAGTGAGTGTTTTAGCTAAATTCAGGTTTTTGAAAATACAAAGATGTCTTCAGGTATTTGCGTCTCTGTAGTCATGATCATCAAAAAAGTATTTTTATAGACACATAGGAAACACTTGCATACAATATACTAGATGCATTTATTATACTCGCTCCTAAATAGTGTGACTGTAGAATACATATACCTTAATAGGGTTTGGCAGTAACAAAAATATATTGTTCTGGAGAAGTCACCCACTTGTAGAAGTGGCTGCATTGCTTAATACAGAATTTGAGAAACAGAAGTTTAGTGGGCTGCTGGAGAACAAGGAATTCATCTAATATCATGTCCAAGAGATATAAGGCTGTCTATTCCTCTCCTAGTAAATTAAAACTGTGTCATCTGTAGATGCGCTGGAGAAATAAATTATAAATTAAACTACAGCATATAACTGATGTTATCCAATGCCAATTTGTCTGAATTTGAAGAATTAAGAGCAAACCACAAGGATATCTTTAATCTGAACATGAACTTGAACACCAGCTCTGCTTCCTAATTTAGATCTGCAATATGGCTCTTAAAGCTTTATTTTTCCAGGATCAATCCATTTACATGTGCATTCATGCACAAACATATTGAGCTTGTCTAAAAGCACTGGATGACTGAGCGCTTTCCCAAAGACACAAAAACCTTCAAGTGAAGTGTCTGCACATACACTATTTTCTGTAAATTTTGAACATTTCTACATAAAGTGTCCCGATATGGTTAGAGAGCAAATAATATGGTCAGTGACATAGAATTATAGGATCATAGGATCATAGGTTGGAAAAGACTTTCAAGATCATCTAGTTGAATAGTAATCCAAATATCACAACCACTAAACCATATGCTAAAGCACCACATCTAAACATTTCTTGGACACCTCCAGAGATGGCAAATCCACCACATCCCCAGGCAGCCCATTCTAATACTTCCCCACTTTTTCAGTAATTAAATTTTTCCCAATATCCAACTTAAGACTCCCCTGGCACAACCTATACTAATTTTCTCTCATGCTATTGCTAGTTATTTGGGAGAAGAGACTAACACCAACCTCTCTACAACCTCCCTTCATGTAGTTGTAGGGAGCAATAAGAATGTCCCTGAGCCTTCTCTTCAGACTGAATAACCCAGGTTTCCTCAGTCAATCCTCATACAATGTGTAATGTGGATACATTGAAAATAAAAAAAATTGACTCTTGAATCAGCAAATTTACATCCAAACTAGCATGAGGCACAGCGGAATCGTTTGGTCTGTCTAAAGATAAACTAATGTCATCAGGCCCCCCTTCTTTTGTTCGGACTAAAAAGATAAAATGTTAATCAGAATAACTCCTGACAGGTTGCCAGACAGGTAATGCAAATTGGTAACAAATATTAGAATTAAAGAATTCTGGGAAAACCTGAATACAAAGGGAAGACCTGCATATCTTCCAATGAAAAAGTTTCAGCAGTGCTATATTAATTTTTTTAGGAAGCACGCGAAGGAACAGCAATAATATTTGCCAGTGATGTCCAGAGTCACTGCTACAGGCAGTGTATAAGTGGAAGAAAAAATTTAAATTTACATTTCTTATGCAAAATTATGCATTGTTTTTGGAAAATATTCTATAGTAGAGCTGCTGTGTAAGATCACTATGGTATACAATAGAATACACAGCAGAGTGATTAAGTGCAACAGTTTACTAAAAGTCATCTTAAAAATGCCATCTTAAACTTTGTTTTATTCACTGTTAGTTTTTTGTATGTAAGGTGTACAAAAAAGCATTTACTGAATATTTTAGAATTTTGGGAAGAAGAGTTAAAATAAATGTAATTTTGAGGGAAAAAAAATGATAGTAATTCTCAATAGAATTTGTGGGATGGCTGAAAAGTAAAAGTGCAGGTGCTGCCTCACATTTTTCAGACTAAGCAGTGTGCATACCATCATTTGGCCATACGACAGCAAGATTTCTTGTCAACGTCTCAAACAATTCACTACTTAAATAATTTAAGTATTTAAGTACTTTATTTAATATAATTACATAATAACTAAACATTTAATAAATGTATTTACAGTGTATTAAACTAAAGAATGTAAAATCTTAGTGTTATATTTAGGCAAAAAGGTAGAGGTAAATGGCAGAAGTAAAAAAGTACTGTAAACTTCAAAGCCAACCAAGATGTAGAACCACCAAGAACAATAATACAAAAATCCTGTGAAATTTGATAGACAGTAAGATGGATACGATACTAGACAATCTCTATCCTTTTATAAATCTTAGGCTACAGATTTTAGTAAAGAGTATTATTCATATATATGTATCTATGGTTATGATTAAGTTTTCCATAACTATATGTTTTGCTATAGTTAACAAACGAATAAGTTATATGAGCTAACAAAAAATATGCATATCTTTTAAAAAAATAAATTAAACCAATCTGGATATCAGCTGCTAGAAAAATCTTAGACATCTGTATAGTGCTTGAATTTTCCAATATCAACCATGATACTGTGATTTTCCATGGAGTAAATCAAAACAAAACCTAAAAATGACAAAGTAAAAATTGAGAAATCACAGTCACCAAAGAAGAGTGAGTCACCAATCAGAGTCACTTGAGAGAGAAATGAGGTAAGGAAAGCAGGCAATTTTTAAGACAGATGAGGAACTGACATCCTGCAGTATCTTAAGGTGACAGAGCAGTTCATGGAAAGCTGTTCAAAGTGGATCCAAGTTTTCGGGATTTACTCAGAGTTTCTCACTGGCTTCAATGAATTAATTTCAATCTTTGTAACAACAAAATAGCAAAAGTCAGTCACAAGCAGTAGATCCCCTTTTTCAGCCAGTGATACCTTATGTTCACCAGGCATGAAAATGCCAACCTTAAGACTCAAGATTTCTTTAATGGTGTTAAGTGTGGTTTTAGAAGGAGAAGTGCAAAATGAAAAACACAACTGATATAACTTCACCATGTAGTGACCATATTTTTGTGAACAGCAAAAAGAGTGAGCAAGTAACAAATCCAAACAGATGTTTTTAACCTGTTCTTCTGACTGTACCTGTTGTCCATATTGCAGACAGTTTCTCCTTGAACAGTTATACTAGCTTTGGTTATTTTGTGGTGTATGAAAATAAGATCATGTTTTCCAGACCTTCAGGATACACAAGTAACTTGTGATTCAGGTATGCGTTGGAAGGCAAGGTTTAATTTTTTTGTTGTAGTAGTTTGTTATTAAATTTGTTTAATTTTTTAAATTAAAAAATAGCTGTAGAGGTGAACAACAAAATGTTTTCTGGCTTCTTAAGAAGAGTAGGGAAAAAATTGTGTAGAATATTCATGTGATATTTAATGATGTTGTTGTAAAAAATACCACAGACTCCTCACTTTCATCCACACACCAAAGGAAATGTGGCAGCACCTGTGGCTTCTACTTCCTTGCCCTATACACTTTAGCTAAAGGTCAACATTAATGCAACATATATCACTAACTTATGTTAGTGATATCTGTTCCTTTTTCAGTGAACAGAAGAATTAGCTGGTGTCCATTTCTTACTTTCATTCTATAAAGCTGAGATACTTGTTCCAGTTTCTCTTCCATTTTAGCTCTGCAGTTCAGCCTTAGAGTTTTGGCTAGTAACTAAGTCAGATTGTAATGCACACGCACTAATATACAAAATCCTTTTAATGTAATATGCTTATTAAGGTTTTACAAACGTTTGTTGCTAGCTGTAAAAATACAATTTTAGAGCTACTAGTTGTAGAGACAACTGAGAGATAAATTGTTAACCTGCATAGTATATTATGATTCATATTGTAATTTTTACTTGATATAATTAAGTAATTACTAATTAATTAATTACTAATGAACAATTTTTAAACTTTTTTTTTTATTTAATACCCCCTCAGTATTCAGCACCCTCAGCTGGAATATGGGTACAGACTGATTCACAAACCCACCCCTAATCCAGGAGGCATCAGTCAGTGACCTGCTACAACACCTGGACACCCACAAGCCCATGCGGATGGGACTCATCTAAGGGTACTGAGGGAGCTGTTTTACTATAAGATCTATTGGAGATCCTACAGAGTACAAACTGAGGAGAAAAAATGAAGGAATCAAGCTACTACAATCTAATACTAATTGATTGGTAAATAGATATCCTAATTATTTTGTGCAAATCAAATAACTAAATGTTCTCCAACTGTCATAAATAGAAGGAATGGTCTCAAGGCTGAATAGTGAGAGTGAAAGCTTGGTATCTTGTGTCTTGAATCCTTCTATAAGGACAAAGTTACTGGACCAAGTGGTATAGCAGCAGTGCTTGTCTCAAATATCACAGGAGAGAAAAAAATTACAGTGATTCTTTGTTAATGTCTCTTACAGTCACTGAAGATGTTACTAGATGTGTGGAAACTGAAGGAACAGATTTAGTGCTGTATAAGGGTAAACCTAGAAAGCCTGGACTATGTGAAACATGGCTGCATTAGGTATACAAATATCACCACAGTATTCCACATACTTAAATAATGTCACAAAAGACAGATTCTGGAATATGAACACAACTCCAAATGACAGTTGATCAAGTATTTATGTAAAGAATTCTGTAATTTAAAGCATGCAGGACTTTCAGTGCATTTTTCTTGTTATTAAATGTAATTAATTTTCTATTCTGAGGAGCTAGGTTTAATATACTTTCACAGTATGCTGAAAAGCACATACATGTTTATCCCTAACTCCCTAAGGATTATTTATTTATTTATTTATTTTAATGTGAGTTCACAAGCAATTAAGATATTGTCTAAGTAAATAGGAAATCTGATTAACAGATCAAAAAGACCATCTGTGGAGATTGGGTTTAATGCCAAGGGGTAATTCTACTCTCCACAATGCTTATGTAAATCAACTCAATTGAGAAAGCTGAATGAAATTACTTTGAAAGATGATTTTCCTTATTTGTAAATATGTATTTTCAGTAAGTGTGCTGCTGAATATTATTCAAGTCTGTGATTCAGAATATTTCCATGTGCAACTAAATGCTCTTCGAGGCAGAGAATGAGTCAGTCTTCCAAACACAAGGGAGAACAATGTCAGATCCACTATACAAGTAAATTAAATTTTCATACTGAATGATCTTGCAATACGATCTGGGGGTAATATATCTGATAAGTGGATTTTATGGGTTCTGTTTTTGTTTTGGTTTGCTTTGTTTTGTAAGAATGGCATTAAATCTTGGAGTGGATGTACTAAGTTCCACGGGTGTCCAATGTAAGAGTATTGACAGTAGTGACTAGAAGTCCCCAGTCTTGATATAGAAGAAAAACTTAAAGCAACAGTTTGAACAAAATTTTCATATAGAAAGAAATATTAGAAAACCTGATTTCTTCAGTAGTTTCAATGGAACAGCCAATGTGGAAGGCTTACACTGGAATGTGTACTGCAATTCAATGAGATAGGAACAGATAAAAAACATGTTTCAAGTAGTAATATTTCTTAGACTCCTTAGTTTTATTTTAAAGGAAATAACAGTGCCTCAGCTTCCAGAGATTGATGTTACAATATAACAAGAAGTGAGAAACAGTTTCTAATCCTAAGAATTTACAGCCAAAATACAGGACACTAGGAACAACAGCAAGACAGAGGAAGACAAAAGAGGGAATGTGAAAAGGATGAATGGGTAGTGATAGAGCTGATTACCTGCTGTAGTTATCCTACCCACTATTGTACCTACTCACCCATTTTCTTTCTTTATTTCTTTACTTTCTTTTTAAGTGGCAGGGCTAAAACACCACTTTAACTATAAGAAAAAAATATTATCCTCATCTGCTACAGTACATTGTACAATACAGAGCCATCACAACCATAATAAAAATGAGTGTCAATATATTTATAGAGAGAAAGAAATAGATAGTAATCCTTATACATGCTTCTGCTTCACCATCACTAACCACAAAGAATGTTTATGCATAAATGTGAGCTACCAAATTGTTCAGCAGATGTGAACCATTACATTTTTGATGGAAAGGATATTATAAATATTTGTATAACAAAAGTTTTTCACCTATTTTTCACCTATTTTGAAGTCTATGGAAAGCTGGTAAAGGTTTTGAATGGAGAATTGTTTTTGTCTCGTACAAAAATTATCAACATACACGTAGAAGTTTCAAATGTTAAGAGATTTGGCATTGAATCTCCTCTTTGTAACTAATTGGTTTGATTTTTTGAATGAACTATTTTTACTGCTGAGAAGACTGCTAAATTTGATGTCTGTTAACTTTAAGTCAAGTGATACTGAAATTTCCAGTGTGATTTGATGACTTCAGAAGAAAATATGCAACACCTTCTTCTTGGTGTTCAGGCAGATATTCTCAACTGTTGGGGTCTGGGTTTTTTTTCTCTTATTTAGTGCCCTGCAACATAGATCCTACTTGCTGTTGATGACTATAGTAGAACATCTTAAAAATGCCATGAAAGACTACAGCAAACTTCAGTTTGGCAGATTAAAAGCTTATAACCTAACACTGAAATTACCTGTGAATCCAGTAATGTGAAAAGAATCTGTTCCAGTTGTGGAATACCCATTTAACATGATCTCTTTCACATATTTTATGAAAGAAGGAGGCTTTTTTGTTAAGTACCCAATGAATCTTCAATGTCAACTTCATTTATAGGGACAGAAGGAATGAATTGTAGAACTAAGTCTCAAAAATACAAACACATAAAGTAGCAGAAAATAGTTTTAATCCAAAATACAAATAAATAATCTGTAAATAAAGAATATTTCTCACACTTTTTTTTTAGAAAATCACGGTTTCCTGTGTATCTACAGATATATGTACTGTGGAGCCACACACTGAACAATTTATTAGATTAAGGTAGCATTAAATACTTCATAACTATATTTCATATGTTAAAAAGAGTTCTTGCAATTCACTTTGAGGTTATTTTAGGTAATATAGGTCTAAATGGGACTTTTTCATAAGTTCCTTCTCTTTCTTTAGAAAGTCTAAATCACTTCAGAAAAGATATTAGATTTTTATGTTATTGAGGCATTTTCAAATACTAGCCCTGTATTACAGCTGTTGACACGTGTATGTTAATAAGTGGACTAATATTTTTTTTCATATCTCAGCATCCCAAATTCAATCAGGAGTCCTTATGAAAAACTGAAAAAATAATTCTGCTTTCATGAAGCACAGAGTAACCTCCAGCTTCTGGCAGCTCTAGTGGGAGCTGCAGAACACCTATTCATGTATTTTAACATCTAAAATATACATGATTCCTAAAAAAAAAAATTTGCTATGACAAATATCCTTGTATTGGAGATTGCTGCCACCCTTCACTTTAACTACATTTTGTGGTTTGTTTTTTTAATGTATGTCTTTTTCATATGAAAGACTTTAGCAAATTGTACTAGTTCAGAACTAGTAGATTGTTGCATGAATTTGGAGAATTCATGAGAAAGGGATAACACTACAATAGAATACATAAGAACTCAAACAAGAATTAATCTCAGACCCTCAGAATGTAATTTAAAACACCTGAAAAAGAATAATCTGGGCTGCATATACCACTTCAGAATACTTGCATAGCCATTCCCACAAGCTGGCGAATATTTAAATTATATTCTAGTCGCTGAAACTATGACTCACAAAGGATCTTGAGTATGTTTTCTAAAAGCCTGAGTTTGCTATATAATATAGATATGAACTTTCCTTTTCACAGTAATCTGTAGTGTTGACAAGGTATGGACATGTATGTCAAGTAAAATACATCTCTGAGAAAGAATACATAATACAGGATATTGGGTAGTGGTGTTTATAAAAAAATAATTTTACATTTTACATTATAAAAAGTTTCATAGATGCTGCTTCATTTATGTTTAACTTTCTTCTAAATATTTTCTTATCAAGAAGTCATCTGGCATTCAATAAAAGTATGTTTTACTAGTAAACAACATATCTAAATAACTGTGTAGACATGATAATCTTCAAAGTTCAGGGGACACATTCATGATCCTGTGGCAGATGCAAGTTTCTTACAGAAGCAATGACTTTTAATTATCACTGTCTCATGCAACATGGCATTTAGCAGCTGCAAAAATAACACATACTGCCACTTTATGTCTGACCTGTGTTACATCTTGATTGTGTAAATCCACACAACACATCTGATGCAGACATTTATGGGTTTTTATAATTGAAACTGGCTAGTTTGGGTCCTAACTGCAGGAAGTGGTTTTGTTGTTGTTCCCATCCCTCCCACCCCCACTCTGACAATTAATTTTTCATTTCTGTCCCAAACAATCCTAAAAAGCCAAATAAGAACACAAAGATCTGCAGTATATAGATTTTTTAGAAATGTTTTTTCAGTTTTCTCCTTTCCCACCCTCCCTCCCCACTTTCTCCTATATTACAGTTTCTGTTATAACATATGGGATAATTCTGCCAGACTGAACTTACTTCTGTGAAACTTTGGTTACTGCCAAGGCAGGCTATTTTATAAGTCACACAGGCTAAACCATTATACTCCAACACAACATGACTCATTAATTTTTTTTAACAATAGTCTTTATTAAGAGTAGTTTGTTGTTCTCTAATCCTTTAGCCTGCATCTAATCTTCACACAGACACTGACACTGAAATACAGTTCATCCCTAGGGGAAAAAAAGTAAAGACTGATCACATTTACTTCGTAACAGTAACTGTCAACTTACTGAAAATATGGGAATGATTCTTCTGGAGGCACTGCTGAAGCAGAAGAATAATGAAGAGGTGACTGGGTATAATGAACAAGGCTTCATCAAGTGCAAATCATGCCTGACAACCCTGGTGGCCTTCTATGAAAAGCTCACAACATCAATAGACAAGGGAAGAGCAACGATATCATTTACCTGGACCTGAGCAAAGGCTTTGACACAGTCCTGCACAACATCCTGGTCTCCAAGCTGGTAAAACATGGGTTTGATGGAGGGACCACTTGGTGGATTAAGAACTGGCTTGTTGGCCACACCCAAAGAGTGGCTGTCAATGGGTCCATGGCCAGGTGGAGAGGCCAGTGACAAGTGGAGTCCCACAAGGATCAGTGCTGGCACCGGTCCAGTTTAACATGTTTGTTGGCAACACTGACAATGGCATTGAGTGCACCCTCAGCAAGTTTGCTGATGACCCCAAGCTGTGTGGTGCTGCTGACACACTGGAGGGAAGGGATGCCATCCAGAGGGATCTTGACAGGCTGGAGATGTGGGCCCATGCCAACCTCATGAAGTTCAACAAGACCAAGTGCAAGGTCCTGCATCTGGGTCAAGGCAATCCCAAGCACCAATATAGGCTGATCTGTGAGTGGCTTGAGAGCAGCCCTGAGGAAAAGCACTTGGGAGTACTGGTGGATGAGAAATTCAACATGAGACATCACTGTACACTTACAGCCCAGAAAGCCAATTGTATCCTGGGCTGCATCAAGAGAAGCATGGCCAGCAGGTCGAGAGAGGTGATTCTCCCCCTCTGCTCTGCTCTTGTGAGACCCCACCTGGATTACTGAATCCAGTTCTGGAGCCCCTGTTACAGGAAGGACATGGATGTGCTGGAGTGTGTCCAAAGAAGGGCCAGAGGGCTGGAGCACATCTCCTGTGAAGACAGACTGAGAGAGTTGGGGTTATTCAGTCTGGACAGGGGAAGGCTCTGAGGAGACCTTATTGTAGCCTTCCAGTATCTGATGGGGCATACAAGAAAGCTAGGGAGGGACTTCTTAGGATATGGGGTAGTGATAGGAATGGATACAAACTAGAGGAGGGAAGATTTAGACTGGAAGTTAGGAGGGAGATCTTCACCATAAGGGTGGTGAGACACTGGAACAGGTTGTCCAGAGAGGAGGTGGAAGCCCCATCCCTGGAAGTTTTTAAGGCCAGGCTGGACAGGGCTCTGAGCAACCTCAGCTTGTGGGAGGTGTCCCTGCCCATGGCAGGGGGGTTGGAACTAGATGAGGCAGTTTTAGAACCCTTCCAACAAGGAAAATTCTTTAACTCTATGCTAATTATATTTATGTGAAACTGGTGACTGCCAAGGCAGGATATTTTATAAGTCACACAGGCTAAACTGTTATACTCCAGCACAATGTGTCTCAAGAAATTTTTTTTAACAATAGTCTTTATTAAGAGTAGTTTGTTGTTTTCTGATCTTTTAGCCTACATCTAGTCTTTACACAGACACTAAAATACAAAGTTTATCCCTAGGGGAAAAAAACCTTTACATCCAGGATACCACGTTTAGACTAAAAAAGAAAATTACAAGAGTTTTTTCATAATTCTATTCATTTTCTTCCAGTCATTAAAATTCAATCTTCTTCTATTCATTAAAATTACATCTTTAATACATGCCCTTGATATTCACATCTTCTAATATTATTCACAACACCCACTCAATTACCCATACTTAGCAAATCTAAATGAAATCAATATCTATTAAATGGAATCATGCTCTTCCTGCACTTTATTTCTCAGCCTCAAACAAATTATTTTTATTCCTCCCATAAAAGTAACATTACTATGCACTTTCAGTACCTTTATTAACAGTATTTCTGAACCTACAGAAATTTCTTCCTACATGTGCGTTCTAAATATGTTCTTGGTAAGCTCAAGTTAGTCAAGTTGTCACCTAAACCCACTTCTTCATGCTTAAGCAGATAGTCAATGTCCCATAGACCAAAGATGGTAAGCTATCTATAGACCCAGTATACCCTGTTTCTAGCCTCTTTGCTAAGAAATTTACTTTTTGTGGCTGAAAATTTGTACACTTCATAAGAATCATTATGAAATAGACTCATCTATGTTCACTGCTGTGTAACTAGGCCAGATGAATTCAAAAGGAAGAAAGTGAAGCAATTGATGCCCTTATCCTGCATAACACAGCAGGACCTCTACCAGCATGTGCTGTTTTCTGCTGAGCTGCATGCCACCTACTCTAGCCAACCTGCATCAGCAAGATGGCTTTGTTGCCAGAGAAATGTCTGCAACGACTTACCTTGCTTTTCCTCACCACATAATCCAAGTAGACACATCTGTTAAGAGCAGGATTTCCCCCAGTAAGTCCTATCATTAATCTTCTACTTCATTTATCTGGCTATAATTCTCATTTACCAGTGTGACCTTTTTGAATGACTGTCTGAAATGGAAATATCCATAAAGATTATTTTCCTCTATCCCTTATAGTCACCAGCAACTCTTAATTAACACATTTTTTTTAATTCCTACAAAGTGAAAAACAGAAACAGACATTTTCAAAGGATACAATGATCGCATGGAAACAGCTGTTCACCAATGAGCTCTCAAAGGATTCTTCTGGGGAAAGGGAAAAAATATTTGCATATGTTTGAAAAGAAGGCAAACACTTGTATTCAGTTCTGTTATGTTTCCACTGTCATGCAGGCAGTCATTGAATTTATCTATGCTGGTTTTTTGTTTTGTTTTTTTTTATTTATTTCTTATGACTATAATGCATAAAAACAATGTGTGAAAGACACCAGTTCCACAGAAGGCTCAACCTTACTTGGCCTTGGCTAAATGACGAGGCTGATTTGGGGTTTTTCTGGGGAAAGTTTTATCTGTATCTCAAGCCCCAGCTTTTTGTGTTTCATCCTGTGACACTGCCTCTCATCCTCTCATCACACACTGCCATGAAGAGCCTGTCTGTTTCTTCTCCATGCCTGACTATCAGTTATGGAGATGCTGTTGTGTGCTCAAAACCATTCTCTTTTTATGGCTGAATCAGCCCCAACACCACAGGTACTTCTTGCAGGGCAAGGGCTTCAGCCCCACCTTCTCAGTAGGGCTCTGCTAAACATGGTCACATTTATTGCAATCTTTCTTCTTTTAGATGTCTCAAGCTGGAGGTTTGTGGTTTGCTCAAATGGAATTGAGCCTGGTGAGGGATGATGTCAATGACTACAGGAAGACGTTCTGGAAGTACAAAGGTAACAAAAAGTAAATGTGGGCCTACTGCTGGAAAAGATGAGGAACCCAATTACACTGAACATAGACTAAAATGAGTTGCAGAATATCATCTTTGTCTTATTCTCTATCAGAACAGGCCTCCAGAAATCACAGGTCTCAGAGAACAGGGGTTATGTCAGGAGCAAGGAAGATGTGCTCTTGTTAGAAGAGGATCAAGTGAGAGAACACTTATGCAGAGTTAGATATATACTAGCCCATGGTCACTGTTGGGATGCACCCAAAAGTTCTGAGGGAACTGGCTCATGTTATCATGAGGATACTCTCAACTACCTTTGGTCAATCATGGTGACAAGAGAAAGTGTCACTTGAATCTTCAAAAAGGGTGAGAAAAAGTACCCAGGGAACTGCAGGACTCACGTTGGTGTCTAGAAAAGTAAGGGAGCAACTAATCCTGGAAACCATTTCCCAGGCACATGAAGGACAAGAAAATCATCAGCAGTAGACAGAATGAATTCACCATAGGGGATTAATGCCTGACCAACCTGATAAACTCCTATCATGAAACTGCTCCCAGATAAGGGAGAAGCAGTGGATATTGTCTACCTAGATTTCAGTATGACCTTTGACACTATCTCCTATAGTATTCTTATACAGAAGATCATAAAATATGGGCTGGATGAGCAGACAATGAGGTGGACTGAGAACAAGCCTCATGGGCTGGTGATTCACTGGGTGGTGATCAGTGGTGCAAAGTCTAGTTGGAGGTAAGTAATCAGCAGTGTATCCCAGGTGTGAGTTTTCATTCAGTGTAATTTTCTTTCCCTCAGATGTGAAGATGACAAATGTAATATTGGGGCATAGACCCACACTGACTGAAAATGTTGGGTGGTGGTTCTAGCCCAGGTGGAGCCAGCAAACTGGCCTAAAATCGCTAACAACCGTTAACAACTGAGGGCCAGCCAACAATAGCCTTTTTGATGGGGCAAGAGGACATTCCTAAGAGACAAAATTACTAGAGCCTGAATGAACCTTGAGAGCAATATGAAACTCAGTGACCAAGACACCCAGCCTCAGGGGATAACGAAGGAAGTACCCTCTTCTACTTTAGAACTTGCAAAATAAAGAAAGAATTATGGTAGAACTCCCAAAGAATCTGTGACAGATTATGTGTGGAAGTTGTCTTTGTCTAGAAGTGATCAGATCATGTCGACTGAAAAAGAGGCAGACAGCTACTGAGGACCTGGAGTGTTTTTGACAATGAGTGATAATAGGGCCCGTTGTGCCCTCACCCAGAATGTCACATATTGGTCAGGGGGATTGAACACATTAGAGAGAGGTGACCCTCTTGCCATGAGATGGGAAATCGACCAGCTAATAGAAAATGCACAAGGCAGCTTTTCTCCAAATGATGAATGAAAGGAAGTTTTATCCACATCATAATTCTCCTATGCTATTACTAGTGGATCCTGAAAAACTGGCCCCTTTAGTAAGGGGACTTCCTGACTTGTTAAAGACATTTGGAATTCAACTACAAAGAAGAATCTAGAGTAACAACTCTCAAGGTAGGTTGCTGGCAGCACTAGAAGGGGCATTGTCCACTGATTGCCAGTCCCCTGAACGAAAAGCATGAATGGTGTGAAGGGTCCAAATGCTCCCAGCAATATGTCATCCCCTCCTCCCACCCCAGTCATTGTTTGTCTTTGTGCTAACATCATTTGTTGGTTTCTTCAGCATCCACGTCCATCAATTTAAACTGAAGCTGCATAGGAGGGAGAAGGCTGTACTCTATTACTGTATGAACTATCCCATGGTCTCCCACCAAACTGAAAAACTATAAGAAAAGTATTCTAGGTGTAATTGCAAGAAAAAGGGCAGCATAAAAGATTGCTCCACAGTGAAAATCACTGTTTTCTAAAGATATCTATACCTATACCTCTATAAAGCAATGTTATGTTTTTGCACATGTCCTTGTTACTTTTCCTGACTAGTGATACTGTGTTGACTTCTCAGGATTCCTGTAGGAACAGTGGGAGATGGGAATTAAATTGTATTGGAATTTTACAGGAACACCTTTCTGCAAGAAGAACAGAAGGAGGGATGTGTTATAACACATCCTGTCTTGAGCACCTCCGGGGGATGTACCTCAAAGTCTCAGGTGGATGCTTGTAATCAGTTTTGCTCTGGGCTGGGAATTTACAAATGCCCAAGGATATTCCTCTTATAGTTTTGTTGTTGTTTTGGGGTTTTTTTCTTAGGTTTCATTGTTGTTGTTGGTTGGTTTGGTCTTGTTTTTTTTTTGTTGTTGTTGTTTGGTTTTTTGGGTTGGTTTTGGGTTTTTCAGTCTGATTTTTTTAGGCCTGCTTTGTTTAAAGGTTGTTTTCCCAGTTTGTTCCTCTTTGTCACTTTGTGATTGTTTTGTTGTTTTCTGAATAGTCCTTAAGGCTGTGGATCTGAATTTTAAGTTACATCAACCAATAGGGTGGATTGTAATACCAGGGATCCATATTCGGTCCAGTCCTGTTTAATACCTTTGTTAATGATCTGGATGATGGGGCAGGGTATTGCAAGTTTGAAGATGATGTGGTTAGTGAAGGAGTGGTTGATTCACTAGAGGTTTGTATTGCCATCCCAAGGGACCTTGGCAGACCCTAGTGAAATGGTCTGTCAGAAAACTCATGGTGCTCAACAAGGGCAAGTGTAAAATCCTGCAGTAGGGAAGGAACAACCCCATGCACCAATAAGCATGAGGAGCACCCAACTGGGAATTATTTTGGCAGAAAAGGTCTAGGGGTCTTGTTGGACACAACATTGAATATGAGTCAACAATTTACCCCTTCATCAAAGAATGTTCAAATAGATCATTAAATGATTGAGACTGTAGAAGTCTTAAGATCATAGAGTACAACCAGAAACCTAGCATTGCTAAGTCTCATTAAACCATGTCCCTAAGTGCCACATTTACACATCTTTTTGAACACCCCCAGGGATGGTGAATCCACCACTTCCTTGGACAGCCTGTTCCAGCATGAGCAACCCTCTCACTGAATAATTGTTTCCTAATATCCAATCTAAACCTCTTCTGGTGTAACTTGAGGCCATTTCCTCCCATCCTATCACTTGATACTTGGGAAAAGAAGTTTCAGAGCATGATAAGGTTTCCCCTCAGACTTCTTTTCTCCAGTCTAAATAGCCCCAGTTCCCTCAGCCTCTCCTCATTAGACTTGTGCTCCAGATCCTCCACCATTTTCATTATCCTTCTCTGGACAACAAAATGTCTTTCTTGTAGTGAAGGGCCCAGAACTGAACACAGTATTCAAGCTGCAGCTTCACCAGTTCTGACTATAGGGGGATAATAATTTCACTAATTCTGCTGGCCACACTGTTCCTGATACAAGGTAGGATTCTATTGGTCTTCTTGGCCCCATGAATTCAGTCAGTTGTTGACTAACACACTCAGGTCTTTTTCTGCTGGGAATCTTTCCAGACACTCTTCCCCAAGCCTGAAGTGTTTCATGGGGTTGTAGTGACAACCCCCTTCTGAATGTAAGACCTGGCACTGATCCTTGTTGAACTTCATACATCTGGCCATGGCCTATTGATCCAGCCTGTCCAGATTGCACTGAAGAACTTTCCTACCCTCAAGCAAGATTAACACTCCTACTCAGCTTGGTGCCACCTGCAAATTTACTGAAGATATTTTTGATCCCTTCTTCCAAATCATAAATAATGATACTTAAACAGAATTAGCCCAAATACTAAGCCCTGGGGAACATAACTTGTGACTGTACACCAACTGGAATTATCTCTGGTCATCCATGCCGTTTTTCACACAGCAAAGAGTTTGGCCCTCCTGGCCATCATGGACCAGGGAGATGATCCTGCAGCTATATTCAGCCTTACTCAGCCTTAGAGAGGCTGCACCTTGAGTACTGTGTGCAGTTTTGGGCACTGCAGTATAAGAAGGACATCAAGGTGCTGGAGAGGATGCAGACATGGGCAACTAGGCTGATTAGGGGTCTGGAAAACAGGTCTTGGGAGAGCCTGAGGGAACTGAGGCTGTTCACCTGGAAAAGAGGAGGTTAAGGGGAGACCTCATTTCTCTCTAAAACTACCTGAAAGGGGGTTGTGGTGAGACAGATGTTGGCCTTTTCTCCCTGGTGACCAGTGATAAGACAAGAAGAAATAGGGTCAAGCTCTGCCAGGGGAGGTACATGTTGGATATTTGAAAAAATTTCTTCAGAGAAAGAGTGGCTAAAGATTGGAACAGGCTGCCCAGGAAGGTGGTGGAGGCACCATCCCTGGAAGTGTTCAGAAGATGGGCAGATGAGGGGTTCCGTGGATGGTTTAGTGATAAGGGGTTGTATGGTAAACATCTGGACTTGATGATCTTAGAGGTCTTTCCAACCTTGATGATTCTGTGATTCTATGATCCCAGTACATCTGATTACAATTATTTATATATTTCCATTTTGCTTCAGTAATCCTTGTTAAAAGAGATTACCTGTAAAGTATTTACTATACTATGCTTCAATTTTCCTTTCTTTCTGAAATACAAAATTTTATCTGCCTTGTTTATGGTGCTTATGCCTTAATGTTTTCTATATTGATTTCATTTTTTAGCATGTCTTTGTGCATGTGATACAATGGAGAAACATAAAGCACAATAAATATATTTAAAGCATATTAAATATATAGATATATTAAATATATTAATCATTAATTAATATTATTAACTATTAATTATTAATTAATAACTAATAATATAAACAATAATATGAATATATTAAGTTAGTTGTGGCTGCAGGGTTTGATAAACAGTTTGGAAATGTAAAATGACAAGATTATATTATAAAAGTCCTACTTAGGAACTGCTATGTGTCTGACGGATCCTGAAAACTAAGGCACATGGAAAATAAGGAAGTGATTTGATAAAGTCAGCATATCCTGACAAACCTGGTCACCTTCTATGATGTTATTATATATGTATTAGAATTGTCCTTTAGATTTAATGCCAAGGGACTTTCTAGTTTCAATCTGTTAAATTCTAGTAGAAGTATATAAAAAAATTAAATCTTAAATTTAAATAAAACCCAAACAAACAATAAAGATGTAATTTCAAGATTTTGCTTTTAATATGGTTTAGAAATATCTATTTCTGTTACTCTGTTATGTGTTTTTAAAAAGAATTCTAAAATTATGTCTCTAACTAGAATCCTGAAAATTCACTTGAGTAGACCAATACAGAGCCTTATGTTTACTTTCACAAAAGCTGCTGAAAACTCTTTTGAATTTCAAACCTCTTTTCTTTAATTCTTATTTATTGCACAGAAACAGTTCTATGAAGAAAAGATACTTTAGAATCTATATTCCTCTTCTTTCTTTTTCTGTATTAGAGCAATATGCAAAAATTTAGTGGACTGAAGATTAAATGTTTGTTTGACATAAATTCTGGTTGGTCTTGCAGTTTTCACCAGCTCATTTTTGTGATATTTACTTATTTGTTCATATTTGTGATATTAGGCTGCCTAAAACACATCACCATCAAAAAACCACAAACACAACTTTTTTCTATTTGGGTAAATAACTGTAGCATCAGAACTAATAAAACTGCTTAGAAGAACATAGCACTAGTTTTCTAAGTTATTTCCCCCCCCCCCCCCTTTTTTTTTCTTTTCTTCTTTTTTTTTGCTTTCCCACAGCAATGCGTCTGCAACTGCAATACCCTATTAGAACAGAAGATCTAATTGAAAAACTACAGACCTTTTTTTTTTTTTTTTGATTATATGGAGGATTTTTTTCTCCCCCCTCGTTCTGGGACAGTTAAAATGAAAATACAGAAATAACACAACACAGTAAAGATGTGTGCCTCTTTCATGGTTAAATTTTGTGGCTCTTACAAAGTTACCAATAATTGCCCCTTACTCTCTTACAAAGTAAACTAAATTACCTGTTGTATTTGTTGATGTTATTTTAATTATTTTTATTTGTGCTAATTCTGATACTCATCCCTTAACTGTTACATTGCCATTTGTTCTCCCAAGACAATTTCAATAAATAAAAATTTGCTAGTTATTATTCAAAAGAAAAAATATTTCTGGAACAAAGAATCTGTAGGGTATTAATTAGCTGCTACTTAAAGGACAATTGCTTATTTAACCAAAGAAAAGGAGAGCACGTTATGACAAAACTATTTTAGCTGTAATTCTCCAAAGAGACAGAAATGGACATGTTGCTGACCTTGCTTATACTGAAATTGGTGGGAGTGCTAGACTTGATGGTCTTGTATGAATTCAGCCTATAAAAGCTAGTTCATTCAGTTCACTAAACCATAATGGACTTCCAAGCTGACAATTCTCTTACTTAATCGGAGTTGCTCAGTAAAGCTCTTTCAGTATCCGTAGCCTACTACGGCTTTTTTACTAAGCTTAATTTTTTATAGACAGTAAACTCCAGTATGCAAATACCCAGGCAAGTGCCTAAGAAATTTCTGTAACCCTTTGTAGTAGTTTCAATAGTTAATTTATCTTACCAGAGTGGCTTCAAATCAGATTCAGACCATTCACACTAACATCTCTATTATAGAGATAATGTATTTTATTTGCTTTTAAGAAGTTTTATCCATACAGGTTCTTCCATTACTTTGTAATAGGCTTGTGGCAAAGCAGAAGTGTTCATTATTCTCGTGAGCAAAGAATCAACAACTTCTGAGCAATCCTAGAAGGGTGCAACTTAGCTTTAAACTGAAAGCCTTTACCATGAAAACAATGATGGAAGTAATCAAAATAAACAGTTCTTATGTTAACTGGCATACAGAGTATAAGTATGTCAATGAGAAATTACAAACAAATACAGAAAAAAAAAAGAAGGAATAAATTGAACTACTAGTTAGGATTTCAGTCATACAGTTACAGGTCTCAAAGGGTGTGAAATATTCCCGCAATACATGTCAGCTATTTGGCTGGTGAACAGTGACAGAGGTGTTACTGTCCATTTCCTGCCCACAAGGCCCAGAGGGAATATCATATCTGCGTTCTGGGCTGCACTGAACTGGAGTTCTCTCTCAAGTAAAGAAGCAAGGCTCTTTGCTTTCCTTTCCCATTTATTCATGAGTTATGTGGAACTGCTAAGCAGAAAACCTAAAGGTCATACCTTTACATTCATGTCCCTGAGAAGCAAGAATAAAAGAGTCTCTGTCACTCAAGAATCTCTTCTTTCTCTCTAAAACACATCTTCCTATAAGGCATCTGTGAGATTCCACTTAGTGGAATTTTCTTAGCCTCAAAAGACAATTTTAAAGTGGATAAAGTTGGCTGCAGCGGAGCCAAGGAGATAACCAAGGAGAGATTCTCTCGAAGGAGGAGGAAAGGACTAATAAGGTGGGTAGGGACCCCCTCCAGCTAAGCCTGTCATCACTGGCCCTCTCGATGTGGCAGTCAGGTCCCTTGGAGGGTGCTTCAGTGGCCCTGATGGTGGGGAGGACACCTTGACTGATAAGATGGGTAGAGGTTCCCTCAGATGGGCCAGTTATCAATGACCTTTTGAATAGGAGACCTGGCCTCCTGCTGATAATAAGCGACTGACTGACAGTTTTCCTCCTGTGGAGGAAAGCTGAAAAAGTGGGTTTACCCTCTCCATGGGAAACAAAGGAGCAGTGCTGGAACAACGGGAATTTGGGGGCATATGTGCAAGACTGAGGTCCCATTTTGTCATGATCACTCACTGACTCATCATTCTGTCCAGAATTGGAATGACATACCTTCACAGGATTATATCATTTTTCTTATTTCACTAGTCAAATAAAACTTTATGCTTACACCCAATCCTTGGTGGTTGGACTTCATTCTCACAGATCCAAAAATTTTAAGTTACTTTGAACTGTAACAGTATCATTTTTCTCTTTTATTAGTACCACTATTATGTGTGTTTGCCAAGAATTTTCATGGCTTTTTCTTTTGCATAAAGCATTGAAGTACCTAATCTATGCTTTACAGAGCAGCATATTAAAGTTGCTGATCTAATAGCTGAGAAGTCCCACAATTAACACTGTAACACTGTAACACCACCTTGCTCTGCTACACAGAGCAAAAATGATTTTCCTCACAGGATCATCACTGTTGGACTGGTGCAGGTATGGAATCAGATTATATTGTGAGGTACCGCAAAACTGTGTAGGTATAGGCTTGTTGCAAGCATAGCATATAGATGCTTACCTTATGAAGTAACGTTGCACAGGACTGCTGCTGTCTTGGTCAGGTTCTGAACAGAAAACAAGCGATGGATGAAGGAAAAAATACTTAAAAAATATTTAAAGAAAAAACAATACAGGCTTGGTACTGGAATAAGTTGAGCTGATATCTTAATTGTGCTTAGCCTGTGCAAGGTTGGCACTTGTGCATAGCAGTAAGTTTCAGTGTAATGTAGAAGAAAATACTACCTTTTTTGTTGCCTGTTCCCAGTATAATACAAAAGAGTCTGGTAAGGCAAACTTTCTGCAAGAACTTATTAGTTGAAAAGTTATCCTGACCTGTAATATATAGTTTGCTTATTGCTCTCTACAGCTATCTGAAAGGTAGTTATAGTGATGTGGGTGTCAGTCTGTTTTCTCAGGCAGGTAGGGTAGATCTATATCAGATATCATAGAATCACGGAATCATAGAATCACTTAGGTTGGAAGGGACTTTATATATCATCTATTCCAACATCCCTGGCAAGGGCAGGCATTTCTCTTATCTTGGCAAGGTTGCTCAAGGCCAGCCTGGCCTTGAACACCTCCAGGGAGAGGTCATCCACAACTTCTCTGGGCAATCTGTTCCAGAGTCTTGCCATCCTCATGCTAAAGAATTTTTTCCTAAAATCCAGTCTAAACCTATTCTTCAGTTTAAAATTAGAGTTTCCTGTTCCTGGAAACTCTTATGGAAATTCTCTCTTCAGCCTTCCCGTAGGTTCCCTTCAGGTACTGGAAGGCAACTATAACATCCTGCCAGACTCTTCTCTTCTTCAGACTGAACAAAGCTAGCTCCCTCAACCTCTCCTTGTAGCAGAGTTTCTTTAGCCCCTGGATCATCCTCTGAACTCCTTCCAACAGATCTGGTTTTCTTATGGTGGGGATACCAGAAGTGGACACAATACTCAAGGTGGGGTCCCACAAGTACAGAGTAGAGTGGGGGATCAGCTGTCTTCTTGGATCCTAGGATATGGTTGGTCTTCTCATCAACACTATCAAGTCCTTCTCTTCAGGGCTACTCTCAGCTCACTCAGTAGCTGTCTTATAATTGTTCCTGGTATTGGTCTGACGCAGATGCAAGACATGTACCCATGTTGACTCTCACTGGTCACCGTGTTTTTCATGTGCCATAGTACAGATGCCAGGAGGATCTGCTCCATGATTTTACCTGGCTCAGAGGTGGGACTGAATGGTCTCTAGTTCCCTGGGTTTTCTTTGCTCCTTTTAAAAAGTTTTGGCTTATGTTTCCCTTTTTCCATCTGTGGAAACTTCTCCAGACTGACACAACTTTTTAGACATGATGGCTAGTGGTCTAGCAACTTCAGTCTCCAGTTCCTTCAGGGCCAGTACATGTATATCATCAGGTCCCATGGACTTCTGTACTTTCAGGTTCTCTAGGTGTTCACAGACCTGATCATAATTTACTCCAGGTGGTTCTTCACTCTCCCAGACCCAGCCATTGTCCTCTGTGACCTGGGTGTGTGGCTCAAGTGATTACTATTGAAGACTGAAGCAAAGGAATAATTTCTTGGGTCACCTGCATCCTTCCAGTGTGACCTCACATTCTCTCTTATTTTTCTTATTCTTAGCAGGCCTAGTTTTATCCCTTTCCCTCTTCAAGTTTAGTTCAAAGCTCTATCTATAAGTCCTGGTAATTTCTGCCTCATAGCAGATGTATCCTATGTGCTGCCAACAGGCCTGGTGACTTACAGAGCAACCTATGACCAAATAACCAAAAACCCTTCTAATGGCATCAGCCCTGGAGCCATGAATTGACCTGTTGGCTCTTTCTGTTGATTCCTTGTTTTTCACCACCATTGGAGGGATGCAGGAGAATAAAGCTTGTGCTCTTGATCCAGCCAGTTGCCTCAAGGTCCTGAAATCTCCCTTTATCCATTTTGGTCTTCTTGTCACCTTATCACTGCTCACCCAAAAGACAAAGAGGGTAATAATCTGAAGTCCTCACTAAGGTGGAAAGTTTACCTATAACATCCTTTATCCAGGACACAGGGAGATAGCAGACTTCCCTATGAAGTGGGTCTGGTCTTCATATTGGGTCCCCTGCATCCCTCCAGAGGGAGTCTCCTACGGTGACCTGTCTATTCTTCTTTGCAGAGTTAGTTTTGATAGCTTGCCTAGGAGGAGTTGGTCTTTTTGGAACTTCTGGTCTTTGAGACCAATCTTCCTCATTAGCTGCTGGTTCCATCTGCAGGGCCCCATACCTGTTCTTCAAGGGATCTGATGGTGGTGTGTTTCTTCAGGGAACACGCCTTCTCCATTTTTTCCATCGGACAGAGACCTGTTCCTATTGACCCTTCTCCTTCTGTAGATTGGTGTGGGAAGGCTGTGAGGCTTGCTGAGAGGATATGGAACCCTTTACTCCAATAATAAGGCTTACTTCCCACGACATTTTTGTGGAGAGCAGGTTGTGGAGCCAGTCATCTAATCCCCTCTTGATCTCTTTGATACTCCTTAATGTGCTCACCTCATCTGGGAACTACATCACTTCTTCTTACAGGTCTGCCACCCAGTAGAACAGGTCATTAACCTCCTCACACTGGACACAGGCAGAATCAGTTACCCCCTTTTACCAGTGAAAGTCTTTGCATTCCCAACAGCCTGTCACCTGGAAAGCTGTCTTCTTCCATGGGAATTTCTTTCTTAAAAGAATTGCCAGGCACTGAAAAAGGCTTCCCAGGAAAGTGTTTGAGTTACCACCCCTGGTGATATTTTAAAAATGCAGATGTGGTGTTTAAGTATATAGTTTAGTAGGACTTAACAGCAGTATGTTTCTAGTTGAACTGTATGATCTGAAGAGTCTTCTCCAGCCTAAATGATTCTATGATTCTAACAAGGCATAGTTAAGCAGTTATCAAATGTATTACATTTTAGTCAAAAAGTCCTATAAAGTAATTAACCCAAATCTACTCCATTGCACCCTCATTTCTGTTCTGAGTCTTGTGAAGGAAGAGAGATGCAGTGACGGTCACTGAGCCATACTCTTCCTGGCATTTTATGTTTGACTGTGTGAAGTCCAAACAGAAGGATTCCCCATGAAATAGATTTTAACGTATTCAAATAGGAGAAACTGCACAAATATATGTCTGTTCATAGTCTGCATCTGCCATACGTGATAGTCACTCCTGAGACACTTCAATACAAAATCTTAGATTGGTCAGCACCCTTCAGGTCATATAAAGCTAAAAGTTAATGGAACTACACCTTCACATGACAGAAAATTCAAGTTTATTTATATTATTAAAATGTAAATCTACAGCTTTCAGAATGCACGAAGTCACCATATCTAGTCATTAGTAACAATGCTGATGATCTATGGCAGAAAATCACATTTTGAATGCAGGAATGGTGTTGTCAGTTCTGGATGCAGAGAAAATAATTTCTTGCTTATGGAAGCTGT
The DNA here is from genome assembly GCA_023637945.1 of Phaethornis superciliosus. Taxonomy (NCBI): domain Eukaryota; kingdom Metazoa; phylum Chordata; class Aves; order Apodiformes; family Trochilidae; genus Phaethornis; species Phaethornis superciliosus. The sequence goes on along the minus strand of JAJQWJ010000004.1, from coordinate 30,067,164 downwards.
TGTAAGAGGAGAATTACTTTCTGTGCCAGAAAGCTTTTCCTGATTTTTGCAGTATGCATAAAAATAGATCTGTTTCATAATTGGCATTTACCTTCCCATTTCATCAGTCCCATTAGCAAACTTATTGTTGACTCCTGTCACAGTTCAGAACGTTGCTTTACAACATAAAGATAGCAAATACACCGACATTCCTGATCTTATGAATAGCTAGTGATTCCAAAATGACATAGGGAACCAGTTTAACTGCAGATTTTATGAAGGTCACCAGTCATCAGCACTCAACAATCTATGCCCCCATTAGTAATAAAAATAAAGAAATAGATCACTGTAAAAAATAATTGTATTGGGTTTATGTGGTAAAGTTTTGGTAGTGGGAGTACTACAGAGGTAGCTTTTATGAGAAGATTCTAGAAGCTTCCTCTGTGTCTGACAGACCCAATATTAGCCAACTACAAGGCAGATCCAATACCAAGTCCATCAGGTGGTAGCACCTCTGTGATAACATGTTTAAGAAGGGTAAAGTTACTGCTCAACAGGAATTGCAGACAGAAAGAGGAATGAGAATCTGTGGGAGAAACAACCCTGCAGACACCAAGAAGGAAGGAAAGGAAATACTTCAGGTGCCAGAGCAGATTCCACTGCAGCCTGTGGTGCATAACATGGTGAGGCATGATGTCCCTTGTAGCCTGCCGGGGTTAATGGTGTAGACAATATCCACTTGGAGCCCATGGAGGAGGCCACACTGGAGTGGATGCTTCCAAATGAAGCTGTGACCCCATGGGAAGCCTGTGCTGGACCTAGCTCCTGGAAGAACCTGTGGACCTATGGAGAGAGAGGAAAACCACACTGGAGCAGGCTTGCTGGCATAAATCTTAAACCTGCTGGAGCAATCTGTTCCCAAGAGAATTTGCCCTGTGGAACAACCCCATGCTGGAGCATTTCATGAAGAATTGCAGCCTGTGGGAAAGACCCATGTTGGACGCTGCCTCTTGTGGGAGGAACTGACCCCATGCTGGAGAAGGGAAACAGTGTAAAGAGGAAGGAGAAGAGAAATGGTGACAAACTGACCATAACCCCCACTACCTGGACTCCTGCACTGTTGACAGGGAGGATGTAGAGAAACCGTAAGTAAAACAGAAAACTTCAGCAATTAGTCCTACATCTGAAGGTACATCAGCTAAGTCAGAACAGAAATTACTAACATTTTAACTGCCATTAGTGCTTGTGAACATTTCTCTATACCTATTTGCAGACCATCTGTGCTGTATGATACTGGAGGTCAGGAAAAAAAAAAAAAAGACAACTTTTAACCATTTTTATAAACAACTACTATTTTAATACCAATCCTTTTAAAAATATATGAGGAAATAAAACTTGTATTTCTCCACTTGTGTGGGTTTTGTAACTGCAACAACCATGTGGTTTGGTTATAGCTCTGACATCTATTCCCAGAAATTAATTTGGCTGGGGAGAAGGATTGATTCTTCTATATCCAGACCACACTGAAAAATAGGAAATATAGCTGAGCCTTTACTGTATATACTGTAGAGAAGGACATTTTCAGTTTATATTAATTGTATAACTTTCTTAAGATAGAATGGAGAGCTGTTCTACCTAAGCATAAGAGCAGTGGGAAACAGCAACCTTTCTTACAATTACTTGAGTTGGCTAGTGAATGTAACTAAGTACTTTGCTACAAGTACTAGTTCTTTGTAACCCAGATGAATTCTGCAATGAGAAAGAGAGGAAGGGGGAAAAAAATTAATGAGGGAGGAGGGGATGACAGGGCATCACATGGAAGGGCAGGGGAGAATTTTGGCAGATAAACAGGAATATATGGAATCCTTGGAAAGACTTACACCCAAGATAATGTTATTGTTTGTTGTAGAGAAAAGTACCTTTTTCTACATTCTTATTAATTCTTCAGCCATACTCCTTCTGTTACTTTAAGTCATTTTTCATCCTTCCCAAGAAGAAATGTGGAAAAATATCTTTAAAATTTGTCTTCATGCACCTTTATATTTTCTGTTTAGTAATCAGTGGGGACTAGGTTATGAACTTTGTCTAAATCCATTCTTATTCCTTCATATTTCTGTCTGCTTATTGCTCAGTCAGAGAAAAAACTAATGCCAGTATTTTAATTTCCTTCCTATTGATGAGAAATTGAACCTTTTTTGTTCTAAACATACTATGAATTTCAAAAGGAGAAACACACCATATACAAAAATTTTGATAGCTCAATTTCCTGCTGAACAAAGGGAAGGGGAAGAATAAATAAAGGTCTGGGATGAGAATCTCTATGTAGAGCAAAGTGTGAGACAGGAGACTTACTTTGAGTAACACCAGGATAGTGGTCAGGAAATGAGATGATCCACTCTTTACAATAGTAGAAATGGGTGACATGTAAGACAACAGAAACTTAGACCCATTGTAATGTGAGGTATTAGTTTTCAGAGTTCACATGTTGTTTCAGCAGATATTCTACATCTCTTCAGAGACCATAACAAAAAGACAAGGGCTAATGATATTAATCATTAAATTCTAATGACGCTTGTTTGGGATGCTAAAATAAAAGATATGAAGGTGATAAAACTCTCAAATTGGAAAGACAAAAGCCCAATTTGAATAAAAACCTGGGACTTGAAAAGCTTCACTAGCTTTTCAGCTAAAAAGTACATGTCAACTTTTCCACACTTCCAATATATTTCATGATCCCAAAACATATCAGGAATTTATGAAAAATCCATATGGATCGTTTTTCTCTTATCATGTCACAGAAGTAGTAACCGTAACTATGGGGATAAAGAGGATAAAAATAAACTATACCACATATAATTACATTAAAACCAACTGATAGAAAGTTTAACATTGTTGTGCTGGTTTTGAGTGTGGTGGAGTTAATCTTATTTATCATGACTAGTAAGTAGCTACATTTTGGATTTGTGCTGAAAACTGTTGATTATACAGAGGTGTTTTTTTACTCTTCCTATTCTTTGCCCATCCCACAAGGAGGAGTCAGTGAGTGGCCATGTGGGGCTTAGTTGCTGGATGTGGTTAAATAATTATTTCATAGATGTGCTGCTGATCTCTAGAGTGTATCTCATTTCTTCTCACCTTTAAGCCCCCAAAATATTAAAATCTAAACTTTTCTCTTTGTCTGGTACAAATTCTCATAGCTTTGCTGTACCTAAAGAGTTCTTGGTCAGTTTTGCAAAGGCGAACAGCTTTTGCAAAGGCGAACAGCTTTTGCAAAGGCAAACATGTGCAGGCATATCTGTGCAGGAGAAGAAAAGATGCAACAAAGGGCTTTTACTGAACTTCCTTTAGCTGGAGACAAGTCCAGAAATCACCAGGGAAGGGCAGATGGCTGGAGAGTTGCTGAAGAGATGTGGGTGGAGCCTACACAAAAGACAACACCAGGAAAAACCACCCAGCTGACCCAGAGAGCTGCAATCATCAGACAAACAGAGCATGGAGCATCAGTGAACACTGGAATAGAGTTCACCCTCAGAAAGTTTGCTGGAGGGAAGGGAAGTCACCCAGAGGAACCTTGACAGGTGGACCCATGCAAACTTAATGCAGTTCATTAAGGCCAAGTGCAAGGTTCTGCACCTGGGTCAATCCCAATCACAGTTATAGGTTGGGCAGAGAGTGGAATGAGAAGAAAGGAACTTCAGGGTGTTGGTTGATGAGAAGCTCAATGTGAAGCAGCCATATGTGCTTAGAGCCCAGAAAGCCAACTGTGTATAGGGTTCCATCAAAAAAAGCATGGCCAACAGGTCCAAGTCCCATCTACTCTAGTCTTGTGACATCTCACCTGGAGTTCTGTGTCCAGGTAGTCATCCCCCAACACAGCAAAGATGTATACGTCTTGAAGCAAATCCAGAGGAGGGCCACAAAGATGATCACAGGGCTGGGGTACCTCTCCTCTAGGGGCAGGCTGAGAGAGCTGGGGGTTGTTCAGCCTGGAGAAGGCTCTGGAGAGGCATTGTTGCAGTCTTCTAGTACCAAAAGGGCCTATAAGAAGGCTGTAGAGGGACTTTCTACAAGGCTATGTAGTGATAGAACAAGGGGGTAATAGTTAAAAACTGAAAGAGGGAAGATTTAGATGGAGTATTAGGAAGAAATTTTTTGTATGAGTGTGGTCAGACACGGGAAGAGGTTACTCAGAGAAGTTGTGGATGCCCTCCTTGGAAGTGTTCATGGCCAGGCTGGATCGGGCTTTAGCAACCTGCTCTAGTGGGAGGTGTGCCTGTCCATTCAGGGCTGTAACTAGCTGATCTTTAAATTCCCTTCTAATCCAGCCTTTCTGTGATGTGATATGCATATGGTACAATTTACAACAGCTGCTTCAGAAGCGTATTATAATAGCTGTTTCCCACTCTTTCCAAGATGATTTTTCTCATAATGCTGAACCTGCACTCAGATGACCTCAAAGAAGACTTAAATAAAAAAAATCATAACAACACAAGGGATACAAAATGTAACAATGACTCTGAGGAGAGATCCATATGCTTGACAATAGTTCATCAAAAGCATAAGTAGTGCTTCTCAGACAGTGAAGGGTATGTGGCAAGCAATTGTTTGAAAAAAATATAGAGGAATGAAAAGAAGGGAGAAAACAGTTTTAGATCTTAAGTTAAAACTAAACATAAGTATTAAACTCTATGTGTATGTCCTGGTTTGGGCCAGGATAAAGGTAATTTTCTGTCTTGTACTTTTGCTTTCAGCTAAGTCTCTTGTAAGTAACTGGACTTGCTGAAATTAACAGCAAGTTTCTCAGACAGTGTCTGCTTCTAGGACTGATAATGTTCGATGTTTGTGGTGGCAGCCAGAGATTGGTGTGCAGGGCCAAGGACACTGCTCAGTTCTGAAGAACATTTTGTCCTCTGGAAGTAGAGAAGAAGTAAAAAGGTTACACCTGAAGCCCTCCCTTAGGGAGGACTGGACAAGATAGATGCCAGAATTTATCAGAGTATTCCATCCCATACACGTCATACTCAGTATAACTTTGAGGGATCACGAGGGTCAAACCCCTTCCTTTCTTCTGCTTTCCCTTCTTCACCTGCCCTGTTTGCTTCAGCATTCTGGGAGGAATATGTCCGTCCCTCTTCCTGTGGTCCTGATCCATGCCAGCCTGAATCTGTGTGTTCCTGCCTCCAGCTCCCGACTGCTGCTGACTCCAGGATTCCAGCCTGGACTTTCCCAGGGCTGCCCTGCAGCCTCGGTGGTGATGTGAGAGTTATTGGGGAAAGGGGGAGGAACATGGTATCTATTTTCCGGTATATTTGTATATATTTAGTTATTTTTCCTATTTATCATAGCTGTTTCATTATAGCAGTGTAATTTAGTTTCCAACCCATAAGCCTCTCTCCCTTATTCTCCTTTCCTTATCAGGAAGTTGAGGGGAATTAATAGAGAGCATTTGTCTATTGGTTTAATTGCCGGGCCAGCGTTTAACCGTGACAGTGTATAAAGAGGTACCTATGTATATGTAGTTGTAGAAAACATATGTTTATGTAATTATTCAAATATATGAATTTATATAAGTATTTATTTATATGCCTACAGGAAGGCTGGAGATGGACTCTTTGCAGAGCTTGTAGTGATAGGACAAGGGGCAATGACTTTAAATTAGAGATGAGTAAATTTAGATTGGATGTTAGGAAAAAATTTTTTACCATTAGGATAGTGGAAAACAGCTTGCCCAAGGAGGTAGTTGAGGCCTCATCCTTGGAGACAGTCAAGGTGAGGCTTGACAAGGCTCTGAGCAACTTGATGTAGTTGAGGGTGTACCTGCTTACTGCAGGGGATTGGACTAGATGACTTTTAGAGGTCCCTTCCAACCTAAATTATTCTATGATTCTATGATTTCTCTATATAGTTGCATGTACATATTAATTCATTCATAAATATACACAATCTTTCTAAAGCTGAAGGGATCCCAAAGAGCAACCAACTAATGTTATATTTACAATAGCTTGCATTTTTTCAGGGAAACGTGTCCAGTTCTCAAGATAACACTCAGTAAACATATCTAGTCTTTTAAAACGTCTTCAGTGTAGAGCTTCATTCACACTGATGTTGCATCTGCACGCATTACATGGACATTACATAACTGTGATGAGAGCACAAATATCATAGGAAAGTAAATTCCTGAAAAAAAGATAAAAGATAAAAAGATAAAGATAAAAATCTATAAGGTATATTATAAACATATTCTTTTCAGCACCATATGCACTTTTTCAACATTTATATTCTTTCCCTAGTAGCTCTACGGTTTTTTAAAAATACTTTCAATATTCAGTAGTTGTTCGGAATAACAGTAAGCAAGAAGGTGTTTGAGGAGTCAAATGTACTTAGCAACTTACTCAAAAAATAATCTGCCACCAGCACTGTATTTTGCTTTGCATTTTTTTAGACTTAGTTTACTAGTCCTTGGTGTTCTGGTTTGGGCCAGGATAGAAAGAATTTTCTGTCTTGTAATTTTTCTTTCAGCCAAGTCTGTCATATGTAGCTGTACTTGATGAAACAAACAGCAAGTTTCTCAGTCAGTGTCTGCTTCTAGAACTGATAACGCTCAATTTTTATAGTCACAGATAGAGAATGGTCTGCAGAACCAAGGCTACTGCTTACACTCGGAAAGAGAAAGGAAGTAAAGAGGTCATACCCGCAGCCCTCCACTAGGGAGGACCAGATAAGACAAGTTACCAAAATTGACCAAACAGTGTATTAAATTCCATACATGTCATATTGGGTATAAATTTGAAGGATCAGGAGGGTCAAGACCCTTTGCCTTGACCCTTCACTCTTCCCTTTTGCCTTTCTTCACCTGTCCCTGTTTGCTTCAGCATCCTGCAAGGACTGTCTGTTCATCTGCCTGAGGTCCTGATCCGTGCTATCCTGAATCCATGTGTTCCTATCTCCAGCTCCTGGCTGCTGCTGACTCCAGGAGTCCAGCCTGGAGTTTCCCAGGGCTGCCCTGCAGATTCAGTGGTTATGTGAGCATTACTGGGGGGAATGGGGAGAGGAATATGGTATTGTTTTTCTGTATATTTGTATATATTTAATATTTTTTCTTTTTTTATTTTTATTATTGTTTAATATTTTTTATTGTATATATTTAATATTATTTCTTTCTTTATTTTTTTTTTCTTTTTCATAGTTTATAAAAAACTATTTTTATATAGTTTAGTTTCCAACCCATAGGTCTCTCCTTTCTTTATTAGGGAGGGGGTTTAATAGAGAGCATCTGTCATTCAATTAATTGCCAGCCCAGCACTAAACAGGGCACATTTGCCTTCCGTGTCTCCATTCTGTAAAGCAACTGATTTTACCTACCATTTAAAAAAATGTAAATAAGAAATCTTAATTTGTATTGATTTATTTTACTTTGTAGTGAATTTTATTGGAGTTAAGCACCTTCTGCCAGGAAAAAAAAAAAAAGCAACTGACACCATCTGTACCTTCTCTTTAAAGATGTGAGGAGGGGATTTATAAGTTATATGTATGGGAAAGGACTGCACAGAAAAAGAGCAGTTACAGAGTTAAAAGCATGAGATAATTCTTTTTCTTATAAGCAAGTGTTACTGATGAATTTGCCTACAGAAAAATAAACAAAAAATTATATGTGATTCACTGAGTCTCAGTTACTTTGTCTTTCAAGGGAACAGCTGAATATTAACACTCCTTTGTCCTGTATGCTGTCTGCTTCTGGGATCTACACCAGGCAATGCAGGTCCCAAACACCTTTAGAAGTATCTGTTCTTTTCACTCAAATCCTGAAGACTTGGTTGCTTTTAAATCAGAAGTGTGTTTTGTGATTGTCCTGATTCCTGGAGGGGAAATAACTTTTTAATACATCTTCTACACACAGAATATGGACATTAAAAAATCAAATTGTTATCTTAGGAATGTATATAGAGTCTATATAGATGTCACGGTCTGTAACTATTATTATCATTATTATATATTTTGTTTATGAGGAAATATGAGCCACTGTGCTCATTCACCATGCAAATTACAAAAGTAACCAACTTTATGGTTTAAGCAAATTAAAACATTTTATTTCAGGGAAAATAATGCCACACTGAAAAAGGGGTCTTCGGGAGGAATTAATTGTGGAAGAAAATGCAGGAAAACAGGTTTTTGAACAAATTAATCACCTCCTGGAGAAAGCTTTTAAGAAAAGAAAAGGAAAAGAAAGGGAACAGATTATCACTTTTTCACCCTCTGGAGAATTGCAGTCTCACTGCCTCTTTGAAGCCAATGGTGCTGTTGCCACTGCTGCTGTCCCCTTGTTGCTCTGTGTGTCACCACTCCCATCGCTGCTCCCTCTCATTGCTCCCTATCACTATTCCATTTTTTCTCCTTTTTTACTCTGAATTCTTTTCGTAAAAAATTTCTTCTCATCAGTCAGAGCCAGAGATTGTAAATTGGTAACTGCAGGCCTTCCCTTTGGTATTCAGGTTTTTCTGGAATCCCTCAGTTCTTGTATCTGATACCAATTTGCATTATCTGTCTGGTGACTCTATCAGGAGTCATTCTGATTAGCATTTTTATCTTAGCAGTTCTTTTACTTCCAGTTAGCTGTTACCGTATGAAGGGAGAGGGATATCTTTTTAGGAAGAGCAAACAGTGTTGTGCTATGCCAGTTTGGATGTAATTTTGCTGATTCAAGAGACAATTTAATTTTTTTTTTATTTACTGACATTCCCACAACATTACAACAGAGTACACACATTAAGAAATATTGAGCTACATTGTTTGTGGAATTGCATAAAAATTTACTTGGAAATTACTTATGCATTTTCCCTAAGTGACTCTTCCCTTGTTCTTCAAAAATTCCTATGTATTATCTCTTCCCTTTGTGAATCTATGCTTTCTATTTTAATAAATTATAGTTCTATATCTGTTCTCTATCTCCTGAGTGACTAGAATTTTCAATAGTTTTACATACTCATTACTGAATTTTACCTTATGACTGCATGGATTAAGGGATCAACCATAGATCCTTTCTTAAACATAGTGTAATATTGGTTTCTTTTCTCATGCCACTTCTGCTTTCAATTAGCTATACTATAGAAGATGAAGATCGAATTAATGCTTTATAAAGATGAAGGGAAAATCCAGTGCTATTCAGATGGCCTATTCTCAGAATGCTTTAGTGATCTGAAGTACTATAAAGCTGCTGTAAGAAACGAGCTGCCTTTAATTTCTGGTCACCTGTCAGATATCAAAAAGTGTCATTTTGGGGTGTAATTCTGTGTCTTTTGCTATCATCTACTCATATCTGTGTGATGACTTTAGGATATCTAAACTTTGTAAATTACATGTAAAAGTGTATGATCATTAAAATTCATGTGGAAATTCACAGAAATTACAATACAGTCACAGTGATGGTGATCTCTATTTTGCAGTCACCTTTACATCCATCTTTGTGAGAGGCCTATGTTATGCAGATTTTTAGAGACTTTCATTTGTTGATTACTGTTTGATAGCTTATTTTATTTTGGATTCAAGTACTGAATATTTGAATGCAAAAGGTGAAATTATACTTTTTGTGCACATTTCTACATATTTGTTTTTTGTAGAAGTGTGGATATTTGCTACTTTCAAAATCTGTAAAATACCCAAAACATTAAACAAAGGAATTGCTATTGTTCTCCATAAAGTGTTTTCAAAATTATTAGATGTAGCTGATGAGAAGAAATCTTGCTGTCTTTGCAAAACGCCTGCAGTTTCTCTGACATATGGTCTTTATTTATTTTTTGAAAAATCTTGGCTCAGACACCAGGTAAAGTTTTTTAAACTTTGTTACAAATAATTTTCCCATTAACCATGGCAAAAAGAAAAATAGAAACGTCATGTAAATTCTGCCTTACTGAAAGTGAATAATCCCTCAAGCTCCCCCAACATACTAATGGGATGTAAAAATATGTGTAGCTATTGAGGCACTGATTTGAAAACACTTGGTCAGAACAATATCAGACAAAGACCTGTGTGAAATTAAAATAATGCTGAGTCATCTGTTTACCAATAACTGAAACTAAAATGACATAATAATCTGGATATAGTAAGGGGCAATGTTATTCTATGTCTTGATTAGAATGCACCACTGAAATAAAACAAACCCCAAGCAATTGTATGAAGTCAGTATCTGCTTTATATGAGAATTTGATAAAAGACATTGTGTGAGATGTCAATGATGTCACAGGACAAAGGTTTCCCTTCAAATTGAATAAATATTTTTGGCATTTCTCCCCTCATATCAGAGGCTAGAATAACCTTGATAAAGTGTCTATCCTCTTCAAGAAAACATTGTTGATCTTGCTAAGAATTAGTCTAATGTCATACCATGGTACTGGTGATCTTGAACAAATGTTCAGGTTTTCCTTATAAAAGCTGGCTTCTTGAGCTACAGGATTCCAAAAGAAATTTTGCTTCAGTTTTTCTTATGGAAGTTTCTCAAGGTATTATTTGTGTAAATTCTTTTGGAAGCATACAGTTGTATATACAAAAGTTCTGTGCAACTAGTTTACATAACTCATTTCAGCCAAAAGTTAGGATATCAATACCGTCTTCTCAATTAAGTGCCCTACTGCCAGGTATTTAAGTAAACAATGTACTTCTGAATTCCTGTGAGATTGCACAGATACTAAATATTATTAGACATGAATGTATATCATCTGACTTGCTACAAGAAGCAAAACACGTATGCTGTTTTTATACTTATTAAGCTGTTAGACTATTAATTGCTACACTTTCATGTGTGTATTTTTTGTACGAAGGAAAACTTGCTTAAACAGGGACATTTCAATGAAATACGTGTGTGTGACAGTTCTACTCTCAATAAATCCTTCCATAAATCTTCCTAAAATAACTGTTGTGGCATTACTGTCTGAATGTCAACTTCATATTGACTGCAAGATGAGACAAGAAGGTCTCTCATTTTCCAGAAAGTTTCATAAGACTTAAGTTCTAGAGTTAATGATCTGAAAAGTTTAGGTTTGGCAGATTCATATTTAAGAAACTCCTTGTTTGTCATGTATTTCCCTGGAGAGCCTTTGCATTCTTCTTTGGCATGTTTCCCTGGACAGCTGCTTCATCAAGGACTCTTTCTGTAACTGGAAAGCCTGTAAAAACTTCACCCCATCAAAACTGTTTCTAAGTAGACTAGGATGGGTTCATAAAGCAGTGCTAAGCAGTAGCCTGCAACCATTGTTTCCCAGGAGAGTAGAGGTTACAGATGTATATGAACCTGAGTCCATTTCACACAAAGGGTCAGATGTGTATCTGCAGCCGTGTAGGGCCCCGTGTCAGAGGAGGTGACTGTTCCTGAAGCAGCCGTGACCCTGTGTGCAGCCCGGGCTGGAGCAGTCTGTGCCTGAGGGACTGCACCTGTGGGAGGGACTCATGGCCCAGGGGTTCAGGAAGGACTCTCCCGGGAGAGGGACCCCGTGTTGGAGCCAGGGAAGGCTGTGAGGAGAACTCACCCTGAGGAGGAAGGAGCGGCAGAAACAGCGTGTGGGGAACTGACCCTAAACCCCCCCTGCCCCTCCCTGTGCCCTGAGGGGGAGGCGGCAGGGAAGGGATCCGGAGAGAAGGGAGGGGTGAGGTAAGATATTAAGATCTGGTCATGTTTTCTCTTTCTCCTTACAGATTAAATTAGTTCTTTTTCTCTTCTCAAATTGAATCTGTCTGGTTTTTGCCTGTTACCATAACTGGAGAATGAAAAGCTCCCTATCCTTGCCTTGATCAGTGAGCCTCAGAGTGGATTTTCTCCTCCCTGTCCCATGGTGGGTGTGCAGGGTGAGGGAGCAGAGCCCTGGTTGATGCCAGCTGGGCCTAAACTGCGACACTGTCATTTATAAATCATATAGGTTTAGGAAAAGGGAAATCACAAGACTATTTTTTTTTTCTTTTAACTTTCTTCTTTGCTTTTTAATAGATATTGAAACGCTACCTAATGTGTATGTCTCAGCAATCATAAGGAAATGAAAGAAAGTGAGCAGTGTCATACAGATTAGTGTATTACCAGGTAGCCACTTTGATTATGTCTTGTGAAAGCAGCTTGGAAGAGCTGAGCTTCTCAAGACTTGTAGTATACTGACATTGAGGTCAATGTTCCATATGAGACCAGTGCCTGATGTAAGGGAATAAACATTTGCTATACTTGTAGACAACTTCTTGTCTAAAGTACTGTAAATGTCACAATTTATTCAGCATTAAGAAGAGATTACAGTTTACTTGTACAGTTTACTTGTACAACTCCCTGAAAGGAGGCTGTAGTGAGGTGGGAGTTGGACTCTTTTCCCAGACGACATTCAACAAGACAAGAGGACACAGTCTTAAGTTGTGTCAGGGGAGATTTAGGTTAGATATTAGAAAGAATTTCTTCACGGAGAGGGTGATCAGGCAGTGGAATAGTCTGCCCGGTGAGGTGGTGGATTCTCCGTCCCTGGAGACATTTAAAAAAAGACTGGATGTGGCACTCAGTGCCATGGTCTAGCAACTGCTCCGGGGTCAAGGGTTGGACTTGATGATCTCTGAGGTCCCTTCCAACCCGGCTAATTCTATGATTCTATGATTCTATGAAATGATTAAAACTTTTGTCTTCCCATTTCTTCTCTTAAGGTGTGTGCTGTAGTATACCATTTCTCTAAGACATCAGGACACATCAGAAATTGAGACCATTGCTAAAACCAAACTGGAATGGAAAAATAATTGAAGCAAAAATACTCTCATATTTCTTATCCTTTTTTTCACAAACGAAAAAGAAAAAGAAAAAGAAAAAGAAAAAGAAAAAGAAAAAGAAAAAGAAAAAGAAAAAGAAAAAGAAAAAGAAAAAGAAAAAGAAAAAGAAAAAGAAAAAGAAAAAGAAAAAGAAGAAAAAGAAGAAAAAGAAAAAGAAAAAGAAGGAGAAGAAGAAAAAGAAAAAGAAAAAGAAAAAGAAAAAGAAAGAAAAAGAAAAAGAAAAAGAAAAAAAAGAAAAAGAAAAAGAAAAAGAAAAAGAAAAAGAAAAAGAAAAAGAAAAAAAAGAAAAAGAAAAAGAAAAAGAAAAAGAAAAAGAAAAAGAAAAAGAAAAAGAAAAAGAAAAAGAAAAAGAAAAAGAAAAAGAAAAAGAAAAAGAAAGAAAAAGAAAAAGAAAAAGAAAAAGAAAAAGAAAAGAAAGCAATACTAGCAAAATAAAAAATTATCTAAGTCTTTCCATATGAATATAACTCTGTAGGCCACCATAAGGAAGAACTGATGGGACTATAAAGAATATTTTTGAGTAATTTTAATCTTTGGCAATACTTGAGTTGCAAAGGTAACTAAATGTCATTTTGCCTGAAATAAAATTGGAAGCAAGCAAATACTTCAGTACTTTGTCTATCAGGAAAAAAATAACTTTCTGGCTCAGTGACCATTGATGAAAACAGGTGTCTCAGTTGTTCCCTCCCACATGTGTTACTGACAGTTCAGTATCTGTTTTGTAGAAGGCATTACAGAATTATAATTCTTAAACAAACAAACAAAAAAAACCCCAAAAAACTACAAGAAAACAAGCCGGAAATAAACTTTCTCATTGGTGCAAATTTGTGAATTGTTTACCTCCAGTCTAAAAAAACTGCATTTCAACAGTGAAAGTAAAATATGACACAAGAGATAAGAATAACTGGCAAGAACTGGAATTAGGCACCAACTCTCAGTGTTGAAAAGTACTCAGCAGTGATCTGTACAGAAATAAAACTAAAAGGTTTGGACAACATGCTGACAGTATAGTTATTGCCTTAAATATTCTGGATGAAACAGAAGGAACAACTGTGAGATTATCAGTCTTGTAATAAAGTTAGAAATCTGAGGGCCACGAGTCTAACAAATTTATTGCCTCTCTTTTGTTTCTATCTGATTTACCAGTAAAGATACATTAGAGGTAGAAGAGGCACATGGTGCTCAAGGAAAAAGTTGCATGAAAATTGCTAGTCTTCTGCTACAAGTATTTCTTCAAGAGTGTTCCCAGTACAATTTCTAGACGAAGTATTCACTCTCTATTGTCAGAAAATTGTATTGTTACAGAATAGGAAACTTGTGGTGCAGTTACTCTCAAAGACATAAGGGTGTAAGAAGTAAGAACTTGGAAACTCATAATGGATATCAGATTAATTTTATTCAGTTTCTTTGACTACATAGCTGTTACAATCCAAGCTACTATTTTATATTTTGATTGTGAGGAAGAATCAGCCACTGCTCATAGACATCACACAAATTTACAAAAATAACAGGCATTATGATTTAAGCAAATTAAAATATTTATTTCAGGGAAAGGAGACAATAACAGCAACTTTAAAAGAAAAAAACAAGTTTACAAGAGGAGAGATGTTACATAAATTAGTCACTCTGGAGAGAGAGTTGTTAGAAAAGAAAGGAGAAGAGAAGGGAAGAGAAGGGAAGGGAAGGGAAGGGAAGGGAAGGGAAGGGAAGGGAAGGGAAGGGAAGGGAAGGGAAGGGAAGGGAAGGGAAGGGAAGGGAAGGGAAGGGAAGGGAAGGGAAGGGAAGGGAAGGGAAGGGAAGGGAAGGGAAGGGAAGGGAAGGGAAGGGAAGGGAAGGGAAGGGAAGGGAAGGGAAGGGAAGGGAAGGGAAGGGAAGGGAAGGGAAGGGAAGGGAAGGGAAGGGAAGGGAAGGGAAGGGAAGGGAAGGGAAGGGAAGGGAAGGGAAGGGAAGGGAAGGGAAGGGAAGGGAAGGGAAGGGAAGGGAAGGGAAGGGAAGGGAAGGGAAGGGAAGGGAAGGGAAGGGAAGGGAAGGGAAGGGAAGGGAAGGGAAGGGAAGGGAAGGGAAGGGAAGGGAAGGGAAGGGAAGGGAAGGGAAGGAAAGGAAAGGAAAGGAAAGGAAAGGAAAGGAAAGGAAAGGAAAGGAAAGGAAAGGAAAGGAAAGGAAAGGAAAGGAAAGGAAAGGAAAGGAAAGGAAAGGAAAGGAAAGGAAAGGAAAAGATTAAATTTTGTCCCCATCCTCCGGCCCTGGTCTCTGGCTGGGGAAGGTGGTGGTGTAGGAGCCACTGTTCCTGCTTGGCTGCTCTTCTCTGTCTTTTTTCCAGCTGGTGCTGTCCCGTAGCTGTAGACAAAGTGCTGAGAGAAGAAGGGGTGTGTGGATTGTGGGGGGGGTGTAAGAGAGAGAGCCAGCGTCTTCTCCTTTTCTCTTTGAGTTTTCATACAGCAAAAAGGGGTTCTGTTTTTTCATAAATCACTGGCACACATTGTCAAAGATTTGCTGTCCCAAGATCTTGATCTTCTCTTTAAATTATTGTAATCCTTCAGTCCTTGTTATCTTGCTAACTTTATTATCTTTGTCTTGACAGTGTATCAGGAGACCACCTGATTAGCATTCTTATCTTTAGCTGCCTGTCACATATGATGCAAAACAGAAGCTAGTTAATTTGGGGGTAAAAATCTCTTAATTGAGAATATGTCTGATATATTTTTTAAAGAGTGGGAAAAAATATTGATTCAAGAGACATATTTCATATTTTCAAAGTGTTTACATCAGTAGCTTCTTTCAGCCTTTCAAATGTTGTCTGGGCTTGGGAATTCAGATTTTGTTTTTGGCTTTGCCCACTTCCATTGGTACTAGCAACTGCTCCGGGGTCAAGGGTTGGACTTGATGATCTCTGAGGTCCCTTCCAACATTTTCAAATTGAAGCTGGGATAAGAAGTCTGTTCATAGCTGCTTGTAGAAAAAGCCCACATTTCTTCTCATGTTTGTATTGGCAGTGCAATGAGAACAGTAATTTCCATTGTTAAATGCATACCTCCAGAAGTTTTACATTTTTTAAAAACCTAAGTCTTATGTGAATTTGATTTAAACCAAATTTCTGGTTTGTATTATTTCAGAAACACACAGTATTTTGCTTAAGGTTATATAAGGAGTCTTCAGAGCATACCAAAGCAGGTTTAACACCCAGCCTCCTGCTTTCAGCATAACATCTCTTCTTAACTATACCAAAGTTCTATTAATAGTAAAAAAACCAAACAAACAAAAAACCCAAATCCCCCCCAATACCTAAGATGCTGTCAGCTGTGAAGAGCTCAGATAAATCTGTCTGAAATCATCCTAATTCATCTTAATTGCAAGCCACAAATAACGTCCAATGAGATTTTACAGTTTTTGTCCATGTGCCAGGTTCTTTATTAAGTGTCTCAAAATGCCAGGTAGATGCTTTTGGGAAGACAGTAAAATCCAGTTACAACCTACCTTTCTGAGAAATAAATAGTGTATCTCACTGCTTCTCCTCTGAAACCACTGCTGCTGGCCACCAAGACAAGATAATGGATTAATTGAACCACAGATCTGTTTTACTGTACTTGTTCCCATGTAATTTATTGTGCATTTTAGCTTAGAATAATATTTTGCTTCATGAACATTGACCTCAGCTGTACTGCAGTTACTTCAATGTCAGAGAGGATGTCATCCAGTAGACTTTACCACTTCTTAGCAGTCTGTAAGGTTGAGAAGTGTATAAATAGCAGGTAAGTCATTTCAGCCAACATAGATTTCATACACAATTTATGATGCTTCTGCTTAGATAAAGAATACATGGAATGGTTTGGGTTGGAAGAAACTTTAAATTTTTATCTAGTTCCCAAACCCCGCATGAACAAGCATACTTTCAACTACATCAGGCTGCTCAAAGCCCCATCCAGCATAACCTGGAACAATGTCAGGGATGTGACATCCACCAGCTCCCTGGGCATCCTCTTCAGTGCATGACCATACTCCCACTAAAGAATTTTGTCCTAATAGCCAATCTGAATCTACTCTCTTTCATCTTGTAACCATCACCCTTTGTACTATCACTACATGTCCTTGCAGAACGTCCATCTCCAGCTTTCTTGTAAGTGACTTTCAGGTACTGGAAGGCTGCTCCTCAGAGTCTTCTTTTCTCCAGGCTGAAAAACCCCAGCTGTCTTAGCTTGTCATCATGGCTAGAATATATGCGGCCTGAAGCTACTAGTGGTAGGTGTCAGAGAATCATAGTAACACTTAGGTTGGAAGGGACCATAGAGATCATCTACTCCAACCTCCCTGACAAGGGCAGGGATGTCTCTCATCTAGGCAAGGTTGCTCAAGGTCTCATCCAACCTGGCCTTGAACACCGCTAGGGAAGGGTCATCCACAACTTCTCTGGGCCAGAGTCTCACCATCTTCATACTAAAGAATTTCTTCCTAATATCCAATCTAAACCTATTCTCCTTCAGTTTAAAACCATTTGCCCTTGTCTATCATTGGGCACTCTTATGAAAAGTCCCCCTCCAGCCTTTCTGTAGGTCCCCTTCAGGTACTGGAAGGAAGCTATAAGATCCTCCTGGAGTCTTCTCTTCTTCAGGATGACAAGCTCATCTCCCTCAACCACTCCTCATAGCAAACCTGCTCCAGTCCCTTGGTCATCCTCTGGACTCCTTCCAACAGATCTGTTTTTCTTATAATGGACTCAGAACTGGACAGAACTGGACAGAGTACTCAAGGTGGGGTCTCACAAGTACAGAGTAAATGGAAAGAATCACTTGTCTTATTCTGCTGCCCATGGTTCTCTTGATGTATCCTAGGATGTGGTTAGCCTTCTGAGCTGCATGAGTGCAGAGTGCACTGCTGGCTCATGCTGAGCTTCTCATCAATCATCACCCCCAAGTCAACACACTAGAGGGTCCAGAGGAACCTTGACAGTCTTGAGAAGTGCACTTGTGCCAACTGCATGAAGTTCAGCAAGGCCAAGTACAAGGTTCTGCTCCTGGGTCAAGGCAATTTTATGCACAAATACAGGTTGGGAGGAGAAGGGATTGTGGACAGCCATAAGGAGAACTTGGTGGTGGACCAGGAGCTCAACATGAGCTGTCTTTGTGTACTTGCAGTTCAGAAAGCCAAATATGTCCTGGGCTGCATCAAAAGAACCATAGACAGCTGGTCAAGGGAGGAGACCGCCTCTTGGAGTACTGCATCCAGTTCTGGAGTCCCCATCATAAGAAGGGTGCATAAGAAGGTCCTGGAATGTTCCCAGTGGAGAGCTACTAAAATTATCAGAGGGCTGTAGCACCTCCCCTATGAGGACAGGCTGAAGAAGCTGGGGTTGTTTAGGCTGGACAAGAGGATGCTCTGAGATGACCTTATAGCAACCTTCCAATATCTGAAGGGGGCCTACAAGAAAGCTGGGGTAGGGCTTTTTACAGGGGTGTATAGTGAGAGGAAAAGGGGAAATTATTTCAGCCTTGAAGAGGAAAGACTTAGCTTAGACATCAGGAAAAAAATTCTTCAGTTGAGGGTGAGGCACTGGAACAGGTTGCCCAGGGAAGTTGTGGCTGCCCCCTCCCTGGAAGTGTTCAAGGACAGGTTGGTTAGGGCCTTGAGCAACCTTGTCTAGTGGAAGGTGTTTGAGACTATGCAGTAGGGTTGGAACTAGGTGAACTTTAAATCATACAAATCATTCTATGATCCAGTGATTCTATAAGTCCTTCTCTTCAGGGCTACTCTCAACCCACTCTGTACCCACCTGTCATTTGCTCCTGGGACTGGCACAACATAGATGCAGGACCTTGCCCTTGAACTTGTTATATCTCATGCAGTTGACACTGGCCCATTTTTCTCAAGCTTGTTAATGTCCCTCTGAATAGCATCCATTTCCCCAAGTGAATCCATCACACCTCACAGCTTGTTGTCAACAGCAAACTTACTGAGGGTGCACTCAATATCATTGTCCATGTTTCTGACAAAGATGTTAAACAGCACTGGACCCAGAACAGATCCCTGAGGAAATCCACTTGTCACTGGTCTCCAACTAGACATCAAGCCATTGATCACAACTCTTTGAGGGTGACCTTCTAACCATCTCCTCATCCACAAAGTCGTTCATCCATCTGATACATGCCTATCCATCTTAGAGACAAGAATATTTTGTGGGACAGTGTCAAACATCTTGAACAAGTCCAGATAGATGATGCCAGTTGCTTCTTAATGTCTCTTCCAACCCAAACAATTCTATCATTCTATGATTCTAATTGAAGGTTTGGGGATGCAGAACTGTGACATTTTTACAAATGTGGTCCAACATTAGTGAAAAGAATGTGGAGAAGAACCCTGGAGTTTGAACAGAATTTCTATTGTAAAATCCATCCATTATACATTTACTTGAACAGTGTGACCTGGTAGCCAAGAAGACCAACAGCATTCTGTCTTGTATCAGGAACAGCATGGGCAGAAGGAGAAGGTAAGTGATTGTGCTCCTCTATTTGGCACTGGCACCTTAACTACTGTGATCATTTCTTGCTTCCTCACTACAAGGAAGACATTCTGTTGCTAGAGTAATCTCAGAGGAGGGCAACCAAACTGGTGGAGGGTCTTGAGAAAAAGTCCTGCGAGAGTATTAACTACCCTCTTTTCTCTAATGCCTATAGAATTTGAAAATTTTGCTGTATAGGATTTAAAGATATAAATGTAAACTTGACGTAAACATATTCTAAACAATTGATTATCTAGTTATTTTACTTAGAATATGTGATGGCTCTGTAGCTAAAGTGGTGTTATCTGATAATCTTCTTACTGAAATTAATAGGAAATATCTCTAAATATAAAGGAGCCATTTGTTTTTCACTGAACAGTGGTGTTAGCTTCTGTCATGTTATACTGATTTTTTTCACTAGTTGAGATCTTGTCTGCAAAAGTTTAGGTACGAACGGAATGAGAATTTAAGCTTATAATAAAGGTAGACAGAAAAATAACTTGCATGTAATAAACCATATTTCTTTGTATTCCATTTCACAGATGATTATATAAGAATAAGGACTGAAACTACTGCCAGTGCCAGGAGAGCTGGACATTTTCTGGATTTGCTCTTTACTTCTATTTTCAATATATAAAATTGCATAAAAAATAGGAAAAGAAAATAGTTGTGATGCTGTTTCTACCCAAGCAGTATTTTATTGACTACCATATTGAAACTGTAAATGAAATATTTTCTGTCTATCCAGATGTTGCACTATACCATTCACAATACACATTAGTCATCTTGTTAGAAAATTGCCTTTACAAATATTTTGTCAGTTTGGGCTTGGCATTTGAGATAAGAAGAATTTTCATTGAAGACATTGCAGAAAGCATATGAAAAAAATAAAATAATGAAAACGAAAACAAACCAAAAAAACAAAAAAATCAACAAACCCCAAGAAACATCAAAACAAAACAAAAACAAAAAACCCCACAACCAAACAAAAAACCCACAACAAACCAACCAAAGACTGTTCAAAGGCTAAACTTGGAAAGCTCTGAGAAAGCAGAAAAGATCTCCTTAGCATTGATATTGATGGGAGTCCCTGGGAGGGTGGCAGTGCAGGACCTGTAAAGGAAAAAGGAAAAAAGAAAAAGAAAAAAGGAAAAATGAAAAAAGGAAGAGAGGAAGGAAGGGAGGAAGTTAAAGCTTAAGATCTGGGAACTGTGCATTACTTATCTTGTAAGGCACTCAGATGAGAAAAAAATACTATCTCTAACATACTTTTACAACCATCTGTCTTATACAAAAGAGAGACAAAATAATTTTCCTTTTCCAGGTATCTAAAAATGTACAGTAAACTGGAGATATTTTTAGAACTTTTCAAGCTACATAATGTGCTGGAATTGTACACTGAATCTATTAATCCCTCAGTTATTGCTTATTTCAATATCTTTGCTTTCATTGAATTCTTATCTATTTTATTTTGTAATTTTTAGTACATTAAATCTTAGAGATCTGCCAAGTATAAACTTCATTGATCTAAACTGTCATTTCTTGGGTCATTTTCTCTTTCTACACAACCCTGAAAACTGAAGCATATCATGAAATAGAATAATCAAAGTGCTATTGAAAATACTCCTGAGAATTTAATGTCTTTAATTTACAGACTGCAAGTGTTGCTGTGATGCAGTTTTTGAAAAATTTAGTGCTTGTTAGTTTGCATAACAGAACACAGAAATTACAGTATGGGCAAAGAAAAAAGTAGGAGTACAGTATTTTGAGTTTAATTAAATCTATGAAGGATAAATGAAGTTTCTACAGAAATGTAATGTTGAATAATAATTAAAAAAGATGCAAAGGAGGTAAGAGTAAATGGTACATTCCTGAAAGCAAAGAGGAAGGCAGGTGAGAAGAAGGCTGATTCGACATCTTCTGAATATTATTTCCATTGTCATGATACTGCTGGTCTTTTAAGAAGTTCCTGAGTAACCTTCAGTAGTATATTTCACATTCCCTGCCATAGTTTGAGTGGACCAGGATAATTTTCGGTATCAGTTAGAAGACCCAGAGAAAGGGTCTTTAGGACCTTGAGCTATCCAAGAGGAGTGGAACATGAAGGAGTCAATATTCTCTCCTATTTTCTGCCCATACTCTATAACCAGAAGCCCTGCTCTTTCTCCTGCTCCTTCCTTCATGATTGTTCCCTTGTGCTCTTTTGCCATCAACTCACCACATGCTCTTCAGATTCCACATCCATCAGGTGCTGGAAAGAACCATGAAGCCCTCTCCTGAGTCAGCCCTACCACAAGGGGCCCTCATGCACCTATCCCTGCCACCATCGAGATCATGTTGTACATGTATGTATATGTATATTTGTTCCTTATCTGAGGTGTTACTGACCTTTTCCTGTTGTAGTAAACCTGTTTCATTGACAGTTTGCAACTTAAGTCTCTCATCCTTATTACCCTTTTTTTGTGAAGCCATTAGTATGCTTTATGTAATAAAATAAAGTTGTGTATTTGATTGCTGGTTGTATTTTTTTCACTGCAGTCCTAGGCAAGGAGTTAATTTCAATTTTAAACATATGCTTGAGATTGTTTTAAATTTTGGAGGGTCTTCACTTTGGAGAGTGGAAGGGAGTAATAGAGAGCACTTCTGTCCTATGGTTTTTGTTTCACTCAGACTGCTAAACCAGGACACTCTCTCACTCCGTGTTTGAAATTGTACTCCCCAGAGCAGTCATGGGCCAAGAGTCTATTTTTCATAAAAAACATCCCACATTAATAACAGCATTATTACATTTCTAGGGACTTAAAATTTTATTACATAGATGATTGCCTGGTTGTCTCTGTAGCGGTGACTCTGTTCTTTGGGCTACTATGCCCTGAAAAGTTGTGGAAAAAAAAATCTGGTGGTAAACATTGTAGTAATAGGAAGTAGAAGTTGTGTTGAAATTAAGAGATTTCATTTCCAAATTGAGTTACTGAAGAAATACTTGCTTGGTAGAGCTGGACTTCTATCCTGAAATTTTAAAAGATGAAAACTCATGTATTCTTAATGTTAGCTCTTTCAGGCTTTTCCAGGAGGGCTTTTCTTGCAGAGAAAGTCAAAGGAAATGCACATTGTAGGGTTGACCTTAAAGTTACTTAGAACAGTTATGAGCAAACCACATTTGTTAAGATAGTCTAGGTATTTTTGCTAATGTGTTAAAAAAAAACAACAACAACAAAATGGCTCTAAACATGTGTAGCATGGTGTAATTTATATGAAATAATGCTAGATAGCAATACCTATTTTATCAAGTCATATGCCTAGTGATAAAGATAGAGATAGCAATGATGCACTGTCCAGTGTTAAATTAAAATTTAACAACTACAAAACCAAGCAAAAAAACAAATGGGAAATCTTTCCAAATGAGGTCAAGTACAGTGCAGAACTGTAAAACAATGAACTGCAAAACAAATTATTGCTCAGGTACCGTTTCTCTCTCTGAACTCTAGAACTGTTTTCACCCACCACTGTAGACCTGACTGCTATAGGCCCCGTATGCTGTCTGTGGTAACAGCACAGATGATACCCTCACAGCACTGTTGAAAGCATTTTCTGTTCATTGCTATAGTTTAGTTTTGATCCCTAATGAAAGAGGCACATTTAGTGTTCTCTTGTGTGAAAGACTTTAAACTGAAACATTCTGCTTTAATTGCACATGCATGAGTGATTACTGTTCAAGCTAAAAGTAAAATGACTCTCCTCATCAAGGCCAAATGCTTTGTGGAGAAGTTTTTCATAAATAATTGAAGTACAAACAATTGTAATAGTAACTAATGGGAATTAGGGGACATGGCCTTAAAAAACACAGCAATATATTTTGCAAAGCTAAGGAAGCATGGAGTAAGGTTAAGGAATAAGGTGGTAAAATGTAGGTGTCTTTTTCATATGTAGACGTTTTTAAAAAAAGGTTTATTTCTGATGTCTCCTCTCAAAGTGTGTTTTGATGACCAGAAGTTTGGGAATTTATTTGAAAACACTATTCAGTGTACCACTTATTAGATGAGTGTATCTCTGTAATACTCATTTATATTCAAATAATCTACCTTGCTATATTTATTTAGTTTAGAATAGGATCGAGTAAACAGCTGCTAGATTATTCTGTTTACATCTTTGTATTAAAAAGGATAGAATTAGAAACCTTGAAATAAGTGATCAGAGTGTGTTTCAGGTATTTTCTTGAATTTTACTAATAGCCCACCATAATGGGATTTCATAAATCAAAAGAACACTTCAGTTTGCTAAGATAACTTCAGATTTCCAAGACATACTTTCTCAAAAAAAGGGCTAGCAAAGTGTTACATACATGCTTCTCTCAGTTTTAAATCTGCCAATTTATGGGGCTTCTTTGAAGTAGTAGGAGTAATAGGTACAAAAAACAAACCAAAACAAAAACAAACAGAAAAATAAACAAAAAAACATCAGTTATTCTAAGAGTTATTTTAATATTAATAGAGTACACTTTCTTATTTCAAAATAATACTGTGTTCAATAAATAAATTGAAATATTAAATGTTTAAATGAAAGGGAGCAGGAAGGGAAAGTTTTCCTTACTCTGATGGCTACTGAGAATAAGTTATCCAGTCATAGAAACAGAAGAAGCATCTGTCTCCCTAAACCAAGAAGATTATCATACTAAGCTGCACACACAGTTTGTCTGAACCTATATACTTTTCTAACAGCAGATTAATACAGATGCCTTTAAAAATGGTCAAATGCCATTAGTGTGCTTTATGCAATAAAATAAAGTTCTGTATTTGATTGCGGGTTGTATTTTTTTCACTGCAGTCCTAGACAAGGAGATAATTTCTATTTTAAACATATGCTTGAGATTCTTTTAAACTTTGGAGCGTTTTTTCTGGTTTGTTTTGTTTTGTTTTGTTTGGCTGGTTTTGTTTTTTTGTTTCTGGAGTAATAAGTTTATATATGCATTAAAAACTGTTTATTATTGCTCCTAGCATTTTACCCAAAAGAACTCCATTTATGTGTCAACTTTTGAGCCAAATTATTGGTCAAGTTGTTTACGTATTATGATTAGTCATTCTGAGCACCTTACATACAACCATCACTATAATTATGCCTGGAAAAAAAGCTTTGTGTGACTTTAGGGGACAGAATGTTGGAATTTAATTTTACTTTCAAAACCTTGTCATAGGCAAAGAAGAACTGCACATATAGAACCAAAATTATGCTTTTAGTCATTAATTTTTCAGCAGAACAATACTATGTTCTGTGCAAAATTAAATAGAAGAATCATCATTAGTAACAGTTAAAATATATAAGCTTTCCACTGTCCTTGACTCTGGTGTGGGGTTTACCTTTCCAAAAGCTCTCCGAGTCCTAAGAGTAAGAGTTCAGTTTCTTGTGGAAGAGTGGGTGAAGATGGATATGGTGACAAAAAGTTCTATCCTCTTGAGATTTTTACTGGTAAAACCATGGTGTGTATTCTGGGGGTTCCTCTTGGTTTCAGATTGACTGAAATTTCTTTGTATTTCAATGTCACAGACTTCTTCCTTCATTCCCTCATTGCTTCCCAGATGGAGAGCAGGTTGATGTGATCTTTCTGGATTTCAGAATGGTCTTTGATACTGTCTCTCACAGTACCCTTCTAAATAGATGTCCAGCATCCATCTGGATAACCACATAATGTGATAGGTGACTAATTGGTTGATGGGTCGAGCTCAAAAGGTCAAACTGGTTCAGCCCCATCTTGAGTGCTGTATGCAGTTTTGTGTGCCACAGTCCAAAAAGGACATAGAGCTACTGGAGAGTGTCCAGAAGAGGACTATGAGGCTGGTGAAGGGTTTAGAGGGAAAGCTGTATGAGGAGTGGTCTGTCCAGCCTGGAGGAGACAGTGGAGATCTGATGGCAGCTCACTGCTTCCTCACTAGGGAAGGAGGATGAGAAGGTGCTGACCTCTGCTCTCTGGTGACTGATGATAGGCCCCGAGGGAATGTTATGAAGATGTGCTGGGGGAAATTTAGCTTAGGTATAAGGAAAAAGTTTTTCACCCATCGGATTCTATCTGAAGCCTGAAAGGTAGCGCAGTCACATACTGCCACATTTTCAGATGGAGTTTCCGGCCATGCTGAGTCTTCCTGGGAGACTCAGGTCTTTTCAGATACAGAATTTACAGAACTGTATCTCCAACATGTTACCCACTGGT
The DNA here is from genome assembly GCA_023637945.1 of Phaethornis superciliosus. NCBI lineage: Eukaryota > Metazoa > Chordata > Aves > Apodiformes > Trochilidae > Phaethornis > Phaethornis superciliosus. The sequence goes on along the minus strand of JAJQWJ010000004.1, from coordinate 30,041,716 downwards.
CACTAGATCCTTGTGAAGTCAAACTAAAACAAAACAAAGGTCAAGGCAAGCCCAGCCAGGACTGAGACCCTGCAGTGCCACTACATAGTGGCCACTACAGAGACTAGGGTTTTTTCCTAGTGATGTTAAGGGCAGATCTCACATGATACACTAACTATCATTTGACTCTTGCTTGTATCAGGAATAGTGTGTCCAGAAGGAGAAGGGAAGTGATTGTGCCCCTGTATGATCTGCACCTCAAGTACTGTGTTCTGTTCTGGGCCCCTCACTACAAGAAAGACACCAAGCTGCTGGAGTGAGGTCAGAGAAGGGCATTCAATCTGGTGAAGGGTCTGGAGAAAAGTCCTATAAGGAGAGGCTCAGGGAACTGGGAATATTTAGTTTGGAAAAGAGGAGGCTGAGAGGAGACCTTACTGCTTTATAAAACTACCTGAGTGGAGGTTGTAGGGAGGTGGCTGCTGGCCTGTTTTCTCAAGTGAACATTGATAAGACTAGAGGAAGTGCCCTGAAGTTGCACCAGGGGAGGTTTAGTCTACGTATATAGGAAAATTTTCTTTGCTGAGAGACTAGATAGGCATTGGAATAAGCTACCCAGGGAGGTGGTGGAGTCACCATCCCTGGAAGAATTTAAAAATCATGCAGATGAGGCACTGCAGGACATGATCCAGTTGGTGATACAAATACTGATGTATGTACACATTATCTGTGTGTGTGTGTGTGTGTGTGTGTGTGTGTGTGCGGGTGGGTGTGTGCTGACTTTTGGTTGTGCTTATCTTTAGAGGTCTTTTCCAACTGTGACCATTCTGTGACTCTGTGACACTATTTCAAACAATGTGACAATCTCCTAACTGTCATCTGGTCCAGGAAGTGCAGGACTAAGCAGAGTCAGAATGAATGACTACTTCTGAAGGTGGCTTGTCATAAGTTTTCATTAGGGATCTCATTTGTACTTTGCCTTGTATACCTAATATTTTATTTGTAATTTTTACATATATTTTTTTTTCTTTTTTTCTGTTAAATGTGACATGTTTGACACTGAACGTAAGATGCCTGCAAAGATATGGTCATCAATTCTGTATTATTTATGTTTTTGCATTTGACTATATACTTGGTATTCTACCCTGAGAAGGCTGAAATGATCAAGAGACAACGTACCGCTGACTTTCAGCTAACATTTTATATGAATTAGTATATATTTGCATATGAAGGGGTATTTTGTTCATAATAAATTCCTTTAAGTTTATATAGAATTATTCTCTTACCTCTAGATTAGTACTTTGAGAAAAAAGATCTACATACACTAAAAGCTATAATAATCTTTTATTATACTGGGAAATTGAAGCTAAGAAGTTATCTATGACTGTTTCTAATAAATACCTACATTTATATACAAATACCTGTATTATGTATTCGTATTTCCATATTCTATTGCTATGTGTGTGTGGCTGAGAGCAGGATCATTCTTGGTCAAGGCAAGGCTGCTAGATTGTTGAGTACCGTGTTTTCTTAAAGCCAGAGCTTGAGAAAAAAAAACCCTAGGGGAACATTAAAGCTTAATGTTTCATTGACTAAAGCTTGAATAGACTACAGACTGCTACTTAACTGAAAAAAACCTTATGCATTTAATTCCTCAAAAGCTGTGTAGTGCTGCCCTCAGAGAGAGGAAAATGAAATTCTACCATATCTACAAACACGTTTGATGTACACACCTATGTTAAGGTGTGGGGATCCAAAACTACACAGAATCCATACGTGGTATGGTAAAGGCCTATTAAAAAGGGATCCTCTGCACTCAAACTGATGTCTCCCTGGCTGGCCCTACATTATACCTATGTGCATGACAACCTGCTCAGGTTGCTGGCCCAACGGGGCCCCATAACCATGTTCCCTTGTCCCACCAGCCCCAGCTTGCATCCTTGCTCAGCTGCTTTCCTGGCACAGAGCTTGGCCTCATTTTTATTAAATTTCATGAGATCCTGTTAGCTCCTTTCCGCAGTTTGCCTTTTTTCTATGCAGTGCACAAATCAGTCAAGAGATTGAGTTACCTGCCTTCTCATCTTTCTTGGACTCGAGTCTACTATTTTTGTTTCTCTAAAATTTCTCTAAAACTTCATTACAAGACTGTTCTTGTAGTGAACATTTTGACAGAAGTATAGAGAAGATGATGATCCAATATGTTTCCTTACTTGTTTACTACAGGTAAGAATTTATCCATTGCAGATGTCCTGTCAGTACTTCCGTGCATGTAATGACATTACCAGATTAGATGGATATTTTCTGATATGTTTCTGTAGATTAGAAGTGTCTTCCTTTTTCTCTTGTTCAGCCATCTGGAACTAAAAGTCACTTGAAGCCTGGAAATACCTAGAATGCCTCCTACCTCCTTCAGCATGTTCTTGTATTCTGCCAGAAGAGAAAATATGAGTCCAATATAGCTATCAATACTTTCTAACCAAGGTTCTTTGATAAACAGACCTTCCAAAGGGTAGATAAAAACTAGACCACAGTAATAATTGTAGCACTTAAGGCCTGTTCAATTTTTTATTATTGCTTTTACTTTGTACCTGCTGCATTCATACTGTACTGCTTTGAGAATACATTATCTCCAAGCACCTGTACAACCCACATTCAGGTTAATAGCACAATCCAGTTACCAGCAATCACCAATGCTCATCTGACAGTGTTAATAATCTCCTGTTACCAAGAAGAAGTAAAAGACAAAAACTTGTTGTGACTGAGAATTCAGCAAACTTCTCTGTTGCATATGCTTAATGGTCTCCAGTTTTAACCCTGCACACATATTTTCCCTCTGATCTACAAAATGAAGTGTTATGAAGGCTGTTTTTCATTTTTGTAAGATTAGTCTCTAATTTTCCACCCAATGAACCTTCAGGTTGCTGCCCCTCTCAAGAGTTGATGTATATTCTGTAGCTGTTCTTACAGGCTTTTGGGACTCGGCTAGATCGCCTAATTACCCACTATGAATTAACTAGTTCTGCTATCAGCAAGAGTCAAGGTGTAGCAGCAGCAGCTTTGTAGAAGCCAAATTACTCCCATAAAAAACCAGACAGGGATTCTAGTTCTTTTTTCTACCTCTGTGATATGAGGTATCATATCAGATTACTCAATAAAATATGAGTTGAACTTTTAAACTTTCAAATTAGATATTTTCACTGTTTAATGCAGATCTGTAAAGTGAAACAGGGATGTTGTAAAGTCCACAATGTAGAAGATTTTCAATAATTGTAAAGCTGATACATGACCTGATAAATTATAAACATTGAAGGCTGTAATTTCCTGAGTACTAAGCGTAAGTGGGACTTGCTAATACAAATTAGTAGTTTGAACACTGTATTTTTCCCCTTTTTTTCCTGTCATAAAGTTGTACACTAAGGACCTTTCTTTGACAAAAGGGAATAAACTGTATTCATTGAACCAATGCTGTTAGTTACATTGTTTCAACAACACAATATCATCCAAAATTACATCCATAAAACATAAAAATCTCATTAATAACAGTTAACACTGTCATACAGAAACTTCATACTTCCTACTCCTTGACTCTGTTCCTTGACTCTTGACTCAACTTTCTTGTTCCTAAGACCAACAGGACAGATTTTCTCAGAAAAGACAGGGAAGCAGAGATAAGGTGAGCAGAAATTGCCATCCTCCTGTTAAAGCAAGCTAAAACATGACAGGGACATGGCTAGTCCAGCCAGGATCTGAGATCATACCATCAGGACAATAGAGAGCCCATGGCCTCTTACTGTTAATAGGAAAGAAAGAACATATTTACCATAAATGAAAATCATTGTTTAGGAGTTCTCTTTGGTTTTGACCCTTATCTTTGCTGGTCTGCTTTTAAATTCAGATTGTTTTATAATGATGTTGTTACTCTTGTATTAGCACACCTAGACAAAAGTGAAAACCTTGCAAGTTGTTTTCTTCTGTTTTCCACATGTGGGCCAATTTTAATATATCCATTAAAAAAAACCAAAAAACAAAAAAACCCCACAACAAACTAAATAAAAAACACCTCCAAAAAACAACTCAAACCAAAACTAAAAACAACAAAAAACCAAATCGTAGTGCCATTTCTGTGAGATAGCAGAAGATAAGATTTTAGTGTGTTCCCCAACTGTTTTGTATTTCTTTTCTACAACAAGGTGTTATTTTATTTCAGTTCCCAGTGAGCTTGCATTGGAGGTGTTAAAAATTGGGCAGAATTTCCTCATCTGAAACTTCTGTAAATTTCTTGAGCAATCTGGCAGCAGATGAACATGCTGTGCAGGTAGCAAGTATTGGCAATATTAGAAAATCATTGCTTGGATTTTTTTATGTATGAGACAGGTATCTTTTTTCCATTTCACAGGTCTTTCTGTATGAGCTGAAATTTTTTCAGAGACTTGCTCAGACTCACAAAGCTTTTATTAGCAAAAGTTTTAATAATGATATCATCTTTTCATTTTCTGACAGTTAAGAAGAGAGACACAAACATATCAAAATACTTTAGATGCCTAATTCATGTGTCAGCTAATCACTTTCTTTGATATTTGATAGTGTTTATGCCCAAAGCATAAGATGTGGGGTTGGATTTAGCTGCAAGTATTAAGGCAGAGGTTAGCTTTATAATGAAAAACTGTGCTGACTCTTCAGATATAAGAGCTTGTAACAGTCACAAGGAGGAATTCTTGATGCTTAAGCCTACAGCTCTCTTATGACCTGGTCCTAATGTTTTTCAAATTAGTACAAATATTTCCCTTGAGTATTCACATGGATTTCAGATCAAACACTCTCAGAAAGGCTTTCAATTAAATAAAGAAAATAGATTATATTCCTGTGGATACTGGCGCAAAGCTTGTCTAACAAAACCAAAATAATACTGCTATAAAACAAATTATAATAGGGAGTTAAAACTTCAGCATGAACATTTCAATTAGCAAAGACTCAAAATTATTGAGAAAAAATGCTAAAATTATTACCAAATACATCACTTCTGAAACAGCTTAAATAGTAACTTGCATTTAGCAATCTTTCAAACTCTTTCCTTAAGTTTAAATCTGTAAAATTCTCATAATGGTAAATTTTTACAGTCACAATCCATTTTAAAATGTCTTGCCTATAATTCTGGAATTTTTGTTTGTTTATTTGTTTCGTTTTTTAGTCTTGGTCTCATTTTTCCTATTTAGTAACAGTATTAAAACAATGTAATAAGCATAGTGAATGGATGTACACAACATGCTCTGCAATATAGATGGTTTTTAAATGGATTTTCACATGGAAGTTCTCGATTTTCCAAGAATATGCTGAAGGCTACAATACAACAGTACACACAGAAGTTACCAGCATGATAATATCTAAATAAATTGTTTCAGGTTATCTTGTACTTCACACCTACTTTCTTGTTCCATCTCCCATGAGCAAATCAAATAAGGCTGCTTAGCAAAGCTGCACATTTTCTTGGTTTATCCTAAAATGTATTATCTATCTTTTCCAATCTCTACCTCACTTGTCTAGAGTTTATGACCACTGAGGATTAATAGAATGTGTTGGAGAAGGGAAAAATGCAGCATTTTAGGGGTGAAAATTGTCATTTAAATGACCTGTTGTGTCTTAGATATCCCTTCTTTCTACAATGATGACATACCCTGTTCTTTCTTGTAAAAGACTGTGCATTATAAGAAGGAAACTGTACTCAAGCAGTAACAGCTAAAGCCTCTTACTCCAACAATCACTTGCTTTGCCTCCTAAAATGAAAGCAACTGATGCCTGGAGACTGATAGGTCTGAATTAGTGCCCTCATGTAGCTGTATATATCTGTCAAAAATGAGTTTCAAATCATATCTGCTAATCAGTCAGCAGCATATAGCTAGAGAAGAAGAATTTATAAGGGGCTGAAAAAGTGAAAATGTCACTGTGCCTTCCTCTTTGCCCCACTGATCATTTCTCTGTGGTTAATTTTTAGGAGGCAGATGTGTGTTGTTTTTGAGGAAAGGTTTAGCTTGTTCCTTGCCTTTGAATGAGGTACAAAATGCTGAGAGTAGGAGTCTTACCCAGTATCTCTTCTCCATGTTCCAGCAGCATGCGCTGGGAATAACACCAAGGACTTCTAATAACAGAAGCATAAGGCACTGCCTGCCAACATTTAGTTTTACTGCCCTGACCTTTGCTAACCACACTGCTTGCAGTTTTCCATTTTCCTATGCTGTCTCTGTTTCCTGTTTTGATGTCTTCAGGTATAAACATAAAATGTGTCTTACTCAACAGCAGCTGATTGAATTAAGCCTTTAGATCACACAAAAATGTTAATCATATTTTTTTAAAAGACTTGAACCTCATAATAACTGAAAAACTTTTTAAAACTTTTGTAAGTGTTGCTTAATACTACATGGCGCTACATGTTTTGCCCTGCCCACAAGAATAGTTAGTGTCATGCTGATGGTGTCACCTTTTCTTAATTCCTCCTTTAACCGTGTTGTGGTAAAAGCAAACTCACTTTTGCTTTTTGAGACTTAGAGCTTGCTAACAGCCTTAGAACTATGCTCTCTCATATCTCTGTTCTCCTTATTTTGCCTTCTGCTGGTTCTGCTTGCCTAGTAATTAATCTCAGCCCATTCTTTGTCTTCCAAGCCAGCACATATACTACATAAACCTTCAGTGGTGTGCAGAAAAAGAGGTGGAAAAACTGAATTTGAGAACTTCTCACCTCTTTCATTCAATTTCATATTAAAATGTGCATCACTTAGTATATATACCAGCTATAAGACATTAATAAATATAGCACATTAATTTGCTCACCCTGCATTGTGAGAATGCTTGCTGTCTGACATAATATGACATGTGCATCCTAAAAGGATCCTATGTCTGAATACTACTGACCCAATTTGCCTGAGTACTACTTGGTAAAGACTCATGAAGACAAAGACCTGTTGCACCCATAGACGTAAAAGAATGAAGTAGACTTTACTACTACTTTTTTTTAACCCAGTCTTAATTACACTGGTGTAGCATAATTTATAATTATTTCTGCTCCCAATGGCACACTTAACAGTTGTGTTGATCTAGTTAGTAGCAGACCACATCTATAACCTTAGCCATGCTGCATGCTAACTGTGCATGGACCCAGTCCTGCCCCGTCAGATGGAAGGAGAGGGATGAGATGGGGAGGGAAGGGAAGTCTACTGGATCACTGTAGGAAAAATGTCCATTTTCTCAATTATTTGTAGAAACCTAATGTCAAACAAACAGAAGCACAGCTGAAATAAATCAATCTTCTATCAAAACTATGAGCTGCTTGTCTTTTCCATATCATTCGTACACATCTGGCTGACTGGGGGGATATGACAATTTAAAATAAAACTGAAGCAAGACTTGTCACAGAGTGACACAATTTTTAGTAGTATGGAGAACTTTCAATGACCTATTGATTATGATCTGCTGTGACTGGATTTTTAAAAAATATTTTCTCAAACAATATCTTAATATCACATTCTTAAGTCCATATCAACAGATTTTTCCATAAATTTTGCAGGATTTTTTTTTTTTTTTTGTGGTTTGTTTCTAAAGTAAAGGTATTTTAAAACATACCTGATTTGATATCTCCTCCCACCTCACTCTCTGCCCCTTACTTATCAAGGGTAAAACTACTAGGGAATACATTATTAGCCTGTGTGAATTAAAGTTATGTACTGTCCTTAACATGTCTTTCAAACCAAGGTTCCATTCCTGACTAGCACTAATTTTCTTTGCTGAATAGAGCACTGAGGTTCACAAATCTACTTCTCCCTCTTTTCCCATATAACTGATCATTTAAAAAATTAATTTTTCAACAATGTTTATCATTATGTATTTTAAAAGTATGACCATAATCAAAGACCAGTAAAAGTATACTACATACGTGATGTAATGACAAATCACGATGATGTGATTTGATTCTTGATCTGTGAAATAATGAGTAACAGAATTTGGTAAAGCTGCAACATTTATAATATTTAAAACTAGTATAGATAAAATTATATAATAAATACAATCTGGAATCTTACTTCTCTGACAAGTAAATGGACTTAGTAATCAAAATTATCTCCTTTTTAATTGTAAAATTTGGGTTTTTAATGATTCTCTGTCATGACTCAGATAGAGCATCCCCTGGACCCCCTGGCTTTCTAAACTTACTCTCAGGGATGAGCCAAGGTTGATCTTGACATCAGCTTAGTAAAATGGTGGACCACAATACAATATTTATTTTCAATTACAACTCAGTATAGTAGGTGTTTTTTTGTTCATTCCCTTCCATTACTATTTTCCCTACCCTGTGTTCTTAATACTACTTGAAGAAAAAGCAACAGAACTGTCATTTTCAGATATGCATAAAAAAGTGTTTGAACCTACGTTCAAACACCCTTTCTCTTCTAACTTACATAGTTTTAATGAACACAGAAGCTTTCAGTTACAGGTTTATGTAACTGATACTTCATGAGTCATTTTAGTAGTTTCTATAATCATATTTATAATAGTTTTTAAATTAGGGTGGTATTTAACTTAAAAACATCTTTATTTATAAGACTAAGAAATAATCGCCTTTTTCTTATTTTAAATGGTTTAATAATTAATATTTCTAAGCTTATAATTGAAATGAATACATCAATATAAATGTAAAATGAGATTAATGATTGCTTGATTAAGGAAAAAAAACATTTTCACATCAACGATTCTATAACAGTAAGATTTGCTGAATGACAAAAGCAAATAAGTTGGTTGGGGGTTTTTTTGTATGTTATGGTAGTTCATGAGTTTCTAAACTGTAAAACTCTTGTGGACTTTTACCAAAAAAATGGCAAAAACTAAAAAAATATCTAAGACTTCCTGTTTGTATAGCATAAAACTTTAATGCTTTATTACTAGACTAAATTCTAACCATTATGTCAATAAATATTATTTTGGACTCCTATTTTATTGCACTGGTTTAGGCAGCAGATATTCATCTATATGAAAAACAATTTTCAGGGCAGACTTTTAAGTATCTTGTAAATATTAGTCCAAATTCTGTTCTCATTAACAGGCAGTACTGACATTTACATCAACAATAGTTCTGCCATAGTAAGAGGTGTTTCTTCAAAAGCTTCCCATAGTTAATAATGAAGATGAAAAACGTTCAAAGAATTATCATTTCACTTGAGGATATATAACTTTGGCTTCTCTGTCAGGAAATAAATTTTCTTAATTTGTTTGGGAAATTCCTTTACTACTGGAACATGGAGAAGAATTTTGATAAATTTCTTCTTTGTCTGAAATGAAAAAAAATCATAAAAAAAAAATCATGTATGTTTTGTCAAAAGCTATGATTTTAACATCTGTTACAATTAGAAAGACCCCTAGTAGTAAAGTGGAAAGCCGCACAAATCAGAGCATAAAGGAATACCCAGTGTTTACAGAGCAGTCATTCACCAAATCATGGAACTGTTGGAAAAGACCTCCAAGATCAGTGCATCCATCCATGAACACCACTGCCCCATAAACAAAATAAGATAAAATAAAATATTTACATATATCACCATGTCCACTAGATAATTTCCTAAAGTGCTTCATCTAAACATTTTTAAATACCACCTCCCTGGTCAGCCCATTCCAGAGCCTGACAACACTCTCAGTAAAGAAATTCTTCCTAAAATCTACTCTAAATTTCCCCTGTTTCAGCTTCAGGCCATTTCCTCTTGCCCTATCATTATTTACTTGGGAGAGGAGGCCAACACCCATTCCCTACAACCTCTTTTCAGGAAGTGGTAGAGAGCAATAGGGTTTTCCCTCAGCCTCCTCTTCTGCAAACTAAACAGCCCCAGTTCCCTCAGCCTCTCTTCACAGGACCTGTTGTCCATCTTGGTTGTTAAGAAAGTGGCTTCGTTTCTACATTCCTTTCTTATTGCATCATCTTCACCACTTCCCACATCTCCCCCTTTCTTGTTTTACAAACATATCAATATTGCCTGGTTACAGGACTCTAGTGATAAATTTGCAGAATTTTTAGCTATACAGGGAAAACAAACTAAAGATGAACAAAAATCAACCCAACAAAACCTCCCAAGACAATATTAATATCCTCAACAGCTCTGCAAAAAGTTTCCAACCATTTTCAACTTCAAATATTTAGGCAAGGTCCTTCAAGGTTTGAATGCCTCTATACACCAACCCAGAATTATCAGAGATGTTCACACAACACAATCCATCAAAATCCTCACAGCCATGTGCATAATCAAGGAGCAAAAACATCAACAGCTGCATGGGCAGTCAGAGAGGAATGTTCATCCTTTTGCTGTGAGGACGGGGATAATATCAAAACAAGAGGAGCTGCTGGTCTCATATCTTGCTGGAATCCAGAGAAGTCCAGAATCTGTGGGAACACAAGCATACCCTCACCTCCAGCTTTTTAAAGGGAATGTCCCTTCCCAAAAATGAGTATTAAGGTCCTGAATATTTAATTTCGACATAAGCTTTCCCTTGCTGCATACCTTGAGTCTTTTCAAAGTGTTTTTCGATTGGGGTCACACCATTTCCTGCTCGGTTTAAAAAGTTTAAGATATAGAGTGGGTTTTGTAAGTGTTCCTGGGGGATGTATCCCAGGCTTACATTTTTTGTTTTGTTAACATGGCTTTTAAAATGCGGTGTGCTTGTTCAATAATAGTTTGCCCAGTCAGGGAGTGAGAAATTCCAGTGAAGTGTGATATCGTTGACAAAACTTAAGGTCAGGTTTTGACTTATGTACTGTCTCATTATCTGATCTTACTTGTGCTGGAACACCCAGCAACGGAAATGCAGCTAGACGATGTCCTTTAACATCATGAGATTTTTCCCCAGTATGAGTAGATGGAAATATGAACAGATTTTAGACAGCCAAATTCCATAATATGCGTAACATCCATCTGCCTAATTTGTCAGGGGTTTATACCTCACAGATAAGTGCCTACATGTGGTCAGGGCAGCCAGAGCTGACCTGAACTCTAGATGCTAGAAGGTCAGCAATCTTATTGCCTTCTGCCACGGGGCTGGGAAGTTTAGTATGAGAATGAAATGAATCATAAAATAAGGAGCAGTGGTTTAACAAATGAGATGGTTTAACAAAGGAGATGGTTTAACAAATACTGAAGCTTCTTCAGCAAGGTAAAAAGGTGGGGATTAGCAATCTCCTTAAAATAAGCACCTTCCAAAAAGATAGGGATTAGCAATCTTCTTAAGATAAGCACCTTCCAACCTAGTAACAATAGCTGCTTCATAAGCAGAACAGTTAAGGGGGTTTTTATTCTGCAAAACATTGTTCCAACAACACCAAAGGCTGGAATGATGAGAAAAATCAAAGAGTGAAACAGGTGTTCCCTCAGTAACATGATGAGCCTGTCAAGCAGAAACCACTGCAGGGATTTTGCTGAGAGCTTGTCGCTGCTCCTGCTGCTGCTGCTCTCACTGATCTCAGCACCACCCTGGCCGGTCCTGCCACCACTCTCATTCGCCATGGCGCTGGTGGTGCCATCACAGTCCATCCAAGCTCCAGCTGCTCTGTCTCTGCTCCACACCTGGATGCTCCTGGTGACAGGTGGCCACGTGGTAGGGGGATGCTCACTCTATCATAGCCACTCAACTCCTCTGCCTCTGCTGGCCCATGGCTCCCCTTCACGGTGTCTGGGTGCGGGGCTGCCACGAGGCCCATTGGGGACACACTGTGCTCTAACGGGCAAACAAAATCACTGGTGTCATGGTGACTGGCACCAGAGCACATTGGGAGCTCCAAGAACAGGAATGGCATGTGTGTGGTGGATAGCAGCTCCAGGCTGAGGGCTGGTGGCTCCACATGCAGGGGTACTGCCATCTTGCCATCCCACCATTCCTCTCCCAGAGACAAGTGGACCTCTTGTGCCGGTCCATTGTCACCTTCCAGGACTCGAAGAAAATGTTCCTTTTCCACTCCAAACCTATCCATCTTGGATCAAAAGGATCATCAAAAAATTCAGAGAGTGCCTCTGGTGGAGCGGATGCCACCACATTGGTGATGGAGACAGATGGATCCCACACCTGATTGTGGTCAGTGGGAATAGTGTTGCATTTCAAAACGACAATCTCGTTAGGCTGCAGCAGTTCAACTGCTTCTGATGCCACAGAGCAGTCATTATGAGAAGGCTTAGAGCCCATCTAATGCTTTAAGGATTCAGAAAGAGTGCACCACGGTCCCATAAACGTAGCAGCAATTTTGTCATATCACATTGCTAGATCCCAAAATTGGACCCCAATCCTGTCCCATATTTCAGGATCGTATACATTCTGTGAGTTTAAAGATGGCTCTAGCTTTTTGGCCCATAAAACCACTTGCTTCAAATCTGTGCTGTCTGAGTCCCAACCTTGTTTTTACAATGAATGTCAAAACACAGTCAAAATATCTTTCTGTTCCATTGTAACATAACTTCCCATTTTAGTTCTCAGTAGCTTAACTCCTGTCCTGCAGTGAGGCAAATGATGGTGCACACCAAAATTTTTCTCTCACAAATCCCTTAAATTCATCTGAGCTACGCCACCCTCATGGAATCTGATCTGTGTTATTCAAGTCCTGATATGGGCATCATTTGTGGCGTATTGAGGCATAGACTCAGTCACTCTTCCAAACGGAGACAAAAGTTTACTAAACTAGCCATTCCCCATGGTCCTCCTCAGGGTCCCCTCCCTATACTCTTACTGATTTTCCAATCTTTTTCAGTAACTTTCCATGTCCCTTTTTTAAGCCAGTGGCTTCATTTACACATGCCTTTCTTATCATTCACATCATCTTCTCCACTTCCCACAATGTCATCTGCAAACTTACTCAGGAAGCACTCAGCCCCCACACCTAGATTGAACAAGATTGGTCCCAAAACTGAGCCCTTGGGGACACCACTGTTGTCTGGCCACCAGCTGGATTTAACTCCTTTGACTACATCTCTCTGAGCCTGGCTATGCAGCCAGTTTTTAACCCAATGACGAGTACACCTTTCTAAGCCATGAGCCACCAGCTTCTCTAGGAGAATATTTTGGGAGATGGTGTCAAAAGCTTTACTAAAGTCCAGGTAGACAACATCCACTGTGTTCCCCTCATCCAGTAGGAGGGTCGCCTGGTCATAGAACATGACCAAGTTGGCCAAGCAGGACCTACCTTTCCTGAGCCCATGCTATCTGGGCCTGATCCCCTAGCTTTCCTGCACTTGTCATGTGGTTGCATTTGCTATGAACTGCTACATAATTTTTCCAGAACCCAAATTCAGGCTGACATTGTAGTTCCCCAAATCCTAATTCCAGACCTTCTTGTAGATGGGTGTCATTTTAGCAAGCCTCCAGTCATCTGTCATCTCCTGTCTTAGCAAAGACTGTTGATAAATGATGGAGAGAGGACAGACAAGCTCCTCTGACATCTCCCTCAATACTTTTGGGTGGATCCCATCTGACCCTATAGACTTATGAGTGTCGAGTTGCTGTAACAGTTTGTTAACTGCTTCCTCCCGGATTACAGAGGGGTTGCGCTACTCTCAGTCTTTCTCTTCCAGCTCAGGGCACTGTATACTCCTGGAGTAGCTTGTCTGAATAATGAAGATAGAGGAGAAAAAGGCATTAAATATCTCAGCCTTTTCCCTTGGTGGCAATATTCCTCCTCTCTCTCCTCCCTCCCCTGCCCCACATCAAATAAAGGATGGAGATTTTCTGTGGAAAAAAAAGTAAAAACTTTTTTTCTTGTCCCTTATGACAGTGGCCAGGTTGACCTCCAGCTGGGCTTTTGCCTTTCTAATTTTACCTCTGTATAGCCTAATAAGATCCTATACTCTTCCTGAGATATTTGCTCCTTCTTCAAAAGGAGATAATGTCTCTTTTTATTTTTTCCTGAGTGTCAGCAAAATCTCCCTGTTCAGCCAGGCTGCTTGTCTTCCCTTCCAGTTGATCTTACAGCACAAGGGAACAGCCTGCCCCTGTGCTTTTAAGATTTGCATCTTTTGGGACTTTTTGCATCATTTTGGGACCCTTTTTTCTTTCAGGACTGCCTCCCAAGGGACTTTCTCAACCAGTTTCTTGAACAGGTCCAAGTCTGCCCCCTGAAAGTTCATGGTAGTGGTTTTGCTGACCCATTCTCTGTACTTTACGGAGATTTGAGAACCGTATTATTTCATGGTTGCTTAGTCCCAGACAGCCTTTGGCCACCATATCTTCCTATTAGTGAACACTCAATCTATCAAGGCACCTACTCTGGTAGGGTCACTTACCATCTGTGTCAGGATGTTATCTTCCATACACTCAAGTAACCTCCTAGCCTGTCTCTTTCCCAGTATGTTGTATTTCCAGCAGACATCCGGTAGGTTGACATCCCTCATGAGAACCAGGACTAGAAATTGTGAGATCTCTGCCTCTTCATTTAGTCTATAACAGACACCCAAAAGGATACTTGCCTTATTCACTTGCCCCACATTCTTACCCAGAAACACTGGACCTTATCATCACTATCATCAAACTCTACACAAGAGAAATACTCCCTAACATATAGAACCAGCCCACAGTCTCTCTTTTCCTGTCAATCTTTCTGAAGAGCTTATAGTCATCCATTGCAGCATCCCAGTCATGAGAGTCACTCCACCATGTTTCTGTGATCGTGAATACATGATAGATGTCCTGCTACACCATGGTTACTGGGTCCTCCTGTTTTTTGCCCATGCCACATGTACTGGTGTAAATGCATTTGATCTAGGCTATCAGTTTCACCCCTAACATTGCCATACCACCCCTGTTCTCTCTCTCTGGTGCTTGGTTTTATTCTCTTCCCCCTTCAAACCTAGCTTAGAGCCCACTTGATGAGCCCCACCAACTGCTGACCATGAATCCTTTTCCCCCTGGTGGGTAGTTCCATTCTCACTCTTGCGGGCGGGCCTGGTGCCATGTAAAGATCTCCATGATCATAAAACCCAAAATGCAAACTATGGCACCAATCTCTAAGCCATGTGTTGGTCTAGTATGCTTTCCAGTTCCTTTCAGTATTCCATGTCATTTAGGGAATTAATGAAAACACCACCTGTGCTTCTGAACCTTTCACCATTTGGCCCAGTGCCCTGATGTCCCTTTTTATTGCTTTATCACTTCTCTTAGCAATCTCATCACTGCCCAGCTGCATGGCCAGCAGCAGGTAGTAATCAAAGGACTGTACCAGACTCAGGAGCTTTGTAGTTATGTCTCTGATCCAGGCCCCAGGGGGGCAACAGACTTCCTTCTGGGATGGGTCTGGCTAGCATACTGGGATTGTTCCCTGGAGGGAACAATTAGTGACCTGCTAAGCCAGATCCTCACAAGTCTACAGGACCTTACAGGATCCACCCTAGGGTGATCAGGGAGCTGGTGGAAGAGACAGGGATCAGTGCTGGACCCAGTTCTGTTTAATATCTTCACTGATGATTTAGATGAAGGGATTGAGTCCATCATCAGCAAATTCGCAAAGGACAGTAAGCTGGGGGGGAGTGTGGATCAGCTGGAAGGCAGGAGGGCTCTGCAGAGGGACCTGGACAGACTGGAGAGTTGGGCTGATTCCAGTGGGATGAGGTTCAACACGGCCAAGTGCACTTTGGCCACAACAACCCCATGGGGAGCTCCAGGCTGGGCACAGAGTGGCTGAGAGCAGCCAGGCAGAGAGGGACCTGGGAGTCTGGATTGACAGGAAGCTGAACAGGAGCCAGCAGTGTGCCCAGGTGGCCAAGAAGGCCAATGGCATCCTGGCCTGGATCAGGAACAGCGTGGCCAGCAGGTCCAGGGAAGTGATTCTGCCCCTGTACTCAGCCCTGGTGAGGCCACAGCTCGAGTCCTGTGTCCAGTTCTGGGCCCCTCAGTTCAGGAAGGAGATTGAGGTCCTGGAGCAGGTCCAAAGGAGGGCAACCAGGCTGGTAAAGGGACTCCAGCACATACCCTATGAGGAGAGGCTGAGGGAGCTGGGGGTGTTCAGCCTGGAGAAGAGGAGGCTCAGGGGAGACCTCATCGCTCTCTACAACTCCCTGAAAGGAGGCTGGAGCCTCTGAGGGGGTCAGTCTCTTCTCCCAGGCAGATATCAGAAGAACAAGAGGGCATGGACTTAAGTTCTGCCAGTGGAGGTATAGGTTGGATATTAGGAAGAAATTCTTTACAGAGAGGGTGATCAGGCATTGGATTGGGCTGCCCAGGGAGGGGGTGGATTCTCCATCCCTGGAGGTTTTTAAGAAGACACTGATGTAGCACACAGTGGTAGTGGAATAAAGGTTGTACTTGATGATCTCAGAGGTCCTTTCCAACACAGCTATATGATTCTATGATTCAGAAGAGAATCTCCTATAACAATTATCCTCCTTTTATTTTTTACAGAAGCAGTCCTTATGAGTGGGATTACTTGCCTTGGCACTTTCTTTGATTGGCCTTTATCAACATCCCTATCTTCTAGGGTCTTCCAGTTTCAAAGCCTCATTTATTTATTGTGTAGGAGCAACTGGGAAGGTGGGGGAGACCAGGGAGGGATTAATCTGACACCCGAAGCAGTGACCTGTTCCCATTTCTTAGGTCCCTCTTTCCTGGTTACAAGAGGGCAGAGGATCTGCTTGGCGTGGAGCCTCCACCTGCTGCCTTTGCCTCAGGGCTTGCAGGGTGTGGCTTCACTAATCTGTGTCTCTCCCATTCCTGGATACTTCTCAATCAATCCACCTCCTCTTTCAGTCGTACTACAAGTCTTAGCAGATCATTTACCTGATCTCAGTGTACACAGATGTTGTCACTGCTTCCTTCCAGTATGAGGGGCAGGTTCAGACATTCTGTGGACCTCAGCATTTGAAGAACTGTGTGCCTTTGGGGCAGCTCTGTCTGGGTTGCCACATTCTTTTTGGCATGGTTTTGGGCTGACACCATGGCTGACTTTTCTTCTGGGAGGGAGGTGACTTCAGTTGACCCTGCCTTCAGGCCTGCCTGCTCAAAAGCCTTACTTCTGTGACTTCTGCACAAACTTCCATGCCATGCCCTGGCTGATGTGCCATGCCCTATTTTCCTGCTTTTTTTCCACAGTCCTGGCCATTCGGTGCCAGGAGTGGCATTCGTGCTCTGGCAAATGCCCAGATCTTGCCTGCAACTCTTGTGAGGCGTGCTGCCTCATCGTGTGTCCTGCTGCTCCCTTGTCATTTCCCTACCAGAGAGAAACTTTCAGGAGAGAAAAGCAAAAAAGGGAAGCCCCTGTTAGCCAAGATCTACCACTCTGCTGCAGATCAGCTCTGCCTTGGAGCAGCTCTACTCAGCATCTTCATCTGTATGCTCCTCATGTTTCATTTCTTAATAAGGTAGATCACCTTCTATTAGCCAGATCCCATCACCTGCTGGTAAATCAGCATAGTACCATTCACTCCTTAGGAAGTGTGTGTCAACTTTCAGTTCCATTGATTTCAAAACAAGAATGGACTTCTTTAAAAAAAAATCATACTATATTAGTGCTCTAAAGGAGTAATAGTGGTATCAAATACGGCAAGTTTACAGCAATATAACAATAATACAGTTTACTTTTATCAGTTTGACTAAAATAAGAATTAATATTTCCATATAAGGGTCACAAGTAGTCTCAAAAGTAAACTGGGTTGCTGTAAGAGATTTCTGGTAAAAATGAAGGGTGTGACTACAACTTATGCTAGCTAATTATTTGACTTCTCTAATCAGGAGGCTGAAACCAGGCTCTTCTCAGTGATGTATAATGACAGGTGTCACAGTTTAGGCCCAGCTGGTATCAACCAGACCTCCACTCACTCACCGCCCACCTCCACTGTGGAACAGGGAGAAAAAAATCCACCTTGAGGCTCGTTAATAGAGACAAGGATAGGGAGGTTTTCATTCCAAATAACAGTAATGGGCAAAAACCAGACAGGTATAATTTTGGAAGAAAAAGTCTAATTTAATCTACAAGGAGAAAGAGAAAACATGACCAGACATATCCCACCCTCCTTTCTTTCCAGGTCTGGATTACTTCACTCCTGCCTCCCCCTCAGCACAACAGGGCAATGAGGAGTGGGACATCATTTCTGCCACTCTTTCATCCTCAGATAAAGGACTCCTCGCATCCTTCCTCCACTACAATGCAGGATCCCTCTCACAAGAGAGAATCTTTCATGAACCCCTCTGACATGAGTCCCTCTCACCAGGTGCAGTCTCTCAGGCAGAGACTGCTCCAGCTTGGGTTACCCACAGAGTCACAGCTGACTCAGGAAAACAGTCACCTCCTCTGGCACGGAGTCCTCCATGGATGCAGATCCACAGAGCTGCAGATTGCAGATCCTCTCTGCAATCATGCACAGGCTGCCATCTCCCATCTGCATACCTGTGACACTTCAGGGGCTACAAATCTACATTTACCCCACCATGGTCCTTCGAGGACTGCTTCACCATGCTTCTCCAGGGACTGCTCCACGATGCTCCTCCATGGGCTGCAGGGGCACAGCTGACATCTCATTATGGGCTGCAGAGAAATCTCTGCTTGGGCATCTTTCTCACTCTCTCTTCACTGACCTTGGTTTCTTTTCCCTGGAATTGCTCTCTCACCTTCTCCTTTGCTCTGCAGATCTCTTTTTATATATATATTTTGTAGTATTGTTTCCCTTTCTTGAGTATGTTACTCACAGAGGCACATCCAGATTTCTATAACTGGGAGTTCCAGATAGTTCCAGCAGCTTCTCACAGATGCCATCTCTGTGCTTCCCTATCTGGATTACAAAACAAAACACCACCACAATAAACCAAGACAACAGGACAAGGTGGTAATGAGTGCAAGCTGGACCACAGAAGGTTCTGCATAAATGTAAGAGAAAGCTTTAAAAAAGAATGAGAGTGGCAGAACAAGCTGGATTGTGAAATGTCCTTCTCTGGAGAAAATCAAAACCAGCCTGGTTTTTAAGCTTCAGAACCCTTGAAAATCTTGGTCACTATTAGGCAGTACAGTAAGAAACACTTTAGAAAAATGGGATGAAAAAAAAAAAAAAATCAGAGGTAAGAGTGTGAGATCAAGGATTCTTCATATCTCAGGAGGCCAAGAAAGAAATTAAATTATTTCAGCTATTTTAATGTAGAACTTTTGAGTGGTATAAAATAACCAGGAATAGGACCTTTATCTTAAATTCTTGTATTTTACTGCTTATCCAGTAAAGTGGAGAAGGCTGTGCTGAGACACATGGAAATGAGTCAGGCACGTGGAAAATGAGGTGGCTGGTATCAAACAGTGTAAATTCACCAAGGGGCAAATTATGGGTGACAAATCTGATTGCTTTCTACAATGGGGTCACATCAATGGCAGACAAGGGATTATCAACTTATCTTGCTATCTGGACTTGTGCAAAACATTCAGCACTGTCCCACACAACATCCTTGTCTGTAAATTGGAAAGAGGGGGATCTGATGGATGGACGACTCAGTGAATAATGATGGATTAGCTTGATGTCCAAATGAGACCAGAAATGAGTGGCATTCCTCAAGGGCCAGTACTGGGACCTATGCTGTTTAAAATCTTTGTGGGAAAAATGGATAGTGGAATTTCAGATACACTAAGGTGTGTGGTACTGCCAAAATGCTGGAGGGAAGAGAAACCATTGAGAGGTGGGCTCATGCCAATCTCATGAAGTTCAGTAAGGGCAAGTGCAAGGTTCTGCACCTGGGTCAGAGCAGTCCCAAGATTAAATACGAGTTGGATGGAGAATGGATTGAAAGCAGTTCTTAGGAGAAGGACTTAGAAGTGTTGGTTGATATGAAGCTCAATGTGAGCTGGCATGGGGTGCTCACAGTACAGAAAGACACCTGTATCCTGGGCTGCAACAAAAGAAGCATGGCCAGCAGGTCGAGAAAGGTGATTCTTCCCCTCTACTCTGATTTTGTGAGACTTCACCTGGAGTACTGTGTCCAGTTCTGGAGCCCTCAGCACAGAAAAGAAATGGAGCTGTGTGAGTGAACCCAGAGGACCACAAAGATGGTCAGAGGGTGGAGCATCTCTTCTATGAATACAGGCTGAGAGAACTGGGGTTGTTGATGGTGGAGGAAGGCTCTGGGGAGACATTAGAGCAGACGTCTGGTACCTAAGAGGGACCTACAAGAAAGCTAGAAATGGACTTTCTACAGGAGCATGTGATGTTAGAACAAACAGTAATGATTACAATCTGAAAGAGTGTAGATTTAGATTAGATATCAGGAAGAAATTCTTTAGTGTGAGTGTAGTCAGATACTGGAATATGTTGCCCAGGGAGGCTGTGGATTCCCCATCCCTGGAAGTGTTCATGTCAGGTTGGATAGCACTTTAAGCAATCTGGTCTAGTGATAGGTGTCACTACTGAAAGAACACAGAAGCGCTGGGGCATTTCTAAAGAAAGGCAGTGAAGATGGTGAGGTGGTGAAGGGTCTAGAGCACAAGTCTTTTAAGGAGTAGCTGAAGAATCTTTTTTTATTTTTTTTAACCTGGAATATGTTAAGTCTACAACTGAATGGAAGCTGTAGCAAGATGGCTGTCGGTCTTTTCTCTCAAGTAACAAGAGCAAATGGCTTCAAGTTGTGCCAGGGGAAGTTTAGATAGGATATCAAGAAAAAAATTCCAGTGATAAGATTGTCAGGCACTGAAACAGGCTGCCCAGCGAAGTGGTGTGGTCACCATTCCTGGGACATATTTAAAAGATACATATATTTTATGCTTAAGCACATGGTTTAGTGGTGAACTTGGCCGTGTTAAGTTAATAGCTAGAGCTGATGATTTAAGTGTCCTTTCCAATCAAACCTCCTCTATGATTGTATGACTTTAGTCCTTGTTTATAAAGGGTGTATCCCTACAGAACAAAGGCGTGAACAGTTCAGGAATTTGTTACCATCTTGGTTTCTCAGTCAAGCCAATTGTGGCGAAAAAATTTTTTATACAGGTAGCAAACAATTCTAGGCTGAGAGCTAATGGTTTATCCTTGTTGCCACACCTGTTCCAGGACATATACAAATATATACCAAACCCATATCACCCTTGCAGACACACACACACACACACACACACACACACACATGATAATGCCCACATCCCCACCAGGGTTGCAGGGCAAGCTGTAGGATAATCTCAGAATGGATTTCTGGATTCAGACATTTTTGGACTCAGTAGCAGATGGTAACATGATTCAGGAAGACACAGATCAGGATCAAAGGCAGAAAAGTGGATGGATTCCTCCCAGGACATCAGCCTTGGACAAAGAAAACTTGATCCTCATCAGCCCTCAGCTTTATGCTGGGTATGAGGCATATCGGATAGAATACTTTGATTAATTTTGGATCACCTGTCTGATTCACTCCTCCCCACAGGACAGTCACAGGTGTGAAACCTTTTCCAAAGAAAAAACAAATTGGTTCTATTCTGGCTCAAATCAGGACAGGAATAAAAAAAAAGCTAAAAGTATAACATAAATATGGATTCACATTTACTCTGTAATGAATCTCAAGTTTTAGTTCTCTATATATTTTTATTAGCTCTCTGGTATCTACGTGTTTATGGAATTCAGTGTTGAGTAGTTAATAAATTTACTGGTATGTAAGACATAAATCTTGCCTAGAAAAATATGTTTCACTTCAATTGCTCTTATATCAATAGATGACAGAAGTGGTGTGATCACAGCATTCAACGTGCAAAGGTCTGGATATCCAGATATGCCAGAGAAAAGGGCATGCAGCTGCCTGCAGGACTGTGCTCTATAGAATTTGGTTTTAGGAAATTTGTTTTCTTACCTATCTCCACACCATACCTATTGTCTGACTAGCTGACACAGATAGTTCAAGCATTTAAATGACCAGTCAGAACATATGTATCTCACTATGCAAATATAATTAAGAAATTAAACACAATGTTTGGAAGAAAGTCTGTTTTTCCAAATGTCTCTTACATTTTATCACCTTTTTCTTTAAGCTTACAATAGGAATTCTTAACAAAGCATTTCCAGCATAATATTTCTCTGCATTTCTCTCCAAAACAATTAGCACTTGCTATGGTGCAGAAGGAGAGGTATTTTGGACAAACTGGATGATTAGAAGAAACCTACTATCCAAGCACAATTTTACAACAGTAAGCGGTAGTGAATGAAGGTGTCTACTGAAGGAGGAAAAGGATTAGTTTTGTTCTGGTAGAATAATTGGAGTTTTAAGGGGTTTTCCCACCTCATATTTTTTTTTATACAAAAAATAAGTCAAATTGAATAGACTGTACAGGAGTCCCTGCAAATGTATGATGCACATCCAATATGTCTGTGTCAGGTTTGTAACTTGAAGTAAAACAGTCACCTCCTTTCACTCCAGAAGGCACTTGGGCCTTTTGATGACAGCTTGCTTACTTTGCAAATGTGGCAGAAACTTGGTTTATGGATTGTGAAGGAGAAGTGGTACCCAGTATTTGTTCAGAAGTCATCTGCTCTACCAGAACATAGCTTTCTGCTGGCCAGGGGTTTGACTCCTCCAACAAAAAGCACATGGATATCACTTTCTCTTTGCCCTGGGAGCCAACATATTATAGGCAATGCATATCATCCTGAATGTGTTTCACCTACACACTGTATTAATATGCTGAAGACCGTCAGAATTTCTCCTCTAATACTTAAAACAAAACTATGGTAATGGCAAAAGTGCTAGCTGATCCTGCTGGGATTAAGTATGTCTGCAGTGTGCTGTCTTGGTAACCCACGACATAACTAGAGGGCAAAAGAAAGAAAATATCCTTTCTCCTCTTTACAGAGCTATGGTAAGGTTATCGTGGACTGTGAAGAGAAAATGAAGAAAAGTATAAAGTCTGACTGTCATTTAGGTGTGAATATGACTAGAGGGCATGAAGCTGCAAATGCCATCCCTGTCAGCTGAAAGAGAAGTACAAAGCACTGAAATGAAAAAGTCCCAAAGGGAGAAAACTTTAGGCCCTTGATGCTGTAAAACACTGTCTGCCTTATCTTTTATTTTACTACAGATCTAGTCCATCTGGACATCTTTTATTTCTGAAAGATATTTCTTTTCTTTACCCTTCTCTTTAGAGTGTCTAATTTAAAAAAAAAAAAAAAAAAAAAAAAAAAAAAAGGCTGCCACTTCAGAGTAGGTTTAATTTCTCTTCCACGTTTTCTCCCTCAATAATCACAGTTCACTTAACTAGTGGTAAAATTCCAGTTCATAGTATGCCAGCATGGCTGTTTTTCAGAATGGAATGTTTAGGAGGAGGGATTTGGGGGAAAAGAGGGAGGAGGGAGAAGAAAACAATCTAGATGCAGTTGAGTGACCTTGCAATACTGAACTATATTACTCTACGGAATCAATAGCCATACAAGTTTCTGTAGCAGATTCAATAAAAGGAAAAGGAGATGATGTGGGGGAGGAAGCCAAGGAGATTAAAAAATAAGATGATGGTACTACTGCTACTAATACTACTATGAAGGTGCCAACAGTTTGATACAAGTTTTGAGGCAGAAATTTGATTCACACAGAACTGACAGCTGTTGTGGCTTTGACCAATTAAATGAAATAAAATATAATAATTTTATTCTCTGTCTGTTATATAACCAGGTCTATGTGCACAAGGCAGCTGAGTGAAAATAATGAAGAGTACATAATTTGTTAATGTGGTGACAGAATTCCTTCACTTCCCCTTCCCTTCCCCTTCCTCTTCCTGAATTTTGAATTTTATCCTTCCCACTAGACTTTCTTAAAAAAAAGAGAATCGTATTTTATCTACCTCTTTCACCCTGACTATTTTCCTAGTTTCTGGATGCTCTTTTTAACTAGGGCACAAAAGATGGTAAGGTGTATGGTAGAAAAAAATTACTGAGAAAGTCTAGGCTGCTTGGGTTTCACACTATGTTCATTCATCTCTCCATTTTCTCTGATCTCAATTTTAACTTTAGTTTTTACTAAACTCGAGACAAACCCTAGGATGCATTCCTTCTGAGGGCTGCATTTGTGATTGTTGCATATTCCTGGGTACTGACTCTGAGCAATGGTGATGGAGAGCAAGACAATATCCTTAGTCCAAGTGTGTCAAACATTATATTTATTTTGTAAAATGACTTCTCAGATACGTCACACTAGGTTCACCCTTTCTTCCTGAAACTTAATAGCAGAAGAACTCACAGCCTAAATTTGTCAAGAGAAGCAGCCACAATTTTTTTACAGGCATGGCTCAGGGTTTGGTGTAGTGGTCATGAGGTAATAATCCTTCCTTAAGAATAAGTCTAGGGAGTGATTTATGCTGTTTACTAATGTCATGGAATGATATATTTTTCTTGCAGTTTGTGTTTCATCTGTTCAGTGGAACCATGATGTTCCCAATATTCATTTTCGAAGTCTTGTCAAGAATTTGGTTTCTGAGATAACATACACATAATTCAGAGCTGGATTTGGGTTGTAGCATCTAATATTTTGACCACTCCACATCCTAGAAAAACCTCAGTCAAAACAACAAACAAACAGGCAAAAAACCATAGCACAATCCAAACAAACTATAAAAAAACCAAACAACCCTGAAACACCTAAAATACAAAACCAGGTTAAAAACCATGATTTTGAAGTTACAAGAAAAAGTGGATTCTACTGAGGGCTCATTAAAATAAAGAAAATAAATAAGCACGTATATGGTTATTTCAAGGCATTTTCATGCACTCAGTTCTGTAATATCTTCAGTCTCTTTTAGTGCTTGCAATTTTTCTAATGAAAGTTACAAACACAGAGGGGAATTATGATGAAATAACTCCCATATGTACTTGCCTATTTTGTAGTAAGTGTGCCATACAGAAGGGCAGTATTGAAGCTGGTTATTAAACCTCTACCAGGTTCATAATTTGAAATTTGAAATTTGGGACACTAGTATAATCAGCTAGTAATTGCAATGAAATTGTACCTGTTTCTCAAAAATATCTTCCTCACTTAGTGCAGCATGTTAGATTTCAGAGAAAGGCTCAGGTAACTTCTGTAGTTGCTGCTGTGCTATGCTTATATTATACATTGTTTCCTATTGCTTCATATTATAAGGCAAATGTCTCTGCCTTCCCCCTTCTTTTGATGGCATTTTTTCAGAGATCATAGAATTAACATTTCACACTAAAGGAATTTTTTTCAAGGGAATTGAAAAAGAATTTTTCCCTTTTTTTAAGGAATAATTTCTAGACAGAGATTAAGTGAGAAATGAGATTGATAAAGAGAGAAGAAACCATTAAAGAAGAAAGAATCAGAAGAAAGATTAAGCTTTGGCTGCATGTAACTTCAATACCACATGAAAGTAGACAAAGTGAATGGGCAATAGGGGATCATTTTTCCTCACACTTTCCATAGCAGGTCTTTCTCAAAGTGAGATGTTTTTGTTTATTCTCTGCATAAAGGTGAAACCTGACAGTCAGGTCCTTAGTCCTGAATACTACACTAATACAAAGTCTCTGACAAAACAAAATCGAATCTCAGTTTAGGACATGATAAAGCATGCATCTATGATAACATAATCAAGGAAAAGGCACCTAGTATTGTAAGTTCACCCAAACATCTATATTACTTTCTTCAAAGTCTTTGGAGCAAAGCCTCAGGTTAGCTCTATGACAAGATGTGACTAGAAAATCTATATGTTGGAGTGGCCCACCCAGGGATTTGTGAAACTGTGTATTAGAATTGCACCAGTGAATGGAATAGGAGTCAGGAAAATTGCTGCTGCCTTGTGCTGTTCAACTCAACCTCTTTCTGGTAACAGCTTAATTATCCCAGTCAGAGATGATTCATCACCAAGGCACAAAAATATAGTATTTAAAAAATCATTTTAAAAAATTGTACCCTTCTCTGCCTTTCTCAAATTACAGGTAGCTGCAGTGTGGTCTTCCTATGGCTTTTCTTTTCAGACTGTTGAATCCTGTCTGAAACTATTGGTTTACTCTTTTTAATTCTTTTTTCTTCCCCTCTCCTCTCCTCCCCTTTCCCCCCCCCCCCTCCGAAAAAATAATATAAAATATTTTTAGGATGATCACTTTTTGTCTTTAATATTATCTTTATTTTTTCTTTCGTTAGGAACAACCATCTTTATTTAAATATGAAAAAACAATTATAGATTTTTCACTCCAGCTCTCTACAAGGACATACTCTTTGGCCTCTGATATTTATCATGGACATTGTCTACTAATGAAAAGGGAAGTATTTGTCATTGTTTCTCTTGTTAATATTCTATGGTTCATCCACATGTGTGAAGAAAACAGAAAATTTTAATAACATAACATTCCTAGTTAAATTCTAATTGCCATTAGAGCAGCATGAAATGACATCAGGCTGTTTTCCAAAGTAGTCAGAAAATTATGTAATATAAAAATAGACTCATATTTATTTTAGTTTGTAATGTTCTACTTTAACATATTCTAGATTCTGAATTATTTACAAAGTTTAAAATTACCTGGGTTTTTTTTTTCTTTTGACAGAAATAAAGAGAGAAGTATACCACATAACTTGTGGATGTATGGGTTATGTGGTATATATAATTTTTATTGTGCATTCATATCTCAGTAATGGGGCATTGCAAATACATCTCTGTTCTCAGGTGATGTGCCTTTGTGCA
Organism: Phaethornis superciliosus; assembly: GCA_023637945.1. Taxonomy (NCBI): domain Eukaryota; kingdom Metazoa; phylum Chordata; class Aves; order Apodiformes; family Trochilidae; genus Phaethornis; species Phaethornis superciliosus. The sequence continues at coordinate 30,015,126 of JAJQWJ010000004.1, read as the reverse complement.
CACCTGTTGCTATGAATTTTTGGTACTTGAGTATTTGAACTAGAGAATTTTGCCATATTAAGAAGGAAATCAGAGAAGTGCAGTATTACTACTGCATTTAGGTGAGTTAGTTACTGAGCTCCATTTAAAGCATGGTGGGGAAAAAAAAATTGCTTCATAGATGAAAATTCTCTGAAGGAGTTTTCTTTAAAAACATTTTTATATGCAAGTGGTAATGAGACTAGAGCGAAATGTAACTTCCAGCTTATATTTTACCTTTTTCTCCTACTTCTGCTTGTCATAAATGAGGAGATGAACAAAAAATTCTACAATCACTGAAAGACTTGTATAGGACAGTAACATCATACTAATATAAATCTCTTTAGCAATTTCATCTGTTGAAAGTGACCTCTACAATATATATTAAAAAACAGTGTAATTAGACTTTGATATTAGAGCCATGGTTTAGGATTTTTATGCACATTTTTCAGTTAACAATATAACTCCTGAATATGAATGTGAATTAGAGAAGAACTTTATCTTACTAAAATGAGAAAGATACTTTGAATGGAAAGGAGTCTGGACATCCATAAATCCATGGGTCCTGATGGGATGCACCCATAGGTGTTGAGGACACTGGAAGATGTCATTGCTATGCCACTCTCCAATATCTTTGGTAAGGCATTGGGAAAAGTGCTAGAGGAAAGAAAATGTCACTCCAGTCTTCAAGGAAAGAAAGAGGACCCAGGTAACTACAGACCAGTCAGCTTCACCTTCATCCCTGGAAAGGTGATGGAACAACTCATTCTTGGTGCTGTCTCCAGGCACATCAAGGACAAGAAGCTTACCAAGAGCTTTCAAGATGGCTTAACTGAGGGGAAGTCATGTCTGACCAACATGATAGCTTTCTATAAGGATGTAACCAAGTGGATAGATGATGGCAAAGCAGTAGACGTAGTTTATCTTGATTTCAGGAAGGCATTTGACACCATCTCTCACAGCATCCTTGGGGCTAAACTGAAGAAGTGTGGCCTGGATGACTGGGCAGTGAGGTGGATTGGGAGCTGGTTGAAGGATAGAAGCCAGAGAGCTGTAGTCAGCTGGGTGGAGTCTAGTTGGAAGTCTCTTTCTAGTGGAGTCCCTCAAGTGTCTGTACGGGGACCAGTACTGTTCAATACACTTATTGATGACCGGATGAGGGAATAGTGTATTATCATCAAGTTTGCTGATGACGCAAAACTGGGAGGAGTGGATGACACTCCAGAAGGCTGTGCTGCCATTCAGAGGGACCTAGATAGGCTGGAGAGTAAGGCAGAGAGAAATTTAATATCTTGCAACAAAGGCAAGTGTCAAGTCTTGCATCTGGGAAAGAATAAACGCAGGTACCAGTATATGTTGGGAACTGAGATGTTGGAAAGCAGCACAGGGGAAAGGGACCTGGGGGTGCTGGTGGATGGCAGGATGACCATGAGGAAGGCCAATGGCATCCTGGGGCCCATTAGAAGGAGAGTGGTTAGTAGGTCGAGAGTTGTTCTCCTCCTCTTCTACTCTGCCCTGGTGAGGTTGCACCTGGAATATTTTGTCCAATTCTGGGCGTCTCAGTTCCAGAAGGACAGGGAACTTCTTGAAAGAGTTCAGTGTAGAGCCACCAAGAAGATGAAGGGAATGGAACACCTCCCTTATGAGTCAAGGCTGAGGGAACTGGGTCTCTTCAGCTTGGAGATGAGGAGAATGAAACACCTCATTAATGTTTATAAATACGTAAGGGGTGAGTGCTGGGGGTGTCAAGCTTTTCTCAGGGGCGGCTAATAATAGGAGAAGGGCCAATGGTTATAAATTAGAGCATAGGAAGTTCCATATAAATATTAGGAAGAATTTTTTCACTGTGAGGGTGACAGAGCACTGGAACAGGCTGCCCAGTGAAGTTGTGGAGTCTCCTTCTCTGGAGACATTCAAAACCCACCTGGACACATTCCTGTGTGATCTGTTTTAGGTGACACTGCTCTGGCAGAGGGGGTACAAGATGATCTTTCAAGAGCCCTTCCAGTCCCTAACTTTCTATGATTCTATGATATTTTCCTAGGACATGGAGACTATAGTTTAATAGTTTTGTTCTTTAATAGTATTCTTCTTGTTTTAGACGAATCTTTGTCCATCTGTGTATTAAAACCTATCCTTTATTTCCAGTGATGATAATGAGCCTCAGATTTATTATAGTAACACAGCATTTTAGGTAAAACCATGGTATAGTTAGAAGTGAGTTACAGGAGTCTGTACCGCATTTGTGTACCAGAAAGCTGAATCATCGGTGTCATTAAGTTGTCCTACCATCCTTTGCTACAATGATTTAAAATAATTTATAGAAGGCATGTGCCAATCAAACACCATTAGGTGAACAGTAGGGTAAAAGATTTTTCTTCTCTGTGATTTTTGATGTAAAGGTAAGCCTTCAGAAAAGGTGAAATATCTAAAGAATATCTGAGAAAGAACTTCAGAACAGACAGTTCAAGTGCAAGTGTCCCAAAGCAGGATATTCATTCATTAATGACAAATGGTTTCTTTAGCTAGTTTTTAAGTCATTACTGGAGCCTCCCTAAGCTCTGTAAGAAATTTCTTCAGCTATCTTTATCACTAGAAGCTTTTAATTATTTAGGTGCTTTGCTCATGTGATGTTTCATTTAACACAAGCTGGCTGGACAGAAAAGAATACTTGTTTTCTCAATGTAGTAGCCTTCACATCTAATGACATACCAAAAATCTCTCCCTTTCTAAATTGCTTTTCCACAGAAAAGCTTTTGCCTTCCAAAGATGGAAGAGACAATTCAACAGAGAAGAGAAAAATAATCAGAAAACATAAGCAAAGAAAAAACAGTTTCCACATGTTTATCTGCCTGAGGGTAGGGAGGCTCTTCAGAGAGTCTAGTCAGGTTTGATCAATGAGCCAAGGCTAACTATGAGTTTCAACAAGGTCAAATGTTGGGTCCTGCACCACGACAAACTCCCAACAGCACTACAGGCATGGGGAGGCATGGCTGAAGAAGTGCCCATCAGAGCAATACCTGAGAGTGCCTGTCAAGATCCCTCTGGAGAGCCTCCCTATACTCAAGCAGTTCAACACTTCCACGTAGCTTAATGTGATCTGGAAATTTACTAAGGATGCAGTCTATCCCTTTGTACAGATCACTGACAAAGATGTTAAACAGGAGTGGTCACAGTACTGAGCCCCAAGGAACAGCACTTGTGCCTGGCCACCCACTGGATTTAATTCTATTGGCCACAACTTTCTGGGCCTGGACATCCAGCCAGTTTTTAACCCAGCAAAGGGTATGCCCATCTAAGCCATGAGCAGCTAACTTCTTTAGGAGAATGATGTGTGCAACTGTGTCAAATGCCTTATTAAAGTCAAGATAGGTAACATCCACAGCTTTTCCTTCATCCATTAAACATGTCCCCTCATCATAAAAGGAGATCAGGTTTGTTAAACAGAACATGCCTTTCATAATCCCATGCTGATGGGGCCTGATTACCTGGTTATCCTGCATGTGATGCACAGTAGTTGTCAGGATTGTATGCTTCATCAGCTTCCCCAGCACTGAAGTCAAACTGACAGGTCTGTAATTTCCTGGATGATCCTTCCTTTCCTTTTTATATATGGCTATCACAATGGCTAACTTTCGATCAGCTGGTACCTTCCTCCTCAGCCAGGAGTGCTGATAAATGATTGAAAGTGTCTTAGTGAATATCCCAGCTAGCCCCATAGACTTGTGTATATCTATATATACATATCTATACAAAAGACGGAGGCAAAGAAGGTATTAAGAACCTCAGCCTTCTCTTCACCCCTCATTACCATGTTTCTGCTGCATCTAATAAGGGATGGAGGTTCTCTCTGGTCTTTCTTTTGCTATTAATGTATTTGTAAGAACTTTTCTTGTTGTCTTTTACCTCAGAAGCCAGATTAATTTCTAGCTGGGCTTCAGAACTTCTCATTTTCTTCCTGCACAGCCTTACTACAACTTTGTAATTATGAGTGACAGACCCTCCTTCCAAAGTTCATAAACTTTCTTTTTTTTATCTCAGTTGAAACCAAAGCTGCATATTTTGCCAGTCTAGTCTGCCGTGCTGCTGGCTTGCCTTATGGCACGTGGAGATTTCTTACTCCTGCACCTTTCAGACTTTATTCTTAAAAAGTATCCAGCCTTCCTGGTCTCCTATACATTTCAGAACTACTTCTCAAGTGATTCTAGCAAGTAGCTTCCTAAACAAATTGAAGTCTCACCTTTGGAAATCCAAGGTAGCAATCCTGCTGCGCCGCTCCGATTATCTCAAAGAATAGAGAACTCTCATTTCACGATTGCTAGGCCCTGGATGTCCTTCAGCCCTTTCATCACCTACCGCTCCTCTGTTAACAAATAGAAGGTCCAGCAGGACACCTTCCCTGATTGATTCACTCACCAACTGTATCAGGAAGTTATCTTCCAGAAACTTCTCAGACTGCTACCTCTATACTGATCTGTAGATCTGCGCAGACATCTGCGCAGTTGAAGTTCCCTACTAAAACAAGGGCTAGTGACTACTAGACCACTTCCAGATGCTTATAGAATATTTTTTCCATCTCTATATCCTGGTCAAGTGGTGTATAACAAAGTCCGACCATGTTGTTTGCCTTACTGGCCTCACCTTTATTCTAACCTACAAACACTCAACACTGTCATCAACATCATTAAGATCTAGACTTTCATATCTGTCTCTAACACGAAGGACCACCCCACCACCTCTTCTTCCCTACGTATCCCTTCTGAAAAGCTGATAGCCATCAATTGCAGCACTCCAGTTGTCTTCCCACCACATTTCTGTGATTGCAATATATCATAGTTTCCTTGTTGTACAATGTCCTCCACCTCCTTCTATTTGTTGCCCATGCTGTGTGCATTGGTGCACATGCACTTCAGTTGAGCTAATGGTCTTTTCACCTTTTTGCAGGGAGAACCCCTAATTCCTATTTGAGCACACTCAGACACTTCCATAGTAGCCAGACTACTACTAACCCTCATGTCTTTGCTGTCACATAGATCACCTTATCCTGTCTCCACTGAGAAAACAAATTGCAAGACCTTTCTAGCACTTTTACACACAATCACTGGCATGCTGCTGCCACGCTCCTCTCTAGTAAGCCTGTTTTCATTCCCATCCTCCTTCAAATCTAGTTTAAAACTGTTTCAATAAGTCCTGAAGTATCAGTAATGAGTAATAGTCAGAGAACTGAGCTTGGGTAGGAATTCTTCTCTGTATATTTTTAATCCTGGCCCCAGAGATGAAGCTGGACTTTGCTGAGAAGTGGGTCAGACCCACATACAGGGCCTCCCACTCCCTTTAGCAGTGAGTCAACCATGACAAGGACCTGTCTTTTTTTCTTATCTGAGGCTGCTTTGATGCAAAGCATAGTGTTTCTTTGCCTCGGTGATGCCTCTAACTTTGGTGAGCCATCATCTTTATCACAATTTTCTTCCCCTTGCAGAGCATTTTATCTATTATGCAAGGTCACCTGGGAAGGTGAAACGTTTATTTGAGGGACACACCTACCATGCCTTTTGCACCAGGCAGGAATTTCTTGCCATTGCTCTTTATCTTTATCATTGCTATCTTTTAGCTCATCATGTTCAGCCATGCATAGGGCACACAGAGAGCACCATGTCTGACTGTTGGGTCTATTTCAGGCAGGCAAGTTTGTGACACAAAAAGTTCTGTCTCACACTCCCTGGCAGTCCTTAACCTGCTCACCTCATCCCAGAGCTCAGTTACCAGGCAGAGAAGCTCCTTTCCTTGGGCACATCTCCCACATGTGTGTTCACTGCTGTCACCAGACACAACTGAGAGAGCAGAACAGTCCCTATAGCCTGACACCTGTTTGGCAGCATGTTATCACTGGAGCTCTGTCTGGGAAGCCCCATCACTCTTAGTGGTTGCAATGCTTCTTGACACCATGTCTTTTTTGCAGGGTCAATACCATAGCTCCCTGCACACCCTGCCTGCATGACCTGCCATCTAAATTGCCATATCACACCCTGGCTGACCTGCCTCACCCTGCTTGACCACTCTGCTGCGTTCCTGGTCACTCGTTCTTCCTGGGGAAGATTTTAATGGGGGTGGCACTGCTGGTGGTGCTGACTGCACCTCAGCAGCTGACCCACAAGCTGCCAGCACCTCAGCACAGCTTTCCTGGCTTCAAAAAGCTCCAAAACCAGATTTTGATAGCCCTTTTTGCCAAAATCCCCTTCCCCAGTGCAGACTTGCCAACACTAGGCAAGAGGATCTGGAGAACTACAGAATGCAGGCCTGTCAGGCTAACCTCAGTACCAGGGAAGGTAATGGAGTCGCTCATATTGAGTGCAGTCACATGGCAATGGCAGGACAGCCAGGGGATCAGGCTCAGCCAGCATGGGTTCAAGAGAGGCAGGTCCTGTTTAAGCAACCTGATGTTTTTATATAACCAGGAGACCTGCCTAGTAGATGAGGAAAAAGGCTGTGGACATTTTCTACCTAGTTTACTTTGGTAAAACTATTAACACTGTCTGCCAAAACACATTTGTGGTCAGATAAATCCAGATGGTGGCCAGTCATGATTGGATTCCCCAGTTTGGGATCCATCGTGTTTAATATCTTAGTCATGATTGGGATGAGGGATGAGAGGATTCAATGCAACCTCAGTAAGTTTGCTAATGATAATAAACTGAGTGGGAGTGTTGGTCTGCTCGAGGGTAAGCAGGCCCTACAAATGGATCTGTACAGGCTGGATCTATGGGCCAAGTTCAGTAAAATGAGGTTTAGCAAGTCCAGTTGCCAGGTGCTTCACTTTGGTCACTACAACCTCATACAATGTAACAGACTTGGAGAAGAATGGCTGGAAAGCTGCCAGCCAGAAAAGGACTGGTGTGTGCTGGTTGACAGATGTCTGAACATGAGCCAGTAGTGTGCCCAGGTGCCCAAGAAGGCCAATAGCATCCTGGCCTATATATGGCCAGCAGGAGTAAGGAAAAGTCCTTGTACTCGGCACTGGTAAAGATGCACTTCAACTACTGTGTTCAGTTCTGGGCCTTAACTAGAAGAACTAAAAGAACTACAAGAACTACAAGAAGTTGTTGGAGTGTGTCCAGAGAAGGGCAAGAAAGCTAGTGAAGGATCTGAAGCGCAAGTTTTATGAGAAGATGAGGGAACTGTGCATGTTTAGTCTGTTTTATTAATTTCCTAGTTTCCAGAAAATCAAATTTTGCATAAATTACACTAGCAGAAAAAAAAAAAAATATATTTGCTGAGTTCCAGAAACCAATCAGAATTCATTTTCCCTCCCAAATGACAGAATCCCAAGTGTATTCTGATCTTGAGACAGAATCCTTGCAACACTTCACTAAGAGATGTAAAATATGCCCTTGAAAATAGCACAGCTATGATTATAATTAGCTTATACAAGGGCAGCTTACTCACAGATAATGAACTCTTATTGAAATACCAAAAATTTGAAAATGATGCTGAAGGGAACACTGGCACATAATTAAATTAATATAAAAAGCAAATGCCTTTTTAAACTTTATCCCATCCAGTCTCTCCCTCTTTGTTGATTGGTGTTTATTTTGTTGTGTTGGTTTTTTTTAGGGGAGGATGGTTTTTTTGACACTGCTTGAAAAAATACCAGTATTGTAATTCTGTTCTCTTTGAAATAGTTTTAAATGAGAGCAGAACATGACCTAGAAAGAAATAAAAGCAAATTGCTGGGCTTTAAAATAGTTAAAGTAGATAGTATGGATGACATAAAGTTGAGGGAAACTGTTTTAACACTTCCATCTCTCTGTTTTTCATACTGTAGGACAAAATGAGAATTCAAGGGATTCTGGAAATTACTAGCTTGACTTCAGAGACAGGCTTATGAAAAGTAAAAAGTAAAAGATTTTCTTACAAGAACAACTTTTTCATTCTAAAAGCTTTTATTCTTTTTCTTCTAATATTTAATGTATTTCATTTAAAATTCAGTAATTTGGAAGATTTTATCTTGAGTTATATGAAGAAGTTAGTGGAAATCTTTCATCTTTTTATTAAATTTTTTTTCTAAAAAACATATAATAAAGTGTAGTTGATGTGAAAAGTCTGAGTGATATGTTTTTTTCTAACTCACACATAATTTCCTCTCTCTACTACTCAGTGAGAAATCATGTGAAAGAGCTGTTCTCTGTTATATTACCTTAATCTATAAACTTTGGTCCATACATTTTCTGAAAGAGAGAGCAGGCTCCTAATTCTGTAAATTCCTGGTAAGCTGTCTGGCATTGAGTACTCTCTTTTTTTTGAAGACCTTTGGATTCTTCCAAGTGATTCTTTTAAAATATCTTTGTGGAAGATAAATCAGTGGCTACCTGTACAAATATATAGTAAAAAAAGAGATATTTAAATACCATTATTTTGGAGGGAAGAGGTCTTCGTCCTGAATTCTTTGAGTATGGATAATTACAATAATCTTGAGTACTTCCATAAGTGACTTTTACTTATAATGCTTATGTATGAACAGGGCATCAAGTACAAAGTAGCTGTGGTGTGAGTTATCTCCTTTAATTTTTCCATAGGTTTGGATAATTGGAATGTTAGGGCTCCTGCTCTCTTCTTCTTTTATCGTGGTGTTATTCAGCGTTTGTAATAAGAGCTGTGTTTGTTAATATGGCTAAGGTTTATATCACCAGTCTTCAATGTTTTATGATGGACCTACTCTTTATGATGTAAGAAAAGTGAAAGAATGAAAATTTCAAGAATACATACTTGTGGTATTCTTTCCAATATGGTAAATAGCAAGTGCTATCTTCACTGGAATATTTGGGCATCCTACAGTACAGCACAAGAGGATTTCTTTTGGAAAAAGATAATTAAATGACCAGATTGATTTGCTTGGCTAATCATATATGTTCAATTGACAACAATATATCTTGCTAAGCAACTGGCTGTTCACAAGAAATCAGTATGCTAGTATTAACAAGAAAGAGTGCCACTAGGAACTACAGGCTTGTTCCAGAAACTCTAATACATGCTTTACTTGATAGAAGACTTATCTAAACAGGTCTACAAATTAAAGATAGAGAAACACACAAGGGAATAATTATCTTTAATTAAAAAAAAATAGTTGCAGGGGGAGCAAACAATTTTGTTGCTGTTATTCCCCATCAAATCACCTTATGAGCTACTGGGATAAGTTACTCTGTGGATTCTTTTAATTCTAACAAACGTTAAACTCGTACACAGCCTTTTCTTGCAGAGAGATGCTTATAGGATTAGAACCCTCTGACTGACTTTTTGTGAAGCATGTAGGGACCCAACATTGTTTAACTTTGCATCACTTCATCATATATGACGGAAATATATGTGTTAAATATGTGAAAACACTGAAAAATATAAGCTAAATAACACATAAAGCATGAAAAAACACAAATTTTAGGAGTAAGCACATCTTATCCTTGGTTAACTAGGCATATTATATAATATAAAAGGTGCACTCAAAGAAATCATTCCAAAAGTATGCTTATTTGTACATACTGGCTTAGTAAGTGCTCTCCTATAATTTCATTGCAACACTGGTTTTCATACATGCAAGAAATATGATAGATGCTTAATTGGGGACATCTGGCAGTAAATACTGCAATCCAGTCTGAACTTACGCTGTGAAATCCTATGGATATATGGACATCCAGTTGATATTCTTATTAGGGTGAGTCATGATATGAAATTAATAAGTATTTGTGATTCCAGGAAGATGAACTTAGGCTTTAGTTGCAAATGCATTGTAATTCCAAGGAGTACCACCATACTGAGAGCAGTATAGTTACAAAACTTCATCTGATAAGACAAGGTAAAAACTCTGGTCTTTCAATTCCTTTCTGAATCTCTTCATATTATCAAGAGTGAGAGACAAGATAGAACAGCAGCTGAAGAGTCTAACTGCTAGGGTTCAAGGTCTTAATCTATCTTTGAAGCCCTTGGAGCAGGAACAACACATTCCTAGCTAGGAAATCCGTCCTTTTTGGTTGAATATTAGCATCAGAGCAGGACTCAGATTTGCCTTCAGACTTTCTCAAGGCTAGGAGGGAATCTTTCCTCTCTGGTACTTTTCAAGGGCTGGGTGGGTGTCAGTTGTTAGCCAGTGACAGGTATTCACTGCCTACCCTGAACTGTGGGCAGAACTTGTCCATTTCCCTGATGGATTTACCCTAATAATAGGCTTGGGGAAAACAAATCAATAATGAAAAGAGAGAATGAAAACCAATGAGCAGAAATCAGAAACAGCAACACAGCAGAGGAAGGAGTAAATCTGGCTCTGTGTCTTTAACCTTTGTAAGAGTAGGATGACAGTGGGGTCTTGACAAAGGCTGATAACAGCTCTCACGAGGTTTATTAAAAGAAATAACTATCTGAATTGTGTGATTTATTGAGGTGAAACTCTCAGATGAGGTAATAAAATTGTGACCTAATTGAATGACCTCACTCGTTGTCTTTCTATCTGCCTGGCTAATATGATAATTCATTAATTTATTACTTAAAGAGAAATATATTACATTTCTACCATATATTGATTTGGAAAAAATTCCAAAAAGTATTAGTCCATGAGGGACTTTCTATAGACAATGGAATGGTGGCTATGTAAATGCACTCAAAAAAACCCAAAATTAAAACAATCAACCTACAAAATAACAATAAAAAAAAGTGGCACATGAAAGTGCCACTGGGATATTTTACTTTTTTAGGTCTGATGTGAGTTTTTAGCAGAAATTCCACACATTCTAACTCACCCCCAACCTATCATCCCCTGTGGCACTTTAAAGTTTCTTTTAAATTTTTTTTCCCTTGTAATTTTTTTTTATATAGACTATAAATTTAATAATTTCTTATAAAAATTTCAACTTCAACAATTATATCTCCAACTTCACTTAAAATTTTTCAACAAAATGCATACAAAAGAGTGAATTAACACACACAAAACAAGCTCTAGACACATGTTATTTTAGCTACAGTTTTCAAAATGTTTTAGTGGTGGATATTCCCTTCCCTTTCCTTTCCCATTTCTTCTCGAAAGGATCAAGAAAGATAGCCATGAAATTTCATATCCAAGCATTTTTTCCAAGAATACAAGGAAAGTGTGTATGTATTTAATTTTAATTTTAAATATTCATAAAATTAATATGCAGAAGTGTGACAAAAGATAGTCACCATCTAAAGTTTACAGCCTCTACACAGTTGTTTATTCTTCAAACATAAATCATAGAATCATAGAATCATAGAGTCGGCTGGGTTGGAAGGGACCTCAGAGATCATCAAGTCCAACCCTTGACCCATCGCTGCGGTGCAAGATTATGGCACTGAGTGCCACATCCAGTTTCTTTTTAAATATCTCCAGGGATGGAGAATCCACCACCTCACCGGGCAGCCCATTCTTGATCACTCTCTCTGTAAAGAAATTCTTTCTAAACTAATCTAAAAACTATTAAATAGAATTTGATAATCATGTTATTATACAATTTATATGACATATAATAAAATTGGTAACAGATTATTCCAAGTGTGGTACCTACACAAGATGTAACAGGAACATGACAGCCCTCCTCATTCAACCTCTATCTTTTCTGACAGAAGAGATTTTGAAATAATAATCCCTTGAGTAAATCCACAACATCTGGGGTCCTAAAGCTAGTTTGAATGACTGAAAACTCTGCAAGTAAATTAACATTGCTGTTGACTGTGGAGTGGGGAAGTTACAATATTAATGTCAGGTAGTGACAAAAGCTAGTATAAATTGAAAAGTAGCTCATACAAAATTGCAAAGTATTTGGAAAGGATATTATGAAGATCAAAGAGACTGTAACTCTGAAAATACAAACTACAGGCAGAGAGCATTGATGAGACTAAGCACAGTTCTAATGAACTGTACTGTGTTTCAATGGTAAGGAGAGCTGTTTCACAAATCAAAGAGCAATCACAAATGGCAAATCAAAGAGAGGTGTTCTCCATGTACTAGGTTCTCATGTGGAACAGGGGAGCACATCCTCTTCGTGAATGGTTTGAATAGTTTGAATTCCAACATATACAAAAAAATGCTTCAAAACATAGATTTTTTTTTCATGCTCTTCTTTTATTTTTAACTCATAAACTAATAGTTTATGATTTGTACAGAGCAAGAACTTTCTTTCACAAGAGAAAGTGAGAGCAGCTCATTCTTTTAAAAAGAATCAGGTAGAGTCATCCGTCTCAAATTCAGACCATGCTCAGTGGTAGAGAGACTATATTCTGAATAGGATAGACTTGTATTTCTTCTGATTTTTTATTGACTGAATTCTAGGAGAAAATCAAGGAAGGAGAGCGACATTGCTCTAAAAATAGTTGAATAAAGTTAAAGGGAACTGGTCAATGGGTTTAGAGAAGGCAATGGGATCTAGATCTGTGCTGTTCAGGCACTCGGTCTTTCTATACATAGTTGTCAGTGGATAAGTTGGAAGTAAGCTTTTGAATCCAAGAACACTGGTACTCAACAGCTGCAGGATGATATCTTTAAGTCGTGTAATCTTATACAGTCTTCTGCTCAAAGACAATCAGTTAACATGGTTAAATTACACACTTCTAATTTTTTAGCTCTGACAATATGGAAGGATCTCTCTTTCACCTAATCTGCAAGACTGTGATCTGATTTGACTAATCATATGTCACTAAACAGCTTTAGATTGATATATTATCAATCAATATTATTTGATATATTATCTCTGTGACCATGCCATTCATGATAGGTAGGACTAATAAAGTGGTTTGGACATCTCATCTAGTAAGGTCCTAGAAAAGACCTTTAAAAAGCACTTTATTTGGGAGGAGAGGAAAAAATCTCACGTTAGGTTATAATTTGCTATAAAGTGCTTCGAAACTTTACAAGTTTCAGTTCTGAATAAACCATGTGCCTTAAAAATGTGTTTGTCTTAACATTTTGAGTAGCAAACGGGGGGAAAAAAAAAAAGGAAAAAAAAAAATGTTAGCAATCGAAATCCTGTGAAATCACCTGAGGTCTTTTAGGAACAAAATGTGGTGTTCAAAGAATGAGGGAGGTATTCTGCTTCCTTCATTAACCTCTGGATAGCCATGAGTTTGGTTTGGATATTTGACCAAATCCTATTAGAGAGATATACTACTACTGCCAGAGACTTTTACTGTTGGTATATGCAGCTCTTTGTTCTTAAGTCATACCAGTGCTTATATTTAAATGGTTTAAATGGTTTCTGTTTGGTTCTCTTCATGAATAGTCTACTGACTTGTTAGTCACATTTTCATCAATATAAGTTGCTATTCAATGTATCTTGAAGTTGTTCTCTTTCTTCATCTCAAAGGAACACAGACATCTCTACATTGTAATAGTCCAGTAACATACCTGGTCTATTTTTGTCTCAAACAGCCATTGAACAATATAAAATACAGATGTTGAAAATTAAAGGAAAAACAGTCCATAAGGGTCTCATGAGCAAGAGGTCCTGGCCTCTTTTGGTTGCTGCAAAAATTAGTGCTTTTTCAAGTTTTAAAAAACATTATACTTTTTAAACTATTCACTGTGGACTGTTTTGAAATGTACTTCACCTCTACTTGTAGAAAAACTGCTTCACTTTAAATCTACCTGAACAGAATTCTAATAAACATATTTTTACTGTCATATTAATAAATTTATTCTAGTGTTACTCTGTTACCTAGGGAAAAATATGTGCCTAACATCTATGAATTTTTGTCTTTTAACAATGCTTATACTTACCAGAAGGTCACAAGTGCTTAATCAACTTCACAACACTCTATAAGGAAGGTAAGATTTCTACAGCTGAGGGCACCGAGGTATATGAAATATGTGCAGTCTGGATATTGTAGCTTATCTGCAGGTAAACTGTGAGTCAGTTTTTTTAGCATCAATAGATACATATTTTGTTCATGAGTTTTCTGGCAGACTGCATACAGACTCATATGTGTATAAGTACACTTGCATGTCTTTCTCTGTGTGTTTTTATTTCTAAGTAGAATTTACACTTTAAGCTTAAAAGAAATTTGAAAACATATTTCCTTGAGTTGCTTCATAATAAAATCTTTGTCCTATTTAGGTCAGCACAAATAATCTTGCCTGCAGCTCTGATTGTTAAATTGTTTGGATGGCATAAATTCTGTCCAAGGGTTGTTGGCATGTTGCAGAATATATTTTGAAGAAATGCAGAATATGTTTTGTAAGTTCCTTTGAAATTAAATATTAGAACAAACTGCAGGACCTGTAAAATAAGCAAAAAAAATTTTACACTACTTAAAACATTTGATACACTTTAAAAACAGGAGAATATAGAACTGTTGGTGGTGGTGTCACTCAGATCACTTGGTTTGCATAGATCTTGAATTATTAAGTGCAACATATTCAAGAGGTTTTTGCTAAGGAAACAGTTTAATGCACACTGAAAAATAATCTAGTATGGACTGGATGGCTAGGGAGTTTAAAGAGTTGGAATATACATATATTCAACCTTTCTTCTTTTTTGAATTACGTACTTCTTTGTTTCATTTTATTTGTTGTTGTTGTGGTTCTTTGACAAGAAGGTTGATCAGTCTGCATTTGTCTTGTCTAATATACAGTAGCTGTAAGCACATATAAGATCACACATGTACCCTCATTTAATATGAAGCAAGAACGTACACACACTCAGAAAACGGTAATAGAGGTACATAAAATCATTAGCAGATGTGCTAAAAGAAGTGCATGTAGTCTGGTACTAACTGAAACATAGGCAAATGAAAGGAAAACTCATCAAAAACCACTTGTATTTATATGGTAATATTACTGTGCTATTTTAAAGCTTTATTATAAATATATGTTCTTAAAATCTGCCATCAGTAACTGAGGGAGACATATCGTACTATTCAGACAAAATCAAAACTTACTATTTTGACCAGAAAGTCCACATCCCTCTGGCATTACAAGTTAATGCAAAGACTGTTACAATCAACATCAGGCAATTGCACCTCATTTTCCATCAGTGAGCATGCTAAATCCTTGATGGACACTAATTAATGTCTGAGTGAGAATCTGATTTCATACACCTTTTTTCTGTTGCTGCTATTGTTTAGTAACACAGAAATAGCAAGGTTTTAAAATATGAGGACTGAGACAAAACATATCAGGGAAATAAGAGCTTCTCTAGGTTCTCTAAACAAAAAGCATGAGTAGGGTTGGCAGCTATATTCCTAAACTTTGAAATTAATTTTTTCTAAGAATATTTGTGTTGGTAATTAAATTACACTTGAGATGAAGACAAACTCCAGATCAAACACACCAGTAGGCTTCCCTGACCCATCATTGTAGAGCTCACCTGCTAAAGCTCTTCTAAAGGTTTTATTTAATCAACATACTTAATATTCCAACTTCCAGTCATCTTCTGACTCAAACGTCTTTATTGCTCCTTTCTGGTCATGAGGTTGCAGTGTAGAAATGAAGGCACAACACTGATCAAAATAAGTTAGGACCAGTTTTGTTATTTCTATATATCCTGTCATCTGCCTAGATTTCACCTAACATGTAAAGATAAGTGAACCTCTGGCTGTGGCTGTGGCATAGATATTCTGTATATAATAAGAATCTCCTGGTTTCTAAACATAATTATCACATGCAAATATAAAACTCAAAATTAAGTTTATTATTACAAGTGGCTTTAACACAGGTTATTATTTTAATCTGATTACTTGGGTCTGTGCAACTTTACTTCAGGCTTCCAGTCTTCTCTTTTTTGGTCAGTGTATGAAATGTGAACAATTTCTAAATAACAGTGCTCTGGAAGAGACCCAGGAGAAAGATGAAAGTTGTAGAGATCACAACCTGTCTGAGCTCTGTAGATTTTGTGTATGTTTAAGGAGGAAGCATACTTCTGCACAAAGTAAACAACAGGCGAATTCTGCTCAGATCCTTCTATCAATCTGAAAATCCTGTGTATGCCTGAATAATGATAAACTCTATTGTATCCCTACATGTGGTCCCTCTGCCTTATAGATGCAAAAACACCAACATTTGTGTGGATCGTTGGCTGCAAACTTGCACTTGTGAGCTTCCTGTGGTTCACAGGAACATATGCTGGAGAAGGAAACAACAGCTGTGTTCTCAAATTCTCATCCAGAATTTTCCTACCAAAACAGGTTTCTCAAAATCTGTCTCATGAGACCTGTAAGTGAATTACACCCATGGAAATAGTGGTTTCTGGGTTCTTGGAAGACTAACACAGATTCTTCTTGAGATATTTATGATATATTTATTTAATGCAGAGTTTGCCTAGGAATTAGACTAAAACAGTGACTAAAGTTTGAAGCATGTCCCACAATAAAGAACTGCATTTTACCCTTGGCTTGTGGTTTTAATTATTACCTTAACTCATGAAGACATTTAGTAGCATGATTTTGCAAGTTATTCAGCATCTCAGCCTCTCAGATGATGTCTCCACCTGATGGGTGGGGAGGATTTTTTGGTGTCCCCACATCCTGGAGCTAAATAATGGATAAGACTGCAATGCAGACTGTCAAGAACATGTAAACAAATAATTAGACTTCGTTTTGTAACAGTAACAGAAATAATAATGACTGCATAAAGAGGAAGAAAAGTACTTTGTTTAAATGCCAAACTGCCACTGATTCTTGATGATGACAGATGCAGGTAGCAATAACAGGTTCTTATGTCTGCAGTCATTATTATTATGCTCTCATGGTCTTACAGTCACAGAAAGTTTTTGTGTGGCTGTGCCTTCTTCATGGAAGCTTGGTTGAATGACATCTAAATTACTCTCTGATACTCATAATATGGAAACTGTTACAAAACTAAGTCTAATTATTTGTTTACATGTTCTTGACAGTCAGTATTTTATTCTCTTGTTCTTGTCCTTTGATTTTATATATTTTGAAACTCTCCCAAAGACAAGAGACTAGAATACTGATTAATAAAGAGAAATACAGAAGAAAAAAATGTGTATCTAAGCAGAAATTATTTTTCTCTATATATTCTTTCTGCAGACGAAAAAGATTTTTGTGTAGCTTAATCTCAGCAGATTTTCAGCATTTAAAATAGTATATCTAATGTAGATTATATAGAGAAATATATACTTGTAAATGGGAAAATATGAAAAATAAGGCAGAAATTCAAGACATTTGGATGTGCAACTTTAAACTTGTGTTTTATTGTCTTTAAGTTCTGTTTTTACATCTCATACCATGAATGAGTTAGCTTTCAAAATTTCGAATTTAAATTTACAATGTGTTGTTTATATGTCATCTTTTTTGCCCCTGCTTACACTGTCAGCAGTCTTTGGAGTATCACTTTCTTTATCTATACATGTACTTTCCTCTAAAGAAAAACTCATGTCAGAAATAGGAACTTTCAAACAAGAAAGCAGCTGATGTGTCCCTGACATCATCCCTCCAGAACAAGTTCATTAATAATAAGTGTAATTCAATACACTGAAATTTAATGCTAGACATCTTAAAGGAATTATTCCAATCCAGTATAGATTCATCCAAGATGCAGTGTAATCTTAGTCCTACCAAACACCCCTTAGGACTCAGAGTTCAAGTCTCCCTTAGGCATCACTGGACTCACTGAGATTTCTTAAGCTTTTTCCTAGGATTATCTTCAAGATTCTGTGGGAAGGAGGATAGGGAAAAAAGAGGAGACTGTAGACCATTTTAATCAATATGCTCAGAGGTGACAACAAAGTACCTTGTTAGATCCTGTTCCAGGGCTGCATTCCTGGAAAGAAGAGTCAAGATGAAAAATTATTTAGCAGTAAAGGAACTGCTGAGAATCAGACAGTGTTTGAGGGCAGCTTGGACAGATGTTCCTGTCTTACTCTTATTGCTTCCAAATCTGTTTAAATGTGTTTAGTGCTGGCAGACAGGAATGACAGAAAAAATAACTTTGTTGGTCTTGATAAAGGTAGAGAAGTTCTTAGAAGCATCAGAGACTTTTTTTCCATTCTTTTTTTTTTTTTTCCTTTGTTTTTTTCATTTTTTGTTGGTATGGGCTTTTTTTTCTAATTTATTGTTCATAAAACACCATGAAAGTAAAGTAAAGAAACATGGGGTGAGTGTCAGTCTGTGTTCAGGTTTTTTTCTATCATATTTCAAAGAGCTCTTAAAACTCCACTGTGGTAGACCTATTAACATCATCTAATAGAGCCAAAGATCACTCCAGGGGTTAATCAGCCTGAAGAAGAGAAGACTGGGTAGACTTTATAGCTTCCTTCCAGTACCTGAAGAGGGCCTACAAGAAAGCTGGGGAGGGACTTTTAACGAGGGCATGAAGTGACAGGTCAAGGGGTAATGGTTTTAATCTGAAACAGGGTACATGTAGGTTAGACATTGGGAAGAAATCTTGTAATGTGATGGTGTTGAGACACTGGAAGAAGTTGCCCAGGGAGGCTGTGGATGCCTGAAAGTGTTCAAGGTTAAGTTGGATGGGGCTTTGGGCAACCTGGTCTAGTGGGAGATAGGTGTTCGTCCTTGCCTGTGTCAGGGGGTTGTAATTAGATGATTTTTAAGGTCCCTCCAACCTAAACAATTCTATAATTCTATGATCACCTTCTAAAAGATGAAGATAATGGTGCACAGTATTGCTAAGTGTCACAGAGTCCACAAGGTCTGAGTTCTACCTGTCTACAATATTTTTTGTTGAACTATGCTCTCTAGAAAAGATTTCCCTGATACCTTTTTACCTCCAGCTCTACTAGGAGAGAGAAAGATCTGTGATTGTAAGTTACTAATAAGGAGAAGAGAGATACTCTGGGAGAAAGGAAATAAAGGCATGACAGTGCTAACACTGTGTAATCACAGCAGTATTGTATAACTTCTCAGTGGAAAGATTTCTGGTTTGGTTTGTTTGGGGGGAGATACTTGTTTATGATATTTGTTTACTCAGGCTGGCTTGCTGTAGAAATATGATAGGAAATACATGTTTTTCTCTCCTGTATAACTTAAGGCCATCTTCCAATGAAAAGTGATTTGTCTTTACTTAGTAGTTCTCTGATGTTTCATTCAATAATCAACTTTTCTAACTAAACAACAAAAAATCATAAATAATTTTGATGCCAGTTTCTAAATAAACTTCTGACTAAATAGTGTTGGTAAAGTGGGACCGAGAAATTTCTCATATTCTAGCTATATGAAAACATTATTTGCATTGTTCAAGAGTTATTAAGCAATGCTATAAACATGTGGTGTAAAACTGTATCCTGACATTTATCAGCAGCACGTTGAACATTTGTGACCTGTACTAAATAAGCTTAACATTGTTCTTATTTTTCACATCACTTTTTTTTTCTTTATTTTCATCTTCTTTGCCACCTCTCACACATTTGCCTTGATTGGGTTATCTTTTTTTTTCTTCTTCTTCTTTTTCAATTTTTTTTGGCTAATCTCTGTCTTCTTCATGTGTATCTGTCTGTCTTTGCCTTTTCTCCTCTTCCTTACCTAAGGTTATTTCTGTCTCCCTTCCCTCAACATTAACTAAACTAATGAGCATTCGTTTTTCTGAAGACTTCAACTCTTTGATATAGGCTTTTCTTTTACATTAAGAAATTCCTTATAATACTTTTAAAAGTTGTTGTACAGGTGTAGAGATAATCCCTTGGGCACAACAGATCTCATTTAACTTTTTAAGAAAACACTTTCAGGAAAGTTAACAAACAAAAGATCTTTTAAAATACCTTCAAGACTTTTCAGGATATTTTAAAAATCCTTTTAATTAAATATTTATCTCTTGGTTCCAGTGCATTATGAATAAATATTTTTTAATATGATAGAGAGTGAAGGAATAGTATCCCAGATTGTTCTACTTCATGCTGCGGTATCTTGCAATATCTCACCCCTTGAAAGTACGAAGCATCTTGTTCTTATAGATAGCAGGAGGTAGTGAGAGTCAGCAGACTTCCATTCTGGTCATGATTCTATCCCATTTCTTTCTACAGCCTCATGTGAATTGCTCAGTCGTTATTTGTATCTGCTTGTTTCCACTTGTTTTTCCTTTCTTTGTTTTTTTTCTTTTTTTTTTTTTTTTTTTTTTTTTTTCTCCTAAGTGCTCTGCCTAGAATAAAATTGTTCTGAGTTCTTCTATTATGAATGCAATAGCATACACAGCCACAGCAGAGTCAATTTTCAGTGCAATTACAGTGAGCTGTGGGCATAACATATTATTTATGGGGGCTGTGCGTCACATGGATCATGAGTCAACCAATGTTGACAAAAATGCTTGACAAATAAATCCATTATGGAAATTGTTTTTAAAATTCTTTCATTTACAAAACAGTTAACACAAGAAGAATGTAAAGAATGAACTGTTAACTTTGTTTTTCTGCATAAGGTTAACAGGAAAATTCGAAGTCTGGTGCAAAGAGCTTGAGTATACACAGAGCTTTGAAGATCTTCTAGGGCACAGCTTCTTCATGACATTGTGCTCTGCAATGTTTATTTTTAGAGAATCTTCTTATTTAATTGTAATATTATAGAGCACAGGGGCTACAGAGAATTATTCTTTACTCCTATTTCATGATAGGGTAATAGAAAAAAACGACAAAAAATATGTGTTTACAGAAATATGTGTCTTCTGTATTATACTCCTTCTCGTTGATGGGAGGTCATATTATCATTTGGATTAAACTCCTTCTCATTGATGGGAAGTAGTATTATTATTTGGATCAATATTCCATTATTGATTATTGCAAAATATTTGTGTAATTCTTGTAACAAAGCAGAAGGTACTCTATATAAAAAAAAAACAAAAACATCAATGTGCTTTCTCAGAAACTGGCACAATTTTTATTATTTTTTCAACACACTTATTTCGTCTGCCTTTTAAAAATGGAACATTTTAATGTGATTTGTTTCCCTTCTGCCAGTATTAACCCCCCCAAAAAGGAACCACAAATGCATATATAACTTCTCAGATTAAAAAGCATGCATCTGAATGCAGTATAAACAAGGGTTTGAAATTCAAAGGTTTACTGCTATCAGTCTTCAACTTATGCTATCAAAAAGAGAATTATGTTTCAATAAAATCTTCCTCAGAGAGGTGATGAAATAAACTTTCTTTAGTTTTGCTGATACAGCATCAAGGAATTGTTTGGGTTAGAAGGACTTTAAAGATCATCTAGTTACAACCCTAATACCATGGGCAGGGACACCTTCCAGGAGACCACGTGTCTCAAAGCCCCCATCCAGCCTGGGCTTGAACACTTCCAGGGAGGGGTCTCTGATGGTTCAGACAACTTCTTTCATTCGTCTGCATTGTTCTTGTTTAAGTTACGAGCATGGTGGGGCCAACATTGTACATATTCCAATTGGAAGTGCAGTATCCTGAGACAATTTGCCATTTGCCTACTATCATTAGGGAAAATCAGGCATTCCCTAACAGTAACCAGAACTCTGAAGTCTGTGGAAAGTACCTGAGACCCCTGCCCAGTTCACAAGCAGACTATGAAAGTTGCCAAAGATCACCTGTGACATTAGTCACAGAATCACAGAATCATCCAGGTTGGAAAGGAGCTCTGAGATCATCAAGTCCAACCCTTAATCCACTGCCACTGTGGTTACCAGACCATGACACTGAGTGCCACATCCAGTCCAGGTTTTTAAAAACCTCAAGGGATGGAGAATCCACCACCTCCCTGGGTAGCTCATTCCAATGTCTGATCACCCTCTCTGTCAGGAATTTTTTCCTAATATCTAACCTTTTTTACCTCAAAGGAAAAATACTGACCCAGGTCATTCATCCTTATAAATTTTGATCTCTATGAAGCTCTCCAGGGTCAGAAGAGATTGCTGCTTCATCCCTCATGAAGGAAGTTTTTCCAAAGGAAAAGAGTGAGCACTACTTTTAATTTTGTGGCAAAATGAGCAAATTATAGTACTTTACTAAACATTAGTCTCACAAAGAT
Source organism: Phaethornis superciliosus (assembly GCA_023637945.1). Classification (NCBI taxonomy): domain Eukaryota; kingdom Metazoa; phylum Chordata; class Aves; order Apodiformes; family Trochilidae; genus Phaethornis; species Phaethornis superciliosus. Next base: position 29,993,158 of record JAJQWJ010000004.1, on the reverse strand, counting down.
CAAATTGAAGAGTATTCCACTGCAACTTCTTTTTGTGCAGTTAGAAGATCATTATTTACCAAAATTTATTAAATCTCGGCACAGGTTAACATCTATATCTCTGCATGTGAGTAAGCAATTTAGTTAGAAACTTTGTTAAATATTCAGATGAAGTACTGTGTTTTATGGTAATAAATGGTTATTGATTATTTAAGGATTGCTATTAATAAAGTATTATAGGATATATTAGAGGATATAATATATTAGAGGATATGCAGTATGCCAGGAAATCAGATAACCTAATTTCATTATTTGTTATAATAGTGTCCAACAATCTCAAATTACTGCTGTTCTAATTCACACCAGACTCATACTTATGTATTAAAGCACTACTCTGAAAATACTGCAAATCACCCAAATTACTCCAATCCAATTCCTATGTGTATTCCTTCCACACAGTAATTAATAGCATGAAATTTGCCATCAAAATATAAGTTGTACTTTTACAATTTTATATTAAAATCTTCTTTACATAATATCTTTGTCATTGAATCTTTAAGGAACCTTAAGATATTCCATTCCCATCCATGACAAAGACATGCACAGTTTTTGTGGTTTTTCTTTTGTAATATGTTCACTTGTTAAGATCAGAAATGTAAGCTTTAGAAAGTTATTATATTCTTTTACATTGGACAAGATTAATTTTAGAAACTAAAAATAATTCATATAAGAAGGAATAGCCGTATCACAGTACAATCAAGATAATACTAAATGAAAAATATTCCATTTCTGCATAGCAAACTGGCTTCTTAATGACGAATTAGTACTGCTATTTTACTTTGAGTAAACCACTCCTTAAGAAAAGTACAACATTTGAGTACAGAACTATAGAATCCCAAAAAGAATATTTGTCTCAAAACATCTGCCCTGAAAAAGTGGACATTGCACTCGGGTGGAGGCCTCATTCATAAGCCATCTGGACTCTGTTCCCTCAAGGAGAGACCCTCATTTGGGTAACCACCTGATAAGCAGGGCCCTATTCTCACAAGAGCAGCCCCTCCTTTAGTGGCTTTCCTGATAAGCTGAGCACTGTCCTTGCCAGGGGAGCTCTGTTTGATGGCCACCCTGACAGGCAGGACACTGTCCTTATTCAAGAAGGGACTGGGGCAAGAAAGCTGCACCCTGGGGAGGCAGAGTGAAGTGGGTCAATGTCCAGAAATAAGGGTTATTGCTGTGTCATCCCATCTGGAGGGGCCCAAGTGCACACCTGGCTTTGCACAATATGACAAATACTCCCCTTTTCAGGGCGGGGTCAGGTGACATAAAAGAGTCACATTCGAAATGCTGGATGTACGCCTGCCATCCAAGGACCACAACTCCCTACCCAAGATCATTGCTGAATACAAGGGTACTGATATCTTCCCTATCTCTTCTTTATCTCTCTCTCTCTGTTTCTAAACTTATCCCGGCACATAAGGGTAACTTGTTTCTAATTTTTAAGTTTTACTCCCCATTTTTTTGTTCAGTTTTGATAGTTGTAATCTGTTGGTTTGACAACTCCCTTCAGTTTTGCTAAATTGTAATCCATTACTTCGAATGTAGCATCATTTATAATTCTTCTAGCTGTAATCTGACATACTTTATAATTTTACTCACTTTTAAGTTAAGTTCTGTTTCTATATGACCCTCCTGGGTAATAAACTTACTCCTGAGTACTGCACAGAGAATTTCCAAACTTAATCTTGCTGATTGGTTTATTAAAAGAAATTAATTAGAGGAGAAGGATTGGGCCCAGCCTCACCTAGGCTCCTTTTCTGAAGGAATTTAGAAAGCAAGGGGGTCCAGTCAAATCTCCATGCGTCGACGTCCACCTTGGGGAACCTACCCATACTCACTCAGTGGCATATGATATTTTGTTTGGCCCTCACATCTGGGGAGCTGTGCTCACCTTGTCAGATGTGACAGTGCAGCACCCACCTTGTGGGGAGTGAGAAGAACAATTTACTTTTAAGTTACAAAAAGGATGTTTTGGCTTTAATGAAGTGTGATATAATCCATCTTTGCCACACATTTTTTTTTGCTTTCCTTTCAGTTTTTAGCACATTTTTGAAACTGCACTCTTTTTTTTTTCTTTCTATTTTTTTTTTTTAATTTTATATATAGTTTTATTAATAAAAATAGCAAGACACAATTCTATATAGACATATCTTGAGAAGGTAAGCTCTTTGAAAATTTTCATATTGTTTTATTTTCCCTTGGAACTGATTTTGCAGTCAGGTATGTCTTTGATGTAATCTTGTTAATTTTAGAAAAATGTACATGAAATGGTTTTGTTTGGGTTTTTATTCCCTGACTATGGTGGAAAATAAGAAACAGGATATATACCTTTCACCTGATAATATTTTATTCTCTGATTTTAATTGATCTCTGACAGATACAAGCATTAATTCTTGTGCTGTCTCCTATGTTTGTGGTATACACACATGCCTATAGCACCTTCAACTCATGTCGTGTGTTACCAGTGAATAAAAACTTTGACATAAATCCTATGGGAAGTAGCTAAGGACTTAGGACTTCTCGAGTTTGGAGGAGGCAGAGGAGCAACCTCATTGTTCAGGAGTAAGATTATTATTCTAACTTCTGTTGAAAACCTGTTCCAAAGTTACACCACCCCTATAATAAGTATTTTCTTCCCAATGTCCAGTCTAAATTTACCCTCTTTCATCTTAAAACCCCTTTGACCTATCACTACATATACCTCTATAAAGACCCTACTCAGCTTTCCTGTAGGCCCTGTTTTGGTACAGGAAGGCTAGTATAAAATATTTTCTGTATTTTTCATGCAAGAAAAAAGATGTCATCATCCCATGGAGTACTAGAACTAGAATAGAACTAGTCACATCTGTCTAGACACATCTGCCTCCGTAGCAAGCAGCACTCGGATCATCATGTGACTAATATCAGATCTAATTTCTTTTGACTTTTCATAATAGGTATAATAGAATAAGTTCAGATGTATCTATTTCTGTGTGAGCGACTTGCAGTAGGATGCCAGTGCACAGATGGAGCACTAAACATTTGTGCTCATAACCAGATGCCCTAAGTACTTGTTACAACCTGCAGCCTCCCATTAGTACTTTGTCATCATTCTCCGCTTTTTTGGCATTAGGTACATTGTTAATAATGTGCTATAAATACTCTCAGGTTCCCAACAAACAGGTTTTATTTTTGTATGGGCAATATTGTGTATAAATTGTAGACATGTTTAACTGAAGTAGTATTAGAGAACATTTTCTTAGCCATTTCATGAAAGATTGCTAGTAGTTGCTGATTCGTCTCTAATGGTAATTACTTGTATTCTGAATACAGTTAATATTCACTTGTAGGAAATTTCCTTAGGACTTGAATAATCAATATGAGTAAAATACAATTCCTATAAGAGATTGATAAAACGACCATCTTTAGATGCTGAGACAAAATGTAAATCATACATTTTTTCATAGCTAATCATATGAAAAATAAGTACCAAGGCAAAATAATCTATAAACTGTAAATTAAGAATAATACTTATTGGGTAATTCTGAAGTTCTGCTACTTGAATAATTTCTATCCTTTTTCCAGTAAAAGTGAAGTCCAGTTTTTTCCACCAGGAAGAAAACCTTAACCTAGAAGGGCTATGTGTCCAGCGCTTGAGAGTGGGGAGATATAATTTCCAACCTTAAAATGTTTTTTGTTTCTAAAGTTCAACTTCTTTGCTTGTCCCAAATTCATCTTGCTAGAAATGGGTAACTCAGCTTTTAATTCCCTGCTAAACCTCATCAGGTTCACAAATCAGGCTTCCTTTTGACTGAGGCAAGCTTCACCTAGATAGTCCTCAGTTTGTCTTTCCTACATTTACTGTCTAAATGTTTCATATAGGCAAGTCACTGGAAAAAATGCTAAAAATTTTGAATTAAAAACTGAAAGAAAATCCTTTGAAAAATATAGGAGGTCTAGTTCATTGTGTGGTTTTGCTTTTTATTCTGCAAACTGTCAGTGATTATTCTTTACCATAAAGTATCATTACAAATTTTAATCCAGTAAAGAGACAATCAGATGCTACCAAAAAGAACAACAAGAGAATATGGATAAGACTGTGCAATAATATAAATTATTTTTTCTCTCAAATGATGGTGATTTTTCTAGATGTTTTCTGTTACTTTTGATTTTTATTTATTTATTGCTTTCCTGACTTTTTGATTTCATATAAATACAAAAGTTTTCTGTTTATTTTGGGAAAATAACTTAAGCAAATATGTTTCCTTGAAAATTTTGTGCTACTAATGTATTGTAGAAAATTTACATTAATTGAATGTTTATTGGTGTTGGAGAAAACATTTCATTTCAAATATGATGTAAGGCCCTAAAAGACAGGAATGCCAGATCAGTAATTCTCCAGGTAAGCTAATTATCTTTCAGTGCTAATTATCTTTAGTTTTTCTCATTCACTCAAAAAAAAAAAGCTAAACTTGCAGTCTGAATATTCTGCCTGATTCACTTCAAAACTTTATTGTTCCTCATAGGGCTTCAGTGAAATCATCCTTATATGATCCTTATCCTATAAATATATTTGACCAAGCATTCCTTAAATGTACATATCTGTATATATAAAATCAATGTAATTCAACGATATATGTGTGCAGTATTTTAGCAGAGATGATACAAAGAAAATTCCAAGGGCTTTTAGGGCATTAGCAGAGGAAAATGAATTAACAGATAAAGCATTACTCCATCCCAAAGAAAAGTGGCCCCATTTTTATGTCTGTGGCTCTGTGTTTTGGTTTTTGTGTTTTCAATTGTAGCAAAATGCTTAGTGTACACAGCCAAGAAACATGGAGAACAGATAAAAACATACCAAGCTGATGGAGTTTTCAGAGATGTTGTTTCTATTCACATCACTGTAGTTCATAGTATACTAAGCTTTAACTGATAAAAGGTATGCAGGCAGGGTTTTTGATTAAAGTGGAGAAATGGTCACCTTCTAATTCCCATGGGAAACACGCAATAGACTTAAGATGATGATATTCTATAGAAGCTGCTAGTTCACTGATTATTTCTATGTGAGAGTCTTTGAATATTTTGTTCCTGTAGGTGACAGATGCCTATAACACTGGTAGCAAATGGCAGTTTATTTGATTCCTTTTTTTGATTTTCTCTGATTGTTGTTTGACAATTGGACTCAGTGGTCTTAGAAATCTTTTCCAACCATGATAACTCTGTGATTCCTTTACACCCTCAAAAGTTATATAAGAGGATCTCACTGTGCTGCTAAAGTCCATGGAAGATGTTCAGTACTTGAACTTAAGGAAAATGTGCAGGTAGGTGTCACAGTTTTATTAAATTAGACTCTTATGCTGATTTGACTTCATTTAGGAGTATGATATATGGATTGATATTTATTTTTTTTTCCACAGAACTGTGCAAACTAAAAGAATAGAATATGTCTGTGTAAGAGTCGTATTAGTTACTGATGTAAACTCAACTTTTTCACAAACTTGTCTTCAGTGCAGATCAATGAATCCGCAATAACATATCTATGCCTCTGTGAGCATGCATGTTTATTCAAATTGGCAAGTGAATACTACCATATTATCACTCAGCAGAAGACATATTTAAAAAATGTGTAGTTTTTAAGTATGTAGACAATTTAGAAGTAATTGATGCCATTTATCTGAAAAAAAAAAAATAAATTAAGAACTAACAAACCAGAACCAAACAAATAAATACTTCTGGTGTGTGAGAATAAAATGTTTGATAATATGCCAAAGGAAAGGACTTACTCTGAACAGGAGGAAAAAAAATGCTGTACTCATGAGACTGAAATGGACCAAATCACCTTTTTGATCATTCTGGAACTATCTTCTTTATGTCTCACTGTGACTATAAAACTAAGTGCAATAATCACTGCCAGGACAGGATACTTGAAATTCTGCCATATCCACACACATCCACACACAAAAGAAAGGTATATTCAGTACAACCAGTAATGAAGGAATTGATTTAAAGAGACCACCTTTGACCACAATGTGTACTTTCAATTCTACCTTATGTGATGTACGGATACTGTAGCTGATTTGTGCCTGTATCTTCCTTGATACTTTGCTTGACTTGGATTTAGTTAAAGGTACTTTTGAAAGTAGACTGGAAATCTTTGGAAACAAGGATCTGGGAATGCTCTGTTAGTATTGTTTTGCAAATAGAAAGTTATAATAGAGGTGTCTAGTATCCCTCTTCTTTCTATGCCTTGAAAGAAATAAAAACTCTACAAAAGGTCTGTTCTTATACAATAAATAAATAAGTAAAATTTCTCTAACCTACAGATACAGGTAATAATTTTATTACATGCATTACTGTCCTAAAGTTAATGAGACTCTTTAAGAAAGCATCATCAAGCAAGTATTTGTCTTTCATAATCCTAATTGGACCTGCAGAGTAAAGCCAATAAACTCTGCAAGAACTTTATTAGGCTTAGAAGGAAATGTCATGTTTATTCACAAGTATGGTAAAAATATGTATATTTAAAGGACATTTCAGAATATTAGCTATTCTCATTTATGTGGTTTGGGCCTTGATGGTTAAATGATAGAAGGGTTCTCTTCCTTTTTTTTTCCCGATGTTTTTATTGATTTTATTACAAAGCTCTGGATAAATGTATTACTATTTATTTGTACAAGCAGAATAATATTCCACAGGAGTTATTGTTTAACCATGAAAAAATTCGGTATTTAAAATATTAAGTGTAACAAAGAAGCATAGATAGTGGGGAGAGCAGTCTGTAATTACGTTGTCTAAGTCACTAGTGCACAGTCTGTAAGAACTGCTTTTCTTTAAAGTGGAATTAAAGATTTTTTAATAGATCTTTCCAGAATACTCTAGTTTACAGCTGATTCATGTTTTTGACAGGATCAGTTGAAGTCTTTGAAGTGAGAATTAGGTTCTGTATTTCATGGGAATTTTACTGAGATGAAAGGAATAATTAGATTACGTGGTCTCATTGCTGTGATTCTCTCCATCCTATAAGTGCCATATTGTCAGTCCTAACATGAAGTATCCAGTGAGAAATAGTGTTTATAAATACTGAGTGGCAGAATGTCCTAATTTAGGAGTATGTTGCTTCTGCAAAGTAAGAGGAAAGAAAATAACATATCTTCAAGTTGAAGATCAGGCTGCAAATTATTATAGAAGATCATTAGCTATTTATTAGTTACAATTGATGGAGTATTAGTCATTGTAAAATTTAACATTAACACTTAAAACAGATAACTGTAAAATTTGAAGCAAGGTTTCTTAAACAGATTACAGGCTGTCCTAAACTATTCTTTATTTCTCATATGACCTATCAGATATTTATGGAGTGATACTAATCCATTTCTGCTGTCCAAAATTTGCTTATGTCAGCATAGTGGTGCCCTCAGTACAGCTATATCAACCAAGAGCTTTAGCATGTAAGGAAATACCAACATATAAAAACTAAATGTTCGTGATTAATCTTACTAATAGGAAATTATTCTATAAAGATATTAATAGAAACAGAAGAATCGAGGAGGCTTTAATATGTCAATTAATTAAGAAGCATAATATAGACACAAATATTTTACCAGCATCCCTGGTCTGATTACCATAGTCCAATGCTCAAAAAAACTCTTTTGTAGAAGTATGCCACAAGTTTTTATTTTCCCAACAAATTTAAAATAAATCTTGCTAGCTGCATTCTCCACTGATTTCTTTGACTTAGTTTTTCAGTTTGTGGGCCTGAAAAACACCCTTTCTACACAAAGCCAAAAAATTTATTGTTATCCAAAATGAAATAACAGCCTATTCAGAGTTATTCTCTTCCCAGTTGTGATGCTTACAGAAAACAAAACAAATCAAGAACAGTATTACAGAAGTGTCAATAAGAAAAGTTTAAACCACTAACACAAACTTCCTTAGTGAGTGTAGCATGACCTATACTCACTCTTTTACTGTTTATGCTATCTTATGTTAATGACAGCAGTTTGAAACAAGGAGGTGTTCCAATAAGTTGTTCAGCATTTTTCACTTATAGGTCAATATTGATTTCAGGGACAAGGGATTCTTGCACTGTAGTCAAGGATTCATTTGTAGTATTTTTAATATGATTATAACCTATTTTTTCTATGTGTCTCTATAACTGTTTGAATCCTCGAGATAAAGAAATAATAAAAAGTGTGACACCACACAAATATATAGCAGTCACATGACTTAGGCAGTTTTCATTAAAGCTGAATGACTTCAAACAGACCTCTCTGCAGTTGAGGTTCAGATAACATCTAACATGTCCTAATGCCTGTGTAGTTACTAAGGCTCAAATCCCGTGTCTTGGTGCCACCAGTGATGGCAATATTATTTGTGGGTTAAAACATTTAAATATTATCAGGAGGTTTATGCAAATGCTATCAATAGTGATGTTGAATAATTTCTCGAGTAGCTGGGGAAATTTTCATACTGTCTGGGTTTAGGAATTGCTTCATAAGTTTCTTAAAGAATTAGCTAAAGTAAAAAAAAAAAACAGTTAGATACCTTCTTTCTCACAAAGGACAGCACGAATGCTTCAGCCCATTCTACCTAGCTTTTGCTTCTACAAAAAATGCAAAATTAATTCCATGAATGCAAGGTGGGGGAAAATTCTGTAAAAATATTCTATTATTCTGTTCTATTTTATTTTGCTCTATCTACTATTTTTTTCAATAAGAATGAAGGGTTGTTTTTTTTTTTAATCTGTAGTCTGTGTTTGATTTTTTCTGGTTTGTAGCAAACACTGAAAGATATACATTGATCTAGACATAATGTGAGCTATTGTTCTCCCAAGACTGGAGGAGGGGGAATGTTGACTGTATTTTTTGCACTGAATCTAAAATATGACTTTTCATTGGTATCTGTGTCTTATAGTCTTTCTTCCACGATCCAGTTACTGCTAACCACTTAAAATCATGCAGTGAACTGGATTTCATTTTATGTCTGAGTTCATGAATAATAGAATTCTGTGAATAAATAACAATCTGACTCAGGAAATACTGTAGTAATTCACTCCAAATACCTTTGCACCTGGTTAACATCCTCACTCCCTTTCTTTTTATGCATTCTAAAAGTGAAATCCTTGATAAGGAAGCAAGAGATAAAGTCTAATGAATTAGTCCTTCCCTTTTAGACTTTAATAATTCAGTGTTAAAATTCTGTTTGAATGACTAAAATAATTTTATAGCCTTCTCTGATTATTATGTGCATATGGGCCCAGCTGTCAAATCCACACCTTTCCAGACATAATACGACATAATTAAACAAATACAGAGATGATCAGAACATGCACTATATATATTTTAGAGAAAAAATAGTGCTCCTGTGTCATACACTGCATCATCCTACCATTATATTCCTATAATGTTTTTTAGTGATGCAACACATTTTAGAAACCTAAACTTCAGGTGTACTTCTTCTACCATTGCTGAATATTTAATGAGATGAAATAGGAAAATAGAAATTTTGGATTCAGGATACATTCCAATTTTTTTATAAGTTTCCCTTCACTTAGTCATACACATATTCCCAGGTAGTACTTATGTATATATAGAGTCTATATATCCATTAATTGGTATTTCACATTTATGGAGCAAGGTGACAGCTTTAATAAGAAAACAAATACACTGGATGGGTAACAACAGTGCAGCCTGAGTCCTTTCAGTGTTATTATTCTCTTCTTTTTTGACAATCAAATTTATCCGCAGATATTCTTGAAAAAGTTTCTAGGAGAATGACTAACAGAAGGATCTTTCATTCTAAAGATCAGGAGTTTATCTCACAAAAAAAATGAATTAACTAATCTATTTCCATGACTTTTGTACTATGGACAAATACTTAGTTAATTCTTAAGTTGTGTCAATGGATTCGTGTCAAAGGACTTGTGTGCAACATCTTGTTCTATTAGAAAATATGTCCTACAGTTGTTGCAGATAGGCTAAAATGCAACCACAACATTAAATATTCTTTCAGACTTCCTAGGAGCAGTTGTTGCTTTAATAGAAAAAACAGACTAAGTGAGTTGAAAATGACCTTGCTTCTTTGCATTAGTGATGGCTGGTGTGTGCAAGCATTAAATCAATGGCTGGCATCAGCTTTGTTCATCTGTATGGAGGTCTGTAGTAGTCTGCTCATAATTTGAGTTGTAAAGTATTTGCCTTTTCCACTATCCAGCACTCCCTCTAGTCTCCTCAGTACCCACTGTTCTAACACCTGTCTCAGCTAGAACTTCTGTTTGAAGGTGGCTTAATGATTTGGCAATTGTGCTGCACAGATCTACACTATAAACACATATTCCTGCAAGACCTCAGGGCTCTTGTTCTTCCCATCAGTGTGAAATGGTAACGAATGCAGGAAATATATTGTGCTTTAATTTTAAAATTGCTTCTGGGTAAAGCTTAATACACACACTTTAGTGAAACTGATTGAGGGGGTTTTGTTTGCTTTTTTTGTTTTGGTTTGGTTTGTTTTGAAACAGCTTCCATCTACTACTTACTAGATGTTAAAAAAAGGTATAGTTAACTCCATATTGCATAAGCTCTTCCCTGCGTAAATCAGGATTAAAGGCCTGTTTAAAGAAATAATGCTTGAAAAATGTCTCCAAAACTGTAATTTCATACTAACATCTCAGAGTATGGATCCCCTTCACTGAAGTCTCAAGCTTCCAAAAACAGCATCATTACCAGTTTCTCCCATGTCTTGACACAGGATTGTATTAAAAATCAAGGATATGTTTGTTTGGTGTTTTTTTAAGATAATTATTTTGTTTCCACAGGAAACAAAAGTGAAGGAAAAAAAGTTGCCTACTAATTGACAAGACCACATATATATCACATATTTTATTTGTAGATAATTTTCACTGGGAGCTAGATCCACAAAAGAAAAACATAGATGAATGTGTGTGTTTGCATACTAAGTGTTTGGTGTTGAGATGTTTTAAGTTGTCTCTGGAAGTAACTGAAAGGCCTCAGGTTTTTTGCTTTGCTATTATTCCTTTCATTTTTGGCCCTTCCAATATTTTTAATTAGGTAAGTTGATGTATTTCATGCTTTGAGTAGGTATACATGTGTATCAACTTCAAAACCTCTATTTTATCCTTAGGATCTTACAACACACTTTCTGCTTTATCTCATTTTCAGGTTCTTCCTCACAGTTCATGCACTATAATAATACCTATTCCTCTCCTCTTCTGTTTCATCTATTAAACTGGTTCCCACATTTGGAACAAGTTTCTACCCTGTAAACAGAGAGAAGGAATGGTTTGCTTCAACAGTCCCTTCCTCTGTAGTAATTAGCTTAAAGATTCAGAGGTATGCACATGCATATTTGTGATTTTAAGAATCTCACTGCAGATACATTTTTCTTTAGGGGGACACACTCAGGATACCTGATATACATTGGCAAGTAGAAAACAGTCAGCTTCTCTGTAAAAGGAAATCAAAACAACAGTCATGATGTAGGCTGCTTCTCTGTATTGATTTTTTAGATCTTACTAAATGCAAGGAAAAAGGAAGTCTTAACAAAGACTGAGTTATTTGTTTTGGCACTTTGTTGGGTATTATTCCCCAGAATTAAAATACCAGTCGGTTTTCCTCTTCTATCCCTGACTTTAAAAGTTTCTGCATGAATGGATAGAATATAAATGATTTATTAAAAATCATAAACATGCACCACATAATTCAAGAGGCACTGTACAAGAATCTATATAATTTAGCATAATGTGATCACCTGCATATAAATTATTCTTCAAAGATCAAGAGGAGACAGAAGGAAGGAGGACAGCTAGTTTGAAATTAATTTAATAAGATAAATGAATTAGAAAAATACAACAAAGGCTATTTTTCCTATGGTCCGTTAAACCATTGTTATAGATCATTTAAATAAAATTTAAAAGAAGACATTATTTAATTAGGAGATATAAGCCTAATATGATTTCTGTTACATATGAAATTTCTTTTCCTTAAAATTCCTAGTTTGTTAAATACTGTGTTTATAATGCCAAACATAGTGCATTACTAAGTCTCTTTCTGACTGAAAAAGTCAGAAATTAATGATACTGGTGCAGTTTTGGTTTATTTACATTGAACCAAAAATCTCCAATGTGCTGCACTGCAATTTAGTATTCTTATGAAAAGAGAAGTTATTTGGAGGTATATGAATGGGTTTTTGTCAGCTTCTAGCCACAGGACTTGAGCAAATATTCTGTAAATGAGAAAATTTTGTAATTTTTAGCATCTGTTAGATGTTGTGATAGAGGAGGTTTATATGGTTTTATTTAGATTCTGAACCAGTAAAGTCATTTAAATCTCTGTGTGTCTTCAACACTCATATTGAAGTCACAGGGAATACTTACATGCTTAAGGGTATACTGAAGTGTCTTCCTACCCTAAGGTCTTGAATTATAGTCTGTAAGAGAACAAACTTTAAAAATTCTACGCGAGTATTTCTATCAGATCATTTACTGCTATTGCATTTATACTAAATCCTTACTGTGATTGTTTTGTAATATAAGAAATATTACATTTAAAAGTAATTTAAATAACAAAAAAACCACAAAAATAGATAATAAAGTTTTCTTATATGCATTCAAATGAGATTCGTTTAGTTTCAGATCTAATTAAATATTCCATTAGATCCCAAATAATTTTGACCACTGAAGCTATTTTTCTTGTAGCTCTGTGTAGAATTAATTTTCATGAAGTCTTGCTTTTAAGACCTTGTGCCTTTCTTCTGCTTACACAAATTTAGTTAAGAGTTTAATATCAATATCATTTAAACATTACCAAGCAGAGAACAATGAATAACCCAAATCAGGGCCTAAGCCTGCCTTTACAGAGGTATTTATTGCTCATCTTGAGTAGCATGTTGTCTGTGCACTTTTTAAGTGTACTGTCTAATGGACATAAAATCTAAAAGTCTGCTTGAGAATTCTTCCTGCCCAAAAAGATAATTTGGTTTAGGAAATAACAAGTTTCATTTCAAGGAAGCCTGAAGAATTTAGGAAATATACAGAATATGTAGAGGATACATAGGACATGCAATATATATTAAAAAATTGTCAATATGGAGAGGTCAGTGAGAAGGAGTGCTTGTCCTGCAAGGAGGGACTGTAACACCAGGGCTGGTTCAGCCAGGAGAAAGGACCATATCGGAGGCATCAGCATCACCCCTGGCTCTGCCAGGAAGGGATGGATACTTTTCACACCCTGACTGGGTTAAGCTTGAGCAGCCCCATTTGATCCATTCCTAAGTTTTCTGTGAGGTGTCCAGGTCCCTGACAACCTGAATTTTCCTGTGATCTTGTGGTAATTCCATTACTTTTGCAGCTACCTAATATAGGTCATACTGTATGGCACCTAGTTCTAGACTTAAGGTTTGGATAAACCTTACACAGCTAGATGAAAAATTCACACGTGATTTTTTTTTTTTTTTTTAATTTTTACTTTCAGCACAATCCCAATCAACAATGTGTTTGATAATCGTGAGCAGTAGGAGAAACTATTACTGTAATTACAGGGAGCCACCCCCACCCTCCCAAAAAAACCCCCCAAAAAACAACAAAAAAAAAAAAAAACAAACCAAAAAAACCCCAACCAAACAACCAAACAAAATAAAACAAAAAAAAAAATGGGCACAGCCAACTCCATTTAGGCAAATGAAGGACTAATACACAACACTAGTCTTCTTTGGGGGAAGGCTTTTTTGAGGGTACAATCCAAAAGTTTAAGGAGCAGGCAGTGGTCTTTCTTCACTTGAATAAAATCAGCTAATATATAAGTGCAATAAACAGGATGTAATAGAAATATAGTGACTTCTTTGGTTTGGTTTTGCAATATGTGTATCTTCCTCATGTCTACTGGAACCCTTAGTAAAATGTTTAAGGAAATATTTACATTTCAGTATGCTTTGTGTAACTCAGAAATGTATCATTGTAGAAGGACAGAATCATAGAATGGTTTTAAAAGGATCCTCATTGAAAGATTAAAAAGGTTAAGATATTATCTAATCCAAACCCTCTGCCAGGGAAAGAGACACCTTTCAATAGATCAGCTTGCTCAAAGCCCTATGAAGCCTGAGCCTGAACACTTCTAATGAAAGGGCATCCAACTTCTCTGTGCAGCTTGCTCCACTCTTTAACTACCCTTAAAGTAAAAAATTTATATCCTTAAGTCCAACCTAAATCTAAGATTTCTTAGTTTAAAATGCTGCCCCTTGTCCTGTCATTGCAGGCCCTGGTCTCTATCCATCTTTCTTAGAATATATTATTTGAAAGGTTGCAATATTTTATTTATATCTTTTATATATAAAAACCTTTATATATTGAAAGGTTGCAACACATTGTCCCCAAAAATTTATTTCTCAATCTTGTATAACACCAATTCTCACAGCCTGTCTTCAAAGGAGAGGTATTCTAGCCATCATACCATTTTGTGGCCCTGCTCTGGAACTGAACAACACCTGAACTGTACAACACTGAACACCTACAAAGCAGCTGATGCTGCACTCAATCCCACTGTCTTTGCCACTAATAAAGGTATTGAGCAGTACTTGTTCCACTACTATGTCTCCCTGGGGCACACCACTTGTTACTAATCTCCATTTGGACATTGAGCCATTGATTAAAGCCCTTTGGACATGACCATCAGGACAATTCCTTATCCATTTAGTAGTCCATCCATCAAACCTATATCTTGCCAATTTAGAGGCGTGGGACCACTTCAAAGGCCTTGCAGAAGTGAAGATGGATTACATCAATTTCTCTTTCCTTATCCACCAAAGCAGTTGCTCCATTGTGGAAGGCCACCAGGTTGGTGAGGTAGAATTTGCCATTTGTGAAGTGATGTGGCTGTCTCTGATTACCTCCCTGTCATCCATATGCCTTGACATGGCTTCTATGAGGATTCTTTCTATGATTTTGCCAAGCCTAGAGTTGAGGTTGACTGCCACTGACAAGTAAAACGCTGCTGTCTAAAATTGTTTTTAATTTTAATACAGCATTCTTCTTACTGTGACCACAGAGAAATCTTTCCCTTCTTTACAGTATCAGCTGTCCTTTTATAATTATTACCTATCTCTAATGACCTTTCCTTTGTAGTATGTGTATTACCTTGTCAATTCTTAATTTGTTTTCAGCTTAACTTTAAGATCAATGAACTTGCTAATTTGACAGGACCATCAGCTGTCCATGTAATTAATTAAGCTTTTTTTTTTTTTTTTTTAACTCAAGCCCAACAGATCTTATTGAACTTAATTACCAGTCAGTCACAGAGTAAATTCTTCCTGAAATTAAAAATCTGTTTTACAAAGAGAAACAAAGCTTCAGTTCTTTCTTTAGATTGCTTTTTGCCTTGTTCTGCTACTCTTAAAACACAAAAACTGGATTTTCATCTTTGTAAATCCTGATATTCTTTGAGGTTTGTTTGTTTTTTATTATTATTATTTTTTATTATTTTCTTAAACAAACATATTTTAAATTGAAACATTCCTAACTAGAAGTAACAGCTTAAATGTCATGTAACAGCAAAATCATCTGGAACACTGCTGCTGTATTTCTGAACCACTCTGTAAGGGTAAATTAAGTGAGAGAAGTATTGGTATAAAGTGGGTTCGGAATAAAGCACAGATCTTTATTGTTGCTTTGCTCTCTGGTCACTGTCACCAGTATTATAATCAATCAAACTAATGGTCAGATACCTACTTTGAATAATACTCAAGGAATGTGACTCCTCAATTGTGAGAGTTACAAGTAAAATAAACAATTTACTTACCCATAACATTTGCTGAGTATTTGCAAGTTTTCAGCCATTCTTTCTTCATTCTTCTATTTTTGCTTGTGATGCTGGTCCCCCCTGATCATGCTGTTGCAGAAGCATTATGGTGAAGAGCACACAATCATTTTGATATGTGAAAAAGGTGGGTTATTAATTGTATAGGTGGGGAAAATCTCACCATGACTCCTTAGCCCATGCCAAAACATGGTTGCATTGATTTCTGGTTACTCCACTCCTCTAACTAATTGACTTCAATTGTAATTTGGGTTCAGTAAGATTTTCTGATCAGATACTTTACTTGGTCAAAATGGACCCATTTTTCAAATTGTCACTGTGTGCTTGGTAAGGTTAAAGCTGTATTTTATCTAAGCTAAACTAAAGAAGAATTGGGCTGTGGGGAGAATATTGACAATGAGAACAAGAGTGACAGAAGATGAGAAGGATGGCAGAAAGGGTGTGACAGTACTTCATTTTCCATACAAGTTCCTGTGAAGATTTTACCAGTAATCTACTTGTCTTGTTTTCACCTGTTACTACTCTTATATTTAATGTTTTGAGACGGGGGGGGGGGGGGGGGGGGGGCTGTAGAGAGAGATGGCTGGTATAGTTTGCTGCTCCAGTAGCAAACTATGACAAGTGGAGTCCCACAAGAATCAGTGCCAGCACTGGTCCTGTTTAACATGTTTGTTGGCAACATGGATGGTGGCACTGAGTGTATCCTGAGCAAGTTTGCTGATGACCCCAAGCTATGTGGTGCTGCTGACACATTGGAGGGAAGGGATGCCATCCAGAGGGACCTTGACAGGCTGGAGAAGTGGGTCCATGCACCAGCTCATGAAGTTCAACAAGACCAAGTACAAGGTCCTGCATCTGGGTTGAGGCAATCCCAAACACCAATATAGGCTGAGCAGTGAGTGGTTTGAGAGCAGCCCTGAGGAAAGGAACTTGAGTGTGATGGTGGATGAGAAGTTCAACATGAGCCATCAGTGTACACTTGCAGCCCAGAAAGCCAACCACATCCTTGGCTGCACCAAAAGAAGCATGGCCAGCAGGTTGAGGGAGGTGATTCTCCCCCTCTACTCTGTTCTCATGAGACCCCACCTGGAGTACCAAGTCCAGTTCTGGAGCCCATTTTAAAGAAGGGACATGAATGTGCAGGAGGGTGCCCAGAGAAGGGCCACGAGGGTGATCAGGGGTCTGGAGCACCTCTCCTATGAGGACAGACTGAGAGATTTGGGATTATTTATTCTGGACATTTGAAGGCTCTGAGACCTTAATGTAGCCTTCCAGTATCTGAAGGGGGCCTACAAGAGCTGGTGAGGGGCATCTTTGGATATCATGTAGTGATAGGACTAGGGAGACTGGATTCAAACTAAAGGAGATTAGATTTACATTGGAAGTTAGGAAGAAGTTCTTCACCATGAGGATGGTGAGACGCTGGAACAGGTTGCCCAGGGAAGTGGTGGAAGCCCCATCCCTGGAAGGTTTTAAGACCAGGCTGGACACGGCTCTGAGCAACCTGATTCAGTGGGAGGTCCCTGCCTATGGTAGGGGGTTGGAACTAGATGATCTTAAAGGTCCCTTCCAACCCTGAAATTCTATGATTCTATGGTTAGCTGTGTTGGCTGCAAGGACACACTGATGGCTTGCCATCAACCAGGACCCCAGGTCCCTCTTCACCATGCTGCTCTCCAGCCACTCATTCCTCAGTCTGTACTTGCCACCAGAGTTGCCCTGTCCTAGGTTTAGAATCCTGCTCTTGCCCTTGTTAAACTTCCTATGGTTGGTGACTGCCTGTCTCTCTAACCTGTTGAGTTCTCTCTGCAGAGCCTGCCTGCGCTCAAGGGAGTCGACCGCTCCTCTCAGTTTTTTGTCATTGAAAAATTTTCTTAAAATTCTTTCTTAAAATCCTTTAAAATTCAGATCCATACAGACAGCATCCGCAGCACTCTCACAGACACAAACAGAACTTACTACCTCATCTTTTCCCTTTGCACAGGGACTCATAAACAAACACATGAACACACATACACAAATGTGAGTCCCCTGTCAGCTTACACACACAAAACGTCTAGTAACTTCCATTAGATTCTCCTGTGACTCACACATATACACATGCAAACACAGTCACACCTCCTGACAACCAACAACAGATGTCATTGTCAATCTCCATCCCCATTAGTCCCTCCAGCAGTAGGTTTGGACTCCTGGTGGATTTGGTAGCCACCACCTCCAGGTAGCTTCCTTCAGAACCAGCTACAGCTCAGACCTGGCCAGCTTATCCCACTCCCACTCTGGTTGGGCCGGTGATCCCACAGCACATGGACCTGTTGCTGGCTTCAGTGGGCTATCACCATGGACCCTGACCTGTGATCCACTCCTACAGCAACATGGGATGGGGATCCTGTCCTGCGAAACTGAAATGGAGATTATAAGGAAGACAAGAAGGACTGTGCCAGTTGGATACAAATCACACTGGCCAGCCCATGCTCAAAGCTTTCCAGCCCCTTGTATCGTCTCCCTCCGTTTTTTTTTTTTTTTTTCCATGCTTGGTCCTCCTCAAACTACCCTGATCCTCACTTATATGGCTCTTGTTCCTCCCCTACACATCCCACAGTAAGTCTTTGCACCCCTTGAAGTGTCCTGTTATGGTTACAGTTTGAGGAGAGCCAGACTAATCCTATGGTATCTGTGAGGATTCTCTGTTCTCTGTGAGGACCTAGAGAGACAGAGTGTAGGACCCTGAGAGATCTGGGGGGCAGAACAGAGAGGGATCAGTATTCCCTCCCATTTCCTGCCATACTGTATAAAAGCCAGGAGGACAAGTTCCCAGTCTTCTTGATCATTTCTTCCTTGATGCTTTACTGCACTTAAAGGCCACCACATGCTCTGCAGGATTGGAATCCATAAGATTTTGGGAAGAGAAATGGTCTCCTTTATAAATTGGATCTGCCGGTTCAAAGGTACGTTTGAACACTTATATCAGTGAACATTGAGATTAGGTTTGTATGTATATTGGTATGTTTCAAGAGGGCTCGGAGAAATTGCCAAACATGGACCAATATGATAAACAAGCAAAATCTTGTTTATTGAATTCACTAATGCAGAATATATACTTTTCTCTTATCTGTGTTACATGCATGACATTAAGTGATTGGTTAACAATCTCCAAACATGCTTCTAACTTATAAGCTAGTTGGTTAAAAGTCATCATCCATGCCCATGCCGAGGGTCATCCTGGCTTGAAAATGTTTTGTCTTGCTGTCACTCTGTTATCTTGTTTTCCTAGAAAGCCAGCTCCGGTGTTATTGTAACACCAAGGTTAAGTTCATTGATGCATTCCCAAAACATGGCTTGTTCAGTACATGTCTGCTTCTATGGAGAAACCCCACATTGGTATAATAGTTCTCATCACTTGTTACAATCCCTTCCCTGTACCAGTAATACTTTTCTAGTTTTAACTTTCAGCTTTCAAGTGTATCTCCTTTATTCCCCTTTTATCCATCCTTGGGAGGTGGAAGGGGTAACAGAGAGCAATTTTTTTCTCTTGGTTTGGGTTCACCCTGACCAGTCAACAGGGACAATCCTGCAGTCCTAACCTCATCATACCAATATGGAAGATGAAACTACTACGAAAGATGAAGCCACTTGTGGCGATTTAATCTTCTGGTTAAGATTTAGAAGTATTTTTTTTTTTTTGGCATGTCACACCCCAAGTTTCCCCAGGCAGGTCCCTATATTATAATTTCTCATAATTTATTTGGTCTGATGAAACTAAATAGGCCTTCTTTGAATATGTTATTAGGCTTTGAGTAATTCTCTAGGGTTTTTTTTAAAGCACCAGCAAGGTTTCACAAAATATTGAGATCTCAGTCTTCTGCAAAGAAAACCTGTTGGGCTAAACACACTCCAGGAGATTATACAGACCTTTGCAAACAGATTTATCCTGAATCTGCTTCCCACAGGCACAGCTGACTGCAACACTGTTTTTAACAGTAAAATCTATTATCCTGACTGCCTGGTGACAGCTCTGGTGGCTGTGACTTTTATATATTATTTTATTTATGTGTGTGTCTTATGCACCTCTACCAGGGCACATTAGTCAACAGCTATGAAGATAAAGCTTTTTCAAGATTTACTGTATTTTGTTGTTTGCCTCTAGATCTACTTAATCGGTGAAATATCTTGTTCTTAATTTTATTTTTGGCCAGGAGTCTTTGAAAGTATTGGGCAGTACATACCTAGAAATATGAACTCTTTTAGGAAATTGTACCTCTGAGTTCAGTGTCAAGAAAGATGAGACTTTTGTATATTTGCATTACAGTTATTTAAGAAAATTACACATTTCTAACTTTTGCAGGATCTAACTTTTGCAGGATCACAGAAAGGTTGGAAAGGACCTCTGTGATCATCAAGTCCAGCCCTTAACCCACTTAATCAATCTAGTGGGGTTACCAGACCAGGGCACTGAGTGCCACATCAGTCTCTTCTTAAAAACCTCCAGGGACAGAGATGGAGTGAGTTCAGAGAAGTGCAACTAAGCTGGTGCTGAAAAGTCTGGAGAACAAGCCCTATAAGGTGGGACTGAGGGAATTGAGAATATTAAGTTTGGAGGAGGCTGAGAGAAGAGTGAATCACTCTCTACAACTACGTGAAAGGTGGTTTTAGTGAGGTGAATGTTGACATGTTTTCTCAAGTAAATAATGACAGGACCAGAGGAAATGGCCTGACATTGCACTAGGGGAGGTACAGGCTATATCTGAGGATGAAATTCTTTACTGAGAGAGTAGTTAGGCATTGGAATGGGCTGCCCAGGGAGGTGGTGGAATCACCATACTTGGAAAAATTTAAAAACTGTGCAGTTCAAGCGTTTCAGGACATGCTTTAGTGGGTGATACAGATATTGATTTATATATATATTACTGTGGGGGAGGGGGTGGTGCTGGCAATTGGGCATGGTCATTTTAAATGTCTTTTCCAACTGTGAAAATTCAGTGATTCTATGATCTTAAAAATGTATTGTTTTATATTGCTTTAACAGCTTGAAGTGAGGGTTCTCCGCTTGTACAGATTTTTTATCAGCTTAAAAGTTAATATGAAGCTTCTACATTTTTTGGAGGGGCAGCTGAACTTTTAAGCCATAGCAGATATGTTCAGGTTTTACTGCTGAGCAAAGACTGAAACTGCACAGAATGTTGTTTCTCTAAATATTCAGTATGAAAATCTTTTATAGGTGAGTATATTTTTTATATAAGTAATCTTTCCTAGTAAGTGACTTAGAAGACTCCCAATGGTGAAATGACAGTTAGAATGCTATTCTTCAGTGAAGAAATTATTGCACGAAGACTTTTTGCTGGACTTTCCTTATATGTTCTACCAATTACACAGCAATACAAGGAAAAAAAAAAGCATTATTTTAATATTTTTGAAGGAAATTTGAAACTGAAAGCTCATGATACAAGGTCTAGACATACTTTGCATTCACACCCAGAGCATTTAAGGATAACTGAGGATTAGCTGCGTTTATGTAGCTAAGCTTCAATACAGTTTACCAAATAGGTATTTTTGTCACAGGTGCTAGCTTTTGTCTGCAATGTCCAGAAAATGTGTTTGGAGTTTAGAACTGTAGTGCGTGAACACATTGTGCATATTGTAGTAAACTAGGAAAACAAATGGTTAAAATTAGGATACAATGAACACTATCTAAAAATTAAGTCTCTTCTATTTAAATTATATACGTTATTATATATATAAAAGTTATTTGGTTTGGTTTTGTTTCATTTGGGTTTTTTTAAAGATAGATATCCACTAGGGATCACAATATATTGTCTGTAAAAAGCTGGTAATTTCATAGTTAGTTTGGTTGAAGGAAATAGAGTTCTGTGTTCTTTTTTAATTCCTACACTGTCCTCACCAGTTATGACTGGATAATCTATGCAAAGCTTAAATTCAAAATACCTATCGTTTGTAACAACAAATTGTGATATATGGTGCCAAATAATTCACTTTGAGTACTCCGGAGAAGAAAAAATTATCAAAACCCAAGCTTACTTAGGTAGGGAGACAATGTGAAAAGAATTCAAAAGACAATGCAAATAATGTTTAGAAAGATGAGTTTTGTCAGTGATCACTTCTACTACAGGAAGCTGAGCTTCTGTATTACTCAAGCATCAGCTACTGTTTTTTCATTCTGGCTGGTGTCCAGGTGCCCATGAAGTTACTGTCTTCTTCACTCTCCTCAGTAGGGTAAGAGAAGAAAGGAAGATGCAAAAGTTCATGGTTTGAGATATGGACAGTCTCTGCTTAAGAGAATTTAATTTGCTACTAGTTAAAAATACAGCATGGCAGTGAGAAGCAAAGACAGACCTAATAACACCTTTCCTTCGCTGCCTCTTTCTCCCAGGCTCAGCTTTGCTCCTGACTTCTCTGCCTCCTCATCTGGTCCCCAAGCAGCACATCAGGACTGGGGAATTTTTCTCACTTCTGTCTGTCACAAAAACTGTGCAGTAATTTTTATCCTCTTTTAAATATGTTTCCACAGAGGTACAGCAAGTGTTGTTGATGTGCCCAGGTTGGGCCAGGAGTGAGTCCATTTTGAAGATGGCTGTAAACAGACCTGCTCAACAATAATGCAGTTTCTGGTTGCTTTTCACAGAGGCTACAAATCCAGTCCCCACAACAATACCAAAACCTTGTCTCATAGAACAAGTACAATAGTCTCTGTTGCTTCCTAAAAAGATCTAAAGAAAATCAGAAAAACATCATTTTGTTCTTGAGCTTTCCTTTTTGCTTTATTAATTTTGATCCTTAGATTTACCCTAATTGTCTTTCTTTTTCTGAAATAGACATCTGACAGAAGCTAAGAATGGCTAAGGGATGATGTAGTAGCTCTTCTGCAGCAACTTTGTCACTGATTGTAGTTACAAGAGAGATTTGCAAGAAACTTCAAAAACCTTCCTTATGATCAACAACTGACAGCAAAGACTATTCACAAATTATCACTTAATGTTTGTTTGGTGTTCTTTTGTGGGGTTTTGATTTTGGCTTTCTTTTGTGTGTTTGTGTGTGTGGTTTTGTGTGTTTGATTGTTTTCTGTTTGGATTTTTTTTTTTGTGGTTTTGTTTTGTTTTGAACAGTGTCTGGAGTGTGAAACAGTCTGAACTGTGGCAGTGAAGGATGCCATAAGCTTTCCTGCCTTGTGGCCTCCTCTTGGAATTGGAGCATTACACTTGTCACATCTCTAAATCACACAGAGTTCTGTATTTGAAAATTAAAGAAAGCTTTGAATTTTCCTTTTAATTTCAACTTTTTTGAAATACCAATTTAACTGGAACAATGAAGGTTGAAGGGGATGCCCAGACAAAAATACAATGGTAAATGTGAAAAGGGAGCATTAAGAACATTTAGAAAATGAGAGCGAACTAATGAATCTTAAATTTCAATTAATCTAATGGCAGAGCAATTAAATAAAAACTTTGTGTGTTATCACCTTTTTGCTTTGGTAAATTACTTATGGTTTCAAACTTCTACATTTCAGCTGAAGCATGAGCCTAAAGTTTAGTTTTCATACGTAGAAATTATAAAGTTTTGTAATAATTGTATCACTCTTAAAGATGCTGGATTAACACCTTCTTTGTTAGTCAGTCATATGTGAGTAAGTGTTTAGGGTATCTGCTGAAGTCAAAGAAATGTGAACATGTTTTAGTCCTTGCTGTATTGTAGAGTCTTTTTACTGCACATGAGGAAGAGCTCCTGCACCAGTACAGACTGAGGAAGAAGTGTCCGGAAGGCAAACTGGCAGAAATGTATGGGGTGGGGTCCTGAGGGACACAGTGTTGATCATTAGGTGGAAAATCACACTTGTGACAAATATATCCACCACCTTCTTGGGCTGCATTAGGCAGCATGTTGCCAGTAGGTCAAGGGAGGTGACACTAAGGTGGCACCGCTAAGACATATCTGGGTGCTAAATCCAAGTCTGGTCTCCCCATAAAGAGATGTGGACATCATGGTGCAAGTCTAGGAAAGGGCCAACAAGATTATAAAGGACTATATGAAAATTACATATTATTATAAAGGTCATATAAATGTTATATGCTCCCTGGATGTTCCCTTAAGGTGCCCTCTGGCTTCAGCAGTTCTGTGATTCTGTGAATTTTTTGTAGCTAACAACATTTTTTTCCATATTCATCAGCTTTTCACCATAAAATATGTCCTCTTGTTCCCTCACTCATATTGTCCCAGATCTTTTGGTGCTATCATACCAAGGCCAGCTCATCTCTGTTTTGCACTATATACATGTGGCTTTCTCTTTTTCCTCATGTGGATATAAGCCAGCAAAAAGCCTTTGGGAATTTCTTAGGAGACAGATTTGCATGTCTGCCTTCCTCCACCTGATGTGTCAGTTGCTCCTGGCTGGAGAAATTAGAACTTGGAACAGGAGACATTCACTTAATTACCACTTTACAAGGGAGAATGCTTAGTCACCTAGCAGAAATGGTGCTCACATGTTGGACTTGAAAGTTAGTAAGGTGTGTTCATGGTAGCAGCTGTGCAGCCTTATAAGTCTTATAATTTACAAATGTCAACAGATTTTTCACAGAGGGGAGTTACTGAAAGGCAGCTTCCTCTCCATATGCAGAATTTCAAGCCTTAATCCTAATGATATTTAAATGTATCAACTTAATATTAGCAATAGTGTAAAGAAAACAAGGTTTCTTCCCTTAATTCTGCTCTAAAAAAATGTCAATAATTTAATTCTAATTTTCTATAAAGTTGGTACCTGGCAGTGAATAGTTTAATTTTAATAATTCTAAGATGGTTATAATTTCACAGTTCTAAGCTGTACTAGCAAGATACTAAAGAGACAAATAGAAAATGAAGGAAATAAAAAAAATAGTGAGATTCAGTCCTAAAACATTTCAGTAAGATAATGCCTAGAGCTGTAAGAGCTTGTAACAAATTTAAAGTACCTGAAATATTAAGATTATGATAAAATACTCACCTGAAGTAGATTTCAACTGGACAATGCAGAAACCTTACCAGTAGTGTTTTTCTGAACACTTCAAATATAAATTTTAATACATGAGTCCTGAGACTGACTGAAGCCAACCTGTCAAGCAAGCACATTTCCTGCCTTGTCTGCTTTAACTAATGTGAGAACAAAAGCATTGGATGTCATAATTTAATGTAAATATATCATAATTCAGACTTTTTGCATTGCAACAAGTTTACTGGAGTCCTCCAATATTCTTCAGTCCTCTATGAAAGATTTTTTTTTACAGAAGAAAATGGGTTAAAATTATAATAACAACTCCATGCTTAGTCTATTTGCACATTGAAATATCCTGATTTAAGTTACATTGAAATTAATTTGAGGAATAAGAATACTGTTGGATGTTCAGCTTGGCTGATTCATTTGGATAAGCTGTACATTATTAACACACCCTTGATAGAGACATCTATACAATGACCTAAAACAGTTCTGGAAGTCATATCAGAATGCTGCTCAGCCAACAAGCTGTTATCTTCATGAGTTTAAACAACCACAAAGAAGTACCATTTAGGTTACTCTTTTGTTTCATACACTTATTATACGATGTCTTCTCTCATCTACCTATTGTGTTTTGGTTTTTTTATAGAACACAAAGTAGATCCTGATTGGAGTGTGGGGAGAATATACTCAATGCAGACACCACTGATTTTATAACTTTCTTTAATTTTCCTGAAATGAGTGCAAGTCTAATACACTATTACTTGTTTTCAATGCTTTGCAGTAACCTACTTTGTGAAAAATACTAAAAATTACAGACTGAAAAGGCCTTTTTAATTTTGATAATGCCTTGAAGTAGCAAGAAATTTGTAAAAAAGCACAATAGTTGCAATTAGGAAAAAAAAAAAGCTCAAAAATCCCCAGACCTCAAGACTGTATGTATCATAATCATACTCTTCCTATTAAATATGACAAATCTTACCACTTCTAGTTTCTGTTTAATCACTGTGATGAAATTACAATTCTGTTTTCGCTAACTGATTTACTTCGTGTGCTTTGATTTATTGCACCACAGATTTGTTTAGTTAATGGAATATTTTAATTTACCGTGGATGATAGAACACAGTGTAAAATTACTTTGAATATATGTATTGTATTACTGTTGAGCACTTGCCAAATTATAAAATAAGAAGAAAATTAGCTGTGTAAGCATTTTACTTTCAGGTATCTATATCCTGGTACACGAAGTTCTTACAGCACATACAGTAAAAAGAGGATTATGTTGTAAGTAAACACATTCTTCTGCTTAGAGCCTTTAAAAGAGCTATGCACCACTAGGCTAAGTACTGCAATATAGGTCTGAAGCAACTTATAAAGTTGCAATCATTTGTTTCAGTTCTGCAGATATCCATGATCAGTCAATTGAGATAACAATAATAATTCATAGTAATTAGATTTATTAAATGCATGTATCTTAATAGGACTAGTGTTCTCAGTACATTAGCTTTGAAAGTCTCATTCGGACAAATTAGGGGATGCCAGGGCATTTAGAAAAAGTGTGATGTAAAAAAAATTTCCCTGTAATGCCTGAAAAGCAGCGGGTATATGACAGGGTAAATATGTATACTGGCTCTAACCATTCCTGACCACTTCTTCTGTTGGATATTTTTTAAATTGTGTATGTGTAGCATCAGCATAATGTAGTTAGAGACTAGGTGTCACCACAAGAATACTAACAAATATTAAACCAGGAAGCTGTCTGATTCAAGCTGTCTTATAATGTCTGGACTTCAAGGTCACTACTGTTCCAGTCACATTACCTGCAAAGAAAAGGAAATCTTATGAAAACAGGTAGTTCTTGTATTTCTAGATCTCACATTCACAAATTCATTTCTATGTTTCAAAATAACTTGTCAAATAATATATATATATACATATATATATATGTTTAAGCATGCACATGTAACTAATGCATAGTTTCTTTTTATACATATATATTTCTATATATATTAAATTTCAATATAGAAATCATACATAGATAATGTATTTGCATAATTTGTACTCTGGTAATCAATGTTACATAAGATCTATAATTTTAGGTGGTGTTCTTATTTTTTAAAATAATTTCCTCAAACAAAATGATTTAGCAAAATAAAAGTAGTTCACATTAACTACAAGAGAAAGATAACTAAAGAATTCTGGAAAAAAATGATACTGCAATACACTTATCCAGTGATTTTCAAAGGAGTTTTCATTCCTAACGTATCTTTTTGAGATTATACTTAACACACTTAAAATAGCTGCGATGAATAGATTTTCTCAGGGTCTGATGTTGTGTCAGCATTAGCTTGGAGCTATTCTTCCATGGATTTGGACAAGTCCGGTATAATGTGCCTGCCTCTCCTCAATTAAATTTATGTTTTGCCTTCTCTATATACATACTTTTAAGTCTTGAATTTTTCCCGTTGATGATCCATAAACAGCAGTATTATTATTACAGGTATCTATAATATAAATTAATGATTTTTGGACTGATGGATGAATTAGTACAGGCTAGAATACTTAGTATTGTGACACTTAGAAAACAGGGATGACAGGAACAGAAAGTAGCCAGTTTGTGGTTAAAATAAACAAGATCAAAGAAAAAGAGAGGCAAAAAAATTCTTCCTTTCTTTTTGTGACAACTGCATTCTGTGAGTCATTGAAGTAATTTATGCTTGAGAGAAAAGGTTGTTCTCAGTGAAAAGTGTTTTCTGTGGTTTCACTTCTTTGTATATAGAAATATTAATTTATATGCTCTTCTTCTGCCTCTTTTGTGTCCATCCTAGTTTTCCACATCTTTGAAAAGCCAGAGTATCAGTCAGTCCATTTGCTTCATTAAGATTGTTACTCAGTTTAATTGCCGGGCCAGTGTTAAACCGTGACAGATTTAATTGGCAAGTGCAACTACTTACATGAGACTTAGCTGAAAGCAAAGGTACAAACCAGAAAATCACCTTTATCCCGGCCCAAACCAGGACAAAGATCTACTACACCGTTCTATTTCCTTTAGGTTTTTACACAGCCCATGTGAAATATTTCCAGCCTTAGAATTTTCAAAATTCCTGGCCTAAAGCAGTACAACAGATACATTACCTCTGTGCTAAATAATACCCAATCTCATCTCAAAAACACCTTTTCAAGAAAGTCCAGATAATAAAGTAAATTTAGGGCTCATTTCAGCCAACAAATTTTGGATGTGCTACTTCATAGAAGTTCATGGTCATGCTTTTACAGTTTGTCTCACCTATCCAACTTTATTCAAATACTTTCCACAGCCTGCTGATGGTAAAATCTCATTTCAGCTTTCATATTCTCTCCCTTTCTCTAGAAATTCCTCTAATTTTTCTAGTCATCCTATCTGTTGAGGTAGGATGTCAAATATATATCTGTTGAGATAGATCTGTCAAGTTGAGAGTACAACAATTTCCCTATTGGCAGCAGTCTTTAGAGACTAATAGCTGGTTATGACTACACAGACTGAGTAGTTCATAATTATTTAAATGCTTGAAGATTAACACTAATTATGTAGAGCATACTGGGATATCATAGACTAATGTTGCTAGTAACTAGAAGCAGTTTTATTGTAGACTAAAAAGCATCTTATTTTTACCATTTGTTCTAGTAAATGCTTAACAAATGATTTACAGAGAATTTGAAACAAAATCTGTTAAAACTTCCATAGAAGCAATCATAAATAAGCAGTGAGTATCTCCTTTGTTTTAGATGGTGAATCTGCAGCTGTAATTGTAAGATACCATATGCACCGGTGAATGGACATGTGAATGGATATGAATAACAGATTTCAGAAAGTGCTTTGATAATATGAGTTCAAAATGTCCTTTGAATAACAATTATTTAATAACCTAACAGTATAGAACTGAACATACCTGGATAGCAGTGAGATTAAAGCCTCAGCTACTATCCAGCAATTCACATATTCTTAACTGTTACTGAGAAATTTTTGATGACTGAATCCACCAAGGCATTAATGTCTTGCTGTTACCTTTCCCCCTGCTACTTACTAGCATTTCTCTATTTTATATTCCTCTGTTTTACATTCTGTATGTAAAACATGTATGTTTAGAGTGTCCTAAAACCACTGCAAGGTAAAATACAGATAATGAAAACTGCTATAGCATCACTAGAAAGAGTATGACAATGATCTGACACAGTCTGCTATGGAATTTTTATTGAGCAGACGACAGACAAAATCTGATGTACATCTTGAGTTTTATTGAAAAGATCGGGTTCCATTTGTGATGATAAATTAGCTAAATATTAACTTTCTTGTAATGACTCAGTAGCCTAGCCCAGACAAAGACATTTTGCATGTAACTAGTGAGAAAAAGATTGTCATACAAAAAGGCAAAGCTAGTCAAGGCAGGTTTGCTGATATTTAAAGAAACCTTTTTCTACACACAAGTAAGAAAGAAGTGTTAGTAGCCTATCACATAGTCACCCACTCAGTGTTTCTGTCTTAGGGCTTAGAAATCTTCCTTTGCTCTGAAAGGGGCAATGACATAATGTTTACAATTATGCAAGATGACAAGTAGTGCTTCAATCAATCTCACTATTGATTTCTATGGATTTGGGATCAGGATTATTATTACTATGAGTGTCAGTAAAATGCAGTATTAGCTCATATTTCACAGATGTTGATGGAAGAAGACCTATTTTTTTATAAGTTTCCCTGTTCCTAAAAAGACCACAAAACAAATCACAATTGACTGTCTCTAGACTTGAAGACTAAACCAGTTTTTGTGATGCACAGAGAAAACTGATATTTCTTACTTTTCCCAAGGTTACCCTAACATTAATTAAAGCTTCTCACTGTACTTTTTTCTCCTGTCCTTGTTCTTTTGTGGATAGCATGCTATTTTTAATACCCTGAAAATTAATAAATTCAAATGCCAGACCCCCAAAAATATGTGTGTGTCAGAACCCTTGAACACATCCTCTGAAATGTATGAACAGGATTTAATTTGCAAAGTTCTTCTGATTATTTACATTTTACAGCACCTTCACTGTATGACATGGTATTACAGATTTAATGATGTCTTTTCTTAACAGCTTCAGTGGTTACTAATGATCTATATAAATTACACAGTACCACTCCTGGTGATAGGAACAATCATGAATTTAGTTGCTATAATTGGATACATAATTTCTTTGTAACATACTAAATGAGAGGGAGAGAGAGAACTAATAAGGGAGAGAGGCAGGAGAGAAAACTTTCTGAGGCATCATCTGTGCCACTCTCACAATGAAGGAAATGTAAACAACAAGGGAAAAAATCTGTGCATTCTTGTTCTTCTCTTGATCTGAAAATTACAGCTACGAGACAGTCTGGGTAAATGTGAAATTCAGTCAGCTCATACTCCAACATCCATTACTTCCAACTAAAAGAGCAGAAAACAGAAATGTGAAAGGTACAACCATTAGGACACCAGTTTAGAAGTGTGTTTTGCAAGTCTATGAATCCATTCTGATATAGGTTCAATTGCTCAGACTTCCAAAAAGGCTCAAACACTAACACAGGCTGTGGTTATGCCAAGTGCACAGATGCTGTTAAGCTTTCTCCTCTCTACTCCTACAAAATTCTTTTTGCTCAGATTTTCTGTGGACAGCAGTGCATAAAATATTATGCTTTTAAAGTATTTTAACTGGTTTGACATGAGTGTATCTTGATTCTTTATTCCAAGTGGCAGAAAAATAGGGAGAGGCTTTGTCATATCTGACCCTTCAGCAATAAATTTCATAAGTAATTTAGTATTCCAGTTTCAGTCTAAATGGAAATGTATATCTGCAGCTGTTTCCTTTGAATAACATGATTAAAACTGAGTGATTGCTTCTGTATTTTTTTAAAGTCAAAACCATATATTATGTCTTTAACAGTAAAGGCTTATACTTCTTCCTCTGTTTTCTTACCTTTACCCCATTGTCCCTATTTAAAATATTTTTCCCTGTCTTTTTCTTTTAATCACTTGCCCTTTTCCTTTTTTTCAGCTTGTCAGTGGCCAGACTATTTGACTAAAATATTATTTTATGACAAATATACTACCACATCACTAAGACATATCTACATGAAAGGTGTAGCCAGTATATAGACATGAAATTGTGACCCAGAAAAGCAATTGCTTAGGCCTATAAATCACAAATTATATAAGCAGAGCCTTCTGTTTATGACAGAAAATCTATCATAGAATTAAAAAGAATATTTTTGTAGTTTGGGATCTATTTAAGAGATAATACAAATGCAGTAGAATGTTGCCGTTTGTTAATGGCTTTCCAGCACTAGATAAACATAAGAGCAATGCAAAAGGTTTGTTTTGACCAAGATGAAACATCTTAGATTTTTCAGTAACAGATAAAACTGTTCCCTTGGAACTTTTGTTCTTAGATACCAAAATGTTATATTAAACAAAAATGGTTTTTGTGTTAAAATATAATAATCCAAAGTTTAAACTGGCACGTAATACTCAGCCCTTCATTCTCTGTCATGACTAATACTTCTTTCTACTTAGAATTTTCATATTATATCCAGGGCCTAGTAAATGCCACATTTCATGATGTGTATAGAAACTTTTATGAGCTAACTGCATACAGATGGAAGTGTATTAGAAACACAGATGTCTTAATTGGTGTCAGTACGAACTGAGCATAAAAGAAAACCTATGCTGCTTATGAATTTATGCTTTTCATTTTTTCCAGGGCTGATATTTTAACTCTTATTTATTTGGTTAATTTAGCGTTATTAGCCATGTGAAACTAACTCATTTGTTTTATTTGTTAACGTATCTTATTTGAAGTTTAGGTTAACCTGATTGCACATATTTAGAACGGATATCTGCATAAAAAACTAGCTTATATATAGTGTCGTAATTATGATTTTCTAAAATACATTTAAACAAAAGAGCAATCCTGTGCTGTAAAATGAAATTTAACTTTGATTATAAATAATTTCTAAAAAATAAAATAAAAAACATTTCCATTTTTAAATGACAGAAGCTAACTCAAAGACAAGCATCCTCAAGTTCTTTCTAATAGATGGTCTGTGTAAGCTGTAGTCTGTGAAGTTCCTTACCTTGTCAAACACCTTATCATGCTTAGTATTTCTTGAGGGGGGAGATTTAATTTTTTTTTTTAATGTTTGTTTATGTTTCCTTGCTATGATGTGAAAACATTAAATTAACTGGGGCTTCCAAAGTCACAGAGCATTCATGATAAAGTTATTCTTCAGAGCCTTGAATTATAAAACAAAATACTAAACAATGGTAGGTTAACATACGTTATCCTCAAACATGTACATGATTCATATACGTTGACTTTGTAGAGGCTGTGCTATGTATGTATGTTGTTTTTTATTATTTTAATTTCAAATACTTCTAAGGTTGCTTTACTAATTTAGTTATGCTATGAAAAAATTCAGTGAATATTAATAGGAACTGAAAGAGTAAAAATCCTACTTCTCCTCATTTTGTGTCTGATTTGGTTTTGTAGACCCAAGCATTTTTCCCTCAGTAAGTTAAGAAGTGTTGTAATTATGTACCAAAAACCATGTATATTCCTTTTTCTTCCTTTCCCTTCCCTTTCTCACATGTAGAGTATGACTCATACCAACAGGTACATGAGAGATCATAACAGAAAGGATTTCAGTTCCTCAGGGTACGTCTGTCTAATTGGGGAGCATCTGCTTTGACTGTCTGAACTTCTGAGAGGACTAAATGGTAACCTTTTGTCAAAACCACCCTGCAGAAATGCTAAGCTTTGAACTCAGATGTTCTTTTATAGAAGAAAGAAATATATTACCCAATCAATGATATAAAATAGCCTAAATCACATAGTAGATGATTTTAAAGAAACTAATCTACTGGCATACACACAGTTTTTCCCTGTCTAATTTTTTTTTCTGTAGTTTCTAGGTCAATACTGGGCTTATGCTTCTAAACTTGGTCATAATTACATAAACTGTAATAGCCTCTCACAATCTCTGTTGTGATTTTGTATATTGCAGAGTATGCCTTGAGAATTCTTAATCATGTAGACCAGAGGTATTCTTTCAAGGATCTCTTAATTACAGTTAGTAGAAAATAAAATGTAGTATCATTACTGCATCTTGCATTTCACAAGTTTTCAGTTTAATTTATAAATTACACTTCAGAAGAGACAGAAAACATAGATAAGAAATATGTTAACAAACAGGATTTGTCTCTGAGGGGAAACAGATTAATCTTTTTTTCTTGAAGGAAATGTTTTATGCTTTTTCCACTTGCTAATTATTATCTTTTGAGTACCATGTCATGTGGTGAGACAGGAGACCCACCACGTGGAAATGTTGAAGGCTATTTGTCTTTTTGGCACACAGCTTCCCTGTCAGCCCTTTATTTGGTGCCACTTCTCACCTGAGCAAAATGTTCATTAGCCAATCTCAATCTATCAGAGAGGGACAACAAATGGTGGGTAGAAGAGAAAATATTTTGAGTGTAACTCTGTCAACTTTTTGACCTTTCTTCTTGAAAGCTATGGCTAAAACCAATGATTTTAACGCTATGGTGTTGAAAGAAAAAGGGGCAGTAGGTATCTGTGAACACAGAAGATATGACTAAAATATTAACCTTTACTGTGTACTGCTGGTAAGTTATGATTGTGACAGTAGGGATAGATATTTAAAGAGCAAGTGAAAAGAACAGTTTATTTAACATAATGCAGTTAATAGGGCCTGGTAGATTACGGGAAGCAGCAGGATCGTATTCTGAGCAGGGGAAAACAGTCAGCAACAAGATGCGAGAGAATTCTACCTAGACTAGAGAAGAGAATCAAGTATACTATAAACCTCTGCAGACCTCTTAGGATCAACAATACCAATAGTATTTGACCTGTTTTCACACCACAAAAATCAGCTGTCATCATATATCTTGAGTATATTGAAACATAAAACTCTGGTAAAATAATACATTATAGTGAGAAGAACTTTTATTTCTTGAGATTTCTTAAAGAATGTCTGTGCAAGGAAGATATATTATCTGTCCAGCCTTGTATGATTTCTGATTCTAGAAGCTCATAATAAATTTGCCACAGAGAGTGGAGTTGAGAAGCATAAACAACCAAATGCTGTGCTTTTGTTAAGAAGTTTAGGGAAAAGATAGCTGTTATGGTAACTGTTCCCCTTTTCCTCTAAAATTTCTCCCATGAGTTGCAAATTAACCTGATCGTTCATCCTTGTATACTTATATCCACAGAGCTTCAGAAGCTCAAGGGAACTTAAAGGACATCTTTAAAGTTTCATAAAGTTATTAAGATGAATTCCTTTTTCATACAGTTCTGGAGCTACAATGCAACCTTTGTGTTTAAGATACACTGAAAGTTGGAGTTAGAGAAAAGCCAACATTAATGCTGGTTTATTAAATGTTTAATACGTGGTTTATTAAGTGCTGCTGTCTTCTTTTCCCTCTGCCTGCATACAAAGCTTTCTAGAGTCTCCTCCATGTCCTCTGAAATCCTTTCCCAAGACACTCTTAGCCATTTATATTTACTTATGAAAATTAGTTCAAGGATGAAAATGTATACATAAATGTAAACCCACAAAGATATTTCTGTTGAAACCAGTGTTCTTACCTTATTTTCTTATTCTTGCAATAAATTTTCTCATTATTTTAATAAAATTTTCCATTTTCAAAACCAAAATGTAAGGCAAACCTCAACTAGTTTACCTCTGTGGGATTCTGCCTTCAGTGAAACTTCAGATGCAAGTCCACAGCTATATCATTTATTTATTTCAGTTTGATTCAAACAGTTCAACATATCTTGGGCCAAAGCACAATCATATTGACTCAGATCACCTGCTGAGATGGATACTTAAGGAACTGAATTGAATATAAGTTCCAACTTTTATTTACAAAAATTCACATGTATTGCACAGCAGCTAGTGTTATGCTGTTTCTTGTGTTTAGCACATCCTTCCCACTCTTAAAATGTAATGTTTTTTCAGTCTAGTTAAAAAGTGTGAAGAGGTCTCTGAGAGCTTAAAAATACTGTACAAAAGGCTTAGGTATCTTTGATAATGAAAATACTAACATTGACAAATAGGATACAAATAACAGAGGGGCTTAAGGAGAGCTAATTATTGAAAGGACAGTCAATCCATTTAAGCAAGTAATTTTCTCTGGAGTTTTTGTTTTTTTGTTTGTTTTGGGGTTTTGTTTGTTTTGTTTTGGTTTGGTTTATCTTTCTTCAAAGAAGATTAAAAAGGAGAGACTTGCAACTCTTCTCATTTTCCAATGGGCTTTGTAGGTAACACTGATCTACACTTTGATGTGTTATACTTGTAAGCTGATTCAGCAAAGGCTATAATCAAGAATTATCATAATTATCAGTGATCATAGAGTCCTATGAAAATTAAACTTGATAGTAGGCTTGTCATTGTCATTTTACTATCAGCAGTCCCATAATTTTAATCTAATAACATTCTAGCTTTAACATTAAAAGTTGTAGATAAAGTCAAGCCTGTGACCATTTGAGTGATACATTTCTGTATTTTAGTGCAGTTACATATGTCCAGAGAAATTAAATTTGTTGTAGTTTTCGAATAAGATCAGTGGTCAAGAGAGTAAGGTTAGGTACTGTAACTAGTGTACACTGTTTGGAATTCTTATTTTTTTTAATCCTCTGGGAAGTAATAAAAAACAACCAAGAAACTACCAAAACTTTTTTTGATTCCAGAGCTTGAAAGAGATGCTAAAATCCACCTTATTTTTCTTTAGTAGCCTTCTGAGTAACTTTCCTGTTCTTTTTGCCACAAAATCTTTATTATGTATCAGTACTCATATTGGGGGTGAAAAAGACAATGAAAACTTGGCTTAGTTTTCAGCATGAAAAATTGCCTTTTATTCATAGACTCACCCTGAGATGGTGTAGAGATTGATCGACTCTAAAACTTGAATGCAGAAGAGACAATGGTTGCACCATGGATTTTTGGATTCACTATTACAGTATGGTGTAATGTAATACAGCATGTAGGGTCTGAAAAATTCAGAGCCTATGCCTCCCTCAGGACTAGGTTGTAACATATAGTATGGCAGTATTTTTCATGAGTATTAGTACCAGTAGAGTTAAAATTTCTTGCTTCTTTTATATGGGGTTCTGTGTTTTACAGTGCTATATGTGAGATGACCATTAAGGATATCATCAAAGAATTAATAGTTGAGACAGTCACAATCCATAATATGAATATCATATAATTCTGAATACTGTGAAAGAAATCTAAGACCTGTCCTTAATATTTGGAATTAAACACAGTATTGAGCTTCTATCATGTAATAGTTTCAGTATTTTTGAAGACCTTAAGATAAACACATACTGTTTCTTTCTCCATACACATTAGACAAAACCATCTGGTAGGTTGGTACTAGGTACTTAAAGAGAAAAAAATATTATGCAACACGGTATGCATACATATATAGGCATTGTCTTTTAAATGAAGTAAAAGAACAAAATCAATTCAGCTAGTCTCCTCTCTTGTCTGTATATCATCTGAAATAGTTTCTCACCTATGCAAATGTATCACAAAGTATGTGAAATACCACAGTACTTACATAACTATATGGAATTCAGCTTTGTTAGAAAATACATTCTTCCTCCTGTACATTTTTAATTATGTCAATTTGTAGAACTTCCTGTGGACGTTGAAAACAAAGAAATAGAGCTGATTCAGCTGTTTCTGTTATTATTTTCCACTACCTGCTCCACTAATTTGTAAAGAAATTTATCCTGGTAGCATCAAAGAAATCATGTCTTGCCTTGCCTGTAAGACCAGAATCTTCATGACTTTTTACACTGAGAGAAGCCTTGACATGACAGAATTACTGAAAAAATAAACTGTCACTGACATTAAAGGTGAACTGCAGGTAGAATCTTTACCCAGAACTTTGATTAGTTTTTATGCTTATATTTTATCTAAAAGAAAATACAAACATAAACTGCTTCTTTGAATTTAAAATTTTCTTTCTACCCATCACATCATTTATCTTTGAGCAATTAACATCAGCATTTTTTTCTGTATTATGAATTGGAAAGATTTCTTATAAAATTGAACCCATTTTTTTTGGAAACTGGATTTAGTACATTTTGACCTGTTGTTCACATTTTTTATGACCAAACAGCCTAAAACCATGAGGTTTATTGATTTATCTGTTTACCACTGCTGTATTTTTGGTCTTAACTTTATGCTCTGGAGGAAAAGACATCAGACTAAATTACTTACAGGTTCAGCTTTGTGGTACGGCTTATTCATTTAGGATCTATACAGCTACACCAGACTTTCTGCTGGTAA
Organism: Phaethornis superciliosus; assembly: GCA_023637945.1. Classification (NCBI taxonomy): domain Eukaryota; kingdom Metazoa; phylum Chordata; class Aves; order Apodiformes; family Trochilidae; genus Phaethornis; species Phaethornis superciliosus. The sequence continues at coordinate 29,955,972 of JAJQWJ010000004.1, read as the reverse complement.
TCCATTGGGATCTTTAAAAACAAAATACAGTTTTTTACTCAGCTTATTTAAATGAATAATTTAACAAGTTCTGAGTAGGACGTATTCCTTACTTATTGATCTGTTTGGGAACTTTTGCTTTAGTCAGTTTAAGGTCTCAATTTAAAAAAAAACAACTGAAGTATCTTAACTTTTATGTAGTCAATTTCATCCATTTAGAAACAGGAATACTGTTCTCATACAGCCAAACTTAACTGTGAAAAATTTGGTAAAATTGTTTTTCTAATCAGAGTTGCCTGTGTAATTTGTCTGTATATAGAGGTTTTACCCATCAGCTGATTCCCTAAAACCAGCAAACCCCTGCCCAGTATGTTGTAGGAAAAAAAAAAAAAAGAGTTCTCAAAGCACCCAGCACCACCATGGCAATGTTTTAGTCCACTATGTGAGGTGAATGGTAGGTGGGAGTGTGGCTAGAATTCTTCCGCAGGGGAAGGCTACCACAAAACTTTAATAAACATTGAATCCCAAGAGAAATCCCGTGCAAGACTGGGACTGAGGAATCAGAACACTTCCAACATAATATAGAATGCTTGTGTCAGAAACGAGGAGTATCCTAAATTAAAAAATGGAAAAAAAAATTGTCAGCTACTGCTATCTGCAGATATCTCTCTGTGTGGAGAACTATAACTCTGTTTTAAGCAACATTTTTAAACTTCAGAAAATTATCTCTTTGAGTAAATTTTGGAAAAAATGGACTTGGTCTTTGAGACCTGAGACATTAGAAGTGAACCATCCTTTTGGTGTTAGTTTCACTTTCATAAAATAAGAAAGGTAAAAATGGATATAAGTATGGCAATTAAGCCAGTCGCCACTTTTTATTAGAAATATGATTTAAAAATATCATACTATTTATATCAGTTCTGTTTATAACAAAAATTTCTCTTTTTTCTACTGTGCTGAATTAGATTATTTTAATTAATACAAATGTTCAGGAGATGCAAACTTATATAATGAAATCTCAAAGCTATAACATATTCTTGATGTCATGCCAGTAGATGGGTAGGAAAAGGTTCCATTGGAAAAAATATTCAAATTTGCACTGATGTAAAGTTTCTATAAAATACATTGTTCTCAAATTTAGTGTAAATTTTCCACATGTTTTTACTGAAGTAAAAGACAGTAGAAACAAGCTATTGTTTTCAGTCACCCTCTGAAAGTGTTCAATCCTATTTGTAGCAGCCTTTCCTGTTGTAACAGTTCCTCTGTTTCCTATACCTTAGACACATATCAAGAGTTGATTATGAAAAGCAGGTGTAGGCAACAGAGTTTGCATGTGCATGGAAAAAGGAAAAATTCAAATAATGAAAATTTTTTAAATATGATTTTAACATGATAACTGTTTTTCTTCACATAAATAAATCTAATTGGAATACTAAAGCATTATTGTGATTAAAAAGTATGTAGCTAATCCTACTGAATTATATAATGCTTTTAGCACTTCTGTTTTGGAATTGTTCAGGATATATCTGCTTCATGCAAGGCACAATTTTCTGAAGACTTTTGCCACAAACTACTGAGGGAGCTGGTTTCTGCCTCATATTCAAACTGTAAAAGTGGCCTTGTTAATTCAGCTTCTAGTCCAAGCTAATAAGATCTTCTTTTATTTAGGTCTTAATTTGGTAGCAGTCCCAGAGATCATGGTCCTGACTTTCAAAAATATACACAACAAAGAATCTGTGGCTTTGAGGAGACAGACATTTCTTGGTAGCTTGTGTGCACAGAAATGTGCTGCTCCACTGCACTGTTTCTCTGGCCCCATTGAAACCAATTAGGAATCCTATTGTGTGAAGCACCATACAACCATGTCAAAATACTTGGGAATAAGTAGAGATAGGAGATAAAGGGAGAAGGTACTACTGTTCAGTGTAAAATGCAAGCATTTTAAAATGAAAATAATAAGGGCCTTGAGTAAATAAGGATTTTGTCCTTGTAACTTGTAAATGGTTCCCAAGGGTCCACCCTGGATCTGGAATCTGATAGCCTTTGTCATCAGAAGGCAGTGATAGAATCATAGAAGCATAGAACATAGAATGTGTTGGGTTGGAAGGGATCTTTAAAGGTCATCTAGTCCAATCCACTGCAGTGAGCAGGGTCATCTTCAACAAGATCAGGTTGCTCAGAGCCCAGTAAAGACTGACCTTGGATGTCCCCAGAGCTGGGGCCTCCATCATCTCCTTGGGCAACCTGTTCCAATGTTTCATCAACCTCATCGTGAAGTTTTTCCTAATATCCACTCTCAGTCTACCCTGCTGTAGCTTAAAACCATTGCCTCTTGTCCTGTCACAGAATCACAGAATTTCAGGGGTTGGAAGGGGACTCTGAAGTTCATCAAGTTCAACCTGCCAGCCAGACCAAGACCAAAACTAGGGAAGGTCACTATACATCCTTGTAAGCAGTCCCTCTCCAGCTTCCTTGTGGGCCACTGCAGGCACTGGAAGAATACTATAAAGTCTCCCCAGAGTCTCCTCTCCAGGATGAGCAACCCCAACTCACTCAGCCTGTCTTCACAGAGGAGGTGTTACATTCCTCTGATCATTTTTACGAGCTTCAATATCTCTCATAAGAGAGATTGGTGCAGTATCTGTAGCAGAAGAGGCCACTGAATCCAAGCTGCTTCCATCCATCAGTAGGTGCACCAGAGACAGCACCACAATGAACCTGCTGGCACTTAAGAGACCAAAGTTATGTCTGTTTTTGAAAAGAAAAAATAACAATAGGATGAGAATTTTCTTTTATAGTATACATTCCAACTTAATGTCTTCTATTTTTTAAAACATTGAAGATTTTTTTATGTTTAAAGTCAGAGTGAAGATAAACTCCATGAATTTTTGAGGGATGTGCACATGATGGAAGGGACTGTTTTACAGGTAAATATTTATATTTTTAAGATTTTTTTTTTTTTTAAGGTTTTTCTCCACATCCACAGAGTACCTTATTTACAAAATTCCTTCTTTAGAACTGCTTAAAAATCTTAGTCTCAAAATGAAGGAATGACAATGTAACGTCCTTTTTCACAAAAAAAATGTAAATGAAAAATAAACCAAAATTGTCAAGGTCACCTGTCATTTGTAGAAACAGACTTAAGGGCAGTATACAGAAACAACTTTAGGAACCAGTATTAAAACTGTACATTAAAAAAAGAATAACAGTTTTCTGCTTTCATCACAGGTCATTTTTCACTAATAGACTACAGCATTCCCTGCAACCATGATATCACTGGCATGTGGAAGCTAGCTCTTTTAGCAAAGCTTTCACTATATCTAACCAAACAAGTATCTTTAATCTCACAACAGAGGGAAATGCCTAACCTTCAAACTATTCTAGAAAAAAAATGTCTCTTGGTTTTCAGAGAGACATCTGATGTCAATGTTACTTCTGTATTAGTAGATCAATAATAAAAATATTTATACAGTGCCAGCAAGTTTTGTCATATCTGACCTTGAAATACTAGACTATTGCTCGGTAACAGTCAGAATTATCTCATTCCATCATGTTTGCTTCACTAATTTTTAAAAATCTTCTGTAGTATCTTCTTCAAACATAAATAGAGGCTGGAAGAAAAACGGTAAATAGAAGTGATACAATTATATAAACTGTATCAGATCAAGACTATCAGAATGAAAGTCTCCTCATGGAACTTAATGGGTATCATTTACTATGTTAACTGAGCCTGTAACGGAGAAGCATGACTTTTTTTCTATTACTCTGTGACAAATGTTCCAAGGCGCATCATAATTAGTTTCTACATGTTTGCATGGCCAGGTTTTGGTAGCAAGGCAGCTAGGGGGCTGGCTTCTGTGAAAAGCTGCTAGAATTTTCCCCAATGTCTGAAAGAACTGATGCCATTCAGGTCTAAGATGGACATGCCATTGGCCAAGTCCAAATCCACCCGCAACAGTGGCAGTGCCTTTGCCTTAGTATACTTGACAGGGGGAAAAAATGACACATGCAACTGCATAGAATCATAGAATCATAGAATCATAGAATCATAGAATCATAGGGGTTGGAAGGGACCTCGAAAGATCATCTAGTCCAACCCCCCCTGCCAGAGCAGGGCCACCTAGAGTACATCGCCTAGGAACGTGTCCAGGCGGGTTTTGAATGTCTCCAGTGAAGGAGACTCCACAACCCCCCTGGGCAGCCTGTTCCAGGGCTCTGTCACCCTTACAGTAAAAAAATTTTTTCTAATATTCAACTTGAACCTCCTATGCTTCAATTTACACCCATTATCCCTTGTCCTATCACTGGTCACCACTGAGAAAAGCCTAACTCCATCTCCCTGACACTCACCCCTTACATATTTGAAAACATTGATGAGGTCACCCCTCAGTCTCCTTTTCTCCAAACTAAAGAGACCCAGCTCCCTCAGCCTTTCCTCATAAGGGAGATGTTCCACTCCCTTAATCATCTTAGTAGCTCTGCGCTGGACGCTTTCAAGCACTTCCCTGTCCTTCTTGAACTGAGGGGCCCAGAACTGGACACAATACTCCAGGTGCGGCCTCACCAATGCAGAATAGAGGGGGAGGAGAACCTCTCTTGACCTACTAACCACACCCTTTCTAATGCACCCCAGGATGCCATTGGCCTTCTTGGCCACAAGGGCACATTGCTGGCTCATGGTCATCTTCTTGTCTACCAGGACCCCCAGGTCTCTTTCACCTACACTGCTCTCCAGCAGGTCAGCCCCCAACCTAATATATATATATATATTATATATATAAGGGGTTAGTCTGCAGAAAAGAAGGTTCTGGGGAGGCCTTATAGTAGCCTTCAAGTACATGAAGGGGTGTGGAATAATTGCAATAATTGCTAGAAATGACCCAGACTGCATTTGAGCTCTTTAAGCAAAGGTACAGAATTTGGAGCTGGTGGAATGTAGTCAGTGTACCATGACTACTATGGATGTGGCACTGTAAGGGGTACTCAGTGTGCTATCTTCAACAGAAATTGCATGGGATGTGGAGCAGAGTGGAGGTGATGCAGCCATGCTCTGTGGCAACAATAACAATAAATTGCACCTTTGATACCCCAGGCCAAAAACCTGCCACCCTTGACAAATGCTGTTCCCAGAGTGAACTTTTGCTCATTATAATTTCATTTCAATACACAAACCACACCTCGATGCATAAAGTTACCCAGCTCCAAGGTGGAATCACCCCAGTTAATGGTCTGAGCCTCTCTTCCCCTACATTGGAATACCTTTGGACAAGATTCAAACACAAGCGTAACCTTCCCTTTTCTCTTTTCCTTTTTCCCTAGGTTCTCTTTAATAGAATATATCTCTATACCCACAGTTTTGGACTCATAGCCTAGGTATTTTGCACATGCTTCTTTTTGCAGACAGGAATCTATTACCAGCAATCCAAAGAACTTGTATGCTGTTGCTTTAATAAATCACCCTTTTCCTTAATCTGATGCTAGGAAACCTCATTTAGCATGACTAAATTCCAGTGTGTGTCCATGATGCTTTCCTTTGTAGTGTGGTGTTAGTAGTGCATACGGCCCCTTGGTTTGCAGCCTACTGAATTGGTTACCACTAAGCTAAGCCCAGCTGCCCCCAGATTGCAAAGCTTCTTTTCTGCCCCCATCTTCTTTTCTGCCAAATTTCTTTACTTTCGTTCTTTTCTTTACTCTCTTACAGGACCTGCAGAAAAGCTGGAGTAAGACCTTTCATCAGAGAGAAAAGTGAGAGGACAAATTAGCAACTTGAACGAAGAAGATTTAGGTTAGATATCAGGGAGAAATTCTCTTCTGTGAGAGTGGTGAGGCACTGGAACAGGCTGCCCAGGGAAGTTGTGGCTGTCCCTTCCCTGGAAGTGTTCAAAACCAGGTTAGATGGGGCCTTGAACAACCTGGTCTAGTGGAAGGTGTTTCTGCCCATGCAGTGGGGCTGTATCTTGAGGATCTTTAGGGTCCCTTCCAACCCTAAGCATTCTAAGATTCTATGATCATTTTTGTAAGCCCCCTTTAAGTACTGAAAGACCACAATAAGGCTTCCCTGAGCCTTTTATTCCCCAGGCTGAACAACCCCAACTCTCTCGGCCTTTTTGTCACAGGAGCAATGTTCCATCCCTCTGGTAACTTCTGTGGCTCTCCTCTGAATCTGCTGCAGCAGATCCATTTCTTTCCTGGACTGAGGACTCCAGAGATGGATGCAATGCTTCAGATGGGGTCTGATTAGAGTGGCTAGAATCAAGCTTTTGACCTTTATATAGGATGCCTCCAAGAAAACTTTGGCTGAAGTAGACCAGAGGCTAAACAAAAAACAAAATTAAAATTAAAATGCAAAAATAATAATAATAAAATTGCTATAGTAAATTCAACAAGTGACCTGTTAAATAAGAAAATTACCAATATATCTTGGTGGATAAGCATACAGAATTGTCATCAACACATATAAACATTCCTGGAAAACTTTAAACCAATGAGGATGCTAATGAGGCAAAAAGACTGAGGGAAATATGTGGCTGTAGACATAACAATATAACAGAAGAGTAAAAATTCAAGACGTTTCTTAAAAGAGATCCCAACAAACCAACTGCACTTAAATGACACTTGACTTTTACTAAATATAATTTACAACAAATAGTCAAAAATAATTGAAGTCTTAACAGAATAACAGAACCTGAAAGTAGAGGTAAAAATTCAGAACATATTGAAATGGAAGAAAAAGACATCAAAAAAATGTTTGTATGGTTGCAAGAACTAGGTAATTTTGTAGTCTCAACAAATATATCCAGTCTGGTTTAGTGCTCGTATAATTAGACACAATAATTTTTTAAAAAAATTAAAAACTCTATCTCATCTTTTAAACACTGTAACTGCAAAAACATTGTTAATTTCAATATGATATATTCTTTACAGTTGCTTGCCAGTGACATTTACTTTGCCAGTCCCCCTGATAATGGAGACTTCCCAGAGCCTGCCCAGAAAATGCACCCACAGGTTCTAATACTTTATACAAAGCCATAGTTGCCCTGGTGTACTTTAGAAAAATACTATTCATGAAGAACAGAACTGTAATTTCTCCTGAGGATGAATTTGTTTGTGATTTATCTAAAACTTTATTTCAAAATATTGCTAAATTCATGGCTGTCTGATTCTGTTATCTTTCTAACAATGAGTTTGGCATTAAAAGTATGGTCATACTCTTTACTGAATTATCTCATCATTTTTTCAGTATTTGTTAGGTTATGCCAGACCTTTCTGTAGAATGAAAAAATAATTTACAGAAATTACATATATGCAGTCCTTTCACTGTATCAAAATATATCAAGATATCATGGTTTTATCTACTGTTTCTTTCAAAATTAGTATTTATATACTGTTACCTTTACACTTTCAGCCCCCCGTCTCACCTTTTCACAATCTGTTTCATGAAATACACTTTTGTTTGCTAATACATTGAACTTTTATACAGAAAACACAAGCAAATCTAAAACATCTATTTTTTTCAAAAATTCAAAAGATTGTCTTAAGAATTTTTTGTTTGATAACGGCACCAACCTCCACCCTTATGGAAAATTAATCTTTCAAAAGGCATCCCTTTTCTGCGAATATCTCTAAACAACAACCATCTAAAAATAAGCATTTAAGTCCAGTTCATGAAGAATATAATATTTTCATATAACTTAGCATAGACTCCATCATATTTTGTCACATAGTCTTCCACTCATAGTATTGTCCAATTTGGTGAACAGCATGCTAATTTTTCATTTTCGGGTTTTCTTCCACTAAATCCTTTTTTATTTCCTGACAATTCCCTTAAATTTGTTATAGAATCAGTGCAGAAATTAGTATCACAATCTCAACCAACATGTCTATCCATCATAGTAGAGAATTCAAGGTATATAAATCTGTTTTTTTCTGAAACTAGAAAGAATTTTCACTTCTAATATTTTATTCTGCTATTTGCACAATATTTATTATTATTATCCTTTATTGTATTTATTATTCTGAAACTCACTTTTGGAATATGGTTTGATTCTGAGTCCTGATAGGATCTAGAGAATCTCTAGATCCACAAACTGGGAATGATTATGTCTAACATTGAAGCAATACACAACAACCTCCTGATGGTCACTCGTGACATAACCCAGTGCCGATGTCAAGTCTAAACTTGTTAGTTGATCATGGTAGAATGTGTCAGGCATAGCTGCTGGAGGAACTATGTTTGAATATCATATTCATTTCAGTGTGGAGAAGCCAATTTTTGCAATTTTTTCCAGAATTTTTTTTTTTCCATAAAATAGGGTTTGTAAATTCGGTAAATCTGGTCTAAGTGAAATGAGACTGTAGCTATTGGTAGCATTAGCCTTGCTTTAAAAGTTAACAAAACTAATTTAAATGTTATTTTTAAGTTACTACTTAGTATAATTTTATCCTCAATGTAATTTCTTGCACTTGTGTCATACACAAAACAGGTCGGTAGAGCAGAGTTTGTAAAACAGGTGAGAAAGAGTTTAAAGAGGCAAAAAGAGTTTTAAAATATAAAAAGTTTCATATTTCATCTGTATTGGAAGTCCTCACTCAGAAAAAAACTTCTGGAAAAAGACAGTTCTTAGAGGATACTTAGTCTCCCCAACACATTTTTATCAAGGTTGTAGAATCACAGAGTTTCTGTTGGAAAGGACATTAACAATCATCCAGTTCCAAGCCCCTGAATAAACAGGGACACCTCCCACTAGACTACATTGCTTAATGTCCTGTTCAGCTTGTCCTTAGACACTTCCCAGGCATGGGACATCCACACCTTCAGTGGGCAATCTGTTTCAGTGTCTCACCAACTTGAAAGTGAAGAATTTCTTCCAATTGTCTAACCTAAATCTAGCCTCTTTCCTTTTAAAGCTTGAATACCCTTGAATAGCCCCAACATGCCTTTGTAAAAAGTCCCTCCCAAGCTTTCTTTTTGTGCTTCCCCAGTTACCTTCAAGGACTGAAGGCTTCCCTACCTTCTTCACAGAACCATCTCCTCTCCAGGCTAAACAACCTCAATTCTCAGCCTGTTTTCATAGAAGTGTTCCCATCCTCTGTACTCCCTCCAGGAATTCCTTGTCCTTCTTACATTTTGGGCTCCAGAACTGGACACAGTACTTCATATGGAGTCTCATGAGAGCAAAGTAGAGGTGGAAAGTCATCTCTCTTGGCCTGCTGAGGATGATTCTTTTGATGCAGCCCAAGATACAGTTGTCTCTCTGGGTTATGAGTGCACACTGCCAGCTCATGTTTAGTTTCTGATCAACCAACACCCCCAAATCCTTGGCCTCAGGGCTGCTCCTATTACATTTTCCACCCACCCTGTATTTTTGCTTGTTGTTTTAGAGATTTTTCTATCTCACTATAACAGCTTTTTGAATACAAGTCTGTGATATATAAATCTCATATTCAAAATTACTTATGTCCATGCAGCTATAATATAGGAACAATGTATACTATTGGTTATCTTTCATAGAAAAGAATGAAATTTAAAAAATGATTGTTTTAAATGTGTATCTATTTGTTGGTATGGTTTAATTATGAATAGTTCAGGTAAAGATGAACACAGAGTATAGATAAAATGTTAAGCATGGGAGGTTTAATATTGTTTTTGTTTGTTTGTCTTTAATTTCATTATTTCTAGCACTGCTTATTGTATCTTTACATGAAAGGTATGGTCTTTCCTGAATCATAAGCCCATAAAAATAAAAAAAAAAAAATAAAAATACGGTATTATTAATTTAGATAGTTGATATAAATTATATGCTTAGTCCAGAAATTCTGGCGTCGTAAAGTACAAACTCTGAATGACTATTGCCTGAGCTCTTCTAACATTTCCAATGGATTAAAGATTATGTCTCTTAATATGAATGAACTTAATCATATTTTATCAACTCTTTCTCTTTTATTTTTTAATCTGGGATCTGACAGTTGTTATCTAATTAAACAGTATTCATTGATTTAAATTATGAGTGACATTTTTTTTATAAACTGTATATTGCAATATTGCAATAAATACCCTCAACTCAAACATGTACAGTTGTAATGATATCTTTATGGAAAAATAAAGCCACCAGCTGAATGAAAAACATAGGCAATCCAATCCCTTAAAGTTATTAACATAATGATTAACTTAACTGCCTGTTTTAACATACCCTTTGTAAATATAAATCTATGGAAATCATTCACTTGTAAAACATGACTTGGTTAACTTGTTTTCCTGATCCCCTATCATCAACACTCATTGTTAACTCTGCCAGATGTGTGATTGCACTACAAGTGGTTTGTGAGCCATTAATCTTAATTTACTATAGCGTAAATATTTTGATACTGTTCTCAGATACCCGTTCCAGTTTAACAGCAAAAGTTTCTACTTTCAGCTATTGAATTGAATGTTCAATCCCAAGCATTGTATGAAATGCAGCTACTTTGCAGAAATTAGTACACAATGCATCAGGGACCTGGATTTGTTGTACTTGGGATGATTACCCCCTGTATATCAAGACCCCACACTGGGTAACCTCGAAGTGTTCCACTTGGAAAGTACTTCTTTAAGGGACAATTTGATTGCCCCCCATTTTTTTATACTCACATTGAAATCACTTCTCACTATTCCATCAAAAATAGGTACATTCTAGGTGTTATTTGGCAAGAATTTATCTTTCTTATAAGAAGAAAAACTACTTGAGATCCCAGTGGAATTATTGAGTTAACTTTAATTTTCCGATAAGCTTAAATGGATTTTTAGCTTAGAATTCTTTTCCAGGGTCTGATAATTTTTCATAACGAGGGCTACATCCTGTAGCAGACCTGTAGTGGAGGAGTTTGTATTCCAGCCTGCTACTAAAGTTGATTGGTATCATTTTTACATCCACAAAGTGGGGAAATAAAAATGAAATTCAGCTCGTTACAAAGCTACTTCATATGCAGTTATGGTTTTGAACAAAAATAGGAGAGATCTTAAATAAAGTGATATTAATAGGAGCTGCTAAGAAACTTGTTTTCTCTAGGGAGTTAGTACAGCACAGATGAGCACATATATTTTTGTGGGTTTGGGGTTTTTTTGTTTGTTTGGTTTGGTTTGGTTTGGTTTTAAATTATTTTTTATTATTTTTTTATTCTTTTTTATGAAAGAACATAACACATATATGAATAATCAGATTCACTAACTACAGATTCAGTAGCATCAGCAGTCTGACATGAACATGTTTGGTTTAATTTGAGTCTGATACTTTCTATTACCTTCCTAGATGCTCTCCTCTTTACAAAGTTCAAAGCTGTCTTTTAAAGAGCCAAAGAATGTAAAGTTTGTGTGTTTGTTGGAAGAGGAAATCGAATCATTTCACCACTTCTTTTAAGGGTGATGCATTTAGCTTTTTCTTGTTAATTTAAGGTGCTATGTCTGAGAAAAATCTCTGCCCTGTGATACAAAGATTCTCCAGTTCTTTCTTTTTTAAGAGGATCTAGTATTACCCTTGCTTTGAAGTTGGACATAGTTGCTGAAGAAAAAGGACTTGAAACTTTGTAAACACAGCAAATTTCCTAAACCCTGAGTTTAATGGGCGTGGTGAAACATTTGCTTCTTTGGCAGTTCATGTCTTTTTCAAACAGAACCAACAAGCCAGCATAGCATATTTTCATCTTTGTATCACAATATTTGCCAGAAGTAAAAAACAAGACCCTCAAACTACATTTACACTGAAGCAGTAAGACAAGTGCAATCTAACTATCAAAGGAATGGCACACTGAAGTGCTGCAAATGCTGCAAACTAAGATGATGTAAAATTTGTGTTGGCTACATTTAAACAGAAGAACAGCTATAAAAGGAGAAATAATCATTGCCTACAGTTTTCACTCCACCAAATATTATACAGCATTCTACAGCCTACAATGTAGATTTTGCTATAAAAATGGGAAATGCTTAGAATGAATTTGTGGTTGCATTTTTTCATACAGCTTAAAGTTTTATAATTTGTAGGGCAAAGTACATCTATATGCCATGTGCATATGTAGCACATATAAATGAGAAATAATGTGTAACATTAGTGGATGTATCTCAATAATTTTGTAGAACCCTTTCTACTGTTTACTTTTAGGGAATCAGATTTCCTTTCTTCAGTTCTCTGACACTGAGAAAAAGATGCAGAAATGTTTCAGGCACCTTAATTGTCAGCTGTTCTAACGTTTCGCTAATTCTTTAATTTTTCTGTAGTTCTATACAATGAAGAGCTTGTTGATTTATATTTCCACCAAGATGGAAACCGATAAGGTATTTAAAGTAAGAAAATACACCTAAGGAAAAATAAAATCAAGAAATGTGTTTTAAAATGTGTCTAAATACGGAGATAAGATATAGCTGATGCTTTCATAAATATTTTCCTACCCTTATGCCAGTAGTTTCTGGATATTAGTACAGGAAAATAACTGGTGAATTCTATTATTTTTTATATTGAACTTCATGCAATATTTTTTAAAGTACTCACTGCAAAGTAATGCCATTCTTGGGGATAATACATTATAAGTGAGGACAGCATTGATAAACTTAATGAAAATTACAATCCATGGTTTTTAAATATTAACTCATAATAATGTGTCTGAATAAAATTAAGCTAATAAAGAGGAAGTTCTGAGTTTCATGAAAAAGACTGAGAGATTTGGCTTACTACACCTTACCGCACAATCAGATGCTTGACTTTTCTTACAGGCTATATAATCAGGAAAAATCTACAAATTATAAATGTATACAAGGGAAAACTGAAAGGAAAAACAAGCAAAGAAACAAAACAAAACAAACCCAAAAAGTAGCTGAGACTGGATTATGTAATTAAACAGTCCAAGCTCCTAAACTGAGGTTAAGACAGGGTTGCTTGCAGACTCTTGGATAAGGAGAGATTCAGATGAGGGTTACTTGGAGATGCTCTCATAAGGAGAGAAACTGTACTACCTCCCTTCTCCTTTTCTGAAACACATGGACAATTAGAAGAAATTTTGAGTTCTCTTATCTCCACTTTATCCCTGCTTCATATGTAGGTCTGTCATTACTTTTGTTACTGTTTTTTAAGTTTTGCTGGCAGCATTTAGCAGAAGCCCTACAGCCCCAAGGAGAATGAAGTGATGTCAGGCTGAGTCCATGCCCTGAAACAAGGTACAGGGATGTAGTCAGAAAGATTGCCTGCTTTCTGCTTAAGGAAACCTTTTAACAGGTAACTCTTAAAAAACTTCCCTAAAAATGGTTAGTAAAAATTATTGCTATTATCATTTTTTTAAGAGTAGCATCATTTCCTAAATTTTAAATAAACTCTTGTGGATGGCTTAATTAGTAACATCCAACAGAGAAGATAATTATTTGTCAAATGGAATAACAACAGATTTTCCTGCAGTGAAATCTCTACCACTATAATTAGGTTATGTCATACTTTACCCTGAAGGGAATACTAAAAACACAAGACCAGCCAGTTCCATCTACTGTATTTTTCTATTTATAGTTTAGTGCTAAATTGCTGCCTTTGTGATAAACCAAATACATCAATAACAGAATAACATCTTTTCTGTTCCTTAATTAAGTTTGCTACCTGGATATTAATGTAAATATGGATCTTATAAGAGAATTCTGTTGACTAAACATTTGTACCCTGATAATAAAAATTATAGGAATTCTGAAAGAAACAAATAACACAGAAGAAATACATACAAACAGGAAAAAAGAAAAAAAAAAAAAAAAAAAGGAGCAATAAAACTGTCTGCATGGGATATACATCTATTGACACATTAATTGAACTATGAATTTTTTTTCCCCTTTTCTTCTGCATTTTTGCTTAGCTGATTATGGAGCAATAAAAAATAATAAAAAACCAAACCAACCAACAAAAAACCCCACAGAAAACAAACCACAAACAAACAAACAAACAATCAAAAACCCAACAAAGCCAAAAAAACAACAAAAAACCCTCATGAAACCACAAACAAAAAACCCCAAGATGAATACTCCAGGATTTTAGTTTTATGCTATATGAAGAGTTGCTTACTACCTATGAATCAATTTTGCAGAAAAACATGCAAATTTATTTGTTTAGATCTTAGTGCCTCCTGTTTGTGTTCATTTTTACATTTCATTGGTGTGAATACTAGTTGGTTATCCATGTCTATTGGAATAAGGAAAGTAGGTACTTTTATACCTTATTTAAAATCATACTGCTTTTCTTTAGCCAGATTACATTGCTTAGTGAATCACTTAATGGAGAGAAAAAAGTACAAAAAGAAAATCGTCTTGCAGAATCTTCAGTGAATTTTAAAATTCTTGACATTTATAAAATGGGAAACAATAGTAGTTTCATGTTCTTCCTGATGCAAAGGTAGCTGGGAAACTTCAAGATTTTAGCTTTCTCTTCTTAATAAAATGAGATTACTTTGTAAAATAAGTCAGAAAAATGCATAGGCACAAGGCATAGTCAGGAGAAGAAAAGCTGAAAAGAGGCTTTGGCTAGATTCATGGTTTGTTTTGTTTTCCATTTTGTTAATATTTTGTATTGCTTTTGTAAGTGACACACAGAAGCAAGCCCTCTCCCCAGGCCAAGATGGCTCCAATACCAATATGAGAATGGATTAATAAGGATCTCAGGTTCTTTATTGGACTAATAGTTCATGTATTGAGGCCATTTGACTTGACAGAGAATTACTTCTAAAGGATTTGTGTAACGTTGCTATATTAAATGAAACATCATGATTTTGGAAAAACAGGAAAACTGAAAATGCATGTGGTGGTCTTAGCAGATGTTTCATCTAATAGGTGCGGTCATAGGAGAGATATCAAGTAATGTCAATGATAGCTAGAAATGTATCATAAGGTCTTCTTTGAAAACTACAAAAAACAATCTGCTTTTTCACATTTTCATACTGGACAACTGGAAAGGACTAGGAGAGAGTCCTCACTGCTTTCTGAATCAGGTGCGAATTCTGTGGTGGAAAAGTGCAAAAAGGAAATGGAATTTCTGATTAAAGGACTGATTTCAACCAACCTCTCTGTGCTGAAACTGAGTACCACACTACTATTACTTACATTTATCTCAGTTCTCTTTCTGTTAAGAAAGAGAATTAATTAATATCAAGTCCTTTGACACATTATAATTCTCTAGAATTATAATGCACTTTAATAAATAGCTAGTTTCATATGTCACCCTTCTAAATACCTAAAATATATATATCATCTAGTACTTTGGCTTTTGTTGTTGCTGTTCGGGGTTTTTTGTTTCATTTGGTTTGGTTTTGGTTTTGCCTTGGTTTTGTTTTTACAGTAAGCAAAGGAAACACAGGTAATTATCTCTTAAGTATCTTAAGCAGAAGTTTATTACCAGCTATTTCTAGATGAAACAAAGCAATTGTTAAATTGTTTTCAGAGAAGAGTACCATGCAACACAAAGTAGAAACTAATGTGTTTGATAGTTCAGTCATAGTTTAAGAATTCAGAAGGGCAATTACCAATCTATATTCTTTTGGACATGATAACATCAATCATGGTGAAGAGCTCCAAGGAATTCTTCCTTGTCATGAATCAACAAAAAGTCTGCTTTATATGATGTTTAAAAAATACAGCCTCCTTGCTACCAGAATGCCCTGTAAAGCCTCAATTCATTTCTGACAAAGAGAAGTATCAACAACAATGCTCTTAGACTTTTTGCTGCAGCTTCATGTTTGAAGTTCTAGCAGGGTGCAAGTCTACTTAGTGTATGAAATTCAGTGAGTTACTGACTTAAAGTGACACAGCTGTATGCCACAGTTCATTATATGGCGTGTAGGTTTTAACACTGCAGGCAACAGTGCTTTCCAGAAGTTTGAAGGAATTTTTTCATATCTAGAGTGAGAAGACATCAAAGGGAGACAATGTTTATTGGGTCTCAAGTGGCAAATAAGCTAAAGTAATGAGTTTTTGAACTAAGATGGTCTGTGTTTAAAGGAAGGCTTCAGCCATTGCTCCCACCCTGAATGTCTTGTGGACACTGAACAGTAATTCTAAGAATGGTTCCCTGTGGCAGAAGGCCAAGGCACAAGCATCATTGCTCTCTTGAACATAACTAAGAGTGCTAGTATCAAAGACATCGTGACAGTATACTAAATGCAGTTGTTGAAAACTTTTAGAACATACGTACTTGTTTTCAGTCCTTAGGGACTATTAACATAGATTCTCATGTGTTGCAAATGCTATTTAATATTAAATTCCAGCACCTCAAATTGTCTTTAGAAATTCAGCATCTAGAATATATGTAACTGTTACCTTTTTACTAAATGCAGTTGTTTATTGTTGGCTTATGTTATGAAATACCTTAGTTTTCTCAAATTCATTTCCAGGTGCCATGGTCATACCTAGTTTTAATACTTTAGTAAATTAAACACTTGCACATGAAAATATGCTTGTAAATTATCACTATTTTCCCTCTTCCCACTAGCTATGATTTTGACAACAAAATGAATTAATCCACAAGCTACTATCTCCACGTTATCATCATGGTGAGGTCTTCCTTCACAAGTGATCACCAGCTAAGATCCAGACATCCTAATTCTGAGGTAGTTCAGTCCCTATGTTCATACACGCCCCTGTTTCACTGCTGAGACTGCTAATGAGCATAACAGCTAAGAGGAATTTAGAAGGTGATTTTGCATTTACAAATATTCCTGTCTTCAAGAGCAGGACTGACAGAATCAGCTTTTTTAGAACAAGTTACATTGCAGCACTGTGTTACTGTGTTATTCAATTTACCAAACAATTTTCATCCATGAGCAGATCTCAGCACACACAATTGCATCTGATGAGCCCCTCCAAGATACCTTTACAATAGCGCTAATCATTCTTCAGGTTTGCCATCCTGTGTGTAACCATGTGCTGATGCTCACTGATCATCTTGTTGACCCAAATGTATGCTGAGTCTGACTTTTTCTTTGCTTGATAAACAGAATCTTATTCCTATTTGTATTTTAGAGGAAGATCTGGCCAGAGGATTTAAAATACTCCTTTTTCCATAGATTATTTGCAAAATCATATCTAAATTGAATGAACTTTGCGATGTGAATGTTTTACTTTTCCAGGTTTTGGAGGAACACTGACTATTTCTTTTCTACATTGGTATTGCAATAGGATTTTTTTTTATTTGTTTTACTGTCTATAGTCCTTGATTAGAAAAACACATATCTGTTATTTCTTATGCTGTGGCATGTGGTTTGCCATCTGTGTTGCAGTAGGAGACTTTGAAAAGATGAAATTTTTGTGTACTTTCCTGTCTCAACATTTTTCCCCTTATTGTTTGACCGGTTGCAGATATAGTCGAGTATAAATTTGAAATATTTTCTGAAGAAATATTTGAAGTTATTAACTGAAGATATTTTATATGTGAAAATTCTTATAATTTAGTGATTGAACATATAAATATGTTAAAAAAGAAGTAAGATTTATTTAGATGCTAAAGTTAAAGACAAGATCAATGAGATTAAGGACAGAAGGTTTTGCAACATTCATGAATGGGAGGAAATTATGATAAACTTCAAATCTTAGTAAGACAATTTTTAGTCTATGGCAGAAGAAAACCAGTGCTGAAATGCGACTTCATGTCTTTTTGCCTATCCTTACAAAAGCAGTCTGCTCTTAGCTGAGTCCTTTTATGGATATTCAGAAGAATCTTAAAGTCAACCCTAAGGAGCTAATGTCCTTTGTCTACTTTGTTTCTTACACTGCAGAAATCTCATGTGATTTCAGAAATAAAGCCAAGAACCATCACAGATGATCAGTTTGCCCCTTTTCTTGCTTCCATCTCTAAAATTCTAGCATGTTATAAGAACACTGAAATACAAATACCAGTTTCTCAGCTTCACCATATGCTGGAATAAGTCTTGTATCTTCTACAGTTTCTGTGTGCTTACTTACATACTTCCTTTGGTGCAGTGAAGGTGAAAGTGAGGAGAGTAATAAAATAAAAATATTTTCACTCTCAGGAGAAATGAGTCAACACCACAAACCAACTTACTCTGTTATGGCACTTCTGTATGTCCTTCCCTGCCATGTATGCCCTAAAAATCACCTCATTGTCTGCCTGTACTATTTGTGCCTTTCTTCACCTCTGACCTTCAAAAAAAGGCATATGCAAAAAAAAAAAAATCGTACTCCTAAATAGAGTCTCAGTGGAGAGGGAGCGTAGCATATTTTCATGCACTACATTGCTGGGTCTGCAGACTGGAAATCCTCAGAGGAAATGAATTTATAAAGGTATTCTTCCTGAGAAAATAAAAAATGTTTTATCTCAGCAAAACCTGCTTGTGTAATGCATGTTCTATAACAACATTGCGCTTTAATGGTGGCTATGCACTGAAAAAACTTTTAAGTGTCCAACATTACTATTCAATAGTCCATGAGCTGCTACTATGATACAATATCTGGCACTTTTGTGTATATTAATTCATTTATACATGTAAACTAGGAGATCTCTCCTAAATATATGTAATGGTGCATTTTTGTTTGTACAGTTTAGAAAGCCATAGAAAGAGTTCTGAGATGTTACATCTCAGAAAACAGTCCAGAGCAACTGAATATATAGAAAGATCATATGAAAAATTTGTTCAGTCAATGAGAACAGTTTAAAGGAATTGATATACTAAGATTTTTTGAAGGGAAGTTATACAGTCTGCAGCTATTGGAGCACATACAATTTTGATGCTTTCCTACACATTATTCTCTTAGCTTACTGCTCAGTCTGTCATTGGTCACCTTTAAGTACAGAAGGTCTGTATTACTACTGCTACTGCTGTTCAATATTCAGTATTTGCTAATTAGTATTTCACAGCCATCAATTTTTACTTTCAACTTCCTGCCTTTTAAAGGGCTTTTTTTCTCAGACCTAGATTTACCTCTTTGCATCCATAACTGATCTAATGTCTACTCTTCCAGAAATTTCAGTACTGTGTAGCAGTAAGGGCCTTTCCTTTTGCAAAATTTCAGTCTGCCTCTCAGCAGCTTTGTAATATTTTGCCCAAGCTGTTGTGACAGTTTTTCCAGAGCTCCCGTGCAATTCTTCCCTTGTGCTGTTCTCATGCTGGTTTCCTTGCACTTGCAGACCCTAATTCTCTCACTGTTGGGTTGTCATGCTAAGTGAGAGAATGTCATTAATGTGAGATTAACCCTTTGTTCCTTCTCTTTGCCAATGTTCTATTTTGCAAAGTTTAGCTAATATTAGAGAAATTGTAAATTTAATTAACAACATAGTAGTTATTTAAATATGCAGTAAGCAGTACCTAACAACATGAGTACAAGGTAACTTTCCAGTCAGTCAGCACATAATGGTCATGACTGATAAGCATACTGCAATCCACACTGATACTGTCACAAGCAGGAGTAAGCCAGTTGAGTGAGACCCAATGAAAATCATACAGTACTGGGAAAAAGTCTGGTAACAATCAACTTTCTCCTCACCTTCAGCTTCACCACATGCTTCTCTGGAAGGGATGAACAGGGCAGAATTTACAACAGAGCTTTTCCTGACTTGTAATTAAAAAAACTTTCCTTTTCTTTTTCCTTCTGGCTTTGTTCATTTACCTTTTTTTTTTTTTTTTTTTTTTAATTTTACCCCAAAAGTAACTTCCATAGTGCTAAAGTCCAGATACATAAGTTTCTCTTTCCTTATCCATCAGCACTGTAAACCCTTCATAGAAGGCCACCAAATTTGTCTTTCCATATTTGCTTATAGTGAAGCCATGTTGACTGTGATCAGTTACCTCCTTATTTTCCATGTGCCTTCGCTTAGTTTCCAGGAGCATCAGTTCTGGACACAGAGGTGGGACTGACTATCCTGTAGTTCCCTGGGTTTTATTATTTTCCTTTTTGAAAATGACGGTTATATTTTTCCTTTTCCAGTCAGTAGAAACTTCACCAAACTGACATAATTTCACACCTGTCGACAGTGGTATAGCAACTTCATCTGACAGTTTCCTCAGGCCTCAAACATATATCTCATCAGGTCCAAGAGAGATTGTCCCATCTAAGTAAAAGTTTCTTTTTCTGTCTCAGTGTATTTTATGCAACAGATAGGATCCTATTTTCAAGCATCATTATAGAAAACAGCTGAGCAAAGATTCTGGACTTACCTCAGTAGCAGGAAAACCCCCTGTGCTTAGTCAAGGCCTAGTCTGCAATGGGAGAGCACAGAAAAAGCAAAGAGGAGTAAAACGATGTAGTTCATTCTTGATTTCCATATGCAGACTACAGCAAATTACAGAAGCTGATATGAAATGTTTGTTATGCCAGAGCACCTCTCATGATTTGGCACTCCCAGCTCTTGCAGGCATCTGAGCAAATTCCAGCTGATACTGCTGCCACTTGCCACTGGTATAGTTTGAGAGTCACACTGCCATCCTACTCCCATCTGCTCCTGCAAATATTGCAGAGGATGCAGCAGACAAATAGCATCTTAACAAGGAGTTCTCTTAACAAAAGGCCTATAGCCTGAGAGGAAGGACCTCCAATCTTCAATTATAGACACATTCCAGAGTTATGCTGCTAAGTCAAAACAAGAAAAAACAAGAGAAAACAAAATAAAACATAAAAGATGTATGTGTGCAAATTGTGAGTTTTGGTCCTAGGATTTTATTGGCTCAACTGATTAAGGTACAAAATATTAGCTGAGCGGTTTATAAGACATTCGCCTACACTGCAAAACATGTACCCCGTGGAAAGGACCCATGTGGTACCAGTTTTTGAAGAACTACAGCCCATGGATGGGACCCTACACTAGGGCAAGGAATCATGAGGAAGGAGCAGCATGTGCAGTCTGTTGTGAACTGTCTGGGAGAACCATTCCCTACACCCCCTGAGCTGCCTGAGGTGTAGAGGAAGTAGAAAAGTCCAGAGTGAAAGTAAGCCTTAGCGTGGGGGGAAAATTTTTTAGTTTTGTCCTTGCTTCCAACCATTCTACTCTATTTTTAAGGGTCAATAATAAATTAAACTAATGCTCCCCAAGGTGAGTCTGTTTTGCTTATGACAGTAATTGGTGAGTGATTTTGTTATTCACCCATGATTTTCCATTTTATTTTCTCCCTTGTCCTTTAAAGAGACAAGGGGATAAGGACAGAGTGACAGAGCAGCTGTGTGGCAGTCAAAGTGAAATCCAACACAGCAATGCATCAGAAAAATGTATTTACCCCTTAATGAAGAATCATTCCATGTCAAGGAAGTACCAATAACTGTATTTGAGAACTGATGCAAGAAAACCCCTGAACTATAACTTATGTGCCAACTGCATAGCATACCAGGTGCTAAGAACTTTGTGCATGTGGGATACTTCTTAAATCTCATGGAAGACAGTCACCTCTCTGCTTCTAGATGCAGCAGAACTGCAAAGGTGAATGATGGAGTTGCAATTGGCAAATGATGAAGGCAGTCTTCTGCTCAATAATTTGTGGCTCTCTCATGTTGTTCATCTTACGTGAAATATGAGATGTGCTCTGTGCAGACCCCTCAGAAAATTTCCTTTCACATGTTAAAGCTTTCTATTCCTGGCAATCTTCCTTAAAGATATAGCATAGTCTTATGCTAACAGTTATTCTTCTTGTGAACAAAAAGATTGTGGATAATAGCACATGATAAGACAGGTAATAAGCCTTGTGTGGTTCTGACCACTGATTTGAAATTGTCTCAAAGGAAGCAATTTTAAAATGAATAGCTCTGGGTAGGGTGGAGAACTTGTCTGGCCAGAACTGAGCAGGGGGTGACACCTCGGGATGTGATAAGACCTTCTGGGTGGAGACTACTACTCTTCTCTGAACATCAGCCTGCAATGCTGGGTGGTCCCTCCAGGTACAACTGAGCCACCTTGATTGTACTTGCAAAGTACCTGGCTAAGGGGGCTGGAACAGAGGAAGGATGGCCCAGGAAGAAGATAAGATGACTGGGTGGAGATTACTCCCCTTTCCTGAGGGCCAACCTTCAACGCTGGGACTCCCCTAGAGGCACGATTATGTGCCTGGCTAAAGTGGCTGGAACAGAGAAGGAATGGCACCTGGATTAAGATAAGAATTGATGACTGGGTGGACTACACCCTTCTGCTCCCCTCTGGGCAGCCTGTCTTCCAAGGAACCTGGCTGACTGACAGCTGCACCTTTGGAACAAAAGGGATTCAGGGGTATATATGGCTGTCCATGCTTTGGTTTGGTCGTCTCTTGACCCACCGCCAAGCCTTCTGCATCAGCCCCTGTCCAGAGTCAACAACATTCTGAAGAAACTCGCTGGACAGCCAGACCCCTGGTGGTGACTCTCTCTCTCTCATTTTTCCCACTTTCTTACCCTTTATTTCTCCACTTTTCTCTCATTCTTTCTTACCACTTTCTTACCATTTTTCCTCTCTCTCTCTTATTTTTTTTTTCTCTCTCCCTCTTTTGCCTTGCTCTATATTTTTGCCTGTGACAGTTGACAAATAAAATCTGCTTGCACTCGACCTTTCTATGGTTGGACTTTGTTTTGCGTATCCAAAACAAAAATAAATTTTAATGTTACCTCGGACTGTAACAAGCCTTTCTTGGACTTCCATATGTGCTGCCTGTGCAGTATGTAGTTTCTCAAACTAAACATAAACCACTGTAGGTAAAAGAGGATTTTACAAGGCTGAAACACCTGGGGTTGTTAAAAGATACCTTCTGCCAACATGCAGAAAGGACAGCTTGGCAGCACGCCATATGTCATACAACACCATCTCACACTAAAAGGTTTTATTATGTGATTTGGTAATTTATACCTTGAGATGGCATATCACATATGACTTCTTGAATCCAAACATCCAGAAGTATATCGGTCCAATATTACCAGTCCTCTGATGTTAGCCTAAAAGACATTCTATATCCTTTTGCAGGAAACTGAATTATAGTTATCATTTCAAACAAAATTATAAAAAATCAAGGGAAATTATGACAATTTCTAAACATACTGGCCATTATTGTTCAACTGTGTTCCACATTATGCCAATAAATTGCAAGTCATATTATCCATTATTATGTTTATCTATGAACTAGAAATCTTTGGAATAAAGAAATAATCTCAGGAAAATTTAAATAAGTCTATCCATTAACAACTACCCATTGTCCTTCCTGTACTAGTTAAATGGCAAGAACAATAATTAGTAGGACCTGTATGGAGTAGTCAGATATTGTAGAAAGACTTGTGTGTGTATGTGTGCACTAAAAGAGTAAGGAAAGAAAATTAGAAGTCTCCATTACCACTTCATTAAATAAGTGTATACATAGTTGTTTTTTAAAAAAAAAAAAAAAAAAAAAAAATCAAGAAGAGGGTTTTTTTAAAAATAAAAGAACAAAGTTAAATACTTCAACATAGCGTGATTTTATCAAAAGGCATTGACAATTTCATTTTAAAACTTCTATTCTTATCAATTTGAATTAAAATAGAATGGCCTGTATGTGAAAGTTTAGACACTAAGTCTTTAAATCATGTAGTAGTTCTTTTCTTTTACCTCCTTACATTCCTCTTCTTTCCTAAACTGTTTTTGTTGGTTTTATTGTTATTATTCAGATTCCTGTAGAGTTCTAATGATCTATTGTACTTATAAAGTATCTTAGTTATGACAATCTCTAAGGTTGCAGTACAGCAAATGTCACTTTTTCCATCTTCATCCTTTACACACCTTGGCTATATTGATTTCTTCATAGAATTTGCTTTCCTTTGCTGTTTAAGAATATTCAGTCATAAATTCCCACCATTAAAATTCGATCAGGTTTCAGATGCAATTTTTTGCAGTACTTTATTTGCAAACTAAATAGCTGTTAAAGAAGAAAATTTGGTTTGGAAGGAGTGATGTTTTTTGAGTGTTGGTTAGGTTGTTTTATTTGGTTCTATTTTTTTTTCCTTTTAACTACAACAATACACCAATTTTACATTTGTAGTGTTTCCTTGGTGGGAAATCGTCTGAGTACATACTTTAGCATCCTTTTTGTAGTCTTTCTATTCCAGATTAAAAGGAGTCCAGAATTTTTAAGCATAACCAATCAGTGGCACACATAATCTTACGATTTTTACAGCAGTCCCTGGCAAGTGTTCTCTTTTGTACAAATGGGTTATCATAATCTTAAGCACAAAGACTTCCCCCCCAATCAATATCACTCTACTTTCCATTATTTGAATCAAAAAATGGAGAGTAATGAGAAATTTCATTTCAGAGATCAACTCACTGAGGATTACATTTCTTCGACAGAAACTTGGCTATGATTCTTGTGATCTCAAGGCAGGATTAAACTCTGCTCGAGTCAATAAATAACGGTGAAGTCCTTATGCAGTTTATAAATGCAGATGAAAGGTGAAAATGTGTCACAAAGCACAGTGAAGCACACATGTCCATGAACATTCAAACTCTATACTTCAATTTGACTTTCGGGATTTATTTAATGTACAAAGAATCATATAGGCTGTTTTAATTGCACTGAAAACTAATACACACAAGAATTACCAAGCGTATGTTGTAGTCATAAAGTTCTATCTGTTTTTTCAGAAAGTAGGCATCTAAACCAATAAACTTCGACTCTCTGTTCTTGTTATTGCACAACAGCATGAAACCTCAGTTCTGTAAACAGATATCTGCTGAAGTTCATCAGTCACAAATACTTTGGAAGTTAGTAACTCACTTTATATCATACATATCCTTTCACATTTCTTCCTTTCTCTCTTTTCTGTTTTTGTGTTACTATTTTACACAAATGAATATCCTTTTATGGTAGATTGTGTTTATAGGAGAAGCAGAAGTAGAGCATTAAAAAATTAGCAAACCCAGTTCAGAAAAGCAAAGCTTGATTGAATGGTTTCTCTGTTTACTTAGAAAGCCCTGCTAGACTTCTTGTGCCATTCAGGAGTATTTTCATTTTTTTCATTTTGCTAAAGGTGCTACCTTTTGCCATTCTACTCAACAAACTTTTATTCTCTTTTATTTTTATTTTTTTCTTCCCAGTTACCTGTTTCTGAATTTTTGTGCCATCTTTTTCTTTTCTTCTATCTAGTTTCTAATTCTTTTTTTGTTATCCTGCTCTCAGGGGCAGTCCTGAAACACCAGTTCAAAGTGGAACTCTTCCTTAACTCTTTTCCTAGATCAGAAGAATTCCTTCAACAATCTTGTTCTTCGTGTTCTTTAAAAGTATTTTAAGATTATAATAAAATGATCACTTGGTAATATTCAAAACCATCTATATAGAGGAAAGCAAAAGTACTAAGTAGAGAGTGTAGAAGTGTCTGTAACACTTTGCCATAACATTGCAAACTCCTGAGCTCATACATATATGCATGAATAATTACATATGTGTCCATATTCAATAAAGAAGGCTCTTTATATTATGTATTATATTGTTTATGGAACAGGAATCTTGAAATGTGACTCCTTTATCTGGTTTGAATTTTAACATTAAAAAAAAAAAAAAAAAAAAAAAGACAGTTTTTAGGTGCAAAGCAGTTCATGAATTTTTTTATCATGCTGGATTTCAGGTGTTCTTGCAAGACAACACAGAATAACAGTCCAAGAAAGGTGTTTCCTGGTAAGCAGAAAAAGTAGAATGAATTTCTAAGCAATTATCAGAGGTATGAAACCATCATATTGCAAAGCCAAACATCATGATATGTCATAATTTTTATTTAGTGGACTTTAAGGAAATAAAATTACATAAAGAAAATTATTAGATTATTATAGATAATTATAGATGAAAATGATCCATGCTAGATTCTGCATGAAAAAATGTCTCATTACGATCTGAAAATAACACATCAGTGGCACGGTTTCAAAGTTAGTGAGAGCCATCCTTATCTTATTCATAGATGTAGCAAGGCATTTGTGTGGATTTCAAAAAGCTACAGTAAATATAATCCCTGAGTAATATTGGACAAGTAAACTTGTCCACCAGTTTTACGTTACAGTAAGATAGGATGAAATTACTTCATTCCTTTTCTCTATACATCCAAAATTTCAATATTAAACTGAGTTATTTATATTTGCTTGTAAGGGATCAGTGAGCAAGGAGCAAGTGTTCTTGTAAATATCATCATCTTTCTCTCCCCTTCACTATCCAGGTGACATTAAAAAATCAGTTTTCAACCACAGCAATACTCCGCTAACATTTGTATTTACTGTACAAGCCGATTTTTACCCACTAGTACGAAACTGCATAATAAAAGATAAAAACAGAGAATACCCACATGTACATGCTAAATTAGGATATTTGAATTCCAGAGGGTGCAATTAAAAATTAATGGAGCCTGAATGCTCATTGAAGCCCTCCCTGTAAGTTTGCCTTTCTGTGCTCTTTATTTGGATAAAGAAATTCAGAGTGGGAGCATCTGCATTCCAGGCATAGTCATTGGTAAAGGTGCAATTGGCTACACAGATATTTTTGACTGCTTTTTTGAACAAACCAGCAGGGCAAGAAGCTCTGTTACTGACAGTGATAGAGGAGCAGAGTGAAAATTAAATTGTTGTTAACTTACTACCCATCTGGGGCACCACCTTACTTTTCACTATGTTTTCCTCCAGACATTTTCCTTCAGGAGGAGGAGAAGTTATACTTTTCTGTGAAAGAAGT
This sequence comes from Phaethornis superciliosus, assembly GCA_023637945.1. Taxonomy (NCBI): domain Eukaryota; kingdom Metazoa; phylum Chordata; class Aves; order Apodiformes; family Trochilidae; genus Phaethornis; species Phaethornis superciliosus. The sequence goes on along the minus strand of JAJQWJ010000004.1, from coordinate 29,929,368 downwards.
TAAAGATTTCTCCGCATCTACCTTCTAAGTCCATACAGTTTGAAAGTATCTTGTCTCCTCAAGATGTAACATTCATGAACACATGCTAGCAACCACTATACAAATAAAATATCTACCAAACCCAGCTGAAGACAGAAGTAGAATTTAATGAAACTAACCACATTGGTAATAGAACTTGAGAAATAGTATTCCTGGTTCTACTTTGAAAGTGAGTAAACTAGTCATGATAAGTATTGTACTGTCTTTGTGTAGTATTGTATATGTCATGATGATTTCACTTATAGTAAGGAGTAAAAATTAACTAGTGTTCAAATCAGGAAAAGAGAAAATATCCTGTTTGGGGTTCTCAATTATGCCTTTTGTTTGCATTAACTATGCCTTAAAATTCAAGGATCAATTCGTGTCAAAAGAATGACTGAACCTTAAAAAGCTGGTTGGTTTGTTACCAGTACAATTTGATATAATTCTGCTGAGAATAGCTACATAGAGCTCAGAGTCAAAGTCAGTTCCATGTTCTTTAAGGCACTTCTTGTTTGCTGATTCACAAACACATGGGTCTTTCAGAAAAGAAGATGCCTTGGGGTGAGGTATGTAGTTAACAGTCCATTGTAACACCTTTGTACCAGAGAAAGGTAAAGCAAAAAACCCCAAAGAAACACAAGTAGCAAGCCATATGCTACCAGACACATCCTAAGTTATAGAAAATTAATAACATAAAATAAAATTTTAAAAAATTAAATAGCCAGGAAAGAGAGACGGAAGGCTATTGCAAGAGAGAGTGATAAGCTGTAAGCAACTTTCTGCAAATGAGCTTGGCAGCCTTTGTTTATGGTCATGTACTGATCTGGGTCCTTTCAAACACCTATACTTTATTAAACTAGAGAAGAAATGCAGACAACTTGGAATTTGATATTTATAGAAAAAAAAGCCACATATTTTCTCAATAGGTTTTCATGGAGGCCTGTTTCTATTATTATAATATGAAGGATATCGGCTTTTAAAATTTTTTTTTACATAGTTAGTTTTCATTTTCTATATTTTTTTTTTCTTTCAGAAAGGAAGCCAGGCATATGGATTTCTATTGATTTTTTTTCATTACTTTCAAAAATGTTGATGGATACAAGCCTTGAAAAGGTCTACAAATTAGGAGAAAAAGTTGGGAAAAAAAACAGCTGAAAAGGGAAGAAAAATTTTGAAACTACAGATTTATTTATAGGTGGAAAGGATGGGAGTTTTAAATGCAAATTGTTTTTCAGTCATTAGCCTTTTTATTAAAAATAGAACATGTAAAAGGTGGGAATGTTTTTTAGGAAAGCTGTAAATTCTTCAAAAACATTAATAGGTCAAGCTATCCTTATACTTATGTTTTACTGCCACTGTAATATTTCAGTTTAATTATCAAGTGTTTCCCAGAATTTAAGGGAAAACTTCTATATATAAATACAAGTTCTGATATTGTTCATTTATTCCAGAGGAGAAGAGTGCATAGACATAGTTTTTATCTTTAGAACATACTTTTCCCCCTTTTAATTTGTTAATTATGGTGATAAAATATTCTTGAGGCTCATTCTCCTTTAACTGGACAATTAATTATATGTCTGGTTGGGGTGCTGTAGTTTTTTTTAAATCTTAGCAGGAGTGCTATATGATGTTTAGGATGGACATAGCTGAAAGGACATTTTAAATCGTCTTTGGTTTTGAAGGAAAAGGACAAGAAGATGATTAAACCACACATAAGTATTTTCCTTCTTCTCTTGAGATGCAGAATACTATAATACATCATTTTTACTGTTAATGCTGAATTTAATGAATCCCTTCTATAAATAAACAAAACAAAACAAAACAAAAAGTTTGTTTTTGCATCCATTTATCTTCACATATGGAAGCATAAAATACAGACCAAGTGTAAAGGAATAGAAAGATTAATTGTCTGGCAAAAGTAATATTGTATGTAGTGAAGATATACATGAAGTGTTGCAAAATGCTGACCAGGACTTCCCAACTCTTTCTGGAACCATTGATTTCTCTAGTTTCTGGGAAATATTGATCAGAACAAATTATACGTGAGAACTTCAAGATATTTCCTAATTTAAAACTGGAAAACATCTCCAGAAAATTCAATTACTCTGAACTAGGAGAAAGCAAGGATCTACAAATAAATATGTTAGCATTGGCCAAACTAAAATCATTACACAAATCATTAATTTTTTTTATTATTATTCATCTGTATATCTGCATCACAGACTGATTATTAAAGAACATAAGGTGAATGCTCACAAAATAATCTAACACAATAATATGATAGATAATACCAGAGAAGCCCACTTCAGAAGACTAATAAAAATAAATGACAATATGAGACAGCTGATAGCAATCACCTTTCAATGCTTATCAGGCTACTGAAGTTTAAATATATTCTCCTGGGCTTAATGTTCCCTGACTTGTTATCAGTGCCCAGGTGCAGAAATAAAAAGATGGAAGTAATGACAAGATTTCTAAAAAAAAAAATGGAAAACCCTCAGTTGCCCTAAGTTGCCCTTTCAGAATAGTTAGATAAGGAGTTATCTCAAAAATGTTTTTTATTTATTTGCCATTTCTTTGCTAAATGAAATAATTTATTACAGTAGAACTTTGTTTAACATAGTATATCTGGTTTGGGGATGTGTGGTTGGTTAGTTTGTTTTCAGTGTCACAATTCTTACAATTTATAAAGTGTGAGCATTTTCTAGATACTCCTGGCAGATGTTTCCACCAAGTTGTATAATCTTGTATGTATAGTAAATTCTGTAAATGCGTCCTCCACTCTATGGAACCTTTAATGTGGATGTGTCCTTAGAAGATAATCCTACATTGGAATGGTTAATTTTAAAATAGTTATAACCAAAAAAATGCTTAAATGTGTTGCATTACACAATACTGTTGAATCTCTCCATTTAAAAAACCAACCAAACAAACAAACAAAAAACAGCCAAACATGAAGTGTTAATTTACTAACATTCCTTTTTGTGTCAAAAATTCTTAATGAACATTATTATATTTTTTCTCCTATTTTCCAAGCTGTGACAGTTAGCCTTTCATGAATTAATATCTGCTTAACCATGAAGTCCATCTTTACTGTTAAAGAAACTGTTTTGTTTGCTGTTACCTCTAAATAAATTTTACTGCAGTAAGTGCCTTTTTGAGAGTGGTTCATAAAGTCTAAAAGTCTGTTAAACAAAACCATCTACACTGAGTGCCATAACTACCGTAGTAAGACGCTGTTTCACCATAATGTTCTCATACTGACCTCACAGGAGCTCTCCTATGTCTGCTCCTACGGGATCAGACAGCATGTACTAAAGCATGATATACAGTATTATAAAGGGTTTTGGCATTTGGTTTTATTTTCTGGAAGGACATGTTTTGTTTTTTTTTTCACTCTTTTTGTTTGCTTTGTTTCTCCAGCGCCATAGGTTACTGGAGACAATCCAGAAATTAATACTACATTAAACATTTTTTTAATTTTAGAGTAACATAATTTTTACAAGTCACTAATATTTGAAACCGTATTCTTTTAACAGTGGAGTCTCCAGCATAGTAAGCTTATGAATTTTTTTATTAAATGCAGAATATTTTCCTGAAGAGACTCCACAGACGGCTGGTTTGGGAATCCTGTGTCACATCAGAATAGAAATATCTGGATCACAGAACAAAAGGGACTTTGAAAGCTAAAGTGTCTGTTGCATTTATTGAGCTGCATCCATATCTTTTGCTGTTAGGGAAGACTACATCTCTCTTGATGTTTCAGAGCTCAGTTGCTAACCTTATTAGTACTAGAATTACTTCTGAAAATAAAGAGAATTAAATTATTTTATTTCCTCAATTCTTGTCAAATGTGAGGCTGGCACTTGCCCTGTGGCCCTCTAGCAATGATAAAATAATTCTATTATCTTCATAGAGGAGAACCTGACCCTGAATAATTTCTTCACAACCTTTCTTAACAGAAGAGATGTTCCATCCATCTGATCATGTTTGTGGCCCTCTTCTGAACCTTCTCCAACAGGTCCATGTTGTTCTTGTGCTTAGGACTACAGAGTTGGATACAATATTCCATCTGTGGTCTCATGAGAGACGAGTAGAGGGCCATTACCTATTTTGATGTGGCTCAGAATATGGTCTACTTCCTGGGCTGCAAGCTCATACTGATTGCTTATGTTGAATTTTCATCCACCAGTATGCACAAGTCCTTCTTTACTGGGCTGCTGTCAATCCAATCATCCCTCACTTTGTACTGGTCTTGTGGATTGTACCAAGCCAGCTACAAGACTTCGTATTTAGCCTGGTTAAACTTATTGAGGTCCACATGGACCCTCTCCTTAAGCCTGTCTAGGTCACCCTAGATGGCATCCCTTCCCTCATGTATATCAACTGCACTCCTTAGCCTCATGCACCTACAAAGCTGCTGATGCACTAAATCCCACTGTCTATATCACTCCTAAAGATATAGAGTTGTATAGGTTCCACTGGTAGCATAGGTTCCTCAGATGACCTCAGACCCGATTTTCTGCCATGATGTGTAAGGTAGGCAAAAATTCTTCCTATTTTTCACAGTGGTATTCTGTTTGTTTTTTATTTAGTTGGGACTGCAATGTCACCAGGATCAACATCACTTCTATGCATAAAAAGCAATTCATAATTTCCTGGGGAAACAAATCAAATATGTAAATTTCAGATGTAAAGCAGAAAAGAAAAAGAAAAAAAAAAAAAAAGACGGTACCCAGGAGCAAATGAGAAAGAAAGCACTTGGACTGGGATGGTTGTAAGGCAAGATTGCATGATACTTCCAAATATTTGGTAAACATATCGGAGAGAATCTTTTTAATTTAGCAAAACTGCAAGTGTCTAGAAGCTTGGTTACACAGGACACTGACAGATTTCAGTGCATTGGCAACAGTCTTTAGTGTCCTTCACAACTTTAATCCTTTAGGACCAACAATGTTTTAACTAAGTAATGGACAGCAAAATAGCTACTGTTCTTCTTCAGGTACTCAGAAAGCTTTGCAGTCATTTTTCTACAGTTTCTTCCTTGGAAGAAGGATCTCCTTTATTTAATCAGAGTAGAACCAGAGTAGAAGATTGACCTCAAAGCTAAAAGAGATTTTGGAAGATGAGTAAGCAAAGGATTCTGAGTGGAAAACTGTACACAGTACACTAAATTCTTGTAGCTCATCCACACCGCATGCACAATATCTTTTAAACCTGACAAAATAATTTGCTTTTATTTGTAGAAATAGAACAACAGAAATAGGAAAAATAAAACAAGGAAGTTGTGTGCTACATAATAAGATCTCATAATTTTTGTTCATTGTCTTAGTATTTGAGACACTAAAAATAGGGAAGTGTGATACATATAGGTCCAGTCCCTAACACTGCTGGTCACCAGGAGAGTGCTTTTGAGGCAACAAGGTAGATAACCAAGGTGTCCTGCAGTTAGACATCTTGCCTCTTCTGTTTAGATGACACTAACTACTCTTGGAAACACAATACCAAACCTAAACAGAAATTGGGCATGTTCCAGCAAAAGCAGCGTACACATATTGTAATTTCATATTGATGATTGTAGGCCCAGGTTTACATGAAATTTTTATGCAGTTGTTTATTTTAACACAACAATGAGTTATTTATAATGCTCTTTCATGCAGCATATTTTTGAGAAAAACTAAATGAACAACAATATCTGTGCATTTTAAAAGTATCTCTTAAAAAAATGAGCACTAAGTCTACTATTTTTTATTATTTTTTCAAGACTGTGAAAAGGAGTTCTGAAATTGTAATAGTTCAGAGTATTATCAGAAAATGTAATATAATCAGTACAATATTTTTTAAGAACTTTCAAAATCACAATTACTGTATCTAGCCAGGCATCCTTTTTCAAGTAAGATGACATTTTTATGAAGTTAATATTTAAGTATACACCTATTGAAAAAGCTGGTTGGTGACATGCAAAAACAATGGTCTAGAAGGATATGGTTTTTGTCAGTCAGTAGTTTTATTGGTTTAGGTTTTCCATGCCTGCTTCCTTCAACAAATTAACAGTGATTTACTACAGCAGAGCAAAGAGCTAAGCAAAATAAACATATATGCTTTATAAAGGTGACAAGGGTGTTCAAAAATGCCCTGGTGAATGAGGATATCCCTTTACTGACCATGAGGTAACCTTTGTTACATCTAAAATCATGAGTTCATCAAGATAATCTGTATCCTTACCTTAACTAAACACGAATTCACTAAAAATATGTGCAAAACCCCATGGCTTTATTCATGCCTGTATTATAACACAGTCATACTGAAGGTCTCTAGGGACAGAAGTAGGGATCCTCATTTTGAATGCAAAATTTTCCTGATTTTATGTCTCTCTTGTTTGTTATGGTCCCTCTAAATCATTCTACAGTGATAAATCTGACTTTAGGGTGTCTCTTTTGCAGGTTGTCCTTCGATTATGCAATTTATCTTTAACCCACCCAAAAAAGATCGTCTCCATGATCACTAGTTGTCAGTTAAGTACTTGTTCTCTGAGTGCTATATTGTGCTGGCTAGGCAATAGACACAGGAAATCAGATCAGCCAGCACTAATTCTCCTTAACAAATGGCCACGTTTTGTACCAAGAGTATATAGCCATTGGTATATGAGGAAAAGGATGCTGCGGTATTAGAGAAGTATGGACATATTTTTCTTTCATATTAAAAATGATTTATCAAGACCTTCAGTAAAACGTGGCTTGTACAAGACAACATGTCCTACATTTAAAGAGAAGAGAAAACAAGATTAATCTGATTATTTTATAAACGGTGTGAGACAAGTCATCTGCAGCTACGCATGAAGCTATAATGGAGTGGCCCAGATTTACACTAGAGGTATATGAAGTATTAGTTACAAAATTTAAAACACTCCAAGACTTTCAAACACTTCAAATCTCTTTCCATTTTTTTCAACTTCCCTGGAAAATTCAATGTGTAATGTAGAAATTCATGCACTGCTAGTGAAGACTTATTTTTTCTGGATTTCAGCCAAAATTACAATAGAGCTTGTGGTGGTAAATGTTTGATTTTTTTAGTTTGCTTTGTTGGGTTTTATACTAAGGTAGAAATTCAACAGTTTTTCTGTATTATGTCTGTGCCCATGCCATGCACTGAAGAGGTTCAGCACAGACCATCTTGGCCAAAATAAATAAATAAATAAATGTAATCTATAGCTACTTGCTCTTAAAATTTTGTTAACGTGAAAATGTTATTTTTTCAAGCATGAAAAAGTCAAAAGTGGATTTTATACAACTCTATTGTGGAAAATATTGTTTGCCAATAGTACAGAAATGCAAAACTGCGGGGAAAAGATGTCCTGAAGTGGAGAACTCAGTCTTATTGTTTGAATGAATCATGTTTCTGTTCACGCACTAAATCCATATAATTATCCATCAATACATAATCAGTTATTGGAAGAAGATAGGCTTTGCTGCAGTGTTAAAAGGTCTGCTGTCAGATGTGTACTGACCTTGAGGAGGACATCAAGGTCTTAGGACAATTCTGACAGATGTATACATATAAAGCAGTTGCTCAAATAATATAACTTTAAAGTATTATAATATTTTTCTTTCATCTCCACAGCTCCAGTCAGAATGTTACTGCATACTCACGGTGATGCATCCAGTTGGTGGCCGGTCACTAGTGGTGTCCCCCAGGGATCAGTGCTGGACCCAGTCTTGTTTAAGATATTTATTGATGATTTAGATGAGGGGATTGAGCCCATCATCAGCAAATTTGCAGAAGACACTAAGCTGGGGGGGAGTGTGGATCAGCTGGAAGGCAGGAGGGCTCTGCAGAGGGACCTGGACAGACTGGAGAGTTGGGCTGATTCCAATGGGATGAGGTTCAACACGGTCAAGTGCCGGGTCCTGCACTTTGGCCACAACAACCCCATGGGGAGCTCCAGGCTGGGCACAGAGTGGCTGAGAGCAGCCAGGCAGAGAGGGACCTGGGAGTCCGGATTGACAGGAAGCTGAACAGGAGCCAGCAGTGTGCCCAGGTGGCCAAGAAGGCCAATGGCATCCTGGTCTGGATCAGGAACAGCGTGGCCAGCAGGTCCAGGGAAGTGATTCTGCCCCTGTACTCAGCCCTGGTGAGGCCACAGCTGGAGTCCTGTGTCCAGTTCTGGGCCCCTCAGTTCAGGCAGGAGATTGAGGTCCTGGAGCAGGTCCAAAGGAGGGCAACCAGGCTGGTGAAGGGACTCCAGCACAAGTCCTGTGAGGAGAGGCTGAGGGAGCTGGGGGTGTTCAGCCTGGAGAAGAGGAGGCTCAGGGGAGACCTCATCGCTCTCTACAACTCCCTGAAAGGAGGCTGGAGCCAGGGGGGGTTGGGCTCTTTTCCCGGGCAACTCTCAGAAAGACAAGAGCTAGCTTACCCAGAACCCTGGGAAGCATCTTGTTGAATCTCATAGACTTTTTTATGTTCAAGGTCCTCAGATGGTCTCATGCTTGATTTTCTCCTACAAAAAGAACTTCATTCCTCCAGTGCTTGCTTTGAGGTTCAGGGGCTTGCAAGATGTAGGAAGAGCAATTACCACTGATTATTTCCTTTAGTCTGCCATGCAGTTTTTACAATATTCTAATTGCAGAAATCATGAATGGGCCATTGCAAAGGCCTACAAACCATCCATCCATAAACCAAATATCCATAAACCATTTATGGTATCAAACTCTTTTTCATAGAAAATCAAACACTAATTTTCAGCAGCAGTTGCCACTGATTTTCAGCTTGTGTGAAACACAATGCTGATATAAAATGTTTTGTGTCTGAACCTGCCTTTACATTTATCTCTGGGACAAATAGCTTTTTTTAGGAAGTTTACAGCTATTTAGTAATGAATTGGAGGAAAGTTTTAAGGATTTAAACTGTTTTATCAGCAGACCAAGAAGAAGACCTTGAATATGTAAGATACTGTAATAAAAAGACTTTATTTTATTTCCTGATGCACTATTTGGAAGCTTTAGCAAGGTTTTTTTTCAAAGCCATGACACCTGGGTGATATTATTATACCATGTTCTGATGGTAGAGACCTTCTGCTACATGGGGTTGGGAAGATGCTAAATGCCATTACAGTGAGCAATATGTCACTCATTATATGATAATAACAAGTTGAATTATTAGAAAAGTGCATATTATATATGAGTTTTGCATTCAGCAAAGAACTGAAGCTGCATTTTTTATCAGTATATTGCTGGACACGGTAACAGGTAGATGTCTGGTATATTGCACTTACATTTTGACTTGTAATTTATACATGCTACTACAGTACTATTAGTGTTTATTTATTACAGTATAAGACAATACTGTGGTATCTCATGATTCTAATATATTTCTATTATGAAAAAATGGTTAAATATTTTGTCTAATTATGAAACAGAGTAATTCCTAATATTAGCGGAATTAATTATTTTTTGGACAGCAATTATTTTTAAAGGATTCTGAGGTGCTTACTAAGAGCTAAACAGAAGCAGCAAGAAACTGACCACCTGTATTCGTATCTTCCTGCAACAAAAACAAACAAAAAACAGTTAAATAAAGCTGGCAGAAGATTAAAAAAGAGGGGATGGTACTCGAGACAGAATTACTCTTTAGTACTCTTTTAGTATCCTTCTGTGTTAATAATGTGTGTCTCAGATAGCCTGTTGGAGACCTCACAATGGTATTGCAAATTGGCATATTTTTTCCATGACCAGTCAACAGTGTGTGTATGTAAGCATTTCTCTTAGTCTTGATGAAGATAAGCTTTGTGCTTTCAGTGCTCATTCTCTATTATTTCAAAATCATGGGGTAAAAACCAAAATGATATAAAACCCACCTTTTTTTTAACATTTCCATCTGGTTCACAAAGAGAAAGCCAGACACCTTCTAGCAGCAAGTAGCGTTAGGACTGCACAGTTTTGTTTCTCAGAGGCTTTTTTTCCCCACTGAAATTTCTGCACTGAAATCCAAGCTGCAACATGACTTTAGTTATTAAATTTCAGAGTGATCATGTACTTCACTCCCACTTTGGCCTTTGATACAGGTGTCTTCCAACAGAATCATGCCGTTGTTGATCAATTTAGGGAGACTCGTGAGCAAAGAAGACAGAAGTTTCACAGGATTGGGACCCGGCCTGCAGCACTCACTCCCACAGATACTGAAAATTCCTACAGGCTTGGCATTTTTCAGAACTAAATATAAAATGTGTTTTTATTTAGCTCTTCCCTGATAAGGTACTTTCACCAGAAGATATGCATCGACTCTTTCTCTCTACCATAGATATGTACATGCCAGCACCCTCTTTCTCCTTCCCCCCTAAAAAACAAAACAAAACCAAACAAAGCCCCACCTCAGTTAATGAAACTACATTTTTTATAGGGTGAATATGGGAGAAAATAAGTACAAGGATGTCTGCTCTTTCTTCAATTTTTTAAAAACTTGAGACACTTTTATTCTATGGTGATGAGATATCTAGATAGTTAATTCCTTACTCCTCTGAGGGAGTCACTGAAAAATAAATGTTGATATATAATTGACTCATAGACATATTGCCTCTGGCAATATGCTATAGAAATGGCATCATGAGATCTAGGGAAACAGATCACAGATTTTAGTAACTGACACTTCACATTTTGTAAGTTTCTCCCTATATATTTCAAATGTTAATTGGGATTATAAATCTTTCTACATTTGGGTGAGGCTGGGCTTCATCTTCTTGACAGTAACCTAGTATTATATTTTAAACTTACACAATTAAAATGACTCACAGCAGCATGAGGTGAAATAGCGAAATTGCATGTTAATTGTAAATTCATTAAAATCGACACTTGCTCTGACATGTGACTGCATGAACACTGTGGTGGCAAAGTGCTAGCAGTGCTTTTTTCACGCTGCATATATAATTAGAAAAAAACCTGCTACCTCCTGTCGGGGTTTTCTGTCTAACTGTAGGGTATGCTTTCCAGCTCCTTTGTTAATATTACATTTCTGTGGGTGTTTTATTAGTCTAACCAATAACAGTAGCACTCTGAAATAAAGGAGAAAGAATTGGTTACTGCACTTATTGTTGCACGTTTAGCACAGAAAATAAAATGGGAAATACTGTAAATTGAAGGCATAGATTTGGGATAAATTCAGAGTACTGATTCAGTGACAACATCTAGATAGTTAAAATTTCTAAGTTCGACTCCTTGAGGGGTATGGTACCTATCAAGCCATGTTTCTGACAAGACAGTATTCATTGCAGATACGAATAGACAATGCACTTTAAGAGATTCTTTTTTAAAACAATAAAATAGGAGAGAAGGGAGGGAAATGCAGGACAATGTAAAACAACAACCAGAAGAATACATAACTGTTCAAATACAGCTGGCTTGTAACACAAGTCAGGGAGACTTGTACAATTTTAGAATCTTAAGAGACCATATGTGGGGGCAGGCAGTGGGAGGAATGCAAAATTTGTGGGTTTAAAAAATAACAACAAAAAAACCTGTGGTGAGGTTCTAAAAAAAGATTATGTTAATTTGTGATTCACTGCCAAATGTAACTAGAGTTTCACAGTCCAAATCAAATCAAGTGTTCTAATAAAAAAGTGGTGTTTTTTTAGTCTGTGGAAGCTGTAGGATGTCAGTGACAATGTATTTCTCTAAATTAGTTAACAATTTTACTATTTCAAGAATGAAAAAGTGTTGAAAAAGCAGAAGGAATGTTTTGCAGTAAAGTCACAAAACCAGAAATAAGATTAGAGCTGTCTCTGTCATGCATGCAGTTTTGACCTTGGATGACTCCTTGAAATTGTATTTATTTGTCTGACCTAAGTCTTTTGAAGATCAAGTATCCATTGTCCCTATATCAAGTTTTTACCTAAGAATTTTGTAACCAGACTAGTAGGAACAACTGATCTTGTTGCCCAGACTTCAGCTCAAATTCAGTGTACTGTTAGTAGTGTTCCATGGAAGATGCAGAGTTGAAGAAAACCTTTCTAGAGAATCACCTTGAATGGGAGAACCAGGAAATTAAGATGTGTAATATCTGCATGTGGATATTAAACAACAATTGCTAATACACCATGATTACCCTTTCATGGCTTTTATATAAAGAGAAGAAATAAACATTATCAGGTTTTCAGGCTGCCTAGTGTGTAGTTTCATATGGTTCTATACTTCTGATTTGGACTTTATCACTGCACTAATAAAAAAGAAAAAAATTATCCCGAAACAAACTATTAACTATGATAGTGGCCTCTCTTCAGTCAAGATAGTCCCTCTAAAGCTCAGAACTAGGTACTCATATTATAAAAAGTCCTTGCTATGTAAAACACACCTGACTAGTATTACATATTGAGTAATTTTTGACTCATCATGTTTATTTAACACCTGGCATAATCTGTATATATCCTCAGTACATGTATTGAGGAGTTCCAATTCCATAAAAAATTTTGCTTAGTTTTACCTGAGGCTAATTTACACCACACTGACAAACACTTTATTTCTTTGTTGCTGCAATTTTTAAAGCAAGAATAGTTAATTGCCCTTGCAGAGATCACCAATTCAAAATACAGTTTTAAGTCATTCAGGTAAGATCACTAGTCCAGAAAATATGAATCCTGAATCCATAGTGGACCTTCACTTTTTAGAATGGATATGTTGAGAACCTGATAATGTCACAATCATGAACAGGGATAGAAACTTTATTTCTCTGTTATACAATACAACTGTGGAGGAGTGCCTAAATTTCACAGATTCCAATAGGCTTTGTAAGTATGAAGTAGCAACACACACAAATAAGACAAAACTATAAATACAAAAATAACTTCCCTGAGAGGGCTGTATTATCTCTGCTGACATTTGGGAGTGTTGTGTATTAAAAATATGTAAAATGTTTCTTAAGAGTTTTCTTGATTCTTTAGATCATTTAATTAATTTAGGTAAGTTGTTAAATAATAGGCATATAAATTATTAGTTACTACACACTACAATAAAATAATACAGCAACAGCAATTAAAAAATAGCACAGTAATAGTCCACTCTAAATGTAGGAAAAATCAAAAGAATGTGTGCTATAAACTAGTGTTATAAAAGCAATTTAAGTAGATTAATATTATATAAAGATTTTACATCAATAATGATATTTTCTTACCACAATATACATAATAATGAAAATTAATAGATGGTATTTAATTTTCTTTTTTATTTTAATTTTGTTTATTTTTCTTTGATTTAACCCTCTTTTCTCATGATTAAAAAAAGGACAAACTGTATTTATTTAGATTTTTTTAGTAGAAGATAAAGCTTCTGAAACACCTGTTTAAACACTCAAATAACAACTAGGAATACAGCCAAAGCACTGGAGTAGGGGAGAAAACTGATGAAAGAAGATGAGGGTACTAATTAATACTAATCTTGTTGATAAGGTTCCTTTACTCATTTTAGTCAAGTCCCTGTTGGAGGACCCATGAAGCTTGACATCATTATTAGGCAACTGCACAACCAAAAATACAGAGAGCATGAACGTTTCAAGAAAAATGGGTTTCCTAGGGCCTAGAGGTGAGCAGCAGTGGTAGTGAAATTCACGGTAGTGAAATTCCGTGTCTACACTGCTCACATCTACCAAAAAAATACTAATTCCTTTGAGTTTGTAGGACTTCTAAGGCCCCAGGAGGGTGGCTACCTACAGTCCATAAGGCAACAAAGCAAATAAACAAAACAAAAAAACAAAAAACAACACACAACGCTATGAGTCAGCTCAGAGTCCTAATACCCTGAGGACAGAATTGCAAAGTCTTGCAGTCTAAAAGCAGGGAGTGTGTTATGTGAATGCTTCTGAGGTAGGGAGGTCTCAGCAGAGGAAAGCAGAGAGATAATCAGGCCCTCGAGAAAAAAGGGGACACTCATCATACAGGACAGAAAACTGTGGTTTGTGCTGTAAAGACGAATTTTCATTTCTGTCATTGAGTAAAACTGTTGGCTTTGTTGGGTCAAAAATAAAAGAGTATGTAGGAAGTTTGGGGACACGATGTCTGTGGCACTCATTTTGGCTGACAGGAACACCATGAGTCTGCAGGGAATTATGCTGTGTCCAAAAATATGGAACAATTGAATAAGGACTGAGCTGTATATATTCCAGGATTGCAGACAATGTCATAAGCACAGTGAAACTGATATGCCAGTTCTGAAGCAAGTGGAAAAATTCCATGAGCGTCAACAGGTCCATAGACCTAGAAGTGTGGATGCACTTTTAAGAAAACTGTGCATATTGCAACATCTTGCTCATTATGCAGGTTTTCAGTGTGCGTTCGGAGCAGCTCCTTCAATATTTCTGAAATTTATTCATATTGCTGAGATTTTTCTTTTCACATGCTGGTAACTTCTAGTCAGCACAACAACAACCCAGCTGCTCTAGGCTCTGATAAGTAAGTGTATAAACAAAAAGTCACTGCCTTGTCTGTGTAGTTTTGTGACAAAACCAAATGTCCCCCAGTATTACAAAGTGACAACACCTGAGAGACAATGTTATGAATAATATTTGGTTTGTGCATCACCAGCAGAGTACATTGTCAGGGTCTAGGTATGATGTACACATGCCCAGTCCCGCTGAGTTTCAGCAGGATAAATCTCTAAGAATAAATGTTCAGCAACCCTGAGAAAACACCCTAGTCATCTGTTTCAGTACAGCCGTGATAGCATAAACTGAAGGAGATTGCCACATTCTAGTGAGATTGCAATTTGGACTGCTGAGCTTTCATTGCCAGAGGGGATGTTTGGGAAGAAATGAGCTTATTTTTACTTTTAAGTGTAAATTGACAGATAGGAATAGAGAGTTCTCCTCTCTCCCAAACCAATTTGAGATCAAGATTTTAAAGTAATTCTGCACAGAAGAACTGAATGCTGACAAACTGGAATTCTTTACTGGTGGGTAATTTGAGTGAAGATTCCTGTCTGAAAAGAACTTCAAAAGCACTCAGATATTCCCTTTTTGAAAGACCTTAAGGAAGTTTTTTACATGGTAGAGACATGAAACAAACAGCCTTGAAGATGAGGCTCCTGTCTTAGCTACTAACACACTAAAAATCTGCAAATTCTGAAAAGTTCTCAAATTCTACTGATCTTAGAGCATCCTTAGAAGTTTAAAAGTGATAAAGAGATAAGGTGTGGTCTTATGGATTTGCTGTTTTTGAGCAAAGGGGCAGTGTATGATGTAAGATGTCTTTTTATGATACGAAGTCTATAAGAAAAAGTTTAAATCTTGTGATGAGAATGTGACCATCTAGAAATATTTTGCAGAAGTAGCATCCACATCTCTTGGTAATTTCCTTCCGGCAAGTGCAAACAGAACTGTTCTCTGATGTATTTTGAGTGAAACACAATTGCTAAGAAAAGACATGTAAAAAAAATTACCTTTTTTGTGTAATAAAAACTGTTTCCATGCAATGAAATATTTGTATGCATTCTTTCTTACCTGAAAAATTTAAAAAGTTTTAATTGAGGCTAAGAGTACAAGGCTGGGGCTTAAATTATTGTTTGTTTGTTTTTAGGGGTGTTCCCTGTCAAGCATGCAGTTTAAAAAACAAATATTAACAAAAGCAAAAAATATTTTTCATCATTTAATAAATAGTTTATGCTAATACTAATATTTTATTACAATAAAAAACTTCATTAGTTTTATAGTCCAGGATTGCAAGGGTGTCTCTGGATTTATGTCAAGGTTTAATGCTGGGCCAGCAATTAAATGATAGAATTCCTAGTGATCAAATTTGATTTTTATTCTAAACAAAAAGTTTTGTAGCATATATGTTTTCATACGTTTGTGTTTTGAGAAATAAAGGTTTTTTTATGTGAACGACTGCACTTCAAGTAACTTAAGGTATTTTTTTAATTGTTTATAAATATGTCAAAAACAGAATTAACTCTAATATTAATCTTAACAAAACTAAAATTTGGGAAAAAAATGCTTTATTTGTTTATCTGTATTAAGAAATCACCTAGTACAGAGGAGATTTTTTTGTTGTTCTAGTAAATAGCTATGTATCATTCTATAGGACTGTTTGAGTTTGTAGTACCTCTGGCTTGTAGTATATATTATTAACAGAATTAAGTGAAAAAGTAAATACATAGCCATGTTCCCAGTTCTCAGTTTCTTCCTTTTTTAATTATTTTACATAAATTTTTTTGTTAAAGTGAAGTTCACAGAAATCATGAGACAGTATGGGATAGCAGGGCTCTGGGAGTCACCTGCCAGAGGTGGCTCACAGGAAGGCTAAGGACAGGCTGCTCAGGGCTTCTCCCTTGCAGGTGCCCAGTGTCACTTCCTCCAGATCCCTGATAAAAGTTTTGTACACTCCAGGTCCCAGGAGATATACCTGAAGTACTGAACTTCTTGCCAGCCTCCAGAATACAACCACAGAACCACAGAATGGCTAGGATTGGAAGCTACCTTGAAGATAATCAAGATCCAATCCCCCTTCATGGGCAGGAACACCTTCCACTAGATCAGGTTGCTCAAGGCTCCCTCCAGCCTGGCCTTGAGTGGGGACAGGACAACCAGAACTTCCTTGGGCAGCCTGTCCCAGTGTCTCGCCATCCTCACAGGAAATAATTTTTTCCTAATGTCTAACTTAAATCTCCCCTTCTTTGAGTTTGTTTGTTTGTTTGCTTGTTTTCTGTTTTGTTTTGTTTTTTCTGATGTTTTTCCCCATGACCTCTCACTACACACCCATGCAAAAAGCTCTACTCTAGCTTTCTTGGAGGCCCCTTTCATACATGGGAAGGCTACTAAAAGGTCACCTTGGGGCCTCCTCTAGGCTCTACAACCCCAGCTTCCTCATCCTGTCTTCATAGGGGAGGTACTTCAGTCCTCTGATCACTTTAGTGGCTCTTCTCTGGACACATTCAAGGAGCTCTATGTTCATATTATGTTGGTAACTCAAGAACTGGACACAGTACTCCAGGTAGGGTGTCACAAGAGCAGAGTACAGGAGAAGAATCACCTCCCGCAAGCAGCTGACTGTGGTTCCTTTGATGAAGCCCAGGACCTTATTGGCTCTCTGAGCTGCAAGCATACATTGACACCTCTTGTTAAGCTTCTGGTCCACTACCTCCCCATTCCCCACAAGTCCTTCTCCTCAGGGCTGTCCATAATCCTTTCTCCTCCTAACATGTATTGGTACATGGGATTGCCTCTTCCCAGGTGCAGAATCTTGCATTTGGCCTTGTTGAACTTCATGCAGTTTGCACATGCCCAATTCTCTAGCCTATCAAGGATGACATCCTTTCCCTCTAGCATGCTGACCTCACCACACAGTTTGGTGTTAGCAGCAAACTCACTGAGGGTGCACTCGATTCTACTATCCATGTGGAATTCTTTGGATGTGACCATCCAACCAGTACCTTATCTGAGTGGTCCCTCCATTGAATCCATATTGTCCCAGCTTAGAGATCAGAATGTCACACAGGACAGCGTCAAATGCTTTGCACAGGTCCAGGTAGATGACATCTGTTGCTCTGACTTTGTCCACCAAGGCTGTAGTCCCATTGTAAAAGGCCACCCAATTAGTCTGGTAAGACTTGCCCTTAGTGAATCCGTGTTGGCTGTCACTAGTCACCCTTTTGTAATTTGCGTACCTTAGCAGACCCTTGAGGAGGATCTGGTCCATGATGTTGCCAAGCATAGAGGTGAGACTGGCTGGCCTGTAGTTCCCTGGCTCTTGTTCCCATTTTTGAAAATTAGGGATATGTTTCCCCTTTCCCAGGCAGTAGGAATTTCACCATACTTCCATGATTTTCCAAACATGATGGACAGTGGCTTTAAAACTACATCTACCAGTTTAATATATATATTTGAGAATATATATAGGAGAATAGTGGATGGTTTATTATATATATGGGTTATTATATATTATATGTATATATGTAATAAAACATCCACTATTCTCTAAGCCAAGATGACTCCATCATTTTTTCCAGTGACCACAGTGAATCACTTCCTGTATCCTCCTCTTCTGCACTCGTGCTCTGGAATGAGCTTCCTATTGAGCCAAGATTGTCTGTTGATATATTTACCTGATAAGCCATTCTTGCCTCAGACAAGCCATCTTTCCTGACCATACCCTTCCTTTCAGAGATGCTTTCTCTGGTGTTCCCTGCCTGTCCCCTGCCTATGTTGAAATTTGCTTTCAATGTAGATTTGATCTTAAAGCACTCCTCTGATGAGCTGCATCCTGAATGCCACTACCACTTCCAAGACAACGACTGATTACCACATATCCAGCAGGCTCTTCTGCACTAGTAAAGTTAAGCATGAGTGGATCCAGCTGTGTGCCACCCGTTGTTGGCACCTGAATCACCTTCCAGAAATCTTAATTGCTTTGTTTCCAGCATACATTCATAGAATCATAGAATCCTAGGGGTTGGAAGGGACCTCGAAAGATCATCTAGACCAACCCCCCTGCCAGAGCAGGGCCACCTAGAGTACATCGCCTAGGAACGTGTCCAGGCGGGTTTTGAATGTCTCCAGTGAAGGAGACTCCACAACCCCCCTGGGCAGCCTGTTCCAGGGCTCTGTCACCCTTACAGTAAAAAATTTTTTTCTAATATTCAACTTGAACCTCCTATGCTTCATTTTACACCCATTATCCCTTGTCTTATCACTGGTCACCACTGAGAAAAGCCTAACTCCATCTCCCTGGCACTCACCCCTTACATATTTGAAAACATTGATGAGGTCACCCCTCAGTCTCCTTTTCTCCAAACTAAAGAGACCCAGCTCCCTCAGCCTTTCCTCATAAGGGAGATGTTCCACTCCCTTAATCATCTTAGTAGCTCTGCGCTGGACTCTTTCAAGCACTTCCCTGTCCTTCTTGAACTGAGGGGCCCAGAACTGGACACAATACTCCAGGTGCGGCCTCACCAATGCAGAATAGAGGGGGAGGAGAACCTCTCTTGACCTACTGACCACACCCTTTCTAATGCACCCCAGGATGCCATTGGCCTTCTTGGCCACAAGGGCACATTGCTGGCTCATGGTCATCTTCTTGTCTACCAGGACCCCCAGGTCTCTTTCACCTACACTGCTCTCCAGGAGGTCAGCCCCCAACCTATACTGGGACATCGTGTTGTTCTTCCCCAAATGCAAAACTCTACACTTCCCCTTGTTGAATTTCATCTTGTTTCTCTCTGCCCAACTCTCCAGCCTGTCTAGGTCTCTCTGAATGGCAGCACAGCCTTCTGGTGTGTCAGCCACTCCTCCCAGCTTAGTGTCATCAGCAGACTTGCTGAGGGTACATTCTATACCCTCATCCAAGTCGTTGATGAAGATATTGAACAACACCGGTCCCAGTACCGACCCTTGAGGGACTCCACTAATCACACACACATTCATACTCTCCTAACAAGTCAACTTAGAATCAGTTTAATGGTCATCAAAAGAAGAAGACAGAGTTAAGCACTCACTAGATTTTTCATTATTTTTTCTTCATGGACAAAATACTCCAAAAAACAAAAAAACAAACAAATAAATAAACAAAAAACAGACAACAAAACCCACACACACCAAAAACAAACAAACAAACAATCCAAACAACCAACAAACCCTTACTATAAAGAAAAGTAGTGATTTAATCTAGGCTGTAAATGTCATTTAATGCATCCAATACACAAAGCTTCAAGCAGCTAATTATGATGTGTTTAAGGATCAGCAAAGACCTACTTTTAAACCCCATACTAATATACCTGGAGTTTAAACGACTCACAGAATCATAGCTACATCTTTAATCTCGATGTTGAAATTAAAATCACTAAATACTAGACATTGCTCCCATGTTGTCATTCCTGTGGCTACCTGTATGTTCACTGTGAGAACAGAGAACATAGGTGTCACAGTGTCACAGTTGAAGCCGAGCTGGTATCAACCACGCCTCCACTCACTCACCCCCCTCCCCCGTTGTCAAACAGGCAGGAGAAAAATACACCTAAACGCTTGTTATTGAAGACAAGGATAGGGAGGTTTTTATTCCCCAATTACAGTAATGTGCAAAAACCAGACAGATTCAGCTTGGGAAGAAGAAAAAAGCTAATTTAATCTATAAGGAGAAAGAGAAAATATGGCCAGATCTGGCTACCTTCCCCACCCCTCCCTTCTCCCCAGTCTCGGATCCTTTCCCTGCCGCCTCCCCCTCAGGGCACAGGGAGGGGCAGGGGGGGTTTAGGGTCAGTTCCCCACACGCTGTTTCTGCCGCTCCTTCCTCCTCAGGGTGAGTTCTCCTCACACTCTCCCCCTGCTCCAACACGGGGTCCCTCTCCCGGGAGAGTCCTTCCTGAACCCCTGGGCCATGAGTCCCTCCCACAGGTGCAGTCCCTCAGGCACAGACTGCTCCAGCCCGGGCTGCACACAGGGTCACGGCTGCTTCAGGAACAGTCACCTCCTCTGACACGGGCTCCTACACGGCTGCAGATCCACATCTGTCTCTCTCTGCAATCCTGCACAGGCTGCTGCTTCACGTCTGCCCACCTGTGACACTTCAGGGGCTACAAATCCACATTTACCCCACCATGGTACTTCAAGGACTGCTCCACCATGTTTATTAAGGGACTGATGCACTGTGCTCCTTCCCAGGTTGCAGGGGCACAGCTGCCATCTCACCATGGGCTGAGGGGAAATCTCTGCTTGGGCACCTTTCCCCATCCTTCCTTACTGACCTTGGTGTCTTTTCTCTGGCATTACTCTCTCACCTACTCCTCTCCTCTGCTCTGCAGGTCTCTTTTAAAATATTTTTTGCAGTTTCATTTTTCCCTTTCTTGAATATGTTACTTGCAGAGGCACATCCAGCTTCACGTATCTGCTCGGCTTTGGGCAGAGGTGGGGCCAGAATTGGAACTGGGGGAGCTTCCAGCAGCTTCTCACAGGAGCCACCCCTGTCTCACCCCCATTCCCAAAACACCACTGCACTAACCCAGGACAATGGGACTGAAACAAAAGATGACAACAGAGACAGATGTTCTTAGTAAAGGTTAGACACTTTTCAAGACACCGTTTCAAGCATAAATAAGAGGGTTGGAGCTATACATAATGGGATTTTCCAAATTTATTTGTGAGCCAAAAGTTGAAAAAGATTTTACAAGCCCATCAAGATGTCATGAGGACTATATTGGCATAAGTACCTAAATCCTTTCAATGCCAAATGAACAAAAATGTGAATATGATGAAGGTGAATAAAGTAATTATATTTCAAAGTTATTCCAGGAGGCCTGGATCTCAATGATATTGTACTTCTTTAGTTGATTAGAGAAACAAGTGCTGGCAAATGTTTTGCATTGTATGTTGAATATTGTTCAGGCAGTTGCTGACTCACCTAACAGCCCTCATGAGAAGACACTTTTAAATAAATGCATTTACTCTTCCCTCTACAAGAATTCAGAAGTGAATTACAAGTTTAATTGACAATTGAGAGATATCAGTAAGCAAAATATGGAACATCCTGAAGGAACAGGACACATGAATCCCAAATAGATGGACTTGATTCCTGAATTAGGCTGGCATAGTTCTGTAAAAATGCAGGAACACCCCACATTTATAAGGGGTCTTATACCTACAGGATGTAGCCATGGCAATTATTTTGCTTCCCTTTACCAATATTCCAGGGGATTAAGAGCTTCTCTGTGAACTGCAGTTGAAAATTTGCCTTCTCTGAAAGGTAAATCTGATTTTCTGTGTAATGTTGTAAAGTGCACAGCACTTCTATTTTGTAATAAGCATAATTTCTTTATTTTGAGCTGCTATACTAATTATTATGTCTACATATTTTGCAGCCGCATGTGGACAATGTCAGAGGTTACATTTTTCTTTTCCCATTGGCTGAGATGGAATGCACAGATGCTGTGGGCCTAGTAGTCCCAGTAACAGCCTTCGAAGGGCAAAGATTGTTGTCCTGGCCATATCGGATAAATAAAAGTTCTTTGGGGCTCTGCCAAGTGTTCTGTTACTTATCTGAGGCAGTAAAGAAGAGCCAGAGCTGAAGTTTCTAACAGCAATCTAAATAATGTATTGTAATGGAAGGAGGTATTCATTATTACATAAGATACCAAAACAAACTGCTCCTTGGTAGCCACATCTTTAACATATTATGAAAGGTATTTAAGACTCAGCTCCCAGGACTCAACAATTCTTTATTAAACGCCTTTCACACTGTAAACTTTTTAAAACTTAATTTATTTTAATAACATTATTTAGCTGAATTGGAAAGCTTTTATTTTCTATTGATTCTTTGTAATTGGACAAGCTGGTCATTAAATAGTCCAGAGATTCTGGTTTCTTTATTGTATTTCACTCCCATGGTACAGTTTAAAATATAAGTTTATTTTCTTAGTACTTGGGCTGCTGAAGGCTGGACTAAGGTATTAGGGGAGCTCACCTGGAAATACTCATGGACCTCATTCTGAATTCATTATACCGTTGTACATCTGCTCTGGCACTAATGAAGCTAGTGTAGAGAATACCATAATTACAGAAATCAAGGAAATCAAAGAAAGTTAGGGGTAAGAAGGGACCTTGAAAGATCATCTAATCAAACCCCCCACTGCCACAGCAGGGTCACCTACAGGAGGTCACATAGGAATGTATCCATTGAATATCTGCAGATAAGATAACTCCACAGCCTCTCTGGGGAGCCTGTTCTAGTGCTCTGTTGCCCTCACTGAGACAATGTTTTTCCTTATATTTACATGAAACCTCGTATGCTTAAATTTTTATCCATTACCCCTTGTCCTACCATTGGACATAACTGAGAAGATCCTGGCTCCGTCCTCCTGGCATTTCCCCCTTACATATTTATAAATATGCATGAAGTCACAGCTCATTCTCTTCTTCTCCAAGCTGAAGAGACCCAGCTCCCTCAGTCTTTCCTCATAAAGGAGATTTTCCACTCTCTTAATGATCTTGGACGCTCTGCAGTGGAGTCTTTCAAAAAGTTCTTTTTGAACTGAGGGGCTCAGAACTGGACACATTATTCCAGCTGTGGCCTCACTAGGGCAGTGTAGAGGGGGAGAAGAGACTCTCTTGACTGGCTAACCATCCCCCTTCTAATGCACCCCAGAATGCCATTGGCCTTTTTGGCCACCAGGGCACATTGTTGGCTCATGGTCATCCTTCCATCCACCAGCACCCTCAAGTCCCTTTCCCCTGTGCTGTTCTCCAACAGCTCAGTCCCCAACCTGTGCTGACACTTGGGATTGTTCTTTCCCAGACACAAGACTCTACACTTGCCCTTGCTGTAATTCATTAAATTTCTCCCTGCCCAACTCTCCAGCCTGTCCAGGTCACTCTGAATAGCAGTACAGCCTTCTGGAGTGTCAGCCAATCCTCTCAGCTTTATGTAATTAGCAAGCTTGCTGAGAAGACACTTTGTCCCATCATCAAGGTTGGGATAAACATAAATATGTTCAACAAGGCTGGATCCAGCACTGATCCCTAGGGGACTCCACTAGTAACAGGTCTCCAGCTGCACTCAGCACCATTGATCACCACTTTTTCAGCTCTGCTATGTAGCCAGTTCTTAATCCATCTCACTGTCCATATTGTTATCCCCCATTTCCTGAGCTTGATCAGGAGGATGTTATGGGAGACTTTGTCAAAACCATTGCTAAGGTCAAGGTAGACTACATGCACTGGTCTCCCTGCATTTACTCAGTCACAATATCACAGAAAACTATCATGTTAGTCAAGTATGATTTCCCCTTGGTAAACCAGGGATTTGAAAGACAAAACCAACCTTTGATTTGAATATACCTTGAAGTTTAAGGTTAAAAATGAATGGCTTAAAATCTGGTAGTTCCTTTGCAGTCTAGTGGGTTCCCTGCATGTGTGAATTTTTTTGTTATTACCCTCTATCACGTACAGAGCAGTACTGGTATATACACTTACCAGGTCATTTCTGAAGCAATTTATTAAGATATGTTTAAGTGTTGTGATCTGGCAGAACATGGAAAGCATTGTGTATTTCTGCAGTTTATGGTTCAAATCACATTTTCTAAGTTAAGGGTTGTTTGTACCCTTGGACTGCATCTTTATTGTCATTGTGTTGGGCATTATACAAACATTTGTAGGTGATACTATATATATGTTAGACTAAGACAGTCTAAGCAAGTGTCTACATAGATTTGTCTACTGTCAAATGCTAGTAGAACTTTAGTGCAAATGAGAGCAGAAATACTTAATTTTCCCATTAAGACCCTTCTGCTCTTTTCAGTTTCAGTTTTCTTCTTACACTCAGAAAATCTGTGTCACAGAGGAATCAGATTTTTCCATGACTCATGTGGAATCTGTCAAAATGAATTGGAATTTCTGAATACTACTACGTTCTAAATCCAACAGCGGAAAGACAAACTCAAAATACTATATCTCAGTTTATCAATGTTACTTGAAATGTTTAACTTTCAACTTATAACCTTATAATAGCAATTTTATATGATATATGATACACCAGACGGAAAATAGACTTCTTCTGATCTTCTGTGCAAGGTTGTGGGTGATGTGGACAGTAATTAAAATGGCCCATCAGTTATATGCAAGATGAATAAAATCTGTGAGGTGATGTCATTACCTATGCACCAGTTTCCTAATGGTACAAAGAGTTCTCTGTTTAAAGCAGTTTAAGTTCCTACTTTTTCTATTTTCACAGTTGGCATTTATGAATCTATAGTTTTAGAAATAAATAATACTTCACCCTGAGTAATCTAGAAATATACTGGAATGGGTGGGTAATTCTTTTTTCTGATTATGAGTTTTAACTTTTGGAAGACTATCAGTTTTTGTTTGAGATTATACTTACAGAGAAAATTGTTGATAGGAAATTTTAGTGTAGAAGTTTGTTCAGAAAAGGAGGCATTTTCATCTTCTGAAATGCTTAATGAATTTTAACTTTAAAATGTTTTAAAAATTTTTTTTCTTTGGCACATCATTATAGTATTTTTCCTATAAAACTTTGAAGCCACTCTATTGAGTATGCAAAGTCTGCATCACATCTTAAAATATTGCTTTCTCAGGCAATATTTTCCCAACAGCAATGTCATTTTAGATTTAATGTTGTTCATCCATAGGCTTTAATGTTGCTTCACCATCATTATGCTTGCCAACACCAGAACTGGCACTATATAGCTGTGCGAAACTGTATCGCTTACCTAATGTCATAGCAAATTGCTGAAAATACTGATCACTCAGACCTAGGATGTGCAATTCCTCTCATCTATCCTCTCTACAATAAAGTTTCACTTTGACCCAAATTCCCCATCACTGCTGATAGATCTAGTATTGCAAATCACAGACTTCTAGACTGCTGAATCATGAAAAAAGGCTTGTAGGAAGGTGATTGCCATAAACAAGAAACAGCTGTTACATAATACTGTAGGTATATCCACTAGTTTTTCCTCCTTTTTTCTTTCTTTTTCTTTCTCTTTCTTTCTCTTTATTTCTTTTTCTGATATTTTCATGTCTTCTGCATCTCAGAGTTCTCATAGTTCAAAAATGTACACTAAATGTGTCAAAGTTTTTGCTAGTAACTTTATTGATTATCTGGATTTAGAAGAAAAGTGAGACAATTCCTACTCACAGTTTCCTACAGTTCCATGAAATAATTCACAGAGGAATTTGTAAATTTTGAGTGAATAGGCATACAGATGTGCCATAAGTTTCTTTTGGTCTTTACGTCATGCTCAGCACCTCAATGAATTTGTTTCTCCACTTCTGAAGGGATAAATCCTAGAACACCATGATTTACATTCCTTTTTATATTAAATACTCTTTTCTGTGAATACTTCTTCTGATATTCTATTGTCTTAAATGGAAACATTTCAGAGAGTAAGTCTGAAGTTTCAGTAGAAACAGAGAAGTCCAAGTCTAAGCACTATGTACAGCTTGTACCTGAAATATGTTACAATTTCAGAATAATGTCGTAACTGCAGATACCCATGTATTCATGAAATGAAAGGTATGAAAGGGGCTGGAGCACAATAAACAAGTCTGCCTCTAATTATAATTTCAAGAAGTAGTAGGGAAAAAAAAAAAGTGAGGAAAATCTTAATTTAAATAGGCTATTGAAAACCATCTGTATTTTAGGAAGAACTCTGAGAATAAATTAGCTTTTCACTGAAAATTGTAATATATAGAATGAGCATTCCTGTTTTCCAGACACCATGAAATGGTCAGACAAAGATCCCTTTAATTCCTCAAAGTAATTATTTTCTCTGAAAATTTTATTCTTCATTTAATTTGTTTTTAAAAAAGTATTGTAACAAGTTATATGCTGAACATTTTAAGATGCACAGGCTTGGACTATTGATAAGAATGATTTAAGTCTTTTTATTTAACTTTGTGGAGGAACTGAAGAGATACCAACTAAACCCTAAAATGAAAAAGTAAAAGTAATCAGATAAACCAAAAAAGAGAATGAGATTCAGCATGTATTACAGTAGTCCATAAATTAAAAATACCATATGTATATGACAGGCACTCATAGACATAGACATAACTGAAGACATGTCCGTCTTTAAACCATTAGTATAGTAGAAATGAAGGTCATTATTAAAAAACACAAAAAGAACTACGATATTTTTTTATCAGAGACTATATCATTATCTTCCTTAAGGAGCTGTGCCATCAGTCATCTCTTTTTGTGCAAACATAACACCTTATTCTCTCATTTTCACAGTTTTATTTTATTTTTAAGAGTTCACTTTTTTTTAGTCAAGGATATAAAACATAAGCTCAAGACATACCTTGTAGGAATTAGTGAAAAAAAGAGGCTTTAAGGTGAGAACATTTTTTGTTTAATTTCAGAAATCTTTAGCTATATTCAGCCTGTACTCCATAAGAAACTCAAGAAAAATATCAGCGGGCTGACTAATGAAACACTTGTCATGTTCTTTCCAGGTCCTCTGCTTAAGAACAGAGATGAGGTTACTCATTTGAAGACCAGTCCTGTTCTCACTAAATTAATTGTCAAAAGCTTTTCTATCTCTACTACTGAAGACCAGAATCTAAATCCATAATGAACTACAATCTGATAAAACTTCAGTGCATGTTTTATTCCACATTGAAACCACTGGAATTCTTCAGGGCATACTGGTCAGACATGTGGTCCTGTCAGAAGAGATTCAAATCTAATACCAGTTGATTCTGTGAGAGGAAGAATAATAGTAATAGTCCAAAATGTTAGCTATGTAGTCCTTTATATCTACTCTCAGGCTGATCCTAGCAATTAGAAATTTGTTTTGACCAAAAGCTATGAAAGTGGCTTTCCCTTTTTTGTTGTCTCCTCAGATAAAATTCAGCAGGTGCCTAGCCAGATCTAAGCATTTTCAGTACTATCAGACTGAAGAGTTTTGTTCCTTACTTAACATTAAGTGAAATAACAAGAGACAGCACTTCTTTGCATCCAGGCATAGGTGCTTAAATAGACATTTAGGAGGAGGCGCAAAAGGATAAATAGCCTTAGGCTGTCAGGTCCAAACACTCTGACCCAGACTGAATCTTAAATGTTCGAGATTTTCACATGATTTTAAAAATAGGTACAATTATTTTGTGAAGTGTAAGATTGCTAGTATAAACAAGGTCAGGAATAGTGAAGAAAAATTATGGCAATCAGTCATACTGGAAAAAATACTGCCTCAGTAGTGGGGATCCAAATACCCATTTAGTCCCTTGATCAAAAGCAAAAAGCGAATGAGGAACATCTTGCTTAAAATCTTAGTCTGAAATATTTATTTTTTCTTTTAAAAGTTTAACAAAAACAGTGCCAGATACAATAGCTTTACCAAAATTCTATAAATTATATACACTTGAAGGCATGGTTGTTGTTGTTCTATAAATCAACATAGTTAATATATAAATATGACTGTTGTATAATAAAGTGCTACTTTTTAGTTAATAGATTCTGTTGTACTCCCTGAGCTACTGTTCTTTCCCAGAAAACAATCCCATTGTGACCCATGAGATGTTTGGCTATTCGTTGCATATGTACTTTTTGTATGTAAAGGAACACAATTTCAGCACCTGAACAGCAAAGATTATTTCAGATAAGTACATTTTTAGGCCCCTTGAGATCCAAAAGTAGGGAACGCTTTCTCAAAGTTAAATGTCTCTTTTTTTGTAACAAAGCTAATTTGTGTATGTGCATGCAATTATTTCTTCATTTCTCTCATCATAAGCAGATGTGGAGTATGTGTAGCATAGAGACACAGACTTCAAACAACGGGCAATTTTGTTTTGTACACAGTGAGAAAAAAAAAATACGTATGATCTTTTCTTGACCACCTTTTACCTGTCTGCTTTAAGATATGATTGTTTGGGAAAGTATATTAATAGTAGTAAAGTATAATTTTTCATATGAATATTTTCTTTCTTCCTTTAGAATAGTGTTTAGCTCTGACCAGTTTGAATAGGAAAGAACAGCTACAAGAAGCTTGTGCTGCTGAAGTTCCATGACACAAATTAATGATGTAAAGATATCAAGGCTTCAAAGATGCTTGCAGGCACCTGGTCTTCACAGGAAATCTCCTTTTTGCCTCCCAGGTGGTTACAAATTGCTGAGTCATTTTCTCAGCTTGGTATACTCTGTCCTAGGAAAAACACTAAAGAGGTGTTTCACAAAGGATTTATTGCTGTGTTCTTTCCCATCTACGTTCTCTTCTTCATTCATAACTTTCATTTGGGATGGGATGATTCAAACTTCTTTTGTTCATTGTGGTTATAAATGTGCTACATACCAAAATGCATACTCATCTTTGTATATATTAGTCTACAAAAATCCAGAAGTCTGAGGATCAAAGATGGTTATAAAACCCAAGAGAAACGTAAAGGCAAAAATAAAAAAAAACATGGCATGGTACATCTTAAACCTGTCATCTTAAACCTGTTTGCGGGTTTTCTAGGTTTGTCTTTACCTTTTTATAAGCTTCTTTATCATTATTTTTTAAATGCATAGCCTCAGTCTTGGTGGCTTGCAAAAAAAAGAAACAGATTATGCCCAAAAAGAATTGCTAGTGAGGTACAGAACATCATATTTGCTACTACAACTCATGTCTGAAAATGCAGATATGCAATCACCTTTCCCACTGCATCTTTGTTTGGTATAGGTGCAGTACTGCCTCTGTGTTAAATTTAGTTATTTTACTTGACAGGTGTCTTAAAATCTGGCAGACACCGAAGCTTGGAGATTTTCCTAATTCTGGTATAATTTTATTTCTAAATTAATATTTGGAACATTTTATTTTTATTTCTTGCTTGCTTCCATGTGGTTTTGCATCCCCGAAGATTTTTCTCCCAGTTATTCTCATGTGACCAGCTTTGCAACATTTTCTGATGTTGAATTCACCCCAGTCTCCACAAACTTTAAAAAATCAAAGTGTAGTGCTCAGGATGTGGAATGAGTGCTTCATTAAGGCTTCACACAAGATAAAGTGATCTTGTAACATACTAAACTGTACAAAAATTTGGTACCCGCGAAGGGTAATATATATAAATATACTATAAATTATGGAATTTACTCCTGTAAAGAAATTTGCAGTGAAACTTAGGAATAGAGATAGCAAGGTTGAAGAAATCTAATAAAAAGAAAAAAAGAAAAGGAAAGACTGAAGATAAAAGGAACATAAGAATGAAAGATACACAGCTCCAATTTTTATGAGTGTTAAGATGTTAGAATACTTAATTTTCTGCTATATTTAGCAGTGTTTTACATTATTGATAAAATCAGTCTTACAAACATTAGTGATGCCATACTTAGTTGTAAATTACAGCAATACTCACAAGTGATCGAATGATCTGCCAAAGGGGAAAACACTACTGGGAGGGGAAATATTTGTGCATTGTTCTTTTTGTTTTTCCTTTTTTTTTTTTCCTTCCCTTCCTCCAAATTGTCAATCTCATCGGCTGTGCTGAGCTTTGGAGAGTCTTAAACCCGCAGGATGCCTCTCGTTTAGGTTTATTTAACCTGGTGCTTGAACCTTATCAGGAGGAGGTGGCTGCGGTTCAGGAGTCGCGAAGTAGCAGGGAAGGGACAAGCAAGCTGGACCTGCACGGCCAGGGATTGGGAAACGCGTACCATGGGAAAAAAAAAATAAAAAATCACCTTGATTCAAAACATTCCGGTGGGGGAAAAAAATAAATACAGTGCTGTCTCCTAAAAACCAAATCAATAGGACGTAGCCAGCATGCTGAGTAAAGTTCTAATGCAGATAAAACAAAGATTTTAAAAAATAACCAAACAACAAACCCCACAACGGGGGGGGGGGAGGGGAGGGGGGAAGAAAGAAAAAAAAAAATAAAATAAAAAAATCCCTTTTTTAGTCTTTCATAAACGGTTTAAGGTCTGTGAAGAGCATTTGCGCAGCATTGTGGGGAGGCAAATGATTGCAAATGTTCCTCTTGGAAGACAGTATTGACCAGCCTTGGAAACACCTTCGCAAATTAAATCTCGATGGGATCTATTTCTGTGAGAAAAAAAACTTAATTAAAATAGCACACACACAAAAGCGTATTCTAAACAAAAAGAGAAGCGCCCCCCCCCCTGCCCCCCCCACTCCCCGCTCTCAGACTGTGTAGTGTTATCAGCAGAACTGGAAATCTCACAGCAATCACCCCAGCATTTTGCTGTAGAGAAGGAGGTGGGGGAGGTAGGCGTCTCCGACGGCACTCATTGCTGGGAGATACTTTGAGGGCACAGTAAAAGTGTCCCCTGGGAGCAGCGCTCTGCTGCTGCCGCTGCCGCCGTCTCCGAGATGCTACAGTATCAGGCGGAAAAGAAAAGAAATTAGTTTGGAGTTGATGCACACGCCGGAGCAGCAGTAAAAAGATATAAGATATCGACACGCTCAGCTGCATCTTGTTAAAAGCTTCCTGCGGGCTGGCAGAATGAAATCTTTATTTAAAATACACAAACTATCGTCAGGGGAGGAACGGAAGGGAAAACACTAAAAGGGCCAAACGCAATGCTTAACCCACCGCTATAAGCAAAAGAAAAGAGATGAGATTGATTTGGGGCGAACGGAAGGGAGGGAGTGTCCTCCGTGCAGCCCAGCCACAGCAGCCACCCAGGGACTTAGTGTCTCCACTCAGCTTTGGAGAGAGACTTATTCTTTGATACTGATAATGATAGTTGCTCTTGTAGGGGTAAAGGGATTTAGGAATAACAGAAGCACAATTTGTGCTCACGCCTGGGTGTGAACGATAGGAAAACGTGCCTCGCCATCGCATTCACAGCAGCTCCCTCTCAAAGTGGTCGCAATATTATTGTTATTACTGGTAGCCAGTGGCTTTAAAGGTGCATTATTTTAATGCATTATTAATTGCTTTCCCTGGGAGAGGAGGAAGGTGGGGATAAGGCTTATTATTATTAATAGTGAGGAGATCGCTCGCTCCTTTCGCACACGCCAGGGAGTGCTTTGGAAGGAGGCAGCGCCGGGGGAGGCTTCGCTGCGCGGCTGCGGCGCACACAAGCGGGGGGCTTGGCGTAGCCCCCCCCCCCCCCCCACACACACCTCCTCTCCCCGAACCCCCGTTTCCCACCCCCGGGGCAGAAAGTTGGTTGGGCGGGCAGCTGCCGGAGACGGTGGCTTCCCAGAGCGGCACTCCGCGGTCGGCACCTCCCTATCCCCAGCTCAGCGGGGGCGACGAGGCGGCTCCGCGGCCGTCAAAGTTACGGCGGGGCTGGGGGTCCGCCGCCGCTGCCAGCCATCAAGTGGTTCCTTAAGGAAATGCAGGTGAGGGGGCTGAGCGGCCGCGGGGGGCTGCGCGGGGCCCGGCGGGGAGCGCGCCCTCCGGCTCGGCCCTCCTCGGCTTCCCGGGCCGCTTTACTTGCATCCCACCGAGCGCTGCACGAAAAACCGGGGGGGGGGGGGAAGGGGGGGAGAAACGCCGCGATTCCGGCCCCGGCCCGAGACACCTCCCGCCCGGCGCACACACACACACCCACACCCGCACACATCACCCACCCACACCCACCCCGCCACACACACACACACACACACACACACACACACACACACACACACACACCCCCCACAGGCACACACACACCCCACAGGCACACACACACCCCACAGGCACACACACACACAGACACAGGCACACACACACACACTACAGGCACACACACACACCACAGGCACACACACACACACCACAGGCACACACACACACATACGCGCGCGCGCGCTCGTCCCCCCCACCTCTCCTCCCCACCCCTTGCTTGTTCCCTCTCTCCTCCCTTTCCTAGCTCCCTCCCTCTCTCCCTCCCTCCCTATCTCTCTCTCTCTGCTGGCCTCATCGGAGAGAGTTGCAGGTACCGTTCCTCTCTCCTCCCCGCCAGCCCCCACCGCCCCCCCCCCCCCCATCCCCAACCCCCTGCACATTTTAGGGTGCATGATCCTCGGAAGGGCTTTTTTTTTTTTTTTTTTTTTTTTTTTTTTTTTTTAAATCAGTGGTTAAGTATTTATATATATATATAAAATATATAATATATATATATATTTGGAAGGATGACTCTTTTGCAGGAGTCTGCTCTGAAAAGCAGGGATACCCCCAAAGAGCTAGCGGCAGTGGCGCTGGATCCCACCAAAACAGAACTGCCTGATGTGGCATGTGCTTCTCTCTCTTTGCAGTTCTTTCTCGGCCTGTGTGGACTAGGGGCACAACGCGGCGCCTGACTGCCAGGAGGGAAAAGCGGAGACTCTTTCAGGTTTCCAAAGAGGTCCGAACGGACTGCATTAGTAAGTAAATGCTCTGTGCTTGGTTTCTGTCCCTTCTCCTGCTCTCACAAATCTCTTTTTTTGCATACACACACATACGTATGCACACACACACACACACACACACACACGTCTTCAAATGTATATGTGTGTGTGTGTGTGTTTCAGCTTTTAAGTCACACCGTTCTGATGGGAGAGGTACTCGGCTATGGTAGCTGGAACTGTTTTCAGTGTGAAATGTGCATGAAGTGGTTTGCTCATCTTTTATAAGAATTGCAGGTGAATACCTGTGCAAAAGAACTGTGCCAAATATTGTGTAATATCTACCTTAGTCGAATATAGGTATGTGGGAGATCACAGGCAAAATCTGAACAAAGAAATACACCTTCAGTAAGGATGTACAGTACAGTGTGACCTGCTAAGTAGTGCCAGGTGTCAGGGCACTCGGTTTAATGTAAAATGGGCATGGATTATAGATACTAAGAGTGTCATTGTCTGCATTAATTTTTGAAGAATTTTTAGTCTATGTTTCTGAAGTTGCTAGATTTTCCATGAAGTTTTATATGCATAAATTGTATGTATATTTTTTTATCCTAGTGAGGATGACCCTTCCAGACAATAGCTTTGCTTTCTAAGTGCTTTTACAGGACCTATTCAAAAGTACCAATGGCACTTTTTATGATAGGTGCAAAAGACCTAGGGGAAATAAAGAAATCAAGTAATTTAGGAGGGCTGCATGAACAGTAGGGCTGAGGTTTGCTGGCTGTAGAGTTGACAAAAAGTACAGAGATAAAATAAGTGTATGTCATGAAGAGTCTGCTGTTAGATGTTGTTAAGCACTAAATGTGTCTGCATCTGGGAAGGAGAACTTTTGCAGGCGTTATGTCTCGTGGGACAGTGGAGCCCTAATTGACATTTGCTGCATCTCTGCTAGAGGGAACAGCTAGTACCAGTAGCAGTTGAGGGTTAACTGCTTTCAAGGTAGAAGGAAATAAAGATGAAAAGTATGTTAACGAAAGTATTTGCTCATGTTTGCTAATATATAAAGAAAACCTTTGTGTTATGTCAGTAGAAATATAGTTGACTCAGGTGTTTTGAATGTACTGGAAGGAATCAATAGCATTTCAGCATTTTTTATCTATTCCTGCCAAATGGACTTGGATTTAAATTCTTCATGTGCTACTGTATCTATTGTAGGGACAATATGGATTTTATTTTGAGTAAAATAAACTTACGTCTGTACGGATTCTTGACAACTTTGATCTATTTTACAGTACAATTTCAGAATAATAAATGAGTGCTATAAATAAGCTATACAGTACAATACTGCATGACTCAAATCTCACAGGTATTATGCTTTTACTGTTCACCTAATTAGAATTAACTTGTGTTATTTGGGGCCACTAAAGATGCATTTACAAGTGTGTTTTATTAAGTATCTCAATGTGAAAGTAATACTGCATTTTCATAATTCAAAACCAGTCAAAACTAATGAATGCCACTAGGAGTGAAAGTTTATTAGTGTCAAATTAAATGCTTTTCTTGTGAAGCAAATAAATGAGTTTATGGCATAACAGTAAGTAGACAAAATTTATTTAGGAAATTAATGTGACACAAGCTGGAGAAGTTAAATCTGCAGTAGCAGAAGGATGACATTCAGATTTGCTTTCAGGTATTCATAATTTTAAAATTAGGAATAATTACAAAGCATAGGCTACAAGTTGTGAGGCAGTGAATCAGGGTGACTTTCATGTTACATCACCGTACTCTCTCTGGGTAATTGACAGTAACGTGATATAAAAAATGAACTTGCAAACTTGAAATAAAAAGATAATCTGCTCTGCTGGTTTAGTAAGGAATCTTGCTGTTACTGGTTTAGTAGTATGACTGTCTTTTAGTAAAAAATGAACCTTGTTTCCTTTTTTTTTTTGTTCAGTAGGTAATGTTTGACATGGCTCAATGCTGTGCTGTACTTCCTGTGGGCAGAGGATTAAAATAATATATCCAGATCATTTGTATTAGCTGTTTTGAGACTGCACGCGGAGAAGTTAAGCTTTTCTATTCTGTTAGGTGGTCCCAAACATTCAGCATGCGATGTTAGATGTGAACAAAGTGTCTATTTTTACAGTAAAAGACTGCAATATATTTGACTACATTTTTTTAATTTAGGCTGAATTGCAGCTTACTTAATGGCTTTATTAGTTTGTAGCATACTCTTCTGTATTTGACTGTTGGCTATTCTTTAAATCTGGCAATGCTTCAGTATCTTCATGTAAAATGACTTGACACATGCTCCACTTTTTCTGTAATTACTACTTGCTACTGTGGGAAATGATCTGAGTCAAATCCTGACAATTAAGTTAGATACACATATTTGATAATATATGTGTGTATGATCTTGATCATAATTGCTGATACAGTAAAATGTCAAATCAGGTCAATCTAATTCAGAAAAAACCTAAATGACTTTAAAAAGACCTCTTGTTGTGACGATATAAAGTTGATACAATAAAGTTGCATGTGTCAGCAGTAATGTATTTTCTCGTGCATTTGTTCTTACTATTCAGATCAGATGATGGCCTGATGAAATATATAAGCGGTCTGCAGGGAATGAATGATTAATTTCTCTAGCAATTCTTACTAATAAAATCCCTCATACTTGCATTATCTTGCAGTAGATAAACTAAAATATATTTGTCTTATATTATCTCAATATGTTGTATTAATCATTTAATATCCCAATGTACTGCAAACTTTGTGATGATAAACTGTGGTGGAAAAACTAAGACAGATTATTCGTTCTTTGTTACGTGTGCCTTTACTGCATAAACTGATAGTACATGACAAACATGCTTGGTAGCACAAACTATTTTGAAATCGTAGATATGAAAAATAACAAGTAATAGTTATTTAATTATTATATTTAATTATTAAACTTTTAATCAATTTGGTTTGTGTGACTTATTTGAACAAGTTACAAAGCATAAATAACTTTTATGTGTATGGATGCTAATTCTACAGGTTCCAACTACTATTACAAGGTGGAGAAACTAAGACATCCCTGTCCAAATTAGGTTACTAAAACTTTGTGTCAGTCCGAAGCTTGTTCAGTGTGAAAACAGATTGGTACCTGAATCATACATATTTAGACTAATCTTAATTGATTTGGTATCGCTTTGCATACCTTGTAAGGAGCAAACATTCTTGGCAGAAAATACAAATTTAACAGTGGCACTTCTGAAGATGATCTGTAATTTTGGGTTTGATTTTGATAGTTGTACTCAAGGAAAGTAGTGTTTTTCCTTCATTAGTAGCCACAGGGATTCTAGGGAAACCAGCTGGGCGGAAGGAAATATTCAGGGTATTATTTGAAAAATAAAAAATAAAAGTCTGTAGAAATCTCTCAGATTCAAAAGTATCTGGGCTGCAGAATGCCTGTTTATGTGTCATTTGATTTTTGTTTTTCCACACATATGGTATAAGGTCATTAGTACTAGAAGTTTCATAACGAGCTTTTATGCTATCTCTCCTTCTTCTAGACTTTTCATTCTGAAATTTTGCATTTTAAAATCCTAACAGAAACTATGATGAAGATAACAAGGGATTTTATATCACAGTGATAACAAATTGATGACACCAGGGTCTCAAAATACTGAGAAGGACTACATTTAGTCTGTAATTTTTTGGACATTTTTGATTGTGATGCAAAGTGTTTACTAGCAAACAGATGGATTTAAAATTCCAGTAGGAAATAAGCAGTAGGCATGGACAAATTAACTCCAAAACAGGAATTAAATACATTAATAATCGAGACTAAGAGAAGAAAACATGCACACAAGATTAGGCAAAAGGAATGAATAATGGGAGGGATTTTTAGCATTCTTAATGCTAATAGATGCTGTCTGATTTTTAGGTTTTCTTTTCTAGTAGTTTCTTTAATGTGATTGAATAAGAAACAATAGGAAATCCAGAAATACATGGAGAATTACTCAGAAATTACTACTTTTATGGTCAATATGAGGATTGAATTATGCATCTGTTTTCATTTGTTGTCAGTCGTTCCAAAACAGTCCTATTACTTTTACATTTCTATTCTGTTAAATATGCTTTTTAAAGTGAAAACTATAGTGGAGGAAATAGAATTTTTTTATGTTCTGCATTTCTCTATTGTCAACTTGTAACTACTTGAAAAGTGGATTTTTTTTGTCGACATTTGAGCCTAAAGTCTAGTTCAGTAAGCTTTTAACTGAATGAAAACTGCATAATCTGGTTTATAAAATCAATTTTATAAAATTTCTGTCTGCAGTGTTGTAAAATTTATCAAAAGACTAATACATTTTAAATTTATACTCAGTACAGACGTGCTTTTTAATTCCTTTAAAGTTGTCTGAAATACTGTTAACACCAGATTATGCACTTACATTGTGCTGAAATGTAAAATTAAGGCTTTAGAAATGTATTTGGAAAAAGAGATTTCTGGATGTATGTGTTTGCAATATGAAGAATAGTCCCATGAATTTTCCTAGGAATACTGTGGGGAATTTGTTGCAGCTGCAAGCAGCATGAGGTCATGTACACTTACCAGTTAAAAGACAGGTACCTGTTACAGTCCCAGTCCTCTGCTTCCTTTAAACACTGGGTCTAGAAAAAACTGTGGCAGTCAGTCCTGTACTTAAGTCTCCCCTTGTGAAAAGCTGTAAGGCTGTTTAAGCCGAATTCTTCAGGATGTTTCAGGATGGCTTTCCAAGAGGCAAGGGGGACATTTTGGTGTCTGCTCGTCTGACGAATAAAAAAAATTAAGAGCTGTATGCAGTGACCATCAAAAAAATTATTCTTTCTCCAAGTTGCTGCTCTTATTTCTTTTTAGATTACCTAGTTTATTTGCATAGTCTGTGTAACACTTGGCAGCAGTGAAATGTGAAAAGCTTATTCTTTTTTTTCACTGTGAAAAAGATGGGTTGGAGAGGGAACAAGGGTGACTGTCTAGTCTGTAGGCGTGAGGACTCGTGGCTTATTGTGGTAGGGGACCATTTAACTGCTCTGGTTATTATTGAAACTGAGTGAGTAAACTCGTAGCTTCAGGGTGCTCAAGTAACCTACTGGCTGGTAAGCTTCTCACGGGTGACAGAAGAATTCCTTTCTGATGATTGATTTAAAGTGACAAACCTGCGTAAGGGTCCTCTGGTGGCAGCAGGTTGGAAGTGTACAATAGAAAGTCTTGAAGGAGCTGTAACTCCTTAGGTTATTGCAGTGGATGTAACTGTATAAGAACAATTGCATCTGCTCTATTCGGGAAGTAAAGTGATTTTTAGACGCATACAGCAGTTTAATAGTCAATGTGGGAGTATGTCAGGCAAAGTAACTTTGCACTAGCTTTGACGCATTCTCTCCACCCCCTTACACTCTTAAAATGTCTTCTTCCTTGTGGTGCAAGTCTCAGCAGGCCCTGTACTACATAGGACAGCGTCTGAAGTAATTCACGTTCAGCTCTCTATTCTCCTCATTCTTTCAACAAAAAGTGGTTTTCTTCTGTCTTTAGCAAAAAAGGAAGACCTCCACCTTGTCGCTAAATCTAACCTATCCTCTTAATTTAAAATCTAAAGACTCCAAGCAAAGGTTAAATAAGAAAGTTTTCAATGCAGTTTTTAAGCCTATCCTGAAAGTCTTCTTATTAACTTTAAAGTCAGGTTTTGTGTTCAGCTTCTGACAAAGTATAGCAGGCTTTCAATACCTATGCATAAGTCAGAGCAATGATGTAACTCATGCTTGGGTAGCTACAGAACTGATGACAATAGAATCATAGAATATCAAAAGATAGACCAAAATTATGTCCATTTGGATAGAGAGACCTACAGATGCCCATCTTATCACTTAAAAAATGACAGGAAAAAGTCCTAGGGTATAGAATGTTTTCTCATTCTTGAAAGATTTTCTTTTACATTCAAAGGAACATGCTGTGATGTAGCGTTAGGCAAAGCTCTATAGCAGGTTCAGTTCTCAAGGGAAAGAGTTCAAAGAGGAGAATCTACATGAACTGCCCATGTCTGCATGAGCTGCTTTCCTTTTCTTATTACAACCATGAGGTTGCCAGATGGCATCCTCAGACTTCCTCAGAGAGCTGGAAAACCATAAGGAGTGCTGTCTTCATCCGAAATCATAATAGTACCATGAAATTAGAGTTGATATTTTTCTTCATCTATTTTTTTTTTTTTTAAGGAAGCATGCAAATTTTTGGCTGCTAATTATTGTGGGGTTTGATCATAACAGAAAAATGTTACTTTGATCATCCATTAGTAGTACAAACCAACTCTGTATCAGTCAGTATAGCTAGGGTATTAGAGCTCATAACATAAGAAGTCAGACTTGAAACTTGTTTTGAGACCTGTAAAATTCCTGTAATGGGAGGAATGTGCTGGGAGAGCCTTAATCAATATTAGATCATTATTACTGAAATATCCTACATGTGCTAATAGAATTATTTGAAAAATATGTATAAAAATATATTTAAAAGGAAACTCAGTTAACTTTTTAATACTTCTGTAAACCTCTGCAATTCTGTAGGTATGGATAGATATAAAAAAAGTGAATTTCAAATAATGTATTGCATGCGACCTGTAATATGATTTGTATGTATACAGTTCATAGAAATATTCCTAATAAAAAGTTATATCAATCATTGGTGTTCCTTCACAAATGGAAGTCTGCATAACATTAATTTCAAATTTGATATAATTAAATTTGGGCTGGTATCATAAACATACCAACTGAAGTACATTTTTTCAACAACAGCAATAATAATAATACTACTAATAGAAGAACTGATGCAATAATATATTCTTCTTGGATAACTTACCCACTTCTTCAGTTTTAAGCACAATTATTCCTTGAAAATGTTCTTTCTCCATATGGATAAAAAATATACTAATGTTTTTACACACAACTTAAGTACTAATCTTCATGTATTTTTAAAGAGTGCTGGGCTGCTAAACTTGAAAAGCTGCACTAATGTATTTGCCTGTTTTTAGCAGAGCATGGGCTTTGAAATGGGCCATATGGTTAATTTGACTCTTCTTTTTCCCTGTGAACCCAATGTCCTCTCTTAATTCACTGAAACAAAGACCATTTAGTGAAGTTGAGAGCTCTTTTGTCAAATGCTTCAGCTATGGGGTATAAAATGTGCAGCAAAACTTCAAGAGCAGCCGAAGGGTACGGAGGTCACAAAACCCAGGTAAGCAAATATTGTTAACCATGTTATGATCCTCTGGAAAATTAATAATGAGAAAGGACGCAAAGTCTTGGAAAAATCACATTAGCTACTGGAGGCCGTTGGGTGGAATAAAGCGGTTATGAAGTTAGGGGTTTTTTTGAGTAAAAAAAAATAACAATAATTTAAAAAAATACTGAATATCATAGAATTTAATAATTTCTTGAGACACTTCCATTGTGGTGCTCTGCCAATCTAATCAGAATGCACGATTTCTCCTGTTTTAAGTTTCCTTTCTTTAGAGAAACACTTTGCATTATTTGTTTTTCTATTCTAGCAATATTAGAGGAAAGTTATTTTTGTATTTGGCACAACAGTAGTGAGTCGCATCACAACACCTGTTTTTCTTCATCAGCTGTAGGTTTTCACAACATTTTTTAGGTGTGGAAATGAAGTCCCATTATCATATTCTATATAGCACTGTAAATTAGAAAGCGTCCAACTGTATTATGAGAATCATCTCAGAATCATCTCTTTTTTTTCTTAGCATGGAGGCCAGCCTTTCCCACCCTTCCCTGTCAACCCCTTTTTCATACCGTTCCTCTTCAGAAGTCTTGAACATGTGAAAATACCTGATTATTTTGAAATTAGCATGTAACTCGAATTTCTGTTTCTTCTTGCTAATCCTGAGTAGTGAAACTTTCTCCTTGGGTAAGAATTCACTTTTGAGGTAGAGTTATATCCTTTATTTCCTTACTTTGTTTTTTTCTAGACCTGATGAAAATAGGACAGACATCACTCCAGCTTATGTAACTACTGGATGTTGATGTAGGATGAGAGATGAAAAAGTAATTGACAATCTTCTGCTGGAGATACGGAATTTATAAAGTAGACATTTATGAATGTTGGGGTGAGTTAGTTTTATCTTTGGGCTACATTGAAGTGTAGTTTTACATATTACATCTATTTCTTCCCCCACTTCTACTCTGACAGGTATTGGTAGGGTTGAGAAGTCAATGGGTAGAGAGATGGAAGCCTATGAATATTCATACTGTTTGTATGGTGTTTTGTTGATTTTATTAATTAGTGCTGAACAAATTTAAGATGGTGTGAATTGTGAGATTTATTTTAACAAGTTTTTGTTAGCTGTAGTTTTGTCCTTTCAAGGAGCCCACTTATTTAGTTCTTTGGTGCAGTGTCAAGTCAGAGGACACTTTCTTTAATGACTGGGGATGGGATTTAGTTGCCTATCCATAGGTGTCTTATGCCTTTGTAGATGCCCTGGGGTATCTGCTCAGCCCCAGGCTACAGTCCTTTTGTACTTTGTCTCCAAGACCTATACTGCTATTTCAGAAAACCAAGAATATACACATTGCACATTTATCTGTGTTTAGGATTATGAATTGTGCATGTCTGTATTCTCATGGTGTATCTAGAACTCTGCCTTTCCTCCTTGCCTTTCCCAAAGGCAAAGATTTTTTCATGTTATGCTAATTGTATCTGAAGCTAACAGCGAGAGCTCCCTTAATCAACATTTATTCTTAATTATCAGCATAATTAGATTAATTATATTTTGGAGACATCCAAGAAATCCTATCCTGCATATATCCATTTGTATATGTTCAAAGTGACATCATGCTTTTCATCATGCTCTTAAACAAGCTTATCTGTTTTTTGTTTGGTTTGTTTTGTTTTTCTTCCCATTTTCATAGATGATGCACAGGTTGATGGAGTCCAAGAGCTTATGCTACTAGCTATGCTCCATCCCCAGAATCAACGTGTGTGCTTTCCTGCTCTGACACCACACTGGTGCCTCGGAGACAAGACACAGGGGCACTGCAAAAGTGATGGACTATGCACTGTCCCACTGCCTTTTTTCTTATTTCTTGCTTTGGTAGGTCACCTTTTTCTGTTTCTTGGAAAGGAAAGGTGGACCTAGGTATCTGTGCAATATAATTATGCTGAGGTGAGGTGTGTTTTCAGTTTTTGTATTATTGACATCTTGACCATTATTCAACCAGTAAAGCTTACTGGCAATAAAATTTTCTTCTGAGGTCAGGGCTATTGATTTTGGAGTATAAGCAGAGCTGATGTGATAAATCTTATGATAATACTTCTATTTGGATTTAACTTTTGACATCATTTGCTTTAGAAAAAAAGTTTGAGATACATGAATATGAATTTACTGACTTATTTCAATAATAGGTTCATTAAATAATTGTTGCAAAAGCCACTCTAAGTGTTCTGCTTCGTAAGGGGTATTGGGAATGGCCTGCATAAGAGACTGCTGCTACAGATGGAGGTCTCTCTCTGTAACCCATCAAGATTTTAGAAAGGGAAGAGAATAGATCTTGTTTGTGAGCCAGAAAAAAATTTCTATAAACAGAAAATGAAGTGATCTTCAAAGGGTATCCTAATAATCACAAGGAATAGAGTATTTTCAAACAAATGAAAAATAAATTATGCCAATTTATGCTAAGTTGAGGTCCTTCAACTTAACCTTACTCAGTGTCTCTAAAAGTAGTACAGTATCCTTTGTTGTCATTTATGCCTGAATGATATAAAAACTGATCCAGATGGAACTTAGGGGATAATAAAGAGGATGACTAATAACTATAATAACAATAATTATGGTGATGCCTTATGATTGAGAGGGAGATCACATTGTAAAGTTCAGAGGAAGTAGATTTTTTTTCTTTCATGACACTCAAGGAGAAAATATAGGATCAAAGTGAATAACGTAATGCTTATGTCTGCTTTGTTATTACGCTGTGTCTTTAGCAGTGTTAGGAGGGTACTAAGATGGGAAGGTTATCTTCCAGGAAAACATTTGCAGTGACTTTTCTGTGGCAGTAGCTTCTTATTTGTAGTAGCTAAGCTTTACTGTTCTGTAAAAATGCAATATTTAATATCAGTTCTCACATCATTAGATCTGATATTTTCTAAAGAATTATGTGATAATGGATAAAACAACG
Source organism: Phaethornis superciliosus (assembly GCA_023637945.1). Lineage (NCBI taxonomy): Eukaryota > Metazoa > Chordata > Aves > Apodiformes > Trochilidae > Phaethornis > Phaethornis superciliosus. The sequence goes on along the minus strand of JAJQWJ010000004.1, from coordinate 29,886,421 downwards.
TTAACAGTAATCTGAGATTATTTCACTGAAGTTTCTTTGAGCAAGAAGTATTGTGTTACTGATTGCAACTTGAGTTCTGCTTCTTATTTTCTGGTGAAATGTGTTTTTGGGGTTTGTTTTAGGAGCTGAGGTGTAGAGAGTGTTTTGGTAGACATTTACTGATTGTGCTGTCACTTCATGTCTGTTGTATTCATTTTGAATTTGTTAAATGGACATCTTCTCCTTATCCAACACTTTATCTTAATATTTTTAAATGTCTTTGTCAGAGAGAAATAGCAGTAATTGTTAGTAGCATGTAGCTGGAACTCCATCTATACTCTTTCTTAAGTAGAAAGTGTTAATAGTTGTAAAACCTGTTGTATTGTAAAGTTAGTTCTTAATAGTGCTATTTAACATTATGGTGTTATGCTGCCAATTATAAAAAACCTAAATGCCCAAGTTACTCAATACCACATACATACACTTTGCCAGAAAGATTTTGAGCCTTTGTTTATGGCAGCAGAAGATGAATTAATGAGAGAAAAAAAAAAAACAAAACACTGTACTGCTTATGTTCTGATAGACTTATGATGAGGACAAAGGCATATATCTCATCTACACTCAGGAATATTTTTTAATGGAAAAAAATCGGTTGATCATATAGGTCCATCCCTTTCTGCTGCCTTGTCTTTACAAGATAAAAGATAACTGAAGCTTCTTTACTGGTCAGGAACACACAGCCACAGAAAGTAGAGCTGTTTTAAAAATTTGCATTGATTTCCCTTAAATTGCTCAGTGGCTGCTTATACATTGGAGGCAAGTGTGTGCCCTGTTCCATGGTGATGATTCCAGTGGAGTAAAATACCACTGGAATCTGTGCCAAGAATGTAGGTTAAAAATGCCTCTTTATTCTGGAAATTCTGAAATAGGATGATCATTTGACTAAAGTTATCCTTAATTAGTAATGAAAAAGGAAATGAATCTTGGTAAGAATTTGTGAAGGCTATATTGTTCATCTTGTTTGTCTTCAGTCAAAGCTGGAAGTAAGGTTGGAAGCATCTCAGAGAGTTTTCCTCTTTCAACTTTGAGAAGAGCTAACAAGTGAAGAATTAAGAGTGTATATGCCCCCATTATTTTTCCCATGCTCCATATTTAAAATGAATATTGCTTTTTCTGTCAACATCCTTCTACAAAATCTTTTATATTCTTTTCCATTTTAAAACACGTGCCTATTGTAATACCTAAGTAGAAAAGGACACCATATAAGCTTAATTTGTTTTTTATCCCTATAGATATGAAAACTAGTAAATCTGAGAAGAGGGTGTTTAAACAGTTTCATATACATCTATTCCTTGCTATGAAACAAGAAAAGTGTGATGGAAGTGTTCAGAATTCAGTGGCACAGTAGTTGGTGTGTTAATTTGATTATGTTTTCTTGAGCATCTTGCTTATTTCCTATGGCCCTTTACTCACCTGCAGAAGAACTCTGTGTATTCTAATTTGTAAATAAGAAAACAGGAGTAGTATGAAGTAGCAGATTGGGCACTTTTATGAAGCAAAGATCCATACGGCTAGTCTGCTAAGCTGCCTCTATCAGTTTCACAAGGAAGGCAGCAGTCAGTAACCTGAAGGAAAGTGTACCATGTCCACCACCTCCATTCTCCCACTTCCTCTGCCCCTAGATTTTTTTTCTTTTTCTTTCTTTTTTTTTTTTTCTTACAAATTTTGCAGTGCATTTTGATCTCTAGATTTATTATATATGATTACATAAACTTATGTGGTTGGTATATCCTAGTAGCTACAGACAAATCTTATTCCCGGAGCTACGTTGAAAAAAGTTACTGTAGTACACACCATAAATAAATAAATGGAGAAACAATATTTTACCCCTCCCCCCAAAAAAATTAATTACAGTGTATTTATCAGTTTTAGACTAACTCTTTTATAATGAGACATAATTTCACTTGCTACTTACTCAGTTTCACAATGGTGTTCAAACACATCATTCTTGTCATTAGTGTTAGAATTAGTGAAAATACAGAGGAAATCTCCATAATCTCCGTAATTCCAGCATATTCCAAAGTGAAACTATTCAAACATTTCCAATAAGTTTACATTATTTTAAGTACTAACTACTCATTTAATTTTTATATTCTTAAGGCGATAAGTAGTTATTTTTTGTTTGGAGGACATTATAACATGTTTTTTTATATGTTTCCCAGAAAAAACTGATACTTAGTGCAGTCCTCTTCTCTCCTACCAATATATAATCATTAGAAAGATTTTCAAAAAGTGGGAATTAAACCAATAGAAACACATACATCAATATTAAATACAGTAGAGTGAGCTATTTCATTTCATTGTGTTACAGTAATCAAATAGTTGCAGTGACAAGCACATATTATAAATAAAGTAAGAGCAGGCAATACTCAAGTTATAAGCAACTATTGTACATGTGAATCCTGAAAGATAATAGCCTCTATGTTAATCACAGAACACTGGGAGCCAATTGTCATTCTTAATGCGTTGCTAGGAAGAATACTTTTGTTGTTTTTCTTTTACACAAGTTAATCGAAAGCTAGATAAAGTAAGTAGTCAGTCAAGGTTTACACAGTTTGAGTGAGTGGTTTCATCTTTTTTCACAAGGGGATATGGTGTATGAATCGTTGAGTCTGTAGACACAGCAAAATCTGCTACCTACTGAAGAAATAGCCATTCTAAATGTTTTGAAAATAAAAGCAGTCACTTATGGTACTCCTTAAAGACGACAGTAGGGTTGTAGATGTGTCATAAATGTGGACTGTTTACATAAATGTTAGGTATGTAAGGGACTGGATAGAGGAGCCCCTGCCACCAGTCCCTCAGGCCCTTGGACCCTCTTAGTCTGGTCCAAAGGGAGCAGGTACCAAATCACCCTTGCAAACCCCCATACAAATCCACATTAGCATTTCCAAAGGGATTTTTGGAGAGGGAGGAGACATATAAGGGTCTGCATATGGCCTAGGGCCTGCACACTTTAGTGGGCGAAGTTGGTGGAGGTCTCCTCCAGTTGTTCAAAGGCTGCTCTCTGAGAATACTAGAAGGAATGGAGATCCAGTCCAAATCTCCTTTGGTTGTCCTCTGGGTCAGGTCACGGGATGTGATAGTACTGCAGGTAGTGATGCATGAGAATATCTGAACTAGAGAATATCAGGGTACTAGGGAAGAATCATAAAGATAATAAACCAATGAATAATAGGGAATAATAAATACCTACATGGGTAGTTTTAAGTTTGGAACTTTTATTTAGTCCATTTACTGCCTGTAGGTAGGAGCAGGAGAGAATACAGAAAAGGGAAAATCTGTTCCATTTAAATAAGAAAATATGATTGTAAAGCCATACAATTTCTTTTATAATGGAAATATGCATCAGAAACTACTTATTGCAAAAGGAGCTAGATTTCAAATGTACTATTAGAGATATTAAATCATTCCCTTCAACTTATAAAACCACCAAAGAGGATTAACAGAAAATAATACAAGGTATGACTGACAGTGAATAAAGTCTTCCTCGGATGTCCTGTCTCAGCACGTTCTTAGGTTGGCCATGAAAAAAAGATACCCTTAATTATGGAAATCATTAAAAGAATCCTCTTATAATATTTGATAGGATAACAGTTCCTCCTACAAACTTCATTGACAAGTAGCTGGCTTAGTAATAGGTACTCTAGTCTCAATTTTTTGCCTAGAAATCCGACTGAGGAAGAAAACTGAAAAATTTTGCTGGTAGCCTGGTGTGTGGGGATAGCCCAGTTTTGCAGTTCCTGAATCTACATCATCAAGTACGCTGTCTGGTCTTCAAATACGGAGACTATGAAATCAACCTGATCTAAAGAGCCCTTGGGTTTTCTGCTCAGCAGAAATTATTACGAGATCCCAGGTAGTGCTGATGAAAAGTCTTCAATGATTCTGCATTATAATTAGTTTTTTAGAAATGTGCTGGAATAATGATTAGGGAGACTGAGAAATTACTTTTTTGTGTGTGCGTGTGTGTGTCAAACTAGATCAAATGCTGTTAAGTGTCACTTATTTTAACTGAAATATTTATTCCTCATTTATGAATGAATTCTTGTTACATGATCATGAACCAGTGTCATACAAACCATCAGGAGTTCAGTTGGTTTGCCGTTCAATTTAAGATGCAGTTCTCTTTTTAGGCTGCTAGTCATTCCTCTAGGACACCGAAGCATATTGTACATATGTAGAAATGAGGCTGACTGTTCAAGAAACATGCCACTTTTGTAGTAAGAAAAGAACTTTTTGCACTTGCTGTGTCTCAGGTTGTTATAAGTATGAAACGTTCAAAGTACTTGAGACACCTTTGTAATAATGCAGCAGGGTTCTAGTCCCAAGCCTGTTCTGTTCTAGAGCAAAAGTTCCTCATGGCTTCAATGAATGTTACATAGAACTCAGAATAACACCTTGAAAGACAGAGTGTACTTGTACTTTTCCTGAATAAGGTGATGTTTACCTTTTTTATTGTTATTTTGCTCCATTATCTCTCGCTCTTCGCATGGGTGTTACCTGTTTTTAACTTACCCTGTCAAAATGCCTTTTTTAGAGAAAATAGTTTAATTGAAATTTGAAAAATCACTCACCTATTAAAAAGAATTAAAGTCTTGCCCATGAATTTATAATCAGCAGTCATACTGCCTTCTAGTTTAGTAACATAGATCCAATTAGCTTATACAGAGGAATTAAAGTTTTAATTAAAATTTTAGTTTAAGTTGAAGTTCCTGTGCTTGTTTTCAAAGATAACTTTTGAAAAATCTACAGTGAGAAGTGGAAAACATGATTAAATTGGTGTTTTTTTCCTGTTGAGGTTGACATATGGTTTGAATTATAAATGAGGAAAACCAGTATTATTTAAGTAGTTAGGCCAAGCTGTTCTGACACATTGAAAGAGAAATCTATACAATGTTTTTTTTTTCTTTTCCCTGACAACACAGAAGTAAAATCTTCATATATTTACCTCTTTTAAGTGCAAGTGCTAAAGTAAGGAAATAGGTTATTTTTTTTAATTGTGATGTTCTTCAAAATGAAGTTCATCTTCCAGTATGGGAAAAACAAACCTTTGTATCCCAGGCATATTGTTACTTTCCAAGATTTTTTTAGTTGGTGGAGTGTTTCTAATATCTTGTTAGATGAATAACTGTGGCAGTGGTGTGACCTTGTATTTCTACAATGTCTTACATTCAGTGATTTTATTGGTTAAATGGGTCAAGCTCAGGTAATTGTAATCCATTTATTCAACTTACTCTGTTATTCTGTGTTCTTCAATCAGATGTGAAATGGCTTGAGAAAAACGGCAGTTTATAATAACAGTCTGTCAATTTTAAAAATATCCTCTAATTTTAAAGAATTTTCCAGTCTGCAATAAGTAATCTTGTGTTATCCTATCCCCCTAAATAGGAATTCTAAATGGCCAGCACCTGTTTTAAGAAAGGTGAGCAATGGCAGGATTCTGTATGCAAGTTTCTATTATGGCTTACTTATATTTAAAGATGCTGATGCAGCCAAATAAAAACAGCACAGGATTACTGATAAAAATGACCTACTTGTGAAAGAAGGAAGTTGTTCAGTATGGGGTGGTTTTTTGGGTGCAGGGGAAGGATGTAACACAAACTCAATTAGAAAAAAAGGTCTTGTTTTTTCTTTTTTGTTTGGTTTGGTTTGGTTTTTTTGTTATTTGCTTTTTTCTTTTTTATTGTTTCAGTTGTTTTTTTTTTAGTTTTTTTTTTTTTAAGAGAGCTTGGTATACAGGAGTAGGTTTTAACTGCTAAAATAGAAGCCAAAAGATAATGATCTTAATGCACTTATCTTGAGTTGAAAATGACATCCGAGATCACTTTTGACTTAATGACCCTCAACTACAGTATTGATTCCAGGCCAAAGTACTGAGAATAGGAGAGTTGCAATTTTTAGAGTTCCTAATGATACATTCATGCTACTCCTTTCATGGAAGTGAATTCTGTCACATCTAAGAAACTATATGGTTCAGTAACTTCAATTAAAATGTGTTTTTCTGAAATGAAGAAATAAATGTAACCCTTGTTATATACGATGGACATGTTTATTTTTCATAGTGCGTCTGAATTAATTTTCTCTTTGTTCTTGTGTATGTAGACATTTAGAAAAATATCAGGAACATACTTGCTAGCTGAATAGAAATGAGTAAAATAAGTTAAAAAAAGAAATAAAAGCAAGCAAACATATTTGCTCTGTAAATAGAGCTTTCTTTCTGCCTTGTTAGTGTAGAATACAAAATGGTGTTCACTGCAGAATTTTAGCAACTTGTTGTTTTGGAGGTTAATATTTCTTATGAAGCTATTACGATGCAAATGTGAGTGGAACCAGCATAGAATGGAACCACCACAGATGAGGAATAGAGGCAGCAGTCTTAAGTGTGCAGTGGCTTTATGTTAACAGGACATATTTTTTAATTTATAATTCTTTACATTTATCTTGATTTTAAAATACCACATGTTAGGTGGAAAAAGGAAAGTTGAAATTATGTCCTTGCTGACAGTTCTTTGCAAAGAAGAGTTGTTCAGTAGAATTAAATATGCGAATGAGAGAGATTAATTTAACACAGGAACATTCCTGTAATTGTGTGTATGTCTGTGCCTGTGTGTGGAAGAGTAGTTGTGCACATGCATGTAAGTGCATGCCGTGACAAACCCTCTAAAGTATGTAATAATTTCAGTTTCTGGCTGTTGTCATGCAAATTGTGAAATACATATTTTATCCTGTACAAGTTTTCTCATTGGCTTTGTTAGTTTGTGTTTTTCCCTTGGTACAGAAGAATTGGGGTCCTGCTGCCACCAGTGACTTCTGTAAATCTGTATGACATCAGATTTGTTACGTCTTTAAATGTACCAGAGCAGATGATGAAAGACTTAGAAACACTGTATGTCCAGTGCTTGTGAAATCTTTTCTTGTCTATGACTTCTGTTTGTGAAATACTATTACTTTAAATCCACAAATTAATGTTTCCAAAAAGGTAGACAGCTAGTTTGAGCAAACTGCAAAAATCAGGAATGTGGGAATTGGTAAGCAAACCCAGATCTCTCTGTTGAGGGTGCAGCTCAGTGCCTGAAATTCTGGAAGTTCCTAATAGGTAAAAAAAATTAAATTATTTATTTATTATTTTAATTGTTAAAAAAATTTATCATTTTTCCACTTTTCATCTATTCCTGCCTTACAGGTGTGAGAAAGGAAATACTGAAAACAAAGCAAGAGATCATGTGATCTTCATGTAAAGTCTGTTGCTTGAAAAGAAAGATAAGCAAGAGGCCAGTTTTAGTTGACATTTTCCCCACTCCCCTCGTGGCAAAAGAAGAAAAATTTTTAGGAAGTTAATTTTTTTGTCCAGTCCTTTATACGCTGTGCTCATCATGTAAAATCTTATTCAAAGTACTTCTTCTCCCTCCCTTTCTGAAATTCGTCTTTTTGCATAGTCAATTTCTTTTGCTAAATCACTTCTTTATCCTTGTAAAAAACGTAAGGGATTTTCATTTGTTTATTTTTTTATTTATTTCAAAGCCTTACCAATAAAAGTTGACTTTTTTCTCTAATGATTAAATGCAAATAATGTATTATTTTAATGCTACAATGAAATGCTCACAGAATATTCAAAGAACATACCGGTGAATTTGCAACATGACACATATGCAACCTGCAATTTTAGAAGATTTTAAATTGCTTTTTAATCTTTCTGTCTTTTCTAGAGGGGAGAAGCTTTCTTATTTTGGTACAAATCTAGTCATAAAATGTTATTGTATATTATTTTTATATTCAATTTTTATTGCTTTATGTTTGTCAACATTACATTTCAGTTGCTAGTTGCCAGCTTAATAACAGAGCAAACAAGAATTCATTTAAACTTGACTTACTACTTGCTAAGTATGCAATTTTCCTTTGAATTTTTTGTTATCAGCAAATTTCCCAATCTAGGTAATTTATAAAAATTAAAAACTAGCAGAATCCTCAGTAGAGATGACTAGTAAAATCCCATTAGATGTTCCTCTGTACAGCACTTCCATGTGTGAACACAACAATTTTTTTATAGTCTTAAACTTATTTCAGAACACATAAAGAAACTGAACTTGATTTCTGTGTATGAAGGTAGAAGTATTCTAATTCTGATTTTTGAATGACCCAATCCAATCTTGAGTTTTTTTATTTTAAGATGAGTTTTGTCATATCTGAAATTAGCTAACAAAAGATTTTAAAAAAAACATTTGTTTTAATTATAGTTTAAGGGAGATTACTTTGTACGGAACCTTATTTTTTTTCTGGCACATTTTTATAGGGTTTTTTTTACACATTAACTAAATTGATGGTTTATAGTTTGTTCGTCAGTGTCCTTCAAAAATCTTTTATGGACCTGAGTAACTAGGACTGGACATATGAACACTTCAGAGAGAACAATGCATTTTGCAGAAAAGCCGGATACTTTTTTTTCCCTGTGATTTTTCCGTGTTAACAGGTAATTCCTGTCCATACTTGTAACTTTCATATTATTTTTCTGTCTGATAGATCATCTTACTTTTGAATGTAGATTTAATTTTTTTTCCAATTCTTGTATACTTTAATACAGGCAGAATAGTATATATTAACAGGATGTAATGTATTATATACCCTTCCATGTCTTGACCAATAAATGAGACTGGGCTTGTTTTGATGTTTGATATTCTCTAACATCACTCCAGATATTTGCAAGAAAAAATTTCTGTGATTATACATGGTATAATCTTAACCCAAACTATGTGTATAGTTACTGGAATGTTGTTCTGTATCAGGCAGATCTGTGTTGCATGTTTGGCTGCATAGAGCTCAATCCTTTTTTAATGGGTACTTAAGTATAATCTCTCAGGAAATTTAATTTTCTACTTCTTTTTTCCATGTAATTCATTTTTGTAGTTGCTCATCTTTACTTCTTCCCTATCCCCCTCACTTCTTATTGTGACAATCTTGTGCACCTCAGAAACATAATACACTAGATAGCGAAGTTTTCTTTCTTAATTGAATACACTGTGGTTGTCCTTAACAGCAACATGTGGACAGAAAGAGGTGATATCTGATCCCAAATGTATGGATCATAACCTGCCATAATCTGCACTGAGATGTCTGGCTGTTTTTAAACAGCTTCAAATCTTATACTCCTTTGTCATTGCCAGGACTACATCAAAACTGTGCGACCCTCAGACTACTTTTTTTTTTTTGTTATTAGGTACAGGTTCCAAGATGGTGGCAAATGCTGAGTATCTAAGATTCTGACTCTGTCCCAGTCTGGCCTTTGGTTACAGGCGGTATGAATGTCCTGAGCTGTGAGAGAGAATCTCTTATTTGAGAAAAACTAATTTTCTGGGAACTGATGGGAGAATTGAAGAGATAGGAGTGTTGCATTGCAGCACCTGGGTTTCAGTGTTGTTGCTTGTGGTGAGACTATGTTGACCGGGATTCTTCCCTTGTGTTAGGAGCTAACACACTGATTTGTTTTTGTCCTAGAAGCTAGATTCAAGTGAAAGGGGGAAGTGAGACTCTCCCCACTCTCTCAAGATGTCTATTGTTAGCACAAAATCTGTTCTGCATCAACAGAATGACTCTGAACTGAAGCAGGGGCAGAAGTAGAAAATTATTCAATTTGGGCTAAATTTAAAATGCTGCTTCATTTTAAAAACTACAGGGTTCATTTGTTGTTGAAGTGATACCAGCCAAGAAGGGGTGAATATTTTACCCCTTTAATGTGTTGGCATGCCTGTTATTTAGAGAGAGGCTGAAACTCTGGCAGTTTTAAAAATAAAGCGTCTGGAATGTCAGCATCAGCTTCTCTGATGGAGTAGGTGTATTGATGTACGGTTTTACTGCACAGCAGAAATGGCGCTGGCAAAAAAAAAAGGAAAAAAAAAATCCACAGATCATGGAAGCATGCAAATCTATCATCTAAATTATGGTATCAGACATATTTCTGTAGTATTTGAGCCATGAAGAACCTAACCTTGATGCATCTTTTCTATAATAGAGTCATGGTCATGTCTAGTTCTCTTTTTCAAACAGGTCTTGTCAGTCCAATGAAGTATAAAATAATTTTATTAGGCCCATTCTTATAGTAGGATAGAGAGCACTCTGTATAACTATGATATTACATCCACTGTACAATTTTATGACAACAGCTTGTGTTTAAAATCCTATAGTTGCAAAAAATTAGAATACAACATGCTATATAAACCTCCTTTTTTTTTGGTGTTTGCATTAATTTATTTTTATGACAGGTAAGAGTGGGTAGTCCCAAGCACTACAGAAGTTCAGTTAAGCTTCAATTAAACAAGTATTTTAGTAAACTTGACAGAATTTTAATCTCAGATTTAATGTATAGTCAGTGCTGGTCAAGCATTTACCATTAAAATTGCATTTTCTCAGAAAACTGTGATTGTGTTATGAAAAACACCTGCTATCTAAATGAAAACACATTAAAAACAAAACAAAACATAACAAAACAAAACATTTCCAGGAGAAATAAGCAAATAACAACAAGGATGACAAGATCCAAATAATTCCGCAACCAACTGAGTTTGTAAAGTTGCTTAGGTACTTTGTGAGAACTGTACTGGGTTCTGTACAATTCAGACCTATTTTTATGTAGGGTATGTTTTTCGACTCAATTTCTTTTCCAGGAAAACATGCCTCTGAGGAACCCAGTTGACTTGAGTAGATATGAGATGTGCCTTAATTTGCTTCCAGCATCTCTAATAAAGCCCATTTTACATCATCTAAAGCCCATCCTAAGAACACTAACTGAAAGAAAAATACAGGAAACAGGAAATTGGCCAGTCTTCCAGCTTTCTCCAAATTTGTGGAAAAGCTGGAGGAAGAAACCAGTCAAGCTACATTCTGCCAAGAAAAACAGACAGCAGGTTTTAGTCTGGTTTACTTAGTAATTTTTACATTTTATCATCTCTGTCTGTCTATCAAAACCTCAAAAAAGTGAAATAAGTAAAAAAACCTCTTGTAGCTGTGTTCCACAGGAACTCTCAAACCTCTGCTCTACTTGCTCTGGCACTGCCTTTATGTTTCATAGTTTGCCATAACAGTTGTTTTTAGACATGATTTCTACACAATTATTTTAAAGGGAAGAGACCCTTACAAGTTTTCTCTTTCCAGGGAACATACCTTGTTTCTGTGAAGTATTCTTTGACCATAATGAGGAGAAAGCGTGGCAAATGTGGAAATATTTGAGCTAATAAAAATTATAATAAAGTCTTTACTGACTGTAATGTAGCCTTCAACAGTTGTGCTTTTTGGGTCCCCTAAGTGCATTGTTTCCATGCGGCTCATCAATTTTTAAGCAGTGTTTTCAGCTCCAAAATTAGCTTTATTTTGATTTTTAGAAGTTGGCAGTGGAGGAAGAGGTTTTGAGGAAACTATCACATATTGCCCCAGGAAACGGGCTAAAGAAGTACCTCCAGCCCATCGAGTGTATGGTGATATGACATATACGTTTTCAACAATTGCCCATCAAAAGAACAGCTGGAAGGTTCCTAAGAAAATAAGAACAAATCTTCTAGCACTTGCAGTTACTATTGCTAAATCATTCACATCCTTTTTTCTCGACAGTAAAAATTCTTATGAGATATGATTAGACCGTTACAACTTATAATGGAAAAATCAATGCAGTCAGAAAATTAAATTTTACTGAGAGCCTTTAGGCAAAATGCAATGTGAAAATGCATTTTAGCTTCCCTTGTGGTTCAGAGGAAAAGGAAGAAATGGAATCTAGGTTAGCTGTCAGAGCACAACAGTTTTTAGAAACCAGCAAAGCAGCCTGTGAACTGAACTCTTGCTTAATGTATTTCTTCCCTGATTACTTAATAATGTGAAAATAACCACCTTAATCTGATCATTTGAAAGGTCAGAAGTCTCTTTTACCCTTTTAAAAAAAAAACAGTCTTTGGTCAAAATCAATGACTAGATTCATCTTCCCAGGAAGAGGATTTAACAGAAGGAAAATGATTCATCTGCTAAGGTATACAGCAATGACATCTGAACCCCTGGAGAGAGTGTGAGAGTGAGAGTAGCTAAAGTGGAATGAGGTGATTGTGGTGTAATCAAAAAGAAGTCGATCAAAGCTGCCAACAAGCTCTTGTGGAGAAGTGACATATATACTACATTTGGTGTGCTTTGTAATCACTGTAAGTGGTCACTGTCCCTTGCTGGCAGACAGCTATGGCAAACACAAACTGACACACATGACAATTAGGGATTTAAAGCTTATTAAAAAAATAAAAATTCTGAAGTCTGTGCGTTGGACTCACTGTTTTAAAGTAAGAGAAACATTCTTAATTTTCTATATCCTGAGCTAATCTGCTTATAAGGAATTTACAGGTACACACAAAACAATCAGAATCAAGATTAGAAGGCAGCGATGATTTTCTTTGTCACTAGAACAAATGCATGCAGATTCTAAATAAGACAGAATTATAATTTTTAATTTGAAATGGATTAATGTATTAAATAGTAAGTTATACACATGAATAATCTTAATCTATTTTAGGTAGATCCTTGAAACCTAAGAGTAATCATAATTCAGCAGCTAGTTGCTTTACATTTTCACAACTTCTCTGGCTTTCTTGGTAGTTTCTGTATTGTCTGGGAGAGGTTTTACACATACCTCTTCACACCCATTACGTTTGCATGAAAGAAATGTGTGCAAGTATTTATATAATATGTGTTTGCATAATATGTTGGAAAAAGCTATATTTATACCTTAAATACACTCACAGAAAAACTAGCTAAAACCCACTTTTTCTGGAGGTTGGATTTCTGATGGTCAAAATTAAATGCATTCTTTGCTTTGCATTAGCAAAGCCTAACATGACCAAATATAAATTTATCTATTTTCTTTTTTTTTACATAAGTATGCAAAATTAGAAAAAGAAGGTATAAGTGGTAGCTTATGTCTTTGAAGGGCCAGAAATAGAAAGCTCATTACTATGCTTGTGTAGGTTTAAAAGAATGAACATTCTTGATAATTATGGTACGTGATAAGGTCTCTTGTGCCTACCTTTTAAGGATGCTTTAGAGCTATGCACATCTGAGGGTTAATTTGGGGATGAGTTAATATCTCTACATAACCACAGTAAATCTAGATCTGATGAAAGGTTATCCCACCTGAAGTATTTCAGCATCTCTAATAATGAGATGGATTATCTTTATGCATTGTCCAAGTTACACAAATCTTAAGGCTAATGATAACTAGAGAATTTAGGAATTATTTTTCCCAATAATAATTGGGAGTAATAATCTCACATCTACTCAATAATAATAAAGCTCTCTTACTTTACTTTCTACTCTTAATTTATATGTGTAATTTTATTTGGTGTTTTTTAAGTGGTTTATATTTATTTAAGCTATGACCTGTCTGATAGATGACTCATGCATTTGTTATAAATTACTATATTTAATACCAATCCACAAAAAAAATTGCTTCACTGCAGTTTTGTGCCGTTATTTAGCAGAAAAGAGGGTGAGGTAAAGAGAATCTTTGAACCTGAAACAATAAATTTAATTTAAATTGAAAAAAAGACACTAATTTAAGCATCCAGCTTAATATATTTTGGATACAGTAATTTGAGAAAGGACCCATAGGTGCCACCAGAAGACAGTGGTCAAAGAAGAAGCAGTTGTAGATGATACTCTGAGAGGTGTTGAACACTTGAAATCAATACGCAAGTTCAGGGGTTAGGCAGAGGTTATATAATGACCTTTTTTAATCTAGTGAGTTGCATGCCACTGTTTTCTCCAGCAAATCGCTGTTTCAGAATGGGAAAAAAATAATATGATACTGCATGTGTTGTACTTGTTGATGAATTGAGTAAAAGAGCATCTGACTAGCTACTCTGTTGATATAGCTCATTGTGTTCAATGGTAAATACCCAATAAACATTAAGAAGAGTATCTCTTGAGTTGTCAATGATAACTGCTAAACAGACAGTTACTGTAGGAAGTAATGATGATGCTGGGACAGATTAGTAAACCACAGGTGATTAGTACTTTGTTCAGAAGGTTCCAAAGTTTTGAACACAAATAATAGATTTATACTGATGTCATGCTGTTTCTTAGATCTGTAATGCTATCTCAAATACTTAGTGAGAGGCCCACAATGCACATCAGCATAAAACCATGTCTAGAGCTAATGTATAGTATAGATTCATGGAGGATTTCTGATTTGTATTATGCTGTACATTTGAATTATAAAAGTACATAGCTGTGAGGGACTCCCTTTTATCATCAGTACTTGTGAGGCTTGCCTTTATTTGCAAGAAAAGACTGTGAGGTGCATTTTAGTACTTGCCTTTAATGTCTCAGACTGGCAATCTTCAGCACACTTCAGTTTTGTTCATGATATATTGTCCTAGTTTGGTCCAGAATAGAACTAATTTTCTTGTATTTTTACTTTCAGCTAAGTCTCTTCTAAGTAGATGTACTTGCTGAAATTAACAGCAAGTTTCTCAGCCAGTGTCTGCTCCTATCACTGAGAACACTTGATATTTTTAGTTATGTCCAGAGAACGGTATAGAGAACCAAGACCACTGCTCAGTTCTGAGGAACACCTTGTGGTCCAGAAAGAGAAGCTAAGAGAAGGGGTCACACCTTCAACCCTCCTTTAGGGAGGGGTAGAGCACAAGACAGGTGACCAAAATTTTTCAATTGGAGTATTATATCCCATACGTGTCATACTCGGTATAAATTTGAGGGATCACAAATGGAGGGTTTCCATCTATCAGGGAGATCGAGGGGTATTAATGAAGAGCATCTCTCATTTGTTTAATTGCCAGCCCAGCTTTAAACTGTGACAAACATGCACTGAGCCTTTCAAGGTCTGTGGCACATATCAGTGTGAATTTGACAGTAAGCATGGCAAAACTATTGGGAAATAATGGCAGAATTGTACACTTGTCTTACTTTGCTGAGAAATAAAACTCAAATCCTTATTTGTCTCATACTTCACCTCTTGGAAATATAATGACATTTGACCTGACAGACACTATGGATTAAGTAATTTTTAAACTATCAAGAAGTTTCCATTCCAGTGACAAAATAATTAGGCCCTAAATCATTTGGTGTACTACTGTCACTGAAAATAGCTTTGTATAAGAGAAGAGTATTAATAAAATCAAAACTCATTACATCAAAATCTGAAAAAAGATCATGTAGGTAATGTAACTTAAATAGTTCAATAATATATATGAAGTAGTTACTTCATTCTGCAAGTAAATTTCTGTTTGTGAAAACAAAGTCTTTTTTTTTACGTAGTAACACTATAGCTTTCTTTTTACTTTTCTATCTTTTTCCTGGGTTACTCTCAACAGGAATTATAACTCATTTGTTAAAACCTAGGTGTATTCAGTGATTAGCAGAATGTATTTTCTCAGGTACATAACTAGCATATTACAATTTTTATTTTTTCAGTCATGTAATTCTTACTCATAAAATATCTGTTAAAAAATGACACAGTTATAATTTAAAAATTAAACATGAACATTGAAGAAATTTTCTTTGTTTCTGAACCTGCAATTCCTACTACTTTTCTGTCAGTTCTCCACTAATTTGTTAAATAAAACAGCTTAAATATCTTTTCATAAAATGCTTACGTTGTAAAATGTAAATGTAAAACATATGTCACTGCTACTCTTTCTTAGATTACTTGAAATTAGAGGAGTTTAAGAAAGAAATATGTGGCAGTTATGAATGCCAGCCTTGACATACTGAAAAGCTGTAGGAGACAAATTCAAACTGATCTTAGAGATTTTAGTGAACTTTTTGGGCAATGCTCTCCCTGAATTTGTTCACTTCACAGGGACAGTGGTCATGTATGTAGTGACCCATGACAGAATTTAAACCTAGTTTTTGAACAGTTATGTGATCAGACCTTAAGAAGAAAAATTAAAAAAAATAAAAATCAGAAGTGGGAGTTCATTTAGTCTAACAGGACCTCATTGTACGCAGCACATTCTTATCCCACCTGTCACCAGAGCTGATGTGGCCTAAAGGGATTACATTTGCAGAAAGAGAATACTGAGATATAAACTTTGAATGACACTTGAAGTATTTGCTTGTCCTAGATTAAGCTTAAATGGCTCTGAGATTTCAGTTTTTCTACAGGTCTGCTTGATCTGTCCCATCTACTATCTACTTCTCATATCCCACAAAAATTCCCACTCGGAAGAAGCTGAACAGTTCTCTACCTTTGTATGGTATAAATAATGTTAACCAGTAGCCGTACATAACTTCCTGGATTTTGTTATGTCATCAGTTTGCATGTGTTCAGTCTTCTGGTTGCCTTCAGAGTTAGAGGAAGAAAAACTGCAGGCTCCAATTCTGAAAGTGTCAGTTTAGAAACTTTTGATTCATTGACTTGGCATGAAAACAGACCATTTCACTACCACTGTTGGTGGTAATGTCGAAATGTTTTCAGTAATGTGTCAGCTTCTACTGTATAGATCAGAAATAAACATACTGTGGTAATGCAGTGATACTGCTTCAAATATTTACTTAGATTTGTAATGTAGTTTTCTGTTTCTTAAATGTTAAAACCAAACAACAACAACAAAACAAACCCCAAACTTCTCATTCTAGCTTTTTTTTTTTTTTTCTTAACAGAGAAATAGTGCAGACAAAGTAAGAATAGAGTAAGCCCCAATCTGCCTGTTGTTGAATATGTATTTTCTCTGCAGTTTCTGTCCAAAAAGCATCCATATCATATTACGAGGAGTAGTACTAATATTTTGCTATTATTTATTGACTTTTTAAAGAAACTCTCAAAGCCAATAAAACTATGTTTTTTGAACATCTGTCAAATACAAACGTAAGAAGTTCCTCATTGAACAATTGAGAAAAATGGCACATACATGTAAGGACAGCTGTTTAATACAAGCTATCTCATATCTAGAACACAGAAATGTATGTGTGGAATATCTGATTCTGTGAAAGAACCAGGAATAACAAGTTGGCTCTTTTCTCTTCAAAAGCTGCTTACTAACACATATGCAAAAACAATTAGTAAAATAAAGAATGAGAACGAAAAAGAAAACCTCAGTCACAGAAAATTTATTTTAAGCCTATTCTTCTTTATACAACACATAAAGGAACCCATCTACTTCATAGACATAAAAACCTATGATTTTAAGAAAGCCTTCTCCTTGTGAAATTTCCTATTGAAATAATGATAAGACTTGGTAAAATAAAGTCTTTTTACCATGCAGATCTTACAGATGTGTTTAATTTGTTGCTTGTCTCTACTTGTCATAGAGAGCATTTGTATTACTACAAAAAACTTCAGGATGATGTGTTTGTGAGGAGACTATTGGCAAAAACTTTAATTAATGTCATTGATAAAGTTGTCTTATGTTCAAAGATCTCAAATCTAAACTATGAATGTGAAGAGCTTTAAAATGCATAATCATCCATAGTTGGATCATGGATGATCCAATGTCTGAATAACAGCTTTTGATGTGTTTTGGTTTTTTGTGTTTTTTTATGAACTGTTTTAAGAGTTAAGTTTTGGGGTTTTTATTGCACAGCAATCTCAAAGCAGTTGTACTTTCTTGTACTTTGGTGAATCCTATTGGTTCTTGATGGTTTTTAGTGTTTGTCACTGTTAAGTGGGCTAGAATATCTGCCGAGACCTTGTATATCAGTATTAGTTTGAAAGTGTAGTTGAAAGGCTTGTGAATTTATTATTGGAGTTTTCTGAACACTGATTTTCTGAGTCACTGTACAATTTGATGGAATAAACATTAACTTTGTATGCCTTGTTTGGATTTCTTTAAAGAGGAGTGCATGTGTGAGCTACTTTATAGTAACTTCTTAAACTGGTTACACAGAATTTTACAGTGTAGATCATGTTGATAAATGTAATTAGAAAACTTGAATCCTGCTCTTCAGTGTATATTTTGATCTTAAATTCTTTCCAAGTTGAATTTCTCTAATAAGTAATAATTGTGCTATTTCTAACATGGAGGAATTTATTGAAAAGTATGCTGTAAGACATCAAAGAAGAGTAAATCTCTGGAAAGATAAGACAGATGGCATGATATATTTCAAGAGACTTAATATAGTTATGGCAAGAACCTACAGGCTTTGCCCTTTACCAAAACAGAGCCTTGGAATTGAAGAAGTTCTGAAATTTTTTTTTAAAAAAAGTCCTTCAGGAATGTAGGGGAGACTGCTCTGTTGGCATACAGACAGGAACATATGGGCTTAGATAAAGACCTCTAGATGCCCGCTGATGAGTGATAGAAGTAGCACTAAAGATGTAACTTTACAAATAGACTTAAGACATCATACCAATGCTAATGCTATAGAAGAAACAGTATAAACACCAGTATATCACTGGGATAAAATGGTACGCATCTAAGAATTTCAAAATGGTTAATGTCTAACAAAGGCATGTAAACCTTTGTTGGAAGGGTTTGTGAAGCACTGTCTCCCATCAGAGGGACCCACACTGGAGCAGAGGAAGACTGTGATGAAGAGGAAGGAGAGGCACAAAACAAGGTGTGATGAACTGACCACATCCTCCATTCCCTGTTCTGTTCCACTGGGGAGGAGGAGGTAGAAAAATAGTGAGCAAGATAATTTGGGACTGGGAAAAGAAGGGAGAGATAAGGTAAGGCATTTAACATTTAGTTTTGTCTTCTTGTTTCCCTACTCTGATTTGATTAGTGAGAAATTAAATTGATTTTTTTCCATCAAGTTGTGTGTTTTTGCCAGGGACAATACTTGGTGAATGTTCCCTTCCTGTCCTTCTCTCAGCCCATGAACTTTTAGTTGGGTTTTTCTCCTCGTCTCACAAAGTGGTGTGGGCAGAGAGAGGACGTGTTTCTTTGTTGCTGGCTGCACTTAAACCATGAAACCCCCAGGAAAGAAGACTGACATAGTGAGGTGAGAAAGTTTGCTGATAATACAAAGTTACCGACTGTAAAAGGGATGACAAGTGAAAAGGGATGACAGGTGATGGTGAAGAATAACAGAAGAACCTTTCAAAATTGACTGGGCAATGATATGGCAGGGGAAACTCAGTGCCGTCAAATATGAATAGAGATGATAGTAATAGCTTCGCAAGTGATGGGTTCAGTTCATTGTTCCTACTCAGAAAGCAAGCCTTGAAGTTGAGGTAGAAACTTTATGGAAACAACAAATAAATGCTTGAGAGCAGTCAAAGAAATGAGACGTAGGAAAAAGAACAAGTATATTGGTTTTCTCAAATACTCATTGAACAAAGTGTTCTGTATTGTGAAGAAATTACTCCTGAGTCACTAATTGCCCCATCATAGTTTTCCAGAAGAAACAAGTATATGTTACGGTTGTATGGAGAGTTACTGAAACATAACCGGGGAATCGCAGGCTGCAGCCCAAAGATCCCATCTAAGTGAATCAACAACAGAAATCCTTCCAGTTTTTGATGAAAAAAAGTCTAACCAACTGTCTGAAAATAAATAAAAATGGTTCTGAAGTTTTCTTTACCTGACACAGTAGTAGAGAAGTTGGAGTTACATTTTTTCAAAAAAGTCTTCTATCCTGGAAACTATAAGAGAAGAGGCACTGAAGGTCATTAAGTGGTACAATATGGCCACTTAATGCTATATTAGGATTCTGACCACAGAGAGCTTTTGCTTTAGGGTTAGTTTTCCATTTTTCTAGTTGTTACTTGCCAGAAGTGGCTACCTGTCCTTAATTGCTAACATTTATGACACCGCATAATTGGCAGTTAATATATGCAGTTTACATAGAAAATGAAGAAATAATGACTTACTGTAAATTTTAGAATTCGTACATCACGTTCACCATTTGCTTCTTCGTCTTTATTAACTATTTTCTGGACCATATTCTGAAAAGGTTCTATATAATGCACTTTGGTTTTCCAGAGATAGCTGATTAACCATTTAATTGATATCTTGACCTTCCAATTGACTTTCTAATTGATATTTTGTTCCACTGCACCTGTTCAACAATTAATGTTTATGCGCTTACTATGTTGTAACAGATTGTCTTATCTCCAGCTATATATATTTTATTAATATATGTAGTTCTTGGCATTTTAAATTAACCACATGTTCATTTCTGAATCACTTGTTTTTTTCTCCTTTTTCAGTATACTATTCTCAATTAAAAGGGGAAAGATTAAGATAAATAAAACATGATGCAGTTCTTGTTTTCCTTTTTTTTTTTTTTTCTTTGCAACCCAGTGACGGGTATCTCTAGGATGCTATGATAACACTGTAATTCTGAATGCAAGTGTTGCAAGACATATGAATGTCATCAGCTGTATTTACTATAACAATGTTGTATCATCCTGGTTTGGACCAGCCTTTTATGCCTTTGAATGCATTTTCTTTCCTCTCTATGCTCTTAAAGCCTATCAGTTATGCCTGCACTGGAGAGGGAGTAAAACTAGGAAAGAGGGAGCAGCAAGGAAAGATAGGGGTCTGTGAGAGGAGTTGGGAGATGAGCATCACAGCAGGGCACACATGGCAGAGGCCATAATACCTGAGCCAGGTGAAAGGAACAGGTCAGCCAGCAGAACATGGTAATGGGGAAAGTCCAAGATCACGTCAGTAAGTCATGCTCATGAGTCAGGGCTAAAGTCCTAGTGAGGGGTGTGACCAGGCTCCAAGCTCATGCAGGGAGGAGACGAGGCTGCTTAAAAGCAGCTCCTGAATGAATAGGAGACATGCTCCCATTGAGGCTCTCTAACACAAAGCTGGACACTTGCATTATAGCTGGTCCTGAACAGAGGAGCTGAGCCTCTGAGAAGCCTGGGAAAGACTTGGATGCTTATAGGCTTCTGGGCTTCTGACACTCCTGCCCTTTCTTTCCATTCTTTCCCCTCTGCTCCTCTTCTCCTTGGCTTGCTATTTCCCTTTTCCCTTGACCTGCCTTTTTTTTTTTTTTTTTTTTTTTTTTCCCCTGAAATAGAACTTGTAGAGCAGAGTGGACACACAGTGAGAGTTTGTGGGAACTGGACTGAGTGTACAGGACACAGGCCTGTGACAGCTTTACAGGAGTGCACTTCTATGCATCACCTTTCATCTGTGGGGTTAACAATCATGTACCAAATATCGTAGGAACAGGATGGCACTGAAGAGAGAAATATTGATTGCCTGTATACCTGAGTCCCACTGAACCTTTTCCAAATGATTGAATTATATTCATATATTTAATAATATCATAGTTGTTTCAATGTTTGTGTTGAAATTATATTGATTGTCACTATATAGTTCACTCTTATTTTTATATCCATTTTCATTTACATAGTGTGCAGGCTCAATAAGACAAACCAAAGGCAGTCATGCAATTTGAGAAAAAACATATATCACAGAAGCCTTCTTTTGCAAAATATATGTTTTGTAGAACGTGCCTGTAAATATGTCCATAACTCCACACTCATCTGTCACAAGAGAATTAAACTTCACCCAACTCAGTTATCATTTACTCAAGTGTCTCAGTGAATGATAGTTTTAAAAAAAAATTCCAGGCATTGTGACAGAAAAAAAGCTATTATGAAAATTTTTGTGTTTCGATATTAGAGTAGTATTTTAAGGTGATGTATCTGGTCCATTGGAAAATAATTCAGATCATGCAGAAAATAATTAAAAATTGCTGATTTTCTGTTTGGTCAGTTGTGAAAAGTGTTGACAGTTTCTTTTAATGATATTTCATTCTAGCAGTATGTATGCCGAAAAAAGCCCAAACAGCGCATTTTGATTCTAGATATAGACTGGGTTAATGGATGACTCAGTCTATAATACCCATCTGCTTGCATTATCTCCCATGGAAATAAGGGGTAACTCTTCTAAAACAGTGTTCTAGTAAGTCTGAATTGCAGTTGTTTCCTGTTCATTTGCTATTTAAATTCCAAGCTGGAAGACAATGTTTTCTTGAAGGCAGTGCTGAATTGGTCCATCCCTTTATACTTTCTGCAGATTTTCAACAAGAATTTAGGTTCAATGTTAGTCTTTCAAAATACAAATAGCTTGCCAACTAAACTGTGACATAAATAAGAGAGGCAAAAATAATGTGATTGTTCTACCCTGATCCTGAATTTGAAAAGAATAATCTTGCATTGTCCCATTTCAACACAGCAAACTATCAGTGCTATTTGTAAATTAAATTTTACATTTTCGACATAAAATGGCTAGGTATAAATGATGAGACAATATGCTGACATCTTGTGATTATTTTAGCTGGAATAGAGTTAAATTTCATCATAGTAGGTTGTATGGGGCTATGTTTTGGATTTTTTTGTTGAAAGCAATGTTACTAAATAACACAGGGATGTTTTGGTTACTGCTGAACAGTGCTTACACAGAGCCAAGGTCTTTTCTGTTCCTCAGACTGCCCTGGCATCAGTTACACTGGGGATGCACAAGGACTTGGGAGGGGACACAACTGGGAGAGTTGACCCCAACTGACCAAAGAGATAGTCCATACCTTACAACATTGTGTTCAGCAGTAGAACTAGGTTGGGTGGAGGTTGGCGGAGGCTTCCAGTGCTTGGGGACTGGCTAGACATTGGACGATTGATGATATTCAATCATTCTCCTTTGCAACACTCATTTTTCTTGGGTTTTATTTTTCTCTCTGTTATGTTGTGGGTTTGTTATTATTATTATTATTTTTTCAATTATTAACCAGTCTTTATCTCAATTAACAAGTTTTCTCATTTTTAACTTTCTGATTCTTCCCCCATCCAACCAGAGCAAGGAGCTGTATTGTGTTTAGTTGCTGGTTGGGGTTAAAACACGACACAGCTTTTAGGAAGAAATACGGATGTCACCCAAAACAAGATATATGTGGTCCTTAATTTTTAGTTAGAGAGTCTAAAAACTTTTGAAAATCTAAGAAGATGTGATGAAAGAAAAAGACAGGGTAAGTAGCATTTACACTTTTTATTTTGGTTAAATCTTTTGGATGACAATTTACAAGTAATACTGAAATTCTAGAAAATTAGAAAAACTCTACTATTGGTCATTCAAAATCTCCTACCTGGAAATAAATCATAAATCTCAAGCCACACTATAAATATTAAGAATATGTCTACCACAATTACAACAATTCTAGATTATTCCTTTATATTACTAGAGTTAATGGCATTTTTCAGAATTGTTATCCAAAGGAGACATTCTGTAATCACTAGAGGAAGAGGGGATTTTTCATCCTGAGTTGTAGTGAGAGAATTCACTGTTAGAAAGAAGAATTGTATGTATGAGCAAATTTTGTAGTTCAAGATTGTAAAATTGTTATTAAATATTTATATAATTCAGTGATAAGTGGAGTACTGATCAGATATGCTATCTACCTCAAAAAGTTCTAGTAGGACAAAAACTGAAGTAAAAGAACAGATCTCGAGGAGAAAGATCTGTCTTTAAGAATAATAAAACAGAAGGAAGACATTTATTTATTTATTTAAGGTGAAATAAAAAGTGCATTTAGTATTATGTAAATCTCTGGTGAATAACAATGAGATATATTGATGCAGCTAAAAGAGGATACTTAGTTTCTGTTTATTATAAAGAATTTATACAGCAAAATGTGTGACTCTAGCTAAGGTAGAGAAGTTTTCCTTTGTTTAGCCTGTTTGAATGTGTGCTATTATCATACAGTTTTGTGAGACAGATACTTGGGAGGAAGAAGGGTACTCAGACTGGCAGTCTGATTCATCATACTTACTGTAGAAGTTAGGATATGTTTATAAAATAGTCTTATTTGGAAGCAAATTATTATGAACCTGCTGACAAGTGGGAAACTAAGTTGCCCTTGAGACAAATCTTATTTCTGAATTTGGAGTTGACATATCTGGCTGATCTCCTTACATTTTTTTAGCTTGTCTTCCTTGTAAGACTTGTCTTTCAAGCTGTCCTGTGGAGTAGTATTTTACTTGCAAAAATAAGAGCTTTCAAATTTTCTTTCTTTATTGAGGGTAATAATTGAGGGTCTTTATTGAGGGTAATTGAGGATCATCTGAAATAATTTGCTTGGTCTTGCTTTCCTTAGAATTAAGAAAAGCAAAATGTCATTCCTGATCTTACTATCATCATAAATCTTGCATTATTTTAATTGCATCTGCCAAAGAATAAAAATTAATTAATTTTTACTAAAACTGTATGGAGAACTAGTAATACTAATTTTTATTGTAGTCTGAAAGGCTGGAAGACTATTAGATTACTTTGTCTGAGAAACAAAGGCTTATTATACTCTGAGAAAACTGATAGAAAATAGAAAATAGATGACTACATGATAGATGAAAATAGTTGATAGCATGGATTTACAAAAAATAGAGAATTTCTACACTATCCTTAAACACTACTTAGAGAATGGCAAGGGTTGGAAGGCACTTTAAAGATCATCTAGTTCCAGCCACCCTAGTCCAACCATGGGCAGAGACTCCTTCCACAGGACCAGGTTGCTCGAGCTTTCCTACAGCCTGGCCTTAAACCCTTCCAGGGAGGTGGCAGCTGTCACAGGAAAGAATATTTTCATAATGTCCAGCCTAAATCTCCCTTCTTCAAGTTTGAAACCATTGACCCTTGTCCTCCCACTACACACCCTATGCATTACTTCTTTACCTAATGTGTCATAGATTTATAAGTTGTGGCAAAATCTACAAGTTCTTAAAATACATCTTTTCAGTAATTCTGATTGCTCTAGTGAATTTGGTTGATATCAGGCTTTAATGATCTCTTTGTTTGTTTCGAGCTAGCAGACTCTGTTAGGATTCTGTCCACCCACCATTAACACTTGTTGAAATGCATGAATAGAGGCTGTTTGTAATTCTTTTCTTACTCTTTGTTATAATTCTTACTATTTTTTATTATTCTGCTCTACATTTTCTATGTGGCTTGAGTGACCAAACTTTTTATTCTTTCATTAATACATTATTTGTAGATAAATATACATTTTACTTCAGGATCCCTCCCCTCTTTTCATTGTTCAGCTTGAAAAATGCCTTCTACAAAAGTAAAATATCAAATCTATCAAAAATTAGGAAATTCAGAATCATGGTCATGTATGATGAGTTTCTGGGAGTGGGAAGAGGTCATATGCTGCTTTTACGATTACATTTCTGTGGTAGAATGGTGAGTGTGTTTTATTTAATTTAATTTTTCCCTGTTCAATTTCAATACAGTTCACAGAAGGGGAATGCTTTACACTTTTGTTGGAAGAGATTGAAGTTACCATCAGCCAAAATGTTTTGGTTTTGTTTTGTTTTTTATTTAAAGTAGGGTACTCCAGAGAAACTTAACATTTTTTGCAACTGTACATTTTTGCAACTGTATTTTTCTACTTTGGTTTTGGAAGGGTTTTTTTTGTTTTTTTTTTTTTGTTTGTTTGTTTGTTTGTTTGTTTTTTTTTTTTTTTTTTTTTATAATATATATATCGTATCAAAATATATATATATAATATATATAATATTTATATTATATATATTATATATATAAATATATATATTTATATATATATAAATATATATATATTTATATATATATAAATATATATATATAAAATTATATATATATAATATATGTAATATATATATATATTTATAATATAATAACATATAATATATATACATATTTATAATATGTATATATATATAATATATATATATATTTATAATATATATATCGTATCAAAAATACCAGTAACTTGCCTGGTATTTTTTGCTTCGTTTTTGATTTTATTTTTAGATTGTTAGAAACTTATGGTAAAATATCTCATACAGTTTTTTCTGTAGACTACAGAGAGATGTTTACAGAGTCTGTCTGTGATTGCTAAATAGCACAAAAACTGTATGACAGACAGTGGACAATGTGGAATTAATTCCTCCACCAATTAAACTATATTGTAAATCTGCAGAAGCTCATGTCCTCCTATTTGCCTTTAAAAATCTTCCTGCAGACACGTATATGTCATTGATTGGGTTTTGTTTATTATGAACTTACATAAAATCAGAAAAAGAAGCTCATACAAATTTCACCATATATTATTTAATCTGGTTCCACATCAGAGAGTTTGGTGGGGCAGAAGTGCTGTGACTGCAGTAACTGGGACAGCTTGCATTGACTTCAATGAGTTCATGATCAAGAGATTTTACCCTTCAGAAAGTCAATGCTTTCATATTGCACTCATATCTATTCTACTGAGGGTCACTGTCTAGCAAACAGCATTTTAATATACACTATACTTCCTTCAACTCAAAAAAAACCCAAGCCCCAAACCGTGAGATTTATGAGGTTCACTTTTCTTTAAATCATTACATAGCAATTAAAGCAAAGCAATGACTGGGGAGTAAGTAGAAAAGTGTATTTCATATCCTTTCAGTAAACTAATAAAAAATTTATGCCATTTTATAAGACAGTATAAGCTGATGCAGGGTTACAAGGGATTTGATGTTATTCTTAGCACAGAGCATCTGTGTTTATAAAGCAAATTTGGTCATTATATACAAGCAAGTATAGTTTATACTGGTTTATGGAGATCAGAAGTATTATATGCTAGACTTTCAGTATTAAAAAAGCATCACAGCAGACTGCTGTGGGGAAGGGGAGGGGTAGGGAAAGGGAAAGGGGAAGGGAAAGGGGAAGGGGAAGAGGAAGGAGAAGGGAAAGGGAAAGGGAAAGGGAAAGGGAAAGGGAAAGGGAAAGGGAAAAGGAAAGGGAAAGGGAGTCCCCCCCTTCCCCTTCCTCTTCTCCTTTCCCTTTCCCTTTCTCTTTCCCTTCCCCTTTCCCTACCCCTTCCCCTTCCTCTTCTCCTTTCCCTTTCCCTTTTTCCCTTTCCCTTTTTGCCTTTCCTTTCCTTTCTTTTCCTTTCCTTGACATCCTGTGGATGCCTTTGCTTTCTGTTTGAAGAAATATAATACTAATGTTTAACATGGTGGTGATGTTTTTTCATATCATTTTTTTACTTTTACTTGGATTCCTGTAGGACATCTTACTTCTGCCTAAAAAAGAAGTGTGTGTAGTTATCTATATCATGTTCTAAGATGGTGTTGTAGCAGATCATTTTCTTTACATATGACCTTTATCAGATCATATATATGTATATATATTGATATATATAGATATATCACCTCAATTTTCAGTATGGTACTGAAAATTTCGCTGGTGCAGGCTCCTATTTACAACTTCAGAAATTAGGTTGCCTGCATTCTCCACCAACTGGTTATTACTTGTAAAGTGTACATAAGCCAAAAAACCTCTCAACACTAGTGACTGCAGTCATAGTGATATTGTTCAGATATTCTTCAGATTAATTATTACAACTCATATATATTAGTAGTGCAATCACAAATAGCATAAGCAATATTTGTACCATCATGTTTGTCATAATTTCACCGCTGCTCCTAAGTACAAAGATCAGTTATTTCAATTTTAGGGTGCAAAGAGTACAGTGAACTATCAGCATGACGTGCATGAGTGGAAGTGTGATACTAACATTAGAGTTTTTCCATCTTATTCTTAGATCCGTTTGGGCTAATTTTACATGTTTGGTCTTGCAACCCACTAATTTTGCCTTTCTTTAATGGTTTGCAATTCTGTATTATATCTTGGATTTTTGATATGTGAATGAATGACTACACATGTCAATTTTTTCTTAAACAAGATACTTACTTTTGTATATTTTGATGTCTCTAAAATGGTTTTTATAATCCCTGCTAATTGACTGTTTGGCAGCTGGTTGTAGCCTGGGTCCTCCCATATCACACTTTCAAAGCCTCTGTTCTCTGTTCATACCTGTGGGGTTTTTTTAGGGTAATAGATGCTTCATCCGATACAGAATTCTGCTTGATTTTACTGTCTACTAGCTAGATACATATAAATAATAACTAAAATTGCACATTGCATCTGTACAAAGCTCAGCAAAAGCTAAAACAAAGTGTTTAATAGTCATCTCTGGTTAGACAATTGCTGTTACTGCTGAACAAGCTAAAACACAGAGGTCACATCAGTCCTAAACAAGTTAAAGCGAAACCTTACAAATTCTGTGCCTTTTGTTTTTCATTTAACAGGAAGCATGTGGACTACTTATGGCAACAACTGGAGCAATGGGCAATATGGTTACATATACCTATTGAACACATGAACCAGAAATGAGCACATCCCCAGATCTATGATACTGGGTATTCAAACTAAGAATAAGACTTTTAAAACAAGTGGATGTTCTTACCCATCATTCACATAACTGTGAGTTTGAGTCCTGTTTTCTGTTAATGGACACACTTCAGAGTCAAGTATTTTTCTAACTATACAGTAAAACTGACATGTAAATTGCCTTCTTGACATACAAATAACAGATCAATGTCAGAAGCAGCAACTCGAGACAGCCACAGCATCTCTTGGTTTCCAAATACTTTTCAAATATATAAAATACTAATTTTCCTTATCCCCGTTGTTTTTTTTCCGACCTATTATCACAATTTGGAATTTAGGAAATTGACATTTTTATTGTTAGAGTATTTCCACACTCGTAAAGTGTGATATTACCATCATCTGAGCATGTACTTACATATCTGCTGATTCATTATTCTGCAATGTTATTTCATGATAAACAGATTAGAAAATTATGCAGCCAACATGATATCATTTCAGCAATGGGAATTTTTTACCCATTATGAAGCTTTCAAAACTTGATTGTATTTCTGGAAGAAATAAGGTGAAAAGAGTCAGAATACTCCTCTTTCCTTCACCCAGCAACTTTGATCAATGGGTACATTGTTGCTTTTTTTTTTTTTTTTCTTTTCCTTTTCTTTCTTCCTCTTAGCTTTCTTTGATTTAGTTGCACTTTATTTTTCATGGATATAAGCAACCTAGAGCATTTCCAAAAAGCAAAAAAGCTTTCCCATAAAACTCTGCCAAAGCACTGACCTGGAAAACCCTTGGCATTTCTTTCCTTGGCATTTCATTCTTTGGCCTCTCCTGAGTAGAAGCTGCCAATCATTCAGGACAGTGCCAAATTGTGTAGTAGTGCCTTTGTAATGCAAGAAAGGCTCTGCTAAGTGCTGGTGGGAGGCTACCCAGCTGATTTATTTCACTCTAGTTGCAAACAAAGTAAATGAAGTTACTAGGCAGAAATCTAGATTTTTTTCAAGAATAGAAAGCTAACTCAGTCACACTTAGCAGCTAGTGGAGTAACTGTTCTTTTTAAGTAGTCTGAAGCAAATATAAATGGATTTATGTTTTTTTCCTGTATTACACTTAACAGAAACTAAAAGAGTGAGAAATCTTTCCTGGCATTTGCCTAGAAAGACAAGGAAGATTGCATGGGTAAGTCTTGACAGCTAAGTTAGGAGAAAAGTGGTGGAGATTTTCTGTGAAATTTAAAGATCTGAGAATGGAAATACAGGTGAAAACGAGAGATTTGATGTGAAGCACAATACTCTTACCCTGATTTGTGCATGAAAAGGAAATTGCAGGCTGGGTTCGAAGAGCACAAGCTGATTTCCTTAGAGGAGAAGAAATAGTGAATTGAAGACTGAAAAATTCCAACAGATCAGGATTGCATCTGTCTATCATAGCCACAAAAGTAAAAGCTTGGGAAAAAAGAAGGGTGGAATATATGCACTAATGTTGTTATCTCAGAGGAGGCTCGCTAGGGGGGTAATAACTAACATCATATAGCCAGCAGTATGTAGGCATGCATCCAAGTGTCTTAAAGGCAATGAATTCTTTCTTGGAAAAGGTCTATAAATTTAAACAGTTTTGAAACAGTTGCCTAAGGGCCAATCACCTTTGAAAATTCTGGAGTTTGGATTTCATGCTTGTGTTCAACTCAGAGTGAGAGATGTTGTGCTCCCAGCTGTAATGGATGTGTTGGTGATAAGCACAGGGGGCAGGCAACAGAGTAGGTCAAGGTATTGTGACTCCACTATCTGAATTTGCTGATGTAGTCTTCTGACCTCCAAATTTAAAACTTGGCGAGGACCTTGGCTTTTGTTCCCTCTTAAGTTGGGTAGTGTGCTGCAGGGGACACACAAACTTTTGTTTCTCCCAACGTTTTTTTTGAGACTGGCTTTCAGTCTCCCATCAGAAGCCATTGCTTTTCAGTTGCTCATCTGATAAAGAATAGCTCCTTATCATGCTCAAAATGATAGCAAGAGACAGTGGGAGAGTGGATAATGGTACTTCACAAGCCCTTAGTATTGATGGCAAGCCTCTGGTGTTATTGGTCCCTGTATTCTTTTTTTTTATTCTTTTTTTGAAAACAGAACACTATGTGAAGAAAATCCTTGTCTAATACTGTTTCACTTACCATTTCTTAGTGAACTGAAGTATCAAGTTCACATAATACTTGGTGAGATAAATAAGAAAGTAATTGGGATAAATATAGAGTATTTACCTCTTGAAGTCCTGTATTATATGAACATGTTTTGAGGGACAAAATTTGGGATCAGTATGTGCTTTGTGGATATATTTACGTTTCTTATGGAAGGCAGAATAATATTTGCATCTCTGTCAGGGTAGTGCTCTCAAGGATATGAGTAGCAGAGCATTGTCAGTTTCTTTTTTCTTACTGCTTTATTGACAGAGAGATTCATGTCTACTTCAGCAGCATAGATCTAGACTCCTACTGTTTTAAAGGAAAGTCGTTTTCCCTGTCCTATAGTCCTACTAGTGAGTAATCACTTGCTCCCAAGAAAGTCTTGCAAATTACTCCTTTCTCTTTTTTATTCCCTTACCTCCCCATGCTCAGAACTATTCAGCTGTTGCCACACCACACTGTCCTCAGTTATAGACAGGACATACTCCCTTGATTGCGAACAGTGAGCAAAAATATGCCTTGCAGGTCAACAGACATGCATCTGCCCAGGGCATATCACCATTCACAGTTTGTCATTTTTGTGAATATTTTTGCTTCAACAGTGAGAAGCTGCACACTGTAAGAAAGCAGCTGGGAGAGCCTGGCACTTCTGTGCATGTCTCAAGCTGAATAACACTTTCTAAGTGGTATCTGTGCCTTTGCCTTGAAGTCATAAAATTGTCACCAGCTTTATTCTTCTAGCAATTTTAGCTATGTTATGTGGTTGACCATTGGAAGTAGGAACAGATTGAGTTCTAGTTTCCATCCTGGGATGACAAGCATGTTAACAGGTTTCCAAAGTACAGTAGCTTAGAGGAATGCAGAAATGCCCTTATTCCTGTGAAGTACTGTGGGTGTACTTTCCAGCAGATCATGTCCAGTGGGTATGCATTACTTGGCATTAAATCATGGTGGTGTCTTGTTAGTAGTCATTTTACCTTTCCACCTACATTATTTTTGCCAGTGGGCCTGATTTTTTGTTCTTATTTTAGCCTTCATCTGAAAAGTTAAAACGAGCTCTTTGAACACCACTGGTGTGTTGACTTCGAAGACTAAATGCTGATACTGAGGTCAACACTGCCCAAGAAGAAAATGAGAAAACATGTGCTGGTGTTGAATGACCTGTTATTGCTAGTAAAAACTTTTCTAGGCTGCCTTTCAAATCTGACTGTTAGTGTTATATTTATTTATAATGAAAGGGAAATGGAAGACCTTCAAAAATATGGCTAACTCGTAAAATGTTTATTAATTCAAAATATAGTATATGTGATATAATATAATCAGGGGAATGCATTTTTTGTTCTTAAGTGCAAAAGAGCACAATATTGGTTGATGATCTAGTTCTTTAAAGGTAATGAAATCTGGAGTTTGGCATATAGTGTAGCTCTCAAAATCGTTATTAAGTATGCATCTATCTACTAAGTAAGATACAGACTTACTCATGGATTGTCGTATTAACATTACACTTTGCTAGATATCAATTACTCCAAAAACTATATTTTTATAGAAATGCCTTTTTCATTAAAATGACATTTCAGCTTCTTTCTTGGCCAGTTTTTTGAATTTAAATTTGCCCTTTTTGAAGGTTTGTGTTTTTTGTATTTCTCTTTGAGAGCTTTTATTTTTGACCATGAAATATACTTTCTAGAGGGAAAATAAAGTAAGTATTTTTATTAAAAGCTCCTACAACTTGTAATTCTGATGTGTGCTAAAATCACATGAAAGTTTTGTGTTATTTGTTTCTTTTTTTTTCCCACGTAGATTTTAAGTGCTTAAACAAACCATATGCATTGGTGTATTTCGTACTGCACATTATTTCATAATCTGTATTGTCAAAATTAAATTTAGGGAGACTGACCTCTGTTTTCCATTTTTCCTCAGCATCCGGCCTGAAATAATTTAGTATCTCACTAAAAATTTCATTTCAGAATTATTCAGTCTCAAAATCTCCATTTAAGCCTTGATAATATTTTAAGTCATTAATTCTCAGGAGTCATGTATCAAAGTGATTCATAAGCTACCTGCAAGTGTATACCTTCACAAATGTCTCTTTATGGCTAATATGGTGAACACAGCTCATATGGTCATGCTGTGAAAGTTAATCTTACATCTGTTAGGAAAATACATGATTTGGACAATCATGTAAGTGTTTAAAACTCTTTCCAAAATCTTACTGATTAAGAAAATGTAATTTTCCCCTATTTGGCAGTGCCAAGGATTTCGGTTCAGAAAATCAAAGATTCAGAAACAGGCAGAGGCTTGAGAAATGCTAGGCAAACATGTGGATACAGTGAACCTACATATGGTTTACCAGCCTAAGCCTTCACTAAAAATTCAAATTTCCTTGGAAGTGATGCTTAAATAATCCCTCAGCTGCAAATCTGGAAGACTGCAAACAGCTCTGCAACTTTACCAGCAAAGTATGTAATGTGAAGGAAGTTATGCTATTGAAATTGTCCAACTTGTGTAAAATATTTTAACGAAGTCTTCCAAAGAAAAGTAAAAAAAAAAAAAAAAAAAAAAAAAAAGGCTGACTGACTTTCTATATGTGAGTCAAGCTTAGGAAAATCAATACAGTTTTGCATATTTGGATCTTGCCCTGACTGCATTTGGAAATATTGAAAGCAAGACTTAATTGACATTAGCATAAGATCTCAGTTCTTACCTCATGTTTTTATCAGTATAAATTTTGAATAGTTCTGTTGAGTAATGTTAGTATGAAATTGGTGTCAGTGGAAGGAAACCAGGCTTTAGTCCAAAATTTAAATATACTGTTTTCATGCAGTGCTCAGCATCAGACTGTACATTGACAATCCGAATTATGTGTTACATATTGTGTAAAGAGGAAAGGTAAAGGAAATGCAATGATAAAGGCAATAGTTGCCATTCGTCTCATTATTGTCAAAGGATGGAGGAAAACCAACTACTTATTGGCCACTGACATTGATTCTTAACAAGGCAATAAAAAAATCTGTGTGTGCAGAATCCCTTTTCTTTCTCTGCTCTTGAAACACATTTTTTTTTTCAGTTTGGAATTATAGATGTGTTTTTGCCTGCCTATTAGTAGCATAAAGTGTGGGTTTCTTAGTTTTATTTTATTTATTTTATTTTATTTTAATTTTTTTCATTAAATGTCATCTATGCAGTTTGAGCAACAGCATGCAAATAGATAGGAAAGA
The DNA here is from genome assembly GCA_023637945.1 of Phaethornis superciliosus. Classification (NCBI taxonomy): domain Eukaryota; kingdom Metazoa; phylum Chordata; class Aves; order Apodiformes; family Trochilidae; genus Phaethornis; species Phaethornis superciliosus. The sequence goes on along the minus strand of JAJQWJ010000004.1, from coordinate 29,852,861 downwards.
TTGAAATAGGATGTAGCATCAAAAAGGTTTGACTTTTTTTAATAATCTACCCATAAATCACACTCTATTTTCTTTGTACATGTGGGAAAATAGGCATTTAAAATAGATTTTCTATGAAGAAATTCAAGAATTACCATGATGAAGTGGAGAGAAACTAGTATAGCCTTTGATTCCCCTCCCTTTTTGCTTGAGCTGGTATGTGGACTGAAATGCAGTATTCAACATTAAAGCAGCAATCTGCAGCAGAGTGGATGAATTTGTGATAAATTGTCCCTAGAGGTTTATAAAACATATTGTCTATTAAACCAGCCACAGTATGTTTCTCCACATTAGTCAGTTTCTGACATTCAGGCTGCTGAAGCTTCTAGGCCAGTACTGGAATATGCCATCCCAAAGCTGTAAACAACTCTTTGTTTATAGCAGTGGCGTTCATACATCCATTTCAAGGTTTCACAGCAGTAAAAGGCTGACTGCCTACATAAACTGGAGTGGGCTGCAATGTTGTTATTTTGTTTATTGCTCTTTTACTGCAGTGGTCAAATAGTTCCTCTGAGACTAGACACTGGTACTCTGCCATCTGTACAGTCGGTGTTAGACAACTTGTGTCAACCAAACAAACTATGATGACAAACAATTATAATGAGTATACTAATTAAATAAAATATAACCATACTAAATTGTGTGGGAAATGTAGAAGGTTAATAGCAAATTAAGAAGCACTTTTCAGTTACCTTTTAATGGGTAATGACAGTAGCCCCTAGAGAGGTTTTGATTATATTAGTGCTTCTTAATTTCTTTTATCTGCACTATTGTTATAATTGATGTTATTTTATTACAGTGATAAAAAAATGTTTGCATCTCATAAGGAGCAGGAGAATTTTCGTATGCTTTCCTGACATTAGGAGATGTCAGTTTAGAACACAACTGTAAGATTTTACAGTTTCTGTACCTTCATTCCCACATAATTCACTGTTGCAATCACAGGGTTGTGAAATAAGACCATTTTCTTTAATTATTAGAAAAATACACACTGAATTTTTATTTTTCTTGAAGTTGAACTTTTTTTTGAAAAAACATAATATTAATTAATGGAAAGCCAGATAAGTGAGGCATGACATCTAAAGTTTAAAGCAAACAAAATTAACATAGGTGTACCCCAAATCTAAAAAGCTGTTGTGATTTCTTACCCAAAAGCTCTGAATTTTTGATCAGCTCAATATGCCTTATGTTTCTGCCGTATTATATCAAAAGCTTGGAGTTTCCCAAATATTTATTCCTTATTTTGCTGATCACATGGCAAGTCACTCATCACTTTCACATAAAGAAAGTATGCTTATTTTAAATAATACCAGGTTCTTGCACGACTGAGGAGGCAGTGAATCATATGGGAATGTAGTGGACACCTGTAAATATTTTTTATTGATCATTTCAGAATCTGTCTTCAGTAGAACATCTTTTGCTGCAAACTATTGTCACTGCTAAAGGAAAATGGGGAGAAAATGGAGAATGGGATAATCTTTTTCTGTTACCTGAGCAGCTACATTATAAAAATTGAAAGCCTCCCATTAAGGGAGGTTTCTCCCATTAGGACTAGGTTATTGTAGGTAAAGTAATTATGGGGATATTCAATGGCTTAACCATGACTGTTTCTTACAACATGGTGTTAACCTCAAAGCTCCCTGACTAGCATTTTCTGGTAATAAGGCAAAAGACGGACTGTTTTAAAGTCAATATCAATGAATAACTGTAACAAAACCTGAAATTTAATGGAGAAAATTAACAGTACTGCTCAAAAAAATTCTTCAGGGAGCATACCCAAGAATTTTAATCTGCCATAAAAACATTGTAGGCTGAAGTGTGTTCTTCTTTTCCAAGCAAAGAATTTTTATGCAATTTTTTGTTTGTGTAGGTGTTTCCTCTGAAAAATTTCTCATTCAATTAAATTAGGATGCACCTTTGTTAGCAGTAAATAATATTTACTATGTACTAAAAACCAATGATACCTAAATATTTCCAATGGTAAGTAATAAATAAATAAATTTTAAAAGAATTTATCTCTTTCCAGGCATAAAGGATATAGTCATAAGGGAATTGCTAGCTTCAAGAAAATCAGATGAGCAGCACTACTTTGCTCCCTAGGCAGATTGAGGTAAAATTAAATGAAATGAAATAAAAAGCTGTGATGAAATCCTCCTGGAACACACAGTAGTGTACAAAAATGGAAGAAACATAATATTCACATGGTTATCTACATTAAATGAAGATGGCATAAGTGTAAATCTAAACAGTATGTTTTGCAGTGAAAGCAGAAAGATGTTGACAATTAACTAGACAAGGAAAATGACAGCTCAGGCACTGGATGCAAAATCAGGAGACCTTGATTCAGCTGCAGATATCACAGATATTTCTGTGTAATATGAAGTAGAGTACTTAGATAAGCAGACACTCTGCCTTGCAACGAAGTCAAAACCCCATGAATCTATGGTGTTAGGTTGTTTGTTTGTGTTATAAGATTGTGGCAATGGTGGGGAAAGATTTGATTTCATCATGTACATCTGTGACATCTGATAAAAGGGGAGATCATTATCATTGCTTCTGTAACACAAATACACAATGAATTTGTGTTTTAGCTTCAGACAAAAAAAAAATAAAAATCCCACTATTGTTTCCTGTTGTTCAACTCTACCACTTTCTCAAGTTAAGGTATTTTACAACTGATTTTTCATCTACTTGCTTGTTACTAATAAACACTTAAGAAGTATATTTCCACTGTACTTTATTTCCATGTACATTGACTTACCCTGAAGAAGATTGTTGCAGTAGTATCACAGAGGCAGAAATGATCTTGACTTTGGTCATCTTGCTGCCTTCTCTCAGAAAGTGTGCAGTAATGGGAAAAGAAGAAATATATACTTATTTTCACAATCATCTGAGCCCTGAACTATTGTACTTGGATTAACTAAATCATTTGTCCTCCTGGGTGGAGAAAACAACAGTTTGTGTCCATTTAAAAAATAACATTTCATGATTCTTTTCTCTTGGCAATACATGACATGTAAGTAGAAGCATGACTAAAAGGTCTTGGTGGAGCCCTTCCATGATGAACTTCTTAATTCAAAGTTGTATCTCTTTTCAGCAGTGCACCTGTCCCTGACTTATGCTTAAGAAAAAGAAAATTTAAAAATGCTTTATTATGTAACATTATCACATACTCTCTACAAGGTATAGTAGGCATACAAGTGTTTGCATATATGAGGGGTGTACCCAAATCTGTCTACCTGACCAAAAATACGCCTTTTGTAGCATTAAAATGTTTTTCATGGTAAAGGTAGTTTTCTACCATTTCTGGTTTTCAAGACTGTGTATTTGACACCTGTATCAAAGGGTTAAAGTCGTCTTTGTTGTCAGGAGGATGTATGACTTCATTATGACTGAAATGCATGACTGAGAAAAAGAAGGGTTGAAGTGGGGAACAATCACAAAATTGCTGAGCTAAGAGGCTAAGTGCTGCTTGAGACAGCTGATTTGTCAATGAAACCTAATATATCATAGCAAGCAGGAAACATGCATGTGTTCTGGAAAACCCTGGCAGAAAAGGCAGGAGGTAATGAAGTAAACACAGTCATTTGTGCACAGTTGCACTGTAGCAATTACTCCATGATCCATGAGAGGTGATACAGTTGTTGTTTGCAGTGCCTCACTCAGTGAGGAGTACAAGTTTGTATTTTGTATATAATACTAACAGTACTAATTCTATTGATATTAAATTAAGTAACACAGCGAGTTGTTTTTCTTTCTCTTTACCTTACTGTGAGATTTTGATAAACTGCATTAAATTTCATTAAAGGGTCATGATCTATAGAGTAGGTAATTCTCACTAAGAGGGGGATATTTACTGAAAAAGAGAGTATCTTAGACTTGTATGATGTAATTTATCCACATGACTTAAACTGTAAAAAATATTTCAAAGTATAGATACAGTTTCAGTCTGCATAAAAGACTATACTATGTATGCAATTTCAGTAAATAGCTTTTTTACCATGTATTTTTCCTTTATAACCACTAACTCTCATTTTATTTAACTGTGCTATCTTGGACTACATCACACAGCTTTTCAAATTGTCCAAAAGGCCTCCTCTGTACCTCTTCTGTTGTCTGCAATCTTTTCATTCTCACACAGAGCAGATGCAAAATTTGGCAGAGAATCATTCTTAGTAAGGTGTGAAAGACTACAGTACAATGGAAAATTAGATTACCACCTGTGGTCCTCTTTAACTTGAATTCAATTGATGTTGCCGGATGTTTCTTCTGAATAATGACAGAACTCCCAGTTGTCTTTCTGTAGATGATAATTTCTGTCAGTGCTAAGGGGACCATTAATTCTATTCTAAAATGTAGATTATTTCTTCATAAATTCCAGAAAAATCCCTCAAAGCCACCCTTTCCTAGGTTGAACAGATCCAGCTCCCACATCTTCTCCTTGGATGATCAGTGCTGCAGCTCCCAATCACCTCAGAGGCCTCCATGGAACTTGTGCTAGTCCATCAGTGTCCATCCCATGCAGGAGACACCCAGTTTAGGCACAGTACTTAAGTCCCACTCATGTAGCCCTAGATATAGGAGGCTTCATTGATGCCCGGGGGCACCACTGACTCATGGCCAACCTGGTCTCTGCAGAGCTGTGCATAACCAGTCACTGTCCAGGCTGCGTTGTTGGCTGAGCAGATTTTCATCATTTCAGTTTCCACTTTTTTCCTAAAGAAATTTTTGTTCTGTGTTGATATTTAGTTTTACCAAGTAAAATAAATCTATTTTTACTCAGTGCTTAAGTGGTAAATTCTATGAAAGTTGAAAATTGCTTCCAAACATTTTTAAGTGCTCTCAGAAGATACATTATGTGACTGTTTTCTTTTTGTCTGCATATAAAGCATCTCTGTATCAGTTTGGATCCTTAAGCACTCAGGCCATTATCTGAGAAAAGCATGCAAACTTACTGTATGAAATATTGGTGTCTTCTTAAGCAGTCCGTCAACCTTACATACCTACAAAGGTCCAAAATTGTTTTGTTCTGAAGCTGCATATGGATATATTATCATAGAAATACAGACCCATAGAATGATTTGGGTTAGAAGGGACCTTTAAAAAAACATCTAGTCAACCCCCTTGCCATGGACAATGGTATCTGTTCCCAGTTCAGGTTTCCCAAAATTCCATTCAACCCATACTGGAATGACTCCAGTGATATGTTATCCACAACTTCTCTGAGCAACCTGCTCATTATTCACCAACTTTAGCATAAAAAATGTCTTTGTTATGTCCACTCTAAGTCTGTCCTCTTCATTATAAACATTGCCCTTTGTCCTGTCACCACAGGTCCTGGTAAAAAGTCTCCCTTTATCTTTATTGTAAGCTTTTTTCTATATTCACATATTTATAACTGAAGAAAGCCTTCATTATTATACTACAAAAATCAAATAAAGATAGAAACCTGTTCTTGGTGGCCTCTACAAATACTAGATTAAAGCTAATATCACTTCTGAAACCCCTCCAAAAATATCTGTGGTTGCATCCAACCAGGCAAGCATGCTTTTTTGTAACAATAGAAGCTCGACTTTGAAGCTATTGGCTTTTTTCTAGAAACCTGAGAGTAATTCAGCTCTTAATTAATAAACAATCATTTTAAACCTTCACTTTGAGGTGTGAATTGGCAGTTGTGATGGGGAACACCAAGCTGTGTAGAATCTGTGTTTCTGAGCACCTGTTTGTGTGTGTGCAATATAGTGCTTTGTCTGGCTGGATCTTTTGTCTTAGTTAGCTATTTAAGGTTTTAATCACAGACACGTTTACCTACAACTGAGTAGTCATATTGCCAAAAATTATTAGGAAAAAAAAAAAAAAAAAAAAAAAAAGGTGAATAATATCACACCCAAATGAGAGAAAACACGCCATAAATGCTTTTATTTCCACCTCTTGATTTTACAGTGCCCTTCCATGAAAAAATAGTAAGCCATCTTACTTGGTCAATCATGTAACTGTGCTTCTTCAGTAGAAAACTCAGACCTAATCCTTCTTGCATATTTTTTAAATTGTAAATTTGAGATGAGCAATCTGAAGTACATCTTTTTTTAACTAGTGTTTGTAATAGCAAGCAATGCTGCTTTCATTAATGATCTCCAGTGATCTCTGAGCAACATTAGCTTCTGAAAACCAGGGCAAGGAAAAATTTCTGTGTCTACAGCTTTAGCTTTACATGCATGGATTTCAGTGTGGGAGGGCTTTCCAGGTCTGCAGGCGGCACAGCATAGAAATGTGGAAACTGGCGACATCTGAAAGTGGGCAAACAGCTTTGACATATATTTATGATGTTGCTTCCCTCAAAATTTTTAGCACTTTCAAAATTAGAGCTTGCTGGTTCACTTGAAATTCATTGGATTTTCAAGAGGCTTTTTGAAAACACAGCTTTTTTAATCCCACACAACCGAAACCAAAGCAATAAAACCAAGAATATGGACAGGAATCCTGGAGAATTCCTAGAAACATAAAATACCAATAAAGAATTTTGCAGCTAAAGATCAAAAATCTGAAACATGTCAGCCAATCCTCATGTCCTTGATATCTAAGAAAAGCTCTAAATAAAGAACCTTGTATTTTCCTAACATGAGTCTTCTTCATAATCTTGATTTTGTAGAATTCTAGGCAATAGAATTCCCTACACAAGTTTTTATAACGCCACAGAAACAAGGATACTATACTAATTAGGTCTTATTCAAATGCACCAAAAATATAAAGATTACTTTTGCTGTTTTGATTTTTTTATTGCTTGCTTGGTGAGTTATTGATTTTTGTTCATGTGTTTGGATGGTTGGTTTTTTTTTTTTATTTTTTTTTCTCGCTTTTTTTTTTTTTCCTTGATATTAATTTAGTATAAATTCAGTAACAATTCTTTAGCATTTGGAATTTCTGATGTCTTATGAGAGTACAATAAAATTTTCCTTCAATGTTAGTTTTATGCAGTCCAGGATACTTTATTTTTCTGATTTTTCCTATTCTTATTTTGAAACTTACTTAGATATGCTGGATATTTCATCTGGCTTTTGCTGAACTACTTCATTTAACTGGGAAAAGAGGTAATTATGGAAAACCTTTTTGAAAGTGCTTTAAACAACAATGCAGTCATTCATTTCTCCTCTCCTTTTCACTCCACTCACTGCTTTTAGTTCCATAATTTAATTCACTCTAAGAAAACACTTTTAATAGTGGTATAATACTATTTTTCTTCTATTTTAATATAATAGATCATATAATAGACCGTATTGTACCTTTTTTTTTTTTTTTCCCCTGTACTGAAAAAGAAATGAGGCACGTTTTTCTGTGTTTTTTGAACTTTATTTTTTCTGTATTTGTAATGGTAAATTTTCTATACTGGAAAAATAAGGCATTGCACAATGTTATCTTCAGAAATACCAAAGAAATACCAAAGAATATGGTTAACTTTCGAGTTACACATTGATGGCTCGCGTTTAGGTTTTTTCATCAGCCTGCATTCCCAAGTCATTCTCATCAGGGCTGTTGTCCATCCATTCACCATCCAGACTGTATTTATACTTGTTCCAATCATGTGCAGGATCTTGCACTTGGTCTTGCAGAATTTAATATAGTTCACTCTGGCCCACTTCTCAAACTATGTATGCACAATTTGCATCATAATTTTTCAAATTTTCTGTTTCTACCTTCAATAATTTTAGATTTTAGTACCCTATAGTCCCCTTTAATACAGTAATGTTCTGCTAATATTTGATTCTTTCCTAAGGCATCTAGAGAAAATTTCTAATATGTAGGAGATGTTGCAGAGTTAAGATGTGACATTACCTCCTTAGCAGTCAGTGTGGGTTCAACCCTTAATGGAAATGTTCACCACATAGGATGAACAATTTATGAATGCTTTGAAGTTCTTGGACAAATGTATTGTGGCTATTTAGATTTAATCATCTGAGTCCAGGGCAGCAAGTAGAGTTCTGATTAATTATCCATGATTCAGAGGCCATAGGAAAAAATCAGTTTTTTTCGAGGAGTCCTATGTGGAGCTCAGGCAGCAAGTTTACTGCTGTTCCTGGATTTACAGGGAGACAAAGAAGGAGAGAAAGAGCCTCACTCTCCTGAGCAATTCCTGCTCATCTCTCCTCTTGGGATCCTTCAGAGCTCCAAGCAGACCTTATCCCTCAGTATGATCAGTTTGATTGAGTGGATGACCTTGGGAGGGGCAGAGCTCTGTGTGTCCTCCATAGGAAAGACTGTGAATCTGCATGTATGCAAATGAAATTTCCTCCTGTGCAGGGTGTAGGAAATAATCATCATACTGATATTGGTATGAAGTTCATTCTTGCTTTTCCACATATGTGCTCTGCTTTACCAGTCTTTTTGAATCAAAGTCTATTTCCTGAAATGCTCTTAGCCACCATGGGGAAATTCAAAATTAAAAGCAAAGTTCTGGTGTCAGAGAAAGGTTAAAAATTTCAGTTTCTGAACATCCTTTTTAATATGTCAGATTTCCTGAGCAAATTCTAAGGTTCTTTTTCTTTGAGAGGAAAAAAAAATATTTCCTTAGGGCTCCATGTTGGGACCAGTTCTCTTACGTTTATCAATGATTTGGACAAGGTAATTGAGTGCACCCAACAGGAGAGGACCTGGGAATGTTGATCAACAGCCAGCTGAATATGAGCCAGCAGGTGGCCAAGAAGGCTAACAATATAAGGCTTGCATCAGAAATAGTGTAGCTAGCAGGACTAAGGAAGTGATCATGCCCCTGTTCTCAGCACTGGTCAGGCTATATCTTTAATCCTTTGTTCAGTTCTGGGTTCCTCACTACAAGAAGGACACTGAGACGCTGAAGTGTGTCCAAAGAAGAGCAATGAGATGGTGAACAGTGTGGAGAAAAAGTCCTGTGAGGAGAGACTGAGGGAACTGAGATTATTAAGCATGGAGAAAAGGAGGCTGAGGGAAGCCTCAGTACCACTGTACCACTCTGTACAACGACTTGACAGGAGGTTGTAGCAAGGTGGTTGCTGGTCGCTTTTCCCAAGTATCAAGTAATAAAATGAGAGGAAAACAGTCTTAGCACTCACTGTTGTATCAAGGGAGAATTAGAGGAGATATTAGGAAAAATTTCTTCATGAAGAGGTGAAGAAACTGTTTACTCAGACACTGGAACCAGACTACTCAGGGACTTGGTGGAGTCACCATCCTTGGAAGTATTTAAGAGATGTAAATGTGGCACTTGGGGACATGGTTTAGTGGTAGACTTGACAGTGCTAGGTTAACAGTTGGACTTGATGATCTTAAGGATCTTTTCCAAAGTACATGATTCTGCATGCTAAAATTTATTTTTGTTCTGTAAAGACTTAATTGTACACGTTTTAAAATAACTATCACTGTAAAAGAGAATCTTAAAGGATTCCTTTATTTGGTTTTATCTCTGTGGAGTTTGCTTCTAAATATATAAGGATAGTTTATGATATCTTCTTATATTGAACAGATTATGTAAATATATTAAAAGCAAGTTGGAAGCATAAATCACAGATGCCGGTTTTATGGAGTTTGTAACCAGAAAAATCTACAGCTCCCAAATCCCAATGTGTTAATTATAAGGAGGCATCTGGTATATAAATTTATGCCGAGCTAAGAAATGTTCTGACTAAAATAGAGTATGCCTAAGTGGGCTTAGTGTCTAAAATCTACAGTCATCATAGGGAATCTTAAAATCATGTGACCATGAAGTGCCTGTGATTTAAACTATCTGCATCTAGGAAAGGGGGGTAAGCTGAAAGGGAAAGTGGGTAAAGACATTTGAGAAAGGCTAAATGATCTAGTCAGGTGCATCTAGAGCAAATTTTATTTCCCCAATATATAATATGTTCAAATGTAGGCTGGATAGAAAAATTCTGAAATTCATTAAGTTGATAGCATGTAAATTCTATGACATTTAATTCCTAAAAGTACACATAGATTTCACACATTTTTTTTTGCATTAAGAGAATAAACAGTGAAGCCAGTAATTTTGGATGTAATGTTGGATGTAATGTAAATGTGCGGTTAGAGAAGACTGTACTAAGCTGTAACAAGTATTATGCACAATGTGGTAGTCTTTGAAAATAGATTAATTCAAACAGAGCTTTCTATGTAATTGCCCTGTCAACATTTAAGAAAGGATACTACACATTAAGTAAAAATTGTACAGGTCAATCTCAGGCTCTCAGATGTTTAAAGCTACAAAGCCTTAGTAGACATTTAGTGTCCAGTTTCAGTTTTTAGTACACTTAATGAATCTGCCCTGGATTAACAATTAGATTTCTCACTGAATATGTGCAAATTTTTAACCTTGAAGCCATGCATAGTTGGAAAAAAAACCCACTTTCAAATAGAATGAGAAAATCAAATTAACTTACACTTTCTTAACAGCACAAATTCATGGTGATATTACAGCTTTTTGGTCACCAAGGTAGTAATGCAGTATTTTAACACAACTGCACATAGAAACCACTATCCAGAAAGCTACATAATTTGAGTAGATTTAGTGGCACTGAGTGAGCAGTCTTTCAAATAAATCGTTGTCAGTCTGTTTAGCTGAGCCTGGTAAACTGCAGTTACTCAATTATAGGGAAAGAGTTCAGTTTCTGTCCTGAGCACTGCCTGAGATTCAAAGCACCTCTGTTGTCTGCATTTGTGCATTTCCTGACGGGAAGCACAGCTGGTTTGCAGAGGATTATGGAAAAACTGTCAGTTTAGTCTCGTACTAGAACTATTCAGCATTCCTGAGGGACTGAGAATAGATGTGTAAGAGAAAGTGGAGAGCAGTGCATGGTACAGCAGTAAAACGAGACCAAAATATTGCAGATGACATCTTCCAGGTACTAGAGGAAGGGGATTATATTGTTGCAGGGGAATAGGGCTGCCTGCAGTGCTGTTTCAAACAATATGGACACAGAACTAATAATGTAAGAGATCAAGTGACTGTAGCACAAAACATTGAAAAATTTGAATGACAGTTTGGGAAGCTGTTTAAAGCTACACTGTGAAGATTGTGTGTTTTCTGAAGACACTGCCTTCTTCATGAGATTACATTCAGAAGTTTCAAAATTATTTCCTGGCACAAATGTGAGCCAAATTTCCTGAAAGAATATGAAATCAGAATTCTTTTAGTTCATGCAAAACTTAGCCCACCCTTATAGACCCAGATAGTACTTAGTTTGGGGGATACCATGTATCTGTAACAGTAGTGCCTCTAGTGAATACCAAAATGGCCTTTATTTAAAAAAGTATAAAAATAGATTCTTATATTCAAGATTACATCGTTTTGAATATTAAGAACATTTTGCACTGATATTTAGGAGAGCTTTGATTCATTGGTCTCAAGATAAATTTTAGAAGTATTATTGTCCTCATGGTTTTTTTTGTTTGTTTGTTTGTTCGTTTACTTGATTTTTCATAGGAATTTTAATTTAGTGGTAGAGCCATATATAAACTCAGGTGGATATGCTGCCAGTCCTTTTCTTAAATGCTTGGTTCTACTTGAGCTGTAGCTGTTCATATTGAACTGTTAGCTATTAATCCAAGAGAAGCATCTGACCAGGGAGAACATTTCCAGTCACTGTGTATATGCTTTGTAGAAAATGAACTGTAGGCAAGATCTTTAGCTGAAGATTAAATTTTTTAACTCAGAATAAATGCAGTTTATTTCCACTTGACAGCTGGTTTACTTTTCTTTGCCTGTGGTGATTTTATCAGTTTTTACGAGAATGTTATGCTGTTTGGCAAATGTTGCTGTCCCTTTCCAGAATGGTGCTTGCTACATATGGCACCTTTGAGAGACCAAACTGCAATCTAAAGAAGTACACAGAGGAAGTATGAAGGAAAGGCTAATGATTGTGAGTTTGCCATAAAGAAAGACAGCATATTAAGAGACTTGAACAGCAGGTCCTTATGGCATCTACTGACTAACAGTGATTTCCTGATGGTTAATTTAAGTCAGAAGACGGATACATGAATTTAGCTTTGTACAGCCACAGTTGTATTTTATTGTTTAAACATAAGTAAATAGGTAGAGGATCTAACAATGTGCTGCAGTACGAGAAAGTAATGGGTCTTCCATAGGTGTATGTCATAGCTCTGAGACCAGTATAGGTCTCTCAGTTGATCTATAGCATTCAGCATGGCAGTACTTAAACTGTGTTCAGCCCCACCCACAGACACAGTTGGTTGATGGATAAAGCTCCCATTAAGACATTCTTGGTTACTAAAGCTACATGTAGTAAATGTGGTTCTTTTCCTGCATTTTTCTGTAGAGTAATTGAGGTAATCTGTAAATGCTGGTTAATAGAAAATGATGCAAAGATTATAATTTGCTAAAAAGAACAAGCAAGTCTATTTTTAGACTATACTGTTGGATTGAAAGATTAAGCAGGCAATTCAGAAACTTAAAAAAGAAGCAAAACAAAATAAGAGACTTCTTGCAGTATTTTAATTTGGTCGTCTCATTTGTGTGCAGTATATCATAATTTAGTTGTTTAATTATATGCTATGTTTTTTTCTGTAAGATCCTGCCTCATTTGATTCATGAAATTGGCAGTACTTGCTTAATGAACAGTTGTTTGATATATTTTTCATTTGTTATTCAAACAATTCACCCCCCTGCTGTATTTTCTTAAGACAAAATTAGTAGTTTTTTCTTTGACTCCAGAGCAGATGTTCATTGCAGATGTGCTTGTGTTCTTTGAAAGCAGAACCTGGAAATAATTTTCAGTGAGGTAGGTTGTTTTTTTTTTTAGATTTCTTTGGGAAAGATAAGAACACTGAGGCAGAACTATAGCACTGGCATGTTGCGAAAGTGGAGCTACCCAACTAGTTACCTGAGAAGCATTCTGTATATATTCACTGAGATAAATCTAACATGTAGAACATTTTTTCATTCTTTTAAATAATAAAAACACAACAAAAAGGAAGAAGAAAAATAGAAATGCTGTGAAAGCTATAATGAAATTGATAATAACCAAACTAGGTAATTTCTTCTTCTCAGTTGTGAAAGAGTAATGGGTAACAGGAACTTGTTTCTGGAGTGCTTTCTGAAAAATAAAAAGTGACACACAGATTTTTTTGTATTCTTTTGAAAATTTAATAACTTTTTGAGTCCTTCCTTTTATACTGTTGAGTTTCAAATTTCCTGTTTTTCTATTGTTTTTTGTACCATTGCAGTCTTTTCAGCTAGTGGCCTACAGTTCATTTTGGGAGACTGCAAACTGATTGGGTAGTTCTGTTACCTTCAATTATAGCAAATACATGAATCAGACATGAACTCAAGCTCTACAGAATATTGCAGATTAGATGGAGTTGCTTTGCTAACAAAACTCATAAAATCAGAGAATCATGGAATGCTTTGGGTTCAAAAGGACATTAAAAATCATCTAGTTCTAACCTCCCTGACATGGGCAGGGACACTTCCCACTAGACCACAGGCTCAAAGCTGCACCCAACCTGTCCTCAAACACTTCCAAAAGTCCACAGCTTTTGTCCAGTATTGTGAACAGAGGGTGACACAGTTGGGGTTGTTCATCCTGGAAAACAGGAGGCTCTCTGGAAATCTTACATCTGCTTTTTAGTACCTGGAGGGGCCCAGGTTAGATACTAGGAATAAATACTTTACTGTTGGGTTGGTGGGATGGTGGAACATTTTGCCCAGGGTGGTTGTAGATACCTTCTCACAGGGTGAATGGGGCTCTGAGCAACCTGATCTAATGGGAGGTGTCCCTGCTCATGCAGGAGGGGTGAAACGAAATTATCTTCAAGGTCCCTTCCATCCCAGCCTAATCTATGATTCTATGATTGCTAGCTGGAAAAGATCATGAGTAAAATCCAGGCTTTTACTGTCACTTTTCATCTTTTTCACCATTCTCTGTACTGGAGGCCAAGTGTACTCACTTTGAGAAGAATTTATGACGTAAATATAACATTATTTTAGAAGGGTGTATATCATAACTTCTCTATGCTACATTTTTTGATCAGTCTTCTTTCTATAGTTATCCTTACCATCCAGTCTGCATTCTTGATGACTACTGAGCTGTGAGCTGATATTTTCACAGGAAATTTCTGAGTGATAGTAGGTAATTCATTGTTTGTACAAATGTGTTTGGTTTTGTTTTTTTCTCATGTGTGTAATTTTACGTTTATGCATGTTGACTTTCATTTCTTTTTTTTTTTTTTTTGTAATCAGACAGTTAGTTAAGGCTCTTACGAAAACTCATGCCTCAAATTTAGTACTAAGTATACTTGAATACAATAATTAAATCAATAAATTAATCACTGGCCAATTTACCCTTATTTGTGAGATGTATGTGGAACTATTAAACAGAACAACTCCAACAATGCTGGTCCTTTATTCTTGTATTATGGCTCCTATTCTTTAACTTGCTGTTTATTTATGTACAGGTTTTCCACCCTTCGATGTGACATCTTTCTTTCTCCAAGACTTGTTAGTTATTGACCTTGCCAAAAAATTCTTGGAATCTCAAACTGGCTATATTGACTGCATCTCTTCCTTATCTGTGTTCTTATTGAGCCTTTCAAAGAATTCTATTAAATTTGCAAGGCACATATTTCCTCTTCAGAAGCTGTTTTGCCTTCTCCTCATTTTATCATGTGCAACTTCAATAAGGTGTTCAACACTGTCACTATTATTGCAACTGGATCTGTATCGTATTTTTTTCACTTTTTTAGGAATACATTTTTAGGTGTCATTTATGTCACCAAAACATTGTGTTTCATTATAGCAACTGCTCTCCAGAGGTGCTCATTTTATACCCTGGCGTAAACTAGATTTCTGGTACCAACTAAAAATTCATCTTCTTCTCACGCATAAGGAAATCACTACAGTGGGCTGCATCATTTAATACTTTCTGTGTTATTAACTTATACACAAGAGAAGATATACCTCATTTATTATTTTAAAGGTAACTGCTTGTAGACTGATTTATACAATATTTATTTGATTTTTTCATTGACAAACTGTACAGTTTAGTAATGGTTACAGTACTTTTATGCCAAATCTAAGCAAAGCCACAATTTTTTGTTGTATGGCTTTTTGTTTTATTTTTACAGGTTAAACCTGGCAACTGTTCTTTTATTTTGCCTGAAAGGTGTTCTTTAGATTTTTGTTTTTAACATGAACACATTTTACATCTCTAAGTATGGAAGAAGTCATTACATTAGGCTTTTACTCAGGAAGGTGCAAAAGTGTAAAAAAATGGAAGACTGAATTAATTATTCCAGGTACATTAACACACATGTACTATGTGTGCTCACAATCTTTTATTTCATGTAAGAATTTTGCACTACCTTAAGTTCATATTTGATTCATAGCCACAGAAATAGCATCCATGCTAAGCATTATCATAATTGACAAACAGATAATTATATGAAAACCTCAACTGCATGAAAGCACTGACAATGTCCTGTGAGCTGCAGGTATTCTCCTAATGTTCTATGGAGACACTGTGTCTCCTGCAAAAACGTTTCTTTCTGAACTCCCCAAAGCAAGACAGACTTTTCCAGGATTCTTAGGATGGTATACAAGAACTTTAATTCACTAGTGGTGAACCTAAATCGGGGTCAAATCCACAACTCCCTGGTTTCCACCTAAAAAACCTGTAATTCAACTATGCTGTCAAAGGATTCATCAGAAAAACAGAACTCCCTGTGTTCCATTACATAAGATTTGTGTATCAAAAATAAATAAATAACATCACATATATAGGTCATTTGTTGGCATACTGTGTGAGCAAAAAGAACATATATTATCATATTCCCACAAAACTGTAGCTGATGATCATAAATGAATTATTGTTCAGAACATTCTGCTGCAAGTGCATGTGATTTGTTTTTTGTAATTACAGTGTCTTCGTCAATTCAGCAGCTGAGACCTGATTATGTTTACAATATTTATGTTTGTATTTGTCATATTTCCTTTGACCTCAGACTGATATCAGAAGTGACTTATGCCCCGCCCCCAAATTTTTTTTCAGCAAATTCTTGGTGTTGTGGAAAATACAGAGAAATACATTTTTAACTACAGGCTTCATGGGCTAGGCCTAGGTTATTCCTCATGGCAAAATGAAGGAAGCTGTGGAAGCTCTCTCATACTAGGAAATTGCTCTGTTCTTAAATCTTGGTTGGTGAAAGGTTGGCTTCTGGGATTTTTGCCACCCTTACTGAAAGTGAGATAGGAAAGAAACTGTCTGAGAGACATGACAGGTCTAGTACGTTAAGGATTAATGAACCAAAGATCAAGATCCTTAAAGATCTGAAATACTGAAATATAATTAAAACATTTATGGACTTTAAAATTCTAAGTTCAGTGTTTATTAAGAGAGGAACTAGAGCACATTGCTGAACATTGGTAATATGTACTCATAGTCCTTTTCCAATAATAAATCTACAAATAAGATTCCTTCTTCAAGATTTAGATTAGACAGTCTGTTCCAATACCATTGCTTAATTTTAATAGAAATTAATTTTTCTAGATTTCTTTGCCAGCTTTGTATCTGAAAAAAACAACCAGTTATGACAAAACTGTTTCTTTTGTTCTTTTTTCTGGCTAAGAGACAGAGCCATAAATGGATTACTTTTTTAGTGAGTTCAGATATTTAAACATAAACCTACTTTTCTAAAAAGACACTGCAGAATGTTGATTCTTTGTTTTTATGTTGGTTGGTTTTTTTGTTCTGTTTTTAGGGTTTTTTGATTGGTTGGTTGATTGGTTGGGATTTTTTTGTTTGTTTGCTTGGTTTGTTTTGTATTTGGTTTTTTTTTCCTATAACAGTTTACCCTGGAAAGGAAATTGGGATTATTGGGTTTTGGGGTTGTTTTAAACATTGCTTCTGAGTTTAAAGTACAAAGACTAGAATTACAAAAAATTATTTTTCTGCTTAACAATTCTATTTTTTGTGCTATAAAGAATAAAACATGTAAAATAAATCCATAAAAATAAAACAGTAAGACTTTTAAAATTAAATTGGATAATCTAACAATCTAAGATATCTAACAATCACTGTGAGTACTACTAATTAATGTACATTGCAAGTGATCTCGAGCTTACTTTATAAATGTCGTGGCTAGAGCAAGAGCAGATTAAAATCATTAGCTATATCATGTAGCTTATAAAAAGAGAATCACAGTTATGGGAGCAGATTACTCTTTAATTCCATATTTTTAATTGGCTCCTTCTGTAGTTAATTAAACAGTTACCATGGGGTTTGGTTACAGTCTTAATGGAAATTATTTTAAGCAGATATTAAATTGAGAATCTTTCTTATGAACATTTTTACAGATATAGATAAATGTATTTCATTTATTTTGTTGGGGAGGGAGGGAATGTTTATGGTTGGGTGCAGTGATCTTAAAGGTCTTTCCTAACCATGACAGTTCTGTGATCCCATGTAAAAATTAACTGTCACCTCCCACTTATTCCTCCATTTCATTATAGAATGTATCAGATTTTTTTTTTTAACAACAAAAATACACTTCATGTCACAGTGTCTACGTGATGTTTTTCAAGTAAAAAAGAATGCTATGGCGCTCTTGAAGCTAAATCAAATACTTCTTTTTTAATTCTGTCTTGAAGATACAATTAATAAGAGTCATAAAATAGTTAAAAGAACCAAGTGTCCATTTAAAACCTCTGCAGGAGTATTTTAGTAGATGTGGTGTACTGGCCTGCATTTTGTACTTTCCATTCTGTAAGCCTCAATTGATCATAAGTGTCTTTCTTAATTAGTTTGGCAAAACTGCAGAAGTTTTATCACATTTGTTTTGTAAAGATACTATTGAAACAAACATAAAGATCTTGTTACTGGTTCGCTTTTTTAATTGCTACCATTTATAAATTTTCAAAATATAAACTGATCTGGAAACTGAAAAGGTCTGTACTCTGCAGACTGGAAAATATGTTTGTTTGATTTCATATATTACTTCTTCAAATCCTACAAAACAATGACATTCTTTCATTTCTGTAAGTGTAAAAAGTTCCTGCTTCTCAGTTTTAAACTTTATCATTTATCCAAGGGTGCTGAGGGAGCTGGCGGAGGTCATTGCTAGGCCACTCTCCATCATCTTCAGTAAGTCATGGGTAACAGGAGAGGTGCCTGAGGACTGGAGGATAGCAAATGTCACTCCAGTCTACAAGAAGGGCAAGAAGGAGGACCCGGGTAACTATAGACTGGTCAGCCTTACCTCCATCCCTGGAAAGGTGATGGAACAACTTGTTCTTGTCACTATCTCCAGGCATATCATGGACACGGGGGTCATCAAGAGCAGTCAGCATGGTTTTATCAAGGGTAAATCATGTTTAACTAACCTCATAGCCTTCTATGAGAAAATTAATAGGTGGATAGATGATGGAAGAGCGGTAGATGTGGTTTATCTTGATTTCAGTAAAGCATTTGACACCGTCTCTCACAGCATCCTTGTAGATAAGTTGATCAAGTATGGGTTTGGTGATCAGGTAGTGAGGTGGATCAGGAACTGGTTGAAAGGAAGGAGTCAGAGAGTTGTAGTCAATGGGGCAGAATCCGGTTGGAGGTGTGTGACTAGTGGAGTCCCTCAAGGGTCGGTACTGGGACCGGTGTTGTTCAATATCTTCATCAACGACTTGGATGAGGGTATAGAATGTACCCTCAGCAAGTTTGCTGATGACACTAAGCTGGGAGGAGTGGCTGACACACCAGAAGGCTGTGCTGCCATCCAGAGACTTAGATAGGTTGGAGAGTTGGGCAGGGAGAAACAAGATGAAATTCAACAAGGGGAAGTGTAGAGTTTTGCATTTGGGGAAGAACAACACGATGTCCCAGTATAGGTTGGGGGCTGACCTCCTGGAGAGCAGTGTAGGTGAAAGAGACCTGGGGGTCCTGGTAGACAAGAAGATGACCATGAGCCAGCAATGTGCCCTTGTGGCCAAGAAGGCCAATGGCATCCTGGGGTGCATTAGAAAGGGTGTGGTTAGTAGGTCAAGAGAGGTTCTCCTCCCCCTCTATTCTGCATTGGTGAGGCCGCACCTGGAGTATTGTGTCCAGTTCTGGGCCCCTCAATTCAAGAAGGACAGGGAAGTGCTTGAAAGAGTCCAGCGCAGAGCTACTAAGATGATTAAGGGAGTGGAACATCTCCCTTATGAGGAAAGGCTGCGGGAGCTGGGTCTCTTTAGTTTGGAGAAAAGGAGACTGAGGGGTGACCTCATCAATGTTTTCAAATATGTGAGGGGTGAGTGCCAGAGAGATGGAGTTAGGCTTTTCTCAGTGGTGACCAGTGATAGGACAAGGGATAATAATGGGTGTAAATTGAAGCATAGGAGGTTCAAGTTGAATATCAGAAAAAATTTTTTTACTGTAAGGGTGACAGAGCCCTGGAACAGGCTGCCCAGGGGGGTTGTGGAGTCTCCTTCACTGGAGACATTCAAAACCCGCCTGGACACGTTCCTGGGAGATGTACTCTAGGTGGCCCTGCTCTGGCAGGGGGGGTTGGACTAGATGATCTTTCGAGGTCCCTTCCAACCCCTAGGATTCTATGATTCTATGATTCTATGATTCTATGATTCATTGTTATGATCTAACCCAGGAGCTAAGCACGACACATCTGGTTGCTCACTCCCTGCAGTGGGATGGAGGAAGAGTTTAAAGGATAAGAGTAAGAAACAAATAGCAGTTTGATCATTAAAAAGAAATAATACTATTTTTTATAATGGAACAAAAAAGGAGAAACTGAAAAATGAAACAAACACAATAAACCAAAAATAAAATGTAAAAAAACCAAGCAACACAAATGAAAACAAGTGGTCACCACCAACTGACTGATGCCCAAGGAGCCCTTGTGCAATAGACAATAGTTATCTATTTATTCAGCTGGGGTCAGCTGTCACAGCTGTCACACCTTTGTGACAGTTTTTTGTGCAACTTTTCTGCCCACTTGCTGGTGAAGCAGTGTGAGGAGCAGAAAAGACCTTGGTGCTGTATGAGCACTCCTCAGCAGTAACTAAAACATCATTGTGTTATCAAAACTCAAAAAATTCCTTCTTCGCAATGTTTTTTTAAGAAAAAACTTTCCTCTGTAATGATAAAAATTTCCATTTGGGGAAGAAATGTTAGTTAACTCATTTTTCACTGTAAGTAGGAAAATTAGATTGATGTCCAAGACTCGTTAGAAGATACCAGATTCATGGAGTGGCTAGGGTCGGAAATGACCTTAAAGATCATCTAATTCCAACCCCTCCTTGCCATGGGTAGGGACACCTTCCACTGGGCCAGGATACTTGTGTCCCCATCCATCCTGGCCTTGAGCACTTCTGGGGAAGGGGCATCCACAAGTTTCCTGGGCAACCTGTTCCATTGTCTTAAAAACCTCACAGCAAAGAATTTCCTCCAATGTCTAACCTAAATCTGCCCTCTTCAAGTTTTAAACCATTGCCCCTTGTCCTCTCACTACACACCCTTGAAAAAAGCCCTACCTTAGACTGTGTCAGCCCTCTTCAGATATTGGAAGGTTGCTATGAGGTCACCTCAGAGCCTACTCTTCTCTAGGCTGAACATCCCCAACTTCTGCAGCCTGTTTTCACTTAAGAGGTGCTCCAGCTCGCTGATAATTTTTTAGCTGCTCCTCTGGAAACAATATTTCAGATTGTGAATATTGTATGTCCCTTTGTGACTACAACAGCGGCTATTTGACTGAATTATTAAGTTGTCAGTATGGTTCATAGAACTGGAAAAGTTTGCACCATTAGTTTGAAGTGCCTGTTATGTTTCCAGAAAAATAATGTTATCACTCCTGAGAAATCATGTTTTCACAGTGTTCTTTCTTTTTTTCCTTATCAGAAATCCAAATGTGTGCTTACCAGGTTATAAGAACTATAATTTTACATATATATAAATAAATGTATATTTATTTATATATATAATATATAATATATAATATATTTTATATACATAATATATAAATATACTATATATAAACACATATATTATATTATATTATATTATATCATATAATATTATATTATATTAATTATTATATATAAATGTATAAAAATATACATATAAAACATATGTATATTTTAAAAGTCCTGAATATTTGATTTCTTAACTTGGATGCGGCAACACTGATTTCCATTCATTGCTCATGAAATAAAACAGTTGATCCGTTTTCAAAGGTCCTATTATAAGAATGAAGAACATATGAAGAGTTGAAACATACTTAAACTTTCTTTATATGTGAGTGGACTAAATTCATAAACTGTTTGCGGAAGTGTTGATTTTGTTCAATAACATGAAGAATACTTTTGGCAAGTGTATGTTTTCCTGTCGAGTATTGTGCAAGCTTGAAATTGAGAATCCAGCAGAGAACTTGAGGATTTTTCCAACATTTGTGAGTTCAAAGTGAGCTTGCATTCTTGTTAGAACATTTTCTGAGCAAGTGGAAGTGTTCGAACTTCAGCATTTTAGCCCTCCTTTGAAGTTGAAAACTTTATCTGGAAGTATATGGCCCTTGTTTCGTTGCTTAGATGGAACTGCTAAACCTTTACTTTTCACCTGATTTCTTTATTTATTTTATTTTTAAACTTGCACACATTAGAGTGTCAAAAATAATCAAAAATGGATTGGCTTTTTCGGACAAATGCTTCTAGGTTTCCAGAGCAGCTGAATGATATAAGAGCAATTTTTGTAAATGGTCTGTCATCCAAAGTCTGAGACATCCCTTGCATCTTTAAAGTGTAAGACAGCTATTACTGTAGACAGCTTTGGAAATGTATGGGCTTCTTGTGAAAGAAAAATACAGTTGCTGCAGACCTTAGACAGACAGTATTACAGGCTTGTATATATTCTACCCTTTACTTCTCATGCACTCATCTGGCTTGGGAAGAAAATAGTCTTGTCAGCGCTTGAAATTGGATATACTACTTTAAGAAAAGCGTTTCCTCTATTGCTGATGGCATCTCTTTATGCTTGCCCTTTGCAATCATCAGTAGCTGTGATCTAGGCAGGGCTCTGTGGCTTCAAATGTTTTTTTAATCTACTGCAAATAAATCCTGTTAAATCAATTACATTTTCCTGCGAACAGTTCTTCATTTATTATATGATTTTAAAACAGGTAACTGCCCTTAGAAATGTAACGTTCAATGTTCACATAATGGGTGAATTAACTGGATTCCAAAATTTGAAAGTACTGTTGTGCTGTACTATGCCACATCATCAGTGAACAATTGAGCCTTTTTGAGATTTGGAGTAACTAAAGCCTAGCAAATGTCTCCACAACCATAAATTTTGTAAAAATAGTAATGTAAGACTGAAAGAGCACTAAATGGGACCACAGAAGAGCCTGCACATGTGCAAAGAGGAATTAATTGTTGTCATTTTAGTTGCATTTTGTAATTTTTTCTTCTTATTCACCTCTAACTATAGAAGCTTATACACCATTTTCAGTTTGCAAAATACAAGGTAAAAAGATACCTGAGAAATGTGTAAAGCTACTTCTTTTCACTTTACCACATTGCTGAGAGTAAAACCAATGAGGAGCCATATTATCCTTTTGGTGTTCCAGGGGAAGCAGGGACAGATAAGCTACTTTTCCTCTCCAGTCTTCCCTGCTGCCTTTTAAATGCCCTGACTAAAGATGAATTTGCCCTGTATGGATGGTATAAGGAAGAGACTGTGCTACTGCCTTTCCTTGACTCAGGAGACAAGGAGTAGGAAAAAACCTCATGTTTCTCTTTTTTCTCTTGATGGTGGAGGCATTTGAATGTGACAGATAACAATTGTTCATGCATAGAAGGAATTTTAATTTCTTTCAAAGATCTTGAAGTCTGGCAGTATTCACTGAAGATAATAATAGCTAGAGCTCAGGGGGTTCATGAAGTCAAAAGAAGTCTGTAGTGCAAGGAGACCAAGCTTATTTTGAACAGTAACTTTCTAATTCTCACCTGACTGATTTATATTTCCTCTTTATTTTGTCAATGTTCTAGGAAGAATTTCCCTGCTTTTTAATAACATGTATATAAGGTGTCAGAGAATGCTTGATTTATTTGCTGTAAGGCTGATATTTAATGAGGAGTTTCATTTATATGATTGTGTTTTAAAATTACCATCCTGGCCAGTGTGCACTGCAGTATATGAGAGAAAGTAGTAGTGAAAATTAGGGTGTTTTAACCGACCATCTTTCTTTGAGCTAATAAGCCTAAAAACTACAACAAAATTATTAAATTTATTATTTTGTGTGAGAAGAAAGATGAGGGGTTCGAATTCAGTAATTGTTAGTGACTGAAGAAATATCCCAAATAGCATCTATAGAGGAATTTTTTCACAGATAGCTTTTGTTTTCCTATCAAGATAGAATATGATATAAGCAGGAATTAAACTCACAGTCCATGAACTCTAGTGTAAGTCTTCAGCTGCAAGACCATCCATCAACACAATTTAATTGCCAGTTTGGAAAAATTAATATTTACCCTGCTCTGCTGTGATTTTTGTCCTAGAAGCAACATGAAGGATGTGAAATGGAGATCTCCTTTTCTGTGCTCTGGTTCCTGTAACTACCCTCAGTGCCTTAAATATGTTCTTACATACAGTTTTACAGACACAGAGCTATGCAGTTCTTAGTATTTTTTCTAGTAACTATAGGGCAGGAAGATTATATGAAGACATTAAAAGATATTATTTAAGGAGTCATAAGTGATGGAGAGAGGATAGCTAATAATTGTTTAAAAAATCAGATTCATGCTGGTAATAATCACTGTGCTTCTGCTTTTAAACAACTGAGCCCATAACAAAAATAATGGACTACTGCAATGATTAGTGTTTTAGCAACAGATACAATAAGGTTTCTTGAAATAAACATGCTGTAATATGCATATAGAGATATCTTCTGCAGATGGTACAAAGCTTGTGGGAGAGGAAAGAAAATATCCTTGATTCAAATGTTGCTCAAGATTAAAATATTCTGAAAAATGCCTTTTCATTTTCATGCTTTCATTCTTAGAAGAGAAAATTGCTAAACATCTCTGCTGTGATTCAAGCACAATATATTTTGCAAAACATACTTACTTCTAAGTATCAGCTTTTAAGTTAATTGTCATCATATTTATTTCACTTTTCTTTATAAAAACCTTTTGTTACAGGCATCTTATTTATTTGTTTTGTTAAACACTGTACATGATTACAAGGCTCTAATTCTGAGTGTACCAACATGAATATAATAGGCACACTTAACATGAAAATTGTATGTCAATTTTTTTTTTCTACTGAGTGAAATTATGTGTTTATATAATAGCTTTTATTAGTCTACAGTGTCTGTGACTTCATTGTCCACTGATAATTATGACCTGTATAAAGCCATATGGTCTCAATTTGCAGAGGATACGTATAGGAGTGCTTATAGCTAGAGCAATGTTCTTCATGCGTACTCTTTCCTAGCAGACAAACAGATGAAATTTGAACACTCAGGCAGAAGGGGTTTATGGAAAATTTGAGGGTAGTCAAACATACTTTATATAGAAGATGGTTTAAGTAGGTGCTTAATGTACAGAGACTTTGGCATTGGAATTTTACAGAAGCACCTAAGGCTCATTGAAGATCAGTGGTGTTTAATGCCTAATTATTTGAGGTTTGTTTAAAAGTTGAAAGTACTTTACTTATAAAATTTACATATCTTTACCATAGCTTCTGATTTTACGGTAGATTTTTTTGTGTATTTGGTTTTCAGAAAGTTGTGTAATCTCACTCTTACCTTCTATGTAGTATCTGAAATGCAGATACTATGCCCTACAAAACAACCTGAAGCTTTTTGAAATGTTGAAAATAGTTATATTAAATAAAAATGCTATGCAGGAATAATCTAATTCTGAATTTTGGTATTTCTTTTGTATTTCAATACTTTAGTTCAAGATAATTCAATAAGAAATAATGTCCTGAGGTTTTGTGTGATAGTAAGTACAGCATTTTTTTGCCTGAATATTTATTTGAGTTTTAGTTCATATCAGCTTGTGTAATAAGTTTTGGAGAGGTTCTAGAGGTGTTCTTGTTCATTAATATACATAAAATGTATAAAATAAGAAATCCATTTTCTTGGCTTTGGGGACAGTACCCTTTGTGTTTTTGTGTTGCAGCTGCTGTAGTTCTGCTAGAGGGTACTAGAAAAATGCAAAGTAAATACCAGTCAAATACCTAGCATGAATTTTTGCTTAACACTGAGGCGGTATTACTAGTCTTCGTGAAAAATCCTTGAATATTCCTTTCCTGACAAAAAGTTTTTATTGGGAATTGGAGACAGTAAAAACCTAATTATGTGCAGTAGGATAATAAAATTCCAAAAATCTCCAACACTTACTATATATAGCCACAAAAAAAATGCACAGTATAATTAATAGATACTGAGAAAAAATTTCTTAGCTATTTTAACAAATCAGTCTGTAAATATTCTAGAAAAAATATTATAAAATAAATAAATACCTAAATGTTTTTGCTTACAAGACCTATTGTACGTTCTGAAATCAGAGTGTGGACTTGCTGGGACTTGACAGATCAAAATACTTTACAGTACTTTCAGATGGGATCCAGGAACCCCAGATCTTCTTCTGTACAATAGAAGCAGCTTGGCTAATTTGTCAGAAGTAATTAATGAAATTTAAATAAATAACAGTTGCACAGAATACTGAGAAAACTTAAAAGCCTGGTCTGGAGTTTTACATATGGATTTATCAAAAAAGAAGGGGTCTGTTAATGAGACAGGCCGTCCTTGAACCATAGGTCTCTCTTGTCTAGACCAGTCAAATACAAGGGGGATTTCTGGTGTTGTGTTTAATTTGTAGTCTATCTAATTCAATAAATGATGTGAAAACTTTTTAATTCATTGTTATTTTTATTATTATAATAAAAACTTGCCTTTAATTAATGAGATAGGGAAATAAAGTTCTCTGTTAGGCAAGAAGCTTCACAAGTAAAACTGCTTTAGGACTGTCTTTTGTAAGAGTTATAGACTTACCTTCCTGTAAACTGTAGATAATAAAGTCAGCCCACAGTGAAATGCTCATGTTGAAGCCATATATCATTAAAATTGAGCCACACACACCGAAGAATTAATGAAACCTTACATGTATTTTTCCTACTGTGTGGAACTATCTGGTGAGCTAATATCTGATGATAAAGTGGGTTTATGGTGAACTTCTAGATTCAGTCTTTGGCTGTAAATCTCCAAAGCTCCTTCAACATAGAAGCCTGAGTCACTGCAGTGTGCACCAACTGTCACCTGAATCAAATTAATCCTGACAAGGACAGTATCTTGTGAAATCTTCCTTAAATGAGGTCACAAACAGTTCATAATGCAAAAGCTGAATGAAATCGTTTCTGATACAATAATAGAAAATTCCCTTCAAATATATGTCATAAATTCGCACTACATCTCAAAACTTCCCAAATTTTCTCCTCTGGAAATTTATTTATAGTTTAATGTTACCAGATTAAATTTTATAGTCTCTTTCTGGAGAAGAAAAGGTTTTTCCCCTCTTTTGGGGAATCTCAGTTCTCTTGAGCACTTAACTCTACTTGGTGTTTCATGAATATAGTTTGATATGAATGAAAATAACCACTGATAATTAAAACTGTCATGATTGATTCATTATGTCCTTAAGCTCTTACTACGAAGATACCTGTATAATATGACGTAGGATTTATGAAGCAGAAGTCTGTTCAATATACTTCTCATTTCCTTGTCATTTTAAAATTCTGTTTCAGGGTTTGAATCCTGTAGGTTTTTTTCCTCACCCAAACGTTCTGCTGAACGAATAGGAAATTTTTGCTAATAAAGAAATGGTACTTTCAGATTTTGGCTGTTGACAGATAGAACTACTGCAATGTTTGTACTGGTATGGCGGTTGTGTAACTTTTGTCTGAAAACATAATGAGAAGTTTTTAACCTGTTTCAATGACGATATTGTTAATCATAAAGGAATGCAAAAAGCAAAAGATGGGTCATTCAAAAGCTATTTTGTAAAGTCTGACTGAAGTACACATTGGCATATTTTTGAGGTGAGGCATAAAATTTATTTTCAGTTGTAATTCCTTGCAAATTTGGATTAAAGCAACACATTAAAGATATGTAATTAACAAGACTATTCTCAATAATGGATTTTCTAAACATAAGCTTTAAATTAAAATTAAATTTTCAGTGCTTAGAGTACATAGCTTTACTACTGAGAAAACGTGGAAGGCAAAAATCATAATTGGATTTCTTTTCTGTTGAGAATGGGTTAGTGGTCTAGAATACTGTTCTTTTCTAGTAATCAGAGATCAAAAATAAATATAATTGGATGTTCAAGTTGGTGAGAAATTAACAGAAATACAGAAAGATGGAAAGACACCTTTATCAAAGAGAAATTAAAGGTGTAAGTGTAAAAAACAATTAATAGTAAGAAGAAGGTATATTGGACCATCATGTTCTAATTTTTTTTCATGCTAGCAGTCTTGAAGAATGAGAGGACATGAAAAATTATTAAGTGAAATACTGTTTTTAAAAGTGGAGTTTATTTTTTATTTTGTAGGACTTGTTGCTGAAGGATTGGCAAATTAGCACAGACTGAGAAATTATTAGATATTTCCATGGACTGTGACAACACCCAAAATTGCTTTAGACTGCTCCTTTTTGGAGAAGGGGAAAGAGTCAAGTGAGAAGTGATCTGAGGCCTTAAGACATGAGGTAACAACTAAGACCTGTCATTGCTGCTATATTATTCTCACAAGGTTTTTCTTCCTGGAAAGTATCAGAAATACAGTAGTAAAATAAATTAATTCTTCTTGGCCCATAGTGCAGAAGATCTGGTGATCCACCTTAATAAACCAGATGAGAAAATTTAATTTTGACAGCACCACGGTGGACCTCTACCCACATGAATGGATGCAGGGAAGGTGCAGGAGGGGCACCTTTAAAAAGACACTTTGGGAAGGGAGTTACCTGGCTTCGCAGGGAGGGCAGAAGTCTGCACTACGTCACATGAGTCTCTACAGGATGCAAAATTACACTGGGAGATCTTTCAATTTACATAATAAGTTAAACCTGTAATTTCCTAGCAATTAGCTCCACATACTGATGGAAGGGAATTTTGTGACTTGATTTGTCTCTTTTGTTCTGCATTGTATTTTCTTGCTAGTGTTGCCTTGAATGGTTTATTGAGAATGCTGGTAATAACTTATTGCTTTGGGGAATCCAACAAAAAAATTTATTTTGTATGCTATAATCAACAAGTTTGTTGGAAGTGTAAGCCTGGAAGGTGCTTGTTGTATCTTCCTGGTATGTCTTCTCCACCTTTCAGTTTTGAACTTTTATTGACAAAGAAGATAAATTTTTTTAATATCAGGTAATATGAACAAGCAAAACACTCCAGAATTGCAAGCCTAATTGAATGTTTATGAAGTCTTTACTGAATTGTGTTTATTATATTTTATCCCATTTTATATATACACATAGAGAGACTGAAGAAAAAAGTATTACAGCACAAAAGAAAATAAAACAGAAATAAAAAACATAGACATTTTTCTTTAAAGCTAACTTATTAAGGCCATCCAAACTGAAGAATAACTTAATTTGTTAGTTTTACTTTACCTGTTCCAAAGTATGTTGCTCTGAAGGTTGTGATTCCACTTGTCTAACGAAGTGTATGATCTGTAAATTGCCATGTGATGGGATCTGCATCTTGTTTCAAATAGTGATGAAACAGGAGAACACAGGAAGTTTGTACATGCGTCAGGGAAAATATGTCCAAGCCATATTGGTAGGAAAAGTTAGTGAACCACCATCGGTAATCTGTTAAAATGTGAATGATTTGATGTGAAGATAGATGTGTTTAGATGCTAATTTTCGCTTTTTTCAGGACAAAAACCAGGAGTTACAAGGAAATATATTAAACATTAATATATTAAACCCATATATATTTAAAACTATCCAGCACAGTTATTCAAAAGAAGGTAAATGCATCTCCTTGTACATAAAGATAATAAAAGCTATAAATAGATTTTGATGAATTCCATGTCAGTAACAAATAATGATCTAATAATGATCTGAAATCACTTTTGATAAGATGTGCAAACAACTGAAGTCTGCTGAGATTTCTAAACTTGCTTTTTTAGTCTTTTGTGAGTTTTTTTAGTGAGTCTGTTGAATTTTACCACATAAACTAGTCAAAGTAGGAAATTTTTTAATTAGGAATGTAACGTCTTTAGACATAATATAACAAATGGAATTATTAGCTATACAGGTTTGTAGACATAGAATCTACTTCATTTCATCCTAATTACTTTCAAGAAAAATGCCATCCTAATCAACCAGAGAATGACATGTTCAAATACTTTTTCTTTTCAGCTACATCTTAAGTAAGAATGAGAATGTATTAGGAGAAATTGCAGATAAGTTTTCAATTCAGTAATCTTTGTCTTAATTACAACATTCAACTACGTTAAATATTTATTTTTATATCACATATGAGCAAGTTCATAACATACTCAATATTTAACACTAGAGGTTTTCTTTAATTCGATTGTATATTCATAGATGAATAGTTATCTTGTATAAAATGTTACGGTAAAGCTCACAGTTTATTCACAGCATCTATTTTAGGGATCTTTGAAATATCATGAAACTTTAAAAAATGATTTGCTGCAGTATATAAAAGTTGCATAAAACAGAGGTGGCAAACCTTTCAAGATTTGATCCTGTTTTATTATTAGTTAAGGTAAAGTGTATTTTAAATTACAGGAAGTTTTGAAGGATTAGACTGTGGAGTCATTTCTGAAAACTGGTGTTTATCAGTGCTTAAAATGTGTTCTAATAGCTGTGTAGCACACATGTTCATCTTTCAACACTATCTCTGTCTCCTGAAAGAGAGTTTTTGGTTTGTAAAACGTGTTATAATAAAAAAATCTGAAGCTGAAAAATTCTCTGGTCTGTAATATCACTGCTGAAGTAGGAAGTGGGTTTTTTGATTTTGATGTCAGATTACTTGATGTGATTTTGTAATCAATTTCCAGGCCATTTTGCTGAACTATGTTGCTAGTAATTAAAGGTCTGATGTATCATAATGCTGCCCATAGATTTAGATGTGCTTTCTTCTAAAGCTTTTTTCTGTTTGAGTTAATTATTTTCTTTAAAACTGCTTATGTCCCTCTCAACACTAAAAAAAGAATTATTCATAATAAAAAAAAATAGAATAAATTGAGAAAGATGGATTCACAGAATTTATTAATCTTAGCAGATTTAGATAACATCTTTGATTTTCCTCTTCCTTTTCTTTGAAACAGAAGTTTCACTTAAATTTAAGTGTAATACTCTGTGGGAGAGGAAAATTGCTTTCTATCTACTCTTTATCACAATTCAGTCTGTATACGCTCATGTATGGGTTTTTATGCCTATCCGTTATGGTTTTGCTATAATGAAGAACTAAAATATGGGGTCTTTTTCAGGGTATTATGCAGTTTTAGTAAATATGCTCTTAAAAATATCTTTAGTTACGTGTATTACACAGCCAGGTAAATTTTGCCAATAGTAATGTGCTCTTTATAACAGACCATGCCGAATTCTTTCACACTCATTTCAAAAGTATGACAAATTAAATATGAAAAATACTAATAAAAAATACTGTGTGAATATGGTAGATATAGTTAGATTTAGTCTTGTGCATTTCTTTAAGTCTTAAAATACAGTTTTCTTTTACCTTCAGTTGTTCTAAACTTTGCGTTACAGTATAAGGCAGAACTCTTAAATTTTTGCAAGCTTATTACAAAATACCTTATAAGACAGAAAATATGTCAAATACGGTATATAACAGCTTCTTCTCATAAGACAGTGATCATCCATAGTTTGGAATTTTTTTTACATTTAGTAACTACTGAATCCTTGTTGCTCACGTTGTACATTTATCAGGTCTCTGGGTTTAATTTTGCAAAGGGGTGCAGAGAAAGGAACCTGCTTTCATGGTGCTGGTGTTGCATATATATACAAGCATCAGAAGTGGATGAAATAGTATGTTCATTGCTATACTGATGTAACTACAGTGATGTGCAAACCAAACAACAGCTATTAATTCTTATCACCACATAAAGTATGGATGAAACTCCAGGATTATAATTTCAACGTGAAGCTTGTGGACCTAACCAAGAGGGAAAATCAAAGCAATGCACTTGCTTCTCTTTTTTATTCTTTCGCTCCCCTTCCCCTCTACCTAAATATTATGGCTGATAGTGTTTGAGCTGACTAATAAGCAATAAAGCAACAATACAAGTTTTTTTTTTTACAAGCAACAAACAGCCAAAGTGCAATCACCATGTATACATGTGGAGGCAGAATGAAGAATAAAATACTAATTTTAGCTTGTGGCTTTAGTTTTGGAGACAGTCTTCAGAATTTTGGTTACAGAACTAGTATTTAGGCTTCTACACTGATATCTTTTGGTCTAAGTCAGAAAAGATGGTCTAAAATGACCAGTAAAAAGCCATAACTTTTACTTATTTGTAAAAGGAGTCTGAGTTTAGGAGTTCTGTGTTCAATAACTTTTTCCTTCTCCATCAGCTTCATAATTCATCCCAAATGCTTATGTACCTAGGGGCACCTAAGTCCCTGTATTTTGTTATTAATTTAATTTATGAATCTGATAGGTTTTTTTTTATTGTTCATGCTGAGGGATGCCACTGTCAGTGCCATGTGCAAGTGCTTAATGTAGGTATATGGCTTTTGTTTCATTCTTATCCTCTCAAAAGTGCCTAGAGTTTAGTTGTGGAAACACTGAATGTTCCTGTGCTTAAATTCCTTTCTTAGATCTGTGTCTTGGGGCAGCTCCATAGTACTAATAGAACACAAATAAAGGAGCTCTGTCAAGGCCTAATAGGGTTTTAATGTCTATGTGAGTCAGTACGAAACCATATTTCAATACCTGCCTGAGTTCCAAATGCAGAATGGCTGCATTTGAGAAGTAATAGCCGTGACTAATTCAATCAAGGTGAGAGCTGCACTGAAGCAATTCAATGCTTCTAGTTCAAAAGCTAGTGTGGACACAGTGAGCTTGATTATAGCTGCACTACAGTACCTAACTTCATTCATGTCATATGTATTGTTTTCTCTCATAAGTGTATCAAAATGAATGTACAGAAGATTGGGAAGTAGTCTGAAACCACTTGTATTAAAATAATTTAAGTAAGTAGTACTCTGATGACTAAGCAATTCAGTACCTGAGAAATTTAGAGATACCATGGATGCAGAAGCTGACCACTTTATCATTGTACTGATGTTAATAAGCCCAGTCTCAGCAAGGTGTTTTAGTCTGAGCATACTATCGTCCTTACAATCATATTGCTTCTGGGTGGGACAGTAAGTTCTGCCCCGCAGTCACTAAGCTAAAGCAGAATAAGTTCATGTATTTTTGTAGACCAGGTAGAACTTTCAGGGAAAAGGAGAGTAATTAATGGTATTGACAGCATAATACTTCCAACCTCTGCCCCAGACAAGAGGTAAACTGGTTTATATGCAAACTGTGTCTCTTTTGCAAAAATGGACAAACACATCTTTTTTCTGGCAAAAAGATGCAATCTTACTTTTTATTTCTGCAAAACACAAAGACTTCTCTGGTAATAAAGGAAACTGCAATATGTTGCTCTCTACGGCTTTCTGATAGTAAGTTGTAGGGAGTTAGATGTTACTCTATTTTCCCCTAGTAACAAGCAATAAAAGAGGAAATGGGCTCAAGTGATGACTAACAAGTTAGATTAGACATTAGGAAAGAATTGTTCACTGAAAGGGTTGACCTAGCTGCCCAGGGAAGTGGTTGAGTCACTGTCCCTAGAGGTATTTCAGACATGCAGATGTTGTACTTAGGGATATGGTTTAGTGGTTGACTTGCCCGTGTGCTAGGTTGACAGCTGGAACTGATGATCTTAAAGGAATTCTATAATTTTACATTTTCTCTTAGACTTGTGCTATTATGAAGTACTAGGTGAATCTTGTACTATGTGAAGGTTTGAAGCTCAGGGTAAGATTTCTAGAGAAGTGTTGGAGAGAATAATTTCAAGTTCAAGAATTTGTCCTTCCTTACTGCACTTCTGAAATAGCAACAAAATACCAACAAAAAGAAACAGCCAGTTTCTAAGGTGGCGTTAATCTGCAGAAAGTGGTAGAATTTTGCTCAAGACACTTTACCCCTCTTCAAATAGGTTGTGTTGTTGCCAAAGCTTGTGACACTACCAATCCGGCTAGCTCTATTAATTTTTTCTTTATAAGTGATTCTATTTCTGGAACAAAACCTAATCTTTTGTACATTCATCCTTGCTGTATACTGGAACAACAAGAGATAAAAATCAGAAGTAAATGAAAATTAAAAAAACAGACTTAAATAGCTACTACTTGCTATTCATCGGTCAGTGTATTTTAAATAACTTTGAACTTTAAGAATATAATTTGTTTCTTTGTTTTTCTTCTTATGCTAAGTGAACATCTGAGTATAAACATTTTCATATTCTGTAGTACAGAATTTTAATTTATTTGGAAAAATCTAAACCAGATAAAACCCATATCCAAATTCTTTGTTTTACTGTAATTCATATGGAATTCTGAGGAAATAACCTGAAAAAAAATATCCCCAATATTATTTTCATGAACCTCACTTATTCTAACAACAATATATTTTTAAAATTTTTGATAAATGTTTTCTAGCTTATTAAATATTTACTTTAAATTGTAGAACTCAAATAATATTAAATGTGGTTCCAAATTACAAATAAGAAAAAGTTTATCAAGTGACATTTATCCTCGCAGGCATGTGAGCAGAGGAATTAAAATTTCAGCAGCATAAGTTAGTAAGAGGAATTGTCTCCTTCAGCTGCTTGAAGGCCAATGAAAGAAAATGTTGAAACAAATAGAAACTGTCTATAAAATTCAAGGATATGTATTTCAAAACACCTATGATTTGTATCAGGTCAGAATATGCTCAAATGGCTCGACTTATAGATAAGATTTATGGGCTGATTAGTTAGTACAAATGGCATAATAATAACATGTCTGTTAGCATTTCACACTGAGATGCAAACTTGGTGGAGTAGAAATGTGATCTACTTCAGGTAACACTGCAGGTAACACATGTATAAAAAGGGTATGTAGAAATGTGTTCCCTTCACTACCCTCTCCTCTGCTGTTGAGGATCTGATATAACCTACTTTTAAACTCTGCATACAGCCTATACACAAATAACAGCTTTTTTTTGCTACCATTTTTCTGATGTCCTGCCTTGGGATGAGTGGTTATTATGAGGAAGACCAGATACCAGGAAACAGGAAGTGTACAGAGTTCACCTCCTTCCTAAGAAGCTCAGTGAAAAATGATGAAGCAAAAGGCAATAAAAAGAGGTTTGTATTGCAGAAGACCCAACCACTGTAGGCTCCAGCAGCTGACATAAATTAGAGCACTTTTCAAGCTCCTGTAGTGTGACTGATACAGCCACATCATAGTTGGCTTGACTGCATCTTTTTCAGTGCTTTAAACAGAATGCGGTTGCTACAGAGTCATTTTATAAGAATGCATTAACAATCTTTGTATCCTACGTAGATTAAAATAAACTACCTATATACTTTCTGTATTAATTGGAAACATGATAAATGGATATTGAATATATCAGAAAGCAAATGTAAGAATGACACTTTTTATTAAAAACAGGGAAAGTTACTGAGAGGCAATTGTAGTCATATGAAAACTGTCAGACAGTCTTCAGGGAAATTAGTCAAAATAGCTGGTGGCTGGATCCTATTCATAAGTATTTGAAAGAAGATAATCATAAGGATAGAAAATTAATTTTTAGATGGAACAATTAAAGATCAATTGTAACAATCAGAAGAAAGCATCCAGGGCTCTAGAGATACCATTCAGTCCTCATTATTATTAATTAGAGATAATAAACTATTATGAGATTTAATTAGCTGTAGCGCTACTTTATATTTTCTATCCATAAAAAAGATAACAAAGAGTAAACTTTCATAAAAAGTATGAAATATTGTCATGTGCTATATGAAACGGGTCATGTTTTTAGCCAATAACCAGGTGACGTTATCCAGTATCACCCCACTGTCCTCCCAGGGCAAGATAAAAGAGGAATAAGGGAAAGAAACTGTAAAGTTGTGAAAAACCCAAACAACTAGAATAGGTTTAATGAACTTGTAAGTAGTAATAGTAATAATGGTGGATTGCATACAAATATTTAAATATATTTAAAGATATAAATTAATATGCAAATATGGAATCCATACCCCTCATCTGGTAATTCTATCCTGAACAGAAAAGTTCCAAACTGGACTCTGCTCCCCCACATTGTAACTCCCACATCAACAGGCTGGCAATATATGGGAACACGTCCCAGGTGGTCTCAGGTTCTTATGGCTGTAGGAAATTTTTATTTTGGTACTCACAAATCGGGACAAATGTTATATTTAAAATATAGCTGTTTAGCTGTGAATATGCATCTATTAAGATGTACTTCAGGCTGTGATATGGGTATTTTTTTGGTCAGAAGTAATATAGATCCATATAAATAAATAACAAATAGAAGGGGAGAAAAATGCACAACAGAACTCCTCAAACAGAATATAATCATATACAAAACATTATGGTTTGGGGAAAGCCAAATTCAGACCTATGGAAGGTACAACATTTTGGCACAAATGACCTGGATAGTGTTATATAGGTGGAGATGTTATAACCATAACTGGTCCTCCTGTTCAGTGAGCTGACAAGATTTCCAAGCATATTCTGAACATAAAAGCTAAGTATTCAGAGGGCTTTGCAGTGAATTTCTGTACTTGAATGAATCCCAGCTATGGGGAGTTTTTTTCACCAAAAATATAATCTTGTGCTTAAATACTTTAAAATGATGGCATCAGTAAATCGTTAATACTGCATTACTGCAGATCAACTCTTGTGAGGTTAAAGTATCACTTATACACCAAAGCTATAAAACATGTGCTCAGCCACATTAACACCTTAGAGAGTAAAGCTTTAGGTGACCTTTTCCCTTTTTGTTTTGAAAGATCACCATCCACAGTGGCTAGTTTCTATTTTGGCAAATAGATGTAGCATGCAAAATATACTTACTAAGAATCTTGCTTACAAAATTCAACATTATAATTTGCAGTCTAAGCAATTACAAAAGTGTATGGAAATAGGCAACCACTTTGCCTAGGGCATCTGCTTTAATTTCTGTCTGTAAAACTGGTTAAATCCACTTTAAATAGTGAAAAGAAAGGGGAAAAAAAGAAAATAATTAATTCAGATTGATTTTGCTCTCTTGGTGGCTGTCATTTCATTTGAATATGTTCTGCTATTATTAAGAACATTAAAAAAAATACTTTTTCATTGATAGGTTTTTTTTTTCATTGATTATACACATTATATTAGAAATTTACTCAGCAAAACGGCAATGTTGCCTGATGAGCCCCAGGAATATCTCTTAGAATCACTAGAGCTGACAAATTTTCTGATTTTTTGTGTGACCTTGAGAACATCTCTTAGTAAGTCTCTATTTCTAAATCAATACAATAGGAATATGCTAGTGTAGCTACGGACTCAGAAGCAGTAAAAGAAAAATAGGGGATGGAGCTGATGGCAAAGGACTTAGGCTGAGTGACTTATAGACCACCCAGCCTGGATGATGAGACATAAAATATTCTATAGACATCTGAGATTCTCAATTACTTGCCCTTGTTGGGGACTTCAACTTCCTAAATACCTGCTGGAGACAAATACAGCAGAAAGAGAACAGTGCTATAGGTTCCTAGAATTTGTAGAGGGCTGGTGAGGGAGACAGCTACGGTAGGTGCCCCACTGGACCTATATCTGAAGGGTGACTCCCAAGACAGAGGCATCAGACTCTTTTCAGTGGTACTCTGTGATAGGACAAGGGGCAGTAAAACACAAACTGGAACACAGAAAGTTCTGCCTTAGCATGAGGAAAAAACTTTTTTACTATTAGATTGACAGAGCACTGGAACAGGCTGTCTAGAGAGGTTGTGGAGTTTCCTTCTCTAGAGACTTTAAAGACCTGTCTGGATGCATTTCTGTGTGACCTGCCCTAGGTGATGCTACTTTGATAGGAGAATTGGACTCAATGATCTCCAGATGTCTCTTCCAAGCCCTACTATTCTAGTTGAGAGAGTTGGGCTTGGGGAGGATGTGATTGGGCATAGACATGATGAATTCTCTGTTCTTGGAGAAGTAAGGAGGAGGGTCATCAAAATTGCCGTCTTGAACTTCCAGAGGGCAAACTGTGACCTTTTCATCACACTGGTTGACAGAGTCCCTTGGGGTGCAGTCCTGGGAGGCTGGATGTTCTTCAAGGAGGTGCAGGGCCATGTGCCAAAAGACCAGCTTGTGGGGAATACGACTGACCTGGATGAATAGAGAGATCTAGATTCAACTCAAGGGAAAAAAAGGAGAGTTTCTGGCCTTTGGAAAAAGGGATAGGCCATTTAGGAGGGCTGCAAAGTTGCCATGAGGCTATGTGGGGAGAAAATCAGAAGCCCAGTTTAAAATTAATCTTGCTGTAGCTGTGAAAGGTAACAAGAAATGCTTCTACAAATATATTAGCAACAGAAGGAGGGCTAAGAAGAATCTCTGTATCTTACTGGATCAGGGGGAAACAGTGATCAGGGATGAGGAGAAGGCTGTGGTACTTAATGCTTTCTTTGCCTCAGTCTTTGGTAGGACCAGTTGATCACTGGAATCACTGGATCCCAGTCCCCTCAGCTGGAAGACAGGGACGGGGAGAAGTTTGAAGCCCTAATAATACAAGAAGAGTGGGCTAGTCACGTGCTCCGCCACTTAGACATGCACAAGTCTACGTGGCCAGAGGGGTTACACCCAAGAGTACTAAGGATGTTAATAGAAGTGCTCACCAAGCCACCTTGCATCATTTACCAGTAGTCTTGCCTAACTGGGGAGGTACTAGAGACTGGAGATTGGCAAATATGACCCCCATATAGAAGAATGGATGGAATGAAGATTCAGGAAATGAAAGGCCTGTCAGCCTGACCTTCCATGCAGAAGGACATTATGGAGCAGATAGATGATCTAGAGTGCCATTATGCAGCATATGCAGGACAACCAGGTGATCAGGTCCAATCAGCACGCGGTTGTGGAAGGCAGGTCCTGCTTGATGAACTTAATTTCCTTCTATGAAAAGGTGACCTGCTAAGTGGATGAAGTGACTATTGTTATTGTTTACCTGAACCTTAGGAAAGTCTTTTTCACAGCATTCTCCTGAAGAAACTGGTTGCATATGGCCTAGATAGGTTTACCCTTTGTTGGGTAAAAAGCTAGATGGATGACCAGGCCTGAAGAGTTGTGGTAAATGGGCTCCCCAGGGCTCAATGTTGGGGCCAGTTCTGTTTAATATCTTTATAAATTATCTGGATGAAGGGATTGAATGAACCCTCAGTAAGTTTGCATATGACTCCAAGGTGAGCAGGAGTACTGATGTGCCTGAGGGTAGGGAGTCTCTACAGCTGGAGAAGGACCATAACAAACTTGGAAAAGAGGCTGACACACCATATCGCCATTGAGAGTAACTTGGAGGAGCTGGGGAAATGGGCTGGCAACATCATAATAACGTTCAAGAAAAGGAAGTGCCAAGTCATTTTCCTGAGGATACGTAATCCCACAGACCAGCACAGGCTGGGTGATTACAAGGTGGAAAGGAGTTTTGCAGAAAAAAACCTCGTGGTCCTGATGCACACCAAGTTTACTATGAGCCAGCAGTATGCCATTGCAGCAGAGGCAGCCAACAGCTTTCTGGGCTGCATAAGGCAGCCTATAAGTTCACCTATAAGTTCACCTATAAGTTGCAACAGGTGATCCATCTCTGCTTCTCAGTACTGATGAGACACATCCGGGGTGCTGGGTCCAGTGCTGGACTCCCCCGTAGATGAGAGACCTGAACATTCTGAACCAGTTTCATTGAAGGACCACAAAGATAATCAAGGAACTGGCATCTGACATCTGGGTGGAGTTTGAGAGAACAGGCAGTGTTTAGGTTGGAGGATGGAAGGTTCAGGAGGATCTTATCTTTGTGTTTGAATACCTGGTGGAGTGCAGTAAAGAGGATGGAGCCGTACACTTAAAAGTGTTGCCCAGTAGAAAGACTAGAGGCAATGTGCACAAAGTGAATCAGAGGAAAATGAGAAATTTTTTAAACCCAGCTGGTCAGTCTTTTGTATCTGATCCTCCTCTGTAGCAGGGTGAGACTGAGCAACCTTCAGGGGTCTGGGCGAGCTGTACATAGCCTTGCTGTGACTGGGTGGTTTGTCTTCCATGAAAGGTGAAATCAATATTAATATGGGAGGCACATACTAGACACATTTGACATTCCTAAACCAGATAATGGGTTTCTTTATTGAGAGAACACACTGAACCTACAGCACAGGAGGTTTGCTGACATGTGCTGTAGGTATTAATTATTTAATGATGATACAGAGTTCTGAACTTATAAGTGCTAATTATATACTATCTGTTTCTGAATATGAGTTTGTATTACTAGTTACAATGCTTCAGCTTTTAAAAGACTTGAAAGCTTGCAAGCATACTGTTATGCTCACCTCACATACTGTATATTAAAAGCTGTATAAAATAGATAATGCACCGTATTCTACTTTGTCACATAATTTCAGTGAAAAACAACCCTATTACTTAATAATGTCTCATTTTCTCCTTTAGAAGATGTCATTAATGAATGCCTTAAAGTCCATGAATAAGTAAAATTATATATTCAAAGTGTAAATGTTTTAAAAGTCTAAAAAATGTATCTAGAATAATGTAATTGAGTCATGAAGATATGTGGAAAACTGCTTCTGGCAAATTAATAGTATCTCTGAATATTCAAATAGCAAAGAGTGGAAAGTGCTGCTATAATTAAGATTAAATGAATGTAAGCTGTATTTATAGCTGTTATTCTTAGCTTTTAGTGATACTTCTTCTAGGAGCATGGTGCTCTGTTCTTAGTGTATTTTTCTAATGTATGAGTGATGCTGTGCCTGTTATTTCCAATTAAAACATACATTCTTTTAGCATTAAGAGAGACAGCAACTATGCAAAACCAGTTATCTTAAAAATCTGGTTTTAAAAATGTATGCTTTATTCCATCAGCAACTCTTCTTTTTCTTTGCTCTTGATGGGCTTTTGCTTATGTTATGATGTTGAGAATAAAGTGGCTGGAGTCTTACGAACTAATAAAGTTTCTTAAGAGTATTTTTTTATTTTCTGTATTAACAGTAAAAGCATTGCACAGAAGGTACAGCTAGTGAATTACACTTTGTCAACACTATAAGTTATTAATAATGCAAATTATGTTTAACCAGAACAATATAGCAGTCATAAAGATTTTAATAATCAAATGAAAAACTGCAGCATTCACTATTGAATGAATTCCTGTTTAAGATTATTTGAAAAATAGTAGTCATTACTGGTATTATAAAAGATAATGCAAATAGAATTTTCTGTTTACTGCTTCTGGTGACATTAATACCGTAGCAGAAGATTTGGATGTATTTGCTAGTGTATTTGTATAAGTAAGTCTTTCTGTTAGTTCTAATACTATTATACAATAATGACATACATATTGCGTATCCTGAAAAACATAATAATAGTTTTCATATCAAGTTCCTATGCTAAAACGTAATTTTTACAATGCAGAAAAGGCCAGCTTGAAATGTCTTTTTCTGTAACACTGACTGTCATTGTACACAATTGGAAAGTTAGGTGTTTTGATTCTTGCTTTGGTTTTGAGTGGGGTTAATAATTTCAGTCAGCTCATGATATAGTAGACTGTCAAGAGTATTGACAGAAGTGGTTCTCCACTTCATGCAGTAGTAGGTCTTTCTGTCCTTAACTTTTAAATTATTATTTATTAATAAATCATTGAGAGATGAGATATTGATGTCAGAGTATTTATAGGTCCTGAATAAATGTAGGCCTTTATTTTATTTATTTTAATAGAAAATTATTTTAGTTTCAAATGAAAAATATTAAATAATACTGAATGAAATAAAAAGGTTATTCACTGAAGTAGGGGAAATAAATGCATTACAAACTATTCCTTCCAAATACATTATCTTTCAGGCAACTTTGATCATAGCTCATCACACCTCAGCCATATTCAAGAAGTAGCCCAAATGTCATTCTTTATAGTGTAATATGCTCTATTTACTGTTACATGTTTATACCAGTATCTAAACCTTTTCTATCTGTCTCTCTTTTTATCCCTCCTTCCCCCCACACCCTCTCCATATATAAACATCTATGGATCTGAGATTTTTAACTGTCAAGAAGCCTGTGACTCAGAAAGTAAGGGTTTGTCCATATTGTGCTATTAGCACTGGGCTTCAAGACCCTTTACATTTTTGGGATTTTAGAGCCAGCTTTCATTTTTTAATTTCTAATAACTTAAATTAAAATATATTGCAAACAGGATTCAAATTTTCAAAAATGGATTGAAATCTTTGCTGATGACATTATTGTATTATAATTTGATAGATTTAGAGTGTGACAGTGCAGACCCTTTGAAACGACTTACTGGTGCTTCAGTGAAATCTGGCATTTGTTGAACAGTTTTAGCAAGAAGAAAAGAAGGTAGTAAATGACCTATTAATAGAAGAGGTAAGAATGAACAGAAAATAAACCACAATGGAAGACAAAACATCCATTCTTCTGATCTAAACGTTAATAAAGATTATATGCAATAGTGATAGAAAAAGATATTAACATACTTTAGAAAGATACTAGACACAACAACTGAAGATAAACTGGAGTTTATCAGTTACTTTATGCTAGTGAATAACAGATCTCAGATCCAATAATGAAAC
Organism: Phaethornis superciliosus; assembly: GCA_023637945.1. Taxonomy (NCBI): domain Eukaryota; kingdom Metazoa; phylum Chordata; class Aves; order Apodiformes; family Trochilidae; genus Phaethornis; species Phaethornis superciliosus. The sequence continues at coordinate 29,810,916 of JAJQWJ010000004.1, read as the reverse complement.
ACCTCTATGCCTTTAAGTCTAGGTGATGAAGAAAGTAATGGCAAGAAGGCATAGTTTTCAGAGATCAAAACTTTCTGTCACTTCCTTTATGGTAGAATTGAGTTTTTCTGTTGCCTCATTGAATGATCCAGGGCAAATGCACAGTTTTGTTTTCCTTCAGATTGCTTTTGTTATGGAAATGAAAAGTTAACAGTTGAGAAGAACAAGTTTCTTAACTGGTTAATCAAAATGAAAATGAAGCAAGGCATAGTTGTCTATTTGGAAGCATTTTTATTATGCTCTATTAATTTCAATAAAACAAACTTTTGTTCAAGATCTGTTTCTGTGATGTCCCATGCTATTACATTTTTAAATCTGCTTAAGTATAATGTGCAGGTGACAAGAATTCATCAAGTAAGACCATACTTAGTTAAAACAGTATGTAAGCATGTGATCTGATCAGACAGTCATCCCTTCATTTTGCTTACAGTGAGAAAAGGAACACTTGAATATTTCTGTTCAGGTGTTTTTTGCCAGATAGAATAAACAGCTTAAACTTGTTCTGATTAAGGAATTATGACCAATTTTTACATGGATAAGATTATTGGGAATGGAGATTTTCCAATTGCAGTTAAGTTTTAATACTTAACTGAACATTCTTTGTGGATGCACTGTATGGTGATGGTTTCTGTTAACTGAAAGAACACTAGTATCATAACTATTTTCAGAAGCAGGATGGAAGGCCCATGGGCTACAGTCCTCAAGAAAGTTATGGAGCAAATCCTCCTGGAAAACATTTACAAACACATCAAGAGCAAGATTAATTTGAAGAATCTGGTAGGGATTAACCCAGTGCAGTATATACATGTTTGAAGGTATTTCCTTCTGGGTTGAGAAGACCGGTATGAGTGTTTAAGGGGAGAGTTGGATTTAATTTACTTACAAAGCTTTCTGACATGGTCTCTTATAGTACAGCTGGTGAAATCCAGAATAGATTGATAACTGTAAATATTTTTCAATGCTTTTATTAATAACTGGAATGACAGGAAGTGCTGCACTTGAAACAAGTTTGTGGTCAACCTCAAATCTGGTGGCCACATCAATCTGAGGGAAGTGGTTAGTATGCTGGGAGACAGTGTTGAATTACAATTCATAGCAATTTTTGCCAGAGAAATTGGCAAAAGTTTTCCTCATGATGTTCAACAAATGGAAATGCTAAGACCTTCCCCTGTACATTAATAAGCATCCCTACCCAATTATAGACTTGGGGTCCAACAGCTGGAAGGCAGCTGAGCAGAGAAAATGCTGGGGCTTTTGGTGATGGAATGCTAAACATGTGTCTGCACTGCACCCTTGTGGTAAATTAACCCTCCATCTCCTTGTCGACTTCAGCCAGAGTGCAGCCAGGGGGCTCAGGGAAGTGATCCTGTCCTCTACTGAGTAAGTGTAGGATTCCACCTGAAGTGCTGTTGTCTAGTTCTAGACCACATCCAATAAAGTTCTGACTAAATAAAGAGAAAAAACTTTTGCTATGTGGTGAGAAAACACAGGGATATGTAGTCAGGAAGGTTTTGTTATCTACATTACCTATAGAAATATAAGAGTATCTGCTCATTATTTAACTTGAAGTAGCCTGGGCCACCTGCTCCAGTTTACCCTACTGCAAGGGGGGAGTCAGACTAGATGACCACCAGAGGTCTCTTCTATTCTAACAATCCTGTGATTTTATAAGTTTAACATTTAGAGACTAAAGGAAACAGTTGTGTATCACTGCCCAGGTTTAATTTCATAATTCAGATCTGCAAGTTTTAGAAAGCTACTTTTTTCATCAAGTTGCAGATGGAAAATGAGATTTTGACTACATTAATATCCTCACAAAATATCTGCTAGAGATATACATATAGCTAGACTCTGCTATACATTATTTTTATCTTGCCCAATTTCAAATTCCCTATAGAATAGTTATTTTTGTTAACTAAAATTTGTGTCAAAAGCCACTCAGTCCACTGATTTTCAAGAAGGAAAGGTGGAGTTCTTCCGTAGTCACGTCTTGTAATTGAAATGTTAATACAGATGAGATGTGAAATGACTGATCTTAGCTGGACTGATTAATATTGTTTTGGGGATGACAGAATAACAAAGTGCAGTTACGTGTTAGGCTGCCAGTGCTTTCAAAATCTCTGCACTCTCTCAAAATATTGTAATAATGATTAAAAATTAAGGCCCCAGCAAAGTCAATTAATTCCTTCTTTACCTTGTACGTAACTCTTTGTGATTTGTAGCAGCTCAAAATACAGTAAAACCTCAGGGCTTCTGTAGTCCTCTTACCCTCATTTGTTTTAGGCACTATGTGTGAAGTACAGTTTATGTCCACTGGTACACAGAAAGAAAATTATTCTTAGGCATTTTGTATTTTAAAAAATGAAGAGTAATAATATCTCGGTTTAATTGTAACAGTCAGATAGTAGTTATTGTAAAAGGTTGGAATATATATATGTTGATATACATACTATTTATTTTTGAATCACACAAAATGCTTATGATATTTTATCATGCATGGCTTTTCAAAAATAGCTTTTATGCAACAGAGAGTACTGAAACTCTTAAAGATGTTGAAAAAACTTTTGGTGATGTGCATCTAACTGTTATGGATAGTTTAAAGGACCTGCTTAATATGAAATAAGTCAAACTTTTTTTGAATTTTTTTTTAAACCCTCTGAGAACTTTTGTATTTACCAGACTGGTATCTTCTCAATATAAATTATTATTATCTTATTTCCTTTTACACATTCATGAAAGAAATATATGAATTACAGAATCATAGAAGGTTAGGAGTTGGAAGGAATCTCTGGATAGTCTTCATCCTCTGAGATGGAAGATTCACATGAGCAGGTTGCATAGAACAGTGTCCATGCAGGTTTTAAATGCTTCTAGAGATAAAGAGACTACTGCTTCTCTGGACAGCCTGTTCCAGTGCTCTGCTACCTGCAAAGTAAAGAAGTTACTCCTTCTATTTAGATGCAAATCCCTATGTTCAAGTTTGTGCCTGTTACCTCTTTTCTGTCCCTGTGCACCACTGAAAAAGGACTGGCCCCATACTCCTGACACCCACCCTTTAAGATCATAAAATCCCCCACCAGTCTCTCATCTCCAAACTAAAAACACCCAAGTGCCTCGGAGACATAGTCCCCTAATAATATTTGTAGATATTTCCTGCACCCTTTCCAGCAGTTCCCTATCCTTCTTGTCCCAGAAGGCCCAGAACTGGACACAGTACTTCAGATATGATCTCACCAGGGAAGAGCAGAGAGGGAGGGTAACCTCCCTCAACCTTCTTGCCATACTCTTTCTGATGCACCTCAGGAAGCCATTGGCCTCCTTGGGCACAAGGGCCCAGTGTTGACTCATGGTCATCCTGTTGCCCACCAGGACTCCCAGGTCTTTTCCCCATTGCTGCTTTCAAGCAGCTCAGCTCCTAACTTGTACTGATGCCTGGGGTTGTAGCTCCCTGGGTGCAGTACCTTCCACTTGCTGTTGCTGAATTTCATAACCTTTCCCTCTGTCCAATTCTCCAGCATGTCCAGGTAACACTGGATGGCAGCACACCGCTTTTGCACTGTTGCATCACCAACAGAATGTCTGAGGGTAAAATCTGTCCCTTTGTCCATGTCTTTGATGAATATAATCAACAGGACTGGACCCAGTACTAATCCCTGAGGAACACCACTTGTTACTGATCTCCAGCTAGACTCTACTCAACTAATGATAACCCTCTGAGCTCTATCTTTGGGCCAGTTTTCAGTCCACCCCACTGTCCATTCATCTAACTAAGCTTTCTAAAAATACCTCTGAAGATGGTATGGGAGAGGGTGGAAAGTCTTGCTGACGTCAAGTTAGGCAACATTCACTGCCTTCCTCTCTTCTATTCGTCCAGTCATGCCATGGTAGAAGGCTATCAGACCAGTCAGACATGACTTCCCCTTGGTAAATCCATACAGACTGTTTCTGACAATGTCTTTTCCTCCACATGCTTTGAAATGATGTTCTGTCATTTTTCCAGGGACAGAGGTGAGGCTGTCTGGGTATCCCTCTGTGCCCTTTTTGAAGACAAGAGTGACACTCGTCCAGTCCTCAGGCAGCTCCCTGTTCTCCAGGACCTTTTAAAGTTGATGGAGAGTGGCTCAGCAATGACTTCTGATGGACCCCTCAGCACTCGTGGAAATATCCCATCAGGACCCATGGACTTGTGGATACTCAGTTTACTTAACTGATCTCTAATTTGATCCTCCTCAGCCAAGGGAAAATCTTCCTTTGTCCAAACGCTCTCTGTTATCTCTAAATTTTAGGACTCCTGAGGGCTGGCCTGAGCACTAAAGAATGAGTCAAAGAAGACATTCAGTAACTCCAGCCTCTCTGCATTCTTTGTCACCACAGCACCTGCCTCATTCAGCACCGGGCCCACATTTTCTCTAGTTTTCCTTTTGCCTTTGGTATACTTCAAGAAACCTTTCCTGTAGACCTTGATGTCCCTTGCCAGGTTTAATTTCAAGGAGGCCTTTGCTTTTCTCATTTCCTTCCTGAATACTTTGGCAGCATTCCTGTAGTTTTTCCACATCATCAGTCTCTTCTTCTACCTACTGTGAACTTTCCTCTTCCACTTGTGCTGTTTGCTCAGATATGCAGGTCTCCTGTTTCACTTGCGTGATAACTTGCTCTGAGGGATCCTGAGCTTGGAGGAAGTGGTGCTTGAATATCAACCAGCTCTCTTGAGCCTCTCTACCTTCCGGAGCCCTAATCCACGGGATTTCTCCTAGCAATTTCTTCAAGAGACCAAAATTAGCCCTCCTGAAGCCCAGGGCTGCAAACCTGCTTATTCTTAGGTGCATGCTACCCTGATCCTGAACTCTATCTTCTCATGAATACTACTGATACCTTACTACCAGGGTGACTGAAGTTCCCCATGCAAAACAAGGCTTGTGATTGTGAAATAATTCTCACCTCCCTGTAGAAGGCATCATCATATTCCCCATGCTGATTTGATTGCCTGCAATTAACACCCACAAGTGTTTGCCTTACTAGCCTGCCCTTTAATCCTTACACACAAGCTCTCAACTTGCTCTTCATCTGCCCTGGGAGAGAGCTCAATGCATTACATTTGCTCTCTCATATAAAGAGTAACTCCACCACCATGCGTTGCTGTCCTTTTCTAAAAAATATTTCCTAAAAGGACATAGCCATCCATGTCAGCATTCCAGTCGTGCACGCTACCCTTCCACGTCTCAGTAACTTCAATAAGATCATGGCCCTGCAACCACACACAGATCTCCAGTTCTTCCTCTTTATTCCCCATTCTGTGTGTATTGATGTATAAATATGTCAGAGAGGGAATTGCACATGTAGTTTTCACCCTTGAGGGGCAATATGATTTCTGTTCCTCAAAAATACTAGTATAGTGCCCTACACCCAGGCACCTCTTTAGGAAGCTCGATTACATCCCCATCTGTTCTGATAGTAGTTTAAAGCTCTCTCAATGAGCCCTGCTAAGTCTTGCCTTAGAATTCTTTTTTCCTCTGCAAGAGAAGCTTTTTCCATCTGTTGCCAGCAGGCCTGGTGTCTTCCAGATCAAGTTATGGCCATTGAACCCATAATCTTGCCAGTAGCTGGAGCCAGGGATTGATCTGCTGGCTGAAGTCCTATTTAAATTTATCTTCAAGATTTCTGTTTTGCTAAGCAAAAAGTAGTTTTGTTAGCATCAACTCTAAATGCTTAGCCTTTTTCACTCGTTCATACTTCCACTGAAGTTAATGAGAAACCATGCCACTAGCAGAACATTTGGGGCTAGGTTGCCTGTAGGTAGTACCAGGGTATCATTAGTTTTGGACCTGTACAGAGAAATAGCTGACTTCTGAATCCAGTTAAAAGACTGCATATTACAATTCCAGTGCAGTGTAGGTGTTTAAGACTCAGTCTTCTTAACAGGTCATGAACAGCCCTAACTTGCTGGTTTGTTTTGTATTTGAAATGTCAGTAAAATATTCAGCACAAGCTTTCTTTTTTCTGTTCATGGTTTTTCAAAGCATCTATCTATTATGTGATGAACTTCAATATCAGTATTCAGGACCCACACTGTATTTCACAAATAGACTTTTTGAAGGAATTAGTGGAAGATTTTACTGGTAGACTTTGGAGGCTGAGTTTTTTGTATTGTTTTGTTTTTCTTTTTTCCTGTCGTATTCTGTTGTGTTGGGATTTTTTGTTTGGTTTTTGTTTGTTTGTGTCTGATAGGCAAAAATCATCCTAGTAATGGAATATGTGCTTTACATGTCAACAGGTATTTTAAGGAAAAAATGACCTGTGTTTTTTTAGATAGGCTTAATGTTTTGCCAATGCAAACGTCTAAAGAAGACCCAGTTTATTGTATGCAATGTGTTTCACACTTTTGAAGCAAACTCTTATGATCAGATGTGTGGCATTTATACTGTTTAGAGGGAAGTGTAATAAGGGCCACCAAGTAGAATTTGTACTCCTGAACGAACTTGATGCAGGTCAGCCTTGGTGAGCGTCCAGGTGTCTCTTCTCAGAGTGTTGAAAGTTCTGGTTCAAGTTCTCTCCTGGAAAGAGAGAAGAGGGAAAGGATGATAGATTGGTACTCCCCTTATGCTAGGCCCAGGGGAGTAATTTTTCCTATCTAACATTTCCCAAGTATAATTTTAGAGACACTGAAAGAAACCCAGTGTAGTTGGGTACTACACTTGGGTCAACAACCCCATGCAACACTACAGGCTTTGAGAAGAGTGGCTGGAAAGCTGCCTGGAGGAAAAGGCCTTCAGAGTGCTAATCGACAACCAGCTGAATATGAGCCAGCAGTGTGCCCAGCTGGCCAAGCAAGCCAATGTCATCCTGGATTGTACAGGGAATAGCATGGCCAGCAGGATTATAGAAGTAATTGTCCACCTGTTCTCATCACTGGAGAGGCTGCACCCAGAGTACTGTGTTCAGTTTTGATCCCCTCACTACTAGAAAGACATTGAGCTGCTGGAGCAAGTCCAGAGAAGGACAGTAAAGCTGGTGAATGTTCTGGAGAACAGCTCATACAAGCATCAGCTGAGGGAACTGAGATTGCTTAGTCTGGAGAAGAGGAGGCTGAGAGACCAACTACCTGAAAGGAGCTGGAGTGATGCAGGGGTTTATATCTTCTCCTAAGTCATAAGCATCAGGACAAGAGGTAATGGACTCATGTTAGACCATTTAGGTTCAGATTAGAATTTCAATCAGATAATAGAAGTTTTAGATCAGATAATAAAAGAAACTTCTTCACTACAACAGTTATTAAATAATTGAATATACTGCCCAGTATTCTGGCTTAATCACCATCACTTGTGGTATTTAAAAGACATGTAGATGCAGTGCTTAGGAATATGGTTGTCACTGGGCTTGATAGAGTTATGTTAATGGTTGGATGCAATGATCTATGATTATGTTTGTATGAGTATGCAGACATCAATTACATTTGTTGTATTTGGAGTTTTCTTGAAGGCATTGCTACTAACGACCCTGGGTAGGAGGGGGTAATTTAAGAGCTGACGAATCAAAACATTGCATTGAGAAACTATGATGGAGTGCACAGGAACTGCTTGGGATTTCTTGAGGACTGGGTAATTCTATACACTCCTGACTCATTTTAGATATTCATATAAATCATAGAGGAAGACAACTGCAGAAACTGGAGTTCTAGCTTACTGTGAGGTGCCATATGGAGTTGAGAGTGAGATGAAAAGTCTGCTCATGAGATGATAGTGAGCTGTGCCAACAGATTGTATATTGGCACTGTATAACAAGTTGTTATACAATATAATTTTTAGATATTCATTAACACAACTGTAATTTTTCTATTTACAAACTATTCTGTGACTTTCTAATATTCCACATTCTGTGGAATTATTTCTTTAATAAAATTAAAACATTGTAAAAAAATTAGGACATTTCATGTCTCTTTCTTTCTTCCTTTTTCTTTTTTTTTTCTTCTTTTCTTCATAAAGCATTTTAAAGGAAACTCTGTGATGAAGAGAGAGATTGGGATTCAGTCCCTGCCTGCTAGATAAGATATCATTCTCATAGTGTATTTTCCTTCTAACCATTGTATGGTTCTGTGATTTCCACTTGCCTGATAATCCTGTGCTACAATCTGCAGCATTTTGTGATTTAAACATTAGCTTTGGTAAAGGCTGTGCTAGTGAACATGTATGATGCCATATTTTAATCAATAAATCTCAGCAACTTACTGAGACTGTCATGAACCAAGAATCATCCAATAAATTTTTGTCTTTAGTTACATCATATAGATCATAAAGAGCTCATGGACTAGATGGAGAGAAACTCCAGCTTCTTCATTTCAGGTGGTGGTGTTAAATATGATTCACAGATTCCTTGTTCTTCAAGCAGTGTCACCTTGAAAGCTAAGTGGTTCTGCAGCATCATCTTTGGGACTTGCTGTAACTGTAAATTTACTTCTCACCTATATAGTTCAACTGGTCGAAAGGTGCTCTTGACAAACTGATACTATTTTAGGGTGGGGCGCTTGAAATTGCCCCATCAGAGAATTATTGGTTGTATTATACGGAGTATTATTAAAAATCATAGTAGGCCTTATGTTACTTACTGCAGGGCTTACCATTAAAAAAAAAAAGAATCCAGACAATAACATGAGTGATATTTACAAGCTATTTTCCATTCACTCCATACAATGATCACAAACCTCCTGGCAATATAGCATCACAATACTGAATAAAAATGAAAACTTTATACAATAGTATCAAAATTAGAACAACTAGAATTCCCCATTTTGAAATTATGTTTTACTGTCTTCCAGTTAATACCACCATTGGTTACAATTCATATATGTATTTTTAATTTTGTTAGAAGATCCGCTCTAAATTTGTCTCAGTCTTTCAGTATGCATCCTAAAGGGTACAAGAGGTATACATTTTCTCTTCCCTTAATTACTACAGTGTCTCATTTCAACCACTGCTCCTGTTGTCACTTACTGCCTGACAAGGGAGAGGAGCTGAGGCTGTACCCAGTCAACAGGTCACTGTGCTCTGGAGTCCACTGTGGTCCCTCATCCCTGTCACATGTGGCAAGACAATCTGGGCAAGGCTATCACTTGAGGTTACATCCAGGTCACTTAAACTTTTGCCCCGAATCTGGGATTTGTCACCTGGTATGGATTCAGCCAATCAGACACAAAGAGCTGAGATCCTGGTTTTTCCAACATTCCAAAATGTTGGGTACTAGGTGGTAATTCCACAAATCTAGCACTTTAACTTACATAACACCAGATGTTACAGACAATGAACTAATAATTATAGGTACTCTGACGCCATTGACCCTGATCCAGAGAATGAATCTCTTTCATAAGGATAAACATACACATATTACAGAAGGCTGAATTTATTTTTTTCTTTTTTTCTTTTGTCTGTATATCTTACAAAAAGTATATATGTTTCTTTAAAAATCAGAGAGTTAGGAATCCTCTTCTGTCATAGAAAGTCATCTTAAATGATAAAATGCCATAGTGCAATTAGCATACCAGAAGCTGGCATTTATTTGGAGAAATCTTGGATACTCCATCAGTTTTATTGGCTATATATTGACGCACCTTTATTTTCTGTGGAGTCTGAAATAGACAATTCTTTCCTAAAGAGATCAAATGGGGGGCAAAAAAGGACATCCTAGTTCACAAATACAAATCTGTCAGGCTTTTTTCCTTGTTGTTTTCCCGAAGCCAACTAAAAGTTATCACAGGCTTTTAGTATCACAGCCTCTTAGCCATATGAAAAAGTTAGCTTTTTATTATCACAAAACAGAAATATCAATAGCTTTTTCCTACAAACAACATACTTTCTTACAAAAGACATACTAGTGTTTGACCTGAAGTATATTCTTTAAAGGCAATCGTATACCTGTTTAGCTTGTGTTTGCATTAAAAATGACACAGAAATATTTTTCTTATGAAAAAGAAGATCAAGCAGGAAGTTATCTCATGCCACATTGCCACCAGAACTGTTACATATTAAATGAAAGGTCTTCTCATGCCCTTCTTTAACAATGGCATCAAGAGGCAATATTGCCAACTATCCAATGCCAGAATGCCTAAAAATCCTGTCTTTTTCAAAAAGGTAATACATTTATCACTTGAACCTCTGTTGCCATAACAGTATAGCATTAAATTTTCATGGAAAAGGATTTGACATCTCTTCCCAGCTCTCAAAAATGGTTCATGAAAAAAGATCATTACTGCCTTACCTTATACAGCAGCTGTTGAAGGAGATCTTGACAGTGAACAAGGGAACAGTGCATGACCTCTCTCTTTCTATTTGAGAAAAAATATACCATTTCACTCAAAGCTAAGTATTGTTAGGAAAGAAAGATGACAGGAAAGGGTTAGATGTATAAAATTACTGATAGAAGAAGCAGAGGTGAGGAAAGCATTCTTGGTTATTTTTATGAGTACCCACAATTTTAGTGGACATGAACTTTACATCTCCTCCAGGGTCAAATATATGCAAGAACTATATAAGTTTTGTTAAAAGTATGTGTAAGACAGAAGACAGTCAAGTGATACAACTAGAAATTTTTCATACACAGTTACTCAAATTATATTTTTTGGTAGTTGATAAGCAATAATGTGTAAAACATTTTATTTTTAGCAGTGCTTTGTTAGATGGCCTAAATGAGAATGGCTCTTCAAAACTATTTGAAATAATATGAATCTGTTTATCACATCAAAATTATTTCTCTGATAGCTTATGAAATTGTGTTTACAGAAAACTTTTTTGTAATTACTCTTCACCCTTTTGATACAAAGCACTTAAGAGGATAATCATGAAAGAAGAAAAAAAGGAAAAGAAAATGCATTAATTCAAAATCAGTTGCTTGATAAATCTCTTTAGAAGTGAGGTAGTCAGTGTTCTAATATGGACTTTATAAGCATATGCTGCCATTTGAAATTTGTTAATATTTGAGCATAGTGTAAATTGGTTTAGCACAAAAGTTGTTGCTGTCCCCTTTAGGCACTCTGGGGATGAACAGTTTGAGCCAAATCTACTTTGGTTGATGGAATGAATTACTCTGAAATATAATATATATCATCAATTTATCTTAATTATCAAGACAGATGCTATACAGAAAATACTATGAGTTATCTGCCCTGAAGGACAAAAATAATTTTTTTAACACTATTTTCCCTTAGTGACTCTGCAGTTCACTGTGTGTTTTCATGATTTTTTTGTATGTGTAGGATACTAACAGAAATTTTCCTCTTAGATTTTCTCCAAGGAGTCATGGAATCTCTTATCAGATAATACATAAATATTTCTTTGGAAATAAGTTAATAACAAGATTCCTAACACAAGAAATTAATAAGTTTAACTGGTCAATATTTGCCCCTAAATATGGAAGGGCTTTCATACACCCATGGAGGCATATATAGAAAAGTGGTGCATTGCTGAGCATTTCTAGTATTTTTTAGCAGATGTGCAAAAATATAATACTTATAAGTCTTCCATAATAATAATAAAAAATCAATTGTGAGAAGCTGGCTGACATTAATGCTGCTTTTTTTTTTTTTTTTTTTTCATGTGAAACACATATACATTGAGGAAAACAATGTGTTTTTTTTAAAACTGCATACCTTGAAAAAATGAAGACATACATACGCATCAAAGCAGAAACCACCAAGATGGCCACTTCTATTTATAAGACTAATATCTCCATAAAATGACATTTCATTTCAGATTTCAGATTTACTACTCTGTATGCTGGAGTGGCTTGATAATAGAGTTTTGATAAACCATATATGCATCCATTGATATTGAATTTACCTACAAATTCCCTATATTTAATGGAGCTGTGATAAATCTCACTGAAATACCATTTTACATTAAACTCAGAGCTTGTAGATCTTCAAGTATAACACCAGTTTATTTGCTTATTATGTTCTAAGGGAATGCTTTAGCATTCTCTGAAAATTCAACTCAAAGTCAATATCTCTCCTTCTTTCTTTCCTCCAATTCCTCAGCTAAAATATGCACACATTCCAACTGTATCTAGTTTATCAAGCACCTAAGATGAAGAAAAATTATTTTTAAAATACGTTGCAAACACATACTATATGCACATCATTTTTAAATATGCTTTGTTCAAGAAATAATAAAGGGATAGAAAAGCAAGAATTAAGATTGTACCTTTTAAGTCAAGTGTGGACCTGAACACTCATTCCCACTGATTCAGAATTTATATTTAAGAGAAAGCAATCTGTTCTGAATATACAGCCTTTTTTTTTTTGCCTTTTTTTTTTTTTTCTTCTGTTATTTCTGTTTGCTGCAGACACTATCATTTTCTAGGTCATAAAGAAATATTCTATTCTTGTCTCTGAAAGTCTGAGTGGACTTGGTCTAAAGTTACTTTATGCTTTTTAAAGGCTGCTGTGCTGTCTCGTGGGGTTTCCAGGATACAAAGACAGTGTTGCAGCTATTCATCTCAATTCATGTTGTGTTTGCAGGCAAAGACTTGTTAGAATTGGTGTGAGAACTTGTCTACAGTAGATTAAAATAATAAAATCAAGTTTTTAAGTAAAGTTTTCAATATCAGTTCTTTTTACCATAAATAAAATGATCATCTGGCTTACAAATATGCACAATAGTCTCTATTTACTGAGGCCTCAATTTCAGTTTCCTTTGAAAATATCTTTTTGCTTTTGTCTTAAGTTTTAATTGAAGGAGGCCTTCAGGGCAGTATTAAGAAAAATGACAATGCTTCAGGCTATCTGAGAAAAATGAATTAAAAACAGTTATGTTTAACAGATTCTGTTATATGCAATGATAATATTCCTTTTGGCATCCTTGCAAGGAGAAAGCTTAATGTGCAATTTTTTAAATGTTATTTTTGCTTATTGCTATTAAGTATTCCTACCTGGCTTTTAGTATGCAGCAAAGTGTAAACCTGGAGTAACATTAAACAAGACAAAACCCAACACTCCTATGGTATAATACAAAGAAATGTAGAAGCCCTGTATGGGTGGCTGTGAGAATACAATACAATTAAACTCAACTTTCTTTTAACAGATGCACTTAGCAGTAACAAAATATTAAACACCTATAAAATCTTTCATTGATTTGGTTTATCTATTGAAAATATGTAAGAATTTGTCTTAGGGAAAGGATAAATATTTTTATGCAACAGATTTTATAAATCTTAGCTTAAACATTTTAAAATACGAACAGAAATACAGAAATGCAGAAAACTTTCAATAAGTAAATAAATTTGAGCTATGTGTCACAAATACTGTAAAAAAGGAATCCTGTTGAAAAAACAGGATTTTTTGCTGAAATTTTTTTATATATTTTTGCTTGTAAGAGCAACAGTGATGAAAACGAGGACTCATAAAATGCTATTTTAGTTATGGTTTTTAAAATTGTTTAGCTGTTTTATCCTGCAGCAATAATTGTACATTTTTCTTTCATGTCTGACAAGGAAGCAAGCAAATAATGATGATGTAGGGGCTCTGAACATAATGTAGATATCACCAAATATTTCTAAAGATATAAACTTATATTTCTGTAATGAGCTGCAGGGAAGAATATGGGAAGAGTAAATGTTTAATTAACTTTTATCAAATAAGGTCAATTTATTTTCCCATTTTCATTACAAAACTTAGATGGGTTCATATAGAAGCTTTTAGTTACAGGAAGAACAAAGTCAATTGTTAACCTTGGACAATATTTTCCTGAAAAGTCTTTTAATACCTTAAAAGTATAGACTAAATTCCAATGATTACTTGCAGCTACACAGTATTTTTTAGTTCTTAGTATAAATTGAGTTGCTCAACGCACAACTATAAAATAAATGCAAATATTGTTCATTACTCTATGATTAAACACAAAATAGTAAAGCTCATGTCTGCCCAACAACTTCTTACCTGACCTTTTGAGAAATCTTGAATAATTTCTGTACACTATTACAATAAAATTTTGTCTTACTTATGTCCAGGTATTTTTCAGAGAACGTATGCAGTATTTTGGAGTTACTGTTTGTTTGTTTGCTTGCTTGCTTGCTTAGCTTTTTTGTGGTTTTTTATTGTGTATGTTTAAAATAGTAGATTTGCTATAAATTGGATCTTTTGAAGTAATTGTAGAGGAATGATCTTGCCAAATATAACCTTTTATGAGAAATGTTTGAAATATATCTGTACTTTGCACTGACTAAACAGAATTTTTCCTGAGATATAAGTAAATTGGAAATCTTACTATGTGAAACCTCTATATCGTCTGCTGTTAGTGTTGTGGTGGTTTTCAGGAAATGGCACAAAGAAATAGGTTGAATTTTATTCTGCTAAGATAAATAAAATAAATTTTTTTGCTCCAAAGATTGAACTTTCATGAAGGTCATGAAACATGGGCATTTCCTCTTTGGCACTGATATGTAAAGGGTAAAAAAGACAGCATTAAATGTTTCACAGATCTTTTTTCTGTTATAATCCTGAAATAGTGAGATGAGAGCATAATGACAACCTAACACATGCAGTAAAAAGTAAACATGGTGCAAGTGTAGTAACTTGAAGTAATTAAACAGAGATCCTCAAGAGTAAGTTGGTTTTGTTTTAATCATGTGATAATAGAAGCCTTTTCAGAAAGCTTTTCTTTCCCTGTTGCCTAGAGAACAAACAACTATGGAAATGTTATTGTTGTTGTCTCATTTCCATTTATGACATATCATTTGTATAAGAAGTTCCTTAAATAGTTTAGAAACGTACACTGGTGTACAATTAGCTGAGATTAAGAATTGAGCTTAAATGTAAACCCTGGAACCTAAGCTTGGTGGAAAATTGAATCTATTTTATTGTATTGTATTTTATAGTAAAGAATTAAAAAATCAAACATGATATCAGTGATAACTGAAAAAGAGAAAGGTTTTATATACTGTATTCTGGGGTAATTGATAACAAAATTGATCCTTGTGAATCTAATTAACTTCAGGGTCTGACTTTTGTCGAACTTTTATCTTACATCATGATACTAAGTTTCTTCAGGTAGCAGTGACTTAGGTCAAGCAGCATTTTGCTGGAAAAGCTCCTATTCATGTCACAAGAGACAGGGTAAATCAAAAAGGAAGAAAATTTTCTATTTCTACATGCATTTCCTTAGTAGGCTGAGTAAGATTTCAACTTACTTTTAAAAAGGTTGTTGAATGAGTCTTTAAATATTGAAAAATTATATATCTTTTACTTACCTAGATATTATGTTTGAATGTAATGATACCAACAAACAGCAAGCAACATGTACCCCAGCTTGCATAGGCTGTTTCTACTTCTGAAAGTGAATAAAAAAAATAAATAAAATAAAATAAAATAAAAAAGTAAATTCAGACTTTTTTGCTTTTTTTTTTTTTGTAAACTTTCCTGTAAGGATAATTTATAATCACTATTTTTGAAGAAGGTAGTAGGAGGAATCTTTTATCATCTAGATAAAATACTTGGCCCTTACATTCATAAGGTTATGAACAGTATTTCAATGACTACTGTGCACATAGCACTGCTGAAAAATGTACTTAATTAAAAAATCAGTTCAGTTTTCTGATGTTTAGAAAACTGTTTGTGTACAAAAGCAAAATGTTAAAGAAATTCTTTGACAGAAGCTTGATCCAAACCAAGCTGGTGGAAATAATTCTCTTTGGTGATGTTTACAACAAGATTCTTGCTCACAGAATTACAGAATTGTCAGAGTTGGAAGGAACATCCAGAGATCATCTAGTCCATCTCTTCCACTAGAGAAATTTCACCTAGAACACATTATGCAGGACTGCATCCAGGTGGGTTTTGACGATCTCCAGAGAAGGGGACTCCACAACCTCCCTGGGCTGCCAGGGCCAGGGCCAGTGCCTTGCCACCCTCATAGTAAAGAAGTGTTTTCTCTTATTTAAATGGAACTTCCTATGTTCCACCTTGTGCCCATTACCCCTCAGTCCTTTCGCTGAGAACTGCTGAGAAGAGTCCAGTTCCATCTTCCTCGCACTCTTTACATACTTGCAGACATTGACAAAGTCTCCCCTCAGCTCCCTCCCAGCTCTCTCAGCTTTTCCTCATAAGAGGAAATTTGGCTCCAATCCCTCAGCCACCTTTGTTGCCCTCCCCTGGACTCTCTCCAGTGGTTCCGTGTCTCTCTTGGACTGAGGAGCCCAGAAATGAATGCAGTATTCCAGCTGTGGCCTCAACAGGGCTGAATGGATTGGGAGAATGACTTCCTTCAACTTGCTGTCCACAAATATAAATGTTTAAGAACTGAAAAAAAAATTAATAAACTATGTAATTAGTGCCCATCTTAGATTGTAATCTGCTATCTTCTATTATAAGATGCATTGTATTTAAAGTGTACAGGAGAAGACCAGCTGTCAGATTTTTTTTCCTGAAAAACACTGCAAGGTACATACAAACTGTTCTGTTGCTATGGGATGCTGCTTAAGTTAGTCTTTGTACTTCTTGCTACGAAATCATGTGTACTCCAACTTAGTGGCATCTTTTCAGAATTTTGATATTTATCAAACCTTACAAAAACAGTATTTGCTTTATTTTAGTATTCCTAGGGCCCTGACCTGACCAAAAAAATTCTTTTGATACACTTCTTTATGAAATTTTCACTTAATAAAATTATGTATTTATTTATAGTAAGTGCTTCTATGTTCAAAAACTTAACTTAAAATTCTGTTTTTCTGCTTTTCAGTTTTGTGATTTTTTAACATATTTTAAATTTCCATGGATTCTCTTTTCAGGTAAGGAAGAGAAGTGAAAATATTTTATAAGAATGGAAACTTTTTAAATGGAAATTATCGTTCACATGAGTTCACTAACTCTATTTACGTAGTATAAAAAACCCCAACTCTCTTGTGCACCATGTGGCAAAATGTGATCTCTGTGCTGATCAAGAGGTAGATAGGGTTTGACTGGGAAACATGTTCTTTCTCATTAACATGAGGTTTCACATGAAAACAGCTGAGAAGGCAGGTATCTTATTCTGCATTTTACCAAGGTAATTTTTAGATTTGCTTTCCTGATTGGCTGATTCAGCTATGCTATATATCTTTTCCCAAGATTCAAAGGTGTTATATCCAAGGTAGTTGCTATATTAGCAACTATATTAATGTAATTCTTTCTATGTCTTCAGTGAAAATATCTTATTTCCTACGTTCACTGAGATTGATTTTAGGAACTCCATCCTCACCTGTCATAACACTATATCCACAGCAATTAAAATGCAGCTTACTTTTTTTTTTTCAAATTTATTTTTGTTTAGTTGGTTGTTTCTTTTTTTGTTGTTTTGTCTTTGTTTGGTTTTGCTTGGGGTTTTTGAGGTTTACATTGGCAGGAACTTAAGAATCTTGATTTATTGCTTCTCATTAACTCTGCCAAACAAGTCCCACTACTTTTATTCATTTGAGATATGCCTGCTAAGTGGAACTTTTAAACTAATCTTAAATACCAGTGTTTTAGGCTGAATAACAGTGATAACCTCTGCGTTTTAAATATATCAATTATAGAAGGTAAAGGTAATTTCAGACATATCAAGGCCATAAGTTTTATGAAAAAGCAACCCAGAGCAAGCCTAGCAATTCATACAATTTCTAATAATTGTTTTTAATTCAGTTTTATAATGGTCCATATGAGAAAATGAGAATTTAAACCTCCATGTTCTTATTTCAGTTTTAAATTTACTCGAGTGTAAGCAATACAGTAGATACTTTATTTTCAGTAGTAAAAAGAAGAAATTATTTCTTTGCAAGCTTCATTAGTGTCTAATTTCTATGTAGCTTTCTGGTAGCAGTATTACTGTTAAGACTACAATTTCAAGGAGAAGGTGTCATTTCATAAATTGGAATTAGGTATTCCTCCACGTAGCAATGAATTAGAAGTTTCATTTTCACTTAACCAGATAAATGAGATTTATATTGTAACATACCATATTGCAGTATTGCATGCTATGCTGTAAAATTTGGGTATTTTATGGACATAATTACTAATTTACACTTTATGACTTCAGAACAACAGAAGATATTAATGGTAATTAGTATGTTTACAAGTATAATACCTTCATAGGTCTGTTTTTCTTCCTGTTCTGTCTCAGAACTGACAGAAAAATGTAACTGCAAATAAATTTACTTCTGGCTGAAGCAGTATCTTCCAGTGCCTCTTGATTGTTTTGGTTACAATGGATTTCTAGAGGTTTTCAGTCTACATCTTCACTTGCAGAAAACAACTATACAACTTGGAAAGTTCTAGAGAGGGGTGTGTTTATTCAGTGCTGGGCACAGGAGGGGATAATTCCTTCAGAATTTGTGCATGCCAATCTCCCAGTTAGGCTTTCGTTATATACGCTGAAGTTTTATATGTTCATTAGATTTCTCTATACACCTATACATATGCATCACCTACTCCTGCTTCATATTAAAATTAGTCCCGAAAGGTCATTTTCATAACTCCTCCTTCCTGCGCTTGCGTAGTGTCTGCTGGTGGTGGTTGTGGGGGTTGTGGGGATGAAGTGAAAATGAAGCAGTTCTTTTTCTGGGTAAACTTTTCACCTCTTCTTCTCTGGGCATGCGCATTTCTTCAGTCTTCAGCCAAGGCAACAGCATGTTCTGTTTCTTATCTCAAGGTTGCTATAGTTATCAGTTTAGCACATATATTTCCCTTATAAGGTGATGAGTACCTAAACAATTTCTTAGCTTCTATTGAACAAGTATTCTGTGTTAGCTTCTGTCAGGTAAATGTGACCCTAGACAATTACTAGCAGTCATTTTATATTAACCCTTACATCAATCTGAAATTTGATTGAGAAGTACAGTGTTCATCATTATTCAGAATCCAACTCTATTTTCAAAGTCATCACAGTTGAGAAGAAATACTTGCCTTTTCTTAGAATGAACAAAGTCTTTATTGTTATTTCAATGACTAAATTAACCATAGTGCCTTGTTAAATAGAATTCTAGTGGCTCTAACTGCAGTTATGGGAAAATACTTCACAGATATGTTTCCGTGGTGGATGAAATGGTTACGCTTTTCACATCACACACACAAACTGTTCTCAAAATCTAGATAGTACTAAATAACTTTCTCCTTATTAATCAAAAGTTCATTAAATTAGTTTATTAATGGAGAACTTTGTATGCAAATTATTTGAGCCTACACATAATCCCACAGCAAAGTTCTGCATTGCCTCCTAACTGCTGAAAAACTATGGGGAAAAAAAAAAGTTTTTTTTCCTAGGTCATACTAACTTAGTGTGGGATAAATAAAAAGAACGTACAAATTCTATTGGATGACCATAAAAGTAGATGGCTTTTGAGGACCATCTCCTTGAATCCGTGTTTCTGGAGAGTAGCAATGCAATTGTGCTAGTGTTTAAGTTCAGAGATGTATTGCTTATCTGTGCTTTGAAAATGTCTTTTGAAAGGTTACTCATATGGTTCAATGTTTTTAGGAAATAAACTTCCTAGTTCTATTGCAAAGTACTAATTTAGTTAAAAATATAAGCCAATTTTTTTCTAATTTAGTCTTGCTGAAACAGAACACTATTAACTGTTCTCTTTTATTCTGTTTTATATAAAAATGGTTCTTTCAGGCTATACTAGGAGGCTAGGTATTCCATACCTTGTATCATAGTTGTAGTTAGGTGGGGCTTGGGCTTTTCTCCCAGGCCAGGATGAGAGGACATGGCTTGAGACTGCACCAGGGGAGGTTTAGGTTGGAGGTTTAGCACTTCATCATGGAGAGGGTAATCAGGCATTGAAATGGACTGCCCAGGGAAGTAGTGGAGTCACCATCTCTGGAGGCATGTGAGCAGAGACTGCATATGGCACTTAGTGCCATGCTCTAGCCTATGTTATGTCATAGGCTGGGCTTGATAATCTCAGAGGTCCTTGCCAGGCTCAGTGATTCTGTGATTCTATGATTCCGTCATACATGTTTAATTAAAACCTCTTTAAAATGGCACAGAAGAATTTCTAATGAATTTTTTCCAGTTAAGAATAACTATGCATAACTATTGTCTTTTTTTCATTCAGAGGTGACTTGGAAAAGAACATTGTCAGAAAATCATTTGACATTTTGAAATAGTGAGGCATTCAGTCTGTAATTACTCACCGACCTCTCCACTAGGTACCCATTGCCTATAAGGGTAGCAGAACAAGGTGTTATGAAAATAAAAAAGAAGGTATCTTAACAATAAAATGTGAAAATAATCAAGTACCTGGCCTACATACAGAAGGCTAATTGTTTGAATACTTGCAAATTACTAATTAGTAGGTCTTATCCTAGTTCTAGAGCAATGATTAAAGCAATACCTAAGGTCAGAGTGCAGTGAGGAACAAAGGGACCATGGGAAACTTGAAGTCTTTGATTGTCAAAGGAGAGTCAGAATTAGACATGACCCTCATAGTGGTGAAATGGTAAGGGTAGAACTAGCTCATACCATTAAATTTTGAGAAAACCAGTGAATGAGATGAAGTTTCAGTTTTACATGGACATGGAAAACAGGTAAAGTTCAATTTATTTTATGCATAGTCAGTGTTCTGTGTGCTGGACAAGACATGAAGATATTTAACATTCAAAAAGCAGAGAATGAAGAGAACTGTGAAATCTGAGGGTAGAGTCCTTTAGATTGCTTACTGGATGTCCTTGAGAGTGTGAACTTGAATTTATGGGCTTTACAGAAGTGTATCAGTTTGTTCTGTTTGTTTTTTACCCAAGGAACTTGATTTAATCAGTGACTGTAATGTACCAGCCATTTTTAACATACTTACATGCATGACATTGCATATTTAAGAAACTGTCGTACTAGTCCTTAACAAGCTGCTAGTGGAATGGCTATTCTGGCATGCTACTGAATTTTGAAGAAGATAGTGTCTGTATACTTCTTAAGTACACAGCACATGAGAAACAGCTGTTAAGCATTATAATATACTCAGTTTTGTGTTTTTCTAAGAGGTATAGAAATACCTGTTTTCTTATGACAGAGTACATCATAACACTAAACTTACTTTAAGATTAAGATAACAAGCACCACTGAGTTTTATTGTTCAGTTACGCTCCCTGGCTATCTAATCCTTTTAAGTAGAGGAAACTGATAAATTTAATTAAAGATCCTAAGACTGCTGAAAAGTCTAGAATCTTCATATTTCTGTAGCATAACTTGCCATCTTGCCATATTATTAGAATTTCAAATTAAGTCTAAAATGTCCCTGGCCTAGGTTTACAGTTGTCTATTAAAATTGTCATGCCTGTGCGTAAAGGTTAGATGAAGCTGAAATAATTGTCTGTTTTTAAATCTTCTGTTAAAGATACATTGATATCTTATGGTCACAAAACCATTCTCAGGAATCTGTTTAAGGAGTGCTCAGTAACAGTGCTGTCTGGACATTAATGACTATCTAATTTAAATATTTTTTAAAATAGCTATTAATCTGCCTTTTGGCTATTTCAATACCCTTAAAAAAACATCCTTAAAACTAATTCACTCTTTTAGAGATAAATTCTTCATTTTTTCTCAAAGGTTGAATGATTTGGTACAGTCATGACACAAAGAAAGGCTTGTCTATGTTTTGCTTAATTTAGTGTCAGTATTTCTCAGATTGTCTCTTATCATAATGACTGTCTTTATATGTTATCTTAGTAAGCTAAGGTGGTGCCCTGTAGGAACTGCTGGTCTTCTATTTTTCTTCCTCTATGAGAACTTTCAAATGTTCAGCATTCACATCTATATGTTTTGGCTTACAGTGTGGGGACAAAGGCCACTATTATGAAAAAGATAAAAAGAGATCAGAGCAAACATACTATTTTATTACATGTCAAATCAGAAAGGCTTAAAGAACAACTAAATTTTAGAACAGAATTTTTACTACATACAAGTTTTTGCTTAGCAAATGATTGTGTGTATGACTTATACTGTGTAGTACAGTTTTGGCTAACCTGCACATGACCACTGAAGAAGAACATTAAGTCAAACTTATTGTGGACTTTTCCCCTTCAAAACAGAAATTTCTTACAAAGTATGTAATTTGGCTTTTCATACATCAGATTTTTATTATCATTGCATCAAGTGACCACACTCTTCCTTTTTGAAACAACATCACAGTTACATGTGTCTCCACTTCTGATTTCGAAATATTAAGCAAAAATACATAGTTTTGGGGCTGAGTTCATATTCACTCCTGAAAAAAACAATTTCTAAAGTAATTAATATTTTTTAAAAGGAGATTTGGGATAATCCAGAGATAACTCTGGCTAGTCATAGAGTAGTAACAAGTCACAACTTCAGACTACCTTGGCTTATAATGTCTTTAATAGTAAATAAAGGAATAAAGCTTCCACTTGTGTAGCTTGAAGTAGACTCTCCAAAAGTAACAGTAAAGTTGAAATAAATGATTTTAAGCATTTCTATAATTAAAAATAAAATAAAATAAAAGAATAAAATAAAATAATAAAATAAAATAAAATAAGAAAGGAAAAGGAAAGAAAAGGAAGGAAAAGTAAAGGAAAGGAAAAGGAAAAGAAAAAAAGGAAAGGAAAGAAAAGGGAAGAAAAGGAAAGAAAAAGAAAGAAAAAGAAAGAAAAGAAAGGAAAGAAAGGAAAAGAAAATAATAAAGAAAATAAAGAAAATAAAAGAAAATTAAAATTTGCAAACAGAAATTAAGATAAAAAGAAAATTCTTCAAGCTCTCTGAATTTCTAAGGTTGTATTTGATAATAACTCCATTAAGTAATATCTTACAGTCCTGCTAGTAACTTAATTCATCCTTGTAAACCCTTCATATCAATCTACAGCTGAGACTTATTTTTATTAATAATTTATTGGGTTTATCTTTTAATAAAAGAGCGGATAGAGAGTAGTATAAGTGAAACAGAGCAAAAGCACACTTTAAAATTTCATTATCTTCAAATCATGCAAGTATTAACATGCACAATATTAAATAAACATGGATTTAAAAGTTAGGATTGAATATTTATTTTAATTTTTTTTTTTATTAAATGGAGTGGAATAGCCAAGGCTTTCATACCTTGAGTTCAGGAAGTGTTTTTTTGGTATCTGGACACACGTTGAATAAATTGTTGAAACTTTTCTTTATATTCAAACTATATTGCAATTTATTTTCTGTTGTTTTATATGATACTTTTAGCGTGATTTACAGTGCTTTCTGTAGAGCTATGTGGTTCGTTAATTGTAAGAGTTTCAAGTTCAAACAGAACTTAGAAGGAATAAGTAGTTGGAATCAATAATTTCCTCAATTTTTTTTTTTCTTGCACAGCTGATGCAAGGTATTTCAACAATATAAATGAGCATTAAGTGAAGCTGGAATGTTTATATTTTGTTTTTTTATTTGTTATGTCTGTCTTCAGAAATATACTACTAGATCATTCACATGTCACCCAGTATCCCAAGAAAAACTTTTATTCTCTGTAAGCTCCTGAAGCAACAGAAGTTGTAGGTTCCATTGGCTAACACAGAAGAATGTATTAATAAGCAGCTGGAGTAAAAGAACAACTCTGCAGATGGACTCCCTCTAGCCAGAGGTCCACCAGAATGGTCCCAGTCAACAGGGATGCACTGGCTACCCTGAGTGGTTTTAAGGGAAAGTTATAATTTTTTCCTCTAAAAAATTTTCCAGCTAACATCTAATATTTTCTGTGATATCTGAAACTAATCTTATAGTAAGTTTAAAAGATAAATCGGTGTAGGTATACAAAGACAGAAAGAAATCTGGATGTGTGAAGCATGTCAAGGAATACTAAGTGAGAATAAGCAGATGTAGTGATCTGGCAAGTTTTTCTTTTTTAGATGGAACAATTTCCAAACTGTTAAAAGGAAAAAAATTAAGTTGTTCAAGTATGTGATAAATTCTTACTAGATCCAAAAGCAATGAAAAAAGCTCCCACTGGACCATGAAGATGACTATAACCAAATAAATACTTTGCTACTTAACAAGAATCAATTAAATTGGGATCAACTTACGTTAATTATTTGTATTTTCACTGATGCAATTGGTAAGCTGAAAGCTTTTTGTATCTGAAAATATACTCAGTTGTTCTAAAAAACACACTCAAAAAATCATAGTTTTTTAGCCAAGAATTATGTGGTGTTTTGAGTAAGAGAACTGAAAGCATGGTTTATTTTTTAAAAGCACTTACTTTTTACCTTTGAAGGTGACAGAGCAATGTCAGATGGTTAGCACTGATTCTTTTGAACATGTAGGTGGGGTATATGACTGGAAAGACCATTTTGAGAAAAAACTAAGAACTTAATTCTAGAAAGAATGTGAACAGCTATTTCGCAGTCTGGGGCATTATAGCAGTATTAACATTATAAGCCATATCCCTGTGTACTGAGTACACTATGTTTTTGCTGCAATACCAGTGTCTCCCTTGCGTACACTGAAATTGCTTAACAGCACCAATTATGCAATTAAGTTACACAGTTAATATATGTTAAAGACATTTAATTACTCTACAAACTGACTTCAATACTATACTCAGTTACTTTCAATTCTAAAACAGTTTTTTGAGGGTTCTTTGAAAGCAGTTAGGATGAAAAGTAGTAATTTCTTGTAATAGCAAGGTTTTAAAAATAACTTGGTTAGTAAAACAAATAAACAAATTATTTCAGCTGCAAAGTTTTCTCTGGCCATGAAATAAAAACTCTTGCGATTTCTTTATGTTTACATACATTTTACGTAAAATTTTATCTTTTTAAACACCCGCATTTATATTTAAAGTGTTTGAATGGCCACTTTATATGTTTGTAAGCTTTGGGTTTTTTTCATACTCTCAGGCACATGTCTTAGTAGTTTCTGCAAATTGCAATTTATGCTTACTTAATCATTTTGCATTTAAAATTGTTGCTTTTCCTTCTGCTTTTTATATTTAAGGTACTAATTATGAATTATAGCAGCAAATAATTATAATAATTGTAAATTATTTTTTTGAGACTGTAGTTAAAATTCATCTTGGGTGCTATTGTAGAAAGAATCTAAAAAAATTAGAAACCATCTATAGAAACTCAAATGATGGTATTCTGTAGACATGCTGTGCAGATTGAACTCCGTATTCTGTGTGTAGTCAATATTTTACAGTATTTGCAATATTTACAGTGTCAAGATAGGAAAAAGTGAACTTAATGTCAGCAGAGGCAATGGGGCAGTTTGGTAAAGCATAAAAATGAGAAAATAAATGTCTGAAAATAAATGATATGTAGTTTTCCTGGTTATCTCTACAGCAATGTGTGTCACTGGGTGAAAAAGGAAGCGGTGTCTTGAGCAGGCAGATCAAGCTTTTCACAGCTTTAGCAACCTACATGAGTAGATGAACTGAAATTGTGTTTCTGGCTTCTATTTTATTTTGTAATAGGAAAAGCATGTATAACTAAACCATACCTGCTATAACATTCGTTTTGCATGTCTGTCACGCAAGTATGTATACTTGCCTGTTAATTAATGTAGTGTCCTGCTTTCATTTTATCCGGTTACTCATTGCAAAAGAAGCCTGGAATGAATAAGACAAGGCATAACAATCAGTTCTTATCTGATCTGATCACTATCTAATCTGATGGATTATATATGAGAATATCAAACATCAAGTGCATACAGCTCGAAGTATTAAAAAGTACATGAAGTAGTCATGTATATTGATATTGTTTTGATTGGTCATTCAAATTGCATGATGCTATATTCCCTGATTAAATGGTGCAACTCATTCATATACTAGTATAGAAATTCCAAATTAAGTGTCATTAAATGTTCACATAGAAAAATATGAAATTATGTGTTAGAGCATATTAATAAGAAAGGTTAATTTAGCTCTACTAGTCAAATCAGGGTAGATTTAGTGTCATCTCCCTGGACTCAGCAAGCAACATTTGTTTATTAGCCCAAGCAATTTAATTATTTGCAATGAAGTGTTAGCCCTTTGGAAGAAAAATTAATGTTGAAATAAGACTTCGTCAAGGATTAAAGGATGTCTTTGTCCTTTGCAGTGAAATTAACGTAGAGAAATGCATAGGATTGACTGAACCATCTCTAAAGACCAGTTTCTTTCTAAAAACTGTGAAAACTCCGATAATGTTTATGGAAGGTGAAAATGCCAAAATAAATAATTATTTTAAAAAGAACTGAGAGAAAAGAAATAAAATCCTGGTGTCAAAACTTTTTGTGCTTTATTCCTTTTTCGTGTTGGAGGTAAGGCTAAGAGAACCTCCAAAACTATAATTTTAATACATCATAGCTTATAAAAAACTGGTACTGATTTTAGGAGAAAAAAAAATTACAAAGCTTGTGCAACAGTGGTCCTTAAAAATAATGTATCTGCCATTGTCTCTTATTGTACCAAAACTATATGGAATAATTTTTGTCACAAAATGCTTATAACAGTATACTATAGCAGTATACTGCAGTATATAGCAGTATACTTGTCTGGAAAAAAAAAAAAAAAAAAAAAAAAATCCAAATCCAACTATCCCAGCATTTCTAGGCAAAAAAAAAAAAAGTCATCCAGTCTCTGAGACTGAGCATATTTGGTTTTCTGTTTGTTTTTTTGTTTTTTTTTTTTTTTGTTTTTTTTTAATTCTTTTATTCCTGCAAAGAACAGAAATACTTGTAATGATTTCTTATGTTACTGCTGTGGCTTAGAAAGCACATTGAAGAGCTGAAACGTATAACATTAGGTCCTAGGCTCTACCCAAATTTCTGATTTTCTGCTGAATATTAAAGGAAATTTTTGAAAAATTTGTAATTGTCTATATTTACATTCCTCAGTGGCTTACCTGAGTTCTTCTCAGGACTGAATGTTAATTTGTCACAAACATTTCTCTACTCCAAAATGTAAGATATAGAAAGATTTACATATGCTTAGAATACATGAAATTTTCTGTCAATTATAAACTGTTGCATTTTTTTATTTAATATACTATTTATTTAATAGCAGGTAAAATATTTTTCTTATAGATAGAACAGTGTTAATCAAGTAAAAAACCACAACACATCCAAGAAATATTTGGGATCATCATACTTAAAGAGAAAAAGATAATTACACTCAATGCATTCTTGTAACATAAATTAATTTTGATAGTATTATATGACAGAAATCTTGCACTAATTTTTTGAATGCTAATTCAATTTTTTTTGTAATTTTATGATTTAGAAAAGATACGTATCGCAAACGTACTATAATAAGAACATATACTCCTTTTGTTTGCCTGCTCCATTTGAGTGTGTCCATTTCAACACAGCTTCTTTTTGAATAACGATAGAAAGCCATTGAATAAAAAATGCGTGTTTTTTGTGAATGTATTCATGTTAATTGATTTTTACACAAAAAAACCTACTCCAAGAAACCTAAATAAAATTAAGATCAAATACTGATTGCTATTACAATTTCATTGTCTCAGCAGCAAAAGGGATACTGGTCCTCACAGTAAGTTAAAGCTACAAGATTTTATTATATGTCATGGATCTTTATACATTTTTCTATGGATTACCTCAAGCAAGAACAAAACTTAGGCATGAAATTTCAAATTTTCTGAAATTTTTAGTCTCCAAAAATGATTGAATTACTTTATTATTTCTCTCTACAACTACTTGAAAGATTGTAGTGAAGTAGGGATCAGCCTCTTCTCCCATGTAGCCAGTAATAGGAGGAGAGGAAACGGACTGTAGCTGCACCAAGGGAGATTCTGATTGGATATTTGGAAAAATTGCTATAAGAGTACTGGAAGAGGTTCTGGAACAGGCTGCCCATGGAAGTAACAGAGTACTCATCTGTGGAGGTGTTAAAGAAATATATGGATTTAACACTTGAGTACATGGTTTAGTTTGCATGGTGGTGTTGGGTTGATGGAAGGACTCAATTATCTTAGAGGTAATTTCCAGCCTTAATGACTCTGTGTTGTGATCACAATTTACTGTGTCTGCATTTTGTATATACCTGTCATGTGGATACACTGAAAATAGAAAAACTGCCTCTTGAATCAGCAAAAACCTGGCTCTGCTGGCATAGTTTACACTCTATGAAATGTATCAAACTTATTTCCATCAGCAAAACCCCCTCCACACCAAGACCACTTTTTCCCTGTTTACAAACTTTAAATCTATCAGGACTAATCTCATCAAAAGGCTAATCAGAACGACTCCTGATAAGCCTCCAAACAGTAATGCAAATTGTGGCAAATACAAGAATTCTAGGAAACCTGAATACTATAGCAAGAGCTGCGTTTATCAGTTCGCAAGCTGTGGCAATATTGATGAGAAGGAGGAACTTTTTACTATAAAAGTTCAGAGGGAAAGGGCGAAAAACAGAAGCGAACAGAAGACAACAGAAGCAAACCAGCATCACTCCAAAAGCCTAAAGTGTCAAGCGCCAGTGAGACCGGTGAGAAGGAGCAGTGACATTGGTGGGCAACTCAAGGGTCGATTTTCTTCGGAGAGTGACAAGAACGCTCATTGTCCTCTTTCATTCCTTAATAGCCCTTTCCCTCTGGTGATTAATTTGTTTGAAGTCCTGTTTCCTCTATTTCTCTCCCACTATTAACCCCTTCCTAAGACTCCATTCAACGTGGTTTCATTTTCCTTGAAATAAACCGTTGTAATTCGTTCAAACCATAAGGCCGGTTGCTTTTGCAATTTGTATCATGTATATGCACAGTGGCTAATTTTTCCTCTCAAACAAAATATAAAATGTTAATAGTTAGGCACCATGAAAATGCCGTTTATCTTAGTTTAGTATCAGACATGCAGTGAAAAAAGTGCTGCTTACTTCAGTCCAAGCTTCAATATTTTAGAATTTAGTAATTGTAAGTAAGCATTATTTTCTTGTAATTCCATTTATGTATAATATTCATAAAATATAAATATAAAGCATTTAAAAACAATATACATGGAGATAGATTTTACAGATTCACATAAAATATCTAAGTAAATCTTATTCTGTATTTATGGCTTTTAAAAAAAAAAAAGATAATTTGCTACTGACTTCTTAATTCCTATTTTTCTTTAGAACTTCTACTGAACCCATAAGAGAAACTGGTGATACATACAATACTTACTCTTCAGTATGTTGATTTTCTCACTACTATCCTTATTTATGTAAGTGGAGAATCAAGTACTGCTACCTGGTAATCCTATGATATTGTTTGCCAAACAGTTTGTCAGAAGATCATGTAGCAACTAGTATTCGTAACTTTACATTATCACGCAACACGATGCAATGCAATAACAGTATATAAATATGCAGTGATAAACCTGTTCATATTAGAGTTTTTGTGTAGAAACTATTAGTGCCCTTCACATTATTGAAGTAAAAAATTAATATTTGAAAAATTGTATTAAATATCATGAAAGTAAAAGTTAAATACGGTAATAAATTCATAGTGACATAAGTTATATCTTTCACCTTTTCAGTCTTCTTGCAAAATAAAGTGTTGTTTTACAAAGGCAGATTGGCTGTGGTGTCTATTCAGGTGATGTAAAGCTTCATATTTGTGTGCAAGATACTTTTTAAACGTAGTAGCAGCCAAATGAAATATAAATTTTATAGGATGAAAATGATGTGATAAAGGAAAGTATCTTCACCTTCCCCTGTGCAGTGCTACTGTGTGTTGTTCAAATGGTCTGCATGAAATTTTAACACAAAAGATAAGTATAATAGTTGGAACAATGTTGTTGTACTGTCCCCAACCTTTTGGTTATATTGAAAATGAGAATTCTGTATAAATTCTGTAGATTGAATGGCAGATATTCAGAGTGAAGGTTACCTAGTGTAAGCAAACTCATCATCAGATTGTGAAGGCAGGTAGAACACCTGAGGAGTTTTTTAAGTTTGCATTGTGAATGTTAATGCTTCTAATAATGTCAAGTGTTTAGGAGACTTTTTTTTTTCTCTTTCTTAAATCAGCTATATGGTTTTATCTTCTGAATTAGTTGTATTTATATGCATATATATATATACGCACATACATATATTTCTCTATAACTGTGTGTCTATGTAGGCAGCTATATATCTTTATTTGAGACATGGCTAGTTCTGTTTTGTTATGGTGCAACATATGAAATTATTGAAATGGAAAAACCTGTTATTAGCATCCAGTACTGTTTCTAGCACTATTAACTTCCTTCTTAAAATAAATTGAATACATATTAAATATTCTAAATAAATACTCCGAAGAAAGTGAAATAATTACAGGACCAATATACATTAATTCTTTATTGGTTTTGGCTATATTGTTTTTCTTAATACCTCAATACTAATGTGTTCCTTTCTTTTTTATTATAATTCTGTGCAGGAAATTAGACTTATGTACTGGGGGAAGTACCTTTCAGCTTTATTTTTATCTTTCTTGAAAGTAGACTTAACATTTTCTCCCTGAAACTCAGAAATTCCTTAAAAATTCACCCCATGACAGAAAAGTTCAGTGAAAATCTATAGACCTATAATTTTTTGTTTAAGATGCCAAATTTAGAGTTGGGCTTTCTCACACACACCTTTCCTGCCCTTCCACTTGCCAAAACTTTAAAGATTTGCATAAAGCCTCTGAGGAAAAGACAGATTATTATGTCATACTTGGCTTGCAATAGGAAGTATTTGAAAGCATAAATTTTCAAATTACGTAAAGAAACCATTCTTTAGATATAACACAATGTTACTGACCTCTTTAGGCAGTTTCATAATGGGGGAATGTCACCCTAATTTCCCCCCTGGGGTACCTCTTTCAAATGTGCAGCCCTTTCTATCACTTACCTTATCAAAACGTTATCATGAAACCTCTCCATTATTGCCAAGAATAACTTCATGCTCCATCTAATTCTATTTTTTGTCTTTTATCTCTCTTCATCCCAATACCAATGTATTTTGTACATTTCTTGAAGTGAGATAGCCATTAAATATCTCCCCAGGACAGAATACTTATTCCTTATTAAGTCCATTAAAAAAAAAAAATAGTAAAATAAAGGTGTAGGTGTGGAAGTCTACTCTTTTCCTGATAGGTCATGGTGACCATAAAAAGCAAACATTCTATATAACAACTTTCTTGCCTAGAGTGTATTCCAGTACAATCTACAGAAGTTATAATGCTAGGGCAGAAAGAATTCTGGCTTCATTTGATAATTTTGAAGTCTTGAAATACAACCATTCTATTTTAAGTAAATTTTTCAACATCAAGACACAGAATAGCATATTCTGTTAGTTTTTTTTAAAGTACTTTGAAAACTAAATTATTTCCTTCAGACTTTTTTTTTTTAATATTCTTTCAGATACTTATTTAAAGTAATGTTATAATTTAGTCTTTAATATTTACTTGATTTATTTTTTATTATTCTTTACTATTTATGAGATTTTAAAGCATGCATTGTAATGATAAGATGCAACAGAATTTTCAAGTAATTTGTTAAAATAGGATAGATTGAAAAAAAAATTGCCATCTGGAATCAGATTTACTATGGTCATCCCCTTGTTGTATATTCTCTTATGCTTTATATGATTAAAGGCTGTAATCTTCTAAAAATGCTAGTTCTTGTTTGAAAATCAAAATATTACTGTGAAAGGGGGCTGTAGCAATAAGAGAGTCGATAAAGAATTAGGAAATTTCTAAGACTGAAAATCGTCCCATCTTTTTATGTGTGATAAACTTATGAGAGGTGGGTGTAATCGAATAGAAGTATAGAAAGACAAGAGGAAGGATTGCCTAAACCTTGGAGACATTATATAATAAAACCACAGGAAAAAGAAGAGTATAATTGATTACACAAAGTTCTAAATGAAGATAAGAATACAGGATTAATTGACTAAATACATTTAATTAAGCTCATAGGAGAAATAAAAGGGGAATAGATGGTTTTAGCTAAATATGTAGTACACAGTAGATGACTGGCATGATAGTAGCACAGTTATAATGCAAGTAGACTTATTTCATTGTATTTGTAAAAAAACAAACAAAAAAATAGAATGGGTAGGAAGAATCAAACTGGCTGCACAGCTGCAGATGTTGATTATACATCCATTTTTCTGAGGAACCAGACAGCCAGTTCTCTGGTAGAGAAAAAAAGAACTTTTTTAACAGAGATGTACTTGGTTGTGATACAAACTGGAGAGTTTGTACTGGAGTATTTGTGGACAGACTGGAGAGTTGGGCTGATTTCAAAGGGATGAGGTTCAACATGGCCAAGTGCCGGGTCCTGCACTTTGGCCACAACAACCCCATGGGGAGCTCCAGGCTGGGCACAGAGTGGCTGAGAGCAGCCAGGCAGAGAGGGACCTGGGAGTCTGGATTGACAGGAAGCTGAACAGGAGCCAGCAGTGTGCCCAGGTGGCCAAGAAGGCCAATGGCATCCTGGCCTGGATCAGGAACAGCGTGGCCAGCAGGTCCAGGGAAGGGATTCTGCCCCTGTACTCAGCCCTGGTGAGGCCACAGCTCGAGTCCTGTGTCCAGTTCTGGGCCCCTCAGTTCAGGAAGGAGATTGAGGTCCTGGAGCAGGTCCAAAGAAGGGCAACCAGGCTGGTGAAGGGACTCCAGCACAAGTCCTGTGAGGAGAGGCTGAGGGAGCTGGGGGTGTTCAGCCTGGAGAAGAGGAGGCTCAGGGGAGACCTCATCGCTCTCTACAACTCCCTGAAAGGAGGCTGGAGCCAGGGGGGGTTGGGCTCTTTTCCCAGGCAGCTATCAGCAAGACAAGAGGGCATGGTCTCAAGTTGTGCCAGATGAGGTTTAGGTTGGATATTATAAGAATTTCTTCATGGAAAGGGTGATCAGACATTGGAATGGGCTGCCAGGGAAGTAGTGGATTCTCCATCTCTGGAGATATTTAAAAAGAGACTGGATGTGGCACTCAGTGCCATGGTCTGGTAACCGCAGTGGTAGTGGATCAAGGGTTGGACTTGATGATCTCTGAGGTCCCTTCCAACCCAGCGGATTCTATGATTCGATGATTCTATGATACATTTTGAATGGCAATGAACCTGAGAGCAAACTTGACAGAAAACCGCATAATGCATAAACTGGATTGTCCTCTAAGCACACACAATTGAGTGATACGTAAGAGTAACTATAGTACAATAATTGCACAATATACTTGATAAGTGACAGGTATATTACAGACTTTAATTAAGTGAACAGGAGTGAAATCTTGTCATGTACTGAGCACTGAGCATTTGATATGGCCTAAGAGCAACAAATCCTTTCACTCACTTTTTCACAACAACAACAAAAATGTTCAAGATATGTTTCTAGCTTCATCAGAGGCACCAATTAGCTGTTTATAGTGTCTTTTTCTCTGCAATTTTCAAGAACAATTGTATCATTAGTGCATTTTAAATGCAGTGTCAGCAGGAAATAGAACAATAGCTACAAGCAAAAAAGTTTACAAAGCTTAGAGCCCTTTTGTGGTTTTAGTCCTCAGTGAGATAATCTTGGACATAATTTTTTTTTTCACTGCAATATAGAAATAGAAGATAATTTAACTCAGAAAAGTCTAGAATTTAGGCAGGCATCTATATATAAGTAGTTTGAGAAGTTCAATGGCATTTTCTTACTGCTACTCAATCTTTTGATTTTAATGTTTTTTTTTGAAACAAAGAATTAGACCCTGTTAAATTCTCTTGAGACTTATGAAGAGTATAAAATCTTAACAAAATACTGTTAGAGGATAGTTATTCTGTTCAATTTCCAGATGACTGGAGCACAGCAGGAATTGCCTTTGTTAGTATAATTGAAACACCTGACAGTAAGAAATTTTTTGCAGCAAACTTAACATCATGTAAAATCCTCATTTTGCTTAGCTTAGTAATGGCTCTCTCACATTTTCTAGCTTATATGAGCAGACAGATTTGACTGAGGCTTAAATTAGTTTCTCTTTCTATTTCAAAGTATTTTGTTCCTTGTAGGGACAATAGTAGAGAACATGAAAATGGTGAAACTGTTGCCCGAACTGAGACACAAACCAACAGAGTTAGTTTATGCGGTGCTTTATTTTAAGGGCCCGGGAAACCTGAGGACTAGCGTCCCAAGTCAGGAGTCCACCGTTCCCTATTTTGATTCCAGCTTTTATACTTTTTACAACCTTAAGTTACAGGCAGAGTTCCATATAGTCAGATCACAAACCAGTTCCATTAATCATGTAAATAACAATAGCTTGACATCCTTATCCTTTAAATCTTCTACCAGGGCTTATTGTTTAACTTCTTCCCACCACCCGAACATAACATACCATCTAGTACAAAGTGTCAGTTTACCTATGTTCTATATGCCCTGCTAGTTACTTATGTTCTACATGCTCTGTTAGTTCCTTTGATTATTGTTCCCCAGAATCAGCCCATTCTTTAGGCTAGTGTTTGCTATGATTTGCAACCCCGGATACTTAACCATAGATACATTAATACATTTCTTTAAAAAAGTCATTTTTCTTGCAACAAGTCCCCCCTTTTGAGCATTCTTCGACTTTTCAGCAAGAATGCTCAATCTTCATGCCTTTATGGTTGAGGGGTGGAAGTGATATTTCCTCTGGCGATATTACTTCCTTTCGAGTCATTGCCTTCATTACCCTTCAGGTGTGCTTGGTTTCTTTAGCAGTCATACCTAGAAGACACTTATACATTACGATAATCACTACTACAATTATAATTACTGTTATCCCATATTGTATTATTGATGATATCCACCCAGAGACTTGTATTCCCAGGGAGCTTAATATTGCTCCAACCCAGTTATGCTCCGCTTCTTTTTGTACTTCATGGACTTTTTCCTCAATTTGTTCTAACTGACTTATATCTCTTTCCACCTCCTGGGTAACATTCGGGATGTGTACACAACAATGCCCTTTCTTCTCGTGCAAGTACCCACAAACCCCATGCTCCTTTAGTAGCATCATATCTAAGGCCATTCTATTTTGTATGGTCATTCTGGTGGTGGCTTGTAATTGCAAATTAAGATCTTTAAAGCCTTTCTTAGTTACCTCCGCCAATCGTTGTGTTTGACCTAATAATTTATACAGCATTTCTCTGTTCCGGTAAGTGGAAATCGGTGCGAACAGAGATTCCAATACCCATCCGAACTTTACCCCAGAGGAGGGTTCATGTCACTCATCTCCCTCATCCAAATCCTCATTAATGCCCCTCCTCTCTCTTTTCCGTATTTCTTTTGATGTAAGTTTTGACTGTTTCCAGAATGGGCACAAGGTGGGCACACCCAAGGTAATTTGTGTGATCATCCCATCCAGGGGAAGATGGGACGTCCATTGTCCATGTCCCAATACCCACACCAAATTCCCAGGACTATGAATAGCTGCACGCTCACAATTTATTGATTCTGACCCCTGTCCAACCCCTATGTCGTGACCATACCCCCTACACTCGCATCCCCATTTTAATGCCATTTTTACTGGTACCAGCCCGATCTTATCCTCTGGAGTATCACAAGTAAATATTTCTGTGCAATTCCATTCTATCACCTGAGCTTTCAACTGCCTAGAAGAGGTAGTCGTGGCTGAAACCGTATGATGTGAATGGTTTCTGCTCCCTATCCACTGAATGCACCATTGTACTTTCCCAAGATAAGTGTAATGTTCTAAAATGCTAGGTCCCCACGCTGTCTTCCAGTCTTTCCAAATGTCCGAATTTCGGGTGGTATTTTGACAGCTCATCTCGTCCCGGGTGGATTTAGTTGTTATAGTAATCTTATCGCAAGGCTCGTTTATAGGAAAGCCAACCAAACATCTCCTAGTATTTTGTATCCACCCATAGTAGTTAGGTCTCGCTTTGCATTCTATTTCGGACATCGTTCGGATAGTTTTGCATACATCCTTCTTTACCATCTCTATTTTAGGGACTAATTGGCACGACCAGGAGACATCTTTCAGGGATTCTGGCATCTCAGCTACTGGTATTATTCCCCATGGTATAGGTTCCCCTGCAGCTTGGGGCAGCGGCAAGCACGCTGTGATTTCTGTCACATTCTGCATGAGACCAAAGTCCCTGATTAGGCCGATCACCAGATTCTCTTGGCCTCTTGCCTTTACTATCTCCCCATCACTTATCACTTGACTAGTTACCCTCCCGCCAATCGGTCTGGGTTCTATAATCATTTGTACATCCCCGTATCCAAAACTATCCCGAATCAATACTATACAAGTGTATTCCCCCTCATTTTCTCTGTTTACCCTGGGTATCTGTAGAACAGTTTTTCCTTCCTGGTGCAACTTATCCCAACTGGTTTTTACCCCATCCATGAGCACCCTGTCCCCTGTTACCCATTTCCATCTTGCCACAATCTCTGCAAATTCCACTCCCTGATCATCAGTGAATAAGCAAGTCAGATTAGCATCTGATCCCTCCATTATCGATACCCGCGGTTCCAACACTTTCACCCTCACCAAAGTTTCTGCAACCGTTATCAGATTAAAGAAAACTAATAGTCTCAATGTTTTCCCCGGAATACCAGTTTGGTTGGGGACAGATTCCACCGACCATTGAGTTGGGACCTTCTTGACCCTGGTATAGTGGATCCAATTTTCGATCCCGTCAACCTTGACAGCAGTGTAAGTGGTCATGATTGCTTGATGTGGTCCATCCCATGTTTCTCTCAATGCCTCCACCGACCAATTTTTCACATAAATTTGGTCTCCAGGTAAGATGTCATGCGCTGGGTTCTCCAGGGGTAAGGGTCGATTCCACTGCAGTGCTCCTCTGAGTGCTGTAAGAGTCTTATTTAAAGACAATACATAGTTAAATATCACCTGATCTCCTATCAGATGGGGGTCCCCTTGGTGTGTAGCAGCATGGTATGGTTTGCCATACAAGATTTCATATGGGCTTACCCCTATTCTTTCCCTTGGCTTAATCCTAATCCTTAGTAAAGCTACAGGTAGTGCCTGCGGCCACTGAATTCTTGCCTCCTGACAAATTTTCTTAATCTGATTTTTCAGAGTTTGGTTCATTCTCTCTACCTGACCACTTGACTGGGGCCTCCAGGGTGTGTGCAGATTCCAGGTTATTCCCAATATTACCGAGATCTCCTGCACAATCCCTGCCGTGAAATGAGGCCCCCTATCAGAAGATAACCCCAACGGGACCCCAAACCTAGGGATGATTTCCTTTAGAAGTGTTTTTACTACTTCCTTCGCTTGATTGGTCCTGCAAGGGAAAGCTTCTGGCCACCCCGAGAATGTACATACATATACCAATAAGTATTTGTATGTTTGGGCCTTTGGTAACTCAGAGAAATCTATCTGCCAATAATCTCCTGGTTGGGGACCTATTTGTAATTTTCCCATTTGTACCTGTTTCCTGACCACTGGATTATTTTTGATACATACTGGACATGTGGCGTTTATTCTTTTTGCTAAAGTTAACATCTGGTTTGAGGATATTTCATTTTTCAAAAACTTTACCATTGCTTCTGCACCCCAATGACACTAATTATGTTCTGTCTCCAGAACCATCTTCATGACCCGTACCGGTAGAATCACTTGCCCTGTGGAGGTTACATACCATCCTTTAATGTTTTTACGTGCCTGCAACATCCGGGCCAGCTTTTCATCATCCGGTGAATAACGTGGTTTATCTTCCATGTATGTATCTGCAGGGTTGTTTCGTACAGGTATCAAGGCTAATTGAGTCCATACCTCTCTTGCGGCCTGCTTCGCTGCTTGGTCTGCTAGCCGGTTCCCTTGGAACTCCTTTCCTGGATTGTTCTGATGTCCTTTGACATGCATCACCGCAACAGCCGATGGTTTGTAGACCGCTTCCAGTAGCATGCTTATTTCTTCCTGGTTCCCTCTTCCATGAAACTGGATCCATCCGTGAATAGCTCCCAGTCAGGATCCGGCAGTGGTTCATCTTTTAAATCACTCCGGCTGGCGTACACTTGTTCAATTGTTTCCATGCAGTCGTGTTCCAATTTCCCTTCTTCCTGTGTAGATCTGAGAAATTCTGCTGGATTAAGATGGTTAGTTATCTTTAATTCCACATCATCTTGTTCCCTCAACTGTGCCTGGTATTGCAGCATCCTACTTGAGGAGAGCCAGTGACCCCCCTTTTGTTCTAATACAGTTATAACCATATGAGGTACATAGACTGTCATTCGTTTACCTAATGTCAGTTTACGTGCCTCTTGGATCAGGGTTACCGTGGCTGCTACTGCCCTCAGGCACCCTGGCCACCCCCCGCTTACTGGGTCCAGTTGTTTGGAGAAATATCCAACCGGTCTCTTCCATGATCCCAATTTTTGGGTTAGTACCCCCAAGGCCAACCTTTGCCTCTCATGTACATATAATTGGAAGTCCTTGGTTAAATCCGGCAGACCTAAGGCAGGTGCTTCCTTCAGGGCTTGCTTTAACTCCAAGAACGCCCTCTGTTCCCTGGATCCCCACTTGAATTCAGGTCCCTTCATAATTTCATATAATGGTTTGGCCGTCAATCCAAAGTCGGGGATCCACAGTCGACACCAACCAATCATTCCTAGGAAAGATCTTAATTCCTGGTTATTACGGGGTGTGGGGATGGCACATATAGCCTGTACCCGAGTCGTTCCTAGACGTCGGACCCCCTGGGAGATCTGACATCCCAGGTAGATGACTTTCTGTTTGACCAACTGTGCCTTTTCTCTGGACACTCGGTATCCAGCCTGTCCCAGCATATTCAATAAGGCAATGGTTAATTTAACACAGAGGCTCTGTTCTATGGTACCCAGGAAAATGTCATCCACATATTGCAATATCACATAAGAGAAAGGTGAGTCTTTTACCTGGGTGGTTTTCCACTCCTCAAGCTCCTTGGCCAGTTGGTTACCAAATATAGTAGGTGAAGATTTGAATCCTTGAGGAAGTCTGGTCCATGTGAGCTGATGTTTCCGTCCTGTATCGGGGTTCTCCCATTCAAAGGCGAATATATTCCTACTTTCAGGTGCCAAGGGTATGCAGAAGAAGGCATCTTTCAAATCGATTACTGTAAACCACTGAAACTTCTCAGAAACAGATGTTAACAGTGTATATGGGTTTGCCACCACTGGGTGTATATCTTTGGTAATGGTATTTACTGCTCTTAAATCTTGTACTAGCCTATAGCTACCATTAGGTTTTTTTGACTGGGAAAATAGGGGTGTTGTATTCAGATTCACATTCCTGCAAGATTCCTGATTGTAAGTACTGAGTTACCATGGGGGCTATTCCTTTCCTAGCTTCCAGGCTGATAGGGTATTGTCGTACTCTCACCGGTCTAGCCCCTTCTTTTAGTTCTACTACCACTGGTGTTGCTGCTTTTGATTTCCCTGGGGTTCCTGTTTCCCAAACCCATGGTACGACTGCCTGTTCAATTTCTCCTGGTATCTTTTCCTCTTTTACTTCCTTGATCACAAATAATTTTGCCAAGTTTTCCTCTGGAATTTCTAGCTTCACTCCGTCTTTTTCAAAAATTATTCTGGCTTGTAGTACTGAGAGTAGATCCCTTCCTAGCAGAGACTCCGGACTGTTAGGCATATATAAAAATTGATGGTCAAATTCTTTTCCTCCAAATCTTATATCAAGTGGCCGTAGAAATGTTCTTTCCTCCACTTTCCCAGATACCCCTACAACTAACACCGTGGAATCACTTAGAGGTCCTTTTAATTTGTTCATTGCCGAATAACTAGCCCCTGTGTCTATTCTAAACTCCATCGGTTCCCCTTTGACCTCCAGGATTACCCTCAGATCTTGGTCTAGTCAGCTCTGATTCTGGTAGCTCTCCATCATAAAGGCTTGAGCGACGCCTTGTGGACTTTCCACAAATGGGTTCATTCTATTTGCCCCATTACCCGGAGAACCCCTCCCCATCAGAGGTCCCTGATTAAGGGGACATTCGTTTTTCCAGTGTCCCTGTCCCTTGCAAAAGGCACATTGGTTGATTCCCAACTTCCCGCGTCCCATACTCTCGTTCCCAAAACCCCCAAAACCTCTTCCAAACCCAGTGCCACCCCTTCTCTTTTTATAGGTTTCAGCATCAACAGTCCACAAGCCTCTTGCCATTCAGGCTTTCCTTTCAAATAATAAAACAAATCCAAATACTATATCTCATCCCATTTTTCTGATTCCCGTAAGAAATTCATCATGGGACTCAGTATTTCAGGAGTCATTGTCCCGTTCCGTGGCCACTGCATACCCCCTGTTCCATATTCAGGCCATACATGATTACAGTAATCAATCAAGGTTTTCTTTCGCAATTCCTGCCCAAAATTTCCCTCTTTCCAATGTTTCAACAAACAACCCAGAGGTGAATCCTCTGGGATATCTTTATCATTACATGACAAGGCTCTAAAGGTCTTAAATGGCAACATATTATTCATATATATGTATACAACTTATTTATAAGGTTCTTATAAGGTTCCTATTCCAAATACCATATACCAAATACCAAAAAAAAAACATATACCAAATACCATATACCAAATACCAAAACCATATACCAAACTTGCCTATACTTGTCGCCGCAAGTGGCAAGTACTGGATCTGCACAGTTTCCACTCTGTGTCTTACGTCCAGTGCCTAGGCTTCAAAACCACCAACCCTTAATATTATTCAACCTAAATAAATAAAGCACCTTTGGGCTTACCTTTATGGTTGTCCGTCAGGCGCGGGGTCGGGCACGGGTTGATGTCTCCTCCAGGAATCACCTGGTGCCGGCTAGGAGTGGATCAGCACGTGAACCGCCCCGGTCACCTCCGGAGTCCCATCTGGGTCGCCAGAAAACTGTTGCCCGAACTGAGACACAAACCAACAGAGTTAGTTTATGCGGTGCTTTATTTTAAGGGCCCGGGAAACCTGAGGACTAGCGTCCCAAGTCAGGAGTCCACCGTTCCCTATTTTGATTCCAGCTTTTATACTTTTTACAACCTTAAGTTACAGGCAGAGTTCCATATAGTCAGATCACAAACCAGTTCCATTAATCATGTAAATAACAATAGCTTGACATCCTTATCCTTTAAATCTTCTACCAGGGCTTATTGTTTAACTTCTTCCCACCACCCGAACATAACATACCATCTAGTACAAAGTGTCAGTTTACCTATGTTCTATATGCCCTGCTAGTTACTTATGTTCTACATGCTCTGTTAGTTCCTTTGATTATTGTTCCCCAGAATCAGCCCATTCTTTAGGCTAGTGTTTGCTATGATTTGCAACCCCGGATACTTAACCATAGATACATTAATACATTTCTTTAAAAAAGTCATTTTTCTTGCAACAAAACCTATATAGGTCTCAAGTACATTTATGCTAGGAACTTACCTTTCACTATGGCAAATAAAAGATGCTTAGGTGAAAAGGTAGAAGAAATTAAATTTGTATAAAACTTTATACAGTATAGAGTGGTGCACTGTTCCACTCCATGTATTAACAGTGAGAGGATCCTGTACACCATTGGTTTCACAAAGAACATCACATTCAATGGCTGTTGCATCACCTACATATGTGTCACTGTCACCTGAGTTGTTTTATACTTTTTCAGTTTTAACAATTGCCACCTTCTTATTCTGCTGTATTGTGTTCTGAAGGGGGGAGTACCACAACTTTATGCAGTGTTACAGGTACATAATACTGTAAAGCTTCTTTCCATTTGGCCTGCTATTACCAAACCCAGAGGACATTTTCAGAAATTTACTCAGATTATTCCTGTATGACTATATATCACATCAAATCCATTATTGTTGATATACAACTGGCTTTTATTTTCCTTTTCTTTTTTTAAATGTGGACTGACAGTGAATGTGAGTTAACATTTTCTCACCCCATTACTAGTACAACATCAATAAATATATGACTTTCCATACTTGTTTTCACTTAGTTTACCCTCTGTATGACCAGCAATCTTGGATGGTTTTCCTCTGCTTATTTTCTCCATTCCTTTAGAAATACTACAGGGGAAGTTAAATCATAGTACAAACACCTTTGACTTTTTGTGGGTAATCTCCTGCTTGTTCTGAAACTGACCCAATTCATGCCCACATAAGATGCAGATTTTGGCCTAGCAACAGCATGCTTGCACAGATCACATTTCAGATAATTGCTGCATTTTTAGGCCCCTGATGAATGCAGTTCTGACTGGGGAAGAGATGGAACAACCTTTTAGTATTGTTATAAGAGGATATATAACCCACTCCAGAAGAAAAGCTGAGCCACTACTATGTCAGGAAACTAATTTAAGACAGTGAGTTCATCTAAGTGAAATGTATTTTTTTTAAACATTCTGAGGATGGATTTTTGCAACTGAATATATCAAACAGTGCACAAGGCAGCCTTTGAAAAACAAACTTTTTAATGCAACAAAGAGCCTGCTACCCTTATGTTCTGTAATTTAATTAATCCCTAATGAATTCTGGATAAAGTTATGAGGAAATAGGTCCATTGAGTCTATCAGATAAGAAATGTCATTGGTTTGTCATGTTCCCTTTAGATTTCTGTGAACTGTATATAGAACATTCTGGAAGGTGGAAATGTCTTTGGGATGCAAAGTGCAGGAATTATAATGATTTTGTACTATAGATTCAGAAAGGTTTCTGTTCTAATCTGAATGCAATAGCACAAGTGAGGTACAATTAATGGTATATGTAGGAAATAAGGGATAGAGGAACGCTGGTGTCTGTAGGCAAATGTTAAAATTGTGGCTGTCGTGCATTATTATTTCAAGGTTCATATTTTAATAATATGTGGTTTTAATTTGTGTTTCACAGGGTGGATATTTGTTACATTTCTCTCCAACTTGAAGTTAGAAATAGCA
The DNA here is from genome assembly GCA_023637945.1 of Phaethornis superciliosus. NCBI lineage: Eukaryota > Metazoa > Chordata > Aves > Apodiformes > Trochilidae > Phaethornis > Phaethornis superciliosus. Next base: position 29,768,124 of record JAJQWJ010000004.1, on the reverse strand, counting down.
TAATTTCAGAAATGTAGGACACTAAATGCTTAAATCCTTAATTGCTGCAAGAATCTAGCTTCACAAGTCATATGTGTTATCAGTGCAAGATAAGGAGCTTTCAAAAGAGTTGAACAAGAAAATATAAAAGCCATCAAAGGATAATGAGACACTCATTAAAGTATATTGATTCCAAGAAACTACCATATAGAGGTGGAGAGACAATTAAGATGGACTGATGACATGTTAATTGTATTACTGGTTGCAGTGTGACCAGACAGCCAAACCCATTCATTTCTGTAGGGCTTTTGATAATAGTGACTGTGGCCATGAAAAAGTCTTCTGTGTATATGATAGTGTTAATTGTTGCTTCATAAATTATTTACAGCAGTATTTAAGGTGTAAAGGAATTACCTGTGAAACAAAATCTCATGAGATAAGAGTTTATTGTCTTTGCTAGGGTGTCTTTTCATTAAGGAGTATGAAATGCATAGCATGGAACTGACCAATGGACATCATGACTAGCAAACAGTTTCAGTTATTAGTGTCATGTAATAAAAATTGTGTAGTGTCTATTTCAGCTGTATTTTTAGAACTACACGAGGCTCTATTAAAAAGTAACAGGTTTGACATTAGTGTGGTTGGGGGGGTTTTGTCTCAAGTAATATTGTGATACAGTGAGACTTCTAGTGAGTCTCACCATTCTTTGAAATCTAAATTTGCAAACTGAAAAATTAGAAGTTTATTCTACGACAATATTGTAATTTGGAAAAAGAATATATATATATGTTTAAATGGGTTAATCTGGCCTATATATGTATGTCTTTCGGTTCACTTAGCCTTCTTTTCAATTCTGTTCATGGCTCATTTGAGTATTTTCTGCCCTCTTAGGACAGAAACGCATGATTTCAAAGCCCTTATAAGGATTATTTGCTCATAAACAGTTAGCTGGTAGTCATATGAATCCTCTCTAGTTCTCTCTGTATGACAAGTTACCTCAGCAGGTGAGTTCTTTTTGCAGTGAAATTCTTGGGAAACACTGACATTTACATAGATGTATAGACACCAGTGTCATCAATATTTTCCATTTTTACAACCATTCTGTTAAGTGAAGTTTATCACTGGCAGTTCCCCACAAATCTGTGTTGTGCTTACATCTGATTTCAGAAGTTTAAAAGAGGTTTTGAACTCTTTGTTTAGGGTTTTTGCAAATTTTTTTTCTTTGAAACCAATATTTCTGATCTATCAGCAATATTTGTCAGTTCTGTAAAATCCACAGACTCTGATACTACTTTTAAAAGTACTGTCAAATCGACTCACATTTAATTATTTAGTAAGAAAATGGAATTCCAGCATGTGGTTTGAGTGCTGTAATATCAACTTGTTCCTCAGTGATTTTCATAAAACAGCAGTGCAAGTGTGATAAAACCAACCAATAGCTTTTGTTAACAAGAAAATTGATCTAGAATTTCAATTTCTAAAATATAGTTCATTTCCAGAAGCTATGGCACTACTCATACTGAACCACTCCAGGGCTTTTTCACCTTTGGTGTGCAAAGTGCAGAAAAGGTTGTCTGCCAGCACAGCATCTTTATAAATTCTTCATTGTTCGATGGAGTTATGCCACACTGCAGTTTATTTTTGCTTCTGTCTGGTTTAAGATACCAATATAGCTGAACTCAGTCTGCTCTGTTAAAGAACATCTGTTTTGGGGGCTGTTTTAATTTTGTAAGTAGATATTTCACTATCTTAGTAGAAGGGCTGGAAAAGACTGCACATTTATCTAGATTTTCAAAATGAGTCGTCAACTTTTCTTTAGTAGAGGAAGACCCTACAAGTGAGAAGTTTTAGAAAGAGAAATGGCTTGAGGGACTTGCTTTATGAAAAAAAAAATAACCAAAACTTGAAATTAGTGCATTGTCCATATGCATATTCTTTAGAGAAGCATAATGCTCTGAAAGCTAATGAGGAGAGATTTGCAGCCTCACAGAAAAGCCCTGCAACTATTCTCTTAGAGCATGCTTACCAATCTGTTCACCGGGAATGTCTAGACAAGTGAATTTTGAACCTATTTATAATTCCATAGAAATCTGGTAGCTCTTATGTGATGATCAGAAAAATATTAAATTAAAGCACTAAAACTTTTTTTCTTTTTTTTTTTCTTTTTTTTTTTCTTTTTTTTTTTTTCCTTTTTTTTTTTTTTCTTCTTTTTTTTTTTTTTTTTTTTTTTTGTTAACCATATATCTCCTTTCTAATTGTTTTCCTTCTATCTGCAGTGTCCAGTTTTGGGAATTTCAGGGAAGTTCAGAATAGTATCTTCCAGGGAAGTTCAGAATAGTATAGTTTCTCTGTAGAATTCCTCTAAGAGTTCTATTCTGTTCTCAGGTTTGCACATTGTACTTGGAGGAATACCAATTTGGTTTTTCTTTCATCTTCCAAACAAGCTGAACACACTTATTTTTTTTCTTTATATTCATCCTTCTTTTGTTGACAAGCGGAGAACTTGAGTTTTAAATTAAGTTTTCACTCTGATTGTTCACTATCTATGAGAATTTGATCACTTTTTAAAAAACTTTTTTTGATATTAGAATTTTACTTTCATTTGAACATTGGGAAGTTTAACTCTGTATTTCTAGCTATTGTGCTTGGAACTTTAACACATATTCCGATGATGCATTGAATGCTGTATTTCAATGCAATTACTTTTCACAATACAGTTAAGTGGAAACCACATTTACTCCAAATACATAATTTTTATAGATGCTGGTAGTGTCACCGAGCCCTACACCGGCTTCATATACCCTAGTGAGATTTACTTTTCTCTGGAAACCTCTGAGTCTCCTGTGGGAATAGTGCATTCCAGCTTATTTAGTTAAAAGGTCAGGCCTTTTCACTCTAATATAGCTCTTTTTTATGCAAGAAGTCTTATGACATGAATGATTCTTCTTGATGCTTCATATTTCCTCTTCTAATTCTAAGCCAGGGAGTCTCTATGGAGCTGAGACATTGACAAAATATATACAATTGTTTTTCCAGACTCTATTAGTATAAAAAAATAGATACATTGAACTAATATTCTTTATGAAAAGTGTTTTGGAGGATGAAACAGCTGCAAATGTGATTAATAAGTTAGTAAATTTAATCTATGTGTAGTGGAGAGCCTTCTAAGCTAGGTAGATGTTTTTAGCAGTATCTGCTGAGTTAAGCAATAATGATTGAGACCTAATTGTCTATTTCAAATATAATTCCATTCATGTGCTACCTCAGTCTATTGAAATATGAATATTATTTATATGGTCTTTGAATCTTGGGGAGATTCTGCAAAATGTCTACATTAAATAAGCTTAAATAATAGTTTTTCAGGAGAAAGTTAGTAGGATTTCTTAATAAAATCATCTCACTTTAACAAAAAACAATTAAAAAAAGTAAATACAAAGAATTATGGTAAATATTATTTTTGCTGATCTGGATTTTAGTTATATGCCAGTAATTTTTTCTTAGAATGTAAATGGCTCTTGACTAATATCCTAAAAAGGAAAGGAAAGCAAAAACACACAATGAGATATATTTTTTTACCCTATATTTTTTTTAATCAGAGATTAATTTTACACACTAACTCAATACAATGCATATCAGAATGTGGGTTGCTGTAAAATACACTTCATATCAATATTTTATGAAACTATGTTTTTTCAGCTTAGTTCTTAAAAAAATTCTTTATTTATGGAGAACATATACTACCATCTGAAGGAACAGTGTATCTTAAAATATTCAAACATGAACTATAATCTTCCATTACCATATATGTAATATTTGCTATAATTTTTCATTAAAGTGTTGTCTATAAACGGGGTACAAATCTTAAAGCTTTAGATAAATACCATAATGCATGGAACAGTGTAACCACTTGACAAGAGTGAATGATTTAAAGATTAAGTAATTTCTAAATTGTCAAAGTGAAGCAACAAAAGAGATGGAATTTAAAAAGAAATTGATGCAGAAATATAGAAAACAGTTTTTGACAATTGTGGAAAACAGTTTTTGACAATAAAATATACCAACATTTTACTATGAAAACTGCAAGGGAAGAGCTGTGTGATGTTTTACTCTTGTACTGTTGTCTTGCTATCATGTTAAGTCCATGCTACTGGAGTGGATTTTTTCTATTTTTATTTCCAGTTCTTGGCTGGTTTTTTTTTGTTTGTTTTTTTTTTTCAGATGAGATGGAAATTAGAAATAGATTGTTGGTGTAAATTTTCAATGAATCTTATTCGCAAATGCTCATCTTAGGTTTTTTGTTGAACAAAAATGAATAATTAGTGATGCAGAGGTTTCCTATAGGTCCTTTTTTATTGTGTCAGGTAAATTTATCAGAAACTTACTGAGTAATCCTTCTACAAACCTTGTGAATGAGCATAGATTCCTTTTGTTCACAGAAGCAATTATTTTCAACATAGTGTTTTCCCATGCTTTTTCTGATACTTTATTCAATATGCTCAGAGATGATTACGGTGGTAATTTTATTACTGCCTCAGAAAAAAAATTCTGAATCCTCAGAAGAAACATTCATGAATTGGAGCCATGAATATGCAGAGCACTGCATGACACAATTTTTACCACATAAAGTTTTGAGAAGAGTTTATTAACCACATTTGGTTGTACTATATAGGAAATAACATTTGCTGAGCAAAATGACAATCACACTCAACTATAAACAGTCTAAGTCAGTGGTATAACTAGAATACACTAATCACCTACAGCTATTAACTATGTATTAGCTCAAGGGAATGTGCAGGCATAAGTCATTCCAATTCCAATGACCGTAAACTCAGCTGAAAATTGATTATTGTTTCTATGCTCATCTCTAGAGATGATTCAGGTGTTTAAATTGCTATGACAAGAAACTTTCAGTAACTGTTTCCTGCTAAGTTTTAAATAGGAAGCAGTGTTTCCTAATATGAGAAAAGCTTCTGGACTTTTAGTTGTGTCTTCATTTTTGAGCTAATGAAGATGTCCCTGCATCCAAATTGTACAGTGGAATTATTTTTTTTAATTTAGGTAAAACCATTTTTAGGGTAACCTGGTTTGAAAAAGCATTTTTAAAATTTTTGTATTAGTCCTTTCCCTCGTATATGTATACTGTGGGTTGTACATGTAACTTTTACCAATTTTTTTTTTTTTTTTTTAATTTTTTTTAACCAAGCTTACTCACCTCACCATTTACTGAAAAAGCAAATTTAGTTGTTTTTGGCAAAATATAGCACTTCAAATTAGCCTGTGGAACTGACTGCTTCTTCTCTGAAATGTTCACTCACAAAATGCACAGCAAATATTTACTGCCGCAGAACCAGTTGTTCAATATGACAACTTTTCTATATGTTCGATATGTTCTACATGTTCTATATTGGTTATTACTAGAGAACTGGAATGGAATAGGAAATTAGATAAAGTGTTTGGAAGCTGTCACAAAGTTGTATCAAACAATATAATCTGGTTTCATAACTACATTTTGTGACTTCTTAAACTTCAGTAGATTTTACTATGCCAATTTTGTTGAATTGTAAACAGTAGTTCACTAGTAGACACAATGGACCAGTTTTCTAAATTGTCTTCCTAAAGTACACATACAAAAGTGCTCTTAAGTGTGAAGACCATAGTACATTTCCACTCATAACAACTTTAGATTGCCCACTATTATATTCCATTAGCAGATATAACCATACTTTGCAGCTACTAATGACTTGAGTCCCCCAGTGAAGGAACGTTGCCATTTATGTTTTACAACATATAAAAGAAAGAGTATATGAGACAGAGGTTACCTGCCCTCTAATGACAGTGAGAGAGTTGGAGAGTTGAATCAGCTAGGGAGAAAAGTGTGCTATTTGAAGCACTTTTCTTTTTTGTGATACTGATATTCAGCAGGTTTCTCTTAGCCACTTAGCTGGACACACCAGGGAAATTGCTCATTCAAAGTTGTTTCTACTTTAAAACAAATTATCTCCGCAGGTTCATTGTACCAACTCCCTTTCCTTACTTATTCTATTCTCAGTTTGCCAAACTCTGCTGCCCTTTCAAGAAAATTGTTTCCAGGCTATATTTCTTCCTTTGGAAGGTTGGAAGTGTGGCAGGTTTTTTTTCATCTGTGTTTGTATTATGCAGTATATTGTCCGGCATCAGAGAAAGTGGAAATTCAGTGTTTCCCCTACTGCCTTCAAGAATTGTTGCTGAATATAAACCAACCTTCTCATCAGCTTTTTCTGATGCTAACATGTTCAAGTAACTATTCTGCTGAGGACTGATACTGCTTTCATACTTGAAAGGCAACGTAATAATGGCAGTAGGCTTTTGTTTTTTTACTGTGCCTTTGACAATTAACTGAAAGTCTATGAAATTATTATGTACCTGAAACCTCCTTCCAACTGATAACTGTACACCCAGAGAGTAAAGTGTACAACCATGAAGCCGAGCATGAACACAAAACCTTCTGTAAAAGTTATAAGGACAAGCTGAGAGCCGTCTTCGTCATTTCTGGGCCCCTCAGTTCAGGAAGGAGATTGAGGTCCTGGAGCAGGTCCAAAGGAGGGCAACCAGGCTGGTGAAGGGACTCCAGCACAAGTCCTGTGAGGAGAGGCTGAGGGAGCTGGGGGTGTTCAGCCTGGAGAAGAGGAGGCTCAGGGGAGACCTCATCGCTCTCTACAACTCCCTGAAAGGAGGCTGGAGCCAGGGGGGGGTTGGCCTCTTTTCACAGGCAACTATCAGCAAGACAAGAGGGCATGGACTTAAGCTCTGTCAGGAGAGGTTTAGGTTGGATATTAAGAAGAAATTCTTTACAGAGAGGGTGTTCAGGCGTTGGAATGGGCTGCCCAGGGAGGTGGTGGATTCTCCATCCCTGGACGTTTTTAAAAAGAGACTGATATGGCACTCGGTGCCATGGTCTGGTAACCACAGTGTTAGTGCATTAAGGGCTGGACTTGATGATCTCAGAGGTCCTTTCCAACCGGGCTGATTCTGTGATTCTGTGTTTACCTTTTCTTTCACAAAGCTAATGAATAACTTAATCATTAAAAACTTGCCGTTTGTGTTTGGAGAAGGAATAAGTTTGCAGAAATGGAAGACAAGGTGAGGACAGGATTAAAAGACATGGACCTCGAGACAAAGGAGGGCTACAAATGTTGTCTGTATATCCTATCCATTCAGGAAGAGTGGCATTGTAAGTTTGAATGAAACCATAATACTTCAGGCTTTCATACATAGTGAAACAGCATACAGTATGTGTAACATCACTGTAACTTACTTCTCAGTCATGAATATGCAAGAAAAATGTTTTTTTTCTTTTCTGGACTCACCAAAATAACTAATTATTAAATATGGCAAACATCCTTTATAATACGATAGATGCAACACTATATATGTTTCTCTGAAAATATAACTGGAGATTTTCTATTAACAATGTATTACACCAGCATCAGACATAGTGGGCCCTAGAATGGTGCTTTTAACCCTAATCTTTTTTCTAAAATTATTAACTAATGAAATTATTTGTAATGAATGATACTGCTCTTCAACACATAAGTGTTGAATGATAAATTTTATAGGAAACTAGGATGTCTTTTTTATCACCAACCTGTTTGACTAGTTCCTTCACACATACAAATGTAGAACTCTTATAATTTCACCTGGTAAAAAAATCCATTGGGTATGAGAGACATTTAAAGAGAGTATTGATGGAGTATTTCAATCAGTGCGAGGCATGTGTGAATTTAAAAGGAATCTCTACCTACTTTGTACAAAACCTGCTTTGCTGGAAAGTTACTTTGCCAACAAAACATATTTCATATATTTGCCTAAGATGTCTTTCGTATACTAAACAAAATTTAAGTATTTTACTTTGGTGTAGTATATATGATACTTACTGTCTAGGGCTAATTGATTGGGGGAAATGATGAAAGGGTATAATTTGATGGTTTAAATTACTATTTAATATTTCAGTTCAAACAAATAGTTCCCAGTGCTATGGATTAGAAAGGTATTAAAAATTTATCTCATCGGGGATATAAAGTCAGCAATTAATGACTACTTGTTCACTATTATTACAATAACATGAAATGCTGGCTATTATTGGCAGAATATGAATTTTTACTCAATCACTTGTTAAAGAGACTTGCCATTTGACCTCAAGTTTCTGTATTAAACATCTTCTTTTGGTGGATTGCTATGTTATACAAATATGCAGTCACATAAACATGCAGCTACATAAAACTATCACAGCTTGGTTATCTAACAGAATGATTGTGTTCTGCTATTTACAAGGATACCTATGATGCATTGGAAAGGAATAAAGATAAAAATAAAATTTGAAAGTATTTTGACAGTCTGACTGTAAATCAGATAATTACTTTCACAGCAAGTATGAGTAACTTCTCAGTTGGTGGAATTCTTGGTGCCAGGAAACATTTTACATTCTCTTCCAAGGTCTTCTTTACCTTGCAGTAGATGCAAGGTCAGTAGAATTTTTAAGTGGCATTCAGAATTTCCTTGAGTACAGTCTCTGTACTGCTTCTGTAATATTAAATTAATACGTGATAATAAACATTAACCATTTCAGTTCTGTATGTCTGTACAGTAACTCAGAGGATGATATCAGTAATTTGTATTGTGTAATTAGATCATACAGGTGAATGACATTGCATTCAGAACCATTCATTTTTAGGGCAATGGATGTGAGAACCAAAACCAAAAACTTCTAGCGGATTTTAGTGTAGAGGAGTCAGTTAAGACACAGACTATCTTAATAAGTCTGACACTGTACATACACGATGTTGCTAATATGGTTCACAGAAGAATTTCTCAAAATCATAACTGAAAATATTCCTACTTCCCCAGAACAGAATGAATATTTGCCTTAGACTTGGAGTTATTAAGACAGCTTATTTGGAAGATCAATCAAATTATTTTAAAAGTTTATGTTGTTTTTTTTTCCAGGTGTTTTTTGTTTGGTAGGTTGGTTTTTGGGTTTTTTTGGGTTGGTTTGTTTTTTTCTGTTTAGTTTGTTTATTTTGTTTGCTTCGGTGTGTTTTAACCTATTCTCTCAGTTACTTCTGTTACACATTTCTTTTGCTTCACAGTGTGCTTTTTTCCACTCTTACTAGTTAACTCTTGTTAAGCATTCTCAGTTTCAGTCTCTTTCCCCCAGTGTACCTTCTAATGTAGTTGCCACCGAATCCCCTGAACATCAGAGTACAATTTGCAGATCTTATCAGCAAAGGGAAAATTGGTTTCATAGCAGAGTTTTCCAACAGTGTACTTCTTTCTAGGACAGGGAGGTAAGTAGTAACTGAACCCATCATGCTGAACACAAGGAACTGAAGGACGAGGTGAAATTGATGGGCCATGCAGTCATCCATGAGAATATTTGTTACAGAGAAATGAATTATCATGAAAAGCAGTTGCTTCACAGCCTTATTCTTTCTGCAGCTTTTCATGAAGTTTTTCACTACCTATGGTTTCCTATTTTCCTCTGTTTAACTGTTACCCATCTCACTTCCTTAGGGTACTTCTAATACTGACACAACATACTGTATATATGTTCATCTGTGATGCCCATCTACAAGAAGAGACAGAAGGAGGATCTGGGAAACTACAGGGATATCAGCCTGACCTTGGTGCCCAGAAAACCTATGGAGAGATTCATCTCACATGTCAAGTGTAGGACAGAGGTCAGGCCCAGACAGAATGGATTCAATAAAAGCAGGTCATGCCTGACAAGCCTGGTCTCCTTCTATGACTGGGTTGACCTGCCTAGTGGATGAGGGAAAGACAGTGGACATTGCCTAACTGGACTTTAGTATGGCTTTTGACACTGTCTTCCACAGCATTCTCCTAGAGAAACTGGTGCCTCATGACACAGACACGTATACACTTTGTTGAGTTAAAAACATGGCCTCATGGCTGGGCCTAGACAGCTGTAGTCAATAGACTTACATGCAGTTGGCAGCCAGTCACTAGTGGTGCTCCCCAGGGCTCAATATAGGGCCAATCCTGTTCAATATCTTCAATAATGATCTAGATGAGGGGACTGAGTGCTTACCTAGTAAGTTTGTAGAGAACACCAAGTTGGGTGGAACTGCTGATCTTCTTGAGGGTAGGAAGGATCTGTAGAGGGACCTGGACAGGCTGGACAAGTGGGTGAAAGTCAATAAAATAAGTTTTAACAAGGCCAAGTGCTGGTTCCAGCACTTTGGTTACAACAACCCCAGGCAATACTACAGGCCTGGGGAGGAGTCGTTTGGGAAGCTGCCAAGTAGAAAATTTCCTGAGGTTGCTGGTACCTGGCTGATACCTGTCTGAATATGAGCCAGCAATGTGCCCTGGTGGCCACAAAGGCCAGTAGCATGCTGGTTTGTATCAGGAACAGTGTGGCCAATAGGAAAAGGGATGTGGTTGTGCCCCTGTACTCAGCAATGGTGAGGCTGCACCTGAAGAACTGTTCTCAGTTCTGGGCCCTTCACTGCAAGAAAGACATTGAGTTGCAGGAGCAATTTTAGAGAGGGGCAACCAAACTAGTGAAGGGTCTGAATTGGTAGTGTTTAATTTGGAGAAGAGGATGCTGAGAGAAGACCTTATTACTCTCTACAACATTAAAATGGTTGTAGGAAGGTGGGTGCTGGCCTCTTTTCTCAAGTAATAATGTTAGAAGGAGGAAATGGCCTCAAGTTGCACCAGGGAAGGTTTAGACTAGATCTGAGGAAGAAAATCATTACTGAAGGAGAAGTTAGACACTGGAATGGGCTGCCCAGGGAGGTGGTTGAGTCACCATGCCTGGAAGTATTTTAAAAACATGTAAATGAGGCACTTCAGGACATGCTCTACTAGATGATACACATATTGATACGTGTATTTTATTTGGGAGGAATGTTGATAGTTGCATTTGGTGATCTTAGAGGGCTTTTCCAACTGCAATGATACTAGGATTCTGTCATCTATTTATTTTCTTCATGTGTAACAAATTATTCATAAAGGAGACATTCTTTACAGATTCATTCCTAACTTACTCTGATTTTCTACTGAACAACTGGGTCTGTAAGTGTTAAAGCCCCATAGAGTTTTGTATTTCACCACCAACTCTGTGAGCTTCAAATTTTCAAACTGTGCATTTCATAAGGCAAAATATGATATAAAATCGAGTGTATATTTAACTAAATCTTCCATTTCTGGTACAATATTTCTAAAGTGATAAAATATTTAAAATTAAAAAAATACTTGACATAATAGTTACTGAATTATTTGTAATACTGAATATTACAATGTAATAAATGGCAAAGGGTCATAAGGGTTATTTACTTGCAAAACACAAAGAATTATGTTGTAATGAGAGTTTTGTTAACCACTGTCCTATTTTCTATGCTGAGGATCTAGTTTTGTGATATTTTTAACAAGCTCTTCTCAAGAGAATTCACTTCCGTTTTCTTGGTATATAAGTATATACATAAATATATATATATAGTATATAAACATATAAACAAACATATAAGCATATAAATAAATAATATATACTATATATTATATATAGTACATAATATGTAATGTGTAATATTTAATATAAATATGTAATATATAACATATATATATATAAAAACATACACATTTTATCTCTTATGATTGTGAACTCAGATTTCATAATTTTTTAAAAGTTGCAGTTTTCTTACAGGAGCAGTCTATTTGTAAATATTGCAGAAACATTCAGACAGTATACAGTTTGGGTTTTAACAATTTTTTATAATTTCTTAGATGATGAAGCTTTCTGATTTTTTAAAATATTTCCCATGACATCTCCTATATTTATGGTATGCTTAACCATGAGGATAGAAGATGCAATGGGAAATATTCAAGAAATTATTATACCCTTGACAATATAGAAAAAGCTCCAAATCCTAAGTAGCATTTGTAAAAGTATGAAGTCTATTCCTATGTGCAAGATCAGGAAGAAGAAAGATTTAATACCTTCTGAAATGTTTTACTAAAATTATTTCTTTATTAATATCCTATTCTACCACTTGTTATTCTTGCATTTTCATTCAGATATTAAGTTTCTTTGTTGTTAGATTTGGGTTGGCGATGAGGAGGGGTAGAAGAAAATTGAAAAAATAATAATGGTCCCACTAAACAGTTTAAAAACAGGTACGAAAAACAAAACAAGAACAACAACAACAAAAAAGTCAACAAAACAAACAAATAAAAAACCAACCCAAAACCCAATAAAAAACCACAAAAAACCCCAACCCTAACTGTAGTAAAAAAAAAGGAAAAAAATGGTCATTTTTAATGTTTTACACAGCCAGCTGCTGGATGCCTAGCTTCACATCACTTGTTCTGTATGCAATTTATTTTGTGTATTTTATTAATCACTTTAAAGAAGACTTTAACCTAAGATGTTAGTGCTTGTGTTTGTTTCTTTATCAGACTAATGTCTTTCATCTCCAGTTTGCTACAGATGGGAAATCAATTCAATAATACCTACAGTTTTCCTTTGTGACTTATCAAAGTGCCCTTATTAATCTAACTTGTATATCTATACAGTCAAAAATCTTAAATATTTGCTTGTTGCTTATTATTAGTGTCCTGTTCACTGAACAGGAACCTCTTATTTTACCACATAAGAAACTTCTCTGGATTATTTTGTTAAAGAAGGATATCACCTACTTTGGTATCATATCTCAGTTGCCTTCTGGACTTGCTTATTAGCAGTTAAAAGACAAAGAATAGATTTTATAAAACTTTTTATCTGGTTTTGAGTATTTGACAATTACAGATTTAGGTAAACGTTTTATCTGGTTTTGATTATTTGACAGTTACAGATTTAGGTTTGGTTTTGTTTCTACTATGCCAATAAGAAATTACAATTATCTCCACATGGTTATTTTTTCAGATTTCTCCACTTATCTGTTTCTCTGTTTATGTAAGCCATTGTATCAAACACTAAGTTATGTTGCGATGAAATAACTAACAAAATAATTCATTTGTATCTTATAATGTTGAGATGAAACAAATGCCATAGAAAAGTTATCTAAGTATGACTAAAGTTATCTTATAGTCTATATAACCATATACAATATTATCTATATATTTCTGGAACTTTCTTTTCAAGTATTGACCTAATGACTACCAAAATATATTTCAAAATACCTTAGAAGCTACAAAGCTACAGATTATTTTAAGCTGACCTGGGTATAGAAAGCTATGTAGGTGGTTCAAGACAGGTTGCACTACTGCACTTCTAAAATTATGTTGCAAGACAAAATTGGGAAGAACACAAAAGGAAAAGAGAAGAAGAAACAAAAAATACATAAAGAACTCTTTCTTCCTGCCACAGGACAAAGAAGGCGTTATAAATTTTGTCAGGTGGGGCTTTTTATTTATTTTTATTATCTGAAGCAAAATAGAATTCAGTCAAAACAGAACAGGAAATTAATATAATGACAAAGATTGTGAGAAAAAGAGGAAAGATACATTCTGGTAATATTGAAGATGAAGTTGGTTTACCTGAAAGACTTCTGAGTAAAAGGTGATGTGTTTTGTAAAGCATTTCAAGGCACTGTGATTAAAGAGTGAGGAGAGTAGAAAAAGAGAGTAGGAGGGAAGTTTAACAATTACTGTACTTTTAATTACCAGGAACAAAATTCAACACTGCAAATGAAAAATTTAAACTCAATATCTGCAATACTTTTCTATCAATAAAGTGTGTTAGAGGTAGGAAAATCTCTTCACTGAAGATGTGAGAATATCTGACTGATTTGGTTCAACACATGATAAAATATTTGGAAATAAAGTGTAAAGAACAAATCTGTGTTAAGAAGATGACACAAGCTTCTAATAATTGTTCTGACCACAGAATAAAATGGCCACCTTATGCAAATACAGGCCCCGGCATTCAGGCATGATTTTTCTTCATCAACAGATTTAGCACATAAATCATGTTAAAAGAAAAAAAACAACTTTTCTATCTGAATTTTCCTGAAATTGTCGCTATTGTTTTTCATCTACTGCTGAACAAGTTTTTTAGGATTTAAGAGAGTCTGCAATGACAGCTGCAGTCATTTTAATGTACAATGTCCTGAAAGGACAGCACAATGAAAATATAAAAAGCCAAGCTTGTTGCATATGTATGGCTTGTGAGTATCTCAAACTAAATTTCATTGATTTGTTCAGTCTAAAATGCAGTTTGGATTACAAAAGACTTACCCTTCAACAATTGTAAGCAAAGTGAAATACATATTAAATACAACATTCTTTAAGAAACTTCATCTCTCTTCTCCCCCTTTAAAGTTATTTTTTTCACAGTGTCAGAGTGTCCTAGATTTAGCTGCAGCTTATGGTAAATGAACCATTATATATATAAAATGTTAAAAATTGTGTCATTCATTAACTTTAGCAAAAATGCTGACATTGATTTGAATCAATGGACTGTGTCTACGTGACCTCAGTAGATTGAATCAGCATTGTCTTATTAGATCCTGAAAAAAAAAAAAAAAGGTTTTGAGATTTTTATTTATTTTTTTTTTTGTGAATATTTGCTAGTTATGTCTGAGCATAAAAATTGCGTTAAGGGAAGTAAACTTCTTATATTAGAAAATATCCTGAAATTAAAATCATTCTTTGTTACCTTTTATTTTCTGATACCTGAAACTGGAAACAGATAAGCTGTAAGATTTAGAATAGAACTGGAATTTTTAGGAAATTTATTTAAATGTCATTCTTACAGCATACATACAATTATCCTATGCACTTATTTTAAATTAATTGCATTAGCTTTAAATACCAAGTGTTACAAAATATTTTATTGCTATTTTTTTAATGCACAAATGCAAAACAAAACAGAAACCCCTATTGCTGGTTGTCTGAATTCAGTTAGAAGCAAAGGAGAAGAAATAGAGCAGACAAAAAGAGCACATGAAAATGATCTGCAACATGGAGAATATTGCTCTGTTAAATAGCAGTGCCTAGAGCTCACACCCCATAATAAGATCCGGATAAGTGGGTGGTTTTTATATATGTTGCTATCTATCCCAACGTCAGTTTTCAAAAGGAGGCATCATTTTCACTGATGGAGATTCTAAAGAGCATCAGCATTAATTTACAATAGGCTTTTGCACTTTCTCCAGTGGAAGTTACAAAGGCTTGTATTTTACACTGAAGTTTTTGACTTAGTCAAAAATCCTGTCTACTTTTTTGAACTGGGGTGGGAAAAGGGTAAAGGAAAAAAAAGGTTATCTTTGCAGCCTTCTTACTCTCCCCTTCCACATAAGCCAATGGCTCAGAGGAGTCCCAGTCTTTCTGTGACTTGATCTTTTCATTTTTCCATCTGTGTTAAACTCTAGACATAAACTGCAACAATGTCCTTCATAATCTAATAGGACAGGGCTAAACTTTAGTGTAATGGGAATTACTTTACCAAGCTGAAACAATAAACACAGATATCCACAGGACTCAGTCCAAAAAGGAAAATTTAACAATTCCTTATGCATATCTGGTCCAATCCATTTTGTTAGATACCTTAATTACAATAGAAGTTAAGGAGGCCTGAACAGCTGAAAAGCAAAAAGACACAATCACAGACATATGCAAGGTGGCAACATGGCTGAGAGATCTGATCAGTTGGATCAATTAGAACAAGCCTGAAATAGAAGAGAAATGGATATTTTTCTGCTTTTGCAAGTGCTTTTTTTACATATTCTTCCACTCTCAGTTCTCCCTGCCTTAATTAATTCTTACCTTGTACAAAACTGAATTCTAATATTGCTTGCCATTAGCTCTGAGTAATTTACTACTGGAATAGATATGATCACAATAAATTATTTAGTTTGACATTTTGGGACAGATTTTGGTTTATGATATAAGTGCTTCTCAGGTAATCAATATCTGCAAAAAGATACACCTTGTACTGCCAAAAAGAGCCACAGGATTTCATTCTGTTTGTTAGAGGATATCTCTGCCTATTCTATTTATCATCTATTTACAGACACCTTGTCCATGAGTTTCATATTTTTCTAAGCCTGCAGATAAAGTCTATGTACACAACTTCTTATGGCAACAGATTATAGAAGTTCACTGCCTTCAGTGTCAGGTCTGTAGGGAAAAAGGAAACAGCAGTGATTTAGTTTAGCCATTGATATTCCAGGTGAATCAAAGTAGAGAAAACCCGAAGAAGAAATGTTTTCTGATGGTATAGTTATGTTGCATTCTGCATGAATAGATCTTGGTAGCTGGAGCACTCTGCATTTTTAAAATTTCAGATTACTCTGCCTCTGTCAGGATTTCCTGAACAACTGTTTTGGATGAAATGTTCTATCCATCTATGCTACATGACAGCATCTGATCCTTTAAAAGCTATAAACTGGTCTGCAGCAGTAAACTCAATATGCCAATGCAAATATTGGCGTATCTGACTTGGTATGAGAGAATCCAGCAAGCTTCTCCAAAGGAAGTTTCATGAAACCAAAATAGAATCTGAAGGCTTTTTCCAAGTCATCTGCAAAATGTTTCTTCTTATCCTTTTTTGACACATCTTGAATGTACAGGCACAAACCTTAATTACTAAAGTATTCCAAAATTTACTATAGAAATTTAGAATTTTTAAAGAAATTCATGTTTTGTTTTCTAGAAGATAGGAAGAGTACACTCAAAACTTTGGGTAAATGGTGGGACATTGCATTAGGTTTTAATTTCTAGAGGTCTACAACTCTGAATGCAAGGTTTTCAAGTGTTGATATATATTCAGATAAGTTGTAAATTTTAGTAGAAATAATCAGGTCAGAATCTTCACAAAAGCCTGGAAATTATGAGCTATACTCATGTATACATATCTACTTATTAACATGTACAAACTATTTAGTAAGGTGTTCTAAAACATAGGAGTAAAATCAACTTTTTAATGTTTTCAGTGTTTAAAGTAATGGTCAAATCTCACATAACTGAAGACGTACAAACTTTGCCGTGGAATGTCTTCCAAGAGTGTATGAGTTTCATATTAGGTTCTATAATTCCATACATCAGCGTGCAATCATTAACCAAGAGTGCCAATAAATTGTTGGAACTGGAAGCTTAATCTTTGCCTGATCTTTCAGTGTTCTCTCTTCACACAATTGATTTCTCTCATTTTTTTTTCTCTTCTTTTCTTTGAGAATGGTAAAATGAACCATAATTTCCAATAGTTGCAACGCTTATTCTTGAGAAAATTTGCTTTCTCTTTTTTGCCTTGTTACATTTCAGATAAATGTTTTTCCACCTTAGAGTCTAAAGCCCTGTAACAGCCAAAGCAGTAAAAATTACAACAAAAGATTTCTGTTGGAGAGTTACTATAGAGCTGTTATAATATTTAACTTTTTACATTTACATAAATAGCTTTACTTTGACCTATAAGAAAACATCTCAAATATACACGTAGTGTTCATGTTAATGCTGTCCTGATTGACTGTGGACGTTTTGTTTTGCATATTTTAGTTCTCCTTTATATGTAAAATTTATAGTTTTGTCCTCTCTGTCATACCAGTAAGTCTGTGCTAGCAGATTGTGGGCCCATGAAGGATAGGAGTATTTTAATCTAATTTTTTTTATAAATAAACTATAGAACTTTATCTTTGAAAATGAACAATTTGAAGAGAAAGCTTTGGCATAAGGTATCATGTTTCCTTGAAAAAGCCTGTGTTTAGAACTCCTTTATAGAACCCTCAATAAAATTTGCAAGTTACATGCTGCAATAGTAGTTCTGGGAAGACCATTTGTGGTTGAAATTTCTTCTAAAAAGATGTAAATTCTAGAGAAAACTTTCTCCCTAACTACAAGCTTTTTTGTTTATTCCTTTTTTCTTTTTTTTTTTTTTTTTTTCTTTTCTTTATTTGTTTTTTACCAAGACAGTGGAATATAACAATATTTATCTCCATAGCACAACATATAAGTCTGATTTTTTGTGTATCTTTACAAAATGTAATCTGTTGTTTAACCAACATAACAAAGGTAAATTTTGCATATAGTAGTATGCAGGTTAGGAGAATTCATATTTGGAATGTAATTGTTAGCCTCTAGTGCTACACAGCTGTCAAAGGAAATTCTACTTTCTGTTTTCTTAAAATACAGCCATAGACAAAAGTACATTTCAGTACCTACTGATGAGAACAAGTCTGCTTTCTCCTGCTATTGCTAAAATTATAGTCCCTATAGGCTGAAACATTCTTCCTCAAGAGCTTTATTATGCCAAGAGATGAGAAAGCTGTCATCAGTAATTAATTCTTGCAAATGTCACAAGAATAAAATATATAAACTTGAAGAAAAAAAATCACAGATTTTTAGCTGTTTGTCTGAAATTGGAATGGTGTGAAGGAGATGCTGAAAGGTTAAAAAGCAGACTCCCAAAGAAAGATGCCTATAAATAGAGGTTGGCCTAATTCTTACTTATTCTATAGCTGGTTTTTACTGCTTCATAAAAACACTACAGAAAATCACTTCCTGTATTATCCATAAGTGTAATTAAGATTTTTCTGCTAAGAACTAGGAGAGGGTAGAGGGGGGGGGAGGTTGGTCCTGTATGAATGCACAGAACCATTTGCTTCCACTGTACTTAATTATTTGGAAAATGATTTTTAGTCATCCTCCTCCCCTTTTTTTTTTTTTCTGCTATAAAGTGAAGCATTTTGTTATTATGGATATAAGAAAAAAGCAGGTTATTTTATGTTTATGTGAAAATATACAAACAATATACAGTAAATTGAAAGTATATGAAAGCTGTTCTGAATGAGTTTAAGATAAAACAATAGTGTCTCATATAAGTGAATTTCCTTGTTCAGCTTTCATATATTGTATTAGAAGGAAAGAAGTTTCCCCATCTGTGTTGCACTCATTACTAAGCATACTGGAAAAATAACTACATGCACATTTTTTGTTGTTAGACTCATTATTCTTGAAGTTCTATTTTGTATTAGAAACTTAGTAATTTTATATGCCTCAAGTGCATCTCACAACTTTAACTCAGCTATATAATTTCAGAACTTAAAATACATCACATTGTTCTCATTCTGTCTTTAATGGAAATGTAATGCACTGGAACCTATTTCTCTCTTTGAAAGATGTCTCAATTATCTCTTTGTATATGAATATGTTTGTCTTTCTATGGCCAGTACCATAAGAAAAAAAAAAAAAAAAAAAAAAAAAAAATTAAAATCCTAGTTTTTACAAGTAATTAACGTAATTGAAGGCAGACCCTTTTATGAAAGGAATCCTACATATCTGCTCTGTTCTCCCTGTGCCTCAAGTAATTTTAATCTATGGCAAGTTCAACCAAATACTTCTGAAAGTTAGATTCCTCAAAAGTTAGATAATTTACTACAGGTTCCTTAACTGTGGTCAAATGAGCAGAGGAGAAATTTTTAATGCTAGCTTCTTCACAAATTTCTGGAGAGGTACATCTGGAGAGTAAGGACTGGATGTATCAAGTCTCAAGATGGTATCTGAAAAGGGTCTAGAGAACACATCTTTTGGGAATGGGCTAAGGGAACTTAGGTTTCTTAGTCTGAAGAAAAGGAGGCTGAATACCTTATTGCTCTCTGCAACTACCTTCCAGTTTTCAAGTTGGTGTTGGTCTCTCTGCCCATGTAAAAAGTAATAGAACAAGAGGAAATTATCTCAGATTGTGCCCGGGGTTTCTCTATGTGTGTGTATATGTATGTGTGTTTCTGTGGTGGGGTGTGTGTGTTATATTAGATAATAGAAAAAGTTTCTTCACTGAAGGGTTTGTCAGAACAGGAACAGGCTGCCAGGGAAGTGGTTTAGTGGTGGACTTGGCAGTGCTAGGTTAATGATTGGGCTTGATCCCAAAGGCCTTTTCGAACCACAGCTATGATTCTATAATTTGACCAAGAGAACAACCTAGCACAGTCCTGGATGCTTCCTATATAGTCTCTCCATAGCCTCCTGCTTCCCACCTCCCTCCTTGGATGATCTCAGACATGTCACCGGAAGCTACAGTTATGACAAATGTTGTAAGACTGGGTACCAGAAAATATTACAGCATGGTTTGGACATGGAAGTAATAACACATGCATGTGTGCTGGGAAATCAGCAGACACAAGATCAGTTTTCATGAAATCATTTAGATAAATAATGCAAGGCTGGTCACTGGTGATCATTCTTTTCTTTTGGGTGTTTTCTAAAAACTTAGAAAATATATGATCTTTATTTATTACTCTGCATCCAAACAGAATGTTCAACATTTAATAGTGAATAATTAGGACCTAAAGTTATCTAACAAATCAGGATACCATGAGCAGTAAGCTAAGGACTGTATCTTTTATAATCAGGCATTCAGGCATTCTCATGACTTGAATAACAGCATAAAAAAATATTTGAGATTAAACCCCTCACTTCCTTCTTACAGACAGGGCTTCTTTACTAAAAATAAGGTACAATTTGCAACCTTGACAAAAAATATTTGTTCTTTTGCAGATGACTTTGAGATATTAAATGAAATATGAACGATAAAATAACCAGCTTAGTAAATATTTTGTTATAAACAATAAATACTGGCTTATTTATCTTGAGAAGAGTCAAAGCTGTTGTGTCTGAAACAAAGGAAATTATCTGTCATTGTTTCACCTTTCAAAATAACTGGTTTAGGTTTTACTTTCTACCTTGTCTGAGCATATTTAAATACTGAGTATGTGTTTGTTTATTGATGCTGAGATCTTGCATACACATGCATGAAAAGGATTTATGGCTTCTCTTTGCAATATTTCCAACAGCTTAAACTGTCCCCTACGTTACCTGTTCTATTTCAGTCGTGACTTTAAAAATATCCCTTGGATATGTTTATTTCTTTTTAAAAAGACAAAAAAAAATGGGAATTTAGCTCGCAAACATAGGCTTTTACAATCTGATATATGCATATATTAGTAAGCACTAGAATTTTCTCCAGTCCTTCCCAAAGAGAATTCTGTGAGCAATTACATTGACTTTACTTTCAGCACTTGCAGAAAATGTTCCTGGGCTAGTGTATGTGTGTAAATTTGAACAGTAAGCCCTTGTTCAGACAAATATTAATAGGCTGAGAAATGTTCTGTTGTGAATGTCCATACTTTGTGCAAAATACTGGCAAAAAAAGTTGCTCTGCTAGCTCACTTGGGACTGAAAAATCTCTTCAACACTTTTATGACACAAATTAACACATCTGAAACCTTGACATCTGGTTGCACTACAACCAAGTGAGAACTAGCACAACTGAGCTAATTCATTTGTATAACAGTGCATATTTTTGCTCCTGAAAATGATGCTTAACAGCCCAGTTTTAAAAGGACCCACATAAAGGTTAGGGCACTAAACAATATCCAGAGCTCTGAGTTTCCTTCTCTATTATTCTGCTGGAGAAAGAAAGGCAGAAAAAGCCAGATGCTTTCCTGCAGAAGTCTTGAAGCGTAGGCACATAATTGGGAGCATACAGTAGGAAAACGCTTCCGATCTTTTTTGGTTCAGGCAGGTAAGTGCATCCCTGAATTCAGTATCTGTAAAAGGGGGAGTAATATTACCATGTAAGCTGTAATACAAAGAACTATGAGACTTCAGCTATCAGAAGAGCACAAAGAAAGGCTTTGCTCTACTTTATGCTGCTTTTCCTTTTGACTGATTTTGTGCCATCACAGGTGTTCCATTTAGTCTAAGAACAGGTTTTTCTGTCATCTAAAATGAAGGCATTAATTTTCTTTATCTAGTCCAGACACCAAAATTTAACAAATTGTGGCTAATCGGTAGTAGAGATGTGAAATAGTCACACTGTGCAGTCATGAAATAATGATTGTGATGATATGTATATTATGTACCTTCATCAGATCACTTTCTCCTCTGGAGGTGAGTATACATGAAGCACGGTAAGATCCACTTAAATACTTTCCTTCAGAGTCTCTAGAAGAGTCCATATTTGCTGCTGCCAAAGTATGAGTTTTAAATGTACACACCAAGACTAAGTAAGTGCCCTGGTTTTTGTTTTTTGTTTTTTGGTTTTTTTTTTTTTTGAGTTTTGTTTTTGTAAGGATTGTTTGTTTGTTTGTTTGTTTACTTGCTTGCTTGTTTCTTGTTTTGGTTTGGATTTTTGTTTGTCGGTTTTGTTTTGGTTTTGGGGTTTTTTTTTTGTAGTTGTTTATTTTGTTAGGGTTTGGGTTTTTTTTTTTTTTTTTTTTTTTGTGTGTGTTTGTTTGTTTTTAGACAGAGAGAGAGAGAGGTAATGTGAAATTTAGCTGCATTAGGGTTATTTTTGCTTACTGGTCTCCAACACAATTTTGTATTTCAGAAGGAGTCAGTCACAATTTAACTTCTTGTTATTTCTTTCAGCAAGAACATAATGTGTTTGCTAAACTTAGTTCAGAATCTTTATTCTTATTCCCCAGCTTTCTGTAGAAATATTTTGAGGTATGTTTATTCCTGCTGGGCTCATCTTATTAACTGTATATGTCTTAAGAGTCAGTCAGATTATTATATATTTCATATTTCATTTGCTCATTTTCCCCAGTAGATGATGGTGTGAAAGGTTTTCTACCAAAGCTGTAGCTTGTGTAGCATGAGGGGTGCAGCTATTTTACAAAGACTACATAGCTGATTTAGTTTTAGCTTTTTTTTAAATTTATTTTATTTTATATAGTCTCTGCTACTGCTGCTACAAACTGGAAAAGCAAGCTATTACTTTTGCACTTAACAGATGGCTTACAAATGTCTTAACAACATAAAAAGTGATTATCCTTCAGGATGCTTTCTGTGAGAGTTATTTAAACAATTTTACCATTCTATCACCTTTTACCACTTCTGTTGAACTAAGAGTTATATTAATAAGTTTCTCAAGAACTTTTTCTCTTATTACCATCTTCTAAAATTGCAGATATTGTATAATTTATGCAATTAATCACTCTCCTTTTGTTCATGAGGTCCTCAGAAAAACTACACAAAGAAGGAAGATACAAGAATATAAGTAGTCGTGTTACACTTACTGCAGAAATCTTACCTTTATTTCTTTGGCTAATGATATGCTCAACATTTCCGAGGAAGGGTTCTTTGGAGACATCTTCTCTGTATATCAGGAGTTTTCTTTCATGGTGAAAATTGAATTTTTTCACTTAAAAAATGAACTATTTTGTAACTGTGATAAAGGTTATTCTTGCTTTAATTCTGTCTCATTCTCATCTTTTCTATATTTCTTATTATTTTAATTAATCTGCAGTATTTTTATTGCTGTATTATCTTTTCCCACTTTGTTCATTTTAATTTTTATTTGGGTCTTTCTTTTTGGGTTTGCTGTTTGTTTTGGTTTGTTGTTTTCATTTTTTTTTTTAATGAGATCAGCTTTTATCTCTCAACTTGATTCCAGTGATTCTGGCTTATACTGATAAGACTGTATGTGATACTTTCTGTTACTTATAGCAGTGTTGATGTTTCATGATATTTAAACAAGCTAAACAGTTACCCATGTCACATGGTTGAATGACTGTTGTTTTTTTAAGTTCACAAAAAAAAAAAAAAAAAAAAAAAGCCAATTATTCAACATTGTAACTTAGGGAAAAAAACATCAAGGAGTGTTCTTACGGTGTGCAAGTACTTATTTGTGAATAAAAAGTAGCAATTCTTAATAAAAGTAAATCTAAAAATTCTTTTTAGAATTTATTACTACTTATCAACCATTTAACTATAAAACCCTATCCAGAACAGGAGTATTTCAACCTAGATATTCATGAGCTCACAGTCATTCCTATTCTGTTGGCCCCTGCCTGTTGTTTATAAAGCAGAAAAAGAAACAGTGAAGCCTGAGTGTCAAAGAGTAAGTAGCTGTGATTAAGGACATCTCATGTAATGCCATGTAACTGAAACATCAAGATGTCAGTCAGGCTTAAATTTTTTACCTGAAGAAAACAGAGATAGTAAGTCTGTTTAATTAAATTATCTCAATATCAGTAGGTGAGATATTCTAGTGAATTAAGAGTGAATGAAATTTCCCTACTTCCCTACTTCTGATTCTCTAAGTGGGTCTACATTTTTCAAATAATTTAGAATTGCAGAAAAATTGTAGTGATTTTTCATTTCCTCATCTTTTTCCCTTCAGAAAGAAAGAGATCTCTTTGCTTTGAATTATTTCTGTGATTTTTACCTTTTTGGTTTTCTGAAGGTCTCTTATTGTTCTTTGTATTTATAGACATCTGATTATTTCAGGGTTCATCTGGGTGTCAAGGCTTTCTATCATTTTCATATCTCAGGGGCTTTTAATTCTGGTGCTGGATGAAAAGTGATATGATACAAGAAATTATCTAAATATTACACAGCAATCTTTGCATATTTTGATTCTAAATTTTTACTAAACATGTAAAAAAGCAACTAAAATACAATGCATAGGACAATCGCCAGTGCTTAATATTAAGTGCCCTAGTTAATATTTTATCCAAAAAACTACTAAATTAATTAAATTTCATTTGTTTATTTCAAATGTTCAGGAAGTCAAAAAGAATCAAAAGCTGTTCATTTTTATTTGATGTAACTTGGATGTGTGTATATAAAAGTCAGTTTGGGGTCAGGCATATATTGCTGACATTCTCTTATTTTATGGCAAGGATCAACTGCTGTTGAATATCCACACATGAGGTCATTGCCACAAGCAAAAACTATGCATTTCCATTTTATTTTTCTATCTGCTGTTCTCACTAAAAATATTTGTCAGCATCAGAGTCAGTGAATACTACATGATTAAGTCCTTTGAATAGCTGAGCTACACGCAAATGCCAGCAGCTTATTATCTATAAAAACCTAGAATTCTTGATTTTGTGAAATAAACAAACCATCTCCATACCTGCATCATCACACAGAAATTTTTTATATGCTGACCCAGTTTTACATTTGACTATCGAAACTCTATGGAAAAAACAAGGAATTAGGCATTTAAGAGGCTGAAGGAGCTAGGCTTGCTTAGCCTGAATAAGAGAAGACTCTGGGGGGACCTTATAGCTGTATTCCAATACCTGAAAGGAACCGACAGGAAAGCTAGAGAGAAACTCTTCGTAAGAGTGTCCAGTGACTGAACAAGGGGAAATGGTTTAAAACTGAAGGAGAATAAGTTTAGACTGGATATTAGGAAGAAATCCTTTGGCACGATGGTGGTGAGACTCTAGAACAGATTGCCCAGAGAAGTTGTGGATGAGCCTTCCTTGGAGGCATTCAAGGCCAGGCTCGATGAGACCTTGAGCAACATTGCCTAGATGAGAGATGTCCCTGCCCTTGGCGGGGAGGTTGGAGTAGATGTTCCCTGAGGTCCCTTCCATCCTAAGTCATTCAGCCATTCTATGATTCTGTGATAATAGTATTACTAGGGGCAGAATGATAACACAGTAGCGGACAATGGCTGTATAGTTCTTTTGGGAAGGGGTGTGTTTGGTTTTTTTGGTTTTCATTTGTTTGGTTGGTTTTGTTTGTTTTTTTTTTATATATATATATATAATTCAGTCAGATTTTAACAACTGCACTTACTCTTGAGTTTACAGTATCTTCAGATCCTTTCCACTGCGAATAACACACTAGCTTATCTAGTAGCCTAACTACATCATAAATGTCTTATTTTTTTCATGTCTTATTAAAGAATACAGAATTATCTAGTGAAGTAGCTTGTATGAGGGTGGCAGCAGACACAACTCAAGCAAATTTTTTATACTTTTAACTCCCTTCAAGTATTTTTTATTCCCTTTGAATTAGAGCTAGTATACCCTGAAAGGAGAGTGGTCTATGAGAAGGAGAAACCCTAAAACAGATTTGCTGAAATAAATTTCACACAAACTTTCTCTTCATTTTAACTAAATCCAAGTCAGGTCCTCAAAATAATCTAAACTCAGAGCAGCCAAGTATCAAATGTACAGATCAAAGATAATCCATGCAAATTCTTTTTTTTAATAAACAATTAAGCGCTTTCCTCATCTTGACTATAGTCTTTAATTACCCAGTTATTGTGAGCATACCTTTTAGCTTTCCTAATGTAATCTTCAGCACTTTCTCCACAAGACCATATGCGTTTAAATGTATTCTTATAGGTATTCAGTTATGCTAACACTTTTTTTCATAAATGATAGTTTCATTTTAAGCATTGTTTGTACTACACTTTGGAAAAGTTGCAGCTACACCATTTATTAAATTTTAGCATTATTCATCATGTAATAGAATAGAAAACTGAGATATGCTGCATCATACTACCCTCACCCTGGCTTATTCCTTGGCACAGATCTATTTCTTAGGAACTTTGTTAGATTGATGAGATATCTGCAGGGGAAACACTGCATTTAGGTAGGAAAACCTTGTTTAAAAATAAAACACACACACAAAAAAATCAGCAACATATAGGACCGTAGTTTAGTAAATGAAAAATGTTAAAAGCTGAAGAGCTAAACTATCAATGAAAAAAATTTTTCTAGGATGATGAAGGCTGTAGTTCTTCCTCATGACTAGGTCTACTCTTTTGATATTAACTTTCATTTTATTTCCCTGAACTAAATGAGCATGCCCAGACCAGCTAGTGTTACTGCATAGAAGCATTCACAGTATTTGGCAAGAAGTTGAATATTTTAACTTGATTAATATTTATGCATACAAAGACTAAGGAAGGGGAAGGTTGAGTATAAGTGAAATGGCTTTTATAAATGTTTATTTTGTGAAATTATCAATGACATTCTGAGATTTATCCATTTTGCTAGGTCAAGGCTTGTTCATAAATATAATCTATATCTATAAAGCAAGGAGTCAGTATTTTTCAAGGAGACTTACTCCAACTCTGTTTTTCATGTGTAAGATTCTGTCTTTATACAGCCATTCTTATTTTTCTCCTAAAAAAATATGTATTCTGAATGGTTGCACTTTACTTTATTCTTTACTATTAGATTTTATGAGTCAAATAATTTCTCCTAGAGGACAGATATATAGAATATGCTGAGAAAAATTATATTTCAAAATTTCTCTAACATAATAGTAAAAAAACCCCAACTTTAAAAATGGCTGTGGTACAGGGGTGAAAACTTTGGTCTCTGAAAGCCTGCAAGAAAAAGTAGATTATCATTTATCCCTATCCTTGGTATGGAGTTAGGATTTGCTTTGATGGTAAGACAGTCATGCTCAAAGTTTTCACTATATTAGCTACTCCTTTTCAAATATCTAGCATGATATATGCAATGTGCAAAGATACTGCAGTAGAAGGATTTGTCAGCACACATGGTTTCCTCAGATCAAAAATCTAGACAGGATTTACATATAAAAGAGATTCCATTTTGGAAGAACAGACTGAGTAACTTTCTCATCTAATCCTTTAGATGTAGGCTTGTTTTCTGTGCTTGAACACTTATTATGGGATATCAGGCCAACTGTTCTGTTTTAGCCTATATGTTTCTTTTTAAAAAAATTTCATACGCCTTTGGGGAAACAATGAAAGAAGGTTGCAACTTGTAAACCTCATTAATTGAGATCAAAGATTTTTTCATTTATTTATACTGACTGTAATTACAAAGTTCTATAAATATCACTATAAATATCCTAGAAAAATAAATAAAAAAAATTATTTAAAAAATCTTAGTTTCTTTCACAGCACTTTAATGAATTTTATACTCTCTCAAGGAGCTTTGTCAAAGAGGAAATTTTGGAAATAACTTTGTCAAAGTATTTACATGCCCACACACAATTACAGAAATTTCTTATGCTTTCAGAGATCTGTTATAATTGGAAATATTACATGGATTTTTAGGTGTAATAAACATTACCAAGGGCCTAACTTAGCTTCTAGTCTACCATTCAATTTTAAAAATAATGATTCTGAGGACCAGGGGAAACAGTTCTGTAATATTTTGGGTTCTATTTCCTTTACTCAGTGCTATACCGAAATTGAAACTTTTAGTATGTTTGTGTCCAAAAATATTTTACTTTTATCAATTTTAATGTAAATTAATTTTCATGTTTTGTATGTGTTTTTAATAGCCTATTGATGCATTGTATTGCACAATGCATCTATCCAATACATCTATCTTCCAAAAAAAAAACCAAAAACCAACAAAAAACAACAAAAACAAAACTTTTTTTTTTTTTTTTTTTTTTTTGGCTTATAGAGAAAAAAACTCTGTTTAAAAATACATTCCAATTTTACTGTCATTTTGATAAAATGTGTGTGTGTGTGTGTGGGGCAATTAAAATAAAAGAAAGGGAGAGAATGCATTTAGAATCCATTATGTAGCTTCATTATTCCACTGATTTCAAGTTGTACTAGAACAGAACAGGAATAATTCATAACATTATGTATTTTAAAGGTGTGTGCATCCTCCTGTAGAAGTAATACTTTAGCACGCTTTCTGGTGGAAAAAGTAAATTAGTCCATTTTAAACTAAAGACATAAAGATTTGGGGCTGGGATGTCATCGTTCTTTTAAAAAAAGCCAAACCAACCAGTTTATAAATGAAACCCTTAGTATTCCAATTTGTGGGCGTAATTTTGTCATTTTTTGGTAGTTTTGGGTTTTTTAAGCAGGATTCATATGATACCTTCTATATTAAAAACAAATGAAGCTGAATGTATATTTTTTCAATATATATTTTCAATAGTTAAGGTAGTTAAGGTTTTACTGTTTGAATTGTTAGCAGCAGATTTTTAGTACTTGCAAAGTGTGAATTATTTTGAATTCAATACAGAGGTAAAGATTCTATATTTCATTTCAGCTGTGTCATGTCTCTAACAGATTGGGAGTTTTCTGCTAGAAACAAAATAGACAGCTCTTCTTACTAAATACTTTCTAGTTCATCTGTACAGGTGATTTATGAAATATAAATTGATATGTGCCCTGCTCAGGAGCTGTGTGGTAATTTTATAAAAATACATTTTCAGTGACATTGCCCTCTCTGGAGGGCACTCACCAACTTTAGATCAAATGGTCCTTTTAACATTCTGGCAGTTCACAGGTATAACATAGATTTTTAAATAGTTTACTGACCTTTTTCCAGTATCTGTATGTCTGTCTTGATAATACAGCAGATTAGGTTTATTGAGCACTACAAAACCAGAGGTGATATCATGGTTATTCAACAAGATATGATACTGTAAACAAGAAAAAAGATTGCTAAACACCTTGGAATTTTTCCTTTTACCTTCTGTATTTTACCATGCCAGAGGGCAATAGTAAGTTTGTCATGTATGCACAGGAACAAGGATGCTCCTTTCCTCTTTTCTATGTGTTATTATTTTTCTGTCTTTGTATATGAAAGAATTATTTATTAGCTTTATAGAACATGGAGATTAGAAGAACAGAAAGAAAAAAAAAAATTGGATGCCAGTACACCCTCTCAGCCTCTCCTTCAAAAGAAGACAAGAACCCAAACCAAAAAAACAAGCACCAGAAAAACCCAACAAAAAATCCAAAACAAACAAAACCACAACACACCCCAAAACAATTATATTTCTGTATGAACCTACATTTGATTTCTACCTTAAGAACCTTTGGTTCTCAAGTAGATACAATAGAATCATAGAATGCACCAAGTTGGAAGGGACCCATCAGGAACATCAGGTCCAGCTCCTGTCCCTATGTAGGGCCCCAAGAACCGCACCATGTTCCTGAGAGCATCATCTAAATGCTTCTTGAACTCAGGCAGGCTTGGCGCTGTGACCACTTCCCTGGGGAGCTTATTCCAGTGCACAGCTGCACTCTTTTCCTGATGTCTAACCCAAACCTCCCCTGATTCAGCTTTCTGCCATTTCCCTCAGTTCTGTCTTTGATCATAGGAGTGCAGAAATCAGAACCAGTCCCATCTCTTCCCCTCATGAGGAAGCCGTATACTGCAATGAGGTCTCCCCCTCAGCCTCCTTTTCTGCAAGCTGAACAATACAAGTGACCTCAGCTGCTACTTATCTAGAGTAGGTTCATAGAAGGAGGTTCATAAAATAATGGAAAACATGCTCAAATTCATGGAGCATGTATGAATTATTGGATGAATTTCTTTGTGAGGAAATTTTGAAAAAAGAATTGCTTTATTAACAATATGAAAGAAATAATTGTTAAAAAAATAATCCTTTGGAAGGCAGACAGGGATTGTGTGTGTAACCATAGATTATCTTGGAGTGCAAGATCTAAGAGCATATGAAACTAACATACGGTGGATATTTCTTAGATTCAAATATAAACATTTCGCACAATAGGGAGGACATTCATAGAACACCTTGTCAAAGGATGCAGTGTATTTACAGGGCTTTCAAGAAGATCTGGACATTCTCTTAGAAGACAGATCTATCAGAAATGTATAAATAGAGAAACACATGTAGGTGCAAAGTCATGAGATGAATCGTCACCTGATCCCACATTTTGAGAGGTGGGCCCAGGTGAATCTCATGAGAGTCGACAAGACCAAATGCAGGGTCCTGCACCTGGATTGGAACAATCCACACTATTAGTACAGGCTTGAGGATGTTGTTTTAGATAGCAGCTCTCAGAAAAGGACTTAGGTCCAGTCAAGACATTTTGGGATACCTGTCATACGTGTTAGGAGAGTTCAATGTGTTTACAAAGCATTGATTCTCTTTCCTCTGATTACTTTCTAGGGGACACATTAGACTAGGGTAAAAGAAAGTTAAAATTATGAGTTTTGTGACAAGGCATATATTTGTGGAGCAGTACAGTGCTTCTTGTCTCAGGTATTGATAGAAAACCCCTCTGCCTCATTACAAAACATACAATAATTCACTGATTCTTTGAAGAGACAAGGTATTTTGATAGTTTCTGTCAGTGCAAAGCATTTTGTCTTGCTCTATATAATCTGGCTTAATCAAAGTCTGTCTTTCAGTTGTGTTTTGTTGTTAACCCATCTGCAGATCTTGTTTTTGAGAAAGAGTTATGAAGGATTGGTTCCTAGACTATTTAAGGAAAGAGAGGAAAATTAATACACAGTGCTTCCTAGAAGACAAAAAGGGAAAGTTTACTAAGGCAAAAGCCAATTGCATGCTTATCCTTACCTTACATTTGCCCACTGTTGTTGCTAAGAAAATGGTGGTGAAGTCAATTCAGTTTCCTCACTGCCATACACTTCTATCTGCTTTTGGTAAGGACACTGGTAAAAAAAGAAACTGAGGATATAAGTAACTAGAGCATTTTAGCTGAGCTTCTAAAACTGAAGTGTATGACACTGAAGAAGAGAAAAGGTGCATCTATGCAGAAACAGAATAGAAGAACAAAGCAGCAAGAGCTGAAGAGAGCTCTAACATATCCCCTTCTCTCCCACATTAACAAGGCTAGCAAGGAGGAGAAAAACAATTAAAAAAACTCCTTCCTAGAAAGTCATCCCCAAACCAAAAAAATACAATCAAAAACCCACAGAAAAATTATCTGAAATTAAGGGACCTATCTCAACACTGGAACACTAGTTATTTGCTGTAATGACATTGAGACCATTGCTTGAAAAATGAGTGATCACATTTTATAACCTGTATCCTTTTTAGTCTGAATGTGGCTGCTGTTTTGAGTATACACTTAGTCTGAAAAATCAATTAAAAAGCATCTAGTCTGTGATTTCAAATTTGTATTGAGAAGTTCCTAATGTAATTAGAAAGGATTTCCTTCTCCTCCCCTTCATGTTTGAACATTTTATTATCTGCAGCATGGGGTCTCTTCTCACTCTAATCTGTGCACACAGTTACAATGAATGTTAATAAAAATTCCTATGGTAAAGTAGAAGAAAATGTACCACAGAAGTTTAATTTTTACAACCTCAGCTCTATCTACGGAGTTAATGGACTCTAGCCTTTGCCACAGTATGTAAGACTTAGAGATTTTGAATGTAGAAATATGTCAAAGTCTTTGGTTTGCCCTTTGTAAAAAACAATCATTTTAGTGCAGATGCTAGTAGTTTCACTAATTTTTATTTTTTAGGTGCCTTTCTAATTCCTTGAAGTTAAAGTTTTTTTTCAAATTTGGTTGATAATGTAGAACACAGTAAATTCTCACTGTGCACTATCTCTATTTGCTATGGGCTGTAAATCCCAGACTCACAATCTAGGAGTTAGTGGGTAACAGGATATTAAGACTGTGACAGTTTTACGCCAATATGATTTTTTTCTATGTTTGTGATTCTGGATTGAGGGAATTAAGAAACAAAAACCTTTTGAAACTGTAAACACATAAACACTTCATAGAAAATAAATTTTGATTGAAAACAAGTAAGCGACTTTGTTATTACATCATTTAGAAATTACACCCCTGACAAGATTTACAGCTGAAGCACTTCAAATTCTTAACCTTATACCTCTTTAATTTCTACCCCTTTACCTGTGAGAATCAAAAATCTGCACTTATCCTGAATTTTGCTTATCTTTAAACAGAAGCAGTGCTGACTAAACAGAAAAATTTGATACAGAAGTTGTTAGACTAAAAATAAAGAAGATGAAATAATGTAAGAAAGCAGAGGATTAATAACTGGGAACTGCTTGCACAGTTTCTGTGCTACTAATACTATCTATTTTTCTCTAAACCAATTGTCTATAAAGTGAGTCTTTGCAATCATGCGATATGCTGAATTGGATAACCAGGGTCATCAAGTCCAGCTCCAACTCCTGTGTGGGATGCCCCAAGAATCACACCCTGTGCCTGAGAGCATCATCCAAATGCTTCTTGAACTCCGACAGGTTTGGTGCTGTGACCACTTCCCTGGGGAGCTTGTTCCAGTGCTCAGCTACCCTCTGTGTGATAAACCTGATCCTGATATCTCACTGAAACCTCCCCTGATTCAGCTTTCTGCCATTTCCCCGAGTTCTGTCTTTGGAGTGAAGAAATCAGAACCAGTCCCATCTCTTCCCCTCGTGAGGAAGCCATATACTGCAGTGAGGTCTCCCCTCAGCCTCCAAACTGAGCAATCCAAGTGACCTCAGCCGCTCCTCCTAAGTCACCCCTTCCAGACCCTCCAACCCCCTTGTTGTTCTCATTTGGACACTCTCCAATAGCTTGATGTCTTTTTTACATTGTGCTGAAAACTGCAATCAGATCTCAAGGGGAGGCCACACCAGTGGGACAACATTCACCTCCCTCTTCTGGCTGGCGACGCTGTGCTTGATGGCCCCCAGGCCATGGTTGGCACTCCTGGCTGCCAGGGCACATTGCTGCCTCATTTTCACTTGCCATCCACCAGGATCCACCAGGTCCTTCTGTGCCACACTGCTCTCCAGCCACTCCTTGCCCAGTCTGTACTTACTGCTAAAGTTGCCCTTTCTCAGGTGCAGAATCCTGCACTTGCCCTTCTTAAACTTCATGTGACTGGTGATTGCCCATCTCTAACCTGTTGAAGTCTCTCTACAGGGCCTGCTTGCCTTCAAGGGAGCTGACAGCTCTTCCCAATTTCTTATCAACAACAATAAAAAAAACTTTCTTAGACATACAACATGACCTAAACATGTAAATAAGGATTTTATGTAAATTTTATACTAACAGACCTATTCATGTCAGTATGTTCTCCTGCATCAGTAACATAGACACCAGAAAAAAGAACATCACAGCCATTTGGTAAAATGGCTGAATACACAGCTGTAGTGAATACAGAAAATGTTTTATTCTTTCTTGCATTACTCTAGTCCTTGACAGGCTTGATTTCTGTTTTGTTTAAGCAAAAAATGTAAATATGGTTAGCTAGTACTATTAAGGAAAAATTAAAACAAATTTTGCTCAGGACAGTTGAAAGCATCTAAATGATTTGAGGATTTTGATTCTCTCATATTTTGTTACTTTTCTTTCCTCTCCAGGAAGGTAATCTTTGTGCATTTACCTAGAATAATATATAATGTTTAAATCTTTCCTTATCAAATTAGACAAATAGAAATTATTGCAATTTTTTTTTTTTTTGTTCTACTGAGGTAGGAAGTTACCTCATTGTTAAAATTTTTGTCTCTCTCATCAATCTTGCCAGACTAATGACAAGCTAAGCTAATGAAATGAGATAAATAACAGTAAACTCTGAATAAAATTGCTCAGTGGACAAAATTCTGCTTTTTATTCACTGAAAATTAGTATATAGCTTTACATTTAGCATGTATCTTCCTGAGATACATCAACACTTGTAGTTGAAAGGAGTTATTAAAAACCCAAGGTGTGATAGTTTTACTGTCTAGCTGTAGCAGGAAAAATCATTTGGCTCCTAGTCTTTCTCCAAACATGGGTTTTTTTTAAATAATCCTTTGTAAAGCCCATTTTATTTCATTACTGTGTTTGTTTATAGGCTTTTTCATGTTATTAGCTTTAGAGAATATAATCAAATAATAACAAACTTTTGACAGAAGACTAACTTTGGGCTATTGTGCAATACTTAATATATCCTCCACTGCATTAGAAATTTCTAATTCACTTCCCTTTGCTTTACATAGATGGTGAAGTTTTGTTTGCTTGTTTGCTTTTCCCTTGGAAATATCCAATTAAACATGAGCTGCAAATCAGCAGCATTTTTTTCTTTATTTTTTTTTAGCTTATAACAAAAAAAAAAAAAAAAAAAAAAAAAAAAAAAAAAAAAAAAAAAGCCCCCATCAGTGAAATAATGGAGAACAATTTCCTTGGCGTTCTTTGATTGCTAAGGATGGTCTGATATTTTGGGCACTTTATGCTTTATTTTCTGTAGCAAGAAATATTATAATTTCTGAAATTTATCTGAAAATTTTCCTTGCAGTATAGTCTATGTCTTACTTGTACTTGGGCTTGTTAGAGATTCTCAGTCAATCATTTTTCTATATAGTATGTCTTTTTTTTACCACACTGTGCTTATGAGAGCATCAGAAGACCATCCTGGAAATAAATCTTTATGTGAACCTATATGGATATGATTAATTTTCTGTTGAAATTAATGGCATTAGACATAATCTGTAAGTAATTCTGAAAGACAAGAAAGGCACCCTTTAACTAAGTAGTAATACAGTATTAAAATGTTTGTTATGTAGTCAATGTTACAGGATATTAAGGATTCTTTCTATTAAGCCTTTTCTAATTAAAATATATGATCACTGAATATTTAAAATGCATAAGTATGTGATGAATTGCAGGGATACAGAAGTTTTGAATGTTATAGCATCTGTACTTCTTTGCTACTGTCTTTGCTGTCACCATTTACTACATACAAGAAAATTAGTAATGGGCAGTAATTATATATGTTTATAAACAGAATCAAAAATATAATTGTTTTTATAGCAAACAATATTTGCACATCTAACTTTGGGGGTTGGGGGTGAGGGCATGCTTATGCATTTTTAGTGTTATACTCTAAATGGTTCTATATTATCCACATGTAAAACACCTCAAGTAATTGCAATGAATGAATTTCTTTTGAACACTTAAATTATTGGAGAAATTTTAATGGAAATGAGAAATTCTCATTTCTTTAAAGTGATAGGTGCTTATTGGTTGTCAGGACATGGCTAATCTTACTGTGGGGCTGGTAAAGTAAGTGCTAAGTATGTATAGTGAATAAAAATACATAATAATGTATCATTTTAATAATCTCAGAAGAACCATTATAATATTTTTTATTCTTATTTGAAAGAAGCACTGAGACCTTTGTGTTATAAGACTTTTAAATTGTTCATGGGAATAACTTCATCATACAAGCTGAGTTATGAAATCTGATGAGGCTGTTAAAGTGTATTTCCTTTTTTATGTTGTAATTACTGGGAGATAAACAAATATTCCTTCCACTCTCCACTAGACCTGATTTTGATACAAAAAGTAAATTGAAAGAAAGTTGATCTGCTGTTTACCCAAGCAACAGTTAAATAAATTTTAGAAGATTTATAATAGTATATAAAACAACTGTTGTTCAGAAATGCTTAAAATGTTACACAAGAAATAGGACTATTAAATAGGACTCAAAGCTAGAGACCTTAATGCTCTATTTATAGTAGACTTATACTGTTCTTATGTATAGTGGTTCAGTATAAATGCCTGTTTAAAAGGATAGAAAAGGTAACTGGTTTTAATAAGGGAGAGTGAACATTTCCCTTAAAAAAAATCAATTATTCTCACCTACAGTGCATAGAAAACATTAAATTTGTCCCTATGTGACAAAAAGAATTATGTATCAATGTATTGTTCAAGGATCTGATAAAATCTTTTGTCTTGGTAACATTTTGGGAAAATCTTTTACATTAAGTAGAGCTTTGAAGCTTATTCTTTGGACAATATGTATGCCAATATCTGCCTACTCCCTAGTTTAAGTAAAGTTATGAGATACTGGGACATACATAATATCAACAAAATCAATTAATATTTCTTCTATTTGATGCAAGAATGTGAAGTATGTCAAGACCCACAGCTCTATACCCACCAATATCTGCAGAGCTTCACTTCCATAGTATTTTCCATAGTCTGTAATAATGTGACACTGAGATAGCAAGCTTTTATTGCATAGCTCTATGTTCCTAAAAATATAACTAAGATATCCATCTCGTCTTTCTGATTTATGCAGTAATATATACAAGCATTTACTGTGGGAAACACCACAATAAGCTAAAATGGAAAAATATAATTTGCTTGTTTTGTTATGTTTTGTTTTGTTTTGTTTTGTTTGTTTCAAAATTTGGATATATAAAGATAAATTTCAGTACAAAACTGTCTTACTTGTTTTATTAAAAACTTGCAGTCATTTTGAATGCATGGAATGTTTTTCCTGGTTTTGTCTCCTATTAAATTAATTCTGGCTTTTCATGCTGAAACAAAAAGAACCGATACAAAACTTTGGAAAAAAAGTGTCCCCTACTAAATAGTTTAATGCTTTTCTTATTATAGGTTTTAAAGGTATAATTTGTCTGGGAACAAAACAACACTCAGAATTTCTGTGGATCTTGAACTGAACAAAAGAACCACACAATATTTTTGTTATAATCTAAAATATCTTTCATACTGAGACCTTTTATAAAGTCTGGTGTAATTTTGGAATGATTGGCTTTTTAGAAAAATAAAATGTGATTTTGAAGGTGACAAACTGCTTTTAAAATCTTTCTGAAAGACTCTATGATTTAACCCACAAAAAAAAAAATGCAGGTTTAAATAGTTTCAAATCTACTCTGATTTGTTGTAATTGAAGTCTAAAAGTTTCCTTTCATTTCCATCAGGGATGTTTGACATCATCTGCAAAGACAGACCTGCTCTGTAACTTTTGTCCAGTTATGAATTGTTACTTCTTTACAGTAAATGGTCAGATATCTCTCCAAGCTTACTTGTCATGTTAGCAAACTCTGTTTCTTCCTACCCTGATTCTGAGAGATTTGTTCACAGGCTTATTTCTTATTTTATCATTGGATTACCTCTCTCCTCCCACTTTCTATGTTTAAAAGTGTCTTGTGATGAAAAAACCACTTCTACTTAACTCCTATTTTCCTCATTCTCAGGAAACTATCGTTGTAAATCTCTTGCTTCCAAGACATTATCATGATTTATGATTTCAACAGTAAGCACTGAACCCTGCACAAATATTTCAAAATTAAAGAAAAAAATCATAAAAAATTATACAATACTAAATATTCATTAATCACTAATATTTGATGGAAGTAACAACCTAGACCAGGTATCTTTTCTGAAGTGCATTCTTATGTACAGTCTTACTAACTTTTTCCTATTCTCTGTCCCTAAGTGTCTATTGCCAGAACCTAAATTGTATTGCCACAAGGTGAAATAATAAGTCAGAGAAAAATAACTCTCCATGTCTTGTTTCTTTTATATAAACTTTTAGCAGAAGTGGAATGCCATCAATCTGGAATCTAGGAATCTGTTGGTGTTTTTTGTGTCAAGGGCAAATTGCTAGCTTACCCTGGATCCTTCTGTAGCCTTCTGTTCAAAGCTGTTTCCAATGGATAATGCCCAGCATGGATAATATACCTGATATTGTTCCTCCTCCAGTCCAGGATTTTGCACTTACTTTTGTTGAGCTAACTGTATAAGGCTGCATTCAGCACATTCCTGCAACTTACCAAGTCCCTCTGGATGGTTGCACAGCCCTCTAGTATATCAGACACTTCTCCTAGTCTTGTATCATCAGCAAATATTTTAAAGCCACACTGTGTTACCATCCAGATCATTAATAAAGATAGTAAGTCATGGCAGTTGAGTGAAACTCCTACTGACTGGAAAAGAGGAGACTTTACCCCCATTTTTCAAAAGTGAAAAAACCCGAACAAACCAGGGTACTAAATGGCAGTCAGTCTCACACTTGTTCCTGGCTAGATCATGGAAGAGATGCACCTGGAAACTATGCCAAGACACACAGAAAATAAGGAGGCAGTTTGTGACAGCCTGCATGGCTTCACTAAGGGCTGATTATGTAGCCTCAGCAAGTTTGTTGATTACACCAAGATGTGTGGTGTGGCCAGCGTGCTGGAGGGAAGGGGTGACATTGAGGATCTTGACAGGCTTGATAGGTGTGCTTGTGCAAACTCCATAAAATTCAACAAGTCCAAGTGCAAGGTCCTGTATGTGGTTTGAGGCAAACCACAGTGTTAATACAGACCAGGAAATGAAAGGTTTTAGATAAGGAAAAGGACTAGGAAGTGCTGGTTGTTAAGAAGCTCAACATGAGGCAGCAATGGGCCCTTGCAACCCAGAAAGCCAGCCATATCCTGGGCTGTATCAAAAGATATGTGACCAGCAGGTTGAGGGAAGTCTGCCCCTCTATTCTGCTCTTGTGAGACCCCTCCTAGAGTATGGTGTACAGTTCTGGAGTCCTCAACACAAGAAGGACATGGGGCTGTTGAGGCAAGTCAGGAAGAGGGCCACAAAGTTGATACAAGGGTTGGAGCACTTCTCTTGTGAAGGCAGGCTGAGAGAGTTGGGGTTGTTCAGCCTGGAGAAGAGGAGGCTCTCGGGGGACCTTACAGTAGCCTTCTAGTACCTGAAGGGGACCTACAGGAAAGCTGGGGTGATCTTTTCACAAGGACATGTAGTGATAGGATTAGAGGTGATGATTTCAAGTGGAAAGAAGGTAGATTAGATTCAGTGTTAGGAAGAAATTCTTTACTGAGATCATGGTGAGACACTGCAAGAGGGTGTCCAGTGGAGTTGTGGATGCTCTGTGGTGTTCAAGGCCAGGCTGGAGAAGGGTTGGATCAACCTGGTCTAGTGGGAAGTGTTTCTTCCTATGACATGGGCTTGGAGCTAAGTGATCTTTAAGGTCCTTTCCTATCCACTTCCTTCTATGATTTTCTGATTCTGTTATATTTAACATAATTGGACCAATGTATTGACGTCTGGCATAGACTGCTAGTTACTGTCTTATAGTTTTCTGTATAATGAGCTTAGTCATCATCTAGTTCTCTCTCTCACTGGCTGTTCATCCAGCCCACATTGCATCATTTCCTCTCTGAGGATATTATAGGACAAGGTACCAGCAGCCTTAGTAAACTCAAGATAGAGAGTACCAACTTCTCTCAACTCATCTACAAAGTTAATTATTTCATTGAGGAAGTTTATCAAGTTTGTCAAGCATGACTTCTTGGTGAACCCATGCTTACTACTTCTGCTCACCTGTTTATTGTTCTTGTGCCTAGAAATCGTTCCATAGATTAGTTATTTCGCCACTTTGCGAGGGATGGAGGTGAGACTTGACAGGCATATAGTTAGTTAATTGGATGCTCCTTTCTGTCCCTTTTGAAGTCAGCAGTAGTTGCTTTCCTTCATTTCTCAGGAACCTCTCCCAGTTTCCATGACAGTTCAGAAATTAGAGTGGTCTTGCAGTGATTTCAGCCAACTCAAGGGTGCATTCCTCAGTGCCCAAGGATATATAAATGTCCAGTGTGCTTAAGTATTCCTCAGGCTGAACCTTTTCCAACAAGTGTAAGTTAGCCTTGCACCACGGTTTTCACCTAGTGTCCAGGGTGTGTTAAAGACTGGTATTCAGTGCCTCAGCCATTTTTTAATTTGGGTTTTGCTTAAATTATTTTGCTGCTTTATCAATACACTGAATTGGGGTTTGTAATCTATGATTAGTGCAATCAATCATAATTTAAAATACTAATATAATGCAAATTAAATTTCAAATGCCTTTGAATTCACATAATTTTTAAGAAATAAAAAATGCAGAACATAAATTGTAAACAAAGAAAAAGAGAAGGGAAAAATGTTCTCCACTACCCTTATTTTCAGACTGTTGCCAGTTTAAAAGGTTTATGATGACATAAATCTAAGTAAAATTAAATACTTTCTCTGTTCCATGTACTGCTAGGGTAAGCAATTTACAGCTTTATTACCTGTAAGGCAAGAGACATTTCTCATGGTTTCAGTCCCAGATGTAAATAACAATTCTGCTTTTGTGAGTAACAGTTGAAACTGATGATCTCTGTCATTTGGTAGTCTTTCATTACAAGTTAAACAGCCTCCAGCTAAAACAAAAGATGTGTGACCTTTGTGTTTTAAAATAATATCAAATATTTACTATTTCATGGTCTTTAAAATATAATTTTATTAACATATTAAAATAAATTTTAAAATTTGAAAAAGAGGTATGGACATAGCATTGCTGATGTGCTATAAAATGTGTCATTAAGAAATTCAATCAGACAGTTATGCTAGGCTTCACCTACATTTTTTATTGTCACTTAATTTTTCAACTGCTTAAACTAAAGCATGAGGTACTATTAATTTACAGCTTTCATACATCAAAATACATTATAAGACAGATAGAAAATGGATAAAATTAACTCAACTGCTGAATGTAAAAATGCAAGAAGTAAAAGTGTAATAGGTTAATAGTATTAATTCTATTTTATCATACAGGGTTAAGGCTATGCTATCTTATGGTGGGGCAGAAAATGGATATCAATATGAAACTCTGTATTTTTTAATTTGAATCTTTATCAATTGTTTTCACATAAACCTTGTTAGTTAAGTATCACATTGCATATAAGTGCATTTAATTGGTGTTATTTCAATAGCAGATTTTAATTTTTTTCCCCAAAAGTAAATATATCTGGACATCTCTTTTCTTTTGCTGTTTCTACATAGATGCTCATGATTCAAAACATATTCTTAGTACTTTTTTTCTCAATTCTCTATAACATGCAATGTTTGCACATTATCTCACTTTAATAAAACTTCTGAATATATACAACTTTGACGTTTAATTTCCCAGATTAATTCAGTTAGCAGTACAAAGTAAGATTCACAATATTTTGAAATATTCTGCATTTCTGGATATTTCTGTAAATGTACCTTATGTGCTCATGTCCTATATTGAAAAACATCTTAAGTTCCTTAAGCACTTAAGACTTTAAAAAATCAATTCAGTTTCTAGTTCATAATTTATTAATTCAAGCTATTGGCTCCTGTCTTCTGAGAATCTCCAAACTAGTGACATGCAGGAGCTTTTCAGGCTATTGTGCCTTAATGTAAGTAGAGCTGTGCTAAACATAATGCTCCAGTTACAGAATTCTTAACCATTCTTTGTCTCAACATTACTGTCTGTCTGAGATGGAATACAAATGAAATAAACGGTACTATGTTGAAGTAATTTAAATATTTTTAATGTATATACAACCTTTCTGAATAGGATTTTAGTACCTTTTTTCTTATTCTTGTCACGGTTTGATAAATTGATGTCATTGTTTCATAGAACTCATAGAATTAATTCAATTGTAGAATGTAAAAATGCATCAAGAATAACTATACTAGATCACATTTATTCCAATTTTTATCATACAGTGTTAAAGTTATGCTATCTTATTTTGAGGAGAAAATATGGATGTCAATATTGCCCTGTGGTTTTAATGCAAATCCTTATCAATTATCAAAGGTATCAGATTAGTTATACACAAGAGGTTATGACCCTTGATATTACTGGTGTAAGAGTCTTAAGAAGTCCAAACTGATCTGTACGAGAGATCCATATTTCACCAAAATATGACGTTTATTATGTCTTT
This sequence comes from Phaethornis superciliosus, assembly GCA_023637945.1. Classification (NCBI taxonomy): domain Eukaryota; kingdom Metazoa; phylum Chordata; class Aves; order Apodiformes; family Trochilidae; genus Phaethornis; species Phaethornis superciliosus. The sequence goes on along the minus strand of JAJQWJ010000004.1, from coordinate 29,726,205 downwards.
CCAGGAAGAGCGGATGGTAACTGCTGCTGTGCTAACAGCAAAGCCTTAACAATAAAGCCTTAGTTCCTTTCCATAAATGTGAATTATGAAAATTATTTCAGAGCTCAATAGTTTTATCTTCAAAAATCAACAAAACTTCAGTTAAGTTCAGTTTATTTGTTAGGGTTCTTTGGTACTTACTGAGGTTTGATTACTTAAAACAATTAATTAACTCATATTTTGGGCAGCTTCTAAAGGGAAATGAAACATTATCTATCTATAGTCATCTTTTTGTTCTGTCTCACTGAAGAACCTATTTTTTTATCCACTGGGTGTTGGGCTTTTCTTGCTGAGATAGAGAACCCTACACCGCTTCTTTGTCTCTCACTTACTTAACTCTGTTTCCTAAGGTAAAGAACAGATAGCAAATGTGATAGAATTGCATAATTCACTAGAATTTAATAAAATTATAAGCTAAGCTAAACAAAACTAGCATACTAGATTTATTTTTTTTTGAGAAGTTATTTTGAAGTGATGAGTTCTTATGAGAGCATAAACGTCCTGTTTCTAATGTGTAATTCTGCCTACTTGTTATTTTGTTTAAAGGTAATGTGAAATACGTAATCAAATTATTTTTGAAGGTTATACAAGATTTTTAATTTCCACGTCTTTGAATTTATATTTTGCTTTTCTCCTGAGTTCACACAAGACTTGTTGTGTTGACCCAGGGACTATAAAATCTATATAAGATGCAGTATTGCTTCCCAGAGTTTGATGTCTGTAAAGAAAAAAGGGTATTCTTGAAATCCTCTAACCTATGTACCTATTAAAACAGATTAAATTCATGTCTCTAGGTTAGTAAATAAAGCTATGTGTATTTTGCATTAAAAATTGCTATCAATAAGCTGAAATAATAATAGTAGTGTTTAAAGTGGGAGTGAACTCTTAACATAAGATAACGAATAAAACTTCAGATAGCTCCATGAGTCAAAATTTCTCTTTCATCTTTGAATAAAATGAACATGGCTTTGAATATGGGATATTCTGGGACCTTCTACCTTATCCATTATATTCAATACTGGAGTACCAGTCAGTTCTTACTTACAGAGTGAGGCATACAGAATTAATACATGCAGTTTTTATTACTTAATGGTGAAGCTTCTCTTATTATGTCAGACCAAAACCTAGTGAAGAAGGGGTTTTTTGGTTTACAAGTAGAGTCTCAAGCCTCAGCAGACCAAAAACCTCAGTGCAACCAGTGTGTAAAACTAGTATTTAAAACTGAATTGGGAGAGATGATCTTTGATGAGTTGTCTCAGAAGTTTCCTTTATTTTGGTTCTAGTCCTCATAGTGACTTCTTTTGGGAATTCAATCTTTGCTTCCTTTTTGCTAGTGGTAAAATGATTCTGATGATAATAGAATATCTGTATTTATTATTTATTGAAGGATTCATTATTCACACTGAAATAATCACATTAAAAAATGTGACATTGTGTAAAAACTGTGCTGAATCTTTAGTTTGTTTTAATTTACTGCTTCCTTATATGTTTTTCTCTTCATTACCAGTTCAGCCACCTTGTCATGACTTTTGATGAAACATATAATTACTTCTGTGACTGTCTTAGAGACATGAGAGGCCAAATTAGCATGGTTTGACTTGTGAACAAAATATACAAAGTGACCCATCTACTGATGCATGAGTTGGAGTGCTTGAAGTTCTGGCAACTTTGTTTCTCTACTGTGTACAAAGATAGCAGAGGAGTTCAAGATGCTGAAGTAGAGAATGGCTTAAATTTTCAGTCATTTTTTCTAGCCCCTGGATCTACTTATGAACAGTAAGGTAAAATCATAAACCTGTTGATGTGATAATCAAGCTGTAAAAGCAAATGTGGTACAAGGCTTGAGTGGTAAGAGGCTTTAGGTAGAAAGCAGTGAAGAAAGGGAAAAAAAGACAGCTGAAACTTAAACTGTTTTAATATTCTTTAGTTGATTAGGAAATAAAATGAGAGCCCTGAATGCCTTTTTTTTTTTTTTTTTTTTTTTTTTTTTTCAGTCAGTTTAAATCTGTCTCACAAAGATAACTGAACATTAACTTTAAAATTACCTCTCTTTTTCAAACAAAGTAATTTCATCCCGTTTATGTTATAGACATGGCATAGGCTTGCAGTTAGCAAGTATTGAGCAAGCTTATTTGTGTAGCAACTATGAAAAACTGATGGAGGATTGCCAGGTCGTAAGACCATAGGAATAATGGTAAAAACCTGCAGAAGATGTCTGTATTTAAATTTATTTATTAATTTATTTTACTTTTTTAAACAAAAAACTTTCAGCATGCATATACAAGAAAAATTCTTTTTGTGTGTTTCAGTTTGGCTTGGACTAACTGCTGTCTTAAGCATGAAGAGCAGTGCTACTACATGAAGTGAATACTAGTACCCCTTGTAAAGGACATTCAAAGAGTAATTGCCCTCTCTGTGATAAATTCTATCCTTTTATTTCTTTGTGAATTCAACTTCTAGAAATTTACACCTCTACAAATTATGAACATTACATAAAATTTATAAATATGTTATATTTTTTCAACTTTTACTGTGAGTACAGCTTATAATTCCATATAGCCCTTCTGTACTTTTCAGAGCTGATACTGTCAATCATTTCATAGTAGAAGGATTAGAAGCAGAATGGGAAATGAAATGTCTGTGACTTGAACCAGGACTTAAATGAGCTACTAAAAACTGAAAAAAGAAATTAACACAGTTCAGACTTTCTCAAGTGCATCACTGACTACAAAAATTATTGGGGTTTGTATTTGACTAGATAATATCTGGTCAGCAATATAATATCTGCTTAAATTTCAGAAGGCCAAAGGATTATAAATGAAGCTATTCTTAGTTTATACCAAAACTTCTGAAAGAATGTGTTTTGTATCCCCAAAGTCTATGTAAGCAGAGAAATATGCTTGTGTGTTAGTTACAAAGAGGAGGCACCGCAGCAATGTATTTGTTTTGTTTAATAATAAATTACAGAAGTTTACTTTCTTATGTTTTCTGAAATTCCTCTGTAACTCTTCAACCACAAGAATTTAGCCAGTGCTTAGAGCTAAAAAAACCAAAAAAGAGCTTGAATGCTTGCAAGTGTGTGTTAAATATGCTGATCTTGAATTCAGTTTCACTAGGGAGAATTTTAGACCAGCTTTTTGGTAGCACAGCTATTGATGTAATGTATTCCGTTCTTTTTCACAAAGATATTTTGATCATATAATTGCAGGAATGACACTTAGCCATTGTATTTCACATTTCAAATATAATTGGTTGTTTTTACATATAAACCTGACCTAGAGATAGGTGCTGTATGTGTAAAGGAAGTTTTTTGTATCTAGATAGAATATTTAATAAAGTTCTTTTTAAAGAACTTTATTTTTGAAATTAAATGGATCATTTTATTTTTTGTGTTTCTCAATGAAACAAGAGATAGTAGCTACACCATGGCCTAACTGCTTGCTTGCCTCACACAGTTTCTGAAATAAGATTAATGATTTATGTTAAAATGAGTACCAACAAGCGTTTGGAAAGAGCAGACCTCAAATATTATGTCATTACCTTTTTTTCCCCTCCAGGATTAGAGATTCTGTCTTATTTTGTGTTACTGTATAGAATAAGACTTTCTAAAGAAAGTATTGATTACCACAAGATGATATATGATGATGCATTTTGTTCTTAGCAAATAAAGCAACTACGTGTAACAGGTAATGACTTTCAAGCATATGCATATGGTTATCAGTACACTTGCAAATTATCTTTCTTGAGTGGAATTATTTGTCAGATTTATGTTGAGCATATACAAAATAATATTCTTTGTAAAGTAGTCAAAAAGACCAATTTTAGATGTGTGAGATTGGTCTTTCTAGGCCCTTTCTGCTGTATGTGGGGCTCCAAAGCTTTTCTGCAGTGAAGCTCAAAGCAGACAGGTGGGGTTCCATCTCTAATATCATCCTCCAGATGAGCCTGTCTCTGTCCCAGCATTAGCAGAGATAGGCCTCACTGATACAAGTATTTATGGATAATGTTTTTTAATAGCCTAAGAGAGAGCACAAAGTGAGATGTGAACTCCTCAGATGTGGGTAATGGCCTCTGCTTGGATCCCATGTAAATCAGAATAGAACAAAGCTTTGCTAGGTTGATCAAGCTAATGGACTGGAAGAGAATCACTCATTATAAATACCATGGCTTCTACACCTTACTGCTAAAAAAAAATAAATTAGTTTTCAGAGTTCTATGTAAATTTAGATTTCACCCATTACCATCAGTTCTAATTTTCTCCTGATATGTGTCATGTTGTGGTTGAGCTTGCAGTAAAAGCTGGAATCTGTCTCAGGGACTACTAACCTTACAAAATGTACTGGTTCAGTACCAAATTGTTTCCTCCTTTATTTTTTCCTTTTTATTTTAATTTGTAGCAAAGCAATGTAGCTGTCTTATTTCTTTTTTAAATTCTGAAATAAAGCATCTGGTAATAATAGAAAGAACAATTCAGGATGATTGGTGAATTGACCAACACTTTATTACTGCCATCTAGTGCATGCAACTAGGAAATTATATATTAGAAGGTTTTTTTCTATTCTGCCTTTATACTTAATTTGCAATGTGTTACTGCAAGTGAATTTCTATATGCCTGTATTTGATACCAATGCCACTTCAGCAAATATTTTTTTCCTCAGCTAAACATTTTAGCAAGACGTTTCAAATAATCTTGTGGAGAATAGGTATTAGAAAAGTGTTTAGGAGGCTTAAGTTTCATTTGAAATTTCGGTAACAACTTCATTGTGTTCATAGGAGAGAAGCGGAGATAAATAGTTTATTATTCACATCTGATGGTATACCTTAATAATGTGAGTCATCACACTTTGTATGGATGATATATGAAGCTAAAAAAAAGGTGAGATTGTCAATCTAATGAACAAGCTCTCATAAAAATGTTTCTATGATAACAATAGAACTGTGTGATATTAAGTGGAGTATTATAGTGCTGTTTCACATTTGAGTGACCTTGCTGTTAAATTTCCACTCACTGATTTTCAGCAAAATTAAGCTACTTTTTTCCTTTTTCTCTGTGGAGAAACATTAGATGTTTTTTTTATTATTGATCTCCTCAACACTGGAAAATAGAAGTATTTCAGCTTGTTTGTTGAGATCAGAAGGAACAGAACGTAATTAATTTCATAATTCTTGTACTCCACATTTTTAGGTTGGCAACTGACATTAGTACTGAAGGAACTGGATTGTCAAATTACTTGAACCACTGCTCTTACTTCAGTCTTTCTTTGAGAGGAAAAACATGGAAGAGAAAATTAAGTTTCCCACTGTAATTTTGTTGAAATATTAGTCCCTAAGTTTTCAAATTTTCTGTAAAAAACAAACAAAATCTAATGTAGCTGCAGGGGCAACAGAACGTAAAAAGTACACATTGAAATGTCAGAATCCCTGTGTTATACAAAAGCATATATGGACCAGATAATTTGCTGCTTACCTATGCTAATATGGTTATGTTCTAGCCTGTGTTGATCCCAACAGATGGAGTACAATTGATTTATTGATTTATTTTATCTCTCATTGGGACTGAATACAATGACACTTACTTACATATATGTATAGATATGTGTACATATGTGTATATCACAGAATCATAGAATGATAGAATAATTTGGGTTGGAAGGGACCTCTAAAGGTCTTCTGTTCCAAACTCCTGTAGTAAGCAGGAACATCCTCAACTAGATCAGGTCACTCAGAGCCTTGTCAGCCTCACCTTGAGTAACTCCAAGGATGAGGCCTCAAGCACTTCCCTGTGCAACCCGTTCCATTTTTCTACTACTCTCATGGTAAAGAACTTTTTCCTAACATCCCATCTAAACCTACGCTTCTCTAATTTAAAAACATTGCCCCTTGTGCTATCACTACAAGCCCTTACAACCAGTCCATCTCCAGCCTTCCTGAAGGCGCTCTTCAGATACTGGAAGGTCACTATTAGGTCTCGCAGGAACCTTCTTTTTTTCCAGGCTGAATAAACCCAGCACCATCAGCCTGTTTTTGTAGGAGAGATGTTCCAGCCTCCTGATGGTTTTCATGGCCCTCTTCTGGACCTGCTCCATCCTGTCCATGTCCTTCCTATACTGAGGGCTCCAGAGCTGGATACATTACTCCAAGTGAGGTGTTACCAGAGCAGAACGAAGTGGCAGAATTACCTCTCTCCATCTGCCGGACATGCTTCTTTTGATGCAGTTCAGGATGCTATTGGCCTTCTGGGCTGCAAGCATGCAAGGTTAGCTCATGTCTAGCTTTTCATTCACCAGCATCACCAAGTCCTTTTTTGCAGGGCTGCTTTTGAAAACCTCTTCCCCATGCCTGTACTAATACTGTGTATTGTTCCAACCCAGGTGCAGGACCCTACACTTTATCTTGTTGAACCTCATGACAAGCTCTCCAGCTTGCCCAGGTCCTTCTGGATGACATCCCATCCCTCTGACTTATTAACACCACCACTCAGCTTGGTGTAATCTTCTAACCTGCTGCTGATGCACACGATCCCACTGTCTATATCATTGACAAAAATATTACACAGTACAGGTTCCAGTGTGTACGCCTGAGAGACACCACTTGTCACTGGTCTCCATCTGGAATTTGAGTCATTGACCCTCTGGATGTGAACATCCAGTTGATTCCTTATCCACCTACGAAATCCATGTCTCTCCAGCTTGGTGAGTAGGATATTGTGGGCGACTATGTCAAAGGCCTTCCAGAAGTCCATATATATCATATTTATAGGTCATCCATTGTCCACTGTTGTAGTTACTGTATCATAGAAAGCCACAAGGTTTGTCAGTCAGGATTTGTCCTTAGTGAAGTGATGCTGGCAGTCTTGAATCATCTTCCTACCCTGCATGTGCCTTCTAAGACCTTCTAGGATAATCTGCTCCCTGATCTTCCCAGGCACAGAGGTGAGACTGACAGGTTGGTAGTTTCCAGGGTCCTCTTTAATAGATGTTTTAAAGATGGGTTTAATATGTCCCTTCTTCTAGTCACCAGGGATTTTACCTGACTACCATGACTTTTCAAATATCATGAAGAGTATCTTGGTGACTGCAGCCACCAATTGTCTTCAAGATTCTGTAATGCTTCTCATATGTTTATCTACCTATATATAAATATCTGGAAATGAGAAGTTGCTGTGTGGGGATTTGTTAACACTGACCATTTTCAGGCCAGTTTCAGTCCTTATAACTATATACCTAAACCAAATGTCTGTTAAGAATTTTACTGTGAATAAGTTCCATGTATATAATGCTACAGATCTGATGTGATTCACAGAATCATAGAATGGTTTTGGTTGGAGGGGACTTTAAAGATGTCTAGTCCCAAGACACCTGCATGGTCAAGGACACCTCCCACTAGCCTGTGTTGTTCACAGTCCAACTTGTGCCAGTGTCTCACCACCATCACAGTAAAGAATTTCTTCCTAAAGTCTCATGTAAATCTACCCTCTTTCATTTTGAAACCATTACTGTTCAACCTGCAGGGAAGGCTACGGTCCCTTAAAGTTCTTAGCCATGGAGGTTACAGTGAAGAGATCTGAAAGCTCCCCAAGGAGGTGAGCAGGAACACTTTTTTACCCATTCTTTTTTATATCTCTTTGTGGATGTAGTATGCTCCTCTACCTCTTTCCCAAAAGATACAGTGTGATCTTCTTCTACTCCATGTAGTCTGAACATACAAGTACATAAAATATCTTACTGGATATTCTGAGAATCCATACTCTTAAGCTTTGATGCTTTTCTAGTTTACATAAATATCTTATGCAAAATGGATCTTACTGAACTGAATAGACTGAAAATACTGCATCACAAAGTATGTTAAAACTCTGTGGCAAGGCACTGGGAAAATTGTGTTTTTTCAGTTCACTGTAACATCAACCCAGCCATTTTGACCACAGTGTCACTCCATAGATATGCTGAAGATGATTGCACTGAATATTTATTTCCTTGGATTACCTTGGAAAACCCTAGTCTCTGTACCCATGCAGGCAAACACTAGATGCCTTGTTTAAAGTTGTGCAATCAGGTTATAGCACTAAGCCTCAGACATACCTGAAGGGTTAATACTTTCCTATAAAGTATAAATTGTTACAATAGTTAAGGAAGATAGATGAATCAAAGTCTGCCTTGGACTAATCTCTATATAAAACTGGTACATATCAAGTAGAAAGCTAAAAAAGGGGCTACCCCCAAACTACTTCTTACCAAATCTACTTTAATAATCTTGTTTTGTCCATTTGATCCAAAGTTGCAACTGCAGTTTCAGAGAAGCTCAGAATGAGGCCTGTTGATTGACCTTATGCTGAGCAAGAAAATGTTAACCTTTTCTATTTAATGTACACAATACTTGCTGCTTGAGACTGCATCAATAATTGCTTACTAAAATCTGCATACTTTTAGGAGTCTCTCCCAATAAAAAATTTACTCAATTGGATTTTTTTTTTTCTTAGGAATGGCAGTTAAAACAAACTCTAGTGTGTGTGTAAATGTGAATATTTTCATTTGGTTAAATGTCCAAACTCAATAAAATTATACAAAGATAGCTTAATGAGCATTTTGAAAATTGTGAAAAAAATAGCTAAGCAACTGAGCTAAGTAGAAAATTAGATGATACTGCATAAGATATTTTGTGCTATTCTTTATATATACTGGTATTTAAAGTTTCCTTCCTTCCTTAATAGTGTATTTTGTTGTACTATTGCTTGTAGAAATAATTTTTAGAAGTAATTTAATCTGGTTTTGCTCTGCTATGTGAAATTAATTTTAGCTGAAGTTAATGGAAGTGTTCATATTGACAAAATTTCCTTATTAAGAACATTTAATGTCTGAAAAGTGTTAATAAATCTTATATAGCATACTGTCATCACAAAAATTATTAGATGGTAATAGGAATAGTCTTCAGTATTTTTTTAAAGTAGCTGACTCTGATGATACATAACTTGTCCTCCTGTTAAAGTTGAGTATTATCTTACCTTTTTTTGATTTCTGTACCAATTCTAGGAGATAGAATTATGAGACTAGATTTGTAAGAAGGTTTTGTGTTTTGAAGCTGCAGTAATTATGAATTCTTGCTTTTCACTATTGTTATATTTCAACAACTTTTCTGATGCTTGGAATGTTTGCTTCATAATATGAAATAAAATTATGGGGAAAAAAAGCTCTGTGAAGTCTTCACAGCTGGTGCAATGTACCATTATGACTTGTCGTCACCTGCCTGCACTTAATTAGTAAACATCTGTTTCATTCTTGTATTTACACGAGATGCAAAATAATCGAAATGCAAAATAATTTCCATCAGCGGCATGGTGCTTCCTCCCTAACTTCAAAAATTATGAATATGAAAAATACAAAATACATTGAAATATAGAACTCTGTTCAAGAAATAAAATACATTGTTTCATGATTTAAGTATGTAGACAAATTAGCCATGTTAATAGAGAGCTGTTGTAGAGGGTATTTTATGGTATACTAGCAGATTATAAAATAAAGTACATACCTATTACTTGAATAACTATACTGACATAATTTAAACATTTTACAAGCTAATTTAATTGTCTTCAGTAGCAAGAATGTACTCACAACATTAAATTTAAGCTTATGGTTAATAACTACTGAGGCTCTATAAATGCATGTATAGGCTCTGTAGATGTGTGGATACAAGGAAAGAATAGTATTAATATGACATTTAACAAAGAAAATGGTCAGTAAATAGTACCTAACCTTGGTGGTTATACAGATACTTGTGCAGACTTGATTTCTTTCATATCAGTGTTTTAAAACTTCATTGCTTGGATGCCTGTTCCACACCATATAGTTTTCACCCAGATAGCACAAGTTTTTGCAGCACAAGTTAAATCTTTATAGTTCTCTGTCATTAGTTTAAATTTATCAGCATTACCAAGAATCATGATATTAAGCAATAAAAATATGGTACAGTATGTCTTCTGGTGTGCTTCCTGGAAGAAATAACATAATTTCTAATTTTAATTTTCCTAGAGTAATTGAGTCAGTTATTGCCCTAGCATTAATCCATACTTAACTAGTTAAAGTTGGAAGTATAATGTATTAACACTTTCAAAACTATTTTTAATATTGCTGAGAGCTTGGTTTTTAGAAATCTGGGTGGGTTTTTATTTGGGATTTTTTGGTGGTGTTTAGGTGTTTTGTTTTGGTTTTTTTGTTGATTTTCATTTTTGGGTGGGTTTTTTTTAGTTATTTGGGTTGAATTGGGTTTTTTGGTTTTTTGGTTTGGTTGGTTTTGCTTTTTGTGTGTGTTTTTATTTGGTTGTTTTTTCGGTTTTTTGGTTTTTTTTTTTGGTGTGTCTTGAAAAAATAATATCATGACAAGATTCAGGTTGATTTTAAACCGATATTTAAATAATTGAATTTGAAGTGGCAATGGGTAGAATACTTGTTTTAAAAATGCCACTGAATTAAACTGTTTCCTGATCATTCCCATTTCATACATGAATTAGCAGAACCATTGCATTATATTACTGTACTTAAAGTCTAGTTTTTACTTCTGGTGTCATTTGCTAGGAATTTTCACATAGATTCATGGTATATCAAAAGCAATCCTTATTTGACAACATTTTGGCAAAAATGATAACAACGATTAGTACAATGTTTATGACAAGATAATTAGGGAGTTCAAACATAAAAAGCTTATTCTTACCTTACTTTAAAAGAAAAAAAAAAAAAAACAAAAAACTTTGCATCAAGGTTTTAAGTTGGGGTATTGTGATTTGGGCGGTGAAAGGAGCAGAAAAGAAATTAATAAATTATAATGCCTGTGTTGTCACATAAAGGAGTTTTTGACATAGGTAGCTTCTAGGATGGATAGCAGAATGTAACAAAAAGCATGGGTTACAAAGCAGTTAAAAAAAAATCTTCGGAGGCTACTTACAATGGGTGTAAAAGTGCTATTGCAAAAATTTAGGAGGAACAAAAGAAAGAGACAGACACAGTCTATTAATAGATGGCTCCGTGGCTAATGTCACCACCATAGCTTTGGGTCATTTCCAATATACATTTTCCAAGGAGGGAAAAGAGTTTTTGCACAGGACCTTGTAATGTTCACTTTAAATTAGATTTGAAGGGGGAGAAGCATAATATTAGTCTTGCCTGTGACAAGCTGTGGGGTGGCATGCCAAGGCTAGAAGGATAAAGTGCTAGAGGGAGCTCAGTTTGTTTCTCTGAGATGTGCTGGATACACTGCATCATACACTTATGGTGGCAAGCCAGGGGGCCCTGAGCTAACAGGAGTTAATAGGGAAGGACCAGAGAAATACCTCAAAGGAATTCCAACCACTCCAACCAGTAAGTCAGCTTCACTGGAGGCCCAATGAAAATGCAAATGCATTCAGCAAGAAGCATAAACAAGAAGAGTTACGGACATGCATGTGCTTACTGGGCTATGATCTTATTGGCATCAAGAGATGTGGTGGGATAATTCCTATGACTGAAGTTGGAATAGAAGGATACTGGCTCTTTAGGAAGGACACTTAGGGGAGATGAGGTGGGCCTGTTTGAGGTCTACATTAATAGCCAGCTGGAGAGCATGGAGTTCTGTCTGGAAGCCATCCAAGACCCCATGGGTGAGGGTTAACAGGAGGGTAGGGGTGGAGGACATTGTAGTGGGGTTCTGGTACAGGTGACCCAGCCACGAAGACCAAGTGGGTAAGGTTCTTTATAGACAGATAGGAATAGCCTCATGTGGATTTCAACCACCTCAATATCTGTTGGAGAAAAAATACATCAGGGGCATAAGCAATCCAGGAGGTTCCTGGAATGTGTTGATGATACCTTCCTTATCTAAGTGGTAAATGAACCAATGAGGAGAAATGCTACACTGTACCTTGACCTCAGCAACAAGGAGAGGTTGGGGGTGAATGTGAAACTCAAGAGCAGCTTTGGTTGCTGTGACCACAAAATAGTGGAATTCAAACCTCTTGAGGCAGTGATGACAACACACAGCAAGCTCACTATTCTGGAAGTCAGGGAAAAAATACCAGGAATCATGCATGGATGAACAAGGAGCTCCTGGGAAAAATCAGGCACAAAAAGGAAACTTACAGATGGTGGAAGCAAAGACAGGTAGCCTGTGTGGAATACAGTGAACTTGTCCAAACAGCCATGCTTGGGTCAAGTTAGTGAAGCTGAAGCTGTCATAGAACTAAACCTGTCCAGGGAAGTTAAGAGCAACACAGAAATGTTCTATAGGTACGTGATGATGAAAGGAAAAAGAGGGAAAATGTAGGCACTCGCTGGGAGGAAACAGGAGACATGGCCATGTGGAATATGAGGAAGGCTGAAGAATGCATTGCATTTTTTGCCTCAGTCTTCATTGACAAGTGCTTAGGTCACACCACCAAAGTCACAGAAGGGAAAGGCAGGGACTGAGAGAATGAGGAATTACTCATGATATGAGTACATTAGGTTCGAGTAGATTAGGTTCAAGTAGGTCAGGTTGAAGTACCAGAGTGAACTGTCAGTCAATAACTTGTCAAAAAATTTCCAGTTGCAGTGAGATATGGACTTGACAGATGGACTGCCCAGTGGATAAGGAGTTGGCCAGATGGTAGCACTCGAAGAGATTCTGTCAATGGCTAAGTATTGCCATCCAGAGGGACCTTGACAAGCTTGAAAGATGTGCATGTTCAACTTGAATGAAGTTCAACATGGCCAAGTACAAGGTGCTGTACACAGGCTGTGAAAATCCCAAGCACAAATTGTGGGTGCCCCAAGTTTGATCCCTCAAGAGTTCAAGGTCAGGTTGGATGGAGTTCTGAGCAACCTGATCTAGTGCAAGATGTTCCTGCCCATGGAAGGGGGTTTAAGCTAAATCACCTTTATGGTCCCTTGCAATGTAAACTATTCTATGATTCTCTGAAAATGTAAATTTTTTTCAGTTATTTTCATTTTCAGTATGGCCTGTCATTGAAATTTAAGTATTTGTTGCTAAGGAAGAGAAAGGGAATGTGAGTTATGAAACAGATAAGATGCTACCAGATAAATGAAGCACAAATCAAAGAGCTGACAAATAACAAGCAGGTTCCCCTGAGAGCCAGAATTACAAATTGGTTCAGTTTATATAATCTTTGGATACAGAAAGTTCTTGTGATAGGGGAAAAAGTGAAGATTTCACTAAGACATTTTTCAGAAACGGTAGAAATTAGTTTTATTTTTATGCTGATCACAGTTTCCTTAGATGTGCAGGAAATAAAATTGTCTGGATTTTTGCCCTTCTTAAGGTCTCTGAACAAGTATGAACCAGTCCATTGTAAGCTGAATATGTATTATACAAAATTCTTGAAGTACCCAAGTGAACTGACAGTCAATAACTTGCTGTCTAAAAAGTTTTAGTTGCAGGAATCCATTTCATAAAACTAACAAAAAACTTGGTATGTCTTAATAAATTACGTATATTAAATAGACTTATCAAATCCACAAGTTATGTTCACTAAATATGCATACTTTTTTTCTTTTTATAATGCTATCGACTTTATTTTATTTTTTCTTTGGAAGCTAAGATGGCATATTTAGGAAGCAAATTGTGTCAGGGTTTTGAAATTATATATGTTTGATGCTTAAGTATTTGTTTCAATACTGTTATACAATAGTGGTTTGTGGTGTACACAGTTACGGCAAGTGTTTAGCTCTTAAAAATCAGTCAGCTACTGAGATTTCATTAGTGCTGCATTCTGCTAACAATTACTGAAAACCTACTGGTCAGGACTACACTGACAACTCAGTTAAAAAAAGCTCCTGTATGAGTGCTCTGTCAGCTCTTGTGAACCACACGATCTGGAGTTTTTAATGTATTCGTGTGGCTGTATTATATTTTCAATTGCACTATGTCATCAGTTTCCCTCATCCAGCATAGCTCAGCTCTCTTGGGATTCGTTGCTTGTTTTTATTCTCCTGCTACTGTTTTCACACTTCATTTCTGTATCTTAGAGCAGGCAACTGCATTACACATCATGTCATATTCTGGTACCAGGTTGTCTACCTTGATACATATGTATCTCCCCTTTCAGAATTTTTTGATGTTTCTGTTTCCAAATTAAACTAATGCAATGAAGTTAGGAAAATCACCTACCAAACAGATTAAACAGCTTTATAGTTCATTTTATCACTCTGCTAGCGTGAAGAGAAAAAATACTCTGGAGATAGTGGACTTTGGCCATTTCTTTTTTGAATATTTTTCATGTCTGTTTCTTTTATAGCTTTTCTAGACAATTTTTTCTTTTTTTCAGTAAAAATTAGATATGAAATAAATGATTGTGTATCACCTTGTTACAATGATTCAAGAAGGGATTCGAATAACACTTTCTGGTTTATATTGAGAAGGTAAAGATTCAGTTTGGTTAAGGCAGTCTGATGGTTTGTGGAAAAAAGTTTGTTTTGGTTTGGTTTTTTAATAAAATCTGCCATTTGCAAGCTTTTCTACATTAGGATCACAGTATTTAGTTGAGATCTGAATATTTTTATTACACTGAAAATGAATGGAAACATGTGGAAACAGTTTTTGATCCTGTTATTCAAAGTGAAATTAAGTAGGATTAATTCACTTGAAAAAAATATTCCATTGTCTTCTTTCATTTCTCTTTATTGATATTGCACTTTGAAAGGCCTTTTTCTTTTCTGAAGATTTTGAGAAGTAATTCTGTTAAAAGTTTATGTTACTTAAGCACCACCTTCCTTAAGTATTTCAGATGTGACTTTAAAATAGTGATTGATGTTGTTATTTTCACTTCTTTTCAGTAATGACCTAGTGTTCATTTTCCCTATCTTCATTCTGATGAGTAAGACATTTTTATGGCAGAATCCTGTCCAGCTGCAAAGCTGCTTCTTGAGAGATTTACTAAGACACTGGAGTTATCTCTAGACACCAAATACTGATGTCTCAGTTTTCCACTTATCCTTTTTTTTGACATTATGTTAATTTAGCACCTTTCTATTGGGAAGTTCTGTTATAGGTGAGTGGAAGGAGAGCAAAGCGAATGCTAAGAGTGTTTGTATACGCACATGAGAATATGTATACATAAATATATGTTACATAAATAACATAAATAATAGCATATCGTAAGTAAGTTAAATAGAAAACTAAATTTATAATGTGTGTGTATATATACATGTAGGCAATATATTAATAACATAGAGAATTGATGGGACATTTTTCCATTAACCTAGAAAGGTAATCTCATTTTGTTCTTTTCAGTATGAGCTTAGGCTTGGTTGTTTGCCTCGGAAATTCAGCAGGTTCAAAAGTGCAGCTCTTCTGATTTGGCAAATATTACTCAACAGTTTAATCTGTGAAATGTTTTCCATTGGTTTGATAGAGAATATTCTGTGAATATTAGTTCACTATCTCACTTTAGCATAAAGAATCTTGGCAGTCCTCATGTGGTGAGGAAGCAAAAGGGAAGGTCTTCAGTGGGCTTGCTTGGTCTTTCACATTTGAGAGAAAACCTTGTGAAATGGTGATGCCAAAGTTTTGAGAATCTGTCTAAGCATCTTTTTAGGAATAAATGCCTCTTGAACTATTAAACTGATGTTATTCATATGAAAATTGTTGTTAATTGCTGTTTAGTTCCTAAGTTATCACTCAAGGTAAGAGGCCTAGGAGCTTACTGTGAAGCAGTCTATATAGTTTGGGTCAATATGTACTGTTACAATGAAAGAACATTAGTGGAAAATGTATAAACCCATAATATATATTGAGATACATACAAATTATATATATAAACATATATACTGTCCTTGTCCACGGTTCTGCTAGTGCAGAAACATCATTCAGGGGGAGGTTACAGGCTGACCAGTGGGCTGTATACTCTTCTGGGATCACCTGGGACATCTACACCAGAGTATCCTCATCTGTTCCACTCCTAGAACTTAATCTTACTGCTGCCTTCCAGGAACTTAATCTCTGCAAGGCCCCACAGAGACTTGGGTTGGGAATAGTGCTGTTACAATACCTTTACCCAGTAGTCTTTATGATTGATATATTGTCTTGTATTGAAAGAAGTAGGAGTCAGGTTGTGATATCTGGTTTTGCCTCAGTTGATTTTAAACTTACACTTCATATTCTACATTGTAGCAGAAATTGTTCTAGATAAAATAGCTACAATCAATTTTAATGGATATTCACAAAACTACAGAAAATTTCTTGCAGCTAATGCTGTGACAACTCCTTAATTGCTAATCACAACTCATAAAATACTTCTCAGGAGGACAGCTGTGAGATAGCCTGAAAAGGCCTGTGTAATGTATGTCACCATTGCAAGGTCTGCCTAGCAGCACTGAGAACTTGTTAAATGAGACAATTTAGGTCGGATATTAGAAAGAATTTCTTTATGGAGAGGGTGATCAGACATTGGAATGGGCTGCCCAGGGTAGTAGTGGATTCTCCATCCCTGGAGATATTTAAAAAGAGACTGGATGTGGCACTCAGTGGCATAGTCTAGTAACTGCAGCGGTAGTGGTCAAGGGTTGGACTTGATGATCTCTGAGGTCCCTTCCAACCCAGCCAATTCTATGATTTTATGAGACAGAAAAGCCTAGGATCCTCAGCTTGTTTTCTGAACATATAAATTTCAAGTAGAGTATCCTTTTTTGAGCAGGTAGATAAACTTTAAAAGGATATCTATTATAAAACTCTATCAGCATTTCTTATTTCCCTTTTCCTGTCTTGTTCTCTTGCTTTGTGAGGGACGTCAATATATGTGAATTTTAATTTATATGGCTGGCGATTAGTGGGAAATTATTTAATTTAATTAATTAAACTCTTCTTAAAATCTAATCCTTTATTAAACCTATCACTTTCCCTAGAAAAAAGTTGTTCCTGATAAATCAGTTCTGCTATCTTGTGGCTATGGCTATGATAGTAAAGACCAATGTATTTATATGTTGTTAAAGACAGATGAACTTAAATGTAAAGTGATCACCTTCTGTAGAATAATCAATGGTCCAGCAGTGCTGCAGCTCCTGTTACTACCCTTATGGCACTTGATAATTTTGAACTCAGATTTTATATGTGAACTGAAAATCTGCTCTTCTGGAGAAGCAATATTTATAAAGAATTAAAAAATCTTTTGTGTGTTAGCATTAACTTGGTTTTCCAGTGTAAGCTGTTAGATGATGTTCTGTGTAAGAATGACCTTGATTTTTATCTATCGCTCAGTTTACTTCCTGTTAAACCAAATTACAAGTGTCAGAGTAATGTGATCAGATGTCTTCTTTAGACAATCTTTTGACATTTTATCAAAACTTTATGAAGAACCAAAGTAGAATAAAACAGTTGCAGCTCAGGAAGAATCTTAGCTATACCAACTTATTGCAGCATTCTTTCCCTCTTTTTATAATACTGTATTCTATAAGAATACCAGTTGGTCACTCCTAAATTTGAATACAGGTATCAAAATTTGGTTTATATATGTAAAATAAGATAAACTAATAAAACCTCAGTTTAAATGTTTTTGTCATATAAAATACACAGAAAGGGACATTGAAGTGCCTTAGTTACACCGTGCACAAATAAGCATGAAGCAAGTTGATTGTCCCTGAAGTTGTTATAAGGCAGATGAGAATGTAAATGGAATTGAGATAACCTCATCACTCTTCATGAAAACTTCTGCTTTTTCAAGAAATAGTGTAGCTAGATTCCATAACTGCTGAGGTGTTTCAGAAAGTAAGTTTTCTAAGTCTGTAAATCCTGTAGAATACCATTGCTATCCAACTTACTTCTCTTCAAATATGCTGTCTCTACTTATTTTTATCTATCTTAACTTCCTAGGCTTTTTACTCAACTTTTTTTCCTGCATTTATCCTTTTAATATTTTTTTCTCTGTAAGTGGAAACTTTCCTGTTTTCCAGGGATCTGAAAGTATTTTCATGAATTGATGAAATGATTCAATCATGAAAGACAGCAGCAGAAACTGAAAAACCGTGGCTGATGTGGCCAGCTATAACTTTGTCGAGACCACGGCTTTATTTAAATGATTTCTACTCTCTTGCAAAAGCCAGCTAACATGCATGACTATATTTCAGGAGATGGTAATGGTTTAACTGTTACCTTTAAGATAAAAATTACTTTTAGAAAGCCCTGGTTTGTTGCTAATCATTCAAATCTACCTATTATTGTCTCCCAGGCCCAGCAATGACCAGTTGTTACAATGTCCCTATAGAGATGTTTTTTTCTGCTTTATCTTTTATCAAAAGGAAGAGAAATTTTTATTTCATGGTGGGACTTTTTGTGTCATAGTAAAATATTATAACATAATATTTTTATGCCAAAATACAATAAAGCAGAGCTTGGTATAGTTCTGTTCTGAAATCTCTTGTATATAATACTGCTGGTTGTAAGTTTGTTATGTTGAAAATATTTCTAAATAGCTTCTAGTCATTGTGCAATTGTTCATTCACCTTTTCCTCAGAGAAGTTAAAACCAAATAAGTTAGTACAGAACACAGATTAGGTTAGCATATTACTTCAAATAATTTTACAAAACAATTTAACAGATAAAAATCTGTTCAATAATCCTATAGAATATATATGTGAACTCTTAGACACACGTATATGAGTACATAAACATAGACATGGAGATCTGGTTTAATTTTGGTTTTAGAATTCCAGGTCTGAATTTGAAATTGAAATTGTCTGACACTAATGCATTTGCTTAATTTTTTTTGATTTGATGCTACTAGGAATCTAATAATTCTTTGTTAAATAATGCTTAACAACCTGTTTAGGAGCAGCTGTTATACATGAAAAGCTAAAGAAAAACTTGTTTAACATTTCTAAAATGGTGCATAGATAGAGGCAGTGCTTATTAATTTGTTTCACTAAGTTGGTCAGTTAGGTTAATAGTCATGATTCTAGCTTGAATGGTAAGGAAACACTTTACTAAGTGTAAGACTTCTAAGAATCAATGCCCAAAAAGTTTAAACAATCCTGTCAGTGCTTTCCTATATATGGAGTAAAATCCAAACTTTCCATCTCCACAGAATCACAGAATCATCTGGGTTGGAAAGGAGCTCTGAGATAATCAAGTCCAAACCTTGATCCACTCCCACTGTGGTTACCAGACCATGGCACTGAGTGCCACATCCAGTCTTTTCTTAAAAACCTCCAGGGACACAGAATCCACCATCTCCCTGGGAAGCCCATTCCAGTGTCTGATCACCCTCTCTGTAAAGAATTTTCTCCTAATAACCAACCTAAACCTCCCCTGGCACAACTTGAGACCATGCCCTCTTGTCTTGTTGAAAGTTGCTTGGGAAAAGAGCCCAACCCCCCCCTGGCTCCAGCCTCCTTTCAGGGAGTTGTAGAGAGCGATGAGGTCTCCCCTGAGCCTCCTCTTCTCCAGGCTGAACACCCCCAGCTCCCTCAGCCTCTCCTCACAGGACTTGTGCTGGAGTCCCTTCACCAGCCTCATTGCTCTTCTCCAATTAACATGATACTATAAAATTCAGATATATGTTGGTATCTTTGGACAGTCTGCTGAAGTTATTTTATCTCTTCTGTATCTCAGTAACACGCCATAAAATATTGAATGTTTCTTCATCATTCTCTTTCTGAAACACGCAAAAGCAAAACTTAAAATGACAGACACTTCAAAGCATTGGTTGATTATTTTACCACACATTTAAATAAAAGAGGGTAGCTGGAGATATTTGAGGTAGTGAGACATAAGTGGTATGGGTTGCTTGAGAGACTGAAAAAAACCCCAAAACAAAGAAAATATGGTAGTTTTTTGATATGAGCTGAGGTGTGGAACCGTAAAGCAACATATTTTACTTGACTTAAATTTTATTTACGTTTATTCCAGAAGCATCTTCAGTATTTAAAATTCCATCTTGAACAGAATAGGGAACACTAAAGCTACATACAAGTCAAAAATTAAAAGAAGAAACTTTCAAGAAAGAGAAATAAACAGGCCAAGACCACTTTTTTCAGCAGCAACATACTCCTGGAGTCATTTAAGCAAACACTGGAACATCAGTCCCTGGGAAGAGAATAATAGAAACAATTACGTATTAGAAGTCACATAATCAAAATAATATTACTTATTTTTCTTAAATAAAAATCCTTGTTAAAAGTTATTTTCCAACAACAGGAGAAAATATCCAATTAAATGCAGCTCACAACAAGTTTAATTTCCAAACAATATTTGGAAAAATGAGGATCAGTTTGTAGTTTAATTTAATGGGTACTTTATTCAGATTCTGCAGTCAGCATTGAAAGGCATCATAAAGTTCTATTAAACATTTACATTGCTGCGCAGGGGATGTTTTCTTTGTCATCTGTACATTTATATCCATTTCACCTCTGAACAAAGCTGCTAACAGAGGCTTACCTGTCTCTGGTTCTTTAACTCTGTTAGGCTTCCCTGTCCCCTGCTATTCCAGCAGTCAACAGGTATTTTACTTAGGCTTCCTTAATTGAAAACAGACAACATGCATCAAGGTAACACTAACCAGGTTAATAAACTTTTGGAGGTAAAGCTTTTCTTCCAGTGCTAGCATTAGATCAAATGCTTTAGCCTTTCCACACTTCTTTTTGTCAGATTATTCTTAATGCAAGTCAGTGCCTTGACTGGTTCACCACAAATCTCAATACATAGCACACTGAAAACATTATTACTACAGCAAGGAAGCTGGCAACAGGCAGAGAAAAACACAAAAGTCTGCTGCTGGGACTGTTCATAGTAGTCAGGATGCAAAATACAGTAAATGCATGCATTTGTTGGTAAATATGTGGTAAACAATAAACCTGTGATAAGTGTGAAAACCCATAATAGCTAAAAGGTAGCATTCTGCTTTACTTTGATATACTTATGATATACTATAGTTAAGTGTTTCATGAATAACTTGCAACAGATATATACTAGTTCTGTATGTTCATAGCTTAGAGATCTAAAATACTACTTAGAGAAGTCTAAGGAAGGACAATGAATGTGGAAGCACACATAAGCCTTTGAGGTTTTTAGAAACACCAGTCAGGGAAAAAAAGCTTTTTGCTTTTAATCAACTCTATTTCCTTTCTAGAATGCACTGTAGTTAACAGAGAAGCATCCCACAAGGCAGTAGTGAATGATCATTGAAATCTTATATCTCAGCAGGACCTGTGCTCGATAATAAATTAAGTAATCTTCCTGTGTAAGCATTGTTATAAAATGCCCCAATCATTTCATCAATGAATGTTTTGTCTGTGTAATGAACATCAGATCAGCTGCATGGGTATATTCTATTGAATATATTACAGACGTAGACTGGTGAAGCTTAAAGGAGTATACTCTTTGAAGTTAGATTGAAACATGCCTGCTTTATGGAAAGTAGACGTTTTTATTCTTACCATAAAACTATTCACTGGAGTGAAATTCAGTAGAAATTTTTATTATTCCTTAGCTCCCACTTTTCCGTAGTAAAGGTTTTACATGCTGCTGTTTATAGTTAAACAATAAAAGTTATTGTACACAAAACACAAAATTCAGATGACAATTCATGTTGTCATATACAAAAGTTGCCGAAAGAAGCTTATTAATCAAATGCACTGCAGGTAAAAAGCAAATCCAGTTACTTTTAAGTAATCCACGATAGACTTTTACTAACAAGACAATGGGATGTAAATTGAGCTGCGTGTAATAGATTGGTAACAGACATTATCATATACGAAGAATACTTAATTCCACCATCTTTTCCAAAAGACTGACCTAAAACTGACAGTAGGTACCAAGATTAAACTTTCTGAAATAAAACTGTTTTGATTTTAACATGTTTGGAATAATACCATATATTCCCTGTGTGAGGTGGAAGGAAATTTCTTCATC
This sequence comes from Phaethornis superciliosus, assembly GCA_023637945.1. Classification (NCBI taxonomy): domain Eukaryota; kingdom Metazoa; phylum Chordata; class Aves; order Apodiformes; family Trochilidae; genus Phaethornis; species Phaethornis superciliosus. Next base: position 29,704,308 of record JAJQWJ010000004.1, on the reverse strand, counting down.
TGGATTTAACAACAATTCAAATCTGATTGCCTTTAACACGTTTTTTACTGCAAAGACACAAAGTATATATAGCGTGTGTTAAAGCCATTATTAGGAAGTAATCCACCTGTTTAAAAAGATGTATTCCTTTGAAGACTGGAAGTTTTCCTAGCTGTCAGAGTCTGCAGATGTTTTCAGCATCTCTCTCCAAGTTCTTTTTTTTTTTTTTTTCATGTATGCCAAAGGAACAGTATCTTTTAGACTCTGTTATGGCTATGAGTCAGAGATAGAGGTTTCGGAGAAAGAGGAATTAAGGGAGAGCTATCTTGGCAGTGCAGCATGTAACAGAAGAGAGTTTTCATCACGCGTGCTTTTTACTCTAAGAGGACCATACACAGGCCACCGTCCTGCTCTGAAACAATGAATCAAAATTAATTAGCTGGTCACCTTGACTTTTTAAGATTAGGCACTTGGGGATCAGAAACATCCATTCTATTGCCTGACTAGGGTGCAACTGTTATCACTACTTCCTTCCAGTAACATACTTAGGTAGTATAAGAGATAACAGGAAAATTTTTTTTTTCACTTTTTTCACAAGACTGTTTTCATTAATTTCTATGAAGAAGTTCATAAACTGAAACACTGATGTACATTTGTGATTTAAAAAAATTTTTGCTTGAAGTATTTATTTGAGTTTGCAAAGAGATCAATGCATGAATCTATTACCAATGGAGACAAACATAATATGCTTGCACCTGGTGTTCTTTATGAACACTCATCCACAGAAGAGGCAAACAAATAATTAAAAATTGGAGCAAGAAAAAGTAATTATTGTAAATATTTAAGCTCTCTTGACTATGCATTTTTAATGAATTCTATATTTTTAATTTATCTATTACTAAAATGACTGAACTCCACACTTCTAATTCTGCTTTATGAAATTTTTGGAGACATGATGTAACGCAATCTATAATATTAAGTTTTGACATAATATGTATATGTATTTTTAGAATGATGGGATTTGAAGGAAAGTATATCTGTTCACCTGAAGTATGATTTATAAAATCAAGAAACAGATAGATAGTTACTTTTGTTCATATACGTTGAGCATGAAGAGAGGATAGAGCTGCTTATTCAACTAGATGTATATCATGCAGGCCAGTGCATGATACACAGTGCATGATTTCAAGCCATGTCTTCACCTATAAATAGGTGTATTTTAATGAAAATTGAACAGGCCGAAAGTCAAATATGAGGTAGCAGTTATTTTTCTACAAAGTATTAAAGAGTAGAGCAAAAGGGAGACTCATTAAGAAATCCTTTGATTTCTGGTTTTGTTTGTGTGGGCTACTTATAAAGAAAACTGAAAGGATTTCAAATATGTACAAAAATGCAATCAGAGGACAACTCAGTATTTCATTCATTAATTCTAGTAGCTCCAGTACTCCAGTACTTATCAAAACAGATGTAGTGAAGAAACATAACCAAAGTAAATTTTGCAGGAAAGTCACCTGCAAAATTTAGGGTACCAAACAGACAAAAAAAAAAACCCACAAAAAAACCGCCCAAAAAAGAGCCAAGGAACCAAAAGCGTTTCCAAGATCAATTGGTAGCATGGAAGTAAGCATTTGATGAAATAGATTGAATGCCACCAGAAGTAGTTTAATACTGTCCTTGAAATGTCTCCTTGCACTGAAGCTCCCACAACTCCTTTATACCAGAAAATAAGTCATACCTTCCAATTAATCTCCCAATATGTGTGTAAGTGATCCTAAATGCCTTTGTAGTTTCTTGGCTCTTGTTTTTCCTTCTTAGCAGAAGAGGAGAGAGAGAAATAGTTGATAAATGATGCAGCAATTCTTCAGTTTGGTCTTCAATGGGAAGAAGGTTAATTCTGGTACAGTGTGTCCTATTGAGTAAACCCCCTTCTCAATATTAAATGCACATATGACAATAACCTCAGCAATTCATGAAAAAGCTAAGAAGAATTTTAATATTCCCTTAATTGCCTTCAATGTCAGATACAGAAGTAGTGGTTTTGAATTAAAAAATATATAAAAACCCAATGAAAAACCACACAGATGCTAGCTATTCCTCTGCAGATACCTGCAGAGAATTGCTAATCAGCTTTAAAAAATGTATTTCTAAAATTATTTTTTTTTAATTTCTGATTTTATGAGACCTAAATATGAGGAATTGGTTCCTTTTAAAAGTAAAAGTGAGATAGTTTACAGACCTTAATAAATATTTAGGTTTCTATTTAAGTTTGTCATAAAAACACTCAACTATATTTGCAAAATGAATGTTGCAGCATAAATGAGATGCTAAAAATTATTCCATGTTAAGATGTCAAAATGACACTAATGCATCTCTCTCTATATATGCAGACATTATTATTATTAATGCTATGCATGCTTTTGTTACTTGGTTATGATAAACTGATGTGATGCTGTGCCAAAGCTCCAGCTATTTTCTCAACTAGAAGCACTTACTACTAACCTGAATAAGTGCTACCATGTCATTTGTTGTTGCATTTTTAATTAACATTTAATTAGAATGTATTTATCCAACTTTCTATAGGTCCCTATGTAATTCCTAATAAACATCATTCACTGTGATATTTCAAAAAATCTTGGCTTATGTAGAGCTTGAACAGTCACAGAGATAGAGGAAATAAAAATTCAGGTTGCTTCCAACTAGAACAAAAGCAAGAACCTATCCTAGAAGTGAGCAGTACATTAGTGACTAACCTGTCTTCTGTCTGCACTGGGTAGTTGGCTGTTTTTCTTTTGACTGCAAAAGTACTATGAAAATGTGGGAGATTTTTTCCAGTTCACTATCTGAGAAACTCATATTTCTTCTAAAGATTTCATTTTCTGTGATACTGATCATTTCTGGATGAATGAAGATGTTTTATCTAAATTATCTGCCAGATATACTTAATTTTACATGGATTCTGATGCTAGGTCTGCCATTTACCTGATAGGTAAATGACAGGTTGCTGCATTTTATTTGGCTGCTCTTTCCCTTCCTGTCTTTCATTTTTCCAGGATTAGAGTCTATGTCTCAGAGAATTTGCTTAGTTGTAATTGATTTGAGATGTCTGCTAGGATCCTTAAAAGCTGCTGTAAAATGAACACCATCAGAAATATCACTATATCTCACTAATATCATAGGTGTCATGTTTTGTCCAAAGGGTTTCCATGAAGAAAGGTAAAAAAATGAAGAAAATTATTTTTATTTCATACTATCTTTTATATAATCTTAGTGGTACATCCCATTACAACATGCTCCCTTTTGAGATGTTGCCCTGTTTGAGGCAGAGGCCGCAACTTTGACAATTGGTGGTTCCTCTGTATGCTATACAGTGCAGTGTATTTTGCTTCATAAAAGAGTGTGGCTATATAGCAGAGAAAATACTATTTAACTGGAACTCTGAGTCAGATGCAGCCTTCCAGATAAAAAAAGATATTACTAACATCTGGTCATGAAACGAGAAGTTAAGGACACATAGAAGACTCTTCCACAAATCAGCCATGTTCAGCAGCTGAGTTCTGGCAGAGTTCTACAACATGCAAACAAGAAGAGCAAAGCAGTGAAGAGATGTCAGCAGCTAAGAGATGAGGGTTGCTAGTCAATTCTATAATGATTAATTAGGTCCAAAGTCAAGCCTCAAAGGCAGCTGCAAATTAATGTCCAGATTCACAGAATGCGCAATCAAGTAGAGCTGTAATGTAGCTCAGGGAAGGCCCAAAAACTGGAGTCTGTGCTTGAAAACATCTCTCAAGTGTTGAGAGAGCACCACCTGCCTTTTTCACCCACAGCAGTTTCTCAGCAGCCAGAGTCCCATTTAGAGTGTTGCAGTGTATCAGAGGTGGCTTTGAGCATAAGATGCTAAACTCCTGAAACGGGTCCTGAGAATTGGCTAGCCTGATCCCAGAGCCCTTAAAATGATCCTTTTGCTTGGGTTTCAAACTGAAGTGTCTACTGTGTTGTCAGAATTAAACTGTATTCGGGCAGAACAGTACTTGATTTAGCTAAACTAAGTACTGTTTTTAAATGTGTATTTCACAGCCAAGACCTCTCAATCTGCCACCTTCTTTGATACCTTCAGTCATCTTCTTTTTCAAATGGACAGTATTTGGACATGGTCTGTAAATTGAAGTAAAATAGAAAAGATATAAGATGATGGAGATACTGAAAAACAGTCAAGCAAGTGTGACAATACAGCCTAAAATTTGCTTGCAAGGAATGCTTGATTAATAAAGACACAAAAGAAAAATTTTATGCATTACCATCAAATAAGATCTTTTCTTATAGATAGACCACTATCTTCTCTTTCTGTTCTCTTTAATCGTGGATTAAAATATTGAATCAAAATGCATCCAGGATGCCTATTTCTATCCATTAAATGATTTTGGTAAAATCTGTTGGTAGAAACAGAGGTTTCAGAATCTTGAGCTCCTTGGAAATGTACTTGTTATTTTTATCCACAGTTGATATGCTAGGGAGGAAGAGGAATGTTGTTTACTCCCAGGTGGTTTAAATTTGATTTGAAGTCACAGCTGAGTTTATGCTTATGAATAGCTTTTTATTGAACATGAATAAATTGAGAAATTCAGATTAGTCAGCCACTTTTTCACTATAATTTAAATTCTAGGAAAAAAAAAGATGCATTTAGCAAAAAGAGAGCAGAAAGGTGTGCACAGTTGATGAATTGTACCTAATGACTGGCTGAATTAATAAAATCATTAATTAATTTAATGCTGGTCTTGGTCTTTTCAGCATTGATGTTCTTATAGAAAAGAATTTGTACACAACAAAGGTAAAACAGCTGTCATCAGAGATGAAAACAAGTGAATGCATGAACCAATCAACATGCAGAGCAAAACAGAGTGGTAGATTCCTCTTCTGCATAGATTGAACAAAACCAGAAAAATTTCAAATAGCTAAGATTATTTTTTGAAAACTAGACAATACTGATATTGTAAGCATTTACTTCAACTGCAGAGTCTGAAACCCTTTCCCACAAAAAAGCAGGTAATCCTAGCAGTCCCTTCTGGAGCAAAGTAGTATTATCTAAGCAAAAAAAAAAAAAAAAATCAGAATCTGGCTGTCTGTTCACTGGCATAATTAAACATAAGTTCTACTTACATCTTTTTTTATTTTCTCTGACAAAATGCTGAGACCTCTATTTTTGCAGAAAGGTTTTTTGTGCATTTTTTCTCTATATATGTATATATAAGTTTCTGCTTATTTGGCAAATGCTTTAAGACCAATAGGTAGCAAAGGATAATTATTATTGTTTTATTTTGCTGAGGCACCTAGATAGCAGTTAAATTTCTCTTTATTAAGAATAACAAATTGTGTGAGTCTGCTGTCTAGACAAAGCAGGAAAGCATTAACCAAGAGGGGAAATATGGCAAAGACTCTCCCTGTAGTAAGTGGAAAGTGGTTAGACTCCATTAGTGCTACTAATTTGACTTTTGGAGACTTGATGATAGACAATAAGAATGAGCCTTCTGAAAACAGAATAATCTGATAATATGTTCATTCATTTAAAGATGGAAAAATGGGTCAGAGGGGTGTTGTTGGGTTTATCTGTTTAATATATAAAAATTATTCAGTAGCACTTAAGAAGTTACATCTGGATAAATTTTTTGCTTAATAATTAAAAAAATCCTGAGAATAGCAACTGATCCGTGGAATGTGTTTTCCTAAGCAGAGCTCCCTAAACAACTGTTTATTTGCAATTCCTATAAACATTGAATGATTTGGTGCATAATAATTATCTTTTTTGTGTGTATCAACACTATCATAAATACATTATATGCTTTTATCATTTCTCTATTTCATGTTTAAAAATATCACCCAGAAGTTGAACAAATCATAAAAAAGTTGAAAAACATCTGCAAAACAATCACAGCAGCTTTGTAAACCCAAGGGATAACTGCAGCCCTCTAAAAAGTAATACCATCTGTTGTCTTTCTAGTTAATGTATTTATAAATTCTAGTGGTTTCTTAATATTTGGCAGTTAGCAGTAAAATATTACAAAATTTAATTGGAAAACACATGGGTTTATATGTTCACTTAGAACACTAATCTTTCAGGATCTGAGTGCACATCTAAATAGTATGATAGGCACATTATCTTTCACAAAGAGTACATGCAAATCAATTTATTTACAAGCCTAGCACAGGAGGCTAATTCTGAAGTTATTCCCACATATGTCTAAGAGAGTGGCAGTTTGATACCTTAAAAATTATTCTAAACTTGAAGATAAATCACCTATTTCCAAATTATGCTTCTCTTACTGTCTTTGTTCACATATGAACAGAAGGGAATATCCTTTTGTAAGGATGACAACATGTTTGGAAAGTACTCTAGTCAATGAAAGTACAAAATTGTGTACAGGTAGGGTTATTCTATAGTATTTCACAGCTGTTTTGAAGGAATTTTGGATTAGGTTAGTGTCATCAACTAATACAGGGCATGGCATGGCAGTTTGCACAGCAGTTCAGGCATGGCAGGGCAGGAGGAAAGGTCACCTGCAGTCTTTTTCTTCCCAGGAGGCAACTTAGCTGTGGATGCTATCTGCTCGTGTCCAAGAGGAAGTTAACAACTCAGACTCTGTTTAAAAGTAAACTCAGACAAAGTTTACAGAGGATGCAAGTAAGGACAGATAACCTCGGAGAAATACAGAGGAGGAGTCAGAGAATCAAGAGATCAGGTTAGGAAAGCAAAATCAGAGAGAATTAGATCTGGCAAGGTGGGCGGTTAAGAACAACTGGAAAAGTTTCTATAGCTATGTCAATGATAAGAGAAGACTAGAGAAGTTGTGGGCCCACTCCAGAAGGAAATGGGAAAGCTGGTCCCCCAAAATGTAGAGAAGACTGAGGTACTCTGTGACTGTTTTGCCTTTGTGTTCACCAGCAAGGACTCTGGTCACGCCTTCCATGTTGCAGAAGCTAAAGGCAGGGACTGAGAAAAAGAAGATCCTCCCTCTGTAGATGAAGAGCAGGTTCAAGACCACCTAGGAACCTGACAGTGAATAAGTCCATGGGTCCTGATGGGATTCACCCATGGCTCCTGAAAGAACTGGCAGATGAAGTTGCAAAGCCACTGTCTATCATACTTCAAAAGTCTTGGTAGTTCAAAAGTCTGTTGAAGTTCCTGTTGACTGGAAAAGGGGAAATGTAACACACGTTTTCAAAAATGGAAAAAGAGAAGACCCAGGGAACTACAGGTCAGTCAGTCTCACCTCTGTACCTGGTGAGATTATGGACCAGATCCTCCTGAAGGCTCTGCTAAGGCATGCAGATAACAAAGGGCTGACTGGTGACAGCCAACATGGCTTCACTAAGAGCAAGTCCTGCCTGACTAATTTGGTGGCCTTTTATGATGGGGCTACAGCCTTGGTGGACAAAGCAACAGATGTCATCTACCTGGACATGTGCAAAGCATTTGACACTGTCCTGTGTGACATTCTGATCTCTAAACTGAGTCATTAGAGATTCAACGGATGGACTACTCACTCGATACAGAACTGACTGGATGGTCACACCCAAAGAGTCATGATTTTCCAAATGGAGATATGTGACGAGTGGTGTTCCTCAAGGTTTGGTACTTGAACCAATTCTATTTAGCATCTTTGTTGGCAACATGGGCAGTGGAATTGAGTACAGTCTCGGTAGGTTTGCTGACGACACCAGACTGTGTGGCGAAGTCAACATGCTAGAGGAACAGGATGCCATCCACATGCACCTTGTCAGGTTCAAGAACTGGGCATATGCAAACTGCATGAAATTCAACAAGGCCAAGTGCAAGGTTCTGCACCTGGGTCAAGGCAATTCCATGCAAGAATACAGGTTGGGAAGAGAAAAGATTGAGGGCAGCCCTGAGGACGACTTGGTGGTGGTGGTAGACCAGAAGCTTAACATGAGCGGTGTCCTGGGCTGCATCAAAACAAGCACAGATAGCCTGTTGTGGGAGGTGATTCTCCATCTCTTCACTATTCTTGTGAGACCCCACCTGGAGTACTGTGTCCAGTTCTAGAGTCCCCAGCATAAAAAGGACATAGAGCTCTTGGAATGTGCCCAGAGGGGAGCCACTAAAATGATCAGAGGGCTGGAGCACTTCTCCTTTGAAGACAGGCTGAGAAAGTTGGGGTTGTTCAGCCTAGAGAAGAGGAGGCCCCAAGGTCTTGTAGCAACTTTCTAGTATCCAAAAGGAGCCTAAGATAGGGTAGGCCTTTTTACATGGGGGGCAATGGTTTCAAGCTTGAAGAGGGAAGATTTAGGTTAGACATTAGGAAGAAATTGTTTAGTGTGAGGTGGTATGACACAGGAACAGGTTGCCCTTGAAAGTTGTGTCTGCCTCCTCCCTGGAAGTGTTCAAGGCCAGGTTGCCTGGGGCTTTGAGCAACCTGGTCTAGAGATGTCCCAGCCCATGGCAGGGGTGTTGAAACCAGATGATCTTTAAGGTTCCTTCCAACCCTAGCCATTCCATGATTCTATGATACCATAAGCAAGTTGATGCAATGGCATTGTTTACAAGCTGCCTGACTTAAATTCAGAAAACTATATTTGAAATTTAAATAAACACATAACCCAATATTTCTTCATATTTCTGTTTTGTGCTTCTAGGCACAGGAAAAACTGACTTTTCAATTTACCCATGTAAATTTTTTAATAACTTTGAATATGAAATAGTCATATGATGAGAGAAATATTGCACTGGGAAATAAAATAGTGTCATACCTGAACTTCTGCCTCTTTCAAATTGTAGGTAAATTGTGTGTAAAATATACACCTTCTTATGCACCTAATACTGAAAGTGGTTGAAACAGAAAAGCTTAAGATCAGTAAGTATACTTATATGTCAATTGCCTTCTTATAAGAGATAGCAGACATGATGACAAAGGCATTAAAAACAACCATGAAAATCAATCATCAAAGAGAGTCTGTTGCATTGAAATGGATATTACCCATGCTTCATAAATAAGACATAATTATTTCTGTAATCAGTACACACCAAGCATACATGATGTACAAACTTAATTTCATAGAGACATGTAACAGGATAGAGTCTTGCAGTACAAGCAAGGTTTTTTTATGTGAGTTGGTACTTCTGAGATTCAATTTTACATGTCTTTCAGATGTTTGTATTGGTGGACTACATGCATTAAGTAAGTGTGGACCTGTGTGATACAATGAATTAAAGGTATATATATGATTTAAATTAGCATTTAAAAAAAAATCATTGATTACAAATAGATACAATAATTAAATGTATTCCTTCACATTATGATATATTAAATAGCCCAGCCATATCTATGTTTTGAAATTTTCTAAGTCTTCACCTATGAAAGCAATTTTTTTTCTGTACTGATTTTTCTTTATGTTTCAGCACACAGCAGTAGCCTTACAACCAATTTACTTTGTATCTGTCTGCAAACCTTTAGAGTTTTGGTTTTTTTTCAATTTGTGAGCATGAACCTTATTCACAGATTTTTTTTTTTTTACTTAAGAGAGCATTTCAGTATGATAAAATTATATAAATCTCCGTTATGGAAGGAGAAATATAAATGTAATTAAGAAATAAAAAAATAATATTCTGGTCCTACTCCTTAAAAAATGTCCTTGGGAAGGAGATTGTTCTGTTAATTTGGAGCTTTGAAGAAAATTCTTCTTCCATATACTCTCTATAATTGGGGCAAAAATGCACTCTTGCTATATTGACATAACTGTCAAGAAATTAGTTTGAATGCAGCAACTAAACAGTGTGTGAGTGATAGAAACACATCCACAATGAAGTATGTCCTGGTTACACAGAGCAGTTATGTTGCTGATGTAACTGTATTAGTTCACAGTTTTGTTATGTCCTCTGTGCTTCTATAAGGCTTGTATTTTGAGGACTGTTGTCTCTACTGATTAAATTAATCATAACATTTCAGTTGCATTTTTCATGTTGCTGCTCTTGTTATGCGCACTTCAGTAAAACATGTTTTCAGAGTACACACACTTTGGATGGGTTGACCCTGGCTGGACACCAGGTGTCCAGCAAAGCTGCTTTATCATTCCCATCTCAGCTGGAAAGAGGAGAGAAAATATAATGAGTCAAAATAAGGGCAGGGAGAGATCCCACACCAGTTACTCTCACTGTAAAAACAGACCCATTTTGGGAAAATTAATTTAATTTACAACAAATCAAATCAGAATAGGGTCATGACAAATGAAACGAAAAAACACTTTCCCCTTCTCCTTCCTTCTTCCTGGGCTTTAATTTACTCCTGATTTCTCTACCTCCTCCCCCTGAACCCCAAAACGGGACAGGGAGTGAGGCTTATGGTCAGTTCATCACACATCTCCTCTGCTCATTCGTCCTCATGAGAAGGATTCCTCACATACTCTTCTAATCCAGAGTTGGGCCCTTCCCATAGGAGACAGTTCTCCATGAACTTTTCCAACCTGAGTCCTTCCCATGGGCTGCAATTCTTCATAAATTGCTCCAGCATGGGTCCTTTCAACATGATGCAGTCCTTCAGGAACAGACTGTTTCAGTGTGGGTCCCCCATGGGGTCACAGGTCCTGCCAGCAAACCTGCTCCAACATAGGCTTCTCTCTCTCCAAAGGTCACAAGTCCTGCCAGGATCCAGCTCTAGTGTTGTCTTCCCATAGGGTCAGGGTCAGGGTCACAGTCCCCCCCCAAGCACATCCACCTGCTCTGGTGTGGAGTCCCCCATGGACTGCAGATGGGTGTCTGCTCCACCATTGACTTCTCCATGCTGCAGAGGGACAGCCTACCATGGTCTGCAGGGGAATCTCTTCTCTGGTGTCTGGAACACCTCATGTCCCTCCTTCTTCACTGGTCTTGGTGTGTACAGAATAATTTCTCTCATGTATTCTCACCCTCTCCTGGACTGCAATTGCTATTGTGCAGCAGTTTTTAGCCCTTCTCAAATGTTATCACAGAGGCACTACCATGGTCACTGATGTGCTCAGAGTTCTCCAGAATCAGGTTGGTCTTGGAGCTGTCTGGCATTAGCTCTACCAAACATGAGGGGAGCTTCTAGCAGGCTTTCCACTGAGGACTCTCCTGTATCCCCCTCACTATCAAAACTTTGCCATGCAAACACAATGCAAACACTTTTAGTACTTCCTAATACAAAGTATATTATTTGAGAATTTGAACATGATACTAGTAATACTCTCAGGAAGATCAGATAAAAATCTTAAGATTTCCTTGATTGAGGTTTACAATAGTTTTTTCTGTTTCTGTGGCTGCTTGTACTCAAGAAAAAATTTTCATTAGTCCATCAGGCAAATGCAGTCAAGAGCCGTTGCTCTTAATGACAAAATCATCCCCTCCTTTCTCTATCTATTTCTAGATTTAAGTATTTAAAGCTTTATCAAATAACCAATATTTCACTGGGGCTTAAATCAGGAGTCTTACCAAGGCTTAGGAAAAATTATAATTTCTCAACTTATAGGAGATCTGAAAAAAAATAATGTATGTTGACAAACTCAATGGTATTTTTTTTATTTATTTTACATTTGTAGTGTCATTTTCCTCTGGAAATTTAGGTTTAGTCAGTTTTCAAAAACTTCTGAAGTTCTTCCTGATATAGGAGAAGTCTTTCCCTGTACTTTCCCTGCAGCCCTTCTCTTTCCCTGTAGATTCTTTCTTCCAGATCTCACCCCAGATTTAACAAGTCATCTGCTGAAAAAGCATTACTTATACCAGTTAATTTTTTCCTGGAACAGAACTTTTCCTCTAGAATTTAGTTTGCTTTCTTGACTCTCTAGATCTTTTTTTAGCTTCTCCTCTTCCTAGGGATTCCAAGTCTGCAATTTTGATTGCCAGGTCAAAGTGATAATTAGATGAGATCCTATGTGAAAGGATCTGATTAGTTCCTTCATTTGCACATGAGTGAGAACAGAACTGTTAAAAAGAAACTACCTGTATCTGTCGACATAGAACATAAACTGTCTTGAGCCAGACTTGACTGGTTTTAATAAAGGAAAAATTTCTGAATGGCAAATGTGATAAATACTAAGGTAATTTAATTTACTGGGATCTAAGAAACTGGGCTTGGTCAGTTCACATAAAAATTGCTGTCCAAGCTGGTCAATACACTGCATTGTACTCTCACTTAATATCCTGTCGTTTGCTTATGATTTACCTATTGGATTTTAAACTTATGCATGAATTGAAAATTAATTGGTATTGTGATCAGATGAACAGTAGTACACAACCTTGCTTCCTGTAAGAGAAGTGGAGTACTTTTCACACTACATTGTTTTGTTTTTTTTAACATCACATACGTTCTGTTTCATAAACAGTCTCCCTTTTCTGATGAAAGTAACTGTATGGGAGTTAAAACATTGGTACAAGAAAGTTACCTTATCCCCCTTTTCTATCAAAGGTACAAAGCAGGCAAGGTAAGAGAGTTGTTATTTCAGCCTCCTTAAAACACAGGAAAGCCATGGAAAGTAAGAAAGCAAAATTTTCAGAGCTTCCTATGAAGGCTGGATACTGTCTCTTGCTAAAATATCACAAACAACTTTGCAAGTTGCAGGCTATGCATTCATTTTTCTGCTTACAGCAGGTTTTTTTATACAAGGCCTGGTCAGGTTATTCATTCCTTAATGATCTGGTTTTAGTGTCTCAAATGCATAATAATAACTTTTCAGTTATGTTGGTATTTCTTTGGTATGTACCAAAATTATGGCAAATCTATCTGTTGGTAACGTGACCTGCTCCTCTTGTTATTTTGCAGAACAACCAATGGGTGACTGATGCCGTACACTATGAAAATAATTATACTTAAAGTGGACTATATCTGTTTTAGATTAAATGTGTTGGTTTACACATTATTGCATGGAATATTGCTGTTGTTAAAAGACAGACAACAATATATCTTCAGAAGCAGCAGCTGATGAGGCACTTTCATTCTAAGCCTTTTTTTTTTATTTTTTATTTGCTGACTGCCCAAATTAGGCCGATAAGATGTTTAGCCAGCACACTGCATTGCTAACACAGATTGATAGGAATGTAAGAAACAAAAGGATAGACAGGTATGGTGCCTTATACTTTGTGTTGTTTCATTCTCAAATCAGATTTCTTACTAACCCATTCTTTATGTAAGGGAGAGACTTTTTTTTGTGAATATATTTATTTTGAGATGAATCAGAATCACTATAAGCTGCTAGTGTGTTAAAGAGTGTATCTATGTTTATTTCATTTTCTTTAACCTTTTATGAATTATACTGCTGAAAAAAAAAATAAACTAGGCATGTAAAATAAAACATCTCATTAATTCATTTCCTGGTTTTGTGCAAATGCAAGACCGAAAATCGAGTGAAATATTTTGACCCCAAAATGAATTATTTGTGTATTTCAGTCAAAATTACTTTCAATGTTAAAATGACCATTCCATTTTGAAGAATTTTTTTTCAGCTTTAATAGTTAAAAGATTCAAATTCTTTTATAACAACTAAAATGCCTTACTGACCTGAAATAATACTATAAGTTTTTGATTTAACAGAAAAACATACTGTAAGGCACAAAAATCTTGTTGACATGCTACTGATGTTATTTAAGTACAAAAAGGATGCTTTAATTTACATTTTTATTCCTATAGGTCCTTCATTTATTAAATATTTGAAAAATATAGCTTTGTTAAATTATCTTAAAACCAAATATACTCAGTGGGTGTGTCCAGATGTTACTCAGTTGTTATGTTGTTAGTAGTGGTAACATTTAACCATTAGTTAATAACACTTGTAAGTAACTAGTAATTCATAAGTAATTGCAACAGTAGGACATTTAAGTTTTTTGCTGAATACAGGTGATAAGATCAAAAATAGATAAGAGGAATTAAGAATATGTATGACCATTTCTGTTCTGATCAGAGGTCCACTTTCTAAAGCCAAACTCCTGATCAGTTTCACTTTGTAAAGAGAGTTTACTAGAAAGCACAAACGGAATTCCTTCCACGTGGTACTACAGTACTTAATGCAAAATGAAAACACACAAACAAAAGAGCTGAAATTCATTATATTGTGACTTCCAGACCTTTAATGCCAAGTGTCCTTTCTACAGATCAGAGGTTTTTGGCCTAGATGGTGATGTAGATGTGGTCTCAGTGGCCCTGTACTAACATCTAACATAGAGATTTAACTCCACCTGTACTCAGGCAGCCAAGGAAACACCATCACTGCAGGACTATTTTTTGTTTGTTTGTTTTATTGTTTTGTTGGGGGGGGTTGTTTGTTTTGGGGGGACTTTGGTTTTGGGGTTTTTTTGTGGCATTTTGGGGCGGATGGATATTTTCAGGCTTCTTTTTGTCCTATAGATTTCAGCATTTATCCCTAGTTATTTGGAAAACTTTCTTCCTTGTTTGTCACATTTCAAATTGCGTAAGAAAAGAGAGGTAAAAATTGTTGCTGCTTTATTTCTTATACATACATATCCAGACTACTTTAAGAAACTCAGGATTTTAATTTTTATTTAATGGTGGTTATATATGTGTTCATATGAACACAAAAGGATTGAATGGTGTTGAGTTATGTTTAGAAAGTACAAATTATATTCTTGTTTCACCTGCAGGAAAGGTGCAACCCAGTCAAAATCAGACTGTGCTTCCATATGTATGTGTAGTTAACACCTAACTGTCAAGGAATCTTCCCTGTGCCAGGTACTTAGCTGATTTTTATCACCTGTCCACTGAATAATATAAAGTATATCAGCTATAGAAGCCTGTTTTAGATTTTTAATTATACAGCCCAGAATGCAGGCCTACTTTTGCTGTTCTTTTCAGAGAATTGTAAAAGACAAACATTCTTCTGTGACATTCTGGCTGCCACTAAATCTTTCCTAATGCCTGGAAGTGAATGTCTCCACTTCAACAAAACAAATGCTAATACATTGCAAAGAAAAATAAGGCAGTGTAATCTTAATAATTGTTTGTAATAAATGAGGCTTTAAGCTTGTAATCATGTTAATGTAATTTTATACTGTATAATAGTTTTATGAATAGAATTAAAAACAATGTAGGACAGTGGCAATTTGTGTCAAGCGAAGTCTTCGCATAGTAGTAGAGGTATGGCTTGTGAAAAAACACCTTACCTTCTTCACCAACCACAGTCTTTCTCCACAGCTCATGTTGATCAAAATTTTCTGCTCTCCTACATACAGTGGCTAACAAATCTGCAAACAACAGCAGAGATGTCTAAAACTCAAAAATGAGAGAATTGTGACCTTTCTCCGATAAGCACTGTTCAAAGAACACATATAAGCATCTTCACAACCACAGTGTTATTAATCTAGCTGAAGAATGTAATCATCTACCTTCTACTTTGCAAACATAACAATGCAATTTTGTAATAATGAATGAAAAGTTGGTAAAGCTTTACAAGAAGTAGCTAATCATTACTACTTTGGTAGTTATTGTGATAATATTATTTATGATAAAATCATTTTGCTTAACTGTGTATGTAATGTAGCACATCAAAAGAGTCCCATTTTTAATATTACATGCCACTTGACATTTTTTAAAAATTTGAGACAATTGTCTGGAGACAGACGAAAGAAAGCATTTTAAAACAAATTATGTGATATATTAATAGTTTTAAGTAAAATAAGTAATTTCTGTTATGGCTTGCATAAGAAATGCTAAAATCAATAGGAAGAGAATGGCAAAACAGTATGAGAATATAGCAGCAAGATCTAACGTATGATCTTTGAGTCATAATCATAGAACATAGAACAAAAGTGTTTAACAACACAAGTGTGTTATCCTAAGCAGGAAGATAAGATTTTTAGCTATTCGAGCTCTAATAGCTTTAATGTCTTTCTATTCGTGCATGTATTATTCAGACTACCCTTTTATCAGGGCTTATTAACATAATTTCAGGAGAAAAGATACAGGTATCCTGAAGGCAGAGAATACAGACCTTCAGATATTATTAAAAGAAGGAATTATAGACAAATTTTAAAGAGCTCTAGAAAATATTAGGAGATTCAAGAGGGATTATGTGTGAATGCTATTAAGAGCAAAATCATAATTGGCCTATTCATGCAAGCAGGATTATTTATGTGAACCATGTGGCTGCCAGATACACTTGTTAGATGAGCACTGGACTGCTGACGTACTTTAATGTTTCCTAGAAGAGTACAATCTTTTTGCATCTAATTTGAGTTAAATTTTCTGGCATCTAGTACTATTTTCTCCCCACCATTCCTCAGTTCCAATTTGAAAGTGAAACAGATGTATATGTTTTTCTCCTCTAGTTCCCAGTTTAATTTCTCTGCATCTACAGAATATCATGTTAATAGCACTGACTGGAAAGATGTTACTTAATAGATGCTACAAAATATATTTTAGGTGGCTGTTTCTTATGGTTATTGAAAGCTCAGCCCCTCCTATCTGATGCAAAGGTCCTCAAACTCATGCCTCTTAGGGAATGTTTAACAGATCTTCTGTCACTACAAGTTCGAATAGACTGGATTTACTTTGCCAGCCTGCCTCCCAGCCTTTTGCTTCTGTCTTACAGCCAGGTGTAGAAAACCTGACTGTGACATGCAATTTCTCATGGAAATCCTCACTGAAAAATGAAGCTCTTCAGAGGTTATTTGCTCCCAACTTATGGCCTCTCTTCAGAGCTCTGTGGAAGCAGAAAAAAAAAAAAATCCAGCAATTTTTTTTTTTTTTTTTTTTTCAGGATTAAGCCTAGCAATTACTTGTAAATAAATGTTTTCCTTGTGCATGTCCCTTTCTTTTTAATAACTTTTCCTTCCAGTATGCAATAAGGAAAACATGCAGAATTGCAAAAAGTGTAGGTTTGAAAAAGCGTACCACCCATCGAGGGTCAAAAATACCTACACATCTGAAATATTTATACACCAATGCATGCAGAATGGGGAATAAACAGGAAGAATTGGGGATCTGTGTGTGGTCACAGGGCCATGATCTTATTGAAGTTACTGAGATGTAGTAGGGTAGCTTGCATGACTGGAATACTGTCATGAATGGCTATGTCCTTTTAGGAAATATTTTTTAGAAAAGGCCAGCAAGGCAAGGTGGTGGAGTTACTCTTTGTATGAGAGAGCAAATGGAATGTATTGAGTTCTCTCCCAGGGCAAATGAAGAGCAAGTTGAGAGCTTCTGTGTAAGGATTAAAGGGCAGGCTGATAAGGGAAACACTTGTGGATGTTAATAACAGGCAATCAAATCAGCATGGGGAATATGATGATGCCTTCTACAAGGAGGTGAGAATTATTTCACAATCACAAGCCTTGTATTGCATGGGGAACTTCAGTCCCCCTGGTATCTGCTGGAAATCATAGAACCATAGAATCATAGAATTGGCTGGGTTGGAAGGGACCTCAGAGATCATCAAGTCCAACCTTTGATCGACTACCGCTGCGGTTACCAGACCATGGCACTGAGTGCCACATCCAGTCTCTTTTTAAATATCTCCAGGGACGGAGAATCCACTACTTCCCTGGGCAGCCCATTCCAATGTCTGATCACCCTCTCCGTAAAGAAATTCTTTCTAATATCTAACCTAAACCTCCCCTGTCACAACTTGAGATCATGCCCTCTTGTCTTGCTGATAGTTGCCTGGGACTGGTGAAGGACATTAAGGCTAGGTGAAAAGATATACTTCAGCATCAGGATAGCATGCACCAAAGAAGAAGGCTTGCAGCCTTGGGTTTCAGGAAGGCTAATTTTGGCCTCTTGAAGAAATTGCTAGGAGAAATCCCATGGATTAGGGCTCTGGAAGGTAGAGAGGCTCAAGAGAGCTGGTTGATATTCAAGCACCACTTCCTCCAAGCTCAGGATCCCTCAGAGCAAGTTATCACGCAAGTCAAACAGGAGACCTGCATGTCTGAGCAAACAGCACAAGTGGAAGAGGAAAGTTCACAGTAGGTAGAAGAGACTGATGACGTGGAAAGACTACAGGAATGCTGCCAAGTATTCAAGGAGGAAATGAGAAAAGCAAAGGCCTTCTTGAAATTAAACCTGGCAAGTGACATCAAGGTCTACAGGAAAGGTTTCTTGAAGTATACCAAAGGCAAAAAGAAAACTTAGAGAAAATGTGGGCCCGGTGCTGAATGAGGCAGGTGCTGTGGTGACAAAGAATGCAGAGAGGCTTGAGTTACTGAATGTCTTCTTTCCCTCATTCTTTAGTGCTCAGGCCAGCCCTCAGGAGTCCTAAAATTTGGAGATAACAGAGAGCATCTGTACAAAGGAAAATTTTCCCTTGGCTGAGGAGGATTAGAGACAAGTAAACTGAGTATCCACAAGTCCATGGGTCCTGATGAGATATTTCCACGAGTGCTGAGGGGTCCAGCAGAAGTCATTGCTGGGCCACTCTCCATCACCTTTAAAAGGTCCTGGAGAACAGGGAGCTGCCTGGGGACTGGAGGAGTGTCACTCTTGTTTTCAAAAAGGGCACAGAGGGATACCCAGACAGCCTCACCTCTGTCCCTGGAAAAATGACAGAACATCATTTCAAAGCATGTGGAGGAAAAGACATTGTCAGAAACAGTCTGTATGGATTTACCAAGGGGAAGTCATGTCTGACTGGTCTGATAGCCTTCTACCATGGCATGACTGGACGAATAGAAGAGAGGAAGGCAGTGAATGTTGCCTAACTTGACGTCAGCAAGACTTTCCACCCTCTCCCATACCATCTTCAGAGGTATTTTTAGAAAGCTTAGTTAGATGAGTGGACAGTGGGGTGGACTGAAAACTGGCCCAAAGATAGAGCTCAGAGGGTTATCATTAGTTGAGTAGAGTCTAGCTGGAGATCAGTAACAAGTGGTGTTCCTCAGGGATTAGTACTGGGTCCAGTCCTGTTGATTATATTCATCAAAGACATGGACAAAGGGACAGATTTTACCCTCAGACATTCTGTTGGTGATGCAACAGTGCAAAAGCGGTGTGCTGCCATCCAGTGTTACCTGGACATGCTGGAGAATTGGACAGAGGGAAAGGTTATGAAATTCAGCAACAGCAAGTGGAAGGTACTGCACCCAGGGAGCTACAACCCCAGGCATCAGTACAAGTTAGGAGCTGAGCTGCTTGAAAGCAGCAATGGGGAAAAGACCTGGGAGTCCTGGTGGGCAACAGGATGACCATGAGTCAACACTGGGCCCTTGTGCCCAAGGAGGCCAATGGCTTCCTGAGGTGCATCAGAAAGAGTATGGCAAGAAGGTTGAGGGAGGTTACCCTCCCTCTCTGCTCTTCCCTGGTGAGATCACATCCGAAGTACTCTGTCCAGTTCTGGGCCTTCTGGGACAAGAAGCATAGGGATAGAAAGGGTCTGATGAAAAGGTCCTGATGGAAAGGATCTATGAATATTATTAGGGCACTACAACATTTCTGAGGCACTTGGGTGTTTTTAGTGTGGAAAAGAGAGACTGGGGGGAATCTTATAAATGGTTTTAAATACTTAAAGTGTAGGTGTCAGGAGTATGGGGCACAGTGATGCACAGAGACAAGGACTCCTTTGGACCTTTTTCAGTGGTTCACAGGGACAGTGAAAAAGATAATGGGAACAAACTTGAACATAAGAATTTCCATCCAAATATGAGGAGGGACTATATTTTGAGGGTAGCAGAGCACTGGGATAGGCTGTCCAGAGACAGTGTATTTTAAAATAACTTTCATCTTATTATATTATTGTTTTGGCAAAATATTGCATAATCTAATTTTTTACCTATTTATTTTGTGCCTGTCTTTGTTTTGATAGTAGGTTAAATATTTCTGAAATAACTATCTCATCTTTTCCTTTTATTCCTTTTTTTTTCCTTTTTGAACTGCCTGCATCCTCCTAAATACTTTTTGATGTATGAAAAGATTTCTCCTTGTCAAGGGAAGGAAAGTGTATATGCCTTTAATTTCAAAATTGTGAATTCTACATGGATCACAGAATCACAGAATTACTGAGGCTTGAAAAAACCTCTGAGATCAAGTCCAGCCTATGACCTAACACCACCACATTGGCTTGAGCATGGCACTAAGTGCCGTAATATATATTCCTCTATTCCACATTACACACACACACATAAACACACGCACACACACACACACACTTATAATATATAATATTTCATTTTATATAAGATTTGTAGTCATAGAATCATATATGAATGCCTATTTCTTCTCAGTAATAATTTTTCTGAATAATTCATATCACATAATTCCTTGATTTAGTTCAAATAAATCCTGTTCTTGTAGACCCAAGTAGAATTATTTCAGCTAGGGTGCAGTAGTCTAGTAGTAGTTTAGTACCCAAAAGAGGAAGACAGAACACAATTAACCCACTGCAGCTCTTTATTAATATAATTGATGTATTATATTACAACCTGTGAAGCGTTATTTTTTTCTGAAATACTAATTTGGTTTCCTTTGTGTTTTAGAAGATGATGTACAATATGCATAATAAGCTGAATGTAGACCTTTCCTTTTTCTGCATCCAATAATTCTGTCAAGGAATCACCATGTTGTTATTCTGGCTTTTAGGTATTAAAAGTTTTTTGTTGCAAAATGGTCACTTGGCCTTCTGTTCTCTTGGATTTCATGTCATCACTTCAGAATACAAAGCTTTGGCTGCATCGAAGCCTATCAAATGTATAGACCTTTGTCAGATGTTTTGTCCAGTCTATGTGATTGCAATTTGAGCGTTAGAGATGAATAAGGTAGGATAAGCTTACTGATAGGCTCTGCAAAATACTGAACAGCACACTTGTCTTTGGAAGTAATTTTGTAAGAAGGATAAAAAATAATACTTTTAAAAAAAAAATATTTTGACTCCTGAGGGTTGTGAGAAAATCTTAAACATACTTTGAGATGTAAGTGATATAACAAAATTAGTTTATATGGCAATAAATGTATTCCAAGGTCTAGTCTTACTCGTGAATGCATGTGTTACATTTTAGTTCAGACATATTTTTCATATATATGCGTAATGGTCTACCCAATTCTGCCCTTTTATTTTTTTTTTTTACTAGCATGGTTTAATAATCTTCTTTCTGATACAGTGTCTTCCTAAGACTGGGGGATCTGTTTGCATGACATATATGATATAAAAATTAGTATTTTGGTATTTTCCTTTATTTTTTTAATCTTTCAGTTTTACTTAGCTGCTTTCCAATATTCAAGTAAGATCCTAAGTGTACATAGGTTATCTATCTATGACTCATGAACTGGAGGCACTGTTAATATGTCTGTTAAGTGAGGGACAGATTGCACTTTTTATTATTCCTTTATGTCTTAAGTTTTCTTGTAGTGTGATTTTGGTTTTCTTTCTTTTGTGTATTGTGATCTACTTTTTAAGGAAATTTTTTGTGCTGCCTTTGAATACTTAGTTCATTTTTTCTATGATTGGATTTATGCTGCTAGCCTGCTTTTTGTTTTATGTGCTTTTAAAAATCGGATTCAGAATTTCACTGTGGGTCAGCTGTAGGATTATTATTTGTATTTGTGTTTTGTATTATGCTGCTTACATATAGGATTTGTGTTACTTGATAAGGAATTTATTAACACCTGAATTGAAGGTGCTGCTGCAGTGATATTTCTGAGTTCATCTTCTATTCCTTTGCTATGCCATGTGTTAGTTATCTTTGACCTTGGTTGGCCTTCTCTGATTACAGTAATTATCAGATTGGATTTTAATTCATGCATATTTCTGTCCAGATGGTTTTACTTAGTTCAATAGCTTGAGCTTACAGGTTAACATTGGAAAGATATAACGTAATACGAAGTGGACCATAATATTATGAAGATGATTTAAAAGGTAGTGAAAGGAACTATGAAAAAATTAGTATGCTTGATTAAGATATGTTCTTCAGTACAGTGTATTTTATAGGGAATCATTTGAATTTTAAGAAATTTCTAAGTATTATTACCTAGGGAAGCATCACCTTCCTTCTTCTGCATAGTATGGGTTTACACATAACTGATAGTTATGTGTGTAACTCTAGTATCTGGATTTCTGAGCTTTACAAGAAAATGAACTGCTTCTAACCTTGTTTTTCAAACTATATATTCCTCATGCTGTTTTACTAATAATTCCCCCCAAAGCACAGATAACGTAAGAATTTGACCTAAGCCATGTCCTTGCCAGAAGCCAAAAGACAGACTGTGAATTATTAGACTTTGAAGTTTTATTTGTTAAAGTATGCTTCTAGACAGAAAGAAACCAAAGTCATTCCCTATTTTTTATCAAGCAATGCAGAAAATGTTCCTTTCCTGCTTATAAAATGTAAATGTGCAGAAGGTGCTGAAAATAGCTTGAAAAAGTGCAGATAGTAGGTCAGTACTGTTTCTTTGAATATATATATTACTTTTTTCCATCATTATAGAGCATTTTAAGCCAGCTCTAGTTCTAAAAAATAAATGCTCAGCATTTATATATAGAAACTGCAGTCCTATTAATTTTATTTCTGTATGTAATGTCATTAAATCAATGCTGGTAGTCACGTAAGGCAAGCACAATATGGCTCTTTGTTTGTCTGTTTAAAAAGATGCACATTTATCAAAGAGATTCATTAACAAAATGTGATGGTGGAGAGATAAATCAGAGCTGTTTTTTAAAGGTTAGATCAGTTATAAGGGTCTTCAAAGCATGTGGCGTTTTTATCATAATTAAGAGCTGTTCTTAACAGGATTAATTTTTTTTTTTTTTTTTTTTTCTGCTTTAAGTGCATATTTTAATGTTGGGTTTGATTTTGTGGCTCCTGTATCCTATAAAAAGAGCTCTCTGGAGGATGAATTTCCTCCGTCATGGAAGCTTTAGAGTTTTCAAGTCTTTTTGCCACATAAGCAAAAAACTCTTTGAGTATTTTTGGGACACCAAAATGTGAAGAGAATGAGACTACCATTATAATGCTTAAAAGAGTTATATTATCCAGTAAATCTAGCTAGAAGATTTTTAAATTCTGTTCTGTTTAAACTCAGGTAAGTTGGGCTTGAAAAAAAACAAAGTGAATTGCAATCAGGTCTCTAATAGGGCCTACAGATTAATAAAATGGGAGATCTAAAAGGAGACCCTTGCTCTACCTGACACAATGTGGTTGGTTGCCAGGCACTTGCTCCACCTTGTCAAGGGCAAGAATCTGATCTATGGTTACCTGGATATATTTTTTTTCCTCCTAAAGTAATTATCAAAATCTTTCTGTTCATATGACCAAAGAAGTAGCATATTCATCAAAAGGAAATTATGCCTTTTGTACCTTCACTTCTCATGTAGGGTACTGGAAAGAGACATTTAAGAATAATGCATCACTTAAAATGACCATATCTGAATATACTTCTGAAAAAGGTACAAAATGCTGAGTTTAAAGAAGTATTTTCAGTAAGTGAGTAGCTAAGGTACTCTCATTGAAGTTATTCAACTTTTGAACTCTTTGTAATAAAACTTCTCAAAGACTTTATGGAGAAAAAAAAATGTTGAATGCAACAAAATCAGGTATAGCAACTCTTATGCTTTTCACATAGAGCACTTTGGGATTTCTGATGAGTTGTTGAATGCCCTTTTTCTTAGGGAAAACTAGTCATATATAATTGGAGAAGATGAAAACACGTTTTTTTTAAATCCTCAGGAAATATTGTTATAAGAAGTAGCTATGGGATATGTAAAGAGTTTAAGTGGTTATATTCTATATTCTATATACATTTTCACATCACTTAATATGAAGGAGTAATATATACACACACACACAGTTTGTCATAAATAACTTGAAAAGATGACAACAAGAATTTCAGATGAATCATTTGCACATTTGCACATCACTTGTACATATTTCACTTTGGTATTTAAGGACTTACTTAGACATCTATTAGCAGGGAAACATGATCTCATACCAGACAGATTCTATTGATTCTGTTCCCATTACTGTACCTTTAACCTAGATAGAGCTAAATCATCATACGATTTCTATGGCTGGTGCTGCCACCGTGTATCTCATCAATAAACTGATGTATACCCTGTTTAAAAAATAAAAATAAAATAAAGTCATTAAAATATGCTTCTTAGTAGTAAAGTTGCATAACTTCCATTTCTTGATCTCCAAAATCAATCTAATGTATTGTCAACTACATCCCTTATTTATATATAAAATACAGTTATGAATGTGATATGCTTTGATATATATAAAATATATATACAAATAAGATTGAGAAACATCTAATAAGTGTTATTAACCTGCAAAAAAAAAAAAATTGGGATGATCATTTCTAACTGAATATTGACAAAAAACTTTTAAAATATCTCTTTGAAGGGAGTTCATTAAAGACATCAGTACATTTCTCCAGAGTTTTCATAAATCATTTTTCCTATTTGAAAGAGTGCTTTTTTTTTTTTTTTTTTTTTTTTTTTTTAAATATACAAGGAAGCATGGGGTGAATCAATACTTCAGATAACATTCTACAGAAGTATGACAGAACATGTTCTGCACATGTTAAGCACAATTGAACATGCAATTTTAAGGAATTTCCTTCAGCTACCACTATATGGGGGAACAAATTTATTGAAAGGCAGAAAATAGAATGATATAATCAAATAATTGGGTTTTGTTGGAAAAGACTTTTAAGATCATCAAATCCATTAATGTAGCATTGCCAAGTTAACCACTAAACCATGTTTCTAACTACCATTCTACATTTTTTAAATACTTCCAGTCATTGTTACTCAACCACTTCCCCCAGGTATTGTGCTGAGTGCCTGACAACCCCTTCAGTAAAGATTTTTTTCTTAATATCCAAAATCCTAAATCCTAATTTCTCCCCTGGTGTAGCCCAAGGCCATTTCCTCTTTTTCTGTCACTTGTAACTTGGAAAAAGAGTCTGACCTCCACTTCACTGCAGCTTCCTTTCAGGTGGCTGTGAAGAGCAATAATGTCTCCCCTCACCTCTTTTTCTCCAGACTGAACAACCCCAGTTCACTCAGACACCCAGCAATAGGCATTTTATGTGGACTGATGTTCAAATGTATACAGTTAAGGGTGGTCTTAGGAGGAAGTACTAGAAGTATGGTGTTGGCGTTAAGCCTGCAAAGTAGGCTGACTCAGTAATGTTTTGGATTGCTTCAAGGAGCCGAACTGCATAACTTAATAGCAGGGATCATCAGTACATCTGAACTCTAGTATAACCTTAAGATCAGCCTTGATTTTTTGATATAAGATCTGTAATCAATTTGACTATTTACCTGATGAAAATTATGGTATTTCAAATCAGACATGATATGTAAATATTTGCTCAGAAATGTTACTAGTCCTTCCTGTTATTTAGTATAGGATTATTTGAATATAAACTTTCATTGTGCTTAGCATTGAACTAAATATAGCATTCTAAAAAAATGACAGGTTTTTAAAATGAAAAATGAGTTAGGATTGCAAATTCTTCTTCACGTGAAGAAGTCCATGATTATAGCTGCATAGTAAAACTTTGTGACACTTTTAATGGAAGTGGAACTGCCTTGAAAGCTTTCACTGCTAGCTGTCAAAACATTTTTTAAATTCTCAAGCCTTGGAAATTAGCTTTCTGTCATCACAGCAGCCTATTTCTGTAAAACCCGTTATTTTTATTCCTTAGTGCAGTTCCTGTTGAGAAATCAGCTATACAAACTCTTCTTTTACATAAAGCAAACATGATTATAGCTATCTCTTATAATGTTACAAGAATGGCTAATATCAGAAACTGAACATTAGATTAAGCTTTCTTTTTATCTTGGGATATTCAAATTATCATAGAAGACAAAAGTCAGATTTTCTCTAAATAGATTTAGTATGAAATATTTTTAACTGCCCTGGCTGAATTCAAGCAAGATCTCATGGTTTGATCAGTGCGAAAATGCAAAAATAAAATTAAAGAAAATTAAAATTTTATAGAATCAGACAACAGCCTATGTTGGAAGGGACCTCAAAAGATTGTTTGGTTGAGCTTTTTGCAGGAAGGGGAGGTTATCTAGCATCCTATCTAATTGCATCTTGAGAACCACCAGTACTGGGGACTATTCTACATTCCTGTGGAGGTTTTTTCCAGTGGCTGATTTTTCTCATGGTTCTTTGGTTATGTCACCCCAGAACTTTGCATTTGTCTTTGTTAAAATTCATAGAATTCTTGCCAACACACTCTTCCAGCCTGTCCAGGTCTCTCTGCAAGATGACTCTCCTTTCCCATGTGTTCATCCAGTTTTTATTGCCTTCAGCTTGCAATTCTTCATCATTGTGCTGCTCACTTGTTTAAATTATAGGGAGTCTAAACTAGTTAGTTCAACAAGAAAGCAGAACAATAAATATCAAACTACAGGATAGGCCGTTATGTGTTCAAGTACTTTTTGCTAAGTACAAGATTTGGTTCAGAATAATGTTGCTCCAGTGAGTTTCATGTTAAACTGACTACTAAGAAAATCTGAGTGTTCTGTTATTGTTTCATAGAGATATTTATATTTGACAAAGTCATATTAATTTTTAATCTAATTTCAGCTATGCCTCCAGTTCAGCACTCACAATATAAAACAGGAGTGACTTGCTTCTTCGAGTGCAGACTCACAGCTTACTTTGCTAAAATTACAAGACGTGTTAGCAGTAAAAATTATTAACTCCAAGATCCAGGCAGAAATTGTTCCTTCTACCACTGGTAAGATTTCAACTTTCACCTTATAAGCAAAACTCCTCTGGTAGAAGTGGAAGTTTTGCTCATGTAAGGAGGAGTATAGGTTATCTCTAGCTTGCATCCAGGACTTAGTCTTCAGCACTGAGGTATAGTGAAGAGTAGTTCATGTATGTTTTCCGCAGAAATTTTTCATGAGACAAAATGAATTGGGAACATAATGTGTATTATACAAATAAAATTGCTGTCCCACCCATGGAAATCAATGAAAAAAGTGGGAGTCAATGTTTATTAAAAATTAGTAACAAAGGAATTATGTATTGGAAAACAAATTGGAATTAATAATATGGTCACTTAGCTCTGTAAATATTTGACATCTGTTGGTAAAAGCTGGCTCATTTTGGTTCACATACAGAATTTCATTTTTTTCTGAAGTTAAAATATCAATACAGTATTTTGAAATTACCTGGAAATAATGATAATAGATTCCATTTTTTTATATAAATCCAGTTAAAATTCTATTATTTCAGAAGAATTTAGGAAGTTTGTCTGAAACATATTATGTCATAACTCACTTTTAAAATACTGGTGTGAACGTGCCTTCTGGGACATCAGCATGCCAGGGTGTCTCTCTGAAATGTCCACACATTAATCTGTGCAACATGGGGAGGAAACACAAGTTAACTATCTTTGTAGAGTTTCAGGACTTTGATCTTGTTGGAATCATGATGCAGTGGTATGGCTCACGTGGTTTTAGTGCTTCAGTGGAGGGATATAGCAGTTTTAGGAAGGATAGAGAGTGAATATGAGGAGATGGAGTTACCCTTTATGTGGGAAGGCAGATGGGCCTCTGCCTGCAGATGGATGATCAACAAATTGAGAGTTTTTGGGTAAGGGGTAAAGGGCAGATCATGGTGGCTGATACAGTAGTGGTTATCTACTGTAGACCACCTCTGAGGGAGGAACAAGTACAAGAGACCTGTAGAGAAAACTGGAAGGACCATCACATTTGTAAGTGATGGTCCACCTGGAGTTGTACTGCCTCATTATCTGCTGGAACATGGGCAGCATAGCAGGGCATAAAAACTTCTCTGTAGCTTCAGTGACACCTTTCTGACCCAATGGACAAGGGAATCAAAGTGTAGAGGTGTTCTGCTGTATCTCATATGGACACACAATGAAGAGCTTATTGGGAATGTGAAAGGCAAGGCAGCGTTGGCTGCCTTGGTTACCATGAGATGGTAAGATGGTTCCTTCGTGAGAGGAAGGAACAGGTCAAAAAGCAAGGTAACAAACATGGACTTCAAGAGAGTGTGCACTGTACTCTTCAGGGACCTGCTTGAAAGAGTCCTTTCAGATAAATCCTCAATTGGAAGAAAACCTCAAGAAAAATGGTTGGTGCTCAAGGCTTATGTCCTGCAAACTCAAAACCAACCCATCCCAAAAATCAGGAAGTCAGGAAAAAATACCACGAGGGCTACATTAGCAAATCACTC
The DNA here is from genome assembly GCA_023637945.1 of Phaethornis superciliosus. Lineage (NCBI taxonomy): Eukaryota > Metazoa > Chordata > Aves > Apodiformes > Trochilidae > Phaethornis > Phaethornis superciliosus. Next base: position 29,676,203 of record JAJQWJ010000004.1, on the reverse strand, counting down.
TTGGAAAAGAAAAGGCAATATATGAAATTTGAAAACATGTACAGGTAACCTGGGAGGAATACAGAGACACTGGAAAGTGTGAAAAGATGCATGCAGGAAAATCAAATCCCAGGATAGCATCTGGTGAGGGATGTCAAAGGCAGTGAGAGGGTTGTTAAGTACATCAGCAGCAAAAAAATGACCAGGGAAAACATGGTCACTCTCCTGAATGAGCTGGGGGCCTTTATGAAACAGAACATGTAATAAGCTGAAATATTGAATGTTTTCTTTTCCTTCTGCCTTGACTAACAAGTTTGGCCTTCAGATATACCACATATTTGAAACCAGGGGCAACATCTGGAATAGTAAATATGTATCATTGGTGGAAGAGAATTAGGCTAGGGAATACTTAAGCAACTTGGAAATGCCTAAGTTTATGGACCTTGACATGCTGTGCTCATGAATCTGCTATTGCAAAGCCACTCTTTATTATCTTTAAAAGATCATGGTTACCGGAAGAGGTGCCTGAGGTCTGTGGGAAAGCAGATGTCCCTATCTTCAAGAAAGACAAAAAGGACAACCAGTGAAGTGCAAGCCTTTCAGACTTCACCTCCTTTCCTAAGGAGGTGATGGAGCAGCTAATGCTGGAAACCATTTCCAGGCAATTGACTGACAAGAAAGTCACCAGGAGCAGTCAGCACGGATTCACCAAGGAGGAGTTGTGCTTGACAAACCTGATAGTGTTCTATGGTGAAATGACTGGCTTAGTAGGTAAGGGGGACAATTTGATATTATCTGCCTAGGGTTCAGTATGGCTTTCAACATGGTCTCTGTCACTAGACAGTAAAGGAACACACAGGTTCTTTTAGAATCTGTAACAGAATGATGACACTCTTACCAAGGGGAAGGAGCAAGGGGTACTCATCACACCCTCCCATGAAATCCCCATAATCAAACTGTTGATAAGTGATCTGGAGTTGAACTTTAAGGTGAATTGAAAACCAGATAACGAGTCAAGCCAGAGGGTGGTGCTGAGTAGAATGTAATCTACTTGGAGGCTGGCAACTGGTTATGGACACCAGGGAGAAAAACAGGGTCCAATCCCATTCAATATCTCCATGAATGGTCTGGGGGATGGCACAGAATGTTTCCTCACCTAATTTGCTGATGACACAAAAGTGTCATCACAAAAGTGGGAGGAGTGGCTGATACATCATAGTGGTGTGCTGCCATCCAGAGGGACAGTAGTAGGCTGTAGAAAGGAACTGATAGCAACCTCATGAAGTTTAGAAAGTACAAAGAGTAGTGAATGGAAGAGTTTATTTTTTCTGATGTACTGCTCTTTCAGCTCAGGCTGAGGGTCACCCATCTGGGAAATGGTTTTGCTGAGAAAGCTGTGGGAGGGTCTAAGCTGAATATGAGCTAGCGATCTGTCCTTGACACAAAGAAGGCCAAAACTTCCTAGACTGCAGTAGGAGGACTTTTGTCAAGAATCTGAGAGGTGACCCCTTTATATTCAGTTCTGATGGCAACACCTAGAATATTGTGTCTACTTGTAGACTTGTCTGTACCAGAGAGATACAATCTATAACCTCAACATCAATCCTGAAAGAGGATAACCACTGCTGACAGCTGGCAGCTGAACAAAATTTTAATTAAGACACTATTCATCTAATATTGTGAAACCTCTTTGGGCAACATTACCATTCATCGGACAGCGAGAGAAAACTGAAGTGGAAGTATTTTAGATACTTTCTTTTGGAACATAAGTTAATAAGTCTTAAACCTTAATTTCTAAACTACAGTATAATTTTTTACCATCTCCCCCAAAGCAACCCATTTTTCTGTCCAAAGTGAATGCCTGCCTAAAAGTCTTTGAATGATTTTTATTCAAGACAATAGAAAATTATATTTATGTTTCTAAAATTATGATTATTTTGATGCATTTTTTGTTTCAATTATTTTTTTTAACATTGGAGTTTTCATGTAGGTGCATAAAATATGTTGAGTTGGGACATTTTACTGTTTTCTTCAAATCCCCAGAGCTCTATAGAATTTCAAAATTATTCACAAACACATTAAGTCATTAAGTGGAATTTATTTTGATCCAGGGAACAGAATCCTAGTTATTATAGCCTAGAAATATGTATCTGACGTTAACTTGGTTATAACTAATGTTACACTGAACTGAAAAATTCAGGATACAATTTCAGCTATATCAATGATAGCTGAATAAACATTTTTCATATTGGTCTAGAGAAAGGACATAGCTCACTCTTGGTTTTTTGCTCATTAGAGTAAAAAATTCTCTGTATCAAGCTATGGAAGCATAAGGTATGATGATCATTCACAAAAAAACTATTGTCTTGTGAATATCAATAATAAAACAACTTCAAAAAATGGGACATCTTATATTAAGAAAAAAGAAAATGAAAAAAGTAGATTTTTGGTTTTATTTGCTTTTGTCTAATTTTACAGATGTTTTATATATCAACACAGTGAAGGAATTCACCATGTTGTAGTGTACTAGATACAATGCGTTTTTTTATTTGATGCTTGCTTCCTTTCAGTCAAGCTAGTAATTCAATATGAGGTACAATGTTACATCTCATTTTATCACAAATTAGATTATATAGTCTTCCAGGTAGAGAAATTTTGATTACCCATATCATATTTAAACATTAACTCAGATGAAAGTGCTTCCTCAAATTGTATCCATGTAACCCTGTTCTTTTGCTTACATTAAAATTACACACCAATATTCATCCTTTTGAAGAGATGTTAAATTGGGTCTTGATGTTCCAGGATATTGTTTTCATGAATGTTAGGTCAATAGTCTTCAGGGACATTAGGAAAATTTCCCTGAAATTATTGTACAGCACTACTATGAAGAACTAAATTTATCAGTGTTTATAGGACATATCTGTATTTGAGATTCTAGTGAGAAATGCATAAATAGATTCCAGATACACATAAGCTTGATATCTTGTTACCTCACCCAGCTGTAAATTAGATGTTCATGACTCTCTAGGCACAAAAACAGACAAAGGGATCTAGAATGAAGCTGAGTACTTTGGGGAGAATAAACAAACCCCAAAAAGATTTTAAAAAGAAAAAAAACAAAAAACTAAGGTGTATTAAGCACAAAATCTAATTTAGCTGTCTTACTGTACTGTTTTAAAAGAAGCGTTAAGCTTTACTTTTTTTCCTTTGCATATCAGGTGGATTTTATTTTTACATAAGCATGGAAAAATATTGCCATGCAGAAGTTTACCCTTTTTTCCAGAATTTTTTGTTTAAAGAAAGTAGAAATACATTTCATTTTCTGTGAATTGCTCTCCTTTAAGTTTTTCTTTAGTTTGGTTTTTAAAGTTTAACATGATGTAAGAAGCAAAGTTTCTGTATTTCAAGCACATAATTTTGCAACAAGTTTTGGTATGAAAGTGGTAGTACCTCATAGTCTGATTTTAAACTCAGTGAAACATGAATACATGAGGTTTACTGTTGTAAATTATTTGCTCCCAATAAATCCTTTTGACTTCAGCTAGTCACCCTATATAATTTAAAGGGCTATAAGATTGCTCTTCAAATACTGAAGAAAAGTGTCCCACTGCTTCTACTGGCATTAGACAACTTTGATGAGTTTTTTGTATACGTCCATGCAGACAGCAGGATTAATTCTTTTCTTAGTGATATCTGTACACTTTAAAAATGTGACTCTCTTTGTAAACATAAGAGAAGTAGAATTTTTTGGTTTTAGAATTAGATCAAGGGGGACTTTTGATGACTGTTCAATGAACTCATAATTCAAATAAAATAAAAACTTTTTTTCACAAAAGAAATATCTATTTTTTTCCCACAAAGGGAACCACGTATTTTGCTATAAGCAAAATTCAAGTGAGTAGTCTTTCATGCAAATAAAAGTGAAACAAATCCTATTAAATGAAGTAAAACCAGAATCTGTGTTAACATTGTACCTAACTTCCTAAATTATCTCATTTTATATAATTTCTTCTCATTTAACTGAAATAAGACTATTATACCTGAAAAGAATTGTAAAAATGTTAATTTTTACCACATTGTTTTTATGGCTGCAAGTAATCTGTAAAAATCTGTTGGTAAGGTTTTTCTCAGCTTTTAAATCTGTTTAACACTCCCTAGATGCTTAGCATATTGTCTATTCTAATTATCCTAGAAAAAACATACATCTTTTCTAATTTTGTGCATCAAAGTTCTCTGATCATGTCTGCTAAATCAGGGAATTCTATAGGTATGCAGCAAACTAAGGAAGCAAATAAGCTTTTCCAATTAGAGGTCTAAAACTTACTTGCGTCTCTCCTGGAGCAGTCACAAAATGGATTTATAATTTCCTTCCCTACCTTCTCTCACACTCCTCCCAGACTTTTATCAACTGTTGTCTTGATGTGGTTGTCTTCTGTTACCTCACAAAAAAGGGATGTAGGGAGGAGTTCTGATAAACAAGAAAGAACAGAGCTGGTTCTGCTGTGAAATCAGTTTGTTAATTTCAAGGTTTTATAAAAGAGTAATCTGGTGGAAGAGAATATGCTCTTATTAAGGATACATAGAGGGTGTCCACTCAAGAGATTAGGAATATTTCACCTTTTGTGTTCTAATATAATTGGGAAAGAACCAGACGTTTCGAATGGGTGACCTGTAGAAAACTGCCACTCATTGTCTTGTACCACCATAATTGGCTAAAGTACAGTAAAGATAGTGGGGCTTAATATTTAAGGCAGTACTCAAGGCATAAAACTGCTGAAGGTGTGCATCTTTGCTAAGCACTGAACGAGCATTAGGTGAATATAAATAGAAAACATTCTGTGTTTCTGTATGAACAGTAGTAGTGCTGAATGCTGTGATTTGAAATAAAGACACATTACCTGTATAATTGTGTGCAGTCTGAATTATAAATGGTAGCAAAAGAAGTAACCACAAAGCATAGTAGGGAAAAAAAAAACAACCCCTGGGGACACCAGAAAATTTAACAAATATGTCTACATATTGCAAAATTTTTGTTAGACTATTCAGGCGAGGTAATATCAACAGCTGCTTTTTCTGGGGATACAGGAAAGATAGTAAGGGAGCCATTTAATATTTACAGCTTTGAATCTCTTCAGTGTCTTGCTTGGAAGAATGAGCATCTTGGGCTGTTTCAAGTTAAGGGTGTATTTGATGTTCAGATAAGAGAAGAAAAGGATGTAAAGAATTATGAAATTTTCAGAAGCAACAACTTTCCATTGATGCCCTGAAACAGTGATTAGCTCCTTTGGAAGTTATTCTAGAGGATTATCCAACCACTGATGCATACTGGGTTTACTGAAGTTTTCTCACCCAACTACTTCCTACTTCAGCTACAAAGATGTCAGTGGGCTATAAAAAAAATGAATGCTATTCATAACTACTATTACATGTAAAACCAATAAAGATCTGTCTGCACAAATGCATATAGTCATGCTGAGAGGAAGCACAATCTTATTTACTATAAAAAGCTCAAAATTTTTGAGAGAGATATAAGATTGACTTTTGTCCAAAATTGATCTGTCAGATGATCTGTGAAAACTAGTGTTGGGAACTATGTATCACTTTTTCACTACCTTTCTCGTTAAAATATTAATATTTTCACAGAATCATGGGCTCATAGAATGGTTTTCTTTGGAGCAACACTTCTGCAGTGAGCGGGGACATCTTCAACTACATAAGGATGCTTAGAGCCTCATCCAACCTAATCTTGAATATTATCATGGATGGGGCACCTACCATCTCTCTTAGCAACCTGTTCTAGTGTTTCCACACCCTCAGTGTAAAAAATTTCTTCCGTATATTTACTCTGAATCTAGCTTCTTTTAGTTTAAAACTATTAGCCCTTCTCCTGAAACTACAGCTCCAGTTAAGAAGTTTGCCCCCAACTTCTGTATAGGCCCCTTAAGATACCTAATGATGACAATAAGGCCTTCTCAGTGCCTTTTCTTCCTTAGGGTGAGCAACCAGTTTTCTTATTGAGGGCAGTACAATTTATTTGACCTTCCTTTTCTGGCTGACTTACTGGTAGAAGCTCTTATTGATTATTCTTTGAATCCCTTGCTAAGTTCAGCTCCAAGTGCAACTTGGTCTTCCTAAACCCAACCCTACACAATCAGGCCATGTCTTTATATGCTTCCCAGAACACATGTACCTCCTTCAGCTGCTTGTGTATTTTCCCATGAATTATAGAAATTAAACAACATTGGTTCAGTGATATTTATGTTTTGATAGGAATTACTGTGAAAAATACAAATAATACATTAAAAAGTCAAGGCCAACCTTAGCAAGAGCAGAGAAGTTTTAGATTATTAGGATATTTCACAACAGGAGGTACGTGAGTACAGATTTGGGCATTTTATCTGTTGTTACACGGATGAGAAAAAATTAATGAGTAGTAAAAAGGATAGGGCTGTTAGCTGTTTCGGGTTTGTAGGTGTTTTTTTTTTTTTTTTCAGTGCTTGCCCAAAAGATACTTACCTAAAATCTGCTGATGGTATTAAGATGTTTAGGTGGTTCTGAAAAAAATAAGGAGAGTCTGTAATGAAGTTGTATGCCTATGATTTTTGACCATTCTCTGTTAAGGCCCTGTTGACATCATCCAGTCTGGTAAACATCATGATTCCAGATGTATTGGCTGGAAGAGAACATATTTATTTGCTAGCCCAAGGGTTAAGTGTTCGTACAGATGGCATGCTTAGAAATTTTCCATCCCTGAATACTTAACTCTGTCATTTCATTGTCAATCAGTTCCTGAAGAAATGCTAGAAGTCTGAAGTTGTATCTCCTCTCTTATTACACTTTCTACAGGAACTTTTTTTTTGTGGAATACCTGTACTTTCTGATGATAGTTATGACCATTCTTTTTAAAGTGGTGATGTTGTCATGACACTATATTTTTGAGTTGAAAGATCTGGAACATTTGCAAATAGGTTAGCTGCTGAGTATACTGTCACACCCTCTTCTAATATCTAATCAAAGGAAAACTGAGAAGATATCTTCACTCTATTACTATTTTACAGAAAATTATGACTGTCTGGAGGAGCTTTCCTTCTTTCACCCATTTTTTTCAATTTAACAGTAGAAATGAGCTAGCAGGCTTTTTTAAATACAAAGAAAATAGAAATCTATGTTATCAATAAAGAAATAATAATAAACATTTATTCTTTTGTTATGTAGAATATGCAAAGCAAAAGTTTAGCCACAAGCAAATCAATCAACATTTCTGAAAGACAAAACCAGCTTATTTCATTTACACTGCCCTTGTGCTCTAAAGACATAAGTAGAAATTTCACTAATTAATTTACTAAATTCTTAGATCTTCATCCTCCATTTATTCTCTGTGTTGGTTTTCCTTACATTAAATGTGTAGAGATTATCTTCCTACAGTTCTTGGCAATTTTTTAGGGCTCCTGAAATATAAACAGCATGGCCAACAAAGAAATGTATACTGGTTCAAAGGGATTGTTAAGAAACCAATGACATAATAACTAACCTTTTCTACTATAACTTTTCACCAAATAACATTTTTCTCCTTGTCTTTCCCCAAGGCTCAGTACACTTACATCTTTAGAGCAACTAAACAATCTTCTGAAAATAGGCCTTCCTCACAGAATTTTTTACACACACATAGAGTCCATAAGCCTTAATAAAAATAGAGTGAGAACATTTTCACACATGTGGCTCAGAGTATCTTTATAGCAGATACAGATGAAGTATAAATGAAAATTGTATGAATACTAAAAATGTTTAGAGAAACAGTACTAAATAATAAAGCATGTTTTTCTCTATTTCTGTCTTGTTTGCTCACACATGACACACCTTTCACAACATAAGTATTCAGAATAATGTCTGGGATTTTTCTTACCCTTGTACTTAATGAAGTCATTAATATATTCTGATGGCACTGAAATGCAGAGAGTCTGTCCAGTATTTAATTAGGATTCTTTAATTCTCAGGCATCTCCATTTCAGGTTTGTGACACAAACTGTCTTACATTTCATTATCAATTTCAGGACAATCCATAGGAGTAATTAATAGGTCTTTGAGATATACAATTTTGTTCCCTGATGAAGAATCAATATAACTATTAGGATAAACTCCTTAAGCAAATGAAATAGGATGGAAAGAAAAGCATGTGATGCAAACTCTCTTTACAAAGGTTCTGTATTAGTTTTAAAGATTATATGTCTTTTTAAAACAACATTATCAAACTTTGTAAACAGTAGCTAAAGAAATTATTACAATTCATCTCATCTAAAGATATTCTTTCACATCTGTCTTTAGAAGAGAAGAAACAACACAGACTATATGATGAAGTGAAATATTTTGCTCTTGAAGTGATTGTTTAACATGAGATTAAGAAGCAGAATCTTTCAGATATCAGAATCGAGGATGATCTACTAAATATTGGCATTATCTCTGTGAACTTACTTGGATACTCTGCTCATTATGTGAATATCCTTGTAAAATTTATAAGTATTTAAGCAGTAGAATCTTCACTGGGATGAATGCTAGACACTAAATAATCAGAGATGTTTGCTTCAATTTTTATTGTGAAAAGCCTACTTTCTGTGAAAGACAGGCTTTGGCTATCTTACTTCTGCCTGTAGACAGATGGAAAGTACATAATAACTTTGCCCCAAAACTTATTTCAATTTTCACTCTATACTTTACAGTTTATAACATATAGCAGTGGCCTTAGACATTATTATAGAAAATCTTCAAGTTTATAGTTATGTTTTCTTTTTTAAAATGTTTTTTTTTAAACTTTTTTTTTTTGTTGTTTGCTTACTATTTGTGTACTATTCTCCTCAAGATTTTCAGAGACCCTATTGATTTTGATCATTTTATTGACTGGCAAATGATAATAAGAGAACAAGTTTGGGTTTTTTTGTTTGTTTGTTTTGTTTTGTTTGTTGTTGGTGGTTTTTTTCTTTTTTTCCATAGAGATTACCACAATTGATACGGGAGAGTAAAGTTCTCTGTAATTTAAGGTTTATAGAAGAGTTATGAAGTTTTTGACATAGAAGTGATATAAGTATTGACATAGTGAAAGATTATTGTAGGAAAGTTTCCAGCCAGTGCAGGAAAGTGATTAAAATTTGTTAGTGTGATGCAAGGATTGAATTACATGTTTTCATGAAATAAAAAAATAAAGTTGCAAATTTGATTAAGACACACACACTAATATTTTGAAACTCTGGCTATAACACATTAATATGAAGTCAGCAATGCACGCTGATGGCAAAGTTCAGTGGTATACTGGGTTTTATGAATAGAGGCAGAGCCACAGCACCAAAGAGAAGAATTATTCTCCTTTGCTCTGCATTTGTAAGATATCCACATCCACATCTGGATACTGCATTCAGTTTTGGCCCTCAAATGTGGGAAGGACATGGAAAAAGTGCAGTGGGGATGCCACTGGTATGATGAGGTCCGGAGCCCTGCAAATAGTGACTAATGGAGCTGGGGCTTGTTCAGCTGGGATGAAGGATGACTTAAGTGGCCAACAGCATTCCCACCACCATTGCTGGCCCTTTTCCAGCCATGCATGGTGGGAGCTTGGAAGGCAGCTGCAGAAGCTGAAATATCAGAAGTTCAGGCTGAAGATAAGAAGCCTTTTCTCTAGGAGGATAGTACAGGAGTAGCGAATGTTTCCCAGAGGTGGTGTGTCGTTTCTATCCATAGACTATTTCAAGACCTGACTGGACAAAACCCTGAGCAACTTGGTTAAAGATCAAACCTGCTATCAACAGGCAGTTGTGCTAGGGACCTTCTGAAGCTCTTTCCAACCAAAATTATATTTCTGAGACCATTAACTAGGAAAATCAATGATCACTGCTGTTTGTATTCTTACATTATTCTTTTAAGGAAACAAATTATTTTATATTAAGCAATCTTTGGCTATGGTGTATGTGTTGGGTACTCTCTTTATTGACAAAGTAATCTTGGTCATTCTAATTACAATACATATATTAGTAAGAAAACACAGGCATTCTTCACAACATCCTGATTAAAAGAGGAAAAGCAGTTAAAACATTAGCTTAAGAAGCTAGAACAAATAGATAAAAATGAGTTAAGAAGTGGAAAAAGAATTAATAATGCAGGAGATTTAGAAGCTGTTAGCCAGCCGACTCCAATTCTGTTATTGTTTCCAAGCCTTCAGCATTCAATGCCATATCAGTTCTACACCGCACACACACACACAGCTTTAATAGAGAAGGGCACTAACAGTAAAGGAAGGATTTAATATGAATCTACACTGTAGGGGCTGGATGCATAGCAGAGTTTAATTGCCACTAGTGCAATGTGGGTTTCTATATGCCGTGGATCTTCCTTAGTCTGGCTTTTATTTAACCTGTGAAGAAAAAAAATTAGTTTCTCTGGCAGGATAAAAAAGAAAAAAAATAAAAAAAAAAAAGGCATCGTAACAAATGGGGTGTAGACATTATATAACTGCCAACTATGCAGTTATATATGCTACTTTGCACTTGTTTTTGAAACCTGGACACAGAGACGATCTGAACAACTACAATAACAGAATTTTCCTAGGATGAAGAATTCAATGCTAAATCTGTGTCTGTCCATTCTATCACCTGACACCATAGTTAACATCAGTCCTCCTATATCTCAGTTTCTGAACAGTATCTTCCATCTTGGTCTTGGTCTTAAGGAAATCTATAGCAGTTTTGTCTTTTGTCACTAAGGCCAGTGCGTTATTGCCATTTCTGCCCTACACCAGTTTAATTTTTTTCCATCAGTTTCCTGTTATGGTTCTCCTTATAGCTTTTGTTTTCCTTTCTGGATTACAAATATTACACCTATGGCATATGTTTGAGCAAACTTGTAAACTCTGTTGCTCTGGAGAAGGAATTCTAATGACTATATTAAGACCAGAGCACCGTAATAAAATACAGACACTCAACTTCATGGACAGAAATACATATATATATTTATGTTTCCTGCTCTTTGAGCATTGTGAAAGGCAAACAATTAATTCTGAATGTATTGAAGAAAACTTCTAAATTTTAGCAATCAGCTGTCAAGAGCTGGAAACTAGCAGGACGATGTGAAGAGTCATATGTGTTTGCTGGCTTACCTATGATGAATTTGATCCAAAAAAGAGCAACTTAGTAATGACAAAATATGATACGTAGAAAATTTCTTAATACCCTTAAATTTCTTAATACCCTGCCCTAATCTGTTTAGTGGAAGAAAGACCTTGGCCAGGAATTACTTGAGAAATCTCTTGAGTCAGTCAGGGGAAATTCATCCGATGCAGCGTCACTTACTGGCCCACTGAATAAGCTCTTTGGTTTCTAAAAAGTTTGATGGCTAAGAAGTGCAATTGAAATGTAGCTTGACTAATCTTTATTTAAGGAATTTTATCAAATATCTGTCAATCTCACTTTTCCAGGCACAGAATTCAGGAAAATAATTTGTTAGACTGGTGGGGAAAAATATGAAAATTAATGCAGTGTACATTCTATCTCTTACATTGTAATTCATAAAATTACTATCATAGAGAATGTTCTGGATTGCCTCTACATGAAGGCCTATCAGCCTGACCTTAGTTCTACTTAAAATTGTGGAAATTTTCATCTTGAGTGGGCTCATCTGGCAGGTTCAGGACAACCAGGGGATCATGCCAAGCCAGCATGGGTTCATAAAAAGCAGATCCTGCTTAACCTTCCTGATATCCTTCTATGACCTGGTGAATTACTTAACAGATAAGGAAATTTCTGCGGATTTTGTCTTCCTGGACTTCAGTAAAGCCTTTAGCACTGTCTCCCAAAGAGTTCTCCCAGAGAAACTGATGGCTTATGACATAGTATACTCTTCACTGGGTTAAAAACTGACTGAGCAATCAAGCCCAGAGAGTTGTGGTGAATGGAGTTAAATCCAGATGGCAGGTTGTCACAAGCAGTGTTCCCCAGGCCTCATCTTTGGGTCCAGTTTTGTTTAATATCTTTATCCATGATCTAGATGTGGTGATCAAGTTCACCCTCTGTAAGTTTGAAGATGATACTAAGTTGTCTGGAAGTGTTAATCTGCCTGACTGTAGGAAGGCTCTGTACATCAGGACCTGTACAGGCTGGATTGATGGGTGATCATCCGTTGTATGAGATTAAAACAGGACAAGTGTCATATCCTGCATTTTAGTCACAATAACCCCAGGCAATAGTACAGGTTTGGGCAAGAGTAATTTTGGAAAGCTGCCTGGCATTGAAGGGCCTGAAGTTGCTGGTTGACAGCTGGCTGAATATGAGACATCAGTGTGCCCAGATGTCCAAGAAAGCTAACAGCATACTGGTCTGCATCAGAAAGAGTGTGGCTAGGAGGACTAGGGTGGTGATTGCTTCCCAGCACACAGCACTGGTGAGACCACAATTCAAATACTGTGTTCAGTTTAGGGCCCCTCACTGCAAGCAGTAACATTGAGTTACTGGAGCATGTTTAAAGAAGAATAACAAAACTGGTGAAGGGTCTGAAGCACAAGCCTTATGAGGAGTTGCTGAGGGAAGTGGAATTGTTTAGTCTAGAGTAAAGGAGGCTGTGGAAAAACACTGTTGCTCTCTACAGTTACCTGATAAGAGGTTGTAGTGCGGTGAGTATTGGTCTCTTCTCTCACAGTGATAGGAGGAGGCGAAATGGCATGACGTTTAGAATATATATTAGGCAAAATGTCTTTATTGAAGGGTGTTCAGGCACTGGAACAGGCTACCAGGGAAGTGGTGGAATCACCATTCCTGGAGGTGTTCAAGAAATGTGTGGACATAGCACCTGAGGACATAGTTTAGTTGACTGGTGGCACTGGGCACTGGGCAAGTGGACTTGGTGATTCTAGTGATCCTTTCTAATATTTATCATTCTATGAATTTTTGCCTTCTTAGAAGATATATGTATTAAAATTAGAGCTGTTGTCTTAATTAAATTATTTTTTTCTGCTTTGGATAGATGACATATACATAACTGTCACATAAACAGCACATATCAAACCTGTAACGTGATTTCTGCTTGGGTAAAATCTGCCTGGGATTTTGGTATATTTTGTGTATAATACTTCTTATCATACTGTGGATTTCTTAGCACCAAACCTCTTCTGTTTAGTTTCATTTAGGTTTTCAGAGATTGCCCAGGCAAATAAAATTGGTGGCATTATAACCTGTTCTTACTTTTCTCCCCTGCATCACTGTAGATCATGACCTCATACAGAACTGAAACCTTATACATTTACTGCAGAGGAAACAGGGGTTTAAGACCTTGGTGTTTTGAGTACTTAGAAATCCAGTAGTTTCACAACTTATGAGTTTTTCATGCAATTACAGGTGTTAAAATTCTAGTTGCTAAGACTGAAAAAAAGGCTATTAAGCTAACATCTAAGCCCTTTAAAAAAAGGGTGGCTGTATATGTAGTCTGGTAGGTTGACCTCAGCTGGACACCAGGTGCCCACCAAGCCATTCTGTCACTTCCTTCCTCAGATGGACAAGGAAGAGAAAATACAGTATATATGTATAAATTCATATAGTTGTACTATATATGTATAAATACATACTATATATGTATAAATTCATATTTTCAGCATCACACATTTAAAGCTAATGGCACTCATTTACCTAAACTTCCTCATGCATTAATATTTCTCCTTGATTTCCTGAATTGGAAATGGAGTGTAAATAAATTGTAAGAAAATTGAATCGGGGCAAGAGATAGGTTGGGATCTGTGCTTTTGACATCTCTATTAAAATATAATTCAAAACCTTAAATCTTATAATACAATTTGAATAATAATTGTGTTTGAAATTCAGTCATGATAATGATGATTACCAGGTAGAATTAAGCACATTGAAAAATTCATGGATCTCTTAATTTTAGGTTTTGTGGAATTGAAATAAATTTCCTGTATGAGCAAGGCTGCTTAACAGATAACAGTATCCAAACTATATGCAAGCTGATTTTGCACTGACATAATCAAAATCACATTTCTGATAGATGATTAAAAATTCTCTGGCTCATGTTACATTCAGCAATATATGGGTAATAAAACATCCATGGAAACAATCTGATATTTAAAATAGATTTATCCATTTTCAAGAATATTTGATCTGCTTATTACCTGCAAAATGCTTCAGATTCATTGCCTGTAATTTGAGTTTATTCAAGTACTATAGGCGAGGCTCTATGTGACAAGAAGGGCTGTAGTTCTGAAAAAAATATGATAATTATACAGTGTATAAAATTTAACTATATAGACATCCTGGGATTATAAACTTTCTGTGATATGTTCTGTGATACATGAATAAAAATGTTAATGTTACAGAAAAGTCTAATTCTCATCTTGAATTGGCATGCATCTGATCAGCAAACATATTTGCTAGGTTTGTTATCTCAAAGGATATATTTACTATTCTTTCTTTCAAAACTGAAAATTAAAATATAACTAGGATGCTCCTGTTATATATACCTTAAGAATTACATGCTTCACAGACAACAGTAGTTTACAGGGAAGTGAAAATAATATAGATATTGAGAATATAAATATTGTAAACATAAAATTCTCTGTGTCAAGAAAGGACTGTCCTTATCTGCTGATTGAGTGAAGGAGATAATAAGAGAAAATAACTGCAGGCAATCCCTTCTATGAAGCTGCTTACATGTTCTATTAGCGAAGATTTTACATTATGGCAAAATGTAAAATTCACATTTTTATATTTGAAGAAGAAAATTTATTTCAGATTTATAAGTTTTTTTATGGTGTGTTGTTTTTAAATACAGATAATATAATTTGATATGTAGAAAAATCAAAAGCAAATTTACATTTGAAAAATATTATGTAGCCTCTATTATGAATCTGTTGTTATATTGCACCAAGAATCAGTTCAAAACAAGACCAAAACCGAAACTTTCTTAAGTATATGTTAGCAGTATAAGAGAATCAATATTTTTACCTCTGAGGCTATGCTGATCCCATTAAAACATACCAGGTATATTCTTTAGGGACTACGTTTTGTTTGGTTTTTTTTTTACCTTGTCCCTGAAAAAATATGTACTATAGTGGAAGGTAATTTTGGAATAGCACTAACACCCTGTTGAAGCCTTAGCTTAAGACTTATCCATAATCATTAAGTATCTGCAAGGAATACTTAAGTGTACACTGCATATAATTAGTTGTTACTGGTTCCTCATTCTCCTTTTTTCCTTTTTTTCTTTTTTATTTTTTTTTCTTTTTTTTTCATGACTTTTGAATTAACATCTGTAGTTGCACATATTCTTCCCACTGAATGCTATCCTTGTTGGAGAAAGTACCTAGGTCGTGAAAGCTTAATGATTTAATATCTCAGTTAACCTAATACAACTTTCTATACCAGACCAAAGGAGAACTGAAACATATTGATACTTTAAATGTGATAAACTTTCTCATTCAAAATTTTCATCATATAGCAGGTGCATATTCAGATTTTAGGTCTTAATTCAGACCTAAAATACTTAGGGAGTATTATTTAACAGTGCAAAAAATGCTTTAAAAATTACTACAACTGTATTTTAAAGAAATAACATGTAGTATAAATTTCTTATACAACAGCACAGACTAGTGGCTTTAGCAAGTCATAAAGTTTGCCTTGTATTGAAAGACCACAGTTAAGATCAGAGTGCAAAGAAAATCAGAGTGTAAGTAGAAGTATGTTACTTTACACAGGCAAATATTACAAAATAGGGTTAAACTATATTAAGAAGCAAGGGAAAGTAAAAGATAAGCTGTTCACAGGTGCATCTCCTTTAGGGAGGTAGCAGCTTGAGTAAAATCATATTTTTTCCTTATTAAAAGAATTAAGGGAGACACTTCCATTTTATTAGCAGATAACAATAATATTTATTAATTTGTTTTGTTTATTAATTCATAAATGTTTTATAACAAGTCTTGGTACTTTGCAGAATAGATTTGATGCAGGAACTAAATAAAAAGTTGTTCTACAACGAGACAGTTTATATAAGATTGAACCCACCTTGCACATCTGTTGTGTTGCTGACAGGGAATGACTTTGACCAGACTGATTCTGTACATTTCTCAATTTTCTGCAAAAGTGAAAGTGCACAGATTCACTACAACTTTTCATGAAATTACAGAGATTATATTTTTCAAATGCTTTTGATCACTTGATATTTCTAGTAAAAATGTTTGTGTAAGATTTGTCTATGCATCTGCTTAATCTGAGGATAACTGGTTTTTAATCCCTTCTTAGTTTTTCTAGACTTCAGGAGAATATATTTACAATTAAATTAGGCCTCCGTAGGTAATCTCTGATATTGAAATACCAGTGTGATGAATTTAATAACTGCTTTTTGAAGTGGGTAAATATGATTAGATGAAAAGGCATAAAATCATAGAATCATAGACTGGTTTGGGTTGGAAGGCCTGAAACCTGCATGGGCAGGGATACCCCCTGCATGGGCAGGGATACCTTCCATTAGATCAGGTTGCTCAAAACTCCATCCAGCCTGGCCTTGAACACTTCCAGGAAGAGGGCAGCCAAATCTTCCTTGGGCAGCCTATTGCACTGTCTCACCACCCTCACAGGAAAGAATTTCTTCCTAATGTCTAACCTAAATCTCACCTCTTCAAGTCTGAAACCATTTCCCCTTGTTATCTCACTGTACACCCATGTAAAAAGCCCTACCCCAACTTTGCAACCCCCCAGTGCAGGAGGAAACAAATTCTTCACCATGCACTTTGACATATAATAAAAGTTGGTGCAAGCTTGCTCGGAGTAGCAAATATTTCAGGCATTATAACCTGAAAACAACCTATCAGTTTACTAAGTAAACATAGTTCTCATTCGTCACACTCCTGAACTCTGTAGATATATTACAATTATATTACTTAATTTGTTAGCCTATCATTGCACATTTCACCTCTTTATCTCAATTCAATTGACCCGATTTCCTTATACTAGCTGGTGCTATCTCCTCCCCATCCTCCATTGCAAATTGTTTCCAGTTTCATTAATTTCTAGGCAAATGAAAATATCTTAATGCAATTACATTATTAATAGAGTTGTGCTACCCTCAAGAAAGCAAACAGAGACTAACCATGAAATCTTATCTCTTTCTTGGTAGAATATGATGCCTATAGGCACTCTGGTTTAGACTTGCAAATATGGGAGGCTGATGTCCACATAACAGCTCAGTCTGAAGCATTTGACATATAATTCGACTGTTTGGAAATTTGCAGCAGGCAGAGAGGAAATTAACACTTAAATGCCTTCAGCTGGAAAGGAGTACTCAGTGGTGTCTGGGGAGACAGTTAGGACTGTACATATCTCAAAGATCACTGAGAATTAATTAAAAAAATCTCTTACAATGACTAGTGCTACATAGGCTCCACAGTATTGCTTACTTTACATTGGATATGAACGACTTTTAGTTCCAAACACTTGTGTATTTTGTCACCTCATCAGATGTCTCCTAGCAGGAGGACAAAATGAGTGTGTTTGGGTTTTTTGGTTGTTGGGTTTTTTTTAGTAGTATTATCGTCGTTGTTATTGTGTTGTCATTGTTGCTGTTGTTTATTACTGATGTTGGTTTTATGATCATTGTTGTTACTATTTTTATTTTATTTTATTTTATTTCATGTGGGTTTTTTTGATATTTTTAATTTATTTTCTGGAACAGACAGCTCTTACCTATCCATAACAAGCTATTTTTTTGAGGCGTTCTTGGTGAAATACTGTCTCAACAAATAAAACAGTCATATTGAAATTTGTGCTGTATAATTAAACAAATATTTGCTCACAGAAGCCTCTTTGTATTTAATTCCCCCCTCCCTCTTTATCTTCTCATCTCCTACTTTTGGAAGTATTTAGGCCCTCTATTTCATATTTTCAGTCTGATTTAATTGCCCAGTGCCCCATTGAGACCTTGGACTAGGGGGAAACTCTAGGTCCATAATTTCATAATTTTACAATTTTGATGCCCTTGGAATTTTGAACATTTAGTGTATTGTACAAATGTATTTGTATTACACAAATGTTATACACCAAAATTTCAGTAGTGCGAAGAGTTGTAATCTTTTATTACTTTATTCACAAAAAAACTCCAAAAACCAAGCAAAAAGACCCCAAACAAAACCCAGTCCAACCCAAACAACAAACAAACAAACAAACAGCGACAAATAAACAAACAAATAAAAAACAAACAAAAGCAAAAAAACACAACAAAACCCGAAACAAACAAATAACAACAAGGAACCAAAACAAAACCTAAACCAAAACCACATTCAATTTTAAAGTTAAATTAGGAAAGGGATTCGTCCAGTAGATGGCAGTAATTCTCCATCTACCCCAGATGTGAGTACAGATTTATAAGAATCCTAAGCAGAAACTCCTGTTAAGAAATCTTTTTTTCCAGGTGATGGCTGAATTGCTTACATTGTTATTCTTTTTCAGTTTTAATTTTCAAGAAGATCAAGCATAACAGGTATCACTAAGTCACTTAACAAGACAAAAGGCATCTAAGTCCTACATCATAATTAGTTTGCCATTTTGGTAATTCAGATAAATGACAGTGGATCAAAGTTGTAGTTAAATTTGCATTAGGTGACAGGGCTGCACTGCTTAAGTTAACTTTGCAGCTGCAAGAACCTGAATCTAGTCTTGGTTTTGCTTAGCATCTGTGAGAATTTCCTTGCAGTGAACTTGTCATTCCTAGCTATTCTGCTTACTTACACACTTGAAGTGGTATTCGACAGGATACACATAGAATCTCTGAAGGAAAGTTTTGTCAGAAATTCTTCTTTAGTCACAAATATCACAATATCTTCCGATTCAGAGGATATGGTGAAAAAGAATATTTAGAAAGAAGCCAAATGAACTCAAATTCAGTTTATCCTGCAGCTTCCTATAAACAATGGATTGACTTTATTTTAAATCTGTCTTGAAAAAAAATTTAAAAAGTGATATGGTAACTTCTTTCCTCCTTCTCCTGAAAAAGCAGAGCACCTACTGAGACAGCAAATTGGCTAGGACTCTATTCTTACATCTTACACAGCTATGCAGAGACTTCACAATGCAAATAATCCTTTTGCAGTGGAACTCCTTAACTATACCTCAATACATGAATACTTCTTTTTGGGATCCATATATTGCTGACTACAATTAAACTATTGTTGCACACAAGAACCATGATCAAATATACCGCCAGTACCACTAATTTCCTTGTTATTAGGTATTTAAAGAACTTGTTAATAAAGCTGACTAATGAAACAGCAGTCTAAGAGGATCTTAATATATTCAGTTTCTTTAGTGACATATATGACAGATAGAAAATGTGGTGTATATTTTAAATTAATGCAACTGTAATTGTGAGTGCAACATGACAGTAGTACTACAAAGAATTTTATCTGTTAAAGAGTTTGTATTTTGCTTTCAGTCACAAAAGATATTGCACCATTTTGTCAAGTATGATTAAAGGTCTTACATTAAACAAATAAATAAATAAATAGACCAAACAGTATCCTGGATCGTATCAGGAATACGGTGGCCAGCAGGAGAAAGGAAGTGATCATGTACCTCTAATCAGCACTGGAGAGGCTGCACTTCAAGTGCTTTGTTCAGTTCTGGGACCCGTGCTACAAGAGAGGCATAGAGGTGCTGGAGCAAGTTCAGAGGATGGCAGCCAATCCCAGTGGTGAAAGGTTTGGAGAAAAAGCCCTATGAAAAGAGGCTGAGGGAACTGGGAACATTTAGTTTGGAGAAGAGGAGGCTGAGAGGAGACATTATTGCTCTCTACAGCTATCTGAAAGGAGGTTGTAGAAAGGTAGGTGCTGTCCTCGTCTCTCAAGTGAACAGTGATAGGACTTGAGCAAGTGGCCTGAAGTTGCACCAGAAGAGGTTTAGAATAGATATTAGGAAGAATTTATTTTCTGAAAGAGCAGTCAGTTGCTGGAACTGTCTGCCCTGGGAGGTGGTGAAATCACCATTCCTGGACGTATTCAAAAACTATGTAGGTGGAGTACTTTAGGATATACTCTAGTGGTCATGGCAATTAATAATTTATTTTTTTTTTCAAGAGGTATGTGTTGAAGGTTGGGCATGGTGATGTTAGAGGTCTTTTAGAATCATAACAATTCTGTAATTCCATGAAATTTTTTCTTTTATAAATTTGTCCTTGGGAAGCTTGGCTTCACTCAGACAGTACTGTACTACATGATTTCTTCAAAGCCATCCCCATTAAACTGTGGTTGCCAATTTTCTAACACTCATCAAAAGTTTTTGCACTGGGGAATCCTGCTCATTGATTTGAATTTTTGAAAAATGTACTGTAGTACATTAACAGTAGCATTAACAGTAGTACATCGTTATATACATATGTATATATATATTCTACAGACCTTAACTTTCTGTGTATGTACATATTTTTCATTTTCTGTAACAGATCAGATGTTTTCTTTAGAATATAGACTTACAGAAAAAGTAGAATCAGAGCATATAGGGAAAGGTTTTCTAGAATACTGCTCAAGGGTGCATTTTATAACTAATTCTTTTTGAGATCATAACCAGAAGAAATAATTACAAAATTTTCAGGGTTTGTTCTCTGTTTTCTTCCCCTTGCTCTTCTTTTTAAGACTTTTCAGCTTACCAGCACCTGCTTTGTAGCATTTCGTGACATATCAGTTGATCTATTGGTAGAATGTATTTCTTATTATACAGGAATTGTTGAACAACTTCTATGAGGTAGTAGGCTGTTTTCGTAAATACTAAATGCTATTGAGTACTGGTTCTATTAATTAGATACATAAAAGATCCAGTAAAAGAGCAGAGGTAGGAAGCTATAGAAACAAATTACTTTTTAAATATGGGGAGGGAAAAACAAAGTAGGGTAGTAATAGAAGGCAATTTGTATATGCATTCTATTTGCCAAATTTTTTAATTATACTAAGAGGTCTGGTGGGTTTTATAAAATCCCTTTTAGCTTTATTGAAAGTACAGAGCATTGACACTACTGCAGTTGTGTCCAAGGCACAGTAAATTAGATCAAATGAAGAAGATGGGTTTAGTATGACTTCTTCTGTGCCCAGTGCTCTGAGAAAAGCGTATGTCAACAGTTTTCACCTAAGAAAGTTTACGGATTAGACAGTGTATTAATCTAGAGGTTTTGTAAAAATGTACAATCAAGATGAGAATTAATTCGATAGTGCTTTGATAATAAAACAAATAAGAGGCAAAGTAATGAAAAAAAATTTCCTCAACAAAACTAACAAAAACCATTATATGATAATTTTCCAAAGACCAGAAATATCTGAACAAAAACAAGGGAATGGGTGAGATAAGTGTGGCCAGGGACTGTCAAAGGCAACAGGAGGTTAGGAGAATCCTGATCAGACCTCAGTGGCCCTGGTCAAGAGCAGAGACCTTATTTGGCTTCATGGCTGCCCCACACCATGACATCCTGGATTTATCAAGGCTGCTGCTTTTGCCTCAGCCCTTGATAAGTCTGCTAGGAGCTTCTATTTCCTGAAAAGCAAACACTAGCATTTATGCTAATATTACCAACACATACTAATAGAGGAGAGCAATACTACCTGCCCTACTATTTTTTTTTTTTCCTACAATTTGGAACCTCTTTTTGCAGCTTGGATTTGCAACAGCATTGGAATGGAAATAGACAAACTTTTTCAAATGCAAGGTAAAACAATTCTGATGGTATTCTAATAGTTGGAAAAGGGTTTAACATATTTTCACTTTATCTCTCTACAGGGGCCTGTTAACTAGAGTTTAAATCTCTACCAAACAGCAGCCTGAAACCCCTCTATTTTCTTCCTGTGCTACTACATTCCCACTGGGGATGTTACATTCCCACTGTTTCTTGATATTATTCTTCGTTGTGCTGCCTCTAAAGAGCAATACTACTGAGAATGACTTTACAGGAGGAGAAGCACTGATTTACTTGGCCATAAAGTCATTCCTGGAAGGCTGCCTACTTGTGTAATAGCTTAGGAGAGAGTCTGTGTTTCAGTCCATTGGTGAAAGTGAGATGAGACAACTGAGAAATCTTAAGAGTCTGGACCCAGACCTTCAGATGCAAATACAACTCTTAGTTTCATCATCTGCTGCCAGTTTCTGGTCTAATATACAGGTGACCTTGAATAGCATGGATTGACTGTGAATGTGGGATCAAGAAGGTCTTCAAAGAAATATATCAAAAGGGAAAAAATTTTATTCTTATAAAACACATGAGAAAAAAGTACCGAAATCATTCTGTTTCAGTATTGTTGCACATCTACATTGTGATTCCTTTTCATCTCCAGAAAAAGGAAATATTTTCTGGCCACTTTAGACCAAATATCTTTCTCTTCAGCTAATCTAACATTTTTGCAGAGCTTTGCATTCTTGTTCTTTAAGGAAACAGATTGAATTAAATGAGGCTTCAGACTTCCTATGTGTTAAAATTCCCGTTTTTGTTATGATTCACACTTAAATGTTTTAATCTGAGGGACTGATAGTTCCTCCCCTCCTGAGCATTATTAATTGGATTCAATAACACCTTTCTCAGTGTTTTTTTTCTTGAATAAAAACAAGTGGCTAGATAAGGAATATCACAATATAAACTTCATTTGAGCAATAGATCTCTTTCACAGTCTTCATGTTACATCTTATTTTAAAATTCAACACCTTTCTAGAGATGGGAGTAAGCACCTTCTGTGTATTTAAGTATTTTGAGAGTGATTATCAGACAGTGTTGATGATGAGCACTGTACCACCAAGGAAAATTTGCTCTTAATAAAGAAGCAACTTTTGACAGTACATCATCATCATCATGGCTTGGCTTCATGAACGAAGACTTCAGGTCTCTCCCCAGGCTTGCTGCAAGCGTGCTGATGGCTGATGAGGCCAATGCGGGACAGGCAGTGCAGCTGCAAAAGGCACAGCAGAAAGTCTCCTATGAGGGGACAGCCAAGGCACGGTTCTTTCTGTGCTGCATTTTCTCCTCCAGACTGATCCCACGTGTGTTCCCAAAGGAGACAGCAGCTCAGTTATGGATGCTGTGTCTCCATGTCTCCCAACTAGAGGCCAGAGTGGATCACTGATGGCAGTCAGTATGGCCAAAGCTGAGGGATTGTTTCAGGGAGTCCTTGTATCTCCTCTCTGGGGCTCCTCTGTTGTGGCAGCCAGTGGCAAGTTCACCAAAGAGCACAATCTGAGGGAGGAGGTGATCCTCCATCCTGGAGACGTGCCCTGCCCAGCACAGCTGTGTCCGCAGTAGCATGGCCTCCATACTAGTGACCCCTGCCTGTTCAAGGACAGGAACACTGGTCATGAGTCAGTCCATGGATGTTTAGGATTGTACAGAGGCAGCACTGATGGAAGTGTTCAAGGAGTCACAGGTGGTGGTGATAAATGACCCATGGTTCAGACCCATATAATAGAGTAGACAGTACAATGGCTCTGTAGATACTGACTCTGGTCTCCATTGCTGGAAAAATAGTTGCCCACACTCTCTTGCAGTTGTCTGAGAACAATTACCATACTGAGGGCATTCTGTCAACCCCTGATGCCTTGCCAGTTTTCATCTGCTGTATGGCCTTAAGAGTCTCTCCCTAAGTAGGGGCTATGTCCAACTTGGTGTTCACTGGAAAAGGAGCCCATCCTGCCCATGGACACACTTTGTCTGACCCTTCAATTGTGACCTGTTTGGCATAGGAGACCCTACTGGAGGCATATGCCACCAGCAGCATAGCTCGCAACATCAGAAGGGCATACAAGCTCCTCCCCCATGACAAGGACGTGGAGGGTTTGACAGTACAATCTCTTTGTTAAATACGTTTTTTAAATACAAGTCACATTTTAGAGTTTTATGGGAGAAAAAAAGCACTGTGAAGGGAGAATTTTAGGTTTGTATGAACATTTTATAGTCTTTTTTACCTTTAAACATTTTTTTTTTTTAAGTGAAGTGGTAGAAGTGTTGAGCCATCTCTCTGAAACTTACTCTAATTCAGGTTAAGTACCTCCAGTCTGTAGACAATTCAACTTCTAGTTCCTTTACCCTTCTTATAATGAAACCAATATTCTCATGTTTTTCCATTTTATGTAGAGTTTTTCAACATTCCTTTATAGTTTAAATCTTAATATAGCTAATGTTAGAGACATTATTGCATTGATGCAACTGAACAGTTTCAGGCATCTAAATGAAGTTACTCAAATCTAGGCTATCTCAGCAGGTCGTTTGTTACCATTTTGACTGTGAGTCTGTTACTTGATTCCTTCTCTTCTCACTGCATTTTGTTATGGGTGAAGATATGTCTTTCTCTTCTAAGACACAAGAATACTGCTCCTTGGACTTCATCTTCTACCCTTGTGCTATATGCATGTGCACGACAATGCATACCATTGGCCAAAACTGTCTTGGTTACAATCTCACTTGTCCTGATAGATTGTTCCTTCTGGTTGTTCAATTGTTCAGTTGACAAGATCTCTCTTGTCTGTCCTTGATCTGAGAATATTTTTAGGCATGTGGAAAACGCAATCTATAGAAAAGTTACCATCAAAAGAAAAGTCTCAAATAATGTGCTTCTACCCCTTTCCCTCTACTGGTGTGACATTTATCAGACTGTCATCAAAGAGGCAACCTTGTAGAAAATTACACCCTTTTTAAGGTATAGTGCTGAACTCTCTGGACTTGCTGACTGTGAATCAGGGGAGTGACAATGGAGAGGGCAGAATAATGTGACAGGAGGACATCATCTCTTTTCTCTGGTGATTGCTAGTTTTGCATACCTAGCACATGAAATACAATAAATGTCAGTTTCCATAATTTCAATACAACAGTGATTACAAGGAAGACTAAAGGATAACCACAAGAGAATTATCCCTAGTGCATTCAGATTGAAACCAATAACATTCATTCACATAGATTCACATACTTTCACATGTTCTTCAATGACTTATTTTATAAGGCATGCCAGTGACATAGCAGAATACTGTCATCCCCATTTACCAGTGATCATTTCATACCTGGAATCTAGCAGAACAGTCTGTCTCCAAGATGTGCTGGCAGGTCCTTGGAACAGTCCAAATCTTTCCTCTCCATGATAATAACATGGTGTGCCATGGACTTCTACACAAGGTTTGGGGGCTGTGACTTTCAGTTTCATATATTTTATACTTAAAGAAAGAAGACATGAGGCTTTTTGTGGGGAGAGAGTATTTTTTTGAAAATACCACTGGCATTTTATAATTGCATACAATGTAGTGCTCTTGGCATTTCTAAACTGTAATACACTGTTCTCTTCCTGGTATTTGTTGTGGGTTTTTTTGTTTGTTTCTTTGTTTCTTCATTCTTTCCCTTTTAGATGACCAGTGGTCATTTATTGAGCACTAGAGATTTTTCTGTATCTGCAAGTTTAGTAAAGCAAATTGAAGAGTTTCCATATATGATATTCAGCTACACTATTCAGTTGCTATTGATCTTGGTGATTTTTGAGGTTTTATCATCTGAGATTTGGTCTCATAGCTATGCTTATATACTGATATCTTTAATGATACTGAGATGAGAATTAAATGACCCCTAACATTTAAATTATTAAAACAAATTGAGTAAGAATAAAAAAGTGCCATGCAAAGACAGGTGGAAAAAATAGATCAGGGAGAAGAGAGGTTGAAAGGCACACATGGTGCCAAGTACAGGAAAAAGTTTGTCCTACCAGACTTCTATCCCACCACTAGAACTTTGAAATAGTTCAGCCTGTTAACAGAGTTAACAGAAAGGGAAATTATACTGAATATGAAGAAAACTTTAGAATAGTGGTGAACTGGACAGACTAATTTTCAGGTTATGAAATCCCATGTATCTGGAGCAAGCAAACTCAGTACAAACACCTAAAATACAGAGCTTAGAGGAACAAAGGGTACAGAAAATGAATTAATTAATTCTGCTTGCATGCATTTATAAAAAAGGGAATTTGGTAGTGCTTCAGTTTTTTGGACATATTTTGAGTTCATATTGCTTAATCAGCATTTCTTTTGATGTGATGGCCAATTAAACAACTTAAGTAAAAAAAAAAACTTAATTGATACTTTTATATATGCAGATTAAATGCTAACTGGTGTATAGCATCAGCCTAAGAAATCTCTGCCATACACATTACAATGTTAAAATGTACCAAAATGTGTATTTACAGTAGCAATTTGAATGTTGTCATTTAGTCTTCAACACTGACAGCCTATATCCCTGCATTTTTTAATTGATTCTGCAGTGTCACTGTGGAAGATGTAGCTGATATTGACTTCAATAGTCCTCTTGACTTCAAAATGATTGACTCAGTCCATTGTTATATGCAACCTTGTTTCACCACATTTGAACGCATTGCAAGATCATAAAAAAGAAATGCTCCAAACATGCTTCTCTTGAAGTTTATACAACTTTATGTTCCTCTACTTTCAACAGGGAAAAAATGATTCTGTGAGCTCTGATATCAGTTCAGAATAATGGGTTCTTCTATAATAGGTGAGAAATTGCAGTACAGAGAATCAGCACTTCAGTAATGTTTGGTACTTTCCAGATCTGAAGCTGAGATCTTTCCAGTTTACTATTTCAGTCTCCAACAGTAATAAAGAGTCTGAAATATTTTGGTTGTTTCTTAGAACCTTATAACAAAAAAGTAAGAGATGTAAAAGTTTCAAAAATGTAATATCTGTATCTTTTGAGACAGGTTCATGGGGCTGTTTTTCGTTTTGTTGGGGTTTGGGCTGCAATGCACTATATTATAGCTACCCAAGATCAGAATGGTATCTGAAAGGTATATTGATAAGTAGATATAAGACATTTGGCACCACTATGAAGTAATAAACCAAATTTAGTATCATAGAATAAGGTTAAGTCAGCTATAGAATATGTGTTTTTGTTGTTTGTTTTTTTTATCTATTTCTGATTTTTAAATATAACCATACTGCAACAACTATGCTGGAAGTCTATGTTTGAGTCCATATGTTTAGCTTTAGATGACCTAGTAAAAAAACCTTTCATATAGAAAATACAGAAAATGTGTCTTCATATAAAAAAATCATACTGAAAGAAAAACTTGTTTTTTATATTTATTTTAAAATCCTTCTATCTGCAAAAATATTTTTCTTCTGCAAACTGTGACTAGCTTGCATACAATGGAAAGTTGTTAATCTGTGGTTATACTCTGTATTTTTTATTCATGTGATTCATTAAATTGTTAGTCTGGAAGTCCAGACGAAAGCCTAATCAGATGATTAGAAAATTCATGTTTATTTCATCAGGGTTTGGATCAAGGCTGTATTGCACATTTAATTAAATTACAGGAATCTTGGTGAGGAAAATTTCATGTCTATACACGCTTTGGTACTTGGAGGTCATAAATACCTAAATACATGCTCATGCTTAGATTCAAACTCAGGAAAAAAGCTGTGTCACTTGCATTTTGTTGTGATTTTCCTGAGGTATTTCCAATTTCAGGAAGTAGCTTTTCTTTCAGTATCTCTTAGCTATGCTTCCCTGCATAAAAAAGCATCTGACGAACAAATAAGCTTTGCTTCAACTTAATTATTTCCTTTAATGTCCTTGATTCTTAACATAGTTATGATTTTTAGGGTAAAAAAAGCTCAAGAAGAGCCACTTAGAGCAGATAGTCCAGGACCATGTCCAGATCCTTTTTAAATATTTCAAAGGATGGAGATTCCACAGCCATTTCCATGCAAACTTTTCCAGTGTTCAATCATCCTCACAGTAAAAATATGTTTCCTGATACACAGACAGACCTTCTACAGTGTTTCCTTGTACACATTGCCTCTTATCTTGTCATTGGACACCAGATAAAAGAGCCTGGCTTCATTTTATTTTCACCCTCTCTTTACTAATTTATATTCACAGATACATATCCCCTTGAGCCTATTCTTCTATAGGATGAACAATCCTACCTTTCTCATCTTTTCCTCATTGGAGAGATGCTCCAGACCCTTCCATATCTTCATGCTACTTCATTGTTTCTTGACAGTATGTCAGTATCTCTTTTGTACTGGGAAGCCCAGAAGTGGACACAGTACTCCAGATGTGGCCTCACCTGTGCTGAAATAAGAAGGATCACCTCACTTGATCTACTGTCAACACTTCTTCTGCAGCTCAGGAAGATGTTTTCCTTCTTTCTGGTAAATGTACATTGCTGACTCGTGTTCACATTAGTATCCAAGAGGATCCCCAGGGCCATATGTGTAAAGTTGCTTTTGAACTCCTCTTGTTAAATTTCAGGAGACTGCTGTCAGCCCATTTCTCTAGCTGGTCTAGCTGCCCTTTGGATTGCAATACAAACATTGTTATATCATCCTCTTCTCCCAATTCTGTGTTTTCTGTAACAGTGCTGAGGTTACACTCTGCCTCATGCTATAGATCATTAATGGAGGCACTGACCATATTATTACCTAATATTGACCTCTGGTGCATAAAGCTGATTACTGGCCTACTTTGTTCAGACTTGCTGAACAAAATGCTCTGAACTTAGTCGTTTAGCCCATTTTCCACTGACTTCAGTGACTGCACATCCAGTCCATACTTTGTCCTTCAGAGCTGTGAGGGTCTGAGGGTGCTACTGTGCTTCTTCCCTCATCTACCAAGCCTGTCATTTCAGCCTGAAGTTTCTCAGGATGACCGAGTGTGAATCCATCTGGTGAATCCAGAATGGTTTCTAGGTGCTCCATCACCTGCCCAGAGATGGATGTAAGGTCTAATGGGCCTGTGTGGGGAGGCCTTACTACTTGAGACCTAGGCAACAAAGTCATTCACTTTCTCATGTCCTGTTTCATCCCTACTATGCTCATCAGCATGTCTGTAATTTTCCTGGTCTTCCTTTTCCTGATGGCATACTTAAAAGACATTTCTTCTTCCCTCACCAGTTGCTATTCCTCGGCTTCAATTTTCTTATCTGCATCTGTCTTTTCTTTCCCAGTGTCTCTGTATTCATCTCAGGTTACCTGAGTTTTTCCACCTTTCATATACTCCATTTTTATATTTGAGTTTTGCCAAAAATGCCTTGTTGATTCATACAGGCCCCCATGCATTTTTATCTGACTTCCTCTGTGTTGGTTTGGACTGCTCTTGATCTTGGAGGGTATGATCCTTCAATGTGAATATGAATGCATAAAAATATAGCATGCGCTAGAATGACAGAAAGTACTTCGACTCAGAGTATAAAATATTTTAGCAGTAGCAGTTACACTTATATTTTTGGGTAACAAAAACTATTCCTTTTTTATTATTGCTTATCTTACCTTAGGTTAGCTTTTGTATTTATGTATTTATTTATTTTTATTTAGTGAGCAATTAACTCCTTTCTGGACACCATGCACATTTAGAAAGTGTTCTAGATGTGTACTGTACAGAAGAGGGGATCAAAAGACTAAAAAGCCAACAGTCTTTTTACATCTGTGCTATTACTTTATTATTATTGTCACTATATATATTTCAGTTATATTGTAAGGAGGGATTTTTTGAACAAAGAGAGGAGCATGTGAGTGTAAATTCTACTAGACCTGCAGATGAGCAACATAAAGACAGAAATCTGATGCTTTTGTTGTTCTTTATACTTTCATTGTACTTTAAATGGAATATGTTTTCCAGAGACAAAAGGAGATGTTACCAAGGCCCATAGATGATAGTAGAAGGATGAGAAGGAATATAGAATATCTCTGGTCAGGCTAAGCCAGCTGTTATTCATTATAACAGAGAAGAGTGAAAAAAAGGACTGCTTGTGTATTTATGGAAAACAGTGAGAAGCTGGGAGCATGAGAAATACTGTTGCATAAAATTCAAGGAGAAAGATGGGTACCTAGAAAGACAAGTAAGCAAGTTAGATCTAGAAAACAGGAAGTGGAAAGAAAACAAACTGTCATGTTATAGAGAACAGATCCTATGATGATGACACAGGTGAAACAACAAACAAGTAATTCATCATGAAAATTTCTACAACAATGAGGAAAAAAGTTGGCTTTTGAGGCTTTTGAATTGTGGTTGGTTTTTTTTCCCCCTGAAAGCAATCTTTACTATGGAAAAAAGGATATACCATTATTTGTCTAGACTCTTCTCATGTGATGAAATAATTTCAGAATAATTTCAACCAAATTTCAGTTTGGTTTGGCAAACAAACTACACTGTTTGTCATAAGGTTCAACCGACCAATGTATTTCACAAAAGCAGAAAAGGAAGAAAGTGTGAATAAGATGAAGAAATTAAAGCAAAATTCAGTTTAGAGGGGAATATCTTTGCATGATAGAAATGCTATTGTCACAAAAGCAATTATTTTTTTCCTCCCAAGCTACAATATGAAACCAGACCACTATGGGGCTGGGGGATAGCCCATAACAAAACAAGGCGTTCATGAAAGAAAAGGTGTGTTTTAATTGTGTCTTCCTAGAGTGACATACAAATATATGCTGTAAAGATTATTGCAGCATTTGATGTGTACTTGACATTCATCAATTTTGTCTTGAGTATATTACAAAACCTTTGTAAGCTTCTCTTCTAGTGAAAAAGATCTAAATAAGTGAGTTGGAATGGCAAATCATATGGTAGAGATTGTCCCTGGTTTCTGATACTTAAACAGGTAGCTTTACTACTGCCAAGACTACAGTTCTGTTTTCACTACTTTTAAAGTAATTTACTAACTAATATATTGCCTGAATAAGTACTGCTGGTTATGGTGCTGCCTCTGGTGAGCCCAGTGAGCTAACAGAATAAGTTCAGTTATGAAACTATATTTTTACACTAAAAATAGTACATTGAAAAAGAATTGGTCTAGTACAGTGACATAACAGGAAAGTGTTTATAATTAAGACATGGTTGAACACAGAATTATTCTTATGAGTGCTTTAATAAAAAAATTCTGATTGAAATATTTTAATATATGACAATTTTTGACATAGACTCTTTCATCAGAGTTACTCAAAATTCCACTTTGTTTTGTTCCCTTTCAATAATAGCTGTTTGCAGAATTTATTTCTCATGAACATATTCTGATTTTCTGCTTGAAACTTTTAGAACATATTGTATTTATGTACATTTTTTTTTTTCTCTTTCAGGGAAATCTCGAAGAGTCTTACACTTTTAATCCTCCAGTCACTGACTGCTCTGTGAGGACACTGTGGTGAGGTGGTAAGTTGGTGTAGATCCATTGTTTTGATCAGCTAAATTGTTGCTTCAGATTAAACTGATAGCACAATATTCTTCAGTGTTATGTCTGCATGACAAAACTTCTTGGACCTCTTGGCAAATTCCCAAAATTATAAGTCTATGATTATTTTCAAATATAGGAAGTCTGAATCACAAAAACATTAGATTTTTTCTGTGTTTACAGATCAGATTTATACGGTATGATTAGAGCAGTTGATTCATACATGGTCAGTGCCTATTCCCCATTAATCCTAGGTTCCTATGTATGTAGAAATCAGGATGCTTATTGCAAGTTGTTTGGGAGAGCATGAATCCGTAAACAATGCTGGGCATCGTTAGCTTTTCAATTGCAGTGATCTACCTGTCAATATTGTCAGTCTTTTTCCAGAATTTTCTCTCTCAGTATGTCAAATCAGTAAAGGGTTCTGTGTTTTCTAAGTACAGGGAGGGATGATAAATTTAGGAGGACACTGTGTCCTGTCAATGGTTCTTGGATGAGCAACTTTTATGAGGCTCTAATAAACTACATCATGACTTCTGTTGATCTTAGCTATACTCATAACTCTTATATAATAGTCCCTGGATAGGAACTTCTATCTGAAAAAAGTTTATTTTTACTTTTTGCTTTTAGATCTAGAGTGTTGACAACAGGGGTGATATTGACATACTTCTAAGTGTTAGAACAGTTGTGCATAATGGAAGGTCATATTACTGTAATTCAGAGTTTAGAGAAGCATGACTGGTGACCCTCAGTATTTCTGACCTCCAGATTCAACTTTCAGTGAAAAATCACAAAACTTTCATTAAGCTAGAGACCATTTTGTGGTATTTTTCCATTCTTCCATACATCCATTAAAAAAACTGGAAAAATAGTTATACCATTCCAATTATACAGCTTTGTTATATGGAACAGACTAATGTTCCAGAGTTTAATGAATACAAGAAAACTTTCAAAGGATTAGATTAACATATAACAGAAAAGTTATATGACTTTTCCTTTCCCAGGGACATAAAATGGTGTAGACCAGTTGCAGTTAGGATTGCTGATGTAGCATAGATTCTTATTCTTTGCTTTCTTCAGTTCTTGTTGCTAAATGGAGAGTTTCCACAAGCTACATTCTTATAAATAAGAATTTACATAAGCTAAATTCTTAGAAAAAATTAGCAAACAATCTAAATTATTTCTAAATTTAATATATAAAGATCATTCAGTCCAGAGTCTGTTACTTTTTAAACCAGACACCTACTTATTTTAATCAGTGTTTTGAGTGAGATTTTTGTATTATTTCATTGAAGTGTAGTGTCATCTATTACATCTTGGTCTAAAAGAAGAAGTGATTTCACACGAATAGCGTCTATTTATTTGAGTGAATATAATAACAAAATTAAATTTCAATATGAACTTTGCTTTTGAGGGTCTGGTTTTTTTCTTCCTTTTCAAAATAGTAAAAGATTAAAATGTGATCTAAATCATGTAACTTCATTACCTTCTAAATTAGTTAGCTAAAATATAAATTACATTTATTGGTAGTAATAAAATAATCCCCTTTACTTGGTTATTCTTTCTGTAAAAATACAAGTATTTTCCACATGGTAATGGATTTTACCCAAATTTATGAACAAAATCTCATTCTGAAAGTAAAATATAACATACAAGTGTAAATTATTTCTTCCTTCTCTTGTAACACTGTATTTTTAAATTAAATATGAGGTTGATGTTTATATTTCACAGTTAAAAAATCCTTGGTTGCTACGGTTAGATTGCTGCCAAGTTCTTAAGATTGAAAATCTCGAATAAAGATAGTTTATTATAATTTCATGTTGAAATCCTGAATAAAATTTCCCTGAAGACATCAAATATTACTGAAAAGCCGCCAGGAACTAAAAAATGTGAAAAAACACAAAGCCCAAATCAAATGAAAAAAATCAAACTGTTTATATAGAAAGTTGATATGCTTAAGGTTTATATCAATTTTATAATTCTGCATCTGTTTAGATGCTCGGTGAAATACAATTTTCAACTTTCATACATTTTCTGTTTTATATGTTTTTGAAAAATAAATTCAAATTGCACAGAATTAACATTTTATAGAACCTAAATTAGTGAAATCTAATATTCAAAGTTGCATACAGGTTGTTTCTATTACATATTATTTTTTTTAATTAAAAAATCAGTTTTTTTGTTTTCTCTGCTTGGTGAGAACAGTTTCAGCCCTGAAAATGCCAACATGCAGTTCTTCTAAGGGTCAAGTTTTCACAGTACAGAAAGAAAAAGCATATCTCTTAGAATTCACTGCATCTCAGGTTCTTGGATCAACAAGCATGTATTTGTTGCAATTTTAATAATTAAGATAAATCCCAGAGGAGACAGTGAATTTTCATGGTTTAGAATTAATTTGTCATGGCTTATGAAAGGGGTGAAAAATGTAGATGCAGGCAAATAAGATGAAGTATTTTACATTTTGTGATTATAGAGAAAAAGTGTGCTAATACTACAACATTTCCGATGAGCTTCGTATTATCAATAAAAATACATGAGTATTAAGTTAATATATTAAATTCTTAGTACTAACTGTCAACTCAATAGCTTGGCAAGCTAAAATTAGAATAGTAAAACTTTGACATCTAGACTGTATTTTTAAGGCCATTTTAGATTTGTTGAGTTTGAACATTCTTTTAGTTGGACAGTTATTTGGCTCCCTGAAACATGGATGGTGGAGAGAGTTCAAATGCTAAGGATAAAGAACTGCATTACAAAACAATTTCATGTTCTGACAATAGTTCACATCTTGCAGTCACAAGAGAAGGATCAAAGCCCAGATGTCTATGCAGAGTCAACTGCTCCTGGAGTCAAAAATCAGATTTTATGGGTCAAAACTGATGACGTGCCCTGTGAATAAAGGGTTTTTTGCGTTTTTTTTCCTTCCAAGCAGTATAGCAGTTGTTAAAAAATTCCGGTTCAGTTAACCACTTACCATCAGCACAAAATCACTTCACTACTTACACTTAAAATTTGAGATAAATAGAACCTCCTTCTTGGTTGATTCTATCTTGTTCTGAAGGCAAAGAAAAGCATAAGAGAAGCAATCATTTCTACCAAAGGAAGATTAATTAGGAGACCCATGAACAGCACAAGATCATCTAGGATATACTGTTATCTTACTTTTGTCCACTAGCTGAAAAAAAACTAAAAATGTCTTATGCTTGGAGAAAAATCTCTTTTCATATATAACCTTTTATTTTATAGGCAATAGCATATAATCCTATGTGCCTGCATTACAATGTTTTCTACTCAAATTATGTGAAATAAATTGCATGCAATAGATTTTAGCAAGACTGATGACAGTTCTAAAACTGAAGTACAACAGGGTTTTTTTTGTTTTTTTCACATATTTAAATGTGTCTATCTAATTTATTATGACTATTAAACAAAAAAACAAGATTTGCATTTTAAAGAAACATCAGTTAAAATCAATGACTTTGGATGTGCATTTCTGACCTAAAATATTTTTCATTCATTGTTAATTACTTGATATAATTGATTTATATAGACTAGAACAACCACTAAACTTCTTCCTAGACAAAAGGCTAATTGGTACTTAGCCTTTTTTTGATGTCTCTGATAAATACCACATTATCCAAAACCAGCTTACATCACATGCTCCCAATAGCTCAATAATCAAATTTAAACTATCCATTAAGTTCTGACCTAAAGATCTCCAGTATTAACAGTAAGAAGAAGAGTCATATCTAGAAAGTCAGAAGGCCTGATCCTGTATTTATTTTGATGTGTGAGCTGGATCTACAGGTAGTTTCACATCCATTCAATCTGCTAGATAAATAGTATGCTTTCCTAAAATAGATAGGGTTTTTTTGACAGTGGCATATAAGAGTCAACCATTTCCTTTGGTTCTACAGCAAGAAAGTAGGCAAAAAAAACCATTAAAAAAGATCTTCAAAATAGTATGTTTTAAAAAAAACCCTGCTTGTTTTGTGTTGACACTGTCTGGAAGACAAGTGCCCAGAAAAGCCAATCTATCATTTCCTTCTCAGTTGGACAGAAGGAGAAATAAAAAATGAATGGCTCATGGGTCAACATAAGGGCAGGGAGAGATCACACACCAATATCCATCATACCCAAAACAGACTTAACTTCAGAAAATTAATTTAATTTCTTATCATCAAATCAGAGTAGGATAATAAAAAATAAAGCCATATCTTAAAACACTTCTCCCCCTCCTCCCTTCCTCCTGGGCTTGAATTATTTTACCCTCCATTTCTTTACCTCCCTAACCCTCCTCCAGCTGTAGGAGGACAGGGAATGGGGGTTGCTCTCAGTTCATCACATTGCCTCTGTCTCTCCTTTCTCAAGGGGAAGGACTCCTCACACTCTTGCCCTGCTCCAGCATGGTGTTCCTCCCATGGGAAATGATCTGCCACTGAATTTTCCAATGCAAGTGATTTCCACAGAATATAGTCCTTCAGAAACAAACTGCTCCACCAAGTGTCCCCTGCAGGGTCACAAGTCCTGTTAGCAAACTATGTGGGCTTCTCAATAGGTCCTGCCAGGACTCTGTGTTAGTGTAGGTTTTGCAAATGGGTCAAACCTCCTTCAGGCATCCACCTTGTCTAGAGTGGGTTCCTACACAAGCTGCAGAGTCATAACTGCTGCACCACGAACCTTCATGGACTGCAAGGGAAAAGCCTGCCTCTCTTGCCCTGGTACCCAGAGCACATCTTCCCCCTCCTTCTTCTCTGACTTGGAATCTGCAGGGTTGTTTCTCTCACATGTTCTCACTCCTCTCTCCAACAGCAATTGTGTATTTGTTTGGGTTTTCCTCCTCCTCCCCCTCCCCCCCCCCCCGCTTTCTTTAATATGTTATTAACAGAGATGCTAATACCAATGGATTTGTCCTTGGACAGTGGTGGGTCTCTTTTGGAGCTGGCTGGCATTGCCTTTATCTGACAGAAATAGCCTCCCCACTACAAAAAACCTTGCCATATGAATTTGACACACCACTGCTTATTCTTAAAAAATTCCTTTGTTTAAGACTAGATGACACATTTCTTGATTACTTGCTTTGCCATATTTTTTAATGACACTATGATACATAAAAGCAAACGAGCAAGCAAAAAAAAATAAAATCTAAGAACTTCATCCTCAAAAAATCTAAGAACTCCGTCTTCAGAAAATCAGTGCAATTTTTTCTTTTTCTTTTAATATTAAGAGATAGGAACTGAATTATCTGTAAGTGAATTCAAGTTTTTCTACTCGAATTCAGTGCTCTGGTTGCTTAATACTATTTTAATTTGAGAGTTTTAAAGTATTTAAGTTTAAAAAGAATATTAATTCTAGATGTTACTTTTACAGTGCACTGCAAAAAGCACAAGCCTGTGCACAATGGGCAAGACTGTAAGTCTGTAGGTTTTTTTGGTTGGTAAGCAGCCATCAGGATTTGTAGAATTTAAACCTGAATTTTCAGGTAATTTTTCTGATGATACTACATAGCTCTGTCTAAGGAAATAACACAGTATTTAGTCATTGTTTACCCTCAAAATAAGATCTACAGTTTTTTTCACTGAATGACAAAAATCTATTGCAGTTTCTGCTAATTCAAAAATCTATTTCTAAACAGTTTCACATATTCTCCATTGAGAGGTTCACTTTGTGCTGTTGTAGGTGACTTTATTCTACTCCCACTCTTTCTTTGCCAGCTTAAATATTTATCTGAGGTAATAACAATAATTATGAAACGTAAGTCAGCAGCTGTTAGAACACATATTTTTGTTGCTGACAAATTCAATTAAAGACATTGCTGGCTAAACCAATCAAATAACAGGGAGCTCAGAAAAGGTCAACTCTGAGTTATTGTTTCCCATAATAATTTCCCAAACCATTAAGTCCATAAAATTCATTTGAAACTGAAGATCATAAAAGTAAATTATGGATAATGCCTTGCTAGTGTGTGTGTGTATTCTAGAGCATAAGGCTCTGTGTTTCCCAGGCACTGCTAACTTTTTCCAGATTGCAGCACAACTACAAATAGACTCGAGCAGTCATTTTTTTTTCCCCCCTTTTTGTCTATTGTGAACCCTGTTTCAAGGTGTTTATGAATGACAAGAGAGAAAGCTTAATACACAATAATGAATAAAGCAATTGTAATAACAGTAACTTTTGAACATCAGTAATTCTAAAGGATACTGTATTTCAGAAATTCGTATATGAGTTTGTACTTTTGAATAAAAATATGATTTATGATTCAAAAATCAGAATCAAGAATCAGAATCTCAAGACCAAGATAGGATGAAACAGTGATTTGTACAGCTACATCAGCCTTTTAGTTACTCTATGATCAGATCCCATTAAAAGAAGTATTTGGCAACAATTCCACAAAACTGACATTTTCATCGTTCCTAATTTGGCTCTTCCAGTGATTTTAGCAGCTAATGGAAGTCAGAAAGAAGCCTAATCTGAGTAGCTGGAGAAGTAAGGATTGTAATGTGATCATAATTGCTTTTTAAACAAAATATTACATAAGGGACTGTTAAGAGAGAATAAGGGTTTGCATGGGAACAACAACTGCCACAACAAGTTGATAAAAACTAGTGAAAAAGAGGAAGAAACCAGATATTGCTAGGGAAAAGGAACAAGAGGTTAGGCTTGATAAACAAAGGTAACACAGCTCAACACAGCCCAGAAGATTCCTTCAGAACATTAAACACAGGTAGTGGAGGAACAATGAGGAAAGATGTCCTGCTGGACCTTGTATTAACAAAGAAGGACTTGGGGATGTGAAGGCTGGGGACAACCTTGGCTATAGTGGGCTTGACATGGTGGATTTCAGTATCCTGTGTTAAAGTAAAGAAATAAGTAACATTACATTCTGGACTTCAGAAGAGATAAACAATAACATCTAAAGGACGGGTGTAAGGAGGATGGAACCAGACTCTTCAGTATTGCCCAGTGACAGGACGAGGGGCTATGGGCACAACCTGGAATACAGGAAGTTCAATCTAACCAAAAGGAAAAACTTTTTTATTGTGAGGGTGACAAATCATTGTAACAGGCTGTCCAGGGAAGTTGTGGAGTCTCTTCCTCTGAAGATACTCAAAATACATCTCAATGCAGTTCTGTGTAGTGCTTTAGCAGAGGGTTTGGACTAGATGATCTCCAGAGGTCCATCCCATCTCAGATGATTCGGACATTCTGTATATAGCTGTAATTGATTTTCATCTGCAGTTAAAATGTCGTTCTTTATTTCACTGAATTGCATGTGGAGAACTTGAACCTCTGTTTCTCAAAAAAAAAAAAAACAAAAAACCAACAACCCAAAAAATAACTAAAAACCCCACAAAAAACCCCAACAACAACAACAAAAACCCAAAACCAACCCAAAAACCAAACAAAAAACCAACAAACCAAACAAGCAAACCAAAAACTACTCAAAGAAACAATTAGGTTTTATTTGACTGTTATAAATTTAACTGCATTAGAAAAGAAAGGAAAAAGACAAGTGCTATATTAATATCAACAGGTGCTGTGAAAATTTTTGCTTCTCCTTCTTCTACAGAAATATGGAAATATCTTGTTTATAACTATTTTAGGACAGTGGCTGACACTGGCCAGAGACAGCTTCACAGTCCACGACAGAATTTATTGATGTGAAGAGCACTGTAACTCTATGGCCTTTTTTGCAACTGTTTCTAAAGAACACACCATTCCTAAAGCTACAACATCTTTTCAGAAATTGTGTTCTCTTAAACTCTGTGCAAACATCCATCTCGTTGAATGTGTATATTAGAATAATATCTCTGGGACAAATTAACTCATAGTGATATACAAACCTATCCTTCTTTCATCCTGCTGAAGGTATTACCCCTTTCTGGAAAGATAATCAAGCTGTAAGTTTGTAAAGAGTATGTGGTGAGAGAGCCCTATTCTACGGCTGTACATCTTGCATTAAAACTCTTCTGCCAGAGAGTAACCCTCACCTCTTCAAGTATTTTTAATTTTCCTAAGAACTGTCTCTCTGCTGTGGTTTGAACTGTATTTGAAACAAGCACACCATATATCCAGAGTTACAGCTGCTTTTTTAATCATTGCTGGATTTCTTTGATTTTCATAATTCATCTTTACTAGTATTCCTGCCATAGAAAATCTCCATTGACTTCAACAGGCTTACTGTTAATGAGACCTAGAATGGGGTTTTTAAAGCCACAAAAAGCCTTTGTTTTGCTGTTTTAGAATATTTTTACTGTTTTCAATAAACATCACTATGAAAAAGTAGCTTATTTTTTCACTAGCCAGCTGCTTAACCTTTTTGTGTGCCTTATCTAAGCATAAAAGTTAATTTAACAATTTATTATTATTTTGAAACTCATAGTTGCCAGTGAGAACGTAATTTATTTTTGGTTTATTATAAAAAAATTAATATAAGGAAAATGCCACAAAAGGCTTCTGGTAAGAAGTAACTGTCTCTCCTTAGATATGAATATTTTGTGCAAGAAGTAGTACAATTCAAACAGAAATATTTTTAAGATGGGAAAAAAGTATGTGTATACATGTATTTTTACTTTGTAGAAATATAACTGCCTATCTTACAGATGGAGATAAATCACTGTTTTACAAATGCAAATTCAAAGTTGTCATTTTGCTTGATTGTTTCCATCCTTTACACTTTCAGATACTAAACAAAAAATGTATTCTGAAGTCTTGAATGACCCCGTCATTCACACAGTGTGCATTGTTTCTGGCATTAAAGGATGTTAGAGACAATTGTTCACAGAGAATTAAAAGTGACAGCAGGAGGATAGCTGGCGTCAATAACTCAGCTATGCCAAGTTAGTTTTCTTCACCATACTATGAAATTCTCAAATACCTTTGATTCACATTCTGATGCATGTGTCTTTGGCTAACATGATGTGCAGAAGGGGTTGATTGAATTTTTCTAATCTAATCTGCATCTTAAAAAGTGTTGCTGCCATGTGTGTAAATACCATCCTGCTTCATCACTATCTTTTTTGCCTCTTTATGTGCCTCTTCAACAGTTGCTGTGATTTCTGTAAATATGCAGAAAAACTGGTAACAACACATAACTTTTTGCAGGCGAGCAGGACAGGAGACGTGGAAGGGAAAATAAAAGTTGTCAAAGCAATAGGAATTTTAAGAAGTGATGAATCTGCGGTCCTATTAATTTCAAGGTTTTTACCTCAAAATTCATAGCAGAAGTTAGTATCATTAAGTACAGAGATGCAGCTTATTCTGTAGAAGCTGGAGTCCTTCATACCAATATTCCCAACTTTTTATTTGTTAAAATTATTTGAGATCATGATTTTTGTAAGTTCTCTAGATGAAATACCAATGGGCTTCTGTTGATCAGTAAACAAAGGTAGAAGGTAATATATTATATTTTTGTCAACTTCTGTACTCCCCTGGGTATTTATGCTGTGGATTGCTGTGTGGCAAAACCTTCTGCAGGTTTGTTTGTGTGGTTTTATATTTAATAAAAATGATAAATGGTTGGTTTAGTTAAAGCTCTCTCTGAAAAATGCATCAATGACAATAGAATTTTTTACAAAAACGCTTGGCAGACAGAGAAATGACTGAAGTTCCAAAGTTCTGGGGTATTCACAGTCCTTCCTCAAAAGGGAGATAGATTGAAAACTCTTCTGATACTAATTTGGGGCCTACTATCAATTTCTCTCTGATCAAATGCATTAGAATATGAAAAAGAACTGTTCTAGGAATATATAAGTAACTGTTCTGGGGGATGAGGGTGGTTCCCTCATTGATCTATTGCTAAGGTCAGGTGCTAGAGATGTTTCTCATGTCCTGTGTAACTGTCCTTGAAAAGGATGGTAATCCCCTGAGGTTGGGCTTTTTACTTGCTTTGTGGGCTGTTCGCAGTGGTCCTTGGGAAGATGAGACATTTTGAAACCTTTTATTTTATTTTGGTAACACAGCTCTATATATGATAATATAATAAACATTGTGTCAGATGCTTGAATTCTGCATGCAATAGCAATGACAAAACATCATTATAACTGAGTTTGAGAGGGCATTATATTAAGATAATAATGAGCAGAGACTAAAGAGAGTATCTCTGTGCCTGTTTATACATAGAGAATTATAGACCAGGGTGCTATGTCAGTCACAATGCAGTCAGATGAATAGATCCTGGGTCAGGTCCAGATGGAGCTCTACATTACTACATTAATAACCTTTTTTTTTTTTTTTACTTTTTTTTTTTTTTTTCCCCCAGGAGTTTTTAACAAGAGTTATTAGTTTGGGTGCCCAGCTATACAAATATGAACATGTTAGTTTTAGAAAATGGTAAAGTGCAATTAGTTCAGTTTCCACTGTGTTGCAAAGAGGCTTCAAACTGAGATGCATTGATTTGTTTCAAGCAATTAGCCATACATATATATATATATACAATATATATAAAAATGAAACCAAAATCAAAACCAAAACCAAAACAAAACAACCAACCAATGAAAAAAAATTATCAAGGAAGTAGGGATGGTAGGAAGCGATGGAGCTGCTAACTAGCAAACAAAAATTCAGCAACATAAACATGTCAAAGTTATCATACTCTTGTTATATTCACTTGTGAAGGAGCAAGGTAGTTGAACCTGGCTATACATTTTTTCTGTTTTGTGCAGGGTAAAACTGTAGTTGCTTTTGTACTCACTGATACTGTTATAAAGATCATATTAAACTCAGATGATAAAAAAAAAAAGAATCAGAGAAAATTATAAATTATCAAACAATCTTTGTATATTATTTAAATATGTAATTATACTTGTAAGCTTTGTAAGTGTTTATGTTACAGAAAATGTAACAGTTTTTCAATGAATTGCATTTTAAGATTGATTAGGCTTGCTTGGGTTTAATTTTATATGCTTTACATCAATTTATAGCAAGTTCCATTAAAATGCAAGGTAAGTTTCCACTTCTTTGTAAAAGACACTGATTTTGGAAAGATTTTTTCCATGCCAGTGTTTCAGAACAAGGAACAGGTCAGAGCTGTTTTATAGTTCTACAGAGTAACTCTGTGTCAGTGATAAAGCATTGATTATTAAGTTGTGTTCAACTATGAAAATATGTGCTTTAGTTGGCACAACATCATAAGGGACAAAACTTTAATAAATAATTAACCAAGTTTTTCAGTGTTGACTTTTTTTTTTGTGCTTCAAAGGCAAATATTTTATACAACAATTTTTCTTAATTACTTGTGTTCTTTAAAAAGTGCTAATCTAAGCCTAAAAATTGAGTCAATGTTTTGCAGAACAAGTATTTCTGAAAGAAATTTATGTCCCATAGGGCTACTGAGTTAAAAGATTAAAAGAATGTGGAGAATAATTTATTTTAATGTATCCACAAATGTTTTCATAAAGGAATTCCAGCTTCCTTGAAATTAATTTCTTTGAAATCTTTGCATCCTTGTTGAAGTGGACAAGCAAAGACTAACAAAGTATACAGTACAACAGTGCAGTTTTCTTTTTTGGCACATAGAACTGTAGTAAGAACAGTAACAGTCTGCATGCTTCCAACAGCTTCCAAGATGTTGGTGAAAATGAGTTTGCACAGATCTAGCAAATCTATGATAAACAAATTTTATATGAGTTCTCCTAGGTCAACTACACTGACTGATTTACCATTATCCTATTTTCTAGAATCATTACTGTTGACCTAAGCCATTAGTTGTGACAAAGAAAACCAAAACCACCAATAATCCCCCAACCAATCAAACTGCAAAAGTTGAAATATTAAGCTTTTGAGTAAGTGGTCTGAGATGTAGTGTTTCCAGCTTTCCACAATTCCAATGTATGCTCCAAAAAGTCATATAAAAAGCCTTACCAATAGCACTGCAAAGAAATCTGGTCCTTGTTATGTGCTTGTAAGTAGATTTTGTGCATGCATGACACAAAATGCTTTTTGTAGAAGCGCATTAGTATAATCTGCTGGGAATAGAAGCTACAAGTCAAGAGGCAAACTGATGGGGTACACCAAATTCTTATAAGGCAAGATGATCTTTTACTCAGAGGAACAGTGGAGTTTGCGTGAAACAATTACTAGTGGAAATGAAAAGTGATCTAAAAAGGTTGCAAAAGGTTACATTGCAAAAGCAACCATAAAATAAATTTCTGAAAATGATGTTCATAAATAATTTCTGCTACTACCATCAAGCTCTGTTAACAGCCATAAAAAAATCTGTGTAAACACTAAAGTGCTGTAAATTGTTTGTGTGGTAAATGCTTTACAATGAATTGGCATATAATTGGCATATATTATGCCAGGGAACACATTTAAGTAACTTCAATATGATGCAATTTTATAATTCCTTAGAAGTTTTACCATCATTAATTGTGTTCAATGCTTTCAAAAATTGTAATGCTATCAACAAAGTTATTGATCCTTATTTTAATCAGCTTCTTGGTATGTACACATTTTTCATAATGACTAAGATGTGGAGGAATGCTTGTGAAACATGGGTAGAAGCTCACTTTCTGCATCCCTTAAAAAATCTGGTTTCTTTCCTCACAAAAATTTAGAAATAATATATGATATAATCATAGGCAAGGGTTCTTAATTGTTCCCCTAGTTCAACTCCAGATCATTTCCTCATCTTTCTTGTATCTAGGCAGAAGAGACAACACCCATTTACCTTACAACTTCTTGTCAGGTAGTTGTAAAGAGTGATAAAGTCTTTCCTTTGACTCCTTTTTTCCAGTCTAAACAACCCCACTTCCCTCAGACAGTCCTCATCAGACTTGTTCTCCAGAACCTCCGCCACCTTCTTTGCCCTTCTCTGGACATGTTCCAGCACCTTAATGCCCTTCTTGTAGTGAGGGTCACAAAACTGAAGACAGTACTCAAGTTATGGCCTCACCAATCCCAAGTGCAGGAGGACAATCACTTTCCTTCTTCTGCTGACCACACTATTCCTGATACAAGCCAGAATGCCATTTGGTCTTCTTGGCCACCTGGGCACATTGTTGGCTGATATTCAGCAGTTGGTTGATCAACACACCGAGGTCCATTCCCAAGCTTGTAATGTGGCATGGGGTTGTTCTGACCCAAGTGAAGGACACATCACATGGCCCTGTTAGATCTCATGGCCAATCATGTCCTCAGCCTATCAATCCAGCCTGTCCAGGTCCTGCTGTAGAGCCTTCCTGCTATCAGA
This sequence comes from Phaethornis superciliosus, assembly GCA_023637945.1. NCBI lineage: Eukaryota > Metazoa > Chordata > Aves > Apodiformes > Trochilidae > Phaethornis > Phaethornis superciliosus. The sequence continues at coordinate 29,631,813 of JAJQWJ010000004.1, read as the reverse complement.
CACGTAAGCACTCCTGCTCACCGTGGAATCATCTGCAAACTTACTGAGGGTTCACTCAGTCCCCTCATCCAGATAACTGATGAAGATATTAAACAGAACTGGTCCCAGCACTGAGCCCCAGGGAACAGCCAGCTGGATTTAATTCCATTCACCACAGCTCTTCAGGCCTGGCCATTGAGGCAGTGTTTTGCCCAGCAAAGAGTAAACCTGTCTAGGAAATATAAAGCCAGTATCTCCAGGAGATGACTGTGAAAAAGTGTTGAAGGTTTTAATGAGGTCCAGCTAAACAACATCCACAGCCCTCCCCTTCTTTCTTGTCATAGAAGCAGGTTAGGTTTATCAAGCAAGATCTGCCTTTCATTAATCGATACTCCCTGAGCCTGATCACCCGATTGTCCTGAACATGCTGCATAACAGTAACCAGGGCGAGTTAACTGCTCCATAACTTCACTCTGCATGGAGGTCAGTCTGAGGCCTTTAGTTTCCTGGATTTTTTTTCCAGCCCTTCTTGTAGATGGGGAACACATTTTTCAGTCTGCAGTCTATGGAACCTCCCCTGTTATCTATGATTGCTCATAGGGGATGGAAAGTGGCTTGGTGAGCACTCCTGTGAACTCCCTCAGTACTCTTGGGTGTATGCCGTCTGGTCCCATAGACTTATGCATGTCAAAGTGATGCAGCAGGTCACTAACCAACTCTTCATGAATTATGGGGGCTTAAAACTTCTTGCCATCCCTGTCTTCCATGTCAGAGGCCCGGTTCCTGGTCCTACTGATCAATTGGTCCTACTATGAAAGACTGAGGCAAAGAAGGCCAATCGGAGACTATAACTCCTCCTTTTTCCCTGAGTCACAGTCCGATCTCATTATTCAATCAAGCTGGTATTCTTCCCCTGCAGTTCATCTTTTGGCACATGGGAACAGCCTCCTTTTGCACTATTAAGACTTCCTTCTTGAAGAATGTCCAGTCTTCCTGAGCTCCTATGGATTTTGGGACTGCCTTGCAAGGGAATCTGCCAATCAGTTTCATGAAGTTGTCAAGTCTGTCCTCTGTAAGTCCAACGTGGCAATTCTGGTGACCCTCCTCCTTTCTTTTTCAAGAACAGAGAACTCTATCATTTCATGGTCTCTATGCCCAAGATGTCTTCCAGCCATCACATCCTCCACAAGTCCATCTCTCTTGACAAACAGCAAATCAAGTGGGGCGCCTTCCCTTGTTGTCTCCCTTACCTGCTGTGTCAGGAAGTTATCTTTTACACACTCTAGGAACATCCAGTACTTCTCTATCTTTGCTGTATCACATTTCCAGCAGACATCTGGGAAGCTGAAGTCTGTGATAAGGACAAGGGCAAAAAATCGACAAACTTCTCTCAGATGTCTACAGACTATTTTATATCTCTCCATCCTGTCTGGGTGGTCTATAACAGAATCCCACCAAGATGTCTGCTTTGTCGGTCTTCCTCTTGCTTCTTACCCATAAACATTCAACTCTATTGTCACTATCAACCATGCTGTCCCTATCATCAAATTCCAGGCATGCATAGCACTTCCAAACATGAAGTACCCCCCAGCAGCCTCTCCCTCCCTTGCATCTTTGTTGCCACACACTGGGAAACCATCCCTTATATACTTGTGTGCTGACCCCAGGCTTATTTCTAGAATTTTGTTTTAATGAAATATTAATTTTATCTATTTTAATATCTCATTCTTTTTTGGTAACCTAAAACTCACTTTCTAAAACACTTTCTACTGTTTTTGAGGCAAAATATATATGTGAATAATGAAAGAATATGGCTACTAATATAGCTACTTTCAAAATATATTCCATTGTGTTTCAGATGAATCATAAAAATTTGTTAATTTTATTACCCTGGATGTTATCTATTTGTGAGAAACAGAAAATTGACTGCAGATTCTTGAATTTCAGCAGGATAAAAAAATACTCAGATGAAAAAATATTTTTGTCAATATCATTAAATTTTAATTGTACTGGAAAGAAAAAAAAGAAATCCTTATCTCTATTTAGGCATACCAGGGCATACCAGAACACAGAGAGCAGAATTGCTCTCTGTTATTCCTACCCACTCTCCCAGGGGAAGCTAAAAGGGGAATAAGGAAGAAAGACTTCTAAGTTGGCAGTTAAAACTGGAACAGGTTTGGTAGTACAAGGAAGGTATAGTAATGTGGGATAATAGTAAAAAAAAATGTATATAAATATATCTAAAACTCAATTTCAATGGCTCTTATGTAAGCATCTGCAAGTCCTCCAAGACTGAGCACACTCAGGAAAAAGGTCTAGGACTTTTCTCAGCACCTGGTGGAGTTAAGTCCACCTCCTGCAGAGTATATGGAAAGCTGCAGGCAAAGAGCATGAGCTGCTCTCCAAGAGATTTGACAGACCAGTGAAGAAAGGTAGGAAGCAAGAAGAGGCAGTTGTTCCTGTCCTCCTGGCTTTTATAGGTATGGCAAGAAATGGGATGTACTGCTGAACTCTGCTCTGTCAGTTCCCTGTATCCTTAAGGACCCTAACGAATGCTCTCTCTCTGGGTCATCATATTAATATTGTAAAATTAGCCTATGCCCCCTCAAACTATAACAGTCTTACATAAGAAAGCAATGTATTTGTATATAACTTTAAAGATTATTTTCAATGCATTTGCACTGTCTTGTTCTGTCATGATAACATACAGCGTCCATTCATATACATGGTTCTAAAAGGAGAGGATGCCTAGCTCAAGGACAATATCAGTAAACCACACAGTGATATTTGGAATATTTAGGCATTTAAACATGCCTGAGATCCTCAAATTTGCTCTGAAGACCTTACAAAAAGGCTACTGAACCTGCATCAACATCTCTGCAGAAAATTAGTCTTCCATAACTATAAATACAATCTGGTGATACTGTAGCTGAAAATGTGCAGTTGACAGTTGAAAACTTAATGAGGCAAAAATCAGGATACTTTTAGGATTCTTGACATAGAATTTCTATGACTGAGATGATCAACACTTTTCCCCTTCCTATGAATACGAGTAGTAAGACCCCCATTCCTATAAAAGTTCTGGATATTTATTTCTGCCTATTGTTCCTCTATTTAGTTAAGAAGAACATAATACAAAATCAAAATACATAAGCTAATTTACCAAAGCATCAAATAATAGAATGTAGCCAGATGGATTCCCATAGCATGGCTGTTAGGCTTTCTAAATGAAGAATGTGTCTCCTCTGCTCCCTATCTTAATCAATTCATGCCCTGGGGAAATAAGTTAATTTTTAATTCTCAACTGCTTCACAAAAGTGAGCTGTTGTAAAATTTATCTCTAAGATTAGTCCATAACTAATCTAGAGAATCATATTTTAACGCTACCATTGAAGATATAGGCATGTAAAAGTTCTTCATGATGGACAGATAACATAATTGTAAGCTTTGGGTAACCACTATAATCTGCTTTCATATCAAATGCAATTCAAAATGTTTAGTAGTAAAATCATAGAAAAAAGTCTTCCATTCTGTCACTGAATGGCACCCCCCTCATTTTTTGAAGAGTTCAACCAGTGAAATTTTTGTAGCTAATATAATATTTTTTGTTGGAATTTTTGTGTCTGCGTGAGTTTTCTTTTAGTTTCAGTAAACATCTTAGGGTTTTTTTTAACTTAGATGCTGTCAAAGCAAAAATGTTCTTACTCATAAATTATATGAACACTTTGCAGTATCTTCGATTATGTAATTTTTCTGATAGTGATTCATGGATTCAAATACAATAAAAAGCATGGCCTGGAAGTTATGCTGTGTCAGGTGCCTAAAAGTCACTGACTCTTACTAGGATATTTGAGAATAAGTGTCCTGCTATTCCCTGGAAACTCAAATACTTCTAATTAAAGATTGAATTACAAGAGCACAAAAACCAATCAAGCTCCCACTATGAAAGAAAATTCATTTATACAAACTCTTTTTGAAGATTTTGCATATTTTTTGTAAAAGAGGATTTTGTCTACTGAAAATCTCTGCTGTAGTATTCTACCTGGTTATGATTAGTACAAAAGTTATATTCTGCTGAATTATCATCCATACAGTAGTTTTGACGTGCAAGAGTAAGGACATATTGTTGTATGGATCTCAAACATTTATTAATATTTCTTGTGAAAGAAGATTGCTTTCATTTTTAAACTGCAAATGTCAAAAAAGTACTACATCTTGTTTGAAACACATATTTTCAAGAAAAAAAAAACAAAGCACATTCTTGGATTTTCATCACAGGGAGTATCAGCATTATTTTTCATGATTTATGAAATCCACCTGCTTTGATTTCTCATTCATAACTGTACATACTCTACATTACTTTCACATTTAGGAGACAATATTTTTTCTGATTATTTCATGAAAACACCATGAAAGTTTTCTGAAATATTTGTTGGAGGAGATGAAATGCATAGAAAAGTAACCATTGAACTTAATAGTTCAATGTTATAATTGAAATCTAAACAAAATTAAGCAGTCTTAATTAAATAAAAATAAATAAAGTAATTTCTGTATGTCTTACATAGCTATATGTGAAAAAGAAAGAATTTACTGCAAAATACAACACTGCAAATATGCCAGGCTGTGTAGAATGTTCATCTGAGACTGTGCATGTTAAAATCTAGATCTTGGATAGAGTCCCATCATGCAAAAAATGTATTCTTAATTTTGTAAGATAAATTAACTGAATTTCTGATCAATTTTTTTTTTCTTGGGATGTATTCTTTTACCTCAAAAAACCTCCAAACTAAAACCCAACCCAAAAAAAAGGAAAAAAACCCAACAGGTTATTTTAAGAGAAAATAAATTAATTAAGGGTTAATTATAAAGAAGGTTCTTTTACATGTCAGCAAATTATTTTGTTTTTTCATCAGTAAATTTTCACATTATATTCAATTATACTGAGATTTTTAAAAGTTTCTTTCCTATCCCTTATACCATGTAATGCCATTTTTTAACAGGGCAGCAGCTGATATCCTCTCTAAACTTGTATGAATTTCATTTCTGGATGAAGTAAACAATAAAATTTATTATTTCTAAAGTAATTCTAGATAATAAGTTCTATAGAAATACAAAAACCGTTCACAAATTTAATCTCTATATCAACTTCCAATGGGCTCTTTTCCACTTGAGTGACCAGGGACAAAATGAAAGCATATGTACATTTACTGCTAACTGCAAGTGTCCTCTTAGAGAAGAAATGTACAAACACTAAGATCTGATGAGGCAAATCTGGAGATCTACTTTTTGAAACTATTTTTCTGTGTTTCTGTGTGACTCTAGTTGCTTTCTTCCCAAATGAAGATCAATGCTCTTAGCAAACTGTTGATTTTTTTTTAGATAATAGGCATGATCAATTCTACATTTATTACTGGCAGACTCAGAAATTACATTTACTAATCCTTAAAAATGTGATCTTCATGATCCTGTTAATATAGTTTGAAAATGTAGACTCTGATCTCTAACTTGATTGTATTTTTTTTCATCAACAGCTCTCAGGAAAGTAGCTTTACCTGCATCTTTGCAGGTTCGTTGATTTTTGAACTTAATGATTCAGTAAAGATTATAAAGTAGGAATGTGTAATAGCAGTACTCACCTACGATTTACTTTCTGACACTTTTAGTGTGAAAAAATTGAAACATATTTGCATTAAAATGATTTTACAGGTAGATCAATGTCAAATAACTTCAGAAATTGTCACTAGATCTGGTCATTCTGCAGTCTATATTTTCATATTGGTTCAAACATGTGCAATGAAATTTCAGTTTCTTTTGCCTTCTGTATGCTACAGAAGATATGTACAGCTGCTGGAGTAATCACTGAAGCTGCATTTATAAAAATATATCAATTGTTAATAAGAACATCTAATATATCATAAGGAGAAATTTTCAAAATCCCAAGCAGGGCTGGTAGAAGAAGATGATTATTGTTTTATTCTGTTGATTTCTCTTGTAGGAAATAAAGCGTTGATGCTTCTGTAACGAAAATGCTGTTACTGCATATCTGTCAGTTTAATGGTACCCCAGAGCTGCATTGTTGGATTTCATTATATATTACAGTAAATAACATTTACTGTAAAAAAGTGAAAAATTAATTTCAATGGAGCAGTTATCTTCCATTTAGCTTCCATTTAGTTATCTTCCATTAAAGAAAGATTATACAGGGAAGATAAGGTTTATTTCAAGTACCGGTAGAGAGCTAAATAATCCATGCATGAGGAAAGAAATGGAACAGAAAGATAAAGGTTTACTAAATTACTTATAACAATCATATATTAAAGCAATGCAGTGTTTGCTATGGGAAGTTAGAGATGTTTAGAGTATAATATCAGGACTATTTTAAGACAGCAAGAGACAAAGCTTATAATGCTTTACTACATATTTGGAGTATATTTGAACTTGGTTGCTCTACTGCACATACTTTTATACGAGGGGTTTGGCAATGTCTGACATCTTATACATTTAAAATAAATCCATGGGTTATCATCCACATCACTCATATGTAAAATAGATACCTAAATTAGCATACACTATTATCACCTCATCCTGACATTTTCAGTAGATAAAGACTGCAACAGGTGACCTTGAATGCACTACCATATTTCATGCTGTTTTGCATCAGGAGACAAGCTAAGGTACACGTTCAATTTAGTGATGACTGCTGTTTGACATCCAATAAAACCATACCAGGGTCTGTTGTTATATTTGCCACAGTCTCTACAAAAGGGTCTAGTTTAATTTCTGTAGTTAACTAGAAACTTTCAGGTTCATTCTCTTCCCTTCAAGATGTTTTCTTGTAATTTCAGTGATGAGTTAACAAATAGATCTTTCATGTTGTCTTTCTGTTGGTATTGCTATTTTAAGGGAATTCTAATGAGAGGATGGTTGTCAAGACTGTTGCTGAAAATACCACTGAGGAAACTTACCACTGCTGTGGTAGTTGCTTTGTAGACGAAGCAGATTGCCATTAGAAATTCTAGAGATAAATTTGCATTCATGTGACAAGAACTTTCTATTGCTACAATTAGGTCTATCTGTACATTTGCGTGTCAAAAGCTATTTCCTAAAAAGCAATTTCAACTGGAAGGTATGAGGGATTTTTGATACCAAATGAAGCTCAAACATCTTGATTTAGTACCTTGATTTAGTATCCTTAGACAAGCAGGATAAACAGTGTCAAGTGTTATATGTTGATGACTCTGCATTTTCTACTGTTCTCTTGGGAAGAATCAAAAATTGGTTTAATGGTTTAAAAAAAAATGGTATAAAAAAGTCATGATCCTTGATCCATTTGTAGCCTGGCTGAGCTGGATCACCAGTTCTACAATTATAAAAAAATGTAAAGAAAAGGGGGGTGAGGAATAAATAAATGCATAATCATAGCTATAGCTTCTTGAAGAAACAATTTCTTTTCTTTCCTTTTCCTTTCCTTTTCCTTTCCTTTCCTTTCCTTTCCTTTCCTTTCCTTTCCTTTCCTTTCCTTTCCTTTCCTTTCCTTTCCTTTCCTTTCCTTTCCTTTCCTTTCCTTTCCTTTCCTTTCCTTTCCTTTCCTTTCCTTTCCTTTCCTTTCCTTTCCTTTCCTTTCCTTTCCTTTCCTTTCCTTTCCTTTCCTTTCCTTTCCTTTCCTTTCCTTTCCTTTCCTTTCCTTTCCTTTCCTTTCCTTTCCTTTCCTTTCCTTTCCTTTCCTTTCCTTTCCTTTCCTTTCCTTTCCTTTCCTTTCCTTTCCTTTCCTTTCCTTTCCTTTCCTTTCCTTTCCTTTCCTTTCCTTTCCTTTCCTTTCCTTTCCTTTCCTTTCCTTTCCTTTCCTTTCCTTTCCTTTCCTTTCCTTTCCTTTCCTTTCCTTTCCTTTCCTTTCCTTTCCTTTCCTTTCCTTTCCTTTCCTTTCCTTTCCTTTCCTTTCCTTTCCTTTCCTTTCCTTTCCTTTCCTTTCCTTTCCTTTCCTTTCCTTTCCTTTCCTTTCCTTTCCTTTCCTTTCCTTTCCTTTCCTTTCCTTTCCTTTCCTTTCCTTTCCTTTCCTTTCCTTTCCTTTCCTTTCCTTTCCTTTCCTTTCCTTTCCTTTCCTTTCCTTTCCTTTCCTTTCCTTTCCTTTCCTTTCCTTTCCTTTCCTTTCCTTTCCTTTCCTTTCCTTTCCTTTCCTTTCCTTTCCTTTCCTTTCCTTTCCTTTCCTTTCCTTTCCTTTCCTTTCCTTTCCTTTCCTTTCCTTTCCTTTCCTTTCCTTTCCTTTCCTTTCCTTTCCTTTCCTTTCCTTTCCTTTCCTTTTTCCTTTCCTTTCCTTTCCTTTCCTTTCCTTTCCTTTCCTTTCCTTTCCTTTCCTTTCCTTTCCTTTCCTTTCCTTTCCTTTCCTTTCCTTTCCTTTCCTTTTCTTTTCTTTTCTTTTCTTTTCTTTTCTTTTCTTTTCTTTTCTTTTCTTTTGACACAAAAAAAGAATAGAGTATGTTAAAGAGCAAAAAGTACTTACCTAAAATTCTTTTGTATTTAACATGATCAGTGTGACTACTCATAAGATGGTGAACTGTAAGTTAGCAACTCTGACTGGGAAAAGATGACCACTGGGATTTTTTAAATGGCAATTTAGTTGTTAACTGTGCTCACTAGTTGTTACTGGATTTTGAAATATTTTGCTTCTGCAGAGTTGTTCTGTCTTGCGTGGAACAGAAAGCAAGAGTGCTCTTTTCTGTTTCTACTGTTGAAGTAAATGTTACATCCTTTTTCATTTCCTTCCAGCTTAAACAACACACTCAACAATGTCATCTTTTTTTCTTTGCAGTATTCTAAGCTTTAAAGAAATAGGTTCTCTGTATCTTTACTTCTCTTTCCCAGTCATTGTAGCATTTACTGGAGAGTATTATATTCTTAAAGTGTATAATTGATTTGCTTCATCATTAGCTGGATGAGATATAACTAGCACTCTTTTATTTTTACAGTATTTAGAAAAATTGAAAAATATTTTCCTTATTGTATGTCTCACTGATTTGGATTTAATAGACCCTTAATTTAATAGAGAATGCTTCATTTATTTTTACATGTTTGTTTTTGGCTCTAAAAAACCCTGACATTTTACACAGGTCAAAAATTCAGCCATTTCTAAGTAAAATTATAAATTTATTTCTTTTTTAAAATTTTTGTTGAAATATTATTTGGCTTTTGAAAATCATGAAAAAGTAGGTAGAAATTCACATATTATCAGTAAATATGGGTAAAATGTAGTCATAAATCTTATAGGTGAATAACTTACTTGGAAACTGTAACATGTCAGCCATTTTGGACAAGATAGAAATATTTATTTTTCAAAATAAATTCCTCAGAGCTCTACACTGTCCCATAAGAGTATTCTTTTTATTTTACAGTATTGGTAATAGATTTTTGAAGCATATGAAAAATTATGAATGACAAAGTAATTTTTATCTCATGCTTTAGGAATGTTGCGTAAACTTAGAATTATACAGATTCACTAACCTTTACATTTTGGTTACACAAACCGTGGTCCATATTAACAATTTCTTATCATGGACAGTGTTTATTGAGGGATATAAGAACAAAGGAGACTATACCACCTCCTTTATGTGTCTACTCATGCTAACACATATTTTTCCTCCTAATTCACCCTTTTGAAGTAAATTATGAGAATAGCCTGATTGCAATTGTAATGCTTATGTAAAATACAGAAATGCTGTTACACAGAAAATAAGAGTTCATGTTTTAGACAATCACCTTGTGATTTTTAAAAAGGGATTTTTTCCTACATTCATTTCACTTCAATAACTACAAAATAAAAATTTATTTCTTAAAAATAAGGCATTTTCAACAAACCTTAACAGGAAGATGTTCTCATTCTATGTCTTACATTCAAAACAGCAATGAAAGAGCAATAAATATTTCCCATTAAATAAAACTTTCAGAATAGTCCATGGGACTTGCACCAAATAAGGACTGTTAAATTCACACTTCTAACCATATCTCAATAGTATTCTCACTAGAGCATAGTTTAGAATATATTCAGTAGATTTTTCCTGGGAGTCCTATGGAGATTTCCTTGGCTTAGTTCCCCAAAAACCTAACCATATATCAAAAGCCAAGAATTTGTTGGCCCAGCTCCCAGTTATAAGTTTCAGACATTTGGCTAATTTTCCTGACTGACACAAAGCTTAGACACTCATATTTTCCCACATGTTCTCATCTGGAAGACAGCCCACACAGATGATGGCAGACTGAGCAACTGAGTATGTTTGTAGAAAACTGAAATGTAGCATAGATGTCTCCAAGGATTCTCTGACAGGGAAGCATGCATATGAGTATTTCTCCCTTTGTTTAATATTTACTCTGCATCTTCTTTGCTTATCTATTTTTTGGGGCATGATAACAAGTTATTCCACTGAATTTTTTTAACAGATTTCCCCTTAGAAGTTTCAGATTTTGATCTGCCAGTTTATCAACTATATAATCCAGTCCCAGTTAAATAACAAGATTTATTTAAACAACTATCTAATTCTCAAAAGAAATTACTGACTGTAAGGTTATTCTCCATCAAGCTTATCTGCTACATAGAAAGAATATTGCTGACTCCAATATAGGCAAACACCAGGGTGAGGAGTGAAGCCCCTTCACCAGAAAAAGATGATCTTAGCTATACATCAGCTATGGTCTTTCAATGAATTATTCCACCTGAAAGTATTTCCTATTACTGAAGTTCATACTTGCCAAGATTGTTTATTTAAATGTGGGGTTTTGGGAAGATTTTTTTTGAAAAAAAGAGAAATACTAAGATATTCCATATCTTTGTCTCATAAATGAAAGACCAGCTCTTAACTTTGTCTTCGAAAGACTACATTTCAAATTTAAATTATTTATACACAATATTCAAAATTATCCTGTTGTTTAAATATTTTTAAGAGCTTATATTGAAACTGTTCAACTAAGTCTCACCCAAAATCTGATTTGATGTTTATAAACGGTTACTGGGAATCTCTTCTCTTCTCTTCTCTTCTCTTCTCTTCTCTTCTCTTCTCTTCTCTTCTCTTCTCTTCTCTTCTCTTCTCTTCTCTTCTCTTCTCTTCTCTTCTCTTCTCTTCTCTTCTCTTCTCTTCTCTTCTCTTCTCTTCTCTTCTCTTCTCTTCTCTTCTCTTCTCTTCTCTTCTCTTCTCTCTTGTGAATGCAAAGCTGGCAAGGAGCCAGGGCACTGAAACAGCAACTCAGGGTCAAGATCAGTCCTACAGACAGTGGTGAAGGACAGCCTCACTGCAATGGTAGACTGATAATTCTACTAGGACAAGGTAGGTCCAAGACCAGGCCAGAAAGCTGTGTACCTGTGTCCAGTTTGAGTCAGAAATGAAGCAGTGTGAGCCTGTGCGCAGCCACAGCTTCTGAGCAGCTGCAACATGATGATAAACTTTAACCAAATGCCTTCACTCATCCCAGTCAGTGGCTTAACTCAGCTCTCTGAACACCTTAAATCGAACACTGACCATGTAGGAAACAAGCCCATAAGGGCTGTTGTCAGGATCCAAGCAGAAGAGGTAAGAAAATATGGCCATGTGTCAGTCATTGCCTGTAAAAGCTGTAGCTCTTTACCCTTGTCCTATTTTAGGAAAGTTTGCAACTGAACGCACAGTTCAGATTATTGTAAGGAATTAGTTATTTTATGGGAATGTGATGAATTTTTTTTCAGGAAGGAGTTTTTACATAGAGACCATGTTTTTTTAGGCTTTTAGTAACTCATTTACTGAGAATCTGAGAGTAAATTCCTAAATGTCTCAAGGAAGCATCACATATGAAAAAGAAACTTATTCATATCAGCCTGAAGTAAAGACCTACACTGTATACACTATATACATTATAAATACACTATTCCACATCCTTTTTTAGAAGCAAACTGTTCTGGAACAAAGTAAGCACAGAGATATGACTGAAAGAATATTATACTGTTAGAGTTGGGGAGAACTTGAGACTGAAAAGTCTCTATATTACTTTTTAAGTACAGAATGCTTTGAGACTAAGGTTCTGAGGAATATCCGGTGTTGTAAAGCAAATTTGAACAGTATTTAACAAGCAGAATTACATTTGAATTGCTTTAGGAGAAAAAAAAATCAGTTTTGATCTCTTTACTATTTGTAATTTAATGTGTTCTGAAGTGAATCAGTTTAAGAACATAATGTTCAGCACAGACAACTGAGGTTTGCTTTGTATAAAGCACAGGATTTGGAGACTGTGGGAAAGCCTAGAGCAACTGTGCTTTCTAAGATCTCATGTGCTGCAACATAGCCTAGAATTCTTTGTTGAAAATCAGAATTTAGTCTTAACACTTCTCTTTTTGGTTTATGATTATGTAAGCAGAAAGAATTTTTTAATATGTAAGCATGATCTTCAGACACACTACAACTTCATACTGGACTTACACCAAACTTCTACAATAAAGAAAGGGAATAAAAAGTGTATACATTTCTGTATATGCTTCCTACATCATTAGGAATCATAGAATTGAAAGGGAATTCAAAGATCATCTGGTCAAACCCTTGTAACACTATTGTTTACATATGTCTCAGTGTCTCATCAAGCTGAGACTTAACGCTTTCCAAAGTGGGAGAATCCACATCTTACCCTGGGAGACAATTCCAATATCTCACTGTCCTCATAGTGAACCATGCCACTGTTGGTTAAAAAAAAGTTTTATATCAACTTGACAGAACAGAGTTTCAGGACATGATTTGCCTTCTTTTGAACCAGCCTGACTTTATCTTTCTTTAACAAATATCTAGGGGACAAGCGATGATTGTCAAACATGTTGGAGTTGCAGCTCTGTGAGTTCCATCAGGCCAAGACCTTTATATCACCATCATAACTGGATTTCAAAAATTTTGCCATATTTAGTGTGCTATATTTCCCTTTAAGTCATAAAATATAAAATATTTTAGTTGTCTAAAGCATTCTGCTTAAAATCTTCTAATCAAATTGATATAGCATTATCTGTTAGAATATTTGGATATGTGCATCAGTTTACTGCTTTTGAGACCAAGCAGAGTAATTGTTAAGTAAAAAAAAACAAAATATCACAAGGAGTCAGTATAGATACTGACTGAGATTTTTTTTTAACTTATCCTACTCAGTTTACAATTACTACATTATATCTCTTTCGATGTCTGGCTGTTTTTTTAAGATAAAATTTTAAGTAAGAGTATTACCATGTGGTAATATATAGCCTATTTTTAAATTTTATTTTATTTTGATTCTCGCTAATTTACATTCTTTCCTGTTTGGATTGTACATATCCTTCAAGAGAACCAGATAATTATATATCATGTGCTTCACATATATGTGGACATAAAAGAAAAAGATTATTGTATCTGTCTGCATTGTATTTGGTAACAGAAAAAATTAGAAAACATTAAGACTCTCTTTCTAAAAAGCAGCCTAGATTGCACAGGAAATTTGGAGAGGTGGTGTATCATTCCATTCTCAAATCAAAAGTGAAACTGTGGAAAATTCTGCTTTCAAAGTCTAAAATCAAATTTAAGTTTGGTACTACCTCTCTCCCTTAAGCTGTGGTTGCTAGGAATTACAGGGTAACATCCTCTAGTAAAATCTAGCAAACCTTGTTAAATCCAATGCTTTTTTCGTAATCAGACTATATGAACAGAGGTCACTGGATCTTCTTGTTTTAATTGTCTCAGTTCAAAACACAACTAGAGAAAAAAACACAAAATCCAATCTAGTTGTCACTGCTTGAAGTGGAGAAGTGGACAAGAATTATTTATGATTCCATGGCACTGTGATACAAAAACACTTACTTACTTATCCAGTTTTGTCTGATAATTCCTTGCTGGCTTTCTTTGCCCCATGTCGTGATTCTGCATTCCAACATATCAGAACAGTCAGTTCTTCCATGTGCATTGTTATTATTTCTTTTTTCCCTCCCCTGTAATGAACTTACCTGTATTATGTTTATCTGTAATGAACGTCATGTTAAAAAAAGCTCTCTCAATAGAAAGTAAGTATGACCTAAGCAGCAATATGGCAGTATGCTGAAACTTTGTATGCAGACTTATTTCCCTCCCAACACCCTTTTTTAATTTTTTTTTTTTTACATTTTAAAAAAAATTTCTTTATTCTCCCCTCCCCTTGGATTCTTATTTGAATCCAACTGTGATCACTGTAGCAATCTTACCTATTGTGTCCTTCACAGATATTTCTTTCTAATAAAACACTAAATCTAGCCTAGGGTTACAAGCAGGTTTCTTTGCTAAAGAAAATTGCTGAATTTGCTCTTTCTTACCCTTGAAAGTAATTATTTATTACCTATTTGGTCACCATTATGGTTCCAATTATTGTCTGTAGTACCAAAATGAAGTAAAATGTTTGTTGGTTTGTTTTTTTTTTTTAATAACTGCCCAAGAAATTTTAAGTCTTTTTAGTTATTTTCCTGCCATATTCATTAACTTTTACATGTCTCTATGTTAATAATTACGACAGTTTGCTTAACAAATGACTCTGTATCCAGCTGCAGCACACATGAATGACAATTATTCACTCAGGGATAAAGTCTGATGATGAAACTGTTTGCAAGGGGTGGAAGACAGAGCTTTCATTCTGAAAACTGAATAAAGCTTTAAAATTCAAGACCTTTAAAGAATGATATATTCATTATGGATGCACACACAACTATAATAAAAAGGAGAGAACAGCTGTTCAACTTTGAAGACAAAATGGTGACATTCATCTAGTTATTCAGAACCAACTTTTAGGGAAATATAGTATTAGAATTAGAAATAAATGTTCTAGTTGTGAGATATTTAAATATTGTCAGAGTAGTGCAAGTTGCAAACATTTGGTAACACAGCTATTCCAAAGCTATACTTCACTCTAGAAAATTTTATAACCTCTCTGCATGTATTTAATGGAAATAGGACTACTTTGGTTCATTTGGACCTTGAAATCTTATAAGCTTTGGTTTCCCATTTCATGATCATCTTTCAAGACTACTGGAAAAAACAAAATCTGATGAAGTGACATTTCAATTTTCTTCATACTTGCAACTATCCATTAAACTAGAAACAAAATCAAATTTCATGCTTCAGAGCTTTAGCCAGCCATCAGCACAGTGAAAGAGTATATTGTCTTGATGAGCAATTGGTTGTATATACTTTTTTCCTCTGAGGACTCAGAGGCTAGCTGAAAGTATAGACTAGAAGAAAAGATAGGTACAAAGATACTAAATATTTCTTCACTGTGTCTGCTACCATGTTCAAGGTCATGCAAACCACCAGATTTTTATTAATTAGCATATTTTCCCCGCTCAGTCTGATGATGAGTTTGTAAGACTTTCGACAACTTCTTAATTTTCTCTACAGCAAAATTAGTAGAAGTAATTCCTAGAGTGTCATAGTACAAATATTATTTTATAGTTTCTAAATTTTCTGGTCAGAATAAAATATCAATTTTTTTGTTTGGATTATATGAGTACATTTCTTGTAATAAAATCCTACCACTACCAAAAAACTGGTATAGAGGAGCACATGTAGTCCCCCTTTGATGTTATGACATACTCAGGGAGAAATGCTTGCAATGTGTACACCTATGGCTGTAAGAAAGGGAAGTTATCAACAGCTGCAGTACGTAGATCTAAAGGCTGGCAGATGTGACAGACAGCCTTGGAGAGCTGCCAGTCACATCTCTCACATTTCCTTCCTCAAAAGACAGGAGTATAAAATAAGTAAAATAAATAACCCAGGAAAGTCACAACAATTGATTACCCATGTAGGTTACGAAGAAGGTTACAAAGACCCATAGTGCAGATATCTGCTCCAAAGTGGTCCTCCATGGGCTACAGATTCTTGTAATTTTTTTTTCCTGTTTCTATTAAAAAGGAGATAGTTCTTCTCCTCACAAAACCTCCTTTACTGTTTATATTATGGCTGTGTGCAGCAGCATTATAAGTCTGATTTAAACACATTGGGATTCATTGTGGCCAGAAGCATATATGTAAATGTCAATGCAGAAACTTAACCTTTTTCTAATATTGTCAACTACATATTAGCATCTGGCTTTCTTGGCCTCTTTTCTGAGAAAATGCAAATGTTTTAGCCCTCCTGGCAGGGAATTTTAGCATACATAATAGAAGACAGAGACAATAATGCACAGTGTTCCTGCAGTGGCAGACAGAAGTAGCAGTCAGCCCAAAGATTCACTCTTATCTGTTGCTTTCATTTGGGAGACAAAGTGATGTTTCCTTCTGTTCACAACTGATAACAAGTGTAAAATACAGGCAAAAATAGCTTTGGGCCAACTGCCTAGCTATCAGAAAAGAGAAAAACAAATTGCTCGGCTGATAGACATGAAGGTGATGAAAGTGTTCATAGGATTGCTGAGTCTAAAATGTGTAGAATTGGAGGGTAAGGGAAAGGTAGACTGAGTTCTAGTGGAGGACAGAAACCAAGAAAAATCATAGGAAAAATTGAAGAATATTGACAGAGAACACAATAATTTAAGAAGGAAAAGAGATTCCGAGAGAAAGAGTTTACTTGCTTTGCTGGAACGGAAAATGTACACCTGGTTTATTTCTGGTTGAAACACATAAACTCATCAGCTTTATGGTTGAAGCACTTTGGAGAGATGTAATTCTCTTTTCCACATTCCACCAACTAGTCTTTCCAATTTAAATATATCAGGAGTACACACTTGGATTTGCCTGTTTACATTGTCCTGTTAATTGTTAGAATGCTCCCCATGGAAGTCAAATTTTGTCACTCAAAAACATTACAATGGTTGTAAGGAAGTTCTCATTTAGTTCTGTTCTAAGCAGCTATTCATGGTCAAACTGAAAGGCCTATTAATTTGGGGGGGCTATGAATAATTTCGACTAACGTTTGTGCTAACCCTCAGACTGCCCACCTCCTCATGCAGGTCTCTCAGCCATCAAGCAGAGAAGTCCATCCACCTGCTTACAACTCCCACAGGCTTCCTTGCAATCATGCTTCACTTTTAGGAATGTGCCTTCACACATTCTACAGCCTGTGTGGTTGCATGCTTGGATGGTAATTCTGTCTGTGTGGCTTCATTGGTTATACCAGGTGCTAGAAGCTCAGGAGAAGAGGACAGGACTTTATGCTGGACAGTCACCATGGAGCCACACTGCTTGGTGATGAGCTGCTGCCTGTTGTCATGATGTCACTGTCTGCCCCTCTTGTGCCTGCAAAAAGCCTTTGTGAGGACTTGATCTGTAATTTTCCCTAGGAACTAAAGTAAAACTGATTGGACTATGGTTTTCTGAATCTTCCTTTTTTCCTCTTTTTGTAGATGTGTCATGGTTTAACACTGGCCCAGCAATTAAACCGAATGACAGATGTTCTCTATTAATCCCCCTCTCCTCCCTGATAAAGAAAGGAGAGAGAATAAGGGAGAGAGACTTATGGGTTGGAAACTAAACTACACAACTTTAATGAAACAGTAATGATAAATAGGAAAAATTACTAAATATATACAAAAATACAGGAAAATTGATAACCCGTTGCCCCCCCCCTTCCCCCCAGTAACTCTCACGTCACCACTGAGGCTGCAGGGCAGCCCTGGGAAAGTCCAGGCTGGAATCCTGGAGTCAGCAGCAGTCGGGAGCTGGAGGCAGGAACACACAGATTCAGGCTGGCAGGGATCAGGACCACAGGCAGAGGAATGGATGGAATCCTCCCAGGATGCCGAAGCAAAAACCAGGAACAAGAGAGGAAGGGAAAAAGGAAGGGCAGGAAGAGCAGGAAGGAGTTTGACCCATGTGATCCCTCAAATTTATACCGAGTATGACATGTATGGGATGGAATACTCTGTTTGGTCAGTTCTGGCATCTATCTTGTCCAGTCCTCCCCAAAGGAGGGTTTCAAGTGGAACCTCCTTACTCCTTCTGGAAGGTAAAATATTCCTCAGAGCTGAGCAGTGTCCTTGGCTCTGCATGCCAGTCCCTGGCTGTAACTATGAACATCGAGTGTTATCAGTCCTAGAAGCAGACACTGTCTGAGAAACTTGCTGTTAATTTCAGCAAGTGCAACTACTTACAAGAGACTTAGCTGAAAGCATAAGTACAAACCAGAAAATCACCTTTATCCTGGCCTAAACCAGGACAAGAAGGATATAGTATTTGTCACTTTTTTAGTCAGTTCATGACCTTTCAAATGTGGTAGAGAACAGTTTAAAACTTTTTTTCATTCACCTTCTGTTTTAAAAATAGTTTATCATAATTTTGAATACTATATTCCATAATAAGGGAAAGAAATTGAAAAAATGAATAGTACTCTAAGATCAAAATAAGTGTGAATCTTCCTTATTTGGATACCTTTATCAATATTCTTAATATTCTCTCCTATTTCCTACTGCTATGTGTTCTGGTTTTACTTTCTTCAGCACCAGCATTTAGAAATACTTACTTTATATGAATAAATATTTTATTTTAATTTAAATGTGATGAATAAATATAATACTAAATTTTGTGAGAAATTTTCATAGCAAAATGAAAGATTATGTGCATTCATTTGTGCACACATTGCATCACCCATTTAAGGAGAAATATATTATATTCAGTATATTCAATCACATTCAATATTTCCATCCTTTGAATGAGTGTTCTGATGTGACAGGCAAAGATGATGTAATGAGTGTCTTACTGTACTTGAAGGAATGTGGGAAAAAAGTAACTGACACAGTATTTCATTCCAGGTGGGAGTAAAAAGCAACTACTTTGCTGGCCTTTAACAACCTCGTTAAGAGTTTGACTGACAAAATGTTGGCACCAGCTGTGGAAGAGCAGATCAGCCTCAACTCCAAGTGAGTGAAATTTTATACAATCAGAGGTTCATTTCAGACTAAATTTAAAAAGTCTGCTGATTTCTAACAACAAACATAAACTAAAAATGCACTTGGTAAGATACTGTAGAACACTTTGGTTTTCCATGTTGAAGATTTCAATTTTTTACTTAAAAACATCTTTAAATCATCATGTGGCTTCATCTTCATAATGTTATTTTTCAAACTTAATGAAATCACATTCTGATTCCTCTTCCTTTCTAGGCAGGTGAGAACATTCAAAGTAATGCCAATTTTTTTTCAAGCATAAATATAAAATCTGCGCAGATATGTATATACTCAATTTTCATGAAAATACAGTTAAACAATTATCTGGATTAGAAGACGTTTAAAAAAAATGTAATTAACATTATTTGGGGGCTAATTACATGGAAGAAAAACATGGGAGACAATTGTAAATGAAGAAGATAGTCAGGTGCCTTGGTTGTACAAAAGACTGAGGGAATCCCAGAAATTGACCCTTAGGCTATGACCTAAGGTGAAAGCACTGGTGAAGTCATGAAGCTGAGGAATTGCACAAATTCACAAAAGAAATCTGCAGATAATTCCATAATGGAAATACAAGGAAATGTCAGTTATATTAAAGCACACCTTTCATCCTTGTAGCCTTAGTTGTTTCTTATTCATGAACTCTGCTGTCTTAAACTTTTTTTTTTTTCAGTTTTTTTTTCCTTGGTATCCTCTCCTGGTAAATGCCAAAAAAATTTCTACCTTTCTATAGCTAGAAGGAGGTCCTAGAGCAAAAAAATGCAGGCTGGTTTCCAGTTTGTCAAGTCTTCTGTTACTCAAAGAAAAATACAGAAAAAATTCTCGTGAAAGTGTGTTGTCTTTGAACAACTGCTAAGAATCCTGAAGGATACTAGCCTAGAAAAAAGGAAGAAAGAGAGAGAAGGAGAAACAGAAGAAGAAAAAAAACAGGTGGTAGAATTGGGATATCTGTAAAAGATGTTCATGTATCAGAGAGACAGGCAAGATGTGATATTGTGGAAAAAAAAATGAAACTCTGACAATACATGGGGTTCTAGTCGGGCTCTGGCTCTTCTAATTTTCTTTGTGCATAACCTTATGACATGCTTTTAGTAATCCTAAAGGGTCAGTGGCCTGACCCTTCTTCCTGAGACTTTTCCTCAGTTTCAGTCACCCAAATCTCTCTGCTCATCCAGGCTAGTTGTCTTTCCCACCATTTCAACTTTTGCTATGTGGGGAAGACATTTTCCTGCTCCTTTAGGGTTTCCATCCTGAGGAGTGTCCAGACTCCCTGGATTCCTTTGCTTCCTGAAATACAAATGACAGTGAGATCCATCCTATATCAAAAGATCATATTTATACAGTATGCGGCAGAAATGCCTTGATTTCTGAATGAAGTCTAGAACAGACAAGTTATAACAGTTTCTTCCCTTTATATATATATATCTGCAGCAGCAACCCACAATGAATATAATATGTACCTTCAGAGGGGAAATCTGAAGCCAGAGATCTCAGGCTAGAAAATACTTACCTTGTTAGCTCTATCAAGTGTGAAGAGGATGACTGTGACTATTAACCTAGGTATCCTGGAGATTGGTTACATGAACTTTCCAGTTGCCAATTTACTGGGTTTTGTTAACCTTTTGGGGCTGCTTGTGAATTGACTAGATATTTTTATTTTAAAAGTAGAGTTTACTTGATCACCCTGACTTCAGCAAGTCCTTTGACACACCAGTAGAGGGTATTTAATCACAGACTGTAGGGGTTTTGCTTGTTGAGCCTGAGGATGGGACAGGGCTGGACGTCAGAAGAGGACTTACTGGTAAATATAGCCACTTGATTGCAGAATTTAGAGGAAGCAGAGCCAGACTCTTCCCTGGCGTCACAGAGAAAGGACCAGAGGCAACAAACACGAGCTCAAACACAGAAAATTCTGAATGGAAATAATAATTAAAAAAAAGATTACTGTGATGGTAGGCAGTTTGCCCAGAGATACTGTGGAATGTCCACTCTTGAAAATACTCAAAATAGTACGGAGTGTCATGCAGAACAGTATTATTTAACTGGATGTGCTTTGAACAGCAGGTTTGATCCAGAGGTCTTCGCAACTTGTTAAATCATTCTCTAGTTTTGTGTCTACAAGCACTAAATAAAACCACAAAAGAACATATATTCAGAGGCTTGACCTTTTTTTCTGGAAGTACATGTCCATGATAATCTGTCAGCTAGCCTCTGTTCCCCATGTTTTTAGAGATTCAACCAAGATTAGAGTTACAGAATTTACAAGTTTAAAGAGGGACAGAGTTAATTTATTTAGAGAAACCTCCTTGCTGTAAAATATGGATCTCTTTTTATTCTGAATGTCAGGATAATCTTCGTGAGCATAAGTAGGCATAGTAAGCAAAATGGTCATAAATATCAAATCCTTCCCTGGCATGTTGTGAAAAATTTCTACAAAAAAGTAGAGTGGGCTTAATAAATTTTTCAAGACTTGGAAACTATTATTATCAAGTGTGTTAAGATACACATTTCACAAGTATTTCTAGTGAGCAAAATACAATAGTTAAAGCAAAAGGATTAGTTAAATTAGAAATAAAATCTGTGTATATTAATCAATTTAGCTCAACACTTGCTATCTAAATGCTGACAAAGAAATCCCAGTAAAATGAAGGAAGTTCATGTTACAGCACATAAAATGCCATGACGATGCTGGTCTCTTTCTACGTTGTCTTTGTCCAGTGATAGCAAAATAAAATGCAGGGGAAGAAAACACTAATGTATTCATTTTACATTTGGGAACCAAGCCACAGCAAAGTGAGCATTTAACACCAGGAGTCTGGTGTTAAGTCAGAAATTGAACCTATTTATTTTGACCCCTGCTCCAGGGCTTTAGCTGTCACCTCTAAGAAAGGTTACAATTTTGCATATGGCATACATCAGGATAAGATTTTCACAAGTTTTTAGTTGACCTATTGGATGAGGTCTTCTATTTTTTTCCCAGAGAGCACTTAGCTGATTATGAACTGATTATTCTTGATTTTAATATATATCAAAGGTCAAGTTCGATTTTTTTCCATATTTTCTGAAGTCCTGTGTGATGGCAAAGTTTGACAGTGTAGAATGTGTTATGACTTATCTCTTAATTTGTAATCTTTTATAGTTGTTCCATTTATGTGTTCCATTTATGACTTTTGATTGGAACTACTCTACTCTTTATGCAAATGCAAAACTGAGGTGCAAAAAAAGCAATTAAGTCCCCAGTATTATATAGGCACTGTATGGAAAACTTGATTTCCCAAATCATAGGTTAAGGCTTTGAAGATGAAGCTGTCCTTTCTGAGAGGTTGTCTGTAATACAGAAAACAAGTAGTCCAAGGTCATTACTTTAATTTCACATACAAACTTTGTATTTGAAAAGCATAAAAGAAACTTCAGGAATAATCTTGGTTTTTGTCATTTTTTACAGAAGTCATCATTAGAAGGTTAACATGTGTTTGTATTTCATATGATAGATATCGCAAGAGGGTAACTGAGTGATTTTCTATGTATTTTAAGTCAGGTGATATTCCTGACTGATGTGGTGGGACAGAAGGGAGAGAGGAATTGGGTCAGATGTCTCTGTGTTCATTCTAAGTTGACCTCAGAGGTACCTTATGCAGACATGACAGTCCACTAGCATGAAAATCTCCTCAAATTTAAATTGAAACACTCCATTTTGGAATTGTCTACTCAGTTTAATAGAGTGAATTTTATGAAAGTCACTTCTACTTTAAAATCATATGCAGTACATAGAAAAGATATATATGATTTGTTATTTAAATATTCAAATATTTTATAAACTCTGCTACAGACAATGAACAGAATGTCTGCTAGAACTATCATTAAACTAATAGTATTTTGGTTTTAGAATTGCAGCCTAGAATGTATTTTCTATATGTAGTTAAATTTATATTTCCATATATAAAGGTTGCTCCAATATTTGTAATACAAACCCTGATTTCAGCCACTTTTCACTTGCCAAACTTGTGTTCAATCTGACAGTTTTCACACAGTTGTTTGCCTTGAGTTGAATACTAAAGTTTCAGCTAGAACTGTTAAGTCATTTCCTAGGTGAAGCTGGCACAGAATACATTGTTTTGACTACGGTTTTATAACATGTACGGCTTTATCTCAAGATAATCATTCTCAGTGGACAGCATATATATTTGACAAGGCCATGGTTTGTTGTTTCTTCAATTCTAAGCAAAGACTGCCACATTTTGCAAGCGATTTACCTCTGAAAATCTCTATGTACATGGTCTCTGAAAAAGTATCTTAGAGTTGTTACCTTTGTGTAGGATACCCCAATATCTAACTGCTGCTACTTGTGGCTATGCTCCTCTTTGTGTGTGTGTTAAGGTGATAATGGTTCTTGGGGTGTGTGGAAGATAACTTCCTAACACAGCTTGTGACTGCACCAACCAGGGAAATCTCACTGCTGGGACTACTGTTTGTGAACAGAGAGAGGGAGATGTAAAGGTTGGTGATAGTCTTGGACAAAGTGACCACAAGATGGTTGAGTTTTCGATTCTTGGGGAAGTATGGAGGGAGGTCAATAGAACTTCCTCCCTGGACTTCCAGAGGGCAGACTTTGATAAGTTTAGGAGATTGTTCACTGGTAATCCCTGGAATATAGTCCTTAAGGACAAAGAAGTCCAAGAAGGCTGGACAATCCTCAAGACGGAAATCCTTAAGGCATGGGAGCAAACTGTACCTGTGCGTCTTGAAATGACCTGAGGTTGTACAAGACCAGCCTGTCTAAACAAGGAGCTTTGGGCAGATCTCAGGAAAAAAAGGAAAGTCTATAGGCTATAGAAGGAAGGGCAGGCAACTCAGAAAGATTACAATGTTACTGCAAAGATATGTAGGAAGAAAATTATCTTTAACATCTTCATTAACAATTTGGATGAAGGGTTTGAGTGTACCCTCAGTAAATTTGTAGATGCCACCAAACTAGGTGTCTGTGTCCACCTGCTGGAGGGTAGGGAAGCCTTACAGTGGGACCTGGACAGGTTATATCAGTAGACCAAGGTTAATTGCATGAGGTTTAACAAGGCCAAATGCCAGGTCTTGAACCCATGGTAAGCTACAGACTTGGGGAAGTGTGGTTACAGAGCTGTAAATTGGAAAAGGACCTGGGAGTATTGGTTGACAGTTGACTTAATATGAGTCAGCATTGTGCACAAGTGGCCAAGAAGGCCAATGGCATCCTGGCTTGTATTAGGAACTCAGTGGCCAGCAGGAACAGGGAGGTGACCATCCCTCTGTACTCAGCTGTGGTGAGGCTGCATCTTGAGTCCTGCGTTCAATTCTGGGCACCTCACTACAAGAGCGACACAGAAGTGCTGGAGCGTGTCCAGAGAAGGACAACAAAGCTCATGAAGGGCCTGGAGCACAAGTTCTGTGAGGAGTGGCTGAGGGAGCTGGGGTTGTTCAGCCTGGAGAAGAGGAGGCTGAGAGGAGACATTATTGCTCTCTTCAGCTGCCTCAAAGGAGGTTGGAGCGAGGAGGGAAAAAGCCTCTTCTCCTTAGTAATCTGTGATAGGATCAGAGGAAATGGATGGAAGCTGCATCAGGGGAGGTTTGGGCTGGATTTTAGGAAATACTTTTTCACTAAGAGGGTTGTCAGGCATTGGAATGGACTGCCCAGAACAGTGGTGGAGTCACCATCCCTGGATGTGTTTAAAAGGTATTTCGACATGGTCCTTAAGGACATGGTTTAGTAGTTTGCTTATGGTGTTGGTCAAAAGTTGGACTGGATGATTCTGGAGGTCTCTTCCAACCTAAATATTCCATGATTCTGTGATTATGAAGTCAAAATCTTGTTAAGGTTGAAAAGGTCATGCACTTTATTTGTACAGGCAATAATTCATTGTTAATAGAACTGGAATACCAACACTCCAAACATAATATTATTATCCAGACCAAAATATTAGATGGACTTTAAAAAAAAAGAAGAAAAAAACCAACCAACCAAACAAACAAAAAAAAGGAGGAAGTTTTCTTGTGATACCACACTGTAATGTGCTGTTGACTCTCCTGAAAGAAAACAGACCTCACAGAGTGATCTAGCTAAATTAGAACATCAGGCAGTCATTAATGCAATGAAATTTCACAAGTCTAAATGCTCGATTCTGCACCTGGGACAGAGTATCACCAGGCACATGTCTAAACTGGAAAAAGGGTGGTTGGAGAGTAGCCCTACAGAAAATTATCTGGGGGTACTGGTTGACAGCAGGTTCAACCTGAGTCAGCCATGTGTCTTTACAGACAAAAGAGCAAACAACACCCTGCGGTGCATCAACCACTACAGCACCAACTGGTCAAAAGAGGGGATTAACCTCAAAGTAAATCAAGTCTACATAGGCTTGAGGTCATGAGAATAAATTGTATCTAAACAAGTCAAAATACAGCTTTGGGTAGGTCAATACAGTTTCAGACAAAGTAAGACTGACAAACTGTTTTTCTTTTTTTTAAAACAACCTAAATCTGACTTACTGTTCTGTAATAAATCATTAACATTCAAATAGTGTCAGACAGATTGAAAAGCAGATTATATGCACACAAAGGCATCATTGCTCACTCACATACTTAGACATTCACTGCTTCAAAGCACAATAACAGTAAATAAAACACCTGATCCCTCTCCAATCTCAACGTATTTAGTGAGGTTGTGAAGAGCTCAGCATTATTCCACGAGGGCAACACCTGGTTTATTTTGTCTTTCTTTAGAGGTTCTTAGTGAAATGTCTATGAAATTTGTTCTGAGCCTGATGGGTTTCAGGTTTCCCCATGAAATTCAGACATTTTACGACTGATCAGCACAGTACTAACCTATTCCATAATCACTTAAAGTTGTCATGCCAGTTGAACTTCTGGTTTGTCATTGATCACAGTAAAGTTATTAGACAGATATACAGTTATGAACTTCACATGCCAAATGTGGAGACTCATACTGTCCAGTAAGAACGAGGCTGAGGATTGATGACTATATAATATATTCATGCATATATTTTGGTTACGCTCTCTATAACAAATTCTTCAGACTGACACTGCAGTTTTCTCAGTTCATTCTGTTACTCAGGGATGCAAAGGACACATGGCCTAGGACCACCATGCATGGCTGTTCAGTTTAGACTATGTGTTAAGGAGGTCTAATCAAACTACAAAAAAAAATATGTCCCTCTCTTGTCTGACCAGAAAGATGGAGCATTGTTGTCTGAAAAGGTAGCAGCTGTTCACAAAAAATAATTAATGAAACAATTAAGAAGATTTGCTGATTCTCTGGAAACTGTGCAATTATTAGTTTATATTTAAATTTGCCTTTTTAGTAGGGAAAAACTAGAAAAGATTAATCTTCTTGTAAAAAATATTTGAACTTGAAAAAATCCTAGCCAGCTGTAGCTAGTGTAGCTAGGAATTTCCCCATTTTATTTATATTTTCTTTGATGGGTTTTATATAGTCCTTATAGAGAGTGGTCAGAGAACTGGCATTCTTCCTGTGGTAATGGACAGGTGGATCATGATGGACAGATTTCTTATAGTAGCATGACATTTCTGGCTGATATTTTGTGTGACAGATGGGATACCACCTGCTGAGAAATTAAAAGGGACATATTAACATTATTAAAAAGATGAAACAATGAAACCTGAGTAAACTAGAAGTGTTACACCTTTTGCCTGTGTAATATGTAAGTGAACATCAAGATTTAGAAAAATGTGAAAGAACAGAGGACAGTTGATTCATTTGAACTTTTTCCTTAGTCGTTAATTAGTGTAAGGTAAAGGACACTGGAGATGTGTGTGGATTATTAAGATGGACAAAAACCTTAAAGTGACAGCCATTACTGTCATTATTAAATCTAATATGGATAACTGGCTGTGCTGCAGTCATATACCTTCCTTGCTAAACTTGCAGTGGATGACTATACAATTACCTTTTTAGCTGCCATACAGGAGGATTTGTCTTTTATTTTCAGTTGCTGTGTGAAAATTTCCAGTGCAGAATTATTTCAAGGAACAAAAGCTTTTCCATTTGGTTACTGAATGTCTGAAAAGGAACTAAGTTCACTGTAATTATTTTTTGGGGGTGGATTTTAAATTATTTTTATAGAATCATAGAATATCATGTTGGAAAAGGCATCATGGATCATCTGGTCCAACTTTTCAAATATTACTGTTTATACTATTTATATAAAATATACTGTTTATATGAGATGTCCCAGCACCCTGTCAAGCTGAGACTTAAAACTTTCCAAAATGGGGGAATCTACAACTTCCCCTTGAAGACCATTCCCATATCTGACTGTCCTCATGATCAGACACAAAAGGAAGTGTTTATATAAATACACAAAGTGTGCTTATATTAGAAGGCCCCATCAGATGGTTGTAAAAGGTAAAAATTATACACAGATTATTTGATAATGTTGAAAATTTGCCTTTCAGTTATGATTACTGTTTTGTGGGGGTTTTGGTGGTTGTTTTTTCAGGGTTTTTTGTTTGGTTTTGGGCTTTTTGTTTTTTGGGTTTTTTGTTTATTTGTTTTTTTATTAAAAGTGTAGAAATTAAAATGTTCTTTTAAATAGGTAATAAAATAAGTAGAGGAATTTGCAGCAGCAGGTAGTCCCTAGAACTGAAACAGTATAAATATGGTCAAAGGGCAGCCCATATAGAAATAAATATAAAAACCCCACCAGGTTCTATTTGCTTGCATAGAGTTAAGAATTTGTAGTCCTACAAAATGCAAAAGTTATTAGGAAGATAACGCCTTTTGCCAAAGAGATAGTCAGGTTACTATTCAAAATTACTTTTTCCCAGAACAGCATGTTCTAAAATAATTCTAACCTTCCAGAATAACATGAAAAACTACGTAATCGTCTTCTTTTCTTTCTGTATTCAAAGGTAAATATTTTTCACTACTGAGTGGCACTGTGCTGCATTTCACCTATATTACTCATACCAAGTGCTTCCCTCCTTTGAGAGAATTTGCACGGAAGCCACTTAGACTTGTTGCAACAAATACTTGTCAACATGAGAAAGGATCTGGAAATTCTCTTCTTTAATGTTTAGAGGGATATTATAGTCCTTTAAGGCTCCCTGCCCATGAAAGATGGGGCAATAAGCTGACCAATTAAACTGCAAAGAGAAATCTTTTAAGAACTAAGCCCCTCCTATTGAAAGAGTTAAGGGGTCCTAAATTCTTCACTGGACTTATCTGTTAGCAGTCTCTGTCATAAATTAGTCAAATTACTAGCAATTAGAAAACTCCTTTTGCTTTGCTCTACTTTTTAATTTATTTTTTAAAAATGGAAGTTCATTTCACAAGTCATTGAGGTTAATCCGAATAGCATTGCTTGCAGTATAAAGATCAGAAATGCTCTATTTTGTTTTTTGCTATTTGTCTGTTGCTCTGAATAATTAAGTCATGTGAAAAATATAGCCACATAAACAATAGTTCATAAACTACTGACTAATCCATCGATTACTGCTGCTTTGAAATATGACTACAATTTGTGCTGACACTTACAAGTTACATGATTTAGGGACAACACTTTCCCAATTAACATAATAATGTATAACTTTATTTAAAAATCATATTACTATGTAAAACCTATTAAATGGGCAACAGAATTCCTATTGCTAGTACCCAGATATTTATGTTACAGAAATTTACAGTTATTAAAATATTTATAAAATGAGAGTTGAGAGAAGCACTTTTGAAAAGCAGTTACTAATGAACAGACATCAAGGGAGCCATCATTATAACAGCAAAGTGTTTTGCAACTCCAATAACTTCACTGATGCAGAAGCAGGCCATCAAATTTAATTAAAAGCAGTCAAAAATAAACTGAAAAATTGAACTAAAAAACCCTATCCTTTGCCAGGAACTGAAAGCAAAGAGAGAGAGCAAAGGGAAAACCTTGAAAGTAGTAATAAATTGATAAGCCGTCTGCCTGTAACTTGTAATTTGTTCTGTCAGATTTTAGGATCAGTTAAACTAGATTAATAGAACAATCACTGATTCTTTATCTTAAATCTTCATGCACAGTCCCTTTATTATGGATTTCCATGAAAAATTAAAGCCTGAGAGGGTCAAAATTTAAATTAATTTTCCTGCTTGCTCATTTCTTTAAATAATTCAGAGAAGTACATTTGCTGGACACTGGCAAAGCTTCAAAACAATTTAGAGACAGAAAAAAAATATTAATTGACTGAATTTTTTTGTTCTTGCAGTGAGGTTTATTATCTTTTTACACAACAGAGGTAAATATCA
Source organism: Phaethornis superciliosus (assembly GCA_023637945.1). Classification (NCBI taxonomy): domain Eukaryota; kingdom Metazoa; phylum Chordata; class Aves; order Apodiformes; family Trochilidae; genus Phaethornis; species Phaethornis superciliosus. The sequence continues at coordinate 29,602,679 of JAJQWJ010000004.1, read as the reverse complement.
CCTGGAACTGGAAGTATTGACATCTCCATCTGCCACTAGAGGTTCCCATAGTGAAATGGAAGATAAGGAGACTCATTTGTAATGTAATAGGGCTAGCAAATTTATTGCTGCTTTATATGCTCAGATAAATGTGAATATATCCAATCTGTACTGCAAGGACATAAACAATTTACCCTAGATCATTTTGGTTTTTATAATAATGTGTTTTAATGAAGCTAAAGCTTCCCTGCTGTGACCTTATTATGTTTTCCAACATCAGTGGGAAATAGATTAAGTTGAATCGTAACAGACTTCATGAAGCAGCAGGAATTTTGAGGCAGAAGATCAATTATATTTTACTGGTCAGTCCAGATATTGGGAAGGCAAAAGACACATTATTAGAAATAAACCAGTTGAAAAAAAAAGAAAAAAGAAAAAAAATTCACAATTGGAATTGGAGTTATTAAAGCGACAGCGGTTTCCCAAGATGAAAATTTCCACTCTAGTAGATGTTTCAAGAAAACTGATTATTTTTAAAACAAAGTGAAATCAATAGGAAGTATGATGTTGAAAGACTGAATAAAATTTGTAGCAATGTGAATAGTTACTGATTTTTTTCGTTGGTAAAGGATCCTTAAACATAAAAGAGAAGGTCTTAGTTAAGAAATGTAATTTATTGCCTGACATTAAATTTCATCAGAAATGAAAAGGTAAATTATAATTAATTCAAAGTAGGACTCAAACTCCTCACTCACTCTAGTTTCTTCTCCTTTGGCAACAATTAAAGCTAGTGTCCTCGAGTTCAGGATAAAGGCACATGTACAAGAATTTTACTTATAATCCACTAGATACGACAAAAGATATTCTTAGCGATCATTCGTTCTTCCTGAAATCCCCAGTTACTTGGTATGTTGTTATATGAAACTTCATATACCCTTTATATTAAATAATGCTTTAAAAAAAAATTTGAAAATAAATTACAATAGAGTCCATTATCATCACTTATGTTAAGAATCTTTTCTGTGCTATGTAGAAAGATTTACTTGAATGTTAAGCAAAGATATAGATCCAGATACTTCTGGCAGAATTCTTTGTACCATTGATGTACACAAGACCTGCATGATGTTAATGTACATTAGCTTTAATTAACTTATTTTTGCATGGTTCATAGCTAGTCAGAAAATACATAGAGAAACACAGTAGATCCTAAGCAAGTGTGTGGAAGGGATAAGTTGATCTCCAGACCTTGAAGGGACACTTTGCAATGAGACTATAGTGCTTCCAATGCTCTAACAGACAATAATGAACAGATTTGTGATTGCTATGGTGCAGTCTGGTGTTAAGATGATCGAAAGTCTTAGGGATAAGTCCAGGAAATGTATTCTGATAACTTCACTCTGTGTGATAAGAACATAAGAGCTGAGGTACTCAATCTGAAGAGCTATCTAGCATGATTTTAGAAATTAATCCAAAGCAAATTTGTGCCAAGGCTTATAAAATTCTTTGCCTTCCCATTGACCCAACCTGTGAAACAAACCATGAAGGAAAATACTACCATATCTCAGCCACCTAATTCAAGAGACTTTAGTTTTAAGCAAAAAATGAAACGGGTAAAATATGCCAGGAATCAATGTTTTCACATTCAGGAGCATCTAGTCCTCTCCAGTTTGCCAGCAGTACAGTCTCTTTTTTTTTTTTTTCACTACACCTTTAAATAGAAGGTCATCTTACCTTTCCCTCACTTACTCTAATGAAGTAAGGGTAGTGTAGAAACTCTTTTAAACCATGACTAAGTAAGGGAGCCTTGGCTGAATCAGTGTCCCTTCTTTCTAGAAAATTATCAAGATTTGAGAGAAGTGACTGGTGCATGTACTTTCAGGCTATAGCAAAGTCCCTGCTATTACCACAAGTAATAGCATTGCTGACTTTGTCCTGGAGTAATCATGTAAATGCCTGTTCATATGGTGCAAACTAGGGCATGAAAGAACATTTTTATACATAAATTATAATTAAGGTTAGCTTTTTCTCCCAAGCCTCTGTAATGCAGTCCAGAACTGCATAAAATCAATTAAATTCAGATACAACTTATAGAAGACATGCTAACTGTATCTCCCAGCTTTTTTATCAGCAGGGTGCTGCCTCTAACACAATTAAATTGAATATTAGCTAACATTATATAATCAAAACAGATATTAAGTAACTTACCAGCCAGTGCAGTTTCATTTTTTTCTTTCATCTTCTTCTTAATCAAGGGAACCTCTGTGGTACCTCAGTGTTAACTCAGTTTAGATCAGCTTTTTCAATATGATTTAATTAAAAGATATGACTGTGTCTAATATTTATCTTATTTATGGGAATTTTATTTGACATTTTCACATTCAAATGTTATTTTTTACATTCATATACTTTGTATTGCAGGGAAAAAAAAAAAAAAGAAAAAAAAAGAAAAAAGAACTGTTCCAACATTTCCAAATGAATTTTCAAGTGACTGGGGAAGAAGCAGTCCTTTAAAAACAATTTGCATGTTGTTTAAGACTTCAAAGTGTTGTTCCGTAGTGTAGTAATAAAAATGGAGATTGATAGGGTTCTTTGCCCTTTAATATCAAAATATAAAAATACTAAAAATATTCATAATTTACATAGGAAGGAAGAAAAAAATGAATGTTAATGAAGCTACAAGGCTAGTGGTACCTAACATTTCTGAATTATGACGTAGTTGATTCTGAGCAGTACTAACTTTACAAACACTAGCCAACACTCTTCTCCATGGATAAGGAATGCTTGACACATCCATTAACATACAAATACAAACTAATTTTCAGGATTTTTCCATATGTGTTTCTATATACTTCTATACCTTTGAGCTATGACTGAACTTCACACACCATTAAAGTGTGTTACCTAACCATGAAGCATCATATTTCAACTGAAAAATTGTTCTGTATTTATTTAGCTAGTTCTAAAGACTGTCATTCAATCTGTACCTTTGAATTCTCATTTGAAGCCTACCTATATAATGATTTATTTACACCACCATATTTTTTGTTATTAACTTTGTTGACCACATTGAAGATATATTGCTGAGGTCTAAGATCACTAGCTGATCATTTGCCTTGTCCCTTTGCAGACATTAACATTAAAGATTGCTTACTCTTCTACACAGTCACTGAATGCAACATAATAGTTTCAGAAAATACACCTAAAAACCAATAAATTTTTTGTTGGTTGCTTTTGTTCTTAAATGAACGATACCGACCCTTTAATAAAAACATTGTTACTCTTCATATTTTTCTCAGAATTGAAATAGACATAATTCTAATTTATGTTATTATTAAAATGCCTAAAGATATAAGAAGATAACATTAGCAAATAGGTCAAGGTACTGAACCCTTCCCAGGTCTGAGAAGAGGTGATTTCCGGTTTAGAAATGGTGAGCAAGAAGAAGATTTCTCAACTCTATTGCTAAGGCAGTAAATTCTTGAAAGAACTATTTTCCAACCTTTCTATTATGGTCCCTCAGCAATCTTATCACCAGTGCCTTATGCAGAGTTCCTTGAACTTAGAAAAACCAGTCAACTTATTATCTCCTCAGTCTTGAAATGTTATCTTAATAATTAGTGATATATTATTATAATGGTTTAAGTATTTTCTTGTAATACAGCTATAGAAAGTTTTCAGGCTTTTAATTTGTAAGATATAGTAAATCAAAACTAGAAATCATATTAATCAGGCTTAAATTCATGCAAATAATTTAGAGCCAATTCAATAATTTTAAATGCATTGGTAGTAAGAGGAAAAGTAATAATAATTATTATTAATAATAATTATTAATATTTTTATCATAAGTACAGAGCTGTTAACACATAACATTATTATGAGAGAGTATAATTACTCACTACCTTTTTCCTCCTAAAAATCTGCTGCAGGAACAGGTGCATGAGATAAGCATGTATAGGACCTCAGGAAGCAGTGTGAAGGGAACAGTTGGAGAGTACTAGGAAAAAATAGACATTTTCAAATATCTGACACATTCATGCATTCATTAACACTTATCTTTTAGAACATGTAGAGAACAGATGAGGTTCCAGAAGACTGAAAAATGATAAATGTATTTTCAGGCTTTTAGAAGAAGCAGCTGAGAAATTATAGACATGCCACAAAAACTTCACTTTTCAGAAAAACATTGAGACAGATAATGAAATAAATTGTATTTGCACACCTGGAGGAAAACAAGTAGAAGGAAAACAGCCAACTTGAATTTTTTCTAAGCTTATTATGTCAAACCAACTTAATTTCCTTCTATAGCAAGGTAAAAAAACTTTCAGAGAAAGGAAAAAAAATATTTCAGTATCATCACTATACCAGGTCTTTTGTCATTGTCCTGTACAATATTTTCATTGTCAGTCATGGTGGTCTAAATGGAAGTTTCATAACAAAGAGAGAACATTGTTTGCATAACCTTACTGAAAGGATAGCTATTAGAAGTTTATTGTCAAAACAGATATCAACAAAAAACAGAAAACAAAGAACATGTTTCACCATGTTCGGGGAGGTTTCAGTAATGATAAAAGCAAGATTAAATATCATAGCAAATGTTACACTATCCAGTGTTGTACTTTAGCATACACACTGTCACAACCCACAAAGTAGGTGCGGCACTGTCATATATCACAAAGTGAGGATAGGTCCCCAGATGTGGGTGCCAAACCGAATATCATGGTCCACAGACTGGACATGGGTAGAGTTTGCCAGAGTGGGGATCAACCCAGGGACTGGATTCCCTTTCTTTCTAAACCTCTTCAGAGAAGAACCTAGGTGCTACTAGGCCAAATCTTCCTTCCACATTCAGCGAGATTAAGTTTGGGAATTCTCTGTGCGGTTCTCAGGAGTAAGGTTATTACCCAGGAGGTTTGTATAAAAATGCAATTTTACTTAAAATTCAGTAATATTATAAAGAATGTCAGATTACAGCTAGCAAAATTAAAAATGATGGTACTTTCAAACAATGGAGTACAAATAACAGAATTTAGCTAAATGTTTTTTTCAAAGAAATGGATTACAATTTAGCAAATTTAAGGAAACTGTCAAAACAACCAGCTAAAACTAACAAAATGAACATAGCAACATGTTGTAACCTTAATGAAATAGAAGACACAGACACAGAAAAAGAGAGAGAGAGAAAAAAACCAACTAAACAAAAAAAATGAAAGCAGATCAGAAAGATATCACCACGCCTGGATCCTGCAATGAACTTTGTAGGCAGTTATGATCCTTGGGTGGTGGGCACCTATCCAGCATTTCAAGTGTGCCTCTTTTATGCCACCTGACCTGACATTTCGGGGAGGGGGAGGATGGTGAGGAGGGACTTTGGCATATCTTGCAAAGTGAGGTGTTCACTTGGGCCTCTCCAGATGGGATGACAAAGCAATAACTCTTATTTTTGCACGTGCCCACTTCTGTGGCTTTACCCAGGACACACACAAGATGTCACTCTGCCTCCCCAGGGTGCAGCTTTCCTGCCCCAGTCCCTTATGGAATAAGGACGGTGTCCTGCCTGTCAGGGTGGCCATCAAACAGAGCTCCCCTTGCCAGGCCAGTGTTCAGCTTATCGGGAAAGCCACTAAAGGAGGGGCTGCTCTTGCCAGAATAGGGCCCTGCTTATCAGGTGGTTACCCAAATGAGGGTCTCTCCTTGAGACAACAGAGTCCAGATGGCTTATGAATGAGGCCTCCACCTGGGTGCTATGTCCATTTTGTCAGGGTGGCTGTTTTGAGACAAATATTGTTGGGACTCTACATATACATTATTTTAAATTACATTTAGAAATAAAAAGTTCCACTTCTACATAATAAGTAATACCTGTCATGATAGATGACGTACTGATGTCACATCTTGGGAATGATATCTAGGGAAAAGAGAAAAAGCTCTCTTTTTCCTGTCCAGGTGGCTAGAAAAATTAGATTATATGTAAGCTTTCAACTAGACAATATATATAGTTCCTCTGTTGAGTATATATAATACGGGTTGTACGAAATCCATAAATTAAGTCCTGTAAAAAAAGATTTTAAAAGCATAGATTAAATAATTATTTCTTTCCTAAAGCAAGAATAGTCTTAAAGATTCCCTTACAGACTTATTTTTTATTAAGGTTCTTATAACTGATACTAAAATATCCTAATTATCCTTTTTGATATTTTGATATTTTTGGTGGATAGTCAATCAGTTTTTCTCCTTTTTTTTTTTTTTTTTTTTTTTAGAAAAGATTTTCAAGTGCTTAACCAGTAACATAATAATATAATATTATATAATATCATCAAGAAGTAATTTCTTATCTGTAATTCAAGGTTATTTTAACTCAACAGACAAACAGGCTTTCATTTTTTTTTCACAGGACTTTAAGATTTAAGATTTTAAGATGTCATTTACGTAGTATCATTTTATAGCATGCATAATATATTAAAAGATAATGCATTTTGACTGAGCAGGTCATGAAATGTATTTAATTTAATGCTAGACTACTTTCTGTAGCAGTTGTCATTTATTAATATACTAAATCTAAATAAATGTGCATACATTTGCAGGAGGAAAAATTCTTTACAAGTTTTTGGTTGCTAAATTGGAAAGAGTGCTTGTCCTTCAAAACTGCAAACTCACCCTTAAAATCCATTAATCAGCATGTTAGCCATCCATAGCAGAATTTTATGAAAAACACCATGCTAACCACACATTTGACAGACATGCTTCTTCAGGTAGAAATCTGTCTCCTTTGTTTAATTTATAATGAGCAAAGTACATGCATCAGCAATCAAAAACTATTAAAGTTTGTAAAAGTAGAAGCTGAACTTCATATTTGGGTCTACTGTTTATTTCTGAAAGAATGCTAAACGAGAAAATGAATTTTTCCAGTATGTAGGTTGTATATAACAAAATTTAATTCTAATTCTTCTAATTTGCTTATTTTGGCACTAAGTACCCTCAAAGTTGCAAAATGTTTAAAGAACAACGCCCCCCAGTGTTAGGAGGCCTGAACATGATATAGTGTTGCTAATATTGAATTATATTTCAGTTACTAAAAGCTATAGATTGGATATACAGAATAAATCGATCTATCTTTGTATAATATATATATATGGATATGGATTTTGTCTATGTTTTGTTTTTTTCTAAAAGCTGCTGAGAAAATCATATTTTTAATATTTTAAGTGTGGTGTGCAAGATGCCGAAAAATATGTGTGATTTACAATTTGTAAAGAAGTCATTCTGTGACTGGCCTTTCACTTGTGATTCTGCCTGTAAATCACACAGTCAATGCTTTAACTAGTTCAATTGGCTTAATTTATCAACATTTAAGTTAAAGTTTCAATTTCATTTTAAAATTACCACAATTGAGTGTCCAAATTCATAAGCAAGTTTGCTTCAGTATTAATTTGTTCCATGCATTGTATTCTGCTAATCAGATGTGATTTGCTGTGTTAAATGACATATGGCTTTATCAATGTTAACAAATGAAATTGAAAAAATATTTCAGAAGGAAAAGTAATGAAAAAGAAAAGGAACTAGTAAATCTAAATTTTGGGGTTTTTTCACTGGCGTATTTTTCTTGGTTGTATTTTTCTTGGGTGCCAAGGTTTTAGACTTCCTCCAAATAATCATGACACAAGCAGATACCACATTGATTTCTAAGTCTCTAGTATGTATGAAATTAGTGGGAATGAGATATTGAAATATTTTAGAAGTCTTTATAGAGCCTGCATCAATAGGAAGCCAAGCACTTTTTACCATCTGCCCTCTGTCTCTATGCGCTTTCGGTGGAACTTGGTTGCATACCCTCAGTCACTGTTGTGTGTGCATGCACTAGATCATACTTAACAAGATAGTGAAACCCATCCTTACTTATTTAAATGATATCTTATATGTAAGAACTATTTAGTAGTAATAAGATGATTTTTGCCATAGCATGCTGCTGCACTTCTTTTATTGTTCCATGCATTCACTACTCTATGATTTGTTTGTATGCTTTTTTCTTTAAATTCTCCATACAAATGTCGATTTTACTTTCATTTTTTATTCAGCCCATAGTAGTTTTGTCATTTATTTTTTCCTGAGTAGCCAATATATGAACTGTAAGTAAAGACTCTTAAAAGTATTACAAATTAGCTTTTCACATTACACTCTCCTCATGCTTTGGCATATTAGATGCTATGTCTCAGTGTTACAGATATTTGCAGCACTGGAAAGTGTAACAAACAGAAAGAAACTGTGTAGACTATGTCATGGAAAAAGTTCAGCAGCCATCTGAATATTTTTTTATTTTTTTTTTTTACTTTGTCCTAAATAAACTAAGATTTAGGAATCACATCAACTTTCCAAACTTCAGGAAAGCTTTGACTCATCACTATTTTTGTGTTGATGGAGGAAAATTATGGTAAACTAAGCTGAAAGTGGTTGTTCTAAAGCTGTCTCTGAGGGGCAACCTGTATGCTCAATGTCTTGCTTATTTAAAATACCATTATTGTTCATGAAAAGATTTCCATGGACTGCATGAGTACTCAGGCACTCAGAACAGAAATATGCAGGATGCAAGGATTCAATATTGAATTTTAAATTTATCATAGAAGTGATAATAAAAAATTATCTGGTTAGAAAAAGTCTGTGATGGTCCTATTAAAGCAGAATTTTATTGTAATTGCCTACATAGATTATTAACTATGATTTCTATGATATGTGTAGTAGAAGGTATTTTTTTATGATTATTACTATTATTATTATTACCTATTTGTGTTATGGTGACAATGAGAGGTCCCAAGTGTAGAATCAGTCACATTTTGTAAAGTGCAGAACTAAAATATGGTAAGAAGTAATCCATACTGCAAGTAACTATATCTTAAATGAAGACTGCAGGTAATCTGAGCACAATAAAGACTTAAAAAGCGTTAATATAGTAGAAATGATAAATGAATTGGCATCTTCAGCTTTCAACTTTAAGATCTTCCGTCCTTAGGATGTTATTATGACAGAATTTTGTGTAATCTGTTTAATAATGACCTAAGTCACAAGCAGATTCAGATGCTTTCTTCTCTCATTATTCAGTGTCTTAAAAAAAAACCTAGAACAAACCAAAACAAAAACCCAACCAGCAGCAAGGATCCTTAGAAGGATGTTTGGAGTAATTCTGCCCTACAGATTTGTTATCAGGTGCTTGAATATGTGAAAATATAAGTTACTTTGTTTATGATCAACAATAATGTGAATCAGATACGCTTTTTTTGTTTCCTCTGGAAACAAAAGCAGCTTTTCAAAGAACTTCACCTTTATTAGGACACAAAGCATGGAGAATGTGTTTAGGTAGAATACTGCATTTTCTAGAGCACACAACCCTTTAATCTAAGCTGTTGGAGAGACACAATATATACATTCAAATAGAGCCCAAGTATGATTCATCTTCATTCCCCTTTTACTCTGCTTTTGTGAGACTTTCTGGGACACTATGTTCAGTTTTGGAACACCCAATACTATAAGAACATGGACCTGTAGGACTGAGTCCAGAGGAAGGCAGTGAAGATGATCCAAGGGCTGGGGCACTTCTTCTGTGAAGACAGGCTGAGAAAGATGGGGTTATTCAGCTTAGAGAAAAGAAGGTTCTGGGGTAACCTCATAGAGGCCTTCTGGTACCTGAAGGGGGCCAAGGGGGTGAGGGGGCAGGGCCGGGGGGGTGACACTCACACACACACATGACTTATTACAAGGGTACAGAGTGATTGGACAAAGGGTAATGACTTTAAACTGGAAGAAGAGAGATTTAAGTTAGACAGTAGTAGGTTATTATTTAGTGTGAGGGTGGTGAGACACTGCCGCAGGTTACTCAGAGAGGTTGTAAAAAGTTGTTGGAACACCTACAGTGTTCCTATGTAAGTTGTGCATCTTTGGAAATGTTCAAGTCCAGGCTGGATGGGGCTTCCCCCCTTCCCATGCAGGGGGGTTTGTAACTAAATGATCTCTAAGCTCCCTTCCTACCCAAACTATTCTGTGATTCTATGATTCACCTTTGTGGATACAGGTAAAAGAAGTTGAATATAGATGGGAAGGGTCCATAGAACCTAGTAATTTGTTCGTGCTACCTGAAGGTTTGACACATAATACTTGAAATACTATGTATTCTTTTGCTATCTGAAAACGGAAACGTTGCTTTATATCTGCTTCTATTTTTCTAACAATTTATTGTAGTGCCTTCCCTATGTATTTACTTATCCTTCACCAGGATGAACTGCACCGTGATTTAGCAAAGTAAAAATAAATGTTTTTCAGAATGTATGCTAGCCACAGAAAACTCATTAAATACATAGAAGAAATAAAGAAATTACAGTATTCTCCCTCTATCCTTTAGGGAACCAAAACTAAAACTCTCTGGCTGTTGTTAACTCCTAATATATAATAGAAATTAATGTCATTTTAGTAAGAATATAAAAATAAGTAGTGTGATCCTGTTAAATCATACGCGTCTTGCATTTAATTTTGTTTTGTTTTGGGCTTTTGTGGGGGGTTTCTTGTTTGTTTTTAAAGATGATTGTTATTAGTTGATTAAAGTCTTCAGCCTTTCAGATTGAAATCTATCATTAGCAGATTTCAAGTGAATGCATCAGCATATTAAGTGGAATCATAGCATTACATCATATTGCCATGTTTTTGAAAAAAGTGGTGGTTCTGTTTTAATTAAACCAGCATGTTAACATACCGTTGTTTATCTTAGAAAATGAAAATCAAAGCATCTCAGAACACAATACATTTGAGAAGTTTTGTTGATAAGCAGGCTCCCTGTTACATACACAGCCACCTGAACCTGACAGATGTTACATTAAGGGTATTCAGTGTTTCACAGAATCAAAGGTCCCCAGAGAGCCTGTTTTGTCAGTCTGATTGCTGCAAGATACGTAGCTGAAAATACCTAAGTGACATAGAATTTATCGCTAAAGGAGCTTTCAGCATTCTTTTGCAAAGATATTTAAAAAATAACATCTACAACACTCAACATTCAGAATGTTTAGATTATTTATAGTCTGGTAGTTCTGTGAATAAATAAAAAATTGCTAAAAGTAATTCACTGTTTGCTCGGTTCTGCTGAAAACAAGTTTTAATCCAACTACGTATTTGAATATAGTCTCAAGTTTAAGTTAGTTTGCCAGGTCAGCCCACAGTGCTTAGTGCTTTGTTTAATTACCTACTAACCTTATGATAACTAAGAAGACAACTAACTACAGCTATCCAAAAGAGAGAACCTGGAACCAGCTTTGTCAGTTTCAGTGACTCCAACCACAAACAAATGGGAAAAGCAAATCAAATATTGTCCTTTATTTGGAAGTAAATAAAGAGACAATGAAAATACAGTTTTGCAATTTAAATACCTAAGGGCATATCTGTCATCATATTTCATGTAATTTTATCCCTTCCCTGTCCTATGTATCAAAAATCTAGAAAAGGGAGAAAGCATGAACTAAGACATTCCAGTAGGAACTAACAAGAGAATAAATATATTAAGCCATTTGTATAAAAATAAGATAGAATCATAGAATCATAGAATAATTTGGGTTGGAAGGACCTGTAAAGGTCATCTAGTCCAAATCCCCTGCAGAAAGCAGGCACATCCTCAACTAGGTTGTTTATCAGAGCCTCATCAAGCTTCACTTTGAATATCTCCAGGGATGAGGCCTCAGCTACCTCCCTGTGCAACCTATTCCATTTTTCCACCACCCTCATGGTAAAGAGTTTTTTCCAAAACATCCAATCTAAATTTACTTTTCTCTAATTTAAAACCATTGCCCCTCATCTTATCACTGTGGGAATTATGATAGAAACTTCCATAAATGCATGCAGCATGATAAAGGTGAATATGGTACTATTAATCACTAGTTTAATTCATACAAAAGAAGTGTGTTTCTTTTTAAGGATGCTTTTGTTTTGTTTGTTTTTTTTTTTTTTAAATCATATGCTATATTGTTATGGAAGCTGAAATGCATGAAACTTAAGACAGCTTAAGATGGCTTCTGAGAGTAGGTGTCAGAACGAGTTCTTGTTCCTGAACCCATTTTCTATATTGCTACAAAACAATTAGATATTATTAATATTATACTATTTTAAAAATAATTAGATAGATTTTCAAAGGAGGAAGAATAACTGATCCCAGAGGGGGACCCAGCCATCCTCATAAAGGGAGGACAACAGACTGAACCAATAAGAGGCACCCCCATTTCAGATATTATCCACAAATCAAAGTCTGGAGGAGGGAGTACAAGATCTCATAAAAGGTTCTTGTGGAATTCAACCAGGAAGTTCCCAGAGAGAAAGGCTTAATTTTGGATGAAAATTAAGTTATTTTTGTAACATCGAGATATAAAAGGTTTTTATCCTACTTCGATCAACAAGCAGATACTGGTAACTTCTATTTTCTACCTGTAACCTCCAAAAGATGGTGATTTTTTCTGTTCTTTCAGAATATTTTATTTTTCCAGATATTTTTCTACCTTCTCAGACAATAAGTTACCATTACAGTCCCTTTTCTTTGTGCTTATCCGTAGTATCTCAAGATGTCTCTGGGTTTTAAGTATCTTACCTGCACATCAAAGAGGCTGGCTGCACTTTTGAAGGATGATTCTTGTTCACAGACCAAGACCCCAGGGCTGCAGTTTCAGATGGCAGACCTTTCTTTGTCAGTATTTTTCAATAGAAAATTTCTTCTGTTCAGTAATTTTCCCCTTCTGGGCAGGTGGTCTTTATGGTGACTCACATCAACACATCAAGATTTTTTCATCTGTATGCATGGGATATTTGAAGCTGAAAGATCAGCTGCATTCTATTCAGCCTTCTCTGGAAGGTAATCTCAGGTAGTTCATGTGTTTTAGCCATTAAGGGAGGTCAGGAATGATCTTCCTTGTGATCCTAAACAAGAGAGAAAGTGCTCCAGGAGATCAGAAAGCCTTTGCTGTCCTGGGTGGGCTAGTGGGGGTACCCGATGTGATAAGCAAGCGATGTAGGCTGTAATTAAACAATAGCTCACGTACATAGAAACATTTCCAGACTTCTTCCTGTTTTGCTAGCAGAGATTAGGTTATTAAGGAAATGAATGGTATGTCAGAAGGACTGGAGAAACAAATCTGAGAATCATGAAGGTGGTCATGTGGAAACCCAGAGCTATAGAAATATAAAAGGGTAAATATAAAAGGGTGGTGTGAAGTCTGCTTCAGTGAGAGGCAGGAGCTCTGAGCAGTAGCAGAGAATCACTCTTCACAACTTATCTGAGTTTGTACTTGCTGTTTCTCTAGATTTCTCTTCTCTCCCTCTTTCTTTCCATGTTCATTTGTCATGTGCAGCTACATACAAAGTGTTCTTTTAGAAGTAGAGAAGAAAAGCTCCTCTGGCCAATATGGGTATTTGCATTGTCCATTAGATATTCCCATTTTCTTTCTCGTCCCATAATCAGAAAGAAACACCACTTCTCATAAATTTCCATCATTCTTCTCTATAACTCTTAGTGGCCCCTCTACTAACCAACTTTTGAGCAGCCATTGGAGTTGTCTTACAGTCTCCATGCTGAGCTCCATCTAAGTGGAATGATTTTTAACATTTGGAGAAATAAAAGTTCCACAATGTTTTGTGGAAGATCAAGAATGTATTCTGGAGTTGTTTCAGCTGAATTAAATTTTGGTTAGAAAATATTTCATCTTATGTTTTAAAAATGTCTTTCACACAGATCATCTATTCTTCCATGATCAAAAATAACATTTTGAAATTGCAGTATAGCAAACTTTGTAAAATTGTGGAGAAATTAAAAGACATGCTTTCCTCAGCTATTTCCCCATCATGGATAGGATATATTGCTCCCATAGCACTAAAAATACAGAGACACAGATGTAATGAGGTTCAGTAAGACATATAAACCAACAAGATAGATAGATAGATAGATAGATAGATAGTAAGAATAAAGAATAAATTCTGGGAGCTTTTTTCCTTAAAATTTTCTACACTTTGGCTGTCCAGAAAAGCCTTTCAGCTGCTGTGGAAAATTGCCAGCTAGTGGCCTTTAAAAAAATGATATAATACATATAACTGCAGATACTGACGCTAAACTGGTCACTAAACCTTGTGCTATGTGCATGGGCCAGAACTGCACATTTGTTCTTTAAACTATAAAACAACAACTTCTTAAAAAACCCTATCTTCTAGAATGAAAAGAAAACAGAAGTGTTTTGTAATGTAAAAGGGTAAGAGGTGTATTCTTTCTTTGGAACACGTTAGAGAGGTGTGTTTATAGCAGTAATTCTTCCAGTTAAAATGACATGTTAAAGCCTTCCACTGAATAAAAAATTAATAATAATAAAAAGAAAACCTAATCAATATTGAAAGACTGACTAACCTAGAATTCTGCAAAGGAATTCTACTCAAAGGCTACTGGGTTTTCATCACCTTGAAGTTCTGAACTTGTGACTTCTGAAGGTCTTAATCATATAGATAAAACCAGTGGAAAACTTCAGGGAGTTTATTTGATTATTTTTTTAACCACATACGCTAGTACGATACTAAAGGATCTAGAATAAATCAACTGTGTTATCTACGTATGCCTACAGAGCTTCCTTTCTACTATATAATTATAAATATATTCCATTTGTCTTACCTCAATTTCTTCTTTTTTATCATATGTCCTGGTATGCTTCAGTCATTAAAACTTGTATTGTTAGCTAATAATATTTGACATTATTTAATTCCAGAGAAACGACTAAAAACTGTATGCTCACCATTTCTGCTACAACCTGTTTTATTAAAATTTTTTAAAAAGTGAAATTACAGTCTACAACACAGCTTCACACTGAATGCAGTATATCTGTCATTTTCTGTAATACAAATAAGAAGAATTAATATGGTCAAATAGCAATGTTCGTTTTGCATGTTTTTCTTCACTGATTACATAAAATCTCATGAAGTGTCAGACAGTCTTACAAAGTCTGATACATATTTGAGTAAGTATTTTTATATTTGTCTCTGTGAGAACCAAGAGGTAATCTTAACTTTGTTTTTTAAATATACAAAGCTGCAATTGTTTTTAAGTGCAGCCTCACCATTAAGCTTTTCTGATTAAATACTAGCTAGATACAGAACAAATTCTAGGGGAGATTAAATTTATAGATTAAATCACATCATGAAAGCTGTAATAGTATGTAGTAAGTATTTTTTCAACTATTAATAAATCGTACCTTTAAGGTGCTTTTTATTTTCAATAAATTCTACTCCTATTTTAGCAGGAAGGATCAGAAAGTAATTTTTCAAACAAGAAAATATTTTACATTTTTACTCTTCTGCTAATGAATATTTTCAGAAATCAAAATTCTGGAAGTAAATAGAGATTGTGTAAACTTTTTTGATTGCAAATTCAAGATTTTCTGTTTTGCTTTTACTGGAATACTGAAACTCTGTAAGAGAAACATAGCAGAAAGGGACAATAACGTATGTGGATGTGCCTATATCCAAGCACTTGTATTGTTTGGGGTTTTTTTCCCTGATAACATTGCCTGTCATATACATGCACGTAAAACACTATTCTTACAACTTAAAACACACTGCTGTTATTGACCATTGTTGGTTGTCCTTGAGTATCCTTGAGTGAAAATGTTCACCCAAGAGTAATTGTACAGAAATATAATGCAGGCTCAATGTGTAGTCAGTGCTTTTTCAAAACCAATCTATTCATACATATGGATGAAAATATAATTTTGTTTCTTGTCATAGCCTGCCTAACTACTTTTCTCCTCCTATTTCCAGCCCTATGCAGGTCATTATTACTAGTCTAATGATTATTAGTTGTCTGACTACTAGTCAGAGAGAAAAGACCAAAGAAGTAGTCTATTTTAGACTGAGCTCCTCAGAAGATAGACTTGTACAAGCATGTCTGTACAGTTCCTGCAACCAACAACATTTCTCTTGCTCCCTGGCAGGTGAAGAGGAGAGAGAAAAATAAAGAATAAAAGTACTGGCAACTATATGCTGCTATGGAACTCTGTGCCAAGTAGAGAGATGCTATGAGAAAACACCATGACAGATGTCATAGTGATAGATTAAACATGGAGTGTGGATGCTCTTGTGGTGATACTTTAAGGCCATGAAAGAGCTATGGAAAGGTCAAAAGTTTACCTTAAAATGAATGAAGGTTTCTTCCTGCAGTATGATTGTAAATATCCATACTTCTCTAAGCAAGTGTAGGTTTTTTTGTAGTAACTTGTCATAATGTTCATCTTGTCTGTAAAATCATGAGGAATGCTGCTTAAACCAATTGAACACTGATTCAGCTGAAACGATTGTGTAAAATGTTTGTTAAAGAAGACATAAGCTGATCTTGGTCCATAAAAAAAGTTTTTTGGAGATATGTTTATGAAAATGCATCTGAGTGTAAAAAAAATCACAAACCTGACCTGGACATCCTATTGGTTAAATATGTAGTCAAAGCATCTATATTACTACAGGTACGCTGAAAAAGCTCATAAAAGATTAACTCCTAAGCTGAAAGCCTTTATCATTCTGATTTAAAAAAAAACAAAACCCCCAAAAACCAATACATCTTATCTCATATCTATAATATTTTTCTTAGTAAAAATATTCGCTAATTTCACAGTATCTCTTTCATGGGTGACTTTCTGGAGGGTCTGAGTGCTATCTTGATCTTAATTAAAGATTTTGCACATCTATTTTATTATTATTTCCAATCATTGTCCTTTTTGAAGCAGAAATGTGGAAGTACACTGCTTTGGTTTAAAAAGAAAAACAAATTTATGTTCTAAATTTCAATATTTGAAAACAAAATATTTACATGCAGATTTTCTCTTTGTTAAATGCCTTCAAATCTAATATGTAGTTTTAAAATTGTGTATAATGCAGAAATTATGTTTCTCTTATCTTGAAAACAGTGGCATTACAACACATTCAATACAGTGATTGTGTGAACTTGCTTATATTACTGTAATTTATAATCGTGAAATGTTGCCTTAATTTCAAGACACAAAATTTGTGAAATAATTTCAAGTTAAGATATAGTTTACACTATGTACTAAACAGGCTCTCTTGCAGTCCTTCTTGCTTCTTTCAACAGACAGAACATGGAAAACAAAGTAGTTCTTGTTTTTGCTAGTAGCATCATCTAGATACTTTTGTGTAATCCTTCCATGTTCTTTAAAAGGAAACTAGCCAGATGTAAATTTTTCTTTTTTTTTGGGGGGGGGGAAGTTTTTTTCTTTATGGTTTTGCATTTCATCTAGTTGACAAAATATGTTAATTTTCTTCTCTTTAAAAATCAGGATAATACTCACATTATAGAAAATTGTTTTAACAAAGAATCTAGCAACAAATATACAAAACCAAAACAAAACAAAAACAAAAAAAAACAACAAAAACCAACCATCAGAGTAGAAGAATGATAAAGTTATCACACAATATTTAAACTATGATGGAGAGCTTCCTTGTCACTACTTGAATTATCCCACTTAATTTTACTGTCACACAACTCCTGCAAGATTTTATTCAAGAAAATTTAACAACCTTCTATTCAAACAGAACTTAACCTGAAAGATGTAAAATATTTAAAAAAAAAAAAACAAAAAACAAAAAAACACCTTTGGTAATGTTATTCCATGGTATTTCATGTTATTTACAACATTTTAAGTTGTTCTCTTGTGTTCATTGAGGACTGATCAGCAGTCATCTAAGATAATTCCAACTCCTTGTAACAAGGAGTAGGACTTAATTTTGTATTCCTTACATATCATGGTGTTGGCAATTGTGTGCATGCAAAAGAAAAGGCCTTTAAATTTTTACCACACAGCCAAATTCATACAGACAACCCAATCCACCAATGGTCTTATCTAACGAGAGTAAAGTTGTCAGACAAAGTCATTATGCAGAACCACACCTTAAATTATAAATCTTCTCAATACATAAATATCTCCTATTCTTCCTTCTATTTGGAAAAATAATATCTTTTCAACATGCAGGTAATTTTATATTAGTAGAGTTATATATGAGGGAATCAAGTGCACTCTCATTAAGTTTACAGATAACATCAGTTGAGAGAGAGTTGAGCTGATCTGATCAAGAGTAAGAAAGCTCTGCAGAGGGACCTGGACAGGCTGGATTGGTGTATTGAGGACCATTGTATGAAGTTCAACAAGACCAAGTGTTGGGTGCTACACTTTTGTAACAACTCCATGCAGTCCTGCAAGCCTTGGGAAGAGTGGATGGAAAGATGTTGAGCAGAGGACCTGGGGGTGCTGGATGATACCCAGCTGAATAGGACCCAGAAGTGTGTTTAGGTGTCCAGGAAGGCAAACAGTATTCTGTATTGTATCAAAAATAGTGTGACCAACAGGAGAAGAGAAGTGATTCTATCCCTATACTAATCACTTGTGGTACTGTATCTTAAGCACTGCATTCAGTTTTGGGTCCCTCACTACAAAAGAGACCCGGAGGTGCTGGAGCTTGTCTGAAGAAGAGCAACAAGCTGGTGAAAGTTCTGGAGAACAAGTGTTATGAGGAGAACCTGAGGCAGGTGGGTTTGTTTAGTCTGGAGAAAAGAAGTCTGAAAAGAGCCTCTACAGCTATCAAGCAGGAACTTGGAGCAATGCTTGAGGGACTGGTCTCATCTCAGAAGTGAAAATAATACACAAGGAATAGGCCTCAAGCTGCAGCAGGGGAAGCTTAGTTTGGACGTTAGGAAAAATCTCTTCACTGCAACGGTTGCCAAGCATGGGAGAAGGCTGCCTAGGAAAATAGAGGTTTTTCATGGACATGTAGATTTGGAGTTTAGGCACATGTTGCAGTGGCAGATTTGGTAGTGTTAGGTTAATGGTTGAACTTGATGTCCTTAAAGGTCTTTTCTAGTGTAAATCATTCCATGATTCTATGTGTGTGTTCTGGAACCTATAAAAGAACTTTATAATTTGGATTGTTATATTTTATCAGTTTACATAGGAAAATAATCTATAGAATAGTGCTACTCTTCTGCTAATGATAAAATAGTATTTTGTTACTTCTAGGAAAAACAGTTCTGCACTGAATTTATATCACTTTAAAAAAATTCTATTAAGAGTTATTGCACATTTTTAAAATTTGTAAGAAATCAGACATCGTAATTAGTGACTCTTTAATCTGTTAAGCCAAAAATAATTTTCACAGACGTTTTACATACCTGTTCGTTATGCAAACTGCAATATATTGAGTCCAAAAAGTATTCTCAGTTTACTTTGTTTCTTGAAGCACTACTATGTTTAGATAGCAGTAAAACAGCAGCAGCAAAGGTGAGCTACAAGAGATCAAGCTCAACTAATTAATGAATTCTGGAATCTCTTAATGTAGTCAAGACTGTAGCCTAAACACCAGTTTGACAGGCAAAAGAGAAAAAAAGTTCATTGTAAAGGTCATGGAGTTATCAGTAGAGTGAGCATTTTTTGCTAATCCATCCACAGAAACACTTACATGCATGGTTGCCTTTAATAGCCTTCTCAGCACTAAATAGCATCTGTTTAATATGATATCCAACCAAAGAAATGGACTGCAATAATAACCATTGTTCTTATGTGTATGAAATAATGTCTGTCACGAGAATGGTCTCAGAGAAGTCACTTGCATAATACCTTTCTTTTACAGATTTGAAATTAGCAGATACCTACAAACATTTGGTAAAAGTATTCTTGTTATTACACTGTTTTGTAACATAGCAAGGAAGCACAGCAGTCCCAAAGAGAAGTGGAAGGCAACAGCTATGACACTGTTTTTCCCTGAAGTCTACGGGATCTTTGTGTCCTTGGGCTGTACTTCATTTTTGGTTTCTTGCATGACTTTTGCTCCTTGGATATGTGTAAAGTCATGAGCATACTGAAATGGGTATTCTAGAATAAATGAAAAAGCTTGCTACATTTAATCAATAACATATTTTTTACATATTAGTGCACATCGGTGAGCTTGGCAGTACAGTTTTCACTCATCTTTTCATTTGGAAAAGACTGCAGAGAAGAGGAAAGAACTGTGAAGTTTATTTTTACCTTTGTAGTCTAACTTATTACTGTGAAAAGTAGATAACCTGTTTATAAATATGTATGAAAAATCATGAATGTTTTATATGTTTTCTGTACTTGAAAAAGCATTGAGGAGAATCACCGATACTCAGCGCTCGTGGGTACTTGCTGTGTGTTATTGGTAATCAGAAGTTTTCCACAACTTTCAGAACAGTATAGTTTTACATACTGCAGATAGCATCTTCTATTTGCTTGGTTTCATGGTTGTTTAACTGCTTCTCTGTAAAAAAAATTGTCCTTGTTAGCTAGCACACCCTTTTCCACTGGGGACATTTTTGAATACTACCAGGGAACATAAGCTTTTACTTTGAAGTCAGTTCTGATTATGTAGGTTTTCATACCTGCTAATATGTATTTTTAGAGAAAATAGAGCAACTTCTGAATATGCATTCTTTCTATACTTGTTTGTTTTATGTGAGAGAATTTTTCACGTTTGCAAGTACTACACTTTTAAAACATAAAGTTGGCTGCTCTATATTTTGAGAGGAAGACACAATGCATCAAGAAAAATATTATTAAATATTATCAGCCTTCCACCTCTTTATTTCCTTATGTCTAGGTTGAACATCTTGTGTTTCAGTTTGTGATCACTGCCAGGTTGTTTTTTCACTGGACACCACTGAAAATTGTCTGGTCCCATTCTTCTGACACCTACCCTTAAGATATTAACAAGAATTGATGAGATTCCCCCCTTGGTCTCCTCTTTCCAGGATCAAACGACCCGGGTCTCCCAATCTGTTCTCATATGGTAGACGTTCTAGTTCCCTACTCATCTTAGGAGCTCTGCACTGGAGTCACTCTCGAAGCTTCTTGCCTTTCATGAACTGGGGAACCCAGAAGTGGATGCTGTATTCCAAATGGGGCCTCAGTTTGGCAGACTAGAGGGGGAGAGCAGATATCATCAACCTACTTGCCACACTCTTTCTGATGCACTGCAGGAGGCCATTGTTCTTGTCCACAAGGGCACATTGCTAGCTCATGGTCATTCTGTTGGCTACCAGGAATCCCAAATCTTTTTCCACAGAAATGCTTTCTAGAAGGTCAGCCCCTAACCTATACTGATACATGAGGTTATTCCTTCCTAGATCCTTCCTACCCTATATTTGCCACTGTTGAACCTCATGTAGTTTCTCTCTGCCCAGTTCTCCAGTCTATCCAGTTCACACTTGATGGCAACATAGCCATCTGGTGTGTCTGCCACCCCTCCCACTTTTGTGTCATCAGCAAACTTGATGAAAGTATGATCTGTCTATTTGTCCAGATCATTGATGAATATATTGAATAGGACTGCACTCAGTACTGACTCTTGAGGAACACTACTTGTTACTGATCTCCAGCTAGACTCTACTCCACTAGTGGCAACCCTCTGAGATCTGTCATTGAGCCAGTTTTCAATCCACCCCACTGTCCATTCCTCTAATTGATGTTTTCTAAGCTTGCCTATGAGAATATTGTAGGAGATGGTGTTGAAACACTTGCTGAAGTCAGTTATTATCTTTCTAATTTCCTGATTCATGCCCTAAAATACAATCTCTAGTTAGCTAAATAGTATAAAGTGTTTCCATTAGTACTTGTGCCTGAAGTTATTTGATTTTGTCAAGGCAAAGATTTTGCACTGTGTGTTCCCAGTTGTCTTGTGTGATGTTGAGGTTTACACTGCAGTTGATGATGAAAGAAAGTAGAAGCAAACCATGTTCTTTCAGCTAACTAGTACATCCACTCTTGAAGCTTCAATTTATTTCCTATTTAATTCAATAGAATGCTATTTTTGTTTTGTTGTTGTTGTTGTTGCTTTTTGTTTTCTTTAATTAATTTTCCAATAAATATTCCTGGAAACAAATAACTTTACTCTTGTTTCTCAGGGGGGAATTTTTAGATATCTGTGAGCAGTAGTACTTGATAATCCTATAAATCATTGAGTTGTGCAATATCCTTATATTTTCATGTTATTATAATGTTACATTTGTTAATACTTAGCACTTCTGTAAGGAACAATAGGCATGACAATAAATATGACATCTCTAAAGATATTTAAGGAAGGTTTTTTGGTATCTGCATTTCAAAGATAAAATATCCATTGTAAAACTATGTGAAATGCAACTATCTCATTTTTATGCCACTGCTGAAAATGTGTTGCGTCAGGGGAGTTTTAGATCTGATGTTAGAAAAATATCACTAAAAGGTTTGTCGTGACACTGGAACAGGCTGGCCAGGGAAGTGAATCACAGAATCACAGAACTGCCAGAGTTGGAAATAGATAGATTCAACTATCAAAATTTTCCCCAAATAAAATATATCTATCAATATCTTTATCTTAACATCAGGTTTGAAACTTCCTCCGAGGTGCTCAGAGGTTAATAGAAAAGGTGGGGTTTGCTTGCTTCCTGGCCAGCCTTGTGGGTGTACTGGTTCTACATGACAGTATGTCCCAGGCATAAAAAGGAGAGAAAACTGGAAGAAGGTTCAGAGAATGTCTTCTAAAGGATAATTTTAGTTTTTACACTGAAGAACTCCCATTAAACTTTCTCAACGACTCTGAATTTGATTTTGGAGAAGACTTGTTCTGTGAATCCTGTCAATGAGTGCAATATTGTAAGCCCTTTGTATCTGTATGTTTATAGTTGAGGTAGTGAAATAAAACTGTTTCTAATAGGCTTATAAGGAGTTTGTATTTGTGATTTCTTGCTGAATCTTGGACTTAATAGGAACACTATTCCTCATCTAAACTACAGGAGAAGGTACGAATGACAGGAAAAAAATGAAAAAGGAAACACAGGAAATATATACATGACATTCTTCCTTCCAGTGTAGCACATTCTTTTCTGCATCATATTTATTATAATGTATTTTTGAACTGAGCTAAAAATTTAGCATTATGTCCCCGGGGAACTAAATTTCATACTAATTGAATAACAGATAGCATGACTTACTCAGAACTCTATAACCTTTGTTTCTGCATAGAAGAAATCAAGTGCAGGATTTAAAGCAATAATATCTAACATGCACATCAGTAGTCTAAATTTCTCCTTGTTTTCTTCTTCATAAAGTAGATGTGTCATCACTTTCTAAGTCTTGTATTTCCCTAGTTGTCTTAATGAAACTTTTTTCTTAATGAAATGCTTTTTCAAATAGTCAATTAACAGAACAATATATTACAAACAATACAGAGAGAAAGCTTTGTAGTATTTAATGCCAAATAGTCACTGTATAGTTATTCAGTACCTATAATAGAATGGCAAACACTTTCACAAATGGGACAAGATTTCATTGACTTTGATAACATGGGAAGAGAAAACAGCACCAAAATACATCCTCTTGCAGAAACAAAACTAAGAAACAGCCTTTGATGTTATCAGGCATACTGGAGTTGATTTGTTAAACTAAGTTATGTCCTTTCACCTATATGCAGGCAGAAATAGTCAGGTTGTTCACTGTCTGGAGAGGGAGAAGAAGGCAATGATGGCCATAAGCCCTTCACATTGAGTAATCAAGTTAGAAACTTTTATACTCATCTCTATTCCTTGTCCTCTTGACTTGATCACATATTCTTGTGAGCAGTGGAGTGTACTTAAATCAAGTCTCAGATTTCTGAGGATGTAGCACCTGAAGACTGTATGAAGTCCAAGGACTTGTTCATCTGCCTCTTAACCTCAGGCCCCCCTTTGTGTGCCCACACAAATGGACTCTACGCTTTTGTTCTGGGGCTTTTTTTTGCCTGACACTGAGAGGTTATCTACTAATATCAGTCAGTACTTCTCAGTCCATCTCTATCTTTTCATCTGAGACAAGCTGTTAATTATATCTGACTTATGAACATGACTATGATTGCTCTATCTAATGTCAGCTTACAAATTTCTGGAATTTGCTACTAATGTGATCTTACCTTGCAAAATATATGTCACAGAAAAACTACAATTTAAAAACATCTAAAATAATTTTTTTATTAAAGAAAAATAATAGAATGGGGGTTTTTTATGTAAAAGATAGCTTGCTTTTTGAAAAAACACAACTTTTAATAAACAAATATTATTAAGATAATTTTTTCTTAAACCTTTCTTTAGTTTTTCTTCATCTTTCTTTTTGTTGTCTCACTAGTTCATTTATGGTATGTTGTACTTTTTGTTCTAACTATGAAACTGTGGTGATTTTTCACAGAATTTGTAGGATATTTTTATCATGCCAGACTGAAATTTTAATTTCTTACAACAACTCAATCCCTATGAGTCTCTCTATTTCTCAGTAATTGCAGAGTGTTGAAACATAGTACAACACTGAAAGTTATCATGTGTTTGCATGTGTAATCCATATCACAAGATAATTAAAAATGTGTTGTCCCACGTAGTTAGTTTTTAAGTACTGTGACAGTTCATGATGACATGGGATTCAGCACTGTTGTGAGTAGCATCAGCTTAGATACTTCAAATTTGTATTTTCTATTGAATTTATTTGTCTGAAAACACATTCTTCAATCTTAGATGTTTCATAATTTTTTTCCCTTTTCACACTTCAGTCTGCTGCCCAAGTACCATCAGCTTTATACTTCACAGAGCTCTAGCTACAGTCTGTATAATGAGAACAATTTAAAGTATTTTTAAGCACTGTATAACTAATTTTGTAAGTTAAGAACTTACATTGTGTTTGGTTTGCTACAGTATCTCATGCTATGCAATGTTTCTGCAATTCTCTGGATCTAGAACAATTACAGCAGGAAGTGCAGTGGTATTTAATAACCATAGAAATACTGTATCAGGTCACAGAACCATAGAAGCATAGAATCACAGAATATTATGAGTAGAAAGAGGTCTCTGGAGGTCATGTAGTCCAGCCCCCAGCTAGATGAGATGAACCTGGAATAGTTACACAGAATGGTGATCAGGGAGGCTTTGAATGTCTTCAGAGACAGAAACTCCATCATTTCTCTGAGCATCCTGTTCCAGTGCTTTGCTACCCTTGCAGCAAAGGAGTTTTTCTTTAAGTTATAGTTGAACTTCCTTTGTTCCAGTTTGTGACCATTGCCCCTTGTCCTGTTACTGGACATGACTGAGTGTCTGATGCTATCCTTTTGACACCTGACATTTAGATATTTATGGACACTGATGAGACCCTCCATCTTCATTTGTCTAGAATCAGTAATAGCACGATTGCCATTGTTATTTTCCTACTAATGTAACATCCTCTTAATTGTCACAGTAGTAGTTCATTTTTTGATGGAAAGATTATATTCCAAGCACTTTCAGGGTTAGGAATTTAGTGTTACATGACAGGAGGCATCTCAGATACCATTACTGAACCACTGACAAATGTTTAAGAACGTCTTTCTCCTCAGCTCCTAGATTTAAACAGAATGGCTGTAGTCTTGGGAGTAACTGAGGAAGTAATTTAGACAGTTGGTCTGCAGGTCAGTAATTTTGTCCTTAACATGTTTGGTCAACCATCACATATATCACACAATGACTTTGAAATTCATCTTGAACACTTATGACAGCAGAGTTCATTCAGCAAAGTTTATCACTAGCTCTCTCACTGAGAGCTAGTTTTCTCAGTTGCTATGGTTTTGTAGTCCATGATGAGTTCTGTTGTGCCACAGCTATGTTACTTGCCTTTTTGTTGACCTGACTGTCCTTGATTCACTCAAATCCTTGATGTCAGCGTTAATGAATGTAAAATGATTTTGATGTTTCTAAAATAGGAGAATTGACAGTAACTGTATTTGAAGGTGTTCTTAATGTACACTAATACTAAAAATAACTGAGAGAAAAAGCTAAACTCATTAAATAAATGAAGTTTAATCAAAATTATATATCTTCTAAAAATAATGATAACATATCTTACTCCAAAGATTGTGTAAGTTGGCTTACCTACTTAATTGCATATGAACATACTGTCAGAGACAGGCCAGAATGGAATCTTGAATTTCATATATCCTGCACAGTTCCCCTCCCCTATAACTTAAGATACATCTACAGTGTGTGGCTCCTGTTTGTTTTGTTATGCAGACATGAAATGTGAGAGTGGAAATTTTGCATCATTTTGAATCATCATTCTTTGAGTCAGAAGAAATGGGATAGATGGCATTTACTCTAGTAGATCTAAGAAAAAAGAAGTATTTCTTTAAAGCAACCCTCTGTAGAAAATTTTAAAACCAACTGATATAATAGTGAAAAATGCTGCTCAACTGGAAAGGAATAAGAATTGAGAAGATATATCTCTTACACTTGTCTTGAAGGTGGTTGTTAGGTTTCATGATAATAATGATTTTGGTGAAATGCAGTTGACTGGTGTATAACGAGGGTTCTGATCATATGTTCTATGTCATTTGATCCTTTTAGTTACAGACTTTTAAGACCTCTCTATTTTTTATCTAAAATGTGATAATTAGAACCCATCTCTTTTTGTTGTCTCTCCCACTTGGATAAAAGCTCATTTTTCTTGAGTGATGTTACAGTCTCTTCTATGGATTCCAGCAAAGACACAGATGAGCTCTAACAGCAACATGATGTTTATAGGCACTCGCCTGACTTTGTGAAACAGGTTTAGTTGAAAAGCAGTAAGATATATTGGTTGTTCTACTTACACTTGGAACCAAAGGTGGCATCAATAAAAACACATTCTCAATTACTCAGATCAGATGGAATATCTGGTGCATTAAAAACACAAATTACAACAATTGTGGCTAGTATTGCATTAGAAATACATTTTCTGAGCCAGTTCACCGAGGGTAATATTAGAGAATTATGTTCGTAATAATTTTTTTTCTTAGCACTTCAAAGCTTATTGATTTTTGCTGTTAAAAGGAAAAGGAAAAAAACCCTTAACTAAAAATGAAATTTAAAAAATGAACAAGTAAACAAACAAACCCCACAAGACTAAAAGATTAGTAACATCTCTGAGTTAAAAACCAGCTAAAGAGCATTTGTTTTTTGATTTGATTGATACTAAATTAGTAAATTTCACTAGTATTTTTTTAGTATCAGCATAATAAAGCATATACAGGGTAAATAAAAAAGTATTTATTTAGAACAAAGTGTTTTCTCCACTTTGTTATGTTCTCAAAACAACACACAACTTCCTATGTATTTCAAACTCTTTTAATGGCTGTGGTCTTTTCTTACAGCCAGATGATGACTTTGGTTAAAGATGAATGAAAAGTTTAACTTGGTTAAAGTTAAAATTGCTTTACTTTTTTTAGCTAAAATATTTTCCCTATTTTAAAATTTGTATTAGTGTCTTTGCACAGCATGAATATGAGAATATGATTTCCTGAAATCGTATGTATTCTTTGATGTCCTTGAGGTATCAGAAATATTTGACTTGTAATAATTACTTTTAGGAAGTCTTGACTTTAAGTATATAAGCAAGTTAAGTAAAATTTTAAATGCTTCCTTACTGAATTTTCAGATAGACTTGGTATAAATTAGGCGGAAATTGATTTTGCTTTATAAATCATCTATCATCGATCTCTGTCTAGATTATTAATTTCATAATGCCATTTTTATCAGAACACTTGCACCCTGCAAGATAGCAGTTTGAATTTGCTCAGTTCATTCATAGCCACAGGCAACAAAAGAAAGCCAACTGAGATACACTGGAAAGCATTTACCTAATTCTCAACAAGAATAAGCAAGTTTATAAACTGTCCTTAGTTTAATTATAGATTTTTACACTGAGAACTTTCAGAAAATATAAACTATATATTATTTTTATGTAAAGACTTAAAGGATTGCAAAGTGAATTGGACAGTTGTGGAATCTGGAACCTTCTGTGAGAACATATAGTTTTTAACAGTGCATACTGAGAAACAGCAAACTTTCTAGATTACCTGATGGAGAAAGAGAAACAAGCACATATACCTCAGTGTAGGATATTTGCCAAACTGAAGAAGGTGAGGATCAAAGCTCCTGTTTGGTATGAAACTGAAAATCCCATTTTCAAGAGCTAGTCCAAAGTGTCTAACACCAGCATCTCTGTCTCTTGCTCATTTTTTAATGAATTTCTTCTAAAACTTAGAAGGTTCTCGCTCTTGATCAATGTGAATACATTTTAAGGTTATCAGGAAAACTATTCAATGTTCACCTTTCTCATCACTATTTGTTTCTTAAGTCTATAAGAAGAACATGAGAAGATAGTATTTAAATACACAATCAATCTTATCCCATGACAAATTCCTAAAACTACAGTATACATGTGTTTTTCTTAACCTAGTGAACTAGATATTGATCATTCCTTAGGTTGATTCTTACTATATTCAGTGACTTTTATGAAAGAAAGTCGTTAATATACTCGGTGTGTTTTGGGAAGCACCTAATTCATTATGTATATCACCAAAAAAATATGAACGAAAACAGCAGCCTAGATTAACTCTAGCCCTCAGTGAAAAGCTTATTATCTAAGCGTTAGGTTAAGAAAATACTGGTCTTGAGAGTGTAGTGTAGTATTTTGTTCAGGTGAGAGAATGGTTTTAATTCTTCCTTGGTTCAGTTGAAGGATATGATTCAGCAAGACCCTAGAAAAAACCAAGACAATGTGTATTGAATGACTTCTCTGTGGTTTCTGTTCCAGTCATGTTTCAATTCAAAATATCATTATCAAACACAATAGTAGAAATGTTGTCACTGTCAAAAAAATAGTTCTACTTGATGTGTAGTAAGTGCCACAATTTAAAAAACACTAAGACCTCTTACTAATTAAGCATAATTTTATGAGCATGATGCAGAACTTAAGCACAACTATTACAAGTCTCTTTTATTAGTACAAAATCAACCTTGCCCATCTTTGACAGATGCATCACACTAATTATTCAATTTTGCCACAGATTATTTTGTAATTGATTACTATCCTTGTTCTCTGCTTAACCCATAAGAGTTTAACCCCTTCCATTTCAAGATGAAATACATTTACTTGTATTTCCATCATATTATGATACCAGACACTATTCGTTTAAAATGTAATCTTACAGCAGTCTACTGGTGCTGTCAAAACCTCATTTTATTTTGTTTAAATAGATAGGAATATTTTCTTGAGATTGGCATCTCTCAAGAGACAAGAAATAAATGGAAATTAATGGAAGTTAAGGAAATAAATGGAAAAACTGCTGATAAAATTCCACTTGTATCATACAGCACATCAGTATCTGTCAGTTAATTATCAGGAATACTAAAAATAGTTGTGATTGTCCTTTAAAAGTGCAAGATAATTTACAAAATCATACCATGAATGATGGTATGATGGTAAACATGTTGATTTCAGAGAATTATGATAGATGGTTGATTGTACTGTAGTTATTCTGATTCACTTTACTGTAAGGACACTTTGTGGGGAGTTAATGCAGAGTGAGGGGTTCATTACATTCATATCTTAGTTTACTTCATAGTAACTCTCCACAATACAGTCTACCTGGACTTTAGTAAAGCCTTTGACACTAACTCCCACATAATTCTACTAGAGAATTTGGTTGCTAATGGCATGGACAGGTGTAGTTTTTGCTGGGTTGAAAACTAGGTGCACGTCAGGGCTCAGAGTTGCAGTCAACAGAGTTAAAATCATCTGGTGGACAGCCACTAGTGGTGTTCCTCAGGGCTCAGTTTTCAGGGATGGTCTTATTCGATATATTTATCAGTGATCTAGATGAGGGGATTGAGTGGTTCCTCAGAAATTTTTCAGAAAACAACATGTTGTGTAGGAGTGTTGATCTGCTCAAGAATAGGAAGGCTCTGCATAGGGATCTGGAATCTATGGGTTGAATCTATGGGTTGAGGCCAATTTCATGAGATTATACAAGGCAAAGTGCTGTGTCCTGCAATTCAGTCACAACCCCAGGCTTGTGGAAGAGTGGTTAGAAAGCTTCCTGGTGGAGAAGGAACTGGGGGTGTTCTTTGACAGCCTGCTGAATATGAGCCAGCAGTGTGCAGAGATGGCCAAGAAGGCCAACAGCATCCTGTTTTGCATCAGAAATGGTGTGGCCAGCAGGAGTAAGAAAGCGATTGTCAGCTGTACTCATCACTGATGAGCTGACACCTCCAGAACTGTGTTTATTTCTGGGCCCTTCACTTCAAGAAAGACATTTTGTTTCTGGAGTGAGTTCAGAGAAGGGCAACGAATCTGGTGAAAGGTCTGGAGAACAAGGCTGTGAGGAGAGTCTGAAGAACTGGGAGTGTTTGGTTTGGAGAAGAAGATGAGAGGAAACCTTATTGCTCTCTACAGCTATCTGAAAGGAGGTTCTAGAGAGGTGAGTGTTGGCCTCTTCTCCCATATAAATAATGATAGAACTATAGGAAATTATCTGAAGTTGTACTGGGGGAGATTAA
Source organism: Phaethornis superciliosus (assembly GCA_023637945.1). NCBI lineage: Eukaryota > Metazoa > Chordata > Aves > Apodiformes > Trochilidae > Phaethornis > Phaethornis superciliosus. The sequence goes on along the minus strand of JAJQWJ010000004.1, from coordinate 29,572,294 downwards.
GTATTAGGAAGAATTTCTTTACTGAGAGAATAGTTAGGCATTGGAACAGGTTGCCCTGAGAGATGGTGGAGTCACCATCTCTGGAAGAATTTAAAAACCATGTAGATGAGATACGTTAGGGCATACTCTATCTAAATATAAATACATTTATTATTTTATTTTTCCAACCATGAAAATTCTGCATGTTTATGTGAACTCCCAGAGACAGCCAAGGTCTCAGTGAGGTCTGATTTACTAGGTATTAATTTTCTTTTAATAAATGTATTAGTCTAAATGTGTTGTAGGGTTTCTGTTTGGTTTTTTTGTTTTGGTTTTTTTCTTCAACTTCACCAAAACTACATTAAAACCTCTAAATTTGATGGTATCTTCATGAGATAGTAAGAGTTAAGATAAAACATGCCAAAACAGAACATTTGTACTATTCTCAGAGAAACTCAATGCAAATTATGTAAGTACCCCTTTGGCACTAAGCTGAATTTTACATGGTTGAAATACTGCAGATGGTGTTCCAAAAGGGAAAAAATACCCCAAATAAACTGTATAATTTTTCAAATTAAGAAGTATGCATGTTGAAGATGTTTATTTTTTTGTCTTTTCTTTCTTTTTTTTTTTTTTTTTTTTTGAATGTTTGGACCAACAGCAATAACGTTGTATTGTGACTCCTTTCTCTTAAATCTTTAAAAATGTTATTTGTAAAGTGAGTATGCAAAAAGGAAAGGAAAAGGAAAATAAGATTTTACAACAACTTTACAGTTAAAAAAGATATTTAAAACTATAGAATAGATTTCAATAAATGCTTGTAGTATATTTAAATGTTTTAATATCACGATTATTACAAAGGATAAAGGACACTGGACTGCATAGCTTTCAAAGAGGAAATTGTTAATATTTGAAAAGCTAACTCCTGAAGAATGAATTTTGAATAGCTGTTGTTGTAATTTTTGGTGGGTTTATGTTTCTGGTTTCTATCATGCACTTAACATATTTTATTTATCACTGGTAATTCCACCCCTGTTAATAAATTACTGGGGAACTCACTTGGGAGTACATTCAGCACCAGTCCATAATGCTGTAATTAAAAGTCACCTACAGGACATCTGACCACCCCTGAAGTGTTTTTTACAGTATGTTAAACGCCTGCTTCTGCTCTCCCATCAGGCTGAGCCTTAGCTATAGCATTTGTATTTAGTGATTTCTTTGACTTAAGAGGTATAAGTTTCTTTGACTGGCATGATTGCATTGTCCCCTGCCGTCTCTACTTACCAATATTTTTCTATCTATATGCATTTGCATGTATAGCTATGCTATTTTCATTGTCTCAGCTTCTCTACAGTTAAGTAGGAAAAGTTTAAGAGTCAAATGATTTTAAAAATGCTTTAACTACATGCATCTCATATATAGAGCTCTCAAAAATAGTAATTTGTTTATGAATTCTTAACCTACTCCTACAGTTTTGCCTTCATACTGGAAAGGATTTCAATTGGTTCTGAGTTTGTTGGTCCTTGCAAAAGTTTTCTTGCAATTTAAGGTTAGGTTGTTCAATATTTCATGGTATCAGGTGATGCAGCTATTTGAGGTAGTGTAATGCTGATAAACATCACTCCAGTGGCATGTAATAGTAGCTTAAATGTAATGATAATGCTATCTGGTTGGCTCTTTGAGGCTTTTTTCTAGTTTTCTCTTTTAACTAAATTCTGTTGTCTCTTAAGGTGAGCATTCATCTTGGTCAATACTGTCCTCTCCTTACTATATCTGTCCTGTATATCTAGTATGTTTGTACTTTATTCTACTATAACATAGTTGTGTGTTTAGGAAATAGTAACAAACTTATATTAACATATGGTATGATAAGAGGTGATTGATATTATATATATTAAAGATAGGTAGCACAGCATAGCATAAGGTAACATTACAAACCAAAACTTCTGAATTTCTTAGTCATTGGTTATAATCCTCTGTATCTCTTTAGTGGACAAGGTTACCATCTCTGCTATAGACTAAGATGTTATCCAAACAGAAGTTTCTATACCATTTCTTAAATACCCAGTGTGGAGTGATTTAGATCAGCACTGCAGTGCTTCACCAAATAATGACTACCCAAGGAAGAAAGCAAAATTCTTCATATAAAATTGTTGGTAAAATATTGAACCATGGAATTTCTGAAGAAATTACATTGATGTAGCAATAAAGCACATAGAATAATGTAGTATTTATCCACAGAAATTTGCCAGTTAACACAACCAAGTAAAAATCTTCTTATCAGTATGACAAGTGCATGTCATTCATCTTGCGTTTGATATCATTTGCTTTTGCTGTTAAAACCTGAAATTAGAGTTGAAGAGCTGGTCTAACCTGTGCCTCTAGAATCACTGATGAGATCCTCACCACTGAGTCATAGTGCTGGTTTTGCTGAGTTAGTGAAGCTGGATTTATCAGGTGGGTAATGCTGGGTTTACTGATGCAGTGTCACAGCTGAACAGCACTCTTTACCTGCAAAAATTAAAAATTTTTGTCTTTAAAATATTTTCCCTGTGTTTTAATTCTGCACGATATCACTCTCTGATGTAACCTTGTTTCATATTCTTCCTGCTCAATGACAGTGCTTATAAATTATTACTAAAACATGTTGATAAAAATCCTGCTCCATAAATACCCACAGTCCATCTCTGCAAGACAATAAATCTTCACAGAAGTGTGGCTTCCCAATGCAGGCTTTGGGAGATGCTTAAGCATGGTTCTTAAAAAATCTGTTTCATTATGTGTATGGGAAATTAGCTCTCTGTCATAACAAAAATTTGCTATTTTTTTTCCCTCTCATATTAGCTTTGTATAGCTGATAAAAATTATGGCATTCAAAGGCTTTTGCATGAGGAACTTCAATACTGTATAGTTTCTTCCTGAAGATATTTTTCTGGCTGATTTGTGAAGAAGATTCCTTCTTTCCTGTCCTTCCTTTGCATATAAACTTCTTTCTAGAAGGAGAAGAGAAAAGAAAAAATAATAATTAAAACCACTGCTCTATTTAAATATTGCAATCCTAGATACCAATGATAAAATTATCATCCCTAATCTTTATTTCTCTTCTTTTCTTGAATATATCTAAAAATGTCAAAGAACTAACATTTTTTTAAAAATCAGTGGTATGCTAGTAGTGATAGAAATGTATTAGAATCTGTATAAGTCAATTGGCTGATATGGTTTGGTTATGATATTGTCCAGTATGTAATTATTTATGTCAGTGTACTGTGATTTTGAAGGGTTGCAGTTCAGTTCTACTCTACTAGTGATTTTCTTAAAGAAAAAAAAAAAATCCTGGTAACTTTATGTGTTCTGTAAGAGAGACATTCTGGTTTCATTCTGGTTTCTTAGTACCTATGCTGTAATTGCTATTCTGAAAGCTCTTTAGCTTTTTGTATAAGTAGCGGAGTAAGGGTTAAGTAATTATGTCTAATTAAATAGGCTATTAAATCTGAGAGACATAGTTGCAGTTAATGTGAAACATTATTCCATGTTCTTTCTCTAAAAAATGTAAAACTATGCATTTTTAATATATGGTTTACAAGGAAGCTTTGAGTTTACCCTTAGAGAACATCACATGGTCCTGCATTAAACCCAGTGGAGAGAGTTGCATTTCACAGCAGTCCCAGATTAGCCTGTGGCTTTGTAAATCTTTCACATAGTTTAAAATAAATGCTAAATAGCCTCTAGATAAGCCCTGACTTAACTTACTTGGCTGCATGATTTTATTTACCACAATTTTATATGCAGAGATCAGTAAGATTTATTATTTTATACTGCAAATAAACATTATAATCAGGTAAAATTGCCAAAACCAAAATGTTACTAATGTTTATTTTATTGAGAGATGTGTTGTATAAAGGAGCTTGCCTAAAACTCTTTTTCACAGTGCAGTTTCTGTTGCTCTGCTGTCCTTTGCCTCAGCAGAAAATATGCCTCTTTTTATAATTTTTGTCAATTTATTTATTTTTCAACAACTCTCTGGAGGGATAGAATGTTTCCAAATATTCTTCAAAGAAGGATGCATGTGAAAATTAATAGAAAGGACAGATAAACACTAGTGACTGCATTGCATCACAATAAATAGTGAAATAAATGTAAAAAAAAATTGTGAAATTACAACACTCTATGACAAACACCCAGTAGAAGAGGAACAAGAATTTATTTTTTACACACTAATCTTCATATAAAAAGCAAATATTTTTTTTTTTTTTTTGAGGAAATTGCAATTTTTGTGCAACGGTAAAATATTTATTTGCTGATAGCTGACTTCAAAGAAGGATCAGTTTATAAATTCAAAGTACAAATCTGTGTTTATTTCTTTGCACTACTATTTCCCCAGAAGAGTAAGAATAGTCCAGCCAAGCCCAATGACCAGGATCAACACATATCCCAAGTAATACACTCCTATTAAGTTCTATTGTGAAGTTTGGTTGTAGAAAAATACAGAGGTGGAGATTTCTTCAAGTTTTGTCAAACTTTGTATTTCTTCATCCCTTCCAACTCGCTTTCAGATTAAGCTATGATCTTTAAATAAATTACACATTCTCGGGTCTACAATTTTTCGGTTATCTGAGCACCTCTCCTGCAAGGGCAGTCTGACAGACTTGGGTTTATTCATCCTGGAGAAGAGAAGGCTCCAAGGAGATGTTATTGCACCTTAGTGGGGGGGCCACAGGACAGATGAGGAGGGACTTTTCTTAAGGATATGTAGCAAAAAGACAAGGGGTAATTCCTTGAAAGTGTCAGAGGTGGGATTTCAGTTACACATTAGGAAAAAGAAATTATGATGAGAGTGGTGAGGCAATGGAACAGAGAGGTTGTGGATGGCTGGTCCCTGAAAGTGTTTAAGACAGCTTGGACAGGTCTTTGAGAAACGTGATTTAGTGGGGGTGTCCTTGCCCATGCTGGGGAGTTGGAAATAGATGATCTTTAAGGTCCTTTAAGGATATGTGATTCTATGGTCTCAGTTAACACCCTTCCCACAGTTACAAGTGTCTAGGCTTTCAGTAAAACAGGCTCAGTATTTTACTGCTACCTGGAATCTGAGTGATGGCTATGGATTCTACAGAGATCTAACATGTCCTGCACAAGTTTGCAGTCTAGAACAATCTGGTATGTTCTTGTTAGCACAGAAATAATTACGTTGCTAAAATTTGACCAGTGCTGGAAAACTGGTATTGTATTTGTACAAGAAACCGTAAGAGATAAACTATATGTCTGCTTTTTTATTGTTGTTTTGTTTTGTTTTGTTGTGGGGTTTTTTTTGGCAAATGATAAAAACCACAGTCATACAAATCATGAGCATAGAATCATAGAATCATCGTAGAATTGTTTGGACTGAAAGGGACATTCACTATTTTACAATTCCAGCCCCCTGAGAGGTTTCTCAAAGACTCATCCTACATGATCTTGAACACTTTCTCAGGGGACATCCACAGCTCTTCTGGCCAACCTATTTCTGTGTAGGCTGTGGTTTCTGTGTATTTTCCATTCTCACAGTAAAAAGTTCCTTCCTAATGTCTAATCTAAATTTGTTCTCTTTCAATATAAAACTCTTACCCCTCATCTCACCATTACATGCCCTTGTAAAATGTGCCTCCCCAGATTTCCTATAGGCCCCCTCCAGGTACTGGAAGGCTGCTATAAAGTCTCTCTTTTTTCCCCCATTCTATTTTCCTTTGCCTAGAGGAATTTAAGTCTGCTCACCATTAAATCTGTTTTACTGGATGGTATTACATTCTCCTGCATTTCAGTTGTTCTCTTTCTGGCCTATGATCCTTCTCCAGGCCTAGGACATCTCTTACTGGTACTAGACTCAAAGCAGTGGCAGTGACATAGATTGAAGATCCCCTCAGCAAACAACTCTAGTTTAAAGCCATCTTTACTAAAATGCCAAAGATGCTCTCTCTCCTCTCTGAGAGATGAACTTCATCAGCCCCTAGGAAACCAGATCTCCAGAAAGTGGTTTAACTAGCCAAAGCCCTGGCTATGACACCACTCTTGTAATCATTTAGTGATTTTCCCAATATAATTTGATCATTTGAACCCCTTCTCTCAGGAGGATTGCTGAAAAGACTATCTGTGTTCCTGAGTCTTCACCACAGCTCCCAGGACTCTATAACCCTTCTTGAATATATGAAGGCTGTTATATTAAACCCCCCTCACATTATGAATCTGTTGTTAAAGATCTGCAGTGGAATTTAAGAAAACTTCTTGTTTTGGACTGCTTTAGCTCTTATGTATAAATTTCAGGTACCTGCTAAAGTATGACAGTGAATGGTTCATTGGAATTATAGATCATCAACATGGTGAACTTTTCTGTTCATAAAATTTTTATGCTTTCTTTTTCTGCTTTGTCTTAATTTTATTTCTCTGAAACAGGTCATGGAATGATGTGAACACAGAAAAATTAACATGTGAATCATGTAATATTTTTCTTTATTGTATGTAGTTTCATTTTTATAAGCTTGTACTTGATGAAAACACCAGAATTTTATCTCATGGAGGTTATCTGAGTTTTAGGCAAAAATATGACAGTGTAGTGGTAATTAGTAGGCACAAATTCCTGCTTTTTATGACCTGTCTTAGGTGTCTGTGCAGTATGGCATTTCCCTACACAGACGCAGGATCTTAATAGATGCTAACAACAGTGTTAGCACTGTTGCACTCAGTTGGCATGCTTGAAAGGGCATAATGTAAGCAAGTACATTTACAGTGTGTTTCTGTTCTAGCCAGTGTTAGGTAAAATTTATTTAGCATAACCTTTTATCCGTTACAGAGGACAAACTATGGTTTCAGTCACTAAGGGCATCTCCGAGACAGTTTTGTTTGAGGAAATGACCAAGGTTACTTCTCATAGTTGACATCTTGTACAGTATACAAACATAAATCACAAAGTAGCTTTTATCTGCCTCATATTAATGATAAAAAGCTTTACATTTTGACCTTCATAAGACATTTGTTAGAACCAAATTTTTTAATGTAAAAGTTACCTTTAAAGAAAGAAATGGGGACAAACAGAATAACAATCTGTATAATTGTGGGTCATACAGAGAGATCAGTCATCATGTTATTCATTCTTACAGACATAGAGCTTTGTCTCTAAAGGTTTATTTTTGTATTAGTAAAAACAGGGAAAATTAACTTTGAAATAAATTAACTATTTGTTTTATGCGTTTTCTATTGTAGAACTATCCTGAAGGCTAAAAAACATTAGCTTGACTAAATGACATTGATTTAAATTAAAAATGAAAATTTTTCTGACAGGTAGTAATTTACGTATTTGCAGCTTCCACATGAAGTTTTCAAATATAGTTGATACGAATTAATAACCTTCAGCAGAAGGGCCCTTGTTCCCTTTCAATTGTTCCAGCTGCAAATAAATAAAGCGCCTTTTGGTTTTTTTCTATTTCTAATTATCATCTTGTGACACCTCATCCTATTTCTCTCTTCCATGTGAAGTTCAAATATGTTCCTGTAAAGTGGAAATAATTAGTTATGGGACCAGTTATATAAATCTCAGTTACTTAGTTGTACAATGGATTCCCTTTTCTTTCCTGAGTGATCTCTCTCATGAAACTTTATTTCATAGCACAGGCATAAAGCAAAAATAAGGAAATTGGATTATTGCAAACACTTCAACATACATGCAAAAAAAAAAAAACAAAAACAACCAAAAAAAAAACAAAAAAAAGAAACAAAACCCCAAAAAACTTGGAAGTCTTATTACTAAGAAAACCACAATTTCTTATGTTGTTTATGTTTTTTCTACTTAATGTAACCTTTCTGTTTTTCATGCTTTTTATATTTTTTTAAACGTGATTACTGAATTCCTTATACCTGTGTCATTTGTTCAGCAAACTGCATGTGTACACATCATTTCTCAAGGGAAACATGAAATCAGTGCCCTTACAGTCTCCACTGACTCCTACTTCAGTGTAGATGTTCTATTAAAACCCTAGTCCTTCACAAATAAAAAATTCCCGCAAACAGCTGAAACAATCCTATTGGCTAGACTGTAGAGGTGTATGCTTGTAACGTGCACATTAAGCTAAATAACAGATGTATCAATAGTAGTAGTGGAATAGAATCATAGAATTGGCTGGGTTGGAAGGGACCTCAGAGATCATCAAGACCATGGCACTGAGTGCCACATCCAGTCTCTTTTTAAATATCTCCAGGGACGGAGAATCCACTACTTCCCTGGGCAGCCCATTCCAATGTCTGATCACCCTCTCCGTAAAGAAATCCTTTCTAATATCTAACCTAAACCTCCCCTGGCACAACTTGAGATCATGCCCTCTTGTCCTACTGATAGTTGCCTGAGAATAAAGACCAACCCCCCGTTGGCTCCAACCTCCTTTCAGGTAGTTGTAGAGAGCGATGAAATAGTAACACAATGTGCCAAAAGTCTGAGGATTGAAGGAGGAATTACTCCACATAGTCACACTTCCTTTACACTAGTATTTTTATTTGTACCACCGAGGTGGTACAAAATACATTCACCCATGCAAATGCCATGACTTTTCCAAAATGCTAGGTATTTCTAATGAGTCTCCAGTACCTCTTAGATTGAACCCACCCACTGAGTAGAACCTTGAATGTATTGGCCATTTTTGTTCATAAGACAGCTGTCTATTTGTCTATCACGTAGTTTAGAGAAATAGTATTACTGAATCTTTCTCCCAGGGCAGAAGGTTTACTTTAGTTCAAATCCATTAAACCTGATATAAGATGAAGTAATTGTGGGGGGGTTGTGCTTGTTTATTAATGTACTACATAACAGTAGAGACATTTGTTAGAGTTTTAAAAAGCTAGTAAAATAAAAGGAACCTAAGAGATGCCAATAAATGGAGAATTGGTTTGATGAAGGCAAGGAGTTAATGAAACTTACAATAGTGGTGAATACAACCCAAGTGAAAAGAGCAGGATTCTTCAAACAAGAAGTGTTTATTCTCCTACAAAATGTGTAAATATTTTGTGTGTGTGTTTATGTGTATTTGCTTTGCTTTGGTTTGATCTGGTTTTCTTCTGAGGCTATGTTGAGTTTGAGAGTGCAGCTATTGGGAAAACTATGCCTTTAAATACTGAGAAAATTCAATCTGTAATTCACTATAGAAGCATTTGATGACATGTTTCCATGTTTCCGCCCAGAATAGAATTGCACCTTGAAAGTGTATATTTATTAGGTCAAAATTTTTAAAAAAGTAGGTTATGGAATGCTTTAGTGATAAGCAGATTTTTTTACCACATGTAACAATAAACTGGGGGGAAAGTAGACCAAAATTTACTCAAGTTCTGTCCCATCAACCAGACTGAAGAGTACCTCCTTCACTTTTGGTTTGAGATTCATTATTAGGCACATTATTGTATGTGCTCCTCTACTACTGAGATCTACATTTATAAGCAGAGAGCGGTTTACATTATTTGTAATCTCTGTATGCAGTTTGTATGGAGTTAATAGTGAGATGATACTCTATTTTGCTGTGTTCATGGGGATGTGTAGTACATTTCATTTGTTTTTTGGATACCTGACATGAAACCCAAGGTGTGTGATTTGAAGAACTGTTTTATCTTCACATGGCAAATCGAAAGGTCTTGCCCCTTTTCATATTTCATTGTGACTTAACATCTGTCATGATAAACTGAAATCTAGAGGTGTTTTACAATAAGAGAAATTAAATACGGATTTCTACATACACTTAAAATACCACAGTCTCCATCTTTATGTTGAACTTCCCAAGATAATACATATACTTGCTCTAAAGCCTCTGTACATTTGTTCTCCATTTGCAGAGTGTAAAGGGCAATAGTAGTTAATTATATTGCAAACTGAGAAACTAGAAGTAGTTTTCAGTGAAAACAGAAGATTACAGAGATTACACAGAAGATTACAGAGGTCTGCATACTGAACATAAAGTCTGAAAAAAAACAGATAATACACTTTTGCACAAAGTACACATACAAGTATAGGCTATTGAAATAAGCAGATTTTATATAAAAAAAAACCCAAACAAATAAGCTTTATAAAAGCACGGAAAGATACCATTTAGGTCCTGGAGAACAACTCCAAGGAGTTATTTGAAGTTAAGTTTGTGCAGTCCATCAAAAAGGTGTTGAGTTTTCTTGGAGCACAAATATTGGATGTTTAGTTTAGTCATGGAATGTTTTAAAAGAATTTTTCTTCAGAGATTTAGTTTATTATCTAAGTTTTGTTCCAGTTATACAAATATGATCTGATGTCTCAAAAATATGTGATAATAAAAATAAAATAAATAAAAATAAAAATAAAAATAAAACCTTAAAAAGCTTAAATTAACATATCAATTAAATTCAGCACAAAAAGAGGAAGTTTGATTAATTGCATCATCTTTTCTTTCGAGTTAAATAGTTGTGCTACATATAGTTTCTAATATTATGCAGACAAAACAGTAATAGTCATTATTTTCAAAATATAAATGAAATAGATTATCTAAAGGATTATGCTTTGTGCAGTTTAGACAATCCTGTGGTATATGTCCCTTTTAGAAAGAGAGTCTAAATCCATTTTAGAAAAAAATTTAAAAAAAAAAACCAAAACCAAAACCCAACAAAACAAAAAAAACATTTAAGCATTCCAGTGATAATCCCTGTGAGTGAATTTTGTAGCTCTATACAACCAGTTTAAAGTAGATGTTCTCAGCCAGGCTCCATCTAATGTGTCAATCACATGGTGGGGGAGTGGAGGGAGGGATAAAAGTCGCCCTGTTGCCTAGGTTATTTTCTCTCATAGAGCTGTATTCATACTGTTTTGTCTAGCACAGTTTTATTTGAATCACATTTTCTCTTTGTTCTCTCCCATAGTATTATTTTGAACTAATTTTCTTCATAAAGAAACCCATCTTTTATTTTCATTTTGCACTCAGAGTTGTATAATTTTTTTAATATTTTCTTCAATAATCATGAGGGAAAACCACTGGTTTTGCTGCTGTCATTTTTGACACTTTTGACTACATCAAAATGAATTTTGAAGGAAAAAGGAAAACAAAACCCAAACACTATATTATCCCAAGTCAGTTAAACAATCTTTTTTATTTACTTCCACACTATTTCAGCAAACTTGATTGCTGTCTCCAATGCTTCCAAGAGAATACAAGATAAGAAAATGTTGGAGAACACTGACTGACAGAGAACTTCAGATGAGTAATTATAAAAAAATCACAGATGATGCATGATACAAAGGTTTTCAGTCACCTAAACAATAGAATGGGGTAATTCAGTTTGGTTATATTGACTTATTAAGTTAAATGATACACAAGACTTAGGGTCTGTGTTCATCAAATATTTTATTTGCTGCAAAATATTTCTTATTGATATTAACCTTGTTCAGTGCTTGCTTCTGTAATTTTTCAATACTTGATCTTTCATAAGGGACTATTTTTTCTTGTTTGGAAGACTTAAAGAACAAAATATTGGATAAGTAAGGTGAGTTTATTATTAATATACTTAGGGATCATCTCTTATGATCACTAATACATTTGAGAAAGGTAAATTGTTCACTTTGGGTTTTCTGTTTGGCAGGCATTGTGTGATTTTTTATTGTTAAAATAAGGATAGTGATGCATAATTTTACATTGAGACATTTGCACGTATTTGAGAGACTTGAATATATTTAGAAACATACATTCAATTACAGAGTACATTGGATCACCTTTATCTTTGCATTTAATCTAATAGGTGATACACTTCACTCAGGAGAGAAATAATAATATGTTTAGTGGTATAAAACTGTGATTTAACAAAGTTTGATGGTAAGTGAACTGTGATTTAACAAAGTTTGATGGTAAGTGCTGTGGTGATTTAACAAGATTCAATGGCAAATTTCATTTGATTATTCACTCAGTAAAAGGCAGGTTTTCAGGCACAAATGTCGGGGAAACCCTCCCTTTGTGTCACAAGAGTCAGAGATGATCTTCCTCTTTTCTATATTCCTTGTCAGAGAGGATCCAGTCCTGATTTTGGACTTGGTCAATTGTTTATGTCTAAAGGATTATGAATGTTCAATCAATCCTTTATATCACTTAGGTGAAAGTTTAAAAGTTTGGCATGGTACTAAGCATATACAAAAAATCTGTTGCAGTAAGATTACTCTCAATTTTGCATAGTAACCTTGAGAAGTGTCCCTTCTCAAAGGGAGCTCTTGGCATGCAGCCTGCTGCCATGCAAGACAGCTCAAAGAGCTCTTTTGGGCTACTCAGTATTTATGGTGGTAAGATGATTAACTCATAATCATGCTGGCACACTGACCACAGGTGCTTGTTTCTTCCAAATTTGTCTTCAGTAGGCATTTTTCAGCACTATGGCTAGTTGGGTACATTACTCACCTTAGCTTTTGTCTATTGTGTTGTTATCTGTCTCACCTGAAACCACTTATAGCAGGATACAGCCATCCTTACCATCAGTAGTGCAGGTGGATACGGTTGGAGCATATCATCACAGTGCCATTTTATCATTTATTACAGTTGCTTTGACAGACAGGTAAGTTAAAAAAAAAAAAAAAAAAAAGACAATAAATGCATTTGGGCTTCATTTAGGTGTTGTTTTTTTTTTTTCATTCACATGCTGTATAATATATAGACTTGAACTACACAAGGAAAGCAGAAATTGATCAAAGACTTCCGTACGGTTTCATATAATTTTAAAAATGAGAGTTTACATTGTCTACTCAATGTTAAGTCTCCTATGTGCTCTGCCTTGTACTGTGTGTTCTTACAATTTGAGATAGATAGCCAATCAGGTAATGATGTTTTATTTTCAAGTGAAGGTTAAGTTGCTTCTCAGAAGGGGTTTGATTCTTTACTTACACCCTAAATGCATCAAGTGTCAAAACACAAGCTCGGTGGCAGAGGTGTTCTTACTTTAAAAATATAAATTAGCCATAAGGTGGCAGTGTAGCAACTGTTTTTAGCTGAAGTGGAATAAAAAGGAAATGCCTAGTCTGTTTGCAAGGTATAAGAAAGTGACATAGCAACAGTTTGGATGCTTAGGGGATATATTTTTTTTCTTTTTCTTTAAATATATATACCTGAAATGTCCTAGGAGTGACATCTCTTTCACTAATACCTGACTTCAAGTAAAGAAAAATTCAGGCAAGATGTAAATACATAAAAATATGTTAAATATGCAGTCTACAAAATATTAATCAGTAGAAGGATAAGATGCTTAGTTGTGAATATGTTATGTGGTTTGTACACATTCCTTAAAGGAATCTCATTCTTTTCTTAGAGAAATAATGACATGAAGTTGCAAAATCACATCCTCACTCTGCTCACCTTCTCTTATAACCTCTTAGCATCTTTCTTTGTTAAATACTAGAAGATAAGATAAAACATATGTGGCAATGTTCGGTGGTTTCAAGTGTGTGTCATCCTAAAAGCTTCTCTAAAAAATCTCAAAAGATATGAAGTGTATCTCCAACATACATATGGAGGAGAGCTTAATGCTTGTTCTTCTTAGATATTTTCAATGAGTGTGATCTAATTTCTGCACTGAGAGTATGTATAAAGAAAGCAGTTGGCCATTCCCAGTCAATTCTGCATGTGCAGATGGATAATGAAAAATTTGGATCAATACCAAATATATGATTTTGATACCATCCACGTATTCATATGATGTCTTCTTAGAGCTAATATTCTTCCTAAAAAAATATTTACTGTAAAGATATGTCTTGCAAAGTGCAGAGAACTGGACAGCACAAATATGTATGCTTGGGGTTGTAACTAGGGAAAAAAAAAAAAAAAAAAAAAAAAAAGAGGACAAATTAATGATCAAAGCTGAGTGCATTAGTTTCTCTTTGATTTTTTTATGTCAAATTGTCAAGCTTAAAACCTAGTTACAGTCCCAGATTTGCAGTGAATTTTTTGCTTTTAATCCTTTGGATTAAGTTTTCTCTCACAACTGATTGTACAAATCACAGAGCTACAAAAAGCAAATAAAAATAACCTACATTCACAATGATATTTGTGTCTATTCAAGCACTTTGTATTTATAAAGGCCTGCAGAATAGCTTTTCTATTCCACAAAAGTGCTGAAATTATATATATCTGAAATATATCTTCAGAATTTCTTCTCCTTCATGCCCTTTTTACTAACTGATAATATAAAAGAATAGGTATTTGCAAACACAGAAACTTTGCAGTTCCCTTAAGAAACCAGCCAGGCAAGCAAACAAAAAAATTATCTATGCTACCAGAGGAAAAACTACAAAAAGTTAATTTTCCCAGGTCTGTAAAAATGCTGCCTTGAACTCTAAGTTATGAGTAATAACATTTCTTCTATCCAGCAAGTCTGTCTCCAACAGACAGAAATGCTTCAATAGATGTTTTACCTAAAGAGTGCTATGTTTTCTTATTAACCTATAAGTAATATAGATATTAATGAATAGTTACAAATAATAATTATTATTTGTTTGAATCATTAAGGAAGAACACATCAGGAAGCATTTAGGTATCAGTAAAACAGCCAGCAGACAAATCTGCTAAAATCAGATTTAAAAACCCAGTGAAACAACAAACCCTGCTCTCCCAAATGCTCTTTCAGTCATTTAGGATTAGAACTGATGAGAAATAAATTCAATCAAAAATGAAAGAAGAATATGCAACATCAGAAATATAGTGGTCTGTAACCTACTCAATGCTTGAATGTCTGAATTAAATGTTAAAAACCAGAACATGCTGCTGTTGGGTTTTCACTAGGTTTTTTTAACTTCCTAAGGCCAGCTCTTTGTAACCTTAACAATTATGAATAGAAAAGGCAGCCTGTTCAGCTAATCTTCATGAAGAAACAGATCCTGGAGATATGTGTCCCCAGATTGTAGTAGCCTATGTCCTTGAACCTTGACAGCCTACAGCTGGAATGAATCCATCTCCTGCAGCCCTTTAAGATACACCTCGTTCTGCAAGGCTGCTCGCAGCCTCCTTGTTGTTCAATAGTGAACAGCTGTACACCCTGTGAAAGTGCCAAGGCGATGGCAGAGGGTGCTGCAGAAGTAGGCTCTCCAAAAAGCGTTTGAGTGCGTCCTTGTGTTGGACACCGCTGGGTCCAGCCACCTTCAGTGGACCCATTAAAGGATAGAGCTGAGCCCCTTGGAACAGATTGTAGTGCCTTTGAGAAAAGATGTTTAAGAAAAGACAATTATTCTAGCTACTCAGAGTAGTGAAAAATAACAGAAAACATGACAGTGACCACCAAGGGCAGAGAAGGAGAGGAAAGAGGTTCTCCAGGTGATGGAGCAGAGATTTCCCTGCAGCCCATGAAGAGGACACACAGAAGCAGGCAAAAAGAGTGAGGAAGCTGCAGCAGAGATTAACCACACTGTGCTGACCACATACACCCCATCTTTCTTCCTTGCCCTCTTAGGTTCAGCTTCACTGTTCAGTCATTTCTCTAGTTGCTCCAGGGAAGAAAGGTGTTTTACTAATATTTGTCTTCATTTCTCATTACCCAGATCTATTTTACTGAGCAACATATTAAATTAACTTTCCCACAAATCAAGTCTTTTTTGTCTGTAACAGTAACTGGCAAGTGATTTCTCTGCCTTTACCTTGAGTCATGATCTTCCCTTCATCTTATTTCTTCTCCTGTCCCATAGAAGATGGGAAGTAAGAAGTTCAGTGGATTTCTGGCTGATTGTCAAGGCATAATATCACAATGGGCTTCCCTGCTTAAAGCCTAAATCCATCACAGGTACTACTACAGGCCTGTTTGCTCTCACAGTTTTTCTATCAGTTATATCCTTTCTTTTGCCTCTCTTTCTGCACTGTTAGGGCTAAAGGAGTGTGCTTGGGCTCCTTGTGCAATTTGGCCTATTTAAACATCAATGTTTCACCCTCTAGATTTATGTGGAAACAGATACATCTCAGTCACTCTTTGTTTCAAGTTTCTTTAGATCTTTCTTCTTGTTTATTCTCTATATCTCCCTACTTTCTCCTATTTTCTTTTTTACCATGTTAGATCTTTATTTCTCTCCTGTGTTTCATGACTTAGTTTTCTGTGTGGGCTTTTATAACACCTTATTAAGAGGCTCACTTTTCCCATCGAGAAAATAGAGTACCTCTAGAGGAAAGAAAATGTGAGACAAGCATCATTATGAAAAAGAAAGTTATGGGGGGGGGAAAAAAAAAAAGCTGAATTTTCTTGAGACATTTCACAAGATTATTGAACTGCAGTGAAAAATATTATTTTCTTTTGCCTGGCTTCAGGAATCTTTTGGGCTTAGTCTTCTGGAAACTCAGCTTTAGAAGCTCAATTATCTCTCTATGAACTCCTAGGCACTCTCTTGACACTTTCCTCTCCACAGTCAGCAAAATCTAAAAGAAACCAAGGTTTGGAGGTGTCTATCCTTCCACATATTGAAACACATGCATATATGCACACCTCGTCAGACTTAGATCTGGGAAATCCCGAGCAGAAATGCAAGCTGAGTGAAGAACGGATTGAGAACAACTCTAAGAAGAAGGACTTGGGGATGATGGTTGATGAGAAGCTCAATATGAGAGAGAAATGTGTGCTTGCAGCCCAGGAAGCCAACTGTATCATGCCTGAATTAAAGGATATGTGGCCAGCAGGTCAAGAGAGCAGATTCTGCCCCTTTACTCCACTCATGAAACCCCAGATGGAGTACTGTGTCTGGTTCTGGACATTCCAACAGAAGAAGAACACAGAGCTGTTGGACTGAGTCTAGAGGAAGGTAATGAGGATGATTAAATTGCTGGAGCAGCTCTGCTACAAGGACAAGCTCAGAGACTTGTGCTTGTTCAGCCTGGAAAAGAGGAGGCTCTGGGGAGACTTTATAACACCTTCCAATACCAAAACAGGGCCTACAGGAAATCTGGGCTTAAGTGCAACAGGGGTGGTTTAGTTGGAATATTAAGAAGAACTTCTTTACTGAAAGAGTAGTCAGGCATTGGATCACGGTGTCCAGGGAGGGGATGGAGTCACCATCCCGGAAGGTGTTTAACTGTTGTGGAGCTTTGGCAGATGGTTTATTGGTGAGTTTGTCAACGTTCTAGGTTTACGCTTGGACTTCATAATTTCAAGGGTCTTTTCCAAGCCATATTCTATGATTCTAAAATGATTTCAGTATGGCTAAGAGCGATACAGGGATTAAAAAAAACCAAAAACCAAAAAAAAAAAAAAAAAAAAAGTGTGAGTTTGTTTGAATCATGGTCCTCTTTTCAGAAAAGCGGTACATACTTTCAGACTCTTTGCTGTCCATTCTTCTCCACGATTCCAATCTGCCTCCACGATTAAGAAAAAAGAAAGAAACTCATACTGAATAATTTAGCAGTCTGTCAAGAAAATTAATCTGTCTTCATCTGCCAAAATGCAATATTTCAACGTGGAGAAAACTAACTCTGTGCAAATCCAATAAGCTTCTTGCATTATACATGTTCTTCAGTCCTGAGTACCCTACCTGCCAATAACGCTGTTCAAACATTTGTGTTTTTTAAAACTTATCTTTATAGTATGGCAAAGTTAAAACTCTCTCAGATGATTCAATGATCAGTAGATAATTTACTCTGCATTCTTTGTCCCTCTCCTCTGATCTTAAGTTCCATCTCCTGCAAAATACCTTTTTAAAGAAGCCACAGTGATCTTTTACTTTCAAATATATATGAGGGAATTAATAACTTCTGTTGTCCATTCAGATTCTTCATGACAGCACCTGTCATGAAACAATTTTTCAAATGTCTGCAAGGGAGGCCTGCACAATCCCAAGAGTTATTATACCTTTCCAGTATTGTATCAGTGGCCAGACAGTGTGGATTCAAGAAAATAGTCTAATAGCATGTGCATTTCTAAGTCAACATGCAAGGAAACTTTTGAGTTGCTGATTAGTAATAGTTATACATCAGGCCCTAATTTCATTGCTGCAGAATGAAATTTGAGGCACAAAAGCATATCTCTCACCTGAGGGAAGAATTTATTCAGGATTTTGGTTAACTTATTATGAGTTTTTTATTAGCTTTCCAAGAGAGCGAAATCCAAAGATCAAGGGTGGCACAAATTTCTACCAGCAACATCAATAGCGAAATAAACATCATGTAGCTGCAAGGAAAAGCAAAGAGAGATTCCACAGAATAATTAGTTGCAGATCCAGGGGCTGTTGTGCAATCAAAAATTATTAGTGAAGCTGAATTATATTCATCAAAAATATATGAATCATTTCACTGCCCAAAATTTGAAGATCTTATGAATCTTATTAGCAAGGCTTTAATCTAGTTCTACAAAACACTGTATTGTCAAAATGAGAGTTCTTACCCTCAATAAATGAGTTGCAAGAGGTGCTTCAAAAGTTTAGGAAATTTTTATGACTTTGGTGTTTTTATATTTTCTTTAATGAGTGTTGAAAGAGCATGAAATGTAAAAAACAATGAAAATCATATTAGCTGGAGTTTAATACAAATTTTGACAATTATTTTACTTTTATGATCAGAACACTTTATCATGTATGAGTGGACTAAATGCCATGAGTAAATTATCATCATTTGAGGTAATCACACTGAATTTTAATTTTGTTCTGGGACGTTAATGTGGGATATTATGGCCACCAAGTACCTGTTTTGCCTGATACGACTTAATCAAATTATACTATTATTTAGCATGCTATTTCCGTGGGCAAATTAAGCTTAAGTGTTTAGCTTTGTGGATCCTTGAGAATCTGATGAACTATCCTGGGATCATACACAGGCAACAGTGCATACACAGTGGTATATAGCATAACAAATTTGTATTTTTTCTAACAAAAATATGAGTTCTGATAGTTCAGAGAAAAGTTATTGCATTTTCTTTCCATTTTAAGATTGAAACGGAATCATTTAAACATTTATGCAAGTATACCTAGACAGGTCGTAGCAGTTTGTTAATTTGAGCTAGAAACCAAATTGAATCAATCAATCTATCTATCTATCTATCTATCTCCCTTTGAGATAAAAGAATGCATTTATGCAGTCTTTAGATCTATTCCACTGGCAAGTAAATGTAATTTGGGAATCAGCTAATATTATATTAAAAAAAAAAAATCTTATCATTTTCTTCTGCAAACATTATCTGCTTCAAGAAAGTTCATGAAAAATATATTTTTGCAACTGACACAGAAACTTAATTTGTCAAACAAATGGAATTGCCTCCAGAAGCCATTAGCCATGAAGTTTGTGTATGAAGACATGAAAAACATCTGAAACATTAAAAAAATATATATATAAAATAAAATAAAATAAAATAAAATAAAATAAAATAAAATAAAATAAAATAAAATAAAATAAAATAAACTCGGGGTACTTTATAGCTATTGGTGGATTAGTGATTTTTGTACTTTTTCATTGACCAAACCAAGAAAAAAATTTTCCAAGACTGATTGCTAATGTTATAAATTACAAAAAAAATCTTCCATCAATTTCCATTAGCTTTTTGCTGTCAAGGACAAGATAGTTTTCTACAATTTTTTTTTTTTTTTTTTTTACAGGAGAAAATAAAGATAGAATTATCAATTATCTTATCAAACCACCAAAAAACTACTGCAGCATACAAAATTAGTTAACTAACTTAGAAAAATCCAGATCTGTTACAGCTATAGATTTATTATTTAGAAAGATTCTATGTTTATTCCATTAAATTATTGCTTGAGTTTTACATTAGGAAAAGTCTCTGGATTCAGCTTATACTAATATAGCCTAAGAAACATTGTCTTCTTTGCTGTGTTTTAGTAAGTTCTCTCTTCTACTTCCTAAATATCAGTAAAATGAAAAATATCAAAAGAAGAAAAAAAAATAAATGTGGTGTTGGCTTCCATTTGTAACTTGAAGTACAAAATTTTTCTGTTGTTCCACCAATTTGGCTGGATATCAATCAGTCAGCCAAAACATTTTCAAACTAATTTTGCAAACTAAGAAAGGTTATTCTTGCCTGAATTGTGTTTAATTTCAATCTTTCAGTGACAGAAAATGCAGTTTTAATCCACTATTACTAGAATATATATTAAGAATAAATTTAGCAATGGTACTACCATGAAAATTGTGTGGCAAAAATACTGAAGGTAAAATAAGCATAACTTAGATCAGTTTTGATGTTTATATGGCAAATGTATAAACTCTAGAGTTGAAAATTTTTAGCACATTTTTAATAAGTCACATAATAAAGGGAATATTATCAGAAGTAAAAAATAATTTTAGGGAGAAATAATTTTCCATTTTTATACCTTAATTCAAAAATATTTTTAAAAATTACTTTGACATAAATTCATACGTTTTTCCTTGAGATTGAAGCCTAAAAAGGCCAAAAATGTTTGGAGACAGAGTTTTGAGCCTTTGAACAGCAAAAGGTATTTATTGCAATGCTGGGGAATCCCCAGCTCGCGCTGGACAAAGAGTTCTGGGCTGTTAGTAAAATATTAGGTAATTTATACAGTTTTAGGGGAGGTTGCCACACCTTTACATACATATTCATGAGATTGCAACATGTCAATTTAATATTCATAATAGGTGGAGTCAGGGCGGAGTCTGGGTAGAGTTCTCTTTTGGGGGGATGTTCCGGAATCTTCAGGAGGTCTTTGGATGAAGTAAGAAGTCTTCCTCAGGCTTAACCTTTTTACCTTCCTTGATTTTGCAGACTCCACCATGTTGTTGCAAGATTATATCAGACTCGAGCCATAACTTTGTCTCTTATCTACTAGTTGTGACACCTTTATGTTCTTTTGTGAAGGTGTTTACATTCTTTTGGTGCCTGGTTAGCCTTGGCAATGTCTTGTTTTAAGAACAGGATCTACACTCTGAATTATCTTTGAGACAGAAGTTAGCCTTGTCAGGGCTTTTCTCTGTTTCATTATAGAAGTTAACCCTGTCAGGGCCTTGTTCTGTTTCAAGATCCATCATTTTGGTAAGAATTATTTTCTCTTGTGTGTTTATGCAGTGAACTTTGGCAAAAAGGAAGAAAGAAATTGATTTCTTAATGGTTAAGAATACTTCATTACATTGGAAGACCTACTTTGTGTAATTTACTCCTTGTAAAACAACTCAGATGAAGAAAAAACAAACCACCATAAATAACCTGACAACAACATTGATCCATAAAGAGAGTTAGTTTCATATGAGATCCCACAATCAGCTCTGTGAGACTGCATTATGATGGAAAGAATTCAAACAGTTTTCAATTCTCCAGAAAGTTGTAATGGTTTTTGTTAATGTGTCCACCTAACAAGCACAGCTCTGTATCAGTTTCCAGTTACATAGTAACAAATCTAATGAAGCAGGAGGATCATTGGAACCAAGGAACATTTTATTTTCTTTGATTTTTATAAATATCTAGGCAGGGCCAAGTGTGGCATATCAATCAACAGACTCAGTAATTTTCCAAACTGAGAAAAAGTTTATTGATCTGAGGGCGCATTTATTCTCTTAGCCCATTCCCAGGGCCCTCTTCCAAAGACCCTCCCCAAGGTCTGGTGTTTTTCCACAGTTTTTCAGTAAATTTCCACCATCCCTTTTGATAAACAAGTGGCTTCATTAGCACATTTCTTTCTTATCATTCACATTATCTTCACCACTTCCCAGACCCAAGAAGAATGGTGTATCTTTTTTAACCAGAGGTCAAAAATATCCTGTAAATTAATACGTAACTGAGTGAAGATAGTGCTTACAATGATGTCAAAAGCATGCTGACCTGAACCAAATCACCTTTTCCATCTTGTGCATTTTGTTTTTGGAAAGTACTGAATGCAAGATATTGAGGAAAGTGACAAAAAAATCTCTGCACTGACTTCAGATATCCACAGCAGTTCTCTTTTAGTCTGAACAGGAAAGTTTCTTATGATCTGGAGGTTGCTCCCACTCATCGTTTAGTGGGTTTATATGATCCAAAGAATTTTTTTTTAAATTTACCGTGATCTGATTGCCTTGGGTTTGCCAGGAATCAGTCACAACAAGGGCTTTCAATATTGCACTTCACTATATCTCCAATGAAATGTAATTTCTAGAGCTCCCACTGACTTTTAAAGAATGATATAGTTGTTTCATATCAATAAAAATCTGTATATGTGGGGTATGTGACCAAGTTAATATAACATGAGGTCTAGCCAGTTGTATAATTCTACCTCATAATCAGGGAAAGAAGAGACAGTCATCAGACAAATGGATTTTCTAGATACCATTATCTATGAATTATTATGAATAAGCAAGAGATAAAAGAACCTGATAAGGAGCATTTCAGACCTTTTCTTCCTCTTTGCTTTTTTTTTTTATTTTTTTTTTTTAATTATTATTATTTTATTATTTCTGAAGGAGCATTTTTAACTTTCTTCTCACTGCATTTCCAGTGTGTAAAACTTTGAGTTGATGGTAAGACTGAATGACTTGAAAATAAGCAGAGTTTGTAAATATTTTAATGCCAGAATATATTCAGTATCTATGACCATTAGTCAAAATACAACAATCCTGGTTTTACAGGAAAAGAGTTTAATATACAGGCATGGATGAGTTAATTTTAAACCATTCCTCAGTTATGTAAATGTACAAAATGTAGTGCCACTTTCTATTCTTATTACAATCATGAGACTGTCACTATAATTGATTAATTTTGTGCCATTCTTTCCCAGTGATCTCTTTGTCACAAGAATGAACTATCACTGAATTTTAATGCTTAGTACATTTTAGTTTTCATAATATATTCTGATTCCCATTCTAGTGACAAAGGTTGGCACAAAATCAGACCATATTCATAACAAAGGCTGCAAAATAAAGCAGGAAACAGTATAGAATCCATCTTCATGACAATCTCAGAACAACAGGAACAGAAATATCACAAAACAAAACTCTTTGTCCCTGTGGCAGTCTCAGTATTGTAATATTACAATACTCCAAAATGCATTTCTGAACCTTTTTGACTGGATGTATTAAATTAGTTTTGCAGTATAGATATCTTCCACAATATTTTAAAATGGGGACAGTAAGGAAAAAAATTTTCTTGGAGTGTGAGTGGTGAGAAATAGTTTTTTAATGAAAATTACTATTTGGCTGCTTGCTAATTCCTAGATCCACCACTGAGCTACTGGAGACAGGGAGAGGGGCAAAGAGAAAGGAAGGAAACGCCAGTGGTTCTTTTTCATAGAACCTTTGCACCATAAACTAGTTGTTTCTTTCTGGACCTACAGTTAGAATTTTTTGATAAACTGCTAAAATAGCAAAAACATATCTAACATAAAATATGTTCAGTAAATTAGAAAAGATTGCGATTCATTGGAGTCTTAGGTTGTTAAATTATGAATTATGAATATTCTCAATTTTCTACTGATAGAAGTAGGGTGAGCCAATAACTATCAGTGAATTTATTTTTCATTCTCTGAGGTAAACTAATACATGCTCTTTAACATCAAACTAAGTTGTTTCACACAATTTTTATATTTCTCTACTGTTCAGTCTAGTGTTAGTTTTTCGTTTAGTACTCTGATATTTCAAATTCTCTCTTGGAATAAAATGAAAAAAAAAAAAAGTTATAAGTGCCCAAGCAGATAAACAAGGTAAACAAGGCTGGCTATGTTGTACTTTATTGAAAATAGAAAGCAAAACAACCTGCTCAACAGCTTGGTGGACAGATATTTGGATGGTGAAAATATTTTCTGTTTTAATAATTAAACACTAATCCTACATGTTTTGACTCAAAGGTTATTCCATATTTCTTGTTTGAACAGTTTACCTACTTTTCTGGGATCTCACACTGGGAATACAACTCAGGTTTACTTTGGGTTTACATATATATATATTTCTATGACTGAAGAGGAATAGGAGGGTATACTCAATTCTCACAATAGTATTAACTTTTAGCATACTACAATGCAACTTCAGAAAGAACACTAAAATATTATGTGTGTATGGTACAGCTCCTGTCACTTTTACTGCGATACTTCATATAGAGGCTTGAGGGTTTAGGAAATACAGACTGGAAGCTAAGAAGATCTACTAGGAAAATACATCATGCTTAGCTTTTATATTCTAACCATTGTCTCTGCTGTTGAGCATTGCTGACATTAGAGTATTTTCATCGAATCGTAGAATTTTCAGGGTTGGAAGGGACCTTTAAGATCATCTAGTTCCAACCCCCCTGCCGTGGTCAGGGACACCTCCCACTAGATCAGGTTGCTCAGAGCCCTGTCCAGCCTGGCCTTCAAAACTTCCAGGGATGGGGCTTCCACCACTTCTCTGGGCAACCTGGTCCACTGTCTCACCACCCTCATGGTGAAGAACTTCTTCCGAACATCTAATCTAAATCTTCCCTCCTCCAGTTTAAATACATTCCCCCTAGTCCTGTCACTATTTGACATCCTAAGAAGTCCATCGTCAGCTTTCTTGTAGGCCCCCATCAGATACTGGAAGGCTACAATAAGGTCTTCTCAGAGCCTTCTCCTCTCCAGACTGAATAACCCCAACTCTCTCAGTCTGTCTTCACAGGAGAGGTGCTCCAGCCCTCTGATCATCCTCGTGGCCCTTCTCTGGACATGCTCCAGCACATCCATGT
The DNA here is from genome assembly GCA_023637945.1 of Phaethornis superciliosus. Taxonomy (NCBI): domain Eukaryota; kingdom Metazoa; phylum Chordata; class Aves; order Apodiformes; family Trochilidae; genus Phaethornis; species Phaethornis superciliosus. The sequence goes on along the minus strand of JAJQWJ010000004.1, from coordinate 29,547,730 downwards.
CATCCTTGTAATAGGGGCTCCAGAACTGGACTCAGTACTCCAGGTGGGGTCTCATGAGAGCAGAGCAGAGGGGGAGAATCACCCCCCTCGACCTGCTGGCCACACTTCTCTTGATACAACCAAGGATGTGGTTATCTTTCTGGGCCGCAAGTGTACACTGATGGCTCATGTTGAACTTCCCATTCACCAGCACCCCCAAGTCTTAGGGCTGCTCTCAAGCCACTCATTGCCCAGCCCGTGCTTTGGATTGCCTTGATCCAGATGCAAGACCTTGCACTTGGTCTTGTGCAGTGTACAGTATAGTATATGTTATATATATATGTATATATATAAAATATTTTGGTTTCTTTCTTGTTTCCACTGCAATAAAATTCCAATAGATCATACACATTTTCCTAGCTGTGCCTAGATTTTTACTACTGTCATAATGTTGTTTTTCAGCATTGAGAGAATGTTAGTGAAAAAAATCCCTTGTTCACACTGAGAAAGGTTTTTACTTCATGGAATCAATATTAAATGAAGCGCCTTATTTAGCTCTGAATTCATAAGCTTATGATCATCTACTGCTCTGGGAGGGCATGACCAAGGATTCAAGGGTTGGACCTGATGATCTCTGAGGTCCCTTCCAACCCAGCCGATTCTATGATTCTATGACCGCACCCCAGGAGGGAAGTAAAGAGGTCTGGCTTATGAAAATCTTATTTTTAGACCACAGGTCCAGTATACAAAAAAGAAACTAGTGTTTACTATCAAAGCCAGTGAATTTCAAAATCATCTCCAAAATATTGGTGGTAAAAAACTGTGCTCTCTTATGTATATATTAAAATGCTATTTAGGAATTTTCAGCATTCACCATCTATATGCAGTAAAAGGTGAGCACATCCTCCAAAAAGAACCCAGAAGAATCTTATCTGAAAACAGACAACTATGGAGTGATTTTGGCCCATATGGCCAAGAATGGCAACAGCACTGTGGCCTCTGTAAGGAATAGTATGACCAGCAGAACCAGGAGGGTGGTCTTAACCCTGCATTCACTCTTACTGAGGCCATACCTCTGTGTGCAGTTTTGTGTGCCCCATTATAGGAAGGATATCAAGGTGCTGGAGAGGGTGCAGAGAAGGGGAGCTAGGCTGATTAGGCATCTGGAGGACAGGTTTTATAAGGATATGCTGAAGGAGCTGAAGATGTTCATCCTAGAGATGAGGCTGAGGGGACACCTTATTGCTGTCTACAGCTAAAGCAAGTTTTAGAGAGGCAGGCCTCTTCTCCCTGGTGATTAGCAATAGGAAAGGAGGAAATGGGTTCAAGTTGTACCAGGGGAGATTGAGATTGGATGTTAGGAAAAATTTCTTCAGAGAAAGAGTGGTGAAATATCAGAACACGTTGCCCAGGGAGGTGGTGGACTCACCATTCCTTGGAATATGCAAAAACTTTGGTAGATAATTTAGTGGTTACAGTGGTGTAGGATGGACAGTTGGACTCAATGGTCCTGAAAGTCCTTTCCAGCCATGATGATTTTATGATTCTATTTCTTTTCTCCTTCAGCAATTGGATCTCCGTGGTTACCAACAACAGTTCAGAAGATTGAAAGCATCAGGGGGCAGTAAAATTATTACAGTAAACAGGCTCAAATTTCCACCTAGCCAGTCATTTGGGGAGTTATTGTCCCCCCCAGACCATTGCTCTCTGTGCTGCTGCATGGACTGAGGTGATCTCTGTAGTTCCCCAGGGTGATGGAGGAAGGATGAGTGAGACCTGTCCAAAGAGCTGTCACCACTGCACCTTTCCAGACCCAGAAGCGGGATTTTTACAGCTCAGACAGGAAGAACCATGCTGCTCTCACAGAGTTGGGCAACATGACTACAGCCTTTCTGCAGCAGAGGGGAAAACTCTGGCCTCCTGCTTACAGAAGGAACTCAGTCTGATGGCCCAAGAGCTCTCCAAGAGCAGAGGCCTGGTACTACTAGCACCATCTCTCATGATGACACATCTTGTTTCAGAAATCCCAACCCTCCAGACCCTCTGTCCTGGCCAATTGGTGATTGGCTCATCAGTTTAGCTGTAAATGTGGTTGTATCCAAGTTCATGTGAGTGTGAGTACCTGTAGTATTCTGTGATGCACTCTGCAAGCTTTACTCCTCTACTTCAATAAAAAAAAACAAAAAACACTTAGAAGAACTTAAGTGAAAGTTGTTTGTATCCGACTAGTTTATCCCCAGAGAACTACAGGAAGATAACTAGTTTGCTGTTCCTTTTTTTCACTTCCCTCCAGACCTTGGGTATGTGTAAGCACTTCTCCTTTTCTCCTCTGTTCTTAAGTGGAGGACCTGCTTTGAACCTCCCCTTTCAGGGGAATGTATGAGTCTATGGGACCCCAAATTCATGAGAGTCCTAAAACAGCTGCTCCCTTACAAATGTAAACATGCCAGAAATACAGTAACTGACACCTCCTGCATGCCAAAACACTGACATTCTTTCTACCATTAGAAGTCCATTCTTAGCCCTGGTGTTTATTCTTTCTGGCTTTTAAAGGACCTCTTTTTTGCTTTTCAGCTTTACATTCCTCTTTTACTACTGACGGTGTTCCCCCACTCTTTTCATCTCTCAAGGTTCAGCAGCTGTTCCCTTGTTTCAAACTCCCTGCAAAGTTCTTTACAGAAAAGGCATGTGAGAAACTAGCCAAACCAGGATCTGGCCAGTTCTGTCAGCGTTCTGTAGCTTTTGCTCAGTGGTGCTTCTAAACTGCTCAAAATGTATCACAGAATAAGAACATACATCTGCAGACTAAGACATATTGAAAATGAACAAGAAAAGCAATAAAGAGACATTGTAAGATAATTATAAGGTCAGATACTAAACAGTCTACTCATGGGACTTTGGAAGCACTGGCAGAACCAGGACACATGACATTGCTAGGGGTGTTCCTGCACCAAGATAATTAACTTATGATATTAGAGCAGGATCAGTTTCTACTGCTATGAAACATGCTGCAATTTACCTGATCTATACACAAAATGAATAATTTTAAAAATGTTTAAGCAATTCCAGGTCTCTGTTTCACACCAAAATCAGACTCTGAATTGTTGCCAAGTTGAAGCAGAACTTGAATCATGTTGGGATGTGTAATAAGTACAGGCAAGATTTGGTCTGTCTTCACCCTTCTTAACTGATAGGCTTGAAGTAGTTCAAAAAGATTCTGTTTAACATCATCTGAGACACATTTCCAAAACAGACAAACCTTTACATAAAAAAGGACAAGAACAATTAGTTCCATCTTTAAGGAAATATCAAGCCAAAGCAAGTATTTAAATTGAAGAATCAAAGTTCTGCTGGACCTGTGCTGTTCATATGCTTTCTGCCTCTGCTTTACTGGGACAACAGTGCTGGCTACTTCTGCTGGACCACTCATTTCGTGGAGATTATTGGCATAGATGACCTCCAGAGATGCTTTCCAAACTCAGTTAGTCATTTTTTTATAATTATAGCAGAAACAGCCATATGTCACATACACCCACCTTCAGCTATGCAGTGCCTTTGTATCTAGTCAGACTGTCAACCATGATTAACCATAAATCCACCTCTCTTGAAGTTATTTTAGGTATAAAGATTATGCCCAGGAACAATGATTTAGTGAAACTGAGTGATACCAAACTACTTACACAAAAGTCATTAAAGACATCTTTTACAGCAAGCCCAGAAGCAGGTTGTTACAACATGCTGAACACTGGGCAAAAAGCATGCCCTGCACACACACACACAACACATACACAGTTGTGCATGGGCACACACATAAGTGAACAGAAAATTCATGTGTTTCTGCTCAGTAAAGAGTGCATTGAAAAGGGTGTATCCCATTTAGTGTGCAACATGTTTTGAAATGTATGTTTGGAAATGTGTGGAACAGGTAAAAATATTTCCACACATAGATGAGAGCCATAACAAAAAAAAAAAAAAAGGCTAATATTCAAATTTATATTACACACATGTGACAGACTATTACCCACTGCTGGTAGTCCAGGCTGGCAGTGACGACATCAATGGAAGAAGTACCAGGGCGATTAAAAAGGACTTCAAGGTCCTGGGTCGATTAGTTGGTGGATCAGGAGCACAGGTGGTGTTCGCCTCAGTCCCAGCAGTAGAGCAGATGAATGAGGAGAGGAGCAGGAAAACATACCTCATCAATAGGTGGCTAAGGGATTGGTGCCACCGGAAGAACTTTGGGTTTTTTGACTATGGGATGAATTTCAGCGTACCAGGTGGACTGAAACTATCTAATAGGGGAAAAAGGACTCTAGCCCACAAGCTGGCAGGTCTAATAAGGAGGGCTTTAAACTAGGCTCGAAGGGGGAAGGGGTTGAAACAAGATTCTCTGGAAAGGAGCCCAAGGGTGGACAGTGCAAGTTAAGGGACAAACCAGCAGCCCAGCTGAAGTGCATGTACACCAATGCACGCAGCATGGGCAACAAACAGGAGGAGCTGGAAGCCACCGTGCAGCAGGAAAGATATGATGTAGTCGCTATCACGGAAACGTGGTGGGATGACTCCCATGACTGGAGTGCTGCAATGGGTGGCTACAGGCTCTTCAGAAAGGACAGACAGGGTAGGAGAGGCGGAGGGGTAGCCCTGTATGTTAGAGACTCTCTTGACTCCATAGAAATTGAAGTAGGTGATAATAAGGTGGAGTGCCTGTGGGTCAGAATCAGGGGAAAGGCCAACAAGGCTGATACTGTGATGGGAGTCTGTTACAGACCACCCAACCAGGAGGATGAGGGTGATGAACTCTTCTACAAGCAGCTGGCACATGTTTCAAAATCGTCGTCCCTTATTCTCGTGGGTGACTTTAACCTGCCGGACATCTGCTGGGAATTTCACACAGCAGAGAGGAGGCAGTCTAGGAGATTCCTAGAGTGTATTGAGGATAATTTCCTGATGCAGCTGGTAAATGAGCCTACCAGGGATGGAGCCCCACTTGACCTACTCTTTACAAACAGAGAGGGGCTGGTGAGGGATGTGGTGGTCGGTGGGCGTCTGGGACTTAGTGATCACGAAATAATAGAGTTCTCAATAATCAGGGATGCAAGGAGGGCTGTCAATAAAACCTCTACTTTGGACTTCCGGAGGGCAGATTTTGGCCTGTTCAGAAGACTAGTCCAGAGCATACCCTGGGAAACAGCCCTTGAAAACAAAGGAGTCCAGGAGGGATGGACATTCTTCAAAGAGCAAGTTTTGAAAGCTCAGGAACAGGCTGTCCCGGTGTGCCGAAAGGCGAGCCGGCGGGGAAGACGACCACTCTGGCTCAACAGAGAGACTTTGAAGGAAATTAGGAACAAGAAGAGGGCCTACCGGTTATGGAAAAAAGGGCTATCTACTCAAGAGGAATTCAGGAATACAGTTAAGTTATGTAGGAAAAAAATTAGAGACACAAAGGCACAACTTGAACTAAATCTCGCCACCTCTGTGAAGGATAACAAGAAGTCCTTCTACAGATACATCAGTGGCAAAAGGAGGGGCAAGGAAAACATTCATTCTTTAACGGACATGGACGGGAATGTAATTGTCAAAGATGAAGAAAAGGCTGAGGTATTTAACGCCTTCTTTGCCTCAGTTTTTAACAGTGAAACGGGCAATCCTGAGGACAGCTGGCTTCTGGAGCCTATAGGAGACAAGAATCTAAACACCACCCCTGCAATCCAGAAGGAAACTGTCAGTGATCTACTGGGCTGCTTGGATCCCCACAAGTCTATGGGACCGGATGAACTCCATCCAAGGGTGATGAGAGAGCTGGCAGAAGAGCTCGCCAAGCCTCTCTCTATCATCTACCAGAAGTCCTGGCTCACCGGGGACATCCCAAATGACTGGAAGTTGGCGAATGTCACGCCAATCCACAAGAAGGGCCGGAAGGAAGACCCGGGAAACTACAGGCCTGTCAGCCTGACCTCGGTGCCTGGCAGGGTTATGGAACAGATCGTCCTGGGAGCAATCACACAGCACCTGCAGGATGGACAGGGGATCAGACCCAGCCAGCACGGGTTTAGGAAGGGCAGGTCCTGTCTGACCAACCTGATCTCCTTTTATGATCAGGTGACCCGCCTGGTGGATGAGGGGAAGGCTGTGGATGTGGTCTATCTGGACTTCAGTAAGGCTTTCGACACCGTCTCCCACAGCATCCTCCTGAGAAAGCTGGCTGCCCACAGCTTGGACAAGCCTACTCTGCACTGGGTTAAGAATTGGCTGGAGGGTCGGGCCCAGAGAGTGGTGCTGAATGGGGCTGCGTCCGGTTGGCGGCCGGTCACGAGCGGAGTCCCCCAGGGATCAGTGCTGGGCCCAGTCCTGTTCAATATCTTCATCGATGACTTGGATGAGGGGATTGAGTCTATCATCAGCAAGTTTGCTGATGACACCAAGCTGGGGAGAAGTGTTGATCAGCTGGAAGGCAGGAGGATTCTGCAGAGAGACCTAGACAGACTGGAGAGATGGGCTGACTCCAATGGGATGAGCTTCAACAAGGCCAAGTGCCGGGTCCTGCACTTTGGCCACAGCAACCCCATGCAGCGCTACAGACTGGGGACAGAGTGGTTGGAGAGCAGCCAGGCAGAAAGGGACCTGGGAGTCTGGATTGACAGGAAGCTGAACATGAGCCAGCAGTGTGCCCAGGCGGCCAAGAAGGCCAATGGCATCCTGGCCTGTATCAGAAACAGTGTCACCAGCAGGTCCAAGGAGGTGATTCTGCCCCTGTACTCAGCCCTGGTGAGGCCACACCTCGAGTACTGTGTTCAGTTCTGGGCCCCTCAGTTCAAGAAGGATATTGAGGTCCTCGAACAGGTCCAGAGGAGGGCAACCAAGCTGGTGAAGGGACTCGAACACAGATCCTACGAGGAGAGGCTGAGGGAGCTGGGGCTGTTCAGCCTGGAGAAGAGGAGGCTCAGGGGAGACCTCATTGCCCTCTACAACTACCTGAAAGGAGGATGGAGCCAGGCGGGGGTTGGTCTCTTTTCCCAGGCAACTCTCAGTAAGACAAGAGGGCATGGTCTTAAATTGTGCCGGGGTAAGTTCAGACTGGATATTAGAAAGAATTTTTTCACAGAAAGGGTGATCAGACATTGGAACGGGCTGCCTGGGGAGGTGGTGGACTCTTCGTCCCTGGATATATTTAAAAAGAGACTCGATATGGCACTCAGTGCCGTGGTCTAGTGACTGTGGTGGTAATTGATCAAGGGTTGGACTCGATGATCTCTGAGGTCCCTTCCAACCCAGCCTATTCTATGATTCTATGATTCTATGATTCTATGACACCTTCCTATTCTAATACTGATATTCCTGACACTTATTTTTCTAAGCAGTCAGAGAATCCTAGTTCTGTCATCCTCTCAGGCAAAAAGAAGATGATACTGTGACATGGAAACATACCAGTTTCTCTATTTATATTCAAATATATATTCAAATTTATAGTCAAATATTTAAATATCTATTATATTAAAAATATTTGGTTTTTCTCTGATACAGAAAGCAGTTACTGTTACTCGCGATTCCTCTATTTTTTTAGTACTTTTTAAGATGGGATTTAAGGCCTCCCTTTCATTATGTCAACTAGTGAATTTGTTAATTTAGTTTAGAAAGCTTTTTTACCATCAATTACAAATGTCATTCCATTTCATTGTATTTCATAGTGAGTAGCGTAAGTTGTGTACATTCATAAATTAACAGGGTAAAAAAATATTTTGTGAAATACAGGTTTTACCTAGGTTGCTTTGGTATAAGCAAGGATTTTCCATCTTGAAGAAATTTAAAGTTGATCCTTCAGTGAAGTCAAGAAAATGATGCATGTGTCAGTTATACCTGTCATATTAGTCCTTGGATTTAAGATTTTTTTTTATTAAATTACGAGTTTATAAAAGATACAAGTCACAAGCACACATTTATTTAAATTAAATATTGGATAATATAAGGACTGTCTAGAAAACATGATTGCTAGTAAATGAACGTTTTCCTTTTTCATGTATAACTGCATATAAAGTGATGCCACTTCCTTCTTAAAGATTCTTTTAGAAAAAAGAACCCTCCAAGAAAAAAGAGTTAGTCAAATTTAAGGTGGAATTTTTAAATGAAATATATATTTTATGGTAGGTGGACAAGTGGACCATTCATGAAATTTTATGAAACTTTAAAGGTTGAAAAATATTAACAGCTAGTAGCAAAAAAAATTTAAATAAATAAAAAGAAATAACCTTTAACATCTGTAGATTTCTGTGGATGATGTGAAATAAAAATGAGGATTCCAAAAATCTAGTTTGTACACTTTGAACTTAAAACAGAATCTACAAGATTAAAACAAATCCAAAAATAACATTAAATTATTTTAGAATTAATGTGGCATCTTCAGCTTTTAATCTGAAATACTCATGTCTCTTTAGTCTGAGTTTATTGTACCACTTCAAATATTAAGGATCTTTTAATTATTTTATTATATTTACAATGATCTGGCAGCTATCTTCCTTTTGTGCAAAAAAGAGTGTTTTTTGTTGAAATTAATGTTTTTCTTCAGACTGAGTGCAAGTAACAACATCACTGAAGCATTTTTAAATTTATGTTATTATTATTAATAATATTATGTAAGTTAATATTAAAATTAATTTAAATATTATTATTGTAGCAATATTGCTTTCCTTCCTTTATGGATAAATTTTCACTTCTGTTACTTGGCCTTTTAAGATCTTTTTGATCTTATTAATGCTAATTACATTGCTATTTTTTGTGACTTTTCTAAATTTACCATTCAGCAATAGCCTAGATTCACAGATAATTTTTATTATTACTACTTTTAATTTTTTTAATCATTAATGGATTTGCAGCTAACCTATGGTTCCAGCCACGGTCAGTTGCTTTCAATATCACTGATATATGCATTGTGCTGATAAGTACTGTAGTTCATTTTCCTCTTGGGTAAGCACATTTAAAAAAATAAGAGGGGGTGGGGGGAAGAGAGAGAGAGAGAGAAAAAAACTCTCAGACTAATAATTATCTTAGGCTGAGATGGGGATGGGAAAACATACACTGTTGGGTTTTTTAACCTTCAGTACTGTGTAATGAAATACGGCTTCTTCCTAATAAAAAAAATGCATGATAATTTCTTGTCATTTTAATGTTATTTCACTGAATTCCTCAAAACTACATTTTATTGAGAATAACCAATGTGATAGTGTTTCGGTTAAAGAACAAATCTTGTTCTAATTATGAATTCTTTTCCCACATCAAAAGGACCATCCCTAGTAGTCTTAGTGTTATCATTTCATATTATGTTTTAATTTGTTAGTTCATCAATGTGAACTGAGTATCCTAATGTGTAAAGAATCTTTCTTCATGATTCAGTAATCTAACAAAGCTTGTTGAAAGTTGAACTGATTAGTAAAAGGAAAGAAGATCTCAACCTTATGGAACATATTATGAAATAAATTTCATATGCAACATTACTTGCTTCACACAGGAATAGACAAAAGACATTTTCTGATAAGCATTTTGCTGTATTAAATACAATTTTCTCTGTTTCTTGGTCTGAAAAGGAAAAAAAAAACAACAAAACAAAACAAAACAAGGTAAACCAAAACACAACAGAATAAAACATTTAATTCCCTGCTAGAGATATTTTAATACAGCAACAGAGGTCAGTGCTGTACTACAACTATAGATTTTGGAATTTTATGACATACTGATTATAAAGATCCAAGGTAAACTTGGTCAGATAAACAGATAAACTCAGAAATTATGTGTATTCGAATGTTCCAAGAAATATCTGTATATCTTCATGTTTGCATAGTTTCTGTCATTAGTGTTCCACAATTTCATTATCTGGAATGTAAAAAAAGTTTTTGTAGTAAAATGTAATGTAAATGTAACTAAAAAGTTTACTAAAAGTAAATGTAGCTAAAAAGAAAAGAAAAAAAAAAGCTAAAAAATAAAAAATAAAAGGAAGTTAATCAACAAAACTGAAGAAAAATACAAATATATATAGCTGGTTAAAACTGAGATTGGAATATCCCTTCAAATAGAAGCAGCATGACATGCTTTTTTTAACATAATTTGGTTTTGACAAAAATCACATTTATATTTTCCTTATCTTGCGAAATTATTTATGTAAGTACCTCTAAAAATCCATCTGTTATTGGGGTTTTACTGCTTTATAACCATTTGCTACATCAGGTCATCTTTTGACATAATTAACTCCCAATTACTTTTATGGCTTGCTTCATCTGCAGATATTTTTGGAGTGTGTGCAACCAAATATCTGAGAAACAAGCAACATTCTACAAATAATAATTTCCAAGCAACCAGATCTTGGAATGAGTATCTCATTAGTCTTTCATTTTTGCTTACGTCATCTCCATATGTAAAGTTAACTTTGTATTTGCCTTAAGATTTACAGGTACCCTGGGTTACAGTAAAATCTTACAGTGTTAACATTACTGTTAGACTTTGGGTCAAGCTTTTGAAATTAATCATAGAATCATAGAAAGTTAGGGGTTGGAAGGGACCTCAAAAGGTCATCTAGACCACCCCCCCTGCCAGAGCAGGGTCATCTACAGTAGATCACACAGGAAAGCATTCAGGTGGGTTTTGAATATTTCCAGAGAAGGAGACCACAATCTCCCTTGGCAGCCTGTGCCAGTGCCCTGTCACCCTCACAGTGAAAAAATTCTTCTTAATATTTATATGGAACTGCCTATGCTCTGGTTTATAACCATTGCCCCTTTTCTTATTGTTAGTCACCCCTGAGAAAAGCTTGGCTCTGTCCTCCTGGCACTCGCCCCTTACATATTTATAAACATTACTGAGGTCACCCCTCATTCTCTTCTTCTCCAAGCTGAAGAGACCCAGCTCCCTCAATCTTTCCTCATGATGCAGATGTTCCACTCCCTTAATCATCTTGGTTGCTCTGCACTGGACCCTTTCAAGCAGTTCTCGGTCCTTCTGGAACTGAGAGGCCCAGAACTGGACACAATACTCCAGCTGTGGCCTCACCAGGGCAGAGTACAGAGGGAGGAGAACCTCTCTCAGTCTACTAACCACCCTCTTCTAATGCATCCCAGTGGTCATCCTTCCATCCACCAGCACCCCCAGGTCCCTTTCCCCTGTGCTGCTATCCAACAATTCAGTCCCCAACCTGTACTGGTAGCTGGGGTTGTTCTTTCCCAGACACATGACTCTACACTTGTCCTTGCTGTAATTCATTAAATTCCTCCCTGCTCAACTCTCCAGCCTGTCCAGGTCCATCTGAATGGCAGCAATGCCTTCCTGAAATCAAGATAAACTATCTATTGCTCTGCCATTATCCATCCACTTGGTTACATCATCACAGAAGTTTATGTTGCTGGTTAGACATGACTTCCTCTTAGTAAAGCTATCATGACTGCTCCTGAGAAGTCTCTTGTCCTTCATGTGGTCAGAGACAGCACCAAGAAAGAGTTGTTCCATCACCTTTCCAGGGATGGAGGTGAGGCTGACTGGTCTGTAGTTACCTGGGTCCTCTTTCTTACCTTCCTTGAAGTCTGGAGTGACAGTTGCTTTCCTCCAGTCCTCAGGCACCTCTCCTGTTCCCAATGACTTACCAATGATGATGGAGAACTTCCTAGCAATGACTTCTGCCAGTTCCCTCAGCATCTGTGGGTGCATCCCATCAGGACCCATGGATTTATGGATGTCCAGACTCATTAACTGATCCTTAACCCAGCCCTCATCAGCCAAGTCAAACTTGCCCCTTACCCTGACTTTCTCAATCTTTTGACTGTCATGACTGACCAGGCTTCTTTTAATTTTTTGTCCTAGACCTGCAAACTGATAAATCTCACATGAAACCGGAGTGGAAAGTCTGCTCCAGGAATGCACACAATATGGCCCACCTGTTAGTGGGCATTCACTGAGTGATACCACTTGGTCTCAGTTAAAAGACTTCAATCATACATATGTTTTCATTCTGGGCCCCAGTATGAACTGGGGACTACCTCAGTCTTACCACATGGCTTTTAATATGCCTGTGTTGCGCCAGATTTCAGTGTCTGAAGTTGGATCTTGAATGCTGAAATCTGATTCTGAATCTCTGGATGTTTTCTTTAGGTACCAGGTACGCTAGGTCTCCCAGGTGTAGAGAGCTAAGCAGTGAAATTCACAAACACCACAGAGTACCTGTATCTAGACCATAAGGAAAGACAATGACAAACATGTTTTTCTCACCAGATTTTCTCCTGTGATTCAGTGTTTTCCCAGCTGATGTAGATGAGTACCTTCTTCAGCTCTGCTTTAATCAATCTTTCAATAATTTCTAAGATCTTTCTCCTAGTTACAGTTATTTCTGCATACCAGTACATAACAATGACAACAATGTGTGCCTTGCAGTCCACCTAGAGATAGGTAGAGAATGTTCACTCATTATACGATAAAGCTACCCCAACATTCTGTTTCTTCAGATGGAACGCCAAAGCACAAATGATTTGATTTCTAGTAGAATATCTGTAATTGTTGATGGCTGTGTATTGGGCTTATGCTCTGCCTTTCCTACACAAACTGTTCCATTCTGAAAAGAATGAAACAAAAATTTTTTTTAAAAAGTATAATTATAAAAAGTTCTATATGCTCAAATCACAAAAAGTGCAGTGGCTGTGATTCTACTGTTTATTTCAGGCAGCAGAAAGGAACCTTGATTTTCAGGGTGTCTCTGCATCTGTGTGATATAAAGGATATCTGACTCTTTCCTAAGCCATCTGAATTGTCCCAAAGCATCTAATTCTTCTGATACGGATTGCAGTTTAAAAGTCAGAATGCAGGTAATTGAAAGCCCTGTTATAAAGCTCATCTCATTAAACACTGAAATGCAAGCGCCTCCCAAGTGAAATATGGCAGCTGTTAAACAGTGAGCAACAATACTGCAGAACTCAGGACAGTGAAGAAGAACATTGTATCTAATTGAAATTGCAGGAGGATTGTTAGTAGGCAGAATGCAATTATCCCTACTGGAAAGTGTCCAAAATACTAAGGTTAATACACATGCCTTTTCCTCATTTTTTAATCTTGGGGGAGAGGGAAAATGGGACTGTTATTGTGCTATATTAATGTGTAAATTGCCAGAATTCCACTTATTTGTTTCAAACCAAAAGAAGATCCATCTTTGGAAGAAAATCCAGTACATTAAAGGATCAGAAAAAACGCTTATTCAGCAGGAAGTGTGCTGGCTGAGAAACACAGCACCTCCCAAAGAGTGGTTTTAGACAGTGGTGTAGCATGAAAAACAAGTATTGGTAAGAAAGTATTCTATTCCTTTAAGCATGATGCTATTATGTTGTGGTGTTAGAGTATCTTGGCAGCTCTTTTTTCGCTTGCTACTTACTCATATTACTCATAAGCTCCTGAAGCAAGTTTCTCTGTCAGTTTTTTACCGTATCAGGTAAAAAAAGCCTTTTAATAGATTTTCTTTTCCAATTCACTAGTATAAAAAATAACTTTACTTAATTCATAAGGGGTTCCTCTCTGTCCTTCATATAAAAGCTTCCGCAATCACATTATTAATGCTATTATTAATGGCATTTGAAACTTCACTTAGGCTGAGAAAAAAACATCCTTTCAAAGTTACAAATCTTCAGGAAGGAAAGCACTTGCGGACAAGAGATGGGGTAGAAAATTCCATTTGCTCTAGGGGAGTGAGACTAGCACCTCTGAAATACTTCATCGGAAGCAAATAATGCTAAACTAGAAACAGAAATGTAACTACGCATGACAAAAAGATTTTGAATATGTTGTATGTTGCCATGAGTTACAAATCAAGGACCCAAACTTGCTGATGAGATAATGCCTACTAACTTCTTCAGTGTATAGTAAGAGTAGATGGAAATAATCCACCTTACAATAAATAAATACATTCAAAAAAGGTCCATGCTTTTAGTGAGAAAGATATTGCATAGTTACATGACTGCTGAGAAGCTGGAGAGAGACAAAAAACCTTAATTGTTAAGACTGTCTGGCAAAGGACAAGAAGATCAAAGTAAAGCTTTCAGTGGGTTGGGTTTTTTTTATTTTTTAAATTTTTTTAGATAAGAGGATCATGTAAAGATAAGAATATGCCTAACAGAAAGGTTTGAAATAGTTGGAGTATCTCTAAGTGTACATAAAATAGTAAGACTTAAGGACAGATGAGAATGTTTATGCACCATACATTGTCAGAATTTCTACTTAATTTGATAAGTTTTCATACTAATAAACATCCTTCCCTTATAGAGGATTGACTGTTTACTCAGAACAACTTCTAGAAAAGCTAAAAGTGAGATAGACATGCTGACATGATAACAGGTTAGATAACAGATCGGGGGAGTACCTGGGGATATTGATTCTCATCTTACATTAAAAGTAGTTGTTGCTTGACTCTCTTTGGACACATGTCATAAACTGAGATCCAGGCATGGCAACAGAGATGCTTAAAGATATGAAGATGGCTAAATTACTGCAGTGGAGTTATCAATGAGTTCACCATCATGCAAGACAGAAGATAAATCATATAGCTTGAATCTTTTTAGTGAATGAGCAATGAACTCTGGGCATGTTGCACATACAGTTGTTGAGAACAAACATAAAATTAAACTAATAGAGAAAAAAAAAACAAACACAGATGCATAGATACTAGTGTGGTATCTGTGAAAATACTCCTTCCTCAATATTCTGTGATACACATCTTCACAGAAAACATTTTCTCATGTAAAAATTAACGAGAAATAAAAGATGAATAATACTTTTCCATCTGTGGAATGGTATAGTGGTGTGACACATTAATGTCACTGTTGCAGGCTGTTAATATGATAGAATTTCTGCTTTATCACTCACAGGTGCAATTCAGCTGCCAGAACTAATACAGACCATTTACACATATTCTGACCCCTCAGACCTATCAGAGGTTCTGATACTCTTTTATGAACTAATATGTAACAGTCTGGGCATAATTCTGACATTGCTGTCATTGCACATTAATATAACTTCTCTCTTTGGCAGCAGCAGAGTCCTGCAGAGATCTTGAAAGAATAATGTTCAGTTGGGCTTTTAGAAGTATGATGTAATGGGCATATATATAATGAAGAGCTGTTGCATTTATTAGGTCATTATAAGTATAATGATTAATACCTTTATATCATATGTGTAAGAGCAGGATGGGAGTAAAGTATAGATGACCATGCAGCACATTTTACATTTTCTTTAAGAATAAATGTCCCAGAGTTGAAACATTCACTATTGCTTAAATTTTCTGCCTCATTACAGTTAGAAATTCTTCACTGTAAGAAAAAGTAAATAACTTCAGTGATTTGGGCCCAATCCACATGCTCCAGTGGGCTTACTTGTCTCTGGACTATCAAATATGAGGCCTATGTGTTCAAACTAATGCTGAAATAGCAAGACAGGATTAAGCTATTACTTTTTAAATTCTATTAATTAATCTATGAACTGAAAATAATAACTTTATTATGGATGTGACAATACTTGAAAATGGCAGAATCAGACAACAATCAAATATTCTGTGTTGCTGAGCTAGAAGACAAGAAATTAAAAGCACTCCTTGGTGTTAAAGTTAAGATTATCAGAAAACAAAGACACTGAATGAAACTTATCTTGCTTGTTAATTTTATACTATAAAACAATCATACGAATCTTTTCTAAACTGGTCCAATGGCTGTTTTTTTCTGCTTCAGAACATAAGGAAGGATATTGTCAAACTTCTCAATGAACTTCTCTTTTTATAGCAATAAAAATGAAAAACTGTCTGTATTTTATTCAGTTTTCTTATTCTGATACAAAACTGAAGATATAGTATCTTTGACTGAATGTTCAATACTTGTGCTAGATAATAGGTAGCTAAGCAGAAAGAGAAAGATAGTGTATCCTCTGTGTTCCAAAACATGTATTAATTTTTTAAAATTATTTTTTACTGGTAACATAAGAAGAGGATTTTGGACATTAACACGCTGTTACTAAAAGAATTCTTTTCAGTTCTAATTTTACATTCATCTGGACAGTATTTAAGAAATCAAATTCTGGTTTCCTGTGTATTGTCTTATATAAGGAAAGTCACTTACACAAATATTTTTGTGTAAAATTTAATCCTGATATTCTGACTACTTATGAATCACCGAATCACAGAATATCCATGGTTGGAAAGGACCTCTGAGATCACTGAATCCAACCATACATGCACTTAATAAGTAAAAAAAAAAAAAAAAAAAACCCAGACAAATCAAAACCAAAACAAATTCACACAGCAAAGGTGTTGTGTGAGGCTGGTGACTCAATCATCTGCCTGGGCAGGCTGTTCCAGTGCTGTTCAAGTGCCTGACCACTCTTTCAGTAAAAAAATTCTTCCTAAACTAAACCTCCCCTGCTTGCAACTTTAGACCATTTTCTCTGGTCCTACCATTATGCACTTGGGAGAAGTGGCCAAGACCCACATCCATACAGCCTCATTTCAGGTAGTTGTACAGGACAATGAGTTCTCCCCTCAGTCTCCTCCAGGCTAAACATGACCTGTTCCCTCAGCCACTCTTCATATGACTTGTTCTCTTGGCCTCTCACTATCTTCGTAGCTCTCCTCTGGACATGTTCCAGAACCTAAATGTCCTTCTAGTGAGAGGCCTAGAACAGAACACAGTACTCAAAGTGCAGCCTCACTAGTGCTGAGTAAAGAGCCATGATCACTTCCCTTCTCCTGCTGTCCAGGTCCCTGTCCAGGTCCCGCTGTAAAGCCTTCCTACCTTCAAGCAGATCAACACTCACACCCAATTTGGTGTCATATGCAGAATTACTGAGGGTGCTCCTCATCCAGATTGTTGATAAAGAATGACATACCAAGACAAAAATTTAATGCTTTTTTTTTCATTCTTTTTCTTTATAATTAATTGTGCGTTTATGAACCCATGTCCTAGAGAATACCTTTTTGTTTATTTTTCTTAGGTGAGTGTTTATAAGCTGTGCATTTTATCTGTGTACACTTCTTCTCCACCTGTATAAATTTTTTCATAGACAAAATAACTCTAGTTCACTGTGTCTATTCTGAACTCTCTTTCTTTTTCACTCTGTGTATTTAGCTATAATTGATAAGCCATTACTGTGAGTTCGATATCCCCTATCTATCTGGCCTTTGCAGAGATGATTGAAACCAATCAACAAACTGAAATATCTTACATTTTCCTAGTTTGAAATTTCTAATAAATCACTATGAAGCAATTATGCATACACTAAAGGTATGGTGAAAGCCTTTAGACAGTAATTGAGTATATTTCCAAGACAGGTTTAATTTCTGATAGGCTTTTTTTTTTCCTTCCATTTCATCACTGTTTGCCTCAGATAGTACATACTTCATGCTACCAACTGACACGTACCAGTTGGCACAAGTAACCAACATAGTTAGTATGTTGGTAACCAAGTAATACAACAGTGAGATCTAGTTTAAAGGTTTCCAGATGTAACTTTATAAAGAAAAAACATTCCATAAATAGAGCTAATATTTACTAAGTGTTTTTTAATCCATGTTAGCAGTATTCACACACATATCTGAGACTGTAAGTCTTCCATCAGTTCTATTCCCAAAAGAAGGATAAGATGCTCTTGATTAAGATGCCTCAATAATAAATCTCAGAATAGTTGTTGATGTCATTAGCAGCTGTCTAGTCATGGTAACACCACTTTAATTTGGAACTTGGAGATATGGGCTACAGACTATTTTCAAAGGAACATGATCACCTAACGTACACAGGTGGTTTCAGAAATCACGTTGCTGAGAGTTAAATGATTAAGTGTTTTGGCAAATCTATGTCTATCTTTAACATATTGAAATACCTTGAAAAAAATCTTAAGGCTTAGGCATCTTTAGTAACATAATGAAGAAAAGTCATAAGAGAAACCCAGAAAAAACTATTCCTGGAAATAATAATCTACTATGAAGAATAGCTTTATCCTCTTCTACATGCTATACAGCATAGACATATTATAAGTTGGGAACAGGCCCTGGAGATTGGAGCATGACAAATCTGCTAGTTAAGGAAAATTTTTTTACTTACCACAAACACAATGATCATTAAAAATACTGACCATTTTTTGAAGAACAAAGCTGCTATGTCCTTTTTTTCACATTTCACAAATCATGAAAACAGCACACATATGAAGTCTCTGAATCACAGATGATCAGATGAATTGAGTAGGAAGATTTTCTGTGCAGTTATGAAGTGAATGGACAGCCCCTTCAATATTCATTCATTAAGATCCTCCCAAAGCTGAGCAATTAATGTTGAAATTCATCAGTCAGAGGTTACTATAAACCATTTGAAAACATAAAAAAAGGTTGAGCTATTTATTCCCATTGATAGAGGCTATATGAATGATTTTTTAATTATTATTTCTTTGCTCAGATATGTATTGCTTTAAAGTACCCTTTGAACTTTTATGGGTGAACTAAGTCACCTCACCATTTAGTTTGACACCTTGTAATTTCTGTGCATAGTTTTATCATTGTAACATTTCAACTTCAGTAACCCTGTTTTCATTTGATATTAGTGTAAATAAGTCAAGAAGGAATTAATTCACACTGGCCAAATATCACAAGGTTCACTCAACTGCTGCCAAAAAACCTATTTGTTTTCTTAAATGATCAATAAATGCTCCAAAACACATCTTTGATCCCTGTTTAAGTTCTGTGACTCAAATTGACACTAACATTTTTTTCCTGGAATTCTTGTGAAAAGAATTTAGTCCTTCAAATAAAACATAATTCAGATTCAGGTCTAGGAAAACTGAAATGGGGGAGAGGAGGTTCGACTGTTATTGGAAGTAAATTACTAATTTACCTGGAAAGAATGCTATACAATACCTCTGATATTCAACACTGTTGGGAACATAATATAAAAGGAAACGTGTAACATAGCTGCCAGGCAGGTATCACCTTAGTGAGATGTCACTTCAGAATCTGACTTGTTTGCCTGTATTTAACAGTAAGAGCTTGGTGTTCTGTTGCATATTTATTATTCTGAGAATAACATCCCAAAGTCAGGTATGCACCCCATGGAAGAAATTCTTATTGTCTGCTAATGTGGAGTTTGGTTTCTGGATGTTTTGAGGTTTTTTGGTTGTTTGGGTGTTGGGATTTTTTTCCAATTATTTTATTTTTGTGTGTCGGACTTCCTTTTATTGTTTTGTTTTGGTTTTTGTTTTTAAGTTTTTTGTGGTTTTGTTTTGTTTTGTGTCTTTTGTTTATTTGCTTGGTTTGAGTTTTGAGGGTTTTTTTTATGATGATTTCTTCAACATCATCTTCTTATGATGTTTACTTAAACATTTTGAAATAGTCCTATGTGCTTCACCAATCCTTACAGATTCTTAAATTTTAAGAAGTGTATGGTTAATAAAAACTAAGTGATTAAGTAACCTTTCCCTCATTCCATAGATATGCTTCCTCCTTCTAAATTAGCTTGAAGATTTCTTGCAGAATATAGTGTACTCTTTCTCATGCTCTACATATAAATATTGATCATCAAACCTCCACTTGAAACATTTCAGCAAGCCTGACATGTGACAGTGTCAGTCATTGTTCTTAAAGATGGGCTATACAAGGTTTTTAGAGTGTCTAGATTATTATGTTCAAAAGAAAGCAAGTAATAATTTACATTAAGATCACTACTAATTACAACCTTAACCTTCCGAAGTTTAAAAGTGGATAACTCACAGGAGTGGAATTCAGCTTCTGAAGTAAATGAGCTCAAAGAATAACTAACATGGACACAGACTGAAATTATGATGTTCATTCTGAGCCCTTAGTAAGATTTGTTTGGTTTTTGCTCGCTTGCTTGTTTGCTTGATTTTGGTCATTCTTTTGGTGTGGGTTTTTTTGTTTGTTTGTTTGTTTGGTTGGTTGGTTGGTTGGTTTTTTGGTTTTTTTCCAGAGTAACTGAAATTATCAATAATATTTTAGGCCGACAGCTGCAGGTATGGTGCAGTAATCAACAGTGTAGCAATTCATGTCAGGAAATAACAATACATTATATCTGATGCAAATCTTGACTGCAAATTTTACTTTTATTTGCTTTCTGCCCACTTATCCATATTCACACCAATATATTTGAAAAATATTGATTCCAGATCAGTTTCAGGTGTTCATTATATATATCGCCAAATTGCCTGTCCCCATAAAGTGAACTATCATTCCTGGAAATAATCAGTCTTCTCTAGTTTGTACACATAAGAGTCAGCATTCCTAACTTACAGGACTAAAATCAGGACCCGTAGGCACTCATAGATTTCATCTTTCTAATAATATCTGCTGTTATTCTTCAACTGTCACCCTTAAAATATCACACTTTAAGTGATACACTTTAAACAACTTCAAGTCTTTCTAAATAGAGGCATATGGAATAATTATGTGAGTTTATGGATTTCATGTTAGGGGTGCATCTTATACCCATACTGACAGAAGAAAGAGTGAGGAAAATTGATAAATAGAGTTGGCTCTATTTCCCTCTTTAATGTATGAAGTTATTAAGATGCTCATATTAAAAATGTTAGCATAGATAATACATATGATCAAATAACCTGTAAATAAAATGTTAGTTCTAAAATCAATCTGATTAAGCTTTCATCCTTTATTATGAAATATTGCAGAGTTCTGCAGTAGCATAATGAAATTCTACATAAAAATAATTCTGTTGCAACATTTAGATACAGGAACGATTTAGATATAGGAACATTACTTGTTGATAGCCTACTCCGGTTTTCATTATGTAATTACTATTACTTGAGTCTTTTTTTTTTTTGTAATAATACACAAAAACCTGAGACAATTTATGATACTTCATAGAATCTTTTCTGCAGCCTTGCAAACTGTGCATTTAAGTACTTTACATTAGAGTTTTTATTTGAGTCAGTCTTTAAACATCATTAAAATCTGTAAACAAATTTAAGCCTGAAAAGAAAAAGTGTTTCAAGTATGAGAAAGGTATTTATTTGGAAATGGTGATCCATAGTACAAATATTGAATTCTGTATCATTTTGGACTTTAAATTATGGCAGTGTTTAAACATTTAATTATTAAACATTCAATTAAAAATGGTCTCTGATTTTATTTGAAATTCATAATAAGATGCAAGGAAATTCAGAAACATCAGATATATTTAAAAAGAGGAAAGAAGTGCAGAAATGCCTTTCCACTTTAACAGCTAATTGTTCTTTTCAGGTATGTATGTTTATGAATGATAATTCTTTCTGACTGTTACTATAAACAAACATAAATAAAGCCAATAAAATTGTGCATTACGTCTGGCAATCACTTCATTTTTTAATTATTTTTTTAAATTTTTTTTTTTAGACCTCTATCCTGAGACAAAACAACGGGATGTGCCTTGGAGAAGAGTAAGTTAAAAAAACCTTGTTGATGGTATTTTTTTAAATGTGGTAATAACAAGTGGATACTGCATCTTGAGTTTCAGTGAAATTAATCTATTAACCATGAATTTTTTAAATACAGAGGAACTCCCACTGAGTTTTATTTACTAAGTCCTACACTGTATATTCACACTTGACTTTTATTTCAACAGGAGCTTTGCCCAGGTAGCATTGTTTTTTGTAAACTGTGTTTAAACTTTAGCTGTTCTAGTTAGCTACAATAAAGTATTTAAGCATGTGTGTCACTCATGATTTCCTAAAAGGTTATGGATAGAGACATGTCAAATTTGTTGTTTCAGGCAACTTTCTTCAGGAAAAGAAAGACAAAGGAAGATAAGCCATTCATACAAAACAAAGAGAAATAAAGTTATAAAGTTATAAAGTTCACTTTTCAGTGTCTTTTAATTGATGTAAATCTTCCATATCTACTTCAATATATAAAGACTACATGGAAAATTATTTTTAGGTGTTTAGCTACCTTTCGACTGCTGGTCTTTCTCCTCTCTCTATGCCTGAAATATCTATCTTCTCTGTAGTGTCTGGGAAGCTGACTTTCATTGTAAAAAAATTACGTACAGTTAACATACAATTTATGTCTCTCTCTCATAGTGTACTGGATGAGCTTTAGAGCTAAAGTACTTATCATGTCCACATTTTGTACTATTTTGCGTTATCCCAATAACAGCCCATTTAGCTGCCAATGACTCAGCAACATTAGCTTGAGCAGAATAGAACAGTACCTGTTACAAACTGCTTGGTAGTGAAGGACTGACTAGTAATGAACTCTTTGCTGCATCGAGTTTCTGCTGATAAAAGAAGTTGCTTTTCAGCACTTTTCAACACTGCTTTTCAACAGCAAAATTAGTGCAATGTAAGAAGTATTGTTTTCCAAGTGGCATGATATTACTTTATATCACTGGCTGCTAATCCTTCTTCTGTTTCTAAAGATACTGAAAAGCATATTTGACTGGAAAAAGTAAAGTTATTATAATTCTGCAGTTGCAAGAGAGAACATGATCACAAGAAATTTTGTCTTTGTTTTGATGAGTTTAGGACTTGGATTTTAGACCAAAGACTAACCGCAGTCCCTAAAGAAACAGTTCGCTAGCCAGGAAAATTAATCTGGTTTCACTGAACACAAAAAATAAATCTGATGGCTATAATCTAAGCGTAATACTTGGAGTAGGTCATCTGTACCTGGTTCCTGGGAGTATCTTTCATTTTTCTTTCTCCAAATATAAAAGCAATCTCCTGCAGCCATTGAAATCACCTGAGGTATGTCTTCAATTAATTTCATTTCTCACAATTTCATTCCATTCAACAAAGTGGTATTAATTTTCTTCACTTCACTGATAGAACATACATCTTTATTACCTCAATTAATAAGTTTAATTTTCCCCTTTCTTTGATGTATTTTGTCAGAATATAGTATACTTCCAGTCACATTTGCAGAGCACTCTAAGAGTCCTTTGGCACAAAACACCAGTTCTGGAAACATGTAGCTTTCAGTTTTCTAAGAAACAGCTATCATACTTGATTCAAGTATGCCTTTTTCTTCTGAAGCTATTCTTTACTGTTCACTGTTGTGTCTTGATAATGACTTACAGTATTTTCAGTAGACAGGCAGAGATAAAGTCCTGATGGGAAGAAGCAAGATAAGAAGGGAAAATATAGTTTTCTTTCCTTAAAGTTACTATGTTGCAAGCATGAGATCATTCATAAGCAAAGTCAGTCTCACACATTTAGATATTAGAAGGACAGTAATTCTTTTCTTAAATGAAGGAATTTTCAGACAGGACACTCCATGGATGCAGTTTACTTCATATGTTTGCAAGTAACAATAGCAATACATTTCTGAAAACTGGGAGACAAAAGAAATAGTGAACAGAAAAATGAGAATGTTATGTTCTAACCTAAAGATTTTGATTCAAAATACAGTATAACACATATGTCTTGCTACCTTTTACCCATTCCAAATACATTCTACAGTTGTATTCATAGAATCATAGAATCATTTATGTTGAAAAAGATACCTAAGATCATCAAGTCCAGCCATTAACTTAACACCGTAATTGTGCCATTACACCACATCCCTAAGTGTCACATCTTCTGCCATTTGCAGGTAAAAATAGGTTCACTGAGTTGCAGATAATTATTTTATCTGCATGGTCATCAGTGGTCATCAGAACAAAGATGTTTTTGCACAAAGTTCAGATTACAGAGTTAAACTAAATAAAGTAAACTTCAACAGAAGTTGTATGATAATCTTTGCAAAATTATTTTACATCAGTCCTGGACTGCATTTAAATGCAAAGCACTTCAACAAAATAAAAATGCTCTTAACTAAGGTCTTAGAAAAAGCTGAGCAAGGATGATGAAAAAGAACATGGGAGATAATGGGAGAACAGGGTGCTGAACTTTCTTTCAAAGACCATATAACACCTATTTTCAATATTTATCAGTCAGAACCATATGGAGCTCCATTAAAACCTGATTAACCTGATATTTTTGAAAAATTTCTAAGCTATAGTGTTGCTCATGCTCATATGATTTCAGGCAAAATTCTTTCAAACCTCTACTTTCACTCATCAGTTCTGAATCCAGGTCCAGTGTATATACTTTTTCAGTAATGAAATGGAGGAAATTTCAGTGATATTTAGCACTATAGAGGTAAATATTTTTCAGTTCTGTATGTATCTCTTTGCAGATAAGTTTTCTAGTATTCTATTCATGAATTTCTGTATTTTGTTATAATTATATTTATGTTTTGAGGGTTTTTTTTAATTAAATTGCATTTGGTGAGATTTCAAATCTTTTTATTTATTACAGTCAAGCTAGTAGAAAGATGTGTTTTATTTCAAAGTGAATACAAAAAAAAATTCGGCTTCAAATGTGCTAAAAATATGAGCTACTTAGCAAAATGTATCTAGATTCACCTACAAGTCTCTGAAAGAAAAAATAACAGCTGTAAACTGAGGACAATTTTTCAGTCTCATGAAATTATTATGCAGCACATAACTTAAAGTAGCCAAAAAACCTCAGCCAAAAAAATGGTCTATGTCTGGTTTTGCTATGACTGACTTCTTGTTTTTGCTTGAGTATTGAAAGGTGACTACAAAACCCAGATCATTAGTATATTATATCAATTATGTGTGGGAAGATTTTGAAAAATTATAATTTTTTTCCTTTTAATTACTCCAATGCAAAAGCCTTTTTTATTATGACAACTTTCTGATGCAGTTGCTTGAAGAACCAAAATGGAGAGATGCAATGCTGTGCCTTGTATTAATAAAAAAAGAATGTCTGGTCACAGGTGATAAGTCTGGGGCCAGTCTTGGCTGTAGTGACCAAGACATGTTAGAGTTTAGCATTGTTAGGAAAAGAAGCAGGACAATAAGTAAAAATTCTGCTCTGGATTTTAAGGGGGCTAAATTTGTCTTCTTTAAAGACTTACTCAGAAGTGTACCATGGGCTAGGAGGTAGGAGTAGTACCCTGGGTACCATGGGTAGGAGGCCCAAGTGAGCTGGTCAGTATTCAAATATTACCTCCTCTAAGGTCAAGATAAATATATCTCCTTGAAAAAAATCAAGTCAAGGAGGCAGAAGACCTGCATGAATAAGCAAGGAGCTCTGGAAAAACTCTGTTGGAAGAGAGAAACTTACATGATGTAGAAAAAGGGTTTGGTTAAATGAGAAGTTCATAGAAATGCAGCGAGAGTATGTAGAGATTGAACAAAAAAGGTAAAGGGTCTCTTGGAACACGGTATCGATAGGGAGGTGAAATAAAATAAAACGAGTTTCTTCAAATACATCAATGAGAAAAAGAAGAGTAGGGGAAAAGTGGGTCCACTGATAGATAAAGCAGAAAATATAACAGAAGATACAGGTATGGCAGAATACCTTCTTTGCCTCCATCTTTACTCCAAAGACCATACCTCAGGAATCCCAGTCACTAGAAGTAAAGGAGCATAACTGGAGGGAGGAAGACTTGACTGGGTTAGAGATTATTTGGAGAAGCTGAAAATGGACAAATCCATGGGCCCTGACAGGGTGCATCCATGTGTTCCAAGAGAGATGGCTGGTGTCAATGCTGAGCTGCTGTCCATCATTTTTGAAAAATCATGGAGAATGGCAGAGGTGCCTGAGGACTGGAAGAAAGCCAATGTCATTCCAGTCTTCAAAAAGGGCAAGAAGAAAGACACAGGCAACTACAGACCAGTCAGCCTCACCTCCATCTCTGAAGAGGTGATGGAGCAACTCATTCTGGGGGCCATCTCTAACCTCTTGAAAGAAAAGAAGTTAATCAGGAATAGCCAACATGGATTTACTAAGGGGAAATCTTACTTGACTAACCTGATATCTTTCTATGAAGGTATGACTGAATGGGTAGATGAAGGGAGGACAGTGGATGTCTTATATGTTGACTTCAGTAAAGATTTGGTTGCAGTCTCCCGTAGCATCCACACAACAAAATTCAAGAAATGTGGGACAGAAGACTAGAATGCATGATTGATTGATAACTGGCTCAACAAGAGAACTCAGAGGACTGTGATCTGTAGCAGAGTCAAGTTGGAGGCCTATGGCCAGTGGTGCTACCCAGGGAGAAGTAGTAAGTCCAGTTTTGTTCAATATCTTTATCTGTGACCTGGATGAAGTGATGAACTTCACTCAGGAGGTTCACTGATGATACAAAGGTTGGAGGGGTGGCTGATACACCAGAAGGCTGTGCTGCTAGCCAACGATGTCTGGACAGTCTAGAGAGCTGAGCAAAAGTGAACCTCGTGAAGTTCAATAATGGCAATTGTAGAGTCCTGCACTTGGGGAGGAATAGCACCAAGCACCAGCATAGATTAAGGGATGTCTCTCTGCAAAGGAGCTCCATGCAGAAAAACCTTGGAGTCCTACTGGACAGTAAATTCTCCATGGGTGAATTTGTGGCCAAGAGGGCAAAGGGTAGACGAGGGTGCATCAGAAAATGTGTTTCCAGAAGATCTAGGGACATTCTTCTCCCCCTCTATGCTGCCCTGGTGAGACCACACATGGAATACAGTATCCAGTTTTAGGCTCCCCAGTTTGACACAGGGATCTACTGGACAGAGTCCAATGCAGAGCTATGATGATGATTAAGAACTTGAACATCTCTCCCATGAAAAAAGACTGAGACAACTGGGACCTTGAGAAAAAAAGGCTGAGAAGACATCTTGCTAATATCTATAAATATCTGAGGGATGTGTGACTAGAGGATGAGGCCAATCTCTTTTCGGTGGTGCACAGTAATAGGACAAGGAGTATTGGGTTTAAGATAGAATGCAGGGCATTAATCTTAGTTTTTACAGTTGCTAAGGCTTCAGGAGTACTTTTTAATTATTTGATTATTTAACACATAAGAATGCAAAACTTTGCAGCAGTTTTATAGTATGATGTCAGTAATATGTAATTTTGTGCAGGTAAATTATCATGTAATTAACTAAATAAACTGAAATAATTGCTATTTAAGGTAAATACCATTTACCTTTTTTCCGTCTTAAGACAAAGGTAAGGATGAACAGTGACAGATTAATTTTCTCCTCCTCTACGGAGGGAAGTTGCAGTCTAGTCTGATTCTTGAGTGCAGCACTCTAGTGCAAGTCTAGTTTGCAGCAGTTTCTTCTAATTTTTGCCCCTTTTAATATTCCAAGTGTTTCTAGTCATTTTTCTAACAGTCTGAATGCTATGTAGGGTCAAAAATCTAAATGTGTAAATATATATATATTAAATATTATTATATTATAATTATGGAAAAGTCTCTCTGAAGTTTGGATATAAAGAATTTGGATGCTTTAACCTAGATTTGGTGTTCTGCAAACTGGAATTTTCCACGGTCAAAGCAAAGTAAAGGAGAAATAATTAGAACTGTATTATGAGGAAGAGTAAGACAATATAGTTTTTTATTTCATTATCCAGAAAGTAATGCTTTAAATTATTCTCTTTTCTGATTGTATCATATCACAGCAGGAAGCATGCAAAAAAAAAAATCTAAGTGCAGAAGCTTTATAAAAATGATGATTTTTCTATGAAGTAACACGGCATATCTAAATCTAATGCATTGTTTTGCTGATTTTTATTATTTTTAAATTTTTTTTGTTCTTTAAAAAAATCAAACTCTGTGAATATTTTGCATGAAACAATCATCAGATAAAATTAATTTTATACAGTTATCAGTAGATAATTGTAGACAAATGTATTTTTCCAAAAAGCAATGTTATTTTCCTACAGTGTAGAATTTTCCTTGCTTATTCTGCTATTGTGGAGCAAGCAGCCAAATTATTTTTCTTTTCCAGTCTCAGTGTGTCTACATGTTTACTTGTAAATGCCTTCTAAATTGACTCCTTTCCATCCTTGTATTGCCAAGGAAGACTTTTTTCAAAGTTTTCAAACACTCAACTTTGTGTGTGATTTGAAACTTGATCCCAAGGAAAAAGAGAGAGTCTCCTGATCAAATATTAAAAAAAAAAAAAAAAAAAAAAAAAAAAATCTGAAATAATCTTCTCTACTTTATAGTCATAATGGCAGAAAGTTCAATATTTCTGCTCAAACAAAAAGGCTGGTAGATGTATTTACCAAAGGCCTTATGATGTTTGCAGTCGACTTTGCAGAAGACAACATTTATAAAACCTTTACAGTGTCTGGCAGGTGTCATGTATTCTCATGGGAATTGGTTATTCAGATACTGTCTTTCATTTGAACTTCAAATACTTTTTCTGTTTTAGAGACAGCTTTTTAATGGCTTTTGGAAATTGAAACATTTTTATTCGTGTCATTATAATACCTGCTTTAACTTTTGTGAGATAAACGTCAGTAAATCTAAAGACCATAGTAATTTTTAAGAGGGAAAAAAGGTGTACAAACTTAGGATGAATCACACGATGAATTTTGAAAACATGATCTGTGCCTTGTTCTATTTTTCTTTTCAGTGAACAATGCAGAACTAGGTATTTTCCAGTATTTCCATCTTTCAGTTATCTAGTCTCACAGGGACTTTACTATGTTGTAAATAAACAGATTATTCTGTTTATTAAGACTTAATCTTGGAAACAAGAAACAGATAAGAATTCCATTTTAAAAGTGAGAAGTAAGATCTGAAGGTAAAACTGATTTTTCTTCTTTAAAGCCTCACAAATAGATTTCAGTTTTCTAGGTTCTAGATTTCTAGTTTATGTAAATTTGGGAAAAACATGAGGAATTCAGGAACTAGAACAAAATGGTGCCAAGGAGGGCCATTAGACAGTTGCTTAAAAATTGACCTTCTTTTTGTCTTTTTTATCTTAAGAGAATACATATCGTTCCACAGTATACTTTAAAGTAAGCTAAATATAAAATTGAAATAGAAAAAAAATATCTTAAAATGACAATAACCAAATTCAGGTTGCCAAAAGGTAACTAGTGTTTTGGGAACCAGGATAATACATATTTTATAGAACTGATAAACACTTTTCTTCTTAGTTTCTGAAAGTAAAGTTGGATAAGGATCTTCTTTCCATCCTCATAGGTTTAACACAACTCTCTTGGGGGCTGAATAATGAGGAGGTCAGTGTGAAATTGGAGTGTGTGTCCACCTTTTTGCTTGTTCAGCTTTTCCTCTAGAAATATGTAGTAAATGAAACTCCTGTCCTTTCAGCACAACCGGTTCCTGCTGAGCCATTGGTCTGCAGTTTAGTGCCATGAATTTTCACACTGCTAAAGTTTCCACCTATCTCCTTCTCAAGCAGCAATCCACATTGTGCTTTGTGGATGCCTCAGTTCTAGTGCAGTTTCTGACAGCTTCTGCTTCAAGATCCTAAGAACACTATTTTCCTTGATCACATTGTTGCCAAAGAAACTTTCATGGCCCAAGCAACAGCAAAACCATGGAGCCATTTGCTCCCATCCCCACAATGCAATGGAGAGAAGAAAATACAACTAAAAGCTTATGGGTAGAGAGGACAGAGGGAATGGTAACTCACCAGTTACGTCCATGGTCAACAAGGACTTGACTTAGGGAATAAATCAGCTTAATTTTGCACTAATTAATCAGAGCAGGACAAAGAGAAAACAAAATCAGATCATAAATACTTTTCCTCATCAGCACCCTTCTTCTTCCCAGGTCCAAATTACTTCACTCCCAATTTCTCTACCTCCTCTCACCCAAGACGCAGCTGCACTGATAAGAGGGAAGGTTGCAGTCAGTTCCTCACATATTGTTTCTACCACTCCTTCCTCCCTGGGGGGGGTTGGGGGGAGGACTCCTCACATCCTTCCTCAATTCCAATATGGGGTCTCCACAGGAGAGTGTCCTTCATGAACTCCACAAACATGAGTCATTCCCATGAGGTGCAGTCCTTCAGGAACAGACTGCTCCAGTGAGGGCTGCCCACGGAGTCCTGGTCTGTGTAGGGAATAATCACCTCACCTGGCTTGAAGCACTCCATGGCTGCAAGTTCCACTGTGGTCATTCATGGGCTGCTCCACCATGATCCTCCATGGGCTGCAGGGGACTCTCTGCTCAGGCACATCCTCCTAGCCCACCTTGGTATCTCTCCGCTCAGGTATTGCTCTCACCTATCCCTCTCAGCTACCCCGAATTTTCCTTTCTCCTTCTTGTTAGATGTTAAGCACAAAGGCATTACCGCCCTTGCTAAGCTAGAGGAGTTTACAACAGCTTCTCACAGGAGCCACCCCAGCAGCCCTTCCCCCAACTACAGAAACCAAATCACACAGTACAGCTCAAAGAGGAAAGCTGGATTATTAAAAAAAAATAAAAAATTAGATAAAAGCTATTTTCACAACAGAAACTTCAGTTGCTTCCAGCATAGCACTGAGTTATGGGTTTTGTTTGTTGTTATTTGGTATAGTGGAAGAAAGATATGGAAAAAGTCTGGAAATATGACATCGAGATTTCTGAAGAGATGATAAAGCACAAGGCTTATTGACACATACAGATGTTAGTGGAGAGATGGGGGGAGGGGAGGAAAGGATGACTGAAAAAGGTGAAAAGTGAAATTGGAGAAGGACTGAAGAAGTGTGAGAAGAACTGAAGAAGTGTGAAGAAACATGTACTATCAGAGCCACACCATCCCCAGACTGTATTTTGTGAAATGTGCAACCTACAAGTTTAGTGAAAAAATTGCCAGAAATTTTTCCCATATGATATTTCTTAAACAAAACAAACAAACAAAAAGAAAAAAAAACCCAAATAATAAAAAGAAACAGTTACAAAAAAAGAGAAGGATAACCTTTAGTTAAGAATTCTGTAAGTAATCTAAAATGTTTTTAAACCCTCATGAAGCAGTTTGGTATTTCAGGTGATTTTCTCACAAAGCGAGTCAAAGTGGTCTTTTCAACTTCGAATTTTTCTGTAATTATAACAAAATCTAAACATTAACAAATATTCTGTAGATATGATTAATATGTCCTCACTCAACACAATTACTTCTTATCAACATTAATAATAGTTTTAAAATAAATAATTTTAAAATATTTCATTTTAAAATTAAAAATATTTTATAAATTATTATTTAGAAAACAAGGGGTTTTTTTTCTCATTTTTCTGTTTAATCCTTTTTCCACATGTAGGCACATACAAGAATTTTTGAACTGATGTATAATATTTCATACACTCATATGAAAGCAGTGTGGGCTTTTTAGTTCCTTTATCTCAGTGCACATTCAGACAGTTTTATTGTTAATCTGTGCTCTACAGCTGGAATTAGTTTTTCTGTCAGTGAACATTCCTCCAGAGGACCTCTCCTCTCAGAGAGCTGTGGTTTGAGAGGAATGAAAGGGAAGTAAAAATGTCTAATTTAAGAATAAAAAGTTCTTCACTGATGTGCTAGTATAACTTGATTTTAAAAAAAGCAAAACAAAAAACTCCAAACATATTTAGCATAAATGTATTTTTTCTTCTCAAAAAGTCTTTTGTTTTTCCTTTTGAATTTCTATTCAACTTCTATGAAACATGGCTTGTCCTTTTTACTACATTAGCATGATGATGTATCATGACTATCCTGCAAAAATTTAATGTTACTGGAAAAATAAATTACAAAATTAAAATTAAATAATAATAATTAAAAATAAAATTTATACTGTTACGAAGAATTAAATGGAGATCTTTAAAAGTCTGGAAGGCTGGACTAATTCCAGATTAAAAATACATATTTTGATTTTTTTCTCTTAAAAAAAAAAATATACCTACATTTAAGGAATAAGTTAGAAATTCTGCAAATTTAGAAAAGCAGTAATTCCTGATGTGAACTGCTCATTTTCTGAAACAAAATTTTATGTACCAATTCAGGACAGATTATAGGGCAACTAGGGCAACCCCAGTTCTGGAGTTCCCTCTATACTATAAAAGCCAACATGGAATGGAGGTTATTACAGTGTTGATTTACTACTTCTGTGGTGTACAGGAGCTTAAGAAACTTTAAAGAAATACAGTAAAGAGTTTTCATAGAAAATATAGACGTAAGTGGTGGTGTAACAAAATGTGAACATTCAAATATCTTCCATACCGAAATTGTTAATGAAAACTATTTGCTTTAAATGTGCTATCAATTTTTATTTAACTCAGAGACATTTCCTATTTCTGACACTAACTGAAATTGTAAGTTCCTCCTGAAATTTTATCTTCATTTTAGACCTATTCAACAATGGAAAGTAGTTAAAGTAACTGAGCAGAAGAGAATCAATAATTTGTTTATTTCTGTTTCCTCTACTGCAGGAGGTGGAGAAATTCAAGGATGACATATAGTATCTACTGGAATATAAACTTTTTTCTGGTTATTTTCCTACATGCAGTTTTACATAAACTACTCATCTCATACATGAAATCTTTTCAGATTTATTTTGAAAGAGTACTTATACAGAATTTAGAGAATTTCTCTTATCTATCGTAACAGAAATATTTTCAAAGGACAGAGTATAATTAAGCATGAATTCTCTGCCTGAGTAGCAATCCTAAATCAAGCTGTTCTTGATACTTCTCCAATTGATTTAGAATATTTCCAAGTATATCACCTTAAAAATAATGTTTCAGTGGCTGATCTGCAGTTTTCCTGTTTGTTTGTTTTTTTTTTATTTACTCTTTTTTTTTTCTTTTCATTTTTGTATTCTAAAAAAAAAAAAAGAAAAAAATCTTTTTTAAAGATAGAATTCAGCTGTATGAACCTGAGCTAGGGCCAAATTCAGAGACAAATAGGAAATATTTAAGAAGAAATTAGAGGGTTTTCAGCATTTTTATGCAGAATTGTCTATGATGACAGCACCCCATTAACATGAAATTTACACTTTCTTGCATGTTTTCTCATATAGCCTTTTGAGTCTGAATTTTAAATTTGAAAAAGTTCATTTTTAAAGGTCAAAAATAAAATAAACAAGAACTAAACAGTGAAAAAGGACTTGGTGGATTATATTGTTTACTCAATAGCTGCACATACAGGTAGATACAGAAAAGACTTTCTAAATTGCACTATTCAGTGTCATTCAATGAAAGACACTGCAGTACTGTTAGAAATACCATCACTCAACAGGAATAAATTCAGTGAATTTTTGACACATTTTCAATTCCATTCCTGATTCATCAATGACCTCATTTGAAAGCTGTGCACTGAAAAAAAAAATATACAGAAAAGATAGTTTTTAGGTCAGCTACCTATGCATAGTGTTTTGTCTTTAATCACTATATTTGCATTTCTTATTTTGACCAGACTTCAAGATGTCTCATATTCTTCTTGCATTCTGATGCCATTTTAGGAATACTTTTTTTCTTACTAATGAGGCTACAGTTTTCACTTCAAGTCTCCCAGTAAATCCTAGTTAGAACTTCTCAGAACTTTTTTCACTCTAAATAATCATGTATAAGGTGTACTGTAGGCCTGACATACTGATTGCAGTGGCACTTCACTTGACTATAGTTTTTCTCACTTATACGTATGCGTGTGAACAATGAAGGTTTTTAATAGACAGTATGGAAAACCTCGCAATTTAGCATCTGAAAACTTTGCAAATTTTTGCAGTCTGTTATTATTTTATGATTATCAGTCAATGTTGCTTTGGACTTTGCCATTAATTAAGGAAAGAATTGAGAAATTGTTAAGAAAATTATATATGCGGAAGGGGAAAGAAGAGATAAGATAAACTAATGTTCCTGCATGGACCATTTCCAATAAGTAGTGTGAAGTTGTTTTGAATTATGCAAGGCTGACTCTGTTTCAGGATAGTGAACATGAAAATTCCCTTAATGATTCAAACACGCAAGAGCTAAAATATTAGACTTCCTAGAGCAGTGGGGAAAATATTTTAGTTGATGTTATAAGTGTTATTTCCTCAAACAGTCAGAATATGAAGAATTTTCATAGAATAATGAGCTAATTATGTGAATAGCTCTGGGGATAAAAAGAACAATGTTAGAGGTTACATTACACTACACAGGATTTGGACCCTCATCAGATAATGGTTCTGATAATAAAAATACATAAGAGTTAAATACCATAGACAATATAACACATTGGGAAGTTTCATGAAAACAGATACTTACATTAAATGAAGGTATTAGAAATAGGGCTTGTCACCATGTATTAGTTTTCATCATTGAATGTTTCAGTAGAAAGCACTGTATTTATCAGAGTCTATGCAATTAAAAAAAAAAAAAACAAACAAACAAATTAGAGAAAATACTACTTAAAGAAAAAATACATCTCTTCATTGTTTTCACAATGCAAAATTTTGATTTATAATTTTAAATCTAAGGAAATAAATGAAAAATTGTATCTTGTTGTATTTCTATAGTTTATACTGTGAAGTTTAAATTCTGACTCAAACTTTTGTTTTATTGAAATGAGCAACTAATTATTTTTGTTTTTGAACACAACCGTGAGGATTATTAAGTACTTCTGTTTATAAAAAATAGAAGAAAAATAAACATGAGCAGGCAAGGAGACAGAAAGTGGTATTTGAGTATTTAGAATGAAAAATATGATGTAGGTATAAATATTGCCTTAAAGGTATATGCTTGATTCTAAAAGACCTTGCTGATAGCATTACCTCTAATATTGTAAGATTTCTGATGCCTTCATTTCCTCATATACAGTGTTATGTCATTATGTTGCTGTACCAGCTTGCCCTGTTTCTGAAGTTTTGTGAACACTGAGAAAATCAGGATCAGTTGTTCTCACAGGAAATAGATTATACAGAATGCTGTGAATTTTTCAAACAGTTTGAATAGTTTGAATTTCACCACACATGAAACCATTTAGAAATACTGTTTTTCTTAGGCTTCACAGATTCTAAATAATTTACTTCCTGCTAGGTTATTTATTTTACATTTCCCTCCCCCCCCCTCCCCCCAGTTTTTTAATTTACAATTGGAAGTAGGAATCAGACCTCTTCATTCCCTGGTGTTTGTTATTAGTTATCATTCATGCAGGACAAGCTACTGTAATCAGGAGATATCCAGTCTAAATTTAATTGTCTTAGAGTAATAGAACAAGATGAAAGATGAGGGAATCAAGAGGTTCCTATGGGCTTGCTTTTCAGGCGTACTTTCAGAGTTCACCTTATTTTAAATAACCTAATTTTCATTAGTCTCTCACATGAAAGAGATGTGCTATTCCACTTAAAAAAAAAAATAAAAAATCTTGTTGTGATTGCTTTGTGATCGCTTTGTGATCACAATATAAACCTAATAATTCTGTTTGGTAATAAGTTTTTATCTCAGCTTGAGTACACATGTTTTGTTGATATGGTTCTTCAGCTTTGAAGCTAGAAGTCCAAACCTTTAACTCAGATTTTTTGTTGGTAGCCTACTCAAAATTAATAGATAGACATTTCAGTAACTAACCCATTTTTCTAAAAAAGAAGCCAGTTGGAGCCCTGTTTCTCTGTCAGTCACAGTTTGAAGATCTCCTTCAAGGGTTCTATAATACTAGAACACTTTGTACTAATAAATGGATGTAACTACTCAGCAGCTAAGAGGAGATGTATCTTTCTGATAAACATTTGCTTCCTCCTTTGGAGTCCATCACAATTTTACAACACTTCTAGAGCAAGCTGAGGGAGTCAGCTGCCCAAAAATCGTTTTCATGTCATAGGAGCAGCTTTATTCCTGCTTGGTGTTAGTCAAGAAAAATAAACTACAAAGACCTATTTCACCCAGGTTCATTTCCATCAGTTGTGCGTGTAAATAGTACATTGTGAAAGGCTGAATGCAGGCTGGAGGAGTTTAT
Organism: Phaethornis superciliosus; assembly: GCA_023637945.1. Taxonomy (NCBI): domain Eukaryota; kingdom Metazoa; phylum Chordata; class Aves; order Apodiformes; family Trochilidae; genus Phaethornis; species Phaethornis superciliosus. Next base: position 29,512,052 of record JAJQWJ010000004.1, on the reverse strand, counting down.
TTCCTGCATGAGTTTGAACTGACCATGTTTTGGGAACTGCCTGAAGCCTAACTTCTGCAGCTATTCCCTCAGACTGGTAAAAAGGTGACCTCACTCCCACACACAGGACCATGGGACCTGATGGGTTTCACCCACGGCTCCTGAAAGAATGGGCAGATGAAGTTGCAAAGCCACTGTTCATCATATCTGAGAAGTAACAGCAGTCTGTGGAAGTTCCTGCTGACTGGAAAAGAAAAAATATAACCTCCATTTTCAAAAACAGAAAAAAAAGAAGACCCAGGGAACTACAGGCCAGTCAGTCTCACCTCTGCACCTGGCAAGATCATGGAGCAGATCCTTCTGAAGGCTCTGCTAAGGCATGCAAGTAACAAGGGATGACTGGAGACAACCAATATGCCCTTCACTAAGGGCAAATCCTGCCTGACTAATTTGGTGGCCTTTTATGATAGGGTCACAGCCTCAGTGGATAAAGGCAGAGCAACAGATGTCATCTACCTGAACCTGTGTGCAAAGCATTTGACACTGTCTGATACAGCATTCTAATCTCTAAACTGGAGCAATACAGATTTGATGGATAGACCACTCATTGGACAAGGAACTGGCTGGATGGTCACACCTAAAGAGTTGTGATCCATGACTTAGTGTCCAAATGCAGATGTGTGACAATTGGTGCTAATTAGGATTCAGTGCTCAGACCAGTGCTGTTAATCATCTTTGTTGTTGACATGGACACTGGAATTGAATACACTCTCAGCAAGTTTGCTGATGACACCAAACTCTGTGGTGAAGTTCACATGCTGGAGGGAAGGGATGCCATCTGTAGGAACCTTGACAGGCTTGAGAAGTGGCCTCATAAAAACTGCATGAAGTTCAACAAAACCAAGTGCAAGGTCCTGCATCTGGGTCCAGGTGATCCCATGTACGAATGGACATCTGGAGGTGTAAAGATTGAGGGCAGCCTTGAGGAGGACTTGGGGATGCTGGTGGTAAGAAGCTTGACACAAGCTATCAGTTTGCGCTTGCAGCCCGGAAAGCCAATTGTGTCCTGGGCTGCATCAAAAGAAGCATAAAGAGACAGCTGAGGGATGATTTTCTACCCTTCAACCCTTCTCTTGTGAGTTACTTTGGTTGTTATGAACAGTTAAAGTTCATACAGTGTCTACACAACCTGTATTCTTTAGGCATAAAGGATAGGATGAGAAACAACGACCAGTGGCAGATATACTATCAAGACTGCTGTGTAATTAAAGAATTCTTAAGGTGTTTAGCATAGTCCTTCTTTTTGGATTGGAATTCTACAGACATTCTGCATTAAAAATTATAAGAAAAAAATAGGACTGTGATATGTTAAATTTTTAAAAATACAATTTTCACAATACTCCACTTCAATTTCATCAGCAACTCCTTTGATTCAACTTCTATAACAGCCTGTACCTACCCGTCCCTAGAACACAGACAACTTCTTTTTTTTATTTAGGAATTTGAAAAACTAAAGGAATTTTGTGATATGTTATAAAATAAAAGTATAAGAACCACCACCAAATTAAAAACACAGACAACAAAACATTGCAAAAGCAATTACATTGACACAGCTGAGTTGGAAATTACCACCTAGAAAGGAACTGGAAAAAAGCTGCTAAAGAGAGTGATTCACCTCTTGAATTGGATGTGTTCAGTAGAAAAGGACACATAAACATTACTCGTATAGTGCTTTGATGACAGAAAGTCTTAGAAATTTTGTCCCTGTTATGTCTAGGGATGCTTTATCCTTCCTTTAGGAAATAAAACAAACCAAACCAAAAATCAATATACTCATGTATTTAAAACATTTGCCCATAGTCTTGATTAAAGAGACCATGTTGCTATTCACTGTGTTGTGTTGCCTACTTAAGTCTCCCCTTTTCTGAATTCTTATACCTCAACATGTACTGTGGCATCTGAATGCTAGCTCTCCTGGGACTCTGTTTCATACCAGAAAAAATATTCAGAAGGATGTAGCTCAGTATTTATGTGATTGTAAATAAATCATTATCATAGAAGCAAAGATTGCTTTTAAAGTCATTGCTAAAATTAAATGCAAACATTCTGAAGCTGAGAAGCAAGAGCTTGCATCTTTCTGATGTCCCCTTCCTTATAGTTCATCTTATACAGAAATATAATCATTTTATGCACACCATGCAGTCATAGAAGTTTCTGCAGGGTAGTTCTTCTTATAGATAGTTGGAGCCTCAACAAATATTTACTGCCAGTTTTGAGTACTTTGAGATTTGTTTTTGGATTAAGGAGTTTGTTTAGTCAGAAGTTCAGTAAGGAAAATCTTCAAAATGAACCACTGCAATAAACTGAGAGAAAGAAAATAACAGAAAAGAACAAAAATTTAAAAAAAAAAAAAGAAAAAAAAGAAAAAAAAGAAAAAAAAGAAAAAGAAAACCTAAGCCAAGACTCAGTATTAAAGATGACTGCAGTTTTTCATTTTTTTAAACTTCCATCTCTCTGATCTGATTTCTGTTTGTGATGAAGGATGTAGAAATGAATATCAGAGTAAATCTTAAACTCTGAATAGCAGACATCTGTATAATGTCTGACAGCATTTCTGTTCCTTTTTTGTATTCTCTCCATTTTTGTACTGAAATAGCTAGCCCTAGGAACTGTTAAAATCATCAATGGATTCAGCTTCTGAGAGGTGGCTTAACTGCCAGATTACTTCATTTATGCATGTATAATTACTAAATGAATGATTGTAGTTAATCTTTCATACATGCTCTGGGATCATATGCAAAACTGTCAAGGCCCCTGAAATCTTCATCTCAAATGTGACTTGCACCAGAGGGACTCAGGGTGTCCATATGACTCTATGTATTTTTAAGTGACAAAGAGGCTAACAGTTACTCACTATTTCAGACATATTTCAGGTGCAATCCAAGTGTCTAATTACAGTAAAGGGATTAAGACTTAACATTTCTAAACAGACCAAAAAGTTGACAAAGGTGTAATGAAGTGAGCTTCCATCATGAGTGGTAATCTCTACTGTGTCTCCTTTCTTTCTGTCAAATTACTCTCTCCCGGCCTTTTCCTATAACACTTGTATTTTCTCCTTACTCCTTTCCTGAAGAAGACTCCTTTCCTGTTTCCTTGAAACAGTTGTTGCTAACATCTTAGAAAGTCTGCTCATTCTGCCGAGACAGTGCTGAGAATAGGTCCCACAGTTCATCTGTGAAGCAACAGTTAAAGTCAGGAGAAGCTCGGCCAGGGAAAGAGGACAGGTGGAACACCCCTTTCTTCCTAATAGGATTGTTTCTGTGATCCTGTTTACTTAACAGCAGTTGGGTCACCACAGTTGATGGCAGACATTTAATGTGTCATAGAGACAAGAATAATTACCTTTGGGTAGGGGTAAAAAGAAATTTACTGTTTCTTTTGCTACCAGAAGAAACTCTTGTGAACTGTGCCCTAACAGTACATCTTAAAACAGTAACTCAGTCAATTACAATCAGTTGTAAGTAGTCCAGACGCCAAAAGTCTAACACTGTTCAAGCTAATGACTGAAGATAGTATAATTCATAGGAGGAATAATACACTAAGAGGCTAGTGAAAATGTCAAGTGATGTACCAATTAAAAGCAGGTGAAATGTATCACTGTTACTTGGGGTCATTCAAAGGTTGTGCTAATTTTATTTTTCCATCATTCTCAAGACCTTAATCAGAGACAGAGCAGAAGCCTGTGGCCTCACATACTCCCTCCCTTCAGAGCTTCAATGTCTGCCACCTGCTACTTCTGTGCTTCAAAACCCTCTGAAATTTTACATCACTGAAATATGGAATATCTTCCCTTTGTTCTATTTTGAAAAGAAGTGTAGATCTCTAATACACCACTTAATGGCAGAGTAAGGATCCCAATCCCACCCTGTGAATAAAAAATGCTTTCAGATTGTCAGTGAAGGGAAAGAGAATTTATTTTGACCTTTCATGCATCTGTATTTGCAGATCTAGCATGAGAGGGAATTTGAGACTCAGCTGTCCTTTCACAACCACTGTCCTGCCAGTTCTTAACTCATGGTGAATAAAGTTCAGAATATTAGCTATCACATTGGTGTTGTGATGAAACAGTCAATATTTACTTCTTATTTTGTGCATTGGTGTATTCTAAGCTGACAAATGGAGATTCTGAAGCTCAAGTATGCCCAGATTGTAAAGTTCTATTCATTGAGCATGATTACAACACTCCAAGGGATATATCCACACAATATAAAGCATCTTAAAGTATGAAGTCTTAACTAGGATGAAATTTCTAGTTATTAGTATGTTAAATTTTACTAGATGAATGTCACACCTAAATTCAATAGTAGCGTTTTTGATACTTTACCCAGCTTCATTTTTTTTTTTTATTAATATTAATTTGTAGTTGTTTAAAAATTTTTATGTCTCTTTTGTGTACATTTTATTTTCTGGATCAAACATAAGAAAATGCCATAGATCACAGCAAGAATGAAATCACTAAGTAAGAAGGATAGGATTTTTAGTAAAAAAGAAAATAGATTTCATCCTATGTGGAATCTATTCCCAATATAGTGAGGCTATCCTTTTGCCTCAGAATGGTTTTTCAAAGTGTAGTTAATTAATTTTCATAGCTATCTATTCCTTATCATTATCTAGCTTTTACAGAAGGCTTAAAATTAATATGTTTGTTGAAGATATTAATTTCATAAAAGTACACAGACTAACAGAAATACTGAAATTCAGAATATATGAGAGATCTTAATCATTCTTTCCTCATAAAGCTGCAATTTGTGACCTCCCTGACAATGGAAGACTCATCTGCAGAAATAAAACAAAAAATCCCACTTTTTTTTTTAGTCTCCTAGAATATACATTATCTTCTGTGGGAGTGTTACAGATGACAACATCAAGCAGTTCATATGTTCTCACCTCTCTCTTATAAATGAAGTGTCCGATAATCCAAAATAAATGTTTTATCATTGTAAGAATAATTTCTTCCACCCACTGCAAAGCAGACAGTCTAGTTCTCCAAATCATCCTCTAGGTTTTCTGTTGCTTGCAAAATCAAATGATTATTGAATGGTTGTGCCCACTTTCTGTGCAACTTAGGAAAACACTGAGACTATGACTGGCTGTTTGTCTGGAGCTGCAAACTCCTGTGGTGTCCCCTGCTACCCCTTCAGCTAATAGTATTGCCCTCATACATACATATAATGCAAATATAATATGTAGGTACATATATGTACAGAATGCATTGTTATTCTGACAACTGTTATATAAAAAGTAATTTTATTTTGATTTGTATATAAATAATATGCACATGAATGTGTAAATAATATTTTATGTATACATAAGACATGTAATAGTCAAAAGAGCAATAGACTCTCCTGTAACAATCAGAAAAAGAGCCATACATGCATATATAGGAATAATTATACATATTCACATATAAAATCAGAAAAATAAAAAACATTTTTATATTCCCAATAGAGATTTACTAAATAGTTCTAAAGTAATATTATGTTCTTTAAAAATATTGAAAAGAATATTTAGATATTTTTTTAACATTCTACGCAATATACTATTAGCACAGAATTTCCACACTCATTCTTTTAGTTACCAGGTGTCAGTGGAGTACAGCCTTCAGAAAAGGAAACATAGGATATTTTTTAAGACATGTATTTTAAGTCTTACAACCCATCCAGTGTGACTCTCATCTGGATGCTTGCTGGACTCTTGCCTTTTTCAAATACTACTAAGCGTCAAATTGTTCTTTGTTAAGTGCATGTATTTGCTATAAATAAAAGGGAGAGCTTTTTGTTTGCTTTTTGTTTGCTTTTGTTGAAAGCAGCGTGAGTCAGAGTAATGTAAAGGATTTTTAAATATAAAATCAGCAGAAATTCCTGTTTGAAAACTGTCTTAAGTGGCTACCTGCTATTCCTTTCTGGACAGTTAAATATAGGTGTGCTAAAGGATGTGATATAGACTGCTTCTGCCCTGGGCTTCTGGAGGGCAGACCTTGATCTGTTTAGGAGACTGGTTGACAATGTTCCTTGGGAGACACACCTAAATCATGAAGGGATACAGGAAAATGACAGGGTCTTCAAGAAGTAAATCTTAAAGGCAGAGGAACAGGCCATTTCTGTAGGCTGAAAGATGAGCCATCAGGGAAGAAGACTAGCCTGGATGAACAGAACTGGAATGAGAAAGACTTTATGACCATTAGAAGAAGGGGCAGGCAACTCAGGACAAGTATAACAATGCCATGATGTTATGCAATGAAAAAATTAGAGTTGCCAAAGCCCAATTAGGATTTTATCTGGATGCTTCTGCAAAAAAAGAATTTTAAAAAATTGTTTCTTTAAATATATTAGTAATGAAAGGAGAGCTCAGTAGAACTTCTATCCCTTATTGGATGCAGGGGGAAAAAGTGATCAGGAATGAGTAGAAGGTTGACATAATGAGTGCCTCCTTTGCCTCAGTCTCTAGTACTAAGATGAGCTTTTCTCAGGGTATCTGTCCCCCTGAGCTGGAAGATGGAAATGGGGAGCAAAATGAACAAAAGGACAAATTGTTAGTGATGTGCTACACCACTTGGACACACACAAGACCATGGGACAAGATGGGATCCACTCAAGGGTGCTGAGGCTGTCACAAGTGCTCACTAAGCCACTTTTCATTACTTAACATCAATCTTGATAAAGCAGTTAACTGCAAGTTAGCTCCCACTTAACTGCAAATTAGCAAATATGACACTCATCTATAAGATGGGCCAGAGGAAGATCCTGAGAATGACAGGCCTGTCAGTGTGACCTGAGTTTCAGGGACGGTTATGGAGAAGATCATCTTTGGATAATCATCTTTTTGGAAGAGGATGTTTAGGAAGGTTGTTGAATGACTATCACTGGAGGTTTTTAAAAGACATGTATGTGTGGCATTTCAGGACTTGGTACCACTGAACTTGGTAGAGTTAGGATAATGGTTGGAATAAAAAATCTTAAAGGTCTTACTCAACCAGAACAATCCTATGATTCAGTGGTCTTAAGTGTCATCACACACATGAAGAGCCAGCTGCTCAGGCCCCATCAGCATTGGTTTATGAAAGACGAGTCCCATCTGACTCATCTGATCGCCTTCTATGACATGGTGACCCATTTAATGAACGAGAGAAAGGCTGTGTATGTTGTCTACTTAGGCTTTAGTAAATTTTTGGCAACATTTCCCACATCATTCTCTTGAAGAAGCAGGATGCTCATAACTTGGAAAGATATATACTTTGCTGAGTAAAAAAAAAATGGCAATGGCTGACTGGTTGGGCTCAAAAATTTGTGATAAATGCAGCTAAATGCAGTTGGCAGCCATTTGCATGTGGTGTTCCTCAGAGATCAGTGTTAGGGTCAGTTCTTTTTAATATCTTTATTGGATCTAGAGGAGGTGATTTTGTCTACTTGCAGTATTTTACAAACAACACCAGGACTGTTGATCTTCTTGAGGGTAGGAATGCTCTACAGAGTTATCTGGACAGTGTGGATCAGTGAGATGAGGCAAATTGTAAGAGGTTCAACAAGGCTCAATGCTAAGTCCTTCACTTGAGTCACAAGAACCCCATGCAATGCTACAGGCTTGGGAAAGTGTGGATGGAAAGCTGTTCAGATCTGTGTGTAGGTTTTCCCTTCCTTAAGCAGCAAGTGTACGTATGTTTGGCTGACACCACGTTTCTTAGACTCTTCCTTAGTCTGGCCAACAAAAACAACGGGTCACAGAGACAGAAAAGCAATATTACTGTAATAAGGATAAGCTGATTATAGTGCAATGATGCATTGTTTTTTTTGTTATAGTCTACAGAAAGAGAGAGAAAGAAATAAAGAGAGAAAGAGAGAGACAAAGAGAGAGAGAGAGCAGAGGAGAGAAGGAGCGAAAGAATTTTAAGAATTCTAAGCTTAAGAATTAGGAATCTGAGAATTTTTCTATGTCTACATGGATGGTGGCATTATGTGCACCCTAAGCAAGTTAGCTGCTGTCACCAAGCTGACATGCTAGAGGGAAAGAATGCCATACAGGGGGACCTTGACAAGTTGAAGAGGTAGGCTCATGTCAACCTCATGAAGTTCAACAAGACCAGGTGCAAGGTTCTGCATCTGGGTCAAGGCAATCCAAAGCACACATACAGGCAGAGAGCAGTGAGAGCAGTCAAGCACAGTGAGTGGCTTGAGAGCAGCCCTGAGAAAAAGGCTTGGTGTTGCTAGTGAATGGGCAGTTCAACATGAGCCATCAGTGTACACTTGCAGCCCAGAAAGATAACCACATCCTTGGCTGCATCAAGAGAAGTGTGTCCAGTGGGTCAAGGGAGGTGATTCTCCCCCTCTGCTCTGCTCTCATGAGACCTCACCTGGAGTACTGTGTCCAGTTCTGGGACTCCAGAGGTCCCAGACAAGGGATCAGAAGGTCCAGACAAGAGCCATCAGGATGATCGGTGGGCTGGAGCACTTCTCCTATGAAGGCAGACTGAGAGACTTGGGGTTATTCAGTCTGGAGAGAAGCCTCTGAGGAGACTTTGTTGGTTTGGGCTTCTGAATACAGACAAAACTGTGAGAAAATTCCAAAATACTGTTTCAAATCATGTCTGATTTTCTAAAATCGCTCTCTTTTCCAGTGCAAGATTTGTTAGTTTTACATGGTTTGAAAAATACATATGTAATCAATATATTATATATAATCAAGATTTTTTAACTAGGTCAAAGCTTTGTGCCTTTCATTTGGGGTGGGATGAAATTTATAACAGCTAGGAAGTACATTCAATACTAATTGAGTTTACTTCCTTCATGAAATTTCATATCTGATGGATATGATAAGAAGAGTGATGGTTGATGAAAAGATCAATGTGAGCCAGGAATGTGTGCTTGCATGCCAGAAAGCCAACCACCCCCCCAGCTGCATCAAAAGAAGCATGGACAGAAGGTCAAAAGAGGTGGTTCTCGCCCTCCACTTCACTCCCATGGCACCCCACCTGTAGCACTGTGTCCAGTTCTGGAGTTCCCAACTCGGAAAGGACATAAAGCTCTTGGAGCCCATATATTAAAATGATTCAGACATCCGTTTCATTAAAATATCATCAGTAAAAGTGGCTTGATGGACTTCAATGAACAAATAATTTTCAGCCATCCTTTATGTCTGCAAACAATTTTTTTGAAGGTAGCAAATAATTCCAAAGTTTTCAAGTAAAAATTGATTGATATGTGCAACTAGCACAAAGTCAAGACCTTACAGAAGTCACATGAATTTATTCTGATTGAACCTGTTTGAAATTATCACTTTTGCTGTCCAAATGTTAAGAAGTAATAGCTGTGTTATGGCTTATCTATACTGCTACCAGTTAAGTATGTTCATGAAAATTTTCAATATCAGAATCAACACTCAAGACAAAGTCGTAGTGGGGAAGAAACAGTAGTATCCCTACCTCTTTGCAAGTAGCTTAAATTTCACCTTGTGTTAATCTTAAGAAAATCATATGCTACATTACCCAAATATTGTTACTTTTTTCCAATTTTAGGGGGATGAAATATGAAATGTATTACTTAATACTTAATGATGGCTGGACTCAATGATCTTAAAGGTCTTTTCCAACCTAAATGGTTCTATGATTCTCTGATTCTAATAAAGCAGAGGCAAAGCTTTGTGCTTGTATTAATATAGATTACTTAGGTGAAACAAAAATGAAAAACATAAATCAAAGCAGTTTATTACAAGTTCCTTGTTCTACAGTAATTTATCAGTTTTATTTCTGTTTTTTATTGTTCAATATCTAGTTTATATCACTTATGCTCTCACATAATTTCAGAAGTTTTGGTATGTGTTCCTCAATTTTGTACAAATTAAAGAAATACTTCTGAATTAATGAAATTCTTTCTTTCCTCCATTATATCAGACATAAAGAGTCAAAGGCATTCCCTAGGATCCCAAGTGACCATTCTGCCATCAGAAAACATTTTAAATAACTACTTAACCTTCTAACTACTTTTAAATTTAAAAAACACACACACAGACAAAACAAAAAAAAAACCACTCACACAAAAGCAAACAAGCAAAAAACACAAACCCAAACAAACAAACAAAAACAAAACAAAAAACAACACCAAAAACTGAGCGCAAGATTTCTAAGGTCTCCTAGGAAAAGCTAGGTAGAGAAGGCTTGACAGACTCCAGGAAAACATTAATGTTAGTCCTTGTAGCAGACAAATACCTACATTATAAGAAATATCATCTGCCAAAGGGAAAATATGAATTCAAAAGTTTTCTTGTTTTGTGGTTTAGGTGTGGGGCTTTTTTCCTTTTTTTTTGTTCTGTTTATTTGTGTTTTTTATATATATATATATATATATAGGACTAGATATACAGATATGTATGTGGATATATATAAAAATTTGACTTTATTGGACCAGATAATCTCCCAAAGTCCCTTCCAGACTCTAACATTGTGATAGTATGGTATCACCTCAAACATATATATTTTTATGCATAAGTCTATGCATATATGTCTAGGCACATATATTTTTGTCTTTTAATTATAATTTGTTTTCTCTTGTAATGATTTTATCAATTTCTACAGTACATAGTTGGTTTTATGACAGATTTCAATACAGGAATGAGCTTTATTCATCCAGTAACAAAAACATGACAATATATATTATTGTATTGAGGAACCCCATTTCTTTAGTGAAGAGTTAGAATACATTTTCACTGAGTTTTAGTCAGGCAGGAAGGCTTTAAATGCATGCCACAACAGCTTTAGACTGTGTTGTTTCCCACATTTACTTTTGTGAACACTGTGAGAATCTGATCTCACTGATCTGAAATTGTCTCAAAAGAACAATTCTAAAGTGAAAAGCCCTGGCAAGGGTGGAAGACCTGGCCTGGACAGAGCAAGCAGGGGGTGATAAAATAGATTAGGTAAGACCTAAGAACTAACGACTGTGTGGAGACTGCTCCCCTTTTCTGAGCGCCTTCAATGCTGGGACGTCCCTCCAGGCACAATTACCCTGGCCAGGGTGGAGAAAGCCACCTTGATTGTACTGATGCTGATGTACCTGGCTCAGGGGCTGGAACGGAGCGGGGAGTGGTGCCCGGAAAGAGATAAGAGCTGTGTGCTGGAAGCCCCTTCCAGGTGAGCTTCTCTGCAATGCTCTGATGCTAATGGATCTGGCTTCTGTGTCATCTGACTGACAGCTGCCCCTTCGGAACAAAAGGAACTCAGGGGTATATATGGCTGTCCATGCTGTGGCTGTTTTGTCATCTCTTGACCCACCACCTTGTCGCATCGGACCCTGTCAAGGGTCAGCAACATCTTGAAGAAACTCCCTGGACAGCTGCACCCCTGGTGGTGACTCTCTCTCTCTCCCTCTTCCTCTCTCTCTTCTTTCTTCACACTTTCTTACCCTTTTCTTTCCAATTTCTCTCTCTTCTCTCTCTCTTATATCTTCTTTTCCTCTCTCCCTCTTTTGCCAGGCTCTATATTTTTGCCTGTGTCAATTGTCATATAAAATCTTCTTGCACCCGACCCTTCTACAGTTGGACTTTGTTTCATGGAATCAAAACAAAAATAAATTTTAATGTTACATTGGACCGTAACAAACACCAAGTACTAAAGTGTAAAATTCAGCTATTTTTTTCTAGAGAGTATTCCAAGACAGCTTGTTGAATTTGATTGACATGCTTGTAAAAACTTAAATGACAAGGATACTCCTCTTATAATTTTGCATTTTAATCCTATCTTATTGAAGTGCTTCTTGCTGTAGAAATTTAATTTAAATTAAAAATTTATCTTGAAAAAAATAAAATAAAATTGACCTGTGTTGGCTCACCTTACATCCAGTCAAGCAAAGCGACTTAAACATTGAAATCACTGAATCACAGAACCACAGAATGTTAGGGATCGGAAGGGACCATGAAAGATCTAATGATCATGAAGCCCAATGCCCCTGCCAGAACAGGATTACCTAAAGTAGGAATGTGCCCAGGTGGGTTTTGAATATCTCCAGAAATGGAGACTGCACAGTCTCAGTAGGCAGCCTGTTTCAGTGTCGATATACAAAGTATTGAAAAATGCAAACTCAAAAAAAAAAAAAAAAAAAAGTCTTAACTCCTATTATAAATAGCACAAGCTAAGCATGAGAGAATCCACAAGTTCTAAATATTATAATATTTTGTATCATTATTGTAGAAGGAAAATACTATGGGTAAGGGATGAATTTTACATGACAGTCTTAACAGTTCAAAATATTTTTCCAGATTTACATTGTCTGTATCTTTGGAGAAAAAAATTATTGCCCATGAGGTACAATATAGAGTGACTAATGGCACTCCTATCTTCAAGTAATGCTCGGTATGTTTGGATTTATTCTTTGAATGCATCACTCTGTGATCTCTAATTAAAAAAAGCAGTTATATCCAAATTAGTTCTATAGACTATGTGCCATAGTTGTGGGTTTCGATTTTTCCATTTGGAAAAAGAGTTCTGGGATTTTTAAGAAATTAAGTTCAACAAAATATTGTGTGTTAATAAAAGATTAATCTAAAAATTAACTTCATGTTCACCAGCAGGGATAAAAGTTAGTCACAAAATAAATTATTTTATTATGAAATTTCTTTGTAACTCTTCCTCAAGGATATCTTTTTCTGACTAGCCCCATACTTTCAACTGTGCATATTTTTGTCTAAAAAGTATAAAAAATGAGTATTTCAAGAGGAGCTATGATCTAGTATTCATTAGATTCATTAATGAGACAATCTAGAGTAGTTTGCAGCTGGATTGAGAATCTAAACGTGTTCACATAGAGATTCAGAGATGCAGATCATAAAAAAAGAAGAGAAAGCCCAAAAAATAGAATCTCAATTTTAAAGTGTATTATACTGTAAAATTTTGAAGAAAGTGTGAAAAAATTGGATCTTTTTACCTGAGCAAATGTTATGAAAGGCGTCTATTTCTGCAAGATTTAGAACAGAATTCATGGAACCAAGAACTATAATAGGAAAATAGCTGGTGAACTAACTGTTGAAAATATATAGGGAGAAAAAATTGACAAATCAAATCATTTCATTTTTGCTCTGCATTTTATGTTCCTACCCCACAGTATATTGAAAACCTCCAAAGACTCAGAATCACACTCCCCTTTTGTTTGAGGAAAGTTAGAAAAGCAAAAATATTTATGAACATTGTTTTGTTTGTTTGTTTTCTACTGGTTCTCTTATTTATAAATGTAATGTAATGATGTCCCTTACATATCATGGTGAGCATGGTGGTCTATTACTACCCTGTTTTAGGGTCACTTATACATCTCCTTTGTTTTGCAAAATTATTACATTAGACATGGATTCTTAACTTAATATAACATTGCTTTGGTCAGGCAACCAAAAGGCTTCATTCTTAAAGGCCTAAAAAGATACTGCAAGGAAAAGGATGAGACCTGAGTTTACAAGGGCACTTACTCGCACGAGTTTTTCTGACTATTTGAATGATATTGCAGTAGGGCAAAGAATAAATTTGACAGGAGGTTTTTCTTTGTGCTTCTGTTTATCACTTTCGGCTTTGCACACATTTCCTTTTCCCTCAATTGTTCTAACAAAGTTTTATGCAGAAAACCAGAAAACTGAAATGAGTAGAAACCAGTGAAAATACAGTTCCTTTTTCTAGCCCCTTTACATAAAAAGAGACTGGATGTGGCACTCAGTGCCATGGTCTGGTAACCGCAGCGGTAGTGGGTCAAGGGTTGGACTTGATGATCTCTGAGGTCCTTCCAACACAGCCAATTCTATGATTCTATGATTTATGTAATGGTGCTAGCAATGAAGCTTTGCCTCACAAACAATAATTCTGTTCCAGTGCAGAAAGCTAGCTCCATTTCAGAAGAGTAATAAGGAGCTGTTTAAGCTGTTTTCTTCCCTGAATAAAACCTATTGTGCAACTATACCCTGAGTAACTGTTCACCTCTGACAACACTATACTACAATAAAGTAATTATGAACTTGATTATCCACAGTTGCATCTGATTCAGTAATTTATTTCACAAAGTATGTGAAAAAAGCTACATTTATGGTCTGCTAACATTTTATATCTCAGTTTTCTCAAGAGTAAATGGCTGTAGAAGGTGTAGTTGAAATAGAGAATCAAGAGTATTATGGTACTATGGGCTATGCAAGTCACAATACTCAGATTGCATTTTATTCCTTTTTCCTGAAAAGTAAAATATTTTGTGAGGTTTACTGTAACAAATTATATCGCTTTGTGCCTCTAATTCCTATGTGTAAACAGTTATTATTTGTGTGACACAACAAGCAATAAGCTACTAAACAGCATTATGAATATGATTACTAATATTAGTTCTGAAGTACATTCAAAGACTGTGGTGGAAAAGGAAAATCAAACAGTAATATACTGCTTTTTTTGAAGTAACTTCTAACAATATTTTTGTCTTCAGTTTAAATATGAGCTTCCAAACCTTAGCTCCTCTGCTTATTTCCTCACATAATTAAATTAAATTTGGTATAAAATAGATAATCATACATTTCCATTTTCAACTGAATAGTAACTCAGCTGTGGTAGTTCAATTCTAAAGAATGGACAGCTTAGGACTGAAGAAGCTTTTATGATATATTACCTGTCATATGCAATTCTATGGATGTTTACTGAGCATTACTTGACCTAAGATACAGCAGAGTATGTAAGATGGATTTCCAGCTCTTTACAAAGGGCTCCCTGTAACATAAAAATAAATGTTCACCCTGATTCCCAGGAGAAGAAAAAGCAATAAAAAATGGTTATTTAGAATTCTCTCTGTCTCCTATCTCCAGCTCTCCTATCATAGTTTTTCGTTATTTACAGATCCCATTTTATTACTGTAATTTTAAAGTGCCTCAACTGAAAAGCTTTTTTTTTTTTTTTTTTTTTTTTTTTGACCAACATACGTGTTAGCATTTCATGTGAAATGATATTCTAGTAACTGATATATTAATACAGTAGACCTGAAACAATACATGTGGTGCTACATTTTCACTCCTGGTTCGACTGCATTGATTGTTTTTTTGTGATGTGTAGTTGAAACACAACATAAGAGTACTTACCATCTTCTGATAACTTATTGGCAGGTATTTCTTATTCAGGGTCAGAAAGTAATCTCATTAATAGGAACAGTTTGGCATTCTGCAATGTTTGAACAGATGTAAATAAAACAAAACAAAACAAAACAAAACCTATAAAAGCAGTTGGGTCCATGTAACTAGAAAAAAATAAATATTTTGTTTGTAGCTTTTATATTTCAAGACTGAAATGTAGTTGTAGAAAGGTTTGGTTTTAGCTGCAACTATATTCCAGCATTTAGAGATGGCAAAGAAGATAAAGATTATTAGATTGAAGATTTTCTGAATTATTACCTTGCTGTTTATTTGCAAAGAGTACTGATGGTTTTATGTATTTACTTCTTTTTTGAACATAAACAAATTCAGTAGGCTATTTTGTTGGTAATTTAACCATCTAGAATTTTTTTAAATTTTCTTTTATGGGTCCAAGTCACCCTGGATAATCATATCTTTACAGTCTACTGGCCAATGGCTATTCTGCAGTATTGTTGCCATGATGCTGAGAGAAAACAAACCAACAAAAACAAACAAACAAAAAACCCCCTTCTTGTTATTTTTGTTGTTTCATTTCAGGACACTTCTAATGGATAGTGACTTGCACTATCTGCCGGATTCTTACATGTAAAGAAGTATTTATTTACTATCATTCTTCTTTGCAGGAGAATCGAAAGGAAGAGAAAATACTAATGAGAGTGACTTATAAGATCTGTAGCCTGTGGACTGGCACATCATTGCTCTCTGTCTCTCAACTGCTGCAAAAATTCATTGATACTAGTGAGACAGGACCTACAAAATTAGGAACTGCAATAAGTAACAAAACATTATCCATTTATGTCCAGCTTCTATTTTGTCTTGAAAGAATAGAGGTGTTTCCCAAAAACTCCTATGACCAAGGCATATTTTCGTGAGAGTTTCCTATTTGTCACTGTATTTTTTTTGCTGGAAAGTAGGGAGATATTGAGCCATGCCTTGAAGATTTTTTATTCTTGATGATACCTGAAAAAAAAAAAAAAAAAAAAAAAAAAAAAAAATTGAAATAAAAGTCAGATGAGGTTTAATAAAATTTAAGGGCTAATAGAATCTGAGTCACACCACTACCTGTCTTTCCATTACAGACAGAGAACTTAGGGTAAAGAGATAAGTAGCATATGTCATTTTACCTCTCTTGTTTTGACCTTCCCTTTATTTTCCTCTCCATATCACTGCAGGACTGTTGAAGCTTTATAAAAGGGCTTGTTTGGTTGGTTGTTTTTTTGCTTCTCTTTTTCATTAATTGCATAATACTTATAGTTTTTACTTATGATTCTTTTCTAATCTTCCTTTCTTTATTTCATCATACATTGAATAATGATATATAAATGATTTTAGGAAGTGTACCTTATCAACTTAATTCACTTAAACTTACAAAAAAATACGTGTTAACTGCTTTAATGTTTCTTCATAATTTTAATCATGCCTTTTTGAATCTACTGGCAGTTTTAGAGGTGACTATATGCAAAACTCTTAGCAAAAGTGCAAATTCAGGCTGCACTTTCTTGAAAGGAATAACCTTGAGGGATGCATAACTGTAAAATTTCAACAGCATCCTATACAGCTTTGTCTCCTCAAAAAGAAAAACACCACAGCCTAAGATTAAATGAGCAGCTGGTAGAGAGCTTCTGATTTGATCATGTTGCTTTTTTAGACAGATTAATTGTTCTGATTTATGGTTATCACCTGTATTTCATGGGTGCTTGCTTCCAGGTCTAATTAATGGATAATTTTTAACTGCTGCAACTTTAATTATGCCTTGGATTTCAAAGAATAGAGGAAAAGTGACTGTTAGCAAATAGAGTCCTTGCTTCTATGAGCTTTTTTATATTAGAAATTGTAATTATGTTGTTTGGCATTGGGTTTTCTTGAGATACAGAATTTACACCATATATGAAAAAAATACGCTGTGTATATAATGATGACTATGAATAAAAAAAATATAAAATTCATCTACAGCTTAAAAAAATACTATTTTTAAACTTTTTAGTGCAAGTGTAATGTTTGACATTATTTAGGGTACAATAGATATTTTACATTATTATTTCCATTAGTTCCAAGTCAATACTGTTACAAAGGAACAGCAGTACACAGACAAATATGAATTGAAAAATAAAATTTAAAAAAACCCATATTTTTAAAAAATTACAAGAGGGTTTTATAATATGTAGAGTAGAATGAAAAAGATATAGGAGGTCAGAGCTTATGCTGAGGTGGTAGTTAGGAAGAATTTGATGAATACAGAATTTATTTTTTAAATAAAATAAATTTATTTTAAAAATTAAAAAAAAGCTTTCTGAACTTCACATGCACTCACATGAGAAAGCAGGGGAAAAAGAATTCAGTCCAAACATCATTCTTGTAGATGAGGCCTTCTTGAAAATGTTGCTAGACCTATAACTAGAAAAAATTTCTAAGATACAGGTTAACAAACAAAATGAAAGTTGCAAATCTCAGAAAAGAGCTAAAACAGGAAGAAGTGGAACAGGGAGTGTACAGGAAATTTATACTTGATCATCTAGCATTTAGGCTTCCTCTTCAATAGCTTCCAACAGCACCTGAAATAAGTTGGTGAGAAAAATTGATAGAACAATTAATCCTAAAAATAGGATACTCTGAAAAGGTTGAAGATCATTGCAGAAAACTTCTAAATTGGACCTGGGAGTCTGGATTGACAGGAAGCTGAACATGAGCCAGCAGTGTGCCCAGGTGGCCAAGAAGGCCAATGGCATCCTGGCCTGTATCAGAAACAGTGTCACCAGCAGGTCCAAGGAGGTGATTCTGCCCCTGTACTCAGCCCTGGTGAGGCCACACCTCGAGTACTGTGTTCAGTTCTGGGCCCCTCAGTTCAAGAAGGATATTGAGGTCCTCGAACAGGTCCAGAGGAGGGCAACCAAGCTGGTGAAGGGACTCGAACACAGATCCTACGAGGAGAGGCTGAGGGAGCTGGGGCTGTTCAGCCTGGAGAAGAGGAGGCTCAGGGGAGACCTCATTGCCCTCTACAACTACCTGAAAGGAGGATGGAGCCAGGCGGGGGTTGGTCTCTTTTCCCAGGCAACTCTCAGTAAGACAAGAGGGCATGGTCTTAAATTGTGCCGGGGTAAGTTCAGACTGGATATTAGAAAGAATTTTTTCACAGAAAGGGTGATCAGACATTGGAACGGGCTGCCTGGGGAGGTGGTGGACTCTTCGTCCCTGGGGATATTTAAAAAGAGACTCGATATGGCACTCAGTGCCGTGGTCTAGTGACTGTGATGGTAATTGATCAAGGGTTGGACTCGATGATCTCTGAGGTCCCTTCCAACCCAGCCTATTCTATGATTCTATGATTCTATAAATAGTCCATACTTTTATAGATAGTTCACAGGCACATTTTTTCACTTAGAGAAAAGGAAAGGGAAAGGAAAAGGGAAAGGGAAAGGAAAGAATGTATAAAGTATGTATGTCTATGTTCTACAAGAACATCAGGAGCAGGCTGCAGGCACAGTTAGACCTTTCTTTTATTAAACAAGAATTTTCTAGGGACTCGGAACTTAGAATTACCTGGGGAAATATGGTTTTAAATGCTGGGCATTTTAGAACTACCAAAATAGGTCATATCTTAATTACCTGTAGATTTCCCTGCAGAGCAAGTAAAGAAGAAAAAAATATTTAAATGTTTTAAAATTTTAAAATAGTAAATATTCCAGCTGCTTCTTGACACAACAGAATGAGCTTTAGCCTGTCCGACCTTGTTTAAGTCAATCTTCTTCTAACTTGGTAAATATTCTGTTTGTATGCTACATTAGTGAGCTTGGCCTTTGCTGATGGGAAGGAGGGGAAAACAGGTTATTGAGGTCTATTATGTTCCCATTAACCTAAAAAGCAGAGACACTTTCTGTCATTTTAAGTGTTCATATTCTGGATTCAGCAACATTAAAGTCAACCACCTCTGCCCTTGCTAACATATGTCATCATAACTAAAAGAAATGACTAAAAAGCCAGACAACTCCATCTGTAGCTTGCAGATCATGCTTGACTTGTATTCATGGGAAACATGTTCTTATTGATATAAATATTAATGCCCGAAAATTGTAATCTTTGTAAATTGTTGTGCCCTTTTGTCCCCTTGTTTCCTTTGTGAACTTCAACACTTTTTTGATATTTCTTAATTGTATCCTTTCTGCCACTAAACAGACATGAGCATGGCTCTCTGGTCAAGGTTGCATTTAGGTTTTCCAACCTATAACTCTGGGGGAAAGCAAACAGAATAAAAGTTTTAATTGCAAATTAATTAGAGGTTAGCTTATAAAAACAAATCAAAGACATATCTAACCAGACCCACTGGAAAAACTTAGAGATCTTGAAAGATGTTTTTATTTATCTGCATCTGTTTGGTTTCAATACTTATCTTTATCACTTTTCAACCTCTGTCTTCTAAGTATCTAAGTGAATGCGTAAAGCTGGAAAGCTAAAACACCATGTGAGTAATAGAGTTTGTATTTGTGAATAGAAGTAAAAAATCCTGCTATTATCATAGTGTTAATGATATGCTATAGATTTTTTAATAGTATGTAAAAGCAAATAATACAAGAAAAAACTAATCCACTGATACAATTTTATTGGGTTCTTTTGGACTATGAGTACTCTTTCTCTCAGAGTCTAAACATTCACAGCTTTGCTTCATCAGAGAAGAGTATCTTTTAGAAACTTCATTTTGTCTTTTGTTGAGTTGCTGAAGTTAAAATTACTGTATTTTCAAAATGCTTTTTTTTTTTTTTTTTTTTTTTTTCTGTTGCCTATATATACAAAATGATGGCCAGAAAGCTGAAAAAAGGATAATATTGAATAATGTACAAGTTCTAATTTAAACTGTCTATTGAAACCGCTTACATGTAACATTAAGTACCAAGTACACAGAGATACAGAGGCCAGGAGCCAGCATTTAGGATAAAAGTCTAGATTTTAGTGAAGATTTTATTTTGTCTCTTCTGAACAGCAGAAATTAAAAATAAACTTATTTGACAAAAAGAACCAAAAATTTTAAAAGAGATGGAAATCACAACCTAGGTATTCCTTGTGTGTTGTTACATTTCTTTTCTCTTTGTGACTGGTGAAAAAAACCTCAGCTTCTGTGCCAGCAGTTGGTTTAAGATAACAGCTGCATTAAAATGCATGATAGGTTTACATTGTGGTATTATTTCTTTGCTGTTTCCAAGGTACTATTTAGAAGGGTTTTCTACAAGTTATAAATTTGGCCGTTTAATGAGTCTCTCAAGTTTGTCAATTGTCAGAGAGAGAAAATGGGTAATCATTAAGAAGTAAGCTCAAGGTGGCATCTTTGATAAGGTACAAAGTGGAAATAGCAACAAATAAGTATAAATATGAGCAACATCTACCTGAAAATTATAAAACTTGTTGCCACATCCCTGTGCCTTATAATACAACTAACATCCTCCAAGTGTCTTTACTCTGTTGTTTATATTCAGCACGATAACCAATAGAGATAAAAGAAAAAAAATTTTCTTTTGATAATTTTAAATTAGCTGTTAGCAGGTAAGCTTGAAAACCAGCTTCCAAGTATAAAGTTGCATTTTTTCCAACAGGCTAACACTGGAATGATGTTTCCTCAAGAAGGTTAAAGATGTAAAAAGAGAAAGAGGCAAACTCTCACTAGTTCAAAGTTGATCTCCCAGATAAAGTGATTCAAAATCTGTAAGAAGAGAGAATCTCTTTACTTCTTGGGTAGATTTTGTTATGGCACAAGTGAAAACTAACGTTTTTTACTACCAGGGTTCTTGACTTCTTGTAATTTCAGCTACATGGCATTTTTTAGTTCATTATTTTTTTTGTGATCTAGAGACATCTACAATGTCTAAACATTGCAAAATTAAGTGAACAAGAGAAAATCAAAGGGAATCTAAGTTTAAGTTTACCCATCACAGGCGAATAATTGCAGCCAGCTGCTGAATTGTTTAGCTCCTTTATTTGTAACTATCAAAAAATATGATACAATCATATATGCCATGTAGAAGCTTAAATACTCGATAAGGGAACCTATACAGAAGATTATTATTATGTTTTCACAAAATTCAGTCAGAATTCAGCTCATCATCTTTACCCTTTTTCTCATATTTTGAGAATTATAGAATTATTTTGAGAATTAATATATAGAATTATTTTGAATTATAGAATTGAATAGATTTAAAACACTTTTACCAGATAATTATATTTATTTATATTTATTTAGATTTATTTATTAATCAGTAATTTGGGTAATAAATTGCAAAACTTGCTTTCCATCTAAATGAGTCTCTTTTTATATGGCTTCTGCTTTCTATTTGATTACATAGAGGAAATTCTGTATGGTTCAGAATGAACTACACTATCTGGTGAAACCAGAGAGAACCAAATACCTCTAAAAGCTCAACATTGTAACTTACCTAACTATGTGAAATATTACCAAGTAACCAGTGATATTGTAGATGCTGTCAATTTTGTATCCTTAGTCTTCTTCCCTAGTGAGCTAGTAAGTTCATCATAGTCTAGATACATTTGAGACAAAAAAAAAAAAAAAAAAAGTATTTAACATCAGTTAGCTACACACCATTCTCTTCCAAATACTATTTGCATTAATGCAAATCAATGGTGGTTGTAAAATTACATAGAAGTTTTCATGGTTTGCATAACAGTCCCTAAGTAATGTCCTATCAAAATAAAGTTATAATAGACACTAGGCTAGAGGGATGAAAGAGAAGAAAAACAAAATCAGGACCAAGGAAAAAATTGATACCAGTACAGGGAAGTCTGAGTTGGTAAAGCTGAGTTACTAATCTAGTGGGATAAAATGAATGTCTTAATTCCCTTTAAGTAAAAATTCTAGGGATTTTTTATGCCTTTTTAAAAATGTAGTATCTTTTGGTGGGAAATACATATCCCATTTTCAGTTACTTTTTCCTATCATGGATACGAAAATTCTGTAGCACAACTTAATAAAAGAGCTTAAGAAAGTGGGACAGTCATGTGTGCTTCTCTTCCTTGTGTTATGCAATGTTTGAATTTGCAGAGTTCAAGGTACAGTATCAACTGGTGATATGAAATCTCCTTAAAATTTGGCAATGTTAAGCCTAGTCAGAGACTCCTGCTGGGAAATATGTATTTATTATGCACATCACTAGGCTCCTCTGAAGTTAAAAAACTCTCTTTGTCCCAGAGGGCAATTTTCTTTACAGGTGGCAAGGAATGTTGGTAGAAAAGACAGTTATAAATTAAAAGAGATACAGAATGAAAGAAGTATAGTCCTCATAGTGAGCTCTCCCCATGGACAAGACAACTTGTTCAGGCTGGCCTGTTTATTTTAAAGACACTGCTTGAAGAAAAAGGTGGATGGACTCAGAATGTGGTGAAATATGCTACCGAGTCTTGTTTACTTAGTTTAGATTGGGATACAGCTTAAAATTTGCCATTTTACTCTGAAACATATCCAAGTTATCTTCACTGTTATTTTGCTTCATATTCCCAGATTTGTATTATACTTAACACTGTCTTTGTAAACGGTTAATAGCTTATTTCTAAGTACAATCTGGCATTTATGCTTTTAAGAAATCCCCAAAGAGCTGGCAAATTAATTTCTCAATAGATCTCATCTAAGTCTAAAAAAAAATCCTTTCTTATCTTTCATGTCAGGAAAGATTATAAACAATGATAGGAATTTAAAATAATCTATTTAGCAACCTTGAAGATCAAAGACCTTTTACTAATCTGTGAAATACCTATAAAAATACTACATTTGCCTGATTTAGTACTGTAAAACTAAGTTAAGTCTGGTCAGAAGAACGTTATTTTAGTTATTCTTTTGGCTCTACTGAGATTAGCTAGTTACTGAACTGATGAATCCAAGACGACCTATGACTACTATACTTCTTTGAAAGTATTGGTTTATGGTAGAAAGATTACTGAAACACTAAAACTGAGAAAACAGCAATACTCAGAATACTAAGTAAAGAAATAAGTAGTAATAATATGCATAATAATGCATCAAATTTCTCTCTTAATCTACTGAAATAATGAGACATCTATTCGAAGAAAGAGTAGTTTCAAGAATTGTCTTATACTTTAGATTACTTTTTCAACTGTGGAAAAAAAAAAAAAACAAAACAACAAAAAACACCTCACTTGAAGAACTGACAAAGGTTTTGTAACTGAATTGCCATTAGTTTTTTCCACAAATTTGTGATACTTTAAGCAAGCAGTAGCTCTAGTGGTTTGTTACATCTGCATTAAGTGCTAACTACCGCATGAAGGGCATGGCCATTATCTTCCCTGACCTTTCTAACTTATCTCTTCTTGTAATGGAGGTTATAATTCATGCATATAGTTCACAAATGTGTATTTTATTTAAGAAGTTAACCTTGGTATGCTTTTTATACCACTCCTGTATGTTGATTTTATTTTTTTTATTTTTAATATATTCTGGCATTTTAAATACCTAATTTTAACATATTTTCAGTGTAATGAGACATGGAAGTAGCTCATTGTGTTTGGCTTTGAGGTCTACAAGACAATAGTAATTTCATGTATGACTATATAATTAGAGCACTGTATTAACAGGAACCATGTGCAGCTCCATGTTGAATTAAATATGCATTTCTACATGAGCTTATGCATTCCAGATACTTGTGAATAAAAAGTATGACATAACTTGCCATATGTTGAGGGAAGACTGTGGGAACACTTGTCCTCTCAGGGAAGATAAATTATGGGTTTTTAAGTTATTTTAAATACACTTTACACTAAATAAATGAAAATACTTGAAAATCCTTTTTTAAAAACATAGGAGCAGAAAGTAGAGTACAAATAGCAATAATTTAATGAGAAATATGTTTTGAAAACCAGGCCATAAATGACTACCCTCTGTATGATTAAGGGCAAGTCAAAATGGAATCTAAGTTGAGCAAGACAGCTAGTAAAAATATAACACTTTCAGAGTTAATTTGAAAGCTCCTATGGAAGCAAATAGTTTCCATTAGATGAGAGCCTGATTATAAGAAAGAGTTTAGTGAAAAAACATTGTATTTCAGATTCAATTGTAAGGATTCCGTATCTGCACTCTGCACACTACATAAAATTTGTTTTGTATTTCATTACATCTAAAGGCTTATTCTTCTATTGATCTTTGGTTGAAGCTATATACATGAATCAGAAGAAAATTAAATCCTTCATTTCAGTTTCACCAAGTGAGCAATATGATGTTACAAGAGTACTTGTGCTTTTTGTATTAACTTTCTCTTTATAATTAAAAGACATTGTCATTTCAAGAAGAAAAGATACTGTTTTGTGTATTTTCCTATTTATGTTTTAAGTTATGCTAGCTTTATGGAATGAGGCTTTTTTAATCAAAAAACACTCTGAACAATACATCCTAAGTATGAAGAAGTGGAATATTTATTCCCTAAAGGAGGAAATGGTTTCATTAGAAGATTTATGTTAAGGGGGAAAAAAAATAAAAAAATAAAAAAATAAATTGGACTTCAGTCTAAACACTTCAATAACCTTAAAATTGCATTTTCATTGTAAGCATACTATAACACAAGGTAAAAGTCACAGAATAATATTAAGTCCCGTCATATAGAAACATAGCAAATTAATGCCTCTGACCGTGAGGCACTTGCAATATGGCAGTTCTTAACAGTGAAGAGAAATATATGAATAGGTAAATACTATAAAACCAATAAAATCTAGGTGATTAAATATTATTGGTTGATAGGTGACTGAATGATTTGCTCTTTTAAAATGTAGATTATTAAGCTGTTTTTAAAGACATAAGTATCACATGAAAGTCCCTGATACAATCAGAAATCTTTGTCAAAACATTTATGAAACTCTGTTCCTAAACAAAGTGTATGAGAGAATTCTCGTGTTCTCTGAAATTTAAAAATTATGCAGCATTTTAGAAGGAGCCAAAATAAATCAGTTCACTTTATATGCACTTATTGTTCTTGCACATCTTTATATATTACCTGTAATCAGTGCAGGGTTCTGTCATATCCCTTATGGATAAATAAGTGAAGATTAATTCTATTACATCTATACTTTCCATGCTGTCTTGCTATTGTTCAGTGAATGCTTGCCAGATATTTATTAATAATCACAAAGGAAGCTTTACTACAAAATTTCATGATTATAAGACTTGTGCAAGAACAGAACTGAAAGATGGACTGTACTTTTCAGAGTGTATGCTATATACAAAATGGACAACATGTGGAGAAAGACATGATGCAAATCACAGGGAAACAATGAGACAACAATGGTCATGATGGGAAATGGTAGTAGAGCTTCTCCAAGAACATAAGGGCTTCCATGAGTGGTTTTAGTCATCAAAGAAAAGTAGTTTTAATGAGGATTTTAAAAGGATATAAAGAAATAACTTTGAAGATGGTTACAGAAAATTCTTTACAAATGCAAATAACATGGAGGACATTTATTGGAAGATACAATAATATGATGATGGGGGCTAATGCCATGTAGAAAACATCCACTTGACACTACACAGTAATTTTTAAAATTTCGAACTTTTGAAAGTTAAGTGGTTAATATTTGATACAGTAAAAGGAGAGAAGAAGAGCCATTGGAAATAGTCAAAGTAAAGGGTACAGCATATGAGGTGACTAGAGCCTGAAACAAAACATTTGCATATGAATGCAAAGGAGAACATATATCTTAGTCTGAATATGATCTGAATATATAAAGCAAGCAAAGATCAATAGGCATATTAATGGTATTCAAAAAGCCTAAGAGAAAGGGTAACTGCAGTGCTCATATACAAGGATTCAAGATTTTTCTTCTAACCATGGTGATAATGATATGAGGATTATTATTTATGGGATAGAAGGCTGAATTTGAACCTGTTTAGAGAGGCCTGGAATAGAGAAATAAAGTTAAGTTTTTGCCTAAATATGGTAATTGTATTTCTGGGTGGGAACATCCAGATTATAACTAAAAAGCCAGAATTTCACTAGGATTAGATAGAACTTTGGGGCTGATGTGGATAGAGAATGAGGAGAGATGGTAGGTGGAAAACAAAATGTTTAAGGATAGACATTTTTGTAGTCTGATGACACTAGGTCCATGCAAGGAAAGAGAAAGAAGGAATGGAGAAACTATTAAAAAAAAAAAAAAAAAAAAAAGTGGTGGCAGAGAAAATGAAGATCAATGGACATCACTCAGAATAGGCTTGACAGGAGGGAGAAAAGAGATTTATTGTAAAAAGCAACCACACTGTGAAAAGAACATGATAGTTTCATACTTTGTTCTTTGTTGTCATGGAAGAAGTTAAGCAGACACTTTATGCAGAAGGAAAGAAGGTAAAGAAGAACATAATCAAGGTGGAAGTAAAATGTCCATTTTTTCTCTATTAGAAAACTCAGGTTGCTCAGCAGGAAATTTGGACAACTTGGAACAGGAAAATAAATCCATAGTAGAGGCAAATGTCCTATTCCACCAGATCCCCACAGCAGTAATAGAGAAGGATGCAGCAAAGGTAGTGGATAGAAGCAGTCAGACATTTAAGCAGAAACCAGAAAGGAACATGTTTGGAAGAGAGTACAACAAAGAGAAATAAAGAACAAACAGAAGGACAGTAAAGATAAAACAAAATGGAAAAGTTATTAAAGACGCTAACAGGACAAGAGAATATAGAACACAGAATATAATACTTTGTCCTGGAAACTTTTTTAAAAAGAGTCAGAGAACTGAGTTTTTGACATGGAAAAAGAAGTGAAAAGGTAATGGAGAAGCTGTTCTTTGCCTTTCACCAGGTCTGCCAGGTTTTGTGTTGGCTTTTGATGAACATTGTTGAGTCATCCATAGAGATTTTCAGATCTGGTATTGACCCCAGAGGAATGTCACTTACAAGCAGTTTATGTGCTGTTTTCTATACTGTGTTGAATTTGTCATCCAACTAATTTTCTATGCACTTTACAATCCATTTATGCTGTATGTATCTTAACAATCTGACTGTGAGGGTTCTCTGTGAGACCATGTCAAAGGTTTTTCTACAGTCAGGGTAAACACTCTCCATTGTTTAGGGAGTTTGACACTTCATTATAGGAAACAGTCAGGTTGCTCAGATATTATTTTCTTTTCTTTATCAGCAGCAATCCCTGCTGGCCATGAAGAGTTGCATTTATTGTGTTTTCGTCCTAGTGGAAGGAAGATATGAATAATATTACCAGGGAATTAAGAAGTAAGCAAGAAAATAAATTTATCATTAAGGCTTGCGTAATAGCTCAGGAGCCCCTTAGAGAAGCTAAAAAAGTGTAAATACAGGCAAAAAATATGAACTTAAAGCTCAGTCAGGCTAGAAGTTAGCCTTAAGAAAGTACTTGAACCTTTTTGTGGAATAATGTTTCGGGGTCTTTTTCCTGAAAAATATTTCCTTCAATAAAGACTTCACTGTAGAAATGGGTTGTCTTAGTCTTTTCCACTGTTTAGATAATTTACACCATTATCTAATACAATAACAAAAATCAGAGTGAGCATAAATACAATCTTTTATGTGGGTGCTTAAGGTGCTTCATCAGCTCAATGATGTTACTGTTACTGTTCTCTATTTATATTAATACATTCTTCATCCATTTAACAGGAGCATAGTATCTGTATGTAGAGATGCATCTTTCCTGTAGCCAGATAAAAATAATCTTTAAATAATCATCTTTTATTCTAATCTATGTTATCTTTTGTAAATGTACATGCTAGAAAATTAATAATCATTACCAATAATAAGCAGCCTACTTCACTGTGAGATTGGAAAGGCATAAAAACTATGTTATATTATGAAATCTCAGATGTGACTGTATTGTAACAAAGACAGATGTGCAGGATTATTCCATCATAAAATTTAATTAATTGTGGTAGAGGTAGCAATTCAATAAGTGCTTTTATTTTGTATTTTTGTATGAAGAAAATGAAAAGTTGCACACAATTCACTATGCATTTTTGATGCAAGTAAGTAGTGTTCAAATCTGAACTGGATAATATAAATAGTGTAAGACCAAGTGTAGTCATAAGATTTTGGGGGGTTTTAATAGTGCTGTTACACAAACCATGAGAAAATCAATATGCAAGTATTCAGCATTTCCATCATCTAGAGAAAAAAATATACAGGTGACAAAAGTCAATCCTAAACAGACACACTGAATTCCAGGCTCTAGGAAGGTACTTTTTTCATTGTATTTACAGTACCTTCTCCTGTAGTTACACAACATTCTGTGGCAAATGCTTCAGATGACCATCCGTTTGCCCATTAATCAGCCAATAATTATATTTGTGCATGTTTTCTTTGTTCATTAAGAAGAAACTTCATCTTTTAAGTTAAAGGAATTTGTTACATATAAATACTATTAAAAATCTAAACAGTTCCCAAATATTTAGCAAAAAGTGTTGAAATTAAAACAGCTGTTTATCTTTTTGAACATTACCTTCTTCTAGCAAGAGACGTGCAGCTTTTTTTCTCATCTCCTATCCAAGTTCAATAAAATGTGAGTAGCTTGTGCTGGCCTGCCATAGAGGCATAGTACTACAAAAATCTATAAAGCTGCCACTTGGAACTTTCAAAAGTATTTAATGTCCATCTATCTCTATATCTGATTAAAGCTATGTTTGCATTATAAATTAATTAAAATATGGGAGACTTCTTGCAATATGACAAATACAACATAAAATATGATGTGACAGGTAGAGGTGAGATGTATGGTCCCTATTTAAAACTCTGAAGATGAAACTTAAAGTTGAAGTAAAATATCTGGCATTTCTTGTCGAAATTATGCAAATTCAAATGGAATATGGTCCCCTATAGACTATAGGAAGAAATAAAAGAAGTTAGAAAATCTGTCTCATTAATGTCTTTGATCCTTTCAATAATGTGGAAGAAAAAAAGTAATCCAATGCACACCTGTAGCTGTGCTTCTTTTACCTCAACTGTTCCTGCCCAGAACACTTCATGACTCACATATACCAAGATCAGTTATGTGAAAAATAGACTTTTATTATGACTTTGATGCAAGGAATAATTAATTACCATTAGAAGAATAAACAAAGAAAAATAAATTAAAATCACAGAAAAAAAAATATTTGATAAGTTTTGGGTTTTTTTTTTTTTACATATGAAATATTCTCCACCCTTCATTTTTTGAGATATTGGCCCTTTGGTAACAAAACAGGTTTCTAGAGAGATTTTGGAGTCTCCATCCTTGGAGACATCAAGAACACAGTTGGGCACAGTTGTTTGTGATCTGCTGTAGCTGCCCATGCTTGAAGAGACTGAGGTTAGGCAATCTCTAGACATGACTGCTACCTCAGCTAGTCTATTTAAATGTGTATATTATAGGACATATTTCATTTGTTATATTTTTTCAGGTAGAAATTGTCAAAATAACACTGATTTGACATATTTTAAATACTTGTTTATTTTTTTTTTTCTGTTTTCACCAAATCAAAGTGAAAATTACCTAAAATGGAGTGCTCATCATTTATTGGTAAGATTCAGAGATTGAGTTCACAAAGGGAACCTTGTGGTTGATATTTAGGCCATGTGATCAGGGGAAGCCTACTGATGAAGCCTTTTTACTCCAGCTACAAGAGGCATCATTCTCCCAGGCTCCCATCCTGCTGGAAGATTTCAGCCATTCTGATATCTGTTGGAGAAGTAGCATGGAGAGGTGTAGGCAATCCATGAGACTCCTAGAGTGCATCAAAGATAACTTCTTAGGCCAGGTAATAGACAACGCCACCAGAGGGCATGCAACAATGGACCTCTTGGTCGTCAAAGCAAGTAAATTACTAATTGAAATCAAGATCGGAGAGAGCCTGGACTGCAGGGATGATGCAATGCAGTTACAGTCCTGAGAGATATGGGTCAGGTAAAGAGTAAATTCAGGACCCTTAATTTTAGAAAAGCAAAATCCCAATTGTTCAAAGAGTTAGTCAATAGGACCCTGGGAAACAGCCCTTAGGAAACAAGGGAGAAGAACAGAGCTGTCAGATTATAAGGATGTTTTCCACAGAGCACAAAAGCTCTCTATCCCCATATGTAAGACATCAGAAAAAAAAGGCAAGAGACCAGGATGACCAAGCTGAGATCTGTTGGTCAAACTAAAGGGAAGAAGGAAATGTACAGGCATTGGAAGCAGAGATAGATGTCTTTGGAAGAATACAGAAACTGCCTGGTTGTGTAGGGATAAGGCCAGGAAGGCCACGGTGCAGCTGGAGCTAAACTTGGCAAGGGACAAAAAGACTAATAACAAAGACTTCTACAAGTATTTCAGGCAGAAGAGGAAGTCCTAAAATTAACATGCTGGTCTCAAATGAATTTTATCTTTGGTCATGTAACTTCTTTACTTTAATCCTATTCAAATCTATGCATTCTGGGATTTTATAGGTATGAACTTCCACAGTGAATGTAACACAGGCTAATGCTAGTTTCATATTATAGTATATAACCATTTGAGTAAAGTTAGCTTTCCATTTTAACAGCTGAATCTGGAATAACTGTACAGTGGAAGCTATAGTTCATGTGTTACAGGCTGAATTACAGTAATAAATTGTCACAAGATTAGCATATCCTGATTAGAAAAGAAAAGCCTGATCTTTAGTACATATGACCTATGGACATGTTGGACATATTTTCTTTGGAGAAATCTAGGTGGAAGACAAATACCAGACTTGGAAAAAATGGTGACAAACTATTTGTTTTCAGTTATTTACTCAGACTCAAGAATTTATGTCTCCAGGTCACCACTGAACAAGTTCTAAGATTTTGACTTGTTTTGAAAGAGCCCATGGAGAGATGTTGTTATAGTTACTATCTCACCCTTCCTGCATAACTTTCTATTTGCCTCTTCCCAGTATTATCTCTTTCAGTTACTTAAATTGTGAAGTAGACCACTTCAGTAGACCACTTTTTTTCCTAAGCAGACCATTATTTTCTTAAGTAAGAGTATAATGCATAAGCACTGTGCAATTACCTTTCATGTAAGATATACTAGTAGATGATGGAGACAAGGTTTTGCTGGAGCAGGTTTTAAAAACTGTTTAGATCCCAGTTTTGTCTGAAAACAACTACAGTGACTCCCCAAATCCCTGCAGAATTTCCTGAAATTCAATAGAGGATGCACACATCAAAGAGATTTTTAGATGAAACCAGTGATAAATTTTATCAGTTGATCTTATGACAAATAAAAACTCTGTAGTGACAAGAAAATGTGGGAATTATCAGGGAAAGATATTAGGGAAACATGGGAAATGTGAATTTTTATATTTGTTCTTTAAGGATTAAGTAATAGTCTGAAGACTTTGGGGAGAATAGATTATTCAACTTTGGGGAGAATAGATTGTTCAACTAGAAGAGCTACTATGTTTACTGCAAATTAATGGCACATGTTTTTTAAATATTGAGAGAAATATATATATACTTCCTGCACCACAAAGTTTGGAAAACTCTTATGCAAATACCAGCTTTGGAAATTGTCAGAAGAAAGACTAGGGTTTTTTTTAATTTTTATTGGATATTTGGTTTACAGTCTACCTGCATATTCTAAGTAGAATAGTAGTGATTCAATAATAATAATTTCTTTTTTGCCTTTGACACAAAAATTGCCTAATATTTTTTTTTTTAATCATTTGTATTTTACTGTCACTTTGACATTTTCAGGAATAAGTAGAGAAACAGAATATTTAGCTGAAATTTAGACTTAAATCCTTCCCCATGTACGATTATAAAGCAATAAAACAATTATCATTTAGCTAATGAGGTGTACGGTTTCTAAATATTGCAGAAAATCTTCCTACAGACAAAAATAAGTTGCAGTTATACTTAATCGTATTTGTTATCTAAAATAGCAGCTTAAAAGTAAATATTTAAAGCTAAATCCATATTAGAAAAACAGAGAATAGCTTTGAAAAGAAAACTTGGATTATAATTTCTTTGTAAAAATTAAATATATCTGTTAAAATCAATGAATTTTTTGTACAATTGAGAAAGAACTCTTCCTGAAGCATAAACAAAAAAAGAGTTATTTTTTTAATACAGAACTACGTGATCCTTAGATATAGAAAAATATGTTGTCTTAAAATATTTATTTTACAAATATGAAAATGTGGCTTATCTATTTCTTTACTTCTAATGTGATTAGAAGACAATAGAAAACCACTGAAGTGAGGCATGAGTCATTTCCATGTGTGAAATATGAAAGTCTGAAACAAATACAAATGGCTTGCTAAAACGTTTGAACTCCTCATTGTTGCTGGGAGACTGTTTTCAGAGTTGGTTTTGAATGACTACTTGCCCAAATATTTTGAGACAAGTACTGATTTCCTACTTGTAAAAAGAGTAAAGGCTAGAGGAAAAGCTACATTCTGAATTGAGCATAAGTTGGAAAGGTTTTTTTGGGGGGGTTTTTTTGGTGTTTTTTTTTTTTTTCCCCTTATAAAGCTTTTTTTTCTTTACCTCTGCTAGAACCTATAACACTAAGTGAAAGATTAACTCTGAGGTATTTGCTTCAGAGTGGAGGTCTGTGTCAACACAGCACTAGAGTCAACAGTCAAATTCTAATTCAGTCATTAAAATTCTGCATTGTATTAGCATTACATAGTAAACTAAGATTAATCAGATGTCCTATTTAATTTTTTTTTCTACAACTGTAACATGTGTAGTTTTATATGTTAAGCTGTGTTTAAAAAATTAATTGCAGAAACTTGACTCCTTTTCCTGAAGATTTTCAATTCTGTGCTGTTAGTGGTCTTTTTTGTTTGTTAGCTGTTTTGCTTTGTTTTTTTTGTGGTTTTTGGCTTTTGTTTTGTTTCATTTTCATTGTTGCTGTTTTATTGTTTATTTGTTTGATTGTTTGTTTTGTTTTGTTATTTGTTAAGTATATTATGACTTGCGGAAAACTTGGAAAGTTCTACAGAGGGGTATGTTTATTCAGTGCTGGGCACATGAGAGGATAATTCCTTCAGAATCTGTCCATACCAATCTCACAATTAGGCTTTTGTTATATACACTGAAGTTTTACATGTTCATTGGATTTCTCAATACGCCTATACATATGCATCACCTACTCCTGCTTCATATTAAAATTAGTCCCAAGAGGTCATTTTCATAACCCCTCCTTCCTGCACTTGCATAGTGTCTGCTGGTGGTAGTCATGGGGGTGGTGGGGATGAGGTAAAAATGAAAAAAAGTTCTTTCTCTGGGTAAACTTTTCACTTCTTCTTCTCTGAACATGCACATTTCTTCAGTATTCAGCCAAGCCAACAGAATGTTCTGTTTCTTGTCTCAAGGTTGCTATAGTTATCAGTTTAGCACATATATTTCCCTTATAAGGTGATGACTACCTAAACTATTTCTTAGCTTCTATTAAACATGCATTTTGTGTCAGCTTCTATCAGGTCAATGTGACCCCTAGACAATTACTAGCAGTCATTTTATATTAACCCTTAAATCAATTACAATACCTGCTTCAATGCCCATCATTTCATGCATGTGGTTTATACCCACTGACACATTTCTCTGCCTCTCAGAGAAGGTTTCGCAGGGGGTTTGCTAAATTGGTCACCAAGCAGCAGCAACAACAAATTAGACACAGATTTTGCTTTTACAAGGATCTGAATCATGGTTTGCCCTCCTATCCTTCTCCTCCATTCTTCCCAGAAGCCACCTAAAAGAAGTCAATGGAACTACAGAGTCATGAGGTGGTGGAAATTCTGGCAAGTGCCTCACCTAGACAATCTTTTCTTCAATAAAATGGAGAACTAGGGAATATAGATTAAGTAATTTTTGTATACACACCAATATCTACCATGGTAGAATCCTAAATTTAAATGCAAGAGGCAGAAAACCAGTTACAGTAAGCTATGAACTGAGGCTACTGGATGTCAGTTCAAATTATCCAACTTATATTGTAAAATGGGTCACTGATGTTTTAACAGCTTCTTTAATAGGAAACAAAAATATACTCCCTTACCCAATTCTTTGTTGATCTTATTCACAAATGCATGTTCAAGACTAATACATCTTGACTGCTCTTAAATATCTGAAAATGTTTTCCAAACACCTTCTTGCCGTTTCCTGTGCATGTTCTTGCACACTCTTCTCTGTTGTTTTTTTTTATTCAAATTGAGATTTTTTGCAAAATATTTGAAATATCTCAGTAGTCAACTGTGTCCACATAATTCACTGTGCCTTCACAAGGCTTTTCTGGAATTTCTGTAATGTAAAATCTTCCCTTTAGTTTAGACAATTAGAGGTTAAAAAAACCTAAAAAGATTTTAAAAATACAACAAAACAACAACAACAAAACCACCCACCACTCTTCAATCATTACTGCCACTGATTATAGTTTAAGGAAAAATCTAAAAAAATATAGTCTGGAAACTACGTGGTCTTTTTTGAAAAAGGGGAAAACCTATCCTATCACTTAGACAAATGTTTACACTAGTACCTGTGCCAATTACAATTGAGATTTTCATATGATGAAGGGCATGTTCACTGCATTCTTATTACGTCTTACTTCCTTGCCAACACTGTAGAGTATCATGGTTTTGATGAAACTAGAACAATTTAAGAAGTAACTATTAATATTTTATATTTTGCAAGGAAATATTAGCCAATGCACATCCACAAACTACAAATTGCAAAGTAACCAGGTTGGTGGTTTGAACGAATTGCAACAGTTTATTTCAGGGAAAAGTGACACCACTTTTGAAAGGAATCTTAGGAAGGGGTTGATAGTGGGAGAAAAGGGAGGAGAGCAGGTTTTAAACTAGTTCATGCCAGGAAAAAGGACTATTAAGGAAAGAAAGAGAACTATTAAGTTGTTCACCCTCTGAAGAAAGCTGCTGCTGGCCGCCTGTGGGGATCTTGCTGACTTTGCTTCTCCTTAGGCTTCTGGAGTGATGCTCCTCGCTTTGCTTCTTTCCTTGCCTCCCGATCTCGCTTCTGATTTTCCCCCTTTCCCCTGAAAAAGTTCTTTCTTTTCATCAGTTATCGCCAGAGGTTATAAACTTGGTAGCTGAGGGTCTTCCCTTCGTATTCAGGTTTCCTGGAATTCTTGTCTTTGCCACCAATTTGCATTACTGCTTGGCGGCCATTAGTATCGTTAGCGTTTTATCTTTTTAGTCCTGACAAAGGAAGGGGCGGTCTGTTGATGAGATTTTGCTGGTGGAAATAAGTCTGATACATTTTAAAAAGTGTAAACAGAAAAGTGCAGAGCAAGGCTTTTTGTGGATTTTAACAGAATAAACTAAGCTGGGGAGCCAGAGTCAGTTTGATAGAAACTATGACAGCGGAGCCAGGATTCTACTGATGAGGAGGCAATTTTTTCCTGTTTTCAATGTATCCGCATTACATGTACTTCCTCAGTAACAACAGAGAATTTTAGGAACCACACTGCTGCTCCTTCTTTCAATTGTATATTAATTATGTTACTTGAAGAAGTAACACCTATCCTTTGTTCTAAGAGTCTTCTGCTTAAATTGGTCTTTACAAAATCACGGTGACAATAATACGGTGACCTCTGTAGTTCAAATAAGTAACTTTAGCGTACCATTCGGGTTGCTTTCTTGGATTTAAGCCAACTGGCTTCTCTCATATTTAAATAATTCAAATAAATTGACAAAAGTCACACTTGTATTGAAAAATATATCTTGCCAAAAATGGGGTAGTTACTTCATGTTACAAAAATCAAATTTTCTATTATAATAAAGAACAGAATTCAATAATAACAGTTTAACAAAGAGGAAAGTCTTGCATTCCTCTTCATCTGTGTATGAGTCAATTTGATAATTAATCATGGATCAGTATCTGGAGTCCTAAAACTAGTAAAGATGCAACAGATGAAATAAGGAAATAATTTTGTGAGGACTACCTCGAAATTGCTTCTGTTTCTCTAATACTTTTTAATAAATCCTGGATTTGCAAATAGGCCTGTGAAAGTAATATACTTGTCTTCTTACATTTGAAAAATTCATACTCTTTCCCTGTTGTTCATTATTACACAGAAGAAAAAATATGCTATATAGAAAATATTTTTAATGTTATGACAATTTACTATAAAGCTTAGAAATAGTTTCAGAAAAGAAGAACCTGTCCACTTTGATGTCTGTTGCTTAATTTTGTCTTTACTATTGTAAGGAAAACCTTAAGAGACACTAAATCTAATATTTATTAACATTTTACATTTTCTAATATTCTATCTGATTCCTCCTCCAAGTAATAAATATGTGTGTAGAAAAGGTGTTTCTCTGACACATCATTCCTAACCCCTGTTGTCACAATCACGTCCACTGCAACAGAATTATATTTTTTATAAACACTTCATTGTTATTTCTCTTTTGAGTAGAAGTATCTGAGTTGTAAACCCACATTTAATATTCAAATAAAAATAACATAAGGAGAAAGATGTTGTAAAACCTTAAGGTTCAGATTAAGTTATGCACTAGGTTTGCTTTTGCCCCAGTATCAGAATTTTTTCAGCTTGTAACTAAAATATTATAGCTCAGTCCAGGATACTTTTTCTTGAGCTGATGGCAGGAGAAATGGCTTTCACATGATTTGAATATGGATATGAAACCAATTTTCACTTGTTAATAAAGATGAAAAATCTCTGTGTCAAATATATCATTGCAGCCAAATAACACATTTCCTGCTCAAATGGGTGGAAGTATGTTTGCTGCCAAAATATGACTCGGGATTTAGTTCTGAGGAGTAGGTTTCATTAAGTTTGTTAAAATCCAAGATAAATATGATACCAAATGAAAATGTTACAAGGACCATGTTCTTCAGCTGCCTTATATGTTTTATCTTCTATTAGGTCTGAGCATGCCTGACCAGGTTTGCTTTCTAGTTACTTCTACTTCCATTCAGGCCCGTGAAGGCCTCTTTGTTACCCCTGGTTTATGAACAGTGTTTAAACCTTTATTGGTTTAAATTTCTTCTACAGGGAACACATTTACTGGAAGGAAAGGAGCTTTGTATAGCAGTAACTTGTTAGTACTCATGAAAGAGTCCTTTGAACATGTGAGTCCTTTGATCTCAGCATTTTATATTTCAAATTGCAGATCCCATTTTTAATGTACTTCTTCAGTCAGAACTGTCTTATATGCAAACTGATGGATATAACACAGCTTTCACAAAGAGAGTGTTTAAGTGTTATTATGATTTAAATATTCAAAATTATCTGGGATGAAGTTTCCCAGGTATTTTCTAGTCTTACTTGTTTTTCTTTTGGTTGGGGTTTTTCCTAAAGTTTTACTCTTTGGTGATTTTAAAACATTAGATAACTTTATTACTTAGCAAGAGGACATCATCATTTATGATCATTCTACTATGACAGGTTTCTATTATGCTTACACAGTCATTTAGGATAACTTCTATATGCTTTTCAGTTAGGGAATAAATTATTGCCAATCTCCTTTATGTAACAGATGAATTATAACACTTGACATAAGAGACTCATTTTACAATTGCTGTTATAAGAGCATCTCCAAGTTCTAATTATAGATGGAATGTCAACTGTGAGTATCCTTTTGTAGAAACAGTTTCTGCTAAACAAACTAATTAACTAACTACCTACCTAACTAACAATAAATAATAA
This sequence comes from Phaethornis superciliosus, assembly GCA_023637945.1. Taxonomy (NCBI): domain Eukaryota; kingdom Metazoa; phylum Chordata; class Aves; order Apodiformes; family Trochilidae; genus Phaethornis; species Phaethornis superciliosus. Next base: position 29,474,268 of record JAJQWJ010000004.1, on the reverse strand, counting down.
ATAAATAAAAAACAAAAAGAAAAAAACAAACAAAAACAAACAAACAAAAACGCAAACAAAACAATAATTCAAAATTATTGTAGTTCAGAATAAAAAGAAAAGGAAAAGGACAACGTTGTATGTCCTAGCAGACAACACGATAATCTCCAGAGGTCCCTTCCAACCTTCTAAACACTGTTATTCTGTACTCTCTGCTTAAGTCAGTCCCTTCTGTCATAGACTTCATCTAATGACTAGTCACAAAGGAGGAAGAAAACCTTGAAAACATGTACCTTCCTCAAATGTTTTAACTACTATAACATATTGATGGCATGAAGCCTGTCCCATTTTTCTCAGGCAAATTTTCAAAGAGATTGATCCCTGCTCATTGCTCAGCAAGATGTGTTAGAGATGTTTACTAGCAGAAGAAAGTTCCAGATAAGAGGTTTTGTCTGAAACCACAAAAGATATGCTATCCATGGTTCCATGTCTTTATGATTTTCTCACACCTCTGATGATTTCTGTGTCCTAAACTTAGGAATATTTTTAGTTCCTTATGCTATTTTGCTCTGTTCTTTAAGGCAGGGTTGATCCACTTAGAAAGAAGTGACTTTCTGTCATGACTTTGCATGACAGAAAGGTTATGGGATATCTAGAATAAAAAAGAAAAGGAGGGAGAAAAGTTTTTGGACACGAATCAAAAGACAGATACCTATTTGGAGTTGTGTGGCAAGTACAAGGAGGTAGTAGGGTTTGGAAAAGAACAAGAAGTGAAGGCCATTCTTACATCAGACTCCAACTTTTGCTCTGCTAGTTTTGTCATTCCATGCAAGACCATGATTTCCTCAGTATTTTATATCTGACCTGAGCAATTACAAACATGATATGAAATGAATGGCAGAACCACACTTTGACTGAACTAGCCAGATCATATGACAAGAAATGTAAACTGTCTGCAGATGAACACAAAATAATATCTGCATTCATGAATGACTAACTACGTTTTTTTGAGATATGTGAGATATAGAAAGCTGCACTTCAAACAGCAGCAGACATTGACAAACCCAGGAACTTATGGTTTGATTTTCTGATGAAGTGTATTCTTTAAGTTTTAGTGAAATCTTTTCATATACTGGCATTCTTCTATGAATGCAGCTACTGACAGATGAAAAGCACAATAAAGTATTGCAGGTGCTGAGCTGAATGAAGTTTAGGTGGAACGTTTGGCACAGTTTCATTCTTATAGTAAGCAGAAAGGTGTGGGAACCAATGTATTTTTATATGTAAGGTAATTGTTTTGTGAAAGGAAAAAAAAATAATTGCATGTAATTTATCTAGGAAAGAGGACAAAATATGTTATGGCAGTGATTTTGTATATAAGAAAGGTTAACTGTGACTGTGATTACTGCTAAATAATGTTCACATGTAAGAAGCTAATACATAAAATATTTTTCAGATATTTTCTACAGATATTTTGAACTGTATTGAAAGGATACCTTTTTCATGTGGAATTTGCTATGATATTTATCACCATATATATCACATATGATGTATAGGCTAATGAAGAAGACATTTACAATATGTCCAGGAATGTATTTTTTCTTACCCCAATCTAACCTTAATTCAAATGTTTGCTTTGAATTCTGCATTTTTATAATATTTCCCTGCTTTTTGCTTTTTTTTTTTTTTTTTTTTTTTTTTTTCCCTCCATTATAGTTAGGAAATATTTGCTTTAAAGCTCCAATTATTAATTGGATCTTTCGGCTCTTAAGAATCCTGTAGTATATCTGTTGTTGGTAATTTTCTACATATTTCTTCTTTTGAATTTTTCGATTCATGAAAGTAGAGGATTCACAAGTATTATCAAGACGTTAAACAATAGCTTTGTATCTTGGATCAGGTTTCTTTGTATCTTTACTTAGCTCCTTAATTTTTTTTAATGGCTTCATTACATGGTCTTATATTGAACATTGTTGTTAAGGATTACTGACATTTACAGTTAGTCTGAATGAATAAATTTACAAAATGAGTTATAGAGACTAAAATGAATTTAGGATGCAGCACTACGGCAAACGTTAAAACTGCATTTAAAGAGAAAATTTTAAAATAAAATTTTAAATATTACCATCTTTTCATTGGGAAGTGAATATTTGATCTTACACTTGCAAATGGCTAGTTCTTCATTGAAAATCATGAATAATTAGTAATTTTATGAATGAGATGAAAGTCAGAATAATGCTGATGAGAACAATTAATACTTTTAAAAGGTGCTCTGACTAGTATACTAGATATTAACAGAGTTCCTCTATTCAAACTCTACTTAATAGAGGCAAATTTATAAGAATCAGCATTTGCTTTCATCAATATAGTTCTGAGAATTTTTTGTAAAATCTGGGTATTTTAATATTTAAGTTTCTTTTGCAATAGCTTTACTTTAATATTGCTACAAAGTTAGAAATGTGGATCTTGCTATGGTGCTCATATGTCTTCAATACTCAAATACAGTTTGTATGTCTATAAGAGACAAATTAAATTAGATTTCTCAATTCCGCTGAAATGAAAACAAATGGGTATTACAACTTTTAAATAATTTTGAAAACTTATCTGTTTTTACTTATAAACTTGTGTCCAATAAATCTCTTATTTCCATGTCATGCGTGTTGATATCACTTTCTCATTTATAACTGAAAAAGAAAAGTTTCTACATACTTTGAGAGTTGTATGATACTCTTCATGTATTCTGTGTGGTTCTTTAGCATAATTATATTATGGCTAAATCAAATTACCATTACATTATTTCTTATAATCAGGGGTGTTATCTGAGTTAATTTAATTGAACAATACATACTACAAATTGCTGAAACAGAGGCAAATTTCTGCAGGAGAATCCTGATTAAGGAAACATTAATGAAAGATAAACTCTATGCTGACATTCTGTGAGTTACAAATCCAGAGCCTTATTTTTTGTATACCCATTGTGACACATATTCTCTCTCTCTATTTCTCATTGTTTGATGGGAGATAGGACAAGGTATACAGAGATAGAATAAGATGAAGAGACCATGTGACAATTGTTGTTAATGAGGTGTGAATGATATCAAGCTGTTACCATACCACTTGCCAGGAAAGACTCCTTAAGGGGTGACCAAAGTGAATGAATTTTGGAACCTCTTCTGGACAAATCTGTTGCTATGAAGTCCGAATTTCTGGTCAGGTATCAAGTCAGTCCAAACTTCCATCACTTACACTCCTCTGCAACAAAAGGGGTGCTGCCATTCCTGAAAACATTCTCTCTCATGCACTAGTATCTCAATGCATTGACATCTTGCCTCTTACTGGAGGTCTACTGCAGTCATTGGACACTCAACACTTCAATTATATCTCCCTCACACTCTCCTCTTTTCTCTTCAGACTAAACAAACACTGTCTTAGTATTGGATCCTAGGGTAAGATATAAAGGAAGAATACAGTTCAATACAACACCCAAGTCTCGTAAAATCAAAAGAAAGAACACCTCTTTTTAAAAAATATTTTTTCTAAATAGAAACTGTAGGACTGTGGTTGTTCTATAAACTGATGTGCACAGCTGCTTTGCAATTTGTGGGGAATTCTTGCAGCTAATGCCCTGGAAGCACAGAGCCATCAGAGTAGCTGGGTATGAGCACTGTCTACTGTCTCCCTTATTTTTCCCACCTCTCTTTCTGTCTTTCTTTCTTGCAGCATTACTCCTGAGTTCATTTGGAGAGACAAGGGAGGCAAAATAGGGTGTCTAAGATAGGCACAAAAGAGAAATAGTACAGAAAGCAGAGTCCCTAAAGAGACTTGAGCAAAGAAGGGTTGTGTGAGGGGGTGTGTGTGTAACAGAAAGTCTGAAGCACTTGGTAGAAGAGTGGATGTTCAGTAATTACACAGAAAAGGAGCCTAGCCAATCTAAATGAATGGCCTAAATATAAGGATTTTATTATTTGCTTCTAAAAGATGAGTAGGCAGAAAAAGGTTGGGAAATACAAAAATGGTGAAAGTGTTATTGTTAAATATGGCTTTCCTGTCAAAGTTTTTATTTTGGTTCCTTTTTTATTATATTTGGATAAAAAGTATGCTGTAGTTACAGCACACAGATGCTCACATGCCTAAAAACCCAGGCTACTGAGGAGCATAGTAATAATCATCAGGTGGACAAGCTGTTAAGGTGCTATAATAAGATTTACACTGAGAACACAAAGGTTACTACGCGTTTTCTTAAAACAATTTCTGGAGCTCAAGTAATATTCTTCATATTTTGGAACCAACATTGTCAGCCTCCAGTAAGTGACTTCTGAGAAACTGTCCATGTGAGTAGCAGCTCTTTGACTCTCACAGACGTCAATGTGGCTGAAACACCAAATATAGAGATGAGTTTCTATCAAATAAAATACATAACCAGCTTTTTTTCCTTCTACCCTAGCTGTTTTCCACATCTTAGACCTGAATAATAAAACTAGGACTGTTGAGAAAAAAACAGTTTACATACTGAGAAACAAACTACCAGAGTTATTGGCAATAAAGCAAAAAGCAAAAGAATGAAGCTGAAGACTGTACAGTGTCTCCATTCTTGGAGATAAACTCTTTGCACAGGTCTGTAGTGATAGCACGAGGGGCAACAGCTTCAAATTAAAGAAGAGTATATTTAGATTGGATGATAGGAAGAACTTCTTTACCATGAGGGTGGTGGAAAAATGGAACAGGTTGCCTGGGGAGGTAGCTGAAGCCTTATCCCTGGAGATATTCAAGATGAGGCTTGACAAGGCTCTGAGTGACCTGGTTTAGTTGAGGGTGTCCCTGCCTGCTGCACTGATGTTGGACTATATGACCTTTGGTGGTCCTCATCCATCAACTTATTCTATATAATTCTAAAAAAGAGGAAGAGGAGACAGACTATCCAGAAAAGGAACAAGGGTACATCCGGAGAAAGAAAAAAAATATTTGTTTAGAATAAAGAAGGAAAATATGTCTCTGAAAGAAAAAAATAAACAAACAACAAAACATTTTCTGTATAAAAAATAAAAGCAAACATTTTCATGTTATGTTTTAAAAATTGTAATATTATATTTAGACTGAATTCACAAGTATAGTTTTGATGTGTTATTTGCAAAAACTACACATACTCGTCAGTTGATAGAGGGGTCTGGTAGCTGTCAGCTGCTCTCTAGGCGTCCCATAGACACATCTGTGAAATGTAAATCATAGGGTAAAACCACTTTTCCTCTCCTCTCCTGAAGTCATCTTTACTACCTGGAACTAGCTATATATCTACACTATCATTACTGAACCTTCACTCAGTCTGGAATAGGACTATTTTCAGAATCCATGTGGCATAAGCTTTTTATTATGGACCTCAGGGAAACAAATCTTTCAACTCTGTACCAGTGCACATGGTAAAACCTTAAAGCATTTAATTTTAAAAATGCTGCTTTAGTTACAGCTAGCATGATAGTCCCTTTTCTTGAAGCACTTGTGCATCTGAGGTAAATCAAATATCTCATGCTTGTGGTTTTCTTCCAGAGTTACTGCCTCTCAAAAGGTGTGAAAACTCAGGATAGAAACACATAGTACTGTGTTTCAGAAAGACCTGTGAATATTGCACAGATATTTTGCAGGGCAATTTGTGTTACAGTATCAGTTCATCACGACAGTAGATTTCAGAAACACAGACATTTAAAAAAATGGAAATATTGGAAATATTCCAATTGGACTGGAATTATTCACACTTAAAAGATCTGTTACGGGTCATTGGATACAAAAATATACATGTTCTACTAGCAGATTTTCTGTTTCCCCCCTGACCTATCTTCACCTTCTCTTTTTCCCTCACAATTTCTTATTTGCGCATTAAAGCAAACATGAGTAAGATGGATAGCAAAACTATGTTTATGATATATCATCTTTTCTAATCCCAAACAAAACTGTTAATTTAGTCTCTTTGAAAGATCATATAATTTTAGTCTATCAATTGGTTTTTTACAGTGCTGTCACTTCTCTGTTATTTATGTTTTAGTTGTCATAGAACAAACCCAAAATAAGAATAGATGAAGAAAAAAGAAAACTCACAAATGTAAGAAGGCAAAGAAAGCATTCTAACTTTGTTTCTAGTAGGTTTAAATTATAATTTAGTTTTCAATTACAAAAATATTTGACATTCTGAAGTATTCCAAAGTGAGTGATCCATCACACTTATATGAGGTACAGTACTGCAGAAAATAATCTTTTACTATCAAATTGTAAAAAAAAAAAAAAAAAAAAAAAAAAAAAAAAAAAAAATTAGCTCACAATGGCTTACTTTGTTTTTCTCTGTGCTTATATACCAAAGCCACCTGATCTTCAAAGGTACTAAAATACAAAAATGGGAAAGATAAAGTATACTTTCATCCTATAGAAAAAGAACATTTAACTGAACATTCAAGTGCAGTTTTGGTTACTACCACTGCAGATGTAATGCAAAACTGTAAGTATACCCGTGGTGACTGCCAATATAGAAATTCAGTCTGTACCAGATAATCACTTATTAAACTCTAAAATTTGTTTGTTGTGCAATGTTGATTTCAGTTATTTTTGTTTGGGTTTTAAGTACTACACCCAATAACATAATCACCCTGAGGATCAAGGACTGCAGAGGGGAAACCTCTGATTGACCTGATAAAACATGGGTATACCACACCTGCTGAGACTGGTTGAATAGGTGAGGAGACCTTTTAACTGGGAAGACCAGGGAGGGAGACTATTCAAGGGTTGGACTTGATGATCTCTGAGGTCCCTTCCAAGCCGGCTAATTCTATGATTCTATGATTCTATGACTCAAAGCAAAAAATAAAAATAAAAAAATTGTTAATCTTTTCAAATAAGTTACCTTTCATGAAACAATACAGATCTTGAAAATGTAGAAGCTTGGCTGATCATAGAATCCTTGAAACTTGACATAATTATAGACTAACCCTAACAGAGAGTTAAGCACCACACAGGCAACTAACAGAAGGACAGATGGTCTCTAATAATCTCTGATAGAGAAAGGTGAGAAAATAAGGGAGAGAGACTTACAGGTCAGAACCTGAATTACATAATTTTAATGAAACCATAATGATGAATAGGAAAACTATTAAATATATACAAATATATAAAAAAAATGTTATCATGCTCTTTCCCTCTTTTCCACTAGTAATGCTCACGTGACCACCAAGGCTGCAGGGCAGCCCTGGAAAATTCCCAGGCTGACTCCTGGAGTCAGCAGCAGATAGGACCTGGATATAGGAACACATGAATTCGGGAGGTCATGGATAAGGATCAAAGGCAAACAAAAGGATGGAATCCTCCAGGATGCCGACCATGGATGAAGGCGAAGTTGGCCCTTGTGATACCTCAAATTTCTACTGAGCATGATGTCTAAGGGTCAGTTTTGGTCAACTGTGTGCTCTGCTCCTCCCTAAAGGAATGTTTCAGGTGTGACCCTTTTACTCCCTTTCCCTTTCTGAATCATGACATGTTGTTCAGAACTGAGCAGTTGCCTTGGTTCTGCATACCACTCTCTAGCCTTAACTACAAATGTCAAGCATTATCAGTCCTAGGAGAAGACACTGACTGAGAAACTTTCTGTCAATTTCAGCCAGTACAGCTACTTAGAACAGATTTAGCTGAAAGTAAAGTTACAAGAAAATATTGGTTCTGTCCTGTCTCAAACCAGGAAACACATAAAAGGGAAAGGAACTCCAGAGGTTATCTATTCTAATGGCTTGCTTAAAGCAGGTACAGGAAATGCAATTCTTCAAGGCCCCTCAAGTGAGTTTTTAAGTATCTCCAAGCTAGACATTGGAGCAAATATTTGACCATACTTAAGGCAAAAGTAGGGTTTCCTTTCAACAAATCAGACTAACTGTTCTTCAGACTGTTCCTTGCTTCTTAACTTTCACTGTGTGTCTCTGAGAACAATTTGGCTTTTAAGTATCTCTAGACACCAATAAGACCAGAGGAACCAGAAGGGGCCACAGAGAAGATACACATCTTGCAGGCTCTCATCAGATGATTCATGCTTCAGTCTCCAACTATTCTGTGGTTTCCATAGGACTTGCTCTAGTACATCAGTGCCTGTCCTGTATATGGGAACCTCATATGGATGGATGGAGCGAGTACTCAGGTGTATCTCACAAGTTCTGGATAGCGAAGCAGGGTTCTCTTCAGAACTACTGGCAGTATCCTTGCTAGTGCAGGCTAGGATACATTGGCTTCTTTGCTGCCCTGGGCCACTGATGCCTCATGGCAAAGCTGGTGTTCCCCCGGGCCCTGGGTCCTATTAAGAGATGCTTCTAAGCAGTTGAGCCCAGCTTGTTTGGTTGTAGAACTTCAACCATCCAAGGATCCAGAGTTTGTGTTCACTTCTGATGAGGTTCATAAAGTTTCTGCCTGCCTGCTTCTCTAGCCTGTCCTTTGCTTCTAAATAGCTGTATGCATGAATAATTCCAGTGCATTTACTGCTCCCTCCACCCTGCCATCATGAACTTTCTAGGAGTGCACTCTGTCCAACCATCCATTCATGTGTTGAGGGCATTAAAGAGTATTTGCCAAAGAGTCAAATCTTAAGATACAACAATTCTAACTGGCCTCCAGGAGGATTTATCACAAATATTTCATCCTGGCTGTCCAGCCAATTTTCCAGCCACTTTAATTTCCCCTTCTAATCAATATTTCACCAATTTGACTATAAGGACATTATGGGAGACCATGACAAACACCTTCCTAAATTGAAGCTATAAAATATCCAATGATCTCCCTTTGTGTACAGATCAATATGTGGACCTGTATGTTCCTCCTAATTTAAGCTTAATGAAACATGAAGTTAGATACATGAGATTTATACCTCTGTCTTCCTTGACCACTGAAATTAAATTAAGAAAAGCCTTCATTTTATTAATTACCTCAATGAAGCTTGTCGATCTTATTTCTAAATTGCCTGATGTTGCTCTTACTAAGGAAGATCCCTGTGATTTAATTTGGTGAGAGAAGGTAGAAAACCATGACAACGTCAAAGAGATTAGAATGAACGTTAAACAAGCATTCATGCTTTCAGGACAGTTGATAATACTTCTTAGCTAACAAAAAAAAGCTATATTTTTTACCACCTCCCTGTGGATGATTGACATTATTGGTGATACCATTGTAATATTCATGAATCTCTTTACCTAGGTAATGTTTATGATAAAAATAAGATAATGGAAATATTTTAATATGGTCTTTCCATTCATTCCACTTTAATGTTTGTGTTTAATTAAATTACTTTATTTTAATCTCCAAGGGTATGCATGAGTTTACAGCAAACTTTACAGAGACTTCTCTCTTTTCAACCTCATGCAAAAACCATTTTCTTCAGGAATGCAGAATTATCAGTCTTCAAGAAGATACACATAGGAATAAACAGCAAAGAATTGTTTCATGTTTTTTTCTGGACTGTGAAACATCTGAGAAAGAGAAGCTATATTTAGTCTAACCATCTGCATTGTGTTCCTCAAGCAGAAACTTGAACCAAATAAGAGGTGCTAAGAATGAAGGTGAAAATAGGAACAAAAAAAGAGTCACCTCTTTAATCAGAAATTTAAAAAATAAGAATAACTTTTCAGCTCAAAGACATTGTAATTTCTTCCTATCAAATTACCACATTTTTGACAAATTGGAATGTAAAGGAAACCATCAGCAGATCTATGATTTTGCAGCTGATGGTAAACAAGAAGGCTAATATGAGGTGCGAATGGTTTTTAAAAGTTACCAAAAATAATAGGCTAACCTGTGTAAAACAAAACTTCAAAAATAATGGAAATTTCTGAAGAAGTTGCTACTTTTTGTTGTAGTTGTTGTTTTTTTGTATTGGGTTTTGTGGGGTTTTTGTTTGTTTGTTTGCATTTTTTTATTATTTTTTGTTGTTGTTGTTGTTGCTTGGCTTTTTTGATTGTGTTTGGTTTTTTTTTTGTTTGTTTTAAAACAGAATTTTGGCCTCCTGGGCCAATTGGTTAACAGTGTAAATTTTACCATCTCTTTAATGTTCTGATTTATAGTCTGTGAACTGCTGCGGAGAGACCTCCAGGACAAAGATTATGGGAAGCTGCTTCTCACAGCTGAAAAGGCTAAAAAAGAATTAAGGGGGCATTTGAATTATACAAGTCCATGGTGTTGCAGCAGCTATTATATCAGTAATTTCCTTTGTGGTTTCCACACACTGCTAAATGCCAAAAAGAAATAGATGTTGTTAAAATATATTGCCACCATCTTGTGATTGTTGTTTTCTTTAAAAAATGATTTCTGACTTCTGACTTGCCTTGCCAACAAATTTAAATTCAAACAGAGAGACTGTTATCTCAATTCCCAAAATTGTTATTCCCTTCCCTTGCTGACAGTCATTTTGGATCAGGATAATCAGCATATAGAACTCAGAGAAAGAGCTGTGAAACGGCAGAGAAGTTATCAGACTCCTGAGTAGTGAAATATTTCTAATTTTTAATGAGGTGTCATTTTCTAAAAGCATGATGTGCTTTCCCAAATCAAAACAAAATACAAGTACACTCCAAAAGATGTACACAGGAAAGCGAGGAAAATCTGCTAACACAAAGACGACCTACACCTGATGTTCCTGAGGTTCCAATTTCTATTAAAATTATTGAGAGGTAAATTCTATGTAGGAGCTGCACATTAAACATTAATATTGGGAGAGCTTTGTTTTAGTACCAGTTCCACACTGATAGTAGGAGACATTTTTCTCTCGTTAAAGGATTGTGAAACAGATACACATCCGTGCTGACGACTTCCAACTTTCTTTCTAAGACACACTGCTTTTCTTCCCCTTTCTTTCAGATCATGTATATAAAAGATGGTTGGCATAGACTCTGTCACATTCCCAGGAGACTGAATTCAGTTTCTGATAGTGGCACTGTAGAGTAAATAATTTTATTTTCTCTGTATTACAGGACTGCCTTTGCATGTAAAGGGAATATTTATTTTTCATGCTGATGTTATGATAATAAATTTAAAATGGAAGTTATGATTATATTACCTCCCTTTTATAGAAACAAAGCAGAAGCAAGTTGTTTTGTATTTTCAGCATGATAAAAAGTGCCACAGTTAACCATAGTCACTCCTAATACAATAATGAAGATAAATTGAGTAAAAAAAAGGTAATGCTTACAACAAAGTTATCTCATCTCATTACCAAAAAGGTAGCATGATCTTGGGAGGTGTGCAAAATCTGGATTGATTTATTTGAGCTGATGAGAACAGTTTTGTCAAGGGAGACAAAAAGAAAAAAAAAAATAGAAAGTTCTCACTCTAATAAGAAAAAAAATTCCTTGCAAGATTCTTAAGACTTCTGCTGTCTGCTTGCTTGGAAATACTCCCAGAACAACATCTAGTGCTTCTGGACAGTTCTGATCTGTTCTGACCCCAGAAATATGGAGAGAGAGAAAAAATATGTTCTTATAATTAACACTTCAAGGGAGAGATCATTATAAATTTAAAGGTTTCTAAATTAGTGAGGAGGCCAAAGTTTACCTACCAATTTCCAAGTTAATTATTTCTTGATTTAATTTTTGTTTAGCTTTGCAAAATATGTTTGCTTCTGCTATTATAGTAATTTCTATATGCGTAAAAATTATATTACTGGAATATAATTGCTTGGTTTACTTTTTTTTTTCTGTTTGAGTCAAAGTATACTGTACTACTTAAGTCTATACTTTCACATTTTTTCATTAATACAACCACTTCTGTGAAAAATAATTTGTATTTGAGTGTCACTTTCAGGAATGTATTAAATTATTGCATTTTTATTACCCATTTCCATATTAGCTAACTAAGATATTTATTAATCTATTACCCGTCAGAACAAGATACTATAGTTTGAGGTATGAAAGCAATTCTGCATGCACTCCATCAGATATTTACAGTATTCTCCTAGATGTGTACTCAAATATCAAAGTTTAGTGGAGCACATAATAAATGAATGACCTACACAAACAAACCTCCACCTATTCTGTTTTGAGATAGTCACTGCCTTTACTTGAAACTTGGGATGTTTAACATCTTCACTGATGACCTGTACTATGGGACAGAGTGCATATTCATCAGGTTTACAGAGATTCCAAAAGCAGAGTAATGGCTGACAAAAATGTGTGTATCATGCAGAGACACCTGGGCAGGTTGGAGAAATAGGCCCTCAGTGACTAAGGTAAATGCCAAGGCTAGCCTCTGGGGAAAAATAACTCCAGGCACCAGTACAAGCTGGAAAGCATCTCTTTAGAGAAGGACATGGTCTCTCTGATGAACACCAGGTTGATCATGAAGCAGCAACATGCTCTCGAGGTAAAGACGACCTCCTGTGCTGCATTAGGAAGAACATTGCCAGCTGTCACGGTTTAACCCTGGCCCGGCAAAACAACAGATTTAAACCGAGAAACAGATTTATATATTAATCTCTCTCTCCTCTGATAAAGGAAAGAGAGAGAATAAGGAAGAGAGACTTATGGGTTGGAAACTAAACTACAGAACTTTAATGAACCAATAATGATAAAATAGGAAAAATTACTAAATATATACAAATATACAAATATACAGGAAAGTTGATCCCACGTTCCTCCCCCCCTTTCCCCAATACTCTCACATCACCACCGAGGCTGCAGGGCAGCCCTGGGAAAGTCCAGGCTGGAATCCTGGAGTCGGCAGCAGTCAGGAGCTGGGGGCAGGAACACACAGATTCAGGCTGGCACGGATCAGGACCACAGGCACCGGGACGGATGGAATCCTCTCAGGATACCGAAGGAAGCAGGGAGGGCAGGAAGGAAGAGAGAGAGTTGACCTTTGATCCCTCAAATTTATACCGAGTATGACGTGTATGGGATGGAATACTCTGTTTGGTCAATTCTGACATCTATCTTGTCCGGTCCTCCCCAGAGGAGGGTTTCAGGTGGGACCTCGTTGCTCCTTCTGGAAAGCAAAATGTTCCTGAGAGCTGAGCAGTGTCCTTGGGTTGCATATCAGTCTCTAGCTGTAACTATAAACATCAAATGTTATCAGTCCTAGAAGCAGACAGTGTCTGAGAAACTTACTGTTAACCCCAGCAAGTGCAACTACTTACAAGAGACCTAGCTAAAAGCAAAAGCACAAACCAGAAAATCACCTTTATCCTGGCCTAAACCAGGACATTCCACCCCTTATTCCATACCATTTGCGTCATGCTCCAATCATTGCTATCTCTTATCTCTAAAACTATCTATACACAAATTACTACTAACTTTCTGTACTAAAATTCACTAAGTAATTCAGTCTATAATTGTAGATTCTTAAAACAAGGAGTAATTATCACAGTTCATGTCCGTGGTCCACGAGTTGCAGGTTGCAGATGTTAACTTCAAGGAAATTACTGGATGCCAGTCGATGAACCTAGTTCTGGTTTCATCACCACAAAATCATCCTGAAAAACACTCAAAGAACACTGTTAGTTTATGCAATAATTCACATAACAATTAATGTGGAATACAAGTTCATGACTCTCAAAGATTCTATGCAGTACTGATTAAGCTAGACAAGCAAAGATTAGGGATTCTCACCTAGTGTTAGATTCCCTTGTGGTACACATTGTACTTCTCCATCTTTCATCATCACCCACCAAGTGTGTCCAGGTCCTTGAGCGAAAGCAACTCCACGAATGGGTTTGCCTTTGCCCGAGGCAGGATAAAACCAAACTGTTTTTCCTAACAGATTCTTTTCATGCACCACAGGCACTTTGTCCCCATCTACTGTGTGTAGAGGATCTGACTGAGCAGGACCTGCTCGATTGATAGAACCTCTGGTGTTAACTAACCAGGTGGCTTTTGCCAAGTGCTTGTCCCAGTTTTTGAAGGTTCCACCACCCATTGCCTTTAAGGTAGTTTTTAACAGTCCATTGTACCTTTCAATTTTACCTGAGGCTGGTGCATGATAGGGAATATGGTATATCCACTCAATACCATGTTCTTTAGCCCAGTTACTTACAAGATTATTTTTGAAATGAGTACCATTATCTGACTCAATTCTTTCTGGTGTACCATGTCTCCACAAGACTTGTTTCTCTAGGCCCAGAATAGTGTTTCGGGCTGTGGCATGAGGCACAGGATATGTTTCCAGCCATCCTGTACTTGCCTCCACCATTGTAAGCACATAGCGCTTACCGTGGCGGGTTTGAGGCAATGTGATGTAATCAATTTGCCAAGCCTCCCCATACCTATATTTTGACCATCTTCCTTCATACCACAGAGGTTTTAACCTTTTAGCTTGCTTAATTGCGGCGCATATGTCACAATCGTGGATAACCTGCGCAATAGCGTCCAAAGTTAAATCCACCCCTCGGTCACGAGCCCATTGGTATGTTCCATCCCTGCCTTGATGACCCGAAGCGTTGTGGGCCCATTTAGCTAAAAACAGTTCACCTTTATGGTCCCAGTCCAGATCTATTTGGAACACTTGAGCAGCCTCATCTGCTCGTTGGTTGTTTTGATGTTCTTCAGTAGCTCGATATGAAGGTACATGGGCATCTACATGACGCACCTTTACGTCAAGTCTCTCTAACCGAGCAGCAATGTCTTTCCACAGTTCAGCAGCCCAGATAGGTTTATCTTTACGTTGCCAGTTGTTTTGTTTCCACTGCTTTAACCAACCCCATATGGCATTTGCTACCATCCATGAGTCAGTATAGAGATAAAGTCTTGGCCACTTTTCTTGTTCAGCAACGTCCAAAGCCAATTGGATGGCTTTTACCTCTGCAAATTGACTTGATTCACCATCTCCTTCGTCTGTTTTTGCAACAAGTTGTGTAGGATTCCATACGGCAGCTTTCCACCTTCGATGGCCTCCTACCAGACGACAGGATCCATCAGTGAAAAGAGCATATTGTTTCTCATCCTCTGGTAGTTGGTCGTATGGTGGGGCTTCTTCAGCCCGTTTGACCACTTTTCCTGGTGGCATTCCAAAGTGTTTGCCTTCCGGCCAATGGTTTATTGCCTCTACAATTCCTGGACGATCAAGTCTTCCTATCCTAGCTCTCTGTGAGAGTAAAGCAATCCATTTACTCCAGGTAGCATCGGTAGCATGATGGGAAGATTTCCTACCTGTGTATATAAAACCCAGTACAGGTAATCGTGGCACCAGGAGGAGCTGTGCTTCGGTACCAATCACTTCTGAAGCAGCTCTAACTCCTTCGTATGCGGCCAGTATCTCTTTTTCAGTGGCTGTGTAGTTGGCTTCGGAGCCTTTGTAGTTTCGACCCCAAAATCCTAGAGGTCGGCCTCGAGTCTCTCCTGAAGCTTTCTGCCAAAGGCTCCATGTAGGACCATCACCTCCATCTCCTGTGTAGAGCACATTTTTAATGTCTGGCCCTGTTCGAACTGGACCAAGGGCCATTGCCTGCACAATCTCCTGTTTAATACTTTCAACAGCAGCTTGTTGTTCTGAGCCCCATTTAAAGTCTCTTTTCTTTCGGGTGACCTCGTAGAGAGGTTTCACAATCTGATTGTAAGCAGGAATGTGCATCCTCCAGAAACCAACAGTTCCTAAGAAGGACTGAGTTTCCTTTTTGGTAGTTGGTGGGGCCATAGCTGTTATTTTGTTAATCACATCCATTGGGATGTGGCGACGTCCATCTTGCCACTTAACTCCCAGAAACTGTATCTCTTGTGCAGGTCCCTTGACCTTGCTCCTTTTAATAGCAAAACCGGCCTCTAGAAGGATTTCAATTATCTTCTTACCTTTCTCGTAGACTTCTTTTGCTGTGTCACCCCACACAATGATGTCATCGATGTACTGTAGATGTTCTGGAGCTCCACCCTTTTCCAGGGTATCATGGATCAGTCCATGGCAGATGGTAGGACTGTGTTTCCACCCCTGGGGCAGTCGATTCCAAGTGTACTGGACTCCTCTCCAGGTGAAAGCAAACTGTGCCCTGCATTCAGGAGCTATAGGAATAGCAAAAAATGCATTAGCAATGTCAATAGTAGCATACCACCTGGCTGCCTTTGACTCCAGCTCATACTGAAGTTCTAAAATGTCCGGCACAGCAGCACTTATTGGTGGTGTAACCTCATTCAGGGCACGATAGTCCACTGTCAGCCTCCACTCTCCATTAGGCTTTCGCACTGGCCATATTGGACTATTGAAGGGTGAATGAGTCTTGCTGATCACTCCTTGGCTCTCTAGTTGCCGGATCAGCTTTTGAATGGGGATCACAGCATCTCTGTTGACGCGATATTGTCTTCGATGCACAATTGAAGCAGCATTTGGCAACCGACTGTTTTTAGTTCTCAGCAATCCGACTACAAAGGACTCATCTGAGAGGCCAATCAAGGCATGCAGCCATCCTGCATTCTCAGTCTTTATGGCTGCAGTACCAAAGGACCACCGGTACCCTTTTGGGTCCTCGAAATCACCTCCCTTGAGGTAGTCTATGCCAAGGATGCACGGAGCATCTGGACCAGTCACTATCGGGTGTGTATGCCACTTTGTGCCAGTGAGGCTCACATCGGCCTTCACAATACTCAGTTCTTTAGATCCCCCCGTCACTCCAGAAATAGTGACAGATTCTGTCCCTTTTTGATTCGATGGCATTAGGGTGCACTGTGCACCAGTGTCCACCAAGGCTTTATACTTTTGTGGCTCTATTGTGCCAGGCCATCGAATCCACACAATCCAATAAATTCGGTTGTCCCTCTCCTCCACCTGGCTGGAGGCAGGGCACCTCTAAGCTTGAGCACTTACAACATTGTCAGGACGTGCATTACTGGAGTTTGCATCCCCAGTACTCACACCTGAGGTACAGGGATCTTGAGTCACCAGCATATTTGGATCAGGTAACTGCACACCAGAAATGTGAGCAGCCTTCTTTTTAGAAGGACCTCCTTTGGCATTTGCCTTACCCATCAGCTTCAATATTTGGTCCTGCAGGGCAGCAGTAGGTTTCTGATCCCACTTTTTCATGTCCTCTCCATACTCACGCAGGATTGCCCATAGGATTCCTCTTGTTGATTTCTGTTCCTCTTGATTCTGTCTCATAGGAGGACGTCTCCTCTTAATGGCTGCAATGCGGTGTCCTCCTCCTATCTGAGGAAGAAGGGGTGAATACAGTTTCTCATTTGCTTGGTTTATAGCTGAGATCCAGGCCCGACGAGGGGCTGTGACAACATCTTCACATTGTCGTACTGTTTTAATCACATCATCCACAGTTCCTATCACTTCTGCAGGAGGACCCCATAGCAGTACTGACAGTGTATGGTTAAAGGGCGGTGGTGCAGCATGCACAAACCTTTGCATCATAGGCCTAGGGCATGGCATGTGATAGGGATCTTCAATGTCTTTATCATCATAAATCAGATCTCGTACAGCCAATTCTTCCAGGTATTTGATAGCTTTCTCAAGTGTGGCTGCTTTGATCCGTGGGCAGTCTAATTCCTCTTTATAGGGATATCTCTGCCTTACAGCTGACAAAAGTCGTTTCCATAGGCTGGTGGTGTTAGCCTTTTCCCCAAATGCCCGATCAATGCCTGGATCTCTGGCCAGGGATCCCAACTGCCTGGCTTCTTTCTGGGTTAATGTTATGGTACCAGCCCCCTCCCTCCAACATCGGAGTAACCAAGTGAGAAGTGGTTCACCTGAGAAACGACTGTAATCTTTTCTCAGAGTACGCAAGTCCCTCATGGAATAGGACTGATCATATTCTGAGTCTGAGTCCTCCTCAGCTGATCCTGCTTTAGATGCTCTACGAGGAGAGGCAGTATCCTCTGTTTCCTCTATCACCTGGTCGTCTTGTTCAGACTTGGAAGGGTTAAGGCTAGTTCCTGGTTTCCATTGTTTTCCTTTCCTCCTAGTTACAGGGTCAACAAGTAACTGTGTGGGCTGAGGGGGAGAGGCTGTGGTGTCTGCAGCAGGAGCAGCAGCAGGGCTCACTTTCTGAGCAGCAGCAGTGTCTGTGTGGGGGGAGGCAGCAGCTGCAGCTGTAGCAGAAACACTGGCAATGCTCGCCGACCTTATCTGAGTTGTGCCCTTGCGTGAGGGGGGGCGAGAAGCGGCTGCAGAGACAGGAGTGGGGGTGCTCTTTGCATGAGCTGTGCTCGTTCCCCTAAATACAATTGCCTTACCCCTCACAAATACATGATAGTACATGAAAATAGTTGTAGACATATGAAAAACATTGATTACAACAAGCCAGAGACTCAGACCCCAGACTCTATTAAGCATAATGTCCTTTTGAATGGGATCTAATGAATTCAACTCAAAATTGGTATATATCCTCAAAAGAGTGCTGAAAATGTAATCACTAACAAAGTTTTCAATCTCTGTATGAAACACCACTGCACCATGCACTGCAAAGTATACAAGTATTGCAAACCATATCACAACTACTTTCCTCAAGCGACGCTTACCATGAGTAAACCACATATTAACACTCACTCCAGCTGCAAAGCAGCATATTGCATACCCTAAACACCAAAGGTACGGCATAACTGGTTTAATCTCCAACCCTGTGAATTTTCCAAAGGAAAAGGTCTGATTCCAGCTCAGTGAATCCATCTTCCACTGGAGTTGGAATTCAAACAAATCAGGCAAATGGTCAAAATTTAAATTGGACTCGAGCCAATTAGCTCGGGCCCCACGTTGGGCGCCAATAAAATCTGTCACGGTTTAACCCTGGCCCGGCAAAACAACAGATTTAAACCGAGAAACAGATTTATATATTAATCTCTCTCTCCTCTGATAAAGGAAAGAGAGAGAATAAGGAAGAGAGACTTATGGGTTGGAAACTAAACTACAGAACTTTAATGGACCAATAATGATAAAATAGGAAAAATTACTAAATATATACAAATATACAAATATACAGGAAAGTTGATCCCACGTTCCTCCCCCCCTTTCCCCAATACTCTCACGTCACCACCGAGGCTGCAGGGCAGCCCTGGGAAAGTCCAGGCTGGAATCCTGGAGTCGGCAGCAGTCAGGAGCTGGGGGCAGGAACACACAGATTCAGGCTGGCACGGATCAGGACTACAGGCACCGGGACGGATGGAATCCTCTCAGGATACCGAAGGAAGCAGGGAGGGCAGGAAGGAAGAGAGAGAGTTGACCTTTGATCCCTCAAATTTATACCGAGTATGACGTGTATGGGATGGAATACTCTGTTTGGTCAATTCTGACATCTATCTTGTCCGGTCCTCCCCAGAGGAGGGTTTCAGGTGGGACCTCGTTGCTCCTTCTGGAAAGCAAAATGTTCCTGAGAGCTGAGCAGTGTCCTTGGGTTGCATATCAGTCTCTAGCTGTAACTATAAACATCAAATGTTATCAGTCCTAGAAGCAGACAGTGTCTGAGAAACTTACTGTTAACCCCAGCAAGTGCAACTACTTACAAGAGACCTAGCTAAAAGCAAAAGCACAAACCAGAAAATCACCTTTATCCTGGCCTAAACCAGGACACCAGCAGATCAGGGGAAGTGGTTCTTCCTCTCCACTCAGCCCTGGTGAGAGACATCTGAGTGCTGTGTCCTCTGCTGGGCTCCTCAAAACAAGAAGCACATGGATATACTGGAGAAATTCCAGTGAAGAGCCACAGAGATAATGAAGATATTGGAATATTTGTCATATGCGGAGAGGCTAAGAAATTTTGGAGTGCTTGCTCAGCTAGAGAAGAGGAAGCCCAGTGTAGTCTCATTAATGTGTACAAATGCATGCTGATGAAGGGTTGAGTGAAGAAAAGGGGAATAGACTCTTTTAATTGATGTCTACCAACAAATCAAGAGGCAATACATTTTTACATTCAGGATGACTTTAAAGTAATGTTAATGTCTTAGGTAATTTAAATAATAATATTTAAATAAAATTGACAAAACAATAAATACATGAATCTTAAATACTCTTTCCAAATAAAATTCCAAACTTTTTGTTCTGATGTATTCAGTAGCTTTGACCAAAAATTGAGAAAGTGAGGAGGGTAAACAAGTACTAATTGTTTCCTGCACAAGACAATAAGCAATTGATAATTGAATTAGGGAGATAATATGAAAGAGAAAGGCAAGTGAATCTAAACAGATCTCTGTACACCAAATCACAGAACAGGTTAGGTACCAAAAGACAAAATTTGCAACACTGCTCACTGAGTGACAGTCTGATGTATGCATCATATCAACAGATGAAAAACATGAACTAAAAATCTCTAACAAAAGTGTTAAGAATCATGAAACATTTTATGAATAAGACTACTAACCAAGAGCTAAGAAGCTCATTTTTGTCTTGAGAATAGCATAGCTATTCTCATAGCATAGTATAGAACACAATAGTTTAATATCAGTTGGAAGGGACCTGCAATGATCATTCAGTTCAACTGCTTCACCAGTTCAGCAATGACCAAAAGTTAATGCCTATTCTTAAGGTCAGTTTCCAAGTGCCTCTTTGTCACACTGGGCCACCAATTGATTGAATTACAGATGTTTTCTATTAATTCCCCTCCCCTCCCTGATAAATAAAGGAGAATATGGGAGAGACACTTATGCATTGGAAACTAAATTACACATCTTTGATGAAACAGTAATGTTAAAAAGGAAAAATTATTTAATATATACAAATATATAGAAAAATTATACCATGTTCCTCCTCCCTTTCCCCCCAGTAATGCTCACATCACCAGCAAGGCTGCAGGGCAGCCATAGGAAAGTCCTGGAGTCAGTAGCGGTGAGGGGTTGGAGGCAGGAACACACAGATTCAGGCTGTCATGGATCAGGACCACAGGAAGAGAAATTGACAGAACCCTCCGAGGATGCCAAAGCAAACAGGAACTGGTGAAAAAGAGATAAAGGGAAGAGAGAAGGGTGAAGAGGAAGGTGAAGGGACTTGATTCTTGTGATCCCTCACATTTATACTGAGTATGATGCATATAGGATGGCATACTCTGGTCAATTTTGATCATCTGTCTTGTCTGTTCCTCCCTAAAGGAGGGTTGCAGGTGTGTCCCCTTTACACCCTTTCTCTTTACAAGCATAAGATGTTCCTCAGAACCAAGCAGTGGCCTTGGTTCTGCATATCATTCTCCAACCATAACCATAAACATTGAGCATAAGCAGTCCTAGAAGCAGACACTGGCTGAGAAATCTGCTGTTAATTTCAGTAAGCACAGCTACTTACAAGAGACTTAGCTGAAAGTATAATTATAAGATAGAAAATTAGCTCTATCCTGGCCCAAACCAGGACACTCTTAAACATTGACAGACTTGGAGCATTAATAATCTCACTAGTGGCCTGTTCCAGTGTTTTTCAAACCACTTGCTAACTAAAATATTCCTAATGTCAAGTCTAAACTTTCCATGTTGCAGGTTTGTAACTTTGCCCCATGCTTTGTCACCGGACACCATGGAAAAGATATCTCCACTTTTTTATTTGCTTCTTATGATACACTCTGTTGTCTATATAACTTATTATTTGGGTCCCAAGAGAACAAAGTCCAGCCATGAAGTGTCAGGTTCAAACAGAAAGTTTTATTTGATAGACAACAAATAGCACAAGCAGTGAATCTGAAGTGACCTGGTAAAGATACGGCAAGTATGTTGAGAGAGAAAGAGAGAGAAAAGGAGAAGGGCATCACCACCCACAGATCCTGTGATGTTCCAGTGGTCCTTCCTCTTGGGGTGGAATCTGATCCTAGACAGGGCAGAAGTCCAGCCCTAGGCAGCAAAGAGTGAAGACATTGTCATTCCTTTTATACTCCTGCAGTTTCCTACTGCTCTCTTGGTGGATTAAAACATCAGGAATGTTGCTTCTTCCACATTTCTCACTCCACTGCAAGCTCACCGGAGCTGTTGTCAGGAATGGCTCTTGTCTAGCCCAACAGTCATTATCTGGTCATTGGCCAGTTAGCTGGGTGGTGACAGATCACAGTTGGCTGTATCTGGGCAAGACCCCTGTGCTTAGAAGTCCAATGTCCAACACCTGGCCAGTTGTCCTCTGAGGCAAAGACCATTCTGCTGAATGGAACCTCACACTGTCTTACTAGGAGGCTGTAGAGAGTAATGATGTTTTCCCACAGCCTCTATTTCTCCACACTCATGAAATACAAATTCCTTAGCCACCCCACATACAACATTCCTTTCAGCCCCTTCCCCAACATTATTTCCCTTACCTGGGTGCATTTGTAGAATCATAGGTTCCTGTAGCTTGGCAAAGACCCTTAAGATCATTTCTGCTGGCTTTAATGTTTTTCAGCCTGGTTTTCTTGAGCACACTGTCAGATTCAACTCATCTGAATGTTTTAATATGAACAAAATAATACTTAATCCACTTATTCTGTTCTCTAGAACATTGTAGTTGTGTTGTCTAGAATTATTCACCTGTGAGAAAATACATTAAATAAAATAAAAAAACCTGTTTAGCCAAATTCTTTTTATTTTATATAATTACTTATATGGTTTGTGATGATAAATCATAGAATTATAAAAACATTTCAGTCGGAAAAGACCTATAAGATCATCAAGTAGAACTACAAACATAACAATGCTAAATCCATCACTAGACCATGTCCCTAAGCACCACATCTACACGTCTTTTAAATAAGTCCAGGGATGATGACTCAAGCATTTCCCTAGGCATCCAGTTGTGGTGTTGGCAGCTCTTTCAATGGAGGAATTTTTCTGTCAGATAGCTGTAGAGAATAATAATGTATCGCCTTAGCTTCCTTTTCTCCAGACCATAGGACTCCAGTTGTCCCAGCTGCTCCTTGTAAGGCTTGTGCTCTAAACCCTTCACCAGCTTCATTTCCCTTCTTTAGACATGCTTCAGCAACTCAATGTCCTTCTTATAGTGAGGGGCACAAAACTGAATGGCGTATTTGAGGTGCAGCTTCATCAGTGCCAGGTACAGGGGGACAGTCATTTCCCTAGCCTTGCCGGCCATACCTTTTTTTTTGATAAAATCCAGGATGCTGTTGGCCACCTTAGCCACCAGGGCACAATGCCGGCTCTTATTCAGTTGTCTGTTGACCAACACTCCCAGGTGCTTTGTTTTTCCTGAGTTCCAGCCAAAGCTCTCTGTTCAGCCAGACTGGTCTTCTTTCCCAACAACTCATCTTTCAGCACATGGGGACAGCCTGCTTGCGTGCATTTAAGATTTTCTTCTCAGCAACTGGACCACCTTGTCACTGAAGGATATTAGGATATTAGGCTAGTCAAGCAGTATCTGTCTTTCCTAAAACTGGGATGACTGGGCCTGATCTCCTGGTTATGCAGCACATCCTGCATGGTGGCACTGAAGATGGACTGCTCCAGCTTCAAGACCAGACTAACAGGTTTTTAGCTTTCCTGATCCTCCTTCCAGCCCTTCTCGTCAGTGGTTGTCATATTGGCAAACTTCTAGTCAACTGGGACCTCCCTGGTGAGTTAGGACTGTTGATAAATGATAGAAGGAGGTTTGGTGAGCACTTCTACCAGCTCGCTCAGTACCCTTGGGTGGATTCCACCTCGTTTCATAAACTTTGTGTGTGCCTAAGTGGTGTGTCAGATCCATATCCCTTTGCCTTTGTGTTGGAGGAGTTTTGTTCTGCACCTTTTCCCTCTCTTCAAGCTCAGGGGGCTGTGGGTCATAAGAAAACAGGCCTTACTTTTAAATCTGAATCAAAGAAGGCATTAATCACCTTGGCCTTTTCCTTTGTCATCCTTTGTCACTACGTTTCCCCCACATCCTATAAAGTATGGGTTTTTTGTTGCTAATGTGTTTAATGAAACATCTTTGTTGTCCTTTGTAGAAGAAGACAGGTCAATTTCTAGCTTGGCTTTTACCCTTCCAATCTTTTCCCTGAATAACCTCATGAAATCTTCATAGTCCTCCTGAATGGTCTGCTCCTTTTTCCAAATGTCACAAACTCTCTTTTTTTTTCCCGAGTTCCAACCAAATCTGGAGTTCAGCCAGGCTGGTTTTGTCCTCCAACAGATCACCTTTCAGCACATGGGGACAGCCTGCTTGTGTGCATTTAAAATTTTGGGACAGCAGACTTTGGCCTCTTCAGACACTTGTTTTGCAGAGTACCATTGGATTAAGGGGGAAAGGATCCCAAGAAATCTGATTAAAATTCAAAGGTCCCCTCCTCCAAGTTCAGGAATAATGCATCTCAACAAAGAGGAAGTTAGGCAAAAACACAAGGAGGCCTGCATGGATGAACAAGGTGCTCCTGGAAAAATTTAAACACAAGAACAAAGCCTAGAAACAGTGGAAGGCAGGACATGTAGTGTGGGAGGAATACAGAGAAATGGTCTGAGCAGTCAGCGATCAGGTTAGGAAAGCTAAAGTCCTGATAGAATTAAATCTGACCAGGCACATCAAGGGTAACAAGAAAAGCTTCTATAGGTGTGTCAGGGATAAAAGACAGACAGACTAGGGCCCTCTTCAGAAGGAAATGGGAGACCTGTTTATTCAACATATGGAGAAGGCTGAGGCACTCAATGACTTTTCTGTCGCAGTCTTCACCAGTAAGTACTCAAGACATACCATTTAATTCACAGAAATCAAAGTCAGGAACTGGGAGAATGAAGAACCACTCACAGTAGGGGTAGGTCAGGTCTGAGACCCTCTGAAGAACCTGAAGGTGCACAAGTCCATGGGACCCAATGAAATGTATCTGTGGGTCTTGAGGTAGCTGGTGGATGAAGCTGTTAAGCTGCTATCCCTCGTATTTCAGAGACTGTGGCAGTCTGGTCAAGTCCTCACTGACTGGAAAAGGAAAAATATAACCCCCACTTTTTAAATGGGGTAAAAAGAAGACCCAGGGAACTACAAGGCAGTCACCCTCACATCACTGTGTGGCAAGATCATGAACCAGTTTCTCCCAGAAAATATGCTAATCCATTTTGAAAATAAGGAGATGATTTGTGACCGTTAATATAGCTGTGCTAATGGTAAAGTGTGTCTGACAAATTCAGTAGCTTTTTGTGACAGGTCCACAGCTTTGGTGGGTAAGGGAGGAGAAACTGATGACATCTTCCTGGACTCCACTCTTTTGATACTCCATCTGAAGTGCTGTGCCAAGTTCTTGAGATATGAACACAAGGAGTATATGGACCTGTTGGAGCAAGCCCAGAGGAAGTCCATGACCATGATCAGGGGGTTAAAGCACAGGCTGAGAGGCTAAAGGTTTTTCATCATCATTTGCATAATGTTCATTTTACTTTAAAAAACACAAAAGTTTTTACATTTCCTTAAGAATATACAATACAATGTAAGGGGAAAAACATAAAGAAAATAAATTTTAAGCTATCATATACCCATTCAGATTATTTCCAGACTAGATTTCTGATGGTCATGGTGAATGAATTCGGAATGATGTTAGATAGTTCTTTTTTAAAAAATATTTTGATTCTTTAAGAGAAATGTTTTTCTCAAAATAAATGTGGAGCTTTAATATTGACATTGTGTAAATTATATCATATGTGTATATGTGAGCTCCTTTTCTATATATGACAAAGATCTCTTTGAAAACTTAATATTAAAAGAAGCTGCTTAGAATAAGGTTTTCCTCCAGGTTCCTGGAGTCTTGCATTGATTTACTTTGAAATTTATTGATCAGATAATTGGACCTTGACAAAAAAGGTAGCTGAACCAGCTGTTAAATCTACACAGTGGTATAAGGAAAGGTGGAGCACCTACCTGTAACAAGTTAATCTAATAGTGATTAGATAAAAGAGAATGTGTACTATCCACAGATGAACATCGTCCCCCATCTTAGTTTGGTCCCACTGGTGTTATCTGAGAGTCTGCAGGTGGACCGAAAGCCCATATATATTACACATATTTTTTAAAAATGAATGACTTAAATGACATCTGTTCAGTCCTTCAGTGTTTTGTTTGGATAAGTTCTCCTTTCCTCCGCCTTCAGAAACAAAAGGAGCAGAGAATCAACAGAAAAGAACCATCTCCCCTTTATTCTTCCCTCCACTTCCTCTCCAAAGAAATATATTCAGTTTCACCCATCTGCACACACACTTATTAAACTGTCATCAAGTATATGTTTGTGACAAGTTCAGCAAAAATATTTTCTTGTACATATGAATCCCATAAAGCATTTGTTAAATTTTCCAAATAACAACATGGAATTTACTATCCAGATGTCTTGAGACGCTGTTTTTATGAATTGTATTTTTGCCTTGCAAACACTTATGATGTTTTTCAGTTTGTACCTCTCCTCACTATTGCAAATGTTTGAAACAGATGGCCAGTGTTTATCATTAGCTCATGCACAAAAGTGCCTTTTGTGGATTGGTTTGAATTATCATCTCATATAGCTGGTGGTAGCTTCTTGTTCTTGACAGCTCCTCAGTTTTTTTCTTCCCAGGAACTTTAATTGGAATACTTAAGATATTATGTTAATTGAACAAAGAATGTTCATAAACTATTTTGCTTATTAAGAGGCTGTTTTCTGAGTGTTACGAACATGAAACTTCTGCCAATATGACGAAGCATTATTTATTGCACCTGCACTACAAATTTGAGTCTGACTCATGTTTTGCATCTACAAAGACAACATAGTTCATATCTTTTTATACTGTAAATCACAGAAATCACAGAGTGTTAGGGGTTGGAAGAGACCTAGAGAGAATATTGAGTCCAACAGTCATGAAAAAGCAGGACCACCTGTTGTAGGTCACACATGAACATATCCAGGTGGGTTTTGAATGTCTCCAAAGAAGGAGACTCCACAACCTCACTGGTCAGCCTGTTCCAGTGTTCTGTCACCCTCACAGTGAAAAAGTTTTTTCTTATGTTTACAGAGAAGCTCCTATGCTCCAGCTTGCATCCCATGCATATCCTTGCTCATCACTTAGAAGAGCCTGGCTTCATTCTCCTGACACTCACCCTTTACATATTTGTAAACATTAATGAGGTCTCCCTCAGTCTCCTCTTCTCCAAGCTAAAGAGACCCAGCTCCCTCAGCCTTTCCTCATAAGGGAGATATTCCACTCCCTTCATCATTTCTGTGGCATCATTTCTCTCTACTGGACTCTTTCAAGCAGTTTCCTGTCCTCCTAGAACTGAGGGGTCCAGAACTTGGCACAGTACTACAGATGCGGCCTCACCAGGGCAGAGTAGAGTAGGAGGAGAACTACTCAGGATCTACTAACTACCCCCCCGCTAATATACCCCAAGATGCCATTGGTCTTCTTGGCCACAAGGAAAGTAAAGAAGCATTAAGTTTCCTTGGAGAAAGACTCTGAGTAATTTTATTGAATAAAAAGTGGTTTTATCTTACTTATTAACTGAAATGCTGCTAGTCACAGTGTCTTAAGAAAGAAGACATTAGAAAACATTGAAAACATTGAATAACACTTCTACTGTATTATAATCTTCCCAGCAAGTTTTTTTTTTTTTTAATTTTAACCTTGTTATGCTTTATCAAGTTTAAACAATATTCATACATGTATAATAATACATTATATACATTAAATACAGTACAATTGGTTTGCTGTGATACTTCAAATACAAAGAACCTTAATCTATTAATTGCTAGTACACATTTGTGCCATGTTGTTTGCTATTCATATGAACACAGTGTGAAGATAAATTTAAGTGTTGGATGGGTGGAAATAGTCAGAGTCTCTAAGAAGTTAGGTCCTATGGTATTTAACAGGCACCTCAGGCTAAATTGTTCTGGCTTCTTATTTGTCAATGTACCATCTGCAAGAACTGGAAATCAATCATACACTATGCATTTTTCTGTTTCAAGAAAAATGTGCCAAAATTCACTAGTGATATATGAGATGACCATGATGGGGTGAGATGAGCAACCATTCCTGTGTATTAACTATAACCTTTGACTCTCTTCAGCAAAAACCCCCACTTTTTCATTATATGCCTCTTTTTATTTAAACAGAATGTATACCAGACATCTGAAGAAATACGAGGTATCTCTGAAGTAATGCATTATAAATAAGCACCATTTTTATAGAATAATGGATGGAATACAGAGTAGGAAGAGTAACTGTGGGCCATAATTGTAAAATGTTGTACCAAAATGATCTTTTAAAAATATTTTTCACTATTGCAAAAAACAATCTAGTGCTACTTCCCTTGCTCCCAGTTCCACTGCTTCAGTATTTTAATAATCATGTCTGGTTGTTTATTCATTTATGTTTTTATCTGTTTCATGTGATATATGTATTGGACCACAAGGAACATGGGAGTAGTGGGTTAAACTATAAGCAACTCTTCCATATCATGAAAGAAATTGCAGTGAATAGGTATATGAGGAAGACACTGAAGTCTCACATCTTAGGCTCTATTTCATCAGCTGGATTAAGAGTGAAAAAAGGAGTGTAACACCTTTTAAATAAGTTCTTACCTACATGCCATTTGTGTTTGAAAAAAAAAGATCTTCCAATTCCTAGTTATAATTTTGTTTTTATCAAGTACCTTCCAACTGTATTTGACATTATCTTCAGAAATCATGGTGTCTTTCTGGTAATGAGTAAAGAGTACTTGTGAAACCAGATAGAAACATTACTAAGGACAGAAGGAAGTAGAATCAGGAAACTTAAATACGGACTTCCAGGGAAAGAATGGCAGAGAAGGCATCCTAAGGACAGATGTTGCTCTTTCATTATTCCTTCCTCTGATCTTATAATTGTCTAGAGCCTATGGTTGTCTCACCTCACAATCATGCCTTTTTAGTGTTTTGCAGAAAAATGTGAACAGAGAATTACAAAATCTCTCTGAGGTAGAAATTAATTAATGTTATGTTGCTGTTTTTATTATTGTTCAGTTTCTGAAATATACCAAAAAAAAAAAAAAAAAAAAAAAAAGAAAGAGTGCTTTTTTCTGAATTGTAAAGATACATTAGAAATATAGAATGTTCATGTGCCTAATGTACCTAGAACCTAAAAAGATTTAAAATAAAGCACAAGATATGTGTATAATCCTATAAAGAAGATAATTCTTCAGGCTCCTCACAGAAGTACCTAGATACCTTGACTTTCATGTCTGATACTGATTCTTTATATACTTATGATTTTAATTGGTGAGCTGTAATTGTTGATTTATATATTTTAAATACCAGGCAGGTTTAAATTCAGTGGTAGTAATTTCCCCAGAAATCTGTCCAGCTATTCTGATTGTCAGTTCAGAGCTGTCAGGTCTTGACACTAACCTTCCATCAGTTTTTCTCAAATACTCAAGAAAGTCAGTGATATGATGAGAGTGAAAGTGGTGAAGGTAAATGGCTTGAAATTGCTTGAAGAAGAGTTTTTGATTGGATGTTAGGAAAAACTTCAAAAAAAGGTTATTAGTCACTCTGTAGGGATGCCCAGGAAAATGGTCGATTCACCATCCCTGCATGTGTTTAAAAATCATATAGATAAGGTGCTTGGGGACACGGTTTAGCAGCTGACTGGTAGAACCATGTTGGTAGAGTTAGGTTAAAGGTTAAACTAGGTGATCTTGCAAGTAATTTCCAACCTGAATGATTCTATTCTATGATTCTGTGATTCACAACATGTAAAATGCGACAGGAGATGAAGCCTGGGAGATGAAGGCTGGGTCATAATTGGAAATGAGAATACAGAAAACCTGAAAAAACTGAAAATGTATTTCAACTTCTCTTTATAGGCACCTTATATATATTAATTAGCCTATGTCTACTTTTAGAGCTACATTAGAACTGAAGGACCTTTGTAAAAGAGAAATTAAATTGAAAATCCATACAAGTTACTGTCGAAATATGGAAGGTGGCTAATAGAGGTACACTCATAGGATTCAATTTTACATGATTGCTCACAGAAACGGGTCCATAATAAGCAGAAGGAAATAGTAAAAAGCATTAAAAAATATGTGACAGACTGTATAAGATATCTAGCTATTAGGTACTCAAACTGCGTATTTAAATGACAGAACCCAAAAATTTGGTCATCATATTCTCCTCCTTTAATGGAAGTCTTAAATCAGTTCTTTTCAATTTGGAACTGGTAATTGCCAAACTGATTAATTTACGTTTTTGAGAAAGGGACAGATGAAATCTTCCATGGTAAGAGCATCTTTGACAGAGCATTTGAAAGGACATGGCTATCTGTAATGCTGCACATTGTGGCAATTCATTGGTAAGATATAGTAGAAATAATAAATCAGAATAACTTTATGAGAAAGCACTGTCAGTGGTGCAAAATATGATGAAAGAAATGTTGTGTTTGAAGATCAGATCTATTAATTTGACATCTGAAATGAACATAGGCTAACCTGTAGGTATATAACTAAAATGTCCAATAACTGGTTGCACGAAGGCGTCAGTGAAGAGTGAACTCAGAAGAAATAGCTGATTGATGTAAAAATGAGGAAGGCTTATGACAAGAAATTTTGAGGTATTAACTTTTTTAACTCAGGTAGGTGGGAGCAGAAGAAGAAAACAATTTTTGTTTTAACTTCAAGAAGTATTATTTGCATAAAGGCAAATGTGCATATTGGCACACGTGTATTACAGAAACTTGATGATGGTAAATAAAGAAACCCAGATGATGGTATATAGTAGTAAGTGTATTTCTTATTTTTAATTTATTTTTTCGCCCTGTACTTGTAACACTTTATTATTGGAGCTTTTCAATGTCTTTATTAATGTTTTTGGCTTGTGATGAAACGATGTTTTGGAAGAAGGGGAGGCCACAGGAGTGGCTCCTGTGAGAAGCTGCTGGAAGCTCCTCCATTTCCAATTCCAGCCCTGTCTCTGGCCAAGAAGATTAGAGAAGCTGGATGAGCACTCACCAGTAAAATATCAAAAAAAAGGGGAAATTAAACTGCAAAAAAGACCTGCAGAGGAGAGTAGAGGGGGAGGTGAGAACAATGCCGGAGCAGAGAAACCAAGGTCAATGCATGAGGAGGAGGAAAAGATGTCCAAGCAGAGATTTCTTCCAGACCCAGATGGAGATAACAGGGTGTGCTTATGCAGCCTGTGGAGGAGCATGGTGGAGTAATCTCTGAAGGAAAATGATGGGGCAGATGTGCATCTGTAGCTCCTTTGAAGAACAATGACAGGCAGCTGTGGATCTGCAGCTGTACAGGTGGGCTGGCTTGGAGGTGCAGCCTGTGCCAGATCATGGAGGGGCAGAGGAGGATCTGCAGCTGTGGAAGACCCCATGCATGGGGAGGTGACTGTTCCAAAGAAGGCAGTGACTCTGTGGGCAGATCATGATGGAGCAGTCTGTGACTGAGGGACTGCACCTGATGAGAGGGACTCATCGGAGGGGTTCCTGAAGGACTCTCTCCCATGGGAGGGATCCCACGTGGGAGCAGGGGAAGGTTGTGAGGAGTCTTCCCTCTGATGAGAAAAGAGTGACAGAAATGATGTGTGGGGAACTGACCCTAAACCCTCCCTGCCCCTGCCCTGAGGGGGAAGCACCAGGGAAGTAATCCCAGACTGGGAAGAAGAGCGGAATGAGGTGAAGGTGTTATGCTCTGGTCATGATTTTTCTTTCTTCTAGTAGATTAAATCAGGTTTTTTTCTTTTCTCTGTTTGAGTTTCTCTGGTTTTGCTCATCACCACGAATAGAGAGAGAAAACCCCCCTGTCCATAGCGAAAACCTCCCTGTCTTTGTCTCAATTAATGAGCCTTTGCGTGTTTTTTCTCCTCTCTGTCCCACAGACTGAAGGGTGGGCTGCGTGAGGGGAGGTCTGGTTTTTACTGGCTGGGCCTAAACTGCAGCAAGGACACGTGCATATTTGCACACGTGTTTTACAAAAAAAAAAATGTTAACTTGTTGACCTTCATGATGGTATAGTTAATAGTGTATTTATTTTTTGTTCCCTGTACCTGGAGCATTTAAGCTCTTACTTATTTTTATAAATATTTTTTCGCTTGAGATAATACTGAGTTATCTCTTTTCAATAGTCTACACATTATTCAGTCATTTTACTTTATTCTTACTGACTTGACTCCAAGTAAGTCTAAATCTGTGTGCTCTAAATCTGTGTTTGAGTTTGTTTCCATTCAGTAACACAAAAATACTGCAGGGGATTAATAACATACCTCATAACAAAAGCAGTTACCCTCTACACTCTCTTCTTACAGTCTTTCTTAGGGCTGTGCTACTTCTCATCTCAAATTTGCAATCTGTGTCAGACTATCTGGTTTCTTTTTCCCATTTGAAAATATTACTGGCTCTTTCATAGACATAAATGTCTCTTACTATTCATTGAAAGCTTTATCTTCAAATCAAATTTTAAAGTATTCTTTAAACTGTTTTTTGTGTATTTCAAAGCTATTTGATTTTGAATTAATTGAAATGGTATTATTCCCAGTTTAACAATAAGGATGCATCAAGAAAATCATGATTTGTCTAATACAGAACAATAAATCTGGCAAAGTAAGGAACCCAGATATCATGTACTGTAATTGTGTGACCAAATTGCCTCTCTTACTACAATAGCATTTTTTAAATGAATTGGAGCTTTGTTCTTTGGCAAATAAATAACAGTATTTTCTTAATTAAAAATAAATATGTTCATTTAAAATTGAACATACTTCTAACTCCAGGCAGAGTTGGATTTTATCATCATAGTCCCCCACTGATATTTAATTATTGACCAGATAGGAGGTTTTATTGAAAAACCACTTTTTCCCAGTGAAAGTGTACACCTCATGAGCTTACTGTAGGAGAGAAACTAATTTTAAGTAATCTGGCCAGATCACACAATGAATCAGAAGCAGATTCCTAGCCGTGTGATTCACATTAAAAGCCTTCTTTAATCAGTGTGATCTCTAATAGCTAGAAAGTTGTCACAGGATATTAGAGAGCTGTTGTGAAAACACTATTATCCATCCTGCCACGTAATTTTTCTAAATGTATTTTAAAAGTGCTTGAAGCTTTCTGGGAATCAAAAGGGTATATATAACTTAGAGAAAGAACTAAAAAGTACCTTGTTCTTTCTCTTGCACCCAGGAACATTGACTTTTTCTTTGTTTTGGGACCTGGGAATAATCTAACACTTCTTAGTTTTAGTGTTCTGATAGTAAATTTGCTATATCAATTATGTTGTACTGTGCTGTAACAGGTTTGCTCTCTTCCCTTTATCTTTCCAGCTTCTACCTCCACCCTTCCACCCCTCCTCCCCTATATACATATAAAGGTTGTCTTACCATCTAGTTTCTTGATAGATACAATAAAGGTTGTAGACTGGTAGTGGAAAACATTTTTCAGACATCAGCTGTTGGCTTCTACTGCAGCACAAGGTAATATTAAATCTTATAGTGCAGTGTAGAGACATTTATTTGCCTAGTTTCTATGTGTTTTTCCACTAAAAAACTAAAGCACAGCATTTGACATTTGTTCTACCAATTGCTGTCTGTATGAACACATCTCAAAAAAGTCTCTATATGATTTTATTTTATCTAAATGTAGCCTTCATGATTTGCTACTCTACACTGATGATATAATAAAGCAGAATACATTTTGTGACATCTCTCAGATTTGCATTCTCTTGAAATATACTATCTGGGAAAAAAACCTGCATCCAAATCTAAAATTTTTAGATCCAGGTTGGTAAAAATCCTACAGATACTAATATCAGAGTGGTTACTGTGTATCCGCAGAGCAGATGGAGTTTTGCAAAATAATTTTATATTTAATAATGGTTGTTTTTTTCTACCAGTTGCTAAAAAGTTAACATTTATTTTGTTTTCTTTAAGAGTGTCTTTTCTTTCCTCCAGGTGTAGTTTGCAAGGTGTGATATTTTGTAGTTATTCAAGTTACATAGCTCATTCCCTTGAAAAATGCATATACAATAAAACTTCATGGATACAGTTCCAGTATTTCTTAAATAAACTTTGGTTTTTTCAGTATTTTTAATACTTAATTTAAAAATTATAGGCTTAGACGTATTTATAACTAATGAATTTTTAACTTGTGACTTTTCTCTGTTAAATGCAACAAAGAAAGGTGCTATATGAGAACAATTTATAAATTTTGAGTTCTTCAGACTTGCTTTTTCATGGACTTGTATGCTTGAAGCGAACCATGACCAAAAGTAATATTGTAGAAGACAAGTAATTAACCTCTTTGTATTAGAAGTGGATTTTTTTTTTTCCAGTAGGAGCTCTAAAGAATTGGTTCAGCTGGTAGCTGCACTAAAAAAAAAACAAACCCAAAACAAAATTAGGTTGGTAGCTGTGAATAATGGGCAGCAGTTATCATTATATTCTAAGGCTCTGAACATATTTACTTTTCCTTTTGACTACCATATTTCACTCATCTAAAACATTTATCTACAGATCAACTATTTTCATGATACAATTTCATAAATCATGTCATTCATTAAAAGAAAACCAAATGAACAACATTTTAGAAAGTTAAATAGACAATTTGTCCTGTATCAATGCTTTAGATTTTTAATGGCTACTTTAAGAGTGCTGTGTGTCAATATTAGGCAACCCAAATATGCTGGTTTTAAATAATTATAGGGGATCTGAAAACTTAGAAGTGTTGACACAAATACAGCTCCCAGCCGTTCAAATACTTTTTTTCCAAACTTCACAGTAAAGAAGTTTTTATAAATAGTAGCACAGCTCCATAAACCAAATTGACAGAAGAAATATTTCCTCATATAACCTAGAGTGCAATAAGAGGTATACTAAAATAGATGTATCTTGTCAATTTGGCACTGGCAAGAATGATTACTTCTGCTGTGTACACCTTCCATTAATTCTGATTTTTCTCACACCCTTACAATTTGCACTGTTATTACCTGTTTCTTATGATTACAAAACTTAAGATAGTTATTGTGTCCTTTGAAAGGTTATGTATTATCTAAGAACATATAATTATATTATCATTCACATAAATCATAATTTTACAAAGTTAGACTTGAATGACTTCAATTCTTTTAAAAGAATGGTCTTCTTTTCACCACTATTACTTTCCAGTATTTGGTATAGGATTTCTGTCTCTGTTTCTTCTTATTTAGAAGATTTCACTGAATGCAACAAAAACAAGTAATTGTATTGCTACATTCTGGACTAGCTATGGTTATACTACCATATTGTATTAGGCTCCAGAGAAAGTAGTGGAGACACCTAAGCATTCACAATTCTACTCTAAAACTAATGTGCAAACATCAAAGTTCATTTATTAGTATGACTGCTTTTATACAAGGACATTATGAATGGAACTTCCATGTTTAAAAGGCTAAGTATCTTTATTCATCCCCTAATATGACTTCATCCTCTTGTGAAATTTCAAATAAGGATTTTTCCTGAAAAATTTAAGCGTAGAGGTTTTTGTACAGATAGAGAGTTGATTGGTTGTTTGTTGAGTTTTTCCCTTTTTTTTTTTTTTTTTTTTTTTTTTTTTTTTTTTTTGTCTTCACCAGAGAGCAGTTTTAGTTTTCCTATTAGGATGAAATAGCATCATGATGTATTACCGGAAATTGTGGAGTCAGTAAGGTTTTATATCAGCTCTTCAAAACAGCCACCAATAAGTTTGCATTACATATTCATCAATGGCTTGTGTCTTGAATATCAAAGTCAGACTCTTCTTTTATTGATCATCCCAGGTATTTTTGGTGTGGCTTCTGATAAGGATATACCTTTTTTAAAAAAACTATTAACATTTGGAGGGGGAAGTTTTGAAGGTGATGCTTGTCTGAAACTTTGATAATTTTGCAGGTTTAAAATTGTGAATACCATAGGATATCTGAATAAGACAAGAATGCTGAGCATCAGAGTACACATAATACAGCAGACATCAGTCATTTTTGGCTGATATCAAGTTACGTATCAACATGAAGCCTAGCTCTTTGTGTGTATTGTGGGACACTTTTGTTCAGATAACTATATGATGAAATGTTTCTGCAGATACTGCTTTTTCCCATGCTGTAAGCTGTTTTTCTATATTTCCTGGAGGTTTGTTTTAAGAAGAATATTTCTGGATTTTTACATGCTCTACAGACCTTGGCTTCCTGTTTTTTGCAACACCTTGAGTCTGAAATTTCCTTTAAAAATATAACATAAAGTTCTGATGACTAAAATTTTTTACATAATGAAAATTCTTCCACATGGTTAACTCTAAAAATTGATCAAAATCAGATGATAGAAACTCAAAATCTGATTACCATATAAACTGAAGACTTAACTCAAATATTCAAATTGTATACCTTTACTTTCACTAATTTAATTGATTTTATGACTTAGTGCATAGGGAAATTCAGATTCATAAATAAATCATATTACAGTTGCTAATAAAATTTGAATCTTTCATTTGAATATAGACATTCCTGTGGCTTCAGAACTGCCTTTTTAATAATATTGGATGATAGAATGATCATAGGATGTGTCATACACCTCTTTGTATCAAGAATTAGCCCTTTCCAGTTCATAATACAGTTATATTCAGTTTTTTGATTAAGAAGTACTTCTATGTAAGAGGTTCTTTCTCAGCTATGGCTTTTAAATTTGTGAGCAATTTGATAACTGATAAAATTATTTCCAAGAAATTCTGAACAGCAAAACCAACTTCACTTAGTAGTTTAATTTATTAGGTTCATGAATTAGCTAATAGGAATTTATATGCAGTTCCTGTAAAAGGTGTTTAGCTTGTTACACATTTATTAAATAAATTAATAATCTCAGTTTAATCTGCATGTTAAAAAGATGGTAACATAACTGAGTACCCAGAACTTCCCATTAACATTTGCAAGTTTGAAGACCCGTACAACAGCATGAGAGAAAAACCAAAACAGATTTTTGTCTAAATACTGCTGTACTTTAGCAATTTTGTGTGAAAAACTATCAGGACTTCTATGATTTAAAATTGTGAATAATAATTTGGTCAAACATTATGAAGCTGGACTAAATTAAGAGAAATCATCCTTGATTTGAAAATGAAACAGAATATCTCCAGATGGTTTTATGTCATATTTACTTAGATTTTGCTCTACTTAAAATCAATTCCATGAGCATATAAAGAAGTTATCATTATTAAGGATATATATTTACAGTGTAACATGTATTCCAATACTTGCGTATCTTGGCATTATGGCCACTGGAGTTACAATAGAGAGCCTCTTCCCTGAAGTCCAGATTTCTTCCAGATTCATGGCTTTCCAGTTCATATAACAAAGGAATTACTGAAAAGACACTGAAAAAAAAAAGTTGGTTGTTGATAGAGAACATTTGGTAATACTGTGATGTAAAATATGGGCTCCATGATGTGTTAGGGAAGTCTCATGTTATGGTAACAAAGCTAGATTTTGCATTAATACTAGGGTGAAAGGGGCAGGTATTTCATGCAAGAATAGATTACCAGACAAGAAGTTTACATCTATTACTATGGAGATAGATAATCACCATAAAATAATTGAACTGGATTACTGGATAATTTTTAGTCTTTGAACTACATAGGACTATTTTGCCATAAGCCAGAATATTCCATCAAGAGGTTATAAAACTGACATAATGAAATTTAATGCAACTTTTTGATTTCTTGAGCAGGTATTTTTTGTGTCTTTAAAATAAATTTCATCAGTCTGATGAAGATTTTGATCCAGCAAGAGGAAGACTGAGAAATTGTTATTGTTGGAAAACAAGTGAAATACTTAAAGTTCATGGAGCAAACATGTATTTGAGAATAAGTAGGGACTCTCTGGGATTTTTTTTTTTAGGTGAAGCGGCAGCTTTAAATAAAATTTATTTCTACTGCTCTTACTGTTGGCTATACTTGAATCTGTTTCCAGTAGTTGTAGCCTGTCTCTTTCACTTGTGTTCTTTCTCAAAAACCCAATAATTTTCTCAAAGAAGAAGAGAAGGTTTGGTTACTGTCCAAAAGTAGAAAAATATTTTAGACATACAGAAATAGACCAGAAAATGCCACCAAAAATTACATTTCCTTGGAATGTTAAAAATTCCGAAGCCTTTCACAAGCTACTCCTAAACTCTTAATTTTTAATTATATCCTCATTTTTTTATGTGAATTTTTCAGGATACTGTCTAATGGGACTGAAAAAAGATTTTGGACAGTGTTTTTCCTGGAACTTAATTTAAGTATCAGTGAATAAACAAACATTTGCTGATAATTGGTACAACATTTGCACAAGAAAATAAGAATAAATGGAAGATGATAATGTACACAGTTAGAATTCCTACTGGAATCTGTCGTGATAGTCATCGTCATGAAAGCATTGGGGTTTTTATTTTGTGCTGATGTATTACCAGTATTTTAAGTCAAAGTGGGAAAAGACCATTGAAAGAACTGTTTTAATTTTTTTTTTTTTTTACTACCTATTGAAAGAACAGTACACTGAGTCATCTGAGGTTAGTTTTTGCTGCCTGATAGTTTCTGTGTTGCCTTTAAATAAGACACCTTATAAAAGGAACTTGAAAATGCAGTAGTCTACTCAGTTAATGTTTGTTCTTGTCAATGATTTTAAATTAAGTGATAATGTCAATAGGATAAAGTGTTTTCACAGGATAATAGGCTCTTGCTTGTTTTCTAAAATTGTGCTGATTACAGACAGGAGAGGTCTTGAAAATTTTAAAGAAATTCAGTCAAAAGAAGCCTTAAAAAATTGACAACTGTTGAAGAAATGTTCTAAGGAACTGGGAATTAGCTGAGCATTTAAATGTTGCTGAATAATGCCATGAGTTGTGTAAGTCTGCAGACTTGGAGAGTAGATAACTTTTTACTTAAAATAAAACTGAATTACTTTCAGGATGTAGAGTTCCTGTTCTCTCCAAAGTATGATTAATTTGCTGACAATACAATATAATGAACTATCTTATTGATATTTTATTTTTATATACATAGAAATAATCCTTAGCAGAAAAAAACCCCAACAAAACAGAACAAAACATCTCAAAGCACATGAGAAAGTTCAATTCAAACTCCCCAGGTGATTTTTCAGAGCAGTAAAATTAGTGGACAGGAATAATTTGTGACTCTTTTAGATCAATATTTTGCTTCACAATGGAGCCAAGATTACACTTGATGGCTATTAACTTTCAATTTCCTGGTTTAAATCACTTGGAGGTTTTATTTGTAAGGAACGGGTGTTGTTTAGTTTGGAGAAAAGGAGTCTGGGGCCTGACCTTATTGTTCCCTACAACTCTCTGAAAGGATCTGGTTTTCCAGATAAAAGGTAGTAAAAGAACAGATATCATCAGACTGTGGACAGTAGAATTTTAGACTTTATATGAGGAAAAATTTCTTTATTGAAAGATATGTCAAGCAAGGGAACAGGCTGGTAAAGAAGTAGTGTAGTAACCATCCCTGGAGGTATTTAAAAGATTAATAGACATGGTGTCTGGGACATTGTTTAATAGTGAACTTGACGGTGTTAGGCTTACAATCAGATTTGATGGTATTGAAGATCTTTCCAATAAAAATTATTTCATATTCCTATGATTAAAGCAATGCTATAATGGACTGATTCTGAAAGGGAGGTATAAGATTTAAGTTTTTGCATCTGTTTTCAATCCCATATAAATTGTCTTCAACCAGATGAAACTATAGCAAAATATTCAAGTGTAATTACCTCCACACAGAGACAAATAATAAAATGGAAAAAAGAGGTTTCGACCCACAAATTAGTTTGGACTCTTTTAGACCAATTGTTTGCGAATTGCACTTGAAGTAAGGAGAATTTTTTCACCTGTCTTGTGATACCCCTGGTAGGGGACATATGCTGCTATTGTCATAAAAAAAGAAAATGGAAGGGAAGAAAATGACAAAACACAACAGAAGGTCCTGAGAAAATTCTCTTAGAGAGATAAGAGTACGTTACACTATTCAGATAAGAACTTTGATAGCTTGGGATTTGGGACTTTTGTTTTTTGTTTTCTGTTTTTTGGTTTTATTTTTCCCCTAGAAACATGATGGCAATATTGCATTATGACTTCTTCAGTGTCAGAACAAACTGTTCACCATAAGATTGCATCATTGTGGTGGTCATTCTGACTTCTTTAGGAAACACTGACAAGGCTCTCTTGGAGGCATCTAGTTTTCACTTTTAAACGTACACCTCAAAACTTAGTTAGAAACATTAAAAATAAAAATAACTTGAACTTTTTTGCTATGTGGAGAAAGGCCAAATATATCCACTTTTATCCTCAGGTTCTTTTTCAAACACAACTAAATTCCTTTGGTCAAAAAAACTTCTATTTCTTGAGTCATGAAAAAACAAAACAAAACAAAACAATATAAACCTCCAAAACAAAAAAGAAAAGAGAAAATTAATTTATCTAGTGCAAACACCATGGAAAAATTGTTAGAAGTTGGCAATACTGCAAGCGCTGAATGGATAATCTGTTAATAGGATGTCTTGAATCATTTTAAGATTACAGAGGTTTACGTAGTTCATCCAAAGCATGCAGATCACCAATATAGTAATTAATCTTCTTCTTTTGTATGTTAATTACTATTACCATGGAATTGAAAAAAAAAAAAAAAGCTATGTTTATGCATCTTTTTTTCTATGTATCTTTCTGTTCTATTATTTAGACACATTTTTACTTTGTGTATTTTCTAATACTTATTTGCCAGATTTTAAATTTTGAGCATTAATCTTCATTAATGTTGTACTAGAAAGAGAAAAATGCCTGTAGACAAAAAGTTGGAAAATAATTTGCTGCAAGAAAATCAATATTAGATTGTTCTTATTAAGCTAATGGGTAACCTCAAGTTTTATTAATGAAATAACCATGGTTATAGTATTGATAAATTTAACAAATCTTAGCAACTATAAAGAAATGCGTCCAAGTCCATGAAATTGATGCTAATTCAATGATGAAGCATTTGTATTTGTTTTTCATAAAGGAGATTTGCTGTATGAATCTGTTTCCTTCCTCTGCTTTTAAAGAAGAAATTCTATTTTTGCATACCCAGATTTAAAAACATCCCCACCCACATTATCTATTACTTTTAGTATGATGCACTTATGTCAGCCGTCACACAGCATTCTGATCCTTTCCAAACATGAAATGTAAATCCTTTATTATTGTTTTGATTATTTTAATTTCCCACTCCTAGAAAATCCTAGAATGCAGTCTGCTTATTCTTTTAATACTTTCTGAGCATTAAAAAAATTGTTTTTAAAGGAGATTTTTATGTCAAAATAAGATTCTTGAGTCATAGTTTGAACAGTCTGAATTTCTTCTATCCACATATTCCTGGAGCTTATTGGTCTCCATAGAAATTCACAAACTCTCAGTTCCAGGAAAGAGCTTAATTTTTTTTTTTTTTTCAGAACACCATTGGAGTGTAGGAAGTTTGAACACATTTGAAAACTTAGGGTTTCAGTTGGCTTTTTTCTTACAGAAAATGAGCTTTTCACAGTGTGTTCAAGGTTTAAGCTACCTGATTTTCCTATAACATACATATGGTAGTTATTTTCAGTATTGAGCTATCATTTACTGATTTTGCTGTCTATCTATCTGTCTAACTATTTGTTGCCAGTGGTGACAGAAAGTTTTTGTTTTGTGTTTCTCAGATCTCAGGATAGAGAATTTTTGACTGAGTTCCAAACCTGCAAGTTCAGGGTGAGTAATCATTTTAGTAATTTCTTTAGCTTGAATTTTAATGGTCCTGTGTATAACTGTATTCTGACATCTGACTTTTTATCTTGGAGAGTGAAAAAAAAAAACAAAGGAAAAGGCCTGCGCAGTCTATTACTAGCACCAGCTAGTAATATAAGAAATTAAATCATCTTTTTATATCAAGACATTATGAGGAAAAGGTGTGGGGTTTTTTTTCCTTACTCTGTGACCAGAAAATTGTTTTGTTCATGGTTTTTGTTTGTTTGCTTGTTTGTTTTCACAGTCTTTGACTGAAGAGACTGTGACGCAAGCGTACTTCAATGCTACATGTGTAACTTTACCGTTTTGGAATTAATGTTAACATAGTCATCAGACACAGGAAGTGATCACCAAACACAGGAGCTGACATAATTTCGAGTTAAGGGAGACAGCATGAACCAAAGAGACAATGATCTGCAAGAATGATAGAGATTTTCTAGACATAAACTGCATTTTTGTATGTCAAATCCCATGTGAGAACCAAAAAATGCAGAAGCTCTATACATTTGTTTCAATTGGATCACTTGAGCTTAGCATACTTGGAGCAACAAAAGCATACAGATGGCAGGGACTTACTATGGAAGGAGGCTCATTTCCAATATTATAAATTTCCCAATCCATATAAGCAGAGAATAGAATCCATGGGATTCTATCCAGTGTTTTACATTAACTGTAGGTGTAGCTGATTTGTTTTATTGGCCTGCAACTTTTCTACATAAAAGTCATGCAGATATCCAAAGCAGAATTTAGAATGATACAGCTAGTTATTGAAGTATCAAGGAAGCGTTGCAAAAATTGAATCAGGTATGAAATCTGGTCTGTTATACAGTGTTCTGTTCTGATAGAAATTTAAACAAAGGCTTGTGGTATGCTTGATTTCATAATTTCTAATAAATATATAAAAAAGAGGATGTATAAAATCTAAGTAGTATTGAAAATATTTTCTTAGAAACCTAACACCGAGAGCTTAGACAATCTTATGTTGATGTCATATACATGCCATCCTCTAATATACAGTATTTATGTTGTTCTATAAAATATTTAAAAAATTTAAAAATACAAAACAACTAAAATCAAAACAGAAAAAAAAATTAGGGTCTAAAAGATACATATACTTACCTACTGCTTCTTGTGATTGGAATTTAGCCAAGTTGCTTGAAAACTACTAATCAGCCAATGTGAAATACATTCCTTTAGAGATAATTGTTAACTTAAAAAAAAAAAAAATCAGCAAGAGGAAAAAGAAACATCTATTTCTTGGGCAGCTTTTAGATGATCTGAGTGTGTAAAACACAACAGCCAGCCACAGCAGTTTTGAAGGATGTGTCCTTACTCCTAGGACGTTAAGGAAGAGAATGGATTCTGACAATTGTCCCTAGATGCCATGCTTACTTTTTTGGTAGTTTTATGTCAGTGAAAACAGTACTAAGGAAGAAAATTGAAATGTAGTCTGGGCTTCAGTTATATTTTATAGTTAGCTTGTGGTGTCGTCTTCTACTAGATGGCACTTTAAAAAAAAAATTCTTGCCCATGAATCTGTAGAGAGGCCATTAGAATTCATCATCACAAAAATGTAATTAATTTAAAAGTTTTTATAGTATCAAATAATCTAGATCTAGTAATCTGTTTCTATAGCAACAACAACAACAAAAAACTTTTTTTTTTTTTTTTAAATAATGTAGAGTATTTTTAAAGGCAGACTTTGCAGAAGTTATCTTAAAATTTTACTGAACTCCCTGTGAATGCTCTACCACAATTTTCAGGTATATATTTGTATAGATGTATTTGTATATTTACTAGTATAATCTCTCTGTTAGATTCTGCATTCAGCACTGTGCTTGAAAAACTTTATTTTTCATTACATATTTACATACAGATGGATAGACATAAATGCAAGCATATATGGGTGCATGTGTTTAAAAATGTATTAGTTTTCCTGAATGCATCCTAGTGTTTGATTTTGTTCAATTCTTAAGTGTATATATCTCCTTTATAGACATACATGCTCCTGTATATTTATGAATTTCCAGTGAGACAGGTTAATATTTTCTTAAAAGAACTACAAAAGTGCTTAGCCACTTGTTCTTCTAAAGTAAATTCCAAGCATTGCAAGTATAATAATACAGAAAAGTATAATACAGAAAAATGATCTTTTAATAAGCTTCACAGTAAATTCACTAGTGCATCAAATGGCATTGATAGAGATTATAGAGGCTATGACACAGTTAAAAGAAAAAGGTTATATGCAAATTAGAAATTGTCTAGGATTCTTTTACATTTTTTTAGTTTTCTGACATTCACAAAAAAAGTTACTCTTCCTGAAATATATT
Source organism: Phaethornis superciliosus (assembly GCA_023637945.1). Taxonomy (NCBI): domain Eukaryota; kingdom Metazoa; phylum Chordata; class Aves; order Apodiformes; family Trochilidae; genus Phaethornis; species Phaethornis superciliosus. Next base: position 29,430,375 of record JAJQWJ010000004.1, on the reverse strand, counting down.
CTGCTCTTCTAAAAGACTAAACTGTATCACCTAATTTATTTTTTTTTAAATTTGTAACATAATCTACTCATCAAATTATTTTTAATTAAGGAAAAGCTAACCAACTTGCATAAAATGTGAAAAGGGAAAAAAAAATGCCTTTACACTGAAGATAGCATTTATTTTTTAGTAAGGATAATATGAAAACACTGATTAAAAAGTTCTACCATGGCCACAGCCTAGGTCAAATTATCATTAGAAAGATGTTTGGCAATATTCTTGAAAATATTCTGTCTTTTGTACCTTTGAGAATGTCACTGGGGAATGTCTCCTGGGAGTATGTTTATTTGTGATGTTAGAAGAAGGCTTGAATTTCACATCTAGTTGTATGAAGCTAAATTTGAAGAAGTGGTTTTATTCCGTTTTCTGATAGCAATAATTGCTCCTTGAATGGTGTTTACAGACCAAGAGACAGGACTTGTGGCCCAAGAGAAAGGGCTATCATTTACAGTGGCAAATTCTAGAAGGATTTTTCAGAAAGTAAATTAATTTTATCAAGGAAGAAATTTTACTGTAGTTCTGCTAAGTATGCATTAATTTTGGAATAAATTTCTCTAGTTACAAACATTAAAAAATTAACTGTATGACAGATGTGCCGTTCCTGACACACTAGCAATCACTAGTAATGGACATGCCTGTGGCTACCATTGTCAATTGGTTATTAATTATTATTCTTAAACTGATTTTCTGACATACCTTCAAACTTCTTCAAGAATACATAGCTATCCTATTAAAACCTGTTATTGTTGGTCGTTGTCATGATATGAAAAAAGGGGAGAAATACTTTGAAGCTACTACCTTACATTCAAAGTCAATGTCAGTATCTAGCTATGTCAGCTTAGAATTACTCCCTTATAAAGGATGTGGAACGGGAAATGTTAATTATAAGTTAAAGGCAAAATTGATTCTTTCATCCAGCCTCCAACATTATTAATAAATATCTGAAAGATAAATGGTTTAAAATACAGCATAAGAATAAGTTTTCCACTTGCCTGAGTAGTGTTAACTCTCTGAAGGATGGAATTTTTCCCCAAGAGCAAAATATGTACTCTCACTTTGAAATGCTGCGAGAGATATATAACCTCAATGAAGTAACGTGTCTTAAGTGCTTTTAATAAAGGTAACTGTTTCCTTTTCTTTCTTATGCAAAAACAAAAAAACAAAAAAAAACAACCCCTGAGAATATTTTTCCCTTGAAATTTTTCAAAAAATCTAGTGAAAAGACTCTTCTTAATGTCAGTGTCCTGTAAATGAAGCTGTTTTAAAAAATTCTAGTGAGCCTGGTCTTTCACAGCAGTCCTTGTCAGTCAGGTCCACATACAATACTTCCTTAATTATATAGTTCTTTAAATCTTTCACAGAAATTATTTCCACTGGGCTTGTAAAGAGCATAAAATAAATGGGTGAGTCATTACAATTTGCTACTGTCCTGCAAAAATAAAGGGGAAGAAAGAATTTTCCTAATAAAATTCTGAAGAACTTCATATATGTCATATGCAGCATCAGATTTATAGCTTAACACATTAGAAACCAGAACTGAATTACTCTTAGTTTTCTCTTTTTTTTTTCTCTCATTATTTTACATTCAGCTTTAAAGTAGATAAAGTAGTTATATTTATCACTGCAGCAGTGAAAATGCTGTTAAAGTAAAAGTTTCTCAGAGATTTGATTCTTTTAAAATCACATTGAAAATACAGAAGAAAAAAATCGACTCGGTATTTTGACTGCTGCTATGTTATTTGAAACATGCTTCAAATGAAAAAGTCCTGTATTCTCATCTGTATACAACTTCTGCTTTTAACGAACATAAATTTTGTCCAAGAATATTCTGATTGAAAAGTATCACTTGAGATGTCAACATGTGTAGCTGTGTAGACCCCAGCTCCAACCTGATTAATATTGGTTTCTTGAAATGGAATGAGAACCATTTAAATTTTTTTAATTATTAATATTTATTTTATATGCAGTTACAGTGCCTTCCAAAAGATGTTTTAGGAGTTGTCATGTGACAATATTTCACCAACATGGAATTTGTCTCAATATTCATTACTCTGGTCCAATATCAGAATATAAATCTCATTGTCTTTCAGGGAAATGCTGTGTTCTTTTATAGAATCATAGAATCATAAAGGCTGGAAAAGACCTTGAAGATCATCAGGTCCAACTGTCAGCCCTACATCACCATAAAAACTAAACCATCTCCCATAGAACCACATCTACCTGTTTTTTTACTACCTCCAGGGATGGCAACTCTACCAGCTCCTTGGGCAGCTCCTGTTCCAATGTTTCACCACTCTTGTGATGAAGCTATTTTTCCAACTCCCTCAGCCTCTCCTCCTAAAACCTGTTCTTCAAAGCCCTAGTCAGACTAGTTGCCCTTCTTTGCACCCTCTACAGCACCTCAATGTCCTTCCCATACCACAGTGCTCAAAATTGCACACTTTGCTCAAAGTGCAGCATCACCAAGGTTGAGTGCAGGGGTAAGATCACCCCTGTGGTCCTGCTATTCACACTGTTCCTAATAAAAGCCTGGTTGCTGGAGGCCTTTTTGTTAACCTTCTGTATGTATGTGTGTCCTGTGGAAGATTTGCTTTCTGCTCAGAAAGAAACAGCACAGAACTGAAAAAAAAAAATTGCATAGTGAGACACAATCTCTTCAAGTTCATGTGAGATGGCGGGCCCCACACATACATGATCTTCTGCATAGACAGGGGTAGGAAAAGAAGATGTAGCTAATGCATATTAATGTACATTCATTAGGGCAATAAGGACTTTAAAATCTGGCTGAGTACTTCGGAAATTTTAAAAGAAAGTAATTTATATACTGTGTAGAAAAATACAAAACTAAATGCAATGCTAACCTTAAACAAGACTATTAAATTATTTTAACCCAGAACTTAAATTACAAATAATTAGTTATTTTAATAAACAAATTAAAGAATAAAACATAAACTCAGGGACTCTGAGTCAGGCCAAAGATCCATCTGGTATAGAACAATTTTTCTAGTGGTGGTTTTCTGTACAGGTTTGGGTAATTTTTCTTCTGAAATAGCCTCCAGCTTTTGTCAGGCAGATTGTCAGCTCCACTCAGCTCACTGTATTACACTGAAATGGAAAAGTAGCATATGGTAACAAAGAAACATGTAAATATCTGAAATTTTATAGTTTTTTATTTCATTACTAAGTAGACTGAGTAAGGTTTCTGATGTTTTATTACGTGTCAAAGTCAGCCTTTTAAAAATTAAATAATAATAATAAAAAAGTAAAAATTAAGCCTTTCTGAATCAAATTCCTTAGAACAAAAACAACTGTAAGGGGCTGTAAGAAGTCCCTCTTCAACTTCTTTGTAGTCCTCCTTTAAGTATTTGAAAGCTTCTATAAGGTATCTGTCATGGTTTAACACTGCCCTGGCAAACTGAATAACAGATGCTCTCTATTAATCTCCCTCTCCTCCCTGATACAGAAAGGAGAGAGAATAAGGGAGAGAGACTTATGGGTTGGAAACTAAACTACAGAACTTTAATGAAATAGTAATGATAAATACGAAAAATTACTAAATATATACAAATATACAGGAAAATTGATACCATGTCTCTCCCCTCTTTCCCCCAGTAGCTCTCATGTAACCACTGAGGCTGCAGGGCGGCCTTGGGAAAGTCCAGGCTGGAATCCTGGAGTCAGCAGCAATGGGGAGCTGGAGGCAGGAACACAAAGATTCAGGCTGGCAGGGATCGGGCCCACAGACAGAGGAACGGATGGAATCCTCCCAGGATGCTGAAGCAAACAGGGAACAGGCAAAGAAGGGAAGCAGGAAGGGTAGGAAGGGGTTTGACCCTTGTGATCTCTCAAATTTATACTGAGTATGATGTGTATGGGATGGAATACTCTGTTTGGTCAATTCTGGCATCTATCTTGTCTGGTCTTCCAGGTTTCATGTGGGACCTCCTTACTCCTGCTGGAAGGTAAAATGTTCCTCAGAGCTGAGCAGTGTCCTTGGCTCTGCACACCAGTCTCTGGCAGTAACTATAAACATCGAGTGTTATCAGTCCTAGAAGCAGACAATGTCTGAGAAACTTGCTGTCAATTTCAGCAAGTACAACTACTTACAAGAGACTCAGCTGAAAGCAAAAGTACAAGACAGAAAATCACCTTTATCCTCTCCCAAACCAGGACAGTATCTCTTCAGCTATCTCTTCTGCAAGTTGAACAACCCAAACTCGCTCAGCCCGTCTTTATAGCAGAGGTGCTCCAGCCCTCTGATAAGCTTCACATCCTTCTTGTGTTAGAGACACCAGAGATGCACACAGTACTCTAGAAGTGGTCTCATGAGATCAGAGTAGAGTGAGACAATCTCCTCCATTGACCTACTGATCATACCTCTTTTCATGCATCCCATAATACAGTTGGCTTTTAGGGTTGCAAGAGCACATTATCAGCTCATGTTAAGCTTATCACTGACCAGCATGGGCAAGTCCTTTTCTATTAATCTATTTGTTCTTGGGATTGCTCCAGTCCAGGTGCAGTACCTTGCACTTGGCCTTGTTGAATTACATCAGGCTGTCATGGACTCAGCTCTCAAAACTGCCAAGGTCCCTCTATCTAGGTGGCATCCCTTTCCTTCAGTGTGTTGACCATCCCACACAGTTTGTTGTTACCAGCAAACTAGCAGAGGGTGAACTTACTTACGCTATCCGTGTTGCCAATATGTGAAACAGGACTGGTCCCAGTACCTATCCCTGAAGAATGTCACATGATATTGGTCTCTTTCCAGAGACTGGAACACTGAACTGTTGACTAAGTGGTGAACTCTGAGTGGTGCTGTCCAGCCAGTTCCTTATCTAGCAAGTGGTCCATCCGTCAAATCCATACCTACCCAATTTTGAGAAGAGGATGTCAAGTGGGATGGTGTGGAACACTTTGCACAGGTGCAGGGAGAGGATGTCCATTGCTTTTCCCGTGTCCACAGTTGCAGCAACCCCATCATAAAAGGTGACAATTTTTTCAGGCACAGTTTGCCCTTGGTGACGCTATTTGTTGCCACCTACCACCCTCACATTTTCCACGTGCCTTAGCAGAATCTTCAAGAGGATAATTCAATTGTACTAGAAAAGAAGAAAAGAAACTATGTGATGTGCTAGAAAATGTATTTCTGTATATAAGTAAAATGAAAATTATATTATTTCCATACTTTTAAGAATTTCAAGTAAAACAGCTTTCTTCCATCTTCTCCCTGTTCAGTCAGGTTTATGTACTGATAAATTGCATAGGCTTTTGCATGCAAGATATCTGAATGTGCAATCTGAATGAATGTAAACAACTTCTAGGATATAATGTCGTGGGGTTTTTTGTCTTTTTTACCCCTGCCATATCAATTATAATGATTTATGAGCTATGATTTGTCCTTTAGATTGCTGATAACCCTATTAGTCTTTATCAAAGTTTGTATCTGATCTGAAACTTTTTATTTATTTGACTGTGTATATTGAGAGGTCAAAAATAAGATGGTTTTGCTGATAATGAGTAATTAGAGGAAAACAAGAAGCAACATATATTTAGAAAACAACTCTGGCATATATATGTCTTCAAAAGTCTTTCAACAGAAAGCAGGTAATTCTACAGGTATTAAAATAGATGAGATTTCATTGTGTAGATGAGCAAAATTCAGTACTAAATATCAGCTTTTCATGACAGATTAAAAGCTCTCATCAGTAGATAACGAGTTCTGAATTTGAGACTAGAATTTTGTTCTTAGGTATCCTTTCTCTCTGATCCATTTCCTGCTTTAAGTATAAACCGTTCTCTTTTCTGCACAGAAAATATGCCACATTGTTGATGGCATTCAGTTTGTAAAACTCACATATATCAGAATACTAGCAGAATAGCAGCAAACACATCAACTATACTCAGGTTGTAGAACAGAAAATGAGGAACGGAACATATAAGGCTCTTTCTGTACCTGGAAATGTGAAAAAGGTCATGCAAAAAAATTCCAGTGAACAGTAGAGACACAGAGAGACTGAAGCATGTTTTTTAGAAGACTATTTTTCTTTCCAAATTTGAACTCCTTTTCTTGGTTTCAGAACAACTTAATTCCTTTGCTGATCAGCCCCAGTGATTCAAGAGTAGAGGAGATCTTCTAACACCTTAGAGATAGATAATATACGCTGTATAAAGAAATATCAGATAATCCTTTCTTCAGAATAGTTCTTTATGAAGTAGAGAGTAATAGTACTGCATATTAGAAACAAGATTCTGTGCTTGAAGCCTAGGCTGGGTTGTCTTTATGCACTTTATGTAGATTTTCCTACATTGAATATGTCTCCTGTCCAAATATCAAAATATTTAGGGTTAAATATTATGATATACATGCAGTGGCTAAAATATTGAAGAGAAATTCCTCTGAGAAACTATGCCATGGGAGAAAGATAGCAAAAGCTTTCACCCAAAATGAAACCCAGGCTATGAATTCTAATTATTAATAAATTCATCTTAAGAAAAAATTCACAGAGGTAAACAAACATATCTTTTGCCTCGTTTTTTTTTTCTTTTTTTCTTTTTTTCCAATTTTAGGCTCAGGATGATATGGTAGAGATGTGAAAGAGCAAGACTAGAACATTCTCAAGAGTATCAGTTGCACTTTCATTACTTCCACACGAAGAATGCATTTCTTTTTATTTCTATTTCTATGCTATCATTTAGCAGCTCTGCTGTCTTAAAGAGGGATATGCTGCAGTTACCTCATCTGCCTGTAGCACTTGTAATTTTATGAAGATTTAAAACTGTAGTAATCTGAGAATTTGTGTTGAAATTCTTCATTGGCAGGAATTGGAGGGAGGCAGATTTTCTTTGGGGTGGATGTTTTTTGTTTGGAGTGATGCCTTTTAAAAGAAGTTTAGAAGAGAGAGAGCAGAAAGACCTGCAAGGCAATGGAGGTCTTACATTACTGAGGTTATCATAGCCTCTTTTAACTGGATTTTGCTTTAGTGATGTACTTGGAACTACAGCTGTATTTTTATTTGGTTTCTTGATTTTATCTCTCTACTGTCAGTATCAGCCACTGCTGACCCATAAATGACCCAGAGTAATTGGAAGAATTGTGTCACTTTTCCACTCCCAATGATTGCTTCACTAGTCTGTTGGGTGCAGCATGTGCTTGTAATTTTGGATTGTTAATGCTATTGTCCAAAATCCATAAGATTCCTTTGTTTACAACACTGAAAGCTACAGTGGTGTGTCACATCTATAGCAACCTGTAGGACACACCTATAGAATTTGTTGTCTGAGTTCCAAAGGTTGGGTTTGGTTCTGGGATAGAAATTTTTGTCAAAGCCTGCCAGATGTTTTAAAAACACTCTTGAAAAGAATCATAGAACCACAGAATCATAGAACTGTTTGATTTGGAAGGAAGATTAAAGATCACCAAGTCCAATTCCCCTGCCATGTGTAGGGACATATTTTGCTACATCAGGTTGCACAAAACCCCATTCAACCTGACCTTAAATGGTTCCAGGGAGGTGATATCCACAAGCTCTCTGGACAACCTGTTCCCAAATCTCGCAATCCTCATCATAAAAAAGAGCCTTCCATATGTCCAATCCTATTCAATATTTAAGTGCTTTAGAGAAAATATGTAGTATCTTTCTCATTTCTATCAGGTTTCACTTTTTTAATTCCTCCAAATTATATTTCCATAAGCATCAATCTCAAATTTATGTTATCCTTTCCCAGACATCTGAAAGTATGACTAGTTTATGGAGAAAAGATGACAAAAAATACAGTTTGGGGTTTTTTTTTTGACTGCTACACTGTAGCTCCACTTTTATTTAGCCATTTCTAGATCTCTAAACTTGGAACCTTAAAGACCTATGCACTAACATGAAATAGAACGTTTTATGTTTCTAATTTTCCTCTTGCTTCAATATGGCAAACAGATTCTACATTCCTAGCAGATGTTCATCCTTTGGAATACAAACACCACTTTCTCCAGGTACAGTTAGCCACAGTTTTCCATTTACACTTTAAAAAAAAAATTAAAAAATTTTATTCATCCAGTTGTATAAAATTTTGTGGCAAATTTACAGAAATTGTTAGAGGAAACTTACTGATGTATTAAGTAATAGTTTATTTTTTTCCTTATGGTTTGATATATAAAATATTGTAAACCACATTAAATGCTTCTGGTTTTCTGGAATTATCTTGTAGTTTTTATTTTATGCAGGGGAGCAGGGGGATAAAAGTTCCCAGATTCTACTAGATGCAGAAAAAATATTTAAGCACATAATTCTTAGTGTGCGCAGAGAAACCTAAATTGCTCATGTAACAGATCTTAGCTAACCTCATCTGGGAAATACATCACCTGAAAACAAAACTAATAATAATTTAAAAAAAGAAAAAAAATCTGGAGGAAAATTGGAGCAATGTAGCTCCAAAATGTTGTGCTACAGTGTGCATCCTTTCAACTGCCTGAAGACAAAGGAGTTTTAATCAAAGGAAGTATACACTGGCATGATGCATTTTAGACAAGATGCTGCTCTGAAAGGTTATTAGAGCCTTCAGCCTGAATTTTCCTTCTCCATTGTTTTACCAAAACAATGAAACTAATTCTAAGTGAGAGTACAACCCTGACACAAATCCTACATCTTAATCTACAGAAGGGTAAGTATCAGTTTTTTTAGTAGACTTAATACTTAGTTTCTTAGCTTGTTCTGAATAAATTAGTGCATTATGTAAATACAGATTGTGACAAATGTAGTATGTGGTATTTCTCTAGATTCAATGTCTCTCCCATCATAAGACAGAAAACCACTCTCCATCACATTTCAACCATAAGCATATGTTTTTTTTTTCTCATAGTCTCTGTTATGGCAACTTTATTTTCTCTTGTTTTGGGCCAGGTGAGCCAGTATTCCATTTGCTAATCCTCTCAAAACAAAAGCAAAGCGCAAGAAATGCTTTGAGTAAAAATTCTTTATGTAAAAAATATACCAAACCATAGTGACATTATGCCATGCTCTCTGCATGTGCCTTTCCAACAAAAACTATTTAGTCATTTGTAAAGGAAGTAGGACAGACACTGACAATTAATAACTTTGAGTTGTGTTATTGCTTCAGTGGCTCAGTCTGGTTTTATTGCTCTCAGTCAGCTCTCTTTCCTTATGAAAGGATTGACACATTGGTGCTGAAGGGATGGGCCTTAAAAAGTACCTTGCTAGCTGGAGCAGACGTTACTACCTTACTTTTTTTCTGCCAAGCAAACTAATTTGAACAGAAAACAATCACCAAAAATACAATATATGGATGGAGGAATGACAATTCAGCTTTATAGGACATTACTGGTTACGGCAGTAAGTACAGAATTTGGGTCACTGATGAGGTAACACAATAATTTAAGTTTTATTAATTACAGCTTTTGAGCAGTAGTATTAACTATCATAACCAAAGTGCCACAAGGCACTTGATTAGGGAAGAATGATAGCAAAGGATTTTGCATGGTGCCTTGTGCACAAAGTATGTTGACCACAGCTGATGACCAGGGTGATAGACAATAAAACAACACCTGGCACATGGCATTCTTGTTACAGACCACAAGGACTGTGCTGGATTGTGTCGTTAATTGCAGAATATTTGTCATACCTACATAAAAATATACATATTTCTTCATGAAGACACATAGTGTTTTTTTTAGCATCCACTTCCCAAAGAACAATGTTAATTGTTTTTCGCTCTTCTGTCTTTCCTCATATTCCTTTAAGCACATGCGGCAGAACAGTAGTAAGTGCTTCATCGTGTTAATTTCAACTGTCTGCTTACAGAAAAATACTAGTATCATGGACATAAACTAGAAAAGAATGTTGTGAGAAACAACTGAAAATGAACTAAACAACATTTGGTCATGAACAAGGCATCAGTGTTTAAGCAGTTCATGGCAACATCTGTAGCACTGAAACACTATGGGACTCTAAATGTAAAACAATTTGTGTGCATTTAAATTTTAAATTTGGGCACAAATTATTTCTTGGAGGAGACAAGGAAGACTAATCTAAATCTAACAGATCTTTCTATTCCCATTTGTATGCTTCGGTACATTTTGCTTGTAAATTTTAGGAATATCTGTAAAGAACTGAAATATGACTTAGAAAGTGTCCTTCACCATGCAGAGTAAAGAAGGCACTGAGACACAAAGAAAAACTGAAGATATCTGGCTCTTTTCTAAACACAGAATGCTTAGAAAAATTTACATATTTCTGACTAAATTTCAGTGAGGATAGTAGTGAAATTGTCATAAATTAGCAGACTGTTATTTCCCTTGTGTAGCCCTCTCAGTAATCCCAAATCATTCTTTAATCTGTTGATTTTTAGGTGCACAATTCTGAACAGTAAATGTTTCTCAGGTGTGGTTCTAACTTCTTGTATTCATGTATTATTTATTTTAAATACCTACTAGAAAAAAAACCACAAAAAACCCCCAAAACTATATGCCTCAGTCTTTCATGTATTTCAAGTCCTGTGCATGAGTACCCTGTTGATTTATGGTGCCACACAGGTACTACAATAGACCTGGCTAGTACAAAGAGACTCCATTAAACAGAAAATTCACAATGCATTTAGGCAGCATTTTTTAATATCAGTGTTCTTTCATCTTCCCTGTTGCCTCATGCTTTTGAGTGGCTTTTCTCTTGCCTTCTGTGTAGTGCTGTTGACTGGGATATTTTCTGTGGGCATCATTTAAGGAATAATTTCTTTTTAGCAGCCATTATTTTCAGATTGATTCTCATTTTTCTCATAGATGATACCTGGCAGATGCATAGTGGAGATAAACATTAAGCAAAACTCTAGTTAGAATCAGAGTTTTAACCCTTTAAACAGCTTATTTGACTTCTAATGAAGATGCATATTCTTTCAAAAAAAAAAAAAAAGTGTTTGTAGGTACTTTGCAGAACAACATGGGAAAGGGTGGCATTGGGAATGAGGACTTCAAAACCAGAACAGTTTCATAGAACAAATGAAAGGCTATTTGGCAAGCTGACACACACTCTTAATTAAGTTTCTTCATCTGGAAGGTTCTAGTCAGAATAAGTAGGATTCTTGTGCAACTCTGCTCTATCCTGGTGTACTAACATGTTGTCATATTCCAGTGGCTGGAAAGTGGTTGCTTGTTTGATCTCACTAGGACAAAGTAAAGATAACACCATACTGTATGCAATTACACAGCTTCACTGAACAGAACTGGTAGACATTACATCAGTAACTACAAAACCTAGCTTTGTAGACAAAAATAAATAGAAAGAGAAAGTGAAGTTAGAGAAAAAATTACCCATCCTGGATCCACTGTTGGGATGGCATAGTGGGGAAGGGCTGACGTGCCTTGATTTCATAGTGGAAAGGGGGTGGCGGCATGCTGGAGTCTATTGTCTTCTTTTTTTAGGCTAACAATTTCTTGCTGCTTCAGAGCATCTAGGTAATCATTGCATTGAGTGGTCACCTCCCTTGTTAAGGAATTTTATCTTAAGTCCTTCAGACTGATGGAGGCAAATGAATAATACATCCTGCACAATATATGTATGCCAGCAACTCACTGTATTCTCTTCAATATAAAGTAAAAAAAAATATTATATATATTTATACATATATATTCTAATTCTTGTCCAGTATACTAGGGAGCAGAGATCTTAAAAGAAGGCTATAAAAAATGTTCAGACCAACATTTAATTTACCCTTCAAGGATTTTTAAATGGCACAGATACATCAAGTTTACAGCATCTTAGTCTGTACTGTCTTGACAATATTCTGTTAAATACTAAGAGTAAATTATTTACTTGCAGTTTAATCTGGCTCATCTGCTGCTTATGGTTTTCTTGCTCCTGTGTTTACACATGACCTAGTTTTCTTTGCACTTTCATCTACTGCAAGCATTTATAGCAAAATCAGTTGAACGCAAACTAGATATAAAATATTTAAAGATTCTCATGGTACTCTCTTTTCCCATTCCACTGTCAAAAATTACTAAAGAATATTTTAAACAATTAATAAATCTATTTTATCTGATGATTGATACTTCACTTGGTGAACACTGTTATTACCACATATATGTGTAGTTTTACAGATTTAATGGCTTTACATGAATTACTTCAAAAGCACTTCTTAAATTACTGAAAGTACTTAATAAACAAAGATTTAATAGACATTAGTTACACTGTCTTGGTTTGGTTTTTTAGCCATTCACTTGCAGTAAAGGCTACAGATTCATTTAGTGTCTTTTCTTTATTCTTGTCAGTAAGGTTATCACTAGTGTACTTTCAAGTTTTCTCCAGTTTTTGAGAAGAGTAGATGAATGGGTTTGGAGCAGATAAACCAGTGCTAAGGAGTCCAGCCCACTGTGATTGCTTTAGAAGGGTGCCAAAAATGGCTGGAATCTGAGATGAAATTCTGCTGATAGATTAAAGCCCTGCCACTGGACTTTGCTCTTCAGAGCTGGAGCAAACTTAAGAGAGGTGCATACTGGAGGCAAATATGCTGCTACCATTGAGTATGATGCCATTGTAACTCCATACCAGTAGACTGAACAAGAGATGGCAGCAGATCAAAAGAGATTGTGCTTGGAGGAGAGGAGAGATGGGAGGGCAGGCCCAGTGTACTATTTAGCCCTTACTACAGTTTGAAATCTAATAGGGACTGTGAGTGGCAGGGGTGGGGCATATTTGTGCCTCTGATTTTTTAAATACAAACAAAGCAATAGCTTCTGCAGACTCCTGAGGTAAAGCAGTAAAAGTCTTGTAAAGCCCAACATAGCCCAACTGAGTACACACTTTTGGGCTAGTTCAGGTAAGCAGCTAAAGATTTCATCCTTGAGGAAGTACTGGTGGCTGTAACTTTGCCAGATGACTGGTTTCATTCTAATGCATTCTGTGAATGCATCCTAAGAGCACAAATCAATTTGTGTGTAGATAACAGTTTTGTACCCAGGGAAGCATACTCCCACTAAGAAAAGGATAGTGAAATACAGTGCATATGAGAATTTTTACTGCAATTCATTGCATGAGAGATGCTTCCAGCCTTCATAAAATTTTGAAGGTCAGAAAATTACCCTTATAATATATTTTCTATATTATACACAATTCAACACATACAATTTTTTAAAGACTTTTTCATTCTGTTTTTCTTCAATTTCAGTTTTACTAAGTGCTTCTGGACATTACACAAATAAATAAATAAATTTAAATAAATAAATAGTAAATAAATATATTTATTAGTATTTCTCTAACTAGTGCTTTTTGACTTTTTGTTTTGTTTTGTTTTTTCTACTGAGATGTGTACAAGGTTTTTCAGATAATGTTTTAATGTATTATTCTTGTGCTAATATGAATACTGCACAATAATAATAGTTTTCCTATATTTTGTGAAATTATAACAGACAACCCACATGAATTAGATCATAGAATCATAGAATAATTTGGAATTATATCTTGAAATCTGATCAAATATTCCAAATGTTTTAGCGTGAATGCTACAGTTTCTCTGTGATCCATGTAAAAAATGCAGCTGTCAACACTAAGGCACACCTGCTACCAGTTTGTTGTCAGCAAATTATTTTTCAGTTTTATTAGGAAGTGCAGTAAATTGACAAAACAAAGCTCAGGTCTTATAGTGAACCTAAGTTCATATCCCAAATTCACAGTCTGTAACTCACAAGGTTTAAGGAAGTTTGCATGGAAATAGCCTTGATTCTGAAAAGCCACATAATAAAAATTTTGCTTCAAAATAAGACTGTGGTTACCATCAGAATGTTTTTCATCAGAACAACACAGCCTTCTAAAAATTCCTTGGGTCACCTATAAACTAATGAGACTGTAAATGTGGAATGTTTAACTGGGAAAAGAATATGGATGTAACCTCTTTCAAACAAGCAGATTTTCCACTTTGCCACAAGTGGTGCTGGAAGCAAGAGAAATTCATGGGTCATTATCATCTAAATTAGGATAGGTATGTGTATTGGATTTGGAATCAGTATGTAGACCAGTGTTCTGAGAATAGATACATTTATGTATTCTAAAATGCATTCAGCATTTGAAGAGTTGACTTTCTAGATATTCTTTCATTGTCAAAAATTATGGCTTCTGGTGAAAGGTGCTAATGTGATATTCTATATAGAATTTGGTCTCTAAACTATGTGCCATAATTTTTTCTTCAGATTCTCAGAAGAAGCTGAAGTATAGTACATTTTATATAGGATCACAGGTCATAATTCTTGAACTGAAATGAATTATTAGATCTTTATCTGCTGCATCACCTTGCTGGAGGCTTTATGGTTTTAAAGTGCATTTGTCATTTATGTAAGACTGCACAACGCACCAGTCACCTGGTGCTTTTATCTCCTGAAATGAAAAGCATTCTGCAGGCTGTTGTTTTGATTTGGTTTGGGTCCCCCCCCCCCACCCCCACCCCGTCCTTTCTAGAATTTTTTTCTTATATTTTGTGAAACAGGTTTTAACACTATGACATTTAATAATGTGCATCTGAGATTCTGCTTCTATAATACTATATTGTAATTGAATGCGGTCAAGAGAGCTCAAAAGCCTTACTTCTTTTCTAGGCCTATTTTGTTTAGGTTTCTTTATCATTTCACTAATCACGTTTTCACATTCTTTTCTTTTTACTGACTTACCACAGAGAATTTGAATTGCACTAGTGAAATTATCTGGTATTGTGAGTAAACAGAGCTGCACACTGAAAAATAACTTTCTAGCTTAAATCCCAATGGAGTATCTGAGCACCTGATTTGCAGAAAGCTTACAAACTTTCTCCCTAAGACACCACCTCTAGTTTACATATATGTGAATATCTGGAGCTCACTTTTATAATTAGTGTTAGTAGATGTAATAGAAGCAGCACAGTACTGTGGATATAGCCAGTTCCCCTTTTCTTGGTTATATCTGGTAACAGAAAACTCAGTTACTAGCCAAGGCAAACTTTGCATTAAGCAGACTTGTGTCTTATTAAATTTAGAAAATACTCATTTTTAGGTCATTTGACAAATTGTCATTTAACACTGAGTAGACAAGAGTAAAAATTATACTCCCTTTCAGGAAGCTGACCTTCCAGCTGGTCCTTAGGATTTCTCACAGAATTTTTCCGCTCCTGAGCTGGAGAAGTTATAATGGCTCATGAAATCCAGGAAGCTTCTAAGATACAGTTCTCAAACTGGGCCTTTTATGGCTTATGTCAAGTGAGATGGCCCTCTTTTTGTGTCTAAAATAATTTTGATTAAAATCACACAGGAAAAACAATAGATTATGTAAAGAAAAGACTTCTGTCAGCATGACTTCTTCAGATTGTACAATTCAGTGTGATCTAGCCAGGTTGGTTTACTACCAAATAGCTTATGAGAAGACGAAGAAGAGAGAAAAGAAGAGAGCAGTTTTCTATTGGCAAAGTTATTACATGTTGTTACAAGCTACTATATGAGTTGTTACAGGTATACTTAAAGCATCTGTGTTCTTCACCACTCTGCAACATAGATTTCAAAAAAAACTATTGTGGATAGGATATATGATGAGGCCACAAATCTTCCACTGGACTGTCATCTCTATGCACCTGAACAAACGGATTTTGTGTCAGGATACTCACTTTCTTCATATGTGTTGCAAAGTGTTTCCTCTGCTGGTGATCTGAGAAATCTGGTATCATTTAAAGTGTCACTTGTACAACCTTCTCTTTCCCCCAAAGTACCATGCAGTTCCTTATGTCCCCTGATATCCCCTATGAAATTATCACATGGATATAACAACCTATATTATGGTAACTAGGTGGTTTAAAAATAAATTTCCTTAATTTATATTTTTACGTATGCATTCATATGTGTTTATACACATAAACAAAATATTTATAGTTAATAAACAGACAGAAAACACCTTGACTTCTTCCAAGCAGAGCTAAATAAAATCATATTAATTTTCTTAAGAAAACAGAGGAATATTAAATCACAGATTGGGAAGAAAAGAAAAAGAAACCCTCAGCATAATCCAGCACTAATAATTGTATATGTGAAGGTTTGTACATAAGCACACTCTTTCATCTCTGACACAATCCTAAGCAAAAACATTCTATTATGTCATGTAAATAGGACAATAGCTAATAGTTTCCTTCCATAAAACAGATTAAAATTGACTTAACAAATCTGGAATATTTTATTCTGCTAAGCACAGAATTTGACACATGTATGATAAAACTTTCCTCAAGATGATAGATACACAATTAAAATATTATTTGGGACGCAGTTGTCTACTCAATTCTACACAACTTGTGTCTAAAAAGCTGGGTCAAAGTAATTCTTTGATGAAATTATTGGATCTCGTTGCTGAGACTGATGAATTTATATATTCAAACAGAATTTTAAGAAAAGGAAAGTATAATATTTGGATTAGCATTGAATATTAGAAACAGTTTTAAATAATTCATTAATTACTAACTGCATAATTTCAAACTCTGTATTTTAAAATTAGATGTGAGTAAGAAAGTTTTCAGAGTAAAAATAACCAGAGTGCTGTACATGTTCTTGCATCTACTCTGCTGTTTTAAGAGCTTCAGATTTTTTGCACTAGGTTAGCTGTTGAACACAAATATATATCCTTAGTCTCTTTTTATTTGCCTCTAGTTTGTAAACATTGCAGGAAACATTTTATTTTAGGAAACAATGATTCCTAACAATACATGCCTGTAAACTTCAAAATATTTTTATTTTTATCTGCATTGAAATCAACTAAATTTAAAAAAAACACAAAACCAAACAAACAAAAAACCCAACCCTGAACAACTTCTTCTAGGACTAACTACTGCAAATTCTAAGTCTTTATTTACCTACATAGACCATATTTTTTATTTCTCATATGTTCAAGTCTTGATCAATCAGCTCATGGCAGACTGATTCATGTGATTACATAGAAGACAGTATATCGATATATAGCCAATCCACTGAAACAGTTTTCTGAAGAAAAATGTCTTGAAGGGAACCAAAGAAAGTAGAAGGTACTTTGAAAAAAAGGAGGAAAAAATAATCATTCTTCATACCAAATAGTTGTCCAAGAGACAAATTGCCAAAAAACTTGCAGTCTGCCCAAAGGGAAGCGTTTCTTACAAATTTTTAATAGTTGCATGGGGCTATTACTTCAGATGTTCTCTAAAACAGCAGCACTAAGTTTTTATCCTCTGAAGTACAGTGTACCTTTCTTTTGCAAATAACAATCTAAAAACATAATGCAATAAGTTAGTTTGTCCAGACATCAGTGAAAACAAAAGATAATACTTAGAAGCTGAGCCTGATTACTTGCCCTTATGGCCTCAAAAATCTACGGAGTTTGTGTCCTCAAAGCACCAAGTTCACTAAGATTTGCAGTAACCTGTTTCAGTTATGCTATTATCACATTCCATATCCATTAATTGTAGATAGAAGCTTTAAGTGAACATCAAGTAATGCATATTTTGCCAATACAAACATGTATAAGATGTATATCTAACTTCAGAGGAAAATTTCCATTTTGATAGCAAACCTTCCATCAGTCTTCCACAATTTCCAGAAGCTGAATACTGTGTAATTTCTTTCTGACAAACAAATATCTGACACTTAGAAGTGAGAAAAAAATACTACATTCTGTTTCCTTCCCTTTCAGATCCTTCCTGACTTGACTGTTAACCAAAAAGACAAAGGCATACATCAAACTTTTTCTAGCTAGAAGAAAGTTTTAATTGAAAATAAGAGTGCTAGATTTGAACTTCCTGCTTCAGGAGATTAGCAGTTAAATTAGAAGGGGCTTTTCGTTTAAGTTCCAGTGTTGATATGTCACTGCGCCCTGTCACGTTGAAAAGCGATAGCGTTTTGTTATCAGTGCTGAGCGCAGGCAGCCTCCTGATGTAGAGGCAGACTAAAATAAGCTGCCAGGGTGATGAAGGCACTGTGCACATGTGGCACCCTCCCGTGCAGGGAGATGTGAAGGGGTGGTGTCAACACACCATTCTTTTCAGACTAACAGGCAATCATCTCCCATGGCCTGGTGTCCTGATGTTTAAAAACAAACAAACAAAAAAAAAGAAAAACAACAAAACAAACAAAAAATTATCAGAAAAATGCTAATTCCAAGTTCAGAAAAAAGGGAATTCAGATACTGCAGTAGTACTTCTTATTAATAAATGATTACTTGTATGTTTGCTTATCATCCCTTTTGGTGGGAATAGACTGCATGGGATTGGTCATAGTTGAGAGTTATGTATGTACAGAAATTCCAAGATTTGATCAATGTCATTTTTTAAATAATTCCAGCTTGTATTGGTCTGATAGAAAACCAATATGATGACTTTTTACCTTACTTTTTTCTTATCATGACCATATTTTTGGGCCTGCCATGGCATTCTAATTATCATCCATTTATTTTTTTCTGTCTAATCTTCTCAGACACCTATCTTAATTCTTTAAAAAAAAAATCTTATATGTTCTCTATTTGGAATGATAGAAGGAAGATACTTAGCCTGTAATTTTCTACTTTACTTGTCAGCCAAAACAGAAGCATATTGGAAGTTAATATTTTATAGCTTCATGGGAATTTTGTCAAGCATGAATTTTTCCTCTTCACTTATTTGCCTAGCTGCCTCTTTTTGCATAAAATAAACTTTTAATTCTATTGGCATGGGCTTCAAATATGTGCATCAGTGAGGACCTGAATTTTTAAATTTATTTCTTTTGTATTTTTAGAATTTTTAAAAAAATAAACCAAAAAACTTATGAATTAATATATGGTTTAAGATATTTAAATTTGTATCTTAAACTATTCAGTTTGTCTCATAATCTTTGCCCCTTCAGTACAGTGTTAATTAAAAGTTAACTGATTCAGTAAATCTGGGTTAAAGGGTGTGGCATGTGAGCTAATTTATCTTAAGCAGCACATATACAATTATTAACAGTATGTAACAACCATAAGTTCTATACAAGTAGCACGTAGTTGTATGCTGTGGGTTGCTTCACATAGCATTACAGTTATTTCTCAATCCTTGATGAAATCTTTGCTGTTGGGTAGTCTGTCATGCAAAACCAGCTGTATATAGGAAGTACAGCCTGGTGTGGACTGACTGTTTTTCAAAAAGAAAGAGATCCCTGAGATGCCTTAGCACTGGAAGAGCTCATCTTGCAGTTTACATTAAGTGAACTGTTTGCTGGATAGAGTTGAAGTTAATAAAATCACAGGCTTGTATTGCTTTAGACTGCATAGGTTTTGTTTCTGTGTGAAGCTAGTACGTTCAAGTTTCAATGTGTTATTACTTTATATAATTATCTTTCCTTTTAAATTGTTGGTGTTATGTTATTGAAAACCACGTTCTCTTAAAAAATTTTGCTTTTCTAGCTTATGAGTAAATAGCTATTATTCTTTTAGGATATATGCTTTCTTTTTCCTTACTGATGGCTTTGGCTTCTTATTTTTTTGAAAAATATTTTATCAAAGATATCAAACAGAATCAAGTAGCTGTCCTGAATTTGTGGAACAGTAACAGGTTGGATTTTTTTTTTTAATTTATTCATTTACAAATTTTTTATTTCCATAGGTTTCAGATATATAAAAACAATTGTAAACAATTTCTTCAAGTTGTTTCAATGTGAAATTGAAACTTATTACAGTTCATTGCTAACATAAGGAATGTTTCTAGTTCCATTTTTACTTCAGTAAACAGAACAGTAGCAAAGGCAAAGAAGATCGCACCTGGAATAACAGGTTTTTAATTTTCTTTTTTTTTTTTTTTTTTCTAATAGCTTGACCTAGTTAAAACTGAGAGATTGAAACTACCATAGTGTCACTGTATGGACATGATTTAATTTGTGGTATTTAATAATTGACTGATTTTTTTATTTTACTGCAGGTTTGGGGAGTGTATGATCATTTTATAATTTAGGAAAAGGTAAAAATGGGTGTCAGGGGGGAAAACTGCATATTTGTCTTGTTCAAGCTATTTATTCTTAGATGTATGGAAACACTGAGAAGAAGAAACAAAGAGTATTGATGCTGGTTGCCACTACTGAAGTCCGACTCTCTGCTCATGTGGGGTCAGCCACAAGATGTTGCTCTGGGCTGTGACCCAGCAAGTTCAAATATTTTCAAAGTTGGAGAATCCACCAGCAGCCACTCTGTGAAACTTGTACTAGTTTCTGGCCACTCTAACAGTAAAAAAGTGTTTCCTGATGTTGAGAGGCATGGGACATTCCAGGGTATGACTCTACTGTCACAGCAAACAAGGTTTCTCTTATATTTATTTGGATGTCTTCTCTTTCTGTTTGGGCTTATTGCCTTTTATTCTTTTTCACTGGGTATCACTAGAAGTATCTAGGTTCTACTTCTTGATTCCTCCTCTTTGCATTGGGTGTTTATACATACGGATACGTTGCCTCATGGAACTTCTCTTTCTGGGCTAAATGTCCCCAGCTAACCTGGTCTCTCCTGGTTGGAACCAGGTGGCTTTGAGGTCCTTTCCAACCCAAACTATTCTGTGATTCTGTGTGACATATGCCTCAGTCCCTTCATCATCTTAATGACCCTTTGATGAACTTGCTCTAGTAGGTCTCTTGTACTGGGGGTACCTGTACTGAACAAAGAAGAAAGATCACCTCCTTTGATCTGCTGACAAAGGTTCTTGCTAATGCAGCACAGAAAGCTGTTTGGCATCTTTGCTTCAAGGGTGCATTTCTGTGTTATTCTCAATTGTCCAGCAGGTCCAGCAGGACCACTGTGGCCTTTTCTACTAGGTTCTTTACAAACAGCTGGGTTCCAGCTGACTGTTACTTCAAGCAATCACTCTGCCCCAAGAGCACAAGGCCTTGGAAAATATCATTGGTTGTGTAAAGTGTGTCAAGATACCATAAAGGGGAAATTCATAGCAGAAATAACAACATCCTCCGAAAGAAACAGTGAGTGAACAGTCATGATGTCTAGTTGCTGATAAATAATGCTTCCTAGAGGCACAAAATGGGTTTTCTAATATTTGTTCAGTCTAGGAAGGCACTTCAAACCAAAAATCTGGAAAGAGAGACTAAAATAAAAGATAGATTCAGGAAGGACCAAATAGATATGATGGATTTTTTTAGAAATCTTTTATATAATCTGTCCTTATAAAACTGAGTTTAAATATGAATTTATTTTTTAAAATTCCCTATCTGACTCATGAATTTTATTTCCTAATGAATAATAGCTTTTGAAATTGAAGCCAAATTAGCAGGGTTCCTTGTATGAAAATCAGATAGTTCTCCTTTAAATCTCTGCTCAAAAGAATCTGAGAATTTTTTAAATATGTATCAGTTTTGTCACATCTTGACTCTTCTTCAGCCTTACTGACTATCAGTAGGAAGGTAAATTTTCAAAAGTGCAAATTTGTCTGTAAACACTGTAGTTGAATTAATATATTTAATTCATAAAAATAGCAAGTCTAGTCTAGTGCTAGCTGGTTTACTAAGTACTTGTGACAGGAAGTTAGATCTCACAAACTTCAATAAAGGCAAAGCTTATCAGTATCAAAGAGGCATTTGGACAATGCCCTTAGAACATGCCTTAACTTTTGATCAGACCTTAACTGTCCAGGCACTTAGATTAGATGATAATTGTAGGTCCTGTCCATATGAAACAGTATCTTCTCTCTTCTCTCTTCTCTTCTCTTCTCTTCTCTTCTCTTCTCTTCTCTTCTCTTCTCTTCTCTTCTCTTCTCGTCTCGTCTCGTCTCGTCTCGTCTCGTCTCGTCTCGTCTCGTCTCGTCTCTTCTCTTCTCTTCTCTTCTCTTCTCTTCTCTTCTCTTCTCTTCTCTTCTCTTCTCTTCTCTTCTCTCTCTTCTCTCTGAAGGGACCTAGTGCCCTCAGTCTTTCCTCATAACAGAATGTTCCACTCCCTTAATCATCTTGGTTGCTCTGTTCTGAAACTGAGAGGCCTAGAAATGGACACAATATTCCAGACACAGACTCACCAAGGCAAAGTAGACGGGGAAGAGAACCTCTCTTGAGCTACTATCCAGCCCCCTTCTAATGCACCCCAGGATGCCATTGGCCGCCTTGGCCACAAGGGCACATTGCTGGCTCATGGTTCAAAAGCCTGGGGTTTTTCTTTCCCAGGTGTAAGACTCTACATTGGCCTTGTATTAATACATTAAATTTCTCCCTGCCCAGCTCTCCAGCCTGTCCAAGTCCCTCTGAATAGCAGCACAGCCTTCTGGGATGTCAGCCACTCCACCCAGTTTTGTGTCATCAGTAAATTTGCAGATAGTACACTCTATTCCCTCATCCAGGTCATCAATAAATACACAGAATAGTACTGGTCCCACTACCCATCCTTGAGGGACTCCACTAGAAAGAGACTTCCAACTAGACTCCACCCCACTGACTACAACTCTCTGGCTTCTATCCTTCAACCATTTCCTCATCCACCTCACTACCCAATCATCCAGGCCACATTTCTTCCATTTATCCTCAAGGATACTGGTGGAGATGGTGTCAAATGCATCATTGAAATCAAGATAAACTATTTCTACTATTTCTACTGCTCTGCCATCATCCATCCACCTGGTTACATCATTATAGAAGGCTATCAGGTTGGTCAGACAAGACTTCCCCTGAGTAAAGCCATGTTGACTGCTCCTGATATGGCTCTTATCTTTGATGTGGCCTGGAGACATCATCAAGAATGAGTTGTTCCATCGCCTTTCCAGGGATGGAGATGGGGCTGACTGGTCTGTAGTTACCTGGATCTTCTTTCTTGCCTTCCTTGAAGACTGGAGTGAAATGTGCTTTACTCCAGTCTTCAGGCACCTCTCCTGTTCCCAACAACTTACCAAAGATGATTGTAAGTGGTACAGCAATGACATCTGCCCGTTCCCTCAGCACTCGTGGATGCAACCCATCAGGACCCATGAATTATGGATCTCCAGCCTCATTAAATTGTCCTTAACCCAGCCCTCATCAACCCAGTCATACTTGTCAAAAGACTTCCTCAGTGGCCTTAGGGGACAAGAGATATCTCAGGGGAAATCTTAGCCATGTGGTCTATAAATTAGATGCAGACATACTCTTCTCAGTAGTGTGCAATGAAAAGAAACAGCAATGGCCAAAACATGAAATATTTGAAATCTTAATACAAAATGTTTTTTTTTTTTTTCCTGTGAATACAGTGAAAAACCGGCAGAGATTTTCCAGAGAGGCTGTAGAGTCTCCACAAAACCTGCCTGGAACACACTCTGATCAACTTGTTTCAATAGTTCCTATCAGAAGGATTCAGTAGATGATATCCAGAAGTGCCAACCAGCCTCAGTCATTGGCAATTCTGTGAAGTGCTTAATAAAGCAGCACTATCATACTATGTTATCAGTAGTCTTGTTGTAACACAGGATGGACTTTGTCCATCTTGGATGCAAGGGTACAGTATGGATCCAGAATTTGCATAATCCGAATATCACAAAAATCTTTAATGTTAAATGTAAAATAATTTTCTTCATTACTTGCAAAAACAGCTTTAGTGAATCTGTTATTGTACTGGAAATATCATTACTGGCACTGGAAAACCCACTTCTAAGGTGTAACAGGTATATTGTCAATAAACTTCCTTTCAGTTTATGTTTCACTAAAAATATATTCTGCTTCTTTCCGACAAAGTTGTGGTTTTACTCTTGTATTTCATAAGTTCCACTTCTGTATTTTTCTGATGATGAATGATCCCCACAGTTAAAAGACGTAACCTTGCATGTAGGAATAAGTTTCTGGGGTTTTACATGCCTTGTTTTTAGTGCTAGTAACCAAGAAATAGCTGAAGTAGCAAGCAAATAGCAACATCAAAGTAGTTTCCTCAATAACTTAATACTCCTGTTCTGTCCAAGTAATTTTAACCTTATAGAAGACCACAGCAATATGTAATTTGAAAAAAAAAGTCTATGTCTGCAGCAAAATGAAAATAATTCACATATTTTAATAGAAATTTTGAGGCTCAACTGTGGCTTGCACAATCATAAAAAATGCACTAAAAGTTACATTATTTGTCTTAGAACTTCACTGAATTTTAAAGGATGTTCATAACTTAAATAGATCCTAAAATATAATTCTCATTTTATGGACATGTATGCAATAATATTTGCTACAGGATCCTAAGACATAATGATTTACAATTTACACTATCACAGACTGAAAAAGCAACTGAGTAAAATCTGTCAAATTATACTGTTGTATTTAATATGAATGCATATCCAACTGTCTTTGCAAGAAATTAGTTTTAATTTCATGCTGGAAGATTACTCAACACAGAGAACTGATCACTAGATTTTCATTTTTAAAAGAAGCAATATAGCAAGAATGCAATCAGATATATAATACATCATTCATATGCCTTAGACTATGTCAATAACCCTAAAAATAGATTATTTTTGGCATATAGCAGTTCTATAAAGTTCTTAGGATTAATCTGAAAATATAATAATACTAATGGGATAATCATATTTTAAAACATTTGCATGATATTGTACTATATATTCTTTTAAACTCTGGGTTTTGTACTAAAATTCAATATGCTTTGAAATAAGTTATACTCAGAACCCATTAATTTGAATTGTTAGGTATGTAGACCTAAAATATGTATATGATACTCTTGAATGAGCATTTAATACAGTTAAATTAATGCCTTGAACAATCAAATTCCTTGACCAGTGTTATTATGCATTGATCATTTTTATGCTTAGCAAAATGTTGTCTAGAGGAGTAATTGTACAGTTTTCTCTTTTACTGTAAATCAATAGGGCACAGGGTAGGCACTAAACCATTATTCCCTATATATTTTGATTAGTACAACTGGGTATATTTACCTAGTTGGGTACAACTGCTTTAGTACAACTGGGTATATTTGGTTTTTTTATTTCCTCCATTTCATTTACACTAGAAAATATGCATTGCTTTAGATTTCACATCAAATTTCACAGTAAATTTCCCCTATACTTCTACAGTGCCCACGTAACACTGAATTTTATTTTGACTTCATGGTTGAGTTCATTTTACTCTTCATCAGAGAAGAAAAACAACCAGTAACACCTGTATTTTTGGTGTTAAAGGCACAGTATAAGACTATCTATGCTTTAGTCTTAAATCAGTACTGATTTAGTGAATAATTACCTAAAAGCAAATGTATTAGAAACTATCTAGTATAGCAAACCTGTAAGACTCTTTGCATGTGTAAGAAGCTTTGTTAGATGATTAAAGCATTCCCACTATTAAAAATTTTGATATTACTGTTAGAATGTTATTAGAAATAAAGAAAAAATAAAGGATGATTCAATGACTTTTATTAGTTTTCCTGTTTTGATATTTTTGTTTTGCATTGTAGATTTCACTAATATAGTATTTTTGGTAAACAGTACTGGTATTTAATATCTTCCATAATCAGACATTTTCTTTTTTAAAAATGAACTATTTTTAAAACTCTACCAGAAGAATTAAGGATTTGCATGAGGATGCATTGTCTTCTTTCCCCATCAGGCTATATTATGGTTCGACTTGATGATCTTAAAGGTCTTTCCCAATTCTCTGATTCTGTGAAATGGACAAAGAGATGTAGACATGTTGCTTTCAAAACCCAAATATTTTCATGCTCTATTATTCTGGCCAACTTCAGGATGGTTTGAGTAGTATATATACCATACATATACATATATGTTCAGATATATAATGTATAATAGTATACATATATATATATTGGACAGTACAGTGCTTAATATATAATATTGGAAGACACAGTTGTCCTGATGGAGAGAGCAATGGACAAGACTGAAGATTTTTGTCTAGAAAGGAGGGCTCATTTTCAGCTAGCCTTTTGTTTTGCTCATTGTCCTGTAAACAAACACTGACTTCATGATCACACTTTTCTTCCATTTTCCTTTATCTTCTGAATGTGCTATGATTTGATTAGAAGATTCTGAGCTCAACAGCCATATATCAAGCAGTATAAATACCAGTTCTGATACAAATGTAATTTGCTTCTTCCACTTTTTGGAGTAAATGTTTGGGATTCTCTCTCTATTATTGGTAACATTCTGCATTATTTTCTAACATTTTTGGCTTAGTTGAATTTATTAATTTTATTTCATACCCATAACAAATTATTTGTAATAGCTTTTACCTTTCAGTAATTTGGATTTTTTTGTTTGCTTGTTTGTAAAGCACTTGTTTTTCAATGCAGCGTTTCATGGCTTAATTAAAAAAAGGCATCTCCTTAGAAAGGCTAAGTTCTTCAACACACGTATGTGTATTTCAAGGAGTACAATTTGAAATATTATTCACTACAGTTTGAATCGAATGCACTTGTCTAATGAAGAACATAATTTTAGTTTTCTATAGGTACAGTTTGAATGAAAGCTGCAACCTGGTATCAACTTTTTCATGCTCTGAGAGCCAGAGTAAGCATGAAATGTCACATTTTAAGAGATTAAAAGAAAAAACACAACAAAAAACACCAATAAAAACCAAAAAAACAAAGAGAAAAACCTCAAACAAAAATAAAACCAAAACCAAACAATGCACTGAACACATATGTGGTGGGTTGACCTCCCTTCCCTCTCAATCCCTCTTTCTTCTCAGACAAAACTTAATTCCTGACGCCCAGAGCAGCACAGTGGGGTGTGGAATGGATGTTGCAGCCAGTTCATAACAGCACCTTTCTGCCACTCTTTCATCCTCACACTTTTCCCTTCCTCCAGGACTGTTCAAACACACACTCACACCAGAAAACCTGCTCATTCTGTCGGCTGCAGGGGAAGCTGCTTCACCAGAGCCCCTTGTTGCCAGTACTTGGGCAGCTGAACCCAACTCAGTGTTCTTAATTTCTCTCTTTACTGACATAGCAGTTGGGAAAATTAAGGAAAAAAGTTTGATTCCTCAGCAATTTGACTTCTTATTACTGAGCCACAGAAGAAGAAGTTTTATAACTACTGCAGTGCCAGAACAGAATGGCATACACTGCACAGCAGCATGGCAGATCAGAATTACACTGACCCACTTATCTGAAAAGACTGTCCTTCTCACACTAATAATGGCCAATAACTATTCTAAGAACTCCTATTTAAGGCATGTGTATAGCTCAAAATAATACAAGCATAAAGAGATTATGTAGGGTTCCTAAAGAGTTCCCTTGGCAGGCTAGATTTTTCTGATTGAAGAAAAGAGACATAAGTGTAGCATCTCATATTTATCTCATAATTAGATATTACCTCAGGACAATTTTGAATACCCCATGATTACCTATTATGCATTTACCTCTCACTCTGCTTCCTTAATGTGTGATCTCTGAATTCCACACAGCAAAATCTCTCTTCTGATGCTGCTAATCCTGCATATCTCTGGAATGTTCTTTGGGACTTCTGGAGATAAATTTTCTTTGACAATAGAGCATTGGAAATTCTCAGTTTATGACTGAATGATTTTCAAACAATTTATTTTACAATTTATATGAAGGATGGAATCAAAGTTCAGGACACAGTGAGCAATAAAGGTTGTAATTCATTATAATTTCTCTCTCATTGAAGGTTAATTAAGGTAAAACAAAACTAGAAGGAAGCTAAAAACGACCATGACTATGTTACTTACGTGTCCACATTACCTGTGTATACTTCATCTTTGTGGGTTATATTTATGCATATTATCTTGCATAATTATTTTAAAAATAATTTTTAATTTGCCAAATCAAGATAAATTTAATAAGTCTGAACATAGAATTTATTACAAAAATTAAATTTTGACCCACAGAATAAGAATATGCTTGTATAGTTCTTGATTTTTTATGTTAATACAAAATTTCAAGGAACTCAAAACTAGTTTCATGAAGCACACAGACTAAGACTCTGACTTTGTCTCACATGATGTAATCATGTAAATATTAGTGGCATTCATATTTTACATATTTTTCTATTTCTCCTTCTCCCTCTGTCTTTTCTATTTTTTTTTTCAACAGTGAGGTCACGTATAGGACTTTTTATATATATAGTTGTGGTGAGTAAGAATAGATAAGGAGCTTTGGAATACACTTGCTTCTCACCGGACTGATAAGTTGGGTTTTATACTTCGTGGGTTTTCTTTTGTTGATTGTTGGGGTGTGGAGCTTTCTGGGGGTTTATTTTCATGTTTTTAATTGGGTTTGTTTGTTGTTTTTTTTTTTAAATAAGAAACTCTAAAATGTGTTTGAGTTTTCTTACTATTAAATATTTTATCTGGGAGAGAATCCATCAATAGATGTTCAATAAGTGTTAAAAAAATTATTTACATTTATGCAATGTAACTTGTACAGGTGACATTTACAAATACTTATATTTTATGTTGCCAAAAATCTGAGAGTGCATTTACTTCATAAAAGAACAAAAAAAATTAATTCACATTGTCAAGTTCTTTTTCCTGTGGGGAAAAAGAACATCAAAACATTGGTAATTTTACGCTTTTTTTATCAAAAGTGAATTTTATGAAGTTTTGTGATTTGTATCAAATTTTATTTAGGGGCCATACCCTCACATTGAGAATGTGATGATGTATTCAGTCTGCTAAAAGTGTTTCCTTCTTTTCATTAGCTCCCACTAAGTCTCCCACTTCTTGAGTTAGTGTCACAGTTTGTCTCTTTCCTGAATGTGAGATTTGGTGTTTATGAACTACAAATATGTTGCAAGCTTCTGGAAGCAATAGTTTCTAGCAGATGCCATGTATGTGTTGAGAGCATATAGATTGAGTATATCATACATACTATAGTTTTTACACAGCTTAAGCTCTTTGTTCATATATGCATACAATTCTTCGCTTATTTATTCTTGATCCATCAACTACTTTTTCAGACACAATTAGCTTATCTTCTGCACATTAAGTATCTTCCCTAGAGAAATCCTCAGTCTCAGTA
Organism: Phaethornis superciliosus; assembly: GCA_023637945.1. Classification (NCBI taxonomy): domain Eukaryota; kingdom Metazoa; phylum Chordata; class Aves; order Apodiformes; family Trochilidae; genus Phaethornis; species Phaethornis superciliosus. The sequence goes on along the minus strand of JAJQWJ010000004.1, from coordinate 29,401,420 downwards.
AACACAAAAACTGTAGGAATTGTACCCTAGGATGCTCAGCTATGTTTTCTATTGAAGTCATTGATGGACTCAGAACAATAAGTTATCAAGGGAAGAATTTCAGCCTACTTGTTTATGTCACAAGTCACTGTCTTTTCAAGCAGAAATCATTAGAAGAACCTACCCTGTTTTCTCTTGGAATAAAAATTTCCAGAGCTCCTTAAAAAATTTAGGGTGCAAAAGGAACATGCCATTGACATTTGAGGTAACTTCTGGAAAGCTGAACTATGTTGAAAAGCAGGTTTACTAATTTACATCAGCCTTATCATTCTAGAAAAGGTACTCAGGTGTGCAAATCACTAGCTGTGTGTAGCATCATCTTGGTAATGAGATATGAGCACTTCCTAATAAGTCATATACTTAAAATAGACAGTGAGTGTAGACTGGGTTAGGGAGGAAGTGGAAGGTTGTTCACTTTCTTTGTTATTAATAAAGGATGACTACTGGCAAATGTTCATTTCCATCCTTGCCTTTCCTCCATTACCCTCAATTGTAATCCTAGTTAAGAACTGGCTGGAGGGCCAGGCCCAGAGAGTGGTGCTGAACGGTGCTGATCCAGTTGGCAGCCAGTCACCAGTGGTGTCCCCCAGGGATCAGTGTTGGGCCCAGTCCTGTTTAATATCTTTATTGATGATTTAGATGAGGGGATTGAGTCCATCATCAGCGAACTCGCAGATGACACTAAGCTGGGGGGGAGTGTGGATCAGCTGGAAGGCAGGAGGGCTCTGCAGAGGGACCTGGACAGACTGGAGAGTTGGGCTGATTCCAACGGGATGAGGTTCAACACGGCCAAGTGCCGGGTCCTGCACTTTGGCCACAACAACCCCATGGGGAGCTCCAGGCTGGGCACAGAGTGGCTGAGAGCAGCCAGGCAGAGAGGGACCTGGGAGTCTGGATTGACAGGAAGCTGAACAGGAGCCAGCAGTGTGCCCAGGTGGCCAAGAAGGCCAATGGCATCCTGGTCTGGATCAGGAACAGCGTGGCCAGCAGGTCCAGGGAAGTGATTCTGCCCCTGTACTCAGCCCTGGTGAGGCCACAGCTCGAGTCCTGTGTCCAGTTCTGGGCCCCTCAGTTCAGGAAGGAGATTGAGGTCCTGGAGCAGGTCCAAAGGAGGGCAACCAGGCTGGTGAAGGGACTCCAGCACAAGTCCTGTGAGGAGAGGCTGAGGGAGCTGGGGGTGTTCAGCCTGGAGAAGAGGAGGCTCAGGGGAGACCTCATCGCTCTCTACAACTCCCTGAAAGGAGGCTGAAGCCTCTGAGGGGGTTGGTCTCTTCTCCCAGGCAACTTTCAACAAGACAAGAGGGCATGGACTTAAGTTGTGCCATGGGAGGTTTAGGTTGAATATTAGAAAGAATTTCTTTACGGAGAGGGTGATCAGACATTGGAATGGGCTGCTCAGGGAAGTAGTGGATTCTCTGTCCCTGGCGATATTTAAAAAGAGACTGGATGTGGCACTCAGTGCCATGGTCCAGTAACTGCAGCGGTAGTGGGTCAAGGGTTGGACTTGATGATCTCTGAGGTCCCTTCCAACCCAGCCGATTCTATGATTCTATGATTAAGGTCAGGTGGAGAAGAAACTCAAGGGAAGACAATCATGAAAACTAAAAAAAAACAGCTATGTAAATAACACCATTGACAACTTTCCAGTTTTTGAGAGAGGAAAATAAAGATGTGGATTATAAATTGGCAGAATAATGTAACATAAGGGCTAATACAGAAGAAGTAGCATTTCCTAGAGCAGGAAGAAGATAGAAAGCCGCAGAGAGAAGAAAATAGTAGGATGAAAGACAAACAGGATTAAAATTGGCAATTGATTTACTCACCAATGATGAAACCATGGTAGAGAACAAGAGGAAGACAAACAAAACCTGTCAATCAGCTAGGAACATTATTGCATCTTCTGAAATTTGAGGATCTTCCTCATTATAATTTTTTCACACACAGTGGATTTCTGCTACAGAATACCCTAATGTCACAGATTACACACCATCACAGAAGTGAGAAATATCAGAAGAGGAAAGGAAGGGAAAGACAATTTGGGGGAAAGGTAGGCACATGTGATTAACTTATCATCTAGAGGCTAGAAGCATAAATCTGAGAGGAGTATGTGGAGGAGACATAGAAAAAGGAGTATCAAAACCTAAAGGGAACCAAATCTGGGGACTTAGTGTGGAATGAAAGCAACAATAAACACAAAACAGGGGTGTTCTTAGGGAATGTGGAAAGATCTATCAAAAGCTAAAATAGAGTAAAAGAGTCAAAAGGAAAGCTATATGCAGAAAAAGAAGTTGCAAAAGTTGCAAGAAACCACATATTCCAGGACTGAACTACTTGTGAATCTATAGAGTTTGTTCTCTCTTTCATAGTCTGTCTGAAGCTGATCTTTCATTTCTGTCAAGCTACAAAGTCAGCAAGGAAAAAGGATCTGAGTTTCACATTTTAGAAAAGCAGTGATGAGGAATAAGGAGATGCAGGCGTAGTCTGACCTCATGTTTTGGGGCTTTTCATATGCTATAGTAAACTTCCTCTGAACTTTTTTTTTTCTTTAAAGCTGTTTAAATTTCACTGTAATTTACTTCTAGTCAGCATGTTTTCTGATTGCAATTAAGTCTTTATTCTTTTCTTTCACTACAAATCTTAATGGCAGTTGTGATTAGGAGTCTGTTGCTTATTGATTACATTGATATGTACATAGAAAGTAATTTATATACTTAATTTAAATTTAATTTATTTGTAAGGTTGAAGCAGATGTTGTGGGGTTGTGATTTCACACTGGCTTCAATGAAGTGTCACTTAAATGACGCTTTTACTTTCCATAAGCTTTCATTGTCTTTGCCTGTACGTTTCTGATCAGGACTGCATAAGAAAATAGCTTTCATAACTAACACAAGTACATGTAATGAGTTTAATGGTTTTGAATAAAACAATGGACATAGTCCTTGAGAAAATCATAGCTAATTCTTTAAACCCTGCTTTTATCTAGACTCATAGCACTGTGATGCCATTAAGGTCCCTACATTCTCTCTTTGGTCTTGCTTAAAACTGAAAAATCTGCCCAAGGTGTTGACTCTACTGTCAAAATTGCCTGGAAATGACATAATGGCTAGATTGTCTCCCTCTCTGTCGCATCCCCTCCCCCTCTCTCTTTCCTCCCACAATATGATATCTTTTATTAAATATTAAACATTTAGGATTTACTGTTCTGTACTTGGTGTTATGTGTAGTATATTCTGCAACAACAGTATGTTTCTAGGAGATTCTTCTCTCGGTGTTGCAGAGAGGTGGAAGTACAAATGTTGGATTACATATATTGAATTTACTGTACTGAGACAGACTCTAGCATTTATATTTTTTATCAACAGATGTCACATTCTTTGTTTTATAGCAGTTTTAGTTCCTTGCTGAATTTTATATATGACAGTATATCTTGAAAAGCCTTTAGCCATTTTCTGTATTGCTGTGTAATGGGAAATAAATCAAGGACTTTATGTCTAGTTTTAGGTGAAGATAATCAACCTTCTTTATACAAAATATGTGATCACTAATTTGAGGTTATAATGAGTCTTGCTGTAAGCTACTCAATTTCCATCAGCAAAGAGAGGTTTTTATTTCTGAAGCTATTTTTTCAGGTTCAGAAGAGTTCTTTTTTATTGTTTTAGGGGATTTTTTGTTTTTTTTTTGTTACAAATGTTTTCACTGTTAAAAATAGGAAGTGGAAATTACATTCTGTATACCTCTTAAAGAGACTGATTTGAATACATCGTTTTGAACGCTAGGTTTAGAATTGTTATGATTATCATATTTTCTTTGGATTTGTAAAATTTGATTTCTTAGATTGAACTCACACATTACTTGATGTGAAAAAATATAAATCAAGGTGCATTAAATAAGCTCACTTATGAAAGATGTTAGTAGAATATGAGATCTTGATAGTTGGGGAAGTAAGCTTTCCATGTTTTTGAAGCTCTTCACCTCTTTTTTTCCCTCTGTACTCCACTAAAACCCAGCATAGAGTGGTTTTCATCTCTGATTAGGACTTGTCTAGGCTGGGAAAGTTTAATTGACATGATGCTTTGTTATTATATTTTTTTTTTTGAGTGACGGCATTCTGTTTTTTTTCCTTTAGAGATAGGGGCAACTCAAGACATTTACATTGATTATCCAACTCACATAATAAATATTTAATATCAGCATTTAATATCAACATTTCTTGCTATGTTTTAAAATGTCTTTCAGCACATAACTAAGGAAATACTTAACAGTTCAGTTGCTTTTATACCTATTTTTACACTGTCAGAAAGGACATACTAGCTCTATTTTGTTTGTATACATGTTTGTGTACATATATGTATTCAATAACTAATTGTGCAGATGTTTTTTTTCTTACTTTTCAGGTTCTGTTGGTCTGAAAGTAAGCTGGGGAATACAAGGTATTTTTTTGCTATAACAGATACATTGATTATAAATTATAAATGTCAAATGAACTTCCATTCCTTTGGGGGGCTCTTGGTGAGGGTGACTGAGGAGCTGTTTGTTTTATTGCAGGGCAACATTTGAGATTTTGGAAAAGCATATAATCTTCATTGTGACACATCACATTAATTTTTAGGCTAATCCAGACAGTTACTAGAATTTAAGCTGAACGACACATATTCTTGGTAGCATGTGATCTAACCTTATCATCCTGGCCATCTTAAAAGAGTAGGCTCCAGGGAACACAGCAAGATCACAATATAAGGGGAAGGGAATGTGCCTTTAGAGTTTTTGGTCACCCATTGTAAATTGCACTGGACATGCAGTCCTGGAAAAGATGAAATGCTAGAGTTGAGAAAGGGATGATAATCAGAGATTTGTAATTTTTTAAAAATATAATAGAAAGATGGCAACACAACACCTTTTAATTTCATCATCTGGATCTCTTCTTCAAATACTGAACAGGATAATTTTTGCATGTGTATTGTGTCCCATCTCCTCAACTCTCTCCAATGCCTCAAAATATCAGCAAACACAAATATCAAAAAAATATCAGTCAAAAACATATCAGTCACCCACAAAATGTGCAACTGCTGCATTTGGAATTTTAAAAAGGGGTCTGAAAGCTCATCTTTTGCTACTTATAAAGAGGAATCTTAGAGACTTTTTAAAGGGCTTACATGTGCACAGCCATTGTACTTACCGTTGAACTGCTGGAGGATTCATAGGTGATGTGTTCCCATGTTCCCATTTATTCTAATACTGTAATTACAATGTAGACTTTGGAACAGTTGTAGTAATCATGTATGTGTAAAGTGTGCTTCAACAAGTGGGATTCACTACAGAGGCTTTACACTTCAGCCATTCTATGGAACTTCTAATACCAATAACACTTGAATTACCTTGCTAAAATGAAGAGCTATCTTTCTGAAAGCAATGAATATGAAGGAGTAAGGCAGAGTTTCTCGGTGTTGATATAATACATTCTTTTAAAAGGATGTAAGAATATGCTCTAAGATGTTTCTTACAATATATCTAATGTTAACTTTTAGTCTAACATATTTGTCAAGCAGGATGATTTATCATGGCAAAGTAGAAATGTTTGGGACTTCAAATATGACAGAAAAGTGGGTTGTTAACAGGCTCATTTGTTTCAACCTGTTAAAGAAAGATTTTCTCATTGTTTTCTATCCAACAGCTATGCAAATAGAAATGAATATTAAAAAAAAACACCTATATAACTATTGTTATTAATGTACAGTGCCCTTCTAGATATTTGTTGCTCCAGTACAACCTCTGGTTTGCATTAATCAGTTTTCATTATATTTTATTAGCAATCAACAATGACTATTTGCCTCTGTTGCTTACAAACTATAATTTATCATCCTCTTATCTTCTAGTTATGACACAATGTCAAATGAAAGAAGCAAATTGCACATTGTTTTTTGTTTTGTTTTTTGTTTGTTTTGTTTTGTTTTTTTGGAAGAGCTCTGCACTCTACAGCATTTTAACTTTGCCATGAAGTGGCAGTGTTCAGTGTTCTGTTCTGACAACCATGGCTGTACATCCAATCTGCCTTTATTCTACACCAGAGGAGAACTAGAATCTTCAGCAGTGTCTCACACTCTGGCAACTGTGATCTAAAACACAGTTTTAGAAAAACACTGACCCGTTAAAGTCAATGGGATATTTGCCATTTACTTGGTGAAGCCAAGATCTTACACCTTCTGTTCTCTGTGTTGTAACTTTGGTTGACACCTGTACTAAGCAAATATGAAGCTGAGGAGAATAGATTCCTTCTGTTCATTCTTATCTCAAGGGAAATATCTTCCAGCTCAAAAATATTTGAGTAATCTGAATCAGAACTGCTTAAATCTTGCTGAATTCCTTTTTTATAACTGTCATCTTACAGTCAAATATTTTAAGGAAGGAAAAATTATATTTGCATGTTATCTCTAGTGTCATTGCATCAGTTACTGAGGAATAGTTGTAACTACTAGGAAAGCTGCATGTTCTCCCTCTAGATTTCTTAAATTACTACAATGACAGTTACATTTAATTATCAGATTCATATTATGTTATGAAGATGTCAAATATTTACAGCAAAAATCAGTTGCAAAAAAATGAAATAAAGCAATAAAAGTAATGAAGGAAATCAGAAAGAAGGACATGCATCATTAATAGGTGCATTAGGTGCATACCTTTGAGTAAAAAATTGAGTAGAAGTAGTAAGTGATTTGCATGGATCAGCAAGGAACTTTTGAAGAAAGTCTTATGGAAGAAAGAAATTCACTGTTCTTGGAAGAAGGGACTGGTCACTTGGGAGAACTATAGGGATGTTGTGAGAGCATGTAGGAAAGGAATAAGAGGGCCCAAGCCCTCTTAGAACTCAAACTATCAGAGGAAGTAAAAGGAAACAAGAAGAGTTTCTTCAAATATATCAGTAGTAAAAGGAAGAACAGGGGAAATGTGGGCCCACTGCTGAATGAGGCAGCAGCCTTGATAAGAGAGGATGAAGAGAAGGCAGAGTTGCTGAATACCTTCTTTGCTTCAGTCTTTACTCCTAGGACCAGCCCTTGTGAACTCCAGACCTTGGACATAAGAGAGAAAGCCTAGAGAAGGGAAGATTCACCACTGGTCAATGAAGACAGGTTTAGAGATCAGTTATGCAAATTGAATGTAAACAGGTCCATGGGCCCTGATGGGATTCACCCAAAGTGTTGAGTGCTGGCTGATATCATTGCCGTATCACTCTCCATAATTTTCAGGAGAAGTGCCTGAGGACTGCAGGAAAGCCAATGTCACTGCAGTCTTCAAAAAGGGCAAGAAGGACAATCTAGGCAATTACAGACCAGTCAGCCTCACCTCCATCCCTGGAAAAATGATACAGTGGCTCATTCTGGAGGTCGTCTCTAAGCATATGGAAGAGAAGGTTATCAGGAGCAGTCAGCATGGATTTACCAAGGGGAAATCATGCTTGACTAATCTGCTAGCCTTCTATGAAGTTGTATTTGAATGGATAGGAGACCAGTGGATGTAATCTACCTTGACCTTAGCAAGGTATTTGACACAGTCTCCCATAACATCCTTGTGAGCAAGCTCACAAAATGTGGAATAGAAAAACTCTGCAGTAAAATGGATTAGGAACTGGCTACACAATAGAGCCCAAAGAGTGGTGATGAAGGGTGGTGAGTCCAGCTGGAGACCTGTGACTAGTGGAGTGCCCTAAGGATCAGTGCTGGGTCCAGTCCTGTTCAACATCTTTATCAATGACCTTGATGATGGGACAGGGTGTCTCTCAGAGAGCTGAGTTTGCTGATGGCACAAAGCTGGGAGGACAGGATGAAACTCCAGAAGGCTGTGCTGCCATTCAGGGGGACCTAGACAAGACAGAGAGTTTGGAAGGGTGAAACGTAATGAATTACAACAAAGGCAAGTGTAAAGTCTTGCATCTGGGTAGGAGTAACCTCAGGAACCAGTACAGGTTGGGGACTGAGTACTTGGAGAGCAGTGAAGGGTAAAGGGACCTGGGGGTGCTGGTGGATGAAAGAATGACCATGAGCCAGCAATGTGACCTTGTGGCCAAGAACGCCAATTGAATCCTGAGGTTCATTACAAGAGGGGTAGCCAGTAGACCGAGAGAGGTTCTCCTCCCTCTCTAATCTGCCCTGTTGAGGCCATATCTGGAATATTGTGTCCAATTCTGGGCCCCTCAGTTCCAGAAGGACCGGGAACTGCTTGAAAGGGTCCAGTGCAGAGCAACCAAGATGATTAGGGGAGTAGAAGATCTCTGTTTTGAGGAAAACTGAGGGAGCTGTGTCTCCTCACCTTGGAGAAGAGGAGAATGAGGAGTGACTTCATAAATACTTAAAAATATGTAAAGGGAGAGAGCTAGGAGGATGGTGCCAGGCTCTTCTCAATTATGCTCAATGATAGTACAAGAGGCAACAGTAGTACTGGAGTATAGGAGGTTCCATATAAACATGAAGAAAAACTTTTTTGCCGTGAGGGTGACAGAGCACTGGAACAGGCTGCCCAGGGAGGCCCAGGCTGTGGACCCTCCTTCTCTGGAGACATTCAAAACCTGCCTGGATGTGTTTCTACATGACCTACATGACCTTGCTTTGGCAGGGGATTTGGACTGGATAATCTTTAGAGGTCCCTTCCAACCCCTAACTGTCTGTGATTTTGTGATTCTGTGATCATAGCATGCCAAAGCACTTTGCACCAATAGAAGCTATACTTATGGTTACTAGTGGCTCCAGTATGAGGCCACACCCTGAGTCCTGTGTCCAGTTCTGAGCCCCTCAGTTCAGGAAGGAGATTGAGGTCCTGGAGCAGGTCCAAAGGAGGGCAACCAGGCTGGTGAAGGGACTCCAGCACAAGTCCTGTGAGGAGAGGCTGAGGGAGCTGGGGGTGTTCAGCCTGGAGAAGAGGAGGCTCAGGGGAGACCTCATCGCTCTCTACAACTCCCTGAAAGGAGGCTGGAGCCAGGGGGGGTTGGGCTCTTTTCCCAGGCAACTTTCAACAAGACAAGAGGGCATGGACTTAAGTTGTGCCAGGGGAAGTTTAGGTTGAATATTAGAAAGAATTTCTTTACGGAGAGGGTGATCAGACATTGGAATGGGCTGCTCAGGGAAGTAGTGGATTCTCTGTCCCTGGCGATATTTAAAAAGAGACTGGATGTGGCACTCAGTGCCATGGTCCAGTAACTGCAGCGGTAGTGGTCAAGGGTCGGACCTGATGATCTCTAAGGTCCCTTCCAACCCAGCCGATTCTATGATTCTATGATGCTATGAAAAGTAAAACGTATTATTACTATATAGTATTGTATATTGGTTATTTTATTTTAATTGACACTCACATAGAAGACCTCCATTTCTTGTTAGAAATTCATTGGAGCTTTCTAACAACTCTTTTGCAGCCTTTCTTGTGATTCACCCACTAAAATAATATTTTAAAGTCAGCAGTAGATTTTAGTATGTCAGTCTCTTACAAGATTAAAATTCATGTCTCCCGTTTCACTTGGTTTCTATTCTCTAAAGACTGAAATGAAACCTACTGAAAAGAATACAATTTTGAACATGTTTGTTGTACACTCATTTAATGAAGACTTACTGATTAATATAGACTGGATAAGGCTGGATAAATTCCCCATATATATACCTTCCTTTAGCTCTAAAAAAATTGCTTTAATACAGTTTCCTTCATTTTTTAGTAGGAAACATATACTCATATTAGTGTGAATATATTATATATTAATATTTCAATATAAATTATAATAACAGTGTTTATGCATTCCTAACTCAGTCAGTTGCAAAGGTGAAAAAATTTATATGGGAAATATACCTTAAGATGAGCAATGTAACACTATACAAAGTCTGAATTTTAGTATGGATTTTATAGTAGAATAGTTTGTTTGGTTGATCTTATCTGTAGACTCAGAAAAAGTTTTGATTTTAACTTTACCCATAGGATTTGTTTCTAAAAACTACAGGTGTACCTTAATGGTACCATGACAAAAAAAAATAATATATGTCTTACAACATTGCAACATTTTTTACACTAGTGTTTCATAGAACTCCTCATTCTAGGACTCATCTGAAGTACACAAGGTGAAGAAGGGAAACGTATTTTTATTAAAAGCTTTATACATTATGTATGTGCAGTTCCAATATTTTTTCTTGTGTTCTCACAATACCATATTTATTTACTATTATGAATTCATCCTGAATCATACATTCTTGTCTCCAGCTGGACCTCTGACACTGCAGTGTTGTTGGAGCTAAACTGAGGTGAGCAATACAACAGATGCAACTAAGATTTTCTGAAAATTATAGCACAAAAGTTCTGGGAAACAGTAAGCCTTATGGATTAGAAGTGTTCTGATTTTCAATTGAATGATATGTACCTAAATAATCTGAGCTTTTTGATCCTATATCTCTCCTTGTCTTTCTCAATCCTATCCTGGCTCTTCAGCATCTGATCATGCAAAAGGCACTGTTTCTTTGGGAGAACACAGTAAAAACTTTTTTCTACATTTATTATATCAGCATAAAACACAAATGTCACAGAGCATTGTGGAGAGGCTGACTGACTTCTAGTTTACTAAATAAATGTACTTTCTGGAGTCGTACCCTGACAATACAGAGTGGCTTGCCAGTCAGTAAGCACTGTAAGTAATTCTAGGTTGTACCTATAATGTCACAAGGACACCACACTTGTCATGTAAAATTATTAGTGACAGTTGATGAGAAACCCAGAGAGGTGAGATGATTGAAACCACACCTGTGATCGGATTATCAATAAAAATTAAAATGACCTGTCTCAACTGACTTTCTGTGCTGTCATGTAATGTGCACATTTCCGTGGTAATGAAGCATTTACCCTGATTATGCTAGCTTCAGATAATACATTCCCCTCAGGTCTATGTTTTATATCAACATCCATTTTATTGTATGAATGCTGACGTTGTAGGTGATTGCAAATGTGCCATAATCCTCAGTTTCTGGAAACAGAATCTCCCATCGTCCTCTCACTACACAGGTATTTATAACTCTGCCACAAAGCCATTAATCTGAATGTTGCAGATGTTAGTATGTTAAAAATTTCTCTGAAAAGGCTGAGAAGATGAATTGATTTAAGAAAGGGTTTATCTAATAAATTAATTTCTAAACTTCAATTCTATCTAACTAACGTATTTTTAAGGACTGCTCAATTTAAGTGTTCTTTTTCAGAATTATTTTTTAGAAAATAGTAAGAAGACAGAGCATTTAAAATAACTAATGATACATGCTTTTTTATTTTTAAAGGTTGTTGATAGAATTATACTTCTCAGTTTAACCCACACTTTCCTCCATATCCTTGAGCCTTTAAAGAAGTTAAAACTGGCACAGTGCTTGATGATGAGAATATAAGCAAAGAAAAATATTTTCCATGTGTGCAAAAACATAGTCTTGTGGTACAATTGAGTGAGATGTACTTAAATAAGTTCTTAATAATAGATCCAAGTTTCTTTGAGGATAGTCTCTGCAGCTGTGAGAAAGTTTGAGAAAGAGAGTGAGATTTTAACAGTTTACTTCCCAGCATCATGCTTTTCTTCTGAACTTGAAAATATCTTTAATCTAGGGGTAATTCAACCATTACAAGACAAAGTTGCTAGTTACTCTAATGTTTTACTTGAATATTTTTTCCTCTCAGTAATGACAAAGCTGTAAAAATGCCAATATTTTTTAAAAAAAGGTTTCCTGGCCAAAATATGTTTCGCTATCATTAGTCTTCCCTTTAATTTTTTTTTCTATTAACCTCTCATCCTCTTTTTACAAATGTCAAGTAGCTCTATAAGAAAATGTTATTACCTGCAAATACCAGACTTTTATAACATTGTAAACTCCATCTTACTGCAAAATAACCCCATTTAATTAATAATACTTTTTCTGAGTCAAAAGTTTTTATTTCAAATTAGTTTTTAATACCTAATACTAATAAATTATAATGGTAAGTGGAACTTAACAGGCCATTACCTTCTAAAAGTTAAAGTTCACCTATAAGTGATGAATGATAGGAGTTAGCAAAGAAGTCCATCACTAGTGACCAACGCTTTCTTCTCAGTAGCTATAAAACCACACATAATAATTAATACTTTATAAGAATCACACATTTGAGTTACTATCAACAATTTTTTTCAAAATAATTACATTATTACAGTTCAACAGAATTATTCTGACTTTTAGTGGGGGTATTTAAGAAGATAACATTAACTTTGATGAGACTGTGTGCATAAAACACAACTTTTTATTCTGACTATGGTGTTGAATCTCTAGGATCAAGATTAAATAAAATTCAAAGCTCAGTTTTGTTTGAACATGTTTGAGAAATTCAATGAAGGGCAAAAGTTAAGACCTAATAAGATCATAGGAAAGATTCTAAATCCACAAGGCGAAAGATAAAATAGGATAGTGAATAAAAGCTATAAATCAAATCAGGATTTGGATTTATCCAACTCAATAGGGAACAAGTTTCGGTAAGTACACTAAGTCACGGGGCATAGAATAGGTAGATGATGATGTAGAGTCTTATTGATGTTTAATTTAAATTCGTGAAAATTCTTTTCTTCAAGAATTGTATGCACAGGAAAAAAAAAAAAAAAAAAAAAAAAAAAAGACATAACCTGGTTTCATCAAATAGCTGATGAATATGTCTTGTTCAAACTTTTGTTTTTTCCCATATTTCTTAAACTATGCTAATCTGAAATTAAAAAAAAAACAAAATAAAATAAAAAAACCAAAAAACCAAAACCAACCAATCAAAAAAACCCAAACAAACTTGCTACTGCCTATTTTTCATTTTTATTTGTTTCTGTTTTAATAAATCTAGTTCAAAGATTTTTTTCTTGTTTCCAGCTCTTCTGTAATTTCTTATGAATACTTAGACTAAGTAAACTAAGACTGAAATATCTTTATGCCTACTGAAATCTTTCATATTTATCCCTAAGTCAGCAAAAATATTTCAGCGTATTCTAGGTGTTTGATATGAGTAGGCTCCCTGACCTTAATGTCTCCTAAGCAGTGCTTAATGCATTTACTTACTCTTTTTGAATGCACATATGCTTAATCTTAATCTAGACTGTAATGTGGCTTCAGATGATAAAATAAAGATAAGATAAAAATCACTGTTACTTTAAAATTATTTCAAAAGCATCTTAAAATATGTGGTTTAGTTGTTCTAGTTTCTTGCCTTAGTTCAGCTTAGAATAATTAAAAATGCACATTTTATCTTCTGGACTGGTAACCTGACAAAGTGTCCCTCTACTACCACAGCTAAAACATATTCTTTTACAAACCTTCCTCCTATTTCTTCTGCTGATTTTGTTGTATTTAAGGTCCTTCAGCTAGTTTCATTGTAGTCAAGGTCACCCAGCAAGTACGAACACCTCATGTTCTTTCTTTTGTTTTTTCTGAACTAGTTGATGAGTTTACAAAGAGAGAGTATTTGCACTTTTATTATTCAAATAGTAAGATTTAGTAGTTTTTAATAGTTAAAACAGAGTTTATGAATGCAATATATAATGTTGTGACACATCAACTTTGTCACCTGACTGGTTTAACATCAACAAAACAGGTAATGCCCATGTCTAAATTATTTCCTGCACCTGACTCTCTTGGCTGTTTGGGTCAAGGAACTGACTTGTGGAATCCCTGTCAAAATTTCTCAGGAAATTCTTTTCCTTCTTTCCTTCTCTACATTGGTGTGAGGACCCAAAAAGTTATTAGTTTGTGTGTATACCTATTACATGAATAAATATTCAATGGGATTTTCCTTTTGGGAGATGCTTTTTCCCGTCTCACTTTTCAGTTTAATAGTGTAGGTTCTCTCCTTGCTGCTCAGGTCTCATCTCTCAGGTGCCTCTTCTGTGAATCTTGAGTGATCATTTATATGCTAATCATTTCCACCTGTAATGTCTTATTTCATGCCTTGTCTTCCATTACAGAAGGCCTTTGCATTCTCTTCCAGGATATCTGATCTTTCCTCTTAGGATTATGTACAAGATCTGCCTTATGATAAGATGTCCTGCCTTTTTCTCTGATTCTTTTCACTATTCTGCCTTATCTCCTAAAAAATCACGGACTGGCAGCCTAACATTGTTTCTCCTGCCTTTCTTACTAATCTGTTTCTAAGTTCTTAATGAATTAAGCATTTTCTCAGTGCAGAATTCTGAGAATTGTTTCATTTGTTTCCTCTCTTCAATTCTCGATCTTCAGAGGTCCCTTCCAACCTCTGACACTGTGATTATGTGATTATGTGACACTAAAACGGTGCTCTCCCCAGTCTTTCCCTGGCCTGCTTCCAAACAATTGTGATTAACCTGAAATTAGGTTTTACAGAAGTTTCTTTCTACCTGACTGTCATGAACAGATCCCTCTGTGGATCTTGTCTTCTACTGAACAACATTGAAAAAGTCATCGAAGTACAGTGTCATGCCTCAGCCTAAGGCTTAAAAAAGTATTAAGTGAATTTTTGGGTTGGCATCTTTGGGTGTGGTAAAAACTTCCTCTGTCTCCATCATATTGACCATCTTTCCTTGTGACTATTTTGCCCTTCCGATAAATTTCAACCATAAGACAAATCACAGTCCTATTTCTTTAAAAGTAACTACTGACTTCTATGGAGCATGGTAGCTATAGAATCCATCTTCTCCTCTATACTGCACTGGTGTTCCTTAGTATTCAGCTGATGCTTTTTTCTGAGTCATAAGTTTCATGAACTGTAGCTTAGTTTTCTGTCTCATATCTAGTGCTCATTTATGACACTAGATTAAATGTAACAATGTCCTTTAAAATTTGTCTAGGTTACACAGTGCCAAGTTACAAATAACAGCCGTACTATTTATATTATGAGTAATGGGGCAGACCTGTGGATAATTCAGTAAAGGAAATAGCAGATTTTCTCTTGAAGAAGAGAAAATGCTTAACAATTGCAATTCCTACTCTTATTTGCTGTCTGCTTACCACTGCTGCTGCAACAATGTTCATGAAATTGAATTTGCTGTCTGTGATATTAAGTGTTCCTGTCCAGTAGCTGTGAGATATATCTAGCAGCAGGTGCAAATGGATCAAAAGCAAAACTGTGAAGCGTTATGCTACAGGGACCATCTCCTTCAGTTTTGTCTCAGGTAAGCAGGGAAATAAAAAAAGTATAAAAATGTAGAAACCATTTTTTTTTTTTGCACCTAGTTTTAATCGTGGAAAAATGAGTCCCTGCTTCATTCACAGTATCAAAAAGTATGTTGCGGTTGATTCCCCTAGTAATACTAAGGACATCTGTTTCAATCCACAGCAATTTATGACCCTTGATTTCTTAAGATTCAGCCGAACAAGCAGCAAAATCGCTAATTTCTTGATTCTACAACATCATAGATAAGGTATGTCCTTTAGTCACTTTATGACATATCATAGAGCAAGTTTACATTTCCCACAATGGTAAAGTGTAGCATTTTACATTACTTTCCATACTGACGACACAAAACTGATATAATACATTATCTTCATCATAGAATCAAAGCATCACAAAATGGTTTGTGTTATAAGAGACCTTAAAGATCATCCAATTCAAAATCCTCTGCTATGAGCAGGGACATCTTCTACCACACCAGATTACTGGTTGCCCAGTGCAACCTGTCTTTGAACATTTCCAGGGATGGAGCATCTACAACTTCTATGGGCAACTTCTTCCAGTGTCTCACCACCCTCAGTGAAGAATTTCTTCCTAACCTCTAACCTAAATATGCCTTCTTCCACTTTAAAGCAATTACTCCTTGTCCTATTAACTATGAAAATTCCCTCTTCAGATTTCTTGTAGGACCCCTCCAGGTACTGGAAGCCTTCTATAAGGTCTCCCTGCAACCTTTTCTTCTCCAGGCTGAACAACATCAACTATCTCAACCTGTCTTCATAGGTGATAATGTTGGTGTCCCCCTCTGAACTTGGTCCTATTGGTCTATGTCCTTGTTTTGGGGGGTCTAAACCTGGACACAGAACTCCATGTGGGGGTGGTTGTCTGTTTTTTCTAACAAAAAAGGAAAAAGAATGGTAGAATCACAGAATGGTTTGGGTTGGAAGAGACCCTAAAGACCATCTTTTTGCAACCCCCACTGCATGAGCAGGGACATCTTCCACTAGACCATGTTGACCTGATGCTGAGCAGCTGTTTCACTGTTTCCTGCAACTTTGCCACCTGCTCCACGAGGTCGTTCACCTAGGCACACCTTGAGAGAGATTTAGGCACTTACCACAGCCTGAGGTCTGTACAGCAACCTCTTGCTTCTACAGATCCATCTGGGTAGAGGCATTAGTCCCCACTGGTGCAAACCTCCCAGCCAGAGCTGTGACCTTGGCTCTACATTGAGTGCTCACCATTCTGCCTTTTGGGTAAATTAGGGTGTCCACCCTTGACCCATGCAGATGATCTGAGTGAAGCCCTTCAGGGAATGAATGCCTCCCTGAGAACTTTTCCATGCAAACTGCCACTCTAGGCCCTGGCTGATGCTCCACACACTGACTGCCCTGTTCATGGTGGTCCTGGTTGCTGGTGCTCTCTGGGGGTTGCTTTTATGTGAGGAAAGGTGGGATCTGCCTGCAACTCCTCAGCAACCCTCAGTCAAACTGCCCTTTGCTCAAGGAAGCTCAGTAAAAGTCCCTTTTTTGCTAATTTCCATCTCTGATGCAGACATGCTTGCACTGGGGCTGTTCCCATTGGCCAATAAACCCCCAGAGGATAACACATATCCACAGAACAAAATCAAGATGTGTGTCAAGAACTTATTCTTTCTCAAAGTATAGATGTCATAATTTCTCACTTATATGTAATATGAACTTAGGGTTTAGAGATAAAATTTCTTTTTTTATTTGTCCTATTTTGAAAATACATAAAAAATTAATATGGGATCAGAAAAAAAATCATATTAACATGGTGAACTCTCTCACAATAACACTAGCACTTTGAAGTAAAAATTTATTTGGTGGAAGGAAAAGATTAACCCAAAGTCTCAATTTAGAAATGGTAATTCATGCACGGATTTTGAACAGGAAAACCAGACAATAGTTCAAACCTGAAATCTTGTATTTTAAACATGAAATTCAAGTTGCAGCTTATCTAGGATAAAATCTCATCGTGAAGAAAATTACAGTAGCAAATTTTGCATTTTAATTCCACTAGTATTACAGGTTTCTTATATTTTAATTTTATACCAGTATAGCTACACTATGGGAAAACTTCTGCTCAGATTAAAGAAAAAAGCCAAGGAATTTAACTGTTTCAAGGTGAAAAAAAAAAAAAATACATTTTTATAGCAGAGATTTATTACATTTTAGAAGATATATTTCACCTTCTGCTTAGTGTCAAAAGTGTTTCTACTTTTTAAGTTTCACATCTATATATCTGTTTCTTCTTAATGATAATATATCTGAAGAACCTTTCTTGAAGTTTTCGATATTTCTGCTCAAATTTAGCTCAATCTGAGCTTTTGATTTCCTCCCAGCTTCTCTCCATACCCATGTAATGGTCTTGTAATTTTCAACTGGTAATGTTCCACTTTTCAGTCTCTGGTACATTTTCCTTTTTGTTCTGAGCAAATCCAGAAGCTCACTCTTGAGCCATGAAGGTTGCTTTCTTCACCTACTTCCCTTGCCTTTAGAGGGGCTGAACTGGTTTTGGTTAACTAGGAGAGTGTTCTTGAAAAATCCCCAGCACTCTGTGGCTCCTTTACCCTCCACAGAAGCTTCCCGTTAGATCCCTTCCAACTCAGCCCTGAGAGAGCTGAAGTTTGTTCTTCTAAAATCTAAAACTTTTGTTCTTGAATTAATCTTCATTGTGCTCAGCAGTATCCCACACTCCACAATACAGTGGACACTGCAGCCGAGTACCATTAACTGAGATATCACAGAGCAGGTTGTCTTGCTTAGTGAGTAGTAAGACCAGCTGTGCCCCTTTCCTTGTTGACACATCCAACTTTTGTGTGAGGAAGCAGTCTTCTACTCATTCCAGGAACTTGACTGATATCATGTGAGCTGCAGTGTTGTTCTTCAAAAAAATGTCTAGGTAGTTAAAGTCTCCCATGAGGACCAGGTTTTGTTGACCTGAGATTTCCTGATTGATCTGCATATGATTTCATTAGTCATATTGTCTTGGTTTGGGAGGTGGGTACCAGTTGCCTACAGTAAGGTCACCCTGGGAGACGACCCCTCTGACTGTGACCCAGAGGATATAATAGGACTACCACAACTACCACAGTTACCTTCTATGCATTTAATGTTATTCTTAACATAGAGTGTGACTCCTATTTGCTATGGGTCAGCCTGAATTACAAGATTAACCTACATGTTAAGTTACTAGTAAATAAAGTTTTTAAGTCTTTCTAACTGCAGTTGCCAGTAGCAAATGCAAAACACATAGTTAGTGAATAACAGGAGATGACTGAACAATTACACATAGAATGATGACTTGTGGTGTTAAAGTCTGATAGAAACAGAAGGTCACAAATTAAAAATAAGACTTTCACTTGGATCAGTTGCAAGAAAAGTAAAGCCTGTAAGTTCCATACAGTTCTTCAAAGAAAAACAGTCAAACAAACAAAATTTTTGTTATGCATCAACTTTCTTCCTTACCAAGGGTGAGTGGAGAGTGGACATGTCCTATCTAAAATAGGAATGCAGTCTTTAAATGTTTCTTAATTAAAAAGACCCCACTTGGTGCACTGTGTCCAGTTCTGGAGCCTCCAACACAAGGAGAGACAAGGTTTCTCTGTATATTAAGGAGTGTTTCAATTGCATGGGATAAGGCTGAGTGTCTAAAGATATCCTGTTGGGTGTCTTTTATAGACCACGCAACCAGGATGAGGACACAGATGAGGCGTTCTGTAAGTGTCTGGCAGAGGTCTCACAATCACTAGTCCTTGTTCTGGTGGAGGATTTCAACTTACCAGATATCTGCTGGAAGTGTAATGTAACAGTACAGAAAATAGATAGGCTAAGAGGTTCCTCAAGTGTAGGGATGATAACTTCCTGACACAGCTAGTAAGGGAGGTACCTTACTAGATCTCCTGTTCATAAACAGGGAAGGACTGGTCGGGGATGGAGTAGATGGGGGCTGCCTTCAGTTTAGCAACTAAGAAATGATCAAGTTCTTAATCCTAGGTAAAGTAAGGGGGGAAGGGAATAACAATACCTCCACCATGGACTGCTGAAGGGCAGACTTTTGCCTATTAAGGACACTGGTTGAGAGAGTGACTTGGGAGGCAGTCCTTAAGGACAAAGACACCCAGAAAAGCTGGACATTGTTCAAGATGGAAATCTTAAAGAATAGTACAGGCTGTCCCCATGTGCCATGCAACAAAATGGCAGGGAAGAAAGCTGGCCTGGCTGACTGAGGAACTTTTACTGGGACTCAAGAAAAATAGGAGAGTTTACCTCCTTTGGAAGGAGGGCCAGGCATCTCATGATGAGTACAGGGATCTAGTTAATTCATATAGAGAAAAAAATAGGAAGGCAAAAGCCCAAGTACAGCTTAATCTGGTTGCTCACATAAAGGACAAAAAAAAAAAAAAAGTTTTTACAGATACATCAATTAAAAAAGTCCAGGGAAAAAGTCCAGGGTGCGGGGGAGACATTGATGAGGGCAACCAATTATGAGGAAAAGAATGAAATACTTAATGCCTTCTTTTCCTCTGTCTTCATTTTGTCAGACCAGACACCCCCAGGGAATCCAGCCCCCTGAGCTTGAAGATAAGGGAAGCAGCAAGCAGCATAAGCCCCATAATCCAGGAGTAAACAGTTAACCTCCTATGGCACCTGGACAGACGCAAGGCCATAGGGCCAGATGGGATTGACCCTGAGTATTAAGGGAGCTAGCAGAGAAGCTCACCGGGTACCTATCCATTACCTACCAACAGTCTTGGTTAACAAGGGAGGTCCCACATGAGCACCCATGATATCCATCTACAAGAAGGGCTGGAGGGAGGATCCAGGAAGCTATAGGCCTGTCAGCATGACCTTGGTGCCCAGAAAAGTTATGGAGCTGTTCATACTGAGTGCGCTCACATGGTAAGTGAATGAAAGCCAGGGAATCAGGCCCAGCCAGAATAGGTTCAGGAAAGGGAGTTCTTGCCTGACCAACCTGATCTTGTTCTATCACCAAGCAGCCTGCCGAGTGGACAAAGGGAAGGCTGTGGATTTTGGCTACCTGGACTTCAGTAAAGCCTTTGACACCATCTCCCAAAGAATACTTCTAGAAAACTGGTGGTTCATGGAATAGACAGCTGTACTCTTTGTTGGGTTAAAAACTGGCTGGATGGTCAGACCCAGAGATTTGTAGTCAATTAATTTAAATACAGTTGGAGTTGGCCAGGTCTTAGTTTTGCGGCTGATCCTGCTCAATACCTTCATTAATGATCTGGATGAGGGGATTGAGGACTTCCTTATTAAGTCTGCAAACGACACCAAATTGGGAGGGAAAGTTGATCTGCTGGAGGGTAGAAAGACTCTGCAAAGGGACCTAGACAGGGCTAAGGTCAATAAAATAAATTTTAACAATGCCAGGTGCTGGGTCCTGCACTTCTGTCACAACAACCCCAGAAAACAGACTTGGGGAGAAGTTGCTGACAAGTTGCCAGGCAGAAAAGATTCACAGATGCTGGTCAAGAGCCAGCTGGATATGAGCCAGCAGTGTGCTCAGGTGGCCAAGAAGACCAGTACCATCCTGGCTTGTATCACGAATAGTGTGGCCAGCAGGAGAAGGGAAGTGATCATGCCCCTGCACACAGAACTGGTGAGACTAGACCTTGAGTGCTGTGTTCACTTCTGGGCTCCTCACCACAAGAAAGACAGTGAGTTGCTGCAGTGTGTTCAGAGAAGGGCAACCAAGCAAGTGGAGGGTCTGGAGAACAAGGCCCATAAGGAGAGGCTGATGGATTTGGGAATGTTTAGTTTGCAAAAGAGGAGGCTGAGAGGAGACCTTATTGTTCTCTACAACTTCCTGAAAAGAGGTTGTAGGGAGGTGGGTGCTGGCCTCTTCTCTTAAGCGAATAATGATAGAACTAGAAGAAATACCAGGAAGTTGCACCAGGGAAGGTTTTTACTAAATATCAGAAAGAAATTCTTTACCAAGAGACTAGTTATTGAAATGGACTTCTTGAGGGAGGTGGTGTAGTCACCATCCATGGAAGTATTTAAAAACTGTGTAGCATGAAGCACTTTGGGATATCTTGTAGTGGGTGGTACAAATATTGATACATGTATTTCATTTGGGGGGGATGCTGACAGTTGGACACAGTAATCTTAGAGGTCTTTTCCAACTGTGGCAATGTGGTTCTATGATCTGCAAATTTGCTGATGGTTCACTTGATCCCACTGTCTTCATCATTAATGAAAATATTAGGGAGTTCTGGTCCCAGTATGGACTCCTGAGAGACCCCACTCATCACTGGTTTCCATTTGGACATTGAGCCCTTGACTATAGCTTTTTGGTTGCAGCTATCCAGCCAGTTCTTTACCCATCTGGATATCCCTCTATCAAATCCATATGTCTTCAATTTAGTGTAAGGTATGGCATGGGAGACCATGTCAAAGGCCTTATGGAAGACAAGGTAGTTAGTATCTGTAACTTTTCCTTTGTTCACTGATGCAGTCCCTTCACCATAGAAGACCACTAGATTAGTCAAGCATTATTTTTCTTTGATGAAGCCATGTTAGCTTTTTTTAATCACCTCCCTGTCTTCTGTGTGTTTCAGCATAACTTACATGAGGATCTGTTTCACAATTTACTGGGCATGGAGGTGAGGATGACTGATCAGTAGTGCCCAGAGTCCTTCTTCTTCTTAATAATTTTAAAAATTGTTTCAGTCCATGGGAACTTTGCTTGACTGCCTCAGTTTTTAAAATATGATAGAGAGCATGCTGGCAATGTTGTCTGTTAGTTCCAGGACCCTGGAATGCATCTAATTGGGTCTCATGCCTTTATGTATGTTCAGGTTCCTCAGATGGTCTTGTATATCATCTTCCTTTATGTTTTGAGGAACTTCATTCCCTTCAAGGTTCACAGACTTGAGAGATGTAGGAAGAGAGATGACCAGTAAAAAAAATGAGGAAAAAGAATTGTTGAACACTTTAGTTAACTCCATCTTGGTTGTCACCAGCTCCTCTGTCTATTTTCTGAGCATGACACATCTTTTATCTTCCTTTTCTGGCCATTGTACCCTCAAAAGTCTTATTATTCTTTGCATCATTCATCAAATCCAATTCAAACTGTGCCTTAGCTCTTCCAGTGCTAGTCCCACACTCCTGGGCAGTGTTCTTATACTCATCCCAGGTTACTTGCTCCTGGTTCCACTCCCTCTGTATTTCCTTCTTGCACTTTAATTTGTCCAAAAGTTCCTTAGTGAACCATGACAATCTCCTGCCTTCCTTGCCTAATTTCTTAGATGTTGGAACTGAGAGTTCTTGTGGTCTAAGGATAATATCCTTAAAGAACTGCCAACTCTTTTCTGCTCCTCTGTCCTTGAGGGCTGTTTCTCGGGTGATTCCATTGAGTAATTCCTTAAACAACTGAAAGTCCACTCTCCTAAAATACAGTATTCTGATTCTAGTCTTCACCAGACACATATCCCTTAAGACTGTGAATTCCACCAAGGCACCAATTCCACTGCAATCTACATTGCCACCCATTGTGACATCTCTAATTAGTTCTGTATTGATGGGTCATGTAACACTTTTCTGATTGGACTGCCTACCACCTGGATTTAGAAATTATCCTTAACACACTCCAAGAGTCTTCTGAATTACTTGCACCTTGCACTGCCCAGCAGAAATCACTGTGTCTGGTATCTCCCAGAAGGATTAGGGACGATGAGCATGATAATTCCTCACACTGAAGTAAGAATATTTCATCAACAAGATTCTGCTACTTGCTCAGCCTGTAATAAACAAGAAACATGATGTTTCCTTTGTTGGTTCATCCCCTAAGATCTACCCATTAGCTCCAAACCCAGTTATCACTGTATTTGAAAGATAGTTCATTGCAATCAGTCTATTCTTTTACAGAAAGAGAAACCCCTCCATGCCTCCTTCCTTGTCTGTCCTTTCTGAGCAGACTACAGCCATTGACTGCAATACTCTGGTTGTGATTCATCCAACTGCTTTTCAGTGCCATCAATTAGATCATAGTTTTCTAGGAGCAGAGTGGCTTTCATTGCTTTCTACTTTGTTACCTATACTGCATGCTTTGGTTTAAAGGCCCTTAAATTGTGCTATTGACTGTGTCGCCTTGTTAGAGAAACATGACCCAATTCCTGTGAAGCATTTCCATTTGCTTCCTAATACATCCTCAGGCCCTGTCTCTTTTCTGTTGCTCAAAACTCCACCTCTTTCCCGAGTAAATTTAGTTTAAAGTTCTCCATGTAAGTCCACGTTTTTTGATGAAGGCAGGCTAGGTATGAGCATAATATAGCCAGTGTCTTGGAAAATCAAAGGATATCAGCATGATACAAAATTTTCTGCATAAGCTGGTAACTATTTCTTAATGTGTCACTTTCTAGATGGCAAAATTATGTAACTATTTATGGATCCCTGTTATAAAATCATATCTTGGGAAAAAATATGGGATATGAAAACTAGACTTGCATGGGGAGGGAGATAAAGACCTGAGAATGAGCCTAGAGATGGCCCTCTGTCTGCCATTCCACTTGAGGGTGGAATTGGTAATAACGGGGGTGTAGCTGGGTTTGCACCAGTGTCGCAATGTACTGGTCTGAATGTAGACAAGAAGGAATCCCATTCCCCTAGGGTGGGGTCAGCAGGATCAGCCCATAACCTGAAATGCCTATACACAAATGCACAGAGCATGCGGAACAAACAGAAGGAGTTAGAGGTCCATGTGGTGTCAAGGGATTTCAGAGACATGGTGGGACAGTTCACATGCCTGGAATGTAGTCATGGATGGTTATGTTCTATTTAGGAAAGGGCAGCAAGGTGAGGGGGGGGACTTGCTCTCTAATTAAGAGAGCAAATTGAATGTATTGAGTTCTGTCCAGGGGTATATGAGGAGCAAGCTGAGAGTTTGTGGGTGAGAATTAAGGGTCAGGCTAATGGGGGAGATATTGTGGTGGGTGTCTATTAGAGGCCACCTGATCAGAATGAAGAAATAGATGAGGCCTTCTACAGGCAGCATGTAGCAGCCCTGTGGCCACAGGCCCCAGTTCTCATGGGAGATTTTAATTACCCAGATATTTGCTGGAAGGCTGGAAGCAGCCATTCACAGTCCAGGAGGTTCCTCCAGTGCATTGATGATAAATTCTTGATGCAATTGCTGTAGGAGTCAACTAAGAGTGGAGCATTGCTGGATCTGATACAAATGCATTAGCTAAGATTATCAAATGATTGTTTCATCATGATGTTGGTGAGGTTATCATTTGCTATCTGAAGTCATCTCAGTGTATGTTACTTTGTATAATGTTCAAGTTCCAATTCTTATATTACAAAACTCACTCTTCTAGGAATCCATTAAATTCCTAGAATTTATATTTCCTAGCTATTAAATATCAAGCATATGTCTGCCACATTTTTAATATGCAATTTTCATGAGAAAAAAATGATTTTATGAATAATGTTTACTTAACTTTATTTATTAATTTATTTCTTATTTGTTTACTATAAACAAATGTAAGGACTTAATCAGAATCAAAAAATCTCAGCTCATCAGTGAGATAAAAAGTAGGTGTCTTCTATTTTGCAGCTATTTTTATTGGTGACACTTTTATAGAGATGAGGAAAGGAAGATTTGCAGATGTTAAAAACATCTCTTCAATTTAACTAAATTTATCTATAATTTTGTCTAGTCTTGACTCACCTCATGCAGTTCTGTGCCTTTTGCAGTGTATGAAAGTTGCTTAACAAAATCAAGTACTAGGTGGAGAAAAATTCTTGGTTTTCTCTTTATGACATGAGAAACTCCAGACTTTTTTGCCTCCAGCTAAATGACCTCCAAATCGAAGTTCACGCTATGAGGGAAAATGAGTTCTGACTACTCTCCTAGAAGACATAAAATAAGTGAGACCCACTGGAGAAGGAGAGCTGGTCTGAAGCTATTTTTCATGGGATCAATAGGAATTGTTTGGGTTGGAATGGACCTTAAAGATCACCTAGTACAAACCTTCCTGCCATGAGCATGGACACCTTCTACTGGACCAGGTTTTTCAAAGCCCAGAGCTGGATGCAATGTGGGGTCTCATGAGAATAGATTAGACCGTGACAATCACTTCTGGACCTGCTGGTCATGCTTCTTTTGATACAGCCCAGGATATGCTTCACTTTCTGGGATGCAAGCACATATGCTTGCTTGCTAGCTTTTTAGTTCATGTTGAGTTTTTCATCAGCCAATACCCCCAGCTTCTTGTCCCCATTTCTGTTCATTCTCCTTCTGGACTGTATGTGTGCTTGGGATTTCCCAGATCAGTGTACAGAACTTTTGCATTTGACTACAGTTTGCACAGGTCCATGTCTCAGACTTTTCACAATCTGTCTCGATGGCTTTGCTCAGCTCCTTAAACTGAAAGAAGGAGACACAGTTAAACTGCTCATCTCCTTAAACTGGGAGAAGGAGACACAGTTATTTGACTTCCACCAGAAATCTACTTGGGTCAACTACACTCTCCCACCGTTTATGTCAGAGATACTATTTAATAATGTTGCTCCTCAGTGAATCTATTATCTCTCTTTGGTAAAATAGATTACTGTTCTAATATGTTCCTAAAGATAAAACCATTGTTTTATTCCTTTCTTATTAGTTACTAGAGCTCTCATAAAAGGCTCTCTCCTCCTGCTCCTCTTACTTACATCAATGAATGAGCTGTAATTAGAAGTATAGCTCTCTGTCTGATACAGCAGTTATTAACCAGGCCTCCTCTGGACTCTAATCAGGTCATCATGATTTTCACCAAGTGCTAGTTGGTTTGCCTTTGCATTTTTTTTACGTTACCTTAGCTAAGCTAAAAAGGGAGATTTTGACATTGGATTCCAACTGATATTTTTCCAGTTACTCTATGTATAAACACCTTAAAAAATGGTGTATGTAATATGAAAACTTTTCTACTCAAATGGAAAGTGTGGACCATTATCATTTTAGAATGCTGTTTGATTGTTGCGCTTGTATTTTTATTTTCCACATATGCTGAAGAACTTCACTAAGGTTTTTTACTAATAGCTGTTTGTGATTCTATTTGTAGCCAGTGAACATGTGTGTATGGTGAAGATCTCTCATTTTTTTATTTTAAGTTACATTTATATACTTTCTTTTTTTATGGTAATAATACTGGTCAGTGAGAAAAGCTGTATCCATAATAGCTAGAGAAGATTCATATTTTACAGAAAGTCTGACATTCTCAAAATCACCTATTTCTTTGACTTCTGAAAAAAAAAAGTCCACGAAGCAAAATTAAAAGATGGCCATCTGTGAAGTACATAGTTATCCATTTTTCCATTAACAATAGCACATTGTGTTATTTCAGGTTTTGATTTACAGCCTCAAATAGACTTTGAAAAATATAATAGACCATCTTTAATTAAATCCCCAATACTCACATTCAGGGATAAATAATAATCCATCAGCTATTTCATTTTCTAACAGGACTCAGAAGAACTTGACAGTCTTAATCACTTTAGCTATTTATACCTTCATTTCCAGCTTTGTTTCAGTTGAGCCATTTAGTGGGGTTTATCTAAATTGCAGTATCGTTTTTTTAATCACACTTCATAGCTGTAACACAGAAACTAATTCCAGGTGCAAAATGGAATATCTCTGAAGCACAGGCATCAGTGACATAAGCACGTTAGAATGAAAAGTTACCTGTCACTGACTGATATTTGTCTCTGTAATGAGCTAAAGTGTTCAGAAACTGTGCCTGTAGTAAAATTAGGAGCCACTGGCAGCAATCTAGCAGAATTCTGAACATATTAGCGAATGTTTATTTTCTCTATTGCCCAGGACAGCTGTGGAGTACAGAAACTCTTTCATTAATAAGTTTTAAACCACATACTAGCATTGCCACAAGTGTGTAAACACACAGTTCCTAAACATTCATATCAGTGCTGATCTCGTTTCTTCTGCCTATCTTGAGCATAGATAATATTTACATGTGTTTTAAGATTTTACCTTTGGTGAAGAATACAGTTATTTTAAACTATATTCTGCATGTGAAATAAAGGGATGTGAGGAGGACAAGAGGCAATGGGCATAAGCTTGAACAGAGGAAATTCCATCTAAACTTGAGGAGGATCTTCTTTACTTTAAGGGTAGCAAAGCACTGGAATAGGCTGCCTGGAGAGGTAGTGAATTCCCCTTCTCTGAAGACATTCAAAACCTTCCTGAACACCACCCTGTGCAACCTTCTTTAGTTGAGTCTTCTCTGGCAGGAATGTTGGACTAGATGATCTCCAAAGAACCCTTCCAACCCCTAACAGTCTGTGACCTTGTACCATCAAATTAACTTTTTAATTACCCATATTACTGCCCCAAATTACAGTTTTTGAAAAAAGAGAGTACAGTTGCCTTTTGCTGTTGTTGTCATTAAAGTATGATTCCTCATTGCAGTTTTCCTTTTTATTTAATTTTACTCTTTATTTTTAATATCTCCAGATTTCAGTAACATAGATGTCAAGCACATGCAGTGTTGACCTGTACAGTGGTATTTATGTATTAAAACCCTACTCATCTTAATATCACAGAATCACAGAATGTTTAGGTTGAAAGATCCAAGATCCAAGATCATCCAGTACAACCTTTGATTAACACCACAGTCAATTCAGGAACCATGTCCTTAAGGACCTTAAGGTTCCAAATGCTTTTTAAATACCTCCAGAGATGGTGACTCCACCATTGTCCTGGGCAGGCCATTTCAATGCCTAACAGCCCTCTCAGTGAAAAAACATTTCCTAACATCCAGCCTAAACCTCCCCTGTCGCAGCTTCTGTCCATTTCCTCTGCCTCTTTCACAGATTACTAAGGAGAAGAGGCTTTTTCCCTCCTTGCTCCAACCTCCCTGGAGGCAGCTGAAGAGAGCAATAATGTCTCCTCTCAGCCTCCTTTTCTCCAGACTGAACACCCCCAGCTCCCTCAGCCACTCCTCACAGGACTTGTGCTCCAGGCCCTTCATGAGCTTTGTTGCCCTTCTCTGGACACGCTCCAGCACTTCTGTGTCCCTCTTGTAGGGAGGTGCCCAGAACTGAACACAGGACTCAAGATGCAGCCTCACCAGAGCTGAGTACAGAGGGATGGTCACCTCCCTGTTCCTGCTGGCCACTGAGTTCCTAATACAAGCCAGGATGCCATTGGTCTTCTTGGCCACCGGTGCGCACTGCTGACTCATATTAAGTTGACTGTCAACCAATATCCCCAGGTCCTTTTCCAACTTACAGGTCTCTAACCACACTTCCCCAAGTCTGTAGCTTACCATATCCCATAGCTTCAATATTTAACTATTTCTCAAAGAGTATTTTTTATATTGCAAGGCTGCCAAAAAATTCTCTGGGTATTGAGTTGCCTCTGAAAGACCATGAGAATATGAGTCTCCTTTTTTTTTTGAGTATGATCTCCTATTCATTGCTATATCTTATTATTATTATAAGATATTACTATAAGATATTACAAGATATTATTATAAGATTCTATTATATCTTATTGTTACTATCTTGTACTAGATAAGAATGAATAATGAGCATGCCACTTTGGTGTCTAAATATTTTCCCAGAGCCTTCTGTGTTGTTCCATGTGATTGTTTTCTCAACAAAACTATATAAACAATATAGTAATTATTCACATAAATTTAAATATATTTAAAAAATATTTATTTCCTTGCTACCTTGCTGTTCAGGAGTGTTCCTCTGTCAAAAAAATTTCCTTTTTATCAGTATATTAAAACTATTCTCTTTCTTCCTAACTTGAATGAAAGCTCACTAACACAGATGTAAATTTCATATAAACTGATACGGTCTCTGATATTTCCTTTCTAAGAAGTGTTAAAAGTACTTGAAATATTCCATTTATTCAAGGGTTTAGGCAATAGGACCTCCTAGGAAACTGTTCTCATGGACAAGGTAGTAAAACAGACAAGGTAGCAGAAGAGCTGGCAGATCTTTTAGGACACTTTCCATAGAGCAAAAGAGCTGTCAGTCCCCAGCTGTAAGAAACCAGGAAAGGAAGGCAAGAGACCAGCATGGCTGTCTTGAAATCTGCTGCTCAAACTAAAAGGAAGGAAGGAAATGCACAGGCAGTGGAAGCAGAGGCAGGTATGCTGGAAAGAGTGTAGAGGCACTGCCTGGTTGTGTAGGGATGGCCCCATGAAGTCCAAGGCACAGCAGAACACAAGAATAGTAAGAAGGTCTTTTATAGGTATATGAGCCAGAAATACCAGCCATTAATCTGAGTGGTGTGTTTGACACACCTGAGGTAGAAGATGCCATCCAGAGAGATCTGTTTAAGTTTGAGAAGTGAGCCTATGGGAATGTGATGATGCTCCACAAGGTTAAGTGCAAGGTCCTTCACCCTATACCAGGAAAATCTATGGTAATCACTACAGGCTGGGGAATGAAGGGATTGAAAGCAGCCCTACAGAGAAGAACTTTGCGATACCAGTAGATGAAAAGCTGGAAATGATCTAACAATGTGTACTCACAGCCCAGAAAGTCAACCAAATCCTGCACTGCATCAAGAGACTCATGGCCAGCTGGATGAGGAAGGTGTTTATGTCCCTCTACTCTGCTCTGGTTAGAACTCATCTGGAGCACTACATCCAGCTCTAGAATTCTTAGCATAGCAAAGACTTGGATCTGTTAGAGTGGGTCCAGACGAGAGCCACAAAGACGAAAAAAGGCTGAGAGAGACGGAGTGTTCTAGATAAGGCTCCAATGAGTTGTTATTGAAGATTTTTCAGTACTTTAAAGGGGCTTTGTGAAAAGATAAGGATGAAATTCTTAGCAATGTCTGAAGCAATAGGACAAAGTGTAACATTTTTTAAGAGAAAGAGAATAGATTTAGTCTAGATATAAGGAGAAATATTTGACATTGAGGGTGGTGAAACACCAGAACACATTGCCCAGAGAGGCGGTAGATGACCCATCCAAGCAAACGTTCCTGGTCAGGTTACACTGGGCTCTGAGCAATCTGATATAGTTGAGGATGTCCTTTCCCACTGCAGGAGTGGTGGACTAGATGACCTTTAAATGCCCCTTGAAGCCAAAACTATTCTATGATTCTATGATTCCAAGGTCCTATGCATTTGCCATTAGATCAATACCAATTACAAACCTAAACAAATGCGTGTATTGGGTCAAGATCAACAAATTACCCAGACACCCCTTGGTGCAAGGGGATACGCAAGGTCATGCATTTGTGTTTCTGTTAGGCCCAAGATTCAACAGGAAATCAGAAATACAAGCTCTTTATAAACCTATTAGAAACTATTCCAACTATAAACAAACAGATACAAATGACTTACAATACTGAATTCATTGAGATCATTCACAAAACAAATCTTCTCCAAAATCGAACTTAGAATCACAGGATCACAGAACTACTCAGAGTAGTTGAAAGAAAAGTTTAACAGGAGTTCTTCCATGGAAAAACTACAATCTTCCCCTAGAAGTCATTCTCCCACCTTCTTTCGGTTTTCTCTCCCTTTTATGCCTTGGACATACTGTCACTTGCAATCAGTATGCCCAGGAGGCAGGCCAGGAAATGAGCAGAACCTATCTCACCTGTCAACCCCTGGTATATGCCTATGGAGTTCGGGAGTGGGTGTGTGTTTCAAACCTGATTTTAAGCTCCCAATTTCACATAAAACATCTATCCTCTACAGATCAAAATTATTTCCTCCGACACAATTTGCCAAATATTTGTCATTGCAAATTAATGTTGCAAGAGATGTAATGTATATTATAATAAATATTTTTCCTGCTATTTGGGTTGAATAGAAACAAAAATGATTGGCCAATCAATCACTATATTTTAATCAAATTTGCTTAAAGAGATTTGTTTGGGAGAGCACATGATTCACAATAATGTAACTGATTGCGATTTACACTCATATAGGAACATATGCATCTAATAATAAGCACTTGTTTGAAGTGTTCTGTATTGTATATATATTTCATCTAATATAAAGCAATTTACTTTATTGGAAGACCCTTTTAGCTCTGAAAAGAAAAGCGAAAATCATGAAACATAATTAGTCAGCTACTAATGTCACATAAGAGTAAACCACGAACGATTATGTAAAGCCAGTAGAAGCAAAACAAGGCCAACTACTTCAGATGCTCAAGTGACTATTGCTCAATTTTATTTTGTGATTAAAAAAGTATTTATAAAAAGTGCTTTAGGAAACATAAGAATTGCAATATGTAAGCCATCAAGTACTGCATGGGAGGAAGCAGGTGTTGGTGTATTTTGCTAGCACTTAAATATTTAGCATGATCATTAAATTTTATATTGCACATATTGCATGCATTTCAAGCCAAGTGAATACATGCAATAGAAATCTCAGCACTTGTCCCACATACTCAGTTTTGGAGAATCTGCCTCTTGTTGGTAGTGAATGAACAAGTGAATGAGCAAAGAGCAACATAAGCATGGACGCTGCATCTAAATGAAGTGAGCTTTGGGGATTAATAAAAAAATGAGATGTAAGTGTTGCTGTTCCCTGATGACTTTTTATGTCACTACCTCCCTTCTTCGGAAAACATTTTGGAAATTTTCATTGATACATTTTCAGATGGCTTCTCTTTTCATAGGATATTTCATAAACCTTCAGAATTGTTTAAAAAAAAGTGTTTGGTATATGAATGTAAATGTATGCATAAGACAGTTCAGCAGTTTTAGCTACTCCTACTAGCTGGGGTATTAATGTTTGATTCAAGAACAAAGGGTGACTTAGAGGTATGGTAATTAAAAGCAGATCTTTTATGAATGTAATTTAGTAATAAATTCCACTCAGGAAGTTTACAGAATAAGAATCCTTAGTTTCACAGCTCTCAGGAACACTGCCGATTCAATGACATTAACATGGCTCCAACAGACATGTAAAAGTTTGTTCATCCTGCTTGCTCCCATCAGTAGTAAGGTCCCTCAGAGGCTTCCAGAAACAAGCCAAGCGTATTTTCTTCCTAGCAGGACACCAACATTGCTCTTTTTGTACTATAGTCCACAAAACACACACTGAGGCTGCATCCATGCATAGCTCTGAAAATTTCCTAAAAATCTGAGGCTAAGCTAAGTGCTGTAATAGTTCCACCTGCAGCCATCTGCAAAAACTTATTTTACACAATCAAAAAATGTCCTCTCCCAGTGAGTGGAGCAGAGTACGAAATATTCAGTGGGAGTCTCAGAGTACAGCTAGTAATCTTTGTGAAATCTTTTTTTATGTGCCTTCTAACACTGAAATCTGAGATCTATCTCAAAAACTACATCCTAGTAGGGGTTTTCTGGGAACTTTGTTGATTCTAACCCAAGACATGCATTTTTTTAGGTTTGTAATTGGTATTGATCTAAATTTCACTGTAGGAACTTACTTAACATTTAACTGCTGTCAGTAATATTTTGGATTTGATGTTTTCTTTATGCAGTGATTTTTGCATTCAGTTTAATATGTTCTATAAACAAATCTTGCGTTATCTATACTTTTCATTATGAACAGAATGAAACTAAAATTCAGATGGCAATTTTTGGAGAAATATCAAAGGAAAATTAACCATAAAAAAAAAATTCCTATATTTTATTCCTGATAACTACTATTGCCATCAAATGTACCTATTACAGTTTGGTACACAAATATTTGCTTTATGAGGCTGAGAAGGGAAGGCTTTGGCTTCAGTTTCAGGATTTATAGTAACAATCAAGTTGAAAATTATATTTGACCTATGTGATTTTGGTTGTACTCTTTTATTATGAGGTTGCAGGAAATAGAAAAGTTCATGTTAAATTCACCCTCTGAAATCAATTTGAAGTATGCTTTTTTTGAGGTTTAAAACATCTTTCTTCTTTACCAGGGCATGTGGTAGAAAATTTATGTAGAACATCTAACAGTAGAAACCCAAAAATGCACTTAATGCTTTTTAAACCATTAGGCTGAGTCATAGGACTGTACTTTAATGTAAAAATGACATTTTTAAATGTCATTCAGTAGAAGACAAGATCCACAGGAAGATCTATGAAATATAGTGGAGACAAAGACCAATCAGCAGTTTTTCAGATTATACTATTAATTTCAGGGTCAACATAAGGCCTCCTGCAATTGTAACCATCAGAATACAAGCTATAACATCAGTCCATGATCATATGGAACACTACTGAGAAAATGTTTTCTTTGTCACAGATTGGATTCCCTGGAAAAAAGAGATAGGTCTGTGTATCTCCCTTTTGTTAATTCAATGTTCATTTCTATTGTAAGGAGAGGTAGCTGCTGCAAATGTGTGAGGCTATAAAATACCAAGCTTCTTACAGTGGAAGCTAGTTGCTTGATGACAATCTCTACACTCCTCCAAGTTGTTCCAGTGGCACTCAGGATCAACCATAGCTGCTCTACTTCCATCTGAAATTTTATTTTAGGCAGTTCTAATTTATGTCTTAATTCCTCATTACCTGATGTATTTTCCCTGGGGAAAAAAAAAAAAAAAAAAAAAAAAAAAAAGGCAACAAGTTATTACATCTGACCTGGTTAGTCATTGAGACCCTTCTTTTCAGGAGAAATTAATCACATCTTCCATATAGATTTTTTAATCTCTGGCAATTCAGTAATGTTGCCTCCTTTCAAGACTGAAAAGATGACAGAGCACTGAAAGATCATTACACACTGTAATAAAACACAGGATTATTTTATAGCACCTCAAATTTCTTACTATTTTATGACCTTAGAATCTTTTATCAAAATTCCCTTTGCTACTACCAGGACTAGAAGCTCTTACTTTTAGGTAAGACCTTAAATCTCAAAAATTCACACTGAGGAAAAAAAAAAAAAAAAAATCTGTTACAGAAGATTGACACAGTACAATGGAAGCATTTCACAATAATTATCTTAGACAATGCAGATAGCCATATGCTCTGGTATCCTTTGAAATCAACAAAGACACGCCAGGATCTATCCAGCTATTGTAGTTATGCTGTATAGATTAGTGACATTTTTTAACAGAATGGTGTTACTCTTAGTTTGTTAAGATCATAAGAATCCTAAACTACAACAAAAGCTATGCCCTCTGAAATGAAGGAACCTTGCTTTCAGCTTTAGAACACCTTTGTTTCAAGCTCCTCAGGGGGAAATTTTCACTAGTATTGTCCTAGGCAATATGAAATAATGGTTGGTTGCACTTCCATACCTGCACAAATCTAGAGAGGAGTTGGAGCAAGGAGGTCATAAACAATGCAGCATTTAGATATTTGTCATCAATGTACAAAAATTACTAATTTCTGTTTCTTTGTTATAAAAGACACTGACATTAGAGAGAAAAATTAAATATGAAGTGTAATTATACTTAAGCAAATACACTGGTTCTAGTTGTTAAACTAGATCTTTTAAATATTTTTCAAGAATACATCTTCCCCTTAGAAACTTCACTGTAGGAAGCCAGAATGAGATTGGAAAGCAGAAAAAGTCTTGATGTCTTTGTCAATGTAACTTGCTTTTACTATTCTTTCTTTCCAAAAATTATGATGTTGTTGGTGACTTTAAGTCTTGAAATCTACAATTGCTTTCCTCCTTATTTTTCCCTCTGCCTCTTATTGTAGTTTGTTTAAGCCAATAAAATGGAAGTTTTGATCACTGTAAAAAAGTGTCTAGCTTTTATATAAATTTGTTGTTGTCATGGAACGCGGAGATTTATTTTTACATGACAGAAATTTATGGATTCACTCAAAGAACATCAATACCAATCTGAGTGTAATAAATCAGATTTCCAGAATAAAATCAGTGATCATACTGAGCAATTAACACTGTATTTATATCTTCTATCAAGACTTCTTAAAGAGTCCAATATGTCCAGTTCCTTTCAGGCCTATTAGATGAAGAAATTAGTAGAAAGAAGTACCTATTCTTAAAATTGCCAATATTCCAATTTCATTCACATTCAAGAAGTTCAAAATTACAACTTTTACTAGAACTGGAATCAATAGTTATTCATCATTCTTTTATTGCTCTCATGTCACACCAAGCTGCCTAAATTGACAAATATTTTAAAGAAAAAAATTATTTATTTATATGTGAAATGTATTGATTCATTACACTTCACAGTAGCTGAACAACAATGATGCAAAAAAATAGTATATTTGTAACTTTTTATAATCCAGTTGAAATGAGTATTGTACTTGAAAATAAGATAATCGTAATCATAAATATTGTCAAATCAGGCTTCTTGTGTTCCAGTTGTCATGCTATTTGTCCCATTTTCAAAAGCTCTGACAACTGACAAAACTCACTCATCTTGAGATAATTAATTGTTAATTAAAGCAAATAGAGAATTGAATAAAATCAGATAGCATAGTGTAGCGTAGTGTAACATAGCATAGCAAAGCATAGCATAGAATACCATACCATACCATACCATACCATACCATACCATACCATACCATACCATAGCTTTAGTGGACTTATAACAATTGTCTTGTCCAACTGCCTGACCAGTTCAGAACTGACCATAAATTAAAGCATTTCCCCAGGCTTAATGCATCAACCACTCTTCTGGGAAGTTTGTTGCAGTGTTTCATGCAGTTCAGAACTGACCATAAATTAAAGCATTTCCCCAGGCTTAATGTATCAACCACTCTTCTGGGAAGCTTGTTGCAGTGTTTCATCACCCTCTCAAAGAAAAAATATTTCATAAAACCAAGTCTAAACTTCCCTGATGCAGCTGCGAACCATTCCCTCATGTTCTATCACTGTATTTCCGGGAGGAGAAATCAGCATCTTCCTCCCCATTTTACCTTCTTAGGAAGCCACAGAGAGCAACAAGGTCACCCCTCAGCCTCCTTTTTTTTCCAGACTATCCAAACACAAGTCCTTAACCATTCTTCATAGGGCATTCTGTACAGTGTTTTCACCAGCTTTGTTGCCCTCCTCTGGGTGAATTCAAGGACCCTCACATCCTTCTTAAATTGTGGGGCTCAGAATTGTACACAGTACTGAAGCTGAACCTCCCTCAGTGAAAAATATAATGGGATTGTCATGTCCCTTTTGACTGGCTGGTGCCAAGGCACCCTGCCTTGACTCATATTGAGTCATCTCTTTACCAGCAACCCCAGATCCCTTTCTGGAGTCTTGCTGAATAGCTGAATATCTGCTTAGCCAAAACTGAAATGCTTGTGCCTAAGTAGAAAATGAAGACAACTGTTACGTCCAAGTATATAAAAATATTCCCTGAATTGTAGGTTCCAGCTACTACTCTCTGAATTTATACTTGTTGACAGCGTCACACGATCCTGTGTGCAGAATCTGTCTTTTGCTAATGTTAAATTTTATGCCATCGATGATGCCAGTTTATCCAATCTATCCTGTCCCTTGGGAGAGTCAAAAACACCTCCCAGTTTAATATCATCAGCAAACTTGTTAATGATGCATTCAATTATGCAACCAGATCACTGATAAAAATACTGAATAGAACTGGCCCTTGGACTGAATCCGGAGGAACGCTGCTGATGACAGCTTCCAGGCAGATGTAGCCCCATTTGCTACAAAACGTTGAAACATGTCATTTTTTTAAATTAAGTCAGTTCTTCAGCACAGTGAACCTCCTCATCCTACAGTTTGTCCAGAAGGACCCTTGGACATAGTATTTAATTACTGATTTGGGTAGTGAGAAATAAAATACCAACCAACGAAAAAAAAAAAAAAAAAAAAATTTGCTTATGGAAAACAATTTTCCTACCTTTCAGGATCAATGTTACTCACAGTTCTAACTCCACTTCAAGCACCTC
Organism: Phaethornis superciliosus; assembly: GCA_023637945.1. Classification (NCBI taxonomy): domain Eukaryota; kingdom Metazoa; phylum Chordata; class Aves; order Apodiformes; family Trochilidae; genus Phaethornis; species Phaethornis superciliosus. The sequence continues at coordinate 29,364,415 of JAJQWJ010000004.1, read as the reverse complement.
TCTTCCTCCCCTGGTTACACTTACTCACGCAGAACAAGAGGGGTGACAAACAGGAATTAAGAAAGGAAAGGCAAAGAGAAATTTTCTTCACACTATTTACCTATGCTCTTATTTGAGCCCTCCATAGGCTGGAGACCTTCAGAGGAGCATTTGCACTGCCAGGAACACCTGCCTTCTCCTCTGGACTGGGTGTCTCCTCTGTTGTTTCTCACTTTTTTTTTTTTTTTTTTTTAAGTTCTTTCCTCATCTCTCTGTCCTGTGTGATTTTTTTCTACGTTTCTTAAATATATTTTCACAGGGGTGCCATGTATGGCCGATGGGATCAGCTATTCATTGTGTCATGTTCATGGAAATGACTGGAACCAGCTGTGTGCCATGCAGGGCAGCCACTTCTCCCTTCTCACAGGGACCATCCTCATTACTATCCATCAACAAAAGCTTGACACTTCCACTCAATACAGACTGTTTCAGTCAACACAAGTTTAACTTTACATTTTTCTAAAAATAGTCAAGAGTTTCTTAGAAACAACGATATTCTCTTTTTTTCTTTGACAGACTTGTTATCTGTCTTTTTCCTTCAGGTCTATCAGTGATTTATCTGTGAGAGTCTAGTTCTTTCAATTTATACAAGCTGCTTTTTAATTCTAGCACAAGTGTCTGTGTAGAGTCTAGCTTATCCTGCATATCAAAGCAAAATCTAAAGAACAGATATAGCTGGTCTTTGTAGATTCTTTGGGGAAACACTATAATACTCAAAGAAAAGAATGTTAAATTTAAAGGAAAATACTACAACAAAACACATTAATAGTGTTCCTAAATAATCAAGAATCACACAAAAAACTATAGTAATAGAAATTTGAAAAGAAATAAATAGTTAGCCCCCAAAAGATATAAGACAAGCTGATGGAAAAGAAAAGATAATGTAACTGTCTGCCATACCGAAGACTGTTCTTGATACCAGTACTGTTTTTCATACATGGTTGGGTTTTTTTGTTCTGGTTTGTTGGGGTTATTTTGTTTGGTTGGTTTTTTGGTTTTTGTGTTTAGTTGGTTGCTTGGTTTGGGTTTTTTCTGGCTTTTTTGTTGTTGTTGTTGTTTTTGTTGTTTTATGGTTTGGGTTTTGGATCTAGGTTTTTTTTGTTCATTTATTTGTTTTGGTTTTGTTTTTTTTAATTCGTAATCTCTAAAAAAATATTCTTGAGAAAAAAAATCAGAAGTTCAGTAGAGCTGTGCTGTTTTTAGTGCACCACAACAATTTTTTTGGAATTCCCAAAGTACACATATTAGAAAAAGCAGTTTGTTGACTAGTATACTGATGGCATTTATAGAACTTAACTAATAGCATTTTCTATCTAAAACTATTTTTTATTATTTTCAAAATACTGTTTCTAGTTTTATTTAAAACTTAAAACAAACCTATGTTTTGCTAGCTCACTCACTGGGTCGGCAAGATATGTACAGCTGTGTTCACACATTTCAACCATGTGTATACTTTATTGATAGAAATTACTCAGCTGTATATGTACCTACTACTGTGATATTTATAAAGATTTGGTGGTCAATAATATAGACTAAAATCCCAGTTGAACAGAATTCTTTTGGTATATTTTTTTCACTTCACACTCAGATTTTGAAAATCTAGAGGAAACCATGAAGAACCTATGAAGCATCTACATCCTTATAAGTTGATGAAATAATTTTAAGACTTTGTCAGGTTTAATTTCAGGTTACTTAAATATGCAAAAAAATGGTTCCATTTTCTTTTAAATTAGTGGTCCCTCAGTACTTCCCAAGATAAAGATGTAACGCTCTTATTTTTCCTTGTCTGAAACCCCCATGTTCAGTACGGACATGTGTTTAACTTATCTTTTTTCCATGGCTTTACCTTTTGTTTACAATCTGCAACGTAAAAATTCCCTGAATTAAACGTATTGTATTACTAAAATATAGACAGAATGCATGTTTAAGTTTATCGATTTGTTCCACTAACCTCTGCTATATGAGAATTCTTTATTTATCTGAGCAACCGACTGTTTCTTCAACACATCTAGCATTTATCATACTTGAATGAAAGACTCATTGAACCTTGCTATTTTTTCCAAGTTGTTACCTAATCTCATGATGTTATTTGACAGCAACCTGTTAAAATATATCACAGGTGTATATACAGAGTCTAAAGAAGAGGGAGACATAACTATATAAGTAATTTAACAGAAGCCTTGATTTATTTTGATGGGACTCCAGAAGGTGTGGCACCTTTTGAAGACATTATTTTGAAAACTGAATTACCTTACAATGATAGGCTGTCGGTCATGTTTTGCTCCTTTTACCTACCCCGTGGGCAGGGGCTTTATAAATACAGAAGCACTGTAAACAATATGGTGTACAGTGCTTCTGTCTCTCTCCTGTTCTTTTATCTCAGATCCATTGCAATAAGACAGCAAATAAGAGGACAGTGAATCCTAGGAATAATTTTTCATGTATTAGGATGTGTGACATTCTTTTTAAAGGCCAATGCTATGTGAAGTGTAGCCATTAACTAGCCAGGTCCTGATACAAGCTGGAACACAGACCTAAGTGGTGAGTGATATCACAATTATTTTATAGTGTAATTTCTGTCTCCAAGATGAAATGTTACTTTTCATGTAGAAGTAACAAATACAGAGTTTACTTGAAGTAGAAGGCTGAACACACCATGTATGTATCTTCCAGAAGGGAGGATAAGGTTTACTTCTTTCCATTTTAAATTCCTTCCATAAGAGATTTGTTTACAGAGATAAACAAAAGTTTCCAATGGATATGAAAGATCTCAGTTATTTTACAGCCAGTATCTATCAAAGTTTGATTTTATTGAACTTTTAGTTACCATGACAACTAGCTTTAAATCATCAGTTCATTGACCACACAAGAATTCTATGTTAAACACACTCCCCTGCATAAGATTAGATAGTCATCACTCTTCCACAGTCTTAAATGTCTTCTTTCATTACTGACAGGCATTGAATTCCAGTTTGGCAGCTCATTTAACTAACCATATCTCTTGCTAAATAGAGATAATCCTCCTGGTTTCCTAGGGAGCCTTTTTGCACATCATAGTGGTATCTTCTCAGGGTCAAATATTTGAAGGCAGTATTGTAGCAGTTCCTGATCTGAGCCTTGAGATCCAAACTTCGACCAGAAGCTTCAGAAGTCATTGGTCAAAGTAGTAAGGCAGCTTGTTCAACCATCATGACAGAGCAAATGACCTCAAAGTCAAAAATCACTATTTAAAGTCATCTAACCCTCTTGTGAATTGATGGCTAGTCAAGTTACTGTCAGAAATATTATAATCAGTCTTGTCCTCCAAGTAGATTAAACTTTACACAACCATGACATTAGTTTATGCATAAACTCTTGTTCTTTTCAATGAAAATTGTATTCTTCGTGAGGTTGTTTGAACGAAAAAAGGACAAAATTCTCAACAGTGACAGTGTGCATTGGGAATGAGTTTATATGAGATGGCAACGTGCAAATGACTTCAAACATGTCATTATCTGTAAATGCGTAGGGTTACTCATGCTGTAATAATTTTTATAAAGTTTTATTCAGTTTTGAAAAAAAATATATGGATAGACTATTACTCATTATTTTAGAATAGCATTTTATCTGGAATTCGGGGAATTAAAATACTTTCTTTTCTTTGTATATACTTTGTATATACTTTTTTTCTACATACTATGAAAGAAAATTTGCTGGAAAGAAGGGTTTATTAAGCTTTAAACAATAAAGACATCATTTTCCATTCAAAGATTTTATTTTTTTTCACTCTGGTCTTGTCATCTGACTAATTCTCACATAGGTCCAAGTAAAAATACATTTGGACTGTTTTCAAGGAAGAAAGTGTATTTATCAGAAGTCAAGAGCATGATGAGAAATTATTTTTATAAAGCAATTGTATATTTCAGTGATTATGAAAAGATCTTTTTAAGTCAAAAGTAATGGGTCTCATATGATTTTTGTTTATTAGTTATTTTAATTATTCCTGGTTTTGTTCTAATTAATCCATAAAATATAGGTAATGAAAATTGCACTTTCATTTTATTTTAGCATTTTTTTTTTTTAATTTTATTTAACACTCTGCACTGTAGCCTGCAGAAATTATTACTTCAGCATATCAAGCCATGGCATTTGAGGTATTTCTGAGAAAACAAATATTCTTTTATTCAGTTAAATAAAAAACCTTAAGTGTTTGCAAAAATGAACTATCAGGAGTACTTCTGCAAGAACAGAATGTCACAGAATATTTTCTCTGCATTAAAAAATGTGATCAATCTCCTGTCCTGACATGTGTGTGTTTTGGTTTTTTTAAATGTTTTTGATAATTCTGTCAAAACAAAAGCAGTCCAACCATACCTTTAAAATTGTTTTCGTTTGGCTATGGTATTTTCCTTTTTTAAAAAAACGTAATAGTTACACTATTATACATATATTACAATATAATACATGTATTACGGTAACTCCTTTGAGAGCAGGTTGATAGGATGATCTGATTCAATTTTTCTTTCTCTTTTTTTTTTTGTTTTTTTTTCTTAGTATCACATAAAATTCTTCGTATTAGTAAAATTCTTGATCTCCAGAAAGAATGTACAACTCAAGCAAAATAAAGTAAGGTGGGAGCACAATGGTTTCACTAATTAAACTAATTTTTCATTTTAGCTCTACAGTTCCTAGGTATAACTTCAGAACACCAGCTGTAGAGTTTTTGTGTTTTGGCTTTGGTTTTTTAATTTTTTTTTTTTTCCTTAAAATATAGAGCTGCAATTTAAGTTTATATATTCAAGGAAATATGTGATATATTTCTGTCTGAAGTAAATTTAATTAGTGTTGAGGAAGGAATTTATGGATTTTCTCAGAAAGTTTTCACAATTTCTATTTGCTGCTTAATGTTTTTATAAGTAATATGTTTTTACACAACAGCAGTGTGAACAAAGATGACAAAAATAGAGAGTTACAGAGTTGTCTGTATTTTAACTACACCTGTAACAATACACTGTAAATTCGTTTCCAAGCAGTTGTACAAAGTCATCTATTCAAGTATTTTATCATAGTTAAAACCCTTTGAGTTTCAGTTGCCAGTAAATATCAGAGATTTATGAAATTTTTCTGTCTCTCTCAGCATCCTTTAGTTAGTCACAGCTCTGGTTCATATTTTTTGGGGGCTACGACAGTATTCCTGGCAAACAAAATGACCCTACATGACAAGACACATCCCATGTCTACGAGCATATGGCCTAACATCTTGAACTCCTTTAAGAACACCATTGTGGTTTCCCACATTATCTATGTTATCAGTTGCAAATGCTGTACATTTGGCTAGGAGAAGGTTCAGTGCTCTTAAAGATTTGTCCATTACAATGACAGTATTGTCCTGGATAATGGAGCACAAATTTTTGTACAAACCCACCCCTCAAAAAATGCTGACATAATTAGTTTGGAATATAAAGCTAGATAAGAAATTACAATGTAGAAAGGTTAATCAGTATTATTGCTAACCTCTGCCATAGCTCAAAAACACATTTAATATTTTTGTGCCTACTCCTTGGAGGGCGGAAAAAATGCAAAGCTGGGACTACTTTTTTTTCCTATTATGAGACTAAATGATCTACCCTATTTAGAATTTTAAGGTATGACAAACACTTAAAACTTGCTGTTACGGTCCGAGGTAACATTAAAATTTATTTTTGTTTTGGATACGTGAAGCAAAGTCCAACCATAAAAAGGTCGAGTGCAAGCAGATTTTATTTGACAATTGATACAGGCAAAGATATGGAGCAAGGCAAAAGAGGGAGAGATGAAAAGAAGATATGAGAGAGAGAGAAGGAAAATGGTAAGCAAGTGAAGAATGAGATAGAAAAGTGTAGAAAAAGAGTAAGATAGTGGGAAAAATGAGAGAGAGAGAAAGTCACCACCAGGGGTCCGGCTGTCCAGTGAATTTTCTTCAGGATGGTGCTGATTCTGAACAGGGTCTGATGCAGGAATGGCGGCGGGTCAAGAGATGACAACGAGGCAAAGCATGGACAGCCATATATATATCCCTGCCGAAGGTGCAGCTGTCAGTCATCCAGGTTCCTTGGGAGACAGGCTGCCCAGAGGGGAGCAGAAGGGTGTAGTCATCAATTCTTATCTTCTTCCAGGTGACATTCCTCCTCTGTTTCAGCCATTGTAGCCAGGCACATAATCATGCCTCCAGGGACATCCCAGAACTGAAGGTTGGCCCTCAGGAAGGGGAGTAATCTCCACCCAGTCATCAGTTCTTATCTTCTTCCTGGTGCCATCCTTCAAGCCACCTTAGCCAGGTACTTGGCAAGTACAATGGAGGTGGCTCAGTCGTGCCTGGAGAGACCACCCAGCATTGCAGGCTGGTGCTCACAGAAGAGTCTCCACCCAGAAGGTCTTATCACATCCCGAGGTGTCACCTCCTGCTCTATTCTGGACAGACAAGTTCTCCACCCTGCCCAGGGCTATTCATTTTAAAATTGCTTCCTTTGAGACAATTGTAAATCAGTGGTCAGAACCACACACTTGCTTTCACAAATAATGTGCTATTGCACAGGAAAAGGTCATTCAAATTGTGATTTCGTCTTCCACAGCTGTATCTGTCAAACAGGGTGCTTGGGTCTCCTCCTCAGTCTTTATGTCTATGTATTTTTCCATTTTTTAATCACTTCCTTAATTAAAAAAAGTCTCTTTTATTTGAGTAGATATGATTATATTATATGTAAGTCACTAATATATTCAAGTGATCTCAGGGTGAAAGAGGACTCTCCTCACACAAAGGAGATGATAATAAGCCCTATGACTAGATTGACACATATTCTTTCATTAAATAAATAAATAAAAGCATCCTGTTTTCAAAGAATTGTAGCAACAGTATCTTTCTAAATTATAACTAAGTACTGTATTAGCATTAGAAAATTACTATGAAACTAAATAACTCTTGTACTTCTCTTGATGGCACAAAATGTTTTGCTAGAGAAGTTGAGGTCATCATTTTGCTGGGTAATATAAGTATTCTAGTTTAGCACAACTTTCATATTATTTAAATGACCGGCAAAATTCAGAAGTCTTTTCCATGTGTTTTTTTTGTTTTATTGTTTTTTTGGTTTTAAATTGTTCCCCTTAGTTTCTGTGCTCTTAGATCACATTAGCCCTTGTGTTTACATGTTGGAAATTGTATAAATTCCTAAATTTTGGAACATATTTTCTTCCATTCATTTAGAAGCAGAGGAAGAAAACAACTTTCTAAGTCTTCTTTCATGATGCAGGATGCAAATTTTCTTTTGAATAATGCATTTTTTCTCTTCTGAAATGCTTTTAAAGACAAAATGTGCACTAAAGATCATAAATCTCAATAATATTGCTTAGATAGATAGATAGATAGATAGGTAGATAAAGTCTTTTGCTGGTGGTGCAAAGCCATATAAGAACATGCTTTTGTCAAGGGTCAATATTAAATCCAGAAAAAGGAAAATAATTAGTATCTATCATGCAATAACTCTTTTGTCAGTTGTTTTGTTGTTTAACTTGAGCAGCTAAGCTAAACTATATATCTGATGCCTAACACTATAATATTTTTATATTACCATTCAAAACTTTCTGTTTCAGGTTTTAGTTTTGATTATGCCTTGCCTGTAGCTCAATTATGTCTAGCTTTTGCAGTAACAAAATTGAGTGCAGAGGAATCACAAGTTTACACAGGAACATGGATATGAAATCCTATGTGTTTCTAGAAGCTCATAATGTCTTCAAATTATATGCAACTGTATTTTAAAACAAGTAGCTTTCACACATAAAAACTTTTGTTGTTTCAGACCACTAGTACATAAGTTTTTGTGACTTTTTTATAAGACTATTATCATCACTTTGATCCTTTTACATTGAAAGAATCAAAATCAGCCACTTAAATCTTAGGCAAACTTAGAGTTTGCTTTAGAGTATGAATTCTTGCTAGATTTAAAGTATTCTTCAAATTATTCTTGTTGCTGTTCCTTTTAAAGAAGAAAAAATCTTTACAGTTTCTTCATCAACATCCATATTTATATCAAGTGCTTGTAGCAGTGCCTATACATGACAGACCAGTCTGTTTTACTTGGGATTACACTTTTCTTTCTTCTAAATTAAAAAAGAAAACAATACCACACAATCCAGTGAAACAACCCCCAGCCCCACAGCAGAAGACTTAAAAAAAAAAAAGCTTTATGCTACCTTCATACATACTCATATTTGAAGTAGTAGCTCATGTTCCAAAGACCTAGAAAAATGACAATGTATGTATTGAGCAATACAGTCCCTTAGAATTTGAAATCTAGATGACATAGATTTTTATTAGCAATAAATATAGTTATTTAGTAGCTTTTTAGATTATACTGGAGATGGGTATAATTGCAGGGTTTACTACTAGTTCTGCACAACTGCACCATGATACTTCACATTTTCATCTTAGAGTGTCCCCATCCATATTTTTCATTGGAATTTATTAACAGCTTTTAATCAGTATGAACATGTCAAAATGTTATAATTCATGAATGTTGTTCTCAAAAAACAAAAAAAATCTGAATTAAAAAGGCATATTTCTATTGCCATTTACAAAATTTTCATTTAGTATATTACACACATTCTCAACATATGTAATACCATCCATTTTCACAGCTACTGCATCAGATTTTGCTTTGTAAAATAACCAGCTAGAGCTGTATCCATTTATTTGGTTGAAAAATATAACTTCCTGAGATATATGTTCACTGTTAAGAAATGTAATAGAGAATAGAAATAATAGAAGTATCTCAGAATTTCCTGAGTAAAAAACCCCTTCCCGTTAGTATTTTTTGCTGGAATTCAATTTAAGTACAATGCACAAGAATGATGACAACTTCAGAACGTGTTTACAGAGAAAACATATCTCTGTGCAATGTGTCCAGTTCTTGTGCTACTCGGATATTTTATTTATTTTATTATTTTAATACTTTATTTCATTATTTTATTCTATTCTATTATTTTATTTTTAGATCTCTGGTATTCCAAACATTTTTCAAGTAGACATTTTATTTAGGGAACTCAGGCATATATTCAGATTTCCAGTTCTTGGACACTACAACATTTAATTTTCTGCTTTCACCTGAAACTAGTTTAATCTGAAATTTTTATTTCATTAAATAATTTTTAATAACTACATTGGAAGAGGTAGCTATTACTCTAAAAATTATAAGGCAAATGAAGACTTCCTCAGGGAATAAAATACAAGGTTTTCTTAAATTACAAAATTACCCTGCTGGAAGCTAGTATCCAGCAGAGATATTTAAATATTTGCTTATGGGGTTTTTTTAATATTTCTTTATGCCCTGAGCAGAAGACATATGACTCTTCTGATTAAGAGTTGAGAGACAGTACCAAAAGAAATTCAGAATATTTTCTAGAAGTACCTGACTCTTGCAGGACCAGAGTATCAGAAATAAGGTCAAATTCAATAGTCTCAAGGACAGGAACATACTTTTCAAGGCTACCAGCCACTGCTGTTTTCTGTTCAGGTTTTGTAAACTAGAAATGATAAAGAAGAAAACACTATAAAGTACCTAAGAAGATTAATCGGATAAGTATATTTATTACAGAAAAATTAATACTAATGCCATGTTTACAGCACTGACAAGAATCCATCTGATCTCAGATGTAAATTTGGTTCTTTTAAGAAATCTAAAGTAGGAAATAACTACATTTGAATAAACACAGATATGAGCATTTAAGTAAAAAGGGTCTGGATAAAATATTCTTATATGAGAAAGTCAGAGAAATGAAATTACTGTCATCTAGAAGTAAAACTGGGAATTAAATAGCACACAAGAAGTGAAAGAGCAGCACCTGCACAAGTACAAATGTATGCATTGGCTATGAACACATTCAACCAGGAAACAAATTTATGACTATAATGGCAAAAACATTCAGTAGCAGTTAATAATATCCACCTCCTTCCGTCCCCTATTCATTAAAAGAAAAAAATAATAAGTCCCTTCCCTTTCCCTTTCCCTTGTCCTTACCCTTACTCTTACCCTTTCCCTTGTCCTTACCCTTACTCTTACCCTTACCCTTGCCCTCCCCCTTCCCCTTTTTCATCTCCTTCCTCTTCCCCTTCCTTTTCCCCTTCCCCCTCCCCTTTGATTCCCTTCCATCCCCTCCCTTTTTTTATAGTGGTAGATGCCCAAGTAAGTTAGTCAGGTACGACAACTCTTTAGAAAATCTGATTTGATATCGGTATCTCCACCTGATAATTTTTGAGTCCTATGCTTTCTTGAGACATTTGAGTTTCTAAACAATTATCATCCAATGTTCCCTGGTCCCATGTGATATGAGAGGGATATAATTTTCCAAAGCCACAGCGGGTGCTTTATCTTTGTGCTTGACTGTCTTCCTGCCTTGCTTAGCCCCTTCTTCTTTTCTTAGATCAAAACCAAGTCTTTTCTCAGCTTTCAAAGTTTCTATTTTCCAAGGCCACTAATAAACCATCAAAAAGCTGTTTAACTTTCTTGGACTCTGTTTCAAAACTGGTGCACAATAAGCATGAGCAACATAACAAAACACACTGAGTACCAAAATTCTCATACAATAGGTTCTTAAAATTTTTTCCTTATATAACAACATTTTCCTTATAATCAAATTTTTCTTTATATACTGATGTGAACATACATACTGACAAGCAAGTGGTGTTTCATACCTGTAATAGAATATGAGTGAACTACTATTTTCAAATCATATATATGTACCGTGTTTCCATACATTTGTTTCTTACTTCACATGTACTTTAATCTATATTCTTAGATTGAGATAAAATTAGATTAGATTAGATTATTGAAAATAAAATTTTCTTTACTGCAAACGTCGTCAAACGAAACGTGGATAATGGCATGTAGTAGTACTATTTCACTTTTGTGTTTAAGCCTTCTTTCCCCTCATAACAAGAATTAAAGCCATAAATTTAAATAACTTCAAGTTGGTAAAGGCACATATAGAAATATTTTATAAAATAACATTTTTTTCTATGTAACTTGCATCAAGCACAAATGCAGGCTGGGTGGAGAATGAATTGGGAGTAGCCCTGAGGAGAACTCGAGGGAGTTATTTGATGAGAAGCTCAACATTACTCAGCAACATACACTTGCAGCGCAGAAAGCCAGCCATATCCTGGGCTGCATCAAAAGAAGTGTGTCTAGCAGGGCAAGGGAAGTAATTCTCCCACGCTGCTCTTGAGAGACTCCACTTGGAATACTGTGTCCAGCTCTAGAGCCTCAAAGACAAGAAGTACATGGAGCAAGTCCTGAGAGGGGCCACAAAGATGATCAGAGGGCTGGAGCATTTCTGCTATGAAGACAGGTTGACAGAACTGAGGTTGTTCAGCCTGAAAAAGAGAAGCCTTCATTGAGACCTTATAGACCCCTTCCAGTACTTCCAGTGGCCTGTAAGAAATCTGAACAGGGAGTTTTCACAAGATGGCTTTTAACTGGGAGCCCAAGGACAAGGGCTTTTATCTGGAAGAGGGTAGGTTTAGGTCAGAGCTTAGGGAGAAATTCTTTAGTGTGAGGGTGATGAGATGCTGTAACAGGTCACCCAGAGGAATTGTGGTTGCCTCATCCTTGAAAGCATTCCAGGGCCAGACTATACAGTGTTTTGAGCAACTTGGTATAGTGGGAGGAGATTTTGACAACTGTTAGCTCTATCTGAAACCAGCATTGGAGGAGAAGGCAGTAGAGTTAAAACTTTTGTTAGTAGTGGATAGAAGGTAATTTTAGAGTCCCATAAAATCAATATATTTGTGCCTTGTGTACATGGAAACTGTGATTTTTATTTCTATGGCTTACCTTTGATTTTCCTTGAGAAACAAATACAACATGTCAAAGCTTAAGGAAAAGGTGAAAATTTTACTTTCATAAACATGTCTTTTAGCCACTGTAAAAGCTTGTATTGATGCTGGCTCATCTTGGCTTTTTATCCTGTCTCAGAATTACCATTAGGCTATTTTTTGCATTGTATTGCACTCTAGAAGGTACTTCTTAGAATAGAAGAATTTTAACAGCTTGGTTTTTCTCAAGTTTTACATTTGTTGCTCTGATGTTGGCTTGTCTAAGTTTTGCTGCGTTTTGTTATGTCTGTGAAATATATGCCTGTGAAGTATGGAGCTAGCAATCATGCATCCAGTAAAGTATTTTTCATAAATTTTATTTCTTTCAATGGAGATTTTACGTATTAAAGAATAATTCAGAATAAATAGTAAAGAATAGCTACAGCACATGTTTTCTGAACTTTCCGGGAATTTGAAGTGTCCATATACTGTAAACCTGCTGATAGCTGAGAGATTGCAGAAAATGTTCAAAAGGATGTCCTTAGAGTTCTTTTTGCATGTACCTGGGAATAACATTAAAGGGAACCACAGTCATATATACCTAATACTGGGCATCGCACTGTGTTATTATACAGAAGCTGAGTTTGCAAGTTGCAGTCCACATGCTGTTGGTTTCACGTTTTTAGTTCAGTATAGGGAGGTTGTCAAATGGAATATCACCACCCTGCATCAGGACTCTTGTCCAATATCCAGTACTAGGGAATAAAAAAGCTCAGGGGAAAAGCCTTTGTCTTTGGTTTGTTGTACTCATTCAATTCCTGTTCACTGTAACAAAGCCTGAGGCAGTTGGCTGGTGGTATCAGACAGAACAGATCTCAAGCCGCTTCATCTTACACTTGACAAGTAGACCATTTCACATCAATCTTGTGGTTCAGTACATTTAAGAGAAAGCTTACAGTACTGTTTTTTTTTCCTGAAACCTCTTCATCTACTGTTACTATCTGGCCTGATTTTAAATGACTATACAGAAAGATACACTTTTTCCCAGTCACAGTTTAATTGTAGACTTAGTTACAAAATAATTAAATCCTTTGTGTTCAATTCACCTGTATAAAATATGAGTCTTTCTACTAAAGTACATAGAATTGTCCTAGTGAAAGATGCAAACAAAAGACTGAAAGCAATTTCAATTCAAAACAACTCAAAAAGTGATTCAATGAAACCATAAATATTTGGTGTTATGTTACAGTATGAATTATTTCAGAAATAAAGGATCATTTTAGGTATCAGAAAGAACCATGAACATCAGTGATAAAAGTTCAGAAAACACACAACTAACAACAAGTTTTGTAAAGTACTATTGGGTTACTGGTATGTTAAAATAAACTTATTTTCAATTTTTATTTAGTACATGAGGTCATGATACTTGAGCTAAAACAGTGCAGTGGTAGTACATTTAATACTGAAAGAGTTAGTTTAATTCAGAATAAAGATGGAAGCTTAAGTGCAAGGAATCTGGTAACTAGTGAAAGCACTTCACCTGCACAGTAAGCAGTACCTGATCTTTACAGATTTTTATGACTGTGATAGTGAGTAATACAGATATTAAAGTTACCGTATGTTGCTGCCATTCATTTAATAAAGTCTAATATCCTATATCTTCACACTAGGATTGTCTGTGAACTAGTAAAGAGACCAATGGCCTTAGCTTATAATTTTGGACATGGCATTTGAAAAATTAATTTATCAGAAAGGTATTTTTTTAATGTTAAATAGAAATGTACAATGACATAGAATATAAATAAATTAATTTCTTTTCAGGATTTATATATAAAATATACAGAAATCTAGATTACATCTTTGTTCAGTCTGTAAGTGATAGAATGTGTCCTTTATAAAGATCAAAATATTAGGTTATCTACATATTTTAATTAAATCAGAATTAATTTAAATTTAACATAAAAACACTCCAGAAGCCAAGAAAATACTAATTTAAAAAAAAAAAAAAAAAAAAAAATTAATTATTTTAACATTTACACAAAGAAAACTCCCCCAAATTAACGAAGCTGATTGATTGAGAGGTTTATTCTATAAAATAAATAGAGAAATTAACTTGGGAAAACAAGTTTGTGCATTAGTTTATAGTTCTATTCATAAAAATTAATAGAATTATGGGAAAATGGCTTTCCAAGCAGCTTAATTTGTGTATTTCTTGTTCTGAGAGACAGTCTGATATTTACAAGAAGGACAAAGAATCATGATAATATGCCATAATGTTGAATGGTGTTCTTTAAGGCCATTCGCAGGAGCCATCTGTCTCCCCATTTGTTTAAGCTATGGCGAGGTACTGACCTCTGAAGGTGTACTAGCCTTTTCCAAAGTTAGCTCCAACTTTTCTCAAAGTCCAGACAAGGTATGCAAATTATTCTACCATAGCTATTTATGTCAGCAATATTGTACTTATGTTACTTAAGTGGTTCTGCACACAGCATTAACCTAAGCTGCATCTGCAGCCTAAAACATCTGGCATTTCACCTTCATTATTAAATTCATTAGGTGCCAACCTGCCCTTTCAGGTGTATTCCTGTTTGAAAATGACCTTATTCACCAAAAAAACCAACCAATCAAACAAACAAACAAACAAAAAAAACCAAAAAAATGAACAAATAATGGAACCTGATAGCTAAGTTTGCTTTTTGTATTTTTTTTCTGTCTAACGTGAACATTTATTCCAATAGCTCCATGGTAATGACTGCAACATGGATGACTCATTTGTATATAATATAATTCTTATATAATATAAATCATCTTGGGATACAAAATTGGCTGTGTTTCCTCCTCAAAAGTGTTGAAAGTCTTCTGTCTGGGAAGTTTGCTCAGTTTGGACAATCAGTCCATTCTCTGCTAATTTTAGAATGTCATGTGATGCCTTACTATAACCCACTAATTGTTTTATTCCCCAGTGGATAGATTTGAATCTTAAAAACATTAATATGATTCAGATGGGGAACTATACCTGTAATGAGCCCATGTTCTCCTACTGTTGAGAAAAACTGAAAGCAGTTCTTATTAGTACTTCAGCTCTGTGCTCTCATACTGTTTTGCAAATTAGTTATCTTGCATTATAGGCAGTGATCTCTCTTTTTTACTCAATGTACCTGAGGCATTGTAGCAATTCTTTCTAAGCCCTTTGCAGCCATCGTGACAGTGCTGTCTGCAGTCTATTATGTTTTTCAAGAAACCAATGTTATTTTGTTCATCTTTCCATAATAATATTAGCATTTTTTTCATTCTCCGTGCTTTCCAACCTTGTGAATCCTTTCCAAAGTTGCTTAATTATTCTTATGGCTAGTAATTTTGGATAGAATTATTATTTATTGTGAATGGCTTTATTCTATTACATTTTCAACTTATGCTATGTTGACAAGGATACTTTCCATTTGACACTTAAAGGCTTTTTATAATATGCAATTTTAACATGAGAAATTGCCTTCTGAAAAGATACTTCATAATTCCAGAATATTTTTACTGCAGTAATATTAATTAAATTTTTCATACATCCTGTAAAACTCTGATGTTGTTGGGCAATTTTTTCTCATATGCTGTATTTACCATTTTTTCTAGTATATGAAACCCTATACTTCATGAAATGTTTACCTTGACCAAATAGTTTCAAAACTGACACATGTTTTATATGAACTGAATATTCAGTGAGATGCCTCACTGCTCAAATGAATGTGTTGTTGATAAATACTAGGCCTTTTCTCCTTAAAGCGTTTCTTTCAACCCACTAGTAAGTGTATCATGATAGCTGAAAGTGTAGAATACATGCTTTTAACTCAGTATTAGGAGCATCCCCTACTGATGATAGTCCATACAGGCAATGTAATGCTTTTTGATGTCTTATCCACCCTAATTTTCCTGAAGATATATTAATAGAGTCAAACAAAAATAAACTAATCCACTGTAGAACTTTAATCTTATCTTTAGAACATCATCAAGAAGAATAGTTCAGTAAACCTTTTACATGCTGCCAACCGTAAAAATCCCTGATCTGGAAGAAGTTCAGATTCAATAGAATCAAACCAATTTAATCTTAATGAAGACCTGTGGAACACAGTGCATGGTTTCTTCAGTCCTAAGACCATTATTATTCAGTTAAAGACAGTGTGTAATTCAGTCATATACTTTCAGGATGAACTTTTAAGTCATATAATGTCTTTCAGTGAAAATTCTTAGATTAACTAGCAAAATCATATTTTGGATCTCCTTTTCCTGGATTTTACTTTATCTCTGAAAATATATGAAAATAAGAGAGATACAAAATCTGGTGGAATAAAAATCTGGTGGAATATTTTTTTTCCTGTTTCTCTTTTTAATTTTTTGTTTAATTTTGTTTTATTGTGGATATATTTTTTGTTCTTCTGGTTGTTTGTTTGTAGCTTGTTTGTTTGTTTTTGGTTTTGTTTGTTCTCTTGAGGGTGAATTTTTCTTTGATTTTATCACTGGGTATAATTGATTGGGTGACAACAAAGACTTGTGTCAATAACTAGTTTCCTTATTCTAGAAAACTAACGAGAACATTTTATCATTCTCTAGTGCAGAATTTCTGAAAGCTTTCTCAAGAGTATTTTGATGTCCTACACAAAACCACGTGTCATTTCTCTTGAGTAAGGTAGTTTCAAGGACACAGGGTGCTAGGCAAACCACATCAGAGACATATACATTCTTTAAATATGAAATTCAACAAAGGATATTACCCGATGTTTTTATCATAATTTTGACACAGAGTAGCCTCACAGTATCCATTTTCTTCCATGTAAAAATGCCACATTTGAACTTTGGAAAATATCTGTATTTTTAGAAGTATGTAAGTACATACTGCTAGGTATTTGTGTCACATATCTACACGGATAGCTTTTTTCTTTTCTGAAAGACAAGTAAATATGATTTATAAAGGTGTTTCATTTCAAAATTTCAGGTCTGGATGTTCCCTAAAGGGACCTATACTCATCACAAATGCTTGTCTCTTTGCTACCAGCATTCATAGTTGGGTGTTTTTGTGTTTAATTTTTGTTTGGGTTAGGTTTTTTTAGTTTGGTTGGTTTTTGTTTTTAGTTTTGCTTTGTTTTGTTTTGTTTTTAATGCTTCTCATTATTGTACCTGTACATTTTATGCAGGTATGCTTATATAACCAAATTTGAATATTGTCCTAAATGTTTCATACCTGATCTAAATTTCATTTACATTTATGCAATTCAGACTAATGCAACGTACATTGTAAGTTTGAGACTAAATTCTATCTGCAGAGTTGTGATAGTGGTAATAGTCCCATTAAAAATTCATGTTTGCACTTCTGGGAAAACTTGATATAAAATGTGGCAAGTAAAACCTGCCTGGAACCTTGCAATACCAATTTTATGCAATAATTTCTAAGACTATTTTATAAACATAGTGTGATTAATGTATAAACATTGACTACAGTAGTACATATACACAGCTGACTTATTCAGTTACCTGTACATCAATACTTTATAGTGTATAAAATTATTTATTCACCTCAGAACTTCTGAGCTGGCAGATCATTTAAATAATAAGTATCAGACAGCAGGTTCTTTTTATCCAATAAAGCATAGAAGCCTCAAGATATATGTGAACTACCTATTGAATATTGTCCTCAGAGATGTTAATGTTAACTATGTAATTGAAAGAATCACTGTTTTAATTTACAATTATATTTTATTTTCAAATGAAGCCAGACCACGTTTCTTTTCTGTTCATAAATGTCACAATTCTATAAATACATTACATTTACGACATGTAATAAATTTCTAACCAATTTCTGGGAGCCTTCATGTCTCAGTTCCCAAGAACACAAGAATAATGTCACAAAATGTACAAAAAATCTTGCACGAATCTGCTTCAGATGTATATTCATCACAGTTATGATGACCTTCTGTTCTTCCCTAACATAAACTAACGTTCAATGATAAACTAAACATAGTCACTTAATGACTCCAAAACTGTTTGCTATGAATTTATGAGAAAAGTAGTCATATTCTTTTAGTCATAGTAGTAACTCAACCCCTTGAAACACAACTCATTTGTAAAGAGACTTAATCATTATGCTGACATTCGAGAAACATATTCTGTGATAGCAGCTAGACTAAAGCAAAGTTCTTACCTAAAGAGGAAAAAATGAAGCAGAGGAACCCTACAAAAAATGAAAAAATGTTCCTCTTTTGTTCTCTGCAGTCATTACCAAATGAAAGAAAGTTAGTCTTAGTTTCTATACTGGGTAGTTATCTAGTTTACATCATCTTTTAACTGGCATTATAAATCTCAAAATATGTTCATTTTGTTGAAAAAAAAAACCAAAGCAACCAAACAAAAAAAGGACAGAGTATCCTGATTTATCAGTGTTGTTGTCATTATTATTATCGTTGTTGGTTTTGTTCTATTTTCTTTTTCATTTCCACAGCCCTATAGTTCTATCACAACTTAGAGAGTATCTTTCAGGCAGAAGGAATTGAGATGCAGTTAGAATTATTTTCCCCTATGGTTTTCTGAATACTGTATGCAGAAAAGTGTCTATTAAAAAAGATAAAATAAGTTTTCTTCTCAAAAGTGTTCTGTTTCAAAGAAGGAAAAAAATCTGCAGAGATTGAAAGTGCTTATCGATATAGAAAGATAGTGGACATTTTTTGTTTTTTCATTCTTATAAAGCACTTTTAACATAGACTTGTGCCTATTTGTGAAAACAGCTTACCTTTTTTTTCACTGTGCTGTGATTTTGCTTGCTATTTTAAGTAATTTTCAGTTACTATATTTCACTATTACTCGGACCTTTGATGTTATTTCACTTAATCTTTTATCCAATTGCTAGGATGGAAATAGAATGTTGGTTAGTAGTTTAAAATGAAACAGTGATTTTCATATGGATTCAAAGTCCTGTTTCCAGCTACATCTTCTTGCTGCAGGATAGTAACCAAACATACCAGTTTTCCCCTTTATAAAATGCTGATACTTGTTTCCTGAACCAATCAAATTGACTCTTCAGCTCCTTCTCCCTGCTTTTGTAATCCATATGGTAGGTTTACAAGTACCTGTTCTAGTTTCTATCTGACATCATGGAGATTTTGGAGATAATCATAGAAGGATTCTGGCTGTTCATGGGTAGAAGAGTTGGCTACCAGCAGCCTTCCTCCTCACACGAAGTAAAAATAAAAGAATGAAACAGTAGCTGTACTGATACCTGGAATTCCTTTTGAGAGAGTGTTATTCCAGTGGTAGTATACAGCAGAGGAAAACATGCTGCCACAGAGATGATACGAAATACAGGTACAGGGTATCAGGTGTTAGTTGGAGCAAAGATACAAATGCATTAGTCCTGTATTATTTCTCCCATGCAAGATCAAGCTTGAAATATGGGGGTTTTTTGGTTTTTGTTTGGTTGGGGTTTGGGGTTTTTTGTTGTTTTTTGGTTTTTTGTGAATAATGACATTCAAAGGGAGATGTAGGCTGAACCTTTAAATCACTAAGGACCACTTATACAAAAAATTGAATATGAATTCATGCATACTATTGAATCAATTACTTTTTGGTTTTAGGAGTGTCCTTTCCACATCTTTTTAAGAGAATTCATGAAAAGCTTAGTTAATAAGAATAGCTCAAAGGCATATTTAGGCTAATGTATCCTAAATGAAATCTTAACCTTCAACCTTCATTTTCAAAAAGCATATTCTGTAATTAGATAGTGCTCTTTTCATGCAAGTGAAAGGTGTAATGTTGATTAAGTTATACATCACTGAGGGAATTTTGCCACTACAAGGTCAGTATATGTTGATTTAGAAATTAGAAGGCATAATTCAGCATTTGAAATCATAGTTCCTTCTAGAAGGGCTGATTAAAAACTAACTCAATTTTCTGAAAAGTTGTAACAAACGCAATTATAACTTAAGCTGAAGATCTGTTTTTTCACATTCCAATATGAAATACATATGTCCAGCCTACATGGCATGTTAGTTAACAGAGGTGGACACTGCCACAATTGATTGTGAAATTTTACTGGTCTGGTTCAGGTTTTTGACATGAGTCTTCTGTACTAGAATGCAATTAAAGAACACAAAGTATAAAGGCATTAATGGTTGGTACTCCAAACTCAAAAGGTTCTGTTGTAATCAGAAACTCTGAATTTGATTTCATACACAAGTCCTTCTCAATATGCTCTCATTTCTCTTACTCCTCAAACTGTGCACCACCTTACTGGGAACACTGATTATCTATGAAAAGAAAAAAACACACATATACTTTTGCCACAAAACCAATTAATTTTTGTGAATGTCAGTGTAATATCATATGCCTTGCAGGGCCATAACTAAGAAGATCAGACAGCATGATGTTTTTTTATAAATTTTGCATTACAACTTGTGAACAACACAAGAGAACTTGTAGAGATAGAAACCTTAACTAAAATAAGTTTGGTATGAGCTGTCACCTCTCCGTCTTTATGTAATATAGAAGAATATGGTCCCACAGAGATACCAAAAACATAGATATGATAAGTGTTTAAAGCAATATTCGTTAATTATATGACAAGATATGTATATAATTGTTAGGGACCAAATAAATTACACAAAAAATATGTCCGTCTCATTAATAATACTAGTATCTTTTTCACTGTTTCTTCAATACAAACATAAGAACTGTTATTTGAATTTAGTCTTACTTATTTACATATATTTTCCCTTATGACTGCTGATCTAGTAAACTTTTTTTAAAACAGAATAAAGATGATATATGCACAAAGCCAAGAGCAGTAAAAAAGTATTAATCTATTTCTTGAAGTTTAACATGAAAATAAAATATTCTGTATTTGTACATATTATAATTTTACAGACTATAATGTAATGCATTTAACAGAATCATAGAATCATAAGATCATGGAATGTTAGGGGTTGGAAGGGACCTCCACAGATCATTTAGTCCTAACCAAAAGCAGGTTAACCTAGGGAAGACCACACAGGAATACATCCAGGTAGGTCTTGAAAGACTTCAGAGAAGGAGACTCTACAGCCTCTCTGGGCAGGCTATTCCAGTGCTCCGTCACCCTCACCATAAAGAAGTTCCCCCTCATGCTGATGTGGAAATTCCTGTGTTCTGGCTTAAACCCCTTATCCCTTGTCCTATAACTGGACACCACTGAAAAGAGATTGGCCTCATTCTCATGGCACACACCCCTCAGGTATTTACAGACATTAATAAGATCCTTTCTCAGACTTCTTTTTTCAAAGCTAAATAGGCCCAGTTCTCTCAGTCTTTCTTCATAGGAGAGATTTTCAAGTCCCTTAATCATCCTCTTAGCTCTCTACTGGACTGTCCCCTGTAGATCCCTGTCTCTCTTGAACTGGGGACCCCAAAACTGGTTACGCTATTCCAGGTGTGACCTCACCAGGACAGAGTAGAGGGGTAGCAGAACCTCCCTAGATCTGCTGGAAACACATTTCCTGATGCATTCTAGGATGCCATTTTCCCTCTTGGCCACAAAAGCACATTGTTGACCCATGGAGAATTTACTGTCCACTAGGACTTCAAGATCTTTCTTCATGGAGCTGTTTTCCAGCAGAACATCCTTCAATCTACTGGTGGTTGGTATTATTCCTACCCAGATGCAGCACTCTCCACTCGTCCTTATTGACGTTCATGAGATTAACTTTTGCCCAGTTTTAGGCAAAGGAGTTTGAAAGTTTGATCTACTTGTTAGCTTTGAAAGAGGGAGTAAAGATTAGCAAACATCTAAGCCTAGAAACTCTCAAACCGTGAATCAGTATTCACATAGGAGTTTTAAGAGGCTGTAGAGTGGGTTGCTTTCTACCGAAAAAGAAGAAATTATTTAACACTGAAGCTATGCTTTAAGAGCACAATAAATGAGAGGCAGCAACAATTTTCTTTCCATGTTGAGGCCACTAGCATAAGCTGGTTTTACTCCGTTCCAAGAAACCTCCTTAAACTACAGGATATTTCTCATTCACTGACATATATAAAGTTCAGTAGTTCAAATAGCAACTCACCAAAAAAGCCCACTCTCTTCAGAAGTTCTCATTGCATTAATTCTTTATAATCCTTAGGTTCTAATAGGTCAAAAATGTATTCTAGATAGAATTGTTTTCTAGTGCCTTCATATGTTTTTATAAACAACTCATTTCATTTGAGTTCTGAGTTTTTCTAAAAGTCTGATTTTTTCATAAAGCAAGGACCTTGTGCAAGGAAAACCATAAAGGGAACATAATCCAGACTTTCAAGGGAAAATTTAAGACAAAACACCTACAAAATAGTTGATGAAAAGTCCAGAAATGTTGTCAAATATACAACTATGTCAGAATTTATATTTAACATTAGACTCATGCCCGCTCCAAGATTACAAAATCTTATATTAATTGGAGTTTTTGGATGGAAAGCTAAGAGTTACTTGAGAAAATCTCCAAAAGCTTCATATATTTTTCTGATTATCACTTAGCCATGGAGCATATAAAAATTGCACTACTTTCCCCCAGGTTGTTGTTTTTTGTTTGGGGTTTTTTGTTACTTGATTGAGTTTTTGTTACTGCTGCTTTTAATCATTGGGATTTTTATCATCACTGAGAGAAGACAGAAATTTTTTGCTCTTAAATTGTAGTCTTCAAGGGCATAGTGATAAAATACTAGCTTTTGAGATGCTCATGTTCCCTGCTTTATTTCTGTTCATAGGTACATCCAAGAAATAGAATATGCTATCAGGAAATAAATTTAAGCATATTCCTTAAGCTATAAGGCAGAAAGTATTACTGATATTCCTTTTTAAAAAAAGAGCAAATACAGAGAACTGGACTTATCACTTGGAGAAAATCACCTTACAGCTATTGAATAAACGTAATTTTTAAATGAAGGACTTCCCCATATTTCTAATATCATATAATAAAAAAATTCACAAGACTAAATAGTAGGTGAACTCAAAAAAGCAATGTCTAGTTAAATAGTTTAATTTCTTTTCATTCACCTAGAGATGTTCTGCATTTTTCCAAAAAGCCATATTACCAGACTTATGGTATTTATGGTTTTTTGCTTGATTTTTATCTGTTTTTTGATTTTGTGTAATACTATAATGATAAAGTATAACAAAGACTGAATTCCAACTCTCATAGTTTTGATTTGTATAATACAGGGGAACACTTCTGTCATCCACTATTATTTTATCCTTCGAGTCATTATTTTACTTAGGAGATAATGTCAAAAGCAATTTAACATTGTTCCTGGATAATGCTCATGCACTGAAATATGAATGTCAAGACATTTGTGAAAAATAACGGCTCATGTGAAACAGAGACATCTGTTTCAATGCAGGAAAACATTTTCCAGTCAAAATATTCAGTGTTGTTCATGAGATTACTGTCTATCCAGACCGTTTTGAAACAGTGAAAGAGATGAAACAGACAGATAGATTAGCAGCTTCCCTCTTGGCAATCATTATGAAAGTTCTATTTAATAGTATTTTAAGAATATGATTTAGAAAAATAATTTCCTGGGTATGAACCAAAAAACCAAACAAACAAAAAAAAAGTGATGGAATTCTTTCCTTAAATACTAGGCCTTTTATTCTGTTATACTGTTCAACAGTTGTACTGAAATGCATAATATGAGGGCTATAAAAAAGTTCATAAATAAATAAATAAATAAATAATTTTTAAATGGTCGTAGTAGTAGTAGAAGTGTTAGTATTATTAATATTTGTATCATTTTATTTGATACTTATCTATATAAAGAGCAACAAGAAATGATCAGAAGCTGGTTCACCTCCACTCTGAAGATATGCTTGAGGACGTTGGGTTTGTTCATCCTAAAGAGAAGGCTCTGTGGTGACCTTACAGCAGCTTCCCAATATCTGAAGGGGACCTAATAGAAAGCTGGAGTAGGGCTTTTTATATGGGTGAGTAGCGAGAGGACAAGGGATAATTGGGTTGAAAGGGTTGAAAACATGAAGAGGGGAGATTTAGGTTAGATATTAGGAAAAAAATTATTCCTGTGAAGGCTGTGAGATGCTGGAACAGATTGACCAATGAAGCTGTGTCTGCCCTCTCCCTGGAAGTGTTGAAGGCCAAGTTGGATGGGGCTTGAGCAACCTGATCTAGTGGAAGGAGCTCCTGCTCATGCAGGGACATTGGAACTACGTGATCTTTAACCCAAGACATTTTATGATTCTGTGATATGTTGTATAGTTTAACTTTGTCTATGTACAACAGGGTGAAACAAATATTTCCATTATTGCCAGTGGTTCTGTGCTTGCAGAAATCTTAAGCTTTTTTTTTTTTTTTTTTTTTTTAAAATAAGAATAAAAAATCTAAGCAATTTTTGGCAATATTATGAAAATGCAAATAAACCTCAACCTAGTTCAAAAAGTACTTAAGTAAATACAGAGTAAATACAGATTTTTTTTTCTTTACAGTTTTATCTTGCTTTTACATCATAAGGACATTTACTAGTACTATGGACTTAGACTTCCACTTTGTTGCAACAATATTGAGTTTAGCCTCTCTCTCTAAGTTGGTTAATTTATAAATAACTATAAAACAGAGCTGCAAACAGAATCTTAGATATAGCCACAGATTCCTCCCCCTATCCTTCCCCCCATCTGTTTTAGATTCAGTGCATAGTAAATCAGTTTTCTTCCTGTAGCTTCCATTTTCTTGTTTTGACACCAGTGGTACTGAAATGTCTGGTGTACTCAGAGCCATGAGGAGTACAGTCAATAAAAAGGGTCCCTGGGGAAATAGCTTGAGCAACAAGGAAACAAAACAAAAATTCTATAGTGTTTGCTCTTCAATGTGAATTAAAAAATATAACATTAAAAAAAAAAAACAAAAAAAAACAAAAAAAAAAACGAGTTCAAAGTACATGTGATTAAGAGCACACCTTTGCAGATACTAATCAACATTGATTTCCTACTCTCAGTAAAAAATTATAATAGCTATTTTTTCCATTGCTTTGGTTGTAATTAGTGTTTTCATATGAGGTTTCGAGTTGCAGACATTACTAATACATGTGAACTGATAATCATGTTACAGGCTGGTTTAATGAGATTAATGGTTTTTTGTAATTATTATGGTAATACACTTTCTATGACTAACACAATTCTCTTCTATTAATTAGTATGTGATTGCTTTAGTATAATTTATTTCTTCTGAAGTCCCAAGTTTATTATACTAAGTCATATAGTATTACATAGTTTACCTCATTAAGTTTTGGTTTTTTTCTGATTGGACTTTCATCTTCCTCTGGCTTCACAAATTCCCCCCTTAAATTTCTGGGATTACTTTCACTGAAATAATTAAATAAATATACAAAATAAGTTATATTTTTCTGCTCACATCCTGAGACTCACCATTGCCTTTAAAATGCTACTTGGTCAATGGTGGAATCACTCTGAGGAGCAAATGTAATGCACTGCAAATATGCCGCAGGAAATCTGCCCTAAACAGTCTGTCTAAAGCCACCTAGTCCTAAGAAAGAAAATCAGTACAGGAAAGCTGCAAGAAAGTCATCAATTTAGCACCCTTAGAGCAATGGGTTGAGCATTTTTCTGATAGAATTTGTAATTTACAGTAAACTTGGTTTCTATTCTACATCTTAGATTTCTTTCTACCCTCTAAGTGATGTGGAGGAAAGTAAGGGGTAATCTGTTTAATTCTCTGTCTATCAGGAAATCCTCTTTGAGCAAGAAAAAATGTTGTAATTCCAGAACCAAACAGAAGGAGAAATTTATGCCCAAATCCTGAACAAATTTTATGAATTTGATATAACGTTAGCTTCATTAAAAAGTATTCTAATTCTCCAGACTTCTGTAGGGAAATTATATGTCTTACTCACAGAAATACAAAGTTAATTGCAGATTTTTGGTAGGAATGATAAAAATATTGATCATACCTGGTAAGCACTACCATTTGTTACTGGGTTTAGAATGACACTGTTTAGTCCAGATACAGTAAAGACTGAACTGAACTTATCTTTTCTATTTCCAACCTAGAAATACAAATTTTCTATCCCATTGCAAACAGACACTCAAGATAAATCTCGTAACGTGATATGATAAAAGTCTTATACTTCACCGAAGGACTGAATTGTAATTCTCCAATGCAGAACAAATATAGCAAATTTTTGCTATTTGTGTGTGAAGTTATTTCCAATACACTCTTTGAGAGCAAAAGAAAATACAAACTATTCTAGTTTGAGATTATAGAACAAATCTCTGATAGCTCTTTCTATACAGTTGATAGATAGCAGCTCACCTTTCTATTATGTTGAATGCCTTCCTTGTAAATGCTGTTAGAGAATTATAAATCCTCTTCACACGCAGAGTACTCATGCTTTTTAACACAGCAAGCTTCATGTGTGCAAATTAACCTTTTTCATAGTGCTATAATGCCTATTTCTTAGCAATACATAGAACCAATCAGTATGTACACAAGCTTTGATGGCTAAACTAATGTTATCCTTCTAACTAACAATATATTTTTTTTTTTTTTCAGGAAGTTAAAAATATTAAAATATTTTTAAATTCCTGGAAAGCATTTATGGATAAAAAATTGAAACATTTGACTAGTTATCTACAACACGGTTCATCAATCTTTCTTCTTAGGAAAGAAGTTAAAAAGTTTTGTTCTAAAACAGTAAAGTATGTGCCAGCAAAATTGTCTTCAAGATCAGAATTTGTCTCGCTGCCTAGCTCCATCACTAGAGTCTGTAAAAATCTTAATGAAGACTGAAGAACTTAATTGTTTGTCACCTGCATGTTTTCATATTTTTTCAGATATCTGCAAGCCATTACAGGGACCATAACTGGAAGATTCTTAACAGACAAAAAAAGCATGGTTTTCCTTACACAAATACTTCTTGTAATTTTATAGAAGAACTTGAAACAGTCAAATGCATTCTTATAGGTGTATTTCATTCAAAAACAAAGAAAACAAACATCAGTGCAACATTAAGAAACGGAAAGATCTCTTTCAGAGTTGTCCATGTTTAAGTGCATAAGTCCCACTAATTTAAGTATTTCACACATTATACCCTATTGTGCTGTGGCTTGTTCTGTTTCCTTCATTGGTGGAATTGCCCTAAATCACAATTAAACATTTATCAGAGTTGTAAATTTAATTTTTATTTTCTATGTGGCAATGATCACAACAAACAAGCCAATGCAACACTCTTGTTCCTGTATTTCATTTAGAAATGAAAATATAAGTGACTTACAGTGTTTCAGAATGTCACAGCCATGGGTACTTCTGCTTTTATGTCAGGGCTGAGATCATCCCTAGCATACACCTTGTGGCCTGAGCTACAGTTTGCGTATATATTTGCTTAATTATACATGTGGATGTTCATATTCCAGAACTATAGTTATTCCTCAAAAAAAAAAAAGATTGTTTTGTGATAGAATTTTACACAGCCTACTATCCTCATATTCAGTTTGGTCTTAATTCTGCCCTACTTATCATTTTACACTTTGCAACTTTCTTATTCAACATATTATCAAGAAAAAACAAAAATATCCAGATTTCTTAAAATATATTTTTGTTCTATTCTTTGAGCAAAACACATAGTCAGGTTGCAGTTTGCATATTATCCCTTAAATTGTAAGTTTGAAACATTACAAATAATGTTTTTAAATGTTAATAGATTTTCACAAATGAATATTAGTTAACCCAGGAGAAACAAATATCAGTCAATTGGATTCTTCGATTTGCTTACAAGGATTTGGATTTTTTTTTTCTATTTGTAGATTTGTATTTGTTTGTTTGTTTACAGTTTGTGTATGATATAACCATGAGTTCTTTTAAAAAAATTCTGGGAAATGGGCACCCAGCATTGCTATATAAAAGATAATTATTCTGTACTTGAAAGGATTCTATAAAAAAAATTGAAAAGACCTTAAAAATGTGAGTGAGTTCTGGAGTCTGTTGGATACGTGACGGGAATGCAGCACTTAAACATGAACTAGGCCTATATAAATGTTTCTGGTTTTAATAATCCCCCGAAATTATCACGCATAACCCTCACTTAGATAAGACAACTTGCAGTTGTTTCTGGACTGGGTCATTCTGGTTCTTGTAATTGGTTCATTCCAAAAGCCAGACCTGGCAGCCCTCAAGCCTTGTTCTCTGCCATATATCACAATCTTGAAGTTTTATGATGTTTCTTTTCATCAGTTTATTGTTGGTAATGGAATAGATTTTCCAATATGCTCTGGATCTGTTTTTGGAAACCTCACTAGAAATAAAATATTGTTTCTGAATTCATTAATCCCTATTTAATCTACTAAGGCTTTTACCTGATTAAAAATTCATTTAGATATGAATGTATGCTCCTAAGGAGTTTTGATTTCAAGGTTTTCTATGGGCGCTCATAAGCACTGTTTTTAATGGATATACCTCTGCTGTCAGTCCAATTCTTTTCCTGAATATGAAATTTATAAAATTCAAGCACAATTGAGTAATGTGAAGATCAGTAACAAGGGAAAAGGAATGTAACTGTAAATGTTCTTAACATTAATACTAATTTACATAATAGTAGCTTATATGTTAGAAACTTGTTTTAGGAGTTGTAGAACAGAATGCTTTTAAATAGAAAATTGAAGCATAATTATATAGTTAAACAAAGTAATGCAGATTCACAGGATTCCAATGTTACCTTTCCTGATAGAATATTTTATCTATTTATCTGTACATTAAAAGAAAAAATTAGCATATCTTAAATAGGACTAGAAATTAGCTGCATCAGAGTAGTAATTATGACAAATGATTATAACACAGTGAACTTTAAATGATGACTATCCTTTCAAGGTAATTAGTGTAACACATGCAAAGGTGAAATATAAAGCTAATGAAATACTTCATGGGATAACCTCATTTGTTGCAACTTAATACAGAGCATTTTCCATACTAAGCCATAGAACGGCATAGTGTAAAGTGGCTAGCATGCACTGTGTATGCATGGTCATGCATTTTACTATGTAATTTCAAGAATGTTCTTTGCTGGAACACTTCTCTTACAAGATATTAGAATCACCATACTATTCAAAACAAACAAACAAACAAACAAAAACCCAAACTAACAAAAACAAAACAAAACAAACAAAAAAAACCCACCAAACCAAAACCAAAACCTTCCCTAGATGAGGAATTTGATAAATCAGTAAAATGATTCAAGAAATTCAATTGCGATCATCTGCAGAAACAAAGTGTGCAGGATCTGGGTCAGTAAGCCATAATGTTTAGTCCTCCGTATGGTCATGACCAATACTGGGCCATCTGCCTGGTAATAATCACTGGTTCTGAACTAAATATAACAAGAATAAGATCACGTAATACAAATACATGCTTCCTTTTCTGCCTTTAAATGATAAACTTCTGTTCTACTAGTTCTTCTTGCAAATTTCATTTTTCAAACACCTTTATCCTTTCTTCATCTCTTCAACTTTTTTTCTTCTTATCTTTTCATGTTATTACCCCCCTTGGTATTTTATTATCTCTCTTCTGAACAGCTAATTATCCTTTTGTTTTTCTATACTGGTTCCATTCTTTCTTCAATCTATATCTTCATTAACATTTGACTTTTTTCTCTCCTTCAAATTCACCTGATTGGTAGAAAAAGAAAGTTTTTCTATGCATCTTTTAAATGTCTTTATGGGTTATTTTTTTATTATTTTTATTTTTCATTTTTATCATTCATCTGCTTTCACAGTTATTTGTAAAGCCCTGTTTGGTCAGTCTAGATTTACCATTCCTTCCATTAAATTCCTCCATGAAAATACTGGCTGTGAAGGTGACATTCTGCCTTCCCTACAGAAACACTATATAAATCACTGTTTGGAAAAATCAGACTCGTATGGATTTGCTAGACAATTTTTTTCCTTCTATTTCAGGCTTGTACATAGTTTTCAGATCTTTTATTTCCTCTGTGTTTGGAAACAAGAGATACAACTGTTTTCATCTGTATTTTGAGTGTCTAAAATATTTATGCAGCCCACCACTTTTGGATATGGTAATAATAGTCCACTGTGTTTTTAAGAAGCTAGACATGTAATAGAAAAAATATAACTAGGAACAGAAAAAGAAGTAGTAATCCTATATAGATAATTCATATAATTTTCACCTTCTATGAAAGATGAAGTTTTGCAGAGCTTAAGGAAGGAGTAATTTTTCTACCAAATAAACAAAAAAAATATAATAGCATAGAATATTTAAATGTTAGCTAAGTTTTCAGAATTAATTTTAATTTTAATAATTAAATATAGGAACATGCAACTTCAAATTTCTTGATAAATAATGCACACATAATTACACTGTAAATTTTAATTGTTCATTTAATCTTATCACTTCTATTCATTTTCTCTAAAAAGTGGCTAAGTTAAGTCCTTATTATGAAAAGAGAAACATAATATTTTGTACTTTTGTCTGGTCTTTACACCCACACACCAGTGACCCAGAGAATATTTATTTTATTATCAAATGTAGGATGAAATGTTGAGTAGCACACAGAACTTAGATGTTTAGATATATTGACCAAAATTGTATTTATATTTTCTCATTATTGCTCTTACACATACCCATTTTCATTTTCACTGAAGCCTTGAACAGCTATCTAGGAGGAAAGAAGTGATTTCACTTGCTTTTTCATGCCTCCTCTGTAAATTTACAAAGGTGTTATTGCTTTACTTCACACTAAAAAAGTTGGTGCTGTGAATCGTGCTATCTCAAAATTGTATTTCCTTTCTTGGAAACAGTCATCCACTCTACAACAATCTGCAATGATGGTTAGAATACTTTTGGTATACCTCATGTCAGGTATAAAAGTAAACTCATGTCAGCAGTGTGTGTTTTATCAGCTTCTATAGTAGCCTGCAGTCAAACTACCTTGGGTTGTGGACTTGTTAAATTTAAAAATCTAAACAGCTTCAGGCTGCCTACTTGATTCAGTGACCTCCAAGGATCATAAAGTGACATAGAGAATGGTATTAGCACTTTAGCAGCAACTACTCTTCTCTCTGACTGAATATACGACTTTAGGTTATGAATGGGTGTAGAGCTGAAGTTATTCTACAAATTAGGTTATTCAGTTTCTGACTATCTTACAAATTCAAAGGTTTTTTTATCCTAATTATTGTCTTTTATATAAAATAAGGATATTAGCAATGTGTTATTCTTCTCGTACTCTGTGAATTTAATATCTAGAATATAATCTAATAAATCATAACACATGCTTTTCTACTTTTCTAAGTATCTCCTTTCTCTGCTCAACAGCTAAGTAGTATTGTACAGTGTTACATTTGATCCTCTAAATCACAGTGGTCCCACACTGGAAGTAATTTTTCTCATGATGTATTTGTGTTAGAGTAACCAAAACCTTCTGGGAAGAAGGCACACATGAAGAGATCTTTTTCATTCCCCTGTCATAATCAGAGAAGCTTTTGAATTATATGTTCTGCTGTAAAAATTCCCAAATTTTGGACTGTGATCTCAAATTTACAGAATCACCCAACCCTTACTTTCTATATGGAGTTTATGTAATTGAGTGAAGTAATCTCTGATCCTCCAAAATGCAAAACGGCATCTTCTTTCTAGACAGAAATTTCTCAAACTTCTTGTTCTAAGTGATCTGATAGGAGCACATATGGAATACTTAGAGAACCTCTTACTCTTGTGATTACAGTGCATTCTTTATGAAAATTGGTTTTTGCTATTACAGTGGGGTTTTTTTGTTTTGTTTTGTTTTGTTGTTTTAGTACAACACAAAGAGTGAATCATAGAATCATAGAAACATAAGAGGATCTCAAAGATCATCTGGTACAGTGAAAAATGAGTGGCCTAGATAAGATGGCCCAGTGAGGAGACGTCGCTGGCTTTTCATCAGCTTTATGTTTATTAGTCTCTACCTTACCCAGAGGAGAACTCTAATATAGAACTATCCTATTCCAGTTAAAAACACTTCCACCACTGAAATTAGGAGATGTAGTGTAGAATACACATATAGTAATAACTGAGAATGAAACTAGAATCCAAATAAACCAAAATAAAGACAGCTTTCAGTGCCCCAGAAAAAAAGACAATATACAAAAAAAAGTAAAGTTAATTTCATTTTGGTTATGGGTGAATCAGCAAAATAAAAGAGTAAATATGACACTACTTTATAAAAAACAATGGGTTTGATGTGTTTGAGCACTGTAGATACATGAACTTCCATACCTCATAGTATCATGTTTGTTTTATTGTTTATTTACTTGGGGTTTTTTTCTCTCTCTTCAGTGAGATTTTTTTTTCTGTAATCATTTCATTTTTATGGACATACTAGGTACTTTTGGTGATGAAGACATTTATGTATCATTTCAATTATATTTTAAAACTCTATATATAGTTAAATAAAAAGAAATAAAATAAAATATGATCTGAATAGCAGAATAACCTTAGAAATAATTCAAACTATATTAGTGTTCTCTGGTAGCATTGTCATAGCTATTTTGTTAAACTGGTGAATTAATATTAATCTTAATCCAGGACACAGGAGTAACATATTTTAAATACAGACTTAATCAGGTCATTCTGGTCCATTTGGAACAAAGAGAACTGGTTTAGGAGCTTGGATTACAAAACCTGTCTTCATGTCCTATGAAGAATTCATTAAACATTGTCTATTCTTCCTTTTCTTATATCTGGCAATTTTTCATAAACTAGACTTATTAGAGGAAAGTTGTCACCTCAAACCTTCCTTTTAACTTTAAAAGCTAACATTATCTGGTAAGTATGTTCCAGTGCTGAAAAGAGAATTAATAAACCTCTCAAATATCTGGATATGTGTAACTATTTTTCAGAAAATTTTATCATATTGGATGATATACCAATAATGAGATTTGGTAATATGGCTGTCATATTTACATATGATATTTCTTACCCAACTTTTCCCTCTTAAACAGAAATCATTACAGTAGTTCCCTTATCTTTAGGCTGCCAGAGTCTGAGAACAGTTGGCTGATTTATTCAGTAACTCCTAACACTATCTGAAAAGAGAACAGCTAGAAATTTCAAAATCCTTGTGACAGAATTTCTAGTTTTCTGACTGATTTAGGAGTGTCTGGGACAGGAAACAGAATAATTTTTTCAAAGAATTTACTGCATGAGTATCAGAAATTAAAAAGTAATAAAATACTCTTACGAGGTTACATGACAGCTATATAGCTTATGAGCTCTCTAAAACTAATACCAAGTGTCTGTATTCCTAGCCGAGGAGTCACACTATCATGGAATAATTCAATGGTTACTGAAGGGAAATGGTACCTTCCTGTCCATGAACTCCATAAGGCTTTAGCTGAACACTACTTCTTCTCAGGAGCACAACATTTTTCGTAAAATATTTAATATTTCTTTTCCCCTCTGTGCTGGTTGCTGAGGTTTCTTCCCCTTACAGTTTCATTCCCTCACACTTAGTTTGTCTTCAATATGATACTAACTTCCTTATTTTGAAGGTTTTTATTACTGGTTTTGTTTGTTTTCCTTCTCCCAAGAGTACAGCAGGCCTTATCAGTTTCAGATTAACCCGCTGGATAGTAGCATTTTTTTCTGAATTTCCTGTGGGAAAATATTCCTTAAAATATTCTTTAATATTCCTTATTTCCAGGCTTATATAGGACCTATTTCACAGTCCTCCTATACATCTATCTTATTTCATACTGAGATTTTTTATTGCAGACCTCTAGCGGTTATTCCCTTGTGGTAATCAATTAACACACAGTCAAACACATTCAGATATTGTTCTTCCAAAACTATATAGAATTTTTTAGTATTGTTAGCATTATTTCTTCTTCATTTTATAATTAACACAAATAGCTTGTCCAAAATCAGTTCATCTATCCAGAATTTAAGATACAGACTTTTACATGAATAAAAATAAAGATTAATATGCTGTCTGCTATTTGAAGAGGTGTCTCTTATATTTAATTATAGGTTTTGTTTATGTATTAAATTTGTTTGCTCACTGTTCTTATTTGCATATCTGAGATCCCATAGTATGTACATTTTTCTATCAGAATTGTAATCCACCATTAGAATTATATCTAAGGAATTAAAGCCCTCTATATTTCATATTATTTGTGATTGATCAGATGACAGTTTATCACAGACTGTAGATTTGGCAGCCAAGCATGAAGCCTGAGAACCTGATTCTCAGTGGCTGTATAACATGACTTTCCTGGCATGTCCACATGCTTGGTGGGTCTTCATGTTTAAGTGCAGAATAAAGTGTGGATCACTAATGGAATACATATTCTTAAGGTCATTCACATGGGAAAACATTACGTTCCAGATTATTTAGATTTTCTATGCATTTTTGAGTATTCTGTAGACATAACAAGGGTAGCTATTAACTTAAATTCATTTTTAAAAAAAAAAAAAAAGGCTACAATTTATCTTTCTATTCTGGTGTAGTCTTAATCCATAGATCTTGTAGGAGTTTTATTTACTTGTTTCTTTCTAATCAATCTCTAAATTTTAAAATGCTGAAACTGTAAGTAGTTAAAAGTTCATTTTTCTTTTCATCAAAGGAAAATTAATTCATTCAGTGAATTTTCATCCTTTAGGCCTTTCTCACCCTTTATTTTAAAATGAACATAAACTAATAAGACAAAGTAAGGAAGAAATCCTTTCATATTGACTGTTGAAATTAACCTAGATTTAAAAACAATTATTGTTTTACTATCTTGTTGAATTTCTGTATCATTCTCTGGAACTCTTTTATAAATGGGTAAAAAGAAGAGAAAAAATTAAGGGATCTCTTGAAAAGAGAACTTCAGAGAAGTTATATTTCACTTTATACCATATTGGGAAATCAGTAAATAAATTTGTCACTTCTCTTCTGCTTTGTACTGTATAATTATGTGGTCACTTGGCATCTAGATGTAGAAGTCAGGCTAACAAGGAAAGCAAACCAAGGCACCATTTGTTAATTAGCCATCACCTAGGTTATGTGGTTTCTATGTATTTTTTCTGAGTTGAGACACTTTAGGGGCTCAGGAGTTGACTGTCAGTGTTCTCCTTAGTAAGCGGATTTACAAGACTATGAATATATTTGCCACAGAATACATTTTCTTACAGTCACCACTAAATATTATAGAGGTTTTTTTGATGATAACAAATCTAACTCAGGAAAAATTGAGTTTTTAAATGTAAGTATCTCCTTAGCATCAAGAGAACACCGTGATCAAAGAACCAAATGCAGTTTTTACAACCTAGCTGTACTGAAGGAACAATCTCTCAGAGATATACAAAAGTCATTTCTCTGAGACAAAAGATCCTGAAACAAGCTAGTGCCTGCAAATCTGTAGTTCCTTAAGTGTGGAAGCAATTAAAACTATTCTATTTCTATTTTCACCCAGAGGGCTGTTAAGCAGTGGAACAAGCTCCCCAGGGAAGCAGTTATGGCACCAAGTCTTCCTGAGTTCAAGAGGCATTTGGATGACATTCTTAGGCACTAGAACAACAATCAAGCATGTATATTTCATTACCTCCACAGCTAGGGAACTGGGCTGCAGACTGCAAGATCCCAGACTGAGCAAAATGTATTTCTGCTAATCAGTTTGGTATGAGATATTGTTACACTTTTACCCAAGACAGATTTTCTCTGTTATCCCCTGACTAACCTCCCAGGTAAAGATTAAAAAGGGAATGAGAGAGACTTTTAGGTTCAGAAAAAAGAAAACAAACAACCAACCACAACTTAGAATAGTTTTAATGAAGTAGTAATAATAAAGATAATGAAGTCTAAGTATATAAATATGGAGCTCTCACTCTTCAGTTGGTAATTACTTTCTAACTAGTAAACTCCCAAGCTGATCTCAGCAGCACATGGGGGTGCCGGATCCCAGGGTCCCAGTGACAGTCCACAAAAGGCTTGGAGAAGCCACACTGGACCTACTAGAGAAAGCAGGGTGAAAGCTATCAAACTCAGGAAATAATGATCTTCTCCAGCAAGAAAACAGGATGCATGAGTACCAGCAGCAAAGGGAGATTTAACAAAAAAGCAAACCTAAAGGAGCCATTAAATACAAAGCTATACGGAAAGGAATACTGTGATTAGTTCATTTGGATCACCTGACACCTCCTCTCCTATCCATATCACTGTAATAGCCACATCAACAGCCTGGCATCATCTGTTGGGACCCCAGAGTGTCTCAGGTCAGTATAGCTGTAGATAATTTTTTTTCAGGTCCTCTCAAACCAGTATAGTTATAAATAGTAGGCTGACAGAATCATTCTGTCTGAATGGATTTAGATTAGACATGCTTATTACAAGAGAACAATATTAGACTTGTTGTTTCTATTAAAACCAGATGAATCTTGAACCATTTGACAGTTGCATGTCAACATACAAACACAGTCTTAGTCACTCTATCCATGCAACTCTTAGGCCAAAAACACCCATGTGAAAACTAATTTGAAGCTAGCTTTTTCTTCATCACAGGCTATTCTCCACAGGATGAGTCTTGCAAATTTTTGGTTGGTTTTTTTTTCCTTACCCTGTTGCTTATCTCTTTCTAGTTAGTGCAGATGGGTGTCATGTTATGATTAGTTTTAAAGAATAGGTTGAAAAAAGAAAGATTCATGAAATATATTACAGCATGATAGATTTAAAGAGCACTAACGTCTCCCTCCATACAAGCAAGAATAGTGCTTGTAGTAACTTTTACATCTGAACCTTGATGTATCCTATTGCTTTAAATAAACTAAAGCTGTTGCTGAACATGAAATAAATAAGACACCAAGGACTTGTCTTGAGTGAAACTTTTAATTCTAACACCAATATAACTCTAATTTGTTCAAGGCCCATGGACACAAAGGTGGAGAAAGCTGCCAGTGGTATACCCACAGCTTTAGCTCAGGAAGGAACTGAAGACTCAAAGTTCAGCTTAACAGAGGCTACAGATAGTAGACAACAAGTCCAGAAGAGTGACTTGTCTAGTCAACTCAGAATCATCTGCACATTGCCCTTCTCATAGATTTTAGGGAAGCTGAAGTCTACATGAAACAAAGTCTTGTGGTTTTACAAAGCTTTCTTCATTTGCCTGCAGAGAATTCATACATTTCTTCTTTATCTGGTGGCCTGTAGCAGACACTCCTTATAGTGTGTGTCATGGCCAGCTGTCCTCTGATCCTTAGTCATAATATTTCATGGATTTACCACCTATCCCATGTTCTAAACATTTAGCTAGTGCCCTGTCAGTCTTCACCTTTCCTGTCTGCCCCTTCTAGGGGCACCCATGTGAACTGTCTTTACCACAGCTCCACTACCTAAGAGAAAACATAGGTGTACACTTGTGCACAGGCTTGTAATTCCTCCTATCTCCCAAGACATATATGTTTGCATAAGTGCACTTGAGATGGATCTTCTTCACTGAAAAAATCAAAAAGACACCACCTGTGTTTGTGTGTGATATGCTTTTATGTCACTCTCAGAGCTCTGCAGTCACTTTTACCATGCTAAGGATCAACCCAAGATTATCAGTGGTGCCCAAGTGGATGATCAGAAATGGCAAACAGCACAAATACTTGTTGATCCCCAACACTTTCTCCACATCTTACCATTGCATTACAGGAGGAGTAAAGAAATTTGGCAGAAAATAAATCCCCTTGCAATCCAACTGACCCTCATATATTAGAGGAACTGGGGGCAGCTAGGATTAGATTCTGATTGGTAACCGACTCACTATCAATAGGCTGAAAAAGAAGGGTCCAAATACACTGACATCACACTATAAGGAAATTATTATGAACACCTACTGGAATTCAGTCACACTAAATGGAGTTTCTTACCACCAGATTAATGAATATTGTGATTTATTAAAGCAACAGTAAGCAAGTTGTTTTGGACTGCCAGTGATAAATGTACTGTCTGCAAAAGAAGCACATGCAAAATATCTGTGCTGTGAGTACACTATGTCCACAACCTGAACAAAAACTGCA
Organism: Phaethornis superciliosus; assembly: GCA_023637945.1. Classification (NCBI taxonomy): domain Eukaryota; kingdom Metazoa; phylum Chordata; class Aves; order Apodiformes; family Trochilidae; genus Phaethornis; species Phaethornis superciliosus. Next base: position 29,326,519 of record JAJQWJ010000004.1, on the reverse strand, counting down.
GGTGTAGAGATATACTATTAAAGTGACTACAGAATTAAGGGGAAGAGAAAGCAGGAAGGGCACTCAAGTGTTAGAATATTATCCAAAGTCATCCCACTATGGGGGAAGAGAGACTCAGCCCATAGACTGGCCCACCCAAAGGGCCTGGGGTGTCCCTGCAATGATATGTTCCCTGACATCCTTTCCCTTCTTGACTTTTTTTATTTTATATTTTGTTTTACATGACATGTGGAGCTTGAGTGACTCTAGTCAAGCATATCTGTATTATGGTTTTGGCAAAGTTCTCTTGCTTCACATTTAAAGGTGTGGACTAGAGAAAATTAGGAGCACAGGCTCAGTGAGGGGTGGTCATATCTCAGAGGTGGGTAACTTTAGGGATGGAGGTGGGATTTTCATATTATAATGAGCAAAGTACACCTCAAGGACAACATTTTCCAAACTATGGCACTTCATTGGCCTAGGGTATCAAAAGTCCAGTTAGTTGGTATTATTGCCACAGAGTTTGGATACAGCATCTCTATTCCACTCCACTTCACTCTCTGTGCAATTTCTCTTAAGTTAGCACTCTGAGTACAACTGACAGTGGTGACACTAGCCACATTTTACCAGCTCCAAATTCTGTGCCTTCACTTAAAAAGTACGAATGTAGTCTGGACCATTTCCAGCAATTATTGCAATTATTTGACACTTCCCAGAGAAAAACATCTCATAAACAACACAAGAAACTCCCAAGAAAACAATGGAATCTCCAAATTTCACAGAGAGGTAATTGCCCCCTGTACTCCCTCAATGCCATCTATGCTTCCATTTCTCATAACACTTTGATCATTACTCCTTGACAAACCTAATATAAAGTTGTTCTCTCTGGTTCAGCAAGCATAAAGTCATCAAAATGTGAAGTTATTGTTTTGTTCACAGTGATAATGTAAGAAACATATACTAATAAGCTGTAAAAAAGTACGTTCAGGTTCAAGTAACAAACTTGAAAGGAGTCTTCTTTGCAACTTGATTAATCTGAACTTTTAGGAAACTGTGAGGTCTAAATCCATATTTGAGAGAGGACTTCTTTGTAATATTACAATATGTTGATGATGGCTGTGGTAATGCTTGTACTGTGCTTCTTCTCAACTGTTTTCCAGACTTTAACCTTCAGACAGGTATTTTTTCCTATTATGAGTCTGCCTCAGGCTGTGTACATGTGCTTTCTTCTGGTGGATGTTTCTGTTCCAGATGACTGAAGGATGAGACAGGAGGGAGGTGCAGAAACTTTTAACATTGAATCTTGAGCAAAATATGCTGGTTTGTTTTTTTAAGAAAAAAATAATAGTTGAAATACTCTCTTGAGAATCCTAACTTATCCATACTGGATGTTTTCATGACCTATCAGGGTTCTTTATGTCACAGTTAAACAATTACATTGATATTAATTGCACAGAAATTTTTATTTATGTTGATTGGTGTTCTAGGTCATATATAGAGTGAACTCATGATCTCATTCAAAAATGAAAGCCTAGTAATAAGACACTGAGCAAGCAATGAGGAAGAAAAGTGTGGGGATTTCTTTTTCATTCTCCCATCAACTAAATATCATCGAGAAAAATGCATCCTTATTAGTTAAACATTACAGCATGATTGCTGCATCTAAAGGACAGACAAATACAAATTATGCTGAAAGGAGCAGAGAAGTGTTGAAATTGACACTGGTAGAAAATTAAACTAGTACTCTAGGCAGAGTTGCAATCTTAGAGATAGAGCTGCCAAGAGGTTCAAGGTAAAGAAAAAGTGCAGCAGACTTGTTTATTGATAGAAAGAGACTCAACCTCTAACTCTTCTAGCTTGGAGGGGGGAGAAAGGGACTGAATGGTTTCTACAGACTTGTTGGGTTTAGTAAAAAATCTTCAAGTTGGCAATGCATAAGTACATAGACATCAGACTTTCATGGAGAATATACAAGCTCAAAAATATGAAAGTTTCCAACCATCATTGTTTAAAGAACAGCATTCTGTAGAAATAATAATCAAATGGAGTGTAAAACAGAGAGTGATATTTTTATGAGAGGTTTTCTATAGCACAGTTGACTGTAACAGGAGGATTCTGTTATTCAGTGACCTGAAATGTTCCTCTCAATGATGTATATAGTACATGTATGGAATAGAAAAAAGTGTTAGGAGCTTTATTCAGGCAGAGAAGGAGAAGAAAAAACAACAGCCTGCCTAAGACTAAAGGTAGTGTAGGGATAAAACCTGAAAACTCAGAAAGATAGTTTTCTCATCAGAAAAGAGGTAGGAGCTGAAGCTGGATGGAAAAAACCCAAGACAAATAAATAAATAATTGACTAAAAGCCTAACATTATTCTGGCAAATACAAAAAACTTTTCAGTTTTTGTATTAAAAGTACATATCCTTCTATCATATTGATTAGCTGTTAAGAATAAAACCAAATCTAAGTTTAATTCATCCCCTTAATGTATGTGCATGACAAAAAGATTCTTTCCTTCCTTCCTTCCTTCCTTCCTTCCTTCCTTCCTTCCTTCCTTCCTGCCTTCCTGCCTTCCTGCCTTCCTGCCTTCCTGCCTTCCTGCCTTCCTGCCTTCCTGCCTTCCTGCCTTCCTGCCTGCCTGCCTGCCTGCCTGCCTGCCTGCCTTCCTCCCTCCCTCCCTCCCTCCCTCCCTCCCTCCCTTCTTCTCTCCCTTCCTTCTTTCCTCCCTCCTTCCCTCCCTCCCTCCTTCATGGGACAACTGTCACTTACTTAGCACAAAATGTACAGTACTAAATCGCTTTATTAGTGAAAGTTTCTATCACTTCTACAACAAATAGGTCAGTTCACGAGTTGGCCAGCTGTGGTATCACTGTTTTTCCTAATGCACCAAATGTTGCAAAAGGTGTCAGTTCCCTACGTAAATTACTCTTGAGATCTAGAGTAAACAACTGAAGTAGTGGTGCTTTGTTTTGAGGTGGGGTTTGTTTGTTGTATTTTTTTTAAGTACTCAGTATACTAGATTCACCTAGAAATATTAGCTCCACAACCAAAATTATTACAGTTTCAATAATTAAAAGGATATTTTTTTAAATAGGTGTTATGACTCAGTGATGGTATCTAAAGTAATAATTTTCAGTCCAAGGCTGTGATCCCCACTGAATGTTTTTAAACATTAAAAACATGCCTTTTTTTAATTAATTTTTTACAGAAAGTTTTCTACCTCTCTGAAGCATCACACAAAAGACAGCTCTTTTGTTTGTTCTGTTTTTTTATATGATTATTCAATTGTTTATTAATTCATATTTGGTTTTGATTTGGGTTTTATTTTTGCTTTGGGTGTTCCCTACCAATTCCTTTCTCCTCTAGTCAAGAAATACCTGTAACCCAAAAGATTTCAATCTTTGTCTGTAACCACCAGTCTTACCTCTTATAGCAATGTAAATAGATTCCAAAGCCCAGCTCAAAAAACAAGCATTACCACTCGAGCTAGTAGGAACTAGTTATATTTTACGCTATATACACATTGGCTTTACTCCAGTTATTTTGGTTTATTAATTAACATGAAGAAATAGAGATATGCAATATCTTCTCTTTTTCTAGAATTAATTGGCTGCCTGAATGATTCCCCTTCAAACAATTACCAAGAGAATAAGGCTGAAGATTGTGATAGTGAATGCATGATAAGCAGTCTATAAGAAATCATGGTACTTGCCATACTAGCTGTCTTTTGCAGTCAGTGAGTTTTGATAGATTGTGTAAACAATTATACTCCATGGAAAAATTTCCTTAAATTATTTATTCATTAATTAATCTTGTTCTTTTCATTACTTTGTTACATTTCGTTGCTTCATCATACTTCTTATATATGCTTTCTATAGTTAATATATGGTTAATATTCCTGTAAAAGGAATAACAACAGCCACTTTACTGGTGTATTTATTACTAGGACTGTGCTCTGATTGACACCTATAAAACTTCAGCCAAACTTTGACACATTTGTTTCCTGTCAGACTATTGAACTAACCATAGTTTTCAACTGGTATTTGTTTGTCTGCTTGATCATAGAATCATAGAATCATAGAATCATAGAATCATAGAATCAATCATAGAGTCATAGAATCATATAGAATCGGATGGGTTGGAAGGGACCTCAGAGATCATCAAGTCCAACCCTTGATCCACTACCGCTGCAGTTACCAGCCCATGGCACTGAGTGCCACATCCAGTCTCTTTTTAAATATCTCCAGGGACGGAGAATCCACTACTTCCCTGGGCAGCCCATTCCAATGTCTGATCACCCTCTCCGTAAGAAATTCTTTCTAATATCTAACCTAAACCTCCCCGGGCACAACTTGAGACCATGCCCTCTTGTCTTGCTGAAAGTTGCCTGGGAGAAGAGCCCAACCCCCCCCTGGCTCCAGCCTCCTTTCAGGGAGTTGTAGAGAGCGATGAGGTCTCCCTTGAGCCTCCTCTTCCCTAGGCTGAACACCCCCAGCTCCCTCAGCCTCTCCTCATAGGATCTGTGCTGGAGTCCCTTCACCAGCCTGGTTGCCCTAGTTGCAGCACTTTGCCTGAATTTGTTGCTTTGGTATTTACGTGGAGTCTTCAGAAGGTAAGAAGGGATTTTGATTTTCACAGCAGCTTAACCCTGTTGTGTTTACTTCATTATTAAAACCAAGTGCCCCATGCTAAGGTCAACAAATTCGCAAGTGAAACTTGTTACCTAATGTTTAGTTTTGACAGTTCAGAGGTAAAAGCTTTGTTTTCTCTGAAGGAACTCAGAAGGAGGCAGGAAAGGGTTGGTTTCTTTTTCTTTATAAAGCAAGACTATTTTCCTTCTTTGAATCAGCTCACTTAGTAGTTTCTTGCCTCTGTGTTAGGTTCTGATGCCAACCGTTCATATAAAAAGTGTCATTTTGCTATAAAGTCTATTTTTGTTAAAGTTTACTTTTTTTTTTAATTCAATTTTAAATTTGACAAAGGCATATGTTTCTAACACTGCAGTTTCTGAGCAGGTTTATCCATTGAATTTTTAAAAATACATTCATGTTTAATTTCATTGATTATTAGGTTAATTAATTAATTAATTTCATTTATATGCTGGGGAGACATGCAGTGAAAACAGCCCTTATCTTGGAGTACCATGGGAAGGGGTTTGTTTGCACTGCATTTGCAACCAGCTCTAGTGAAAAGTAATATGTTAATTTGTGGGAGGATGAAGTAATTACGTAATAAGCTCAAAAGTACTGTTTCTAGATTTGAAAAAGAAGATATTTTCCCTGAATGTTAATATGGTTTACAGGCACAGGGCTAGACTATAAACTCTATGTTTCAGTTGTAAATCTTAGAAGATAAAAGCATGCAGAATCTGCAAATGCATTTGAATATTTTCAAGATTTTATCTTGAAATTACATTTTATCTAAGTTGTTACAATAATCTCTGAACAGATTGGGGATTTCTAACAGTAAGATCAGTGAAAATAAGTCCCAGATATTCTGTATATACACTCAGAGTCGCAACTGACTTCAATAAATATTGACTTAGAAGAGTTTGAAAACGTGTTATTTGGCAGTAATTAGTTTAGTGTTGTCTTTTTAGAAGCGTTTAGTTTGGTCCTACTTAATATGGAGCCAGCATAATGTAAATTAAGGTAAACACTACAGAACAAAAAATCAAAATGGCCATATTATAGCAATGTTTTAGGCTTTAAGTGAAACATGGTGTATTGTTATCAGATGTATCCTGTTTCATCTTGAAGTATATCTTTAACAGAAGGCTGGAGGTATTGTAAATAAATTTAATCTGGTGATACCACAGTGCCCCAAAACATAAAGGTTATACACACGAGTGAAGTTTTAAACTATTGGAAGATAGAATAATTCCCAAATTAAGACCAAGATTTCAAGGATTAGCTAGTGCCAGATAAATAATTGCATGTGATGATTAATGTCAGATTCTCATATCTCATCTCAACATTTAGGTTTAAATAGCTCCAGATGAACTTTGAGGAAATCATGAACACTCGAACCTGACTAAATAATTCATCTGAACTTATGATTTTGGATACTAAATCTAAGGCCCCAGAAATAAAAAGGCAGTTGCATCATCTATTCTTCTAACACAATCTTGATTTATGGCTAATTGTTCTGCACACATTTTTCATAGCATATTTCATAACAACACCCTGGAAAGAACAATTCTTTTACTCTACTGTATCTTCCATTCTTAGTAGAATATGAGGTCACTTCTCCCTTTTAATAATGGAATGCAAACTGGGAAAAAAAAGAGTAAAATTACTTCTGATAAACATGACATTTTTGAGATTTGGTGAGTTGTGCTTTTTTTTTTTTTTAATTGTATTGGACAAATATGTTATGCATTCCAAAGAAGTACTAGCATAAAATCAGGCTTCTACAGGCAGATTTAATATGTATTCTTGCTGTTTCTGTGTTGACTTGCTTGCATCCGTGCTCTTCCATTCACTGCAAATGAATATTTTTTCAAGAGCTGAGTAATTCTGCAAGCCAAATCGTGAAAAATTCAACTCATTCTGGATTCATGTAAGATGCAATTTTTTTTTTTGACATAATTTCTTCAATATAGTGACAGATCTTTATTGAAAAACAGGTTTCATAAACAGCAAGAAGAGCGTATCAATAATGGCTTGCTACTATTAGGCACACAGGACTAGACAGCAACCGCTGATGAATGTCCCTTATAGCATATACATAACTGTCTGAGACACTGTTGTTTGTGGCAACATTATTTATATTCATTCATAATGAATATTTTAGCTCCTTCCTTTAAAGGTTTTGGCTTTCTGGGAATGTATTTTTCAAAATTAATTTACCACTTGAATGTTTTCTCCTCTATGGTTTTATAGCTCTTTCAGTATTTAATTCAATTCTTAGTTTTATATTTTACCTTTGGAAAATCTTACTTATCTGTTGATTGTCTAATGTTTCACTTCAGCAACACCAGAGTTCCGTAAAGTTAAAATATGAGAGGTATAGGGAGTCTTTAATCAAAATCCTATAGCTCCATAACAGTGCATCCTACTATAACTTACATCGTTTAATAGTTCAGAAAAGAGAGGTGGCATTTTGTGCAGAAGGGGAGGCAGGAATTCTTCTGTAGACAGAGAGAGAGTGTGCTCAGCAATAGTGAGCAGCACCCGTGCAAATCAGAAGCCTATACTCAGCAAAATCTCCCTCTGAAGGGTGTATTTCTGCAGGTCAGGGGGTGAAGTAACATCTGGAACATTTCCTTGGGATAATAAGCAATGGTGTCAACACTTGCAAGGAGGTGCGTACAGGTAGGAGGGTATGTAACGTGAGTAATGGAGCTTCAGGATGGGGTCAGTGGGCTGCACAGCACCAGGGAAAACAAGGATAAACAAAAAGAAGATAGACCAAATGTCTCTCAAGACACTGCACTACAAAATCCTGAACCTCCAGCTGCACCAAGGAGGGGCAGGTAGCACCTGTGCTTTTCAAACTGGAAAATGGAGACAAACAGACTCATACAGGCTGGGTGGTTATGAACTGTGGAGCCAGGATGAACATTTCTTTTTACACCTGAATTTTTGACCTGCAGTGCAGGTTCAAGATCCCAGCAGAGTCAAGAACAAGGACTTTGGCCTCACAAAACCTCTGAGCTTCCTGTGCCTGAGTCATGTGGCAGCACAGTTGAGATAGGGCAAAAAACGGTAGTAGAAGATTCTCTGCTGCAGGAATGGAGGTTGTTGTCCTGACTCAGCCTCCTAGCAGGGGGCATTTACTGCATACTGAGCTTTTTGATCAAGGACATGATGGGTAGGATGAGAAGGTTTGTTCAGCTTGTCAGCCAGACAGACTATTGCTCCACATTTCTTCTCCATGTAGGCAACATGGCCAGGTGATTAGGATTTCATAAGGAGTGACCACACAGCTCTGGAAACTGAGAATGAAGGACTTGATACCTGGTGGTTTCTCACTGGTTTGGCTTATGAATGAGAAGGCTGTGGGGAGAAGTAGATTAATCTTGGAGGTTAAAAGCTAGTTTTATATTTGTTATTGCCAACAAAGTTTTCACTTTTATGACCATGTGATCTTTTTTGAGAACTGCTTAAAAGAGAAGCAGTTCACCAAACCAAGACTAGAAAATCATCTATCTACTCAGGCTATGCAACCTCAATAAGAGACCATTAAACAATGAAAAAAAAAAAAAAAAAAAAAAGGAGAAAAGGGGGGGAGGGGGGAGGGAGAGAATGATGAAGAATCCAAAGAAGAAGCAGTGAGTGAAGTTGGCAGTCGAAGCATGGGGGCTGGTGTAAACACTACAGACTTCAAAATCAGCACTTGGAATGCTGCCGTGTAGATATGCAGGTTCTCTAGGAAGAACTGAGGAGGGAGCTAAGAAGTTGCCTTTCATGTGGGAGAGCAGTAGGATCTATGGATCTCCTTCTTTGTTTGAATGGTGAGGCAGCCAAGTTAGTGTGCAAACTAAATTGGGAAACATTGTGACAGGTGTCTGCTACACTGCTACAAACTGCTTTTTTGAGGAAAAACAAGCAGATGAGGGCTTCTTCGGACAGCTGGATTAGTTGTTATACTTGGGAGATTGTCTTCTTGGGAGAATTGATCCCAATGTATGCTGGAGGGACAACACAGCAGGTCACAAGTAACCTAGGAGTCTTCTGAAGTGCATTACCAACAGCTTCTTGGTAGCTAATAAGGAATCAGCAAGGGGACATGAAGTGCTGGACTTGGCAGAGAACTGGGAGAAAGCAAAGGTCCCTCCTGTGTCCAAGACAGCAAGCAGAAATATCTGTGGAATTACGGGCCAGTCAGACTCGCCTTGGTCATGTTCATCTTGTTCTTTCAGAAAATGCTTACTTTGGCTCTACTTTATTTTGGGGGAAAAAAAAAAAAAAAAAAAAAAATATATATATATATATACGTGCTGATTTTTGTTCTGCTTGTATGGTTTAACTTGTCCGATTTTTCAAACCATGCTTAGTGGTTTGATCAAACGACATTTGAAAAGTATTATGGAATCACAAAATTGTCATGGTTGGAAAAGACTTCTAGGATTGCTGCATCCAACCATCAACCCCCTGCCTCACAAAAAAATAACAATAATAAAAAAGAAAAACAAAACCCACAAACCACTATGTGCACTAGAGCATGTCCTAAAGTGCCTCATCTACACAATTTTTAAATACCTCCAGGGATGATGAATCCACCACTTCCCTGGGCAGCCTATTCTAGCACCTGACTACTCTCTCAGTAAAGAAATTCTTCCTAATATCTACACTAAACCTCCCCTGGTACAATTTCAGACTATTTTCTCTAGTTGTATTGTTATTTATTTGAGAGAAGAGGCCAACACCTCCTTTCAAGTACTTGCAGAGAGGAATAAAGTCTCCCGTCTCCTCCAAACTAAACATTCCCAAATCTCTCAGCCTCTCCTGATGGAGCTTGTTCTCCAGACCCTCCACTAGCTTGGTTTCCCTCCTCTGAGCTTGCTCCAGCAATTCAATGACTTTTTTACAGTGAGGAGCCCAGAACTGAATATAGAACTCTAGGGGTGGTCTCACCAGTGCTATGTACAGAGAGGCACAATCACATCCCTTCTCCTGCTGGCCATGCTATTCCTGATACAATCCAGGATGCTATTGACCTTCTTGGCCACCTGGGCACACTGCTGGTTCATATTCAGGTGGCTCTTGACCAGCAGATGTGAACCTTTCTCTGCCTGGCAGATTTCTAAACAGTCTTCCCCAAGCCTGTACTGTTGCCTGACATTGTTGCAATCCAAGTGCAGGCCCTGAAGTTGGCCATGTTAAACCTCACACCGTTGGCCTCAGCCCATCTATTCAACCTTTCCAGACCCCTCTGCAGAGTCTTTATACCCTCTAGCAGCTCAACATTCCTGCCCAGCTTGGTGTCTTCTGTATACTTGCTGAGGAAGAACTCAATCCACTCATCCAGATCATTAATAAAGATATTCAACAAGACTGACCCCAGAACTGAGCACTAGAGGACACCACTAGGAACCAGCCAACAACTGGATTTAACACTGTTGACTACAACTCTCTCAGCCTAGCCATGCAGCCAGTTTTTAAAAGACTACACCTGTCTATGTCATGAGCCACCAGCTTCTCAAGGAGAATGCTGTGGGAAGAGGTGTCAGAGGCTTTATTAAAACCCAGGTTGACAATGTCCCCACCCTTTCCTTCATCCACTAGGTGGGTCACCTGGTTATAGGATGAGATTAGGCTGGTTAACCAGGACCTCCCCTTCCTGTACCAGTGCTGGCTAAGCCTAATCTCCTAGCTGCCCTGCACTTGACATGTGAGTGCAGTCAGTATGAACCATGCCATAATTTTCCAGGCACCAAGGTCAGGGTGACAGACTTGTATTCCACCAGGTCATCCACGCTGTCAAGCCTCCAGTCACCAGGGACCTCTCCTGCTAACCAGGTACTCTTGAATGAGTTTAACATTTCCTCAGTAAAAATAAAAACCTTGGAAATGTATATGTACATTTAAATTACACAATTTTATTTTCTTTCATTCTGTTGTAAATTCATTTCTATAGTAATTAGGGAATAATTACTTATGATAAAATTGGTCTTATTTGAATAAGAGTGCTCTTATGCTGTTAGTTTTTATCTTTGATATTAACTTAAACTTGAAATAGCTGACACTTATTAATTAGTATGATGAGAAAATGTCAAGAAAAAGAAAATTGTAACAACTCTGAGGAAGTAAGAAAAAGCAAGAGCACCTCTATAAGTCCATTGCATTCACAATATTGGATCATTTACACTCTGCCACTACTGAGTGAAATAGGTCACATAGCCAAATGTGTAGATGATGGGAGAACAACGGATGTCATGTTCTCGTTTATGCCTTGACTTCAGTAACGCTTTTGACACAGTCTCCCATATTATCCTCGTAACAAAAATCAAGAAATGTGGGACAGATAATTGGACTGTGAGGTGTATTGATAACTCAACAGAGTTCAGAGGGCTGTGATCTGCAGCACAGAGTCAAACTGGAGGCCAACAACCAGTGGTGTTCCCTAGGGATCAGTACTAGGTCCAGTCTTGTTCAATTGCTTCATCAAAGACCTGGATGAGGGGATGGAGTGTAGTCTCAGCAGATTTGCTGATGATATGAAGATGGGAGGGGTGGATGACATACCGGAGGTTGTGCTACTATACAATGAGATCTGGACAGGATGGAAAACTGGGCAAAAGTAAACTTCATGAAGGTGAGACAATAAGGACAAGTGTAGTGTGCTGCACCTGCATAGAAATAACACCAACCACCAGTACAGATTGAAGGATGACCTGCTGGAAAACAGCTCCCTGAAGACAGACAAAGTCCTAGTGGACAGTAAATTCTCCATGGGTCAACAATGTGCTTTTGTGGACAAGAGGGAAAATGGCATCCCAGAATGCATCAGGAAATGTGTTTCCAGCAGATCTAGGGAGGTTCTGCTACCCCTCTACTCTGCCCTGGTGAGGTCACACCTGGAATAGCGTAACCAGTTTTGGGGTCCCCAGTTCAAGAGAGACAGGGATCTACAGGGGACAGTCCAGTAGAGAGCTAAGAGGATGATTAAGGGACTTGAAAATCTCTCCTATGAAGAAAGACTGAGAGAACTGGGCCTGTTTAGCTTTGAGAAAAGAAGTCTGAGAAGGGATTTTATTAATGTCTGTAAATACCTGAGGGGTGTGTGCCATGAGAATGAGGCCAATCTCTTTTCAGTGGTGTCCAGTTATAGGACAAGGGATAAGGGGTTTAAGCCAGAACACAGGAATTTCCACATCAGCATGAGGGGGAACTTCCTTATGGTGAGGGTGACGGAGCACTGGAATAGCCTGCCCAGAGAGGCTGTGGAATCTCCTTCCCTGAAGACTTTCAAGAACTACCTGGATGTATTCCTGTGTGGTCTTCCCTAGGTTAACCTGCTTTTGGAGTTGGACTTGATGATCTGTAGAGGTCCCTTCCAACCCCTAACATTCTATGATCTTATGATTATATCTATTAAAATAGTGATAAATCAATTGCCAACCTCACACTCATCCACAGAAGTGCAAAAGCTCAGATGTAATGACTACTGTTCAATGACAGGTTAGTTTTTTTCTGTCTCATATAAGGAGACAGAATACTTTGGTAGTTAATGAAGGAGCTGTATATTTGAACACCTTGACAAAAAGTCGTTGACTCAGTTGACACAAATCAAGGCATGAATCCAGGAAACTCCAGGTGGGATGAATTGCAGAGAGTCTATCAAAGCTCATCACATTTGAAAGTCAGACAAGAGTGCCTCAATTAGAAAATTCAAACTTATGTCTGCTTCTCTTTTTATCCATCTTTATTACATCTTTCTGTTCAGCAAATAAGAGATATGTAGACTTGACTGCATTTTATAATTTGAAGTGCAACCATATTTTAATCTTTAGTTTGATTTTCTGTAACTATTTTCTTTAAGTTTTCTTTGGTAGTGGGTTCTTGCCTGAGTTAGCAGATTTTGCCAGCCCTTTTGCACTTCTGTGACAGACACGAAATGTACAATACTGCTTATAAGTTCTGGGGAGTGGGGGGTTGTCTGTGTAGTTATTCTGTGTTCTAGAAGAAAGGAAGTATTCTCATAATAGTGAAGAAAAAGACCCTGATGATTTTTTTTCCTCTATGTTTTCAGAGTGCAGCTATTTATATTGTGGACATATCTTATAGAAAATCCAGGGGTAATAAATATTTGATCTCTAGTGCCACATTCTCATTTTCCAAAAGTTACTCTGGCCATTTGAGACTACCCCTTATGGAAAGCCTTTTCACATTTGTCTGTGGGATAACAGCAGTCTTCACTAAAATCAGCATATGGACTTGGGACTCTCAATTATTTAGAGTGGTCATTCATTAAATACTCATTTAGAGTTTGCTGTAAAAAAATGTGAATGCCTGAAGGAAGTACAAGCAATTTCTCCCTTGAATTCAGATCCTGAAATGGCCAGACATCTCTGTCTCACACACTAAACCATGAGAGCAAACTACATCTGCTCATGACGTACTGTTTCAGAGACAGGCCAAAACAAATGTTGTCAGTATAGTGCTGTCAGCTGAATATTTACTTGAGGGAATGAAGTTCCACATGTCATAAAGAAATTAAGTCCTCTGATTGGTTTTATGCCTCATAATCTGGTTGGTCTTTAGTGAGCCTTAGGATTAGGAAACCGCAGGCAAGTGGTAATGTAGTCTGACTTTGGATGAGATGTTGCTGAAAACCCAAACAGGGAAGAATTTTATAAATATTAACAACCTATTCCAGTTTTCTGCATTTGTATGGTTTATACTTACAAGTCCAAAATTGCAGACCAATCACCTTAATAATATGGCAGTATTATTTAGCACTTAAAACATACGTACCTCTGTTATTCTTCAGTCACTACTGTGACCAATACAGCTGTAGTCTGCTGATGTGGGTCAGCTGCCTTAACTTCTAAAAGGTCATCCAGTAACATCGAGAATAATCTTTATCTCATCTAGGGTGCATTGTGAAAGTTTAATGTCTTGAGATGAGATTTCTTCTGTTGTTCAAATTAAATTTTTTTTTTCCATTGTGAAACACACAGTAGTTTTTTGTTTCCTACCAAACTGGCTTCCATTTTTGTGTTGTGGAGATTTTGTTTGATTTGAGTTGGCTTTTTTTGTTGTGATGTTTCTTTTTTGTTGTTTGATTTTTGTCTATGTGTTTAGTTTTTGGGTTTTTGTTGTTGTTGATTGGTTGGTTTTGTCTAATGTGGGACTTGCACATGTTTTGACAATTAGAAGTTCTTCGGAAAGACATAATTGCAAATATAAACATATTTTTAACATTTGACACTAATTATCATAGAATAAAGACAATCCAGATACCTGACTCAGAAAAACCAAACAACTGGGGAAAAATACCCACACAACTCCAAACCACAAAACCTTTCCTACACAATGCATCTGTAATATATTAGTACATAAGTTATAAAACTCATAATCCATACCATATAGTGAAGATATTATTCATAAAATGCTTTGTCCTTGCAAAATTTGACACATTTTTGAACTTCAATGCTTTTCTTTCTTCTTTTTTTTTTTTTTTTTTTTTTTACATTGGTGTGATGGCATTGAAAGATGGCTGAAATAAAACACAAACAGAGAAGTCTTACATTAGCTATAAATCCTCGGGTTGATTGTTTTCTCTACATTTACTTACTGTAACATGGAGTTGATTTTACTCCTTTAAAATTTTAAGAACACAGTAAATCTGGAAAGCAAATTTTATTTTATTTAAACAGAGAAATAAACACAGTTCTTCTGGTATTTCAACATAGTGACCTTCTGTTTCCCAAAGGTGTGCTAATTTTGTCTGTGTGCTATAGTCATAGCTTCCTTATTAATCTTAATAACTTGGCCGCATTTAAATTTTCACATATTCTATTCATTGATAATTATATAAAAACACGGCTGCCTCTATATTGCAGGGTAGAGGAAATGTGTGACAGCAAATACAATGTCATTTGGAATTACACATTGGGGAGATAAGTTTCTTCTCATTGGTACAAGTTATGTAGCCTGAAAATCTCTGTTCTATGGTTTGTTCAAATGGATTATTTTACTATTTTTTATTATTTAGTAAATAAGCCTACTTCATTTATCCACAAGTTCTTAACTACGTTATACACTACAAGCCACTTGGATTTGAGTAGAATACTGATACTAGTTTCTATGCCTTTGGGTTTTTTTATGAGAAACTTACAGGAACTTTTTTCTCCCTTTTTCCCCACTTCAAAACTTAGCAAGGTTTACCTTGGAAGCATTCAAAGATTTCTGTTTCACCTTGTACATTGTGGAGGAAGTCTTGTTTTGTGCTGTGTCTTTAATCATTAGAAACTTAAGCACAAATTTCAAGCCAAAAGTTCGGTGTAAGTTGGGAGATGAAAATTTATGGATTATTAACTTCCTAGTATATGAGTTTTGGTGACCTGTACAAAGGATTTACAGTGCATAGTGAGAGGGATGTGTTTCTGTACTGTAATTTAAGAAAAAATGGGTTTCCGGTATGGGAGATACATGGTGTACATTCCAGCAGATGGCATTAATTGAAAATTGTGTGAGCCAGGAATAATATATATATGAGTTTAACAGTCTATAATGCAGTCTATAATGACACCAGAAAAAAGCAACTTAGAAGCAGTCGCTGTCCCTAGGGATTTTTTTAATTCACTCTTCTGAGAAATGTTCAACTAGAGAAAGGGAGTCAACGTGATGTAGCAGGGACATTATACAGAGGGAAGGATCAAATGAGTATGAAACTTCATCAAGCCAGTATGAAACGACATCAAAAAACCCCATGAATGTGTTGGTGCCAGTATAAGTTATCTTTTGTATATCACCATTTGTCACAGTACTGCTATGTTTCCAAGGGGAATAAATTGTTCCCCATAAACTTTGAGTGCAATATGAAAGTAATAATCATAATTAGCAGAATACTAAATGCAATATTACTACTACGAAAACTAATACAGTTATAGGAAACTTTCTGTTGTCACGCTGTCCAAAAACAAGCAGACATAAGTTAATGTCTTATTATTTCCGTATGACAATGCTCATCAGTATTGATGGTTTGATTCTTGTGAGCCATCCATCTGTCCACATACTTTGACTGTTGTCTCATACTAATGACTCTGAGGCCTTCTAAATTTTTTGTTTTTCTGATAATTTAGTACAACTGTTTACATGTGCCAGAATTACTGTAATAAATCCTGAGAACAGATAAGAGTTTTTAAACACCAGTTGTTAAACTGAAGGGCATTATACATTTTCACCTTCTGGATTATAGGTCTGTTTTCGATCCTTAGTTGTAGACAGGCAGAAACACTAGCCAAAACAAAAAAAAAATTATTCAACAGTCCTTCCAAAAATGTAGCTTTGCCACATGATTAGTCCCTTAGTCTTATGCCTTTAGTTAAGATGTATAGAATCATATTGCAGGGATTTCTCAGAAAAAGGAAAGGCAAAAGGCTTTCTTAGCATGGCAACTGTTCATCTCAAGTATTATCATAGTACTCAGTTTTGTAACATAAACAAAAACTTTCTGGGTTTGTTGTTTATTACAAAACTTTAATGCTCTAATGTCATTTCCTGGACTTCAGAAAACTGTAAAACACATGTAGCTAACTAGCATGCTTCTAAGTATTCATAATTCATCTTGGCTTTGATAAAATATATTTCCAATGAAATTCTCACCCTTATTGCTATGGAAGAACAAAAATAAGAATGTGTCTACCATACTGTAATGACTGTGGAAGAAAATGAGTAGCAAATAAGAAATATGAAAAGTCTTGCCCTTCCCTCCTCACCCTTTCATAGTATACTAACGAAGTTCTTTTGAAGTGAATGAAAAACTTTTAGAGAGACAAATTTTGTGATCTGATTATCTATAATACTATCAAACGTGAGGCACTTTCAATTTTAGGCTTTACAGTTTCTTGTTTGATCTGCTCATAGGTGTCTAGAAATAATGCTTTGGATGTACTTGCTCTCTCTTTTCTACATGTTTTTTCTTCATTTCCAGACTTGATTTTCAAAACATTAAAATCTATCTGGATTTTAAAAGACAAGTCTTGAGAGTGTAGATCTTGAATATTTTTTTTTCAGTTGTGCATTTCTGTGATCCATTTGGAGGTAATTTTTAATTAAAAATATACAAAACTGGAAATGTTTTTCTTATACTATTTCTACCCTTGATGACCAGCACCATTCTGTAGGCAAATATTTAAAATGTCTGAACACATAACCAGATTTGCAGGGTAAGAAAATAAAACTATATACCACTTTAGAAACATAAGTTTCCAATTCTCCATTTCTTTCTTATGCAATATATATTCCTTCATTCCCACTAAAAAAATACATTCCTACATTCTTTGACTACACTTCTGTGCTTTCTCATCTCTTTTAATTAATTATATCCATTTTGGAGTGGAGGACCTAGAGTTAATATGCTATACAAGAGTAGGAAGGAAAAAGTATTACCAAGTATTACTGTTTTAATTTTTACTAATTTTTGAAAGTTGTGTTTTTTAAACTTCTTTTACAGGATCATAAGAAAAAAATACCACATTCTAATAAATAGGCATCAGTTAAATGGTGTTGCTTTCTCTAAAGTAGTTAAAGGACAGTTAAAAGCTTTCTTTTATTGTACAAATCTTCAAACTATCATGGCAAGTAATGTTTTTAAAAAGAAATTTTTTTATGCTCTATTTGCTGAAAAGTTATGCTGGAATTTTGTTTTGCTGGTGTTTTGACAGATTGTTCTTTAATACTTAAACATTTTACTAAAGTCAGAGTTACTGACAAAGTTGAGCTTTACTTATATTCTGTCCTGAACTTCTAAATACTGATAATGTGCAACTTTTGTACATGATCTCAAATTCCAAGGTCCATGAAGCCATTAATAAACCAGATTTCAAAATCATAAGGTGAATAGATTGCATACCTTTTGAAGTAAATTTTCTTATTCTTCAGGAATTTTATAGAAAAATAATATCTTGTTATGTAGAACAGAATCAAGATTTATTCTCCTGAAGGAACTGCATTTGCTGTCTGAATTCTAGTCTAGTCTAGTATAGTATGAATTTTGAAGAGATTCACATAGACAGAGCAAGTTTTACTCCTGAAGTCATGAATATTGTAGGAGAAATTGTTCTGTGACAGAATTATTTATATTCCTTACATTAGAGCCATCTTCATCACAGACTGGTTATGACATTGGTTAAGATAAACATTCCATGTTAACACATATCAAAGAAGAATCATTTATTCATCTCAAAATTAAGTAATTTCTGGTACAAGTATGAAAAAAAAAAAAAGTAAACAAGAAAGAAAATAAGTAAGACAATATAATTTAAATATTTGTTACTGACAGATACCAGTATCAGCATCCAGTAGTAGCACAGCTGTCTTTTCCTTTAGCGGTACTTCTCTGTATGACAGTGTCTGAGTACTATGGATGAAACACACACCAGCTCAAAAGGAGGAGGTGTCTCATCCATTGTGTCATGAAATAAGCTTGTGACATTGCTGCTATTCTTTGTGTAGTAATTTCTTTACTGCTCATTGAAACTTCTAAAATGGCATGTACAAGTTTTAAGGAGCGTAAGAATTATGAATGACAGGAGCAAAAAACCACCATCTACTTGTGTTAAATTCCCCCATTTTTTCATGGTGCCCACTTCTACATTGTCAATGTTTGCCTAAGCATTGTAAGTCACAATTCAAACCTACAGAATGAGGGGATGTGGAACTGGCAGACATGGAACTGGAGGTTGTCCTACATCTGGGATATGTAAGTGCATTATCAGTCCCTGAAAACATATGTGAAATCACAGGACTTGTGGAATTGAACAACGCTGAGATACAAAGCTAAAATATGCTATATTGTTTTCTAATTCTTCTGCAAAATCTGATGAATACCTTTTAGTTGTACATTTCATATAAAGAGCCAAGAAAAAATTAGCAAGAATGAAAATTTGTTTGTACTCACCCAAAAAAAAATCAAGATCCTATAGTTTGTTATGAAATTTTAGATGTTTTATGATTGATCGTATGATTGATTGTAAAAATAGACATTGCTTAGGAAGGAAGAAAAAGATACACCACACTTGTGATTTATATTTTACTCAATATTAAGTGGTGCCTTTGCAGCCATCTTTACATGTTATACAAAGTATTATGTATTTATTAAGCATTGCTTATGTTAGCATTACATTCACTATTTAATCTATGCTTCTTTAATAAGGTATATAAATCTTCATAAATATCTGCTAGTGAAAAGTTCCACCAGAAAGTTTTTAGAAAGCATATTACATTAATATAGTAAATAAAGTGAAATTATTTTTCTTCTTCTCAGTTAAATCTAGTTACTACAGCTTGCTTCATAAACTACAAAGCTATTGATTCCAAATACGTTACAGTAATAATGAACTCACCTTTTTCTACACCATATATAATATTTAAATTTAAATTTATTTCCACTTAATAGTTTTAAATAATTAGATTTCTCATTAAATTATTTTTTCCTCACTTTCAAGTAAATTAATGTTTATATTACTCAGAGTTTATTAGGCTTAACATTCATAAGGATATAAACCTAAATACTAAAGATGGTGTTGTTTCACACATATAGGATATAAATTAACTTCTTTTTCTGTGAACATCCTAAAAGTAACTCTTCTTAGTACCTTGCCAAGGAAAGATAATTGTACTTCTGTTCCAGATGGTAAATAGGCTGTCCTATGGTAGAAGTGGTAGAATTTTTTCCTGCATTTTTAAAAAGTTAATAAATTTTTATTGTAATGTCTAAAAATAATGGCTTCAGTGTGACTTCATGATATTATTACTAATTACCAGAGGTAATTCTAGGTAACAAAACTGAGCTCATGGTAAGTCCAGAAGTCCTTGTCTTTCCACAGAAAGCATCTTTGTGTCACATTTTTCTAGACAGACTGAAAAAATTCAGTCTCTTAGATTTTTAGCATAACAGTCATCAGTGTCTACAAGTTCTAGCAAAGAATGTAACTCTAAATTTTTCATCTGTTATGCAGTTACTTATATATCTTAGTACCTTGTGGTATTAGTTTCTCAAGTAGCTCAAAAAAAAATCAGTGTGGTCTTCTCATCTCTTAATGGTAACATCATGAGCGAAATGATCCATTCTCACGCTGTATTTAAGTCATTTACAGATGGTGGAGAACAGTACTACATTTTTCAGCAAAACCTTCACTCAAAATTTCTGCTGTGAGCAGCACCCATCCAGAGTTTGTACATGCTTAATAAGTGTTAAATGACAAAGAGTATGTTGCTCAGGACTGAAGAATGAGAATATACTCATTTGTCTGAATTGTGTCTATGACACATATATATTTCATGTTGCTTTTAGAATTTGTTCACTAGGAATTTTTTCTATCCTGTACAAGATCCAGTCTTATGATCCAACTAAAAACTAATATATAATATTTTCCTATTTGCAGTTTAATAGTTACATTTATAACAGGCCTAGGTACAAATGGATGATTGATTTGGTCTCAGAATTTACTAAAATGAAAAAGAAAATTCCAGATTTTTTAAGATTCTAGTTTTCTGCCTTTCTGTGGAATATTCTCTAAACTAGTTCAATCTTCTTTTAAGCCAGACTGTTTATTGCAACACTTTTGTAATAACCTTTTCTTTCCATCATGAACATGCAGTAGGTGTTAATTACTTTTACAATTCACAGAACAGTTTTCTTAGTTACACTTTTACTAAACATACTGAGCCATATGAATCCCACTAAAGGTTATAAACAATATTATACTGTTAAAAAAAGTGAAGGAAATTAAGATGTCAGGTTGAGTTAGGAAGACTGATACTTACAGAAATTCCTGTCAATCTCATCTTTTCTTCATGGCAATATGTATAAATTAGTTACAATTCTGTATTATAAAAAGAATAGTTATATTCAAAATATTGGAGTTATGACACATAGTTCATGGTTTTTTTGTTGGTTAGTTCATTTCTTTTTAGTGAAATTTTGCAATGCTCTTTTGCAAAGATTTTATGCAAGAAACATTCCAGTCTCTTCAAAGATTTTTGTTTTCTTAAAAAACTTAAGATGTCATCTCTGGCCTCTATTATGGGTTAGTTTGGTGCTGAAGGCACCAAAAAAGTAAAAGTGCCAAAAGTGCCAAAAAAGTAAAAGTCTTCTAATGCTTATTTTATCTGTATTTTAGATTATTTATTTTAAATCATGTTAACTTTCACTTAAATGAAATATTTTGTTAGCTATTTACAATTTTGCACAGGAAAATGAGTTTAAGTCCATGATGACTGCAGTTTTGAAGAAAACAATACATACTCACATCTCAGCTAAATTACAGACATCTCTTCTGGCTATTCTAGATATTCCATGCTCAGAAAGTTGCACTTGACAGAAGAAATTTGTTACTGGTTAGTTTATATACATGCTTTCATGTGAAGTACAAGTTCTTCAATGATTTCACTGTCCCCCTGTTGTTGACCCTATATGGAGATATATTATGTCTTTGTAGAGGCCCTTTTTAAGATTAAGCAAGCTTGGTAGTATTTTCTTAGCCAGTCGTGAGCAATATGGACCATCTTAACAACACTGTTCAGTGTATACTTGTCTTTTAAATAGCTTTAGCATCTTTTTAATGCAGGTGACCAGAGTGACCCACTGTAGAGGGGTAAAAGAATGAATTTTAGAATTACACCCCAAATTAATAACAAAACTTTGTTCTACTCTGTTGTACTTAAATGAATAATCAGTTAGATCTAAATAGCAGTGACCTTTTCCTCAAACGCTGTGATGGAAAGCCAGGTCTGCTTAGAGACCTTTCTCCTTTCCATCAAAATTAACCATCTTTCTGATTCCTAATTCCACCTTGGCATTTCAGTTTCTGAAAATTCCTTGTTCTTTTTTGCTAACTGAACTGGCAGAATTTTAATCCCAAATCTTTTCTCTCTTTTGTCTTGATATTTAAACTATTGCTTTTAGAAACAAAACCTGTTAAATTGTCACATAATTTTCAGTGTAAAAAGCCCACAACTTTAACTATAACTCAGATAAAATGAATAGTTTTACTAGCTTCAATAAAGGAAGACAAATATCTGGAAAAATGAAACTTGTAATGGCTTTGTCAATAACTAACATTCATCAATAGCTAAACTGTATTCTTTTCTACTGTAACTATTTCTTTATGACTT
Source organism: Phaethornis superciliosus (assembly GCA_023637945.1). Taxonomy (NCBI): domain Eukaryota; kingdom Metazoa; phylum Chordata; class Aves; order Apodiformes; family Trochilidae; genus Phaethornis; species Phaethornis superciliosus. The sequence goes on along the minus strand of JAJQWJ010000004.1, from coordinate 29,304,746 downwards.
TTTTCTTTGTTTGTCTTTCTGCAGACAAAATATATGTACATATGGTATTCCATAAATGTCTCAGCATAGATTCTCTGCAAGCTCAAAGGTCTGTTTAAGGCTTTAACACTTGTTAGATGATAATAATCTTTTAAACAGGCAATGACCTAGATATTATAATTCATATGCTGGCAGTTCTCCAAATGTAGAATTTATATCCAATATTTTAAATATCAAAACAGCAACTTGATACTACCAAAACCACAAAGATTCTGATTCCTTTTTTTAGTCACTGATTATAAAAATCTCCCTTATAATAAAGAGGTCACACTATATACAAAACCTTTTTAGTTGACCAAAAGTTAAGCAAGTTAAACTTTTTCAGTAACTCTTGTGATTTCATAGAAAACACCAAAATAAAGAAAATACAACAAGGAATGATTAATTTTAAATTAATTAACCATGCAGTGATGGTTCATTCCTTATATTAAAGTTTTCAGAAATAAACTTATTTTCAACTTTATTTGTTTATGTTAATAGCACTTACATGAGTATTTATAAACAGGAGTTATAAATTAGACAGAAAATGTATTTATTTTTTCTAGGGTTGAAGGTTTTTCTGAAAAGAAACCCAACAAATATTATTTTATTCTAAACAAGTATTAATTTCTTCAGAATTCCTAATAGCAATGATTATTATTGCTATTTGTGATGCAAAGAACAATTGCCCAAGGTCAGAAAATACCAGTTCTGGTCACAGTAAATAAAGTAAGGTTAGGCAAAACACCTGGTATTGTGATCAAGTATAGTGTTTCTGTAGAGTTAAGTAGATTTAAAAGTAACAGGCTGAAACAAGCACGACTATCAGCTACTTGATTTAAACAATACCGTTCAGTTGGCATACTGCCATAAGCATTATGCTGTCATTAAAGTAATATTGTGTGGTATTTCTTCTGTTTATTAGGAACGGTGATTGAACATACCCATTGCAGAAAAGAACAACTGAAAGCATGCAATATGCAACATGTAACATTTAACACCATAGCACAATATTTCTATAAGTATGTTCTAAAATCTCCTAATCTATATCATGTCGTGCATTCGCTTAATTCTTTAATGATTCCCTTCTGGATGAAAAAAAAAAACAAAAAACCACCAAATAACATAATATAAAACTTTATCTACATTCCCTGTATTATCATATTGATTTATCTCCATGGATGGATATGATGAGTTGGATAACACAAACATGTCTTGGTTGTTTAACTCATTAAAAAAAATAGTCCCAATAAAATGTTAAAAATAGTGATATATACTGTCCCTAGATCATTGAAATGTCTTTCTGAGAAAATATGAAAAATATAGAAAAACAATGGAAAATATGTTCAGCAATGAAAGAGTTGCATCAGCTGAGAAGTTACTGCAACAAAATATAACTGATTTCTTGTAGAACCTCACTGTCATTACATAAAAAGAAATAATGACAGAGTAATTATCCCAGTAAATTCATTTATTGTGTAGAATAAGTATGTCTAAAAACATCCTCTTATCAAAGTTTCTCTGGAATTGTGGTAATTAGGGGTCACATGAACATTGTTGATACTATGAAAGTATAATGTCAGGAAAGCAAACTGAGGCTATTAGACCTTGAGTCCAATATGAATACCAGATTTTCCCAAGGATTGGAAAAGGGGAAATGGAACTCTCATTTTCAAAAAGGGAAAGAAAGGACAATCTAGGGATCTACAGGCCTGTCAATCTCACTCATGCCCAGCAAGATCATGGAGCAGATCCTTTTGGAAGCTCTGCTAAAGAATATGGAAAATAAAACACTGATTGGTAGCAGCAAACATGACTTCAATAAGGTCAAATCCTGCCTGATAATTTTGGTGGCCTTTTATGATCTGGTCACTGTGTCAGTGGACAAAGGGACAGCAATAATATCCTCTACCTGGATTTGTTCAAAGAGTTAAACACTTTCCTGGAAGGAATTCCACTACCCAATCTGGAACAATATGTATTCAATGAATGGACCACTCAGTGAATTAGGAACTGGCTGGCTGGTAGCGCTCAAAGAGTTGTGGTAAATGAGATTCCTGTAGTAAGTAGTGTACCTCAAGGGTTGGTACTGGGATTGGTGCTGTTTAAAATCTTTGTCAGCAACATGGATAGTGGAACCATCAACTTTGCGGGTGAAATCAATGCACTGGAGGGAAGGGATGCCATCCAGAGTGACCTTGATAGTCTTGAAAGGTGGGGTTTTGGAAACTGCATGACATTCAAAAAGGCCACATTCAAGATTCCAAAGATGGGTCAGGGCAATCTTGAACACAAATACAGGATGGGTATAGATTGGATCAAAAAGAGCTCTGAGGAGAAGGACTTAGGGGTGTTGGTTGATGTAAAGCTCAATATGAGCCAGCAGTATATGCCTGCAGCCCAGAAAGCCAGCTATATCATGGGCTGCATCAAAAGAAGTTTGTCCAGCAAGGCAAGGGAAGTGATTTTCCTCCTCAACTCTGCTCTTGTGAGACTCAACCTGGAGTCCTGTGCACAACTTCTGGAGCCCCCAGCACAAGAAGGACATGGGTTACATTGAGTGAGTCCAAAAGAGGAACACAAAGATGACCAGAGGGCTGGAGCACCTCTCCTACAAAGACAGGCTGAGAAAACAGGGGTTGTTCATCCTGGTGAAGAGGACTCTCCAGGAAGATCTTTTATCAGCCTTCTAGTACATGAAGGGGGCCTACAGGAAAGTTAGGGGGAGATGTTTTGCAAAGGCAGCTGGCAATAAAGACTTAAAACTAGAAGATGGTAGATTAAGATCTGGCATTAGGAGGAAATTCTTTACTGTGAGGGTAGTGAAACACTAGAACATGTTGCCCAGAGAGGCTGTGGAAGCTCCATTCTTGGAAGCGTTCAAGGGCCAGACTGAGCAACCTGGTGTACTAGATGTTCCTGTCCATGACAGAGGGATTGGAACTAGATGATCTTTAGGGTCCCTTCCAACTCTAACCCTTCTGTGATCTGATGATTCTCTGATGGAGCAGAACCAATAGCCCAGTGTTTTTTATAGCTTCTTACCAAATCACAAGATTTGCATTGTTTCATAACTCCTGATTCTTCACCAGAGCAGACTGCTAGTTTTAGGATCCAAGCATTGAACAGACAGTAAGGCAGTATGCAAAATGTGATCATCCAAAGACTCATTACCCAGAAAACTTGAATCCCTGTATAATTGCAACCTTGTTGAAAAAAAATTCCAGAATGTTAATCCAATTTTGTAGGCAATGAAGCTCAGTGAGTCCATATTCCAATAATAGAACAAGTATGGTATTAAAATTTTGTGTCATCTGCTAAGTGTCACTATTAAGACCTCTCCATCAATAAAGTCTTCATTATACAACACATTTCCAGGCAGTTTAGTACCAATTTTATCTGGGTTTTCTTTATTTTTTTTTTCCCTTGTCATCAGCGTTTTTGGAACCCTTTCGTTCTCCTGTTACACAGAAACTGGTGAGGTCAGGCCAGAGGATGCTATCATACAAGATAATGTTGTTCCTTCTTCGGTAGAAATTTCTCCTAAATTGTACCTAACTCTGTCTTATTATGATTCAGACTCCTCACTGAATAATATAACTAAGAGCAAATTCTGAAAGCACAGGAGCAGGCTGTCCCAATGTCCCGAAAGGCGAGCCGGCGGGGAAGGCAACCGGTCTGGTTGAACTGGGAGACCCTGAAAGAAATTAGGGTTAAGAAGAGGGCCTATCAATTATGGAAAAAAGGGCTAACTTCTCAAGAGGAATTTAGGAAAATAGTCAGGTTGTGTAGAAAGAAAATCAGAGAGAGAAAGGCACAACACGAACTGAATCTCGCTATCTCTGTGAAGGACAATAAGAAATCCTTCTACAGATACATCAATAGTAAAAGAAGGGGCAAGGAAAACATTCATTCTGTACTGGACATGGGTGGGAATATAGTTAGCAAAGATGAGGAAAAGGCTGAGGTATTTAACACCTTCTTTACCTCAGTTTTCAACAAAAAGACAGATTATCCTATGGACAGCAGGCTTTTGGAGCCTATAGAAGGTGACAAAAATCTAAACAGCCCCCCTGAAATATTGAAGGACACAGTCAGCGACCTCTTGAGCTGCTTGGATCCCCACAAGTCTATGGGACCGGATGGGATTCACCCAAGAGTGATGAGGGAGCTGGCAGAAGTGGTCGCCCAGCCTCTCTCTATCATCTACCAACAGTCCTGGCTCACTGGGGACATCCCGGATGATTGGAAGTTGGCAAATGTCACGCCGATCCACAAAAAGGGCCGGAAGGAGGACCCGGGAAACTACAGGCCCGTCAGCCTGACCTCAGTGCCTGGCAGGGTTATGGAGCAGATCATCCTGGAGGCAATCACACAGCACCTGCAGGATGGGCAAGGAATCAGACCCAGCCAGCACGGGTTTAGAAAGGGAAGGTCCTGCCTGACCAACCTGATCTCCTTTTATGATCAGGTGACCCGTCTGGTGGATGAGGGGAAGGCGGTAGACGTGATCTATCTGGACTTCAGCAAGGCCTTTGACACCGTCCCCCACAGCATTCTTCTGAAAAAGTTGTCGGCCCACAGCTTGGACAGGAGCACCCTGTGTTGGGTTAGGAACTGGCTGGAGGGCCGGGCCCAGAGAGTGGTGGTGAACGGTGCTGATCCAGTTGGCGGCCGGTCACTAGTGGTGTCCCCCAGGGATCGGTGTTGGGCCCAGTTCTGTTCAATATCTTTATCGACGACCTAGATGAAGGGATTGAGTCCATCATCAGCAAATTCGCAGATGACACCAAGCTGGGAGGAAGTGTGGACCAACTGGAAGGCAGGAGGGCTCTGCAGAGGGACCTGGACAGGCTGGAGAGCTGGGCGGATTCCAACGGGATGAGGTTCAACACGGCCAAGTGCCGGGTCCTGCACTTTGGCCACAACAACCCCATGGGGAGCTCCAGGCTGGGCACAGAGTGGCTGAGAGCAGCCAGGCAGAGAGGGACCTGGGAGTCTGAATCGACAAGAAGCTGAACATGAGCCAGCAGTGTGCCCAGGCGGCCAAGAAGGCCAATGGCATCCTGGCCTGGATCAGAAACAGCGTCGCCAGCAGGTCCAGGGAGGTGATCGTGCCCCTGTACTCAGCGCTAGTTAGGCCACACCTCGAGTACTGTGTCCAGTTCTGGGCCCCTCAGTTTAAGAAGGATGTCGAGGTCCTGGAACAGGTCCAAAGGAGGGCAACCAGGCTGGTGAAGGGACTCGAGCACAGGCCCTATGAAGAGAGACTGAGAGAGCTGGAGCTGTTCAGCCTGAAGAAGAGGAGGCTCAGAGGAGACCTCATTGCTCTTTACAACTACCTGAAAGGAGGCTGTAGCGAGGTGGGAGTTGGACTCTTTTCCCAGACGATATTCAACAAGACAAGAGGACACAGTCTTAAGTTGTGTCAGGGGAGATTTAGGTTAGATATTAGAAAGAATTTCTTCACGGAGAGGGTGGTTAAGCAATGGAATGGTCTGCCCGGTGAGGTGGTAGATTCTCCGTCCCTGGAGACATTTAAAAAAAGACTGGATGTGGCACTCAGTGCCATGGTCTAGCAACTGCTCCGGTGGGTCAAGGGTTGGACTTGATGATCTCTGAGGTCCCTTCCAACCCGGCTAATTCTATGATTCTATGATTCTATGAATATTCTGAATGATGTGCCTGATATGTCCCAATACTGATTCCTACTGACTATAGAGGTGAAATAATACATATATTTACATATATCAAATCCAAAGTAACAAAAAAATCTTAACAGAAAGAAAAATTAAAAAGAAAAAAAGTGAATCCTATAAGTAGAATTTGAGAAAGAACTAGAGGAGCATAGTAACTTAGTAGTCACCTTCAGGCTTTTACATCACTTGCTTTCTTAAACATTACTTGTTCAAACACCAAGCTTTCTCAAGAGCATAAGAAAGAATTTTTTTTTTAAACTATAAGATGCATTTCTAGAAATGCTAAGTAAATGCATAGAAGTCCTGAAGATTCAGTAAAATACTCTTGAGAACTATTATTAGGAGAGAAGCATGACATAGAGTGTAAAGAATTATTGAATAAAAGTGACAACTTTATGCTTAAAGATGACAATATTATTTCAGGTATCCTCAAAAAAATGAAATTATATTCCACAAACTCATTTATTTTCTTGAACTTCTGAAATTTTTCTGACAATATGGCACCTCTAGTTAGTTAGAAGCACAGAGAAGATACAAATAAAGGGGCCTCTTTGATCTCTTGCAGAGGTGTTAATAGAAAAGAAGAGAATCTTCATCTAATTTAAGTGTAATATGAAGGAGCTTTCTGCGGAAGTCTGAAACTTCCTGTTATGGTCTGAAAGAGTTTTTCTGCAGTGCATTTTCTTGCAGAAAATAAAATTATGATCATGTATTGCAGATTATAGAACAAATACATAGATTTGAAGAACTCATCAACTATAAGGTGTTGATTGATGACAAAATTTTAAAAAATTAAAATAATCCAGACAACATTTTATTCTCCTCTATAGAGATTTTATCTGGTGTTTAAGTAATATCTGCAGGCACCTATTAAACAACATCTTTGTCTTTATATTTTAAATCCCTGCTATACCATCTCAAATCAAACGTTCCAGTTGCTGAAGTTTTATCACCTGAAAGTAAACATCATGAAAAGAGATAATTCAATTCCAGCTCTCTAGAAAACTCTGACTTCCCAGATTGTTGTAGTTTGGTGGATTAATAAATTTGAAAGTCTTTAAAGATACAGTTGAGTATGGATATTTTCATTTTGGCAGTGCCAAAGAATATAAAAAAACAAGAAAAGTTTAAATCCTACTTTTTATGCAACATCTTTTGTTCTGTCCCAAGCTTGGTCTTGCCTTAAAAGACTTTCTCATTCTTTTCCCACGGAACTAGCTAAAGATGAGAGAATAAATTTCTTATGAAAAAAAAAATCAAAATTGTCATTTGCATGCTACATAGCTCAGGAAATTTACAAAGGCTAACTAAATTCAAATTCTTTTAAAAATTTCTTGAAACTGTTTGTGTTTTGTTGTAAATAAATTTTATCTCTATGCATATTTTATTAAAAATCCTGTTATAATTTCTCTTTCGCCACCTTTGGTCCCTACTTCTCAACAATTCTGACAGTGCTTGGAAGATGTCTAGTGTGCAGTGACGGTAATAGCAACAAGAGGGCATAAAATAACACCAGAACTCATAGCAAGACAGAAGTGGAGATCAGGACAACTGAAAAAAAAAAAAAAGGCTGAAGGAAACTTAAAGGACTACATATTGACTGAGAAAAGTTGATTAGTTTCATTGTCTCATTTAATAGACAAGGATAAACTTCAGGCAACTGGCCTTTTAGTAGTATGTATGGACCGCATTTTTCATGTATTTTCCAACTTTCTTTGTTGTCCTGCAAACTGGATCACAGATTCTCGTAGTTCTCTTTCCTATCTATGAGAATACTTCGCATATGTAGTAAGGTGTCATCAAAAAAGTTTTAGTAAATATCCAAGACTGCTTACAGCTGGAGACTACATAAAGGGGAAAATTAAGTATATATTTATTTTATGTTTACAGAAAGGGAACTCTTTAGATGATGCAATTTACCTTCTTATCAAACTTGGTGACTTATTTTCTGTGAAATATTTGGTAAGCAAAGTCAAATGTTTTCCTCTGTTCTTCCTTCTCTGAAAATCTATTTCTTTCTTTTCTAACAGGAGTTGGAATTCAGAAAGTTGAGGTAGGAAATGCATTTTATTACTGACTAATTCAGCCAGTTTACTCAAAGTCAAGAATATTAAAGCTTGATAATGTGATGTTTCTTATGATCTAGCAGTTATTGCCTATGGTAGCTTACAGTGAAGGTTATCAGTCAGAGCATAGTATCTTTTCTGCAATACATCCACAATAACCCACAACTGTTGTTGCTGCTTCTTGTGTTGGATAAAATGTTTATGTAAAATAACCAGTTATGTTTTTAAGCTTGCAAATAGTTCCGAAACATAATGCCATATTTCAAGGCTTCATTACATTAATGTTGAACATTTCCTTAAATTTATATTTGAGTCTTATGGAAACCAAATGTTTTTAAGGAGTTGTAATCTCACTCTACAGTGGAACACATTCTTTTTTTTTTTCCAGAACTCCAAGCCCAAGTAGAGGGACAAAGATTGTTCTAATGACAGTTCTAAACCTGCTTTATTTACACAGATTTGTGATAAAGCTGTTTATCAGGACACACAAATTAAAATCAAAATGATGTTCTGTATTATGTCTCATATCCAGAACTGGAAACACTCACTAACTGTCCTGTTTTAGTGTAAATAAGCTCAGTTTTCTCAATTGTCTGGAGAAAAAAAAATCGCTTTTTTAATATATTCTTCCAAAAAGTTGATTTTCAGCTGCAGTATTTTGCAATAAGTTGTAGTTCTTTACTTTACTACAGCACATCTTATTGTATCAATAACTCATTTAATTAAAATATTAAGAATATTCATAATATTAAAACTTAGCTGTGGAGCTTGGGGTCTTCAGGATGTGCATGGTGATGTCTTTGTAGAGCAATACAATCTATGTTACCTTCTGGAATATGACAAATGTTTAGACAGACGTAGTATACAAATAAAACCTCCCTTTTAGATGTAAACATTAGACAGAAGTCAGGGACATTTAAATAAGATATAATTCCACACCCTTGTGGACTAAATATTTTTTTTTTTTCATTATTCTGTAAAATTTTGTGTACTCAATGTAATTCTAGCCTTATTCTACCCTCAGCTCCCAGTTCTTATTTTTAACTTGCTGGAATATGAAACATGAGTATTTTACAGTTTCATAGCTTAGGGATTTCTTTGTACACTGCCATAATTTCTTTCTTGACAAACACAATATATACTGCCTCTTTTCTTGACACCAATAAATATATTATCTGCTGGCATGGGGGTGATCCACCAGAACACTTCCTGCATTTATTTTAACAGATCTGTATGCTTAGCAGTATTTAATATATGAACAGAACCTATGCTGGTTTCTTAGAGCATGTTTTTTTCTCCAGAAAAGTAGCTCCATATTGTTGAGTACACATAAATTCTGCATTTAAATCAAAAGGTCCCAAGCAAGAGGAATCAAAAGTGATACCTTTACAGGGCAGTACTAAACAATTAAATCTTTGTAACAGTCATTATATCTGTCAAGGAAGAAGAAACCTATACTTTATAGCATTTCTAGTTTACAGTGCTTCTCAAAAAATACAGTGGTGCATAGATGCCTGGTGCCTTTCCACCCAGTTCATTACAGAGTTGTGTGTCCTATTGAAAGTGAACCTCCCAGGGGTCCTTCTAGGAAGCTCCCCACCTTCTTGGAAGACTTCAATGTTAGCTCTCGTAGTTCCTCTGTTCTAACAGCTGAGAAGAGGTTTTAGAGCCTGCATTAAGTGATTGTCTGAAGAGCAGCTAAAGGGAAAATGTGAATTACATAATTTCGTATCTGTAAATAGAGGAAGTAATAAGAAATAGGTAGAAAATAGCAAATTAAATGCATACAGGACTTCATATCTGGAAAAAATCCATTGCGGTTAAGAATCAAAATTCCCTTTCTTACTTCGTATTTGAAGAGTAGGAAGCAAGTAGGAGAAAAAAGAGCAGGATTCACCAGAGAGCAAGCCTTTTGCTTCTGGATCCAGGGTGGCATTGTCAATCCAGCACTGGTCATAGGCTAAGTAATTGGATTTATCATGAACAATAGTTGCTTAGGTTTCTGATACAAGTAAGGTGTTTAATTGTAATTTAAGACCTTCAGGAGAGATTAGGGTTAAGTCATACAAAACATTATGAAAATTAACGTTCCTTTGTCTTATAGGATCAGGACCTGTGTTTGGAATAAAAATTACTCCATTAGAACTGATGAAATATCAACATTTGAATTATATATATGTATTTAATTTTGGCTCATTAATTCCTTACCCTTAACATTTCAAACAGAATAAAAGTAATTAACTGATTCAAACAGCCTTTTTTTTTTTTTTCTTTTAATTCTGCAGGTATCGTTAATGTTATCATTTTCAAAAAATACATCTGGGCAGGTGTGTGACTGAAAAAGGTCAAAGTAAAATACCAGCATACTTAACAAATATATTTTTGCACTCTGTCACAAAAATACTTCTGGTTGCATAGCAACCACCTTTTTAATTACTACTTGCAATCTAGAGTTTAATAATTTAATTAGTATTTTTCTTCATTAAATTGTTTCACCCAATAAATTTCATTAATTCAGTACATTGCTTGTTTTCAAATGGTCCTGTCTACATCCCTTCCTCCCCTTCCAGTAACTTTAGCTATGCAGTAGACACTAAAAATCTCATTAACTTCATATCAAAAAAACCCAGTCAAAAGGACTCAGACTTATCCAGAAAGAAAAGACACATCATTTTAGGTATCATTTATATCTGAAGTCATTGAAGTTCACATAAGCATTAATGATGTTGGAGTGGCTTCATAAAACTGACATGATAAAACTAGAAGTAGTAATTTGCAGGACAGGAGCTAAAACAAAGGTTTTCAGAGGCAAAATTCTGCATGTCATGGGATGTTCAGAGTGACCTAATTTTTGAGTTAGAAATTACAGTGCTTTTAAAAAAATGTTTACCATGTACTATTCAATCTTAGGCAACCAGAATCATATTCGCTTAAGTAATATTTTCAGCTATTGCTCTGCATTAGGCTCCAAGCTGTGAAGCTGAAATCTAACAAGTAACAAGTAATGCAAGAATAATTAGATGAAAGGGAAGGAGCTGGTATCTAACAGCTGCAGAACATCAGCCACATGTATGGTAAAGGGCTATAGCTACATCTGACTACAGGCCAAAACTGTCAACTGATCTAAGGACGTACCAGAACTCCTAGGCAATGTTTACCTTCTAATTTGGTGATAATACATTGATTACTGAAAAATTTAACCTGTGTCTCCTGGTCATGAGACAAAGGGAGTCTTCCTTATTAAATAGTTTGCTTAGCAATACTGCTGTATGTATAGGCAGGCAGAAAGAAATTTTCACTTAACAGAAGCAGCTATGTGGTATTTTTTGGAACTCTATGCCTGTCTTCCTTTAGGCATACCTTCTGTTCAGAACCACAATTTTTAAAGCTCTTAAAATTTAATAAAAAATTATATATTCAGTACCCAATCATGATTTAAAGAAGTATTAAGCTTGAGTAATATTAATTCAGGCTTGAATAGAAATTCCCCTCTGTATGTGATAGACTGCAATATCTGAGTATCTGAAATAGAAAAATGTGTAAGTTGTTCATAAAAGTGTTCAGATATACTTAACATTTAAGATATTACTTATTGAAAGGTAAGAAGTTATTTTGTGATGGGTAGGTTTGAAAACTATTCATATGTCCAAAAACAAATAGTTGTTCGTTAATAAATTCTGAGAAGGTGAATGTGTACTACAGTATTTTCTGTCACTATTTGAGACATTAATCTAATGTACTTTACATTTTTTTAAAAATCTAAAATATTTATAATATTTATGTCTTCCCCTTCACTTATACAATCTTACACATGCACTTCCCACTTTCCCACCTACACCTAATATTCATGGCAATTTTGAGATTAATAAGTATTATTTTATGACCCTTTACATGTGGTTAAAATACCACCACAAAGAAGACAATGATAGCCTTGTGGGTTAAAACTTGCATATTTCACCTAAAAGAAAAACACTCTTTGGTTCATTATCTCTTTCATTATAACATGTTTGTCTAAATAGAATTAATAGAGTACCTACCACAGGTTTTCTGCACTGATTGCTCATGAATTTGTGAATGTTAATATTTGAAGACATTAAAACAAAAATAAAAGAAATTAGATCCTTCAGACAAGTGATACTTCATTGTTTGGTCCCATAAAATAAAATAAACATTATAAAAATTAAGCCTATAAACATCAGGAAGATGGATAAGTTGTCACACCATTCTGCATGTCTATGTTTAATAATATTATATTTCATTTCTCATGCTAAGAAAACAGCCATTACCCAAAGCAGCCATTCGTAAACAGCCATTGTGAACAGATTGCCTCCTTGTTGGTGGTATGATAATTGAAATAAGCTTACTAGTCTTTTATGAGGAAATACCAGATGTAGAAAATACCTATTAATCAACTCACTCTCTTTTGCAAACATCAGTTTCAATACTAATGTATATCAGGAAATAAATAGAATAAGAGGAACAGTATCAGAGAATTAGCAAAATTATTTTGTGGTGTGTTGTAATACTTGCCGTGAAAGGGATAGAAAAGAAAGTTGTCTAGGGCAAAAGGATCATATCTGTTATGTTTTAGACCCAGCTGGTATCAACCAGGCTTCTGCTGACTCACCTCCCACCCCCACTGTGGGACAGGCAGGAGAAAATCCACCCAAAGTCTTACTAATTGAGAAAAAGATAGGGAGGTTTTCAGCCACAAAATACAGTAATGGTGAAAAAAAAACCAGACAGGTTCAACTTGGGAAGAAAAAGAAGTAATTTAAAAGAATTGACTTAACTAATTATATCAGGAGAAAGAGAAACCATGACCAGATCCTCCTTCCTTTCATGACCCTCCCCTTCCTTCTTCCTGGTCCTGGATCCCTTCACTGCTGCCTCCCTGTTAGGGCACAGGGGAGAGGCAGTGGGGTTTAGGGTCAGGTCAATTCACCACTCTTTGTATCTGCTGCTCTTTCCTCCTCAGAGGGAAGGACTCCTCACAGCGTTCCCTGGCTCCAACACTGAGGCCTTCTTATGGGAGAGAGTCTTTCATGGACCCTTCCCATAGGTGCAGTCCCTCAGGGACAGAGTGGTCCAGCATGGGCTACCCACAGACTCATGAAATTCTTTGGGAACAGTCACCTCCTCTGTCATGGGGTCCTCCATGGCTGCAGCTCCACTTCTGCCCACCTGTGACCCTTCAGGGGCTACAAATCTACATCTGCCCCTCAGAGACTGCTCCACTATGCTACTTCGTGGGGGGACATTTTGTCATCTCATCATGGGTTGCAGAGAAATCTCTGCTCAGGCACCTTCTCCTCGTCATTCCTCACTGACCTTGGTGTCTTTGCTCTTGCACTGATCTCCCTCTTCATCCTTTCCTCTGCCCTGTGGATCTTTTTTTATATTTTTGAAGTTTCATCTTCCCTTATGTTACTCATAAGGGCACATCCATTTTCCCATATCTGCTTGGCATTGGCCAGAGGCAGGACCAGATTTGGGACCAGGGGAGTTTTCAGCACCTCCTCATAGAAGCCACTCCTGTGCGCCCTACCCCCACCCCTCCCACTTCCAAAACACCATTGCACTATGTCAAGACAGTATCTTTTGGGCTTTGCTTGTGGCCAATAGTTTCACTGTTTATACCTGTCTGTATTTCTATCTCTCTAATGCCCCTCTCATAACTCTGTTTAAAAGTAACTCTGCTTATAAAAACTACCTATCAGTGTCTCATAGGTGTGATTTTTTTCCCTTCTACTAAACACATTTGTCAATTTGTTTATACAACAGGTTACCAAGGTATTACCTGTCCCACAGCATCCTGAGCTAATATACTATTTTTTCTGCTTCCTGCACAGATTTAGATTTTTCTAATGTTATTCACGTGTGGAGGATGTTTGTGTTTATTTATTTATTTATTATTGTATGCTTTAGGCACTGGGACTGGTACCATCACTGAAATGTGGAAGGATCATAGAACCATATATTGGTTAGGGTTGGAAAGGACCTTAAAGATCATCAAGATCCAGCTCCCACTGTATGGGCAGGGACACCTCCCACTAGACCAGATTGCACAAGGCTTCATACAATGTGGCCTTAAACACTTCCAGGGATGGGGCATCAACTATTCCAGTGTCTTACTACCCTCACAGTGAAGAACCAATTACAAGGAAGGAACAGTGGTGAATTTCAGATTCATCCCTGAATTTGTCAGTGTTACTTTTTTTAAAAGTCTGGTTTTTATTCAGATGAGAGATAAGAACCTCTTGGGAGCTTTTCCTGTCTTGATTACAAAAGAATAATCTCTTCTGAGTCATGCACTGTTTTATTTACAAAAACTGATGTCCATGCAGAAATTGTACTTAGCTGGTGAAAAAAGTCATAGAACAAGAGTGAACATATTAGCTGCAGTTATGTAGATGATGATGATATCTGAAATAGCTGTAAGATACCTCATTATTCTTAGGAGCTGTAGGGAACATATGCTTCACTAAACTTTGGTCAGAGACTACATGTACAGCCCCTTCACATTGCTTGAACCACTAAGAACAGTTTGGGACAGACCTTTTAATAGGGTGACCAAAAGATGAAGAAGATATAATGCTGAGGCCAAAGGATCCCTTGGTATCATTTCCAAAGCAGCAGGTACCTTAGGAAGGGTGTGTTGTTTACAGGAGACACTTTCCTTGTGTGAAACGCTGGGGACAGCAATGTCAAAGGTGTGCAGGTGCATGACTCCCATCTACATCCAGCTACAGTGCTCAGCAATGTCCCCTCTTTTGGAAGCAGGCAGCTAGGCTTCACTGCTATGATATTTCCAGGAGGAAGGCCCTGTTCCATGCACAATCAGTCTCAACTAAATGGCCAAGAATAAGAGCTTACTTGAAGATAGAGACCAGCTTTCAGATTCTTTTGGCTTGATGTAGAGCAAGGACTTGGATTCAGGTTTCCCATTCTCCAGGCTGTATCCAAACGAGTCCTTCTTCTCGTTAAGCCATATAAATCCCTTTGTATAAATAATTAAGTGTTCACTGGGCCAGACAGGGGAATAGGAAACGTAAGGGAGGAATTCTCCAGCCTTCTAGTTATCGTGCTCATCTAGCATGTGGGCAAGTCAGGTCCAAACCACTGCTGTGGTGCTTAGACTCCACTGCTTTTGAATGATAACAGAGTTGTACGTATGCCTTTCTTTGAATTCCATGATACATGAGCAACACTTATGTATCTAACAGATACAGAGTATTCATCTGACATTTTTTAGTAATTTACTAATAATTATGACAAAAGACATGTACTATAGACCTAGACAGTTTGTTAGTGAATTGTGAATCTTTACAGAACAAGCCTTGTTAAAATACCTAGTTTTCACTAAAAATTAAGAAATATAATCATCCTGCATTTAGCTACCAGTGAAGAATTTTTCCCAGTTTTTCTATCCAGTAACCCTGACAGACTTCACAAAAAAACCAATTGTCTTAGAAAAGTATTGTAGCAGCTGACAAGTGTAAGTGCTACTGAAATCAACAGGCAAAATTATTAGATGTAGAAAATATAGCCTTTATAAAAAGAAAACCTTGCTTTTAACTGCTGTTTTGTTTCTGCTGAGTCATAGCACATGACTGTCATATGCAGTTCTTGAAAGCAACAATATCTCCTTTAAAAATATAAAATTAGGGATACAGGAAAGAAGTGAATGTTTTAACTCTTGGGTTGGATATCAGGAGGACAACTGTTCAAATGAAAAAAATTTACATATATTTAGTGTTTCAAAGATAATAATATATGTCTTATTAATTCCCTCCACCCAAAAAAACCTAAAACAAAACAAAAACAAAACAACAAACAAATAAACTAACAAAAAAACCCCCAACCTCTCTTTATGCTATTTGGCTTTATTAGAATATGCATAAAACTCTGCTACTTTTAAAGGCCAAGCAGTTACATCTTACTATCTACTGATCTACTCCAGAGATGAGCAGCTTTCATAAATGTATAAAAATAAATCATCTCAATGTTTAATTTTAAAATTACTTATAAAAATAATGGGAAATAGTAACCAATTTTATGTTATTCACATAAATATTAAACATTATACATATATGATCATATAAACATATATGATCATATAAACATATAAACCCATATATTTGTTTGTAGACCAAGAGACATATACATTCAAAACACTGTGGAACTTCATATACCTTTTCTTTAGTATACAATTTCTACTGCTTATGGCAGGAAAACTGAAGGATTAGGCTGCAAAATTCCTTGAGTAAAATGTGAAATTTTAGACATTTCTGAATATTGCCTTTAATATAAAAAGAGAATATGTCTCAAATTTCTACAAATGTACTCAATATTACTCCCTATGTAGGTTCACTGACTCCTTGGGTGAGTACAGTTTAACATGTATACAATTCTTTACAGAGGCATAGTATTAATCATTATTCGCATTACTTCAAGATGACAGAGTTCACAGTAGTCTGCCCCAGCCATCTTGGTATTACTCATTCTAGGGAACTACTTCTCACAGATCACCAGTAAGCAGCTGAAGCAATCACTAGTGGTGCCCTCATCACAGAAAAGTCTAAATGAAACTGAGGTGCTGCTGTCAGGAAGGAAAACCTATACTATCACTTCCATCTGTCCTCCTCTCTAGATTCTCAGTGCACAGGAACTCCTCATGTATCTTGCATCTTAATGTCTTAGTTCCTTCCTATTAATTCCAGCAGGAACTTAAAAATTTAAAACCACAGAATTTTCAGACACGTGTTAGCAAAATGTTAGCAATCATACATGAAATAAAAGATGACTTGTGTAAAAAAGTTAGCCTTATGGATTAATACCATTACTGTTTGAGCGCCATCATGTTCTTTACTGACCTCTGTCTTCTTTCCCCCTACAATAAAATCACTTCTGTTCCTTAAGTGACATTACTTTGACTCACATATATTCTAGAGCCATTTTGCTGGATGGCATGTGCAGACATTAAAAAATATAATCCTTGGAATGAATTAGGTAAAAAACTAAACAGAAAAGCAGTACATATTACAAACATAATAGCTGACTTGAAAGTGTATCCTGGGGTTTCAGATGATGTCATAATCTGCTACAGCAAATTTAATAGTATTGTTGCCTGGAAGCTAAGCCATTATACTATGTTTAATTTCACTAAGATGTAAATTACATGGTTCAGTGTTGTATAGTAGTGGCTAGTGTCATTGCAGATTCTTGTTCTTGCATCTGTGAAGAATCCTAATGTTTATGGGGATTTTGTTTAGCTGGAAGTCTTAAGCTTTTATAGACCTTTAAAGAACTATTATTTTATCCTCCCTTATTTGCTATTACTCCATCTCATTTCTGCATTCTGCTCTTTTTGAGAATGTTAACAGAAAAACTGCTTGAAAGTTTAAAGAATATCAATAAATATGCAGTCCTTGAAGAAGCAAACAGCAATATGACTTGAGAGTGACTTCTTGCCTGTTACCACATTTGGGTTTAGTGAGCCTTTAAGCCAAAATAAAATAGTTGTATTATGAAATATACCCAGCTAGGCCTTTTATATATCACCTTTTATGGTAGCTGCCAATAAAAAATTTAAGGACACATTTTGTATTACTACGTAACTTTTACCAGAAAAAATACAGATTAAACTTGCCCCCAATAAGTATATCGAAACTTCTGTTATCATTGGAAATTTCCAGCTGGAATTTTCCAGATTTCTTAAGAAAACAGCCTAACTGACCATGCAGAAAGTATAAAAGACATATCTTTAAAGTAGCAGACTATATTTTCTAAATCTAATCAGTAATTGACTGCTGACATCTTGTCATGAGTTTAGTATCAATGATTTCTTGAGAACAAAGTATAAGTACTGTAATACGTGGCAATGAAAATGCTATGGCAATCTTACTGTTTTTCCTTTAAAATACCTGTTTGTTAAAACATATCTTACTCTTACACATCTGTATATTATTCTCCATTATTCTCTATGCACTTGTTTGTGGATGGATCTTTTCCCTGGCTACCATTTCCATGCTTCTTATTACCTAATTGGTCCTAGACAGGTTTAATACATATATGTGAAACTGGTGAAGACTTTAGATTAGCTTTTAACAGCAGGTATTGCTAATAAGGAGATGATTCATAATAGAGGTGTGCTTGAGATGGCATGCTAGAAATAAACAGTAGCTGGTATCTGTAAACCACAAACAATTAAAAATAATTTTATTTTCATCTCGAAAATGTAAAAGCAAAGATGAATGTTCAAGTGACTCAGCTTGACAGAAATGTGTTAAAGTTTGCTGCTATCCGTTAGCTTCGTTTACCTAGCCAAACTATTGCCTAGATTTTGATTCTGCCTGTAATTTTTTGTTTGTGGTAGATGCTGTGATCTACTGGCATAAATTCTATTTTTATAGCACAGCTACAGTATAGCAGCCATTCAGTTGCTGTGTAATAGAAGCCATGCTTCTGTCACTGCTCTCTAACATTTCTGTGATAAACAGTCATCTAAAAACAAAAATAAAAGTGCTGTATATGGGAAAAATATTCTAAAAACAGCCATAAGATCTCTTTAAAAAATTGTCTGAATTTGTCTTTGAACATGTATGTACAGGAACTTGAAATCATGTAATATAAGAATTCACCTGGGTTTTGTCACATATTTGCATAAAGACAGAGGTTCATGCTGTGTTTTGGGACTAGTATTAAGAGTTATTTTAGGGTATTTTCTTCTGGAAGAATTTTTAGCTCGTCAAAAAACTAAAGGTTTGATAACCTTTAATGAGACATCTCAAACAAACTGCAATCTAACAAAAACTTCCACTTCAGTCACCTTCACTTCTGCCACCTACAAGTCTTACTAAGCCTGCAGAGAAAAGATCACCAAATGTCATCCTACTTCATGTTTCAACTTCTTCTATGTGTATAACTTATATTTGCTTACTCAGGGTATAGAAAAGTTTCATAGAAACAGTAGTCTGGAAGGTTTTTGCCTTTTTCTGCAGAGAAACTGCAGAAGTTAACACAAACCACTTCTAAACGAAATTTAGTGTATATGCATAGTCACTAATGGAGAAAGCAATAAGGATTAGGATATTATTTTAACAGCAAGGTTCTCTGTGATAGAAATTTGAAAAGTGCAATGTTCAAATGCTTGGTACAACTCAGCTGCACAATAGTGGTCTACACCAGGGTAGGTGGAGGACTGAGATTCTGAAATCAGAGAATGATAAATATAGCTCCTGTACTCCTATCATGAGGATCAAAGGGAAAGGTGGGAATTTACATCTATACAGCAAACTATTATCTGCAGCTCTTATAATAAATTTAACCTTAATCTTGTAGTAACATCAAGAGAATTCATTTTGCTTTGTACTACTCCGGATGAAATCAAGTGAGAAAAGTACCAGTCCGTGAAACAGAGAGGACTATGAAACTTGCAGTTCTAAGGAAGGTTTCCTATATTGCAAATGGATGGTGAATACTACTCAAAATCTTTCTGCTCTCTCTGTCCCTCTGGAACTTTCATTTGGAAGGAAAACCATTAAAATTAAAAAGTAAAGAAAACTTCTACAGTAATGGAAATAGTAGATTTTCCTTTCTTTTGTTGCAGAAGATTTTGATAGTTGGTTTTATCTGTAAATGAGTTGCCTTTGATATTCACTTTATCAGAAATGTAGATGTGATGACTTGGTGCATCATTCTCAGAGAATATGATGTTCTAAAAAGAAATTGGCACTGGAAAGAAAGGAAGTGTCAGGCTAGCTGCAATCAGGCAAAAATTCCAAATAGCTTTTTTTTTTTTTCTTTTTCCTTTTCTTTCTGTCCTAGAAAAGCATTTGGTAACTTAGGTCTTAAAAAAAAAAAAAAAAAAAAAATTTATTATTATAAAGGTTATGCACAGTACAGGTAATAAAACCCACAAACAACGACAAAATAATAAAAAAAAACCTCCAAAACTTAAAAAATTATGAATCATTGATGCTTCTGTTATATATAATAAAGAAAATATTGGACATTTAGAAATTCCTTGTAAAGCAGATTATTTACTGTGTAAATGCTCGGTTGAGGTTAGCTTTTGTTCTTTTAAGAATAAATTTACAGAAACATAACATTAGACTGTAAGCATGTATTTCAGTAATTGTACTATATTTTTCTTAATAGTCCTCTGTATCTTGTCTTCTGAAAACTGATAAGAACACAGATTTTAAAAAAATAAAAAGTGAGCAACCACGGCAGCATAAACCAGCAACCCACATCTGTGTGCTGCAACTTTCTGATTCATGTTGACTGTGTCTAAATTTCACCAAGTTACGTGGTTTACACACGGAATACACAAAACCAAAAATATTGTATGATATTCAGCCTTACCTTGTTCTCCAGCTCAAAGCAGAATCAATGAATTTTCTCTGAGAGATTTTCCCTACAAGCAAAATCTTCAAACTGTAATGTGATCCTGTATTAATATTGCATTCCTACATACTGAAATATGTTTAAATTTTTACATCAAAATTTCAGATAAAGAGTAGATTATAATAGCAAACCACTATGGATTAAATGAGTTTCTTCACAGTTTCTTATTTCAATGCCACATGAAGAAATGTTGTTTAGCTCTTTCCTTTCAACAAAGTCACATTTATCTGACTTTTATACATATTTATATACAAAAACATATAAATAAATACATAGATAAATAAATAAATAAATAAATGTGCTTAGCTGTACCCTTAGTTTTTATTCCTAGAATTACGATTTTTATGTTCAAGACACTTTGCCAGCTGAAGTACTGGGGAAAATGCTCATTTATGTTATTATTTTGAAATTTTAATTCAAAGTAACTTCTTATACAGAAAGGATTTCAAAAGCCCCAACCTTTGCAAGCATAAGCTCAATGACAAGCCCTGTGTTTAGTGTTTGCATTGCTAATTTATCCTCATCTTATTGAAAATTCTGGATTTTTGCACATTCTTTTCAGGCTATTTCAGTATCAAATTGCATTCTGTCAATGTCTCATTTAAGCTTAATGTTTATTCAGTATCACATGTATAGCACTATATAAATGTAATGATCCTAAAATATGAGTGAAGCTAAAACTCTTTATAAATCTCTTATGGATGTTTTTTAATCTTTATTTCATAGCTTTCATGATACAAATTAGTAGACTAATTTTATTTTACTTTTATCAGGTTTTTTCTTTTGTCTTAATCCAATTTTTGCTTCTAGAGAAGCTTAGTGAAAGTATGTTAAAAAAGTCATAAAAACTTCTCTACCACAGAAGAGCATCCTAAATAAAGTTGATCTTCATATCAAAGTATGCATAAATTTTCAACAAGAACTATTAAACAACTAAAAAAGAAGCAGAGCCTTTTATTAAGTATATTGTCTCTATCCTTTTCTATCTATACCTTATGTCTGTGATGAGCATTTCCTTAGCTTTTGTGAATGCCACTATACAGAAAATTATTGATTTCAGAAAGCTGTTAATGGTAACTTTGAGATATCCTCACTGAGTTACAACTGCCATTCCAGATTAAGCATCCTGTTAAGTATAGTTTTGATGATGATTTCCTAGAAACTTTACATGTATCTACAGTAATGTCTATGACCTTTTTTTGCTTTCTCACTCAATGTTGTGAGGTCCTTGAGGGCTTACTCACCAGCAAGAGGACATTTGGCTAGCCAAGAAAACTCAGTTCTACTGTCCTCCAACAACCTATAGGTCACTAAAAGACATTAAGCAAAACTTTTTCCAGTACAAACACTAGAGAAGTTCCACTACATGGAACTTTTCTCCACTATTTGTCTGTGGACAGAAAACCTAGGGTTTTGAAAGTCAAAGTATGTTATGATCACTGAGTTGCCTTTATCCACATGTTGGTTAGCAACTTTCCAGAACTTCTGATAGACAGTGTGGCAGCCTATCCCTGCTTAGAAAATGTACTGAACCTTTATTAGCAGACTTCATTCACTCCTGCACTGAGTGGCCTTTTTATTTACTCTAGACCCTTTGAACATCTGAAGTCAAAGTACTTTTCTTTCTAGTTCTCAATAAAACCTCTACGCTGGACTTCCAGAGGGAACATTTTGGCCTATTCAGAAGACTTATTCAGTGTTCCCTGGGAAACAACCCTTGAAAACCAAGGCATCTGGCAGGGATGGGCATACTTCAAGGAGCAAGTCCTGAATGCACAGGAGCAGACTGTCCCTGTGTAGAAAAGCTAAAAGAGCTCATAGACTATGGAAAAAGGGGCTGGCTACTGAGGAAGAGTTTAGGAATATGGTTAAGTCACGTGGAAAGAAAATTAGAGAGACAAATGCACAATTTGAACTCAATCTTTCCACTTCCATTAAGGACGATAAAAAAATCTTTCTGCAGCAAAAGGAGGGGCAAGGAAAACCTACATTCTTTGTTGAACATGGGGGGAAACACAGTTACCAAAGATGAGGAGAATTCTGAGATATTTAACACCTTCTTTAGCTCAGTTTTCAACAGTAAGACAAGTTATTCTGAGGACAGATGGCTTCTGGGGCTTGTAGACAGAAATAAGAAGCTGAATAGCCTCTCTGTAATCCTGGAGGGAACAGTTAGTGACCTGCTGAGCCTCCTGGATCCTCACACATCTATGGGACCAGACGGGATCCAACCCAGGGTGATGAGGGAGCTGGCAGAAGAGCTCGCCAAGCTGCTCCCCATCATCTACCAACAGTCCTGGATCACCAGGGAGGTCCCAGATGATTGGAAGTTGGCGAATGTCACACCAATGCACAAAAAAGGACAAAAGGAGGACCCAGAAAACTCCAAGTCTGTCAACCTGACCTCAGTGCCTGGCAGGGTTATGGAGCAGATCATCCTGGGGGCAATCACACAGCACCTACAGGATGAACAAGGGATCAGACCCAGCCAGCACGGGTTCAGGAAGGGCAGGTCCTGTCTGACCAACCTGATCTCCTTTTAGGATCGGGTGACCCGCCTGCTGGATGAGGGGAAGGCTGTGGATGTGGTCTGCCTGGACTTCAGCAAAGCCTTTGACACCATCTCCCACAGCATTCTCCTGAAAAAGCTGTCAGCCCACAGCTTGGACAGGGGCACCCTGTGCTGGGTTAGGAACTGGCTGGAGGGCCGGGCCCAGAGAGTGGTGCTGAACGGTGCTGATCCAGTTGGCGGCCGCTCATCTGTGGTGTCCCCAGGGATCAGTGCTGGGCCCAGTTCTGTTCAATATCTTCATTGATGATTTAGATGAGGGGATTGAGTCCATCATCAGCAAATTTGCAGATGACACTAAGCTGGAGGGGGAGTGTGGATCAGGTGGAAGGCAGGAGGGCTCTGCAGAGGGACCTGGACAGACTGGAGAGTTGGGCTGATTCCAACGGGATGAGGTTCAACACGGCCAAGTGCCGGGTCCTGCACTTTGGCCACAACAACCCCATGGGGAGCTCCAGGCTGGGCACAGAGTGGCTGAGAGCAGCCAGGCAGAGAGGGACCTGGGAGTCTGGATTGACAGGAAGCTGAACATGAGCCAGCAGTGTGCCCAGGTGGCCAAGAAGGCCAATGGCATCCTGGCCTGGATCAGGAACAGCGTAGCCAGCAGGTCCAGGGAAGGGATTCTGCCCCTGTACTCAGCCCTGGTGAGGCCACACCTCGAGTCCTGTGTCCAGTTCTGGGCCCCTCAGTTCAGGAAGGAGATTGAGGTCCTGGAGCAGGTCCAAAGGAGGGCAACCAGGCTGGTGAAGGGACTCCAGCACAAGTCCTGTGAGGAGAGGCTGAGGGAGCTGGGGGTGTTCAGCCTGGAGAAGAGGAGGCTCAGGGGAGACCTCATCGCTCTCTACAACTCCCTGAAAGGAGGGTGGAGCCTCTGAGGGGGTTGGTCCCTTCTCCCAAGTAGCTACTAGTAAGACAAGAGGGCATGGACTTAAGTTGTGCCATGGGAGGTTTAGGTTGGATATTTGGAAGAAATTCTTTCCATAGAGGGTTATCAGGCACTGGAATGGGCTGTCCAGGGAGGTGGTGGCTTGTGTGTCCCTGGAGGTTTTTAAGAAAAGACTGATGTGGCACTCAGTGCCATGTTCTTCCACAGTGGAAGTGGATTAAAGGTTGGATTTGATCATCTGAGAGATCCTTTCCAACCTGTCTGATTCTGTGATTCTGTGATTCTGAAACTGACTAGGCTGAACAGGTTGGAACTTGGCTGGAACACACTAAAACAAGGGCTTTTGGAAGAAGAAACAGGCCACTCAGGGGAACTACAAAGTTATTGATAAGCTAAGCAGGGAGAAAATGAGAAGAACCAAAGCCCAATCCATGCTACTGCCATAAAAGACAATAAAAGATGTTTATTGAAATAGAACATCAACAAAAGGAAGGATATGTAGAATATCCATCCATTATTAGGTGTGGGAGGAAACAGTGATAAAGTATGAAGAGAAGACTGAGGTACTTAATACCTTCTTTGCCTCAGTCTTTAGTAGTAGAACCATCTGTTTTCTGAGATACCCTACCTCTTGAGGTGGAAGAAAGGGGCAGGTTGCAGAATCAAGGTCCCCTAAAACAAGGACCAATGGATAGAGACCTACTACACCACTTGGACACACATAGATCTATGGGAATGCATAGGATACGCTCAAGGGTACTGGCAGAAGTGCTCAGCAAGACACTTTCCATCATCTATCAGCAGATCTAACTAACTGGAAAGGTCCCAGTTGACTGGAGGTTACTACAGATGGAGACCAGTGACAAGTGGTGTTCCTCAGGGCTCTATACTCTTTTCTGCTTTGTAGGTAACAAGTGCACCATCAGCAGGTTTGTAAATGACTCCAAGCTGAGTGGTGCTGTCAATAAGCCAGAGGGATGAGATGTCATCCATATGGACCTGGACAAAGTGGAGAAGTGAACCCAGGGGAACCTTATGAGGTTCAAAAAGACCAAGTGCAGGGTGTCACACCCATGTCGTAACAATCTGCGTTCGCAATACAGGCTTGGGGTTGAGGTTTTAGAAAGCAGCCCTGCAGAAAAGAACTTGGTGGTGTTGGTGGATGAAAAGCTGGACATGAACGAACAGTGCATGCTTGCAGCCCAGAAGGCCAATTGCATCCTGGGATGCATCAAAAGAATCATGGTCAGTAGATAGAGAGCAGTGATTCTGCCATTTTACTCTGCTGATGAGACCTCAGCTGGAGTCTTAAATCCAGCTCTGGAGCCCTCAATACAGGAAGGACACGGAGAAGGTCCAGAAGAAGGCCATAAAAACAGTCAGGTGTCTGGAACACCTCTCCTACAAAGATGGGCTAAAGGAGCTGGGGTTGTTCATCCTAAGAAAAGAAAACCCTGGGGAGACCTAATAGTGACCTTTCAGTATTTGAAGAGGGCCTACAGGAAGGTTGGAGATTTAGTGTTTGCCAGGGCCTGTAGTGATAGGACGAGAGCAATGGTGTTAAGTTAGAGAAGACTAGATTTAGATTGGATGTTAGAAAAAAATTCTTTACCATGAGGGTAGTGAAAAAATGGAACAGGTTGCCCAGGGAGGTAGCTGAGGCATCATCTCTGGAAATATTCAAGGTGAGGTTTGACAGTGCTCTGAGCAACCTGATCTAGGTAAGTCTTCTATGATTCTAGAAAATATGACACCACCTACAATGTTGGAACAAGAATCCATGAAACTACAGGCATGTCAGTGTTGGGGAATGACATGAGTAGAGGATCTTGAGTGCCATCATGTGACATGTGCAGCACAGTCAGATGATCAGACCCAGTCAGCATGGGTTTATGAAGGACAGGTCTTGCTTGATGAAACTGATCTCTTTCTATAACAAGGGAACCCACTTATCAGATGAAAGGCTGTGGTTTTTTTCTTTGTTTGTTGACTATAGTAAAGCCTCTGACACCTTTTCCCACCTTTTTTCCAGAATCTTCTGGAGAAACTCGTTGCTCATGACTTAGACTGGCATACACTTTACTGCATAAAAAACTGGTTGGCCATCCAGTCTAGCTGACTGTTGGTCAGAAGTGGTGTTCTTTAGAGTTCAGTACTGGGGACAGTTTATCCTTCACATCTTTATCAATGATACAGATGAGAGGATTGAGTGCACACTCAGTAAGTTTTCAGACATCACCATGTTTGGTGGATTGTTAATCTGCTTGAGGCTTAAGAAGGCTCTAGAGAGGGATTTGGGCAGGCTGGATCAGTGGACCAAATTGTATGAGTTCCAACAAGGCTCAGTGCTGGATCATGCACTTGTGTCATAAAAACTGTATGCAATACCACCGGAGTTGGGAAAATTGGCTGGAAAGCTGCCCAGAGGAGAAAGACCTGAAGGAGCTGGTTGAGTGCTGGCTGAATATGAGCCAGCAGTGTGCCCAGGTAGCCAAAAGGTCCAGTTGCCTCCTGGCTACTATCAAGAATAGTGTGGTCAACAGAACCAGGGATGTGATTGTCCCCCTGTACTCGTCACTGGTGAGGACAGTGACGAGTTCTGGAAATGTTCTGTTCAGCTTTAGGCCTCTTACTATAAGGACACTGAGATGCTGGAGCACGTCTGAAGAAGGCAAATAAAGATGGTAAAGGTTTTCGAACACAAGTATTATGCATCCAAGGGAACTGGTATTGTTTAGTCTGGAGAAAAGGAGTCTGTGAGAAGACCTTGTCACTCTACAGCTACAGGAAAGGGGGTTGTAGTCAAGTAGGAGTTTATCTCTTCTTCCAAATAAAAAGTGATAGAACAATAGAAAGTGCCCTCACATTGTACCAGGGGTGGTTTTGATGGGATATAAAGAGAAATTTAATTACTGAAATAGTTGTCAATCACCATAACAGGCTTGCCAGGGAAGTGGTTGAGTCATGATCCCTGGAGGTATTCAAAAGATGTAGAGATGTGTTGCTTAGAGATATGGGTTAATGGTGGACTTGGCAGAGTTCTAGGTTAACTTGGCTGGGCTTGATCTTAATGGTCTTTTCCCAAGGTCTTTTCCCAGGTCTTTTCCAAGAAAAACAATGCTATGATTCTGTGATTGTTAGTCCAGCTTTCATTTAAGGCAATAGAAAGTGATATTTGGGTGGGATCAGTAAACTACTAAGCCTGTTGCATAATTAATATATTATAATTAAAAGAACAATACTTTTTTTATACTTCTCAACTGAAAAATTGTAAAAAAGTGAAGCATAGAGAATAGCAAACCTATTATACATCCAAGCATTGTGCTAATCTTAGGAAAGAGTACTAAATACTTTTATTTTTTTGATTGTTTCAAACTGAAAAAAAAAAAAAAAAAGGAAAAGAGAAAAAAAGAATCCAAATCTGAGTGTATCAGTTCAGTTTTGCAGGCTTGGCATATAACAGTTACCAGCATTCCTGTGGTTGATAAAGCTGCTACAGATTAACAAATGTTTTAGGATATGACTTTTGTCTTTCCTCTACTCTGCATCGTATTTTGAATCAATAGCATGTAGTAACTGAAATGTTACAGATTTCAGTTTTCCAAAAGAGCAGAGTATTCCTAGACATGATGGCATTCTATCTGCATATTTCAGACCTGTGTTGTCTGTGCTATGCAGTGGAAATGGAGTTCAGAATAGTGACCTACATGAAGGCTAAGATTTTCAAAAGCAGGGACTAAATATGCATTTGATGGCTTAGCATGCCTAAAAAGGTCTAAATATGGGAATTACTGAACCTCTATGCTATCTATATAGCCATAGGATTTTAATGAAGGTTTTATTTTTATTAAATAATAGTAGGCTTTAGCAGCTCTCTTTTGTCATAAATTATTTTATCGTGTTCTGTAATAGGAAAATAACTGTCTCAAATTCTGTGTCTTTTCTACTTCTTTGCACAGTGCTCTGCACACACAGCAACAGAACTACATTAAGCAAGTAATACTATGCTGTGAAGCAAGGTCATTAAGCTCATGAGACAAAAGCTTTTGTAGTAAAATTGAAAATTCCTATTGACTTCAGTGGGATTTGGGTCAAGAGCAGTCAGTTACTTTTTACAATGAAAAGACTTATACTTCAAAATTTGTGTAATAAAAACCTTCCTTAACCTTGTACTCCCTTGTACTCTCATTTTACTTGAGAATGTTCTTATATATCTCAGATGTTTATATCTTCATTTAATGTAGCTCTTCTCCTGAAAATAAAATTGTTTCTATTTTGAGAGTAATAAAATGTTTTCTCTCAACATATAAACAAGTGTATTCTTTTATTGTTCAAATTTCCATTTCTTATATTTCCTCTTGTAGAAGCACTTGATTCAACAATCATTATTTGCAGTAGAAATACCAGTATACAGGTATACACACTTTAAAAATCTATTATTTCTTTCAAGGGTCTGAATTTGACTCTCCTGAGCCTTCAAAAATGCAGACCAAATACAATCTGAAAGTTTGTATGAAAAAACAATGGGAGGGAGAAAGAGGAGAGGTAAAAGAACTACATTTTAAAAGAATTCTGTGTTCCTTCCATCCCATTAATTCCTTAAATTATTTTTCCATTCATTTTTCCCATGACACATTCATCACTTTCAAAAAAGCCAGAGTCCAAATGAACCAGATGTGCTGAACATGCAAATAACTGAAAAATACGTTTCCCTGGAAACCAGATAAAAGCCTTCAGAACAGCTCCACCTCCTGCTCAGCTTGACTTTTCCTTTTAGCTGTTCAGTAATAGCAAATCAAGACACTTATGTCCAGATTTTCCCCTCTACTTACACGTGCAGGGGCTAACCACTTCAAGCAGGATTCAGAAAGGAGAGACTTCAGTGTTTTTCACTGTTTCATTCTCTGTAAATCTGTAACTCTTCTGTAATAGCATCACAAGGATGGGGTAGGATGTGTATTTTTGCAGATGATACCAGCCAACAGCTGCCTTTCACATCATCCCTTGGCAATTCTACGGTTAACAGTGTAGAATATCTACTAGAAGGATCCTCAAATTAGTGTTTATTTATCTGGAATCCCTTCCCCGGAACTTTATGTTGCTGTTGCAGAGTAATTTGAAATTCAGATGGGAACTAAATGACTACCAGAAAACTCACCATAATCTGCTCACTCTTCTCCCACATATATGCTGTTCTGCAGATGCCAGAACTGTAGCATGAAGGCAAACCTCCTTTTCCCTTGACTACATTGTGACTTTTCCCTTGGTTCTCAGCAATTCATGTGACTGAGTTGCCTTGGTCCCTGCTAAACACTTAAACTCCTAGTACAGTGCCTCTGGTACAATTAATTTGCTGTAATACTTTAGTATAGTTTCATTCCTTTGTTCTCCTTCACATTGTACCAGTGTGGAAGGAATAATTCAACCCCAGCAGATATTTAGCATTGAGTGATTGTAATCAGAATTACTTTTCCTTAATATAATGATCTCTTCTGACCTCAAAAATCTTCCATTTTACAGACCAAGAGCACTACAGTGTAACTACAGAAGTGTTGTTGTAACAATAAGGTTCAGTAGAAAGTTTAAACATTGTGAAAGAATCATGACTTACCCTGAGAAAGAGGAGAGGACACCCTTTGATGCATTGCTCCTGTTTTCATTTCTCATCAGGGATAGGCTGAATAAATCACAGTTCTTTCACTCAGACCAGAATAAAATTCTGAAGGGAAAGCTGAGCGATGTGTACTTATTAAAAATTGTTTAACTGAAATGAATACAGGACAACAAGCGGCAGAAGCGTCTTGCCCTGTTAATGAGATACCACTCTCTGGATTAGCATGTATTTGTGGTATTTCTAATTAGTTTTCATTACATTAACATGCTAGTGTTAATATGATACATTACTTTCAGTTGTGCAGGCATAAAGCCAATTTTTAGGAAACTGGACTTCTGGAGAACAAAAGTAGAGAATCAGTGAATAAGTAATTTACAAAACTACTCAGCCTAACTTTACACCAGAGAGACAGAGTTTATAATCCCCCTTCTTTTCAGTATGCCACTTTAATTAAACAGTGTACATATGATTAGCATTAGCAGTTATCTCCTTTGGAAGCTGGCACCTAGTTTTTATTCTGATCTTCTTCCCAGTAGAAGTAAATATTATACCTGACTTTGTTTCAGTAGAGTTACATCCTCTGAATAATAATGCAACACAGAGTATCTGATGCAACATAGTATGAATGAAACATGGAGACTTCATTCCTCCTTCCCCCTAAAAATATAAAAAATAAAAAAAAAATAAAAATAATTTCTGAGGGCTAAGTTCTGGTTCATCAGAATGTAGAGCACCTTCTTTCGTCAACAACAGTAATACAGCTTGGACTTAGGGACCATTCTTATTGATTCATGAATATTTCAAGGCAATAGATTAATCTTTTGGAACCATGCAGCTCTGATGAAACTGCTGTTTAACATGCTAAAGTGCCAAATTCATCTTCTGCTTGTACCAAAGAACTCCCTATAAGAAAGGCTTTTTGTAACAGCAATAAGGCATCTCTGTGGGGAATGTTTATCATGAAGTGTTTGCACTTTGAAAAACCAGTCTTTTGTCTTGTATTGTACACCTCCCTAAGGATATGAATGTGTGGCAATATCCAGTATCTTTCATTCAGCTTTATAGCTTAATTATTACTTGTGCAACTCTGTCTATAGATTTGCCTCAGGTTAGATAAGCAATGAACTTATTAAATTTCATAATCTGTGATATAACTTTTATTGTGTTTCGTGTCTTCTGTCAATGTATGCAAAAATTGTGCTTATGGCCCACCACATATATTATGGCATATAGGCAGATAGATAAATAAATTAGTAGATAGATTTTTTTTCGAAGGGTAAAGAAACAGAATTGCAGCTATCAAAACTTGTACAGAGAAATTTCTAACTCATACAACAGAACCACAGATCTCCTGATAGCCCAGCACTTTGAGGATTAGAGAGCCTCATTAAGGTCCTCAGGTTGATCAGCACAGCAGATATAATCTTTCATTTCTCCAGTGATCTACTAGGTTCAAGTGACCTATTCCTTGGCTGATGTGAAACATCACCTTTACTTTGGTTCTGTGGACTGAATGTAGAGACTCTGTAACAACAGCTGTGCTTTTGCAAACAGATATTTTATTCTATGTGTTGAATGCATCTATAGGACTCCAAGGCTGCAAGGTGCAGAACTTTTGCATATAGCTTGCCAAATAAAAATGAATAGTGAGTATGCATATTTTGACCTCTGCATCCAATACTATATCCTGTGTATTGATGATGGCTACAATGCTATTTATCTGCATAGTTTGTTTGTTTTTTTGTTTTTTTTGTAATATCCACGCAGGATTCAGGTATATATTTGAATATTATTTTCTGAAATTAAAAATTAGCGCTTGGAAATATTTCTTGTTTAGAAGGTGGAAAAGTTTCTACCTCCTTTTTCAATTTTGAGCCTTTGAGAACAGGTACTCTTTCTTTTCTTTCTTTTTTTTTCTTTTCTTTCTTTTCTTTCTTTTCTTTCTTTTCTTTTTTTTCTTTCTTTTCCTTCCTTCCTTCCTTCCTTCCTTCCTTCCTTCCTTCCTTCCTTCCTTCCTTCCTTCCTTCCTTCCGTTTTTCATAACTAGTAGGAAATGAAAAGGAGAACTTTTTTCGTGTTCACCACACTCTTAATAAGGGAACCAACTACACTGGAAGGATGTTTTTGCATATAAAGTATAGTTTTTGCAGAATCTCTAGATCTCTGTCTGCAGTTCCCAGTGGAAATTATGTTAATATGCTGAAGTACGTAACAGAAAAATGCACACCTCCATAAAAAACAAGACAGAAATCTAGAGACCTCTGAGCTAACCTCACCTCCACACACAAGGATCATGGAGCAAGTTCTCTGGGATTTGTTCAGCTATAAGAAGAAAAGGCTCAGTCAGAGGACACTTGCTCTCTAATTACATAATAAGATGATTTAGAAAAGATGGAACTCGAACGGATTAATGAAATATTTAAAGCGACTGACCAGGGATTTGGGGAAAATTCCATCTCTATAGATGTTCAGAACTTGACTTGTCAAGGAACCTAAGCACCCTGCTTAGGTCCTGAAAATTCTTCTGTTCTTCGGTAGACATTCCTTTACATATCATCCACTGTATGATTCTGTCATTCTATGATTTCCTTTGAATATTGGAAAGTTCGGGCCTGAAAGGTTAACTGCATCTTTCTTCTCTAGAACAAAATGTAAAGCTTCTAAGGCGTGATTTATAAGATTGTAAAAACAAGACAAAAATTTTAAAAAAACAAGCAAAAAAAAAACCCAACCAACTTTGCTTACCTTGTTAGAAATATTAAACATATGGAAATAATAGAGTTAATATAATACAAAATAGTATAATAATAATAACTGTAATAATGAATACAAAATTATTTCAGAACATCTAGAAAGCCAACTAATTATCATTAATGCTCTCAAATGTCGCAGCTAAATATCTTATAAATTGCTGAAAAAGAGAGAGAGAAATTGTTGAAGAGTTAGTGGGATAAGATGCAATTGCAAGCTATTGTACTGAGAAAGATATGAATTGAAGGGTTTTCCACACTTACCACTGCTATGTTCCTAGCCTCCCACACCAAGTGACTTTGGCTCAATAGTTTACTATATTGCTAGAGGCTTTACTGATCATACTTCACACTGTACTAGTTTAGCTCTCAATGTCATGTCCTACTTTCATGTGTTGTCTTACTGGATAGATTCAAAACTGCTAAGGGTCAGGCTGCAAAGCTGTGCAGGTGAACTCATGATATCTGCAGTGCAGGCAGTCGTGACTTCCCAGAGAGGCATTCTCTGGCACTGGTGGGTGATTTGCTAAAGCTTTAGAGAAGATGTTACCCTTCCCTGAAAAAGGTGTTTCAAACACCAAAAGACATTTCTCTGTAAGACAGATAAAGAGATTGTCTTGGAGATAAAATTTTTCCAGGTTATTATTTAACTGGTTAAATGATAGTTTTTAGAAGAAAAAACCTATTCAATCCAATCAACGTAGAAGTAATCATATTTGAAAACCAAAGAATTTTAAAAATAGTGAAAAAAGGAGATAAAAGGAGAAAAAGTGCAGCTTTTCTTGGTTAAAGTGTTTATTTTAAGGGAAAGAATTTTACCATATAAAACTTAGAATATTTAGGAATGAGATGATAATTTCATTCTGCCTGATGGATGATTTCAATGTAGAGCTCATCAATTTTATTATTGAAAAATATATATGATGAATATTGAAAAAAATTCCTACTTATGAGAGAGTGAGATTCTGATTTTCCTGACACAACTATGAATTAGAACTACTTGCAGAGAGTTCAATGCATCACATTTTCAGCTAGGTAGTCACATGGATGTGCTGCTTGTAAATGGATGGACTGTCACTGCTTTATGCAATATGGCTTTTTCCCACAAAAAAATCATTACACTAAAAAACTTGAGCTTTGCGGAAAAGACATTTAAGGAAGCATTAAACTTAACGGTTATTGAATATTTACAGATTAAAGAGTCTGGAGAACCCTGTTGTTTTGGTTTTTTTTTCCTTGGATTTTGTCTATCTTCACAGACGAGACCCAATACTGTTTTCATATATGACATGGAACTCCTATGCTTCTGTGCAACTGTTTTAATGATTTGCATAGTTCTAAAATATCCTCTATACACCTAGATAACTACTTGATACATCAAGGTATCATCAGGACTTCCACTCAATTAGAACTTTAGAAATTGTTCTGGGCATCATATACCTTTACACTTCAGCTATGGGACTAAATAACTGATAATGCATTTCTGAACCAGTAGGAGAAGAAGCAAAAGATTCCTTGTAACTAAGGACAAAAATACAGGGATTATCTTAATAATTTTTTTCAATATCTTCCATGTTACCAATGAAATCAAATACATACCACATACATTTCAAAATGAAGTTGCCAAATGTGGCCCTTTCTATCTAATTATTTTATTTTAGGCAGCTTAAATAAATTCCACAGAACATTATGACACCATCTTCTTTAATAGGCAGTAACATTTCCCTGAGATTGCTTTTAACAATCATATAAAAAAACTGTTCCATTGTGATTCCTTTTGAGCCACTGTACTAGAACAAATTCAGCCCATTCTAATTGGGTGACATCAGGCAGCAGAGAAAATGCAATTTGTTGTGAAATTTGTCTTTGCATTTTGCTGTTAGAAGCAGAGTGTTCAGCTCTTTTGCAGCTCTCCAGTGGACCTTATCAGAGAACCTGCTAGCTAGGGGCCATCAGCAGTCCTGATCACTCAAAGGGAAACAGAACAGCTGTGCTCCTGACAGCTGGAGCAAGCATGACGTCCATCAGCAAGTAACGGGGATATCTAAAACTATTCTTCATAGCAGGGGGCCCCCAGATCCTGTTATGCTGTAAATGAGACTTCTCAGTTACTACAAATTCTAACCATTATTTTTCCAGTAGATTATAAACTTTTCCTTTTACATCTGTGTATTAGTTTTTCATGCTGTCATTCATCATCTGTAAAGTAGCTTTAGGTAAGAATTGTAAGAGGATAAGCTGTTTCAAAGCAGCTCAAACCTTAAGAATCTTCCTATGTAGATGCACTGCAAGTTCACACTGCAAACACAGAAAATTCTTATGAGAAGCACAGTTTTAGTTCATACTTTTGAGCCTAAAAGAAGCTGATAATACAGTGAATTTCCTCAGTCTGTCTTCTCAGCATCATTCTTTTTCTATCCTGATATTGGTATCTATCCAAGAATTGTATCTTCTTTGTCATCAATTCACAGAGATCAAGATAAATCTGAATTTCTTGTCCAAGTGTCCAGAATACCTTAACCGTGCATTGCTTATCTTACTAAGTTACCCATATCATAGAATTTTATTTTGTCCCATGATCCCCACTGAAGAGAGACAAAATAAAGTGAAAATAAAAATGAGTAATGCATGTTTGACATTCTGGATTCTGACTAGTGTCACTGTCACACTTCCTGTTCGCACCTTTTGAGCTGTAATTGAATTTCACTTTTATGGCATTTCCCAGTGTTTGTCACTTACGTGAAAGAGGTTCATTAGTTTGTTAACTTATTCTTCTATCAAAGCAGATATGATAGGTCAAATAAAAGAAGCTGATAGGTCATTTAGCTTTACTTCTCTCTTTGGATTTTGCATATTTTAGCTCTAAAATATGTTAACCCATTCCTTGAAGCACTAGCATTACATGAGGTAAATTACACCATTACAGATACAGCTTCAACAAATTTTGTCCAAACTGTGAAGTTCAAAACAGCTTTAGAACATGGTCCTACAGTCAAAAAGCTGAAAACATGCTGGCCACTGTCTTATTCTTTCTTAAATTGGGAATAAACAAATATTATATTTGCTATATAAATTACAAACCAGATCATGTATCTCAATATGAACTTGAGTAGCAAAGACAGATCTCACAAATTGCCATCAGACTCTCAGCCTTCCAGTTTGTGCTTCACGTGTTTGTGCTTTTCATGGTATATACTCCCTGCTGTCAGTCTCCCAGAGCAGATGTGCAGAGATCTTAAAAAAATCTCCCCTAAAAGAAAAAATCTCAAAGTATGTCATACCAAGCTCTCAGCAGTCGCATACTCCTATGTATATTTTTTGACTGTACCTTTGCAAAAACCTAAAAGTTTAAAAGCTGCAAC
Source organism: Phaethornis superciliosus (assembly GCA_023637945.1). NCBI lineage: Eukaryota > Metazoa > Chordata > Aves > Apodiformes > Trochilidae > Phaethornis > Phaethornis superciliosus. The sequence goes on along the minus strand of JAJQWJ010000004.1, from coordinate 29,269,371 downwards.
TAAATTTTTTCCCAGAGAAAATAATGTAACAATGAATAAATGAATATGCTATATGCTTCTTCCTTCAGTTACTGAATTTGCACTGCAATTGAGGCACTAAAAACGTGACATTTAAACTATTTGTATAAAAAAATCTATGTAATGCAAAAAAAAAAAAAAAAAAAAATATTAATCAAAGCCTCTTATTCTACAAATACCTCGGCCTAATGAGTTTGTGTATCAGAGTGATAGTGAAGTTCATGGGAATATCAACCAGGCTTCTGACTTGCTACAGAGAGCAGTGAGTTAAGGTCTAATTGTAATCTATACTAACCTGTCTAAACATCAGATTTTTATACAGTTATACATTTGTTATTCAAAGTTAGAATTATGATGCCTTTAGATGGAATCTAAGCATCAATTCTTTACCATGCAGACAGCTCTTATTTATACAGGTGTCACATATACCTGTATGCACGTTAAGAATATTTTGCCTATATAAGGGTAGAATGTGCCTTTTCCCTAACATTTTACTTAGATGGGCATAAACATTTCCCCTGGTCTCTCAGTGGGTAGCCATCCAGTGTCAGATGCTTTATTTGAGGCTCTTACACTGGGGCAAGGAAGGAATAGTGTAAAATATGGGTGGGGGAAGGGGAATCAAGAGTATATAAGACTTTACAGTGCCCAGAGGAAGACTGTTTTTCCTACTTCCTGGAGATATAGCATGCTGTCTTGTACAGATGCCTCCCAAAAATTTTCTAATTTGCCTTCTGAAGCGGTGCTGCACTGTGCTGGCCCTAGCTCAAGGCTGTGGCTAAATGCAGTAATCTAGCTTTTACAGCTGCAGTATGACAGACAGGCAAGATGCCTTAATTAACCATGTTTACTTATGTACAAAACATTAGAACAAAAACTGATTGCAGTTAATCTGAAAACAACAAAACTTCTTCCTACCTGCTGTTTGTCAACTAAAAGAGGTTTTTGGTGGAATTTGAGGTTTCTTTTCATTTTAAATAATTGATTTATAATCTCAGTAGTTCTCATTTGCTGTAAGCAAAACATCAGATTAGTAATGAGTTTAATATGAGTTATTAAATTCCCATTAGACTAAATTACCACCCTTAGAGATACAGAAAACTACTCCAAATTAATTTGTGTGTTTCGATAAATGTGTATTTCACCTATTTTTAAAAACAGTTTTAATTTTAAGCTTTGTGCTACATCAGTTTATGTGATCTTTAGGCTACCAGTGAGAATCTTAGTTCGGCTTATATGTCCTGTTCTCTTGGGTCAGTATTTGTTTCAGAAGAAAATAATAAATTCTCCTTCAAGAGTTCTTGCCATGCAAGAGATGCAATTCATTTGGGGTTTTCTTGGCTGAGGTCTAGTATGTAATAGTCTTTACACTTCACCTGTATCTGTCTATACCTTACTGGGCAAGGTGACAATCTGCCATCCTCAAGAATGTTTTCCTAAAACATTTTCCTAAAGATTTCCACAATTTTTCCCTGTTGCAGCTTGCCTAGAATGGAAGTGATGTTTCTAGCTATTTTAAAAAACCTTGTTTCCAGATCCTTAACACTGTGAAGAAAATACCAGTTTTTTCTTGCTGCCCATTCTAAATTTCAGATGACTGAGTTAAAAACTTGCAGTAAACAATGCTATTTCTTGAACTTGAATGGATTTTATTGCCTCTCACTGTGTTATGAAGCTGTGTCCATTGAAGCTCTTCTTAGAAACAAGAACTTGTGGTATGATGAGTTTTAGTTTTGTGATGTGAGTAGTCTGAAATCTTGCCATATCGCTTTACAGAACAGTAGCTAACCGTGCTACAGTAACTGCTCTTCAACATTTTTAAAAATGTATGGAGACGTCACATATTAGAGATAAATATTCACAGGGAAAGTTAAAAAGGAGAGCTGCAACACTGTGGCTAACATGAGGAATTATAAATTGACATACTGCTGGCTGTATTATTATATGTGTGTGTCTGTGTGTGCTGAAAATTACATGCAGTTAACTCACTGGGTTGAGTTAGGGTGCTCACTAGCACCCTATTTCAACCAGTCGTTGTCAATTTCTTGATTTATTGTACCATGTATTTCTTAAAGAGCTACTGCTCTAAGTATTTGGTGACATCTACTGAAGTCCATTTTTGCATTTAAACCACACAGACTTTAAAATTTTTCCATGAAATGTGTGATGTACTTATATCTTTATCTACCTTGTTACATCTAAAGTAATTTACAAGCAAGTTGAAAAATTGCTTTCATTTGTCAAAGTTGGCAGCTTCATTCCAACAATGAAGTTCTTACAAGCATTTTTTTTTTTTTTAAGGAAAGCGTAAAGACCATATATTTCTTTAGCTCAATTTTATTCTTATTTCTCATCAAGTTTTGAAAAGTATTCAAGTTTTCTTGGTGGACAAGCTAAAGACAACCATTAAAATAAAACTGGTTTGAATGATCCTATAGAATGCAGTGCAAAGTTTTCTTTACTGTCTAATTGCATTGGTTAACTTGAAGAACCTAAGGAGTAAAACAATATTAATCTCTTCAGTGGCACTGGTTTTCTATAGATTATCAACATCACTTTGTAGAACACTATTTAAATTTTAAAGCCTTCTTAAAAAGACAAAACAAGTTGAGGAAAAAAACATATTGCAAATATGCCAGTTACTTCAATGTCCTTAGTCTCTCTTATCAGTGTACTAACCCTCAGCATATAGATTCCATTTTTATGCCTGTAAATATATGCATATGTTATAATTAATATGTCCTATTAATTATGCACTTGTTGACTTAAAAAACACCACCTCAAATGTTTTGCTGAATCAGGAACTTTGTGTAACTTAGGTAGCAAAGGGCACATGCCTGCAAACCAATTTTTCTCTTAGTTTGCTTTACAGTTTTGTAAATGACAGGTCAGTCTACCATCTTTACACCTATACTCGCTTTTCTACACTAAGAACACATACTTCTGCATTTTTTTACATAATTTCTAATGGAAAAACAACACTGCTGATACTGCTCATTTAAGCCGCTATAATCAAGACACTCTTTTTAAAAATGGATTTTGTTTCTGTGTCCAGTTTAAGGCATTGCAAAAGAAAACCAGTATTAGACAAAGCCACCATGGTCTTTATAAACTTACTACTATTTCCTGTATCTCTTGGCCATGTTTGGTCTTTGCTATTTGCTTATTTTCTGCAATAGGTAGAAAGGCTTCATCTTTTCCTTAATGCTATATATATGGCGGAGTGATGGGAAAGTATATTTCCAGTACCGATGGTGGTCATTACAGAATTAACTATTTTAATTACAAGATCATCCTTTGTTCACTATGTGTTTTCCCTCCCTGTCTCTAGTGAACTGCTACTATTTCTAAATTTTTAACTTGACAAATATCTAACATCAGTTTGCATACGGTAGAAGAAGGATACATGGCACTCCATACTGAAAAATAGGTTGCTATTGAACTATAGCGCTTTTTAATGACTGTGTAATCTGTTTAGCTAGCACATATGAATGAGATAAATTGAGGGCTGAAATTCTTCCAGTCTGCAAAAGAAAAACAATTTATCTCTTGCAGAGATATAAGCACTAAAAGTGAAAGATGAGCAGATATACAAATCTCATTTCTCCATGTGCGTAGTACAAGCCCATGGCCACATGGAGGAATTTGCATCCCACTGGAGAATAGGATGGGAAGGTTTCTGTGAAAAGACCCCTTCTCAATTCTTAGTGTCACCATTCCACAAAAGGCTTCTTCACACAGTACTTTATGGAATGCCAGCAACACAGAAGCAGACCAGGAACTTGGGAGTTAGCAGTGTTGTTTCTGGAAATTATGCTTTCATAAATGCTTTCCCATAATGTTTTTTCTGAAACAGTTACAATGAGTAAAGGATACAAACTACAAATTGAAATATAAAGTATGTTTAACCTTTTTTTTTTCAGTGTTGGCAGACATAATGAAATATTAACAAGTATATTTTTATATATTAAGATATTAGTATATAAAATATTATTTAAAGTGAGAACAAAAGAAGATTTAAACATTTAATGTATATATAAATATTTTTCTTAAAATCCCAAATTCAGTTCTTTAATAGATTATATATTTTCACATTGGAACTGCCTCTCTGAAGTTGGTGATGGTTCTGCTTTTCTCCTCTAACCATTAAGTATGCAACAAATTGTAAACAGATATCACAAAGTGCAACAGACTCAGGAAGAATCATTTGAAATTGCAAAGATGTTTGAACAAAAAGTTGAGAGACATTGTAGACATTATGTACTCTATAGAAATTCATATGCAATAATCAGCAAGAGCACTGGCTATCTGGAAAGTCACTGAGAAGAACCAAATTCTATTTGAATTGCATTAGAAGACTATACCTACTCTCAGGTACTGGATTCCATTCCTGTGTTTCTATATCTGAAATTTGCCAACAAAAAGCACACTGTTACAGTATTTTTATTCCCATCCACATTTAACTCCTAATTTATTTAAACATTTTATCTGTTAAAGTGCTTCACTTCTGTATTTGACTGTCCATAACATGTCAGTATGTTGAAAATTGCATCAGATATTTATCTGTTTGTTTCGGTACATAAATATCTATTGTAAATACAACCTCAAAAACTGCAGAGCTAGCTGTCAGGCTGTGGCTCAGTGTTAATACTACTCTCAAATTATGTGAAAGAGAGGATATATTTATGCCAATCCTAGGAATTCCTTCAGGAATACTAAAAGCCTTGAGTCAGGTTATTAAATGCATGTACAGTAACTGCTCACTGCTCCTGGCTTTCATTTGGGAAAAGCTTTTGTCATTATCTTTGTCACCCAGCAGCTGGGACCTCATAGCCTTGAAAATACCCTCAGATTTGGAAAAACCAGTCAACCGTGCTTACCTTAAAAGACTGAATACTGGCATTGTGTATGTTTAATCATATTTTATACACATCTGGGCTCTGTAATACAGTTTTTCTGAGGAAAGTATGCATTCTGTCACTTCCTATTGATAAGGAGATAAATAGGAACAGGTCAAATCCACAACATATCTGTGCTTAAGCATTAGGATAAAGAAAAAATAAATCCCTGCAGCATTAAATTTCCAGATTTTTTCTATTGATAATGCAATCTCAACTAGAAAGCTCATTAGCAAATATTTCTGTTTTCAGTTAGATGATTATTGGACATATTTTCCAGGATAAAAAAAAAAAAAAAAAAAAAAAAACAAAAACAAAACACCAAACATAAAGGAAAGAAAGAAAAACCAAACCACATCTTTGAGGCTGTAGCAGTACTCTCCTGTTTTAACAATTGAAGATTCAACTTCAGTTAAATAAATCTGACTATTTGTCATAACGTGATCTCTTCAGATCTTAGTCCAATTCAGGCTACAAAAAACTCAGGCCTCTTGCCCAGAGAGGACCCAGAGGACCAGGATGCTCAGGACCTCACACCCAAAAGTCAGACGCAGCTCAACCTCCCTGTATCCCTGCCCCACTGCTTGGGCAAAGGGCTTCTCCTTATCTGTAGCCTGAGCCTCTCATATTGCATCTTGTGTCACTGCCTCTCACCTCCCATCACACACCACTCCTCTGTCCCCTCCCTGTGTGTCCCCCTGGCCCCATTCTCAGTGCTGGAGGCACTGTGAATTCAAATGGATGCCCCCAAAGCCATTTATTATCCCAGTGGTAACAGTTCCATCACTTTAGCCTATTCTTCCCAACCCCCTCTTGGTAATTTCTGCTGATTTCATTCCAGTTAATTCACATTTTTCTTGCATCAGAAGCCCCAAAACCCTGTATCTAGATGTGACGTAGGACGTGCTGAATAAAGGGTAGTCACTTGATTCTATACCACGGTTCACATCATCTTGGGTGTATCTGGTCTCGTTGGCTGCAGAATAGCTGTCTGCTTCTCAGTTCCACCAGCCCCAGGGTGCCATTGCTGCAAAACTCCATTTTTTGGGCTTGGGCTGGTGTCTGAACTGAATTTTATAGGGCCACTTGCAGCGCCTTCCTTCCACCTATTTAGGTCCCCAGAATGCAGTCTGTCCCTGTCCCCCAAGTCTGTCAACTGGTCCCTCATTGGTTTCACCAGCAAACTTAAATTGTTCTCCATCCTTTCCTCGGGATCATGGATAACAGTGTTGAATGAGACAAGTCCTAGGGTAGACCCTGCACATGTTGGCAGCCTCCAAGCAGAGTGATAAACAATTAACCATGGCCCTCTGAGCCTGACCATCCAACTGGTTGTTTACTGTTTGTCATCACATCCAGACTGTGATCTTCTAAATTGGTTATAACAATATAGTTACAGTTGAGGTAAATGTTGTGTCCACAGACCCAGTAATTTTATTACCAGGGGCAGTCAGGTTAAAAGTCAGAAAAATCCATATTGCCTGTTTCTAATCACCTTGTCTTTCCTCAGACCAGAGATTTGTTCTCTAGATACTCACTCCGTGTTTTCCCTTGGCACCAAAGTGAAACCACACCTTGACTGTAGCTTCTGTATTTGTTCCTTTTGACTTTTGTAGAAAATATATGTGACATTTACTATCCTGCAGTGATTGTACATCCCTCTCAGACTACTTGACTTTTCAAAGATGACAGAGAATGATCTTGCCAGAGGTACCACCTCAGCTGCAGCTCAACAGATAAGAGCCTTATAAAGAGATAAGAGATAAGAGAGTTGTCAAATTGTCTCCAGTGATCCCCAGGTCAGCTTCATTAATTGCTGGTCATTCCCATCTCAGAACATTTTTAATAAAGTGGAAGTTAATTCCATTCTAATTGGAAACTTTGGAAACTTAACTAGTGAAGACTGAGCAAGAGAAGGAAAGAAGGTACAGAGTACCTGTAGCCTTATTTACATATATGTAGCCTTATTTACATATCCTGTCATGAAATCACCTGTCTCATTCACCATTTCTGTGTTTTATTGGAAATGGCTAATGTAGAATTCTGGTTACCTTTGATGTTCCTATGTAATTTCTGATCCAAGCTGGACTTCTGTTGTCCTGGCATCAGTCCTGCATGCCAGTGTAATGTTTCTGAACTCCTCCTCTCTAGCCTGTCCTGCTTTTTTTTTTTCCCCAGTCTGAGAGCACTAGTGTACATATAGTTGAGACAGATGTCCCTTTGCTCTGCTTCATCACTCCTGAGGTCTCCCTTGTTCCCAGCATCCTGCATTCTTCATCATCCAACCCATCTGCTCTTCTCCCATTTGACTTTGAGTCATAAACTCCCTCTTGTGTCTCATCACTTTAAATCTCTCATCAGCACATTGGTAAATATGCACTCATCACATTTCAGCAGATGGATCCTATGTCCTCTTTTCAATCCTTGATCCTCAGATGCAGCTCATGATCATGCCTTGGGCACAACCTCACTGCTGCTTAGCATGGGTCTGAAGAAGTAACCCCTTCTTCAGGCCCAGCAACACAAATACAACTTCTTGTGACACCAGACTTTGCCATGTGTAGGGCCTTTTCTGGCACCAGCCAAAAGCCATTGATTTCCACCTTGAGCAAGAGCTCATTTCAAACTGAGTTTCAGACATGTATTTTTTGAAAACAGCAAACAGAAGTTTTCAGAAATGAGTGCTAGAGATTGCCAGTAAAAATGCCTCATGGGGTGGCACAACCAGCCAACGTCCTTGGAGAAATCTCAAGGATATCCCAGAAGCAGACCCCAAAGACTGCTGCACAAGAATTTCTCTCTGCTTGCTTGGCTCTTTGGAGCTTTGATTGGTTTTAAGTAACAATGAAATGCGACTAATACTAATTTATTAACACTAAAATATTGCTCCTAGGTCTTGAGGTTTGAAGTACATGACGGCTGAAAACAAAAAAACAGAGTCCAAAAGTATGTGTTATTACTGTGGAAAAAAAATATGGGAATTCCTTATAAAAATTAAAAAAAAAAAAATTTCTGTTTTGCAAAGCTAATTGAGTCAGTTGTGCACTGCTATAGAGAGTCATGTAGAAAAGAAACATTTCCTTACAACAGAAGAAGCAAAAATGGACAAAGATATCACCTCTTATTTTTCATGCAGAGTGACATTTGAAACAGGACATGAAGAATGAAGGAACTACATTTTTTTCTTCCCTGCTGTACTCCTGAGAGTAGACAAGCCAGTAAAGGGGAATAAAGGTCTTTGTCTTGGGGGACACTTGAACTCGGTAAGAGACATGGTAGGTGAGTGAGGTTTTATTTGAGACAAGTGCAGTAAAACTTGCATAGGAACAACATGAATAGAGACCTGCAAAGGTCCCAAAGAGAAACCATGGGACTAATCAGGTTACCAGGAGAGCTGAACCTGGAAAGCATTTGTTTTGTATTTAAATATAGACCACAAGGCCAGGATTCACCCCTTTAAAATGATTTTGAATCAGGTTAAAAAAAAGCCTTCTATCCACAGTATAGCTTCCTTTCAACAATTTTACTCCTTTTTCCTTGGCGGACAGTTGATGTAATTGAACATGGCACAAACACAGTGTGAAGTCAGCAAGGCCTGAAAGTATTCAGGACGCTGAAAAGGAAATGTTCAACTTCCATTCATGAAAGACTTTTCATTGTAATACTGGGAAAAATGCCTGAACTTTTTCTCCTGTGTTTGCTATCTCTCCTTGGGTGTGCTGTCATCCTGGATGATCCTTACCTACTGAAGATCTCTATCCAGATCTATCTGTTTTGTCAGTGTTTTCCTTCACCCTAAAATATAATTGGTACAATGTGTAGACAGATTAGCTTCCAGTGAGAAAGTGCACCACTTTACTTACCTCCCCTTGCTATATTGTGTCTGATTATATTCTATGTATAGGTTTGAGAAATGTGCCCAAAGGCAGAATTAAACTATTTCTGACTATGGAGTTAGGAAGCCTTAATATAATCTGAACAGAGTGCTAATATGATGTCTTTATATCCCTGAAATACAATTCACTTGAAAAGCTTCATCTTCAGTGATGGTGTCTTCTGGAATAATTACAATAATTACTTCCCTGCTCAGTTGACCTCTTTTAAAATATTGCATTAGAGACTGTGGGTCATCTCAATGGGGATGATATTTTCACACACAGAGCAGAGTAAAAACATAAAGTCATAGTGGTACAAGTTGCAAATTAAATCAGAAAATCACCATTAAAAGTACTTCAAAGTCCCTATGACAGGTATGAAAGTCTCCATTAGGTTAGTTATGAATTTTCTTTCAAGAAGTGAAATTTGCAGACTAATGAAGATGAATAAAGGTAAGGACTGGCAATGCTTCAGAGTTTTGTGAAATTAAAAACAAAACAAAAAAACCAAACCCAAAACAATGAAATAGCTGATTCCACAGTTTCTCTGCTGACTGTTTTACACATATCTGCACAACTGTTAGTGCTCACAACCAGATGCTGGCTAGAAATTTTTGAAATTCAGCATCTGCTCTTGCATAACAGTTGTCATTGGCACGGCCCTCTCTGGAACAGTTATACATTAACTTTCAAAAATATTTAACATGAGTCATACTTACATACAATCTTTTCAAAAATTAAATACAACATTTCTGTAATTATGGTTAAGTATTATTAAAAAATCACAGATGCTAAATAGATATTGTACTAGGAAGATTTAATTGGTTTAGGAAAGGACTTTTCATTTTTCTGGGAATTGTTTTATGAAACTCTGGATTCAATGTCTGTGTATGGAAACTGTCAGCTGCAACAACTGACTCACATCTGACTAGAAAATATTGCTCTTTTTTATTTTAGGTAACTTTCATTGTCAGATTCTGTGAGGAAAAGTAGATGTTGGATAAATGTCAATCTTTTGCTATAAGTTTGCTATTATTCATCCTAATATTACTGCTCATCTTAGCACTAATATTGTCTTTTCCACAAAATCACTTCTTTGCAAGTCTGATTAGTCCAGCTGTCCAGATTCACTAAGCCAAAGAATTTAGGCTCTGTGTTTCATTATTTCTTGTTATAAGAATGAATCATATTTGATAAAAAGACCGGTGTCCTCAGACTTATTTTATTACAGATTCCAGAGTCTCTATCTTCTTTTTCTCATCTTTATTGCTCAGTGTGATTTTCTATATAAGTTGTGGTATGCTCTTGGCTCAAGCAAAAGGAAACCAACAGATATTTTTTTCTTCTACGTCTATCAAGGGTAAATTGTAGTTTCTCCTGACAGACCTCTGAAGTCCAATACTACCCATATAGATAAGGATAGGAGAATCCCAGATGCAGTGGGAGTAGGTTAGAGTTTGGAAGTTATGATCCTGGAAAGTAGCTTTTCTGTAGCTGCCTAGGCTAGCACCACTGGAAGGAGGTGAAGGGATGAGAGTACCATGCAGGGCAGGGATTGGAAGTGTTCTGTCCAGAGCTCCTTGGAGAAGAACAGCACTGTTGATGCAATACATTTACTACTACAATAAAGATAGAAGTTTTATTCCTTGGAAGACAATTGTGTAAAGCCTGTCCACAGGGACCAAGAATTTAGTCATTCGTAATACTGCTTCTTTGAGATTTCCATCTTTTTATTAAAAATGTGGTATTATTTCTGACTTGAGTGTTGGGATACAGTGAATCATCTTGTCTTCTAGTTACAGCTTTATAGTCACTTTCAGAAGAAAAAAAATACAAACTCCTTTGTGTTTGTTGTCTCTTTCTCTGTTCCTACTTGTCTTAAAATATGACAAGAAATAGGCACATCAGGATATCATTAGTCCTGAATGAAAATCATTGGAATATTGCCAAGGTATTAACATTTTCCAGCTCCAGGCTTTCCTACTGCCAGATTATAACACTGGGCTGACAAATAAAAGGAGTGAGAGATGCTCTCTAGTGACCCCTCTACCCCTCCCTTATAGGGAAAGGAGAAAGAATAAGGGAGAGAGACTTACATGTTGCAAACTAAACTACACAGCTTTAGTGAAACGGTGGTGATAAAAAGGAAAATAATGAAATATACACAAATATGTACAAAACCACTATCATGCACCCTCCCACCCAATCCCCCCCAAATGCTCACAGTACTCTCAAGGCTGCAGAGCTGGTCATGAGAAATTCTCTGACTGGGCTGCTAGAGTCAGCAGCAGATGGGAGCTGGGTGCAGGAATGCACAGATTCAGTAGGACACAGATCTGGATCATAGCCAGACGACTTGATGGAATCTTCCCAGGATGCCATCCATGGACGAAAAGAGTTTGACACTCATGATGCCCCAAATTTATACTGAGTATGACACATACATGATGGAATACATGGTTTGGTCAATTTTGGTCACCTGTCTGGTCTGCTCCTCCCTAAAGAAGGGTCACAGGTGTGGCCCCTTTATTCCCTTTTGATTCCAAAGCACAAGAAGTTTTTCATAACCAAGCAGTGGCTGTGTTTCTGCATGCCATTCTCTAGCACTAACTATAAACATCAAGCATTACCAGCCCTGGAAGCAGATACGGACTGAAAAGAATGCTGTTAATTTCAGCAACTGCAGCTACATAAAAGAAACTGAGATGAAAAGGAAAGTTAGTAAAGACCAACTGGTCCTGGCTCAAACGAGGACACCCGATTAATAAAAATAAGATTCAAATTATAATATATTTGGATGCCTAATTACTTTGTATGCATAGACTTTACTGTCTATGCTTCATATTTGTTCCTCTTTGACACCCTTCAGACTCTGCACACATTAAAACACCAACCTTGCTTAGAAAACTGCAAAATATGTCTGGGATATTTATTTTAATTTTAAGTCTAGACTTCAAATGACATCATTATAATTTTTATATGTTGACTTCCATTGTGGGTGTTATTTTGGGGGGGTATTTCTTCTGACCTTGATGAGAATACTGTACATAAGTGCTATCCATTACTGGATAAAAAAAATCAACATTTAATAGACTCTTTGCTTTTTAATTTAGATTTATTTGAAGTACAACAAATGTAAAGCAGTATCTGTGGCTATGACTTATTATTTATTTCCATTTCACTAAAGTTTTCTTCCTAGCATACTGTCGTTTGGTCATACGCCTTTAAGTATGCAAACGAAACACATGAATTGAAAATTTTGTTGACAGGTAAATGTGAATCAGCTTCTTTCATTCAAAGGAAAATAATCAAGCTCTTTTCAAATAATATAAAATGTAAAATGATTGCCTTCTGGGGAGGAGGCAGGCTTATCAGCATCTCTTCTATAGAAAATGATTTCCATTTTGTAGCTGGAGGAACATATGCTGCAGTTTATCTTGTCACTTGACTGCAGTTTCTGATATTTATTAACAGCTCATTTCCTGTAGATGTTGATCTTTCCTGTTTCTCTTCTACCATTCCAGCAATTAATTATTCTCCTGAAAACTACATCTGTCCTTTTTCATTCTTATTTCCTTAAAGAATGTAATTTTATTACTGGTTTCAAGAAACATTAGTAATGAGTGGTTCCATGTAAGATTTATAACAATCTGCATTTGAGGCTCTACCTGCTCCCCCACCTAACCTTCCCCTGGTCATTTTTTTCAAAAGCCACAAGAATCAGATGTAGTCATAGTCATTGCAGTTTCAATAGAAAATTTAGTCATTAGACATTTACATGGCAGGGCTGGCTGTAAGATAGGCAATTTTATGCAGCATCTTCAAGAAGTCCACTATAAAACCAGAGGCCAGATGAGCCTTAGCTTGATGTCTTAGGAACACAAATGCCCGAATATCACCAAAATCAGGAGACTGTAAGCTATTTCTCCACAGCTAGCATTTCAGTTGTAATAAAAAAAATCTTTCCCTCTCCTTGCTTATGTATCCTTCTCCTTGCTTATGTTTCTGAAATTTTCAGTCTCATTTCTTTCACTGCTCTTTTTTTTAGCCTTCATGTATGTTGGGTTTGCATTGTTCTTTGTTTCTGTGACTCATCTTGCAGGAACTGGAAAGTGTGGTTTGTAATGTACACCCATTTTTAATTAAAATAACAAGGCACATTAGAAAAGATATATTATTTGATCACAAAATTATAAAGTATAGCAAAACCTCAGCATAATACTCTAAAATATCATTGCCAACTGAGAAAAAATAAAAGCTTTACTACAAAAAATTTGGTTCCTGAAGATAGCACTAGATCTGAGATAACTTTCTGCTATGAGAACTGTATACAGGAAACATTCTCATTTTACTGTATTGCTTGCCTCTTCAAGCTGGTATTCTAAATTTCCTGCTGTATAGTTGCCTAAGATTGTTCTTGTCAAAATCCTGCTTTTTCTACTTTATCTGTGAAACAAGTATGTGAGAAAATTTCATAACCCCCAAAGAAAAATATTTGTTCAGTTCTCCTAAGGTTATAAAAAGATATTAGTCACTCCTAAATTATACCTATATTGTCACAAAACCATGTGAAAATAGGAAAAAGGCTGCATGACTTCTATTTGTGTAGAAATAAACAGGTACAAGAAATTTTCTGGCGAGATGAAAAATGAAAATAATAATTATGACACTGCTTTTTGGCAAACTGAACCCAAACAAGACATTATTGAGCAGCCTTGAGTCCTGGAAGCAGAAATATTTCAGTTGGGCCAGGGTGGAAGAGCCCTGTGGTAAGAAATGTTCATAGCACAGGAGAGAGACCATGAGGAGACTATTCCTTTCTCGGTGTTAGTAACTCCTTGGTGATGCAGGCAGAAGTACAGAGTCAAGTTTCCAGCCTTTTAGCTCCACTCACTACAAGCATTGAAGATAGATTCGCTTACATGAAAGCACCTTCAGCTCTGGTACCTATAGAAGACTCCTAGTGAAACTGTTAAAGAAACACACATCTAGCTGTGCCTTCCAGATTGTTAAGTAACAATTATTACTAGAGTATTCAGTGTGTTTGAGCAGTGACAGGTGTAGAACCAGACTGAAGAAAGCAGGTAGCAGGCTGAACAGCTCTAAAAAATACAAAGTTTTGATCATATCAGCATGGGAGTTCTTGCTAGCAACAAGCTAAGAAAAAGATGAAGTAATAGGTTTGTTTATAATCAGTTCAAATGCTCAAGTCTAATAAAGAAAAAAAGACAATATCATACTAACTACTCACTAGTTACAGGAGTAACCAGTCTGAAATTAACTCTGTGTGATGAACTGTATCAGTTAAACATGTAATAATTCTGTTCTTTGGGCTTATGAACCTGAAAAACTCACAGCTCTCTAATTAAGGCTTTGGTCTTAAGTTATGCAGCATAAATATGTAGCAGTGTATGAATTTTTCTTAAATAAGTTGTTTAATTGTTAACTTATTACTGCAACAGACTATATATTTCAAGAAATTTCAAAACAAATCAGTAGCGGTGAGCATCTTTTTGTCCTGAGGTATTTTAAGGAGGGTGGAAAAATAATCTTGTCTATACAAGTCTAACCCTAGATTTTGCAGCAATTTTCTAAAAATATGAGAGTTTCTAAAATAATCACATATTTAGTACTATCAATTTCCTTGTGTTTTCATGTTTCTAAAGTGTTCTTTGTCTTAAATATTTTTATCATCACTTAGAATTCTTAGAAAACCAAGGAATCTGATCTCATTGTGTGGTCTATTCAGGGAACTAGAGGTCTGGCTAAAATAAGCTTACCAATGCCTTCAGAAACTGGTGAAAAAATATGTAAACTTCGATGTAAAAACTATCCAAATGTTCTAGACTTATTATTGGAGACTCCCAGATATATCATTTTGCTCTCAATCATTTAATATTCTTTAATATTTTTGTATACTGAGGTGTTCTCTGGTTTAAGGATTAAAAAAATTCCTCTCTTTACAGAAAACTTCACAAAAAGTAGGAAGTGAGTAATACTCTCATCCCATGGAAATATTAGAGAAGAGGTAATGAAAGAAAATGGTCTTCAGTACATTAGCTGCAAAAAGAAGGGCAAAAAGAGGTTGTTATGACAAAAGTGCATGGAGTAAACAGATGAATGACAGCTTCTGATATGTTGCAGAGAAAAGTATATTTTGTGAGCAATTTCTTTGTGAAGCAAAGCAGTTTCTACAGCTAATCATTTTAACATACTGCAACTAAAATGCATTGAATGAAGAATTAAGCATTAAAGATGCTTTTGTTCATTACAAGTGACAGAAAATGTCAAATTAAACATTTTCAGGTATTCACTCAGTCTTTGTCATCTGATTCCCAGGAAAAGTAACACATTTTGTGGTTTATATTTCTGAGAAATAAAAACTTTAATATTTCATTACTTAACTACTGTACTTGGTATGATGAACAAATGACCATTTTCTCTTGGCTAGTTATAACTGGGAAAATATCTATGCACTGTAGCATTTCAGTTTTTTCAAAGCATGACTGTTGTGTTTTCTCTTGACAGAAAATTAAGAACTGCATTAGTCTATCCCACAAAAAGCTCCCCTCTTTTGTCTGTTTCATTCCATTAGCCGTATGTGGCCTGAGCCATTTGCTGGCATGGGACTCCTTGGCAATGAGTATTTTTCCATGAATCTGTCTTCTCTCCTCTCTGATTTTAAGGATTTATGTTCCATTTTGTAAGATGATCACCATATATGATATCTTTTAAGTAATCCTCTAGTAACTGGATGCATTCAGTATAACTAAAATATTGACATTTAACTTTTAGAAAAGCAATAAGAGATGTAGATTTAAGCCCCCCTAACTGAGGACTGTGTTAACCTCATTTCTTGACAAAGTGTTTTTGTCATTTCCCTCTTGCATAGAGCTGGACATTATCAGCTGCTTCATAAAGGAGGACGGTCAAAAGATGTGCGGAGGAAGACATTATAAGCACTTTAGCTAAGGAGGAAGTTTCTGGATCTCAATATAAATTTCTAGTGTGTACCTTTGATTAGGGAAGATGCAGGATTTTAAAACAAGCTTTCTCGTCATAATCTTTTATCGGCTAGCTTGCATGTTCTACATCCCACCCAATCTATCTTCATTTGTAAAATTGCAGAAATTTTATTCTTATAATTGCTCTACACTCTTCATGTAGGAAATAAAGGTACTTGGACTTATTTTCTTCTCTCTAATATAAACATATATTACCTGACTGCAAACAAGAAATTTAAAAAAGAGAGAAATCAGAACTAAACGGACATTTTGAAGATTTAGACAAACTGAAAGCAACAAGAACTGAAGAGTTAAAGCTTTTCACAGAAGCACCAGATGCCTATAGATCTCAAGGTTGATTTAATTTAGTTCTCGCTTTTGTGATATTCATTAGCCCTGGGCAATAAACTCAACTACATCCTTTATTTTTGTGGTTTTAGAGCAAAACCACTATTGTTAATGAGTGAAATAAAGCAAGAGAAGATATCACCACATAGCATAAAGGTATTTGAAAATTTTCTAAATTCTCTTAACCAACAGTTTATTAGTTACACAATGCATTAATTACGTCTTTGCACCCTGACAATAAACTGTCGTATGGTCCTGGCTAAACAGTCTTTCCCTCCCCTCTCTTCCTGAGCAAGGTACTTTTCTGGCTGATTTAACTGTATGGCAAAACTTGGGTTATTATGCCCCCTTTGTGTGCTATGGGTACTTTTGGTAAACTTTTTTATTTCACTAGTTTGTCTAGAAATCTGCAGGTATATGTTAAGCAAGGTTCTCTTTCGTAAGACAGGCTCTTAATGCGGATGTGCTGAAATGTGGGGATGTTCATGAATGAACAGGGAGCTGGGCAGGGACAAATTTAATGTAAGTGTAGAAGGGCAAGTGTAAAGCCTTACATCTGGGAAAGAACAACCCCAGGTACCAGTATAGGCCGGTGACTGAGCTGCTGGAGAGCAGTGAAGGAGAAAGGGACCTGGGGGTGCTGGTGGATGGAAGGATGACCATGAGCCAACAATATGCCCTGGTGGCCAAGAAGGCCAATGGCATCCTGGGGTGCATTAGAAGTGGGGTGGTTAGTAGGTAGAGAGAGGTTCTCCTTCCCCTGCTGAGACCACATCTGGAATATTGTGTCCAGTGCTGGGCCCCTCAGTTCCAGAAGGACCAAGAACTGCTTGAGTTCAGTGCAGTGAGTTCTGAGTCCAGTGCAGAGTGACAAAGCTGATGAAGGGAGTGGAACATCTCTCTTATGAGGAAACACTGAGGGAGCTGGGTCTCTTCAACTTGAAGGCGAAGTGGTGACCTCATCAATATTTATAAATACGTAAGGCGCTAGTGTCAGGAGGACAGAGCTTTTCTCAGGGATGACAAGGGACAATGGTTAGAATAGAACAATAGGACAATAAGAACAATAGGACAAAGGGCAGTGGTTAGAAACTGGAGCATAGATGGTTCCACATAAACATTAGGAAAAAATTTTCACTGTGAGAGTGACAGCCCACTGGAACAAGCTTCCCAGGGAGACTGTGGAGTCTGCTTCCCTGGAGACATTCAAAACCCACCGGGATACATTCCTATGTTACCTGATGTAGGTGACATCAGGTAGGTGCTTTGGCAAGGGCGGTTGGACAATGTGATCTTTCAAGATCCCTTCCAACCCCTAACTTTCTATGATTTTATGACTGGCAGATACGACATAATGACTATAGGAGATCATGCCGTTCTGAGTGTCAGCCAGAGGTTAGGTAAGACAATCAGACATCTATGTTTAGGCTTATTGCCATGGTGGCTTAATAATGTTGATTTTAGTAAATATATTGTTGGTATTTTTCCTGTTGCTGTTTACTTAACCTTAGTTAAGGTTAATCACCATTAACAATGATGACAAGTTAAACTGAGAACTTAGTTTGGATAATTTTCATGCACTGAATTAGAATTTATTTATTGCTTATGTACAAAATAGATGGCTTCAGAGTTAAGTTCTAAAATTTCTCAAAATTTCTGCAAATTAACAAGTTCAAGGTTCTAAGTGTTAGTATTTTTGGACAATAAAATCAATATCATTAATTCCAGATTTTCCACTTACTTATTTCATAGGCCCATAGAATGGTTTGTGTTGAAATGGACCTTAAAGATCATCTAGTTCCAACTTCCCTGACACTGGTAAGGACACCTCTCACTATACCAGCTTGCTCCAAGCTGCATCCAACCCAGCCTTGAACATTTCCAGGGACAGGGCATCCACAGCTTTTCTGAGCAAACTGTTACAGTGTCTGACCACCCTCACGCTAAAGAATTTCTTCCTACAATCCAATCTAAATCCATTTTCTTCCAGTCTGAAACCTTTATTTTCTATCACTCCACATTCTTGTAAAAAGTCTTTCTCCAGCTTTCCTGTAGGCCCCCTTCAGGTACTGGAAAGCTTCTATAATGTGTCCCCAGAGCCTTCTCTTCTCCAGACTGAACAGCAACAACTATCTCAGTTATAGGAGGTTCAAGTTGAATATTAGAAAAATTTTTTTTACTGTAAGGGTGACAGAGCCCTGGAACAGGCTGCCCAGGGGGGTTGTGGAGTCTCCTTCACTGGAGACATTCAAAACCCACCTGGACACGTCCTGGGCGATGTACTCTAGGTGGCCCTGCTCTGGCAGGGGGGGTTGGACTAGATGATCTTTCGAGGTCCCTTCCAACCCCTAGGATTCTATGATTCTATGATTCTATGATTCTATGATTCTCAGCTTGTGCTCACAGAGGAGGCTGTCCAGCCTCACTCCTACCCTACTACATTTTAGTGGATTTGATATATTTCTTTTCAATGAGAACATTGCATTGTTTTTTCTATGAAGTGAAATCACGGCAAAGCAACATTAATGGTTTGTGATGTCAACAGAAAAAGGTGTCAGTTTCCATACACTTTATCAAGCTTAGATTAAGAACAAATAAATGATAAAAAATAAAACAATATTTACTCTTCCTGTGATTGGGGTCTGACTGTGAAAAAAACTCCTTTGTCTTATAAATTATTAACAAGGTATGGAGGTAAAATTGTGAGTATCTCAATTACCTTATAATCTTTCCAAATCAAAAAGCTGTACAACAAATCAACTTTCATTTCTCTTCTGTTAATTTTAAGAATGCCTGGTGCTCTTGAAAATAAGGCATTGACAGAACAGACAGAGTTTGTGCAAGTTTCTCCAGGCAGAAATGCCAAGAATAAGACTTGAATCAAGACATGCATTTTCTCTTCAAATTTTAATTTTAGTTTAAAACCACAAAACTGATTGTTTTCTTTCTTTAAAGTAGTTTCACCCAGTGAAAATTCCCCTTCGCCATTGTGTTTCCCCACTGTATACAACAAAAATTCAGCTGCTGTAGTGTTGTTTCCAGGTTGCACAAGTCTGGAGAAAAAAGGAGCTTTTTTCTTGCCCCTGAAATGGAAATTAGACTATCACCAACTACATATTAGTTATAGCTCACATATTCTTTTCTATGAGATAATAATTCCAAAAGTTTTAGTTTCCCACTCACTCGCTTAACCACAGCAGTGAAACTGTGGAGCTGTTTGTTGTCTTTCACAAGAGATTAAGCTTTGGCCTTCAGCCAGCCAGTCTGAGCCAACACTAATATAATTCACAACTGGATGAAGACAGTCAATTAATCAATACTATAATTTGGAACTGACCACAGCACTAACACTCATAGCTATTAGACTTACTGACTGACACCTTTTAGGATTAATGAGGTGGCAAGAGCAGACAAACTAAAGATTCATTTAAAGACTTCTTTGTTCTCAGACCAAGCTGCCCACTCTATTTTGTCATTTTTTAACTTAGATGTGTCAGTGTGAAATACTCATGTAAATACAGAGTATTGAAAAGTGCAAATTACTTTATCACTGATGGATTAGGAGGCAGTTTCTTCCTAGATATGCTTGTTGGTTTGAAGTAAGATAATTCAATGCTAAATTCCATATAGTCTCATAAAAAAATAAAAATAAAAAATAAATAATAATAATAATTTTTAAAGCAACCATATGTCATATGATATAACCCTTTGATCTGTATGCTTTGAACTGAACTGCTCAAGGGTACACTTTAAATATATGCACTAATATATCTCTGACTCAATACTTTCCTCGAGTAAATAAAAGTGATACAATATAATTCATGTGGATTATACGTGCAGTGTTTTCTAGATTTGGGTTGTTTTGTTCAGATGTTTCTTTATCAATGAAGTAGTAAAATACATTTTAAAAATCAAGGATTCGATCGTAAGAATTTTCACAGGTTTAATCTTGTCTCCTTGTAGGATCAAAAGAACACATATATCCTTGTAGGATCTATGGTATTTTGCATGTGAAAATGGAGTAAAGCTGCCTCAGTCCTTAGTGACAGAGTTACCAAGCCCACATGAACTCCAACTGACAAAAATACGGCTGTTTGCCCACTGACTAGCTATAATATTTTTTTATTACACAGAAATTAGTTACCTTATCAGTACCTTTCCTCATGCTGTGTATGTGGCTGTTTTTGCATCTATTCATGTCTCAGCTCAGAAGCAAGAGTCAACACCTTCTCAGAAAACCTGGACAAGAGTCTGGAGAAAACTGAAATTTCTGACTATGTTCATTTAAGAATATATACCTGCTGAAAAGACTAAGCCATCACAGGTGTTATCTACAAAATATTTCCTTTTATGTACACATACTAAATTTCATGAAGCTACCATGATGGCACAAGAGATTATGAGTCTCTGGCTTAAGAAACAGTAAAGCAGTCTTTATAATGACCTGAATTCCCACATCACTGAAAACAAAGGTTTAAAAACAGTTAGATAGAGGACAATCAATCTTTTCTGCCACCTTCAGGAGTAAAAGAAATTCAAAGATCTTGGTGATGTCCCTCTTAAATATATATATACCTTCTTTCTGTCCTTTGAGACACACTAACATTTTAAAAAAGAGTTTAACAATAGATTAATCATGTAGGCTAAGCAAACACCTTGGCTTCCAGCTTACATTGGTTTATGTGTATAGTGCCTGAATCACTGACTTTATATAAGCAGTATAGGGTTTTTTGAAGATATGGATGAACTACTGTCAGCTTTAAGAATAAAGAAATCTACTTATTTCCTGATTTCCTTTTTAAAACGAAGTTTATTTTAAAAGAATGAAAAAAAAAAATAGGAGTTTGGGTTTTTTCTTAGTAGCTTTCAACCTCCAGCTGCAGGACAGCAATTTTCAAGATTGTTTTTTTAACTTCAGTGAATAGGTTTGGCTGTTTTGTTGTGTTTTGTTGTTTGTTGTTTTGTTTTTTTTTTTTAATTAATGTTTACGTTATATTACAGTTACTGATTTGTAAGAGCTAAGTTATAAAGACAGAGGTGATAAATTGGAAGGCTCACAATTAGAGTCACTATAGGAGAAACAGCTGCAAAGAAGAAATCTTATCTTTCATTTGGGATGGCTATGCTCTGAACTACAGGTTTCCTTGGTTTTTGGATAACAATTTCTTAAGTTTGTACCTTAAAAAAATTTTTGCACCTAAATTACAAAATTCAAGCACAGTATTGGCTTTCCAAAACCCAAAACAGGAGCAAGTATGAGGAAGGAAGGGAAATGTCCACCTACACAGAGATTTTCAGTATGACCAAGTAAAGAAGTTATGTACATTTAGTTTAACCATAGTGTAGGTAAAGGGATAGATATATTGGGCCATCAGTCAGTCACACTACTAGTTCTAACACATGCACCCTTGCTATCTCTCTTTGATCTGTCTTCACATCTCTCTCTATACATGCATATGTGAGTGTGTATGTTTTTACATATTTACCTTTGTATACACACAAATTGCCAGTACTGTACCTATATTCTTTCCTACTGCCTGTGATAGCTGAACCAGAAAAACAGCAAAATATTGTATGTATGTATGTATGTACAGCAACATGATCTCTACTGCCTCAACCTTTTGTTTATAGTTTCTTCACTTATCAGTTATTCTCCTTGGTAAGCATGAGTACTACCTTAGTGACCACCCTTGTTGTGAATGACCCAAAGCAGTTATTGCAGTTCTGGCCATCCTGACCCATCCTATGCTTCTTCACTGGTTGCTCATTATCTTCTCCATGTACTAAAAACTGGCCCTGATCTCAAAGTTGCACTCCTCTGATGGCCAACAATGGGCCACTGGTGACTTGTTGGTAGCTCAACCAACTCTTGTATGCTGTTCTTGGTCTTTCAAGGTCTCATCCTATGCTTGATCTTTTGGTTGCATTTTTGTTGCAGAGTCACAAGCAGTTCTTACTACACAGAATATTTCCCATTACAGCCTGTCTGTCCCTACACATGTATGTATTCCAGAAACATTCTGACAGTCTATGTTATACAATGCAGATGCATAGAGCCAGATTTACCCTGCTGTACTTAAATGCCATGAAAGTACCAGACAGAAGATTGATTAGATTTTAACATGAGAAAGCTACTAGACATAACTTTTCCTAAGTTTTGGCATCGCAGTTTAAGAATTTTGCTCACTGAAGGGAGCTGCTCTGAGTTTGCATAACATATTGTGCATTTACAAAGCAAAATAGTACATAGTTTGAGTAAAACTCACTGATATAGTGGTTAAACAATTCAGTCTATAGACGGAAACATTTCATATACATATCTTGTACACTGCCACACATCCTGAACAGAGTATTTGCTGAGATTTACAGTCTGTTTTAAAAATGGTTAAAGGTTTACATTTTAGTTTCTGTTTTAATGCAGCTGATGATTCACTTTGGCAGGGAGAAAGTGGTGTTGTAATAAATGACTGTAATTGCTATGACTATTAGTTGTTGGAACAGTGGTACAATATTTTTTAATTTATCATCCTACTGCAAGCAGTCAGTATGAAGACCCTATTGTTGTTACTAAAAAGAATCTTTGGAGTGGAAAAAGCTGCTGTTCTGTTTGACGACAGTTGACCAGTTCCCTGGATACACTTAGGTACACCTGACTAAAGCTTTCATTGGAAAATTGATTGCTTCAGGTAACTCAGAAGGCCTAATATATAGTCTACCTCATTTATTTTTACAAAGATAGTGGAGTCAGTCATCCCAGAAAAGTGGCAACATTTTTCTCTCCATACACAGGGAGAAAAAAAACTCAGATAGCTCTGCTTGTACTGTACCGAATACAATCAGTTTATTTTTCCTTTCTACAGAAAGCAGAGTAAGGAAACCCTGTACCTCATTTTAGTTTATCTACTCTGTTGTCTCATCATCTCCTCTGTCCATAATGTGTTGGCTCTCCAAAGAATAACATGCATCTATTTTGCAAAATCTTGGGTAACTTAAAGGAACATGAGAAGTGTGACAAAAACAGGGAAAATATCTTTATAAAATTATCAACTTAACATCCATTATAACTCTATGAAAAGTAGGTAGAGGTTAACTGGGAGCATGCATTCTATCTAGTTTTAGACAATCATTATTATTATCAATTGTTATTATTCTTTTAATTAAAGCTTCTCTTCAGTTCCTGTTTTCCTCTCAATTCTGAGTAACAGGTATTCAGAAGATCTCCCTCTCTGTGCCACTATAAGTGTACTCAGCTTTCAGACTAACTATTATCTACTCTAAGTGCAATTTCCCTTTAACGATTGCTTTAGAAATATGTGGGATTCCATTTACTGTTCCTTAATGGCTAGTAAACATATGATAAAAATTAATTTAACATGTTGGGTTTTTTTCAGGGGTTCCTGAATCCAAAACTTAATGTGGAATCTTTCATTAGAATTGCACTAATGTGTAGGAAGGATTGTCAGGACATACATATGCTAATAGCGATGCAATTCTGTCCTCATCTTAAGCTCTGATGACACTTTTCATTTCCTCCTGTAAGGAAGAAAGCAAAGGGAATTACACACCAGAACTGACTGACATTATAATTGGAATTCAATAAACAATTCTGTTTGCAATACACAAGCAGGAATAGAGTGCCGCTCACTCAATTTTAACTGTGGTGTTGCTCTGTAGGGCTAATCTAAGTTGTGGTTTGGGTTTTTTTGGTTGTTTTTTTTAAGAAAAAAAAATAAAAAGAAGAGCTTTTCAGAATAGAAACCCAAGAGTGCAGTTCTGTCAGATATGATGCTACTAGTGCCACAGAGACTGTTCAATGTGCTTTAAAATGATACTAACAGTCATTAGCTCCTGTTGAGTCCTGGGACTAGTTCCATCAAATTAGGGATTTTACTGTATACATATTTCTGAATATGTTTTGTTGAAATTATTACTGTACAGTTAAGCTTCTCTGAAGAGCTTGGAGAAATAGTGCTATGCTGCAGCTGTCCCAACAGCTGCTGTATATGCTTATCTCAAGTGCCTATGTTTTCAAGTACATATTTTCAATGGTATTTTGTTATAAATCTTTCTCTCACTAGTTTTAATACCTTATTAAAGGTATTAAAATACATAAGCACTTTCAAATCCATTATTATGCAGTGTGTTTTTCAAAAAAATATGGAGAATACTTGAAATGTAAAATAAATGGTGATCATAGTACAGATGTCGTTAGACTTTCATCCTGTGACACACTCAGTGCTACGAGGGAAATAATATGAGACAGATGGTTTCCATTGCTAAAGTAAAACCTTTTTTATTAATTTTATATTTTGATTTCTTTCTACTGTAGCTTACTTTTATCAGTGAAAAGCCTAAAACACATATTCTTAACTGCACATTGAAAAAAAAAAAATTAAAATATAAGTCCTGATGGAAATAACTAGCAAGAAATATAACAAGTTGTCCTCTTTCCCATAAGAAAAATCAGCAACATGGATTAAAGCCGTATTTATGAAGTAAGGTGATTTCTAAGACAACATTTAGCACTAGCGTTTTCTTCTTATAATTTTAATTTTCCTTAGTATTTTGAAAATAAAACCAAGTATAAATAAAGTATACCTCTCTTGAATCTAGTTTCCTAATATATATTCTGTTTCATCAATGACATTCACAAAAATAACACTGAAATATAATTGATACAGTGGTAGATAGCTAGGAGGTGTCACCAAAATTAATTAAGATGGAGAAAGCTGACAAAGAAATTTTACATACAAATACATTTGTGAAATCTATTTCCTTATGTTATTCTAGGGTTTGGGAGTCAATAATAAATTTCCTAGACCAAGGAACATAGACACATTATTTTTTATTGATAACATTATACTTTTCTCAAGCACTTTAAAGTACATGTGAATTTCAGATTTGTGTATTTTTTCAAGACTATTTTCTGGTTCATCATCCTGGGTACAAACCAGAGTAAAGAACAGATCAGTTGAGTTAGGTGTCCATTATGATTTGCTGTCTACTTTCAGCATCTGCCTGAACAATAGTTCAGAGGATGTCAGTAATGATCAGTTTTAGCAGGCATTAAAAAAAAATTTAAAATAAAAATAAAAATTAGTTCCTTATGTCTTTTTCTTATTAAAAGACAAAGGTAATTAAATGGAGTAGGGATATGGGTTACCTTACTTGACCAGAAGACCAGAATAGAGAGAAATATTGAGGTATAATTAGCAACAAAAAAGGGGAGAAATCATAACCTGTGTTTTTATACTTACATTTTGACAATGAAAAAAAAAAAACTGCAGGTGGCTACTTCCTCTCTTTGGCACGAGAAAATGTCTTGCCAGGTGGGTAAGTTTTCTATACAAAACAAAAACATTTCTCAGTTAACATTCGAACACTAGATAAAAATGACTGCACCAAGGCTGTTATACTCAATGTTATACCAGGTTATCTCTTTTTACAAAATTGCAAATAAAAAACCCAAAAGTAATAGTATTGGGATCTGGGGCTATTTTGGAGGAGGGAAGCTAGAGGAACTTTGATGTTTTTTTGTTTTGTCAGATACAATTACTAATTTACAGATACAATTATACATCTATTACCAGCTTGCACTTGTATAACTTAATAGTGCTTCCTCTTCAAACATATTGCTATAAAATCTTCAGGATTATAGAAAAAAGTAAGAGTACTCTGATACTTTTTGCAAGGTCTGAAGGTCAAATCCTTTTAATCAATCACAGGCACATCAAGGATCACCTGGTCCGATAAGCAGGAACACAGTTCAAATGAGATCACTCAGCAGGGGCATGATTGCTCCTGGTGTGTTCTTGCTTTTCCCAATCATATGCTTCATTTGACTTGTGACAGTTCCCAGGAGAATTCATTCCATAACTCTCCTAGGGACTGATGCAAGGCCAATGGGCCTACAATTACCTCAGTCTTCCTTTGAGCCCCTCCTATTGATGGGGTGACATTCGCCTTCTTCCACTCATCTGAAACATCCTGCAATCTCCATGACTTCTCAAAGATGATGAGGACTGGCCTAGCAACAACATCAACCTATTCTCTCAACATCCTCAGGTGGATGGAATCTGGGTGATTGAATTATTAATTAATAACTTGCAAATCAACACTTCATTCACTGAAAATGGGACAGACAGTTGTTTACATCAACATGGATTTGTGATCCCATGGCCTGGGGCCCAACAGCAGAGGTAAAGATGAGGGTGAAGGAGGTGTTGAGAAATTCTGCTTTTTCAGCATTGTTGGTAACTGCTTCATCTGTCCTGCTTAACAGAAAACCAGTCTTTCTCTCTCCTTCTGGTTATTTTTTACATAACTTAAGAACCATTTCTTGTAGTTCTTGACATCTCTGGCCAACTTCGACTCAAGCTGAGCCTTTGCTTTTCCAACAGTATGCCTTAGTAATATTCTTGTAATTTTTAATAGGTGTTATTCCACTTTTCCATCTCTGGTACACTTCCTTTTTAGTACTGAGTAGACCCAAAAGCTCACAGTTAAGCCAAGGGCATCCCGTGTTATGCCTATTTTCCTTGCCTTTAAAGATCAAATGTTTTTTTTTCTTTCTAGTAGTGTTCTTGAAAAATTCCTAGTGCTTGCAAGCTGTTTTGTCCTCCATAGAAGCACCCCATAGAATTCCTTCCAACTGAACCCTGATTAAGCTAAGTTTGGCCATTTGAAATCTAAAACCTTTGTCTTGGTACTAACTTCCAGTGTGCTCAGCAGGATTCCCAAATCCACAATATCTTGATGAATGCAACCAAGGCTGTCACTAACAGAGTGAGTACTACAGAGCAGGTTTTCTTGGTTAGTGAGCAGCAAGTCCATCAGTGCCCCAGTTCTGGTTGGCACATATAGAATTTGTATGAGGAAGCAGTCCTCTATACATTCCACAGACTTGATGGATGACGCGTGAATAGCTGTAGTTTTCATCCAGCAAGTATCTGGCTAGTTAAAGTCACCCCTACGAACGAGATTTTGATGACATAAAGCTTTCTTAAGTGACTCAAGTATTGCTTCATTGGTCTTGCCTTGGTCTGGGGGTTGGTAACATATGCTTACTCTAAAATCTTCCCTGGAGATGACCCCTCTGATTTTGACCCAGAGACGATTCAATTTCACAATCATCATAGTTAACTTACGTATCTTCAAGGTTCTCAATATAGAACACAACTCCTCCACCTGTACTTCCCTGCCTGTCTTTGAGAAACAGCCTATCACCACCCATCCCAACCCCCCAGTCATGTGAGTTGCCACACCATGTTCCAGTTATTCCTATGATTTTGTACCTTTCTAACTGCATGTGGAGTTCCAGTTCCTTCTGTTTGTTTCCCAGGCTCTTTGCATTAATATACGTACAGTTCAGGTGGTTGGACTTTTGATTTACATCTATGGAAACAGCCAAGGAGCTTTTTTTGTTGCTCTGATTTCCCTGACTTATTACCCAGTTTGTTGTGGTGGCATGAGCATTGCTGTTTTGGACCCTGCCCCTCAAGTCCAATTTAGAGCATGCCTCCCCAAGTTGGCCAGCCTGCTTCCAAAGATTCCCCTGTCTCTTTTAGACAGGTGGAATACATCTCTCCTTTCACAGACTGTAGTCCTCATAAAAGGTCCCATTGTCATAAAAACCAAAACATTCACAATGACACCATCCACACAGCCAGGGGTTGATATGCATTATGTGTCCATACCCATGTGCCCCCACATGCCCAAAAATGAAGGAAAACATAACTTGAGCACCAATATTCTTTATCCTCCAGGGCTTTATAGTGTCTCTTGATATTGCCCATGTTCAGGCTTACAGTGCCACATTTATGCCCGTGTGAAAGAGTAACAGAGAGTAATAGTCCATGCTCTTTACAAGTCCAGGTACCTTCTTAGCTCCCAAAATGCCTCCTGTCTGGCATCTCAGTTCCTTTTAACAGAAAGTCATTCAGTATAAACACTGAGGGTTTTTTTGTGGTGTTCACTTTGTGCTGGTACAGTTACACCTTGCAGCCTTTGATCATTGTTTTTTTGGTTTTGGGGTTTTTTTTGAGTAAACCTGGTCCAGGGTGCTTCATTATCAATGGGGTCCTCTACAGGGACATTGCTGTGGAATGACCTGTCAGTCTGTATCTCAGACCCAGTAAAACTAAAGATCTTTTTAACTATTCTTGCAACTCAGACACCTGAAGTAATAGATTATTAACTTGTGCATATGTTGTGTGGACACTTGCTCTGTTACCAAATATTCTTTGTACTCTCTGCAACATGTTAACTGTACTGAAGTCTTCAACACTGCCAGTTCAGTCTGGATGAATGATTCACCTTGTCCTATCATTACATTCCCTTGTGAAAAATCCCTCACTGGCTTTCCTGTGGGCCCTCTTCAGATACTGGAAAGCTGCCATAAGGTATCCTTGGATACCTTATGTCCTCTTCTCCAGGACACACAGCCTCAACTCTCTCAGCCTGTCTTAATAGGAGAGGAGCTCTAGCCCTCTGACCATATTCATGTTCCTATACTGGATTTGCTCCAGCATCTCCATGTTCTTCTTGTATAAGCAGTTCCAGGACTGGACACACAGTACTCCAAGAGGGATCTCAAAAGATTGGAGAGAATCACCTCCTTTGACCAGCTGGTCACTCTTCTTTTAAGGCAGCCAAGGACACAGTTGGCTTTCTGGGCTGCAAATGACCATTGCCAGTTCATGTGGAGCTTCTCATCAATCAAAACCCAGAAGTCCTTGTCATCAGGGCTGTTCTCAATCCATTACCTGCCCAGCCTGTGGCTGTTCTTGGGATTTCCCTGACTCAGGTACAGGACCTTGCATTTAGTCTTATTAAGCTTCATGAGGCTGGCATGGGCTCACCTCTCAAGTCTATCAAGATCCTTCTAGATGATATCCACTCCCTTCAGAATGTCAACAGAAGCACATAGCTTGGTGTTGTCAACAAATATGCTGAGCTTGATTTGAATCCCCTTTGATGACCTAAGGATCCTGTATTCCACCACTTCAGGGTCACTGTAGTGAAGGCTGCTCTTAAGCTTCATGTGGTCCACCAGTTCATTCTTATTGGTGGAACAAAGTCCAGTATATCACCTTTGCTCATTGGTTTCTGTACCGCTTGAGGAAGGAAGCTGATGTTGATGCATTCTAGGAACTTCCTGGATTGCTGGTGCTGTCCGTCAAACAGATGCTGGGATGGTTGAAATCCCCCATGAAGACCAAGGCTTGTGAGCAGGAAGTTGCTCCCAGGGACTCATTTCCTACATCTTCCTTGTCAGGTGGTCTGCAGCAGCTCTCTCCTGTGATATCACCTGCCCTTGTCTCCCTTTAACCGTGACTCTGTGGATTCCAGCTGGTCATTTATGTAGAGGCTGATACCCTCTCCTCCTTTGGCAGTGCTTTCTGAAGACCTGGTACCCATCCATTACCACACTGCCACATTGCAGTCATAGAAGCCATCTCACCATCTCTCAGTGATGACAGTAACGTTGTAGCCCTGCAGGCATGCACATATCTGTAACTGCGCGTGTTTGTTCCTAATGGTACGTACATTTACACAGAGACATTTAAGCTGGGCCCCTATTGGATCTGCGCTAATGACTGGGGTGACTTTCTCCTGCATTTCACGTGTTGTCCTGCTGGCCTAAGATCCTTTTCGAGGCCCAAGGTATCTATTACAGGCACTGGCCTCAAAAAGGTCACATTGGGCTGGACTGAGGATCCCCTTCCCCAGCAGCTCTAGTTTAAAGCCCTGTTTACCTACTGTAACAATCAAAATGGCGATATTTTCCAACAGAAAAATGGCGAAAAATAATTGATGCACACTAATGTTTGCAGAATTTTCTGTGTGAGAAAAAGAAAAAAAAAAGTAAGGAAGTGTTTTAAATACAGAAATATATTTTATCAAAATTTCACTAACATAAATAGACTTAGTTCACAAATATACTGAATTACATTAATTGTATAAAAAAAAAGAGCTGCTTATCAACTGACTTCAAGAGCTAATTATTCTTCACAACGTTGAAATGTGTCTGTGAATGAAAACTTCAAAATGTATTCATTTTGTATGAGTGTGTGATTTTCTGTGCTGAGATCATTCTTTTTTATGCTTTTAGAAACATGTTGGTCAGTGTAATCTATTACTAGTAATTAAGTAATACTATATTTTTTAAGAGTTCAGATCCATAGAGCTTTTCTATCCTGTTGGATGCAAAGTATAAATTCTAGCATGCACATATGTTGTTCCTGTACTTATAAGGACAATCTACAACCTGAATGTGCTCATAAAAATGATTAGAGGATGGGGAATATCCTCCTCAGCTGGAAATGTGTCATTGAATCTGCTGCAAACTGTACATTTCAATGGACAAAGAAACATTTTTTGCAAATAGTGCATAGCTTTAGTGTTAGGAAAGCATACTGATGACAGCTACGGATTTTTTTGAGCAACAAGAAATTATTGAGTTAATTACTAATGGATCGGTAACATCACCACTGTTTAAAGTCGAGATATGTGGCTTTAAATGTAGTTGCACGTTTTTTCACAAGTGTTTTTAGAGTGATCATTAACTGCAATTTCTGAAATACAATTTGCTTCAAGTTATACACTTTCAGAGTTATTAATGTATATACATAATATCAATTCTTTTAAGTTTATTGCTCACCAATTCCAACCTTGAGAAAAGTCCATTGCTTTACTGCAATTTTTAAAGTAATAGAATTCACTAGCATTGCTATTACAACCACAGATATGAATACTTTTAAGACACAATGAAATTGTTTTCTTATTTTTCTTAATAACAATGCTGCCTATGCAGTGTGCCCCACTACAACTGAAGGAATATTTTAATTCACTTCAATAGATCTTAAATTTTTTCAAATATCACTTAATGCCTTCCAGTTGACATAACAAATGAACCATTTTGTGTTTCACTGAAAGTTCTTTAGTATATGTCACCAGCTTAGTTTAGAATAGTTTCAAAATATGACAAATCGTAGTAAAGCATTCTGAGATACCACAGGCACCATTTCACAATTCTAAAGTGTTACAGGGTGCTTTGTAAATCATTGTATATTGCATATAAACTTCTAGTTTTGTTGCATAATGGAAGCAACAGAAATAAAAACCTGTCTTGTTGAATCATTTCCTTTTCCATCATGTAACTCTGCTTAACCACTCCTTGTGTTAATACATTGTATGTAGCGAGGGGAAGAATTATTTCATCAAAAATTGGTATTGAATGGTGTGATATCAGAGTACTCATGGAAGAATTGATGACATTATTGTTGCCTACAGAACTATGTTGGCAATCTTCAAACATAGAACAGCTATTGCCAAGAAGTACGAAAACACTTCTCTAAGCTATGTAGTTAGCAAAAGACTTTTAAATGCATTCATAGTGATTAAATGAAATATAAAATTTT
Source organism: Phaethornis superciliosus (assembly GCA_023637945.1). Lineage (NCBI taxonomy): Eukaryota > Metazoa > Chordata > Aves > Apodiformes > Trochilidae > Phaethornis > Phaethornis superciliosus. The sequence goes on along the minus strand of JAJQWJ010000004.1, from coordinate 29,237,806 downwards.
TACATGCAAGATGTAATACATGCAATACAGACTGAGAAATATTTTAATCACCTTGAAAAATTTTTAAACTAGATAATACAGTGTAATAAATTTCCACTGGATTTTGAGTATGATTTCCAACTATTCATTACAAAAGATATAAAGATTAAGTGCAATGCACTAAAACATCATGTTGTGAAATCTTATTATTTGCAGTATGCTAGGAAAATAGAAATACAATGAAGTTTGATAAATAACAGTCTTGGGATTACCATTCACACTATGATATATGACAATCACTAAAAATACCTATTTTAATAAATAAATAAAATAAATAAATAAAATGTTTTCTAGGTCTATTTTTATCTTGTCATCTGCCTGCAATTTAATATCCACGTTTGTCTTTTCTTGAACTAAATGTCTGATTCAAAGGTCAAAACCACATGGATTTTCTGCATGTCACTTCACTGATAACATTATTAAAGAATGAATTGTGAAAATTTCTTTCTGAAAACTGTTGCAATATCAGGAAGTATCACTTCTTCCAACTCCAAAATCTCTTTTCATATATGGAAACACCCATAATGAAAGCCATTAGCAGAAATGTAATATTAGAATGTAGACAACACAAATAAATATACATTATTATGTATAATAGCATTTCCTGTACAAAGAGGCTGGTGCAGAGGGCATAGAAATACTACAACTTATATGCCATGCATTCAAAATAATCATGTGTGCTAAACAAGCTTTTATGCACAGCTCTAATACTGTGTTTCATATCTGACCTGTGAACCATTTCTTTTCCCACCCTAAGCCTCTCATGAGCGCAGATTACCATTTTTTGCAGCATTTGTGATATAGAAAAAACGTTCACTGAAATTAAGAATCAAACTGACTGCATGTGTGACCTAGTGCAAATATCAACATAAACTGCTAGTGGAGAAAGGCGGGAGCACTGAACAGCCATAACACCTCATTTCTAAAACTTAATATCTCTGGGTTTGGTTTTAACTTAATTTTTTCTTCTGATAATCTCTGCTAGAAAAAGTAGGAAAGTTATATCTGCCAGTGTTTTTGTTATAATATACTAGAGGTAAGAATGAGCATAGAAAAGGAAAGAAGCTCACCATTTTTGTTCTCTATTGAGGAATGCCACCCTTGCCTCTTAGAAAAGAGTCCTACCCGGTTATCTTGGTATCATAGACACCTATCTAGCTTGTATGCATGGAATATTTTCTAACATTCATGACTTAGGAAAAGGGAAATACCGTTGAATTCAACTTCCACCAAAAGTGTTTCACTAGGCTATATGTTTGATCCCTATCTGATATATCATGTTCCTTACTAGAAAAATCATTTGTAATATGAAAAACTGTTTATGTATAGGGTAGCCAAAAGATGCTTTGAAGTATCTTCTGGAAGCATAACTGGGAGGGAACAGGGAAGGATGAGGCAACTGCTATTGTGTTAAAGGATCCACCAAAACTCATTGAAAAAAATGAAAAGCAAAGAAAGCACTTTTATTGTTCCAATAACTTTTTTAACAGTGAAAAGTCTATGATATCAGGATGATTTCATTGAACATCACTTTCAGGATAGGCCATGTGCATAGATATATTTTTTTTCTAATCTATTAGACATACCTGACGTCTGTTTTTTGTTTACGGTGATTACTGTATCAGTTGTCCCTGGAAATTACTTCTCCAGGCATTTCGTCCATGCTACCCTGGATATGACTTTTTCTGTGGTTTCCTTTTTGTTTTCTGGATTTATCTACCCCCACATACTAGCCATTTGATTTAAAGAAAAATAAAAAATATTCTGATTTTCTTTTATGAAGCCAAATCATTTGACTTCTTCAAAGCAGTCCCAGTTTCTAAGCTTTTTCTTCTTTCATGGAGATACATTATTTAAGTAGTTGTTCTATGGAAAATGGGGCTTTGTGTCACTATTCTTTATTTAATTTGAACAGAATTCATAAAGTAATCCTGAAGTATTTTTCAGTATAAAAGTAATTTTCTTGTATTTTTGCTTTCAGCTAAGTTTCTTGTAGGTAGCTGCACTTGCTGATCTTTTCTGTCTTGTTTTTTTTGCCTTCAGCTAAGTCTCTTGTAGGCAGCTGCACTAGCTGAAATTAACAGCAAGTTTCTCAGACAGTGTCTGATTCTGGGTCTGATGACGTACAATGTTTATAGTTACAGCTAGAGACTGGTATGCAGAGACAAGGCCACTGCTCAGTTCTGAGGAACAGTTTGGGCTCCAGAAAGAGAAAAGGAGTAAAGAGGCCACACCTGCAACCCTCCTTTGGGGAGGAGCGGACAAGATAAATGATCAAAATTGACTGAACTACTCCATCCCATACGCATTATACTCAGTATAAATTTGAGGGATCACAAGGCTCAAATTCTTCCTTCTTTCTCCTGCCCTCCCTGCTTCCTTCGGCATCCTGAGAGGATTCTGTCTGTCCCTCTGCCTGTGGTCCTGATCCCTGCCAGCCTGAATCTGTGTGTTCCTGCTCCCAGCTCCTGACTGCTGCTGACTCCAGGAGTGCAGCCTGGACTTTCCCAGGGCTGCCCTGCAGCCTCGGTGGTGACGTGAGAGTTACTGGGGGGAAGGAAGGAGGGACGTGGTATCAATTTTCCTGTATATTTGTAAATATGTAGTAATTTTTCCTTTTTATCATTACTGTCTCATTAAAGATGTGCATTTTGTTTTCCAGCCCATAAGTGTCTCCCTTATTCTCTCTCCTTTCTTTATCAGTGAGGGGAAGGAGATTAATAGAGAGCATCTGTTATTCAGTTTAATTGCCAAGCCACAGTTAAACTGTGACAATAAAGAACTCCACTTGTTCCACAGACCAGCCAAAGACCAACGAATATAGTATTAGATTGACCGTAGCCTCAAATATAATTTGTCAGCTGTTGAAAGAAATATAAAGGGAACACTTGTTTTTAAGATTAGTTCTGTATAAAATATTAAATTAATTTTGTATTTTGACACCAGCAAAATCCACAGATAGTTTTCTTTTTGGAATTAATTGTGAATATGTATCAGGCCAGAAAACAGACATAAGTAACAGAAAACCCAAGCAGACAAAAGGAGCAAGGGAATGAATGCAATTCAATGCAATTGAATGAAATTACATCCTGGGAAAAATAAATTATCTAAAGAAATTCCCATTCTATGTATAAAATATTGGGCAAACATTAATGCTGAGAGAAAATGCAGAGCATTTAGAAAAAATAATATTGTGGAAAACATAGTAGGTGTGTGGTTCTGACCACAGATTTATAATTGTCTCAAAAGAATCCATTTTAAAGAATGAATAGCCCTGGGTGGGGTGAAGAACTTGTAAATGTTACCTCCGGACCATAACAGTAGGTAAAATTATCAGGAATACACCTCGTTAGATTTTACCCACGGAAGAAGTTAATTGCTTTACAAGATATATCATGGTTTTCCTAAGATTGTGCTTTTCATCTACAGTTACAAAGGTATGATTTCTACAAACATGATCTGATGTTATTATGGATTTTACCTAAGCACACACTATTCATTGAGAAACTTAAAATGAAATGTAGCCTTTTCTTACTGTTATGTAAGAAAAGTTTGCACAAGAACCTTCAGACCAAGATAGAGTAAGAAGTTAAATCTCTGTTACCCTTTTGATTCATTTCAATGGAGTACTTTTTTCCCTAGAGTCCCTATAAGTGCATGCGAAATTCCAAAAGTTGTAAAGACTTATGGCTTGAGTCTATTACCTATGTTGTATTAATTTTAAGTTGAATTAGCTAGGCACAACTGGCAATACTTCCTATTTTAAGTTGCTAGACTTCATTGTTCTGTTAACTCTAACTTATTAGTCTCCTGAACATTCACTATTATATTCTGACTCATTTTAAATTAGACTACTTTTAATCAAAGAAACAAAAAGGATTATAACTCCTCCTAAAGCAAGTCTAAGAGAAAAGGTTGAATTCTTCAATGTGTTTAAAATGCTTGAAGTAATGCAACAACTTCTTTGAGAATTTTTGACATGTCTGAGGTTCAGAATAGAAATGTGTTATGTGGCAGAAGGAATCATAACTGATTTTTCTGCTTCCTCTGTTTAAATGGTTTCCTATAGCTTCTGAAAATTCTAGTATTCCACTTGTTTTGTAGAATTAAAGATATTTGCTAAGTTTTTGTGTGTTTTATCTGAATGCTTTATCTTACACCTAGAGCTGTTGACAAAACTCCAGCATCCAAACCAGACATATGCTTCTGACCTTGGTTTAGTCTCAGTGAATTAGTAGTATTTTAAGTGAGAATTAGTAGAATTTTAAGGAATGGATTCATTCATCTCAACACTGGCAGACCTAGAAGAAGCTGTATTTGTCTGGGAGATAGACCACCTCCTCATTCTTTAGCCTTGAATTCTACAATGATTTTGAGTAACCTTTAACTCATGTCTTTCAATTGTTGAGTGTAATTCTTTGGATGAGGCTATCCAGACTGCTGCCTGTACATCTTAAAGTCCATCCGCTGAACTCCTATCTCTCAAAAATAATGACAAGTGTGTTGTCTGGGCCTAAATCGAAAACCTTATAGTAGTTCAAGTAGATTATATCAATTGTTCATCCCCTGTTCACTGATGCAGTCATTCCATCATAGAAGACCACTACACTAATCAGGATTGATTTGTCCTTGGTGAAGCTATGTTGGCTGTCTCTAATCAACTTCTTCTCTTCCATAGGCTTCAACACATTTTCCAGGTGTCTTGTTCCATGTTACCAGGTGTGGAGATGAGACTGACAGATCAGCAGGTTCAGAGTCCTCCTTTTTTTTTCTTTTTAAAAATGGATGCAATGTGTCCTTTTCTCCAGTCACTTGGCATGTCACCCACCAGCCTTGGCTTAGAAATACAGACAGTGGCTGAGCAAATACATCCACCAGTACCCGCAGGAACCTAGGATGCATGAGTACCATGATCTTCTGTATATTCAGGTTCCTTGGGTGACATCAAACATTTTCTTCCTTATGATATGAGGAAATCAATTTCCTCACTCCCAGACTTGAGATTCAGTGTCTTGAGAGAAACAACTGTTCCAACAGTTATTACCAGAGAAAACTGTGACAAAAACCTCTGATGAGTACCTCAGCCTACCCCATGCTCCTTCTCATCAGGTAAATATTCTTTAACCTTCCTTTTCTGACAAAAAACCCAACCTTTTGATAAGGTTCCTTGAAAAAATTCCACTCTAGCTGTGTCTTAGCTTCCCTTATGCCATCCCTACACATCTAAGCAGCATTTCCAAGTTTCCTGTCACTGCTTCCACAGTTTGTGTAGCCATAGGCTTCACCTGGACAGCCTGTCAGTGAAATCATGGATGCAAGCTCCTGGTGGGCAGCAAATTTCTCTGTGGATATTGTCTGTGTGGTAAATGGGTGCTTCACTCTCTCTCATTAAGATGTCTCCTTTTGATATTTTACTTGCTTTTCTGGTGGCACTGGTTCTAATGCAGATGGGTGTTTAGATTAATTTTGCACTGCCAGCTTTTTTATTCATGTGCTCTTCATCCTCAAAACCCAGTGTTGCTTCTTATGAAAGTGTACTTTAGGGGAAGGAGGAGTGTTCTCCCTTATGCCCCAAGCAGAGAAAAGGGTCCAGTTTCCTTCATCTTCTGGGTTACTTTAATTACTCAATTTGAGGCTGAAATGACGTTTGCTTTACACTTGCACAGCTTTAAGGCAGGGCTGGTTTCTCAGCCCACAGTGCACAATACCACTTACTGATCTTCTGCTCACACAAGAAATGGATGGAAAAGTAGCTAATACAGTAAAAAAGCTACTTTTCCATTTTCTTTCTCATTACAATATTATTTTAATCAAATATTAAAAATTAATCCAAAAGTAAAATACTTTTAACAGTTGTGCCATTGTTTTTTCTGCAACATGAGCATTGACTTCTTGCCACAGTCAATGACTTACAATAAGACACTAGATAAAGTAGTGAAAGCTGAAAATATGCCTTCAGGCATCAAAACACCAGGGGATTAATAGTAATGTATCATTTACATGCAAGAAAGGAAATGTTATGTTGCTCAGCTTCACAGAGGAGAGGAGAATGAGGGAGAAAGAAATTTATTTTTCTTGCATACATTAAGAAAAAGGAAGAAAATAATTTTTCAGACCTGAAAATATTACCCACAGCAATTATCACTCATGCAAAAAAAAATACTCCCACGTAAAACTCAGGTCTTAGGTATATACTAGGAATACACTTACCATCTATTTTCTTGGAAGGAACCCCACCACTGTCACCACTGTATTCTTTCTGTTTGAATATTACTGTATATTTTTTATCTCCTTTCTCAGGTTTGTAAAACACACTGTAGTGTCACCAGTCACAATGTATCCCTTTTAATCGCTCATGTAACAGAAGAAATGTGAGCAAGATAAGATGAATGCTTTGTTTTAGGGAGTTTTAAGTAGGTTAAGATGCAGAAAAGCTCTTTTGTCCCATGCCTATTAAAAAAATCTTCACTAGCTTATTCCTGAAGGGACTGAGAAGCAGGCTGTGTGCCTTTTGTGGTTTTGTTTTGGTTTGGATTTTGTTTAGATAATGCTCTTTACTCCAGCAATGGCTTTTTCTGATATGACAGTCAGATTATGGACTTTAATGCAACATTAAAATAATTCCAAGTTCTCATTTTAGCAACTAGACCTAGAAAATGCATAGCTAATCATACTTTTCTGCTTTTAGTAGGATCTGGGTTTGTGGGTTTATTCTGCCCAAAGACCTGAGTGAGAATGTCATCTTCCATTTCTTTGGAATTCAGTTTTAAGTTAAACATAGGATGCCTATCGGAATTTTTTATTTTATTTTTTTATGTTCCAGTTAGACCAAAATAACAGAAATTACTCACAAGGAATAAACATAATGTAGCCTCAGATATCAGACAGTTCTAGTTCTATGCCATGAGGATTTTAAAGGCCTGTAGCCTAAAAAAAGATGCTATCAAGCATTTTGCAAAGATTTTAATTATTGTTTATTTACTGTTGCTTACCTCATCCAAGCCTGTCAGTGTTACTATTTGCCATGTATTGAACCTTCTTTGCCTTTTTGAAGAATCCTAAATGTGACACAACTGTTTTATTTGACAGCAATTCATGTTTATATTTTCTGGTGCACAGAAAGTCTCATTATATGAAAATATCTCTGATCAACAGCTTGAGAGATACTTACAGAATGGGCTAAAAGCCCATTGGGCTACAACCAAAATATGTCTTTTTTTTTTTTTTTTTAATTTGTCAAACGCAGCTCAGAAAAGCCAAAAGAGAGACCACACAACATGTACCGGACCACATAAAGTGTTGTTCTATAAAAGACTACTATCTTCTCACATTTTCCATTTGAATAATTTTTGAGATGCTATGCTTAGAAAAGTAGCTGAGATAAATGGTTTGTTGTGCTAAATGCAATTAGTTTGCTACAGCTTTGACTTAAGCTATGAAAATAAAGACAAATACTTTCAGACTTGAAACACAGAAGTTCATTGTTATAGCCTACATACACATAAAGAAAAATATTTTGAAGTCATCTGTAAAACTGACCCTCCAATCAGAAAACTAACAAAGGGTTTGTTAGACTATTTTTTTCTAATGGTATACTAAGGTGAAAACAATTCTCTAGGGATGGTAGCAACATTCCTGATTTTAAAGTGTCATCTTTCTGCCTTGGAGGGACAAAAAAGTGGAATTTAAATTCTGTAGTACATGAAGCAGTAATCTTATATTTGTTTAAGTACAAACGAAAAGCACTGAGGCATTCAAAATCAAACATTTCAATAATTAAAACTAGAGAATCAGGGCTCTGTTTCCTTTCTGATATTATTCAGTTTTTATTAATACAGGGGGGATTTAAAAAATCATTAAGATTAACTTCATATGAGAGACCGATGAAAAATCATTGTTTTTTTTAAGGTTTTAAAATATCCTACAGTCACTCTGCAATAAATCAAACAGCATATAATGTAAAAGTGTATTCTTAAACAAAGAAGAGGTTTTAAAAAATAACTAAATCAGTTGGGTCTAAAAAGGACAATTTTTTAAATAAAATTACTTTGCTATTTTCACAGCCATTTGCCATACAATTTCATTAAAAAGGTCATCCTTCATTTCTGCCACAAGTTCTGCAATGATATATGATCCCTCAAAGCTTAAGCAGTTTATTTTCAAATATGTATGCACAAATTTTCCAGTTTTACAATGGGAAGGTTTTTGTTAAATTTTCTGAGCATTTTGCAAAAGATGCAAAGGACTCTAGGATCCCCTGAAATTCACTCTAGATTAAATGTATCCATTTTATGAAACTTCATGAATTTCTGATTCTCATGTCTTTTACATCTTACTTCCTTACACTGTTTGACAGAAAAATACTTTAGCGGTCTACCCAAAGTAAATTATTTTGTGGTTGCTTGAATTCTTTCACTCCTGTACAAAAACAGATGCACCAATCATTGAGAAATACACAGTAAACTACTTGCTCAGTGCACATGCAAAGAAAACCTAATTCAGATACTTTTCTGAGTTTACTAAACATGCCAACAGGGAAATTCAAATGACCAACAATGTAACTCATAAATGGAAGACCGGGATGCAGAACCTTTCAGCCCATGTTCCACATAATCAGAATGTTCATTAATATTCTGACTACTAGCCTGACACTACTCACTGTCACCAGTCACTGATTATTTTGAAAGAGATCCTCCTGTGAAGTCAAAAGGAAAAGTCTTCTTGAAAGATATTCTACCTCCATAACTTTTTCACCACTGAAATAACTCAAAAGGGCAGAGACTGAAAAAGGTAATCCTGATTTGGTTTTGAATGCTTGTTTTCTGCTTTAGAGTTGAATTAAATATTTTAATAAAAAGGAATTGGACTCTGTGGGGGTACTCTGCACTATCTCTAGCCTGCTGGTATTTGGTATACAACAGCTACATCCAGTTCCTTTTCTACCCATTTTTCCAGGGAAAATTTTTTTGTATCAGACCACTCACAACTGGGTGACCATTACCTGAATTACCTGCCACACCATTGGACTGAGTATAAGATAGAGTCCAAAGAAGCCAAACTAACAGTGTTAGTACATATCACATCACACATAAAATAAAATTAGTACTTTTCACTCTGTGAGGGTGTGCTGAAATCCATACACAGCACAGGACTTTCCCTAGTTGTACAGATCCTCTGAAATTAACTTTCTCTTTTTTTAATCTTTGATTCCCTTACCAAAAGATGTAATGCCAAGACTTATTTTCATAGAACTAAGAATCTTCTGGTTTAGCACAGAAATTGTAATGACCTTAAATGATGATGAGAGTTTTTTCCTAGATTTTTCCCTTTTTGAAAAAATAACTGTGGCAACATATAGCAGTATCAGTTGTGAGGGATTATTGCAATCCACAAAACTTTTATGAAGAGTCAGAAAGCACTTAAAGCTTTAATCTAATATATGCCAGGTTAGATTTTCTGTCCACTACTTTCACAGTTTCAAATGTATTTCTGGACCAAAGAAATCTTCCTCGTTTCCTGTGTGTATATGCTTTCCTACCCTCTATATCAAACAGTGACACCTGAAATTTTCACAGTTGAAAGTGAAATATTAATAATTATTACAAAAATTTTTTCATATAAGGAAGATGTGCCTCCTTGCACAGCATCAGCCTGAGGAGTGAATGGCAATTTGCAGCAGCTCATGCATTTGATACTTGAATATTTTTAAGTAGCAGTTAAGAAAATGTTCCAGATTATGATCTATCTTGAATCTGTGCCTTCAAATATGCAAAAATATGAACAATACATCATCATCAGAAATATGAATCTAGACAGACTCAAACTATGAAATAAAGGTACTTCAAAGATTCTCATTTTTACATATTTGTAAATAAATGTACAAACTGATGTTTTCAAATGTTATTTCCCTCTAGCCAGGATCCCATTGAGTGTCTGTAAAACAGCATTCAAGTTTCTGGTGTTGAAGTAATTGTGCAAAGAATCTGGTACAGTAGCATATATATCACATACAGACTTTAAAATAGTAAGAAACAACAGTATTAGTCTGCTGAAAAAGGTCACCTTCAACAGATAATATGTGATTGTATCATCAGTGAAGATAAATCCATTACTTTAAATATTTTCTAAAGAAATACATATTGTAATTTATAGTGGCAAATAACAAATATTGCTACTTGTATGGAAATTATTCTTTACATATGATCAAGCTCTCTTATGTTCATGGTAAGGAATAACAATGAGAAAGATTAGTAAAAATGGAAAACTTTTTTTTCTTTTTTCTTTTTTAATATATTTTCTTCTCACTGTCAACCGCTGGTAATATTCCTGCTTTGAAAGCTGAAAATCTATCTCAGTTTCTTCACTATAGTGAAAATAAAAACAAATTATAAGTAACATTATTCTGAAAAAAAAACCAAAATCAACAAATATAAGAAAATGGGGAAAGTAATTGGGAATATTAAAGACCTCAAGATCACCAAGTCTAACCATCAATAGGCATTTAGCAAAGAAATAATAGTAAATAAATACATGGTTAGAATCTTCACATCGTTGCTTAATCAAACGTAGAACAAGCATCTTTGTTCAAAATTTGGGAAGTTTCATTCACATTTTGTAATTTTGGTTTTACATTTGCTGTTTTGAAATTGCAGGACCAAGATGGAAGGATACAACAGAAGAAAAAAAATCTCTATGCAAAACAAAGTTAAAAATTAGATTATATTAATGACAGTTGTTGTCAGGAATATGTGAGCTACATAGCATATTCAGGAATACTAGGAGAGAAACAGGAACACTGATGCTTTTTAATTTACATTACCTTAAAAAGTTTTTTTTTTTTTTAAATCAGTATTAAAAATGAACAAATAAAAATTCTAGATGAGGCTGCTTTTTGCAAGCAAGTGCTGTGTTTCTATGGTAAATGGCTAGATACAATATTGCATCGGTGCCCCAGGCGTTCCCCGTTAAATTGGAATGTTTGAACTTGAGTATTTCCTCCATGGAATAATACCAGTGACCCATGACAGATGAATGCATACAAAGAAAGATGTGCTTAATAATATGATACTCAGGCTTCTCAGGGCAGGTTTTCAAGGAACACTTAGTCTAACACTGTGTAAAACAGTGTAAACTAATTTAACGCTAACTCATTAAATGGGAAGACTACCACTTGTGTTTATTAATATTATACATACACATGCATCTATACATGTGTATATGTAGTGCTGATTTTGACCAAAAAACGTTTTTCTTTTATTTACCTGACAAACACTTCGGTTGAGATGCCTCAAAACTTTGCAATCAAAGCTGTTCACCACAGATTTGATAAAAGTTTTATTCTTCCTATGCTTTTCCCGTTTACAGGAGAGCTATCCACATGAAAAGACTATCCCCAGTAGACTTGCTAATTAAGCCTTGGCTGCAGCAAGGATGGTTAATATCTTTAAACTAAAGTGCCATTTAAAAGACATGAAATCCTAAAATTGTTGTGTCAGATTTGTAAAGGATTTAATTAGTTTTGTGTCTTTGCCTGTCTAAGAAACAGTTGTTAATACTCCCCATCTTTTCAGTCATCAGGGAATTTTTATGTTAACAAAGCAAGACTACATCTTTACAAGGTTCAGGGCTCCTTTCAATAAAAATGGGACGGGGGATAAACAAAAACTTGCAGGTGTCTTACTAAAATAGAAACTATTTTCAGGGTTAATTCTGATTAATGATGATGGGGAAATATTTACTCAAATCATCTTTGTTCAGGACTTCCTGAAATGTAAATAGCTATGTAAGAATGAATAAAAAAGTAGCAGAAGACTATTTCAGTGTGCATTAGGTGTGAAATTGTGTGTTTTTCATATTCTTTCTCTAACTTAGAATCATGGAATCATAGAATTTTCAGGTTTTGGAGGAACCTTTAAGATTTGTCTAACTTCTGTGAGAATCAGTTAAATGTGAAATGAAAAGAGGTATTTCTTAGCACACATGTTTTAGATGCTGCATGCTTTACAATGTAGAGGAGTTAAATGTATGATAAAATCATTAAAGTTGGAAAAGACCTCTAGATCATCAAGTCTAACCATCAATAGGCATTTAGCAAAGAAATAGTAGTAGTTCTAGGATTCTGTAATTTATTTTTTCATACTTGTTTTGTCCATTAAGTAAGAGTTAAGTGACTGCAATGAGGACTATGTGAAATTAATAAGAACATGGAAATCCTTAACTTCTTATCTTCCAGACAGTGGGAAATGAAAAGGGAAAATGATATTCCATTAAAAATTTTCTTATGAGGGTGACTAACAATAAGTCTAATTCTTTTTTCTTTATTTGGGTATTTTTCTATAAAATGAAAATAATGTCTCTGTGCTTATATGTGAATCTCTTTAAGATTTTCTGTATACATTAACAAGTACCCTTATTTGCCATAGATTCCAGTGATTGAAAAGATTTTTATATCATAGGTACACCTATTCTGTGCATATTATTATTTAGAGGTCTAGGGTAACTTTTTGATATATCACTGAACTAATGACAGAAGCAGATTTTTGTTGCAAGTGAGGTAGGAGATCTTTAAATCTGATTATAATTTTTAACTTTCCTTGGAGCTGGAATTATGATTCGGAAGGAAACTAAGACAAAAATCTAGTTTTTCACACAACCCTCTGCTTATGATCATCAATGGTTATCTTTTGAGGATTCCAGCATTCAGTATGCTTCCATATTGGCTTCCAATTATATTATGAGAATTTCTTATGTTTGCTACATTTATTCACTGGGATACTTTTAGCAGAGTTATGAAATAGTCAAGAATTAACTGATTAACAAGTCCCATAATTTTGGATCTTTTAGCCTTTCACAGGGCCATTTAGATGAATATGGGAGAGAGGATTGAAATAGGTACCTTGTCACCCTAGACGTGCCACAGGGAGAGCAGCTTGTGTTATTACTAAGCCAGGTGATGGGCCCTGCAGCTGTTCTTCACAGTCTGAAATTCTGTGCAAGCTGTGACTTGTATGATGTGAACTGGCAGGGACTGGAGAGCAAGAGCAGAGCCAAGACAGCTGGTAGTATCTTCATCAGAAGAGAGGACAGCAGAGTTGGAATTCAGTAGTGATGGCATGGAGCACTGACTGGGGATCCTAGGACTGGTAACTTCAAGTGGAGAGCACTGAATTTGTCTGATTTCAAAGTTCCTATGGGAAGATCCTCCTAGTTGAGTCATGGCAAATAGACCAGAGAGGCTACAGTTTGGGTCTTCATCCAGTGACAGCTGTGTGGGAAGGTCCCACAGACTTATAGACACAAGCTGCCCCCAAATCATATTCTGCTGATCTTACTACACCTGAGTTGAAGAGAAGAAGCTTTTGGGGACAGCTCATCAGAGGTCAGACACCAGACTGCTGATGCTTCCCTACATGGGATAGCTGTTTTTTGAGCAGTGACTAAACATCTCTCTCCCTTCCTAGGTCTCCCACAGCAGGGAGTGCTATCAAACGTGTCTTTTCATACATTTGTGGCTTTCAGTTCTGTTGGAGTCTTATTCTGCTTTGTCTTCTACCCTTCTCTGCTACTCAAAGGTTGTGCTAACTCTTAACCATTATCATTAAACTGAAGGTCTGGTCTGCCATAAAAACAGCTAGGATCTCATTAATCTAACAAGGTTGGGTCGCCTGTACCCAGTATCTTGTAAAAAGAAAACGTGGGTTGTCAACCAACCAAATGTACTTTTGAAGTCCTTAAAGCTTTAGCCTCCCACAGTGGTCACCCTGAGCTCCCTGTGCAAGACAGTAGACTAGTACCTCAGTCGTACAGTAAGGAAAGAAAAAATATGCCATGCTTACACTGGTTTTGATGAAATCCAAATCACGCCCTGAAAATTATTGCTGCTACTTTTAAAGCAAGGAGGAAAATTAGTCTAAAGAGGGAAAGAGGAGGAGATAGCTTATTCCAAAAGTCCTCCTTAGAAACCAAGACAAACTGGTGTATGTATCTTTACTCTTAGTTTCCATGTACCATGAAAGCCCTATTCCTGAGCTGTGTCGATGGCTTGATTGCAGAATCTTGTAATGGTAAAAGAAAAAGCACTACCCACAACACTGATTTTGGGCTTGTGTATTATGGAGGCTATACAGAAGTACAGGATTTTGTTTGTTTTAACATGCACTGTTTCCAGCACTAGTGTTCTCTGTCTGGGCCTTGTTCCAGGAGATGTGTCTGTAAAAGCCCAGAGGTGTAAGCCAAAGTACATTCCTCAGGTACATTTTTGAAGACACTGGTCTGGAGAAAACCTTTCTGGATGTCCCAAATGGGCCTTTTATGAATGCTCTGTTGCTATCAGAAAATATTTTTTTTCTGCATACCATTTTTTCTGACAGCACATCATAAAAGGGGAAGAGGAAGGAAAGTGTGCACTAGAATGGTAGCAGAATAGCGTGTGAAATATGAAGACTGTTGGGACAGATTGCTGTCCTGAATTAACTTAATTTATGCTTAAGACAGTGAAGATGTACTAAAGTGTAAAGACTCAGTATTCAAATGTAAATTGTGTCCCTTTTAAATTGTCCTGCCGAAGGGAGTCCCTTCATTATGCAGCACAGAATACACACTGACATTTTGGAAGAAGAGGGGAGAGAGAAACTTTAGTCTCTAGTGCAGTTCCAAGATAATTCAATGTAACAAAATAGGCAAAGTAAATCTATCTTTTCAGTGATTCTGGGAATAAAAAAAAAAAAAAAAAAAAAAAAAAAAAAAGTCAAGGAAATATAAGAGGTCTCCCTTTCTGTCTCCCTGCAGAAAGTAGCATGAACAATGCAGACACTGCAATTGCAGCACTTGCTGTTTCAATATATTTTCTGAATTTATTTTATAAAACATATACAACCCAACTTAAAAAAGAAAACGAGGTAAATCTATATTTTGCATATGTGAAATTTTGTAGTCCAGAAGACATAGCTGTAAGCTCTATGATTCAGCTGACATGATTTAGCTCTTAATCCAGTCTATAGTTTCGTACATCATAAGGAGACTAACATTCCCAAAGCTACTGTTGAATAGCGGTAGTGCCTAAAGGTATCAAGTCATTGTTTGCCTTGGGCTACTGTATTGTTTTGGAAGCTGCTCTAAGCTGCCCCAGTTCTAGTCCAGCCTCAGGAGAAGCCTGAACTCCTATCAGAAGTGGGATACACCTCTGCAGGAGCAGAAGGCAGTAGTTAAGCAATGAGGGGCTGGAAAGAAGGGAAGGGTGGGGCAAAGTTATTAATATGTGATGGTATTTTCTCTTTCTCCTGGTAGATTAAATTATGATTTTTTCTTCCCAAGTTCAGTCTTCCTGGGGTTTGCTGTTACCATAACTGGGGAGTGAAAACCTCCCTGTCCTTATCTTGGTTAACTAGTCTTTGGGTAGATTTTCTCCTCCCTATCACACAACAAGGGTGGAGGGTCAGTGAGTGAAGGTCTGGTTGACACTGGCTGGGCCAAAATTGTGACACATTTCTAATTTTTATTTCACCATCTTGTTTTCATTTCTATGAAAAATAAAAGCATGTATGGTATAACATATTTACAAACTTATTATTTACAACTTATAAAATAAGTTTGTCATGGCTATGAAACTGGTTTTGACCCTCTTTTAAAGCACATATTAGAAAGCTAGATTGTTAGCTGTTAGCTGATTATCTACTTTTGCAAAAAAATTAGTGTTTTAATGTGTGTTGGGTTGACCTTTACTGCATGCCACGTGTGCACCAAGCCTCTGTATCACTCTCTTCTCAGTCTGCCTTACAGAGGTCTTCTTTAAGGGCTTCAGGGGAATCCCTAATGTGATGCTTGGAGAACCTTGTCTCACTACTTTTTCAACAACTTTGGTGTCTGCAGAGTTGTTTCTTTCATAGGTTCTGACTCCTCTCTCCTGCTGCAGTTGCTGTTGGGCAGCAATTTCTTCCCCTTCTTAAATATGTTATCCCAGAGGGTTTACCACTATTTCTGATGTGTTTGGCCTTGGCCTGAGGTAGGTCCACCTTGAAGCCAACTGGAATTGGCTCTATCAAACCTATGAGAAGCTTCCAGCAGTTTCTCATAGAAGGTATCTCTGTAGCTCCCCCTCAAACCTCAATTGCCATAACAAACCCAATAATATTTAAGAGTGATAGACTACATGTAAAATTTTCTATTATCTCCAATTGAACACTCAACCTTTTTTTTCTACTGACTACCAGTTTATTGTCTGGAATCATTGTGATGTAATAAAGCTAAGGCATATCACTTAAAAATACATAGATATTAATGTTCTGTCATTTTTACCTACAGTGTAACAAACTTACTTATATCTATCCAATGTCCCTCATTTCACTGAATTTCAGTGAGAACTAAAATACTCCACGGTTTTTAAGATTTTTCCTGTGGTAAATATTAATTATACTCTAGGTCTTGAGCTGTTTATTACAAAGATGCTAAAGGTCGTCCTTATTCCATGTTTTATTTCACTAAAGGGGAATGGAATAATTTTGTTACAACTTTTTTATATCACATCAGCTACAGGTATTGTTTAAAAACAAGTAAAAAAGAAATGTGAATATTTCACTCTTCCTTTTCCATATTTATTTCTGATATTAAACAAATACTGTTGTTTAAAATCAATCAAATGGTCTGGACTATGGAAAAGATAAGTTAAAAATATTAATGGCAAAACTATCATGACTTTTAATGTTAGCATTTAGCAGCTTGCACAGGTCAAGAGCAGAGCCTAAACCTATTGGCAGCAGCACTACAATATTACCTTCAGTTTAGCTTGCTTGTCAGTACCAGGACAGATGAAGCGTGACAGTACCTAAAACTGTCACGTGTATGTTTTTATCCTTAGCATTTTTTGTTTTTTTTTTTATTTAATATGTGATATGCCTTTGTTGATAATAATATAGCAAAATTTTTGAATTGTCATTTTGAATTCTGAATTCAACATTAACATCTAGAGTCCATTTAGTGTGGTTTAAAAACAAGCACACTGCTGGCTATGTTAATTATAGGTTTGGAGGCAAATATGAAAGTTCAGTTTTAAGAAGAGTATTCTCTCATGGCTTTTTTCTGACTCAGGATAGAACATTTTGTAAATGTTACTAAGCCTCTTCCCTTGTGTAAGTATATTGATTGCATATGTGTAGCTCTTTATCTCTTTGGCAAATAAATCTCATGTACTGGAGAACCAGGAAATGCAAAAGACCATCTGGGCATCATTGACCCACTCGTCTCAAATCTGGCAGACAGTTGTACACCACAGAGATTATTTGTTTCAGTGTACATATTCCACTAGCCTGATACTTCAGAAAACATACTCAGGGGAACTCTAGATTTTTATTGTGTCAGTACAAAATTTTCATTAGAATTGTACTCCTTAATGAGCTGTTATGTCCAAGTACAAGTTTTTTGGGTTTTATTTTCAAAGCCTCACAAACAATCCTCCACAGTAAAGGTGCTCAGAGTTAACAGTGAGACTGGAAACAGCTGAAAAATGAATACATAATACCCTGTCTAATCAGTTATTTGTTCTGGGAGGGAATGCAATTAAATTACTATTTGATTACTGTATTTGGATTTAGCTTAAATGCACAGAAACTTCTCCATTTGCTGGAGAGCCAGAGAGAAGCAGAAAGATAATTTTACTATATTCACAATTCCCTTATTATTTAACCAGATGCTTTATTTCCCTATGTTAAAAGTGTATTTAGACAAAATTACTGATATTAACCTACTACTTAACACCAGATAAAATTGTGACTAAAAAAAAAAGCAAAACTCAAAACTAAAATATATTCTGCTTGAAGGAAACTTCAAAATACCCCCAAACACCAAAATGTTTCAAATTTTCTTAATAACCTTTCTGTTTTAATAACAAAAGGAAACTGTGAAAATACACTAAATCATTCTAAAGTATCACAACTTGTGGAAAAAAATGAAATTACTATAAGAAATAAAATTTAATTTACTCAAGACCAAGCTAAACACCGTTTACTTGCTGTAATTATCATCATAGTTACTTGGCTGTCAGAAAAATATGGCAAGATGTTCCATAGGACTCTGAAAGAGATATTAATTTATGATCTCAGTGTTTTAAATAGTCTGCTTTTGGGAAGAAAATCAGTTGTGACCATAACAGCAGAAAATTCCACTAAGGTGGAAGAAAGTTGAAACAAATGAATTTGACTTATTCACACTACAATGAGATATGGAGGGCCCCTGCTCAATGTTAAATCCAGGTTGGTTTTATTCATAATGATACTTTCCTTAAAGAAGTTCTCTCTGGGATAACTCTTTTTTTTTTTTTTTTCTCCTTCTTTTTCTTTTTCCTTTTTTTTTTTCTTTTTCCTTTTCTTGAAAACTGTTTTTCATATTCAACGATCAATATATTAGGTCTTAATATTTCTTGGAAAAATCCCCCACTGAATGCTCTCTGTGTATATCTATTTCTTTCTGTGTATATCTGTTTCTTTAATCCCCTCTTCCTAATTATTATCCAAAATGTCTCGATTTGTGTCAAAGGAAATTGTGATTTGACCTAAGGATACTCATTTCTTAATTCTGAGAGCCACAAAAGACTATAGCTATAACTGACAGATTGACAAGGAAAAGAAATTCAATAAAACCCAAAAGTGAAATCCAACAAAACTGTATTTTCACTTTGCTGTTAGAAATTAATAAAAACAACAATTTCATTCACATTTTATCTGTGGCAATCTAAAAGGTCACTAAAGAGGAGCTGGCAGAAGTTGCTTCAACATAGACGTAGGAATAGAAAAGTAGTGTGAAATCAGACAGAAGGATATTGTACAAGATTGGAAGAAAATGCTTTCTTCCAAGGAGATTTTTATAATAGAAATTTCATTGCTTTTTCAGTAATAAGATTTCAATAGCTGCATTTCTTTATTATATAAAAAATTAATTGCTTAGGAGGTTAATACTAAAGTAGTAGTACTTTGTTTGGTTTTCATTCTTATTTGAAAATAGATACTTCCAAAACACTTCTTTGTGACAAATACCTGAGGAAAGGTACTTCTTTTACCTGTCAAAATGCAACCCATGTCAGGACTGTAAAATGTGATCGTCTTGCATTTTTGATCACTAAATCATAGCTGTCGTGGATAGGAAGCCTGGAAATCCTGGATTCTTATTCTCCACCACTTTGCAAGTAGCACACTTGCAGGAATCCTGCATAGGAGAGCTGTATTGCTGTCCTTCATAGTCATAGTGCTTGAATGTGTCCTGACTTGGCTTTGCCTTTGGCAAAGATAATTCCTGCAACATGCATAATAATAAATGTTGACCTTTTAGATGTTACTGTTACACAGTTTAAAATTACTTTTATAAATTGCAAGTAAAGTAGAAATTTATTATGTCTGTCCCTTGCCCAAGACAAAAACTCTCCTGAGCAAATGTTTCAAGCAAAAAACCAATGCAATGTAAGATATCATTCAACTGACGGCATGAATCCAAGAGAAGAGAGATCTTTAGCTTCTTGATGTATATTTTAAACAACAGATACATTTACAAGAGATGTGCTTCTACACTGTACACAAAGACTTACAGAATGGACTTTGTAGAAGGTGTTACAATCTACACTGTGTCCAATGTAACTTAATATTTGGATCCCTCAAGAAGAAATTCCAACCACAAAGGGTCTGGTGCCAATAGAAAGTTTTATTTGGTGGACATGACCAAGAATATGAACTGATCTCGTAAAGATTTGACAAGTCTGTTAAAAGATAGAGAGAAAGAGAGAGGAGAGAAAGAGAGAGGAGTTTCACCATAGCATCCCTCTTACCTGTCTTCCTGGGGTAGCAGTCAGATCCTAGACAGGGAAGCGGTCTGGTCCTAGGAAGCAAAGATCCAGTTCTAAGCAGCTATGAATGAACACATTGGTGTTCCTTATATACCTGGGAGTTTCCAGACATCTCATGGCTGATTCAAACTTCAGGAATGTTGTTTATCTCATCCCACACTGCAAGAAGAACTTTTGTATGGACTGGCCTTTAACCAGCCCATCAGTTATTAGCTGGTCATTGGCCACTTGGCCATGGGCATCAGGCTTCATCTGGGTGGAGCTGTCTGCCTGACTTTTTCAGTCACATCACCCTGTGGCTCAAATAACAGCTTAAACAGTTTCTTGGTGCTGACAGCAGGGAGCTAAAGAAGAGACCAAAGAGGGAACAGGAAAATGAGCAAAAAAAAAAAAGCTAAAGAGAGAGAAGGACAAGAGTTTAATAGAAGAAATGGAAGTGACAGGATAAGTCAGGAGGAAGTATAAAAGTAGCAAAATAACATGCTTATAACGATCAACAATTTGACATATTTAGTTTGTCACACACACCTGTCACTTAAGCCAGCTCTGCAAAACAATAGATCCCACATCACCTCATGAGTCCAAATATAAGACAGATGATAGCCACAAGCTTAGCATCTTCTCTCCAGCTTCTACAGTTTAGGTGGTGATGAGATATATATATATATATATGTATATATATGTACGATGCATATTCCTTGATCTTCGAGCAGTGTCACATCCAAAGCTATATGGTTATATAACATCATCCTCAAGATTTGCTGTACCTGTAAATTTAGTTTCCAAAAGCATATTTAGTTCAATTGTTCAGAAGGTACACTTGGCAAACTGATGTCTTTTTGGGGAGAATACTCAAAATTGGCCTGGAAAATTATTGGTGATATTACATGGAATAACAGTATTCACTACACATAATAATCACAAACCTCTCAACAGTATAGCATAAAAATATCAAGTATAAATGGAAAATTTACACAATAAAAACACAATTATAATAATAAATATTCCCCACTGAGAATATTTTTCTTGATCTTCTAATTGAAATGTTAGCCAACATTGATTATAATATTGTTTATTTTTTATATTTAAATTAATTAATATTCTTATTGGGAGTTCCTCTCTAAACCTAAATTTGTCCAATGTTGTTACAGGATGCATCCTAAAGTGCACAAAATGTAAGTTGTTTCTTTTCCCTTAATTTCCCCAATATCTCAATTCAAGCATTGCATCTGGCATTGCTTACTGCCCAGCAAGGGAGAGCAGCTGAGTGAGTCTACTCTGGGCCGTCCTCCCTGTCACGTGCTGGAAGGCAAACTGGGAAAGGCTATCAGTGCCAACCTATCCAGGTCAATTTAAACTTTTGTTCCAAATCTGGGGTACATCACCCAGTATGCATAAAGCTAATCGAACACACAATGTTGAGATATTGGCATTTCCAACACTAGCTTGGGTGCTAGGTGGTAATTCCACAAAATTATCACTTTAAGTAACATAGCAGCAGATGTTAGGTGACAATTAACTTAAATATTACAAATAGACAGCGTTGAGTCATGATTCAGATAGCAAAATCATTTTGATATGGACTAGTATATACAGATTACAAAGGTCTGAATTATACCTTTTCTTTTTTTTTTTTTTTTTTAAAGAAGAAAGCAAAACATAAACAAAACCAATCACAAAGTGCCAAACTGGAACAAACTGGGGAAAGGATCCTTCCAAATGTCAAAAGGACAGTGTCAGATAATCAGTTATAGGAACATTTTTTTCCCTGCTGAAGAAACAAAATAATGATGTTCATCTAATGATGAAGACAAACAATGATTGGGGGTAGGGGGAGATGACACACAGCTGAGAGTATTCGCATCATGCTGTTATCAAGAATTCTAGCACACTTTAGTGTCCAGATGGTCAGTATATCTCACATTTTCCCCTTTCCCACCCCATCCCCTCACCCTTTTTCTGGTTTTTTTTTTTTTGGTTTTTTTTTTTGTTTTTTGTTTTTTGGGTTTTTTTGTTGTTGTTGTTGTTTGTTGGTTTGTTGGTTTGTTTTGTTTTGTTTTTCTGCCTTTGCCAGAATGTTAGCAACCCCACAGCTTGTCAAAGGTCTTTCTTGTTTACAGGCATTTTGATCTGATCTAAAAAATTCAGAGTCTGCAGGGCAGTGGGGTAATGCACACATTCCACCTCTCCACCAGGTTCCCCAAAACTTAAGCTCTTGGCTCAGGGGTTGTTACTTTTCTTCAGGGAACTTTATTCCTGATGAGGTTAAATGTTCAGGGATCGTGTCATAAATGTTTAGTACAGGAGTAAATTCATGCCTTCCATTAAAATGTCATCAATATACTAGTAAACCTTCAGACCTTCAGGAGGAGTGACTAATGCCAGCTCTTTAGCGAGTGGAGAATTGGTATTTACCATTATTGCCTTCTCTTTTTGATCAGCTGAGACTATGTTGACCCCTTCTTTAGCTCCTACGGGAAGTGGGTAAAGCTGCACATTCACTAACTTTGAGGGTGGCAGGTGAGAAGACATTGTAAGAGATTTGAGCAAGGCAGGTATAGCTCCAAAAATTCATTGCCAACAATAAATGTCTTCTTAAGCATGTCCTTTTAGTACATCTAGACCTGAGAGATTGGTTGAGAAAACTCCCAACACCATATCCCCCTTTTGCATATTCTCTTCCCCAGGCAGCTGTGTGGAGACTCCAGCAGTTAGCTCCATCTGGATGTTACCAAAAGCATCAGTAAACAGTTTCTTTTTTGAGGGCACAATGTTACATTTCTCAGCATCTTGATGCTGCAAACAAAAATCTGTGCTCCTGTGTATACTAGAAAGTCACTGGAGTTTTTGTAGGACCAGTAATACATGTTATAAAAAAATCTTGTTTCTCATTCTCTTCAAGACTCCTCATCCACAACCAGTCTCTGCCCCCAAGCTCACCATAGGGAGTGGAGGCAGATAGTGTCCCTGAAGCTTTGGGAAGGGGTGGGCATCTGGACTACCCAGATCAATTGGATGTTTATTCTGTGAGCTCTTTTCTATTCCACTCCCATAGGGGGGCCTCCCTTTTGTGATGAGCTCCTGCAAGATTTTAGTCATTTGTCCGTCCAGTAATTCCTTTTTCAGATCCCCTCCACCCACAATTTCCTCCTGCTGGGCTTGTCTCCACCTGTTTGTCCTTTGCCTTTCAGAGGTAATGGTGATAAGATTTGCATTCTCCCTTCTGCACTGCAGGGCCACACTTCCACTCACAGTTAATTAGGTCTTGGGCTACCTCCCCCCCATGTCCAGACTTTTCATTCAGGTGGCTGGTGATCAGGTGACCATGCCTCTTCTAATGCTGCCAACAACCTATCTTGAGAGTCAATACTCTGGATTCTACTTTGTAGCTGAATGCCAAATGTTTTTAACAAGTCAGGAAGTCCCCTTATAAAAGTGGACAGTCATTCAGGATCCACTGGTGATAGCATATGAGAACTGTTCTGTATATCAAACTTCCTTTCATTCACCATTTGGAGACAAGGTGCCTTTTGCACAGTTTCTATTAGCTGGTCTATTTCCCATCTTATGGCAAGGGGGTTCAATTCACTTGCCCAGGGTCCAGGGGTCCAGGGGGTCAGCTGTGATCAAAACCAGTCCAGGTCCACAGTACCCATCTGTCTCTTTCTCAGTCAACACTATCTGGTCACCTCCTGACAAAGACATCTTCCATACATAGTCTGTCTCAGATTCTTTGGGGGTCTTATCATAATCCTTTCTTAACTTCACAAGTTCTAAAGTAGAAAAAGGTATTTCCTTTCCTATTATCTGAGGTTGGGTGTCATGGTCAAAATAAAACAAATATTCTGTCTTCACCAGCGATTTCACAGTCCGGAGCGGAGACATTTCTAACTTAACTACCCTGTTTTGCAATTCTTCTAACTATTCAAGTAGATATGATCCACAAAAAATGTCAGATTTCTTCTCACTGTTCCCTTCTGATTTGGCAAAAATCCACACAGCTCCTGAGATGGCTTGTACTTTATTCCTTTCCTCTTCTAATTTCCCCTTGAGAGATCTCATTTCTTCCTGCATGGCTAGCACAGCTGCTCCTAAAATTGCACAAACTAGTCTTTACCCTTACCAGATTTATGTTTTGATAGAGTTTGCAGCAGGATCATTTTTTCCACAAGGGCAGAAGCATCCAATCAGTGTTTCTAGGCCTACTGCTTTCCCTGTTGCTAAAACACTCCAAAAATTCTTATAGTAAAGGGAACTATTCATGGTGTCCACTGCTTCAGAGAGTTTATGCTGCAGAAGGGTACCAACAAACATCCTACCCTCCTTTTTGCTTCTATGGGAGTGTAGGGACATTCACAGAAATTGACCCAGAGGGCTCACAGTGCAGAAGGGCAAACTTAAAAACCCACCCTCCTGCACTTCTGCACAACTCCAGAGAATGTTAAGACCCCATAGCAGTTGACTCAGAGGCTTACTCAGAGGGCCAACTTAAAAATCCTGCCCTCATATGCTTCTGCACGACTTTTCGGACTATTCCCCTCACTGCAACAAAAACTACAGGACCACAGTGGTCTTTGCCCTTACACTTTACACTAGAATGATCACTGAGGCTGGTGTATGGCTTATGGAAGATCAGTTAAAAAAAAAAAAAAGACTTGCTTTTTAAACTCCTTCACTCTCGTGAGGAGCCTAGGTGTGGCTGGGTTCTGCCTTCAATCCCCAGTTGCAAGTTGCATGGCAACTGTACCACTTGGTCCACGGGATCCTGCCAATTACACCAAATATTGTGATCCACCCTGTGGTTGATGTAACTTATTATTTGGATCCCTCAAGTAGGAAGTCCAACCACAAAGATTCCAGTGCCAATAAAAAGTTTTATTTGGTGGACAGCAATATGAAGTGACCTCATAAAGATTTAGCAAGTCTGTTGAAAGAAAGAGAGAAAGAGAGAGGAAAGAGAGAGGAAAGAGAGAGAGAGAGAGAGAGGAGTCTCAGCACCTGAGGATTCCACAGCATCCCTCTTATCTTTCCTCCTGGGGTAGCAGTCTGATCCTAGACAGGGAAGCGGTCTGGTCCTAGGAAGCAAAGATCCAGTCCTAAGCAGCTATGAATGAACACATCCTTATATATCTGGGAGTTTGATTCAAACTTCAGGAATGTTGCTTATCTTACTGTGCTTATAAGGAGTCTATGCCCAGCATCCCACTTGCCAGTTGTTTTTTGATGCAAAGAAAATTCTGCTGAATGGAACCTCACAGTGAGACAGAGGGTACTGCATCTTCTCTTGAGGATATGCATCTAGAAAGTGATTTAAGTACAAATTCATACAGCAAAAGAAATGTCTTATTCCCAAAGGCAGCTATCTCAATGTCAGAGGATTCTCAAGGGATGATGGTGACATTTAGAAAAGCAGACAGATCTTGCTTATCAACCTAAGAGAGAAAATTAATTCTGAAAAAGGATTCATAATTCCAAAACAGGAAATCTGTGCAAGAATGTTACATGTCTGCTCCTCTGTGAGAGGTTTTAATAGCTACTCTCATAGCCTCTCATCAAATGAAACAGAGAAAATAAGTTTAGATCTGCCTCATAAGGCCCTCTTGAGAAAATACAGCATATGGGCATTTTGAGATCTGGCCACAAACCACAAGTCCCCTGAAAGATCTAGGCAGAATTTCAATCTCCAGGGCAGACTATGGAGCTCCTGGAGAGCTCTGCACTGAAATTCTTAGATGGACCTTGCAGTATGTCCCTTTTCAAAAATCTGTTCTCTGTTTCATTTGAGATGGTAACAAGTGGCTCAGTCATTATTTCATGGGAATTTAGCCAGGAAGCTTAATTAATCCTGTTCCTTTAGGGACCGATAATGGAACATTTCTTATCCCTTGAAACACTGTATTGAATGTACAGCCTATGCAAGCGAATACAATGAGTTAGCTAGCCTGGAATGACTTGTTGTTAACCTAGAAAGATACACAGTGCTTAAGAAGCTAAAGAATAAATATTATTTTTAAGAAGTGATGAAATTAAACAAAATGCATGAAATGAAATATTTGAAATCAGATGCAATATAATATTCTTGATCTTCAAATATTTTCTAATTCAATGTAATGCACCATTTTCTCATTGGTGTATATTCCTAACAGAGAAAAGGGTATATAACACTACAGAACTTAAAGCAATACATGTTCCCAGTTCCTCTTCAGCATTTGCCTTCTGTATACATAGTAAAATGGGACTGAATTACTGTCCTGATGATGACAAGGAAAAATACTTCCTCTTTTTAAGTTCTCTGTTTCTTTACTAACATCAATCCTAATGTTCTCTTTTGCTGCATCTGTTGTTATCTTCTCCCTTCCCTGGACATTTTTGTTCATATTTTGCCATATAGCATCATGAATGTCTAGAATCTTCACTTCAGTGCTGCACAGAGCAGCAAGGGTAGACACAGCACTGCAAAGGAAGGTGAAATTAGAGCCAGTAGAGATCCCTTGAGCCAGCCCAGCAGGTGTCTGCCAATGGACAGTGTCACCATGAACCTAGCAACTACCAGGAAATTCCACAGTGGTGAGGCAGGTCCAAGACTCAGCTGGGAGGTCAAATTCTGGGCCAACATCCAGGTCCTAATATTCATTATAGAAGATAATATTCAAATTGGATTTCCTCTGGATTTTTAAATTTCAGTACATTTGGCTTGGAACAGATTCTCTATCCTGAATCAAATGGAAAAGGATGATTCAAGATAATTTTCCTTGGTATGACATTTAGATGGTAGGACATTTAGGTAGACATTTAGCTGCTATTCTTTGTCTCATTCTGTCTGGCTCAACTCCTGTATATATTTATGTTATCTGAAAGAAAATATTATTTGTTTAAAAGGTTTTCACTCAGAAATGTAAAGATATATATGTTGACTGAGTTACAGAACATCCTTAAAGGAATATTAGAAAGCAAACTCAAGAAGTTTTCAAAATAGGCAGAAAATGGAGCTGGTAAGGAGAAGTTAAAGGCATACCTAGCTGAGATCACCAAGACAGACAATGTTCTGTATGATTTCACTTTTATCACTATTAGAGGCTACAGACAAATGCTCAGAGTGGGTGAGCATGACTTCTTTCTTTCATTCTCTTCATATTATTTCCTTCATTTTCTCCATTATATCACTTTTTATACTACTGTAGAAGCTCAAATTTAATAAATGAAATTAGTTTCTTTATTTCTCATTTTAGTTAAGAATGTGTCAGGAAAATCATCTGAGCTGGAGACATTTTTGGCTCACACTCTATTTTTTTCTAGTCAGCTACCTAGTTTCCTGGTCTTCCAATTTGCTTAACCTCTTCCAACATATTTCTGAACTTCTGAAAGTGTAGGGTCTCAACATTATTTGTGATTGGACATTTCCAGAAGTGAAATCTGGCCATCTTAAAACAAATACATTTTACACTATGCATTCTTGAGTTTAAGTTACTGAGGAATGTATCTAAAGTTGCAAAGTTTTAATCACACTTAGGAAATCTGGGGCAAGATATTTTAAATTTGGGGTTTAACTTATTTCCTAATGTGGAATTATACTAATTTCATGAGATACTGGAAGACCAGGAAAACTTTCCCAAATAGGTCACGACATGTCTCTGGCCACTAGGACCAGAGCAGTTTCAGCCAAAGTTAAGAGAAGAAACAGCCTAAATCGGTTCTCATAACATATTTTTACTTTTCTTCCTCTATTAAAAAGCATTTGTTTCTTTGTAACTTTAGGAATTATTTTTCTTGTGAGAAATTGCCAGTCTCTTCTCCCAAGTAGCTACTAGTAAGACAAGAGAGTATGGCCTTAAGCTCTCTCAGGGGAGGTTTAGATTAGATATTAGGAAAAATTCTTTACAAAGAGGGTGATCAGACTTTGGAATGGGCTGCCCAGGGAGGTGGTGGATTCTCCATCCCTGGACGTTTTTAAAAAGAGACTGAATGTGGCACTCAGTGCCATGGTCTGGTAACCACAGTGGCAGTGGATTAAGGGTTGGACTTGATGATCTCAGAGGTCCTTTCCAACCTGGATGATGCTGTGATTCTGTGGAATGGCTAATAAAGTCAACTTTACAAATGCTATTCTGCTACATTTTCAGGCCAAAGAAGCAAGAGTCCTCTAGAATGGTTCTTGGAGGAAAAGTGATTGATGTTTGACCATGATGTCACTTTTATATGTCTGCTTCATGGATAGTGACCTCTATCTACTTTTTTTGCAAAATCTCTTGTAAAGGGTTCTTGATTAACTAAATGAATGGAGGAAGGAGCATAGCTGTGCCTTATATCCTCTTAGCCCTTTTACTAGAAATTAGCAAGGAATGAAAATTTCATTCATACAAAATCCTTTCCATGGTATGTGGCATCAAGCAGAGGGCTGTATTTATTTTGAGTTTTTCTGTTCCCTTTTGGTCTAGAATAGACAGTATATGAACAGTAGCTTCTCCACAAAGCAATACTAACCAGAAGTGACAACCTTCTGCTGTCCCATGCCAACACAAATCGTACACTTTCATAGTGCTTTGGAAATGAATGCATTTCACTGTTACAGCAATACGCTACCAAGGGTAAATTTCTGAGGCACCTGTCTGGACCCAGCATTTCTTAGTACCCCTTGCTTTTTATCATAAATTCTAGTGCCAATATATAGATGCGCTGCAGAGTTGTAGTCATATTTGGGAGCAGATGGTCAAACCCACTGCTGTGTCCAAGTAGGCTGGTGGGCACAGTTATCAGATGTGTTTAGAGATATGATAGCAAGCCAAGCATCTCTCTTTATTCACCACCTAGGGATACACTCTCACGTAAAGAGAGATCCCCCTCTGAGTAGACGAGTTGCCAGATTTAAAAACATTTGCTGAATATTTGCTGAATTGTATTTGCCCCTAGAAATGATAGTGTAATAGCCTCATTTTCTTCACAGCCACTGTTTAAACTGCATTCCTAAAAAAATGCTAAGTGTAAATACGTAAGCTTCACATCAGCACTATGCTGTATATTGAATATTTCACAAGTTTTGCTTAAGAAGAGGTACTGTGACCCCTGTTCCATAACATAATTGGACATCTGCTCACTAAGCCGGCTAACTCAATTAATTCTAAAGGTGGTTCCTGGTAGGGAAGAGGAAACTACCATTGTCGATATCCTGATGAACATATTCAAGTGGCTATTCTCAGTTTCTGTCTAACATAAGGTCAAAATAAAATCTAATTTTCTAAAACATGCTTCATTTTTGTTTTACAATGCTTTGTAGACTCACAAATGTTACCATCTCCAGATTTTATTAATACAGATTAGAAAAGCACTGTGTTTAACCTCAGCTTGTAGATGACATAGTGACCTGTGCAGTCAATCTGATTATAACTGGTGTTTACCTAATATTATGCCTAGAAACTGTGAACCATAAAATAGTAAATCTTCACTCCATTGCACAACATGCAAGTCTAGTAGAACTTCAGCTGTTCTTCAAAACTGGACTTTCTTACTCTTGAAGTCATAATTCAGTATAAAGAAGTTAGTCTTGATATGCAAATATCATTCTGTAAATGTCCTATGAAAATATATGACCTTTGAGGAAATGCAGGTATCAGATTTCTGCTGTTCAGCGAAATGTAGCTACAAAATTTTCTTAAGACTTTACTTTTAAGTCTGAGTGCTCTCAGATGGTTTAGGATTGAAATGTTTTCTTTTCAAATTATCTTCATGTAGGGCTGTTTGGTTAAGAGAGGATCAAGCCACAGTTGGAAATGACAGAAACTGTCACTCACTGTTTAGACATTCATCCACAATACGTGGAAAAATATTGATTAAGTGTGCAGTTAGAATTAGAGTTAGAGTTTGAGTGAGAATTGGAATTGGCATTAGAATTAGGCAACATTTTATGACTAACCTGAGAAGTCAAGTAAGTACGCCCCCACCCTTGTAGGACAAAGATAAGCACTTGCAAGAAACATTTGTGAGAAGGCTGATTGCTTAATATAAGCCAATCAGTTAATCCATGCAACTTCTAGTGATACTTACACCACAAACCAGTGAAAATTAGTTTTAGTTAGTGAAAAAATTAAGTGCTTGTGAAAGTTATATATGCAGTTTTTCTGAAGCAAAAATAATTGTGAATATGCAAGACCTCTCTTTGACTTTCAGTTCAGCCTCAACACACATGACAAAACTGCAGAACATTGTATAATAGTTTTCAGTAGTACTGAGGCACACACTTTGGATTTGCTTTTATTGTAGTCTACCTGAGCAAATTTTGCAACGCTCCAGAGAAAAATGAAAGAAAAATTTCCTTTTTCACATTTTCATGGATTGAACTGCTTACCATAGAGTACCAGGTTGGAAGGGACCTCAAAGATCATTTGATCAAACATTTCTAGGTAGGAACACAGTCTGGATGCAATGGACCAGAACTTTGTCAAGCTTAGTCTTTTAAGTCCAGTGTTAGGAAATCCAACATTTCACTGGGAAGATTATTCCAGTGCTGATTGTTCTCATTGCTGAGTGTTCTCATTTTATCTCCCCAGGAGTAATTTGTACCAATTACCTTTAATCTTTTCTGCAAAATTTCTTTTAAAAAGGGAGTCTCCATCTTTTTTGTAGCTATCATTAAGTACTGGAACATGGCAATAAGGTGTCCCCTAAACCTTCTTTTCTCCAGATTGAACAAGTCCAGCTTTCTCATCCATTTCTCATATGGCAGGCTTCCCAGGCCTGTCCTTACTGATGCAATCCAGCATCTCTTTGGTTTTCTTTACTGTCGCTACACACTGTTCATATATATTAAAGTTGTTGTCCACCAGCATTACCAGTTCCCTTTCCACAGAGCTAGTCTCCAGACATGTAGGTCTGGGCTGTAGTCCTGGATTATATTTTCCCAGATGCAAGACTTCACATTTTTCCTTTTTAAATGTCATAAGGTTCTTGTTAGGACACTCTTCCCCCATATCCAGGTCCTCCTGCAAGGTGTCTCTCCCATCTCAAATGTCTAGTTATCTTTGTTTATGAAATAAAATACCAGTAACAATCAATATTCTGTTATCATCTGACACAGCATATGGCACATACTAGAAGGCAATCTGATTCACTTCTAGTTTGCTAAATATATGAAATGATGTTTTGTTAATTTTCTTTAACAGTGTTAACAATATATGTAATTATTATCACTACTATTAGAGTAGGAAGATTGTTTATATATAAAGAAGTGTGTGAGGTCATTGTGGCTTTTTGGTAATTTAGGAGCAACAGAAGTATTACTTCCATATAGCACAAAACAGTTCTTTGTGCCATAGACAAGCTAGACTGTGATATGTAGTATTCAAGTATATGCTACCCCATTAGTTAAATATGAATCACTTCCATGCATTCTACATAGAATTAAGACAGGAATACGCAGATCCAAGCAAGATTCAGATCAAGCTTTGCTGTAAAATCTTGATTCTGAGAACTGTGCATCTAGTGTGTCACCATTTACTGGAAAAACCTCTATCAGTCTGACATTGATGCTTACCCTCTTTCACAGATACACGAAGCAGAAGAACACGGAATGTGTAACACAACAAAATTTGTTTAAAAATGTTGTGTTTTAGGAGAACAAATAAAAGCCAAGTCCAAGACTTACTTATTTGAACCTCTGGCTAAGCACATACAGTAGAGTGTGAAAGACCTGTGCTGAAACAGGTGGGTTCAAGCTTCACTCATCATTACCAGCTACATGCAACACAAGCGGTCTCATGACATATGACTTACAGCATCTAAATATGGCCCTATAGTAGTTTCTAGTAGTTTCTAAGCTGTTTAAAGGGACTTTAGCTATTTCTCACACAGTTGTGAACTCTTATGTCAGTAGTTCAATCCAAGAGCATACAACACTAGTAGCACCAAGAGGCAGAGTTGTAGGGTTACTAGGGATAAGTAATTATGGCTTGTGGTGTCAAAACCCATATGATTTTCCTTGTAAATTGTGACTCAATGGAAAACAGAGCTTTTTATATAGAAGCATGAGAGTTTTATTTCTGGTTTTCAGATGATTCCTTCTTTCAATCAAGGGTCTTGTAAACAAAGACCGTAAGATAGAGTGTAAAATATCACACATGCATTGAATAATTAACTTGATTTTTCTAGAAGCAGGAACTCCACAAAGGAATGCAAGTTTTTTGTTACCAGAAGAGGGAGGATTTGTTATTTGGTTTAGCTTTTTTTCATCCAGTTCAAATCACAGAAGGAAAATTCATGCTTAAACTTGTTTATTTTATTTCCAGAAGGTTTTTTTTTATTATTTAAAAAAAATAAATATATTTACTGTAGACAGATTGAATTTCTGTCCTCCTTATTTAGTAGAATGTCAGTAGTTAGTTTGTGAGGTTCCTGCTTTCCTAAAACACAATAGCATTTGTTAGAAACCAAGCACCATGTTGTCAGTCTTGTGACTCTGAGATGGAGAAGCTTGTTATAGGTAACTTTGCTTTACATTTACAAAAAATACCAGTGTGCAGTAAAAAGAATTGGCCTTTTAGGTCTACAGATAATGAAAAGTTTGTCCAGCTTTTTAAAAGGAAAAGGCCTTGGTGTATTTGTGAGGGAAATAGGCTAGAGAGAAAGAAATGTTAGGACTAAATATCAAATGCTGATGTTCACATTCAACTGCAGTGGTTTTTGTAAACAGTTTTATGTCATACTAAGGTTCATTTGATAATGAGGACAATAGCTTTCAGTTTGTAGATAAAATTAAGAACTAAAAGATTTATAATTGGATTTATTTTGCAATTACGAAAAAAAAAGTAATTTTGCAAAAAAAAGTTTAGCTCCAGATAGTTAAGGAATAATTTTACTCTCAAGGCTGATTTTTGAATAAAGCAGCTACATCTTAAAGGGAGAATTAGTGCAGTAGATCTTTGTACTTCTGAAAAATATTTAAAATTATTGCTGCCATAAAATATGCAATTCCACTTTACCCCTCACCAAATGCTACCTTACCAGACAGGTTTTGATAAAAGACTATGCTATTTCTCCTTTAAACACTAGGGATATTAATACTTTCATTACCTTCCTCTGGGAATGCTGTGAGAGATTATTATTAATGTCTACAAAATAAGCACTACAGCAATAGAAGCAGTGTAGTATTGAAATGTGAATGGATAGGCAGTGTTCACATTTCTCTATTATCGAAATGTCAGTTCAATTCTTAAAACTGAGCTGAATTTGCATAGAATAATAATATATGTCAGTAAGTGCTGATTAGTGAAAACCCTTTTATTCAGATTTATTAATAAGTATTTTCTGATTTCTATAAATAGCCACTTGTGAGAAGGTATGTTCACATAAATCAGGGACATCTCTGGTGAGACTGAGCAATAAATCTAAGAGCTAATTTATGAAATTTGAATTTTTTAATTCATTAATTTCTTCAGGTAATTTCAAGCAAGTAACCAATTAATTTATTCAGATTTTTCAAACAGGATTTCTGTGTTTCTCAGATCTAACATGGGAGCCTAGTATTCATGTTTATAGCAGAAAAAAAAAAAAAACAAAAAAAAAAACCACTGTTTTCTTCATTCTTTTTTTTATTTTTTCCTTCTCCCACTTGACTGAATGGAGCACAGTGTTTCAGAATCTCCCCTTATCTAATATCCCAAAGGACAAGATGGCAGTATGTAATGAAAGAAGAGTGGAGTAGCCCTATAGAGAAGTACCACACACTGTACCTCTAACATATAAAACAAAAAATGTAATGGAGAGGCAGATATTGAAAGCTACTACAAGAACATAAAATTTAAATACTGCAAACTTCAGGCTGGGAAATGAATTTGAAAGACTGCCTTTACTTTCAAACCTTGCTGATAAATGAATACTCTTTGCCTTAAGTAGCAGGATTAATGCAGCCTAACTTCAACTGAATAAGGTTGTTATTTCCACATCCATTTGGGAAGAATTCCAATAGTGCATTTTTACAAGGTCCAGTTAGCTAAACCCATCAGAGAGGCTGAGCTCAAAATGTGTTTTTGTATTCCCAAGGTTTTCTCTTTGAATTATACAAAGTGTTTTTCAAGATAGGCATTTTGAAATTACTGGTACAACCATTCAGAGATAAATATTAGGGAATTAGCAGTAATTTACACACAGTTCAACATTTCTTAGATCATAGTTTGCATCAGAATTTGTAGAGACAATGAGGAAAGTATTGAGAGGTTGTTTTGTACTTGATGAAAGCATCAGCTTTGTTGCAATTTCACACCCATCATCCCTCTCATGCCTATTGCAAACCTGAACAGAGAAAAAGCCCTGCTCTTTGTTGCTCCATTATCACTAATTTACTACATGTTCATCATTGTAGAGGTCTTTAACCTCTCATGGAATTTGTCCATCGTGAAATATGTGTTTTAAACTTTCTCTAGGTTCTTGCAAGTTGTCAACTTGTGGCCCCAGACTGTTTCGTAAGACCTCATTTGTTCTTATCTTGCCTTTTCTCAGTATGGAATGTAAATGACAACAGCTTTTTTGCCATTTTGTGTGATGCGCAGCCTTTGTCCCTCCTCATAAACATTTGTGTTTGGTCTTTCACCACACATTCTTCCATCAAAGAAGATGAAGACTTAGAGAGATCCCACTAACACAAAAGTAATAGAGGGTACACATTACAATATAATTCTTCCTTCAATTTCCTTTACCTTTCTGCAGTCATATTTTCAAGAATTAAACACTGATGGTCAGTTCATGAAAAGCAGATGTTTGGCCTTCAATTCTACTAAGTCAGAGGGAATTTTCTAAGTCAGTGACAACAGAATAAAGCCATAATGGGTACTCCTGCACTATTACTGTTAGTTTACACCATAACCTACCCAGAAAACAATTCTATCATTACTTATGAACTGCTATGTGCAGATATCCAATTGTGTAAATCACATTGTCACTCAATTTTTTCTGTTATTATATGAAACAGAAATACTGAAGTTTAACAATGAGATGAATACATACTTTTTAAAGCCTCAAACTATTCTCCTGAATTCCCCAAAGACTGCTAGAAAAATTTGGTTTACTTCCATGGTATATTTCACTGACTCAGCTATTGCAAAAAATAACAAAGTTAGACAAACAATTCTTTTCAGCAATCCAATATCCTCTGTTCTTTGGCCGTATATAAATAGACTGAGCCTTAATGTCAAGAGAGAGCCTTCACTTATATTTTCTTGGCTGGAACAATACACATGGAAACATCTCTGACTATTTAAGCAGTATTAGATGAGTACTCACAGAATTAATTTTAGTTCACTTATTTCAGCATGGTCAGGAAAATTTTCTTAGTTTTCTTTAATGTGAATATGGTAAATTAATTGGAACAAGAATATTTACATAACTATTCATTTCAAGGCAAAAATTATCTTTTCAAAGTGCACTCATAGTTTTAGGTGCTAGGTATTTTCTAGCAGATTCAATGGATAGTAGATTTGAGGCCTCCAGACACAATTATTGATTTCAAGGTTAGTGAGAGATTGAAAGGATTTAGTCTCTCATTTCTGTATGTATGTGAAAGACAGATTTATTGCAATCAACTAACCATCCAACTTTAGATCTAGTATTACACACTGCTTAAAATTTTCACTTAGAACCCAGATTCTGTAATATTATGTTGCAGTTGAAAAAATTCTTAATCTTTATCTCTAACGAGGAGAGATATATGTAATATACCACAGAAAATACTGATGTTGCTTAATTTTCCTTTGACAGAAAGGGATTATTTCTTGAGATATCTGAATTTGGATATAGTATCAATGAAATAAACATGAGAATTACCACAAAATATTTAAAACTCCTGAACTCAAGATGAGACTTGAGAGATAATTTATATTTAAGAATACAAAATATGAAGTAGGGAAAATTAACAAAACATGGAGCAAGAACAAAACTGAAATGGCATTTTGTCATTTATCGTAATTGTATATTATCGTTCCTCTAGGGAGAAGTGGAGAGCAAGTAAACAGCATGACATCCTTGTATTCACAGTAGAATTCCTGATGAAAGATGGGCTTTAAAAGAAACACCTTGATTTAGGTTCTGACAAGCTGGCATCTATGGGTTACTGAAATTGCTTTTCAACTCCTGTATGAGTCTGACTAATGAACTAAAGCAAAGGGATAACACAGCTAATTCAAGTAAAGATTTCATTGTGATTAATACAATATTGAAAGCCACACTGATCAGTGGGAATTTCAAAGTGGACTGATGTGAAATATATTGCTAACTTGTCAAATCCTTTACTGAAGGATCATTAACTTATAAAATTCTTCCCAACGAGGGTTTTGCTTATAATGAAAAATGAAAAAAATACTTCACAGCAAAAATTTATGAAGAAAAAAAATGTGAAACAGCCTATTGTTTCATGAACCATGAAACAATTACTTTATTGAATGGTAGAGAGAGATTTGGGGATCTGACACTGTATGTATAGTGTACACATTTTTAAATATTGTATATTAGCTTTTACATTTTACCCTTTGTATATTATCAGCAGCCCTGATACTGCTTAATAGTCCCTCCCCCCCAGCTTTTTTTAATTCTGTTTGTGTTCTCTCACCTCGCCTATTGCATCCTAACTTGAACTCTGCAAGAACATTGCTGCAAATAGTATGGAAAGTTTTGCTACAATCTGCGAAAAATATTCCTCCCCTCATCCACAAATACTGTTCTTTTATCAAAGAATGTAATCAGTTTGGTTAGGCACAATTCACCCTTGACAAGTTCATGGGGACTGTTTCCTCTCACTTTCTCCCTCACTTGCCCATGCATACTATTCAAATATAACTGTTCCATGACTTTCTCCAGGACCAAAGCAAGAATGACAAAAATGTAACTTTCTGGTTTGTTATTTTGGACTGCTTGGAAGATAGGTGCAACATTTGCCTTTCTGAAGTTGTTGGAGAAATGGCAATTCAAATGACCTATTACATACCATTGTAAAGTATTTATGAAAAATCAATGAAATTTATACTCAATAGATTGAGACATTTATACTTTTTTCTAATATTTGCTGGAATCTGGTTCCAGAAGTTGAATTTTACTTCCACAAGAATGCATTATTTTTTACTTTTCCATTACAGAACCTTAAGTTTTTCAAATTCTGGTTTACAATCCCTTTATCCCTAGATCTTTTTTTATTCTTTCAGTTGCTTTTCTTACTTATTCAGATATATATAATGTCTAGAGTGGACAAGAATTTGACAGACTGAAGGGTCATGCCATGGTCATGTCATATTTTCTTTTTGCAATGCAAGCAATGCTTTTTCTACTGAGATGCAGCACTGAACACAAGTTCTTATTTCATGAGTTCATTGTGTTATATGAGCCACATCTTGACAAATAACTTCATTAGTTTTAAGAAGTATTTGTTATTTGGTTGTATTTAGATTTTTATTTGGCTTAACTTGAAACAATTATCTCCATTTCCGGAATCAAATGATGCACAGATTCACTGTAATGTTTTGTGATTAAAGTTCATCTTAAGTTAATTATGAGTTTACTCACCTTTCTTTTATTTTATTTGAAAACATTCTATCTCTTTCTTGTCTTTCTCTTGATCTTTTTCCCTGTTCCATGATTTTCCAAAAAAGGAGTTTCACATTTAAAGAATGTTTGACCATTTTTTGATCTTGCAGTTCCCTCCTTTCTTCTAGTTTCTTTTGTTCTTTTCTTTTTCCGTTTCATTTTTTCCTTTGTCTTTCTCAGTGTCTACTTTTTTCCATCCAGGTACCTCTTGAAATTTGTTCTGCTTCTCTCTTCACCACTGCTCTTAGCACAACTTTAGTTTCTGTCTCACTCCTATTCTCTTTCTACAACATTCCCAACTCCCTCCTTTTGTGCATTTGCAGTCTCTGTTCTCTTCTTTTATTCACAATGTTTTTTCTGGAATTCCTTCATCTCTTAAGATTTGTGTAAAACCATGAAGAAGTTAAGAGAGGGTCTTTATTCCCATTTGCAGATTTGAATAAAGCTTCATGTCTCTCAGAAAATTCTCATCTATGAAGAACTCAATTACTTGCTTAGAATGAAGAGCAGAGAGCATTAATCTGGAATAAGCAGCCACCTATATAGTGATATGACCCATGCTTTCTCCCAGTGCTTTCTTGTTTTCAGCAGCTCTTTTGAAGCACTCCTAGTTTGTTTCTGGCCTTAGACCAGACCTGTCTTTTAGACCAAAACTTCAGAACTATGACTGTATAGATTTGAACTCATAAATAAGAATTTTCATTATTATTTCAGTCTCGGTGGTCTTAGAGTTCTATCCAAGCCATGAAAACAGCAGCTGCAGTAGGACAAGTATGATATCAGAATAATTTGCTGTGGATCCAGATGAAACATATGATTTTCAACTTTCTTTTGGAACATATGTGCACACCTAGTGGTGAAAAATAGTGCTTTGATTAGATCTTGTCACATTTTTCTCTGGACAGCTGCTCTATACCAGGTAGAAAATGAAGCATATTGAAAGGAGTTATGGAATGAAAGTTATATGAGAAATTAGTGGAGTTCCAAACTGAGCTAGCTTTTATGCAGTACTGTGAAAGCTGGTGTTGATTTTTGAAGTGATGAGGCTATCATAAGTAAAACCAGACTATCAACCTGGATTCCAGATTTTCTGTATATCAAGCAGAAGAGCACAAACATTTTGTAATCCTCTCTAGAAAGTGAAAGCTTCCTCAGCATCATGTCTATGTCTCCTCTTGAAACTATGAACAAAAGTGCAAAAATTATAACATCTGTTGTTAATTTGTAATGTAAGAAACTCTGCATAAGAAAACACATTAAGGACATCAAGCCATTCTCTGGTGAAAAAAAATTTGAAACAGATAGGACACAGCATATTCTTTTTGTCACTTTGACCCGTGTATGAAATTGGCTAACTATCACCTGTCCCATATTTTATTTTTATTCCCAGTACATCACATCTTTTTTTCTGTTCCCCAGAGAGAGAAATTCAAGAAAAAACATTGTGTTTTGTTATCTGGATGACATAAAAATCTCAGCTCCAGTTTTTACTGCCACGTTGAGGAGTTAATCAAGCCTTTGTTTAT
The DNA here is from genome assembly GCA_023637945.1 of Phaethornis superciliosus. NCBI lineage: Eukaryota > Metazoa > Chordata > Aves > Apodiformes > Trochilidae > Phaethornis > Phaethornis superciliosus. Next base: position 29,198,866 of record JAJQWJ010000004.1, on the reverse strand, counting down.
AAGATATATTCCCCTTATAACATAATTGCTGTGTGACTGTTGATTTGAGTTTTAATTGCCTGATAAATTGATTGTAAAATGGTAAGAGAGGAAATAGGAGAAAAAAAGGATGGTGCTCGGCAATTTAATGTAAAAGCATCTCTCTCCTTAGAAACAGGAAACATTTATATAAAACTGTGCACAAGGACCCTACAATTCTAAATTACACTAGTTTAGAAACCCAATATGGAGGAAAAATGCCATTTTTAAGTCTTCTGTTATTGTTTTAGGTTTTTTTGACCACTCATGGAAATTTTTAGAAAAAAAAAAAATTGTTGGTTATGTCATCACTGTGACCATCTCAGTGTTGTTAATATCCTGCTGTGAGGAATAAATTTCTGTCTGGTTTCATTAAGGACATCTTCAGTGATTTAAAGCAAATACAGTGCTGGACTGTTTTGGGTTATTTTTTATATATGTACACAGATACTGACTATACAAAGTTTTGCTTGAAAAGACAGGTGTTTTTGAGACATGGCCTTTAAGATTAAAAAATACATCTTATACTTCAAAAGCCCCAGAATCTGCCACATGCTGTGTGTTTGCATAACTCTTCTGTTTGGATATTATAAAACTGTGGCAGTAATATAATATTTTTTATTGTTGTATCTTGTATCTTCATTCTAATAATGATTTTTTATTTCTTAAATCCAGAAGATTCTTCATTGTATGTTATTTGGAATTTCTTTCTTGTCTTCATATTTTTCCTTTCCATTGAGGAAGACGATTTAGTTATGCTTTGTGTTGATTATGATCTCTGAACTCTTCCCCCACCTCTTAAGGAAAAATTTACCATTCCATATATTTGATGATTTACTTGATGATATATACCTATTTTTTGAGTTTAACCCCAGGCAGTGACTAAGTACCACAGAGCTACTTATTCACTTTCCTCAGTGGGATGGCAAAGAGAATTAGAAGGCTTAAAGGAGAAAACTCTTAGGTTAAGATAGAGTCAGCTCAATAAATAGAGTAAAAGTCATGCACGCAAGCAAAACAAGGTATGGGATTCATTCACTACTTCACTTGGGAAGACAAGTGGCATCCTTCTGAGAGTACTCACCTTCTTCTTCTCTTAGCTTTACATGTTTTATATGCTGACCATGACATCATGGACAGTTGAGGTCACCTGTCCCAACTAAGCCCCCTCTCCACTTCTTGTACACCCCCAGCCCACTTGTTGGTGGGTGGTGCTATAAGCAGAAAAGGCCTTGACATTGCAATCAGCACTCAGCGACAATTAAAATATCTCTGCATTGTCATCACTTACCTCATCACAAACCCAAAATATAGCCCTGCAACTAGTCATCATGAAGAAAATTACCTCTCTCCAAGCCAAAATCATCACAGTTTGAAAGTTTCGTATATGTCATGTCAGAAATTAATGGTTAATTCCATGCTGGAAAAATTGAGACAACAGTATATGTACTATCAAAGTATTGTCAGAAGAGAATATTAAAAACTCTCCATCCTTCTCTCCACAATGTCCCCTGGGTATCTTTATAGAGCATATCAGAGCTCCTCCACCATTTTCTTGAAAATGGAAAAGGTAGATAAGAGGGAAAAAGATTCAAATTTTTTATCTTGAAGATGGAAGGTATAGCTGGAAAACAATTTACTGTGATGATACATCTTCTTTCCTTTAACACTTGTCACAGAGATTTCATCATTTCAGACTGTTTCCCTGCTTTGTGTAAAACATTAGAAAGAATGGAGCAATTTCTGTTAGCCCTCATAGTGAACACTAGGGTCCTACATGGTTCTTTATCAGGTAGTTGTGAGAAATACAAGCTGAAGAGGATTAGGATTTAACCGATGAAGACACCACATGTGATTTTTTTCCTTCTTGATAGGCTGATATGTATGATCCAGTAATTTCAAAGTATATTAATACTTCATTATGTTATATGGTGTAGTGTATGTAGTACTGATCAATCAAGTTTATCATTAGACCTCTCTAAAGTTCACTTTGATAACTGCTTTCAAAGGACATCCAAAGAATAAAGCAAGCTTGAAAAAAAAAAACAGTGCAGAGAAGCAAATAGCAAATTAAAAGGAAGTTTACATATTTCCACTCACACCTTGGTGGTTTACTAAGGTTCACCATTCCAGAAACCATGGAATGCCAGATTGCTTTGAGTAAAAGATCTGTATTAGCATTCCTAATTATCTTAGAACTTGTGGGAGTACATATTGATTTTGACTATGGATGAATCCTCTAAGCCAGAGACTGAATGAATGTGTAGGATGTACTACTGGTTTTATATGCCATCACTCAATACCTGCTATTAAGAAAAAAACAACCAAACAAACTAACAAAAAACAAAAAAAAAACCACCCCAAAGAGACATTTAAAGGCATTTGATATATTAGTATCTCTCACTTACCAAGTTTTTCACTAAACATTAATTATTTTTCAATTTCAAAATTATATGAAAAAATTACTTAAGGATGCTAATATGTTTCCACAATAGTAAGTACTAATCTTTTCCACACATATAGTAAAATTATTCATCACATTCCAAGTGGTTTCTCATTGTATTGTCTCCAGAAGAAATACACACATCCTTCTAGCAGTTCCAAAGTCCTGGATTTTCCAGGCTCCTTAGCTGCACATGCCAATTCAAACTAGTGAGGAAAAACTGGATCAGTCTTCTCAAGAATAAGTCTACCCTTTAAGCCTGAGCAAATCTGCTGCGTATCTCTGGTCTTGATAAACATTGACAGGTCAAATAGAAACACTGTCAGGTTTGAAGTCTGAGGTTTTACAACCTAGATATATAAAAAGGTCAGCCAGCACATTTTCTTCACTCAGTTGCCACACAGCAGAGGTTGGGCAACACAGAGTGAGATGAGGTATAGGCCTCTCTTACCCGCTCCAGAGTTGTTCCTTGGCAATACAAGTCTCTGTAGAATGGGAAAGGTGTCATTGTTTCCACAAGGGAATACTGTCAGCAATATTATTTCTTGCCCAAACACATACAACATGATAGACCATATCTTTTAGGTCCCTTACAGCCTGAACCTTTTTAGGATTGTGTTTCTCTAGGAGAGCTATCATTTCTTATAGTTCCATAACCTGTGAAAAGTCTGCAAAGACAGGTAATTTTGTCTGCATATATCATTGCTACTGTGTATGCCAGTGAGACTTGCTGTGTGTCTCTTACTGCTAGGAACAGGTAGGGAGACTGTGCCTCACAGTCAATATAGGACATTAATCCACTGCTGCCCATTAGCAGCTTTGCCTTTGTTATCATAGGTGTTCGTGTAACTCAGGCTGTGCATCAGTGAGTGCAGATCCATGTGGAGATGCATGTCCCTGCCAGCACATCACTATAAAGGACATTTTTTTCTGCCACACCATAAAGGCACTGCATCCTGGTGGCCACTATAATACGTAGAAACAGTTACTCACTTTTAATTATATATGCACATATTAATGGACTTATGCTAAAATATTTTCAGTACTTCCACTCTGAGTTTTGAAAATGCAAACATGTTTTATAACATGTTAAAATGTTTTATGTTTATAACATGTAATAAATGTTTTATGTTTATAACATGTAAAAATATGAAGGAACACGAGGTGTTGCATGTTTCCCATAAAAAATGAGGACAATTTTTATGGATGCAATATGGCAGAATATATTAAGATAATTAACTTATGTTCATTTCAGGTTTTTGTAATTTCTCAGCATGACCTCTGTTCCATGAATAGCAGAACAATCAAAAATTTATTCATTGATAGACTGTAAACAATTTCATCTTTCTTTAGAAAATGTATGTAATGTAAATTGGTTTGTATGTTGATTGATGGCAATTATAATAATTTCCTCTCCTTGAGTCAAACACTCTGACTCAAATATTCCAGGACAGTCACAATGTTTTTGGTTTTTTGATAGCTTTCCGATCAAGTAATTTTTTTTTCATTTTTTTCCTACACATAAATAAAATGGTTTCCAGAATGCAACAGCTGTCATTTACTGGCTGAAGGAATGAACAGGAAGATGGTGTGTTCATTGGACTACAGAAAAAGCTGAGAAGGAAAACTTAAGTGGAGTTTTGTAAGCTTAGTGAGGCAGAAAATAGATTGGGGTACAGAGAAGAAATAACATATCAGTCAAAGGTAAGCATAGGAGACATAAGGTTCCACAATACAAGATCAGGTATGTTCTTTCTTAGATTTTGGGACTTCAACAGTTACTTCTGATTTTGGCCAGAACAGCAGACAGATATTTTCTAGAGATCATACGTTTAAGTGACTCTTTGCAAGTTTCTCTTAAAGCCTGGAAAAAGCAAAAACAAAGCTGTCTTGGAAGAGGTAAGAGGTGGTAGACAAGCTTCAAGGAAGGGTCCTAAGAAAGAAAGGGAAAACTTCTCAGCTGAACAGTGTAACGTGGCCATTTTATTCTCTTGAGTAAACTAACTTTCTTCGTATTTATAACTTCAACTTGATACAATCTATTTCTCTGTAGTGTAAAGTAAGTCAATCCTTTTTACTCAGTGTAAGTGTAAATTATATGCTGGATGTTCATTTTAAGTCTTCATCAAGTCAGGATATTACAAATGTTTTTCAAGACATCCTGTGTGGATACATTTTTCTACTGGCTTCTGATGGTCTCTTTTCTCTATTTGATTTATAAGCAAGGAGTTGTTCCCTTTTGTTAAGATTTGACAGGCAAAATTAGACTACAAAGCATTATTGACAATACTATGCAAATTGCCAGAAAGGCATTTCCGGAGCTTGACTAGCACCTCAGAAAGAATGCCTGTTACATATGTGACACACAACAATTAAGAAAAATTATTCATTTGCATTCAAAGTATCTATATCATTATTTTATTTGAAGCTTATTCTTAGTTGTTTTTGATATAACAATATTTTTTCAACAACTGTTGACAACTGTTTTTTCAGTTTGTAGTGTTGAGCTTTGCTTACAGAACACCAGTAGATTTCATATGTTTTTTTTAACAAGGAAATAATTTTATATTCTCGGAGTGTGACTTCTCGTAGGAAAGCAAAATATAGTGTCACTGATAAAGTGGTTTGAAGTAAACAAGTAATCTAACCCACAAATGCAGTAACTTTTCACAATGTTTTATTATCTTTAATTCTGTGACTTCTGGCTTGCCCACACACTAAGCAATGTTATTCCTCTTACCTCACCATGCAGTACTGCTCTGTTTCTAGATCTTATATATGGAGGTTCTTTTATACCCCATACACATTGAAAAGGTACACAATATTTTTCTCTATACGCAGTCATTCTGATGTATTCTTTCAGTATCGTCAAACAAACACTGGGGGCATTGCTTATTGTTATCATGGGCATGCTTCAAAATATCTTAATTTCCCACAGTCGTCTCCACTTAGGTAGACTCAACTTCAGAGTATTAAAAACAAGGTCCTCCTGATAATAAAATAGCCTCATAGCAGCAAGAAGATACAGCACAGGAAAAAAACCCTCAAATTATTTCTTAGTTAAATTGTTTGAATAAGAAAATATATAACAAATTTTGGTTAAATAAATGATATGTTATGAATAGGACTATACATTAGAGACTCATGTTCTCGTCATAATCTTTTTGAGGTATGGAATTCTGTTAGTGTATCAATGTATTTCATGTACGATGGCTCTGTATATGTACACAGTGATAATAGATCTGGTTATGTTTTGTGTTCATCTTATCACATGATCATATGTTTCATATGGAAAAGTATACCTCACATATCAATCCATAAAATCATACATACAAAAAAATACATTCTCAGAGATACACAACCTTTAGATAGTAAGAACCAGTCAACATATTGTGAAATCTGACCTCAGAAATTCCTCATGAAAAAAGAGAAGTCAGAGTTTAGTCATATCTTCCTACCATTTAACTTACTGTCTCCTCTATTTTTTCTGTAAGCACTTTAAATTCAGTTTAGATTCAGAGTAACAAGTACAAAATTTGATGTTGATATTTTAATGAGAGTCAAGCAAAAGATGTCATGTATTCCTTTCTCTGGATATATATACAGATTAAGATGCAGTTAAACAGAAGCAAAAAAAATGTGAGAGTTGCTGGAGCATAAGTTGCAGAACTAAGAGAGGCCACATCAAAAGTATATTCTGATTAATATAACTTTCAAAAAATATCCACAATAAGTTATATTGGATGAATGAACAATTAGTTTATCAGTTTGGGGAAAACAGGTACAACTTTTTTAGGGATTAACAGGGAAGAATTGTAAATTTACTGATTGAACAGAGACTTCTGGAATGCTGTATGATATAAAATAGTTTTGGAAAAAGACTTAATTTAATTAATTTAAAATTAATTCATAAACCTTAAAAATAATTTAATTTAGATTTAAATTAAAGTTTGGTGAAATTCAATTATTGCATTCAGTAAATTTGGAAGCCTATTTTATGGCATCTCTACAATAATAGAAACATGCTGAATATTATAATTCAGATTTTTAAAAGCAGTTAATAAATTTTCAAGTGAAAGATGAAAGATTAAAATGAATATGGTGATGTCAAGACAGGATTGTAAATTAGGGTGCTGAGTTGGATTTCTGTATGTATTTGCTGTTGTGAATAATTTCCCAAATTAGGAGGAGTATTCAAAAATAGTGTACGATTTCTCTTGATTATAGCCAGATTTGTGGAGTATTATCACACCAGAAATCATTCAGAAAAAAAAATCACTAAAAAGATGCAGAAGAACATAAAACTTCCAGATTACTGGAAGCTTATTTTCAAATGGGAAGCATCGCCAATGTATTTGGGGGGGAAAATTAACCAAAATAATAACATTTCACTAAGTGGAAAATTCTTCAGTTTTCTACACAAGTCAAGAGAACAAGTGGTTGCTGTATAATGTTTACAGACATTGTTCTTTAGTACAATACACCCTAGGAGGACTTAGGGTTTTGCATGTCAGTGATCAGATGGTAGCTAACATGAGTTAAATTACTTTTTCTGGAGCAGATACACTCTTACGCAGTGTGTATTGCTGTTGTTAATCATTTTATTGACTGAACATTCCTGTGCAGAGGAACTGTCCAATACACACAGAGAAAAATTAAAACTTGTTCCTGCAAACACTTAAGCATCTGCTTGTTTTTTCATGACTAAGGATCTCTTCAATTTTAACAGGCTTGCTGATATGTATAGACTTCAGTGTTCATAAGTTTTTCATAAAATTTCTGAATATAACTATCGAGCAAGACTATGATCTAAATGAATGGTGCATTTATCTTGTGCTGGCCCTCAGTGTAAGGGTGCATTTGCATTGAGTAAACTGTTCTGCAGAAATATAAAAATGTCAGTTGCTGGAGTCCATAATTGTTATAATTATGGAAAAAAATATTATACAGTCTTAATGACTCAGAGGAAATACTATACTGAGAATAAGTGGAACAATATACAGAGGTTCAATACCAGTAAAATTGGTGGAGTTATAACAGGTACTATTGCTACTAGTACTAGACTACAGTAGTAGAATTTGGTGCAGTGCTTTTGAGTAAATTATTGCTTGAAGAAAAAATGCATCTTTAGACTTTTCCTGTGATATATATAACAAAACAAACAAAGATTGACAGGAAATATTAGAGTATCATCTTTCAGTGCCAGATTTTCATTGAAAGAGTGAAGCAGATAAATGAGTTAGAAAGACTATGACAGAAGACAGGTACCTTGATGCTGAAGACAGAATCTGGTTGTTGGTTTGGGTTTTTTGTTTGTTTGTTTGTCTAAAAACAAACAAACAAACAAAAAACAATGAAACAAAAACAACCAAACATAAAAAACAGACACAAAAGGGTATTTTCATAGAATTACAGAATCAAAGAATCATGTAATCATAGAATGGTTCATGTTCGAAGGAGCCTTTAAAGGACACTTAGTTCAACTCCCCTGCAATAAGCAGCCACATCTTCAAGCAGATCACTTTCCTCAGAGCAACAAATCCAGACTGATCTTGAGTGTGTCTAGGGATGGCTCTTCTATCACCCCTCTGAGCAACTTGTGCCAGTACTTCATCACCCTCAGTGTAAAACATTTCTTCCTTATACCTACTAAACATCTATCCTATTATAGTTGAAAATCATTACCCCTTGTGCTATCACAACAGGTCCTGCTTAAAACTTTGTCCTCATCTTTCTTACAGTTCCTTTCTTATTTTACTGAGAGTGGAAGACAGAGAAAAGAATAGAAAAACTGAGCTATTCAAAGCCAAGTAATGTTTTGAAAATGTTAGTTTCCATGACTATAGAGAGGTAGAAAACTATTGAAACGTGAGATGTAGAGATGGAGCAAAGACTGGTGAATGATAAACACAACACATCACGTAATTTTTATGGGAAGAATCTCATATGAAGTAAACACCCAAAGGGTAAGTTCTGACTGAACTTCTCCAGCCGTGGAAGTCTCCAAGAAGAGTGAAACTATCCTGACAAATAGAACAAGAAATTTTCTCAGAGCAGAGAAACAATATTTTATTTCTGCAATGGCAACATATTTAGTGTACTTTTCTGGAAATATGCCTTTACATTGAACTATTTTTTAAAACACTTGTGTTACTTATTTTCGTATTTTGGAAATACATGTCCTAAATTGTCTTAGAGCTCAGTGATATTCCTTTGCTCAATATATTTAACATTCAGTTGGACACTTGTATTGAATGCTTACTGAAAGAGCTAAATCATATATAATTTGTATCTCTTATTTGTCAGTAGAGTTGCACTTTGACAATTTGCTTGTGAATAATTATTCATCTAAGTATTTTCAAAATCTCCTCTCTAGGTTAGCATGTGGGAGGTATTTTTGGGTCAACTTTTCTTTTTTATTAAACTTACAGATGAAAGGAACAATGAGAGAAGCTATTATTTATTTTACAATGAGATACCCCAGAGAGGTGGTAGAAGCCCCAGCCCGGGAAACATTCAAGGTCAGACTGGATGGGGCTATGAACAACCTGATCTAGTTGAAGATGTCCCTGCTCATTTCATGAGGAGTGTGAGCCAGATTGCCTTTAAAGGCTCTTTGCAACTCAGGCCATTCTATGAGTCTATGATTCTGTAATTATACATTTCACTAAAGTAGCTAGAAGCATGTGGTGAGAGAGTAGAAACAGCAATGATATCAAAAACCATGTTAACATGATTTGACAAAAAAAAAAAAGATTTAACAAGATGCAATGTTAATTTTTTTGACTTTTGGATTTTGTGTGAATTCACTATTTTACCATTCTTGAGAGACATTTTCTTCTCTGGCAAGCATCAATTAAATATTTCTGTGAAGAATAACTTTTGAATGCTCTTATTTTAAGGATTTCACATAAGTCCTAATGTCATTTCATAATAAATAAATTGATAACATTATAAGAGAACAGGCTAAATATAGAATATTAAAATCTTAATACCAGTTTACAATATTATTTCCTTAGATATCTTAGGAAATACAGTAGAAGTACTGTGGGCACAGAAACCCAGAATCTTTTCAGAATTTACAAACTAGAGCTAGGTCCAGAGCCAGATTAAAATGAACAAGCAGGAAGCAGTTTTGTTGACTTTGGCATGGCACAGAAGCTTCTATGCAAAATGAACCAAACAGAACAAAAAATCTGTTGATGGCTGCATTGCCTCTTCTTGGGCCCTGGGGTACATGCTGCACAGAGAACAGTTGTTTGGATTTTCTCCTCTTGATTACTTTCCTTCTATTTTTGTGGCTGGTTTTGCAGCTCTGTAAACTGAATGAAAATTGACTTGAGTCATATATCTTCTGTTCATTTTTGTTCAGACAGCCATGTCAGTTCAGTATGGGAAAATGCAGTATGGTATATATAGAATGTATCTGTTGTTTCTATGTACCTGTTGTTTCTCAGCTATGGGCAAGGCTGCAGCCCAAAGCCTAGCAGGATGAGGCATGCCAAGATATACCCATCTTCCACTCTCATGTGATAGGAGAGTGAAAATAGACAAGGAAGGCAGGAATAACCTGTGTTTGACATAAACCTACAAGGATCAGTGGCCTTCTGCAAGAATAAAACCACGTCAATAAAACCACATCTGCACCAGATTTTAACTTTTACTGACCAGGTTTCTATCCTTTAAATTTTAAAGTTTGAAACCTATTAGCATTCGCTTAATAAAACTATAACTGTCTGCTTGCCTCTATGTAAAATGTATGAAGTAGAGGATTTCTTAAACCAAAGAATTTTATAGGTCCATCCACAACTGTGTCCAGGAATAATAACCTAACATTAAAGTAACAGCTTTCCTCTCTACCAAGGTTCTTATAAAACTGACTAGGAAACACTAAAAACTTTGGTAGTCTTTAAAAAATGTTTATCTTCCCCCACACTGTGACACTGAGTATCCATTTCTACACAAGGAAGAAGATACATTTTATATTTTTATAGCTCATAATTGGAAGGATATTTTTTGTATTTGGTATTATATGCATTTACTGTAATATACACTGAAACCAGAGATAGTATGAGAGATGTCCTTTCAAATTGTAATAAATTTCTTTGCTGTTAGGGATTAAATACTCAATACACGGGATGCTCCCTTCATACAGCTTCGAAATTAGAAAGAAAAATTAATCCTGGTTGTGACAATTTTTAACTTAAATCTTTTAAAAGAATAACATATTATGCATTGCACAAAGTTTTATTTTGCCTCTTTCTTTTTCCTTAGGTGAGAAATTCTGTGGACAACAAAATCTACTAAGATCTCAAGTAAGATTTCACATGCAGTTACTTTCTCGGTGTTAATTGCTACAGGTTTTTGCAATAATAGTTATTTCTCTCTAAAAGGCCTACCACTTCTTTTGGCTCTGGTTTTGTGATATTAACCACAAGCTTCCTTTATTGTGCAATAATTAATACATCTTGGAAAGCCTAACCCTTTTAAAATTCTAAGAGGTTCTTCTAGTCAGAAAACAGAATAATGCTGGGATAGATTGTGTAATAAAATCTTGTATACATTTTCTATGTTGCATGACTGAGATCACAATGCAGATGTTGCTGTGTTAAAATAAAAGAGGCCCCTACAACTGTGGTGCAATTCCCAAGGTGTGATATAAATTACATTCTGTTTTGTGTGTTATCTCACACTAGCCTTTGTTCAGTAAGTGATACTCATCTGTAAAGGAGAAGGCTAGAAGGCAGTGCACTGTTACTAAGTGTTCTACAATCTGGAGCTGGATGGAAAAGATATATCAAATCTTTAATACTTTTTCTACCTACTTTGTAAAAGGTAGTATAACTGTTAGGCACATACAACCTCGTCTATCTCTTGGTGATGAGTAAGGCAGGGTGTTAATTTCATGGGTATGATATAGATCAGTTCCTAGTGAGAAAACCTTCTGGCTAGTGAAGCACCCCAGAAAGTGCAATTATTTCACATCTGTTCAGTTTGGCAACTCATAATACATTCTGTGTATTACAGAATATATGTATTGGAATCTGTAGGAATTTTAGGTTTGGTGATCATATGAAACAACTAAATTATTTCTCTGTTTAAGGGGACCCTTCAAATGTCATACGTTAACCCGCTGTGTTTAACATTGGTTACAGAGCTGAAAAAGGTGGTGGAAAATTGTGTCACACTTTTTTACATGAAGTTATTAAGCTCATTAGAGAGGTAAATCTGCTTGCTTCATTGCAGAGAAAGACAGAAGAATCCTAAGACTGAATGAATGGAAACTAAATTGCTAGGTGAAATTCAGCATGCAGTAAATGTGAAGTGATGCTCCCTGAGAAAACCAGTCATAATATCACAAACATCCACAATTTGAAGGTGGTTAATTTCCATTTAGAGTTAGATATTTCATCGCAAAAGTAAATAAAAGTGAAAAAATAGGATAATCAAAGTAATGAGACCCTTTTGCCTGAGTAATGACTATGCAGCTTGAATTGTTAAATCTGGAACAGAGATGAGCTGAGGAAAGACCAAACAGAGGCTTAAAAAATCATTAATTAATTTTTTCTCCTGGTTAAAGAGCTGTAGTCCAAAAATGGAAAGTAAGAATTGCAAGGTTCAGAATAAATATATCTTAAAGAGATTATGTGAAACTCTTTGCAAAAGTCATACAGAATTCCAGACTTCCTGTAGATTATAGGGAAAGCCAGGAAAAAAAAAAAAAAAAAAAAAAAAAAAAAAAAAGTGGAAGTCCTGTAAAGCCATAAATACACTAATACTCCCTCTGGATTCAAAAAGTTCCTAAGGTGCAATTGTGTAGATATATACCCAGGGCTAGTATTACTACATATTTGTGCTATTCTTACATTTCCCAGAATTTCCATTATTATTCACTCAATATGCCAGAGCAGCTATTGTTTCACAAAGATCTTCACCCACTCTTGGTTTTATGGCATATGTTCTGGAATATTCTATCAAATGGAATATAGCAAATAGAAATGTAGATAGTGATTTAAATAAGCTACCAGACACATTCTAGCTTCTCTATTTTGATGTAATTTTGTACTTTAATACATTCTCAACCTTTATTTAAATGGTAATGGCATTATCAGAAGCTCAAAAAAGGCTTGCTGTTAGGTATCAGTTTCCAACAAGTTTTATTCTTGCTCAGTTGAATTGTGTTGGGTATTTAAAACAAATAAAAAATATGCTTTGTAAAATCCCTAGTGGAGGGAGCTAGTCTAAGTCATAGTCATGAAATCTCAGTAGTTTCTTCTTACACATTCCTCACTGAGATGTCTACACACAATAATACAGTGGGGAAAGTGTTACAGATGAGCAGGAAACCTGGCCACACCAAGAAAGATTACTGTGACTTTAGGAATAAGATAGAGCTTATGAACATGAGAGAAAATTAAAATGACAGATTAACATAAATAAATTCCTAATTAAGATATCCCTCTGTGATCAAAATTCAGCTGATACTTAATTTCTGAATACAAAAATCATTCTTCAGAGTCTTCTCTTTAAAAAATATGTATACTTTTTTAATTTTGGGGGAGAACTTTTTGGTTTTTTTCCTGTGAAATGAAGTATTAAAAATCACATTATGAAAATGCTGGAGAAACTATTCTCACAACCATCCATACCTCTCTTGCTTTTAATTGTTATATTCTATATTGACACTAGCTAAGTAATTTTCTGCTCTTTCTGGCTTATATGTTGAAAAAGGATTGATGAACTCACACATTACTACTGATAGGCAGGGGCTGTCTGTGGGCTGTGTTTATCTGCAAGAGGTGCTCATTAATAGCATCAACCCTGATTAGCACAAGGAATTATTCGAAAATTTCCTCTCTGTCTGTGTCTCTTTATGTTTCAAGTCAGAAGGAAACAATAGGGACAAGCACTGGAATATAGTGTCTAGAGCTAATTGAGTAGCATATTTAAAGTGGGTTGTGGTTGCTTAGAAACATTTATAGCCTTTAACTGAAGCCTGATTATTAAGTAGTCTGCAGAGCAATGTAGGACAACATGTTTTTACAAGAGAAAGAATTACAGTGAAAGATGGTCTGTGGCTTGATTTTAAAGGGGAATATATTTACAAATAACACATATTTTTTTAAGTCAAATTAAATAATGTTATTGAACAAGTTTTGAACAATGCTTGTGCCGGTGGAGTAAACTGAAACTTGGTGTCATGACGAATGTGGGCCAACTTTCTGTTTATCGCATAAGGCCCTCTGCTAATTCCAGCAGTAGTTATTTCTTCTTTGTGGCTGATCTAGAGAGCTTGCAATTTACTTATTATAATACAGCACATACTATGTAGGAAGAAGCTTATTATGGAGATCAAAGGACACTGAGATGTCTAAATTGCAGCAGCCTTTGATTATATAACAGCCTTATGAAAAAAAAATCTCACAGTGAGTGAATACTCAAAGTCTGAATTCTGCAGATGATATGGCTATCAGTATATCCTTCACAGGTACTGGTATTTCCAATAAAGATGACTTATAAGTATCTGCAATAAATCTAATCTTTAACCAGCTGTATTTGCCTGTTGAAATCTCACTGTCTAATTCCATATTTAAAACAAATCTAAGTAACGCCTATCACGTAATTTCTTTTGGGATCCTCTAAGGCAAAAATACTAAGTATTTCTAAAGCATGGCTCAGATTTCTCCACAACGCATCACTGAAATCTCAGGGAACTTTGATTGTCTAAGTAGTGGATTTCCAGTTCCCTACTACACACAGAATTATGCATACTTGTGTTGCAAATTATTCTGCTATTTCTAGTTACAAAAATTCTGTTCCAGGGAAAATTTATAACTGTTAATACCCACTATAAAAAAAAATTAAAAGGAGTGAGGGGAAAACAAGCAGCATAAACAATTAATAAATCAGAAGCTTCAGTGTTCATCAAAACATACACTATCAGGGTTTAAAAGTAAATGTAATCATAAAAATATCATAACGTAAATGTAACCATTAAAAAATAATAAAAATAATTAAAAACTTCCAGCCTTCTTAATACTTACCTTGAGAAGATACAATAAATGCTGAAAAATATTCAGTAGGTTACTGATTAAGACTAAACTTCTCTTGTCATTCTTAAGCTAATATTCTATTGAAAAAACTAGTTTTCTGAGCCCTATGGATTTTTATTTCAAACTCCCCTCTGCAACCACTAGCTGGAACTAAGTCTACAGTGAAACACAGAAGTCATACCCTCTGTGTTATGGAAGTCAAAGACAGGGACTGGGTAAAGGAAGATCTCTCCACTGTAGATGAAGAGCATGTTTGAGAACACTTAAAGAACCTGAAGTTGAACAAATACATAGGACCTGATGAGATTCACTTATGGCTCCTTAAAGAATTGGCAGATGAAGTTGCAAAGCCACTGTCCAGCATATTTGAAAAGTGACAGCAATCTGGTGAAGTTTCTGCTGACTCAAAAAGGGGAAATGGAACTCCCACTTTTCAAAATTGAAAAAAAAAAAAGACCAGGCCAGTTAGTCTCACCTCTGTGCCTGTCAAGATCATGGGGCAGATCATCCTGAAGGCTTTGCTAAGGCATTCAGATAACAAAGGGGTGATTTGTGACAGCCAACACAGCTTCACTGAGGGCAAGTCCTGCATGACTAATTTGATGACATTTTACAATGGGGTGGATTTTCAGACAAAGCCTCAGTGGACAAAAGCAGAGCAACAGTTGTGATCTACCTCGACCTGTGCAAAGCATTTGACACTACTGCATAGCATTCTGGTCTCTGGACCAGAGAATAATACAAATTCAATAGATGAACCACTCACTGGATAAGGAACCAGATGGATGGTTGCACCCAAAGAGTTGTGATCAATTACTCAGTGTCTAAATGGAGATACGTAATGACTGGCATTCCCCAAGGGCTGCTACTCTATTTAACATCTTTGTGAGCAACATGGACGGTGGTAATCAAGTGCATCCTCAGCAAGTTTGCTGATAACACCCAACTGTGTGGTGAAGTCACACTCTGGAGGGCAAGGATGTCATCCAGAGGGACTTCGACAGGCTCAAGAGGTGAGCTTGTGGAAACTGCATGAAGTTCAACAAGGCCAAGTTCAAGGTCCTGCACCTGGATTGAGGCAATCCCATTGATTAAGAATGGGGTTGAGAATACAGGTTGAGAGCAGAAAGGACTGAGGACAGCTCTGAAGGACTTGGGAGTGGTGGTGGACCAGAATACTAACATGGATCCATAAATGTGCACTTGCAGCCTAGAAAGCCAACTGGATCCCAGGCTGCATCAAAAGAAGTGCAGCCAGCAGGTTGGGAAAGGTGATTCTCCCCCTGTATTCTGCTCTTGTGAGACCCTGCCTGGAATACCTTGTCCAGTTCTGCAGTCCCCAGCATAAGAAGGAGATAGAATTCCTTGAACGTGTTCAGAGGGAAGCCACAAAGATGATCTGAGGGCCTTGTGAAAATAGGCTGAAGAAAGTTGGGGTTGTTCAACCTAGAGAAAAGGAGGCTCCTACACGACCTTCTAGCACCTTTTCAATACCTGAAGGGGGCCTTAAAGAAAGTTGGGATGGGACTGTTTGCACAGGTATGTAGTGAGAGGACAAGGGGCAATGGCTTAAAACTTGAGGAGGGGAGATTTATGTTAGACATTAGTAAAACATTCTTCCTGTGAGGTTGGTGACACACTGGAACAGGTTGCCCAAGGAAGTTGTGGCTGCCTCCTCTCTGGAAGTGTTCAAAGCCAGGTTGGATGGGGCCTTGAACAATCTGACCTAGTGGGAGGTGTCCCTGCCAATGGCAGTGGGGCTGGAACTAGATGATCTTGTAAGTTTCTTCCAACCCTAGTCATTCTACTATTCTATGAAAACAGTAAGAATATATACGCCTAAAATGAGTTATAACAACTTCAAGCACATGCATAACATGCTTTCACATACATAAAGTGAATTGAAAACTGAAAACCCCATCCAAACTCTTTATTAATGGAAATCCATTATTTGTTGCAATACTTCATCAATAATATTCAGTAAAACAATATTCAGGAAACTGTATTATTCAAGACTGTACTATGCCTTTAACAAAAAGTAAATATTAATAAATTTAAAAGTACTGTTGATCTTATTTCATAAAGATTAAATTATTTTTATTTTATAATTTAGTGGAAGGCCATTAAATAAAACTTATTGGAAAAGATACAAGCAGGAACTCTAGGAGAATTGCTATTAAAAGCGTATTACACCTCTGGGCAGCAATAAAGGAAATGGGCATGAATTCTTCAACCTCAATGAGTCATATGCTCTTTTTGGCTTGAAAAATTATTTTTTTTTAAAAAGGTTAAGGGTTGTCATTAGATAATGACATAAGATAATAAGATAATGGGGGATAAACTTGTCATAGGATATTTTAGAAAACAGAATCAGTTTTATAATTTGATTATATTTACTTTGTATTTTCAGATCAAGTTTATAGATGTTATTGTGGATTTCTATTAGAGGATTTATTAGACTCCCCACATTACAGCACTGAGATACCTGGTAGTTATCAAAGAGGAAAAAGTCTCTATGTAGTAACACAATCCTGGAGGAACAAGAGTTCATTGTGGTATTCTTTTGCTTTACAAGAATGGCATATTCATTGATGACCTAAAAATATGCATCATGAAAACTAGTGACCAAGTCTCAGTCAGACAATTTTTGATTATAATTCTTTTGGAGCAGAACAAATAACTCATTTTTGATGTTGTAAAAAAAAAAAAACTGCTGGGAAAGCCAAAGAAAAATATCTTTCCAATCTAGATAAAAAGATTTACAGGAGTGGCCTTAAATTTCATGAATGCTTCGTTTTTGTTTCGAACTACAAGAAGGTTTCTAAATTAATTACCTTTACATGTAAAAGTAGTAAAAAATATTTTTGTATAAAATCAACTGGAATTATGAGCTTTAATCTTTTGGAAATGTTAGTACATTTTTGTCTTCCATACTTTGAAGTAAGTTGAGTATCTTAGATTGAACAGATAAAGCCTTTTCTTCTGTGACAATTGTAATAAAAAGATTTAATTACCATATTATTTTAAAATAACATAATAAATTTTATAGATCTTAAAGTGCACAATGTTTATTCCCTCGGTCTCCAGCTAGATGTTTAGTGGAAATACAGTATTGAAAAAACTAAACTGTACCACCATCTTACTGGAAGGATACTAGCAGTCTCTTCCCTTGAAATTCATGGGTTTTATCAACTGGAAATTGAGAAGGAAAAGACTTCAGACTAATTTATTAAGAAGGCATGGTTTGTGATTTATCCTGTTAAAATAGTTTGGAAAAAAAGCATTAAGTCAATTAAAACAGGAATAAGTACACAAGAATGAAAACAAATGGCAAATTGTGCCCTATGGAATATTATTGATTAGCTCATTATACTACATTGCCTATAGAGAAAGACCATTTACATAATTACTCTTTATGTCTAAGTTTGTATAAAGACACCAAGAACCCATTTCTTCAGCCATTTTAGCTCTCATTACTGAGTTATGAATATGTGATCATACAGCCAGAGGAGAGATTGCACGCCTTATGCACATTTAAATTCAATGTGAAATCTTTCCATTTACATAGGACTGAATTCCTGGTGGAATGAGAATTAGTCTAATTTTCCTTCATGTATAAATGTCCAACTTTTATTACAGTGAATATCTAGATTTGAGTTCTACCCTTTTTTAACTGGATAAAAGCACCTAAGTAGATCTGGAAATAATGTAAATGGACACTAGGTGTACATTTACTCAGTTTAAGGACTGTATCAGCACTATCTGCTCTGACAAGAAGAGATCTGACTGCAATGCTCAAGCCAGCCATTAATCTATACCTTGTTTTCAGGTTTAATTGCAGGGCTCAAGCAAACAACTTATTTGACAGCACTTCAAGATTTAATACACCACTCTTGCAGGTTTTAATGGATACGCTGGAGGAATGTACTATTACAACTTACAATAATGGATAGAATCTAGAATAGAATCATACTTACAGTTGGTGTTGGAAGGACTTTTCAAAGGTTATGAAGTCCAACCCCCCTGTAACGAGCAGGAGCATCTGCAACTAGATTGGCTTGCTCAGAGCCCCATGCAACCTGATTTTGAATGTCTTTAGGGATGGGCTTCTACTACCTCTCTGGGCAACTTGTGCCAGTGTTTCACCAGTCTCACTAGTGATGAAACACTAGTGATCACTAGATTAAAACTAGTATTTTTCAGTTTAAAACCACCTCCCCTTGTCCTCTCACCATAGGCCCTGTTAAAGTTTGTCCCCAATTTTCTGATAGGCCTCCTTTTAGTACTGAAAGGCCACAATAGGGTCTCCCTAGTGCCTTCTCCAGGCTAAACAACCCTGACTCTTTCTGCCTATGTTCAAATAAGAGGTGCTTCAGCCCTCTGATCATTTTTGTGACCCTCCTCTGGACTCACTACAACACCTCCACGTCTTTCTTGTACTGAGGATTCCAGAGCTAGACACAGTATCCCAAATGGTGTCTCACAAGGGCAGAGTAGAGGGATAGAATTGCTTCCTTTGACCTGGTGTCCTTGTTTCTTTTGATGTAGCCAAGGGTACTGTTGGTTTTCTGGACTGCAAGCACATTGTTGGCTCATTTTCAGCTTTTCATCTACCAGTAACCTCAAGACCTTCTCTTCAGTGTTTCTCTCAACCCCTTTATTCTCCAGCCTATTCTCAATCCTGATATTGAGGATTACTCTGACCTATATGTAGGACCTTGTTCTTTGACTTGATGAACTTCATGAAGATCACATTGGTCTACTTCTTGAGCTTGTCCAGGTCCCTCTGGATGGCATCCTGTCCCTCAGGCATGGCAACTGCACCACTCAGTTTAGTATAATCTGCAAATTTACTAATGGTGCACTTGATCCCAATTCCTATGTCATTGATGAAGAGATTATACAGTCCCAAAGTGGACCTCTGAGTGACACTACTTGTCACCAATCTCACTGAGCCATTAGCCATTATCCTTCAGATGCAACTATCCCATCAGTTTCTTAAGCACTGAGCAGTCCACCCATTGAATCTGTATCTCTCTGATTCAGAAAGAAAAATATTGAGTGTATCATGCCAAAGACCTTACAGAAGTCCAGATAGATGTTATCCACAACTAATACAGATTAGCTAATACACTATTATAACATATGAAGATTCATAAAACACACTATTACATCCTAAAAGTGCACAAAATATTAGACATGTTTGCTAATAACTTGTAGTTACTTATATCATGCAAGGTACGTGCTTACCCCTCCAGAGTTCACTCCAAGTGAGTGACCTTAGCTAGCATAAAAGTGGAGAGGATCTCCACAAAGGCCAGCTATTCAGTCAGAGAAGTGACTCACAGTTAACAACCTGAATCTTAGGGGTTTTAACCCCTGATTTATATGGTGGGGGAAAGGACTGTGCCTGAATGGGTTATAGCATCCTTTTTGATAATGTGACAGAGGTTTCCTTATCTTTCTTGTTTCCTCTGTGGAGGAAGGTTCACTTTGGTATGATGTACTTTTTATTTCTCTTCTGCTACTTTTGTGATCATCTCAGTACACAAAGTTGTGGCCAGCAGCTGGAACAAAAACACCCCAGCTTCTCTATTTTACTGGCAACTGAACAGAGGTTTAGACTGAGACTCAAGGTATATTAATTGTTGAGGAATTTCAAGGCTCGGGTCAGGTTTTGTGTCTTTCAATGATACAGCACCTACCTGTTTGCAAGGATAGGGCACTAACGTGATCCAAATCTGGGTTGCTTTTACAACCCCCGCTCTCCCCCTATTGACTCACCTGTGTGCAGCAGATATTACTGAAACTTCTTTGCAAATCATGAGCTGTATGGTCCATAAAACTGTGTAACTGCAAGACAGAATCCATGAGTTACAGTGGCTCTGGATAAAACTGACATGTTATGTTGATGTTTACAAGACAGGAAATTAGCTGAAGCTGTGAATCTAAACATGTTTGGAAGTGCTTCCATACCAGTTTTATTAATCTTGTCATTAATATGCTATTTTCTTTTTTAGATGGATTAAATTTGTGTGGACTGAAAAACAAATTATGGTCTAGACACCAGCAATTAATGTTGCAAGTCCTGTTCTCTTGCTGTGGAGACTGTGTGTCTTAATAATATGTTTAAAGTCTTAGTTTGTTTCCCTTGGTTGGATGCTGCTATTGAACTACTTTTTTTTACCCTGCTATAATCACAGACATTAGTTCATCTGACTTCGTCTCAGCAATGAAACTGATTATTATCAGACTGCTTAATAATACATTTTAATGCTGATTTTACTATTTGATCATGGAGATATGTATTCATTTTTGTTTCTGTAAACACTTTGTCCTAGTTTTGTGTAAAATAAAATGCTCACAAGACAGCTAACAGTGATTCAAGAGCAGTACATCAGTAAATATTCTTCTATAACCATTAAACAATGCCTTATATAGGAAAGCAGAGTTGTCAGGTGTAAAGTATGAAACATAGTAACATGAGAAGAAGACTTACAAACTCTTTTTAAGGTATTTCATTCATTCAAGACAAAAAGACCTTGCATCTAATTATTTTAGTAAAAGCACGGGCATGTAGGGTTGATCATAAGAAGTGTATTCGGAAGCTCTGTAAACATGACAAGGCTAATAATTTGCTAGTATAGATCAGGTAAAATGTTTTCAGAAGAGACAAGAAAGTATTCAGACCATTAAGACTCTGCCTTGCAGAGTCTTCAGCTAGAGTGCAGTACAGCTCTGAATGTGAGAAAAAAATGTGTGAAGTGCTTCTCTGTGGCTCAATTTCTGTTGAAAAAAATTCTCTACTAGAACTCACAGTTTGGTAATTCAATGGCTCATGTCTTCTCATGAGTTACTACACCTACACTTCGTCCCTAAGTATGTTTTGGAGTATTTTAATGCCAGGCAGTTCAAACATGCCCCTTTATTTGGATTAGGATTCATTATCCTAGAGTGATAACATAAATTGGGCAAAATAATATGTCCCTACAGCTGCAAGTTTCTGCCAAAATTTTATGTGCAGATTGACACAGATATATGAACTACAAACAAAGGGAAAACATGCAGGTGTGAAAGTGTCTCAGACAATTAGGAAAACAGAGACCTTCTCTGTCCTTAGTATAGACTAAAAAGTGCTGGCTTATTAGAACAAATATTATTAAGTGTTTGCTTTAGTGCCTGTGTTTTTCCTTTTATGTGTGAAGTCCTGGAACAGTGACTCAAATAGTGATGGGCAGGAACCAAGATATTTTCAAGACAGATTTCAATAAGTCTCTGAAGGACTGACTGACAGAAGGGTCAGGTTGCTGGTATGAAACTTCTAGAATTTGGTGTGTTGGGTTCCCCAGCATGGAAGAAGGGAGAACATATAAAAATAGCCTCACATTTTGCATTACTTCAGAAATAGTTCAAGAATTGTGATGTACTATGCTGCATTAATCTAATGCTCCTTGCTTTCACCATTTTTGAGCAGGGATCAGAAAGACTCTGACCTCTGAATCCTTCATGTTGCATAGGCTGGCTTTGAGGCTTTGGAGTATTATACAATTTAAGTGATTCAAAGAATGATCAAAGCTGTGACTCTGTAATGTCAGGATTGTTGTTCTCCTGATGCCACTCCTGTTTGCTGTTGGGAAAGCTACTTTAAACTGTTGTGAACCATTGGCAAAAATATGGACCAAATTTAGGACACATTTACAGATGGTTCTGTCACAGTGTATGCCTTCACTTAATTTTCTGTTATCTTCTTATTACTTACATACACAGGTTTTCTGAACTCACACACACACACATCCTTACCACAAAAAAATTTTATTGCTTCCTCTACTGGCAATAATAATAATATTTTTCTTATGATAAACACGGAATTTTTTCAAACTTGTTTACTGGTATTTATTTTAAAATCTGAATTAAATTGGTCTCTGTAGGGAGATTGTTGGGCCTTCAGTTCGTTATATATACCAAATATTGGGTTATTGAAATAACATCTAACAATAAGTTTATAAAGTAGTTAAATCAAATATCCTCAATTTTTTACTCAGCATAAGTAAAAGTAACTTTGCAAAAGTAACTTTGGTGCATGGGTATTTAACAAAACAAGAGCTTCATTTTAAGGATCTCTTTATGTCGAGTGTTCCCCCTTCATTATAGATACTCGACATCACATGCACACATTGTTTTCAAAAAGAGGATATAAGATGGTAATAAAAATAGTTCTTTGTATGTAGTTATAGTAGTTTAACATTAGATATCTGCCAGTGATGGTATGAATGAATAAAATCCTTATTTGTCCAAATGAATGTACAATGTTTCCACAGTGAAAACAAAAGAATAGGTAGTCATCTTTATCGTGCCCCAAGTACCAAAGTACCAGAGATTCTTGCACTGACAAAAATGTCTACTGGAAAGTCCATGTGAAATGGTGCAGGGACATGCAAGAGAAATTCCATGGTTCTAGAGGCAGAATAGCATGTTCAATGCAACACTGCCCTTGAGCAAAATGAGCTCTGAAAAGTGCCAGGGCTTGTTAGCTTACAAACTGTATCTTTCTAGCAGAGGCATAGTGCTCCTAGCTGAGACTGGTTTCTATGCAGCTCCCATGCTCTCTGGTGCTGCTACAGTCATATTAGAATGGGTGAAGTGGATTCAGGTGTCTTGATTGCTAGAGTGTGGGCAGTCCTGTTCTTATAGGAGAAAAGGCTGCTTGTGCTAGTGCTTAAGCTCTTGATTTGGAACAGGCTTAAACAATTTATCACTAATTTTTGGGCTATGGGTTTTTCCCATGTGTCTAACCAGTTAAATAATTTGTAGAACTAGATGGAAATATGAAAGTTTCTAGTGCTTAATAAATGCTACCCCACAGCAGGAATGATACCTCAACATTGCATAAAAATTGCCATTTGCATGTGATACAGATTAAAAATTGCATAGCATTTGCTTATTCAAATATATGTGGATGATATTTTCAGTGTTATTTTTAATTATAATTTCATTTTCTAAATCTTTTCAGAATTATAATTTTATAACAATTTTTAATGAAATCCAGAAGTTTATATCAGTATTGTGTCTCCTGAGCACCACAAAGCAAATTCATCTTCTAAAGAAATTGTTTCTTTGACTATTCAGCTGTAGCTATTCTTAATTTTAAGATATGCACATTCAGTCTTACAATATGTCTGCATATTATTTATGTCTAGGACTACATATCATTACTGCTACTAGTATTTCAGAATAGTTAATGAAATGTAAGAATTAAATGCATTTTGAAGGTTAAATATTAAAAAACAATCATATAGTTTTTTCTAAAGTAACATTTGTCAGAAATTCTGCTTTCAAGAGCAGTTTTAAAATAGCTTTTTTAGTGAAACTTAATGAATCTTGTTTTTCCCTAATAATGTTATAACTAACAAATGTCTATATTTGGTATGCATAGCATACATAAAGAAGTTTATATTTTTCATTCTGAAATAGGGATTGACATAGTTTTTATTAGAAGCAAATGCATTTGCTTGGAAGACTAGTTTGTTGGGCCAAACCTGTCTTGAGATGGGTGGCAGGAAGAGAAGAAGGAGAAAAATATGGTTTTCTGAATTCTCCTACAGTTCCTCAGTCAGATGATGGGAACTACATCTAGTTTTTCACCAGTATTTATTTATCTGTAGACCGTTCTGGCACTTACTCTTCTAAGTCTCTCTGCCTAGAAAATGTGTGTGTGTACATATTGAGAGGTCTTCTTTTTACGTTGTATTAAGAATAGTTACCAATGGGTTTTTGTTGTTTCTTCCTAATTTTTTCTGTTTCAAAATCAATGCTAGGGGAAAAGGATGGTTTGTATTGGATACTCTGATTTCATTTTAGCTATGAACTTTAGCTCCACTCACTAGCTGGCCTTTAAAGGGTAAGATAAATACCCATAAGTGAAAAATGATGCATTTGGTTTTTTTAAAAACAAACAGAATTACTTGTTCTTAAAATCAAAGGTCATCTCTGTTTCTAGCACTCTTTCAGCTTTTCTACTTTTGATTCCATCAAAAAATCAAGTAATTTCATTACTTACTCTTCATTAGATGCAGTAGTTTTCTGACCCTTTTGTAGTGTATACATCACTAAGGCCATAGGAATTGTGTCCTTTAATTTTCTTGGGATTGCAAAGTGAAAAACTTGCAGCACAAATTTTATGGTGACTTAAAACAAGTTAATGCATTAGAAACCATGGGAGAGGATGATTTATTTAAACCAATAAATTTTTGCAATCAATAACATATTTTTTCTCATACTTTTCTTTCAAGTCCTTTTTCAGGGAGAGGAAAAAACAAACAAACAAAACAACCAACAAACCAAAAACAAAAAACAAAAAACAAAACACAACCAACAAATAAAATCAAACCAAAAAACCACAACCAAACAAAAACGAACCCAAACCCAAAGCTTTAGCCTTGTATAAATACCAAATTCAAAAGAATCTGTGTTTATTGCAAGTGTGGTCTTATTCCTAGCACTGTCAGCACCATATGTACAAAAATCTACCATGTTTGCGTGTATCTGTTAACATGTGCTCAGTATACCCAGTATGATTGTAGCATGCTTCACTTCAAGAAAATGCAGGGAATGTGTCTCAGGCTTTGAAAGCCTTTCATTGTCTAAATGAATACAGAATAAAAATGACCATTTTGTAGTCATCAGCTTCAGCTGAAGCTACACTTAAAGAGCACTGCAGAATCTGTCTTTAAAAAGTAATAACAGTCATCACTTTGAAGCCTTTAATCTTGCTGCTCTTATTCATAAGTAGATAGCAATGTCTGTACAAAAATCTCACAGTCCCCTGCTGCAGAGGTTTTCATTACTCCTCAGCTCTGTTCTCTTTTCCAGTGGTTTCATACCTACAGAGAATTTATTGGAACACTTCCAATCCAGAAATCCTTGTGTGAGAAGCAATCTTTGAAGGGGGTACACTGGTTCTTATTTTAGCTAACTAAATTGGTACATTTCTACTTTTAATACAGGAGGTTTAGGTGGTTCATATCCAGTTGTTCCTCATTATTCTTGTTAAAAACAGAGGCCTTGATTTATGTGTTCAAAAGTCCTATGAAACTACATCACCATCCATCACACAGATAGTCTGGTCCAGGGTTTCCTATTCCAGATTTTGATAAAGTGAGACCTCCCTTGAAAGAGGGGTCAGTAGAAAGAACAGAAGATTTTATTACTGAAATAGGCCAAAGGAAACTTTAATATTTGGTTCTTATCAGCCAACTTTTGGAATGGAAAAGAGGATGTGTGACACAGAATTTGTATATTTTCCTTCTTATCCTATTCTCCTAAACATGAACACAGATGATAATGGTTAAAATACCTTTTCAGCAAAAGGACTGATGAACAGTAATTTTTGTCCTGTATTTGTATTTGTCAATATGTACACTGTATACAAATGATGCTATTGTTTAAATTTTTTCAAGAGGAAGAGCATAGGACATTTAAAAAAACTATTATACACCACATTTCTCTCAGTAGCTATCAGCATTTATATTAATACTGAAGTTTGTAGAAAGCATTTCCATTGCAATTTCGTTAATCCCAAATTACCTTTTTAATGAGAGAGGAAAGAAAATGCATAAATTAGCTCCAGCGTCTTTGTTTGGCCTCCTGAATTTACTATTTAAATACATATTACAATATGAGAATATGGGGATGTTCATGATTCTTTTTTCCTCCTAGTAAATACAATTAAAACAGATTTGAGAATAAATTATTAAGATTTTAGAGTAGAAGAAAAATATATGATATTTCCTGTTGCTAATAATGATCTTACGGGGCTTTTTGTTCCACAAGATTCCATTTAGATATAGAGGAGAAAAATTCTGGAATAAACTGTTATTCAGAGGTATACAGGTACATTTTCACCAACACTTCGAACTTTAGACTTCATTAACATTTTATTTATTTATTATTACACCATGCAGGTAAAGTTAAAAAAAATGTACAAATCCAAATATGATGCACTGTGAAATTGTCATTTGTTGTCACTAAATATTGTAAAAGCAATAATTAATTTCCTTTTTTAATTTTTGTCTATATATGAAAGTCACATATAGAATATTTCTGACTGAGCATCACTTGGTTTCAATAGCTGTACTTAATGCTTCTGAATTGCACTGCTGTATAGGTAGGTAACTGGAGAGACTGAATGTGAGATTTGCTGGCCAAGGTCTCAGCAGGTTTCTGTCCTAGCATGGATCTTTATAAGCAGCTGGGTAAGATACATTTAAAAGTCAGCTACAGTTTTAGTGGCTGGGAATATTTCTTGAATTAAAATCTTAGTACCTTCATGGCACTTTTACTACCTTCTTAAATACAAGTGACCAGTGTCACATTTTAACACTGGCCCAGCAATTAAACTGAATGACTGATGCTCTCCCTCTCCCCTCCTTCATGAAGAAAGGAGAGAGAATAAGGGAGAGAGACTTATGAGTTGGAAAATAAACTACACAGTCTTAATGAAACAGTAATGATAAAAAGGAAAAATTACTAAATATATACAAATATACAGGAAAATTAATACCACATTCCTTCCCCCCTTCCCCCCAGTAACTCTCACATCACCACTGAGGCTGCAGGGCAGCCCTGGGAAAGTCCAGGCTGGAATCCTGGAGTCAGCAGCAGTCGGGAGCTGGAGGCAGGAACACACAGATTCAGGCTGGCAGGGATCAGGACCACAGGCAGAGGAATGGATGGAATCCTCCCAGGATGCTGAAGGGAAAAGGAAAAGGAAAAGGAAAAGGAAAAGGAGAAGGAAAAGGAGAAGGAGAAGGAAGGAAGGAAGGAAGGAAGGAAGGAAGGAAGGAAGGAAGGAAGGAAGGAAGGAAGGAAGGAAGGAAGGAAGGAAGGAAGGAAGGAAGGAAGGAAGGAAGGAAGGAAGGAAGGAAGGAAGGAAGGAAGGAAGGAAGGAAGGAAGGAAGGAAGGAAGGAAGGAAGGAAGGAAGGAAGGAAGGAAGGAAGGAAGGAAGGAAGGAAGGAAGGAAGGAAGGAAGGAAGGAAGGAAGGAAGGAAGGAAGGAAGGAAGGAAGGAAGGAAGGAAGGAAGGAAGGAAGGAAGGAAGGAAGGAAGGAAGGAAGGAAGGAAGGAAGGAAGGAAGGAAGGAAGGAAGGAAGCTGTTTCTGTAGGTAGACTGAGCGCCTTGTTTATAAAATCACTTTATGACAAATAGGGTTTTTAAGTTCTTGACAATATTTTTCTGCATCTTCGTGTTTGTTTCAGGAACCTGAAGTTGTCTGTTAATTCTCTGTAAATTGCTTAATCTCTCTGAGAGAAATGAAGCTTAGATTTGACAAGACAATTAATGATCAGAGATCAGCCTCAAATATTTTCAGTATTTTTTACTGTGTCATGACTTGCTGTTTGCCACTGAAACACCAAACAAGTGCTCATTCTAGTGTTCATGCAAACTGAATAATTGTTCTATTCTACCCTCCACAAGGCAGAATTTAATCTGAAGCAAGTCTTTTGCAGTTCTTCTTGCATATAAATTACTAATACCCACAAAACCACCGCGGAGGAATTTGTATCGTATAAAGTTAATGAATAATTATGTGAATTCACTTAATACATTTTAGTCATAAATCTCCTAACTAATGACAAAAAAAAAAAAAATGCACAACTATGTCAATGTTTCACATTAGGTTTATTTTTATTTTTGAAGTTTTTTAAGGTGAATAAATAGTTACAATTTTGGTCTTTGAAGAGTTTCTGTAGACTTCACAAAACATGAGTTGCTCATGTTTCTCATTTAAGTTCTCTCTCTCTCCGGGGCATGAATTAATGCCTTTCCCACAAAAATTAAGGGCTAAAGAAAAGAAGTGGTGGTAGAGAAAGTTGTTTTGTTTTTTAAAAGCATTTACTTTAAGTAATTTGATTTTTTAAATATAAATATAATGCAAATTAACATCATTTTATGTAGAGGTTTGCGGGTTTTTTTACATTTCATAAGAATTCCATTTTAAACCAAATATTTGTCAGACAACTTTTTTCTCCTGATGTTTTTATAAACATTTAAAATAAATCCTAAAAAAATTCAGAGAAAACCCAGAAATTCTCTGTTCTTTAAGCAATAACTTAGTTATCTTTCATGCATACTTCATTAGCTAGGAAACAAACAAACAAAAAAAAAAAAAACAAAAAACAATAAAAGAAAAAAACAAAAATGTGCCAATTGTTTTTGGAAAGCAGGGTTTGGGTGAGGAAACCAGCTTTTAGGTAAAAAATGACATAGGCTTATCATGAACAAACTCACAGCTTTAAAAAGATCCCTGATACACTGCTTTGTGCATAACAAAAATCTGTCGTGTAACAAAAGGAGTATCAGAAAAAAAACTGTCAAAAATCATATGTATATATATAGATCTGAACTTAATTACAATATGATTTCCTTTTTTACAAAGAAGATAACACAGATCTTTATTCTGTATAATTCTCTAATGTATCTTATACAATTAACAGTACTCTACACTGAAGACTACATTGGTCTTCCTTTCTTTTTTGTGTCAAAAATATTTGCAAGTAGATATTTGAAAATTAGTCCCCCCCTTCCCCTGAAGCAACCTTAAGAAAGTGCACCAGGACTTACCTTCCAAACCACTGCACAGCCTCGAGGACAGAGGGTAAAATACATTGTGATTACAATTCAAATATTTGGCTCTTACATGGTGATGGCCTACCTTTCAATTGCTTCTCTAAAGAACATGTGAAGGTACTGGTAATGAAAGAGCAAGCTAGCCTAGCAAATAATGTTGTGGCATGTAGGTAATAACGAGTAGAGAAGCTGGCACACAGTGCAACTGACACTAGGAGTTAAAATATTTTTGCTTTCTTATTTGGTCTGCTGTAGAACAAGACTTCAGTTCCAGAGAATTCTCCTATACTTAAAGACACACTGACCTAGACAGCTAAACATGTACATATTGTATGTTCATGCACACATATTTTGCATCTGGCACTGTTTCTTCAGTGTGCTTATTTACAAGCGCATTCTCTCTCTTGTATAAAGAGGTACCATCCTTGTATTTCTTACTAAATAAATGAGTTGTTAACTTGTATTTTTGAAGCATTAATATTTTTTTTATTCCTCATATCATCTCTTTTCCATGGCATACCTTCCCAAAATATCTTATTTTTCCTCTTATGATGTGTTGTTTTGAAAAAAAAAAAAAAAAAAAAAAAAAAAAAGAGTTTGAAGGATGTGACACACTTATTGCTTATAAATGTTATTTGTCATAGCAAAATTTAGCATAGCATGCAAGGAGTAATTAACGAACTATCTGGCAAAATCAACAAAGAAAAGTGAGTTCAAAATTACAATATATATATTTTTAATACAGGTGCTTAGAAATTAGCTTCAAAACGACAGCAGTAAAAAAAAAAAAAAGCCCACTTCACAATGAAAATCTAAACAGCACTAAAACCAAACAAACCGTCAATCAAAAACAAAAAACAATCAAGTATTAAACACTTGGTAAAACAAATTGATTTAATGCTCTTTCCAAATGAAAGATATATTTGATAGCAATGGAACAGTCCATGAGACATCATCAATACATTTTTCCCTTCTGTTAGTGCTGGACTATCAAACCAAGAACAACTTCAGACAAAAGATTTGGATTTAATGAAGTAGCGATGTGATGGTATGCCTAACTAGTTGTGCTAGTGACAAATGTTGACTCATGTACAGATAATGCTCCTTCAGATAGACGATCTGTTTGTACAGGTGTACAGGCACAGAATATCAAGATGATAAATCAAACAATGAAAATGGTTAAAAAAAAAAAAAATAGAATCATAGAAAGGTTTGGGTTGGAAGGGACCTTTAAAGATTACCTACTTACATCCTCCTTGTAATGAGCAGGGACATCTCAACTAGGTGGTGTTTCTCAGAGCATCATCCAACCTGGACTTGAACACTTCCAATGATGGGGCACCCACAGCTTCCTTGGGCAACATGTTCTAATCTCTCACCACCCTTACTCTAAAAAACTTTGTGTCTCTCCTCTGGATCCTTTCTGACAGATCTATGGATTTCTTTTGCTGGGAACACCAGAGATGGATGAAGTACACCAAGTGGAGTCTCATCTCAACCTCAAGTGGTTGGCCATGCTACTTTTTATATAGCCCAAGATATAATTGGGTTTCTGTGTTTCAAGCGCATATTTCAGGTGTTTTTCTAATTTTTCATCTTCCAGTTTCCTCAAGTTCATCTCTGCAGGGTTGCTCATCACCTAAGCTGAACAGATACTTTTGATTGCCCTGTTCCTTTGCACTTGGTCTCATTGTAATCCATGATGTTTATACTGGTCCATTTATTAAGTCCCTCAGGATGATATTCGTTCTCTCTAGCACATCAATTGCATTGTTCAACATTATGTCATCTGCAAACTTGCTGAGGATATACTCAATCCCACTGCATGTGTCATTAATAAAGATCTAAGCAGTAGTAGTCCCTATAGGGGACTTGTCAGACATGCCTTATTACTGATATCCATTGGAACACTGAGCCGCTGACTGCATCTCTTTAGATGCAGCCATACAGTCAATTCTTTATCCACCTAATAATGCATCCATCAAACCCATAGCTCTCCAACATACTAGCAAGAATATTGTGAGGAACTATAATCAAAGACTTTATGGAAGATGAATTGAATTACATCAATTACCTTTCCTGTATCCACCATCCTTATCTAGCGTAGTCACTCCACCATAGGTCACCAAACTAAATAGACACAATTTGCCCTTGGTTAAGCCATTTTTTCTGTCTCTAATCACTTTCCCATCTTTCATATTCCTTAACACAGATTCCAGGAGGATCTGTTCATGTTCTTACTAGGCCCAGAGGAGAGGCTGACTAGTTGGTAGTTTCCAGGGCCAACCTTTTTACCCTTTTTCAAAATGGTTTTAATATTGCTTTTTCTTCAATCACTGACTGTCATGATTTTTCAGATATAATGAAGTATGACTAAGTACATCTGCCCATTCCCTCTGGGATGAATTTTATTTTGTCCCATGGATTTTTTATGTTTATGTTCCCTGAATGATCTCAAACATGATCTTATCTCATGATGGGTTGAAGTGATTGACTACACCAGCCTTGTTCGTGTCAGTTGACACCAGACTGCCCATCTCATTTTTTGTAGTAATAAAATTTCTTTTGTGTTCCTTTTCTGAGAAACATATCTGTAGTATGCCTTAATACTATTCTTCATATTGTCACGGTTTAACCCTGGCCCGGCAAAACAACAGATTTAAACCGAGTAACAGATTTATATATTAATCTCTCTCTCCTCTGATAAAGGAAAGAGAGAGAGAATAAGGGAGAGAGACTTATGGGTTGGAAACTAAACTACAGAACTTTAATGAAACAGTAATGATAAATAGGAAAAATTACTAAATATATACAAATATACAGGAAAATTGATACCACGTTCCTCCCCCCCTTTTCCCCAATAACTCTCACGTCACCACCGAGGCTGCAGGGCAGCCCTGGGAAAGTCCAGGCTGGAATCCTGGAGTCGGCAGCAGTCAGGAGCTGGAGGCAGGAACACACAGATTCAGGCTGGCACGGATCAGGACCACAGGCACAGGGATGGACGGAATCCTCTCAGGATGCCGAAGGGAGCAGGGAGGAAGAAGGAAGGAGTAGAGGTGTTTGACCCTTGTGTTCCCTCAAATTTATACCGAGTATGATGTGTATGGGATGGAATACTCTGTTTGGTCAATTCTGGCATCTATCTTGTCCAGTCCTCCCCAGAGGAGGGTTTCAGGTGGGACCTCCTTGCTCCTTCTGGAAGGCAAAATGTTCCTGAGAGCTGAGCAGTGTCCTTGGCTCTGCATGTCAGTCTCTGGCTGTAACTATAAACATCAAATGTTATCAGTCCTAGAAGCAGACAGTGTCTGAGAAACTTGCTGTTAATTTCAGCAAGTGCAGCTACTTACAAGAGACTTAGCTGAAAGCAAAAGTACAAACCAGAAAATCACCTTTATCCTGGCCTAAACCAGGACACATATGACTTGCCAAATTTAACTCCAGCTGTGCCCTAGCTTTCCTGATGTCATCCCTACATTCCCAGGCAGTACCCTTACATTCTTCCCAGGGTATATATCCCTGTTTCCACTATTTATGCATTCCCCTCTTATATTTCACTTTGATCAGAAAGTCCTTATTCTGCAATAATGATCTGCTGCCTTCCTTGCCTAATTTCTTATACATAGGAACTGCCATGCCCCACAAGGTGGGTGCAGCACTGTCACATCTCACAAGGTGAGCACGGCTCCCCAGACGTGGAGCCAAACAAAATACCACGTCCCAC
The DNA here is from genome assembly GCA_023637945.1 of Phaethornis superciliosus. NCBI lineage: Eukaryota > Metazoa > Chordata > Aves > Apodiformes > Trochilidae > Phaethornis > Phaethornis superciliosus. Next base: position 29,166,002 of record JAJQWJ010000004.1, on the reverse strand, counting down.
AGAGGGGGCACAGGTAGAGTTCCCCAGAGGGGGGTCAACTAAAGGAGATTCAGACTGGACCCCCTTGCTTTCTGAACTCCCTCAGAGAGGAGCCTAGGTGCGGCTGGGCCCAATCCTCCTCCTCATCTAATGAATCTCTTTTAACAACACATTTGGAGAGATTAAGTTCGGGAATTCTCTGTACACTAATCAGGAGTAAGATTATTACCCAGGTGGTTCATATAAAAGCACAACTTTACTTAAAAGTGAGTAAGATTATAAAGTATTTCAGAATACAACTAGCAGAATTATAAATGATGGTACCTTCAAAGCAATGGATTACAATTTAGCAAATCTTAAAGAAGTTTTCAATACAGCAGGTTATAACTAACAAAACTTAACAAAGCAACGGGGAGTAAAATTTTACAAAGAAACTATGTTACCGTCATGTGCCAAGATAAGGCTAGAAACAGACACAGAGAGAGAGAGAGAAAAAAATAAAGAAGAGACAGAGAAGATATCGCCACCCTTGGATCCAGCAATGATCTTGGTAGAAAGTTTGGGTCCTTGGATGGCGAGCATGCATCCAGCATTTTGAGTGGGACTTTTTTATGCCACGTGACCCAACATTTTGGGGAGGCTTGGCATATCTTACAAAGGCAGGTGTTCACTTGGAGCCCTGCAGGTGGAATATCACAGCAATATTATTTCTGCCCTTATTTCTGCCCATGTGCCCTTTCCTGTGGCTTTACCTGGGGCACACACAAGATGTCACTCTGCCTCCTCAGGGTGCAGCTTGCCTGCCCTCTGTCCTTTATCAGATAAGGACAGTGTCCTGCCTGTCAGGGTGGCCATCAAACAGAGCTCCTCTTGCAAGGACAGTGTTCAGCTTATTGAGAAAACCACTATGGAGGTTCTGCTCTTGTGAGAATAGGGTCCTGTTTATCAGGTGGTTACCCAAATGAGGGTCTCTCCTTGAGAGAACAGAGTCGAGATGGCTTATGAATGAGGTCTCCACCTGAGTGCAATATCCATTTTGTCAGGGCGGATGTTTTGAGACAAATACTCTTTTCAGGATTCTACAGGAATCAACAGGTCTTGTGCTCTAAGAAATGTTCCCTAAAAGACCTTTCAGCTCTGTTCTTATTTACCCATGAGAGCATCTTCCCTAAAGGTTGTATCCATTACTTCTTTAAATAATTGAAAGTTTGCTTTCCTAAATTTAGTGGTCTTGACTATACTTTTCACCTGGTTTACACTCCTTAATTCCACAATTTTGTACCCCCATTAATTCCCTCATGGCATGATTACTGCAGGGCAGCCTACCAAAAGCTTTTATAACTCAAATAAATTCTTCTGCACTGGGGAGCCAAAGGTCAGTAGAATATACCCTTTGGTTTTGAGCTGCCTATCATATTTATTAAGAATTTATCCTCGATGCACTGCAAGGGTCTCTTTAACTGCTTGTACCTTCCTGTGCGCCTTTTCCAGCATAATGTCAGGATAAAGCCCTACCAACAGGATGTTTCATGTAGTTAAATAAGAACACTTCGTTGACATTCTCTCGTTCATAGAATCATAGAATCATAGAATCCTAGGGGTTGGAAGGGACCTCGAAAGATCATCTAGTCCAACCCCCCCTGCCAGAGCAGGGCCACCTAGAGTACATCTCCCAGGAACGTGTCCAGGCGGGTTTTGAATGTCTCCAGTGAAGGAGACTCCACAACCCCCCTGGGGAGCCTGTTCCAGGGCTCTGTCACCCTCACAGTAAAGAAATTTTTTCTGATATTCAACTTGAACCTCCTATGCTTCAATTTACACCCATTATCCCTTGTCCTATCGCTGGTCACCACTGAGAAAAGCCTAACTCCATCTCCCTGGCACTCACCCCTTACATATTTGAAAACATTGATGAGGTCACCCCTCAGTCTCCTTTTCTCCAAACTAAAGAGACCCAGCTCCCTCAGCCTATCCTCATAAGGGAGATGCTCCACTCCCTTAATCATCTTAGTAGCCCTGCGCTGGACTCTTTCAAGCACTCGTTGATCAGGTATCCTTTAGTAAACTTCCAACATAAGGCTTCCTTTTTTGGTTTGGCCTCTAGATTTTACCCATAAGTGCTAAACTTGTGTTTTGCTGGTTTCCAGTGACAGGTTTTTTACATAGAGAGCACTCAATCCCTTTTATCTACATAGAGGGCAACCCCTCCCACACCTGCCTCTCCTCCACAGTTTACAGCCACTAATTGCAGTGCTCTAGTCCTGTATTCATTCAACCAAGTGTCAGTGATTGAGATCAAATCATAGCTTTTTAGCTATATTGGTAACTTTCAGCTCTTCCTGTTTGTTACCCAGGTTTCATGCAGTGGTATAGGAATGTTTCTGTTCGAATGTCAACTGTCACACATTTTTTGAAGAACAATTTTTAAGTGTTGGGGGAATTCCTCAGCAGTCCAGTAGACTCATTAATGCACCATGTGACTACAAAATTGACACAGCTTCCGACCCCAGTCTTCAAGTTAATTACTTTAAAAAGCAATTCAGTAAATCAATCTGCCATAATAAATAAATAATGTTCATTGAATACTGCATATCATTTGGATGTTTAACCAGCAGAAAGCTATCAAATTAAGTTAATAAGTTATCAATAACAATTATCTGAAATTATTAGCAGTCTATTACTGGTATCACTCATCAAATTACAGATTATTTTTCTTTCATGTTTCTTGCTATTTAGAAACATATTTTAGAGAGAACATACCTACAGGGGTGACATTTTTTAAAATTAGAAATTTTCTCTGGTGCACCCTGATGTTTCTAAGTTAAACACACCGGTTTAGAAACTAAATATTATAAATGAAGGACCAAAGCTGAAAAGGCCTAGATGTATACCTGGTTAAGTGTCAGCAGAGCAACAGGTTTGCAAATGTCAGATCAAAGATCTCAGCACTTTAACCCAAATCTTCAAGGTGTGGTGATATACTTTAGGTATTGTCACAGAATTGTGAGACTGACAAAATATGTGTTTCAAAATCATGTTAGAAAAAAGGTAGGAGTCAAAAAAAGGTCAAACTGAACAGTGATCTTATTTTAAAAAAACTTCAGCAGACACTTCCCACTAAGTCAGCTACCACCAACCCTGTATCGCACAGTCAGATTGTCAGGGAGGAGGGAGCATTGCTCCTACCACAGGTATCAATTTTGTTCTGAAAATCCCTGTTTGTTTTGTAATGCCATGTAAATCCCTACATCCATGCAAAGCAATATGTCATAAATAGTTAAACTGAGTGAAAATTGTCTACATAAAAATGCTAAACAATAAATGGAAATTAGCTTTGGTCTTTCAAATCTGAATTTCACAAGAAGCAGTAATTCCTGCTCAGATGTCTTTCTGCTCTTATTTCCTTTCTCCACAGCTTCTGGTGATCTGAATCACATTTACAATAACTTTTCAACATGTTTCTAAGTGGTTTTTCTTCTGTCAGCCAGAAATGCAAACACATTTTATCTCATTGCTTTTTCACATGTCCATAGAGACAATAAGTAATGGAGAACATAAAGAAACCCCATATAAACAATTAAGGAAATTAATGCCCAAAGATGTTTTAGGTTGATCTGAAATCTGAACGTGTAAAAATTGTGAGTCAGATATTTGTAGCTCTTGGAGATTTGTGTCTTTTGTTCTGAGAGAAGACTGCAACATCATACCAAGTTAATATTTCACAAGCTGCAGTTCTTCATTCTTCCCCTCTCCTCATTCCAGACTCAAGGCTTCCCACATAAGAGAAGGGCTGAAACCATCTGTTTTATTGCCAGATATTGACAGCCTGAGGCTTTGCTCTTGTTCAAATCTAGTTTATTAGACCAAGTGTTGTGTAATCTTTCATTAATTTCTCTAAACCTGGTCCAGAAGTCTGCTTCATATTCAGCCCCTCTGAACACTGATCTGACCAGGCCAGTCCTTGATTCTTTCCTAAATGTGTCTCTAACCCTAGGATTCCTCACCATCACCAGAGGATGCACCCATGTGACCTTGCAAAATGCCTTGAAACTGTGCAGGTGATTTTAAAGGGTGTTAAAGGACAGCAAAACTGTTCAAAAAAAAAAAAAAAAAAAAAAAGGAATAACCCATTTTCAAATACTGTGTTGTATTTTTGGCATCATCAGTGGCACATGACTCTGAAAAAAAGCCCTTTCTTCTGAGGTCGTTAGTATTTCAGCAGTAGCAGTGAAACTGTGGGCCTAGACAAGGGAGATCAAGAGGAGTCAGGCCACAGGATTACTCATAGGATTTCAGAAATACCTGTTATCATCTGCATTTCTTTATTGGAGTTTACAATCTTATGTGAACTGCCCAGAACAACCTTTTCGCCACTTTCAGCAAAGAAATGGTAAGGGATTACACCTAGTCTACACATGTGGCAGAAAGTCAGGTTGTTGATGTTTGGGGTTTTTTTCTCTTTCTTTCTTCATTTGGTTCTTAATCAAAAGACCTGGGTAGAATGGCATGGAGTGGACACCTTGTCAGTGGTGGTTTCCTCCTGCTCTTACACCAGCAAAATTCTTCCTTTTTGCCTGTCAGAATAACTGTCTGAAAATAAACCATTTTTCCTTTTCCAGTGTTTTCCTTCTACTGAGGCAATTTAATTCTTCTTCATCATGTCCTTGCTCACTATGCAAAAAGTGGAATGCTGTGCATTTTTTTTCATGGACACCGTAGCCATTAGCTTAAGAATCTACTCACATACACAGATGCAGTAGTTCTTCTATAGAGGTACACTAACACAATAACCAGGTAGGGAACTTCTACCAACAGATTAACCAGAACGGTTTACTCTTTTATTACAGCCTCCACAGATCACACCAATAAGAAACAAATATAAATTGTATTTTATGTTGATATTGCAGGTAGACAAAAAATAAGAGTATTAAATCTTCAAGTTTTGTTTTAAAATTGTAAGTATCTGCCCTTAGATCTAAAACTCAGATGACAGTACCAAGGAAGAGTACTCAGACAAAATGTGGACTGCTTTGAACAGGAAAGAAAAGTGGAGAAAATATGACAAAATTCAATGGTCAGTAAAAAAAATTGTGAGATGCCAAGTTCTCATTCTCAGGCAGCAAAAAAAGGAGTTCTGCTTTGGACTCATCTGTACAGTCTGACACAAGTGCAAAGAGTATACAAGCACTGTGGCACAGAGCTCACTATAGCTGCCATTTTGATTGCCCTTGGCCTTTTTCTTTATATCCACTGCTTCACAGGGCCTGATTAATATTTATTCCTACAGAAAACCTTTCATCTTTGAAAATGTAAATGTAGAGAGACATGGCCCTGGTCCTTTCAATATGCAGATACATTTGGTTTTCTACTCCTTAGACGAAACACAGTATCCAATAGCTAAACTGTAACCTGGTCAGGAAATACAGTTCCTCTGGCAAGAACTGTCAGCAACCAGAAGCACAGTACACTTCTCCTCCATAGCTGATGTGGTTGCTGATGAAGGTTGCTTGACACAAGTGTCATGTGTCATGTGTTGAGAGCCAGAGTGTCATGGTCCTTACTCAGATTTATCATCCAGGATATCACAGGGTAGGAGAAATTACCAGCCATTCCCAGCAACATGGTAGTGCTACTGGCTTTATGCAGCAATGGTACATGAAAAGTGTTAGGATTGTGCTCTCTGGCGTATGATTTGGACCAAATCACAACAAAAGTGAAAAAATACCTGCGTTACTCCCCAGCACCTTACAGAAAGTGGTAGAGACACTCCTTCCCCTTGGTGCAGAATCTGGATATGTTGGAAAGATGGGAGGTATGCAACAAACAAGCATATGTATCCTAAAAGCAGTCCTGTTACATGCAGCAACCTCTTGAGAGCTAAGCATTTCTGTCTACCACCCACAACTGTCATGGGCCATGCTCAATAAGTCTGTCTGGGCATCCCTCCCAGATTACAATATCTGTTGTGAATTTGGCTTGACTGAGGTGATGTAATGGGCATCTAAAATATTCTCTCTTTTTATTTTTCTGCCACTTTACTCTCCATACTCATCAGACTAATACTGGTTGTCTGGCTAATCAGAAATTGGTTAAATTCATAAGCCCAGATTCATAACTAATGCTGAATGGGAGCCAATGATTCGACAGCTATAGCTATGACTCTGCCAAGCAGTAGGACTGTGAATTTAGTGATCTCTGCATTTGTTTCCTACAGGAAAAGTTTGAATAATTGCTAATATTGCACATTTTAAAATGGGTAGGATAAATATATTAAAGATACTCTCAGACTCTAATAATAGAGGTTAGTCAAGGAAATTAACTATTGCAAACTGTAATCTTTTCTCTATAGGAGCTATTTGGCTGATTCTTACATTATCCAGGAATCACTTACTACCGTACTTAAAAATGGGACTGAAACATACAGAGTGGAAATAAAATTTAAAAAACGAGGAGGCTGAGACAAAGTGACTCTACAGAACTGCGTCTACAGTGATACTCAAGAAAACACAGACCTGTGGTACAGGAATTTTCAGCTATAATATTTTGTGTTCTATTTTCTTGTACAAAGCAGTGCCATGGACTAACATTAGTTTTGAGTGTATGGTTATGTTAAAACCATTCTCCCTGTTCTTATAATACACTTTGTAATCTGATGGTGCAGTGAATTAACTTTCTGGTTTGAATTAATGAGTCGGTCTTTCAAATATTATTACACAGAGAATATGTTGAAGATTTTGGCTTTCAAGGTAATTTTTAAGACTCTTTTTCTAAATCAATTAAGCTGAGTGATCTAACCTGAAATCTTGAAGCATATTCAGGATTAACTATTGTGTTCCAGCTGAGCATTTTCTTCACTTCGTCCTCTGTTCTAAAGGCAAAACATTCAGCCTAAGCAGCTTAAACTTTCTCTGTACTCCTAATTGGCAGCTTCAGGGGTTGTTGAGTATGTGCTTGGTAAATCTTTTGTTTGTTCAATCAGACCTTTGAAAATATTTTTTTTCTTTCCTGAGCAATGAAGTCTGTCATGTGTACCACCTCCTAGCACAGTTCCAGCATATTATATTATAGTAGCAAGACCACTTCCACCATTTGATTCAGACTACATAATTATGTATTAGAGATGTGCATTATGAAGTAGCACATCAATTTAATGCCCCAGAAAACTTAGATTTCACAGTACCATGCCCTCCAAACAGAGTAAAGCCAACATTTGCAGAGGTAAAAGCTTCACAACGCTTCAGTTGTTACAGAAAACTGCTGAGCATGTGGGAATTGAGTTCATATATAAATATTACATATCCCCAGACCCTGTTTAAACATCAGAAAGAATGTGACTTAAATTAACAAAATCAACGAGTTTCCCATTAGGAAAGACATACCCTAGGTCACACTGTTGTGAACAGGATGGTTAGTTAAAGACACTTTCAACTAGGTGTTTTCAATGGTTTGGGTATTTTATTTTATTTTTTAAGTCTGTCAGATCTTTCATGGTATTTAAACATAGTTTAAAGTATTTAATTTCCTTGGTGGTTTCCTTAAAGTAAATACTTCATGGAAGACTGTGGCAGTATTGTATTATTTATCTGAAATAAGTCTCCCAAACTGGTCATTTAGATGCATATGCAACTAGGCATACTTTTTAAATTTGACTTTTATTAAATCATACTTCATTTGAATTCTCCTTTGCTTACTTCTTGAGAAAATCATCATGTATATTAGAGAAACAAGATGTGTACTATTGGTGAAAAGGCATGTATGAGGTACTTCAGTCAAACGTAATTAGACATTTGAAGAAAAAGACTGTTTTTTAGCCTTAAAGACTACAGAGGGTTACACTGTAATTAATATTTCTAAATAGCAGTTGATATGTTAAATCTATTGTTTTTAACTATGTCAGGATGATTTTCCCAAAATATTGCTGGAATAAGGTCTCACTGTGGCATTGTTTACTACTTAGAATTTAATTTCTGAAACTGAATGGCCATTTTATCCATGTAAGTATTGCCTGTCATCTGACAGCCCAAAAAACCTATTAATTAAAGGCACAGTAAATGTCTTCAAACACCCATACACGTAGAATATTCCACAGCTGGGTAAAGTAAGGATGAAGGGATGACTTAAAAGAAGCAGCTGAGGTCACTTGTATTTTTCAGTTTGGGGAAAAGGTGGCTGCGGGGTGACCTCACTGCAGTACATATCTTCTTCACAAGAAGAGAGGGGGCAGGTTCTGATTCCTTCACATCTGTGACTGAAGACAGGACTTGGAGCAATGGTAGGAAGCTGAAGCAGGAGAGGTTTAGGTTAGATATCATAAAAGGGTTTTTCACCAGAGGGCAGCTGAGCAATGGAACAGTATCTCCAGGGAAGTGGTCACAGCACCAAGCCTGCCTGGTATGAAGAAGCCTTTGTATGATGCTCTCAGGCATATGGTGTGATTCTCCATGTGCCCTACACGAGGACAGAAGATGTACTTGGTGATCCTGATGGGTTCCTTCCAATTTGGCATATTCTCCAGTTCTAAGATTCTATGATTCTATGAAAATATCCATTTATTTGACTTGGGTGTCTTTGGTGGGGTTTTTTGCTGTTTTCTTTTTTTTTTTTTTTTTAATTAGAGAAGTAGCAGTCTGCCTGCCCTAGTTCTAGAATAGACACTTTCTCTTGGTTTCACATAATTGCATTTGACAGTAAAAGTATAACTTCCATTGGGAAAATGAACTTACATTATAGCAGTCTGAGGAGACAATATAAAATAAAAATTACTAACACTTGAGGGGAAAACGCAAATATATAAAGCATTTGTCATAGAGTCCTGAAAACATTCTAACTAGCTTTTGTTAGGGCTCATTCCTGATTACATACTGTCACAATTTTTCTTTTACATTAAGTATTTTCAGTAAACGTTAAATTCAGGAATTGCAGAACTTGATTGTCATTTTCTTTTGAATATATTTTAATGTGAAAGCTTATGTCTTAGATGTTAGCCCTCCTTTTTATATTTCTTTTGTTGCTCTCCTCTTTCAATATTTATGGACTTAAAGGAGTAAGAAAAGTCATGACTCCTACTCTTATTAAACATTACCATTTTACATCATGACTCTTACTTTTATTAAACACTACTACACTACCATTCTACAAAGTGCAAAAAGGAGAAACTGAGGATGAAACTTTAGTTCTGGCATTGTTGTTATTTTTTAATGCTATTTTACATTAAAGGGAATATTATTATTTATAAATAAATATTTTAAAGAATTTGGCTAATGAACTAATATTGACAAGACTGGAATTTTGAAGACCTTCATCACAAATCTTTCTCAGCTAATGTTTGCAGTTGAGAAACTGACACTAGTGTAATGTTGGTGACATCCCTTACTTCCTACTAGACAGCATATATTATGGATGTCTGTGTAAGTTCTGCACAAGTACAGCAAAATCCTGAGAAAAGAAAGAATGAGGTTTCAAGGAAGCTTCGTTAGAAAAAGAGAAGCCCAGACTCATGAATCTTTAATTACTTCCAGCTGTGGAAGAGTTTGGGATATATTAGTGAGAGATATTAAAGTTCTTCAATACACTCTTTGTCCTTATTCTTTTCAGTCTGTCCTTTTCTTAGTTACCCAGTTCCTCTCTCTATGGCTTCTTATTCCATTCCTCTCCTCTGTTATCATCTTACATTGAAATCTCTCCACCACAGCTGCTCACTCCAGTATCTCCCTGCCTTTCATTTTGTTTTCAACCCTATCACTATCTCACCCCTCTCAGGTCTACTCTTCGTTTCTCCCATGCAGCCTGGATATCAGCAAAGACACACTGAGTGCATTAGCAAGGCAACTTTTCTGCTTCTCATACTGATATCCAGGACTAAGTTGTCCTCAGAGGAAAGCATCTCCATCCCTACAGGCTTTGGCTGCAGATTGCATATTTGGAAAATTTGCTTGCTGTGTTAGTTAAATCAGTCCTGATGATGGGTGAACACAAATTTTTCAGACCCTTATAATTAAGCCAATTTGCTTAATTTTCCATTAAAAAGTCAGAGATGTCCTTAATGCCAGGAAGTTCCTGTGCTAATCTTTGACTCTTGTAACACAAGCAAGATACAAGTGAACAGCAGTGGTCTTGGGATATTTTCTTCTTTGAATCAAAGTAGAAATGTTGTTTGTCTTACAATGTGCTCTGCTTATAATGTCTTATTATGTGGAATTTTCCATCAAAGACAGAGAATCCTCAGCTCCAGATAGTTGAAAGCTCAAATAAGTTTATTAAAGATCTGGCAAAAAAAATGACAATTGGGTATCTTACACTTACATAATTTTGGACTAAAACTGTTAAGATGCAGGTAGCTTCTAACCTAGAAGAGTTTATAAAGATGAAGATACATCCTTCCCATCATTTGCAAGCAGATTGAACACTATTATAAAGAAGGTTATATCAAAGCAAGAACTCCCACTACAAGTACTTTTTCCAAAGACGAAAAGACCTTTTTTTTCAGGATAGGAATTAGTAAAAATCACACTGGAACTTCTTTCTTCAGGACATTAGTTTCTGTTACCATAGAAGTGTATGCCATGGATACAGTCTAACCTGGAAGACTTTGTCTTGACTATCTTGACAGTCTGGAAAATTAAGAATGTGAGATAAAGTCCTCTGGTCCTGAAGAAGGACTGTACTTTGCTGGTTTGTGTTTGCTTTGAGCATACTGCTTTTTCTTTCTAGAAAGTACATAGAAACCTGCAGAGTCATGGCAGGATACAAGTATACAAGTTGTATTTTACAATTTTGTTTAACCTCGTGAGTGTTTTCTTCCTAGCATACCTCTTTCTGAGGGTGGCTGGTAAATTTATAGTTCCCTACACAGTTTCTAAACTACCGCTAAAGAAAAACCTTCATTGCCATTAATTACACAATTATTATTAATGATTTAGATACTGTGATACAGCTCTTGTTACCAACTGAGTCAATTTCTTCAGCATGGCATAGTACAAAGTTCAATTGCATGTCACATGTTTTATACTACATAAGTTCTGAGCATTATTACTAATTGTGCAATTAGTATGGCGTTTTGGTTGTTGTTTTCATGGCATACTAAGAGTAACAAGCAAAACTGATAGAAGCACTTTTTATAATAACACATTACTTATGTAAAAATAGATGTCTACCTTTCAAACCCTGTATAAAAGCTTCTAATGTCATTTTAGAAAGGGGTGGAACATGATGCATTACCTTTACTAAAGAGGATGGAAAGGGATGAAATAAAGATGAGATTCACCAGAAGATAGCTTTTCTGACCTCATCTGGCTTCTTTCTTTCCCTGTTGAGCAGTGTTTCTATGCTGTCCAGGATCACTGTTATAGAATACTGACCAACTAGAGAAATCTTAAATAGGAAAAATACTGAGGTACTCCTCTGCTCTTTTTGTTGTGTATAACAAACATAATTTGTTTTCCTTTAAGTATTTATACTTATTTATTTTTCCTATGAGTATTTTATAGTAAGATTGTGGAGAGAGATGCATAGCTACATGGGCCAGAACATACTTCAAAATCTTAATTTTCTTGCACCATTCACTAGGTAAAAGCATGGAACTGCAGTTATTCATGTCCTGTACAACTATGTATAGTTCTATTTTAACAGCAGAAGGGTTAAGCACCAAAATAAATGTTTGTAACCTTTGGGCTCAAGGAAATGCAAGCCTTTCTTATGGTAGCATAGAGAGTTACTAAAATAGCATTCTTAAGTTAAAATAGATAATTTTCTTTCATATTTAGCTTTGTTTGTTTACTTTGTTGTTTTGGGTTGCATTTTTTTTTTAACCTGGAAGTATATTGTCTTACATTTATAAAAGATGGTGAGTAAAAATAAAAATAAAAACCACAATGGAAATGAGGAAAAGAACTGAATATATTTCCCCTTCTTCTCACACATAACAGCTGTGATTTTGTCCAATTTTAATGTGCTGTAACAATTATTCTTTTCTGTCATGAACAGGCATGGAAGAAAAATTTTTAACGATTTTTCTTCTATCTGTGTTAACCATGTTTCCTAATCTTGTGAACTTGTAAAGTTGGGAAGCACACTGCCACAAGTAGATTCCTGCATCCTGTCCTTAAATGGAAGATCATTGTGATCTTCTTTTTAAGGAAAACCTATGTTTATCACCTGGTATTTGTTTTAATTAATTACTGTTTGCCTCATCTTTTAAACTCATTGCAGGAATGCTGGCTGCAGCATATGTGCACTGCTCTTCTTTTTATGTAGTCTACATATTTTTTTTTCATTTTTTTTCATTAGCAGGAAAGCACATATGCTCCTCCTCCTCATCAATATACCTATTGTACCCAAAGAGCAATATTGTTCTGCATGTGTGCTGAAGGCTTCCTGGAGAAAGGTTTTTTTGTATGTGTACAAAATTGTCTCCTGATTTGCTGCTTGTAACAAAAGACTGCAGTTTGGCAGCTAGCTTGCACAGAGGGAAAAAAATCATGCAACCTGTTTTTAGCTGCTCTTGTTTTTAGAAAGGCTCAAGATAATAAACAGAATAGATGAACTGCCATGGTGGTAGCATCTGACAACCAAATACAAATCTTATGGGGAGTGGAAAAGGATTTAGCTGTGCATTTCTGCTGTATAATGCATGATCAGTAAGGCCAGTATGACAAGAAATGACCCTGGAGCAGCCAGTGACCAGAAGTAATTCACCTACTTCTCATTAGTCCTTAAACTCTTAAGGATCTTTGGGGGAAAAGAATGTTTAGGCAGGGAATCCCAGATGGCTAAATTGCATCTTTAAGATGCAGATCACCCAGGATGGCAGCAAAAAAATATTTTAATACCCTGTCACTAAACATTCTTGAGAGGTATGGTACACAGTTTCTCATGGAGGATTTTGAAGGTCATGTGCTGCTCCTCTTCTCAATGACATACCCATGTCAGCACAAATGAAGTTGTGGTCTCTGTCATGTGACAGAGGACTTGCAGCAAAACACTCTGCTGCCATGTGTGCTTTGGTCATATGTCACAAATTTGTCCATGGCTCATCAAGACATCATGGAAGAACCCACCACCTGATCAGGTGCTCATGTCTAACTTGCCTAGGCATAAACTCACCACGTTACTGTGCAGGAATGACTGTTTGAAAGAAGAGCTGTGGAACCACCAAAAAAAGTGAGCAGCAAAAAGCAAGCTGTAAAAATAATTAGCTGTACTTCCCACAGTACAAATGTGAACTGAGAAAAGTAGAGCACACTGCTAACTTCCACAGTGATGTCCTTTCCTTCCTGCAATTTAAAATAGATTTCTCAATGTTAGCTAATTGTCCAAAACTGGAAATGACAACAGTTTATAGAATGCATAGTGGAAAAAAGAATATAAGCTACTCAAAAAAAAACTGGAAGGAGGACTTCTACTTTTTGGTAGCTAATTTGACACAATCATTTTTCAAAAGTGAGGTGACATTTCCACTACCCAATATATAGCACAGTTAACTTCCATGGTCTGTAGATTCAGCAACAAACAAAGTTTGTATTAACTAACCTTAGGCATGGCAACATTGTCACCAGACGCCCCTGAAAGGCTTTTGACATATTGCTTGAAGTCGATGTGTCCTGAGACACTTTACAGGGAAAGGGCAAAAGGTGGATTTGCAGTGGAAGCAGAGGGATGTATCATACACCCATTTTACTTGTTGATTTAAAACTGTATAAAGGGCAAGTAATTTTCAGGTTATACAACTGTATTTTTAGCAGTCACGAAATATACCGAAATCTCATCCACAAAAGCTCTTAACAGATTTGTGTAGCTATGTAAGTAGACTTAACAGAATAGGCTTAAATAACTTCAACAATGTTGGCCCTCTGTGTGTAGAGCATATGATAATATAGATGTATGTAGAACTTACTCTTTCAAAGTATGAGTTAAAAATCAGCCTTCTTTTGTGTATAAAAGTGTGATGGTTTTGTGAGACAGTGTTTCATAATTCCATAGAGACAGAAATCTGTGTATATTACTATAATTTCCTATGCCTTCAGTGTTCTTCTGGTATCCTTGCAAAATATACTCTGACTTATTGATAACCTAAATGTTTTCTACTTTTGTATGCCAGAGTATCCCATTGTGTTTTAATTATCCTTTTGTTCAGAGGACATTTATAAGGACCTGCAATTTTCTTCTGACAATTCTGCACATCTTGAGTCTATGGAGAACATGGAGATGTGGCACGGTGTGAAAACAAATGTTGAACTAGGTCTCAAAACTTGTTTTCTTGAGAATCCCATAATTTTCAGTTCTTTTTGGGCACTGCAGGCTCATAGAAAATTACTCCTAAGTAACTAGCATTTAAAACACAAAACAAGCAAATTACTTTCTTGGTATAACCAAAAGAGAAAGGTTTTTAAATGAAGTGCCTTTATTTAATGTATCATTCCTTAATCTACGTATTCATGTAAAATACTTGAGTCCCACAAGAAAATTCTGTTCAATTATCCAAGTTAAAGTGCTCCTCTGGGGAAACCTCCCATTCTGAGGAATTTTCTGCAGAGTTTTTTTGACATGTACATACAGGGCATGATTGACATGAAAATATATTTCTTAAAACCCCCAGCCCATAAAGAGAAATGGTTGATGACCATTGAGAAGAATGAGAGCCTTAAGTACCAGCTCACCAGGCATATTTCGTAACGTCATTCTTCATGTGTTGTGTGAAATGTAATGAAGTTTGTAATTTTATAGGTTTCCCTCTTGTATTCTACTTTTCTTAATATATTACTAAAATAGTAAATCTAAGCAGAGATTCCTACAAAGAAGCTCCAACAGTCATAGTAAGTTTAGAAACAGTAACAGCAAAAACATATAGCATAGAAAATATATCCCAAACCTTTTACTTTTGTTACACTAACACAATGTATACTAGAGATGAGATTTAAATTAAAGTTATGTTCTTGGACTTATTTGACTTACTGTTACTTATTAACAAATGTTTAAATATTATCAATAAATCCATATACAAGTATTTTTTCTTATTTCAACATAAGGTTGCAGAAATATTTGCAATTTTGACTGCTATTGTAAAAAAAAATATTATCAAAATACACTAGCAATAGTTAAAAAACATGGTTGTACAGACACACCACATGACATCACCTCAAGGATTTTACAAACCATTGATACTGAAGCATTTTTTGCTGTATTTTAGTCAAAGCTCAACATGTTTTGACAAGTTAAGCATTTGAGTGATCCTTCGCTAAGTATACCACTGACCTTTTGAAGATTTTAGAAAATAAAGAAAAAATAACTAATACTGGGCAGTAGGAGGAGACCTAGTCTGCTTTATAACACAGACATGTAACTTCTTTATGTCATGAAGAAGAGAATATAACTTTCAGCAAAAGAATAGGGAGTAGAAACTTGATATTGTGGCTTTGCATTAAGTGAAATAATGTAACAACTTACAAGGTTATTTAGGTATAAACTAGGGTTTTTTAATCAAAGAATAAGAATGCAATGATTACAACATTTGCTAATAAGTGCTAATTTCTTAATATTTGCTAATAAATTTCTTGTGTTTTATCTGTTGTAGGGACCTAGTAGAATTGTGAAAAAAAATCATAGTGCTTGCTGTTGTTTTTCTTTTTGTAGCAACTTTTAACTTTTTTTGGTTATTTTCAAAGAAAATATGTTCAGTTTTGTACTAAAGGTAGTACATTATGACATTTTTTCCTATTTTTTTCAAAAATATATTGTTAGAGTTACCTGAAGTATTTTTTATATTTATATAATATTGTTTTAAAAATCAAGTTAACCGAGAAATCAGCTTGTTTTTTTTAACTTTACATGCAGCCATAAAAAAGACTGAACTTAAGTGTGTAATTAGGAGCTTTCCTGAATTAAAGTTTCAGCTAGCTGCTTTTACTGGATAGAACTGTCTTGTATAAGGGAGTTCACTACCTCCATTTAATAACAGCAAGTCAATGAAACATGATTACAATAGCAAGTTGAAATCTTTTGCAAGATGCAATTTTACAGTGTAATTGTCCTCATAAAGACCTTTTTACATTCCTGCAACCAGCTGTATTGACAATATCTGATGCTGACAAAGCTGATGTTGCTGATTAGAGTTTACAAATGAACTCAACAGACTTAAAAAGATAATATCATTTCCAAAACATATTTGTGCACTGGTAAAGCTGAAGATGTACAAATACTAGCATTATTGAATGCCATCTTTAAGCTTTTGATGACCTAGTTTCAAGCATAAACAAGTTTAATTTCTGCAAACAGTATGGGTGGAGCATCATCTAGTTCAGTTTTGCTGAACTGCCTTCTCACACTGCTGTTTGGGAATGCTATGAAAATTACAATGCAGTCTGTTCTGGCTGTACTTCCACCACCCAGGTGAGTTACACTGGATTTAGGTATACTGCCTCTCATAATTTAGTATGTCATTCTGTCATCTGAAGGGGTTCTCTGGCCTACATTTAACCTTTACTGTCATACCAAGGTTGTTCCAAGTTCCTCAGATAGCACAAAATTGTCTGTGATATCTCTCCTTGAGTTCTATATTGCAGTTTGCAGTGTAGACTAATATGCTCTCAAATAACACCAAAATATTCTGATGAGAAATATTCTTTTGAAAATCCAAGACCTTTCACCTGCTTAGTTATAAGAAACCAGATCAATGAGCAAGTGCTTCCTTTCTTTTGCTTCGTAACGATTTGTTTGTCTGTCATTGTATCACTTTGGATAGAGCTTCCTCATCATTGTCATTAGTGTTGATCCTCCAGATACACCAGTCATACACTAGAAAATGCCAGGGCTGAACTATGAAGATGTTTATGCAATGTTGATATTGAAATGTGAAAGAAATTAACACTGCCATTAGCTGCTCTTGAAACATCCAATTTTATTTCTCCATACTTGGGGATTTTTATTCAGAAGAGAACATTTGATAGAATTAGCTTAACGTTCCATGATGAGGCGAACAGCAAAATTGAGAGCACCTGCCTACAGAACAATACCAGAGCACACCACTTTCACTGTACTTGTACTATTTCAGAGTATTAAGGGATTTTGGATATTGAATGTGGTCAGAGAATGTGTAATAGAATACAGGAATAGTACAAAGACTAAAATGTTTGGACTGTTTAAAAATGTAAAGCATAACACAGTTTGATTCAATTCCCAGAAGGTTAACTGATAATTTCAATCTTAAATAAGAAATATCAGTGCTGTACAAGTCCTGTACAAAATTACATTAGCCTACCTATATTCTGACATTTTCTTTGTAGTCTGTTTAGGAGCCAGAAAATATAATGCATGCAGTTTACAATTTAAATGTGATGAAGACAATGCGCAAGCATGAACATTGCTGAAATTACCAAAAGGACAAAAAAAGAAAAAAATAGCTAAGGGATTTACCGTCTTGTCAGAAGAGATTATTGAACTGGGAAAAAAACAAGCAAGGAGAGAAATGAAAGAAAAAAAAAAAAAAAAAGACAGTTTTTTTAAATTATAACTATTTTAATTTGCCAGATCTAGTCTTGGCTACACCCTACACTGAGTTGGTTGCTGGTGTTTCATGTATCAGGTCACACCACTATTTCGTATGAGAGAGCAACTTTCCAAGTAAAATTTAGTATCTGTTGTTGTATGCAAGGAACCTTATGAAATTTTATTTCCTGAAAATTCATCAGTGGAACTGCCACTTTTGTGAAGCCAAATAAGTTTTATTGACTAACATATTAAGCAGGTACCACTGAAATCAAAGCACAGAATGTCATTGTATTTCACCACATGAAAACATGGGCAGAAGTCTTAGAAACACAGCCTTTCTATCATTAACTTATTTCTTTTGCATAACTTTCTAGTCTATTCGGTTTTCTCCTCACTCTGCAAATGTAGTACAAAAGCAAAAGATCCAAAAGAATGATCAGGCAGTAGGTATTGTAAAAAATGTAGTTTGTATTCAATGAAAATTCTGCCAATTCTAGGAGTTACTGAAATTTCAACTCTTTGTCTCATTAAGAAGACATTCCTGTGACAACGAAATTAAAAATACCAAATAGTATTCCATGTAGACATAGTGAGTTCAGGGCCAGACGTCATGGATTCATAAAAGGTAGGTCCTGCCTGACCAACTTGATCTCCTTTTATGACCAGGTGACCCAGCTAGTCAATGAGGGAAAGTCTGTGGGCATTGTCTATCTGGACTTTTGTAAGGCCTTTGGTATCATCCCCCACAGCACTCTACTTGAGAAACTTGCAGCCCATGGAATAGACAGGTGGAATCTTCAGTGAACTAAAACTGGCTGGATGTCTTGGCCCAAAGTGTTTTAATAAACTGAGTTAAATCCAGTTGGCAGCTGGTCACAAGTGGTGTCCATAGGACTCAGTATTGAGGCCAGTTCTGTTTAATATTTTAGCAATAATTTGGATGAGGGGATTGACTCCACCCTCAGCAAATTTGCTGACAATAAATTGAGCATGAGTGTTGACCTGCTCTAGGGTAGGAAGGCACTGCAGAGAGATCTAGACAGGTTAGATCGATGGGTTGAGGTAAAACAAAGGAAATTTAACAAGACCAAGTGACAGGTCCTGCACTTTGGCCACAAAAGCCCTAAGCAACACTACAGGGTTGGGGAAGAATGGCAGAAGAGCACACCAGTGGTGAAGGATCTGGGAGTACTGGTGGATGGCCAGTTGAACATGAGCCAACAGTGTGCCCAGGTAGGCAAGAAGGTCAAAAGCATCTTGGCTTGTATCAAAAACATTGTGTCCAGCAGGAGTAGGGAAGTGACCGTGCCCCTGTACTTGGCCCTGGTGAGACCACAGCTTGAGGACTGTGTTCAGTTCTGAGTGCTATGGTATAAGAAATATAATTCAGTCACTTGAATGATGTGATTGTAATGTGCAATTTAGAAATGCACTCAGTGTAATTTCTGGAAAAAACAAAAATTCTAGTATACCTGAAGCTA
Organism: Phaethornis superciliosus; assembly: GCA_023637945.1. Classification (NCBI taxonomy): domain Eukaryota; kingdom Metazoa; phylum Chordata; class Aves; order Apodiformes; family Trochilidae; genus Phaethornis; species Phaethornis superciliosus. The sequence goes on along the minus strand of JAJQWJ010000004.1, from coordinate 29,147,061 downwards.
TCATTGTTCCATACTATAGATACACTCTGTCAAACACTGTATATTCCAAAGTTACAAATCTAAAATTTCATAATAGTTCTCTTTAAACAATGTTTTATGGTTTGTTGGTTGGTTGATTTAGAGCAAACAATTCAAATTCATATTTATAATAAATACTGAATATTTTAAAGTCCTATAGCTCAGCTATGTGTTTTGTTTTGGGATTTTTTCTTTATTTTTTTGTTTGGAATTATTTGCATAGACGAGTTTTATTCTGTATGTATGAACACCAACAATTATTAGTAATAGTTTTCTCACATACTTGTTTATCTCACAAGGTGAACGAACTCTAATTAACATATTTCTCCCAAGAAGTGGATTTTTTTTCTCCCATGTACAGAAGTCACCCTATATTCTTGACACCACTGTTTATCATTGTGTGAATGTCTGAATATTTCGTTTTGCACCATTTAAGAGTAACAGTGACAAAAAACTGGTTGTATCTAAAAGATCAACTTCACTACAGCAATACCACTACAGAGACCGCAAAAACTTAAACACAGCAAAGGATAAACACAGATAAAGTAAATTTATCTCTTCCTTCCTACATGAGTGTACCTATTTCTTATCTATCCCATACAAGCAGTGTTTCCCACATTTAAATTAATCTCAGTTGCTCAGCACAAAACCAATCACGTATTATATTGCAAAACCCTGAAGAAACTGTAAAAGAAGCAAAAGGGGAAACCTTTCTTCTCTACTTTGATGGAAAAAGCACGTAATTCTGAACTAGTACTGTAGTATATCTTAGAATATGCGTAGTATATCTTAGAATATGCAAGGAACAAATCTTGATCCCCAAGAGCAAAGTTTTCACTCAACCATTTCCTAGAAGAGTATTCATTGAGATTTTCCTTTTAGCAACATCAGAGTTAAGAGATTACTTTGAAAATTTTTAATTTATCCTCTGCAGCCTTTTAGACAGTAGACAAACTAGTGCAAGTTCTCACAAAGTCATCCATATAATTTAATTGCTTTGTTTACAAATATCATTGGCTTAACAAACTCTTTAGTTTTTTAACACACATCACAATGATTAAGTATACTGTCTTTGCATACTAAATAATAAATTGTTATTACAATCATGGCAAATTAGTGAACTGGACTGTCTGGACTGAAATATCAATCTATTAGCATAATATGACAAACATGTAAAACACCATAAACATTGAGTTTTTCCTCTGTATTAGTCCAATACATTTTAAGTTAATAAACTTCTGCCATCATGGACAAATAAAACCCTCAAATAATATGCTAAGCTATATTAGTAAAAGAATCAAGAAAGAAATGTTGTCTTACAAATGTAAAATATGTTTGAGTCTTACTTAAAGTTAAAAAAAATGTAGAGAGAAAAAATTCCAGAAAAGAGGCAGGAAAAAAGTGAGAATATAAGCCTAACTATATGAAAATAATACAGAAGTTTATCAGTACTCAGTGAATTTCAGAGGAAGATGGGCTGAGAAATTTCTTGGGCATTTTTAAAAATCCTATCAATGTGATCCAGGGAAAATAAAGCCTCACTATAGTTGTGAGCAGTACATTTCTTAGTACAATGATCATAATGATAAAATATTTCTGTTTATTTACACAAACAATTATACATAGGATTCAGAAAATACTCAATAAAATTAAAAAGAAAAAGAATTTGAAGTACTGAAATATCCATGCATACCCATCTGCTATATATCTGTATCAATCTAGTCTGATACATTTAAGAGTTTTAATGTGTAAGTGTAAATCTAAATGCTATATTAATTTTTTTTAGAATATGGTAAAGTTATTATTTATGTTTATTTTTAAAAATAGATTTTTTATGAAGAGTAGTATTTTCTTCAATTAAGTGGCAAGTATTTGAATTCCTATGCAATAATCATCTTTGTTCTCAGAGACATAACCCAACAGTTAACTTCATAGATTTATAGCAAAAATTCAATTTACAGATACAGAACTTCATGGATAATTGTTCTGTATCGCTGTGGCCATTTATATCTTCGTAACACCCAGTTCGTAGAATCAATTAGGAAAGCATAGAATCATAGAGTCATAGAGTCACAGAATGGTCTGAGTTTGAAGGAACTTTAAAGATCATCTAGTTCCAAACTCCCTGTCATGGGCAGGGACACCTCCCACTAGACCATGTTTCCCAGAGCCCCAACCAACCTGGCCTTGAGCGCTGCCATGGAGGGAGCAGCCACAACTCCTCTGGGAAGCCTGTTTCAGTGTCTTGCCACCCTCACAGTCAAGACTTTTTTCTAATGTCTGCCCTAAGTCTACCCTCTTTCAGTTTGAAATGGTTCTCCCTTGCCCCATCACTACATGCCCTTGCAAAAATTTCCTCCACATCTTTCCTGTAGGCCTGTATGCTTCAGGTATTTGATGGCTACAATAAGGACACTTTGGAGCTTTCTCATCAGTCTTGAGCCACTCATCAGTCTACATCCCCAGTTCTTTCTCTTCAGGGATGCTCTCGATCTGTTCTTCCAGCCTGTGATTGTGTTAGAAATTGCCAGGACCCAGGTACAGGACCTTGTACCTTACTCAATTTCATGAGGCTGGCATGCGCTCAGCTCTCAAACCTGTCAAGGTCCCTCTGGATGGCATCCCTCCCATACGCAGTGTCAACAATGCCCACAGCTTAGTGTTGCCAGCAAACTTGTTGAGTTTGCACTCAATCCCACTGTCCATGTCACCAACAAAGATGTTAAACAGCACCAGTCCCAGTCCCAACCCCTAAGGAATGCCACCCGTTACTATCTTGACTTGGACACTGAGCCATTGACCTCTTCACTTTCAGTGTAACCAGACAGCCAATTCCTTATTCACTGAGTGCACATCTCTCCAGCTTAGAGACAAGCATTTAGTGGGGGACAGTGTCAAATGCTTTCCACAAGGCTGTGGCTCTGTCATAGAAGGCCAACAAATTGTCCTGCACAATTTACCCTCAGCGAAGCCATGCTGTGAACAATCACCTCTTTATTTTCCATGTGCCTTCAGAAGGATCTTCTCCATTATCTTGATGAGCACAAAGATGAGGCTGACTGGCTTCTTGTTCCCCATGTCTTGCCATTTTCCCTTTGTTGAAAATGGGGTTTATCTTTCCATTTTTCCAGTCACTGGAAACTTCACAGGACTGCAACAGCTTCTCAGATATGATGGAGAGTGGCTTAGCAATTTTATTCTCCAGTTCCCTCATGAGTCATTGATGTTTTTCATAAGGCCCCATGGACTGGTCCACCTTAACATTCCTTAGGTAGTTTCAAACCTGATCTACCCCTACTGTTCTTCATTCTCCCAAGCCCTGCCTTTGCCTTCTGTCAGTTGGGCTGTGTGGCTTGAGCACTTGACTGTGAAGACTAGCTAGGTCTCCCATTTCCTTCTGGAGAGAGCCCACATTTTCCCTAAACTTCCCTTTATCACCAACATATCTAGAGAAGCTTTCATTGTTGTCCCTGGCCATAATTAATTCTATCAGTGCTTTAGCTTTCCTAACCTGATCCCTGGCTGCTCAGACGATTTTTCTGTATTCTTCCCAGGCAACCTGCCCTTGCTTCCACCACTGTAGGCTTTCTTTTTGTGTCTGAGTTTGTCCATAAAGTCCTTGTTCACTTTTACTCTTAAATCTTACAAAAACAGTTGTAATACTGTTTCATGTATCAATGTTTTGCAGCAACATCTAATGAACTGAAGAATTAGTTAGAAGTGACACAGAACACAGCAATAACAAATACATAAGAGAGACATACTATGCTGAGATTGCCTGGTGCTGCAACAGTCTTTGTTTACATTCATAAGAGACAACTGAAGGGGCAACTAACTTTTTGTAAGTATAAAATGAGAAAACATTGAATAGTGCAATATCTGGAGAGTAATTTCCATCTTCACTTTGCCAAAACCTTTGAATGTTCAAATATCTCAATGCACTAACTTTTTACGCAATAGTGGAACAAGAGTATAATCCCAAAATATGGGATAAATTCACAGCAAACAAAAAACACTTTTCTGAAATGAGTCTTGATGTATATCTCTGTTTAGTGTGTACGCAGTGTCGTTCTCAGGACACACAACTGAGCTTCTGAAAGAAGGTACAAAGAAACCACTTGATTTACACCAGATGTTATGATTTAAACATTCCTCTTCAAACATTTTGCACATCCTGTAGTGCTGCAGAAAATTGCCCTGTTGCTTCTCCACTGGGAACAAGGAGGCAGCATGCTATGAAAACTATACGGCTTTCAAATCAACCTGAGTGTGATAACGTTTTGAATGTTTCTTGTTACTGCAGTCTGCAGGCAAATGTCAGAATCCTGAAAAAAAATACTGTTATTTGTTAATTGCTACTTCCACTAGGGCATGGAAATGGATTGTTTAGAGTCCATTCTGATTTGTACCAAGGGAAGAAAGTTCTTTTGCAGAAATATTTAGCCCACATAGATAATGGGTGATTGGAGTCTAAAAGGAGTTATATTAGGGAAAATATTTAGGTCAATAATCCCATTACTTTTTGTTTTCCAGTAAGATTTCAGTTTCTGAATGTATGCAAATAACTTCTTCATTTATAAAATGTATTGTTACAGTCTTTCTTTCAGTTCTTTCAGTTTTATATATAATGTCTGACAACATACATAAATCTTAAGTGTCCTCTGAATATTAATATATTATCATAGGTGACTTCATTGCTTATGCAAAGGTAAATTAATATAAAATATCAAGACCCAGCATATACACACTTTTATTATTATTTTACCTATGCCATCTTATAGAACCCTTTAAAAGATTTACAGTAATTTCGCTGATGACTTGTAAAGAGAGGTCTTTGTGCTATGAGGATAAACTACGAAGAATGCTAGAAAAACAGTGTTTCCAAAAACTCTGAGCTAAAATAAATTTAATGTTAAATAGCAAAACTATTTAACATGTCCCTAATATATATAATAATATAATTATGATAGAATTATTATATGTTATAATATTATATATGTATAATATGTTATATAATTATTAGGTAATATAATTATTATGTAAATATAATTATGTCCCTAAATAGTAAAACCAGTTTCCCCGTTTTTCAGTCAAATTATGTCAGTGATCATAGCCCAGCTGCTTCGTGACATACCAGTCTTCTATGTATAAACCACCTATTACAGAACCCCTTCTTGAACTGCATGACAGTGGTACTCACTTTAATGTGACTAATGGGGATAGAAGGACACCATTTTAAAGACAGATTATTTTTAGACACCTAGAAAATGGCAGGTACATAGCACCTACACGTAAGACAAGAGTGTTAACACTAATGCCAGGTCAGACCAGAGCAAAACATAAGAGAAGGAAGACATCAGATTTATAGTGTAAGATGTCCTTTTTTATTATTATTATCTGTGTAGCCACTCATTAAGTGGAGAAAAAGAGAGCAACCAAATAGTTCTTCACAGTTTTTTTCTAGAAATATTTTGATGTACCTCGCATCAAAGTGCATTGAATTCTCTGCATTTTCTGTGCACATATAGAACACAATAGTGAATGCAAATATTCAAAATGAAATACCAGTTACTCTCTTGAAACTCTCCTCATATTTCTTCTTCTTTTCTGTAGTTATTTAAGACACTGTGTTGGATTAGAGTAATAAAATTGGGTGGTTCTCCAACTTCAATGCTAAAGGAATTTTAAAGACTGTGTTTAAAAATCCAGCTTTTCACTTTTGTTAGCATGGCTGGAAAGCTGCAGAAGGCAGCTTTGCAATACAACTTTTGAACTCATCTCCTTACGTGCTTTTAGCACGACTAAGACTGCTCTGGATTGTTCATTCTCTCACCCCTCCTCTTTCCATAGGTAGGTCTTCCAAGAGTGTGTACATATGCCAAAAGTTTATGCAGAAGTGTATGGAAGCTACCTCTTTGTAAGGTGCCTTACCAGACTCCTAACATATAAGATGCATTTCAAATGAAGTTTGGTGAAGAGGGAGGGAGGGAGGAAGGAAATTGGGAAAGGAAGGTAAGAACAAACAAAATAGAGCCTAAAGCTAGTTTCTCTCACCTATAATTTCCTTAACACCTCTGGATATTAACTGGTCTGGATATTTTATTAGTTTATTTGTTTGGTTTTTGTCAAATAATATATCTAAGTTAAAGATTGCTGCAAATAACACAACAGAGAAGTAACTGCAGTGTTACCTCTGTTCTCTCTGAACACTGGACAGAAGATTTTTAATTTCATACATAATTTACAACTTGCTGTAGTGATTCTACACAGTCAGTACATCTTCTTATCACAGGGAAAAAGAGCCTGGTAGCATTTTATTTCTGATCCCAGATTCCCTGTTTTTCGACTTCTTATAAGCACTTGGGTTGCATTCCAATGCTGATGCTTCACCCAATAATGTAGCACAAGAAGCAGCCTTTAGTTCAGCCTCGGTGGTTGCCAAAAAAGCAGACATCAGCCAAATTGCATGATCTTCTGACAAAAGTGAAATATATTTGTGTCCAGCTCTGAAAGCCTGGTGTCCTTTACTGATATTTATACATATACTATGTATTTTTAAAATATACTATATATTAATATGTTACATTTATATGTTTAAATTAACTCCATGCTGTAAAGCTAAATGCCTTTCTAAAACAAGATCTGACAAGTCATATGGTTGCTAAAAGTAGGCATTCCTAAACAAATCATCTATTGAGGTATATTTGGATAGATATTTATGCCACAGAAATAATTAATATAAATTAATAAACATTAATTATTCTATTTAATCTCCAAAACTTATCAGGGAGTGCATGCTTGTATATGATTTCTGCTGTATGTTGTGAATTAATTGCAAAATAGTTTTTCACATTTGTTTCATGTACTATATGCTGTATTTCTGATCTGTAATCATAGAGTGAATCTGTTTGGAAGTTTTCATTCCCAAGACACATAGTAGCTGCAGAACTAGGCTTAGGAGAAATCCTACAAGTGTGGTCTAGGAGGAAATGAAGAAGACTGGGAATAAGTTTGTGGGAGTTTGCTCAAGACATAAACTTAGGACATAGTAAAGGCCTGAAGATACATGAACATTATAGTGCTGATCGTGCATGTAAGCAGTGTACAAATGAAGAAATGTTATTTTCTCTGATCTATCAACAAAAGGAGATATATTTTAAGGCACTGGAAAGGATGTGATACAGATGATCATAAAAAGAGAGCAGGGACAGACAACGCTGGAGGGTTTTGTGCCATTTTTTCTTTCATTTCTTTGTTTATTTTTGTCTTAGAATTTCATTTACTTGAGGCAGAATATTGGAACAAGGCTAAGCTACCAAGAAGAAAGAGGCACAGGTTTTATGAGATCAAACAAGATCTTTAGGTATTGTTAGTTACACTTGTTATTTCAGGATTTTTTTTAGCAGGAAAAGTTAGAACTAGCATTGTAATTATGTTGCAGCAACATCTACCAGCCACATAAGAATATATAAGACTTTTAAAGTCTTAAAAATCAAATGCTAGAGCTTCTGAAGCTCTAGTAGCTCTCTAAGATGAGTGACAGTGCATGAAATAGGATTGTCAAAATGTGAATCATCTGTTTCTGTTGTCTTAGAATAAAAAAATTGTGGGATAGATCTATGGATAGATGACAAAATGTTAAATGTTTTCCAATAAACCATACAGTGACAACAGCGGATGGCATTCCTGCCTTTCTAAAAAAAGTCTATGCTTTGGTTTCATCCTTAAGATAAAAATAAATAACCTGGAGAAAATTCGAGTGTTCCTACCATAAAAGACAAAATAATTTACCTTTGCTGAACCTCACAAGGTCCTTCAGCATGTTGAAGGCTCTGTAAATAGCAGCAGTGCCCTCCAGTGTATTTATTGACCTTTCCCCCCAGTTTGATGATTGTCCACAGACTTGTTTGTATCCCATCGTCCAGGTCTGGTATATAGAACATCCACTGTTTCCCCCTTATACACTGAGGTAGTTGTCTCATCAAAGAAGGCTATTAGGTTGATCAGGCATAATTTGCCCTTGGTCATCCCACTCTGGTAGTTTCCCATCATGTCTTTCTGTCTCAAGAACCTGAAAAACCTTTCAGAAAGATGTGATCATCCATCTTCTGAGGGACTGAGGAATGCTGATCAGCTTCTAGTGAACCCAAGCCTGCTTGCACCTAGTGGGTGTGACATTCACATGTTTCTGTTATCTTGATGGCAGAAAGCAGGCTTTCAGTGTCTGCAGCCAGCAGCCCCAATACCCTCTGTCCCATGTCCAAGTGGGCTAAATGTTGCCTGCTCTGTCTTCTTCTGTCATAGATAGTGCTACATTTTCATAAATTCTACCAGGAAATCAAGAAATGAGATAGCAGATGTTATCAAAAAAAGATGGAAAAAAAAAAAAAGAAGCACCAAGTGCCTAAGCCTTTTTTCTGTCCTTTGTCTCTGAGTTCACTCCACTGTGTATTGGTCTCACATTTTCCTCAGCCTTTCATCTCGTTGTCCTTCATCCCCATTCCTGGTTTCAACATCTGAACTTTGAATTTTCTAATTGTATCCATGCATGTTAAAGAGTATGCCAACTGGTATGTCTGCACATTGTTGCAATATCTACAGGAACTGAAAGAAAAATTGTCCCATATTTGACATAACATTTGATCACTCTAGCAGTGATGGAACACTGAAAAATACTGTATGCAAGCAGTGAAATTTGCAGGTTCATTCTATGCATATCATTTGATGTTAAAAGAAATTACATTTTGTTTACATACTCCAATGCTGACTTGCAGTGTTCTAGAACACATGGCCAGAACATGTTCTTGTAATTTACAGTGCTTCCAAAGAACAATAGTTAGCATTTTCAAAAGAGTTTTGATAATACTTGCTTTCATATTGTAGTATTTCTTTCCAAATCCCTAATCTAAATTACAAAATGCAATTAAATGCCTATTTTATTTCCACTGCATACAATATATTTCAAGATAATGCATTGTTCTATGACCCTTCATTGAATGAGAAGTCCAAGATATCATAGTTATGTACCATAAAACATTGCATATCCTAAAAACATCAGGGAACATAAAGTAGTAATAAGCAAGCTGACATCACCTAGCTGTAGCAACAGCAAAGATTTGGTGATATATTTGCTTTTTTTCTCAGAAAGAGTAGGGAAAGATTTTTTTCAAGTGGCATATTACATTAGTTCTGTTTGGGCAAGATCAGCAAAATTTATTTCTGGTAAAAAGGTGTCTTTGTGATGAATTAACTCCAGGAGTGATCAGAATAGGGGTCTCGATTCAAAGAGATATGTAGTTACTTACTATTGCAAATATTACTGTTTTTAACTCAGCTGTCCACCATCAAAAATGTTCTCAGAATATATCTTCAGGGTTGCTGACTTATTAGCAGATGAACTGACAAAATGCCCCAGATGTTATCCATCTATTCCTGTCTTTCCAAATGGTTTTTAAACAAAGCATATACTCTCAGAATCAAAGCACACCTCTTCTCTTGGGCTTACCTTTATTAACAGAAAACAAAACAAACTGCAACTAAGACAAATGTAGGAACAGAAAATGCTTTAAACTTCTGTTTACTCAAACCCCACCCAGGATATCGCCCTGGGGCAGAGTTTTTGAGCAATTCAGTTTTAATCTTAACAATGGAAGTAAATTTCTTCTCACTCATTCATCCTCTTTAGTAACTATTTGTCTACTAAGCCATTACTTGTCTTGAGAATCTGAAGACACTGTCCTAGAATCATCAGAGGAAGGTAGTAGTTTTGTGAGGTTATCTAGACCATCCTGTGTATCAAGGTAGGACACGTACGTCATTCCTAGTAGACATTTGTGTCATCTGTTCCAAGAGACTTTAATGACAACCTTGCTAAGAAAATGCATCATATTTTTACATTATTTCTACGTTTGTTTTTTTTTTCCTCTTACCTGTTTTGAAACTTGTTTCTTGCCATGTACACCCAAATCTACTTGTCCAATCAGGAATGGATGTGGAAAATGTGAAACAGATTCTTAATAGAACGGCTTTTTCTCCCTCTTTTTTAAAAATGTGTTTACATACTAGGCTGTTTCAGGAAAAAGAAATAAATGAAATAAATTAATAATGAAATAAATGAATTAAAGATAATACTTTTTCTTTCCTAAGAAAAAAATACTTGTTCTATTCTCTGCAAAAACATGAGTGTGAGGGAAAGGTTGTATGTGTTATTGACTGATTTGTAGTCGCTTACATTTCTCTATACTAATATGATTTGTATTGACCTTGTCATGTAGAAGCAGTCAATCTTTTAAGAGCTATTGAGAGAAAAGTCTGCTAACTTTTTTTAATTTCTAATTCATTCCTGTTTTCTGACATAAGACACCGCCAATACAGAAAGATCCATAGTCAGATTTGTATAATTTTATTTTCCTGTAAAATTTCCTATCTAATTAGATGGCACACAGTTATTAAAATCAATATTTAATATTAATTAGCACAAGCCAGTAATAGACTGGGCCCTACATTTTTTATATACGTACAAGCTGATACCAAATATATAAACTGTATTTTATGTACAAGCTGATACCAAATATGTAAACTATACAGTCCTTCCTTCCAGAGGAGACCAGGTATAAAGTTAATATGAGATACAGAACCTCAGTCTTGCATGTCCTTTCTTGCCTCAGGAAAACAAGCAAAGTTTGTGAGTAAGGCAGGTTGTGAGCACTTATAATATATGCTAAGATGCAAAGATGGTCCCATTCATATGTGGGAAACAAAGAAACTCAACTGAGAAAGTACAGACAGGGTCTCACTATGACTTCATGGAGAAAGTCCAACATTTAACTTAAAAAGAGAGAACCTAGAATGGGTCATTTTGTAGTGAATCAGAAAAGTAAAGTACAAGTGGAAACTTGTGCTTTGCAGAGCATTGGAACACATGAACATTGTTGGAGTCTCAAAAAGAACATTGGTCATGAAAGACAGGAGATCCTCTCAAGATGAGATACACTCATCCTGGTACATGGCACTGCCCTGGGAGGACACTCAAAGCAAGGCCTGGCTCTGGGACGCTGCAAATTCAAACTCACTTGAAAGGTGTAGTAGCTGGATTTTCACTGCGCCATCTCACAAAGAATACCCACAGTACTGGTAGTGCTTGTTCCACTGTATAGTATGGCGTTTATAGCTATGACTTACTTCTGTATCTGCTCTGAAATCTCTCTGTTGTTCACAGTTTATGGAAAAACATCGAGCTGTAGTTGGTACTGGACATAGTATGTGTTGGGAAAATGAAAGAAAGCAAGATTAACATACTACAAATTGAAAATACTAGCTCTAGATGGCCAGGTGGTATTTAGGCTGACTCATTATGGCATTTAATGGTTATTCCGCTGCATTAAAATATATATTGCAGCTAGGCAAAACTAATGACCCCAAATTGCAGCTCTTGTTCTTGTTGTAATGAGCATCTTATAATTTCAAATTATTTTTCAAATTATTATTTTAAAACTACACTTCTCAAATCAATATACGCAAAACCAAACCAAAACCAAAACCAACCAACCAAAAAACAAAACAAAATAACAATGAAAAGAAAGAGTCAAAAAAATTGTATACTTTAATGCTAAGCTATCTATCAATAGAAAAAAGTGATATCTGGAAATATATATTCCTGTTATTCACTTTTCCAGTTAATTTGTAATATGGACTGGATGTAGACGTAGTGTGTTATCAGAAGCATTTTAGCGACAGACATTTCTCTGGCTTTCTCTCTTCTGTTTCCAGGGTTTTTCTTTTTCGTTTTAAGCATCTAGATTTTTTTGGGTGGTGGACAAAAAAGCAATTATTTCTAAAGGGTATGGATTCCTCTTCAGACTCTGGGTAGTCCTGAACAACCAATCAGAACTTTAGCTCAGTCATGACCAATACTGATTACAGATGTTTTGCAGAATTACTTAACAAATTTCTTCATCATAAAAAGACAAGCATTTAAGGAAATGACAAAATTTTGCATATAGTAAGGCATTTCTTAATTTTTGGTGTATTATGAAAAATATGGAAATTATTTTTATCCTCACTATCTTATTAAATGAAGAATTAAAGCAAAAGAAGCTCACTATTCTTTTATTTCTGATAATTGTTTCTCTTACAACAAAGATTAAAATAACATTGCAGACCAATGCTTTGCTTAGGAAAAAGTAACTTTAATTTTATGTAGTATGCATAAAATATTTTTAAGTGTAGATATTTCCCTGGAGGGGAGATTTCCATCTGGAAGGGTCCAAGTGTACACCTGGCTTTGCAAGATATGTCAAAGCCCCCCTGAAATAGTGGGGTCAGGTGGCATGAAAGAGACACACTGGAAATGCTGGATGAGTGCCCGTCATCCAAGGACCCACACTTCCTACCAAGATCATTGCTGAATCCAACGGTGGTGATACCTTCTCTAGCTCTTCTTTATCTTTACCTCTCCTGTTCTCTCTCTCTGTGTCTGTTTCTAACCTTATCTTGGCACATGAGGGTAACATAGTTTTTAACTTTCAGTTTTACTCCCCGTTGCTTTGTTAAGTTTTGTTAGTTATAACCTGTTGTATTGAAAACTTCCTTAAGTTTTGATAAATTGTAATCCATTACTTTGAAAATACCATCATTTATAATTCTGCTAGTTGTATGCTAAAATACTTTATAATCTTACTCATTTTTAAGTAAAGTTGTGTTTTTATACAAACCTCCTGGGTAATAACCTTACTCCTGAGTACCATGCAGAGAGATTCCAAACTTAATCTCATTAAATGTGTTGTTAAAAAAGATTAATTAGAGGAGGAGGAGGATTGGGCCCAGCTGCACCAGGCTCCTTTCTGAGGGAGTTCAGAAAGCAAGGGGGTCCAGTCTGAATCTTCCTGGGTTGGCCCCCACTCTGGAGAACCCTACCTTTATCCACTCTGTGGGACATAGACACATGCCTGCTCTGTGGGATGTGGTATTTTGCTTGGCCCCCCCAATCTGGGGAGCCGTGCTTCCCTTGTGAGATGTGACAGTGCTGCACCCACCTTCTGGGGGGGTGACAGACCTCATGAAAGACAACATAGTATATTTTCATTTTAAGCTTTAGTGGAAATTCTCAAAGAAATGAAAATTCATCAGATCTCACTTATCTTGAATGAAAGTTGTTTGGTTTCATTGTGCCTCAATCTGGGTTTTTTTTTGTTGTTGTTACAAAAATAAGTTTAAAATTTAGTGACAAATATTCCCTAAAGGCGTTTCAATTCCTAAAGGCATGGAAACCTTGTCAGCTTCAGCTTTCAGCCAACAATCAGTCAACTTTTCCATTGGACTAGAGAAGATCTTATCTTTTTTGTTGTTGATTTTTACCTTATTTGTCTGGCAACACTACCACTTTCTCACTTCACATATCCTCACTTCCTCACCATTGGAAAAGTGATATGCCGCACCATGATGAAATAGTCTTCATCTTGGGTATCTTTCCATGAATATCCTGGCAGACAGCTGAGGTTAATATCTCACTTAAAAATCCTGTATATCATCTTCTAAGAATGGCCTTTCTTACTACTCTGCAACTAAAAACCTTGCTCAAACAATCCTTTTGCTAGTGAGAGGTAATTCTTCTTGCTCTCTCCTTGGAGCATTAGCCTCAGTGGAAGGGCAGAGTTATTCTGCTTGGGAAAGGTTACTTAGGAAGTGGAAGCTCTTGCTTCGAATAGTCTCTGGCTGACTATACTTTGGGATTCAAAGCTTTTTGACTCCCTTCCCTATCTTTCCTCCCAATATGAAGTTTGCATCTCATCACCAGTAATTCTTTCAAAAGAGTAATTGCTGCTTAATATTTTGGTATCAGCACTGCATAATGTACAACTTTTTGTCTAACCTCAAGACAGCATAGATGCTCAGACTTCTTACCGTTGATAATTTCCTGCAATGTGACTGCACTATATCTGCTAATCTGTTTATTGGGAGCACAAAAGAGCACATTACAAACATCTGTCCAAGAGCAAATCAGAGTAGAGAGCACTGGTTCAAGCACAGTACCTCACATTATGTGTGGCTACTAATAGATCTGAGTTGCTAAGTCAGTTGTGAATGAACTGAACTTCCTGACCTTGAAAACTTACAGCCTAAGGGGTTTTCTGCCAAGCAATTTTGCAGTCACCCAACATTTTACACTGACTACAGAGGTCTAACAATAGCTCTGCAATATTAGCAAACTTATGAAATGTTTTTTAGATTTCATGATGCCAAATATGGATGATCTTAGGCAGTCACCATGGCTCAAGTTATTTCAATACAGAAGAAAAGATCAGCGAAACTTAGCTGAGTAGGAAATGTAAGGATATTCATACACTTAAGTATAATAATAGCATAGTGTAAGAATCTTCAATATTGTCAGAAAATTTAATAAAAATTAAGTTTGACATGAGATGGATTTCTTTTGTAATAGACATACAATCCATGTATGCGAATAGTGAGTGGAAGAGTTTTTGCATGATCTGTCTGCCTGTCTTATTACACTGTGAAAAGTCATCAATGACACTTAAAGATGTGATTACTGCATTGCTGTCAGGGTCAGGAAAACCTGAGGTAATGGTTACTTAAGTAATCATTCAATATAACATAGCCTACAGGGTGATAGAGAATGGTCATTCAGAGGTACTTCTGAGATCTCATATATGTTAGAGAGATTTCACTTTATTTATCTCCCCTCTGACTAGTACTGGTGTGTTCTCCTTGCAGTAATTATACTATTGAGAGTGCTTAATAATGGTCCTATTGTGCATCTGCTCCTACTGTGCTCCACTACTTTTGATCTGTGCTGCTCTTTGCTCCGTAACACAGAAAAAAAAAAAATAGAGGAGAGTGGATTTTTCTTATTTAAAGGGGCTCAGTATATGTTGCTGCACTAACATATACATAAGGCTGCTTAAAATGACCCACCACTTCCTTCATCTCCAGAGCAATAAGAAGTTACATCATGGCAAAAAGAAGCAGTAAAACAAAAACAGTGATGCTGGAAGTGAGAGGAAAGAGTTAAGTGGGGGGTTTGCATGGTCTCAGTTTTCTACAGAAGCTGAAAACAAAGTAGATATTTTCTTTACAGCCTATTGACTTGAAGAAACCAGAACATAATGGCATGGTGGTTGTATCTTTCCATGTCTCTAAAAAATCTTTAGATTTGAGAAAGAAAAATAGCTGAATGTCATGTATGTTTCAGAGGAAAACCAAGCTTCAATTCTTTGAGAGCATCTTTTAAAAAAAACAAACAACAAAACAGTAAACAAAACAACATCCGTAGTTTTCCATATTCTCTCTAAAACTAAAGATCAAAATTATAACAGATTTATCCAAGTCCTTAGTGTGGTAGTGATGTTTTTTACTTGATTATTGAGACTGAAAAAAGAAATAACTGAGGTATTGTAAAGACCATTTTTGGGTTTGGCCCTATATATTACTGACAATAAAACAGGGATTGAGTG
This sequence comes from Phaethornis superciliosus, assembly GCA_023637945.1. Taxonomy (NCBI): domain Eukaryota; kingdom Metazoa; phylum Chordata; class Aves; order Apodiformes; family Trochilidae; genus Phaethornis; species Phaethornis superciliosus. The sequence continues at coordinate 29,131,570 of JAJQWJ010000004.1, read as the reverse complement.
AATATTTTGTTCAAGTCTTGCATTTTAAACTTTGCTATATTATTAAAGAAAGAGAAGCTGGTATAAGTTTGAATTTTTCATTTATAGGGCAACAACAGATATGGCCAGTCTTAGGCACATATTAATCATAAAAGACAAAAAAAAAAAAAAAAAAAATTAACATGGTGACATGTGCCCTTCTCTAAAATTAACGAAATATGAATTTTAAATTATTAACCTTATTCAGACATTTTTGTCTCAGGAATTAAAGCAAATGTAAATGTTTGGTTACATTTAAGTGTATCATCCCTGCTCAGTCTCTACCTAAACTTCATTTACACTGTCAGCTGTATCCAAAGATATGAACTTAGTCCAGTGAAATTAGCAATATGAAAGACTACTCCAATCTACTTTACACAAGGGTGAGGTCTAGTAACACTTTGTGTTGGCTGACGGTATTGTTTTACTTGTTTTAACTCAGCTTTAGTTTTAGTGCTTGTAATGTTGGTTCAGCGGATGAAAACTGGGGTGATAATGACATATTGCTGTGATTGCCTATCTCAGGTCAATGCCCTGAGTTTCATGCTATCATTAAAGTATTATAGTGCTGGTACTGACTGGGGAAAGTCAGAATAATTCCCACTTATTTTTGTTGAATGACATTCCAGAAACATTAAAATAAGTCTGACAGATTTTGCTACACTCCAGAGTTTCATCTCAGGATGTAGGCTTTGCACCCTGTTGGATATCTTTAGGAAGATAAAATAAGGAGTAGTAGTCTGTAGCACCTGACAGGCAAAGCTTTGCTGAAGGATTTAACCTCAACCTTAACATTGATACTCAAGAACAGAATTCAAAGTGAAGTGGGTAAAAAACAGCCAGTGTTTTACTGTAAACAGAGAGCACCAAGAAACTGGCTGTGATGTCTAGCATGGTAGCTGTTCACAGCAAGAGTAGAGAAAGATACTACTTCTCCCTAACTTTGTGTAAGTGAGGTAGGGAATGACTTCGCAGAATCACTGCAGCAAATGATGTATGAAATGAGAAAGCCTGCCCACGGCACAGAGGAAAATCTATAGTTAGTGTTGTGCAGCATCTGTGGCACTGTGTGTGTTTGCTGCAGCCCTAAACTTGGGCAGACTGATCACAGACATACAGAATTTTAAGGAACAAAGTAAAACATAAACTAGTTTTTCAGTTTTGTTGTTTCCCCTTGCTTTGTCAGAAAACAATTCCTGGGGTGGTTCATATTATATCATTGTCAAATATACTACCTGTCTACAGTAAAATAAAATTTATTTGGCTAATATTGGTTTCCTCTTAAAATAAGTAACAGCAATATTTGTTATTTTAAGAATAAAAAGGAATAAGCATCACATTAAAAATATACCCCAAAATTACAAGGCATCTATTAAGGTTATTTAAATGTCTTGAGGAAATTACTCTTACTGGAGAGGAGAAGGGAGTTATTAAATTTTCAAAATTCAAGGTTGCAGATGACATCAAGTTGGGAGGCAGTGCTGATCTGCCTGGCAGTAGGAAGGCTCTACAGAGAGATTTGGACAGGCTGGACCAATGGCCAAAGCCAATCGTATGACATTCAACAAGGCAAAGTGCAGGGTCACAATACCCACATGCAATGCTACTGGCTTGGGGAAGAATATCTGGAAAACTTCCCATTGGAAAAGGACCTGGGGGTGTTGATGGACAGCCAACTGAGCATGAGCCAGCAGAGTGCACAGGTGGCCAAGAAGGCCAAAGGCATATTGGCTTTTGTCAGAAACACTGTGGCCAGAAGGACTAAGGAAGTGAATGTCCCCCTGTACTTATCACTGGTGAGGTCACATCTCGAGTACCGTGTTCTGATTCGGGAGACGCTTCATCAGTCACTGTAACTATGTGAAAGGAGCTTGTAGTGGGGTGGGTGTCAGACTCTTTTTTTTGAAGCAGTAAGTGGCAGGATGAGAGGAAAGGACCATAAGTAGAGCACAGGAAGGTTTAGATAGGATATTAAGAACAATTTCTTCCCTGAAAGGGTCATCAGGAACAGGTTTCCCAGGGAAGTGGTGTAGTTGAATCTTCCTTGAAGGTATTTGAAAGGCATGCAGATAGGGTATTAAGGGACACGGTTTAATGGTGGACTTGGCAGTGCTATGTTAATGATTAGACTTGATGATCTTAAGGGTCTTTTTCAGTTTAAATGAATCTATGAATCTGTATTAGAAATACAATCATGTACTAAGTGAAGGCTTTTTTTATTTCTCATAACTGTGGAATAGCAACAAATATTTCATGAAAAATCATTTGATGTTAGGGCTCTAGAAGTTAAACGTGTGGTACTAGACAGTATTACTATATGTCACAAAATCTAATGGAGACAATAATGGACACTAAATGGTACACCTCAACTGTACTGTTGCAGAGAAATGTATAAAATGTATATGCTGGGTAAAAACCTTTTAAAAGTCCCAGAGCTAGCTGGGAGCTAGCAAAGTGTTCTTGTAATGCAAGAAATGAAGAAGAATATGACCAAGGCTACCAACAAAGATGAATCAAAAACTTCAAAGCAATTAAATTGTTTTAAAAAATCATTAAACTCATTAAAGAAACAGATTATGTACTTCTTTAATTACCTCCTGATGTGCATTCACTTCACATTTGTAATGTTCTACAGCCAGAAGCCATTGTTTTAAAAGAGGAGAGTAGATATTTTAAAAATGGATTCATTACATGAGATAGGTCTTTTGAAAAATTACAAATACTCTGTGTTTTAGAAAAAATAGAACAATGGTATTTGGAGAACTTTTTTACCAGGAAGACATAGAAAATTGAAGATAAGTCAATTAAAAAGTAAAAGCTAAGTTCATGGAATCACAGAATTGTGTGGGTTGATATTCAATGTGCTTTAGCACGTTTAACCTATATTTTGATGTTCTCATTTATCTTTGTAGAAGATTGTAGCTACAGCCCTATAAAGATGTTTTACTTGCAAATGAGAGTATCTGCACAAGAGCTAACACACATTCATTATCCATATATATCCTTACAAGTTTACCTGTTTTTTCTGAGTGTTTCCAGGTAGACAGATTTTGAAGACACTTATGCTATGCATCATAGCATGTAGCCATTAGAAAATGCAGATAGTCTAAATACGCGTAACTTCTGAATTGTCACCTCTGGTTTTGACCTGCAGCAGGGTTTGGGTTTTTTTGTTTCCTTTGATTTCTGCATAATCCTTTTACAGATATAAGTTGAAATTTTGTTCTATTAGAAACAAAGACTGGGAGAAAAAAAACGTGTGAATGGACAAATATATCTCAATGGGCTATTTTTCTGCAGAACATTTGTGAATATATTTTAGTGAGATGTTCCTTCTAATATGACTACACAGATCCAATATCTTCCTTTTCCCTCACCTTCTCCGTAATTCCCACTTTTCCTGTCCCATGTCATCCACATTACATAAATTTTTTTGTAATTTTTACCTATTTAGCAAATACCTGAATCTACGTTGTGTTTAATTTTTTTTCTTTTTTTCGATCCTGAAAAGATGAAAATTGAAAATTGGAATCCTATTCTTCTAAATACTTAGTCTATTAAGTTGTAAATGAAAGCCAAAAATCATTGGAAATAATAAGTACAATTAAAAATGTTATTTTTAAGAAATAGTCATTGATTGACTTTTAAATCTAAAACTAACTATAGTAGATGACTGTTCTTGCTATTATATTTTATAACAATTGTACTTTTATTAGAATTTTTTAATATATCCCAGAGTTAGGACAGAAGGAGGGAAAGTTCCCTCAGTGTATTTTTATTACTTTCTATCATCAGCTCTATACTGAAAATCCAGACTGTTCAGTGATGTTCCCATTTCCAAGCAGGTATCAGGAGACTAGTCTATGATCTAGAAGAATCTTGAGGAAATAGTGCCCAATACTGTCAAAGAAAAGGAGAGACTTGCTCAGAACTGTTAGCAATGAATCTCAAAAAATGGTCACTACACTGTGATTTATTAGTGTTAAGATTCATATATTCATCAGTTATGACACTTTCTGAAGGTGTATCCATTTACAGATTACATTATGATTAGAAAAGCATTTGTTTTCTATATTTGGCTTTTCCTATTACTTAAAAACAGAGTCAGAGACTATAACACATCATGCAAAAAATAATTCTTCAAGTCAGCCTTTGTGAAAATACATTGACACCACACTTTATAAATAAGCACTTAGCAGCTAACCACCATTTGTTTCCCAGTATTTCTGTGACAGGAATATTCTTGAGTGACTTATTTATTGAATTTTTTTTATTGCACCTTAATCTTCTCTCTCTTTGAAGGTTAATGTTGTGAACCTAAATATTATTTAAAAATTCTGAAAAGTATTTATCTAACTCTTCAGTGTTACACCCATCTCCCTTTGCCACAGATTGTGGAACCTTCGGATCACTCAGAAAGAAAATCAAATCACAGTTTGGTACTATTGTTAATTTGAAAGGAAATATAATTCTAGAAGTCTCAGACCTTCATTCCATTAGTAAAAATAATTATTGATTTCTTCAACATATGTTTGGAACAATGTGATATATTACCTATTAGCTGATATATGTATTCAAGTAATTATAAAATATCCTATAAATGTTTCTAGGTTGTACTTGACTATGATCTTCTATTCTTCAGTTTCATTTGGTCACCTATCCCTCTTTAACACCTATGCAATGATGAATATATGCACCTTCTCATACATTCATAAACATGTATTTAATAATAATAATAAATCTCCTTCACAATGCATAGGTTTTTCATTACAAGTAAATTATATGTCATATCGGAGAAGTACTTTGATGGCGAGTGTATAAGAAGCACCCTGAGGATTAAAGATTATCTGCTCCTCTTGCCAAAAATCATTTGGTTGGTGCAATGTGGAGAGTAAGCCGTAGGACCATGGCTGCCTCTTGTATGGCTGGTAAAGAAAAATCTAAGTTTAGTTTCCCAAGAATCTACAAACAAATAACAGACTATCAAATAGAAAAAAATGCCAATATGCATGAAATCACATTTTCATTTTCTGCTTATCCATATTTGATTTGAAGGACTGTCAGCACATGAATTAGCTGTAGTACTTTACTACACAAAAGGGAAATGTACAGCTAAAAATATTTGTTCTGTGTTTGTGAATGATCAGATATTATTATGATGTGTGTAATTGTTGTGAATTCTTAAAGCATTATTCCAGACATTCCAAGCAATTGTACAATTGTGCAATATATATGACCATCAGGAATGTGGTATATGATATCATGGCAATTGCAATATTTGTCTGCCTCCTCTACCTTTTGCACATTAATCCACGATGTCCTGTGCTACTCCCTAAGAACTTCCAAAAAACTATTTTTTTTCATTGTAAATGTCTTCTTGGAAACATTTCATACAAATTAATTCCTTAAACCTGAAGTTCCTCTTTTCCCTCATTTAAGCAAAATCAAATCCATTGTTATAAAATTCTGCAGATATACAGTGTTTCTTACACTCAGTCTTATGTATCTCAAGAGCTTTCAAGACATGGTGTAGAAAAATAATGAATAAGGTCATGTTATAGTAAGGAACCTACTTTTAAACATAATTGTGATTTTTAACATACAAATTGAGTTAAGAATTCACTGAGACTTCTGTAACTCACCACAGGGGGTTGAGGAAAGTATGGGTTATGGAAGAGAAATATTATAAACAACAATACATGAAGAATTCTTGAAACAAACTCTCCTAAGAAATAGGTAGCATATGTGCAATGTAAATAGTCACAGTACTTTAAACATATTCCTTAGAAAAATCAGAACAATAGAGGAAGCTTCTTTTATTGTCAGGGATTAAAGAGCTCGATCTATGTAGTTTAAACAGAAGGAACAAAAATCTTATTTTTCTCAAGAATGTGTGTGGAGATTTCTTACAGTGATAGGTTTCAAATTCTTGTGCATCAAAGCCAGAAAAAACTTGAATTTGATATGATTAATCACAGGTCCATTTTAAGGAATAAGGCTACTTATACACTAAAATGGCTTTGCTAAGAATATTGGGTATTCCACATACACCAGGTTTTAAAATAAAGATTACATGCTTACATAAAGATCTCATGCATGTCCATGAGACATGTCTTATAAACCAGTGCAATGGCATAAGGCAGGACTGTTACACAGTAAGTGACACAGTAAGTGCAAATAAAGTACCAAAATTACTTTTTTCTGAAATTCAGATTTATGGACTGATAAATTAGTCATGTATAAGGAATATGATTCAGTAATAGTTCTGATGTTCTGAAGAAATAATCTGTTTAACTTTGTAATTTTTTTTCCAGTGTATACCTAAATTTTGGTATTTTGCAACCATTTTTTGGATATAACACAGGCGTGTTAAACCTGTGCACAGGAAGTGCAAGGAATTAATTTCAAAAACTTTTTTGATGACTTTTAAGTTTTTGAAACACTTCAGAGACACAGGTTTTACATTGTATTTTCCCTTTTTTTAGAGAAATTTCTTCCATAGGTGCACTTGCTAAGAAGTGTACACCTATGTAAACCGAATGTTGACATGCAGCTTTGTATGTTCATTTATTAAAGCAAAATCTCCCCATGCATTGCTCTGTTTTGGAGCTGTTCAGGCCTAGCATTCGGGTTTGATGAACCACAGAGCAAACCTCTCGTCTCATGTTGCGAGACTGTTTCAATCCCTCCTCCGTCAACACTAGGAAGATACTGATAACTGTGCAGTCCAGTTTCTAATTTCTGGCGCAATATGCCATTAGCAATGATGTGATGGGGCAATTTTAAATTCAGCAAGCATCCTAGCTTAGCTTAACTTAGCATCAGCTACAGTTTCAAACTGCCACTTCCCATCATTTTTCAAAAAAAAAGATAGATCTCAAGGATCTATAAAGATTATGTTGTTATTTATATGCTGTAACTATTTACAAGGCAGTTTGTTAAATATTTGTTTGATTTGCCTCTTTAAAGAAAACTATATTTACTTTAGAAGAGTCATATCTAAAATATGATCCATGTACTTAATTTTGAAGTATGTTCATTTTAATCTACCAAACAATTTTTGAATAAAAACTTCATTGTTCTCAACACAACAACAGTTCAGATAGGACGATAAAAATAAGAAATAATCAAAGCATAACCATGAGAAAAGATCAGGATTATTGGTTTACATTTTGAGTTTCTAAATTTTTAAGTCACTTTGGATGATTTTAGGGAAAAATGTTATGGTAAACTACAGGGGGCAGCAAATATTAACCAGATATCACATGAAAGCCAGTACACAGAATTAGCAGGACTCCCTCAGGAGTCTTGCCATTATTCTGTTAAAAACTGCCATAAAAATTCCTTTTCCTTTTTTTTAATTCCTTTTCCTTTTTTGCATCCTTGGTTTTTTAAATAATGTTCTACCTTTGTGCATTTGAGACAGTAGCTGGGCACTGGAATGGGCTTCCCAGGGAGGTGATTGAGTCACCATCCAGGTAAACAACTATGTAGATGAGACACTTTGGGACATGCTCTAGTGGGTGATACAGATATTGATACATGTATTTTATTTGGGGTGGGATGTTGACAGTTGGATTCAATGATCCTGATGGGTCCCTTTCAACTCAGCATCCTCTGTGATTCCAACAGTGGTGATTCTGCGATTCTATTTTGCCTGTACATGCATTTATATACTGGAATGGGGAGTCAAGTCCAGACTCTTACCCTTTGTCTTCTTTAAATGTTCTTTTCCACAGACACTTGTTTACGTGACATGGATTATGAATTTAGTATGAACTTTCTGTTTCATCAACAAAGAATGAAATTTAGGTTATTGTGACTGTCTGGCAAGGATAAGCTTAACCTAGTCACTCTAGCAAGAGACAGACAGTATATTTTGATATGTTTTGGCTCTAGCACATGTGCACTCACTGTTCCTTATAAATGCCAGAAACAAGAAATCTTGTTTTCTGGGGGTTTTTTTGTTAATTTTTTTTGGTTTTTTGTTTTGGTTTTGTTTTAACATTTTTACACTGAGAAAAACTTAATTTGGAAAATTCCCCTCTCGAAAAGAAAAAAAGTTAGTTAAATATAGTTGTTAAATTTATTAATATTGTGCTTTTGAACAGCTGCTTCATTGTTTCAACTTCACTTTCATTTTTATTTTTGTTTTATTTTAGAACAGATTTCTCAAATGCTGGAGTGTCTTACAGTTACATTATATATACGATAGCATGAAGTATTCTATAAAAAATACTGAACTGGTTCTGTAAATCAAAGAGGCTTTGACTTCTTTTTAATTTTATCTTTTAAATTATTAAGTGTATCCATCAAATCTTGTGCTTTCATTCCTTTAATGGTGTTATTTTTACAAGTATGTATAGGAAATAGTGATAGTTACAGATAAGACATTCCACAATTCAGAGGGAACTAAAAATATTCTAAAACATAGATCTCATCTTCCATTTCTCATTAACAAAACCAGCCTCATTACAAACACATTTGCAGTTTGAAAATATTGCAAACTACATCTGTATGTAAATCATCAGTAAACTGCATGGTTGTGAAATGCATGTCATCATGCCTATTTCCAGAGTGGTTCAGAAATTTTTTTTAAAAATTATCATGTTGTCAAAGTAATGATTCTGATGGGACTATACATCACATAAGCTCACACATATTTGTGCTAAATGGAAAATATATTTACACAATATAAATATATGTAATAATCAAACTACACACATGCATACACACACATATTTTGAAGTGGTTAAGTGGAAAACTGTAGGTTTTTTCCTTGAATAGTACTGGCATCCCCCCTCTACCACAAAAAGTACAGCAGTAAAGAGGTGACAGAAAAGTAGACTGTCAGAGATGATCTATCCTTGGACAAACACTGTATCACATCACACATACCTTGAAAGAACAAAACCAGTTTCTCTTTGGTGTCCTAAGCTCATCAAGAAAGAAATTTCTTCCCATTAGGAAGAAAAACTGTTCTACTTTGGAAAAATGAAGAAAGCTAAATGACACTTGAAGAGAGCTGACCAACAAGAATACACTCTGACTGAGGAAGTCCAGTTTTGATGTATTTTTAGAAACTAAAAATTCTCTAACTCATTTCTTTTTCTCTGGTTTTGGACTTGTTTTGTCCCATTATGCCTTGGGCATGTGACATCCATCTACAGAACACAAATGACAGATCAGTCATGACCTTTAAACTCTGAATTTAATTTTACTGGTATTTGCCCAGGTTGAAGTTGCACTGTGTCTGGATGATAAAGTCCTTGCAGATACACTGGAACAATTTTCATTTATGGTGTCAAGATTTTTTCTGCAGAACTACCACACGAAGCTAGAAATCACTGGATACTTTTAAAAATATCCTCTTTAATATGTCATTAATATATGTCTTTCTCCTGTAATGGTTTGATGGGAGGTGGCTTGGGCTTTTTTGGGTTTTTCTTGTTTGTTTTCTTTTTTCTTAGTGTATTGCCAATTGCTATTGAAGAGGGAAGCAGCTAGATCACACATACTCACCATTCTGTAATGCAGTATGTGCTTCTATTCAAAGGAAATACATAAGGCAGTCTTACAAAGTACATTCTTTTTTAAAGAAGTGAGTGGATCTTTATTTATTAAAAATTATTTTACCACTATAACTATAAAGGTTTCCTTAAAATGCTTTACTTCACTTTAGGCTCTAGAAATTCAAGGAAGTGTTCACAAAAGAGAATATTTATTATAAATTTTTTAAATGTTTTCTTAATGGTTCAACAACCTTAATTTTTTTTTACTTTTCTTGAATATGAACTTTTTATATTATAACATGGTGTAAATACAGGCAAGATTTATTTCAGTATACAAATCAGTATATATACAGCTAGCGGTTGTTACTGTAATAAAGAAATCTCTAGTAGATGGAGTCTTCTTACCAAAACAGAAAGCATTTTTACATTCATTTATATTGAAAAAGGACAGGGTTTGGTAACTAAAATTTGTGTGTGTGTGTGTGCGTGCGCACGCGTGTGCGTGTGTGTGTAATACAAGGAAAGTTTCCTTAGCCTGAAACAAAAAGCTAACAGTGAATTTTAAATTCTAAAAGTAAAGGAATAAATAAATAAATAAATATTTATAATGTAGCAAGGTTTGGAGCAGATTAAACCTAACATTTTACCACTGAAAACTGCAAAGGAAAAAGTCTAGCTTTTACAACCAAGATTTTGTCAGACATGGTGACCCCTGTGGATATGAAAGACCTGAGAAAAATATCAGATGCTTTTCATTTGCTTTACTATACAAAAATCACAGAATATAAAGCTTTGTAAATCCAAAGCAGTCAGTGCAGATTGATACGACTTTGAAGAACAGATAGGAAAGACAGACTTACACCTAAGAAATGTTCTGCAGAAGAACTTTCTATCACTTCTTTATTTTACCATAAACTATGTGTGACAGGAAGTGATGACTACAAAGTGGGGAAAAAAAATGTTTATACACTGGTATTGTGAGACAAGCTTGCCTTTTAAAAAATGCCATGAATTTCCAAATAGCTGTTAAGAAGAAAACTGGAAAAAACTTTTCCTGTGTACCTTAAACAACTGCAACTTTTGGCAGATGGGTGGATGCAGATGAACTGATTTTACCAATACTAATAAACCGACATTTAAGTCCGCTTATTATTTGCTTCTTTCCATTCTTCCCATGCATTTGCATTACCATTTCATTAATCCTGGTCTACATTTAAACCATTGCAAAATTTTCTTGGTTTTAACATTGATTTAACATTGTTTTGGCTCATAAATTTTACTGCTGTCTTTTGTTGGCTCTTCTATTTTCCTGATGAGCTCTCTAAATTCAGACTTTCTATTACTCTGTCTTAACTATGCCTACATGATTCTGTATATTTGCAACTAGAGCTGTTTTCAAGGTGTAGAACCTTGTTGCTATCAAGTGTTCACAACATGAATTTGTGATTTCATTGCTGTTAAGCTGTTAGGATGAAGCTAACACATGCAAGAATCACACTTCGCTTTACTTAGTAGGAATAACTTTCAGCAGTCAAAATTATAGAATTGAAAGTCATTTCTCTATTGGGTCATCAGTTAGCTATAACAAACTAACAGAAAAGTTGCAAGACATTTCCTGTCCAGAGGATAGATATCTGTCTGAAGAAGTAGATTCTGACCTTAGGTTTCCACTTCAACCTCTCTTTTTTTCCTGTTCACTTCTGCCAGTCTGGTAGTGTCACACACAAATCTGGATGTCCTTAAACTGATTATTCTGGTCTTTGCTTGTTACTACTATTTATTCCATCCTGAAAGATAATTCTTCATACCAATGATGCAACTAGCAGTTGATGCTGGTTGCCAGAAAAAAATGTTACGATATTGATAACTCTACATTAATATGAAAGATTTTAACTTGATAACTCCTCTGGCCACAGTGCTCCAATGGCTAAAAAATTGAAATAAATAGAAAGGGACAGTTGTGAAATGGCTAATCCAAACAAACTACCATCTCCTATAATCAAATTAGTGACTGTAAATCGTATCAGTCAACATACTTACTCAGAATAACTGGAATCTCTGCTTAGGTCCATTACACAGAGTTCTGTTCCTTGAACAGAGTAGATGACAATTACAGTAAGTTGGCATCCTCCAGAATAATCAACAATAGATGTAGACACACATCTATTCCGGTATTTCTCAGATACTTGTTGGCAGCAGAAGAGCAGAAATTCTAAATAATTCTGGATTCTGTTCAAAGCTGTAAAAGATAGTACACTTACGCTTTTGAGATCTTTTTTCTCTTTTCTCCTAAGACCTGTGACCCAGGAACATGTTTTTCTTACACTTCATTTTTCCCTTCATCCTTGTTTTCCTTGATTACCCAGACGAAGCCTGAATATTTCCAACTTCCTGCCCCCAGCTGAACTTTATGCAGACTTCCACATGGAATTTTTCTATCATAAAGTTATGGCTTGATAATTACAAGCAACCAACCTGGTTTTCTTTCCTATAATTAAGGAGAAAAGCTGGCTATATATTGAGGCATGTAATTTTGAGATGATCCTCTGCTAATTATACCTTTGGAAAAAACAGAATTGCACAAAATCAAATTCCTTATTCCAGAAGAGCTGAACAAAAACCAAACCCTTAAGAGTCACTTGAACCACTTTCTACAGTGAACAAACAATTAATAGCAGAATTTAGAATTTTTTTTAACTTTCATTCTGTCAGCTGCATTCTTCTGCCCTCATTGTTTTTCTGGTACCAGAAGGCATTCATGCTTTCTGCAAGCACAAGACAATCAGCTAAGTCATCCAGAAACCAAAGAAATACATCCATCCTGGCACATCACACCTTTACCCTTCTATCCAACAGCTCTATAGGATCCGATAAAGAAAAAAAACCAAACAACTTACACTTCTCCTATTCACGTAGAGCAGAACTGGAATATGTCTATGTATTATATTTGAAGAATAACTAAGATAAATGGCAATTGAGCTGTACATCTTTTCTCAGTTCTCTCACCTTCTCCCCAAAGAGCTTGATATTCAGACCCTTCACCAGATTGGTTGCCTTTTTCTGAACTCAGTCCAGCAGCTCAATGTCTTTCATGCACTGAGGGCCTCAGAACTGAACACAGTACTCAACGTTTTCAGTTGAGTACTTAACCTCACCAGTGCCAAGTAGAGGGCCACAGATGCCCTCTACAATTCTACATCCTCTACAGATGTCCTGGTGCAATTCAGCCAGACTCAGAATCACACAAACTGCATTATTAGGGGGTTTTTTGTTTGGGTTTTTTTGGGGTTTTTTTTTTTTGTTTGTTTGTTTGGTTTTTTGTTTGGTTGGTTTTTTTCTATGCTTATCAGTTACTTACAGAAGGTCTATGCCGTCTACTAGGAAGATGCAAGGTGACATGAAGTGCCAGTGTTCAGACCAGTCAGTAGAATCATAAAATGTCAGGTTGGAAGGGACATCAAGGATCATCTGTCCCAACCCTTCTAATACTATAACTTATATAAAACGTCTCAGCACCCTGTTGAACTCAGACTTAAATCTACCCAAAGTGGCGGAATTTACCACTTCCCCTGGGAGACCATTCTAGTATTTGACTGTCCTCATGATGAAAAATTTACCTCTGATGTCCAATTGGAATCTCCCCAGGAGCAACTTGTACCCATTACCCCTTGTCTTAGCCATGTGACTCCTTGTAAATAGGGAATCTCCATCTTCTTTGTAGCCCCCCTTTAAGTACTGGAACATTGTAATAAGGTCTCCCCTAAGCCTTCTCTTCTCAAGGCTGAACAAACACAGTTTTCTCAGCCTCTCCTCACATGTCAAGTGCTCCAGTCCTCTGATCATCCTTGATGATCAGTGCCTCTTCTCTTGACTCTTTCCAGCCTGTCTGCATCCATTTTGTACAGCGAGGACCAAAACTGGATGCAATTCCCCAGATGCAGTGTGACAAGCACCAAGTAGAGCGGGATGATGACTTCTTTACTTGCTGGTGATGGCATCACTCTGCTGGTGATGTCCTTGTTGATGCAGCCCAGCATCCTGTGGTCTTTCTTTGTTGCTGCAGCACACTGTTTGCTCATGTTGAGCCTGTTACCTACCAAGACCCCCAGGTCCCTTTCCACAAGTCTGCTCTCCAGCCAAGTGGATCCCAGTCTGAGATGCACTCCTGGGTTACATGTTCCCAGGTGCAAAACCTTGCACTTTCCTACACTGAAATTCATAAAGTTCCTGCTAGTCCACTCCTCCAGTCTGCCTAGGTCATCCTTCTGGAGGGTGGCTCTCCCTTCTGTAATGTCAGCCTCTCCACTTATCTTGATGTCATCAGCAAACTTTATCTGAGTGCTCTTGATCCCAACATCCAGGTCACTTATGAATATCTAAAACACCATCAGGACTAATATCAGAACCTGAGGGACTCCACATGTGAATGGTTGCCAGTTTGAGGAGGAAATATTTACTATCACCCTCTGGGTACAGTCAAACAGTTCCCCACCCACAGCACTGATCACTTGTCAAGGCCATAAAAACAGTTTCTCCAGGACGAGACAGTGGCATTCCATATCAAAAGCCTTGAAAAAGTACTACTGTTGACATTTACACACAACTTTAACTGAAACAGTAATTTTTGTATACTTAAGATTATACTCAATAGGAATAACAGCATTGAAAGATTTAAGCGGAATTTGATTGCATAGTGTACTGTGTCATTACAATATAAGGGAGAAAATCCTGAAAATGGATGTCTGCTGTTACACAGATAGGCGGGAAAAATGAAAATGTGTAACTGTAGAAGCTCCTGATCTATGATTCACTTCTGAAGCATTTTGCACTAGTAACTCTGATTAATCACTGTAAATATTACTGCTAGCTCTCATCCAGATATCCTATAAGGCAGACTAAATCACATATTACTCAGGAATATGGATTTCTTATCACTTAAGAGACAGTATAGCTCTTGGGGCTGTAGGTCTGCCTTTAATTAAGGTTGCCTCCAACATCCTTATTCCATACACACCACCTTGTCTGTAATATATGTTGAAATACCAAAGCAAAAATAACTTCTGTTCTAGATTCCGAAAACACTGGAGATTTTAGGCTGTGTTCTTCAAAGACTTTTGTTTGAAAACATAGACATGATCTTTCCTCTAATGCAAATCTTCATTTTTTTGTTGACAGTTAACAATTTTGACTACTTCAGAGATATTTGAGGTAACTTAGAAAGTTGAGTTAATGCCATTTAGATATTCCTCTCACTCCAGTGCTTCTTAGAGGTCTGGTTAGTCTAGCCAGAGGCCTGTGCTCAGTTCCAAAATTATTCCATATATTTGCAATCACAGCTGTTTCCAAGGTGCAAAACCTTGTGGCTATCAAGTGTTTGCACCAGGTATGGACATCTAAAAAGTTTTGAGAACAGACTTTCTTTCGTAATCACAAAATGGAACAATTCAACAAAAGGACCTCAGAGGAAGTCAGGGTAAAGGAGGGGTGTGCTTTGGTTGATGAGGACTGGGTTAGGACAGCTAAGCAATCTGGACATCCATAAATCCATGGGTCCTGATGGGATGCACCCGCAGGTGCTGAGGGAGCTGGCAGATGTCATTGTTGAGCCGCTCTCCATCTACTAAGCCATGGGGATCAGGAGAGGTGCCTCAGGACTGAAGGGAAGCAAATATTACTCCAGCCTTCAAAAGGCGTAAGAGGGAGGACCCAAGCAACTATAAACTGGTCAGTCTCACCTCCATCCCTAGAAAGGGGATGGAACAACTTATCCTCGGCACTGTCTCTAGGTACGTCAAGGACAAGAGGGTCATTAGGAGCACTCAACATGGTTTTACCAAGGGGAATTCATGTTTAGCCAGCCTGATAGCCTTTTATAAGGACACAACCAGGTGGATAGATGATGGTAGTGCAATGGATGCAGTTTATCTAGATTTCAGTAAAGCATCTGACAACATCTCCCATACCATCTTCATAGCTAGAGTAAGGAAATGTGGTCTGTATGATCAAGTAGTGAGGTGGATTGTGAACTGGTTAAAGGACAGAAGTCAGAGAGTTGTGGTCAATGGAACAGAGTCTAGTTGAAGGCCTGTATCTAATGGAGTCTGTCGGGGGTAGGTACTGGGACCAGTACTATTCAGTATATTCATCAGTGACATTGGTGAAGGAACAGAGTGCACTGTCAACAAGTTTGCTGATGACACAAAAACTTGGAGGGGTTACTGACACCCCAAAAGGCTGTGCTGCCATTCAGAGGGACCTATGCAGACTGGAGGGCTCCATAGGGAGAAATTTATTGAAATATGAAAAGGGCAACTGTAAAGTCTTGCATCTGGGAAAGAACAACCCCAGGTACCAGTACAAGTTGGGGACTGAGCTGTTGGAGAACAGCACAGGGGAAAAGGCCCTGGGGGTGCTGGTGGATGGAAGGATGACCATGAGCCAACAATGTGCCCTGGTGGCCAAGAAGGCCAATGGCATCTTGGGGTATACTAGAAGGAGGGTGGTTACTAGGTTGAAAGAGGTTCTCCTCCCCCTCTACTCTGCCCTGGTGAGACCACAACTGGAATATTGTGTCCAGTTCTGGGCCCCTCAGTTCAAGAAGGACAGCGAACTTCTTGAGACAGTCCAGTGTAGAGCCACAAAGATGATGAAGGGAGTGGAACATCTCCCTTATGAAGAAAGGCTGCAGGAGCTGGAGGAGTCTCTTCAGCTTGGAGGAGACTGAGGGGTGACCTCATTAATGCTTACAAATATGTAAAGGGTGAGTGTCAGGAGGATGGAGCCAGGTTCTTCTCAGTGATGACCAAGGATAGGACAAGGGTTAAAGGATGCAAGTTGGAGCATAGGAATTTTCGGGCTAAACATAAGGTAAAGCTTTTTCACTGTGATGGTAACAGAGAACTGGAACTGGATACCCAGTGAGGCTGTGGAGTCTCCTTCTCTGGAGACATTCCAAACTCATGTGGATGCATTCCTGTGTAACCTATTTCAGGTGATTTTGCTCTGGCAGGAGGGTTGGACTATATGATCTCTCAAAGTCCCTTCCAAGCCCTAACATTCTGTGATAATGTGGATTTCATCACTTGCAAGTCTGAACTGCCATTTAATCTCCCAGTTTATAAACTGCATTAATATAGCATAAAGCATATACATTAACATACAATATTCTCACATTTCATATATTTAATATGATCCAAGAATTTTGATCCATATTTAACATATTTTAATACAAAACAATACACTATTAAAAAAAAAAACAAAAAACGCTGACCACTGATGAAAAATGGTTTGACAGATGTATTGACTTGTAAAATACATAGGGGAGTCCACTGTGGTCACAGTTTGATTTTCACAAGGGATTAATCCAACACCTCAATTTTTTCAAGTGTTCTAGTGAAATATGAGAACAGAGTCTTGAAGCTCCTTGTTGTCTGGAGATTATGTGTTTCTAAAAATAATCTAATGAACTGTCTATATCACAAATGAATTTACCTATGTTAATCATACTTGGATCTTTGAAACAGAGACAAAATTTGCATTATTCATTTGTCTTTTATCTACGGTAATTACAAATAGCTTTTACATATATATCCAGAAAAACAAATTTACAGAAACATAGTTTTGAAATGGATTGTTTAAAGATGTTATTTACAAACCTGTTTTGATCTGATATTAACCTCTAGAAAAGAACAGTTCTTTATCCTTGGCCATTTGCAGTAATTTTTTTTCCAATCAATAAGTAGCACCCAATGTACTAAGATATTTTTGTGATTTTCCCACATTTAAATAGATACTGTATATTAGCTTAGAATGATAAACTAATGAATTCTTCATGCTTCTGTGCTCAAGCAATAGCAAATAATGAAACCTTTAACCAGGACAACTGACAAAGCTTCGAATTCTTGAGGTGATATTGCAGTGTTATTACTATCCCTGAATATTCACTGCAAAGGGACATTTAAAACAGGATTTTCAAATACAAAACCTGTTCCCTCTTTTAAGGTATTATTAAAAAAAAAAAAAAAAAAAAAAAAAAAAAAAAAAAAAAAAGAAAAAGAACGTTTTTGCTCTTCTCAAAATACACTGGCATTTTTTAGGCATTGAATATAGTCCCAGTTATATTGACTATCCAGACCCTACAGATTTCTCAGATCATTCAGATTTGCACTGGGGTTTTGTAGAAGAGTTGAATTATCTTGATGTATCATACCCATAAGAAAGCAATTTACACAGAGGAGAGGGGAGTGGGTCCTGTGTAAATAACAAGGAGATGGAAATCACCAAGGTTTTAGTAGTGAGATCTGGGAATATCATCTCCCAGTATGTTTTTAAATGCTGTCCAATTGGTGACAGTATTTTGGATATCTTTGGAAAATCACTTCCTATACTCATAAAAAATACAGTTTTCATAGGGCCTTTTAAAAGTTTCAGCAGAGCAATTTAGCCTTTAGAGAAAAATATAACTACATTTTTTATGTCTCTGCTCCTGCAAATGCTTATACAAGTACATCGCTTCAAATAGAAGTCTCAACTCACTCAGTACAATGTGACTACTAAAAGTATACTCAGTGCTGAGAGTAAAGACTGGCATGAACTTTTGTCTCCACATCCATTTGGTAGTTATTGTACAGATAATCAAAATCCTATCTTACACAAAAATTTCAGGGAAAGATATATATTCATCTATATATTTAAAAGTGTAGGTTTTCACTATGAACAAGAAGTCTACTATATATATATAAAGGTATATATACATCTACCTTATTATACAGATACAAATGAGTAAAAGAAAATCTCTATTTTGCCTTCTTTGAATTCTTTTTGCTTACACTTTCTCCAATTTTTGATAGTAGTGTTAAATGGTTTAGTAAGTACACGGGTTGCAATGTACATGCAAAACCTCACTGGAAAAGGACATTCTGATACTGATAAGAGACAAGGTAATTTCTTCCTGTACTTCAGTTACTAAAGGACAAAAACCACATTCCTACACTTTTTTAATGCACACAACTACAGTTATCACCACAGATAGTGCTAGGTAACTTTCCATGTCTGTCCTGCCAGATAAGCTCAGAATAACACAGTATGAAATGAAGTATGTGGGAGCTCTGGGAAGCCCTGCCTTTACATTTGTGGAAGCTTTCTGTTTTCCAGATCCACTTGGAAGCAGATTTATGCAGACTAGAAAAAGAGTAAATAATGAAAAGCATGGATTATTAATGTAGACCAGCTGGAATTACTAGGTAAAGTGAACACATATAATAAATGTTTGTTTTAAGCCAAGCCAAATGCAGGGTAGAAAGAAGAAATTTAGGCCATGGTTATATGATAGAAAGCTTTTTTGGGGGGGAAATAGGTCTGAAGACTTAGCTAGATTATACACAATCTTACTTGCTCAGTGGCTTGCTGTATCGTATGATCCTAGTAAATGTAATCAATCTTTGAAACTTCTTTTTGTGCTCAGAATTCTTCCTTTTATTTTCTTCTTATTTAAAGAATGTTGATAAACCTCTGACATTTGAAAGTAATGGATTGGTAGAAATATCTAAAAATATTTTTTCCTTTTTTTTTTTCCTTCATGAATGTTGTTTCATATAGCCGTGCTATCCGTGCTATTCTTCCTGTCTAATGCTTGAGGAATTATCAAGTAAAATAACAATTCTTGATGAATTAAAAATAGTTAATACCTACAACTTTATTTTTGCTCTAAGTAAAAAAAAAAAAAACAAAACAAGAAGCCTAACCAATCAACCAAATTCTCTCTCTTAATGATATTGCTTCTTAGTAAAATCACACACAAAACAATTATAATAAATCTAAGCTCTTTCCTGTGTCCAGAAAATGAGTACAAGCCTACTCCTTCTTTGTTTTTAAAAACTACTTGTGTGTGTGAGTAGAATAAAAGATAGTTTCTGTGATGGAATGAGATAAGTTTATCTCTCAGCAGCAAATGTTATTGTTTCAGAGCATACTGATGGTTATTGTTAAATGTTCTGAGAGCATAACTGCAGGAAGACACCTCCATCATTACTATCTTCACTGCACTTTGCTACCTTGGGATTCAGCATGCAAAGAAAAAGGATTAGAGCAGTCTTTCAAGCTGCACCTCTTAAATAGTCTCTTCTCATCTGAGTCCACAAAACTAACTTTTGCTAACTACAGTCTGTAAGGACAAACTGTTACAAATGTCCTAAGATTTGGTATGTTATTTCCAGTTAATATGCAAATGCCAGGATTCCTACCTCCTTTACTATGTCAAAAGAAGGTTCAGTCTTAACAGTGATATTGGAATTTGATTCCAAGATGACCACTGTTCTTGACAGGACATCTTATATCTTTTAGTACTATTCCTGAAAGCCTCCAGTACGACACTACATTTGTGACCTAGTTCTTACTCAGAACCAGATGAGACAGTGACTTTTCATTCCATCGACATTCCATCTCAAAATATTTAAGAAAACCAGCTTGCAGATATAAGCTACATGTCACCTCCTTCTGAGGTCAGTCTTACACATTGCAGCACTGAAATTAATTTGATTGAAAGCAGGCATATGCACAACAATGCATAGCCAACCAAGCGTTTAAGTACTGAATGCCATATGAAGAAGAAATATTCAGTGGTACACCCTATGTTCAGAACTGCTCCCTGCCTCAGTGCTTACAGCTTTTGAAAGATGCCCTGTATAACAGTGTAGGTGCTGGATGCTGTAAACCCACGTATATTGTTCTATGGCATTTCTCTACAGCCTCCCTCTCAACATGTTGAGTAAGAGTGTGCTAACCCATCTGGGATCTCAAAAAAATGCATCTTGGGTAAAATTATCTCTTTCTTCTTTCCCTCATTACATGAAAAAATAAACTTCTGGAATGGAAGGTGGAAAGATTTTGGGACATAGTAATACTGATGACAGAGGCGTTTGAAGAAAGAGTGAATTTGGTAAATCTGTAAAAGAGGAAATTAATCAAAGAGGAAATAAATGAAAAGGTAACCCAGGCTCTTGAAATAGAACAGAGAAGCTGGAATTTGAGAAAGGAGAGATTGAAGGAGAAGAAAGAGTAGTTACTTCACAAGAGAAAGGAGGCATTAGAATATATAAGAAATGGGTAATTCTGGAAAGACACTGTAGGCCGGTGGTTGTAAGAGAATCAAAATGGACTTGTAGTTTCACCTGTTTGAACAGTTTTTGAAAAAACACTGAAGAATTCAGAGTCAAACCAAGACGAGGGAAGTGAAAGTACCTCTGGTGAAGGCACAGTCTTATTTCTTTGTTTTCTTTTTTTTCTTTTACTATTTTTTTTTTTTAATCATAACTGCATCTTGAATATGTAGAATCTACTTGAGATTAAAACCATGAATCATGTTGCTATCACTCCATAAACACTGGAGTGGAAATTTATTACCTCTGTTGTGTCCTTTGTGCCTCCTCAGTGAACAAACCAAGTGAGAAAATACCAGCAAATTCTTAGGTTGCGGATTTGATTTCCGCAAGTTCATGTCTGTGCAAGCTCAGGCCTGTAAAAAAAATATATATATGGAGATATATTACATTTACATCATAAAAAGATGTCTGCTGAAGTTCATAATGAATGGGTTGCCATTTTTAAAACAGAACTTTGAAAAAAAAAATTCCCCTTGTTGAAAAATAAATCCTCTGACTAGAAAACTGTGACTAATATGTGATTTCCCTCACAGGGCTAGCTTAATGTGGAAAAGTGCTTTTCAGTATTGAAAAACAAAGAACTTGGCACCCAAGCTTGCTAATAATCTGGATTCAATACAACAGATTTAATCTTTCCATTCCTTTTTCATTAATAACTTCTCTGGCTACAATATAGATTTTTCTTGTGGTCCTAATTTCTATTTTAATTGAATTGCTGAGAATGAAAATGATTAGAGAATGTTGTGTGGTGAGCAGATTTGTTTGAATAATGTGATTTTAACACTTCTTGTTCTGCCCAAAATACACAGTCTTCCTTAGAAGGATGTGATAGTACATAGTTCATACACTATTATATACCGATTATTATATATTTACTCTGTGACAGAGTAAATGTTGAGTAAATGTTTAGTGGTCTTGCATTCACTTCCACTGAAGGAAACAAACTGGGACAATGGAAAGGTAATATAAAATAAAGTGGTTTAAGGTGAAATATTTTTTCTCTTCCACTGAAATTCAGTAACCTGTTTACACAGGTCAATCGTGGTCACACTGTAGAAATGTTCCTTTATCCAGAAATATTAGAGATTGATGACAAGTGCTGTCCCTCAGGGGTCCATATTGGGACCACTACTGTTTAATGTCTTCATCACTGACATAGAAAGTGGGATGGAGTGCACTTGCAGCAAGTTTGCAGATGATGCTAAGCTGCATGGCACAGTTGCCATGCCTGACAGACAGGATGCCATCCAGAGGGATCTGAACAAGCTTGAGATGTGGACCTACGTCATCTTCATGAAACATAGAAAGGCCAAGTGCAAGGGTCTGCACTTCAGTTGGGGAATCCCTGGCATCAGTACAGGCTGGGGGATGAAGGGATTGAGATAACTCCTGTGGAAAAAAGACTAAAGGCTACTGGTAGATGAAAAACTGGACATAAATCAGTAATGTGTGCTCATAGATTAGAAGGTCAACTGCAATCTGAGCTACATCAAAAGAAGGGTCACCAGTGGCTTGAGGAAGCTGTTGAAACAAGTCCAGAGAAGGGTCAAAAAGATGATCAGAGGGCTAGAGCATCTGTCCTATGAAGACAGACTGAGAGAGTTGGGGCTGTCCAGCCTGGAAAAGAGAAAGCTCCTGGGGGACCTTAGAGCAGCCTCTAAATACCTTAATGGGGACTAAAAGAAATGGGTCAGATTTTTCAACAGGGATAAGGTTTTAAACTGAAAGTGGGTGAATTTAAGCTACATATAAGGAAGAAATTTTTTACATTGGTGATGGTACAACACTGGTCCAGGTTGCCTAGAGAGGTGGTAGTAGCCCCATCCCTGGGACACATTCAGGGTCAGGTTGGATGGGTCTCCAAGCAACCTGATCTAGTCAAGGTTGCCTTAACTGCTCCTTGCAGGGGCTGTTGGACTAGATGACAGCTAGCAGCCCCTTCAAACTGAACGGTTCTATGATTCTTACATTCTGTGACCAGAATTCAAGGAATTTGCAATATTTTATGTTTTATAGTGAAAAAAGGGTGAAGACAATGAACTAAATACTAGACTTCAGCTGTTTTAATCAAGATTCACCTGTCAATAAACTTGGAGTTATCTCTAGAAAAACCCCATTTATAAATGAGAGAATAAGTTAATTTTCCATGAAATCCTTGACTTGACCAAGGATGACTTCAGTTTTGTAATGCAAACAATTGCCCAGTAAAAGTTGAGCTGAAACTTCCTAGCCATACACTGATAATGAAGTCACACACACTTTCCTACATTTTCAATTAGGAAACACATTCTCTGAAGTGAATGAGTATTATGATGAGGGGAAAGAATTACTTATATTGAATATATATGAATTTATCAGATTCAACAAAAGGGGTTAACATTTGACCTTCCTGCACTGCACTTAAGGCCAAGATAGAGCACAAAAGGGTCCACTATCCTAAAATAAATAAATAAATTTTAAAAAAAGAAGAAAAATAAAAGGAAAAAAAATTAATCCTTGTTTTGACACTATTGTTGAAATACTTATAGACCCTTGGCAATAACTATTTTAAAATATTAACTGTAGAGAACTGCAGGGACAGAGATACTGAGAAGAGTTTTCTTTTAAATTTTTTTTTTAACCTTCCCATTCTATGTTGCAAAGTTTCATAATGCAGCACCTCTGCTAGAAGAATCCACATCTTTCCTCCCAGTGATTGTCTATGTCTCTTGATTTAATAGAAAAAGAAGGCAACATGAGAGGAATGGAGAAACAGTCCCTCCCTCAGATAACTGAAGAGCTTATTCTGTAAAATTCCTGTATTCAAGAAGCAAAATGTTCAAGGGTAGGAAGTAAACTAAGACTCCTCCTTCTCCTCCCTCTACTCCCTGCTCAGCCCCCGGGCAGCAGAGCTCTGCCTTATATGATGCTGTGTTCTGAACCTCCTTGTGGTTTGGCAGGAGCGAACAAATGTTCAGACTTATGAGCCTCCACTTGGACCAACTGTTGTTAGTTTGTGAGATCCTCTATTTTTTGCAAAGCTTTGTCTGAAACCTTTATATAAAAGAAGGTATGTGTGCTTCTAGAAGCAGCAGTGCCTCCTAAGAAGCTAAGAGTCAGTGTTCAAATGAAAGATTAACAAAATACTCCAGTTCTGTGAATCAGTCATGGCATTAGTTTCTCCCTGAGTTTTAAAATATGTGATTTCGGTTATTTCTTGGCAGGACTTACATGATATGGTGCTATACAGATTATGTATATGAAGTAATGTTACATAGATTGTGATCTCGGACCTATGGGTGAAAAATGGTGCCTTTAGTTTCCCTAGTGCATGTCAAGCACCTATGAAATAATCATACACTATGTTGTGCATGGTATCACTCTCTGTTTGATCATTGTAAAAGGTGTGAGCTAGCAAGCTGTTATTAAGATAATGATTATCCTCTACTGGATCCCATTTTCCTCTTCATATATTAGAAAATATTCCTGATATTCTAGTCTTAGCTTTCTACTGGTGTCATTAAGGTTTAAAGGGTTATCTTTTGCCCATGAAAGCTACATTTATAAACTAGAAGAAAACAAAGAATATAAAAACTCCATCTACTGTACTCTATTAAAATTGAAAGCAAATCTTGATGGAGACCTCTTACACCTGTGTACATACATACATTATATATTTGCATGATTCTTTACCAAAAAATACCACCAGATTGTCTAAGTATATTCTTTCTAAATCATTAGTAGAGTTCTCATTATGTCTGAGATACTCCAAATAATCTAGGAATAAAAGACAAAGCTGTCTCCTCTGCCTACAAATCTTATTTACAGCTTTCCCTGCATATGCTGCTGTCTCTTTTCAGTTTGTTGCACGTACTCTAGTGCACTCTGAAAAACTGATCCTGCTTCATCATCTCCAAGTCCCTGCATATTTTCAGGTACTGTGTGATTAATTACTGGTTTTCTAGGACTCTTGCTCTTTTCAGTTAAAAAAAAAATTTACAACAAGCTAGAACAAAAACTTGTTCCCTGAGCAATAGAAACAAACAAGCCAAAGTTCTTTGTATTTATGTTCTGCATCAACTTCTTCTACCTCCTTTTTCTCCCCTCAGCCAGCTTAGGGATGTGGTAGGGCATGCAGTGTAACTTGCTTGGAGCAATGAATGGACAGGGAAGAGTGTGTAGACCAGTCTGCTCATTTTCTTCTTCTATCAAACCTCTTTTTCCTCAGAAGAAAAATTAGAACGGTTTGAATACTTTTGAATACTTAGAACGGCCTGAATACTTTTCCAAAATGGATTTAAAATGTGCTGGCACATACAGAAGTTGTTGCCCATCGTATCACACAAGAATATAATACCTCATCTCTTTAAGTTATCAAGGAAAAAGAGTCAATAGGGCAAAAACAATTGTAAAAAACTACACATAAAACACGTTCTCCATACCTCTGTCTCTACCTAAGTTTCATTACTCAAAAGATTTATGTAAATCACAAACGTTGACAAGATAAACACAAGTACTGAGAATGTCTCCTGAGGTACTAAATCAGTGTTAAAAAGATATGTACTCAAACTGTGTCATACAGACAACACATGCTTACTTGTCTAGTAGCATTTTACTATCTTTCACATTAGGAGCTCACTGTGTCTGTGGCTTACAAATGGGAATTTTCAAACATCAGCACAGCAACTCAGGATTTTTTTTCTCAATAATTTTGTAAGCTAATGACTAACATATGCATTATTGCAGTTTTGTGACAAATCATCTATTAGACTTTGGCTGAAAACTTGTGTTAAACACAAATAATGTATATAAGTAATATATAAGTAATATATCGCTATTGTAATGTATAAAAAAAAAAATAAAAAGAGAGGAAGAGACAACCACAGAGTAACCTTTCTGGTCCCATCTGCTCCCCCTCCCCTTCCTGCTCTTGCTGTGTACTAGCCCAATGTCCTGTGGTTCCAGTTGCTAACAGAATGTCCTAAAGTGCTAAAGAGCTTAATGGCATGCCATTTACCAGGGACACAAGCAACAATCCACAGCGTAACAGTAGAGAGAAAAATAACACTGCATACCACAACAGAGTACTATTTAATATATATTAATGACAGTGATTCCTGAAGGAGCAGGGCTGGTACTTTACTTGAATGTCTATGGTAGAAGCCAGTCAGAGTATGTTGGCAGGCATATATTCAGACAAGCAGAAGGGAAGTCAAATGATTCTCCCTCCTTTATAGCTTTGTTTGCTGAATTTTTAATGTGCATTCACAACCTGCACGTCACAACAGAGTGTCACCGTTGGTACATAGCCACAACGAGGACACTGAACACCACTGCACGAGCACAAAGAACAGGATTTCAACAGTTAACTTTGAATGATGAGAGAGAAAGATGTCTGTTTCTTACAAAAACTCTGAGGGAAAACATGATACTTAACTCCAAATGTCATAAAAGACCCTTCTTTCTTCCACTTAAAAAAAAAATTAATAAACTTTCAAACCTAATTTAATTATGATCTTAAGAGACTGTTCAGTGTTTTACTGGAAACATCTCGAAGTTAGTAAAAGGTGTAAATGTTTTTCCAATTCAGTGCTGTACTAACCTTACAGTAAGGTACTGCTTCAATCTTGGCAAAATTAGAATACCAGTGTAAGAATGTTGTTTGAATTTTTTAGGTATTTCAGAAAAAAAAATCCACTTTAATGAGTAGTCTGTAGCAGATGAATTATTATTCTTGATGTGCTCTCTCTTCTTAATAGGGGGGGAATATTTGAGGTATATTACCAAACCACTATACACATTTTTGTATGTATATGTGTACACTACTATCGGAAGTACAAAATGTAAAATGTATGCTACTGACAAAAAGGAAATGATATGCACTAGAGCAACAGTAAGTATACAGTGTTTTGATGCCATTTCATGAATTCAGGTGCTGTCTTTTGTTTTGGTTTTTGTTTTGTTTTGGTTTTTTTTCACCTTAGCACTGCTACAGATATATGCACTAGCTCTGGTTATAATACTGCTATAGAAAGAATGAGAAATAAATGTATTTATTCCTAATGCATACTTTGATGATGACTGAAGAAGAGCTACACAACCTGCTTATGACTCTAAAACAAAGGAGAGCTAAATATAGTCCCAAAATTCACATCTCTCATTGTGATAGAAATGAAAAATATAAAATGCATGGGCTTATTGCTCAATTCTTCAATGTCATGCAAGGATCACAGGATGAAGAGCACTAAAACATCTATGTATTATGATGAAAAGTGCTGGGATGTGACATTAAAAACTTGAAATACTTATTTAGTAGTGCTATTTCAAAGCAAATACAACCCTGCAGTCATTCGAGTTAGGGGGAAAAAGGTGAAGATTTAATTATTGCTTTCTTTAACCACATTTATCATGATAAGGATAAAATTGTGCTTTGTCCAGCTTTTGATTTTTGTTGTTCTACTTTGAAGCCACTGTTGCCTGTTGAAAAAGTTAGTCTTTTATTGAACAGTTCTTTTTGACAAGATAGTCATCCATGCTACATTTCATATATTTACCTTTTCATACAAAGTACATTTTTTACAAAGTCATTCAGTATTTTGAAGGACACTGTTTTGAAAGGACTAGTAGTCCTTTATGTGCAAGATTATTGGGGAGACATTTTTTCACAGCGTAGATCAAAAGAAGACAGCAATTTATAGGACTGGGGGAGAACAAAGTTTATCTTCACTTCTGTCAGCTTTCAGGTTGGCAGCACTACCTTCCCGGGGATGATAAAATGTTAACGTGACAGAAAATATGCCAATTCCTCTGCAGAAAAGTATCAATGATCTGCCGTAAACTTTGCACAGACCACCACGACTGGTTTTAGGATCAGGGGCTATGCAGCTTGAACGCGTTGCAGCAAGTCAGTGTTAAGCACCTGCTTAAGAAGCGCTGGTTTGGCCAGCACTGGGCTCGCAGCTTGATACAGCGGCAGGCAGTGAAGCCAACTTTCGTGGCATGGGTCTTAGGGGGCTCCTGTCACCATAATGAGCGTTTATTCCGTCTATCCTAACACTTCACCCCCATTTTACACAGGAGGAACTGTGCCACGGAGGGTGTATGCTCCAGGCTTCTGAAGATGGATAGCAACCAACAGCGAGGTTTTCCAAAGCACTTTCCCCCTAAATCCTATTGTTGTCACCTGCGTCCTCTGCGCTGTTCCTTCTTTAGCAGAGGATTAGACGGGACGGGGTAAGAAAAGCAGGGACCTTTTTTTAGCCCCACGGCACGCCACCGATTGAGCCAAGCAACATGTGGTGTCACTCAGCATGAAATCTTACCATTCTTCAGGAAGACAATTAGGGACCTGCTATACACAAGCATGACCGTGTAAGTAAAGATCGCTTTCCAACACCCCCCTTTAACACCCCTCCGGGACGGGCAAATCCGGTGACCTCCAGTGATACAGCCAGCTGGGCGCAAGCCCGGACAAGAAGCAAAACGTTGAAGCTCCACCGAATTCCACTTGTCCGGCGACATTTCGGGGCAACGGGGCCGGACAGGACACCCCACGGCCTCGCCACAAGCTGTCCCCGTCACCCCTTTCCTCACACGCTCCCCCTCTCTCCGCCGGACCCCGCGGCTGCGCTGGCCGTGCGGGGCCCCCAGGCGCAGCAGGCGCCAACACCACCTCCCCTCCCCCCCTCCCTCGCCCCCCTTTCCCTCCCCTCCCCTCCGAGGCCAGCACGGAGTGACGTCACCTTCCCCTCCCCCACCTCACGGTGCGGTGCGGGAGTTCCCGCACGGTGCGGTGCGGTGCGGTGCGGTGCGTGGCTGCCGTCCTCGGGTCAGCCCGCGGCCCGGGCTGGGGCAGGCACTGCCTGGGTCGCCTCCACATCGTTCCTCGCTCCCCTTTCCCTCCCCCAGAGCTCAGCCGCAAGCTTTCCCCAGCGTTCCGGGTCACGCAGCTCCTGTGATCCACAGAACCTAAGAGGATTAAGGAAAAAAAAAAAAAAAAAAAATTAAAAAAACAAACAAACCCCCTCCCACCCCCCAAAACTCGACAAACCACCACAAACACACCAACCACCAACAAATCCATACCCCGCCACCGCAAACCCACGAAACGAGAGAGCGTCGTCTCCATCAGTGTACCCACGCCGTCCCCGATCTCCCCTGGAGGAGCGAGGCCGGGTGGGCTGCTCGTGTTTTGGTTCTAAAGCACGGTTTCTGGGAATTTTGTCTGTGTATGCCCTCCCCGCTCCGCCCGCCCCATGCCCTCTTCCTTCGCTTTTGTCTGCACTGGACTTTTTCCGGAGTGGGGGAGGCGGGAGAGTGGGGGGGAAGCCCTGGTGGGCGACCTCGCTGCTATTTGTAGCGAAAGAATCAGTTAAAAGAGACGAAGAAAAAAAAAAAAAAAAAAAAAAAAAGAGAGAGAGAGAGCGCGAAGGGGGAAGGAAGAAGAAGAGAGCGGGAGGAGGAGAAGGAGGAGGAGGGGAAACGGAGCAGCAGCTCGGGAACAGAGAGCGCGCCCGGGAGCAGGAGCAGCCGCTGCCGCCACAGGAAGGAGAAGAAGAAGAAAAGAAGAGCGGAGCGGAACAGAGCAGAGCGGAGAAGAGGTGGTGCTGGCAGGAGGAGGCAGGCGGAGACCTGGCTCTTCTGGATGCTGGATTTTCGGACTCTGGTTGACTCTCTCTCTTTCCCCGGCACCGGACTGTGAGAGACACGCACCAGCGCCAGGCAGCAGGGGCGGGGGGCTCCCCTCGTAGCTGCTTCTGCTGCTTCTTCTGCTGTTGCTGCTTCTGCTGCTTCTGCTTCTGCTGCTGCTTCTGCTGCTGCTGTTGCTTCTGCCGCTACTGCTGAGGGGCTTGGATTAAATTGGCCGCCCCGGAGACAAGCGGGAGCAGCAAGAGGAGGTGGCAGCGGCGGGCGGGCAGGCGGCGGCGACGGCTGCTGCTGGGACCGGGGGAGCCAGCATGACCAGGTAACTGCCCCTGACCCATTTTCCCCTCTGCGCCGCGCCGTCTTTGCCACCTCTGTGTGTGCGTGTGTATCTGTGCGTGTGTGCAGCCCGGCACACATGTGCCTCACGCACAACTCTCCCCTTGATGCCCCGGGGCTCCGCCCCGGCCCTTGCCGGCCCGCTGCCCTCTCCGCTCCGCCGGGTCTCAGCCTGGCGGCGAGGCCTGCTCCGGGAACAAGGGGAGCTGCGGTGCGGGGACGGGGGATGGGGCAGAGTGAGGGCGGGTGATGGATCGGAGTCGACGTTTCCACTGAATGCCAGTGTACACGGGCGAGGAGGCTGCACTAATTACACGTTGGCTGTTTGCTTTAGCCAGCAAATTATTAAGTATTTTGTTTATTCTATCGGGTGTAGAGAAGGGGAGGGGGGGAGGGGGGAGAAGCAGGCAACAGGGTGAAAGCCGAGGCGCCTGCCGCTGAAGAGGGAGTGTGGGGGTGAGCAGCCGGGAGGGACCCCCGGCGCCTGTCCGAGGAGGGCTCCCTCCGCCTTCTCCTCCTCCTCCTCCTCCTCGTCCTCCTCCTGCTCCTCCTCTCTCTCGGCGGAACGGGGAGGCACGGAGATGTGAAGCTTTTCACAGGTTAGGCTTTTAATTTCTTTGTTTACTTTCCCGAAATCACTTGAAAGGAAGCACATCGGGCTGGAAACTCAGTTTTCTGAGCGCTTATAGAAGGGGCTCTTGAATTTGTTCAGCAAACTTAGCAGCTCCTTCTGCGCCGTCTGCCCATGCGAGCAGGCACTCCTCGCTGCTGCAATCAGGCTCTCGTTTGCTGCCCAATAAAACAGTTGCTTTCTTCCACCGAAATCCGTATTTTGCCTTTTTTTCTGTCCCCTCTTCCCCCGATAGAACTGTATTATTTCATTTTTCAGCGATCACCGCTAAGGATTGAATGTGTGGATTTTGAATGTCTGCTCCTCCTAGTTACTTCTCCAGACCGCTGTCATGCATATTTTATTTTCTTCCCTGGCCTTTGTACATTTACTGTCTCGTGGAAGGATGTTAGCTTCTTTAGCATGCTTACCATGTCCATATCTTAGCTTCGATGTACATAGAAGGGTCATTTTATATATGCAGCATAGTTAAGGTTTTGTGTGTGCCTTCACTTGTCTCCTGAGACAGCGTTGTGTTAGAGATGAGTCTGTAGATGCTTGTTTGCTTTGGAGCTTTCTATTTGCATACATGAGTATTTTCGGTGAAGCCTGTTCTCTTAAACTTGGGGTTAATGTGGGAAGTTATGATTGTCTTCAGAGAGTGCTTCCAGCAAACCTTTTGTTCAGGCGCAAGCAACTTCTGTAGTATCGGGACATTTATTGGGAATTTTGATGCAGAGATGGAAAGTAAAAGTACTATATTATTCCTTCCTCTGGTATCTGCTACTGTTTTGTTCAGTGCTTTATTTTCTTGCTGTAAAAGTGTGTAGTAAATGACATAATTTTCTCCTTTTGGGCTGGGAGCACACAAAGCTCCTAGAATTCTCGTTACTGAATGGAGCAACTCTGAAGAAAAAAAAAAATTATCTCCTTTCCTAGATACAATCAGAGCTACTTGTAGCTTCCTTTAGATGCCATTTTTTAAAACAGATTATTTTCTTTCTGTCTCGTGAGGTCTTCTATTACTGTTTTTTTATGCGTGAAATTGAGAAATCGGTCAGTTTTAATAAATTAAGCAGTCAAATTTTGCCCAGTCAAAATTTCTAAAAAGCTGTAAATGTACATGAGATTCTTAAAGACACTGACTGTTCTATAGAACGAAGGATTTAATGAGAGACTTTTTACAGGAGTAGCTTTCCAATTTTAGTTTTGTCACTTGTGGTAATACGGTGTAGTATACTTAGATTTCTCTCAATGTAGAAATGATGTATAGCTTATCTGTATCCACTTAAAGCACTGAAAAAACACTGAAGGCTTTGCCTAAGTAGAAGACTTCTACTCTAAGGTGGCACTAAGACATTCATTATGGTTTGTGTGTGTGTTATGGCAAACTGTCAGGGATGGTGTGTGGAAAGGAGAATTTTTTTTTTTTTTTGGTATTTCTAGATTTCACGAGTGGGTCTTAGCATGTGCTTTTAAATCCATTAGTGAAACTACTTTTCAAATGACTGCTAAAGAATAATATGAATTAAGTGTTCTTCTGTGATGGTTATGTAACTCAAACATCAGCACTGTCAGCGAACTCAATGGGTGATAGTAAATCAGTGCTTAGTCTTAGAAGGTTTGCCAGAATAGACTTGGGGATATGTGAAAGAGCAGAGTAGATGGGAATTTAAGTCTAGTCAGTGATTCATCTTTGATTTTTGAGATTCTCCTTCATTCCTACGTTTGAATATTGCAGGGACCAAAAACTAGACAAGCTGAAGAGCAGGAATCCCCCTTCATCTGCTGCTGTGTGCCCTGAGCCACTAGGGGCCTGTATAAACTGCTCTCATGCAGCAAATACCGGTACATGGCATCTGCTCGCTTTTTCACCAGGCATTTTTTACACAGGTGCCTAATGTCAAAAACAAAGTTGAAAGGTATTTATACCTTACTAATAAATGAGGCTTCAGTTACTTAGGAGGTGCATACAAACTGTGTATTATTTTGGATTTTTTTTTTACTGTGCCTCAACCATTCCCCCCAGTCCTCTCTGATGTCCAGTGTAAATTTTTCCTTCCTTCTCTCCTGACTGCTATGGCAATTGGGGATGAGTGTTGACTCATGAGGTGCAGATTTTGGCCAGAGTTGGATTTGAGTGTCTCCCTGCATTTCATAGTTTCTGTAAGCTGAGAGAATCAGATTTGTTGCCTCTGTGTTTCTTCTATTAGATTAGTAATGGTACTGTTCCATGCAAGTGTAGGGTTAAAAGATAAACTAAACAGGATTACTTCAAGGCAGGAACAGACATAGATTGATGGTGTATTTAAACTATCTTTGTAAGTGTTATATAAGTTTGAGAGTGTGGCAGCTCCAAGGCTTTGGCTGGAGCATAGTCAGCATTTATGGGACCTGGACTGAAGATGCACTATACATTTTTGAGTGTCAGTTTCAGAAATTTAAAATCCACCAGCCGTAGCATTCTTGATGGACATTAAGCAGTAAGGTCAAGTATACTTACACTGTTCCAGTGTTGATTTTCAGTTTTTCCAACTGGAAAGGCAGAGAATTTGTAAAAGAGCACAACTGAAATATTTGCATACTGGATTTCCTTCAAAATGAACTTCCGTTACTAATCTTTCTCAAAATTCTCATTTAAAAGGATTTTCAAGCTGAATCACAGTAAGGTCATACAATAAAAACGCAGTTTCTCTATGGTATGTTAATTTCTTAATAAGCTGTCTTTAAAAGAGGGGATTTTTATGTATCATGGTGTTGGGCCAGTGACAGCAGGAAGCTTTTTGTCATATTGCCGACAACAGTTGTGCAAATATTGACTGAGTCTAATTTTCTGAAACGTGTGTGTCTGCACTTAGGTAAAGTTGTGATGAAATGTATTGAAATCCACTTTAAAGGTCTTCTCAAATGACACACATCTGCTCAAAATTTAAGTCTTACTTGAGTATCAGTAAACCAAGGCAGTGTCTTTAAAACATCACTTTGGATGTCAAGACGAGTAATATAGTACAGGTCTACAAATTATTGTGTTTGATTTCTGTATGAGATCAGGGTGATTTTTTAACCTTTTGTTCATTAACAAGTTGAGAAAAAAGTATAAATATTTGCTGTTTTAAATTCAGTAGCAGAGTCTCATAATGCCGTCTATTGTAGCAAGAGCTTGCTTATGTTGAAATTCTGTTTTAAAACAGTTGGCATAGCACAGTCAACATACAATATTTAATGAAAACTCTCAATTTCAAATACTGTGTGAGTTGTTTACTTTATTTGCTTAATCCTTGTTTTCTTTGGAAAGGGCCTTAAATGAAGCTAATTAATGAATGTACGCTGGCAACTTGGCAGCCTAAAGCAAGAATCTGTGATTAAAAATACTCTTTCGGATACTATCAGTGATTTACCAAATAGGAGCAAAGAGGAAGGGTTACTTCTCTTGGTGATCTACTACCATGAAAGCTGCAGTGCAACTGGAGAAAATTGATGATGTAGAAAAAGATCGCATGAGAGTGCTTTGCCTGTAAATTCCTTTCCAACAAGCTTCACTTCACTTGTTGTTTAAGCCGACATGCATTTACAGAACAATATGTCTACTTTTGCACAATTTTAACTTACATTTTGTAAGTGCAGCTGAGTTTTGGTTGGTGATTGATAATATTTATTAAAATGTTCCATGTTCATGTCTCAATATAGAAAGAGCATAGCTAAAATGCAGGGAAATAGATAGAAAATAATACAAAGGATTTGTTAAAAAATAAACAACATAAAACAACAAACCAAACAACAAAATCCGGAAATGTTAAATTGAATAAATTCATACATAAGTACTGAAAACATTCCTTTTAAAAACATGATTATTATTCAGCTTCTTCAAGTTCATTCACAGAAGTGACAATTCATTCTAAACACTGTTTATCAGCTTATTTTTAACTACATCAGCATGTATACAGTCTGTACTTCCCTGAGATAAAAAGACTTACAGCTGTGTCTTATGCATACATGCTGTGACAGCCTTCTTCATAAGCTTAGTAGCATAGTAACGAAATAAAAAAAATAAAAAAAAAAAAAAAGAAGAAGAAAAGCTTGTGAAGATTTTTTTGCAAAAATCACCTCCCCTTTTTATACTTAGGTGTCTGATATCTGCTGGGGATTCTGTGTGTTCTTTCTAGTACAAGGAATGTGCAAATACTTCCTCCTTCTCAGCCAAATAAATGTTGGAATTCAGGCAGTTTGATTAAGTATACCAAAAGATGTGCCCTAGTATACTGTCGTGCCCTGTGTTGTGCTTCTTCATAGTTAAGCATAATGCAGTTATTTGAGTTTTTCAGTAATCTTCCAATTACTGGAGTCACTCCACTGGTATACAGATTAATTTGTTTGCAGACAATCAAAATGGATGTCTTGGTTATTGCCAGCTTAACTTCTCACATATTGTTGTAGTCAGATAATGCATACTTTTTCCTCAGGCGGTATATAAAATGCGGTTTATGGAGTAACACAAACAAGTATATTGCTCTTTCTTTTACAGTTTTTAGTGTTCTGGAAATTATGTGTCTGTAAGTCAGAGGTCAGTAGGTGGTGTGTGAAATCTGGCTTTTTAGATAGCAGAATTAGCTGATTTTCGCAAATGCACAGTGCCAACCTGCCTGAAAAAAATGCAACTTAGGTTCTAAATTGGAAAATAGTTACACATTTCACTTGCAAATCTGGCTAATCACATTTTGATTTCAGTGCCTCACTTTGTCTTATCCACTACTTTTATCCAAGCATCTTTTTCTTACTTGCTTTGACTCACTAAGAAGAATTCAGATATATTCTGGTAAAGGTGTCATAGGTTTTCTGACCTTTAGAAAATAATAGCTTGCTAATTTTGAGCTCAGTAATTGTGCTTTACAATGCTGATTGAATTAAAAAAAATTCTTGATTGTTTTTCAGCTGTCTGTAGGCTGTGTGCTTTCCCAGAGAAACCTGAAATATATGCACGAGGAAAGAGGAGACTGCCATTTCTGCTATCTTCCTTTCATATAGCCTCTCCTCTCCTCTCCTCTCCTCTCCTCTCCTCTCCTCTCCTCTCCTCTCCTCTCCTCTCCTCTCCTCTCCTCTCCTCTCCTCTCCTCTCTCTTTTTTAAAGTTAAGGAACAATGTTTTTTTACTTTATTTTTCTAATAAAAATAAGATAAAATAGATCTTGCCAGAGTTGACAAAACTCTATAGGGATATTTAGTACTTTATACCCTTCTTTCATCTCCTTTGTGCCACAGAAAGAGGGGGTTTATGAGACAGATGTGTGTCATGATTTCTAGCACAGACATATGATTAATTTATCTGTGTTCACCTGTGTAATTAAACTTCTGTGAGTCCCACTTTTAATTTTCTTTTCCTTTTACTTTTCTGGAAGGGGCTTTCTCCCCCATGGAATTTACTGTAGGCAGGGAGGTCTTTTTTAAAAGGCAATTTAAAAACGTAGGACCATAGAATTTGTGCCTAGGTTTTTAGTGCTTAACTGAAACATTCACTGTGTATGTCAAGTGCATCAATTGTTTCACTCTTCTACTACATTTTAATTAAAAGTCTCTTTACATGTGTACTGTATGAATCGACTATGTTTTTTTTTACTAAGCAAACAGCTATATTTTGCATGTAAGAAGAAAAAAAAATTAGGAAAAAAATTGTCTCTGGTTACCAAAATAGAATTTTGTCTTCTGTATGTAGATAAAAGACATTAATTGGATGTGAAGTATATGTGATGAGAGATATCTAAAACACTGATCAGAAAGTAGTACAGAAAGTTTTATTTATTTATTTGTGTTCGGGATGATAATGTATCTTAGAAAGCTTCTTAACTGCTGCCCTGTGCAGCTGTCCTTCCCTGAAAGATTGGGTTTCAGGAGCAATGATGGATGTTGAATGCCTGTAGCCAGTTGTGGGGTTTGCTGTAAGGTCAGTAGTACTGATGGAGGGTAAGAATTTACAGCCTTATGTCTCTATGCCAGCATAACCAGTAGCACTTCTCAAGGAAAAAAATCCACCAAGTAGGTATGTTCAGTGCTGAGCTTGTGTTGCAGCATAGTTGAGAAAGCTGTTCATACTAGTGAGAAAGAGTGAGTAGATTTGTGAATAATAAGGACAAATTTATTTATGAGGATGACCTTATGTTTCACAGAAACACACAGAAATGTCTACAAAAAGTAAATACAATGCTGTGGCTTTATTTAGAACTTCCTATATTCTGTTTTAAAGTATTAAAACAAATTTGGAATTTACAGGGTTGGCTTGTTACTTCACTTCTTTCAGATGTGCTTGAAGTTTTTAACAGCTTACTGAACATGGAGGTTCTGTCCTTTTCCACATGAAAACAGAGTGTGTGTTTTATTCATGGGGAAGAAAAAAAAAGTTTAGATATTTTCAGCATGCTTAACCAGGGAAAGAATTGCTATTCATCAGATGAAAGGACAGATAATCATCAGATAGAAAAGGTAAATGGTATTTAGTGTTACCTTGTTTGGTTTAGGTATTGCAGATAAAGATGGATAGTTTGGATAGCTGTGATGTGTGCTTCCAGAAGCATTCATAAAGATCAGATTTTCAGTCTTTATGGATTATTTGCCTTCCCTAAACTGTTGAAGTTTGTTCCTGAATTATGATGATGTGACTAGCTTTTAAACAGTGTATCTTTAGGTGGAGAAAGATGCGCAACAAAACGTCCTGATTTATTGTTAAGCTTGCAAACCTTTTTTGAGTTGTTTGTATTAATTTGTATCTTGATGGTATAGGTGGATTTTTCTGTGGAACCTCCGATCAGTCCTAGTAAGCTCAAAGCTCTCCGTGGTCGGTGAGAAAAATTTTCTTTGACAACAACATCTTTTAGATCAGATCCATACTGCTTTTGTGTATTTGCTTAAATGATAGCAGTATTGAGCTTGGGTAGTCCTAGCACTGGTGAAAATAAAATATAGAGAAGAAAGCTTAATAAAACAACTGATTAATTGATTTATAGCATCTTACAAATAAGGCAGAATGAAGCATTTTTGTAAAGAAGTACGTATCCAACGAGAATCACTTTGGAACAGTTCTGCATCAAGGAAATGGCATTTTGCCAAATGCTTGTGTATTCTACTTAGTGAAAGTATGCCATCAACATTATTTGCAGAACTATCTGTGCTTAAGTGATAAATATTCACTATTTACCACTTTGTTTTACAATAAATAACAGATGGATTCTGTGATTAGGTTTTAAAATTTTTTTTAACCTGTTTCAGAAAGAACAGAGTTTTGCAGATTTTCAGTAAATGTGTCGATGACATGGACTTGACTAAAAGCATTTTCAAAAATAGTGAAATTGTATGATTTACCTTGTTTGATGATTTTGATATTTATATTACTTTTACTTGACATGAGAAGCCCTGAAATTTTCTATTGTACGTGGCTTGCGAAAGAACTTGTAGGACAGTAAATTAAAGAAATATTTATCTTAGTTGATGTTAATGACACTCTAGTCCTTTTTGCTAAAGAGAAGGTGGATAACCAGTGTGAATTCTTTTGTCACAGTCAAATCTGTAGAATTTACACCTGTTTCCCATTTAGCAATTTCTAAAGCTTCCTTAAATGGTCATCTGCAGTGTTAGTGAATTGACTCAATGAAAATTTTAAATATATCAAGGGCAGTAGATAATGAAGAGAGCATTGTACTTTCTAATGCTAACAGGTGGCAGTGAATGCCTGCAGGAGCAATCATACCTCTCTAAGAATCCTGGCATTCCTTGGATTTAATTCTGCATGATTACATGCAGTCTGGAGAAAAACCAAGAGTGTTGAAATCTTAGCAGCAGTATTTCAGATACTTTGGAAATTGCTAGGTAGTTTTGGGCTGAAGAGAGTAAATACTGTATATACATAATCAGGAAATATTTATTTTTCCAGCTGTTGGGCTGCATTTGATGGAATAGCTACATGTCCTTCTAGTTAATGTAATCCCTAAAATGACACTTACTAGTACTGTACTTCTGGCTGATTTATGCATAGGATTGCTTTATTAATCTAGTGCACAAGGGTAATCTTATTTCAAAGGTATCAGAAAGCATGAAAATAACTACTGGGCTTCTTAGAGATATGAATTTCTCTATCTTTGAGAACTTCTAACTTCTAGCCTCAATCAGTCTTTCTAATTTTTAGTGGGGAATACATACTCTGTGAAAGGTGCAGTGGCCTTAAAGCCGTTCTTTCCTCTTTGTTGATCTGCAGTTGTCTAGGTTGTATATATATAGAGATTAACAAGGAAATTAAACATGTTTGTGAATTATTTGTAGAAGTGTGATGGTATTTTTCCACCACAATGAATTGCTAGAAATGTTCTGTAGTAACCAGTGCCTAACAGATCTATGATCTTGATAGATAATGGGTAGACAGTAGAGATAGATAATATTCTTGTAACTGATAAATCTTGAACTGTGTTTCTGATAGAAAAGATGGCTTTTTAGCATTTTTGTTGTCATTGTTGTGAGGAGATGAAGAGCTTTCCATTTTACTATGAAATCTTTGCTTTTCTGACTTGACATCAGATTGCAGATGCCAGTCTTAAAATTAGCCAGAGATATTTTCTTCAGTTTCTATCTGTTGCTCAGAAAATGGTGTTGATATCTATTTTCTATTTAATGAGAAAGAGCACTTGAGAACACTGAAGAGCTTTTGCTTGGGAGGAAACGTGAATTCACCCACTTGAAAGAATAAGAAGTGAAATTTTACAACCTCTGAAAAGCAAAATAGGATGACTGCCAATTTGAGTACTGTGGCTGGGGATGCCTCTTCCCTGCCTCTTCTTTCTCCAAGTTGTTCTCCAGCCTGGTTTTGTACTTCAGGGAACATTTCAGCTGGACATCTGTCCTCTGAATAAAAACTAGCAGCAAATCATGCAGAAATGTGTGTTCCTTAAGAAATACTGATGCCTACTTCACTCCAGCTCTTGTATACTTCACCTCACTGTGGCTAGAATGAATCTTTGGGTGTAGCAGTTTCTGCTTCTCATAGTTAGATCGTAGGTTATTTTGTGAACTCTGAAAAACTCTGAGAATGGCTCTCCAGGCTGTCGTTATTGCAGAACGTCACTTGAATTATGAGTACTGGATGCTCTATTTGTTATGTTCTAGAATTTCCCTCTGAAATGTATTTTCATTAGCATCTCAAAGGTGTAATTCGTTTTTTACATCTTAATGCTTAGTGTTACAAGCTTGTGATTTTTGCACTGATCTCCAACTCCTTTGACTATGTATAGGTGTCTAAAAGCAGTCTTTCAGTGTAGATTTTTCTATCCATTGATATACATAAGACACCATGTGCATATTTGTACAACTGCTGCCTTCATTGAGACATTTGAATGACTCTGGGCTATCTCTTCTTTAAAAAGTTCTGTGCTTGCTTTTAGGTCTTGGATAGGATGCAACATTGTCTTTTGGTTCTACACCAAATTCAAATTTTTGGTATCAGGAGTCTTTCCACATTAAATTAGGAAACATGGCAAGAGGAACAGATTTGCTTGGCAGTTCCTGGCTTCTTGTGTCCAGAGAACTTCGTGGGTGTAGCTACACAGAACATATCTCTGATGCCATTTTAGGCATCTTTGTTTCTAGACACAGAGATAGCATACTTAGATTTAACTGCAGGAGCCATCTCTGTTCTCTGAAGGTACAGCTTTCCATTCAGTTCTTTGTGTTACTCAGTCAATTCAGTTTCTTAACTCCTATCGCTGTCAGAGCTGGTCAGGTTTTATTGAAACACAATGCTGATCATTTGTTCTCACAGATGACCTACCCAGTGAAAGAGCTGCAAGTTCATATTCTCATAAGAAACTTCAGGAGTATAGGTTCCCAGACATTCAAGCTCACATCAATGCCAGGTTCTGCATGTAGCATCAGAGCTAGATATTTTTTTGAAGAACATAAAGCTGCTGTGCTTGTGTTTTGAAGTGTTAATAGACACCATTTGTCAGACATGTCACACTAACTGTACTTTTCTTAGTATGTTGTATTACCTGACTGTGTTTAATGTGTTTGAGAATTTTAAGTCAGGTTCTCACTGTGCTTTTTTCACTGATGTAGTTATTATTCCACCTACTGAGTTTCTGAGGTGTTATTAGCAGTTGACAATGGCTTCTTTTCTTGACTGAGGTGTATACATACCCATACACAACAATAAGCAGAATTTTCCCCAGCTTTTTCTTTGTAAGTTTTGTCTCTGCTAGTGTTGGGTGGCCCCTCCAATCAGATATACAGTTGTATTACTAGATTTCTGGTGTTGCCTGGAGTTGCATGTGGTTAATAATTCAGTAACTGCTGAGGGGAGCTATGGGTGTACAGTTCCACTATCAGGAATTAAGTCATGGAAGCTGAGAGTTACTGTTTTTACAAGAATGCAGGTAATAACACACCCCTGACATAGATAATTAATTGTTATTTTGGTTGCTCCTACCAATGGTTTGAAATGTAATACCTAAGCTGTGTACCTTGTCTGAATCCATGCGGAGTCTAAAGCTCTTTTCAGAATTAGGTTTTTAGCTTTTTGGACCTAGCTTTCAGTACTTGCATTCAGAGTCCTGTTTTTGCAAAAAATATGTTTCCTGAAGTTCCTCTTGCTAAAATTTGTACTTTGGCATGTGTTACACATCTTGTCAACATTTTTCTTGCTTTCTGTGTGCATATGGATCTGATATTGGGTGGATTAGCATTTGATCTATCATAATTTGTTGCCTGATAAAGCCTTGAAACATGTTGAAAGGCAAGGCATATTCAGATTTTATTTCCTTGAGTATAGCTTTCCTCCATGTTTTGCTTATGATTTTTGTGTTTTCTGGTGAGAAGTCTGGGAGGACTGGACAGGAGGTCCATCTCAAAGAATTCTTCCTTACAGTGTGCTCTTGAAGTTACAAGAGTACTATTTAGAAAACCAAGG
Source organism: Phaethornis superciliosus (assembly GCA_023637945.1). NCBI lineage: Eukaryota > Metazoa > Chordata > Aves > Apodiformes > Trochilidae > Phaethornis > Phaethornis superciliosus. The sequence continues at coordinate 29,090,375 of JAJQWJ010000004.1, read as the reverse complement.
AGTCCTCCTTTAGAGGACTGTGAAAGTAGCTTTTACATTCAGCAATTCCTTTCCAGATTTTGACTGTAGAAATGATAGACCAATTTTTTGATGTTTCTTAACCTAAAGTATAACTAAAGCTTATCCTTCAAAGGTCTGTCAGCTTCCCTTTTTGTTGAACTCTAGATTTTGTGGGTATTTTATTGCATGCCTACTTTAAAAGTTACAGGTGTGTTAGAAGGCTTCGCATGTGACTGTAAATCAAATAACTGAGAATTCAAGTAGCATCTCTGGTGTGAGTTGATGTTGGCTGCTTAAAAGACAATCAGGAATTACTTTGTACTTGTGGGCAGACTCTTAGATCTCAGGTGGAATAAATAATACTAAATCAGACATATGGGCCTGAGAGGAAATTTAACGTAACGTAATGTAACAGAACGTGACGTAACGTAACGCAATACTTTGCATCGTTGGTTTTTACTTGAACTATCAAAAATAGTTTTAGAGATGCATTTTAGGATGTCTCAGAGGTATGAATGAATTGTACACTTTTGCATTACAAATACACTAGCCAGACAGAGAGATTAGAGATTTGCAGAATTAAAAAAAAACTACTCCAGTCAGATGTACTTTGCAAAAATCTTATTACTGTTTGCACTATTACACGTAAGAGAATACTAGTAGTCATCTTCCACAAGTTACAGTCTAGAATTTAGTCTCTGGTTTGTGTCACTGCCTAATGGAGTATGAATGATAAAAAAAAAACAACCCGGTTGGAAATCATTCTTATTTTCACTCTTCACTCTTATCCTTTACTAATTATCTGGAAATCTAAGGAGAACTTCAATTAAAAAAGTTGTTTATAAACTAAGAGCTAAAAATAACTATAGGTAGTGAAAGTCAGGTAACCAGATTTTGTGAAATAACCTAAAAAATACAGAACATTCATGTTAAAGACACCCCATCAAAGAGAAAGTATGTTTTACGAAGAACATTTTCTTTCATAGATTAAAGGAGTACTTTAAAATAAGCTTCACTGTTGTAGGCAATTCCTTGTCTGAAGGCACTCCTGGGTAATAAGAACCGTGTACTGCCTATGGCTCACTCTTTCTCATGCACATACTGCCATGGTATCAGGGATATAGTCACACGTCAGGTTAGCTGGAGTGGCTAGTCTTGGAACTGTCATTCTATATAGTAAAAGTGTACAGTAAAATTATGAACAATAGAATGAAGACATTTATGTGAAAATGTAAGCAAAGAAAAATGCTTCATTTAAGATAGTGTTCAGTAGGGAATTTAGGCTCATCAATACCTACAGCTGTGTATCTTCACTGCCATGTAACATCATTGAAATCCATGAGATTAAATGTGTGTTTAACAAAAGCATGTGGGTGATGTAAAAAAAAAGTATTTACACCAAAGGGATTTTTAAAATTTGGATACTTAGCTCCACAGAGGGAAAGGAAAGCAAAACAATCTGATTTCTGCTTTATTCTCTTTATTGCCTTCAGAATGTTCAACTTAGTGTTAGTAGCATAGCTGATGAGATAGAGTGAGAAAGAATTCCTTGACTTATGGAAAAAGTAAAAGTAACATGCTAATACTTCTATTTGTTGTTTTTTGTTTTTCTTTTCAGTTTGCACACAGAGCAAACAAGCAAAGTATCTCCAAACTCCAAAAGAGAAATAGACACAGGCTGAGTTTCCATTTTTGTGCATTATGGAACACTGTCATTTGACTACAGGAAAAAAATACGAAAAAAAAAGACATCCTTAACAAGAGACAGTCTGGTCTATAAGTATGATCACTTCAGTTGATAAACACACTTTTTAAAATCTCACATGATAGAGCAACACTATTATTGACATTTCTTTCAGGACAAGCTTTCAGGAGTTTCCATCTTTAACCAAACCTCAATGAAGGGCTGAATCCAGTCAAGCTAAGAGATTCTTCTCATTTTGCTTTTGTATTTGATTATCATAACTACTTGGTTTTAAGATGAATATAACAAAAAGCAGCACTACATTGTTAAAGGTGAAACTCTTAAAGCTTATGAGAGAAATATGAGAGTTCTAATGAGAAAGTAGTCTTATTACTGGTAGTGATTTGTCTTGTGGAGGAATGGCAGAACAGAAATTCCAACTCGTGTAGAGAATAAAAGGACTGGTTAAAACCAGTTCCTCATCTGGAATCTGATGAAATTAACAAAAATAATTTACACAGTATGAGATAAATTAGTAATTTTTTTTACTGGGCTTCTGCAGTTTTATATAGTTTTATGGTTGGTGCCATAATTCACAATAATGTCGAATTGGTGATGGAGAAATATTTCAGATAAAATATTTCAGAAACTTTAAAAAGGTTATTGCAGATTTTGAAAGTAGAGGTTCCAAATAAATCTGGGGTACTGAATGTGTGTAGTAGTTGGCATTTCATTGTAATTTATGATGTATTAAATTATTTACTTTCTGTGGATTTCTGTGTGACATTGCCATGTACCTGTGCCATACTCATAGTTTGAAAAGGCTTGTTCTTAAGCTTCAGAGTTGCTTTCTTTTAGAAAGTCCAGCCTTTTTCCTTAAAAATCTTTTATTCTTCTTACGGTCTTCTTATGTGTTCTATTCTTTTTCTTTGAGTACCTTTTGTATATTTTTGTGGAGTTAAATGAGTTGAGAACCAAAATCCTTCAGAAATTATGTATGTTCTTGGGAAAAGATTGAAGAATATGAAGGGGTGTTTTCGAATAATTTTAGATCAGTTTGATTTTAACAAATACATTCACTGCTTTGGGTACATCTGTATACCATAGGCTTGCTTCAGTTTTAAAATAGAATTTTAATAAATTACATGAACCCCTTGGGTGCTAAATTTTTCAATTTCCTCTTTGTTCCTTTACTTCAATGCAGTCTTCTATCCCTTGTATAGTTTTGCAGAGTTCAGTGCACAGAAATTTACCAGAGTTCAGTGCACAGAAATTTACCAATAGAGGGATAAACATTCTAATACAGAGCAATCAGATGACATTCTATACATGTGACAAAACCTAGCATTAAGAAATCATGCATAAGATCATAATAAGGATAGAGCCAGGAGAGTATTTCTTGGAATTGTATCCCTAAGCTCCATATTTCTCCTACTATGTGAGAATAAAAGCTGTATTAGAATTTACTTTTTTACCTTATTTTATAGGACAGGTAATCTGTTACATAGAAAATTTTATTTTTTATTTGTTTGGTGTTCTTTTTTCATACTAGATTTTTTAAGCAATATTTTTTTTTTGTATTAATATTTCACATCAGTACTGTAACTGAAACTGATATCTTTATATCCTTTTTGTTATGCATCATTGTAGATATACATGATTAGGTCATCTTTCAGCCATAGCACTCAATTCCGATTAGAAAGTAAAACTAAATGGAAACAAACTAAAAACTAAACATAAACTAATACCTTGAAGGCTCAATTTTCTGTTTTGTTGACATCAGTGTGAATTAGAATACAGTAGTATGCAGAACATTGAAATTAAAACGATAGTCTTTATCATCTTTTCTTTTGACTGTAAACTTCAGCAAGAACATCCTTTTAGTAAAAGATACATACGTGAGATACAAATAATTGTGTTCATTTTCCATTTTATACACCTTTTCGCCTTTACACAGTACAGGCTGGTATTTCTAAAAATATTTTACTGTAATTCATGATCAACTTTTAAAATGTTATACCTTATATCCTGTTTTAGCATTAATTTTCTCACGGTTGATTATTATTTGTGTAAAAACCATGGTAGCTTCAGCTGCCACTGGCCTTCTGTTTGACATCTTTTTTGTTGTTCTGCTTTTATGACTATAAAAATATGCTGTTCCCTGCAGTCAGATTTTGGCAAGGTCTAGAAGGATTTTTCTCAAAGCAGTTCTGTGTTCAGGTAAATTAAAGTCACTTTAAGAGCTTTGGGGATTACTGGATCAATGCACATCATTTTACATAACATTTTCATTGCTGAATACTGTAGTATATTTAGGAATTGTCTTACAAGGTACCATCAGGGCTTTGTTAAGTATGTGTTTGTTGTTTTTTTTTAATTTTTACTCCCTAACTGCTGTTTGTATTCAGTGCACATTATAGCTCTCTGAAGACCAAAAATGCTTTTCATTATTGCCTTTTATCTGTCATGCTGTTTGAATGATTTCACTGGACACTAGTAAAGTAGGAAATTGATACAAGTAAATTACAACTTGTGTCTATTTCTGCTGTCAGAAAAGCATGAAGAAAAAACAGAATATTGCTTCTACAAAATGTAGTTATTTAGAAAGCAATTTTTGACAAATTAGTATATGAAAATTGTCCTTTCTGTGTAACTTTTTAGGATTTAAATGTTTGCAACTGCAGTTGACTCATAAAAATAATGTAGAATTGAGCCACATAGAGTAATGCTTTTAAATTGACAAATATTTATCTCAAAGAAGTGAAAAGCATCATGATTACAGCAAAACAGTTGGGTTTCTTTTCCTTCTTCTTAGTCCTGGGGTTTCATGCACACATACACATATACACAAAAAGGTGCACATACATAAATCATGAGAATTTCATGATGGTTTGGACCATTGCATGCATTAGCTTTTGTTGCTGTTTCTGAGCACCAGAAACATTTGATATTTTGAGTGTTTGTTGATTTTTTCCAATCAATGGGATTTAGGGAATTCTGGCATTTCTTGAAATACTTATAAAGTGCACCCTCATCTAGAGTTACACAAACTGCCCATTATTCCACTTTTTGTACTAGTAGGTATTGACCAATGCCGCTTGTTAGTGTTCCTACTGCTCACCTTCTTCCTTCCTTGCTCTCCTAACAGGTTTTAATACCAGCAGTGTGTGTCTGGTCTTTTTGTTGGTGGTATTAGGTGTGATTGGCACAATGCCTGGGTAACAGGATGTGTGATCATCTGCACGAGGAGCTATGGCAAGGGAAGTGATTGTCTGGTGCTACTGTTGTGTGTACGTAGGCTCACTGAAGAAGGGTGCATTGTACTGTGCAAGAGAGAGATTTTTGGTTTCTGTATAGGTACCTAGATTTAAATAGTTTCAAACGATAGGATTTCTATATGTAGAGACACTAACCATATCAATTTTAGACAGTCCATCTGCACAGTGTAAGGAATGTGACACTTCTTTTCCTTCAGGAAGAGGTGGTTGAGGCTGAATCTCAGAATTTCTTGAGATTTTCCATATGCATGAATTAATCTGGGGAAAGCTTCCTGGAAAAACATACCAACTTTATCTTTAATTTCTTTGATAATCCAGTGTTGATGGAGGGGGCAGTCAATACTGACTGTTACTCTTAAATCTTTTTTGTTCTGAATTTCGACTGAACATTATTTAAATTAGATTTGGCTTAAATTACTTGATTTAAATTACTGGAATCAACACTAGAATTCATAATTATGCACTAATGGTTTTAAGCAGAAATATTCTGTTAAAGGTGTGACAATCAAGATTTCTCAGTAAGGATTTTCCCATCTCAACATTGTATTACTGGTTGGTAGAAATTTGTCAGGTTTGTGTTATCCTCGTATTTTCTTCTTCTTTCACTTTCTGTCTTTTTATATATGAATATTTAGCCAATACTTTCAAAAAGAAAGAATCTGAGCATTTCCATCATAAATAGTAAATAATTATGTTGGTTTTTATTTACTTATAAAACCAGATTTGTCTTGGATTGCACTACTTTGTATATAGAACAAGTATAAATTTCCTTGCTTTTTACACTGTAGTCATGCAACAAACTGAAATACTTCTGGAGCAAGTGGCTCCTTGACCACTTTGTTCTTCCACTAATTTTTTTTGTATTTTGACTAGAGTAAAATCTTATTTTCCATAGTATATGATGAATGGATAAAGTACTAGGATGCCAATTCAAACTGAGTCCTTTTATGGTTACCCTAATTCCATTTGGTTGAAGAATGAACATGGAATTTAGTAAATGTCCTGAAAAACTGAATACGTAAAATATTCTTTGCAAATAGCATGACCAATTAGTTTTTCACCTCTGCTGTTGTTTTTGTGGTTATAAGTAGTGTGAAGATATGATGCATTACTTCTAAAGTCAGCCTTCAGTCATTTGTATGGCTATGTTAAAACCAATACTCACTTAGAATAAATGTCTATGAGCACTTGGTAGACCTGACACAAATCAGTAATAGTACAGGTATAGTTGGTGTTGCACAGAATTCATAGTACTTTGCCTTCTAATCCTGATCAGCTGTTTTTTGCTACTTAAAGACACTTACAGAATCAGTGTTCATTAATTTGAAAAATCTGGTAACAATCATAGACGGGGATATGTTTCACTGAGCTTCGGGATGGGAGTGTAGTACAGGAAATATGTGAGATCTGGGTCAAGGCAATCCCAAGCACCGATACAGGTTGGGCAGTGACTGGCTTGAGACCAGCCCTGATTAAAAGGACTTGGAAGTGCTGGTGGATGAGAAGTTCTGCATGGGACATCAGTGTACACTTGCAGCCCAGAGAGCCAACCATACCCTTGGCTGCCTCAAGAGAAGCATGGCCAGCAGGATAAGGGAGGTGATTCTCTCCTTCTACTCTGCTCTTGTGAGACCCTACCTGGAGTACTGTATCCAGTTCTAGAGTCCCCAACGTAAGAAGGACATTTGAAGCGACTCCAGAGGAAGACCACTGAGATGATTGGAAGGCTGGAGCACATCTCCTACAAAGAAAGTTGGGGTTGTTCATTCTGGAGAAGAGAAAGCTTCCAGTACCTGAAGGGGGCCTAAAGCTGGAGAGGGACTTTTTACAAGGTCGTGTAGTGATAGGATAAGGGGTAACAGTTTAAATTGAAAGAGGGTGGATTTAGATTAGATTTTAGGAAAAAAATATTGCCTGTGAAGGTGTTGAGACAGTGGCACAGGTTGTCCATGGAAGTTGTGTATTCCCTGTCCCTGTAAATACTCAAAGCCAGGTTGGATGGGGATCTGAGTAAACTGATCTAGCAGGAGGTGTCCCCATGTCACGGGGTATGGAACTAGATGACTTTAAAGGTCCTTTGCAACCAAAACCATTCTGTGGTTCTGTGGTTATAATCAAATATGCGTTGCAGCTTTATCATGCTGTCTTTCACATCAATATGATAAAATGCAACGATATTTAGTGGTTTTTAATCTGAAATGCATGTATTGATAAATGCAATGCCACTGAGGAGAATGCAAAACTTACTGCAGATTCTATAGATGGCCGGTGTTCTTGTATATAGATGTGCCTACTTATTTTTGTTATCGTCTGAGAGAGTAACATCTGTTTGGAAGCTTTATTCCCATATCTGGTTCTGTGAATGAGCTCTTTAGTGCCAGTGCCAAACAAATTTCATACTGTTTTCACTAAAGTTATGTTGTTTATATCTGACCCCTTAAATTTTGGTGGAGATGATCAGTTTGTTTTCCACAGTTCATTAAAACAAAATCAAATCTTCAGTGGCCTGTGCTGCTTACAGATGACTTTGATCTAGAGACCTACATGTTAAAGTCCCCATATCTCATTAATATTCGCAAAACATCTTGTTCTCATACAAAATTTGCTATAAATTAGGGAGAAAATTACAGTTTAAATGTGATTTAAACAGAGTTAACTGGGTAACTGAGAAGAGCTGTAGCAGCAAAAGGGCTGTATGTCAGCCATAAATAACAAACAGCCTTGGGAAAAAGAAACCTAAAATTGTATAAAGATTGAGAAATGTAGATGAAAAGATTACCTAGGGAGGCTATTGTAGTAGGCAAGGAAGAGCTGGTTTATGAATGGCCTGAAAAGGAAAAGACAGTTTAATATTAACGGTGAACTAAAGCAGAGAGGATATTTTGATTATTTAAAAGTTATACATGTGAGAAGAATCTCCTGTAGACTGTGCTAGAAAGTAAAAAGACTAATTAGGCTGTAATCACAAAAGCTAAGAAGTTAAAGTTTTTACAGCAGACCATAGAGTCTCATTTCTGGCCTTGATTCATTTGGTTTATGGACTAATTGAAGCAAGTCATGTAGCAGAATATGTGATCTTGCATTTGATATCTGTATCATGATTCGACCCTTACCCGTCTTTACTTGATCTTCAGTTGCTTGATTCTGAAAAATAATTTGGCTTTAATGCATTTATATCTGATACATGTTATTTGGCTTGGTTTCTTCAGGACAATTGACATCATCGTTGTGGTTGCCTGCTTTCAGAGTTGCTGTGTGCTTGCACCACCCCTTGTATAGGCATCTGCTGTTAGAACTGTTGGACTATATTTAGTAGTTAGAAGTGGGGAGCCCTTGCCATCCAGCAGTAAGACTGAGTTTATATGTTCTGTAAGCGCAATCCAGAAGTGTTAGCAAAGAACTTATCCTGTTTCATTGTCATTGAAGGCATTAGGAATGCTGTGTGAGAATTCCAGGAAAAAACCTACAAAACAACAACAACAACACCAAAACTCAAACAAAACCAGCATGTATGTTTGGGTGCTATTCTTGAAGGGAGGTTTGAAAGAAATAGCTTTGTTCTTGGCTTCATTTCTCTTGCCAGGGAATTCCCATGATAACTTAAGTTGACTCTGCTCTTGCTCAGTAGGCCTTAATTATAGACTACCTGGGATTTTTTTGGTCAGGTGCTCTAATATTCCTAAGCTTTCATTTGTGTAAGGCAAATGAAGACTTTGGTTTGGAGCTCTGCTACACTGAAGACAATTCCAACAATTTCATTGGAACTTACTGCCTTTTATCTATTGTTTTTTCTAATTTAATTTTTTTTAATTTTTTGTTTCTCATGATGGAAAGTTTTAGATATTTTGCAGTTGGTTCCATCTGATATTAAATGCAAGAACTGTTTTTTTCCTTAGATATTATCCTGAATTGCCTTGGTTAGAAAGGAGGTCACATTGAAATATTTTTGTGGTGGTTTGTATTGTGTAATTTTGTCATACTTTAACTATATTGACCTTTCTCAGCCAAACTAATTTCAGAAATTAAATTTATGTAACTAAGTTGCACTACAAGTTTACGACATGGACCACAGTCAATAAAGATCATAAAGCTTTATATAACTCTGAGCTAAAGAAAGAATGCCATATTTGCTTCATGATGATCGTTCTACCATACTATCCCTAGTGTACTTGCCAGTTCTATATTTATTTTATTGGAAGTATTTTACTTGCATGTTTGAAGTGAATACTGTTCTGACACTTAGACATTTTCAAATTTGGTCTAATCATGGTTTTTAATTAAAAGTAAAAGTTTTGTCCTCTGAGTCACTGAGAGACTGCCATAAAATGTTAATTCTCTATGGGCTAGGTTGGGCGAGCGTTGTTTAGGGCGTAGGGACTGGGCAATGTGAGCCTGTTCTGTTTCAAGAATGAGTAAGGGCCAGAGCCAGTAAAATTAAATGTAACAGAAGTGCTGTGAAGCACAATCCAGTGCATTTTGAAATAAGACAGTAGATACATAACAGCATTTTGATCTGAGCCTTTCCCTCTGGGCGAGGATACCGCTGTCTGTAACATCATCACCACACCACACGAAAAATGGGCATTTCATGGAGCTACTATGCTGTTGGAATGGTAATATTTTCTGCTAGACAGACTAAAAAACTAAGAATTCAGTTTAGTTTTATTAACTGTCAGCGTTGGTGCTCTTGAAAACATGGTATCTTTTTTAGTTTTTAAGAACAAAAACTTTTATTTTCAACTGTGTATGAATTTTATGAACATAACTGATAAACTGTGAGTGTCATCCAGAATGAATCATAACTTCCCACAGACTTGGTATGTAAGAATGTTTTGGACATGTTTGGGATCCCAGGTGGTTTTTTTGTTTGTTTTGTTTTGGGTTTTTTGTTTGTTTGTTTGTTTGGTTTTGGTTGTTTTTATTTTTTTGTTGTTGTTTTTTATATTGGAATGTAAAAGACCTAAAAACATAATTTTCTTTTCAGTAATAGTCTTGTGGGAGTTTTATTTTGATGTCCTTGTGCTCTTACAGTGTTGTTTTTCAGCTCAACCATCATTAAATGAGGCTTACTCTTGGTTGTGGTCATCACTCTATGTAATAGAAGATTTTCTGTTTTCTGTAGGGGACCTGGATAACCCTGTAGTGCACTGTGTCTCTATTACAGGGCAAATCCATGACTGAACAAACTTTTGTTTTGTTTTTCTCTCTTGTAATGTAACTGCTGCCTAAACTTACCAAGAGAATAAAGTAGATTTAATGCACTATCATTATTGCTTTTATTATTAACATACTAAGTGCTGATTAAACATACCTAGGGATGTTGTACTAGATATTATGGGAATGTATAAATTTGACAAAAGCTTCTATTCTGTCCAGTTTTTAGGTCTATTATTTTAAGTGGATCGCATTCAGATTTAGTTCACTATGTCCTGATTGGACTAGTTTAATACAGTGTTCTCAATAAAATATAGAGTGGATACTTTTAAGATTAATCTGGATAGGAAATGTATCATAAATACCTAAATATATTACCTGGTTTTTTGTTTTTAAAAATATTTTAATTTGTATCATAATGATTTCTTCTGTGTCATTTGTTAAGAGATCCTGTAGGTGAAGATGCTTAAATTCTTGAAAGCTAAAGTAATAAATACAGTTAACCTTTAGTTTATGATACATTATAGTTCTAAAGCTTTTGTAGGAAAACAAGTTAAATAACTATGATTTGTTTTGTGCTCTATGCAAACATCATGCAGTGCTTCAGTTGCTAGTTCTTTTCAATAGATCTTAAGTTCTCCTTACCAGAAGTGATGTCAAGCCACTGCTTGTGAAGATGAGAATGCAGCTATTCAGAATTTCCTAGGAGAAATTTCAAACACCTGTCAATACAGGGCTCTGCACAGGACAAAAGTTAATATCAGTAGTAATCAAAATATATGATTGTATTTTGAAGTTCTTTACAAGATGATAGCTCTATTTCCTTCTTTTTTTTTCATTCTAGTTTTGCACATGCTATGATTGCTTTTTACTAATACAAACAATACAGTTACTATGCATGGATAAATATTACTATTCTTAAGTTAATCAAGAAGCTTTGAAATCTTTACCAATGTTCTATCTATTTTATTTCTAACAAGACAAGAAATTATTAAGAATCACAGTCACTTTGTTGGACTAGCAGAGGCAAATAAGAAGATGCTTACCAAAGAAAAAACTGACTGGAAAAGTTGCATTGATTTTTGCAGATGCTGAAGCAGCAGCATTATGGCCCCTGAGGGTTTACTGAGGGTTCTTGTGTTTTACACCTTTCGATTTTTGCTGGAGGGTTCAATTTTGCCTCAGAAACCACAATCCTGCAAAGTGTAGTTGCTTTATTTTTAATGCTGCTGCTTAAAGTTACTTGCATATGCAAACATTCTTAGATTTTTCCTTTTACTGTTGCCAGTCTAATTCCAACACTCATATGATTTCATCTATTTAACAGCCTATGAGGCTAGTTTTTTACAGGTATCATTCTAACTGACTTCTTACCTGTTTTAAAAAGGCTTAGCGACAATCAAGCCTAGTGTTTGGGAATACTGCCTCTGTGTTTTCCTTAATATAGCACAGACATTTACAAAACACGAAGTACTTTTCTGTGTTAGGCTCTGTGACCATGGTGTTGCAATGTCTGAAACATTTTTTTAAAAATAAAAACGGGTTAAACTAATGTTCACGTAGGTATGAATGAAGCTGTCAATCCAAGTTTGACAGTCACAGTTTTGGAAAAGAGACCTGTGAAAAAGTTCTGGACAATTTTCCTATTTTAATGCTTCAGTTTTCTCATCTGTAAAATGGGAATGCAATTCAAATGGTAGTGCCTTTGAAGTAGATTAGTTGTCCAGAATTAAATTGTTGCTTGAGAAAACTACAATGTAGAATTAATTCTTATAACAGTAGTTGCAGGAGTTCTAGCAAGTGTCTGAGCTTTTGCCTTCTAAGATGTATAATCTATCCCAACTGTATTTAAATACAATAACCGGATATTATTTTTCATGCAAAAGGAAATTAAAAAACAAGAAAAGAGGAAGGTGCAAGGTTATCCCTAGCTGAACTTCTACATGATTTTATTACCTTACATTTCAATCTTTAGGGTTAATAGCATTTTTCTCCTGTGCAGAAGCATTTTTTTTAGTAGCTGTAATGTTTGAAGATTGCATACAAGAAAGTCAACTAAACATCACCAAAACATGCCAGCATAGGTCTAATAAAAATAATTTCCTAAAATTTGTGTAGAGTATACCGAAGGTCTTTTGAAGTATATTTTAAGAAGTTTTAGAAAAACCTGGTTGGGAATATAGTCTTGATCCAATATTCAGGTTAGATTCCCACTATAATACTAGAATCCAGGTACCAGTGTGTGATGTGATCTTTCTGAGGCTAGTATTGGTGAGGGATAGGTGATGTGTTTTGGAATTTGGGAACTTACCCATGTTCTTTTTCTAGCAATTTATTTGACTTTGCATATATAATATACCTGTTCATAATAAAATTCTCATCTGTTCCCTATCTGAAGTATAAAGAAACTATAATTTTAGTAAGTTCTGCCTTTTAGAGGGTAGAAATATAAGGTCAATGACAAAGCAGGTTGTGCATTTCCTTACTTAAATGTTCAATCATCAGAAGACCTCTAGGACCTGCAAAATGAAAGCACATCCCATGATGCTTGCAGACAAAAGAGCACATGAATTGTTTAGAGGTGTTCCATGGACAGTAAGTGTCATCTACAAAAACATGTCTATGTGATACTCATTTAGCAGAAGGTTGTAGAATTGTTTCTTCTGTTAAATTTACTGTGGGCTTTTGACCAGATACCCTTTCAATTAGTATGTGTGCTCCAAGAAGTTACCATGGTACTGAGCAACCTCAAACAACTGACGTTGCAGCTAGACCTACAAACATGCATTTAAGTACTAGGCACGTTTATGCTCATTATAGATTATATGAATTATTGACCAGTTATATGTAAATATTTCTGACTGACATTAGAATGTGTTGCATAAGGGAAAGATCTGGGTTGCAGGAAGATGCATAGTTATAGACTTGAGTCATATAGACAATATATAGTCTTTACATATTATATCATCTGATAGCATAGGATTGTTCTGGTTTGTGCCCTTTTTTTTGTGGCTTTTTTTTGTTTGTTTGGGGTTTTTTGTGTGTGTTTTTTTGTTTTGTTTTGTTCTTTTTTTAATTATTCTTCATTCCATAAGAAGTCATGCTGTTTTCTGTTCCCTGGTATACCTAGTTACTTCAATGGCAACTTCTGTAGGTAGGAGCTATAGGAGGGTTCATCATAGCATTTTAGACTGTTCCAAGTTGATACTATACACCTTGTTGGTGATCACCAGCATCTGCTATAGCTAGTCAAATTTCAAGAAAACTTAATGTATTTTACCTTTCTTTACTGCCTTCCCTGCCTATATACATATATACATATATATATATGGATTATAATTCACTCTTCCAGTTATTATTAAGATACTGTAACTAGATAACAGAATACATGGACAGAAATTAATTCCCTTGTACCTTCCTAGCAGTGAGGAAGTATTCTCTTTATACATCATAATAATTTAATTTTATTGTAATTTTTGAGATGTCTTTTGTTAGTTAAGGGTGCAGAAACTAAGTGCTAATGAGTAGGCTATTGAAATCTAAAATAGAGGTGAAAGAGACAGAGAGATGGGAGGTTTCTTAGTTTCATATCATTGGCATTTGTGACCAGCTATAGACTTGGACGGATCCAGTGACACAGCTGGCTTCTGGGTTGTTTTTTTCTCCATGATGTTATCTTAAAAATATAATGCCATAAAATCTCCTTCATTTTTTGTTTTTGAAAATGAATCTGAATGTTTTAAAGAATTTCAGACTTCTGAGTTAGATCTGAAGATGGTTCTTAAGGTTATATGGTTACACACAAGCCAACCCTTTTTATTTATAATTAGTAGTGCTTTGATCACAGTAGTTATATTTTGTTTGCCTTAAACATGAATTATATATAGTTATAATTGATAAGACACAGAATTTAAAAAGTTAATTTATTTCTCACAGAATATACATGCATGAGAAAATTACCAAATATGTTAAGAAAGCATAGATGTCTTATAGCAGATAATGTAAAATATGGATGCTTTTTCCGATGACAGTGTTATGATGGCAATGTGACAATTCTCAGGAATGTGATTTTTATCTCTTGTATTATTACTCAAGAGGCTAAATACGGAACTGTGCTTCCTCAACTTGCTCTTATGCTGTTTATTAGAAACACAGAGAACATCTTTGCTTTTCATATTCATCAGGATCCAGGATATACACTAACTGCTCTCTTTTGGAGTGGTTTCTGATGGGATGAGGTTCATGTCCCTGTATTAAAGTTTGACTCAATTTAAGGGTTGCAGTTTTAGCATACACTGCAAAATGTGATACAGCACATTTTACTGCAGTAAATGCATCCTTCATACAAAAGCACTTTTGAGTTTTCTTGAATCAACACTATTGTACTAAACCTTCCAGTGATCAAAGTATTGTAAGTTATTTGAGAAGTGTGCTCTGGTTTTATAGAGCTAAGATATGTTTTCAAGTAAGTTCAGCCTGAAAATTGGTTGTTGTTCTGTGAAAAAGAACTGAATTGAAAATTTGCACTAGATTAATGACATTTGATGTATAACAAAAGAATCAATTCTCCTAACTGAAATAAATTTTAATTTTTTTCTTTTAGATTGTTTCATGATTTGGAAAATAACTGGCCTTATACTCTTAACCAGTGAAAGAGAAAAAATGTTGCCAGAAATTACTCATACTACATTACGTTACATACTACATACTGCATTACAATACTCCACAAGATTCCACAGAATTATGAAATAATAGCAGCATAAATAAGTTATGAAAATACTTTTTTTTTTTTTTTGTGAGGAAATAGGTAACTTTATCTCAAAATGTTAAGTTACAGTTTTGAGTATTGAGACTTCCACTTGTTTATGCTATGTTCTTAGAATTATATTAATACAGAATATAAGCTAAATTTCCTCATATTATGAAGAAGCCAGAATAAAATTTTAGGCTTTTTATTCTAATAATGAAGTATTAGGCTAGTTTCTTTTTGAATTAGTGAATTTCAAGCAAAACAAAACAAAAGTTTTAAAAATAAACAACTTATATGGTTCATCAAAGGCTTAATCAAAAAAAAGTAAGTCAGTTCTCAGCAATTTTCTGGGCTGGTATGTATACAGTCTGTATTTTTAAATAGGAGTCTAGGCTTTGATGATGCAACATAGTGCTCTATCAGTTAAAATATATATTATTAATGTGAAAGTTTTTAGCTATAACTGAGAAAAAATTTTAACCTACATTACATTTACTGCTGACAGATTTCATTGGTTGTGCTAATATGCTGTAAAGTAAGCTGGTATGCATTTTTGTAACCAAGATAGAAGTTGACAGCCACATTGTACCTTTTTTTCATAACTTGGCCTAAAATGAGTGAAGTAACTTATGTTGGTGGAGGGCTGATAAGCTTTGTAGGTCAAGCTTTTGAGACTTAAAGCTGTAAGTCTGAAAAACAGGAAGAAAAAGCCCTCTGAACATATGAGGGAAAAAAACCCCCACAAGCCAGGTCCCATCTTTTTATCAAGAAGACAAATGCATTTAAACTTAACATGTAGGAGCTAAGAGTTGCAAGCTTTATGAACTGGTGATAAACTCGTTTGTGCTATCTTAACTGAATAACAGAAAGATGTGTTTGAAAAATGTCAAGTGTTATGGTTACCTGAATTGAGTAAGAAGTTCATTAGGGACAAACCAACACATTCATCCATGAAAGATTCACATTAAAATTTTATGGTCAACACTCTGAAACTGTTCTCAGTTCAGACATCTGGTGGGCCTGGGCTGAATGAGAAGTTTCTGGCAAAGCTTGAACACAAGCAGGAACTGTGCAGAAAGTGGAAGTAACCCTGGGAGTAATGCAGAACATATTGTGTAAGCATGCAGAGACACAGTTCTGTAAATAAGTATGGGACAGAAGGAAGACTAGGAGAAATGTGGGCCTGCTGCTGAATGGGCCCTGGCGACACAGGATGTTCAAAAGGCTGAGATACTGAATGTCACCTTCACCTCAGTCTTTACTAGCAGACTTCAGGAGTTCCAAGCCCCAGAGATCAGGTGGAAAGTCTAGAATAAGGAAGACTTACCTTTGAACAAGAATAGTTAAACAAACTGTACATACATATATTCCTGGCCCTGTTGTACTAGCAGGTTCTGAGGGAGCTGGCTGTTATTGATAGGTTACTTCTCACTGTATATGAATGATCATGGTGACTGAGAAAGGTGCCTGAAGACTGGAGGAACACGAATGTCACTCCTGTCCTCAAAATGGGCAGGAAGGAGGAGGACCTAGGGAACTACAGGCCAGTTGTACCTCACCCGGATTCTTAGCACTATGATGGAGCAACTAATCCAGGGAACTGTTTCCAGGAATGTGAGCAACAAAAGGTGACCAGAAGTGATGAGCATGGAGTAATCATGCTCATGCTTGACCAATGTAATAACTTTATATTGTGAAAAAATGAGCTTGGTAGATGAGGAAAGAGTAGTAGATACTGTCTTCCTTGTCTGCAGAAAAGCTTTTGATGCCAGGTCCCAAAGGCTGAAGAAATATGGGCTGGATGAGCAGACAGTGGGGTGTACTGAGAACTGCCAAATGGCTGGTGTAATAACTGGTGATAACTTGTGGCATAAAGTCTAGTTGGAGTCCAGTGACTAGCACCATACTCTAGGCTCAATATAAGGGTCCAGTGCTGCTTAACAACTTGATTAATGATGAAGATGTAGAGGGTAGAGTGTGCCCTTGGTGAATTAGCTGATGAGACAAAACTGGGAAGAATGGCTGATATGCCAAAGGGTTGTACTGATATTCAGAGAAACTTCATCAGGTGCAAACAGCATGTGGTTCAACAAGTCCAAGTGCAAGGTCCAAGTGCATCTAGGTTGGGCCAGTCCCAGGCACAATTACAACCTGGGTATAGAGTGGGCTGAGAGTAGCCCAAGAGAAGGATGTTGTTTGATGAGAAGCTCAACATGAGCCAGCAGTGCGCTCAGGCAGCTCAGAAGGGCAACCATAACCTAGGATGCATCAAGAGAGCGTGGCCAGCAGATTAAGCCAGGTGATTCTCTCCTTCTACTCTGTATTTGTGACACCCCACTTGGAGTACTGTGTCCAGTTCTGAAACCCCTTGCGCAGAAAGAACATAGATCTGTTGGAATGAGTCCAGAGGAGGGCCATGAAGATGATCCAGGGACTGGAGCACCTTTGTTATGAGAAGAGGCTGAAGGAGCTGGGCTTGTTCAGCCTGAAGAAGAGAAGACTCGAGGGTGCCTTATAGCTGCCTTCCAGTACCTGAAGGGAACCTACAGGAAGGGTGGAGAAAGACTCTTCATAAGAGTGTACAGTGATAGGACAAAGGGAAATGGATTTTAACTCAAGGAGAATAGGTTTAGAGTGGATATTAGGAAGTTTTTCAGTACAAATGTGGAGTGTTTTTCAGTACAAGTGTGGTGAGACTCTGGAATGTATTGCCCAGAGCAATTGTGGATGCCTCCCCCTCTGGAAGTGTTCAAGGCCAGGCTGGATGAGCCACGGTTCTTTCAGTAATGCCATTGACAAGATCAGAGGTGATGGGCACAACCTGAAACACATTTGTTAACCATTAGTTGGTGACCTAGTTCTTTCCACTTTTAGAATGACAGATGAATAAGGAGTCCTTTTAAATTTTCATTTTAAATAATGGGAGAATGTATTTCTTAGCTTCTTTGCAAATCTCATTGCCTTCAATTGCATTAAATCTAAAGGAGCAGTTTTACCATGTCTTCTTCATTTTCAGTTTCTTTTTTGTTTTCAAAAAGCAACTATTTCATCTCTCTCAGTGTCTTAAAAGAGTTTTAATTTTTACAAGAAGCTTTAGAAATCACATCAAAGTATTTTGTTGTTTTATAGTACATTTGGTTAGTCTCTTAAGTTTCTTTTCAGTGCTATTTATTACATATTTTCTGGTGGTTCACTAAAATAGACACAGTTTTATGCAGCCCGTGGCAAGTATGCATATGGCATTTTCTGTCAGCTCTTCATCATCAGCTTGAATTATTAACTTTAGTTTAACATATATGAAATAAGTTTTCCTGGGCTTTGTTCTGTGGCTGAACACCTCAGAAACTGGGAGAGACTATGTCTGGTGAAATTTTTTTCTTTTAGATACTTACAGTCTTCTTTCAAATGCTTCCATTACTTCAGGGTGGGGTTTCTACTTGGCAACCAATGGCATTTTTGTCTTTAGATTAGCTTGAGAAGCTAGTTGTCATCTAGCTGGGATTTGAAAATGATTTTTCACTTTCAGTGAAATTTCAGTAATTTGTCTGATTCTTGACATGCATTTCATTCTCTAGTTTACTTACTATTGCTTTCAAGTATGTTGGTTACTATGATGTCTTGAGTCATGGAAGTATGCAAGAAAAACTGAGTATGTACTCAGAATCACTAGATACTGGCATAGTTTTGTTTAATGCTGGGTGGCCAATTGAAGAAATGAGAGGTGCTCTGTACTAATACCTTTCCCTTCCCCTATAGGGAAAGGAGTGATAATAAGGGAGACTTATAGGTTGAAAACTAAACTACACAGCTTTAATGAAACTGTAGTGAAGAAAAAGAAATAATGAAATGTTTACAGAAATATAGAAAAGCAGTATCATGTTCTCCCCCTCTCCCAGTATTGCTCACATCACCACTGAGTCTGCAGGGCTTCAGGAAACACTGATTCATAAATTACATTTTAGAATCATAGAATTTTCAGGGTTGGAAGGGACCTTTAAGGTCATCCAGTTCCAAAGCCCCTGCCATGGTCAGGGACACCTCCCACTAGATCAGGTTTCTCAGAGCCCTGTCCAGCCTGGCCTTAAAAACTTCCAGGGATGGGGCTTCCACCACTTCTCTGGGCGACCTGTTCCAGTGTCTCACCACCCTTATGGTGAAGAACTTCTTCCTAACATCCAGTCTCATTCTCCCCTCCTCTAGTTTGAATGCATTCCCCACAGTCCTATCACTACCTGACATCCTAAAAAGTCCCTCCCCAGCTTTCTTGTAGCCCCCTCTTCAGATACTGGAAGGCTACAATAAGGTCTCCTCAGAGCCTTCTCCTCTCCAGACTGAATAACCCCAACTCTCTCAGTCTGTCTTCATAGGAGAAGTGCTCCAGCCCTCTGATCAACCTCATGGCCTTTCTCTGGACACATTCCAGCACATCCATGTCTTTCTTGTAGTAGGGACTGCAGGACTGGACTCAGTACTCCAGGTGGGGTCTCATGAGAGCAGAGCAGAGGGAGAATCACCTCCCTTGACCTGCTGGCCATGCTTCTCTCGAGGCAGCCAAGGATAAAATTGGCTTTCTGGGCTGTAAGTGTACACTGATGGCTCATGTTGAACTTCTTATCCACCAGCACCCCAAAGTCCTTTTCTTCAGGGCTGCTCTCAAGCCAGTCACTGCCCAGACTATATTGGTGCATCAACCCAGATGCAGGACCTTGCACTTGGTCTTGTTGAACTTCATGAGGCTGGCATGGCCCCACCCCTGCAGCCTGTCAAGATCCCTCTGGATGGCATCCCTTCCCTCCAGTGTGTCAGCAGCACCACACAGTTTGGTGTCATCAGTGAACCTGCTGAGGGGGCACTCGGTGCCATCACTGACAAAGATGTTAAACAGGACTGGTCCCGACACTGATCCGTGAGGGACTCCACTTGTCACTGGCCTCCACCTGGGCATGGACCCCCTGGAGCCACTCTTTGGGTGTGGCCATCAAGACAGTTCTTTATCCACTGAGTGATCCATCCATCAAACCCATGTTTTACCAGCTTGGAGACCAGAATGTTGTGCGAGACTCTGTTAAAGCCTTTGCTTAGGTCCAGGTAAATGATATCGTTGCTCTTCACTTGTCCATTGATGTTGTGACCTTTTCATATAAGGCCACAAGATTTGTCAGGAATGATTTACCCTTGGTGAAGCCTTGTTGATTATACGCAGTCACCTCTTCATTATTATTCTGTTCCAGCAGTGCTTCCAGGAGGATCTGCTCCATAGTCTTACCAGGCACAGAGGTGAGAATGACCAGTCTCTAGTTCTCTGGATCTTACTTTGTTCCCTTTCCGAAAATGGGGATTATGTTTCCCCTTTTTCAGTCCGTTGGGACTTCACCGGAGTGACATGACTTTTGGAATATAATAGACAGGGGTTTAGCAACCACATCTGACTGTTTCCTCAGTGCCTGTGGGTGTATCCCATTGGGTCCCATGGACTTGTACATGTTCAGGTTCTTCAGATGGTCAGGAACCTGATCTTCATTTACAATTGGCAATTCTTCCTTACAATTGTTGCCACTGTCTTCTCTGACTTCAGGAGTGTGGCTGGAGCCCTTGCCAGTGAAGACTGAGTTAAAGAAGTCATTGAGACCCTCTGCCTTTTCCATATCACTTGTCACCATTTCCCCTGTTTCCTTTCTAAGGGGGCACACACCTTCCCTCGTCTTCCTTTTGTTGTTAATACACCTGTAGAAATTTTTGCTATTCCCCTTGATCTCCTAGCTTACAGTGAACATTTATTTAATGTCTAAAGAATGTGCAGTTTGGTTTGTTTGGTTTGTTTTTTCTTTGTGGTTGTTTTTTCCCCCTTCTGAAGTTTTTTTTTAACTTTATAGTGGAAATGAACTAATGGTTGAACCTGGCCAGCAGTTCAGCATCCAGCTGTGTCTCTCTCATTCCTCTACCCCACCAGTGATCTAGGGGAGAGAAGAAGAAGAACAAAGGTGATAAAATGTCTGTGTCAAGATAAAGACAGTTTAATAAGTAAAGGGATTAGCAAGAATAAAACAAAACAAGTAATGCAAATGCTATCACTCACTGCCATAAGTATACTAATTCCCAGCCAGTCTTTGAGCAATGGCTGCCTCACTCCAAAAACTCTTCCCTCAGTTTTTATTGATGAGCTTGTGGTTCATGGTCAAATCTTTGCCTCCTTAATAGAATTTTAACATGGTACTTCCAGGTGGATTTTTTTCTTAAAATAGCAAAGAAAAAAAGACTTAACAAATGTAGTGACCCAGTTTTACTGCTGATATTAACAATAAAGAAATGACTGAACAAACCTGTGGGCTTGTGCTACTTTATCCATGTAAATGTCATCTGTAGTTCAGATAAATTAGAAGAGATTATGAAATGCGTAGGTGAAACAGGTATCTGAAATGCTAGCTGCTATATCCAAACCTGTTCAGAAGTCTGTATTGCAAAAAAAAGGCTTGAGGTTTTTGAAAAACTCGGCATTAAAAAAAAAAAAGATCTAGGAAGCCATGTACCCTAGTTAAAAACCTAGGCTTTGCCTCTCCCAACAAAAGTTAACCAATCCACAAATAAAAAGGCCCTTAAAGAAAAGATTTACCAACATCTGTCATAAAAACTCTGAAAAAGTTTCACTGACAATATTTGTGAGTGTAGTTTCTCTCAGGATGGTAAATGATGAAATAAAAGATTCCATTTTATGGAAATTCACAAATATTAGAGGTTGTAATTTTTGCTGAATTTTATGTCATCATTTGGGATAATTTTTTCAAAAATATCAGGGACTCAGACAGTTTAGGTTTTAAGCATTATCATCTGAATGGATGACTTGGGTGGACTATTTCTGTTACATCAAAAGAAATTTTGATTAATTGCTACAGCAAGTTTTTTGGCAAACATATTTCTGAAGCACATAATTTTAAAGAGAAACAAAATGAAAGGTAGATTAGGGGAATAATGTTTCATCTGCTTTTGTTGTGCACAAAAACAAGTGAAGAATAATGTAACTAGTTAATTCTCATTCTGTAGGTCATAGAGGAATTGGACCCAGTCCTCAGATTTCTGGAAGGTTTTTACTGCAATTAAGGAACATAGAACTAAATCTCTAGAGAGGCTGTAGTCCTTAGAGGTTTAAGATTAATTAAATTCATTAGAACAGAACTGTTGGGGCAGTGTTTCTCAAGAAAATGTATCTACTTGCTTAGCTGTTGTAGCAGATGACCATTAATACACAAAATGGCTGTTTTGCTGATAAGTCAAGCCCCGTGCAATCTGAAGAGAATTAAAGTTCCAAACAGTAAATAACTGCTGTCTATACAGACTTGAAAGCATAAAGGGCTGATGGTGTTCTGGCTTGCCACTTGTACACTAAAACAAATTCCTCTCTGCATAGTCACACTTATTTGAAATATTTAAACATGAAACATTTTGAAAGTTATTATCAGTAGTTTTTAAATTATTGCTGATATTTGAAAATATTGGTTGGTAATTTTGAGAAAGTTCTTCCCCTTCTATTCCAAATAACAACCAAGCAGTTCCTGGGTCTCAGAAATCATCTGGTATTCTCCTAATAAGAATTTGTAATCTGCAGGTACTCTCTTCTTTTCTCCAATCTCATACATGTCTTTTGTGCTGTCTGATATCAGAGTATGTTTATGTGTATCTTTGAATCTGTATGATTCTTAAATCTCGCTTCTGAAAGTCAAATGTGAACAGCTTGAATTGTCATTAGGCTATTTCATTATAAATTTCAAAGGTGAACTAGTCTTAAGCAATATAGAAGCTTTGATGGAAAAGGCTTTTCTCCACTTCTGTTTGGGTCACAAACAGGAAATTGGAGGAAAGGCATGAGGGAAAAGCTAAGTATTTGTAACATCACTGAGCATAGTCCTGGTTTAGGTGAATTTATTTCAATTAATAAAATTATTTCTGTTTCCTCTGAACAAACATCATCAAAACTGGCACATATTTTTGCATATTTCATTGCAACAGAATAGTTGACCAAGTTTGAAATAGCAAAGGCAAAGCTTTTGAGTGCTTGTCAATTTACAATTTGAAAGGTTACAAGGAAAAGCAGAATGGGAAAGGGAATAGTTAATAGGAAACCGTTACTTGTATAAAGGAAAGATGCCTGCTTTTTTTCCAGAAGTGTAGTCCTATAATGGGAGTTACGGAAAAAAAGCTGTTGCTGGAACATTGACTGGGGAGCTGGGATGTGAGTGCTCAAATAGCTAATTTAGCTATTGGCAGGCTTTATTTGGGGTTCAGAGTTATTTTGAGTGTACAACATTAGATAGTGCTTCTTTTTTTAAAGTGATAAAGGGCATGATAATATGATCATATGATGATAATGTGATGATATTATTTACTCATAATTTTGCAAATTTTTGGCAAAAGACCCTACCTCTATTCCTTTTACACCATTTCTAAATTACCGTGTTATTTATAAAACTAGATAAATAACATTCAAAACTGTAAAAATATACTTGAATTCAAAGACTCATCTTTTTCTTCTAGACTGTTCCGGAGTGGGCAAGCAAAGTGCTCTGAACTAAGGGTATAACTGAGACTGAAGCTGTCATGTTTCTGATGTAGAGCTGAGACTTTAGTATAAACTGCAGAATCTGAGCTCTATCTTTCTTCCTAGCAGGAAAAGAATATTTGATCCTAGGAATGCTTTCTTGTGGTTTGGGGGATTCTGGAGCTGTAATAATGTAAAACATGTTTGGAATTCCAGATGTTCTGCGCAGCAACATTGGCAGCAGAGTTAGTGAGTTCATCGTCACAGTCTAAGTCGTCACATGTGATAACCTGCTTCAAAGTCAGAAGCACCAAGCTTTAGTTTATAGACTTCATGTATTAACATGGAAATTGCTGAAAACTATCTACAGATTACCAAGTCTTGAGTCTTTGTGAAGAGCAACACGCTATCAAAATTGAGTTTGAAATTTCCTCGTAACTGGTGAACCTCAGTTTTCCAGTGTTTCCAGAAAAAACAAAACAGCAAAACAAAACAAAAAACAAGTAAAAAAATTCTAAAGCAAAGTAACCCTTAGAGTTTTATAAATTTTAAATCATCCAGAACATTCCTTTTGTTTATACATACTCCTGAAGAATAGGCTCAGCTTTTGTGTACTTGTGTTTTGAGGATTTTTTGAACACACCTTGAATGCTGTGCTCAGTTTTAGGACTCCCACAACACGAAAGACACTGAGGTGCTGGAGCAAGTCCAGAGAAGGGCAGTAAAGCTGGTGAAGGCTCTGAAGAGCAAGTCTTACGAGGAGCAGCTGAAGGACATTCTGAGGACATTGGAGTGCCAATGCCTGAGGCATCTGGGGTTGTTTAGCTTGGAGAAAATGAGGCTGAGGGGAGGCCTTACTGCTCTTTACAGCTATCTGACAGGAGGTCATTGCAAAATGGGGATTGTTTTTTTCTCCCAGGTAACAAGAAACAGGACAATAGGAAATAGACTCAAGTTGTACCAGCGGAGGTTTAGGTTGGGTATTAGAAGAAAATTTTTCACTAAAAGGTTAAAAAAACACTGGACCAGGTTGAATCACCGTCTTTGGTGGTAGTTTAAAAGGTGTATAGATTTCAGAAATAAAATACAAAGACTAAATCAGTAATTTTAGAATTTTTCTCAGAAGATGTCCCAATGTCAAGAACCTTAACCTCTGTGCAGGGAATTTATTTGATATAATGTGCAGAATCAATACCTTAAAGATATTATGGGATACATTTAAATTTCCTCCTGTGTGATTTTTTTGAAAAGAAGTCTTTTGTTGAAAGATGTATTCTGAAGAAATGAAGTTTACAAAGATGATAGGATAGGATCAGATACAACATTGCTTTAATGGTTGGGAGGAGGAAACAGAAGAAAAAATATATAGCTTGTGACCCCATTTGGGGTCACCCCCATTGGATTTGGAAACAACTTTCTATCATAGTTGCGTTCTCTCAGATAACATGAAAATGTAGGAGCAGTGGTTAGTAAGCCTTTGGAATAAACTGATTTACACCTTAAAACCCATGTATTTAAGAGGCAAGATATGATACATTTGTTTGTAAAATTTATCTTTCTTTCGCCTGCCTTAATAACTTAATGGCTATGGTGTTAATTTAGTTTGAGTTATACTTTTTTTATGGGTTTGCTGAAAGAAGTTGACATAAAAAACCGTTGTGAACAGGCTTGATTGGTTCTGTTTCTATAGCAACACGGATGAATAGAAGAATGATTTCCTTTAGGAACCTTTCCTAAAAGCTGTTTTGTACCCTATAACGATATGTCTAGATTGCCATCCCTTGTCAGAGGTGAACAGAGATCACATCAAGGGTCAACTTTGTTCCTTGTGTTTATAGATTATCCTCTGCAATCAAAAGACTGCATTGCTCTTCTTTTTCTTTGTGATGCTGAAGCAATTCCATTCACCACCATACACTGATGATAGGAAACTCACCAAGACCTTTATTTTTCGAAACATAACAAATAGACTAGGACTAGACCAGCTATTCTATTGTACTGTGTTTTATTAAAAGTGTCTCCAGCCACTACTTTGAGTTCTGATTTTTCTCTTCAGTTTTTTAGTAATTTGTAAATAAAATACTTTATGAATCGTATTGTCTGAAAAAGCCTTACATGTTCAATAGAAAGTTGGACAGTGCAGTTCAGTGTTCTCATTAAGAGAGAAATAGATCTTGTTTAGAATTTTTGATCTTGGTAAACTCTGAGGCTTATTATGGCAACTATCCTATTGGAAAGGGTGAATGTCAGGTCCATTAATAGTGCAGTTTAGAATGAAAAAGATGTATCAAATTATGTAAGTACTATGTTGGGGAAGTTTCTGGTTGAAGAGAATCAACTTGTTCTTTACTTAGTGTTATATAAAACACAGTAGTAAAGCTTGCTAATAGAAATTAACAATGACAATTATGTATGTAATTCCTCATGTTTCCTATGCGTGTAGGTTTTAAACAAAGATAATGAAAGACTTGTTTTTGTATGCTGACTTAAACAAAGGATAATGCCTGCTAATAAATAGTGTGTGTGAAATAAATTGATGTTCTTTCTTTCTCAAACCCTTATTTTAGTAAATATTTTCTGACATAGTTTTATTCTCACAGTGGAAGTGCTTTAAAAGTTTTCTTACTCACCTTTGTTCTTACTTGCCTTTGTAATTTTCAGCCAGGTTTCTTAAATGAAACTGGGACAATTGCGCTTTGTATCCATATCCTTCTAATTTTTGTTTCAGTATTGGTCTTAAAGAAGCTTCTTTTCTGTGTCAGTTGAGGAACAATGTCTGTGTCCAGCAGAGAAAAAGGCAGCTATTCTGTTAGACAATCCACAAGGAAGGAAACTACTTCTAAGTATTCTGTTAAGACTAAGAGAGTTTTAACTGTTTAATTGAGAAGTTTATTTGAAAAACTCAACCATTTCAAAACCTGATGAATTTGAAAATGTCTTTTAGGGATATTTTCTAGAAATCATAGTGGTAAACAGTGAGGGATCTTGATACTTCAAAGAACAGAAGACCTAAAAGGAATTTTATGTTACAACTGTGCTTTGGGAGTTTAATGAGGAAATTATTTGGTTTAAAAACAGGCCTAGAGCAAGCTAGTGTATTAAATAAAAGAAATAAACTACATCTATTTTCTTTGTGGTGATATCACTCTGTACAGATAGTAGGAGGTAAATCTAGAAGGAACATTAGTATCACTAATAAGTTTAATGGAACTAATTGTTACCAAGATATGTGAAGACATCTAGAACCTGTCAAAGCCAAATAAAGGCAAGAGGTAGTGGCTTACACATAAAAAAAAGATCTGATTATACAGGGGGTCAGACTGAACTACAAGATTCTGTCTGATCTTAAATGTAAATAATTCTTTCTTCCTGCTTACTTTGCTCCCTCCTTTCTGCCCTCATAGGGTCTTTTCCACTTGGGAAGAAATCATCATAGGCTTTTCTTTACCTTCACTTAGGCTTTGATTTTTCCCCTTTTTTTTTTTTTTTAAATTGTCTTTGCAACTGTGTTACG
Source organism: Phaethornis superciliosus (assembly GCA_023637945.1). Classification (NCBI taxonomy): domain Eukaryota; kingdom Metazoa; phylum Chordata; class Aves; order Apodiformes; family Trochilidae; genus Phaethornis; species Phaethornis superciliosus. The sequence continues at coordinate 29,063,465 of JAJQWJ010000004.1, read as the reverse complement.
TTAAGCAGCATATGTATATTTTACTGTAGTTACAAATAACATTTTATGACAGTGTGATCCCGTACCATATACTGGAAAGATGTGAAGGCCTTTGCAGTGCCTTGTTATTTTAAAAACTGGTTGTCAAAAATACAAGCATTTGTTGGAGGCATTCTGAAATGATAGAAAATTTGTTTTATTAGTGTGAGCTTCCATTCAGTGGAATTTTCTTTGCCTTAAATGACAGTGTGTCAAATGAAATACTGGGGTGTAGACCCACGCTGAATGAAAATGTTCCTGCCCAGGTTGAGTTGGCAGGCGTGCTAATGACCCTTACTGACTGTTGACGACCAAGGGTTGGCCAACAATAGCCTTTGCCACAGGGCAAGGGGACCCTTCTGAAAGGGGTGAAATTCCTGGAACCTGAATTAGCCTGGAGAGTGGTGGGAAACTCGGATATAAGGAGTTTATAAAACTTGGATATAAATTCCTGTATATGAGGAACACTGAAGTGTTCATTCATGGTTGCCTACCACTGTCTCGACACCCTGCACCAGACCTTTAGCTGGTATGGAATCAGATCACCATCCCAAAGAAGAAAGATTGCTGCTTGCTGCTGCATCTGTTGGGTGGTGATATCTCTCTTTATCTCTCAGTCTTTCTCCCTCTCTCCCTTTTGCCTCAGAAAAAGTGAAAAAATGGCAGAAAGCCATACCTTTATCATATTCAGTTGAGCAATACTTAGAGCACAGGGCACAATAAAATGCATTGACATTCTCACCATAAAGCTGTCATTGCAGCATTGATAGCAGGTGATAGTTCTACAAGTGCATTTCAAATATGTGCTTATCTGTTTTGACATCTGGTGGTGGAAGCTCTCTTTTTCTACTTGAGCTGGACAATAACCTTGATATCCTTTGTGAACAGTTAAGGCCCACAATTGTTGTTTTAAGAAGGCATAGCTTGTAACTTAAACCTGTCATAACAAACTAGCAGATTACAACTGATAAGGAAACAAAAATTGACATATTTGAAATAGATACTCTCACAACATTAAATCTTTAGTTGCTTTGCTCCCTGAATACACCTTCCTATCATGTTGCATTTCACGAATATAAGTGAAATATATACTTATTTGTTGATAATTGTTGTTCCCTTCTCATCACTTTCTTACCTACTTCTTCCTCCCACCAAAAAAAAATTCTTCAGTAAAAACATTTTTCCATTAAATAGAACTGAGCTTAGAAGGTAGTTCTGGAAAAAGAATGTTTTGAAGCACAAGATTCCTTTCACTTCTTTATAACAGACAGACAAACTCCTTTCTGAGCAATGTGTGGCACCAGCCTGAGGTGTAAACCAGAAGTGCTTCCTTTTGCTTCACTGTCTGTTGTTGATGATACTAAATAACTTATTAATAGTAAAATATATATATTTAGAATTAAGTTAACATGACTGCATCTCATTTTTCAGTTGAAATAACAAGTTTCTAGTCCCAAAATGTGCACCTACTGCAAATTGTGACATTGGCATCATGCCAATATTAAGTTGTGTGTGTATTGTAATATGATGAAAAGAGTAGTATAGATGATTGCATCTATATATTTGTTCTTTGATTTGGGCTAAATGACTATTTTTTTTTCTTCAATGGGCAATTAATTCCTTTAAAAAACTTAGCACATTGAATAGGAGCAGTATTAGTAGACCAGACTTCCTTTTAGCAGTAAGATGGAGCACATGAAGCAGGCTGTGGATTAAATACAATTGGTACAATTAAGGTCTCTAGCAAATGGAAAACTGTTTCTGTAGCTTACGTAAAATCAAGTAGTGATTTTATGGGCACCATAATCTAAAAAGATCATCCTTTCAGGGCAACCTCAAGTTCATTTACAATCTCCAAATATTACTACTCGCTTAAAACATAGTAGTACTTTCTCAATGCTGGTGTAATTGTTTCCTAATTTGTGGTTGCTTTGTTTGTTTGATTATAGTGATTATGATGGTCATTAGTAGCAACTGGTTAGGTGCTGTGGTTCATATCATCAAACAACCTGCAGTGTAATGTGCAGAGACAAAATTTCAGTCTTGAAAAATCTCTTCAGTGTCAGTGGATACTCTTTTTAACAAAAACTTGTTTGACATTTTTGTTGCAGCTTGATTTTGTCACAGAAGTGTGGCTGTATTTCCATTTGACACAGTCTTTATTAAAGTATGTAGCTGTAGAGAAATGTAGTGTAAAATAAATGCAGTGACTTGGTTAACACTCTCAAAGTTTAAAAGTGTTTTCCAGTAGTATTCCAATGTCTGTGTACAAGATGCCTGTACCAAATGATGTAACACTCATAAAAAAAAAATGTTATTGCTGCAGAAGAATGGTTTTTCTATTTAGTGTTCAATGACATATAATCCTTAAAATATTATATGTGGTCCTATGAAATAAAGTGAGGTTTTTTCTCCCCCAAAGTTTTTTTTGTTCATTGACCATCTCATAATAAATACAGATACAGGAAGAAAGAAACTGATTCAGGTTACTGGGGAAAAAAAAACAAACAAACAAACAGAAAAGAAACCCTTAAAACCTGAGGATTTCATGTTTACACAATGAGTAATAGGTTTCCTAGTTTCTGTTATTTTGATCTCTTGCAATACTTTCTGTACATTGAAACACTGAAACATTGAAAACCAGTTACTGAAACAGTAGGTTTGCTGAAGTAGATTGTAAAAAATATTGAGTAATTATGTACAAAACCTCTTAACCAACCCTTTTCAAAAACTTGCTCTTATCTCAGGCTGCAAAACTTTGCAGGATCAACTGACAGATTTAACTGGTTTACATCCTGATTCAATAGCAAACTTAATTTCCCTACTAACTGGAATCTACTGTTCATCAGTGTTTCCACAGATTCCCTATTTTGCCACTCCCTCTGCCCTTCTTGTGTGGATGAGCATTTGCTAATCTTCTGTTTTTCTTATGTTCCTGTAAGGAAATAAATGATTGAGACTTTTTCTATATACAGCTCCCGTGGTAACTGGCCAAGAGATCCAGGCTGATCTCTTGCCTGGAGACACCCACCAGATTGTTGCAAAACAGAGGCTGTTTTTATGTTTCCCAATCCTAATCCTTTTCCTAGAGTATTAGTCTTTACCACACCCAACAGAAAGCCATAACTGAACCAGAAGAAATAATAAACTATTTTTTGTTTATGCATCACTTTCTTCCTAAACTAACAAATTTTACTGGATTTGGGAACAAATGAAACTTCCTCAAGCCTGCAACCTTACTCCAGCTAAGCTCTCAAGTCTGCATCAGTGAGAGGTCTTAACACGAATGTTTGAGCTCTGATAACTTTTTCAGTATACTTTATCAGCAGATACTCATTTCAGGTCCTGATCTTCCAGAATTTGATCCATACCCAGCCAGCTTTCTCAATTTGTATTGTGTTAGATAAGATTAGTGTGACTGCCTGTGACATAGGAGTAAAATAAGTTACTGCTTGTGAATTGGTACAAGGCAGTGTTGAATACTCGAGGAAATTAGCAGTTCGGGTAATGAAAAAAGCATTTGAATCGTGTAGGAAATAAAGCATTGTGTTCTTGACATAAATACAAAGGCAAGATGAAATCTCAAATACCTGCTCATTCTGTGAATATAACCACTGCTCTGAATAGACTGATATGTGCATCATGGAAGTCATAGTTATTGTATCTTGGAAATGCATATTAATGCACATGCCTCGGAACTGAATTAAGATTCCATTATAGTAGGTCTTAATTTTTCCTTTTGTGATCTTTTGAGAAATGTTTTGCCACTTGGCATTTTCTTGAAAGTGTAGGTTTAGCTCATGTGTTTGATCTTGGTCTAGATAAACAGGGGTAGATTAGATAAATGATTTTTCAGAATGACAAATTTTTAAGTGAAAAAGACCAGGTTTTTTTCTTTTCTTTTTTTTTTTTTTTTTTTTTCTTGGGTTAATGAATGCAAAGACTGTAAGAACGTCTTTGTTAAGATACATAGTAGTCTGAAAAATATAGCTGTAATGTTAATTGAACTGCACTCAAGGAAAATGGGTTTATATTACGAAGGTCTTGGCAATAACAAGTACCCTGTTCTGAATTTCATGAAGTCAAATCAATATGAAGAAAAAGTTCTATGTTGTTTTGCTGTATTGTGGCCCAAAATATAGCGAAATTTCAACATTACTTAGGCAGAAGGTAAAAGGGGAAACAGAAGCACCTGAGTTCAGCTCTGTAGAATTCCTGCTGCACTATAGTTCAGTGCCTTTGCAAGTCCTAGCAGTATCATTCCATTAAAAAGGCACTTATTGTCGCAGTTTACTCTATACATAATAAAGGTGCTCTACCACGAATTCTCCATAACAGTAAAAGAACAGAGCACAAATTTGAGCTAGTTGCTTTTAAAACATGAATATAAGTTTAGAATTAAGAGTGCTCTGTTGAGGAGGCACTACTTCTGACCCCTTCAGTCATAAACACCGGTGTACTTGGCAATTATTAGAGCTCACAGAAGAATAAAGTATTTATTTCTATTTCTGTTTATTTCTAAAGAAGATGTGAGAAAGGATGGAAGACTGCTTGTGCATTTTTCCATCCAGTACTCTGAACTTAGAGCTCCAATCATCGAATGATGTCAACCAAGCACAGTCATAAGTACTGTTACTTGAATTTTATTTTACTAGCCCTTTTCCTTTCTTATATCAGTTAATATAAGTTATGTGAATTGCAGGATGAGAAGCTTTTACTTACTGGTTTGCTGATAAATAATTTTCCACATACCACATAATGGTTTTATGTAAAGTTATTTGCTGTCAGTGTTTTCTCATATATCTAATTAATAGCGAATGATTATGTCGACACTTCTTATTTAATTTCTTAACTAAGTTAGGTATTCAATGACTGGAATGTATTCAGGCCAGTTGATTGCCTGCAGGAGTGTAACCATACGGATGCCAAATTTAATTTCTTAACAAGGATTTTCACTGTTAGATCTTCATAGGTTCAGATCTCTGAACTGGTTTTCCTACTCTTGGTGTGACTGTTATGCTAGTAATCATTAATTTCCTGTGGCCAGTGACTCAGGAAAAACAATTCCTGAGAACACATTGAACCCAATTTTCAATCTCTTTTACTAAATTTTTCATTTTAGATTTTTTTGTATCTTCTCGTATCTACCTTCTTGCTCTATCCTGTCATGGCGGGAAAGTCATCCTGTGATTTTCACAATCAGAAGGAAGAGAAAAATGGTTCATGCTAATGGAAAACCTCTGCCTTTATAACATAGAATGATCAATACTCAATGGGATAAACCAGGGCAAAGGGGAGAAAAATAGTGTGATAATGAGAATACTGCCTTTTTGATAATTTTTAAATTCTGCTTTTTTTTTTTTTTTTTTTTTACAGATTTGTAGTGCCTCAATATGTAGAATATTTTGGTGTGCAGCTTGCACTTCTTCCCCTCTAGAAAACACTGAATTGAATCACTACCACTATATACATCACTAGATGAGTAGAAAGTTTAGAACAGCTCAGCAAAGCATTATTTGCAAAAGTATTCTGAAGCATTTAAATTTAATGACTTTTGGAATTTCTGTTGTTTTGTTGACACATATATCATAGAGCTTTTGGTTTACATGGCATGGGGCCACAATTCACACTCAGAGTGATAAATGTATATTTGAATTCCATGTAAGTTTTTGTGAGTCCTATTTTCTGCACTTTTGCTTTTCAATATCAAGTTATGAAAATCAGAAGAAATCTCAGAAGTAGTTTCTCTGTTTTATCTGAGTTGTGCATTAAAGGGAGAGTCCTGTCACATTTTTTTCAAGAGCAACATTAAGTAAATACTCTTTGACAGTTTTAGTCTCAGTGTGGAACTAGATTCTCCCATGTGGGATTAGTTTTCTCATACTTGCCACCAGTCTGTGCATTCTTTGCACTTTTCTTCTCTACTCTAGTATTACACTTCCTTATTTCTCAGTATAGCACACATATCAGTAAAAGATCTCATGTGAGTATCTGTTGCTTTTCCTGACCTGGCAACTTCTGTTTAGCAGTTTTCATTGCTGTGGTTTTTTTTGGTTTTTTTTGTTTTTTTAAAGTTGGGGTGTTAGATCTTCTGCCATTTTCTGTACACTTAGAAGATAGTGTGCTTTTCTTAAGCTTTTCTATTTGGGATAGTAGGGCTGAATTTTTAAGGTGAATTTATTTAAGGCTATTGACAGTAGATATGAGTTGGAGAAGGTAGGAGCTCTGTTCTGGTGGCTGAAAGTCTAGTATTCATAACACTTGCTGGGGAATGTGTCTATTTTACCAGGATAAAAAGAGCTCAAAACTAATAATTAAGTTGATGTAGGAAAAAGTGTTGTGCTATTTGTGGTCATTACTGCTGTCATGTGAAAGTCAACGTGTTTTATTCGCAACAATATTTCAAGTTTCTTCTTTTTTTTTTTTATTGGTTGATCGGTTTTGATTTTGTCAAGTTTTCTATTAGCTTAAGTAATGATTGCTGTTTAACTCAGAAAAATCAAAGGCTGAAAAATGTTAAAGAAACGAAATAATGGTAGACAAAGTTGAGGTGGCTGTTAAAGCCTCTCCCAGGGGGCCTTCCACTTGCTTATTTTTGATCTTTCAATACAGGCCTGATTGTGTAAAACACAGAAGTATTTAAATCTCTTGATCCGTGGGAGCATTTGTGTGCTTAAGCTGGATGAAGGGCATAAACATCTGTTGTATTTCATGTTGTTTTTTTTTTTTTTCTTTTTCTTACCAACATTCCAATCTCACCACTGTGTTGGCATGGTATTTATTGACCCATATCTGTTTCCTCCCCTTTTCAGTCTCCAGTTCCATACATCTAAACATGAGGAATAGCCCTGCACATGAGTCATATGAATGTCTTCCTGCACTTTCATTGAGCTCTTGAACTTGTATGCATGCATAAGATGGAGTGTTTCTTTTTGTGGTCATTCACATCTCCAAAAGACTTACTCTACATATTAATTTTTGAAAATAAGGTTTAGAGTCAGCATTATGTATTATTGCAACAGTACAGAGTTGAAATTAGTTGTACTTTTAAATTCATTAAATGTATTTTCTTCAAAGAAAGGTACTATTAGCTGATATGTTAAAAAAACATCACTGTAAGACTGATTTGCTAGTTCAAAGGAGGTGATAACCCCAACAATTCCAGCTTGCATTATAGTCTGCTTTATCTGGGGAAAAAAAAAGAAAAAAAGTATAAACTATGATGGTCTTCATCCTGATTGGCTTCTGATTGTCTCTCATGCTACCTTTTTTCTGTTTGTCTAGAATATTTTTGAATACCCAGATTTGACGATTTTCCTGTATATTGTTTAGAACACTCTTCCAGTGATGATACATTCTATTGTACATTCTATTTTATGCACTTAAAATTTTTTCCACACTGTTAACATCTTCTTTTAATTGTCACTTAGCCAGTGCTTAAGCCACATGCCGATATGCAGCTCTCTGATCTTCCTACATAAATTTTTCCTTACAGAACTGGTTATGACACTTCTACCTTTATTTTACGAACTGACGAATCACCTTCTTGGTTTTAGTGTTAAACCTAAAGGTGTATTTCTTTTAAAATTTCACCAGGACCTAAACAAATATATGTATAAATTAATACAGTTTTTGAGCTCCTTCTTTCTTTGCCTATATAGGGCAAACCTGTATTGTTTTAATGTCTTTCCATAATGTTTATTAAACCATATGTACACTCTGTAAGTGGCATGTGATCTCTCTCTGAGTTCAGCAGCAGCATTATTAGGGCATTGTGACTCTGATTTCATATGTTTTTTTTTCAATGCACAGATTTCAGTTCTGTGTCCGAATCTGTTTGTTGCTTGTTAAATGTTGTTCTGAGATACTAAAAAAAAATATCTGCAATGGGGTTTTTCTTCCTTTCTCAGGAACAGTTGTGAATTTTCACAGAGACATAAGTACCTTATCCTTAGAAATCTCTGAATGTAAGGTGCACATCTAATATGGAAAGACTGTTTAGCCATCTCTCAATTAGAATTTTCTAGTATTTTCTCAACAAAATACTCTTATCAGTAGTGACATACAGTGAAATATATTAACATAAACGAATACCAAGGCTAAGTAGACCTCAATGACTGAGTATCTAGTTTGTTCCTAATACATCTACTTATCAATTACTTATTGATTATTTTAATTTTATCAAAGATATCCTGAATATAAATTAAATAAAGAACATCCATGTAAAAAGTCAGTTATAATCGGCTTTGGAATAACTTGCCATTCAACAAAAAGTCACTTTATTTTTGCATAGTCCAAATATGCAAATATGCTTATGGTTTTTGCATAAAACTTAAGCTGATTCAAGATAGTTAATGTTATTTTTTAGGTATCAGCTTTTGAGGGGATGACATCTAAAGACAAAATGCATGCTGATAATTTCATAATCTCATTTTGCAAAACTGTCCTCATTTTCAGGTGATCCCTTCAGTTTCAGTAAATACCAACAGGTTTTCATAACTGTCCAGTTTGAATTTTGTGAAGAGTAACATAATTTTGTGGTCTTCTGACACTGAAAGCAGGTTGCTTGCCTGCTTTTGAGACTTTGTCTTGCAAGCAAGTGAATACCCCTTACACTTTTTGAATGATAAAAAATATGTCCTACAAATATATTAAAAACAAGTGTTTTCAGAGCAGAAAAAAAATTTAGTAGTTTGCTGTTGGAGAAATATCTTTTAATATGGAAATAAACACAACCCAAATAAATAGTAATTAAGGTCAGTTATTAAAAACAGAGTTTTTTTGAATATAAGGGTAAAGTTTCTGCTAACCTTTCTCTTCTAAGCACCTGGAAAGAGCTCTCAGTAGTATACTGTATGAATTTGGGTTCTATCAGAAGCATGATTTTAAATATTTAATGAGTTCTGCTTTAAATGCTGCTACACTGCAAACAAAGTCAATGTTTATAAGTAGTTTCAAGCTAATTTTAATAAACTTGTTACCGTTCATTGCTTCACCTGAATTTAATGAAGCAAATTTGTCCTCAAAAAATGCAGAAAATTTTAAAACAAATACCTCAGTGAATCCTTTGTAAACCACACTCGCAGTTGCTTTATCGAATTTTGCAGAGCTTTGGACTGGTTTCTCTTAGTGACCTTGAAATGCTTCCTCTTTTCTTTCAGAACTTGGTACTGTAGATAGCTGTCTCTGAATTCTGAACATGAGAAGACTACATAGAAATCTTCTAAGACAGATTTTCAGACGTTAAGGCAATGTGGTGTGTGTCAGTGCATCTCTGCTGAATGTGGCAGTATTCTACTGGACTGCAACTACCAGGATTAGTGAGGCCACATTTGTTTAGTGTTTAGTTCTGAGCTTGATAGTACAAGAGAGATGCTGAGAGATGCTCAAAAGAGTCCAGGGAAGGGCCACCTGTCCCACAAGGAAAGGGGGGCAGAACTGGGACTGGTTAGCCTGGGGAAGAGAAGGCTTGAAGAGTCATTTCCCTTTGTACAAATAACTGATGGAAAGGTGTAAAGAAAATGGAGCCAGAGACTTCTCTGTGGTGTCCAGCAACAGAACAATAGGAAATTTTCACCATTGCTTTTCTTGCACCCATTGTTTTCTGTCTTGTCATTATACACCATGGGAAACATAGAAGGGTTTTTTTTAACATCAGGAAACACTTTTTGACTTTGAGGATGAGTGAGAACTGGTATAGGTTGGTGAGGGATTTAGTTAAGTCTCCATCCTTGGATATACTCGATACAGGTATCTGGAGGTGCTCTTTGGCAATCAACTCTAAGTGATCCTTCTAGAGCAAGAGTGTTGGACCAAATGACTTCAGAGGTAAGAGTATTGGATGATGAGTAGCTCAACATGAGCTGGCAGTGTGCACTTGAAACCCAGAAGGCCAACTGTGTCCTGGGCTATATCAAAAGGTGTTGCCAGCAGGCCGAGGGAGGTGATTCTCCACCTCTAGTATCATGAGCCCCCACTTGGGGTACTGTGTCTAGTTCTGAAGCCCCCAGCACAGGAAGGACATAGAGCTGCTGGAGCAAGTCCAGAGGAGGGACACAAAGATGATCAGAGGGCCAGAGCACTTCTCCAGTGAAGAGAGTCTGAGGACACTGGGGTTGTTCATTCTAAAGAAGAGAAAGCTCTGGAGAGATCTTACAGTAGCCTTCCAGTACCTGAAGGGGGCCTACAAGAAAGCTGGTGATGAAATTTTTATAAGGACAGGCAGTGACAGGATGAGAGGAAACCATTTCAGACTGAAAGAGGGTAAATTTAGGCTAGACATTAGGAAAAAATTACTTTTTGTGAGTGTGGTGAGACACTAAAACCCAGGGATGTTGTGGATGCGCCATCCCTGGAAGTGTTCAAGGCTGGATGGGGGTTGGAGCAACATGGTCTATTGGGAGTTCTCCCTGCCTTTGTGCAGGGGGGTTGGATCTATATGATCTTTAAGGTCCCTTCAAACCTAAACCATTCTGTCATTCCAGGTCCTGTCCAATGTCAACCATTTTGTGACAGTGACAGCCCTTTTGTCAGGCACTAATAACACAGAATTAAAATTTAGCAATTACAACATTATTACACAGTTTGGCTACCTTTCCTGTCTCTTGCAGTGAACAAAAATAGTGGTAATAAAACCAGATTATTATTAAAATCCATCTGTTTTTCTAAAGGTCTGAGAAGTTCAGTCTATCAAGTAGTAAATAACATGTTCTTGCCATTCCTAGATTTATCATGTGAAAGAGTAATTGAGGTATATAAGTACTCTCAGGTCTGCTTCAAATCAGCATCAAAAAAACTGTGTCAGCTTATGCTGCAGGATAACAAACTAGGAATTAGTTTCATAGCAATATTACTATGTTCTTGTTAAATCTTAGTGGGGTGGCCCTTTTCAAAACCAATGATTACAAGAAGTTGTAATAGTGATAATTACACATGTTCTGCCTTGTTTGGAAATGGCTATTTAAAGTTTCAAATTTGATACATTCTTTTTTGTCAAAGAAAAAAAAAAAAAAGGTGCATTTTAAAAGTAAAAATTGAGGCTTGTCCACTCAGCTCCAAAAGCTGAACCTTCAAAAGTGAAACCGAGCATTGCAAAACTTAGAAATAGATGGCTAAGAAGTTAGCATGATGCCATAAGCCAGTATTTCTAAAGTCATAGAACACACAGTCTCTGGTATATGAGTTGTACAGCATTTCTTTAATTCTCTGGAACTCAGAATTTTTATTTTTTTAAACAGTAGGTGTTCTAACAGTTCTTTATTGAACTGCTTCACAGTGAGCCTGGCTGCTTGCAATCAAGGATTGTATCCTGTATTAGTGCTCAGAAGATGGACGTAGCAGGCTACAGCATGTTTGTACAGGATGCCAACTGTTAAAAATTTATCTCGCAGTCTCCAATCATTTGAGACTTGATGTAGATCTGACCTGAAACTAGTGGTTAGTCTGTGGGCCTAAGCTGCATAAAATACATGGCATTAGTTGCAGAATATAGGTAACTTGAAAAAGGAGTACATGGATACTATTGAAGTACCATTGGCTAATTGAATGATCATTGTGAAGAACTTGAAATATATGTAGAAGACATAGCCTTTCTGCAAATTCAAATCGTTTCTATAATCCTGTATTCTCCACACCTCTGTAATTCTAGTGTTGTCAGAATTAGTGTAAATTGAAGAGGGGAGAGAGATTAAAACATCAAATAATATGTCTCAAGGTAATAGTTCTCAAATCTGTTATATAATAAGGCAACTTCAAGGTAACTTTGGTAAAGAAATAGTCAAAATGTTAGAATGGGGTGACAGAACCCATGTGTGAGGGCACAACATCCTTGTATGAGTTTTGCAGGTTGCTATGTATACATATTGAGGCACTCTCACTAGGCTTTGTTTAACAAGTTACTGAACTATTAAGTAAGAAAACCATACAACGCAGACCTGAAAATGCATGTCATAGCCATGTCCAGAGACTGCAGCAGAGAAGAATACTGGTGTTAAACATCTTTACATTTAAGAAATTTGTCTTAACAGTATTCAGGAATTTAGTGAGAGAGGCTTGGTTTGAATTGAGTCATTACCCAGTTAAAAATAACCTTTCCAGGTCATGTAATTTTGTTTGCTGCAGTGAAATAAGTTTATTTCAGCAGAATGAAGCCGTTATTAGCTTGGCAGAGTCCACTTGTCAGAATTTTATGGAGCAGAACACCATTTGGCTTGGAAATTCAATAAATACTGTAATGTGAGACGAGTTTAACTCCAAGGGCTGAAGGGGTACAGTGTGGGGAATTTGTCACTAACGCATTGTTTGACACTTTTGTGAATAAAATACCAGAGTATATGAAGAATGATCATTAAAAATAAGTCAGACATCTCTCTCACAGCACATGGTGAAGTTAAATATATGGATTATGTGTATTTTTTCAATATTCCATCAGAATACCTGTATTTTAAAAAAGTTACCAGATAGGTAAATACTTCAGATTTCTATTTTTATGTACCTCATTTCTCCTACATGCATTTCTTCTAAAACTGGAGTTAGGAGGGTAATGTTTTAACACAGTTGGGGGAAATATACAATTAAATATAATCAAACTATTATTGTTTAAATCATCCTGGGAAAATTTGGTCTGTGCTGTGAATTTTTCTGAAATGTGGGAGGTTGATGTTCCGTCTCAAGTGGGAGAGGAGTAGGCAAACTAATTGCTCTCCCTGCAAGGTGAAACTATGCAATTCAGTCATGTGATAATTTTAGAGGCTGGGATGAGGTAGTCAGCAAAAACTGGTTGGGGTGCCCTCCAGCTATCCAGATTTTCTGCTTGTGCTTGGACACTATAATTTGAAATAACTCCTTACAGCATTTTCTCTTAGTATAGGAATAAGTGATGGAGTGATTTTAGGTTTCCAGTCCTATGCAGTAATATCTATAAACAATGATCTAATTAACTGTTGATATATGGTGGAAAATTGATTATATGAAGTAATTCTGTCAAGACTGGATGTTTTTTTTATAAAAAAGGTACATTTGAAATAGGAGTTGCTGTTTTGATACTGAAATACTACTTGAAATATACTTGAAATACTATCATCATGCTTGGTACTTTGTAGACATCAGGTGATGCCATTTCAGTAATTCTGCAAGTGTTCACATATGGTAATTTCTAGAAGGTGAAGGATTCCTGTGAGGAGTCAAATGTTGCACCATAGCAGGAAAAGCTTGTAACATATTCTAGATTATAGTAACTTAATTTGTTTCCTGCACTTGTTCCATCTCAGCTGTTGAGTCTGTTTTCCTTAGTCATCTAAAAATCTTGCTGTTTATGTATTCATTTCCAACCACAGTCACACTAATGCAAGGGAGCAGGGTGAGTCCTACATCTGTTGCAGGCAGTGAGAAATGGTTTGCTTGTGTGCAGCAGAGTGCCAAATATGTCTACATACTTTTAAAGAGGGTTAAAATTGATGTTACCTGTATCATCAGTTCATAACCTGTCCTTTCTTCCAGTGTAAATATGACTATATACAGAGGATATACAATGGTTGATCAAAGTACTGCCTTTAGTATTGTACTACCTTTAGCATTACCTGGGTAATGCTATCAGGCTTTTTTGTATCATGTGAGAAAAAAAGGGGAGGGGCGTTTGAAAAAAATGGTAGTTTCTTTTTTTTTTTTTTTTAGTATGTTTTGTATTCATTATCTTCCCAAAACAGCTGTGCTCTGCATCTTTTTACTAAATCTGAGCAGAATTATCTTGTCTTCTCTACTCTTATTTGTTTGATTCAGAAATGGGTTCATTGCAGTAGATACATTCATATCTACTATTCAAATTGCTATCCTGAAGATGACAGAAACTGGGTAGACAAATCTGTTCCTAGAAAAATGCTAGGACATAATCTCTCTCTCATTTGGTGTAGGATACTTCTCTCATTTGGAAGTAAGAATTCTCACATTTACCTTGGAAATAAGAGTGTGCCTTAAAGTATCTTAAATTAGTATTTTTAAGAGAGCTCCACTTGTCTTAAAATGTGTGTCTAAATGTTGAGACTGGTGTTTCATGTTTCTTAATTACAACCATTTATTTGAATAAAATAGTTTAGCTAAGGTTTTTCATATACTCCAAACCTCTGCATTTGGTTTGTAGCTTTAAGTGTAGCTGAACATAGAAGAGATCATTCACAAATTACTAATTCCCAGAAGGCCTTTTAGCTGGGCAAGTTGCGTACACTTACAGTATATGGACATAGCTTACCAAAAGAATCTGCTCTGTGATACCCTGAAGCAGCAATAAACAAACACACCAGAATAATTGACACGTTTTCCTGGCATTTCACAGTTTATGTGCTGTCACATTCATATTAGTTTCTGGCAACTGTGCATAATGGTGACTAAAGAAACTTAGTTCCTTTTTTTTTGTTCATTTACTTAGCGCACTTAGTGTTATCCTGAGGTTTTGAGGGTCTTGATTGATAATAAAATTAGAAATTTTAAATTATAAATTAAAAAGTCATACTAGTTCAAGAAATTTTAGTAAGTTAATGAGACAGATTTTATAAAGAAAGCATGAATTATAAACACAACAGTATTGACAAATTGTGACATTGTAAAAAAAACAACCCACAACCAATATTTGTTTTGATTTTTACAGAATACTTCCTCTTGAATTTACAATTCATTTTTGTTTGATTATGCTGCTCTTCCCAAATTCTTCAGCACTAGCAAATATTTACCTAGATCCAAAGGGCACCCAAAAGGTTAAATTTTTAATTACTTGATCCCTTGGCTTCACATACTACAGTTTTAAAAAGAAGTAAAGGATATTTTAGGATATTTATTTTTCTCAAGGGGAAAAAATAATCTTGGTATCCTAATCACCTGGGACAGTTATGTACTGAGTTAATCTGGGTATTTCCCAGGCAGTATATAAACTTTTACTTGTTATCAGTATTATAGTAGATTTATGTTTTCAGAAAGGCAATGGTATTAGAATTTGACCAGCTACAAGTATGCCCAGTTTTAGTTCACAACACTGCAAGCATTCTATTTTGACATTTTAGGCTAGATCTCAATAGAGGGGATGCAGTGTGGGCTCTTTACATTTATATCTTCAAAAAGCCACCTACTTGATTGTTTTATCACTAAGAGAGCTGTTTGTCTTGTGGTCACCCAGAACAGCATTATTTGTCTAGACCTGAAACAAAAATTAACCAGCAACTGCAAATACCCCATCCTAAGTTGGACAAGTTTTTTTCCCAGATTTTTGTGTTATATTAAAAAGATGCCCTGTTTCAAACCTGCTTGGCTTTATAATCAGTAGTTAAATCAGAAATTCAAAGGATGTTTAGTGAATGCAGAGGAGTGTGACTAGGAGACTATGCAGGGCATTCAGACCAAAACAGTTCAAATGCATCATGGGCCTGGGTATGTCATTGTCATCGTCTTTCATCAGCATGGTTAATTGCAGGCTAAGAAATACACAGGGAGATCCCAGACCACAAGGTATAGAGGGTGATAGTGCTTCAAGGTACTTCTGCATGGGGAAATTTCAGTGAATATGACTTTTGTACAAAAAAATAATTTTGCGTCTAGGAATTTCATAGGATTTAGTAAATTGCCAGTTGATGTACCACTGACTTGAGTACTGAGAAATAAACAAAAGAAATCAAACACTTCGATGAACGCACCTCAGCTCCTCTCCACACACCTCCCTTGCACCTCCTTTTTTCCCCACCAGTTCTCCTCTGCACACAGTATAGTTGGTGCCTTTAGGATGGTGACTGGTGACATAGCAGTTCAGGGTCTGTCTAGTGGTCTCTTTTCTTGTTTTGTCTCTCCTTGTTTTTATTTTTTTTCCTTTGCTCCTCCACCATGGGTTCCTCCATGGTCTTCTGTCTCCTTGAAGTCTCAAGTTTCTCTTGTGTTTCTGTCTCTCCCAATTTGAGCGTATTTTAGTTGCAGCCTTTCTCAGGCATCTCCTTGCTTCCATCCTACTTGGGCATCGGTTTGCCTCAGCCCTGCTTGGGCATTTCTTTACTTTAGTCCAGCTCAGGTGTCTCCTCTTGTGTGCCTCCCTTTCCTCCAGCAACCCTCCTGCCCTGGTGTCTCTCTCCGCTGCTCCAGCATCATGCCTGACACAGCTTGAGCCTCTACTCCTTCCTTAAGTGTCGCTTGTTTTCCTGGCAGTTACTTAAATAGAGTTTTGTAGAGATAGCACAAGCAATGGAACAGTTGGTTCTGTTTTGGCACAGGGTGGATCAGTTTTGCCTGTGGTCAGGACAGGTGGAAACCAGCTGGGACGGGCCTCTGGTGGCAGCTGCCCTCCTCTGGCAGTGGCTGCTGTGCTGCCCCCTCCCCAGCTATGCCATGTGAGGCCTGAGACCTGTGTTCCCAGGTAGGAGCTGGGATGACATCCTCTCATTCATCAACGTCAGTGTTTGGTGAGTGTTGCTTACTCTTCAGCACAGAGCTGATTTCATCTTGTTGCACAGGAAAGAGAAACTAGGAAACACTGTCATGAATGGTGTGTGCATGTCGTGACACCGGCTCACTGGCTCAGGAGTTGTGGTTTCCATTGTTTGTAGGGGAAGAGCACTGCCTTAATTGTTTTAAGTTTCTTTTCTGAAGTTTAGAAAGGGCTTGTCTTCCCCTGTAAACCAGTGCTGCAGGTGTTTGGGGTTTTTCTGGTTTTGTTTTTTTGTCCAAAAAATTTCCACTATTGCTTCAGAGAATGAGATCTTACAGTTTCATTTTTTCAGCCCTCAGTAGCTTTTTCTCAGATGGTTGCCAAATGTAGAAGTGGATCTCGCTGTAGCAGTAGTTAAAAGGAATACAGAAAAAACTGATGTTAACATTTCTCTTCATTTGAAAGCAGTGTGCTAATAAATTCTGTGTCCTGAATGTGTAGTAGTCCCTGGTAAAGATGCTGAAATGTGTACATATGGTACATTGTGGCAACCTTCATCTTATGGGCTGAGGCATAGATACGGTTGACAAACTCTAACCTCTACTGCTGGGCCTGTGGGATACTAAAGGAGCAATTGCAAGTATGATAGAAAGTCCTGATGCATTCTGGAATGACTTAATGCTTACTCGTGCCAACATTGTATCAGATAACGAGCAACCAGGAAATTAAACATTTTTATGCCTTAAATGCTCATTATCATCTACGTATAACAGTAAAAACTGTGACATTAATGGTAATAAAATGCTCCAGGTATTTTAACAATTGCTCTTTTAATTTATATTCCTGACATTTGTACTGTTTTGTTGTGTGAACTGGCACTGCTGTTTCTTAATGCATTCATCACTGTGCAGTAATTTACTGTCTTGCTCTAAGTAATTTTTTCTAATAGAAACAAGTGCGATTCACATTTTTCAAATTAATAATTTACTTAAATAATTAGGATAAACAACTGTGCCTCTGAATAAGATGATTAGTTGTTTGATTTTTTAAATTTTAATTAATTATTTTGGTATCTGTTTCCTGGAGCCTCTTTTCCAACAGTTTTTCAGCCATAATTCTGGAAGAACTCTTCCTTAAATCTTGCAAACTCAATCATCTAGTGTCAGTTAAGTTTCAGGTGAACACTGTTCCTAGTTAGTCATTGAAGCATTAAAAAATCTGAAGAAGGAAATCTTTAGGAATGTTTACATGCTTTAATTTTATAAAGATTGTAGGTTATACATAAAGATATATGTTACGTGTGTATATATAACGTATATGTGGAAGAGTATATGTATTAATGTATGCCAGTTGTCTGAACCTGTGAGTGATTCTTTTAGGATTTACATAATTGTTCTGTATCTGTCAGAAAGCAAAGAAGTTCAAGTGTTTTAAGACATATAGTTTGGTGCTGGTAATGTACTTCTAATATAAGAACGCTCTGCTTGGGCTTTACATGCCATATATCTCTCACAGCATTAAGGGGAAATATTTTACTGGTCTTTGAATGTATGTTGTGTTACACCTTTCCCTGGAGAAAAGAAGGAAGATGTTATCTTTACTTATATTGTCAATTTCCAGTCCCTAGAAAATCTATCTTTAGCATCTCTACTTCTGTTCCAGTTCTTCATAATACCTTTTTATTGAAAAAATAATATAGTCTCCTAAGTATTTCGGATACTTTTTTGATATGGTAGTTGACCATGCTGCAGGTTCTGAGAGAAGGAAAGGAAGGAATAACACATTTTTTGCTTAAGAACCTTGAGTGTGTGTTCCAGGTTTTCCCACAGGGGAAATCTTAATGAGTAAGACACAGTTCTTTATCTGTGGTTAGGATTAGGGCACAAAAATATGATGTAAGAAGAAAGGTCTGTTGCACAGTGAATCGAGATTTTTCATTAAGTATGGATGGAATGGAGGCAAAACCAAACAGGAGATTAAAGATCTTTTCATGCTATAACAAAGTAATGTGTAGTTTGTCTGAAATTGTAGTAAAATCTCTATCCCTCTTGAAAAAGACAATTTTTTCTATCTAGTAGTAGCCTGGTCAGAAAATCACTTTTACAGAAATGTCACATATCCTTCTCTAAAAATCAGTCATCTCTGTCAAAGCTGAATTCTGAATTTCAATGTGAATATTATGAAATTCCAATTGGCAGTTAGTCTTACCAGAAATGTTGAAATATACGGATGGGTCGGAAGTGACAGGTTTTAAGACAAATATCCTGCTTGGAGGCTACTGATGAAGATTATTTCCTTGCTTCTAAATCATATTACTTTTGACTTCTTGTGTTGGACAAGTATTCCATGCTCATCAGGAAATGAAGCAATTCAGGGCTGAATTTTGCAACATACATTTGAATTTTTTTTTTTGTTTTTGTTTTTTTTTTGTTTGTTTGTTTGTTTTTGAAATGTGCATTTCTGCTTGTCCATCTATATTCAAGGTTTATTTATCTTTCCTTCATCCTTTTTCCCCCAATTAATTCAATGTTTGTGATCAACTGTGTCATAGCTATGTGTCAGTAGGAAATTTTTCACTTCATTAGCACTTCTGAATCAATTTATTTCTGCCAAACTGGGAAGTTGGAGACATTTACACTTCAGGCCAGAAGAAACACGATTTGACACCAGACAGACTATTTCAGTTTGATTTTGATTGTTACTTTAGCTTTCTAATTTTAAATACATTTTTTACATGTAAAATAAAACATGATAAAACTTTAATTAAAAAAATATCTAGATAAAACTCTCAGTTTTTGAAAAAGGTATTGTTAATACATTCTCCCAATCTAACAGTGGCATTAAACTGTGGAGTGTTCTTAATTACTGAATCTACTGTAGTTGGGTTTTTTTGGGGGGGTGAAGGGACAGAGGGCATCTGTCTCAATCTTTTTCTTTTCTGTAAGTCAAATATAGCCTTTTACGTTTGCACAGGTGTCATATTCCTATTCTAGAGAGAGAGGAGAGGATCTCAAAAACTAGCTAATTGTCAGGTTTGATTGTTTACTTAAACCTAAATTAGCAAGTCTAATTTTTATCTTTTATAAATTGTTGGGTACTATGGTAAAAATACACAAAATACTGTGCTATATCCTCTGACTGCATGATCTTAAAATGCCTCATTGTGATTATGTGGCAAAATGGCAGGAATAATTAAGACATTTTACTCTCAGCCTTGTTTTTCAGAGTCACAGATATCATCCTTCTGTCTCAGAACACTGCCTTCTTAGTTTTCCAAGAAAATTAGACTTGGTTTTGTTTTTTAAATCTGTTTGAGTGTCATGCAGTTGAGATTGTTCTGGTCGTGAGATGTTTGGTCTGATATTTTTAAGGGAGTCTGCTATGTTTACTAAGTGGCTAGCAATACTTCAGTGAAGATTTTGTGACAAATCAGTTGAGCATTCTACTCACCTAACTCACCTTTTATCATGCTATTGTGCTCAAATTTCTACATCCATGGACGAGGTTCATGTTCATTGTTTGTGTTTGCTGCTATGACCAAACCATTCTTCGCTAGGTTTCTCCTTAGTGTTTACATTTAAGATTTATTTATTAGTTTGTTTGTTTGTTTGTTTTTCAATAGGAAAAGCCAAAACTGACATCAGGGATACCAAGGAGATTTATTTCTGAAATAAGTAAATTGTTTAGATACTCTTTAATGCTTTGTCTAAGCTTGAAGATCAGCAAGTGAAGATCCTGGCCTACAGTAAATTTGGGAAATTCACTAACTTGCTAGATTTTTATAGGAAAGTCTTCCCTCTATAGCTTCTCTTTGTTCAGATATTTGTGCTTACTGCTAACCCAGTATATATATTACCAGTATATATATATAACCCAGTATATATATTACTGCTAACCCAGTATATATATATAACCCAGTATATATGGTGTATATATTAGATTTTTTTTCTGAGATCAGGAGAAATTCTTATAGTATGTATTCTTACAGCATGTGACTAGAAGATTCATTAAAAGAAATGGAAACCAAATCCTATAAGAATGTCCCGTGAAAGTAGCTGGAAATAGTAAATAAAGAACCAAATCTGTAATGGAAAGAAACAAATGGAGTGAATTGCAAATTCAGTTCAGTGACTATAAATGAAATTTTTTTAATTTACTGTCAAGTTAGTATGAAAGCATGATTTTAAACAATTATTTCTATTGAAATTTAATCTGTTTTCTGACATACATTATGTAATGAGATTCATTAGCCAATCCTCATATTTTATGATAAACAAAGTGTTGTTCTAGAAAAGGTAATTGGCAGAACATAGTCTTTTATCCTGTTCAATTTTATTCTTTATGAACTGTGGATTGCTAGTTTTGTTCTCTACAAAAAAGATGAGCTTCTATGCATTTGCTGTAGTCTGGGGCTTTTTTCCCTTCATTTTTCTGAGTTCTGTAGAGGCTTCTTAAAAAATATGAGCAAAATGCATGTTTAAACAAGGTTCTCAGAGTTTACAGCCAGAAAAGTGTGTTTAAGTGGAAAAAAAAGAACACTGAAGGTGACAAAAATGATTATGTAGTTAAGACTACTTAAGAGAAAACAAAAGCAGGACAGTATCATAAAAGCAGGACAGTACTGTACCTCTATAATGAAGCAGTTGCAGAAAACTGAAACCTGAATAGAATTATTGAAGTAAGCTAAATAATATTTAAGGAACTGGGATTGTAATTGTACTGTCTACCAAACAATTTCTCTATAAGAATCAGGTTTGCTGTAATTATTGTAATCAGTTTTATCATGATTCCTTACTTTTTATTTTTCTCTAATGACTCTGTAAATGAAATTTTACATTTGTAAATTTTTCACTGATGATTCTGTTCAGTGATACTGATTTCTGTTATACAAATTGATCTAGATTTCTTTTTTTCTTCAAGGAACTTCAAGATGTCTTCTCTCCACCTATTGGGAGAACTTTAGAAAAAAGCCAATGGCAGAACATTTGTTAAAACCCAATTTAGAAAGGCTTGCATGTCAGTTAGCATTAAACTGTTGCTGGATACTAAGTTCAATTCCAAGTAAGATGGCTGTTTGGACTATTGAACAGGTGTACTTATTTGAGATCTCAGATGCAGAAATAATGGCAGCTTTATAGATAAAAAAGAAAGAGACAGACTACACAAAAAATGGACAAGTTGATTACACCAATTCTATTACATTCTTGAATCCACAGACAAAATGTAGAGTGAACTCTATGCAAATTAATTTAAGCCATCTTCCAAAATTCATTGTAAGATTTGGTAGTTCAGTATATGAGTATGTCCTATTCTCTCTCAGAATGATGAGTGAAAGTTTGGACTGTAAGTTTGCGCACTCAGTGCACCATTTAAAATAAATTTTCTTTTGATGTGGAAGTTTTTGTAGTGTAGTACTCAAATGGAAAAAAATGGTAGGTATTCTAAAAAGGGGAAAAAATAATAATAAAAAGGAAATATTTATTTAAGGAGCTGACTTGTAAAAGATAAAAGTAATTCTTGAAGAAAATATTCTTCTTTTTAGTTCCAGAGTCTTCAAAAAATGAGGAGGCAATAGTCACATGATGCTTGAAGGTAGTCCTGGGCTCCATACGGCTCTTAACAACAAGATTCCTAGTATGATGTAAAATTTCTAATGTAGAGTAAGAAAGTAGATACTGTGGACATTGTAAAGCATTCACTTGTCTTTTAATATATGACCTTTGTGTATCTGTTTATAAAAGGGTCTTTAACCTTGTGCTGGCAGCGGTGGTGGATATATGGCAGAGATTTAAGGAATTCTAGTTCTGGATACCTAGGGTTTAGAGATTACTTGGAATAAATCCTTACGTTTTTTTCAATTGATCCAATTGTTTCTGCTATTCTAATTTACAAGTATACCGTCAATAGTTTAACTTCTAGAACCTGAGGTGAGGAAGCAAAAGAAACAAATGTATCATCTCGACAGTTAAATAAGTTTAATCTGTAGAAAACCTGTTTTAAAATTGATGGTGTGCTGCAGCATGGAGAGTAGTAAGGAAAGGAAATATTTGTAGATTTTTCTCCTTACTTCTGACCCTGGAAATTAAAAGCACTTTTCTTACCCCCTCAGTTGTGGTAAACCATCAGGAAAAATGAGTAGCTTTTCTTGGAAGAAATTGGTTTTAATGACATTAAGATGATATGTCTGTCTTCAAAGTACACAAATACATATGAGAGTCTGAAATATTAGCCCAAACTTAGCCATGCTTCTAAAATTTGTTTGCTCTTTTTACATATGCTTCTAAGGTTACGCAGAAAATCCATATTGTGTAGCTTTCTTTACACCTTTTTTTATTTCTTTTGCATCAAATACATCTGGAAAATGTTTTGAAAAAGTTTTCTGTTGACTAATGGCAAGGTCCCTAAGTCATTCACAACTGTATACTTCAAATAAGCCTTTTCAAAATATTGAAAAATTGGTTACAGCTGGCTGCACACTCTTACAGTTGAAAATAGAACTCCCATACCAGTCATAACCAGAAATTCAATTTAGCTTATGCACAGTAAGAGCAACAAAACACAGTTTCTTTCCAAAGAGGCGACAGTGCAGTCAGAACTTCTACTGCTGTCTTTCATGCACTGATAATTTAAAAAAAATCAAAACAAAATCCCTAACTGGAAAATACACACTCCCTTTATAATTACCTATTTCAAAGCTGTAATTGAGCATTTCATTATAAAGATGCTATTCAATCCAGAACAATACTCCTGGGACAGCACACACAACCAGAGACACAGTGATTATAATAGAAATGCTGCAGGAACTTTACTGGGTTATGATTAGTTGCTCAAGCATTTCTGTTGTGAAAGATGAGACTCCCACAAGGTGTATTGCAGTGTTCCATGTAGAACTTCAGACTCATTCTTTAGGCTTTAGATATACTGAAAAAATAGATCCTTTCTTCTCCGTATAAATAAGCTAAAAGCATTCATTTAAAAATAAATAAATAGGCTTGCCTGCATCTATGCAGATCCATAGGTAAAACAGATGGCTGAGTAAAGGAAGCCAAAAGAGGAATTCTCTTTCTAAATTGTGTGGTGCTTTCCATTAAGATGAATTCTCTGTGCAACATTGCTAACATTTAATCAAGAAGGGTTGAGTCCTGAGTAGCCACTGCCATTGACAGCCCTCTTTTGTAGTGTAATGTGCCCAGCTTTGTGTTTTCCTCAAAAGACTGGTAGTCACAATATTGTAGCTGTTGAGACAGTGGTTCCTGTGGAATTTGGCTATCTCTGCCAAGTGGTGGAATCTTCTGGAGGGGGAGCATAGTAACTTTTACCTGCTTGTGTTCGAGAAGTGGTGTTGTGGTGGCACGGATGCCAGTGGTGGTAATACAGAGAATTCCATAAAATTACACAGCACATTTCCTCCAAGTATTAGTAGTTGTTTTATTTCATGTTGTAATGGGAGAAGTAATAGAAACTGAACCTTCCAGAGTTTTTTAATGGCACAGTCTGAAAGCTTAAAGTGTACATTCTTACAGGATACCGGCTTTTGTTATCACAGCATATGGTATTTAGTGCTTATTATCTAATACAAAGCACTAGGGTAAAATTCATAAATGTTTTTTGTTTTTGTTTTTGTTTTTTTTCATAGCCGCCTACAGGAACTCTTAGTATTTAATTGGTTCTAACTAAAGAGAAAGAAGTGTTTTGTTTAAGACTAGACTCTTTCTTTAGTTTTAATGTTTTAATGTCATAGCATTATGTTTACACAGTACTCATTTCCAGCTAGAAATGAAAAAGCAGAATGAAGAGGGAAAAAGCCTAAGTCCTGGAAGCCTTTGCATATGAGGCATGGGCCTGAAAAGCAGATAGGTTGTCTCTTCTGACAAATGAATTATATGACAAACATAGTTAGGATAATAACATCCATTTTGTGTCCTATCTTCCATCCAGTTTCTTTGCCTTTTGACCGTTCCTTTACAAGACAGACTATCAGTGGTGCATGAGTTTGGTTATTTCACCAATTTAATATTTTGTAATACTTTTTCTGTGGTTTGTCTTGCTAATTTAAAATAAATGTCGCATTGCCTGTTAGATACTGTGTCATGTTTGTAACTAGGTGAGGGAAGTGATTGAGTACACATACAAATCAATAGTATGTAGGAAGTTCTTTTTCATGTTGTAAATACTGCATTATACAGGGAGGAAAATTATTATTGCAAAATATGGCATCACCTGTATAATATTGTTGTGGGCATACATTACCTGTCCATGTTACAATGTGCTATTAGTAATCTGTTACAGCAGCATTTGCATAGCTGTGTACAATAACATGATTTTGATGGGTAGCACGTATTCTCACTTTCTAACAGAGAACTGACCAAAAGAGACTAAAAAAGAAGCTGAAGATTACACAGTGTCACTGCAATTTACAATTATGCTAAAAAATTACCACCTTATTCCGTGGTTAGTTTTTCTTTTGTATCAGCCCAAAAAGACAAGTGCTTGGGAAGCTGCTGCATGACTAAGATTTGAAAAGTACTGATTGAAGTGTTTCTTGAGAAGGATGTTAAAATAGTGAAGAATATATGAAATGCACATGATGCATTTGGTCCATTCTAGCCGTTGAAAGAGATGTGAGGTTGTAACAGAACTGAAAGAGAATGAGCCAAAGATCCAAGTAGGATTTCTTTTTATTGTCATGTTGTTGTAGCTAAGACATTTGAGTGACAAGTTTCCTGGACAAAGCAATGTGAATAAAAGCTCTGGTTATAGAAGCTGCACTACTTCAAAGCACAGAGAAAATGTTCACTTCAAAAATGAGAAATGACAGCATATATACTGATTAATTCTTCACACAATCTCTAATTCTAGATTGTTAAAACAGTAGTAGGTTTTGTGATGGAAATCTTTGGTTGCTGCAGTCAGCTTGCTTTCACCAAATCAAGTACAAGAGGTCTGAGCAGCCTGCTTCTCACTTACTATTCGAAAGGGCTGAAGCCTTGGTTCTTTGAAGCACATGAAGTGCTACTTGAATTCTGCTATTACATCTACAGCCGTACTTTTTAAAGTGGTCTGTAAAGAAAAACACATCTTAAACAATGCTGTCTAGCCCTGTTGGTGATTTTATAATTTTATTTGTTGTCAAAACTGGCTTGTCAGCATTAGGACATTAGTTTGGTATCCGGAAGTGTACAAAGGGGTAATTTATTCAGTAAGGAATTTTCTCACAATAAACTGTCTGTAGGCTTTTGTTGACTTTTAACTCTTTTTCAGAGTTCATAACATTTCTTTTACTTTTTCTTCGAGTGTAATAAAAAGTACTTTGTGTTACAAAAATAGTTCATAGTTCTAATCTTCTTTTTTCCAAAAAGTTGTACTGTGGACAACTGTGTGCCATTATGCTGTATCTTAGAATGGGAAATGCATAGTGCTTTTATTGCTTCAGGAAGTTTTTGTACTTTATTATCAAATCATTTTATAATGCCAACTATTTTTGAAAAATAACCATTTCAGCTCTTCATCTTTTCCACTAATACGATTGTATTGCCATCAGCAATGTTATAATAAAGTGCAGTCAGGCTAAACTAGCTGCAGCTGGATTACTGTCCTGTATTTACTGCAAATTCCCTGCCTCAGTCAGTCATGCTTCAATCTGATTAGGCAACAAGTATATTGGATAGTATTGAAGGTAAACTATAAAGTGAAAAGGAGAAAGAAAAGCCGTAAAGGAAGAAATTGCAGAGTAGTATAATAGAGAAAAGAGGCCGAGCAATGTTAAAGTCAGATTTGGTCTGTTAGCTCCAGACTTGCAAATATATATATTCATACATGTATAAAAATGTGCCTGCATATGTGTATATATATATATATACTTACTTATAGCTTTATTTTAGTATCTATAGTATCCAGTATGCTTCTGATCCTGAAGGTGAGGTCCAAATGGTTCAAAATTTCCATACAGAAAAGACACAGAAGAGGCAGAATTCTTCAGAAACACAGGTGACTCTTTATAAACTAGCAATGTTAGCAAGCTGGTGTTATGTGCATAGCAGTGGAGCTATTATATTATGATCGTTTTCATTGCTGGATTGTTCGAATACCTAGCTCTGACAGTGAGAAAGCCACTTAAAGTCACTGACTGTAACTGTGGTCCCAGGATTCAGCTGCTCCTGCAGTCTAGCTGTTCTCCTTAAGAGTGATTCTTTACTGTAATACTGCATGGTGCTTGTGCTTGAATTTGGTTTTGTAACTTGTTGTCCTGGAAGTGTCTGATGGCTACATGCGAGATGGTCCAATGGCTTTATGAACATTTCGGTATGTGGCTCATATGATCATAGGTTTAGCCTCTATGCTAAGAGGTGTTGGCCACGGAGCTCCAGTGTTCAGTAAACTGTATAAAGCCTAGTACACATGATTTGCTCATTCATTTTATGTTTTTTTCAGAAGAAAGACAAAGGCAAAGATCAGTCTGTAAATGTTTTTGAATAAACAAAATTGTATTTGTTCTTAAGCTGCACTTCAGATGTAAACAAGTCATAGAATCATAGAAATACAGAATCATTTAGGTTGCAAAAGACCACTAAGATCATTGAGTCCAACACTAGCATCACCAAATCTACCATGTCCCTGTGTGCTGCATCCACACATATTTGAATATATTCATGGATGGTGACTCAGCTGCTCCCCTGGGCAACCTGTTCCAGCACTCAACAATCCTTTCAGTAAAGAAATCTTTCCAAATACCCAGTCTCAACCTAGTACAACCTTGGGCCATTTCCACTAGTCCTGCCACTTGTTACTTGGAACAAGAGACTGACATGCATCTCACTAGAGCCTGCTTTCAGGTAGTTGTAGAGAATGACAAGATCCCCCCTCATACTAATTTTCTCCAGTCTATTCAACCCCAGTTCCCTCAGATGCTTCTCATAGCCTTGTTCTGTATTCATCAGCTTCATTTATTGTCTTTGGACACACTCCAGAACCTCAGTGTCCTTTTTGTAGTGATAGGCCCAAGATTGTATTCAAGGTGTTGCCTTACCAGTGCTGAATACAAGCCTGCATTGAATACAAGTTAGATTTGCTTTTTTTTTCTGGGCTAGTCCTTTTCTAAATGCATAAAAATATATGTTCTACAAAGATAATGTTTATTTCACCCTCTTTCCACTTCTGTGGTTGGAGAAAGTATATTAACATAGATTACCCAAGATACTGCCCCTCTCCTTCCCTCCTTTTACAGGGTTCTCTGGTAATGTCAGTCAGGACTGGGTATTGGCCATGTTCCTGTTTTCCAGGCAAGAAGTCAGGCCTAGTAAATGATTTGTCCACTTAACCTGGTATAGCTATACTTGTAACAGGGTTTTATTTCATAGTAGAAATTCTCAACTTTAATATATGTTGGTGGATAACATTGTATATTTTTCTCCTCTAGTCCAAACACAATACTTTTTTTCTTTATCCATTAGCTGGAAGGCACACTTAAGAATGCTGAATGCTCTACTGAATTGTTTGTGCACCATGAATAACAAAAATTCTTGTAATAAGCAGAAGTGACTAAGATGGCAGAAGTTTGCCAACACTGAGCCATGAAACAACTTACCAATTGGTATTTAAGTTTGTGATTGAGAATGTAAGAGAAGCTGTATAAAGATAAGGTTGGGTGGGGTTTTCTCTGAATGGTTTAAGATTACACGTAAATTCAGTAATTTTTAAAGTAAAAGACAACGAACTTTTAAACAGTTTTCTACCAGAGAAAAAAACAACCCAAGTTTTGTGATTTTTAATGAACTTTGCTATCATCAAATTAATTTATTACTTAAATTAATGTTACTTATTTCCTTTATTTCTTTGATGAAATTCCATTCTCTGTTTTGTGTGCTAGCAGAAGAGAGTGAATACATTACATTGTTTAATACAAGGAAAATTCAACCTATCACTGCAATTCAGTGGTTGTTTTATAGAGACACAGTTCAAAGGCTCGCTGTAGATCAGAAGCCTTCTGTTCCAGGGAGTGTGCTTACTCATGTTGGAATAACTGTAGCAGAGAAAATTAGGAATGCTAGAGAGGCATTAAGTATGCGTTGATACTGAATGACTGATAAGACTAAACTTTGGAACACTCAACAGGTCTGTTTTTCAGATGAATGCATTTCCAAAATGAAGAAGGTCAACTGGGAAAACTCAGACTATGTTTAATCAATAAAAGAGCAAGCTAAAAAAATAACTTCGGCTAGTTTCTTCCTTGCTTTAGAAAACACATTCATTTTCTTTAAAAGACATTTTGCCCAGAGGTATTTCTGAAGTGACTTTGGTGAGACAACTTATGAGTATTATTTTCATTTTTTCCTATTATTTCTAGTAGTGATTCAGCCATCAATCAGAATTTATTCAGCCATCAATCATAATTTTTTCAGCCAAGATTCGTCTATGAAATCTGTTAATTTTCTTCTTTAAGGATGGAGCTTGGTTGTGAAGTACTGTCATTTCTTCCTTAACATGTTTCTAGGAATGTTTCAAATTTCTTTTTCGTATCTGTTCCTTTGCATGTATATGGTATTAGAAAACTGTGGCTAATGGATGTATTTGTGGATTGTGGGTGTTATGACTGAAGTATAGAAACAGAACATCAACACAGTCTTCTGTTTCAATCTTTGCTTGCCACTTGTTCTTAGAGAAACTGTTGTGGTTTTTTTTTTAATGTGAGATGATGTATCCAGTTGTTTTCTGATAAGTCCTGGTGACAGACGAGAGATGGCCATGAACTAAAATCCTGTTTCTGAACAACTTTAAACTGTAGTCAAGTTGAACTAGAAATTCTGTTTTTATAAGAAGCTGTGTATCTTAACATTCCTATATTCCAAAACTTTTTAAGTCACTGGTTTTATCCATGTATCTCCTATATCTTCTATGACTTCTTTTTTTTTTTGGCTATATTCAAGTCTCTTCCAAGGGCTCTTCCATGCTGTGCTAAAGTTCTTGTTATCAAGCATTTTCAGTGACCTGCAGGCATGGAAAAGCAAGCATAAAAATAAAATTACTATTTACTTTTTTTTTTTTTTAAATTTCTTAGATTTTCCCCCATTTAAGTATGTTCTATAACTTTATCTGTCTTAGAGCAGAGAGCATTTCTTCCTGAATACTGTGTCAGCACTGGAAGGATTATTTTTGGTATTAAAGTAACAGCTGCAGGAACCAAGTTCAGTATTCAGATATTTCATTCACCTATTTGATCCGTTTGAAGATAGTTTGTACATGTGCCCATGCCCAGGTGCTGTCATCTACTGTGCCCTTGGTGAGGAGAATTAATTTGTGTCTCTGCATTGAACAATCTATTCACACCCATTATCAGTGTTGTTTCCTCTTCACTTCCTGCCTTGCTAAAGGGAGTAGTTTATGGTTCAAACACAAGTCTTAGCACCTCACATTTCTTCCATTCACCTTCACATGTCAGCTAGCATGGTTGCATGCCAACAGAAGATAAAGTGTTGTCCACAAGTGAGCTGCCTTTGGAGATAGTTAAGGACTCCCTTGTAACTCCTGCAGTCTAGAATAAGCAAAATAAAAAAGCAACTCTTCCTGAAAGTCAATTTTGTACATCTCCATGTTTGGAGCAGTACAGTTTGTGCAGCAGTTGGCTCTGATCTGCTTGCACAGATGCAGACTGAGTCCGACAGGATGGATACCTTCTGGACTTTGCTGTCATTAGAAATGCTGGCATGAAGGTGGTGGTGGTGATAAAAGGGGGGAGCTGGTGCCTTCAGCGCTTTGTCTAAGATTTCTTAGTTTGTATTTTTGATGGCAGTAGCTGATTCAAAGGCTAGCTTTACAAAAGAATTTTATAATAGTCATAGATTTTTATCAGCTGCTCATGTCTTTTCTTCCTTGAGTAGATTCTTTGACCATCTCACTGTCCTGTAAAATGGGCTCTCCATGTTACCTACAAATATGTAAGAACTGTCTAGTGGAATGGTAATCAGTATTTTTTTTTCTCTATCCTTTTGGTTTTTATCTTCACTGTATAGAATCTACTCATGGTAATGAAAATGATAGTATAAAAATTGCTGAAGTCTGTACGTTGCAGACTCTTCAAAAAGTAAAATCACCTTTCAGTGTGATTTTCATTACAGCATCAGGCTAATTGAGGATATCTGTGTGAAATGGAGAACAAATTTTTATGTTCTTTTATTTCGGTTATTGATCAAGTATTTTTTCTTGCTAACTCTATTTTTTTTTTGTTTTTCTCATCTCTTTCACAGGCTCTGAAAAGACTTCATCTGAAATTTCAGACTGGACAGACTTGCAGTGGCTTCTAAGCCAGAGAAAACAAGGCTGCCAAAGCATGCTGGTGCCAAACTGTTGGATGATGCACGTAGTCAGGCCAATGGTGGTGCTTCTGTGCTTGCTACTCTATGCTGATGCTGAAAGTAAGCTTATTACTAATTTTTGCTTAGGTCTTTGGCAAAATGAATAGTTTTGTTTTCAGGATGTGGTCACTAAGGGTCTCAAATGAGTCTTCTTTTGAGTGATTCTTAGAACACTATGAAGTCCTCTCCAGATCACAGCTAGTATTTGAAAGAAATTATTTATGCAACTTCCTTACTATTTTTTGTCTTGATGCCCCTTTTCTTAAGCAGCTAATGGTTTCTGCTCAGATAGTGGAGACCATTGCCTTCAAGCTGTGTGGCCAAAACCAACTTTTCTTACCAGACATTGATCAAATTCCTTAAAAACATCTGACATTCTTGGAATATTTCTTTCTAAAATTATGTTTAAAAAAAACAACAAAAGGACAAAAGAAAAAAAAAAAAAAGAGAAGAAAACCCTACCCTCCATATTAATTCCCAGTCCAATTAAAATTCCAGGCACTTTATAACTTCCACAACAGCTGTTCTAATGCATTATTTCCGGCAGCTGTCACAGACAACAGTATCCAAACAAATCAAGCAGAACTGACAACTTAGAGGCTGGCCAAGTGAGGATAGGCACCTTTGTTTACTTGTACTGAGGGGAAACTGTTGGACTTTGGTCAATTAGTTTACCTATTAATGGAAAGATAATATCTTCTTTTTAATTAGGAAATCATTAGGTCTACCTTGTTTACATGTGTTCTTTCTCCTAGCTGTCCTGTGGCTTCTTGCAGAAGTAATGTGCAAATGAAAAAAGCCATTTGCTTTCCACCTGTTGACCTGTAGGTTTTCTACAAGCTTACTGTTACATTTGCTGCGAGCTGACTGTCAATATTCATTCAATTGAGGGATGTTTTTATACTGAATCTTCCTGAATCTGTACAGATACATAACCAATCAATAACTTTATTCCATATCTGACTTTTGAAGACTTCTGTGTTTTTCTACACATCTGTGTAAGACAAAGGAGCAGTTAAATTAAGTAGGAGCACACAAGAATAAAAACTGTGTCAATAAAGTTGGATAAATGAGTTCTTAGTAAATGCATATCAAAGAGTTCCTTATCACTCCACTTACCTGTTCTCCAGGTATACTAAATTACAACAGCAAAAGAGATACAATATCATCCTATTTCCATGTGTGGTAAGACTTCCTCCCTTTAATTGCAGCTCTATGAAAGTAAAAGAAATGAAAAAAGAAGAAAAGGACAAAACATACATGTTTGTTCAGTAGTGACAGCTGAGATTCTTTGGCCCCTTTCCAGGTAGATAATGACCAGCTGGGATGATGTGTCTAAGGTGAAGCCAAGGACATTTTAACACTTCAGCCAGCAAATAATTAATTGGGAAGTGTGCCCAAATGTTGGATGTTTCTGCAGTTGTACCACCTATTCTAAAAGTAAATTCTGTGCTTAGCAAATATATATTTTTAGACTCTGGTTTACCTTTGCACCTTCAGCTAGCGGAATGCCCAACCTCCTGTGGGCAAGTAGTAAATGATTTTTTTGGTTTTGTTAACCTCAATCTTGTATCAGTTTGCAATAAGACGGTCAAAACACAGAAACTCCTTCGTTAGTCCTGGACTTGTGACAGGAAGGCATAGTTTCTGTAAGCATGTTACATTAAACAGAAGGTTTTGTTTTTCATCATTCTTCTCTGTGGAGGAGAAGGATCATTTTTCTGAAGGTCAGCATGGAATTTACTTCAAAATTAGCTGATGTCCCAGTCTCACTACAGTTTTTAAGGGAGTTTCCAGATTTGTTTTTCCAAAATTGCTTTATTCCACTTATAATTCTTTTTCATCTTAAATGTAATGAAACAAAGTAGAACTCAGCTATTAGCCTTATCTGGCTAAGTCTAGGAGGACTTCATGGTGTTAATGGAATCTGTGGTATGTCACATGCAGAATAAAGGTTGTAAGATACACAAAAATCATATTTTTGCGGGATTTTCTTTCAGTGAAACAAGCCTGGACAACAATATGCAGTCATAAAAGAAACTAGAATGAGTAGAAATTACATATTAATAAATATGAATGAATAGTGTGTAACTAGTGGCTTCAAAGACGGATTCTAAATAATTATATTATTTGCAGGATTAGTGTACTCTTGACTGGAGAGCAAAACAAAGGTCTCTTAAGAATAACCAATTAATTACTTGGTTTTCTGTTCCTTTTAGTTTGTATCTTATTGTTATACTAGTTTCACATGTTTATATTAATAGATAATGTCAGGAGCACTGCTAATGTAAGCTGGAAACACGTCACCACTGATCATCTTTTATAAATATGAAAATCAGCTGAATTTTGTACTAGAGGAACTCACAGAAACTAATGCTTTATTATTTTGTATATTTGTCTTTGTAAGTAGTAGGTATTACTAGACAGAGTTACAATATCAGAGGGTAGACAAACAAAAATATGTTAGGTTATCTTCTTTGATTAATAATGTTACAATAACATCTATTGTTATTCTTAGCATTTATTTCATCTTGTTATTAGTAAATTCTTACAGATAAAAAAAAAAAGGAATATTTTAGAAAACTAAAGAAAGATGAGAAATACTGCTGGAACTTTGGAGCAAAGGAATAATAATAATTTCATTAACTAGTTTTTTTCTTTAAAAGAAATAGGCAAATTTTTTTGCCTTTAAGGCAAATTCAATTGTGCTATGTAATAGCCCTGATCTTACATCAGTTCCAGTTAAGACATTCCAGAACAGAGAATGCGCAGACAATTATTCTAGGAATTGATAGACTAGGTATCTCTGGGTTTACTCTTTCTATCACAGAAACACAAAATTGTCACAGTTGAGAAAGAACTCTAAGATCACCGTGTCCAACTGTCAGCGTCCCCTCCAAATGAAATGCATATATCAATATGTATTACCCACTAGAGCATGTCCTTAAGTGCCTCCTCTTCACAGTTTTTAAATACTACCAGGTTTGGCGACTCCACTTCCTCCCATGAGGCCATTCCAGTGCATAACTACTCTTGTAAAGAATTTTTTCCTCAGATCTAGTCTAAACCTCTCCTGGTGCAGCTTCAGGCTATTTTCTCTATCCCTATCACTATTGACTTGGAAGAGGCCAGCAGCCACCTCCCTACACATTCCTGCAGCCTCCTTTCAGGTAGTTGGAGAGAGCAGTAAGGTCTCCTTTCAGCCTCCTCATCTCCAAACTAAACATTCCCAAATCCCTCAGCCTCTCCTCACAGGACTTGTTCTCCAGACCCTTCACCAACTTGGCTGCCCTTCTCTGGGCTTTCTCCAGCACCTCAATGTCTTTCTTGTGGTGAGGGGTCCAGAACTGAACACAGCACTCGAGGTGCAGCCTTACCAGTGCCATTTCTTAAGGAAACAATTGAGCTGGACAACATAACCTTCTAAGAACAGAAGTGCATTCTTTCACGTGATAATTTAAAAATACTGTTGACTTGTTTAGAATTTTGAAAGGTCTATTTCTGTTCCTCTTCCCCGTTTTTTGTAATTGAATGTTTTGCCATATGGGTAGTGGCACTGTGAAGTGCAGGAAGTGAGTGAACTCTTACATGTACTGGTGGATATGAAATGGTCTCTTAAAATAGTCAAACTTATCTAATCTGCCTAGCTCTTATTTTATGGGGAAAAGATTCGCTTTTGACATTACAGTTATTTTCTGCTTACTGCTAGTAAAAGGCATAACTTAGAAATTGCACACAATTTGTATAAATTAACATAATCCTTTTTTTACAA
This sequence comes from Phaethornis superciliosus, assembly GCA_023637945.1. Taxonomy (NCBI): domain Eukaryota; kingdom Metazoa; phylum Chordata; class Aves; order Apodiformes; family Trochilidae; genus Phaethornis; species Phaethornis superciliosus. Next base: position 29,028,934 of record JAJQWJ010000004.1, on the reverse strand, counting down.
GGTGAACTTTACAGTTGAAACTGATTTTTCTTTCCTTCATTCTGTTATTTCCAAGAAATTATAGGAGGAATTGAATGGAAAGGGGACACAAAAGTCTAAATCAAGATTTTTTTCACTCTCACTGGTTTGACTTAAGTTTTAACTACAAGTTTGTGATACATCTGATATAAACCAAACAGACATGCATGTCAGCACAGTGTCTTCCATATTCTAGTCAGATTTGATCATTTCCATCTCTTTGTGTTACAAGATTGCATACCATGCAGCATGTTTCTCTTTACCTTAACCTATGAGCTTAAAGAAACAGACTGTGTGTCAAGTAATTAATATGCACAGAATTTTTAGTTGCATAGACGTTTATATATATATATATATATAAAAATTATATGCATGTAAGATTTGAATTAAACTTTGGAGCCATGTATGTCTTATATATTCCACATAACATTAATGCTATGAGTTGTAAATTGTTTTCTGTTTTACAAATACAAAAGATAATCTTCTTAAGCATCACAGTAACATTTTACGTACTCTATTTGGAAGATACACTGTATTTCGACAGATATAGTTCTTTTATGGGTTTGGTTGATAGAACTGAATTAGTGGGACCTCTGTGTGCAGACACACAGAAAGATTTGTTTTCTTCTCACATGATTAGCTGTTCTCAGGGATTTCCTAAGCACTTGATGAAAAGTTCCTGCTGTGCTGAGGTTGGTCTGACATCTACTTTTGCAGATGTTGCTCCTATTTGCATAGCTTTTCATAAAAGTGTCTCAGACTATAATGTTGTCCTGGGCTCATCTTGAACTTCTAAAATAGTTTTTTTTCTTTTTCTGTGTTACCATGGAAAGGCCATGCCTTTTTTTTTTTTTTTTTTTTTTTTTTTCCTCCATAGTTTTTCTATTGATAGCATGAAGATACTAGATAAATACTGACATTGACACTGCATTGCATTGTTTCCAGAATAGTTGTAAATGAACATGTAACTCAGACTGTTCTGACTTCACTGTGAAAGCACTATGACTGGGATACAAGTAGCAAGCCTGCTTCATGGCTTTCAAATGTTCTTAGTACTTCTTTGTTGATTACACACTCCCCTAACAGCTGAGGTGAGGAATGAGACATCTTTGTTTCTCTACATCATTGTGAAAGATCCCAAAATCTGAGTTGTGCTACCATAGGCTGGTAAGTTCTCCTGTGGCCACCTCTCAATGGGATGGAAATGCCAAAGAACCCTTCCCTACTAGATAGAATTAGTGCACCGTGCCTCTTACGGCTGTGTTCAACATTTTATTCTTACCATTAATCCAGAAAATGAGCTTGTGTGTGATTTGCGATGGGAAAATTACCTTTGCGCTTTTACCTTTTACTGCGAGTAAAATTAAGTGTTAATTAAAGTACAAGAAGTGAAGAACCTCAAGATCTCAAGGAATATGATTTTTTTAATTGCCCCCATTTATATTTGGTATTTGTAGCTTCTGTGCACTCTCTGAGAGGATGCTATATAATTTGCTAAGGGAAGATAATTGTTTAGCCTTCTTGTTTATAGGACAATCTGCTAGTTCACAGTGTTAATCAATGGCTGCTGTGTTCTCAGTAGTTTAGATGGCAACTATGTTAAGGAAATACTTCTTTAATGAGAAATTAGAAATATCAAATTGTTGGTCATAAGAAAATTACTGCATTTTTTTCATATTTTCTAAATGGGCTGGCAGAATAGTAACTACCTTGAAGCTTGGTACAGGTTCATCTGTTTGGTAACAAGAAGTACCTATGTTTCAGTGACTCTGTGTATAGAGATTTATTTTCAAATTATAGCATATAGCATACTATTGTCTCTGACCTCATGATGATGCAATGTCAAGGTAATCATTGAGCTCAATTAAACATAAAATATACAAGGCACTTTTAAAGTTGTTATTCTTGCCAATTCCTAGTAGCCTTGCTTTTGAATTCAAGTGTTTAATTTGTATAAATAGAATTAAATAATATTCTAAAGGTATTCTGATTCCTGCTTTTTAGTATATAAATCACTTCTCACAGCATACACCCTGTTCCTTCTCCATCTCAAAAAGGCCTTGTAACTAGAAATCCTAGATTCTCAGCTGCATCCGGACATTTTATCTTTTTACTTGTTTTCCATCATTCTTGCTTACAGAGCTTCTGCTCTGACATTTTTCTTTTGTTACTTCTTTTGAGATGCGTTTCAGAAGAGAAAACACAATTCTTTTTGTTGTTCATTAGGAGTGACTGAATGCAGGCAGCTGACTACAGGAAGACAGACAGAAATACTAACTATAAACAATACATTTTTTGTATATTGCTTCCGTTCCCAATTGTTAGATATATGAATAATGCTAAGTTTACTCTTTTTCTCCTAATGCTTATGTGTCAGCATGATACTGTCTTATTGAAACGTCTTCATGATCTGCTCTAGTGCAGGATCAGGAAGAGCTAAAACTTAGTGATAACAGAAGAGTGATTGCTTCTAACAAGTGCTGGTGTGATTGAAACAAATTCTTGTTTAAATGAGTTCTAAAGACAGTTGTTTAGTATTGGTGAAGTTTTTTTGTTTTGTTTTGGTTTTTTTTACCTGTTTTTTTCCCTGCTAAATTGATTCTTCCCCTTTATTTTTTTTTTATATGTTCTTTTGCAGGATGAAACAATTCATCCAGTAAACACTGACAGTTTTGTTTCTTGTCTACACCACTGGACTAACTTAAACAGATACTCTGAAGTAATTAACTTACAGAAAGCAATTATCTTGTACTAAGTCTTACAACTGGGCCTGTATGATTTACACAACCCCCCCCCTATTCTGGAGTAGTCTTCTCAACATGATATGCAGACAAACAAACCAAGCATAGAAATTATGTACTTTTTTGTTTGTGTGCCTTCAGTAACCAGGAGTAGTTTTCTGTCATATTAGATTTAGATCAAGATCTGACATCCTTAAACAGATTATTTCCATTATTTCTTTCAATTATGGGCAGTAGCAAGAACTATAAAATGAAAAGATACAATCTCTCTGTTCTTCACCGGCAATTTTTTCAGTATCAGCTATCTATATATCTTATTCCTGATGGAATCCCTTTTGTGAAAGATAGAGTGCTTTGTTTACACTGCTGTGTCTTATAATAATGGTGATGAATACAAGAGAATTTAAATATGGACTGCCTTTCCTGAAAAAAATGCCTTTCAACATTTTTTTTTTCAATTTCTTTTTTTTCAGGAATTCTTATTTACCCTCTACAGTTCAACATTTTCTAGTTGATTTTATAAAAATTGCTATACAGCATTGCTTGTATAATTTATATTGCTCTCATTAAATATGTCAAAGTAATTACCTATGAGTTCTCAAAAGTTTTTGTCTTAGAGAAGAGTGAGATAGCTAGTTATGATTCTAGGTGTATTCATTTAGGTCTGAAGCAAACTCTTTGAAATATATGTGGTAGTTGAGATGGAGTATCAGAGAAGTAAAAATGTTATGTAATCATTCCAAACATACTGCTTTGTCACAGAAATTACAGATAATATGGATATTTGTGTAAACCAGTATTTATCCATCCTTCATTTTTCAAGTTCTTACAGTAAAGCAAATCTGAATACTTTCATTCCAAGTGTAGCCATAATTACCACCATATCTGTTTAACTTGCTTTAAATTACCAGGTACTAAAAGAAAAATAAGAGCTTCTTTAGGAATACAGTTTTCCAATTCACAGAATTTTAAGACGATGTTTGGGTTATCTCTAAATCTGTACATAAGAGAACACGTCAAAGTTTAATACGAACAAAAGATTTGTGTGTATTTTGTATAATGCACATTCAGATTGAAATACATTTCACCTGGTTTTTGAACTTCAGGATAAACCTAAGAATAACTATAGAATGGTTTTTCTGATAACTTTTGTACCTTTGCAGCTTTGGAGACTGCTTCCATGTGTGTTTCACAGCTTCTGTTAATTTATGTGGTTACAGACCCCTAGCTACCAAAGCTTGTCTTAAATATAGTCTGCTTGAATCTGTGTTTAGTCAAAACAGTTAGGGAAATAATTTTTAATTGAATCCTTTCAAAGGAATGTGCACAATTTTTCCACTTTTTTGTGTTGCAAGCTAAATTAATTTCATAGAACCATAGAATCATAGAACTGGCTGGGTTGGAAGGGACCTCAGAGATCATCAAGTCCAACCCTTGACCCACTACCTCTGTGGTTACCAGCCCATGGCACTGAGTGCCACATCCAGTCTCTTTTTAAATATCTCCAGGGATGGAGAATCCACTACTTCCCTGGGCAGCCCATTCCAATGTCTGATCACCCTCTCCGTAAAGAAATTCTTTCTAATATCCAACCTAAACTTCCCCTGGCACAACTTAAGTCCATGCCCTCTTGTCTTGTTGAAAGTTGCCTGGGAAAAGAGACCAACCCCCCCCTGGCTCCAGCCTCCTTTCAGGGAGTTGTAGAGAGCAATGAGGTCTCCCCTGAGCCTCCTCTTCTCCAGGCTGAACACCCCCAGCTCCCTCAGCCTCTCCTCACAGGACTTGTGCTGGAGTCCCTTCACCAGCCTGGTTGCCCTCCTTTGGACCTGCTCCAGGACCTCAATCTCCTTCCTGAACTGAGGGGCCCAGAACTGGACACAGGACTCGAGCTGTGGCCTCACCAGGGCTGAGTACAGGGGCAGAATCCCTTCCCTGGACCTGCTGGCCACGCTGTTCCTGATCCAGGCCAGGATGCCATTGGCCTTCTTGGCCACCTGGGCACACTGCTGGCTCCTGTTCAGCTTCCTGTCAATCCAGACTCCCAGGTCCCTCTCTGCCTGGCTGCTCTCAGCCACTAGCAATATGCAGAATAAAGTTACAGTTTGACATTAAATTGATAAATAATACGTTAAACCACACAGTTGTTTATAAATTGCTCCCATGGCTTTCACTGAGTTTTACAAGACTCTAATGTACATATTATGAGAAAAATAAATAAAGGATTAGAATATCACTTGATGAGTAAAGAGTTCATTTTGTGTAGTTGATTTGGATTGTAGTTGATGTGGATTTCTCAAGCTCTCTGTGCTTTCCACTTTAATTGCACCATATCGATGGAAGGGAGGCTCCATTCATGTTTATTTTTTTTATTTATTTGGCACTTGCAAGTATGAAGGAGAAAGAAACAGGGGAAAATGATAGTAATTTTATTTTGGAAGTAATGGTTAATTATTTATGGTCATTTCCAGGACAGTTTCACCTGGGACTTTTTTTTCCTCCAATAATTTCACATGTGCTTTAGAAAGATCGTAGCAATAACGCTTGAGAACACTGGCAGGTGATTTCTAGATTGGAGAATGTCCTGTTCTAGTGAAAAAGCACACATTCTAACAAAAAAAAAACCAAAAACAAAACAAGGCCAAATAGCTAAAAGTGAACAGTGAATAGTATCTTTAAATATAATTATTCTGAACCCAAATGGAATTTTTTTTGGTGAAAAAGTTCCTTATGTTGAGGCAATAGGGTCTAACATTATCTTTTGATTGAAAAACATTGATAAAATCAATGAGGGTAGAAAGGCAAATTAACCCTACATATATGGATCTAGTGTGGTTAATAATGCAATGGAAAGGTAGTACTGGTGATCTTGTTCTAAAAAAAGTGTGTTGACAAACTGGAGAAAATGCAGGAAAGAGGAAGTCACAGATTCAGGAATGGGAAAATACTTTATCATATTTTGGAATTAGTTAAAGATTACTATTCAGTTGTTGTAGACGTATTTTCCTGCAGAAAAGATAGAGATTGCAATAGACATTTTTTCTTAATAAGTTTGAGGGGAGTTTAACTCTATAATCTAGCTAATTCTGGGCAATTACACTGTAACTATTGGAACAGCCTGCCAAAATGTCAGCTAGGTACTATATATATATGAATGTTCTTAGGCTAATCTTTGATGCATTTTAAAAATGCTATACAGGGTACCAGACTCAGTACAAAAGGGAAAGGTGGAATCCACTTGTCTTTTTTTTCATTGTAAAAGACAGAAATAGTTTTAGATCAGTGCATATTTCTACCTGAGGAAATAAAGGAAAGGAGGAGATGATTTGATAGGATACAAGCTTTACTGTTCTCATGCCTTGCATGCTAGAATATAGTCTGATATACGTGTCTCAGTAAGACACAGCTGAGTCTGAAAAGGTTGAGGCTCCATTTTGAGGAAGAAATATGGGGGTAGAGGATAAAGGAGAACAGCTATCCACCCAGCCCATAACAGAAGTGTTATGTTAGTAGAATATTGATTAAAAGCAGATAAAAGGTGGAATTTTCTGACTGTGTTTTGTAGAGACAGACAGTATGTGTAGTTTAAAAGATGAACTTTGAAAATTCATATACCAAGTGTCCATAAATTGGTACTGAAAGAGCAAGCAAGAATGCCAGCTTTTAATGTCCTTAGAAGTATGAAGTGAGTGTACTTCAAAAAGTGGCCAGGATAATGTATCCAGAGAACATCTTCTCTTGACACTACTGGAGACATTCTAGCAGGCTATGCTGACTTAATGTGACTCAATGAGACATTTATTGGGGTTCTTGCATTCAGAAATACATGTATTTTCAGTAAGTATTGTTCACTACTATTTATTCACCACTGGACCTTTTTCAGAAGGCTAATTTGGAGATTCTTGTATAAAAAGGTTGATAAAATTGCTGTCTCTGCAGTGAAATTAAAAGCAATGGAATGCACTTAAACAAATGCAATTTATGATTTTTGAAAATTAAAATATTACTGTTAATAATGGTGATGTATGACAAGACGTGTATATATTGCTATGGGCCAAGAGACTAGAGGTATTTTACAGAATGACTTCTTACACTTCTCAGTTCACAGATAAAGTACATTAATGGAAAATTCTCATCACCTTTTTTAATTCTTTTTTTGTAATTCTTTGTCTTCAGACAGACATATCATGAAGATATGTAACGTGTCCATTGACCTTTTTCAATATCTGTGGTCTAATGAAAATGACTTAAAGGTTGTAGCGTAGCATCTAAGTTTATATGCATTATAAAAAAGTAGTAAATTACAACCCAGAAAGATCCTAAAATATCTTAAGAAGAAGATGGATCTGCTCTTAAGTCTAGCTTTTCAGTTAAGTGAATAACGATCTCCCTAAGACTCTGAATGCCATATAGTTCCTCTTAAAACTAAGTATTTAATAATAAATTCGTTTAGATTCTTTTAAAATAATGTGAGAATGCACTAATTCAGTATCAAGTTGTTTTAAAAGACATTTATGAAAATGTTAAGTACTGTATGAAGAAACAGTGTAGTTACATTGTCGCTTTCATAAGCCTCAATAAATGCTTTTACTTAACGGCTATTTTGTTAATATACTATACCTACTTAAAACGGCTTCCTTTTTATGATCGACTTTGGTGATAAATGTATATCATTTGTCTGCTGAAGCCTTATATTTATATTGCATTCTGACATTTATGAAGTAAGATTTTTATCAGTTTCATACATCAGGATCTGCAGCGATGTATATGATTCTGTTAATGCAGATCTAAAATCACAAATTCCATTGTTCCAGTCTTCTAATAGGTGGTTGTATGATAAGGATATTCTTTGAGGTAGATGATTTGCATTTTACTTAGCAGCTCAGTGTTAGTTTTTACTCATGAATTATATCCTTCTAAAAATAGTACAGTGAAATGAAGTGCTTCAGAGTGTCATAAGTATAACAGTGTAAGTAACATAAGTATGTTAAAAATAGTTTATAGGTTTACATGAAAAATGTGTAGGATTTTCCTGTGGAAGAAGGTCTCTATAAAAATTTTCTCATCTATACACTATTTGACAGTAACTCAGTACCTACACAGAGCAGGAGCTCATTTGATGTCTTGAGAAAAGCATCTGAGTATCTGTGGCAATTCCTGGTTGATCTCAATTTAGATAACTGATAGGTCATGTATATACAGTTGAACAGTAAGTGAAGTCTGCATAAAATTGATCCTTTATCCTTTATGTATCAAGTGTAGGATGGAAAAAAACAAAAAGAAAGCATTTCTTCTCATTGCTATATAGCTTATAGGTATATAGCTTATAGGTATTGCTAAAAACTAATAAATTACTTTCCAATGCAATTTCAATTTTCTGCTTCTTTTTTTCCCACTGAATAAATATGTATATGTGAATGGAGGCTAGGGAGGATTTCTAACTAAACTTGGCCATGAATATTTTTTATCTGATTTTCAAATGCAGAAGTTGGAATATGAAGATTAGATTTGTAGAATTTATTTCTATTTATGTATTAGAATTAGACAACTTGTTCTCAGATTCCCAACTTTAGCAAGATGGTTTTGATTTGCTTACCTTGTTGTGGGGTTTTTTTTTAGGTGTTTTTGTTTGTTTGTTTTTTTGTTTTAGGTTTTCTTTTTTCTTAGCTCTTGAGTGTGTGGCTTGATGTCTTATTCTTCCCTAGAAAATAAATTTTAACCTTGGGGGAAAGATGCACAGCTCTCAGAGCCTGAAGACCAAGAGTTTGGACCATTTTACAAAAAAAGCATTTTGAAGGATTAGTGTGCAAAAAAACCAAAACAACAACAAAACCTCCACAACTGGGGGTCTCTAATGTAAGAGGACCAAACCTAAATGTCTCAGCTTTTAGATTTTGTTTCAAATCTGTGGCCATTACAATCTTCCAAGTATCATCAAGACAATTTTTTCTAGTTACTTACTGTTTTCTGATCAGATGTATTACTATTTACTTCGTACGTGATGTACAGAATGTAAAACAGCAACAGCAAAATATCAGAACTGTTCTGCTTCAGCAGTTGTTATCTTAAAACACAAAGAGCTGCTATCTCGTGTACAGAGATCAACCTCAAAAATTAATTAGACTGTACACAAGAGCAGGGTCAATACTGAAATTGTCAGATTCACAGGAAGAGAGTTTCTTCTCTTGTTTCCACAACTATCACCCTGGTACCTTATCTGAAGCTATTTTTTAAGAGGCAGATTACTAACTATCCTTATTTGTAGTTCTTTACCTTAGCTAGCATATTCAGATACTACATGAAAATTTTAATAGCTTTCAGATTTTATATTAAAGAAAAAGGGGCTAATAAGGTAGGCAAGCTCTCGAGTTTTGGATGAATACTGCTAGGAGAATGCATAGCAGGTAATGCACAATCTGAAGGAAAGATGTTGGTTTTGAATGTACAAAAAGTGCCTGTAATACAGGCACTGAGATCTCCAAGTATGCAAAGACTGGTAATTTTTGAAGGCTATTGTTGGTTTCCAAGAACTAGTTCAGAAAAATAAAAGGGTAATATTTTATATCATATTCTGAGTAATTTATACTGAAATGTTTTGAGATTGAAGTTTTAGCAGCCATCTGAAATCCCAGCTCTGTAAAAGTATTTTAGTGATGTTAAGTTCTGATCACAACCCTACAGGTTTATTGAAGATAAATACATAATACTAGTATTTTTATTTTGGAAAAGAAGTTATGTTCCTTCAATTAATTTTCTTTCTCTTTAGAATTCACATATGGTCAGAAAAGTCAGTTCAAATAGTAAAAATTTAAAGGTGATAAAAAAATGGAATAATAAATACAATTTAACTTCAAGCATTACTTTAGGATCATTCACATCTCACCACTGTAGTATTCCTCTGTAAATGTTTCTAATATAAAAGCTTTTAAAAGGGTTTGCAGTAATTTTCTGATAATTAATGTTGTTGTTGTTGTTTTTCCCTTTTCTGATAGGATACCTTAAGTTACACAAAGACAAAAGGGTCTGTGATCTAAAAATAATAGTACTGAAGCTTCAGTCTTCTTTCTTGTCACAGCTCCAAGTTCTGGCTGTCTATTTGGGCAGGGGGTGTTACCAATCCTACTCCAGTGCTATTACATCTCTTACAATCTGTTTCCCAGTTTCCTACATCTTTCTGACTGGATATGGAGGCCATCAGGGGAGGCCTTCTGCTTAGGGAAGGTGTGCTCTTTACTGTGAAGAAGTGTTCTCCTGTTGTCCTGAGTGGAATGCAGAGGGATTGCTGTACAGCAATGGTGACAGGCCATGCCAGAGGTTCAGCAGCCACTGCCTACTCAATATTCTCTGGCACCAGAGAGTGAGTCTGTTTTTCTGCTGTGCATTTCCTATAAACCTCACCCTGTTAGTGCAGCAGTTCAGATTTCCCATATCCTCCTTTTATGCTTTCTACTTCTTCCTATGCATCCCTTTTGCCCCTCAGCTTTCTTCGTTCTTGCTCTTGCTAGCTGATTCACTCCTCTCTTAATGTGAAAAGGAAGCACCAGTTTTCATAGCTGTCTGTGAAATCTGGTACAGAAATGTTGTCAATTATGCATCACAAAGTAGAAACAAAGCAGGAGCAGCCATGTGGAAATAATGGCCTGAAAAATTTATCAAAGAAATTTCGCCTAAGTTGTAGAAACTCATTAGAGGTCAGCAAAGTAGCATTACAACATAAAGTTCCAGCAGTAACAGCCTTGTTTTTCTTCATATTCAAATGCACATTTCCTATCACTTTGTTTCTGGCTTTATATGTTTATGTGTTAAATTGTTTTTACTTACCCAGGTTGTTTCCAAAACTGACAAAGATCTTTTCACTGGTATCTGTGTTGTACGATCAGACAAGCGGTCAAATAGACATGACTTATTTTCTGCTGATCTTTCAGTACTTTCAATGAAGAAAGGGTGAGCTTTCATAAAAAAGAAGCAAACTAATTTTTTGCCTGTCAAAACTAGACAGATCCTTTCAAAGCAGAGTGTAATTGTACACAAGTATTCTATTTTTTTTATCCTGTTAAAATTTTTTTTGAAGTCTTATCCCTGCAAAGCATTCTAAGAATTGTTGTTTTGCTAAAATTTAACATACTTTCCCATCTTACTATATATGTGTAAAATTTTTATCTGTGACTAGTTATTGCTTATATCTAAGCAAGTTATTTCCTCCTCTGGATACTTTTTTTTTTTTTTAGTTCTTTCCGGCTTTCTTGCTCTTTTGGTTTGGTTTGTTTTTTTTAATGCAAGCTTTATTGAGTCCACTTTTTTCTTTTTTTTTTCTTTTTTTTTTTTTCTTTTTTTTTTTTCCTGAAACTGAAGTAGCACAGCCTTCACATACCTGTAAGAAGAATGTAGTTCTCAGGGTCTTATCCTAAAAACAGAAAGTTTGGATAAATCTAATTGATGGTAGAGTTGCTGTTGTTCATTATCTTAATAAGTCTGAGTAATTAAATCATTAATTGATTGGCACTGATCCCTTGCTATCAAACATTAAAGCTTAGTTGTTTCCTTCCTGATCCCTAAGGCCTTCCATTTCAGTTCATGCAACTCTTATTTGTGGTGTTTGTGCTGTCAAGAGGCATCAAGTCAGCACGCAGCACTGCGTCTCTCCAGCATGAATGTCACAGGGAGGGGGTTAACCTAACCCAGTAGTACTTTCAGTCAAACTGCTTCTCAACGTGTGTTTCCTCAGTGGAAAAGAAAAGACAATACCAAGAAGACTGTAGCTGATTAATGCTGGACAATGAACCGTGTAATAGAGTTCACTTAAGAGACCTAACTGGGTTTTCTGACAATTAATTTCCACTGCTCATGGTTTTGTGTAGGTGTAGATGTGTAGAAATACAAAATACAAATCAAATAAAAATATTTTGGTTATAGAATGATTAATACTTTGCTTTGGTGGCACCGGGATAGCCATTCACATGCATATATTCAGGATTATTAGTTATGTTGAGTCTACATGCCAAATTCAGTGACTAATAGTTTCTCCCCAGAAATTTTTATCAGCTCATACTGTACTGTCTAAGCAAGACGTCTAGGATATTAGGGAAAATTTCTTCAGCAAAAGAATTATCAGGCATTTGAACAGGTTGTAGGTGGCCCAGGGATATGTTTGAGACACAATTCCTAGAGATACTTAAAAGATACAGTTATTAGGAATGTAGGTTTTTTTAGGAACTTAGCAGTGCCAGTTACTTGTTGAACCATTATGGTCTTAAGGGTCTGTTCCAACCTAAATGATTTTATGATTCTATCCTGGAAACTTCTGGTAATTGAAGCGTTTCTTAAGTTTGGAAACTTCTTGTTTAAATTCTAACAGCTGATTAATTAATCTATGAGTGCATATTTCTTGCATTGCCTCAAGGATTCATTTTTATACACTTGAGACTGTCCTTGGCTTTATTATGGAAGCAAAATGAGAATGGAGAATTTTTACATTTGTTTCCTTAAATAAGATATTCTATCAAAACTGTTACAAAGATGCTCTTTCTGAGCAACCCAGGCAGGATGTAGAAATGGACTGACAGGAACCTCATGAAGTTTGAGAAGGGGAAGCAGCAAGCCTCACACCTGGGCAGGAAGAAGTCCTTGCATGTTAGGGGCTGATGACATAAAAAAAAAATCTGACAGAAGAAATGTGACCAAGCACTGGGGCACGTTGTCGAGGGTATTGGCAGGCTCTGTGTTCTTGTTGATATTTAAACCTGAACAAGACATGACTCTGGGCAACCTTCTGTAGCTGACCCAAGACTGAGCCTGTTGGACTAGACACTATGTGACTGCCAGCTTTAGTGTTTCAGATATTGATGTGAAACTATAGAAATAAAATGTTCTTAAGCCTACTAGTTTTTGGAAATAAGTATTAAAAAAACCAAAAAACCCAAACAACAGCAACAACAAAACCCACACAGAAAAGATGCTATTTCTTAACACAGCAAGGAAAGGGATAAAAAATGACTGTTTAAGAATAGATTAGATTTCTTTTACATAAAAAATGAGCATCACAGTATTGACGATGGAAAGCTAACCCAAAACGTATGTTAACAACTCTATGCAATATAAGATTAAAAAAGGAGGAGAGATAGGTGACATGCAAAGCTTCAGTGTCTACACATTCAAATTCTACACATTCCAGCTTTATTCCACTTACAGTAAGGCAAAGAACTGCATGACAAGTCTCTGTATTGAATGTACCACTCTCACTTCAAGTGCTGTTCTACATCTTAAAATCTGTGCTTAAGAAACCAACTGTTTTGGCTGACGGAATGATCTTTTCCATAAATATACCTTCAGCTACCTGTATAATAAGTGTCTTTAAGTGCATTAAATCCTGCACAAATTAAATGTTAGAAATATCCTGTCCAAATTGCAGAGTTTAGAATTTATATCTTCCTGGGTATTTTTACTGTGTGAAATGCTCTATCCAAATTTCAAATGCTGCAAGTAAATCATTGACATACGTTAATGTATAAAAGTTAACTAGGTGCTTAGTTAAAAATTAGTATTGTTGTGTATGGTCAGTACATTTCGGTAGGAAGTTTTGACCAGACCTGCATTTAATCAGCATCCTTACTATTTGAGCAGTGCCTTTACAGTTTTGGTTTCTCAACTACTGGTGTTGAAAACCTTCTGATTAAAATGTTGGTATCATTTACTACCGTATTATATAGATCATAGAAAAATATTTGAAGAATTTATTTATGTTCTTTATGAATTCCAATAGTGTAATAAAAATGTACATTTTTGTGGAACTGAGTATGTGGTTTCCTACTGCATAGCAAGCAAACCACACTTTGAATTTCACACCAAGTTAATTTTCAATCCTGAACTGCATTTAGTTTATACTTTCTGCATTATTTTCTACTTTTGTAATTTTCTAATTAATTTTGGATATAAGAAAGAGTAATAGTATTTAAAGATGGGTGACAAAAACCTAATTATTTTGGTTGTACACCATTCTTCGGTAAAGATTACTTAAAATGAGTTGGAGCAAAACTATAATTTTTTATTATTTATGCTTGTGTCTGTCACGGTAATGTTAAATTTCTAATTATTAGTTCTACAATACTTAATCATCTGTTCACTGTTAGCATGAATTGCTAGTTTGTTTTCAGAAACAAATGAGAAGCCTGCTGGTGACCAAAGCTTTATAATACAAGACCCTTTCTCAGTTGTTACAGATAATAAAAGCACATCACAACACATCTTGGCCATTAACTGCTGACCTCTGGCATGCAGTGGAGCCATGCAACTGAATAATTCCATTTGTGGAGAGAGTGATTATAAGAAATGGAATTTAAGTACAGCAACATGATCAAGGAACTGCTTGATGATGATGTAAACAGTTATGAACAGTAATAGAAAAAACCTCCCACTTTTGATCCTAACTGGGCTAGTTATTTTACTGTGTTGCAAGGAATTTAAGGTCTAATCATTAAAAATGTGAACAATAATTGCCCTTTCTTTGTGAAGGTGGCACAGTTCTTCTGGTGAAATACTGTTCCATAAAAATAACACTTGTTGTCTTGTTCTTTATCAAGCATTTATCTGATGGTGGTATGTAGAAATGTATGGATATCCAGAGTAAGAAAGTGTTTTTTGTAAATAAAGTGGTTTTGTAAATAAGAAAATTTTCTTATTTACAAAGGACAAAGAAGAATGATACACTCTCAAATTCTGGATTGAGTAAAGACAATTTCTAGTAAATAAATGAAATGCCATCTTAATTTAAGACTGTGAAAAAGGTTCTGAAGAACATAGTGATAACCAAATTGTCAAATTAAGTTAGAAATGCTAATTTTACAGATGCAAATAAGATTCAGGTGGACAAATTAGGATATTTTATATCCATTGTAACTTTTTGGAAAAACTTTATACTCTGTGGTATGAATGCAGATGTTGTGCACATTAATTACAGTTGCCTATTAAGAAAGGAGCTCAATTATAGATGAAATACAATATTTAACATCCATTTATATACTAAATAAATTCTAAAATAATATTTATCAGGTTAATATGTATGCACTATGCATTAGGTTAACAATTTAAGAACTTTTTTATTTTATTTTTTTTCCCTCAGGAAAAGTAAGACTTGTGAGGATTGGAAAGATCTTTTATTATTCTAGTGGATATGTATTTAGTACAGGTTTTATTCTATGAAAGCATATCGAATCTATTTGTACATTTTGCATTTATAGCAATCTTACAGGTATGTGCTGGGTCAGTTTCTATCCTCCTTTATAATAGCGAAACTGTCCGAAACTGTCATGGTGGTAAAAATACAAATATCACCAAATTTCTTGCAGGTTTGTTTTTCAGCTTGTCCTTGTAGAGTGTTTTAACACTGACAGTCTCAAATGCTGGATTCTAGAGTAACTTTATTCAAAGAGCATTTGAGTTATTTAATATTCAAACTATGTGAATACTGTCTCTTTTGAAAAGCTTTTCTCATATTCTAATATTAAGACATTATCTTATCACAGTAGCGGGTAGAAATCAGTAAATGAAATATATTTTCCATTGCTGTACATATGCTTGTTATTCACGTGTGGCCTCCTGACATCCACTGAAGCTACTTTTCTCTATATAAAGAATAGGATTAAATGAATTATGAATGAGGCATTATGATTGAAATCTAAGCTGAATGTTGGAAGATATTTCAAGTAAATATCCAGCAATAAATACAGTGATGAAACTTGAGAAATATACTGTGTGCCATTTAGTCACATCAAAGTATATACACTTCATACCATTTTCAGGTTTATTCAGAACTTTCATATAGTTTCTTCCATCTCTCTACTTTTCTCATTCGTTTTTCTTCTGTTGTGCAGGTCAAAATGTCTAATAAATAGCCTCTGCTCTCCACAAATATGGTTTAGTGACCTCCTAGTGCAGCTGTTCAGCATCTGTCAGGCATAAAGCTGTACTGGTAGGTTTCATAAGCAAAATGGGAAATCCTTTTACAGTCAATCTTAATTTCCTTTTAATTGTTAGATATTCATTGACTAATTGACAAGACATTAAATAATTATGTTCCAAGTTAATAAATAATTTAGTTCAGAGATATGCTGAAAAGGCCCCAATATTTCAAGAACACAGCAGAATTAATATTTTCAAGTATTTTAGCAGGTGAAAATGTATCAAGTGTGGAGTAACATATTATTTCTGTGCTGTTTATAGGAGTAACCTGTTTTATGGATACAGAAATCAGAATTGCAAATAGTAAAGCAACTGATAGTATAAAATAGTACAATTGCATACTCAACCAACTTAGAATAATTGAAATTATGAAACACTCTACCAAGAGTATACTCTCTACCAAGAGTAGGCAATATCTTTTGTAGAATATATGTATTTTTAGTGCATGAAATCAGTTAATCTATGATCAGGTCATTCAAACACTTCCAATAGTAGCATTAGTATGCATGTCTTGATAGCAATTCACTTTTCACAGCCTGAAGCATAATTTTTTGTGTGTTCACTCGTTATTTCTCTACCTGTCTGAACACTCATGTAAGTGATTTTTCTCACTTTGCCATGTTGGGGAGTCAGTGCTGCAAGAGGTCACAGAATGAATAAGAGGTCAGCCAACAGTAATACCAGATGACAGAAACAGCTTTTTCTTTCTGTTCTCCATCATCTCTTTTACTTCTTGCATTTGAGATACGACAGTTGTAACTGCCTGCACTTACTCTATTTATCTTCCAGTTTCTGTCCTTTCACATCCTTCTGGATCAGTGACAGCTGGAGAAACAACCTGTGGTTGTTGGAACTCAGATTTCTTCCCTTCTTAATGATAGTGGCATGCATGTCTTAGTTCTGTGGTTTTGGAGAACAACCTAGACTGCTATATACTAACAAAATTTTTCAGGCTGTGGATGAAATTGCTGTTTCCATTCCTTCAGTTTCAGCTGGGTGGCCAATCTGCTGGAAGATTACTTTTGGGAGCTGGGGTAAGGTTCAGGACAGAATCTGTTGAAGAAAGGCACCTAGCAGAGATAAAAACCTTCTGTAGATCACCTGGCAAATGCTGTTTTCTCATATCTATATAGGGTTCCAGTAACAACAGCAGATGAACATAACCAAGCAGAAGTTTTGTTACCTTTGTAAGCATAGGTTTAAACTAACCGTATTAGAAAAGAAAAAAAAAAAAGTTTCTGAAAGAGAAATTAGGATGTATTCCTTGAGTCTTTTTATTAAATTGATGTAAGACTTCTAGGTGAAAGAGTATAGCCGTGAAGTCTACTGTAGAACATATTAGTTTAACTAATCTCAAACTGTATTTTTTTTCTTTTTTTTTTTTTTTTTTTACCATTTCCTTATACTTTTTGGTTTTTTTTGTTTTAACTATTTTCCCCAGATGTTCTTTATTTTCATAAAATAGTCTCAGCCTTACGTTTAGGGTTTTTTGTATGGTATTATGCAATATGAAATTTCCCTAAGTTGTTACATTTACTGTTGCAACTCTGCTGTCGGGTGAGTTTTTGTTTTGAGATACCAATAGAGTTTGTCCTAAGAAGACGAAAAAAACCAACGATGTGAACATAAATTCTGTGGTATTCCAGTATAAAATACTGTACATTGTCATAGGGGTTTTCTGGAAACAATAGTGTGAAGCAGCATTAGGCTATGCATATCACTGTGTGGTCCATGTATACACGCCATGTAACTGCAAATGGCTGATTGTATTTTGAATGAACTAATTTGTTGTTAGGTGAATATTCAAGCCTGCATCCAAGCCAGTCTTCTATTCCACATAAATTGTGTCCTCATGAGTTAGTTCCCAGCACCATATCACATCAGCCAAACAGAATGGAATCACATGTATTTGCTAATGGTAGTACTTTCACTATACTATACTATACTGTAATATAGAAATTAGTCTAAGCCCAAGGCTGCAATTAATAAAGAGATGTCACAAAGAATTTTGAGTACATATCCAAAGGAAGACTATGGAATCACATATCTTGTTGTCCTTTTGCATTAAGCTACTGTTAAAAATAAAATTGGCTATGATGGGAAGTTAGTGTACCACGTCACTGACCTCATAATAGTTACACTAAAATACTTTCTTTGGATTTTCTTAATCTTTTTCTGTTGCATCTTATTTTCTTTTAATGCATGTTTTATGCTGATACATTAAAAAGTACATGATAAAGTAACTTAAATCACAGAAAAAATTAGTGGCTGGAACATGAATTGGAATGAAGATCTCTTCTGTTCAGTAGGGGACATCTTTCTATTTCAAGTAGTTTTTAAAATGGTGGATTTTTTGGAAATGTAATCTCAAAAGATTGTAGGATATTAATATATCAGTGAAGAGCATTATGCTACAGAGTGGTAAAATTTCTCTATTAAATATTCTAATAAATAATATGCTAAACCATTGAACTTCATCTTCACTCTTCAAATCATTTTGGTCTTGACATTTGAAAACTCTCAGAATATATCTATTTCTAATTCATACCAGAATTATTATTTTAACTTTGTGGGTATAGACAGCAAAATGTTAAAAAAGGGGGAAATGAATGGAAAAAACCCAACTAAACCAAACCAAAACCAACTTTTGAGTTTTCTCTATCACTGTACATCTGCATAAAGAAATTACTCAGCACTGTTGAAGGACTGATGAAAAGGACAATAGCTACCACCCACACAGAAGTTCTTCTGTCTTTCAAAAAAATTTCAGTTTAGGTCTGTGCAGCTCTGTGTTAGAATTTCTTCTTTCTTCCCTCTGAACTGCTTTCACATGTTTATTCTTCTGATAATTTTGATGTGCTACATCTAAAATGAAACATTTTGCATGGTTCTAGTTGGCAGATGCCCAGAAGAATTCTGAGGGCAGCTACTTGTGGCAGTAAACAGGTTATTGTTTTGGAAATGGTAGATTGGTAAATTGCTTTCCATTGTGACATAGCCTTGGTCTTCAACTACTTGAGCTATGCATTATACTTATAACTGTATTTATCATTTGAATAAACCTTCTTCCTCCCTTGTGTTTACCCACCAGCCACTTTGTTCTCCTTTCCAAAATACTCACCGGTATCGGTTAGCATTATTTTTATAGGCTGGCTTATTGACTCTTTCCTGAAACATAGATTTCATTTCCTTATTGTTGCACACTCTATCTGTACCTTTTCCATTTGGAGTGTACTTTTTCTTACATGCATAACTGAAATCTGTGTAAGCTTGAGGATGTAATATTTTCAAAGACTAGATTTTTTGTCCCATTACATTATTTCTTCTCCATATCTGTGAGGAAAGTATATTATTGCAATTTGCAGAAATTTCTTTGCCTATGGAAGAACTGCATTTCATTGGCGTTCTGATCAATTAATAAACATATGTGTTATTTTTCTGGATATAATAACCGTCATTTTCAGAAGTTTTTGAGCCCTTGTTCTTCTTATGGATGGAACTTATCTTACTTTTGTTATTCCAGTACTCTAGATCCTGTTACTTTAATGTGATATTCATACCCTTCTCTATGATATCAGTAACTTCCACCAGAATGGAAGGCAATTGACTTTTAATTTTATATTATCATTAGCACCTTTTGTATTTTATGGCAAAATTAATAGTTACTGTTCCTAAAAGCCTCATAGTTGATCCTGCAGGAATAGTGTTATAAATTCCATGTAGCTTTGTAGTGTCTGATTTTCTTTCAGGACAGTTTTTCAGTGTTGTATAGGTTCTACAATATGTATTGTATAAATACTGTATGTTTTGATTTTAAGCATTAATTATCAATTTCATACATGCTTTAGGGAAGAATGCATCGAATCACAGAATAGTTTGGGTTGAAAGGGAACTTCTTCCTTATATCTGTCTTTCTTTATACCTAACTTTCTTCCTTATATCTATCTAAATCTGTCTTCTTTCTGTTTAAGACTACTACCCCTCATCCCAATGCTTCAGGCCCTGCTAAAAATCTTGTCCCCATCTTTCTTACAATCCCCTTTTACGTACTAAAAGCCTGCAGCTAAGTCTTACCAGAGCCACCTTTTCTGCAGGCTGAAGAACCCCATCTCTCTCATCCTTTCTTCATAGGAGAGGTGTCACAGCATGCTATACATTTTTGTGGGCCTCCTCTGGACCCATTTCAATAGGTCCATGTCTTGCCTGTTCTGAGGACTCCAGAGGTGGAGGGAGTATTGCATGTGGGGTCTCACAAGAGCAGAGTGCAACCACCTCCTTTGACCTTCTGGACCCACTTCTTTTGGTGCAGCCCAGGGTACTGCTCTGTTTCTGGACTGAGTACTCATGGCTGACTCATGCTGAGTTTTTCATCCAACAGGACATCCAAGTCTTTTTCTGCAGGGCTGCCTTAAACTCCTTTATCCCTCAGTCTGTGTTGTAACATACCCAGCCCAGGTCCCTCTTGCATGTCAACTGCAACACACAAATTTCTGTCTTCAATCTCTCTGGAGTTGCACTTCATGCCACTGTTAGTGTCACTGCTGAAGATGTAGAACAGAACTGGTCTTAATACAGACCCATGAGGGACAACACTTGTCACTGATCTCTGTGTGTATATGGGGCCACTGACCACTATTCCCGTGATGGGAAAGACCAGTGGTATCTCAATGAAAATAGATTAGTTGAATTTTTTTCCTTTGTGTCTAAACAATCAATTTTTTTTTTTAAAGGAAGATGATAAATACATGTAGCATAGTCCAATTCTGATCACTTTCTTGTATTTTCATTATTTCAAAAGTTTAGCAGTATTCAGGCTGTGTTTACGTGAACACATGCAGCATGTAAACAATGAGATAGTGGCATGAATATTCTTTTTTATTTGGACTGCCCATTACATTAAGTAAAATCTTTTTCTGTTATTTGTGTTCTCATTTATGGTAATATGCCCAGATGTTACAAACTAGGGCGTTTAGTCCGTAGGGAGTTCATGGCATGGCTTTAAAGAATGTGTTTTAACTTCTTAACATGTAATTTCCAGCTAAATATAATCTATTGCCAAAATTTGTATCTGAGGAGTCATGCTGAATTCAGTGGGATTAAAATATGCTTCATGTTAATATTGTTTTAATTGTATCACAGAATTATGCCTGTATCTGATACAACAGCTGCAATACTTCGAATGATCTCTAGAATTTATTAATGGTTATGTAGTGTGTGTAAAGATTAGTCTAACCCCTTTATTCTTTGTAATAGCATGCACACACACTCTGAAGAAGTTTTAATATATCATCTCAGTTATGACTAGGAAAAAAAGGACACCATTTACCAGCAGATTATAATATGTTCCGAAAATTGAATACTTATATTTAAAAAGGAAAAGATGGAATTAACTATTTGGGTTTTTTATTCTGTATTTTAAAATTTTAGAAATAAACCCCGCTTTTAAATATCAGTTTTATTGTTAAGTGTGATGGGTTAACTTTGGCTGGCTTCCCTATACCCATCCAGCTGTTCTGTCACTCCCCATAATCAAGCAGAGAAGACAAGATGAAAAAGCTCGTGGACTGAGATAAGGGCAGTGACATCAATCACCTATTGCCATCACAAACAAAATTAGGTAGTTCTAATTTTCCTGTGTGCTGCATCTGAAAATAATTTTCAAAGATGTGCTTCACAGTTGTTAAGAAAACCTTCTGAGAAGAACTACATGTTTGCTACTTTTCTAGTTTGGACATCCACTTCTAGTGTCTCACCACCCTCACAGTAAAGAGTGACATTTTTGTGTTTAATTTCATTCTACTCTCAGTTTAAAATTGATGTCCCTTTTCTTTGCACTACAGCCCTTGGTAAAACATCTATCTCTGCCTTTCTTATAAGAACCTTTTAAGTACAGAAAAGCTGCAACTAGATCTCATGAGAGCCTTCTTTTCTGCGGACTGAAGAACACCATTTTTCACAGCTTTCTTTATAGGAGAGATGTTCTGACAACCTAAGCATTTTTGAGTCCCTTCTCTTGAACTGATCCAGCAGGCCCAGGCTTTTCTTATACTGAGGACTCCAGAGCTGAATGCGGGATTCCAGCTGTGGTCTCACAAGAGTGGAGCAGAAGGGAAGAATTGCCTCCCTCAACTTGGTGGCCAGTCTTCTTTTGATGCAGCCCAGG
Source organism: Phaethornis superciliosus (assembly GCA_023637945.1). Taxonomy (NCBI): domain Eukaryota; kingdom Metazoa; phylum Chordata; class Aves; order Apodiformes; family Trochilidae; genus Phaethornis; species Phaethornis superciliosus. Next base: position 29,007,061 of record JAJQWJ010000004.1, on the reverse strand, counting down.
ATATTGCTTGCTTTCTGAGCTGCTCAGACACTGCCATTTCATGTCCGATCTTTTTGTCCACCAGTATGCCAAAGTCCTTCTTCAAAGCCTTGCTCTCAATTCATTCATTCCTTAATCTATGTTGATGCTCTTGATTGCCTCGACCTGGGTGCAGGACCTTCCACTTGGTCTTGTTAAACATCACAGGGTTCACGTGACCTCACTTATCAAGCCTACCAATGTCCCTCTGCATGGCATCCCTTCCCTCAAGTGTACCAACTACATCACTCAGCTTGATGCCATTTGAATGCTTGCTGAGGGTGCACTCAATTCCACCATCTATTTCATTAATAAAGATATTTAACAGTACCGGTCCCAGTATGGACTTCAAGATATTGCTGGCTTCCACTTGGTGTCATTGACTATAACTCTTTAGATGCGACCAGTCAGCCAGTTCCTTCTCCATCTAATAATCCAACTGTAAAACCCAGGTGTCTCCAATGCCAATTCCATGGCATGAATATTGTGTGGGACTATCAAAGTCCTTACAGAAGTCTGGATAGATGACATTAGTTGCTCTTCCCCTCTCCACTGTTGCAGTTGCTCCACTGTAGAAAGCCACTGAATCAGTCAGCCCCAGTTTGCCAAGCTGAAGCCATTTTGGCTCTCTCCAGTCACCTCCTTGCCTTGCAAATGTTTCAGTATATCTTCCAGAAAGATCTGACTGCTTAGTTTTGTCCAGACATGTCCTCTTTATTGTTTTTTTAATATTGCTGTGAATTTTCCCTTTTTCTGGTCATTGTAGGCTTCACCTTGTCGTTGAAGCTTTTCAAATATGATGTAGAGTGGCTTGGCAGCTAGGTTAGGTCCCTCAAGGTCCCTCAGAATCTTGGTTTGGTGGATGGCTCAATACTTCTAATGTGAATATTTTTCTTGTATAACTGTTGCAGTCCCTAGAAATAATAAAATTCATTTTACAAACAGGTTTCATTTTGCTTAGAAAACGAAACATACTACTATTTTTTTCAAACTGAAGATTTAAAAATTTTCTTAATAAATTCTTTATTCTTTCCAAGACCTCACAAAAAAAAAGACGTTCTATCTCAGTTTTTTTGGTTTTTGTTGCACTCTTATTTCTTTTATTTTAGGCAACAGTAATTATTTTTTTTGCTCAATATACGTACACTTAGCTCCTGTTTTCATGACTTAAAATTTCTTTCAATCTAAATGGACATTAAAATGTGCAGCTATATGCTTTGCTATCTTTATATGTATTTTATAATTCCAGTCAACACTGAAGTTAATCTTTCTATCTATGAAGCGTAGTAACTGTTTGCAATCAGGAAAATCAGTTAGGGCCAAAAAAAGTAATGGAAGTTCATGAGAAATTTTTGCAGAGCAGCAAGTGTATCTATCTTATATTTTTTAAGAAAAAAAACCTTATACAATTTTTCTTAGTTGAAAGCTGGAGCCATCTGTAGTGCAAAGGAAGTCAAAGTATTGCATCTCTGTGTGTTTCCCTCTCTCTTGTGTTGTCGTATAGTTTTGTTTTGTTCTATTTTGAAACTTCTATTAATTCCTCTTTACTGGATGAGCCTAATCTTAATAGGAATAGGTCTTCTTGGGATCTGGCCAGCTTATTATTTACAACATGTGTTTATGTGTTTTACTGAACATTTGGTTCTACTTACTTTAGGAGGTGTGATTGTGCAAAATCCTAACAGTGTTTCTTACAGTCCAAAATTTCTCATATTTAATACAAATTTTTGTATATGAAAAATGAGTAGGAAATAGATCATTTGACAGAATATTACATGTTATCTATACTTGCATATTTGCCTTCGAATCCAAGAATAGATTTTTATGCTTTAGATACTGTAAGTACGGCAACCTCTTCAAATAGTAGTCTTAATTTTTGTATTAAAATAGTGTCTGTTTATGACTGCCTCTTCTAATTTATTCTTCATAAGGAGACAGGATAATTAATATTCAGAAAATATTTAATCTTAACATTTTGGTCAGTGTTTTGTCCAGAGTTACTGTAGTAAATAAAGGGGATTCAGTTATTTTCAGGGAAAGGATTCTGAAAGTGTTTTTATATATTAATTTGATTAATAATATATGTGAAATATTTTTGAGGTGAAGATCTGGCAAGCACTTTGTGTCAGGTGATTTGAAATGTTTGATTAGAATAATTTGCATCCCGTCTGATTTAAACATCTTTTACAGTTCTTTAAAGATAAAAATATTTACCTTTTTTCGCTAAAAATCTCAGCTGAAAGAAAAGGTATTAATATTTTAACTGTAGAATACTTGGAAAAATTTTTTGAGTTTTTTTTCTCAAGTGGGATTTTGGAAATTTGCTCCTTCTCTGTTATCGCTTTGTGTGCAAGTGTGTGTGTAGATTTTCTTGTTCTGAATAGAATTTTGTATTTAGCACTTTTAAAAATGTGCAGAGCCAAAGCCAGTCTCTGATTAGAAGTGAGACAATGCCAGCTTCTGAGTCCTTCTGTCTTGCTTGAAGTTCATTTCTACTAGTCATTAAGAGAAAGCTAGATTAGAAGTTTAAATACTGCTTAGCAACTGACTTCCAGTTTTAAGAAGAAATTGAAAATGTGTTAAACAAAGTGTCGCAACAAACAGCTCCATTATTACATTGTCAAAGTAAAAATTCAGGTTTCCTTCCCTTGCTGTCACAAACAAGGGCATTCAGTTACTACTGAGTCTTTTTATGTAAAATCTGACAGAGAAGAAAAAAAAAATAAATCAGGAAGTTCAGGATACTTCAGTTAAACTCCCAGTTTTTAACTCCCAGTTAAAAAAACTGAAATTTTTAACTTGTGATTTTATGGAGAGCTTCTTTCTGTTCACTTCCCTTCAATGCCTTTCTGAAATGCCTTTCTTAAATGTGTAGGAAGATGCAGGTTATCAAGTTTATTAAAAGTATTTCAAATGTATACACTCTCACTTTCTATATCATTACAATATTCTTCCTTTTTCAACCTTCTACTCATTCCGTGGATGTCTTAATTTTATCTTCACATCCCTAAAAATGTTTCACCTTGTAAATTCAGGTATATGTATAACTTCAAAGTGCTCAGGCTGGTAGCTTGCAGAATACTACAGAGATTATTTCGTAATACTGGAAATAAGGAAAACTAAGTAATCAAAGTCTTGAGTATTAACTGCTCCTAAAGCTTTACTTACAGAATAAAGAACTGGTTTTTCTTACTCATTAACATATGCTTCTGTTGTTAAGCAGTTGTTGTTTTTAGTAGTGTTAACATATGAACATTATTTGTCCACAGAGACAATTCTGAAGAACAGTTCTCTGAGTGACACCTCTCATTGTGAATAGTTTGAGTGAAGTTATCATTCATAAGGGCTCTTTAGCATAACTGCACTTTAAACACAGTGTAAATAAGTATGTTTTAAAACATGGATTTACCATTAAAAATATAACTGTCTATCCTGTAGGACAGATGTTTGTTATTTTGGTTATTTTTTCCTCATATTTGCAATACTTTTCTGCTTGCTTTGAATGTGATTGGAACTTAACTGATTCTTTGTCAAAATTTTGTGATGGCATATTTTTTCTTCACATTTCTTATTTCTTTAGAGGCATGAAAAGTTGTAACCATTTCCAAATAGTTTTGTTTCTGTTTCTGTGGTTTTGCATGAGGATTTAGAAGAGACAAGAATCTCTTTCTGCATCTTGGTGAACTAATTTGAATTCTAGCTAAGTGGATGGGGAGGTTTTTCTCAATTTGTTACTCAACTTGGAAGCTGGACTGTTCACTGATGGTATTTATGTACTAGAAATTAAAAAGAAACTAGCTTCACTGATATATACATGAGTCCTTAACTACAAGTCCTCTTCCACATAGGAAAGATGTGAAGCGTTGCTTAGCAATTGCTTTTGCAATATTCTCTTTTGATTATCATGACAGATTTCTACTGTAAGCAGAGAGGTTAGTAGTTAAACATTTATTACAGCTGTCCGGCTGCTTTGATGATAACTCTTGATAAATTAAACTAAACTACTCTTCTGAAGATCTTTTTCATGTAAATCAGAGAAAAAGTGCTTAAAACAATTATGAAAATTCTATTCAGAAGGGTAGGGAGCATTGGTCACTAGGAATTGCATTTGCAATAAAATTGCTTAACACTGACACAATGAGGGTAGTGGGTACTTCCACGATGCAAGGGAAACATGACTGATAAAACTGCATCCGTATTTTAAGGTCTCAGCCTTGGTAAATATACTTCAGTTCATCTGAAATCAGTCACTTGTAATTGTATAATTGTTCATTAGATCCAACAGGAAGAGGAGAAAAAAACCTTTAAATGCAGATTTTACTACTTTCTATACAATTCCCATGTTTCTACTTAGGTATTTTCTTACCATGGAAATGGAAATGAATCTTATATAGAGTCAAGGAAAGAGCAGTTGTTCTGACTACATGCCTACATCACCATCCAACTCTAGCCAGTGATAGGTACTACAAGTCAGTGAGTATCCAGTGGCTTAGATATGGCCCAGATACTTGTGGTCCTAAATAGCTTTTGTCCAGGCCCTTAAAGCTCTTGCTTATGAAGTTTTGTAATATTCTAATATTATATTGTGATTATTGTGATAATCTGATATTACAATTATTTTTATTCAGACAGCTACCAAGGAGAGCATTGTATGTACTTTCATTGTTTTCTCTTTCAAGGCATCACACATTAGTATCAAGATTACTTATATTGTAAGAGTGAATGTTGACTCCAGTAGTGTCGCTGATACAATGAGTAGCACCTTGTGGTGGGGTATCGAAAATGCCCATATTTGTAGACAGCAGTTATTTTTTGCTACGAAATGTTAGGTAAAGCTTTGTCAATATAAGAAGGGCAGTGAAGGCAGGTACTTATGAGAAAGACTCGTGACTTTATATGATCAGCTGCAGGGCAGGTGCAAATTTCTGACATCCTTTTAAGATTCCATGCACACAATAAAATTACTGTAGTTCTGGAAGACTGATCACTAGTATCTCATCTGCACCCAGACACCTTGTGTGAATAATGCAACTTCTCATTCAGAAATCTTTATCATAATTAACTAAGGGTCAGTCAAATTCATTGCTTTCAATACTGCATTGAGATCTGGGAGGAGCCATGAGGAAACGCAATTGCATCATTTAAAATTTTTTTTTTTTTCAGAACAGGATGGATTAGAAATTGAATTCTATCAGAGACAGTCTTAATCTGTTTTTTAAAGATGATGAAGTTGGAAAATACAAACTATTGATGAAGGGCTTAAGGATTATCTTTTTGGTCTGAAGGAGATAAGTTCAAATATTTGCTGTATCTGGGATCTGGATGTGCTATTTGTTAGATTTTAATACATTTCAGACAGTCAGTCAGGGCTTACATCTGCACATTTATGAAGATGGGTGACAAAGCCCATTTTCTCTTTCTAAGAGAAAGTAAAGAGAGTTAATTGTCTACTTTTTATATGAACTAGGAACCAAAATTTAACTGACTGGAGGCATGTTAATATATTCTGTTAACTATTTCTCTCTCTATACTAGTCTTTTAAAATTATTATTATTTTACCACTCTCCTGGTTTCTCGGTAAGGCACCCATTTTGCTCTTTATTTAGATGTATGCATGGGTCTTCCCAGGATCCAAGGTTAGAACAGGTTCAGTTAAAGAGCCCTGCCAGTTACTGGAGACTAAGGCTTGTCTGGTACATATTTGTCCTGCTGGGACTCAGAAGAAGAAAAAGTGACTAGAATCATCCATGACTTCCTTTTATTCCTGTCAGAGCATGAGCAGAAAGTTATTTTTTGTTGTAGTGTATTGTTAAATTTGATGAACTTTCCAAAAGGTTATATTGAGTTTGGTGAGATGATCAGGTTGCCAGTACTTCAAGTTGTGAATGGAGAAGGCTAATGAGCCTTCAGCCTCATCAGGAGATATTGGGGTATTAGGTTGTAGAACTTCAGTATTGACAGAGGAGATTGTGACCATCAGATTTCTTCTTTGATGTCCATCTAAGCCCATAAATGGATCACAGAACTGAGTCACAATGTTTTAGCAGTCTCTGTATTGCTAACAATAAGAGTGCCTTTAAAGTAAACTGATTTGTCAAACTATGTAGGAAGTACAGAGTGGCTTTTTCTGGATGCATTTCATAAAGGGCTCAAAGATAACACTTATTCTGTGTTCTGTGATAAGAGTGTATTGTCTGAATTATGTTAAAAAAACAACATCCCCAAAACAGATGTCATGTTGTATTTAAAATAGCTATGTAGAATATATTTTTGAAATTGAACGTGAAGCTTCATTATTCTTTTGATGAAACTGACTCTGGGTAAATATATACTAAGCATGTCTTATCACTGAATCAATTAAATTGTTAGTTCTTGAGTTCTTGATGTGAGAATGTGTATAATTAGATACCTGTTTCCTATTGCTAGAAAAAATGAGCAACTTTTTCCTGGACAAATCTTGTTCATTTGCATTATCTTCTTTTACTGGTTGTGGTATTATATTTGCAGGTGATAATGAAGGCAGAGGCCTATAAAGCAAAAATTCTGACCAGAATATTGACAACTTGTTATAAGCATTCTGACACTTCAGTGATAAAGCGTCTTCACATAGGTATATCAAGAGAATTGTGATAATTATTTGAACACAAAGCTTCAGTCTTTTTTCATGAGCTATTGTTAGCTACAAAACTACCTAGCAAGGAAAACTTTGGGCAGTATAAGAGTAAGGAAATTGGAATTCAATAATAATTTAAATTATTCTTTTTAGTTACTATACACATACATAATTATTTTTGTTAGATCAGATAATTTTTGCACCTCTGCTTCTTTTAATGGACATATTTGTCTGATTTCCGTTATTGAGGACAGATGTAGTGAAGCTTTTGAGTTTTGTATGTTCCTGCATGTTTATATGAGAGACACACCCCTGCCCCCAAATGTTAAAGGATTTGAAGGGAAAAGATTAATTATACATTTGTTAATCATTCACTTGTAAATTTCTTTATGTACCCTGATGAGGACACACAGAAATTAAGCAAATAAAGTAATGTTTGACTTTTTACTATGAAAACTACCATCTTTTCTGTCAGGAATTTAATCAGGAGTTACCAAGGTCTATTTAGTCATGCATGTCACTAGTGAAGTTTAATTAGCAAATAAAGATATTAATAGTTCATGAAATCACAAAAATACTATTTTTAGCTAAGTGTGTCTTAGCTAAACATCACTGATGACCACTGTAAATTCAAGAGCTCAATTAGTTATCATAGAGATCTTATCATATATGGAATCATGTAACATTTTTGCATATTAGAATTTAAGACTACAACTTCACAAGCATTAATATTGTTATTAAACTTTATTCAGTTCATAATTATTGTTGAACTTCTTGGATTTTGAATGGTCTATGGTATTCTTAAGAGAAGCACAGCTGAATTATACCAACTGTGGACACTGATTAATGCAGTGAGCAAGGAGAGCACAGCATGCATGAAGGGAGAGCATACCAAGGACAATGGCAGACACAGTGATGATTGTAATGAAGCTGGATTCCCATAAGGGGAAGCATCATAATATGTCTTTTTCACTCTTCTATCTCTTCTATTTTTTTATTTTTTAATATTTTTTTTTAATTTGGTATTGGCCAAGACTATTTATTTTCAAGATCATGTTTATTTATTCTCAGGTGGTTCAGATAACTTGTTGGAAAAGGCAGTGTGTTTCAGGGCAGGCAAAGGTTTAGATGTATCAGTAGATTACTGCTTTTAAAGCAGTGAGTGTATTTTCATTTACTGACATGCAGTATTTCACGCACAGTATTGCTTCTATGAGGCTTAGGAATTCTTCATTAGAATCCTATTTTTTATTGTTGGGTTTTTTTTCATTCTAATGGAGTGCTGAGTTTGTCTCATCCTGATTGTTTTAACGTAAAATACAAATCAACAAAGTGTTATGCCTAGAAAAATGTTAAGACTTGATCACAGAAGTGGTGAAATTTCATTGCCGTTTTCAGGCAGTAATAAATTACTGTTACAATGAGTCAGTATGAGTTTACAGGTTCCTATGAGTTAACATGTTCACAGTAATTGTGTTACTCTGTGTAAAATGAGGACAGTCTGTTTTATTAATAGAAGTTACATCTGTGGATATTCTTTGAATATTCATCCCACTCTGCATTTATTTTGGGGGAATTTTTTATAAATTGCTTTTTCTTCTATCCATCGGGGTAAATCTGAATTTATTTTTGTTATTTTATTTTTTTTTTTTTTTTTTAAGCAACAAATCACTAGTAATAGGAATTGCAATAATCAGGACATCCTACAGGAAATAAATTATATGGCTACTAGCTGCATTTAGATGCTGCACCAAAATTAAGGTACTCAATGTGTTTTTAGTTGAACCACAGTTAATTTAATTTGATATTATTGAATATAATGAATTTGGAGGAACCTAAAAATATATTTGGCACAGTAAGCATATTTCTTCTTCTAAAGCTAATTCAAGCTTGACTTTCATAATAATTTTGTCATAAATCAAATTACTTGTGGTGATAAGATTCACTCTTGGACCCTTTGCTGGAGTCTTTAGAAATCCTGTCTGATCCTTCACATTATTCACAGTTGCATTCACTATGAGAAAACCTGCACAGCTGCAAGCAGGGGTTATGATGAGGAAGATACGTATTCTTTAGTGGGTTGGTAGGCTAAAAATTTGATGATGCATGAACAGAAAATTTTATTGCCAAAGTACCCACATAGAATCTTATCTTTTGAAAGGAGGTTGTTACCATTTTCATTTCAGCTCATGTGAGTTTACATGAAACTTCACAAATTAATTTTTATTTAAGACCATTAAGTACAAATGTTTTTTCCTGAAGCCTACCAGCACAAAAAATTAATTTAACACGTGTGTTCTTTATCACATCATGACCACTGCTACTGTCATTAGAAACTGGTGAGTTTAATAATTCTTCTGACTGAAAGGCAATGTTTCTAGCTTAGATTGTTTCAGTGCCTCAAGATGTTCGGCAAAAATTGGTTCTTGTTGCACTTTAGGCCTTCACCTCTGGTTGTACAGGTGCCAGAAATGGCTAGTGGGAGTAGCTGTTTTCTTCATGAGAATATATTATGTTAAGGGACATACTAAAATGATCCACTGATTTTATGCAGGTAACCATCAGCAGCTAGGAGACACGTTAAATGTTCATTTCGTGCTTATGTGTCTGGATTTGAATTTATCATCTAGAGAAAGGGCATGCTGTCATTTTCTGTGCACACCGTTGTTGTCTAGCTTAGTACATCTCAGGTTAACTATTCTCTGTCTTCATTTTACAGTGCAGATATATGTATATGGGAATGTCTTAAGATGCATTGTATATTGAATATACATTTCAAAAAATTTTAGTCTTACTTGATTTCTCTTGCAAAGTTTCCTCTTCTGTGTTTTTTTCTTCATTAGTTACTAATCAATTTCCAAAGTACAAAAGTGTGCACAGTGGCAAACAACTGGAAAAAATGAAAGTGTCTTGTATCTTTTTCATCTAGGAGTTAAAAATCCTAAGTGAGAATTATTTTGATTTATTAGTAGATGGTGGTAGTAGTGAAGTTTATGTCCAGGGAAAAAGGTGAATTGCAAGCACAGGTAAAGTTGCACAGCAGTGCAGCCCTGTGTAATAGAAATATTCCACTATTTAATAATTGGTTTGTAATATAACTGAACTGTAGAAATAAAATGGGAAATGAAATACAAAACAGCACAGTGGTGTACTTCTTGAACTAGTTTTTGCCCTTCCAGAAGCCAGTGATGTTTTCTCATCTCTAAATGTACCACCATTTGAAAGGGGCCCAAGGGAACCAAGCTTTTTATGTGTTTTAAGAAGCTAAGTGCTATTATAAAAGACCTATTAACGCATTTATTCTAATTGGGTATTAGGAAATATTGATTCTAAATCATAGATAGCTTTCAGCTTATTACAGGTTTATTTTCACATGTAGAAGAGTGTCACGGTATATTTCACAAGGAGTGAAATATACCGAGTTTAGCTCCACAGTAGTTGTAGGATATACATTTTTACTGATTTCTGCATAGCATTTCATGACTGATTTAAAACTCAAAAGACTAACTGTGAAATACAGACTGTCATTCTCCCATTAAGCAATGAGCTCTGCAGCTCTGAGTAAATGCAGATGAGTGCCAACACGAAGCATAAATGAAGCTAGAGCATTAAGTATCATGTTTAACAGGTAATTTCAGCCCTCATGGCAATTGTGATGATTTTGTCCAGAATTATATAATGATGAAGAATATTCTACTTAACCATTAATTTCTAAGGCTAGATTGTGGTGGTGTTACTGATGTTGAATAGCACTGTCCATAGAGACCCTCAATTCAATTATTGGGCCTATGCAAAGAGGTACTGGTTTGACTGAAGCAGAGCATTCAGTGTAGAGCCTTATGCGTGTTTCCTGTCAAAACTCATGTTTTGCATGATTCATATTTATTTTTGAAGTAGTTGCTGGAAATACAATAAATGCCCAAATAATGCCATATAGTATTCATATGTCAATGTGTATAAGCTTCTTCTACTGGTCTTCTGTAAGAAAAAGCACCTTACATATCAGTGCTCTTTTGGTGTGTGAGTATTGTTCATATGAACAATGGTTCAACTGGGTAATCATGTTGCCATACAGCTGAACAGCTACTAGCAAAAAAAAATCAGTTAATGCACCATTCACATTAAATAGAGGTTTTGTAACTTGTTACTACTCATAGTGGGAATTTTTTTTGCCTCTTCATTTAATGGGACATGATGTGCAAAAGAGACACATTTGTCTTCCCTCTGGGTTATTGCAGAAGTTGTTACTTTAAAAAAAGAAAAAAAAAAGTAAGAAAAACACACAGCTTTAAAAAACTAAAGGTTATTAAGATCAAGGAAGCAAAAACTGGTACACATAAAGTTTTCTGTATAATTTTTCATGTTCTGTGAAAATTTTTATAATTCTTAAAAAAAACGATTCAAATAAAAACCTTTTTTAATTGACTTAATTGGAACTGGAAGGATTGTGCAAACTTGCAACTTCTGTTTTTATAAAAAAAGATTCCTTATCTACTAATTTCTACATAAAAAATTCAAACAGTCTGCAATGTAATCTGATAAATTTCCTTGGTAATAATGGAAATTGCATTTGAATTCTTCGTTTAAGGATCTAGATGCTTTTTTTAATTTCAGTAAGCTTTGAAATAAACAAACAAACAAATTCTACCATTAACAGAGCCCTTCATATAACATCACACTTCACAGGAAGAGCAGTGTGTTAATAAGGATTGTTTCTTACCTTTTTTTACATAGTCATTGAAACGTGTGATTTTTTTTTTTTAATACTTTTTTTTAGTTTGTAATAACATCAAACTTGTAAATCTATTACACTTCAGATAAGATTTTCTGGACAGTAGTATCGTCAATGTTAGTGTAAAGCTTTGAAAAAAAGGAAAAAATATTGTAACAAATATCTCTGAAATTTAGATTTTTGGAATTGAAATATACAGACAATGCTGACGACCATATGTAATGCTAAGTCCTTTTTTGGGAATTAGTGTGCAACACAGATTAGTTTTCACTGCAGTTATGGATTTGGTGACAGATGATGAAAAGTTTAATGAGAAGTCAATTGCATAAATGACTTAAATCTCATAAAGCATAATTATAGGGTCCACATTCTAATAAAATTACTTTTCAGGCCTCATTGAGAGAACCTCACTAGTCAGAAAACCTACAGGTAACTTTGTAACAAAAGACTTCCTTCAGAGCTTTTCTAATTTTACATGTAGAAGCTTGAAAATGAGGGATATAAAAACTGAAAGGAGGGAGACGGAAGAAAGAAGCACTACAAATTTGTTCCCTTCAGAAACTGTAGCTGATAGTGACTCAGCTGAAAGCAGTTGAAATGTCAGCTAGACATACGAGAATCTACTTCGTGTACATACACAAAGCTTTTTGTGGGGGATTATTTTGAAATTAAAAACCAGGTGACTTGTGTTGCACTGTTGCTTTCCACTGCTGAGGAAGTGTCATTCTGACCCTGGGTATGTTACAGAGAAGCCAGCTAACATAGGGTATGTGTGGGCAAGACTTCTGTGTCTGACATTTACCCTTCACTTGAAATTATGAATAGGTGTCCAAGACTTCTCATCATCTTTGTTTTAATTTTATAGCATGAAGTTTGTGCTTAGGCTCTTGCTGGAATCTGAACAGGAAAATATTGCAAGTTGTGCAGAGAGCAAAGGCATGTGGTCTACAAAGGCCATAAAGCAATTGAAGCTTAAAATAAATAACTCAGCATAGGATTATATTTTTATTTAAGAGATAAAAAAAAAATCCGGACTTTTTTAAAAAATGAAAGCTGAAAAGCTTACATTGTCTGCCATGAATATGAGTGAGAAAGATGTCCCTTTGCTATTGTCTTGCACCATTTTCTAGTGTACAATAGTAAACTAGAGTAGCTGTTGAAACAGTCTTTGTTAAAAATCGTCCTACTTTCATATTAATATTAAATTAAAAAAAGAGAGAGTTTGTCATCTGATTTGTCCTCACTTCTGCAGTTTAGTTAGTGGAATATGAGGAGGTGAGAATGTAACGATTGATAAAGAAAATATGTGGTAGAGACAGTTTGTTTGTCTTGGATAGCTAGTCAGATAACTGATATTGCTGCTGCTTATAACGGCAAAGATACGAAAGATACTGAAAATGTTCATTTATGGATGTTTAGTTATGTCATGAAGTTAAGTAGAGAACAATTGTTGCTTTGATATAATAGAAGAAAAAATTTGGATACTCCAGTATGACATAAGAACTGCTGACAACGGAATGAATTTGAAGATAATCGATCAAATAGTTTCAAAGGAAAACAAGTTTTAATTATATTTTCATATGAAAAAATGCTGTAGAATTGTCGAAACCTGGAAGGTCTAGTTAATAGGAAGATAATGGGAGTGGGGAGGGGATGGCAGGAGAATGTACATGGTTTAGAAACAAGACAAAATGAGAAATAAGACCTATGGATGTTGTGTGATAGGCAAAAATTGTATGCCACAGGGAAGGGCCTAGACAACAGTGAGGAAGAACACAAGGTGAGAACTGAAGCTGAAATTTGCTTTTGATAATGAGTGGGCACCAAAGGAAAGAGCTGGATTAGGATTTGAAGGTGAGACTCAATTCAGGACCGCTTACAAGGCACAGCCTTGGAAGACATAGTTAGGTAAGAACAGAAGCTGGGGGAGGAGAAACCAAAGGGAAGAAGAATAGTAAAAACTTTATTTTTCACAGCCTAAAAATTAATTCAGGTTTCGTGGGATCAAGGATTCTTTTGCTTTATCATATATAGCCTGTAAAAATATCTGTCCTGTTGTCAGGCAGACATACCAACTTAATTTACTACAAGTTGCATTATGCTGCTGCTGCTTCGGCACACTTGCAAAAGTGCATGTGTGAATGGATGACTTGCAAAGACTAGAAATATGTATTATACTGTAGTTTTCCTTTTAAATAATAATTAAAAAAAAGCGAAGAAAAAACCTTAGTGAATATTTCTGTGTTTGAACTTACTGGGAAATGCTAGAATCCAGGGAGTTATTGCAGCTGTTTATTTTCCTTATATTTATATGGTATAATACAATTGCTCTGTTTTTTGTTTTCTCCTGCAGTCTGACAGGCTTCAGGCCTTTTGGTAGCCCAGAGTCTTTTCTATAAGTCCTTTGTATCTTCCGTTCTTTCTGGAAGTTGTGCAGTGAACAAATCATGGAATTGTAGAAAGTAAAAGCTTAGGAAGCTTTTGAAAGAAGCTGTAGTTCTGTAGAATATGTAGAAAGTGGTGCTGTAGAATATGGAGAGACTAGGCAGGTTGTCAAGCAGACAGTAGAAAATGCTCACTAGTTAGCCACATTTGAGGGACTTTTTGATATGTGCAATATCTTAATAAGCAAGGTTATTTTTTGCTACTAAAGTTTAACTACAGTTTAAATAAATATTTACAGCAGCCATCTATGTTACAGGCCCATCTGAGTGGAATGAAACTCACATGTAAACACTAAAATACCCATTGTGGCCTCCCTCAAGTGTTAAAATTTGGAGAAAAAAATGCATTTCTGAAGCAAACCAATGATATTTATAATTATGCAGCTTAGTTTGCTTGTATCTCACAATTCCTAAAAGTAAATGTTTTATTACATATTACAGTCTATGAAATTCTAGTATGCATTATATATAAAAAAGAACAAAGTCTCAAGTGATGTAAGATATCAAGTACAGGTCTAATTTAGTTGCAATGCTGGGATGTCCCAGCATATCACCAGCAAGCAGAATTTGTAATTCAAAAAATATGCTGGCAGGCAGAGTGATATGTATGATGTAAGGATGCTGTATATGCAAGAGAAACGTTCTAGCAGATAAGCGAGCATATCAAAAGCACATCTATCATTATTTCAGGTTCTGAGATTGACCTTTTCGGATTTTTACCCTCTGGTTATGATGAAATGTTTTCTGAACTGAAATAGGATACTAAATCCCTCTTACCCTCTTTCTCATGAGTAAAATGGAAAGTAAAAGTAATTGTACACTACAGCCAAAGACTGGAGTCTATCTTAAGTCAGTCTCATAATTCAAAAAGTATTTATGGTTGGTGGTTACAGCTTGAAGACATATGGTGTCTTTACTATAAATTCTTAATTTCTCACTCAGATGGAATGTGATGTTTTCTTAATAAGTAAGATCTCTATTTATCTTACAGTATTATTTCTTTAATTTTAATACCTGTGGATCTGATGCACAGAGTGTCTAGTGAGAGGAAATGATGATCATTCTGTTAAGTTTCTGGGGATTCCAAACCTGGAGTACAGAGATAGTGACTTGTTACATATTTTCATTCTGGAGACCCATTTGCAGGTTTGCATAAATCTGCATCAGAAAGATAGGAAATTTATTTTTTTGTCGTTATCCACTGAGATACTTAATAATGCTCTCCTCAGTTGTCTTTTGCTCTGCTAAAAATTCATCTATTGTTAGAAAGTTAGTACACTTGATTTTACTGTGTTTCATGCTGACTAAAACTCTCTCATATTTTCCATGTAATATCCTAAGCATGCATAGCCAGCTGCCATGACTTATCACGTACTTAAACTATAAACATTTTAGGGGGGAAGATAAAGATAGTAAAAATTCTTGGAAGATTATTTTCTCTGTTTTTGTTGGATATAGCTAAGTCAGACCCTATTTTAAGAGGGTGCTAAATTTTCTATGAATACTAAATAATGCTGATAAATGAGTATATGGCAATTGGCAAAAGTGAGCTCTCAGAAATATAGTGAAAGTATATTGAAAGAATAAATGTTTTTTTCCTTGGGTGGAAGTCCATTTTATTTTATCTAGTAAGTATAACAATTCGCTAATAAATCATTAACCAAGGAGTTATTATTACTATAAAAAAATTTATTTCAAATCTATATGAGTGGGTAATAGTAGTTGGATCTTTAAATAAGTTACCTTTGGAAAACTGCCTCTCTTTATTGTTTTATTTTCCTTGTGTTGAACTTGAGATTTATTGTGTTCACGTAGTATTTTTAAAATACAGTTTTGTCTGAATATGGAGCTTTCTTTGGTTCTTCAGATAGAATTCATTGGAGGGTGTGATCTACTTGGTCAACTAACCTGGTCAGTTCTAGAAATTCATCAAGCATTGCAACATTGCATCTTTAAGATCCCTTCCAACCCAAACCTTTCTATGGTTCTGTGATTTTATGTATACAACTTAATTTTAGACCTCACAAATCTTTTATTAGGTTGGAGTACCATATTACAGAGAAAGTCTCATCTTCATATAGTGATACACAGGTATTCTGTGTCACTTCTGTAAAAGCACAAGTCTTTGTTCTCATTTTATGCCTGGGAGTCTATGGCAGAGGGACAACAGCAGGTTTTTGTAAAAGGAAACTATGTTAATTCTATTCTAATTATTGTAATTTTTCCCTCATACCCCCTTTATCCTGCTATTATTATGGGTTTCTTTCTATAGTGCCTTGCCTTGGCATTTTCTTCCCACTTCGGTGGTGATTACTATTTTAGAGCTGAGCTCTCAGTTTACTATGAAAATGTAAAAATAACATACACTTCATGTCATACTTGAATTTGTCATTGGATCTTTTTCTATGCTTGCAACTGGGTCTCTTTTGTGCTCTCTCATAAATGTAAATAATAATTTTATTCTTATGAGACATCTTTGGGTTTTCCTTTTCCGTAGTCAGAAAGGTGAATGGTCTTTTCCACTTTTTAACTGATAATATACAAACATCAGCTGTATTGTGTGAAAAGACGTGTTGACGTAAGGCATTTTCAGTACAAATTAAAATAAAGAAATGTCTAAAGAAATGTGAACTTAAGTATAAAGATAATTTAACAGTGGCCTCCATAACATACCTAAGTATGAACAGAACTCAATTTTTACAAAGCAACCTTAAGTCTGATATTTAATGTGTTTATCTCTGTACAGTTTCTCATTTTCAAGAGGAAAATTTTTTTACCTAGAAACATATCAAAAATATAAAACCTCTTCAATGGTATGTGATATTGACTGATGACAAAGGCGATTTTCTAACAAAATGGAGCAAAAAAAATTTTCATAATCAAAATTATATCTTGGTCTGTAGCCCATAGATTGTTGTAAGAATCTCAAAGCTTGAAAACAGAAAGACAAGTCCATTCAGGTTTAATCATCTGTGTGAAATATCTAGGACTGCATTTCTTCAACTATTTTGTGTCAGGTTTTTGTATCGGTTTCCTCAAGCAGGCACTTCTGTTGTGCTATTTTACACATTCATTGGATCTTGAGAGAAATCTACTGAAATTAAATATCTGGACAATGGAGGTAACTGTATGAATACTTTTATCTGTTCTTCAGTGTTCATTCAGGCAAAACTGTGCATACCCGCATCACTTATATTGCCTTTTTATTTCCTTTAAAAGAGAGGTTAATTTATTTCAGTCCTGAAAGGTCACGGTGATGCACTATGTGGGGAATACCATGAATGTTTTCAAATAATGTTGCAGACAATTGGCACTGATTCCACAGCGCAAGTTCCAATATTTATTCTCTTTGCTAAGTTTGGCAATTAAAATTTTTTGGTCACAGCTTTTTAACACCTTTTAAGAGTGTAAACTCATTGGACTAACTTCATACTCCTGTGCTGAGGTGCAGAAGAATCAACTGTAAACAAGATAAGAAAGAAATTGAGGGCATGGTGGAAACATTCACTGGAACATGATCAGAAGGCTTAAGAAATAAGTCCTGACTTCCATCAGAAGTCCTTAGATTCTCAGATCTGGGAGAACAGAGGAGGCTCAAGATGGGAATTAGATAAAGAATTCAGTTACACATAGTATGAAGAGGAAACTTGCTGAGTTCTGAAGAAAATTTGACATTCAAGTGTTACAGGAAATTTGAACCCGGAGCTTACTATTATGGAAAGATTTACACATACACAAAATCTCATTTTGATAGTGACAAGGCAAAAACTATCTTTGTAATGGACTGCAGAATTCAGTTCACTGTGTATAATGCAGTATGGATTAATACGGGGGTTTTGTGAGAAATTATGAGGAAAGTGAAGTTTGATGTTTCAATAAAATTTTTAAATATGAAATTCCTGTTCTTAATTGTGACTGTACAGATGTGCTCTGGCTGCTTTAAGCATAACAGGATAGCCTGGTTGCCTCTGTGAGTCCCAGTCACCGTGTAAGGTCCATGTAGTTGCTTCAGTACTTGATTGAGGGATCTGTGGCTAATGGTTAACTGTGCTGCCTTATCTAAACTAAAATGGACTAGAACATGTGTATGAGACTGTAATTACAGAAGTGACTCAGAGGTGAAGGATGTTTGTGACACGACTTGATGTGTTGGGATTTCCATCTCTGCTATAAATTCATACATGTGTAGGTTAGCATTATGCACTCAGAAACACAAAAATATCTTAGTTTGTATTTTGATTGCTGTATTAATCATATAGTCAAACATTATGAGTTGGCTTTGTTTGGTTTTTTTTTTTTTTAATGGGAGGTAATTTCTAATCTTTTTCTCAAAATGTAACAATTTCCTTGAAATAACAGAAGTTCTTAATTATGTTTCTTTTTAAAATTAAACTACCTCAGATTTTGGTTTTCTATATGTTTCTTCTTTCTGATTTTATATTTGTAACATAAAATAATTTAAGAACAAACTTACAGCATACACTGTACATACACAATTTCTTCATTCTTAGCATCTATGTACAACTGCATATAGGTCTTTGTTTATAGGAGGGGAAAGTTGTGAACATCCAAATACTTTTGTCATGGTAGGAAGGGACAACAGCAGAGAAGCCAGTACACTAAATAAGTTTTCAGAACTTTCAAAATAAACAGAAACTGCAGAATTAGTTCATAATGTTTCTAGTTTCTGGTATCTAACAGAATGTCTTAGGTTGGAGATCCTCGAGACATTCATGCTCCTATACTGGAAGGAGTGAGAACGATACTTTTTTAAGCTCTGCCCAGGAGGTGTATTCCTGTATATTAATGCAGAACTAATTAAAAAAGCAGAGCAGAAGGCCTGTTATATCTACAGGTGTTATGCTACAGTCTGATACAAAAGGTCAACATGTACATAAGAACATATATTACTTTCTGTTCAGGAGGAAGAAAGCACAGAAAAGATGTAAAATTTACATTCTTTATCATTAGCTGTGTTAATGGGGTTAAGACCATCACAGCTGGTGAAAAAAAAAAATACATCTGGTACTCCAATGCATTTTTCTTTACTGTATTCCATCTCTATTAATAATAAATATACATTGTTTCTTCCCTACACTTCCCTTTTGCTTTGGTACCCTATATTGCATTTTAACAGTGATGAGCATGGTTTAGAATAATGAAAACAAAATTTCCAAAGCCTTTTGTACTGTTTCTGAAGTTTTTTGAAAACTGTTTACTTTGGGAAAAAGGTTTGGTATCAGAAGTAAAAGCATCTAAATATAACTTATAAATATTTATTGCAAACTCTAATGAGAATTTTTTTTCCAGTTATTTATGCCAGCTTTTGACACAGTGATATGCAAAATTATTGAACCTCCAGAATCTACTTTTTTAAAGGCATTCAGTGAAGGAACAATATGTATCTTAATTGATTCTTACGATTTACAAACAATATGGTAACTCATTCAAGAGGTTTTACTGTTATTCTGTATGGTGCATTGCATGTTACATAACACAAAGAGTGAATTACAAGTTTCCAGGCAGCCTGTAGAAGCAAGCAGCTTTCATGTATATTGAAGCCAAAGCTTTCTACACCTTTTTTATTTTTAATTAACTTGACTGACTGACTATATATTCATATGTAAAAATTTTAGTTTTACTTATTTTTTTACTTAAGTGAACATGAAGCTCGTCTTGATTTCTCCCTCTGTATTGTTTGACTATCAGTTCCTTCTTCTCTTTTGCTTTTCAGCATTTTCTGTAAGCAGTGAGCCATGTTTTCAACTAGTTTCTTATTCCTGGCTTTCAGCAGCCCCATTCCTCTCATACTTAGATTTGAGGTCAGCTATTTTGTGTTCTTTTTGGTGACCTGCTATATTCTTTGCATTCTCAGCTTCAGCAGTCTACCCTCGCAAGAATTTGCATCAGTAGTTTCAGTTTTGTTCTGAGAAATTTATTTCTCATTGTCTTAAATCTGGAAGAAAAAAATCAGAGAACAATCAAGAAATTTTGCAACAAGGCAGATTTTGCCCTACCTTTGCATGATTCCTATGAGCAGATTGTAGCTTTGATTGTGCAGCACAATAATCAATCACTAGGTACTTTCTACATTTTGAATGTGCCATTGAGATCCAGGCACACAGAAATTTGAGTTCATAAACAGCAAACCCATGTTCTTAGTTCTCTTCAGGAAACATACAGCCATTTTTAAGTATGCTTTCAAGTGTCTGATGAAGCTTGATGTGTGTAATAGAGGTTTCCTAAAGATCACTTATACACCTTTGAATTTGAGTTATGGTGGAAGGCAATATATTTTGGAGAAGTATTTTGTTATAATTTCATAGAAGATAACTGCTTTTAGTACATATCTCTCAGTGTCAAAATGAACAGTTCTTATTCAGTACACTTGTGCAATGTAGGCTGATTTCCTTAGAGAAAGGAGTGTTAACTAAACCAACATTTTGCAGCACTGATACACAGAGGACTGTGATTTTCAAAGACTAATAAAAAAAGACTTTTCCAAACAGTTACCAGTTTTCACTGACATTCTAAAGATTCAAATGTAGTTTTTTATTCTCTTTTTTTCCCTTCCTTTGACCTAATAGAAGTGTCATTCTTGTTGTAAGTAGATGGGACTCAAACTGGAACATTTCTCAGTGCTCTTGCTCAATGTATTTACACAAATCTCTGCACAATTTTTTTAATGTAATGACAGTAACCACTATAGTAATCCTCCCTATGTTTTGTGACATGTGTAAGTAGCGTGATTCTTGAAGTAAGGAAATTGAGTGATGGAGGTTAAGTAATTTGCCTGGAGCTAAACAACAAGCAGTTAGCAGAGATGGGATTAAAATTACAGGATTTTGGCTCTCGGCACTCTCTTCTGTCCAGTAGCCAACCGTCTCTTTCACTGCTTTTGGCTTCCAGTTTTATCTCTTGAGACTGAACTGCAGTGTATTTTTTTTCTGAATCTTCTTACTTACTAGATATGAATTGATAGGGGGACCACAACTAAAACTGATACTACTTTTTGTTTTTATAATAATTGGAAAGAATTATGGAAGTCCCTATGGGCAGTTATGTTTCGGTAACTTTTACTTTTTTAAAATTATTTTGAATATCAATTTTGTTTTCCAATTATGATGGAGATTTCAGACTGAAAATCTCTATGAGAAGGCAAATACAAATTATTTTTTTAAGAAAGAAGGCTTCATTGTGTCCTACAAAACTCTTGCAAGCTTGCATTTTGTAGTGTTCAAAAACCCCGAGTATGCCTTAAATACAGTAGATGGAAAGAAATAATAGAATGTATTGCAAGTTCTTAGTCTCAAATCACTAGTTTGAAAATGTATTTCAAATCCTTCCAAGATAACCTCTGCATATAGGTGTTTCAGTTGTACAGTCACGTTCCCAGCAGAGGGTCCTTCACTGTGAAAATACAATCACTCCACAGAAAAAGCTTAACATGAAGCCTTGGTGGATTAACTTTGTTGATTTTGTATTACCTTCACTGAATGTCTTGGAACTGCACACAAACCTTGAATGTTCAAGGCAGCTCCAGTTTGGTTTGTTTAACTTAGCCTCAGAACAGCTGAGGATAGACCAAGAAGAGCATAAGACAAGGACAACACATGAGAGCAGGGTACAAACATAATAAGAGCCCCTGTCTCTGGACCACTGTTGAGTTTCTGAAGTAAGGATAAAGCAGAATTGTGATATTTGATGGGACTTCCTGCTAAGAAAGATGACTAAAGAGAAGTGGGTCTTTTCACAGTCTGAATAGCCACATTAATAAATGTTCTTGGCATGGCTATAAACTTTGACATTGTAAATAGCCTGTAATGAATGAAACAGAATAATTTTTGGCTTCTTCAATTGAATAACAAATGCTGTGCATTCAATTGCAAAAGAAGTTGCAAAATGTTAGTGCAAGATTTCCTCTTACAGCATGGTGTCTGGCCACACATAAGACTCCCACCCCTCTTCCCCTCTGAATTTGGCATTATGTCAGTCCTTTAAAAAGCATGCCCTTGACTTGATACCAGTTCCATGTAGTCATGTGGTTTCTTGGTATCTCTTTTTTAAAAATAATAAATTTATGTTAAAGAGAGAAGAATGGAAGATACTACTGGTGAGATATAGGTGAGACAGATATAAACTAGACTTATTACTATGGCCCACCAGAATGATCTATTTAGGTGTATTTTTGATCACTGAAAATGATACTAAAATCAGTGAAGTAGCATCAATAACCATGCCAAACTGTTGAAAAGCACGTGACGTACGAGGTACCAAATAATTGTACTCTTCATGATTTTAGGCAGGAGATGGCAGAACATCATTGTATGAAGTATTGTTGCATACCAGAATTAAAGCAGAAATAGACCTGTAGGAATTAAAGGTTTACCTTTAGGTGATGATATGTTTATTTTTGTTATTTTTCTACTATTGAATGGAAATTTTGAGGTTGTTTCAACATCATTGTGTGTACCTTTGTAGAAGGTTTTAGTTCTCACAATCTTGAATGTATTATATATAATATACTTCAAATTTCTGATAGCATAACTTTATTGGAGAGGAGTTAGAGCTATGTAGCCCCTGTAAAATAAGTTCATAGGGCAGATGCAGTTTTAACTACAAAGCTGCACTTTAGGAGTAGTATTTTTTGTATACTGGCAGTGAACTGTCCTTACTGACAACATAATGTTGCTTGTAGGAGCTTGTATTCACAGCAGGAACTATACACAGTAGGACACTTACGTAGTACTGAAAATACACGGTATCAAAAATACTGCTAGTGTAGCTACATTCTGATCAGTGCTTTTGTGTCTGCAAAATCATATCCCAGAGTAGGCTACTAGTACTGTGTTAACCATGTTGATATATCTTAAGTGACTTGTACTCAAGGAAGTGGGATGGTCCACTGGGGCCTTTAGTCACTGAATCTTTTTTAATACTTATAAACAGTTTTCTGACCTATTTTATGAATATATGGTTATGCATCAGAAATGTATCATCTTACAGGCCACACTTACCTATCTTCTAGTACATCTGAAGCTGGGATGTATTGTGTAGCTCTCACAGCTTTGCTGAGAAGAAGAACATACATTCTCTCCAGTTGGCTAGACATCTAATTTAGGTTTCATATAATCAGTTGTTGGAGACAAGTGGTAAAAATAACAGAGATAAACAGGATTACCAGGTTCTGGGATTAAGTAATTCTAACCTAGTAAGAAGCAAAGAAAGATCTGAATCTCTGCTAACTAGTATATTTTTAAAAATTATTTTATAGCAAGCATAATGATACAGTCTTTTTATTAGCCAGTGTAGCTCAATAAATCATGCTTCTGTCAAGTTATGCCATGTCTGTCAAACCTTGCCAGGTTTGCAAGTAAAAAGTAATTTTAAACTCCTTAATGCCCCAAACTGTCTATGTTCATATGGACTGTAAGATTTGGTTATGCAAATGCACACATTTGTCCCAAGTAACAGAACTCTTCCCCTCAGCAGTTTAATAATCTAACACAAACCTATGTGTTTATCATCAAGACAGGAGTTGAATCTATCAAGAAAAGAAAAAAGAGAAGATACTAACCACCTTGCAGTACATTGAAGGTCAGGTTATTTGAGACAGGTTTGATGAATTTAAAGGTCACTCTCATATATCTAAGGATCAGATTAGGTTTATTCCTCATATGTTGCTAATGAAGTCTGGGGACTAGTATTTGGCCAAGGGCTCAGTCCTTAAGCTTAAGCCTCCTCACTTTATCCAGAAACAAAAGTGGAGAAGGAAAGTCTTGATTTTGGTAAATACAGTAAGAAGATTAAATTACTTCAAGTGTCCTGATAAACTCTGCTAACAAATATATATTGAGTTTTATACGTTTTTCTTGAAGTTATCTTCAGCTAGATTGAGCTAGGGATGGTGTTACAGGAATTGGGTAACATTAAGGCATTTCACCCATATTGGCATGTTGTACCAAAGACTAAGGTCTTCAGTCACTTTACCAGAGCATAACAGAATGCTTTTCCTCTTTATGTACTGATCAGCTGTAGCAGTGGTGACAAAGCAGTTTGCCTCTAGTGATGGAAAAGAAAGATAATACCTAGATGAAAGTTAAGTCATGTGGTCTGTCCTCAGAATTCTATAATTTCTCTTCTGCTTGGGTGGGAGTTATGAGAATCTGCTTATATGGGTGCCTTGTCAAGCATTAACACCGAACCATATTTAATACATAGAATTCGATGGTTTCTTTTCTCTTTGAGTCAGTCTTACCAGTAGATGGGTGATTTTGCTTTCACAGTCATTTATCAGCAATCTACCCTGTGTATAAATGGTCAAGTATGCAATATGTTGTATTTAGATAAATAAAATGAGTGGAAGTTTCAGTCAGTTGTTAAAGTGCCACAGTTTCGTTGCCTGTATTTTAGGAGTATTTAATAAGACGGGAACACCAGTAAAGGCCATCATAAGCCAGATACTCTCAGTCAGTAATTAAAACTCTTACCTGTAGGGTCTTATTATTCCATTTTTTCTTTTAGACCAGAACTACTTTGCAAATCTATCAGCTTGCCTGTCATTTTAAGATCCATTTCTTCTACTTTGCATGTTGAAAAGGAGTGTCAGCTCTCAGTTACCAAATAATTCATACACAGTCTGCAGACATTAAAATTTGAAAAAGAAGCAGTAGAGAGCTTTGAAGCGGAATTTCCTTTCACTAAATTAGTGAATATGACAAGGTTATGTAATGTTCCTGGGAGATGAAGTGGTGCACGTCACTAACCTTTTAGATTCAAGAGGCTTTATGCCTTTCATTTGCTTCTGGAAGAGGACTTTAGCACTGGATTAACTAGCAAGTTCCTCTGACTCAGGTAGATTAATTCCCACACAGATTTTGTATATGCCATATGTAATACTGTGTATACACACAAGCTTCTATCTATTTTGTTTTATATTGTATATTTGAACACATTTACTAGTGTAAAACTTAAGGTCATGTGTGCAATTCAGTTAAATTCAGAAATTTACATTGTTGGGATTTCTGTAGGCATATGAAAGAGAAAAAGAGAATTTTTGCCCTTCTTTGCCTTTACTGCATAAGAGGTAATTATTGTATGCCTACATCTTTCATTGCACAGGTTGATCAAGTACTAGGACAAATCATCCTGATTCTCTTTTCTTGAATTATCATAAACCAGAATTCTTTTATAGAAACAGACTGCAGTAACTAAGAGGAGATTTAGAAACAATTGTATAACTCTGTTTAATTTTCTATAGAGATACTTAAAGTTTGTGCTGAAGGTAAATGGGTATGTAGGATTGGCAGGTAAAATTGTGTACACCATTTGGAGGTTGAAAGGCAACAGAGATGGGGGTGGGACTACGTGGGACTACGTCTGACTTTGTGAACCTTCTCCTTTGTTGTAATCATTAAGGAGGCCAACTGCAATGGTCCATCAGCAGTGACTTCCCCCTGAGGCTAGCCTGATAGTTCTCTGCCAAGGCAGTGGTTAATGTCTGGTCTCAGTTTTACAGTAAGTGTTATAAAAATTGCTCACAAAACCGACTTAAAGTCTTACAAGGCTGCCTACAAAAGAAAAAACACAGCAATAAATTCTTCAACTTCATCCTACCCAGGCTGTGAATGTATTGGTCTATAGTGTTAATAAAAGGCTTTTTCAGAGTTTTTTCACAAAAGCTTTTGTGAAAGCCTTCTTCTTTCTTCCACATACTATAAACTGTTAATGACTATGGGAGTGTGTGTTGGGGATGATGTTAGCTGGCAGATAAATGTCTGCTGCTGTCTGTGTTGGTTTGTATTTTTCCCAAGTCCCTAGGGCTTAGATTAATATCTGTCTCTAAAAAAACATACATAAACCACAATGAAATGAGCTGGTACCAAGGTCTTCACAGCCTAGAGGTATAAATTAGGAATGTGCTTTTTTAACATTACACCTTTTGAAAAATATAACCAACCTATCCTACCTGTAAGGCCTTACTTGTAAGTACATAATTTGATTTGGTGTTTCAGGGAAGCATAAACCCAATGCTCAGCCTAGTAAACTGGCTGTGTGGTGCAGAAAATTTGAAAACATAAAGATAGGCTTGACTTTTAATATTTCCCTTGAGAGATCAGGAACTGGTAGTGGTTTTTTTAGCCACCTACTAAGTTTGTAGAGCTGGTTTGCTGTGGCTAATTGAATGGAGATACCTGCTAAACTGGAAAAAAACCCAACAAAAAACAACAAAGCCCTCTATTCCCCCTCAAAACAGACATTTCATTTTTTGGATATAATATTTTTTTCTGAGCACTTTTGGTTTTTAGGAGGATACAAGTAGCAGAATGAAGGTGAGGAGATAAACTTTTTGATTATATTATAAAGATTTTATGAGTATTGCTGCAGGGGATGTGTTTTTAAGATGATTTTGTGACACCTGTAAAATGAAATAGCTTAGTTTCCTTCACACAGGATTTTGGGAAGCCTTTCTACCTGCAAATAAGTTTTGTGAACAAAATGGATAAAAGACTTCACTTGGAATTAATTGACATTGCTGGCTTACATTTAGTAGTTAAAAAAAGAAAGAAAATAGAAAACAGAAAAACTGGTAATATTCATTCACGGATAATAAAACTATTCAGATGTTCAGAGTATGGTGATATCTGAAGATTGCATTGATATTGATATTGATATTGATATTGTTCTTTCTAAAAGATGTAAGGATGATGCAGCTTTAAGGTGTTTGTGGTGAGAACAGGAAAAACTCACCAGCTTCTGAATGACTGACAAGAACCTTTAGGAACATACTAGTTGGCAAATTTCGAATTTGCAGACTTCATTAATAAAAAATGTCACTAGCCCTTACAGAATTAAAAATATGATTAACTTTCTTACATAGACAATTTGCCGATCCACTATAAGTGCATATTAGACCATAAAGCAAAATAATTGCTTATAACAATTATCAGTCCAAGTGATGTCACAAATTGCAAATAACGAGTAAATTAGCAGTGAATGCTGCAAATGAGTGTGCTTTGAAAATTATTTTCAACGAATAAATAAACACAAAAAGCTTTTCTAAATATTATGTATGTGTATAATAGGTTTGGTTTGTATGTTAACTGCTAGAGGAATAATGGAAAGAATAATAACTCATGAGGTACTAGCAGGGGCCCTTGGCCTGTTGCTCTGAAATGTGCTGGACACATTGCAGCACACTTGGAAGTCATACAGAGATGAGCCAGGGGCTCCTGAGGTAATAGGAGCCATGGTAAAAACACCTGAGAAGCAGCTTAAAGGAATTCTCTATCCACTTCATTCAGTAAGTCAGCAGCATCAGGGGCCCAACTGAAGTATCCCTGTGCACAAAGCATGGAGAATAATAAGCAAGGGGAGTTAGAGATGTGCACATGCTGGCAGAGCTATGATATTAGTGGTGTCCAAGAAACACGGTGGGATAACTTCCATGATTGGAGTGTGAGTGTTGGAATGGAAGGACACAGGCTCTTTAGGAAGGACAGGCGAAGGGGTCTGGAGATGTGGGTTGTGTTGTTCTCTACTTCAGTGACCAGCTGGAGTGCATGGAGCTCCACCTGGGAATAGATGAGGAACTGACTGAGACCTTATAGGTCATGATTAAAGGGAGGGCAGGGAGAGAGGACATCGTGGTGGGGGGCTTCTACAAGCCATCTGACCAGGAAGATAGAGTGGGTGAGGTGCCTTATAGACAGGTAAAAGTAGCCACATAATCACTAGCTCTGATCATCCTGAAGGACTTCAGTCATCTTCATATCTGATGGAAGGACAGCACAGCCAGGCATAAGCAATCCAGGAGGTTCCTGGAATGTGTTGGTGATAACTTTCTTCTACAAGTTATAGAGGAGAGCCAATGAAGAGGGTTGCTACACTGGACCTTGTTCTCACCAAGAAAGAGGGGACAGTGGGGAATGTGAAGCACAAGGGCAGGCTTGGCTGCAGTGATCAGAAAATGGTGGAGTTCTAAATCCTTAGGAAAAAGAGGAGGGCACACAGCAAGCTTGCTATCCTGGACTTCAGAAGAACAAACTCTGGCCTCTTTACAGGCCTTCTTTGTAGAGTACCATGGGATAAAGCCCTAGATGAAGGAGGACCCCAAGAAAACTGGTTAAGATTGAAGATTATTTCCTCCAAGTTCAGGAGCCATCAATGCATCCCAGCAAAGAAGTCAGAGACTCCAGGAGACCTGCATGGATGAAAAGGAAGCTTCTGGCAAATGCAAATGCATTTTGCAAATGCAAATTCAGTGCAAAACTCAATGCAAAAAAAGAAGACTGCAATTGGTGCAATTGGACTGCAATTGGTGATAACAAGGATGGGCAGCCTGGGAGGAATACAGAGAAATTGTCTGATCAGCCAGGGATCAGGTTAGGCCATGACAATTAAATCTGACCAGGGACATCAGGAGTATCAAGAAAAGCTTCTCTAGGTATGTGGGTGATAAAGGGAAGACTGGAGAAAATGTGGTCCCTTTACAGAAGGAAATTGGAGACCTGGTTGCCCAGCACATAGGGAAGGCAGAGGTACTTAGTAGCTGCCTTGCCTCAGTCTTCACTGACAAGGGCTCAAGCCACACCACATAAGTTGCGGAAGGGAAAGGCAGGCACTGGGAGCTTGAAGAACCAACCATAGTATAAGTAGATCAGGTTCAAGACTACCTAAGGAACATGAAGGTACACCAATGCATGGGACCTGGTGAGATACCTCCATAGGTCTTGAGAGAACCTATGGATGAAGTTATTAAGCCACTATCCATCATGTCTGAGAAATCATTTTAGTTCAGTGAATTTCCAGCTGACTGGAAAAAGGAAAACATAATCCCCATTTTTAAAAAAAGAAAAAACCACATGCCAGTCAACCTTACCTCTGTGCATGGAACGATCGTGAAAGACACCCTCCTGGACTGGAAGCTATGCTAGTGCATTGGGAAAATAAGGGGTGATTTGTGACAGACAGCGTGGCTTCACTAAGGGCACTCTATGCCAGACAGATGTGTTGGCCTTCTATGACAGGGTTACAGTGCTGAAGGATAAGTGAAGAGCAAGTGGTGTCATCTCCTTGGACATGTGAAAGCATTTGACACTGTCCAACATGACATCCTTGTCTCTAAAGTGGAGAGACATGGACTTGATGGATAAACCATCAGTTCATGAACCACCAGTTGATAAAGAAATGACTGGATGGTTGTACTCAGAGAGTTGTGGCCATCAGCTCAATGTCCAAATAGAGACCAGTGGAAAGTGGCATTCCTCAGGGAGTGGTAGTGGGACTGACACTGTTTAGCATCTTGGTCGGTGACATGGACAGTGACATTTGGTGCATCCTCAGCAAGATTGCTGATGACACCAAGCTGTGTGAAAGGGATGCCATACAGAGGGACTTTGACAGGCTAGAGATGTGGGCTTCTGCCAGTCTCATGGTGATTACCAGGACCGAGGGCAAGGTCCTGCTCATGGGATGGCACAGTGCCAAGGACAATTACAGGCTGAATGGATTGAGAATAAATTGAGAATGACCCTAAGGAAAAGGACTTGGGAGTGTTGGTTGATGAGAAGCTCAAGATGAGTTGCAAATACGTTGCTCTCAGTAGCTCTGGAAAGAAGGGAGCTGATCTGCTAATTTAAGAAACCTTTTGTCAGACGTAAGAGTGCAGAGGAGAAGTATTACATCTCATAGCACAGTACAGCAGAGTTAAAATAATAAATCTGTAACATGATAAAATGTGAATTAGTTAACTCTATTCAATACTTCAGAATTGTCCTTACACTTACAAAAGACAATGTGGAAGTGAAAAAGGGAAGAAAGATATGTCTTATGTTCATAGAAAACTATGGAAACATTCCAATCCAAGTGAAGGTTTTAGTGTCATGTTACAGATACATTTTTTTTTGAGCCTCAGTATTCAAAAATGGACAGTGTCTTTCTGGATAGTAGTGAACTGTCTTCTTGTCTACAGAAGTTCCTGTTCCCCCTGGGGGGACAGGTGGATGACTCATTAAGTCATTAAAACAAAAAAAAATGCAATAAATTTAAGGTGTACTATCAACAAATTCAATTTTTCATCACATATTAGAGTTTAATTTGCTGTAGTTCAATAGTTGTCACTTGAGCTGCTCAGGAGTCCCAGTGTGAGGTGTGTAACATGTTAGCAGCAGAAGAATGGTAATGCGCAGACTGTTGATGTCAAAGATTGTGGTACTCCCTGTAAGTGCAGGATATAGAAATCTTCTGCTCTAATTTTTTTTTAGCTTGGCAAGGTATCAACTTTCAGCATCAGCACAAAATAACTCAGCAGACACTGGTAGATAAAAAAAATCTGGAAAAAAACTTGTATTGTTTGCATTTATTAGCCAATATTGCTGCAATTTTTGTTATGTGTTTAAGAGAGTTCAAGTCCAGAAACATGAGGTTCTCATTTTAACAGAATTTTACTATCATTACTTTAGTTACACTTATGTTATTTTAATTGCAGATTTATTGAAATGTTACCAAGTAGTATTTCAAAAGTGCTGAAAGGCTGTGGTATCATAGTTGGTAATCTATTACATCTGATTTTTTGGCAGATTTAATTGCACTGGAAGGTTCCCATATAGATTGTTGCTGTGCTTAATGAAGTGTGCTACAGAGAGTTTTTGTTGGACTCTGCACCGCTGTTGTTAAGGGACATTGAAAATAGTTGTCAGTTCTCAATCAAAATTGCCCTGGTGTTAATAAGCACAACTGTGTGTGCAGTGTAATTGTGTTTGCTATCAGAGTGCCTAGCAGCTTAGGTCAGAATCAATGTCAAGAAACTGACAACATTAATTGTGGAGATAATTTGTGTCAAACCTTAATTAACAGCCTTTATAAAGATAATGGCAACAAATACTACTTTTCCTTTTTTATTTTGTTGGGTTATATTTTCACATAGCCTAACTCTGTGACGGTCACTTTATACGTAACGAATGAGCACGTTGATTGAATAATAAAAAGAATAATACCTATCTTTCTGCATGGCTGGCTGACTCCTATCACTATAATCTAAGCATTTCTTGTCCCTAAATTAGTTTATTCTTACAACACCTATTAAACATGCAGACTTTGTTATCCTTTTGCTGCAGCTGCTGAGTCTGAAGTAGAGAATTCAACTAGTTTGCCAAATTAATTTTGTGAGTTTAAGATGACCTGCTGAAAATGGGCATATTATGCATTAAAATGTCTGAAGTGTACACATCTTCTATAATTTTCCTGTTCAGTTAAACTGTCTATGTTCTAATAGTAATTTACCTTATCTGATACTTTATGATACCTCTAAGATAAGTGTCTTACTTTCATTATTAGGCTCTGGAGAAGAGTCTCGGCAATATTTTTTTACAGAATTTACTGAAGGAAAAGGAGACTTTAATCGGCCACATTCTTATTTTTTTCAGTTAGATTATAGTCTAAATGAAGGACAACCATCATTAGGGCTTCTTTTTATAACAACATGTGAAGCCATTTTATTGATGCTGATAATACCAGTCTTTACATACAGTAATTTGATCTTCACATATAACCACAAAACGTTGCTTTTCTTGAAAATTGTCTACAAATAGGGAGCTACATCATTATGTAAGAGCTGTGCTTATCTTTTCCCTCTTGGTCTTCTTAGCAAGTACTGTTAGTTAGCAAACAACAACTTTACTAATTGTTGGTCCAGCAAAAATTCACTTAGGACTGAAATAATTCTTTTCTGCTTCAGGTAGCTATTAAAGCCACATTAGGTAGTCAGACTGTTTTTGCAACTCCCCTTTGTACATGCATCTCCACAGATGCTAGTAAGCAATTTTCATAAGGAGATACAGTCCTTTACCAGGTTTAGCCCACTCCGATATGAGGAAATTATCAGAAACCTGGTCTAACCTCTGTCAGTGAGTAAGTTTGGTGGAAAATGGTTTTATATATATTGCTATGTGCACGATTTCGTTAAGAGCTTTGCAGATTGCAGAATGTTAGGGATGCAGAGGATTTTTTTGTTGTTGTTCAGCAGGAATAGGAAAGTTAAATTGTCATAGGGTATAAACTAAAGCAAGTTCTCTTGTGTTTACATGAACTGCATTAATTTAGAACTTGTCTCTGAGTGTCTGATAAGGAGGGAAGGGATTCCACTTTATCTGAGTTTTTTTTGTTTTGTTTTGTTTTCTGTGTCATTATTGTAATTAGTACAATATATAGCATATTAATAAAAGCATGCCAAACGTAGGTGTCATGTTTACTGGCAGTGACATAAGCAGTGACATAAAACCTAATAGCAGAATGTGGTTGGTTATTGTAGTTGGTTGGTTAGTTGCTTGAGGTTTTTGGCAGAACTAATTTAACATAGTTCAACATGGTATTTTCTTATCTTTTTTGTTACATTTGTCTTGTTTGCTGTTTAAACCCCCTCATTTCTCTCATTCCCAAGATAGTTAAATGAAGTATTGCAGGAATGAATCCACAGAAAAGCACTTAAATTGAGTTACTTTACTTCTTTGAACCTTGTGATGCATGGCAAAATTGGCAAATTTTCCAAAAGAGAACTTGTCTCTAGGGAGGTAAGTTTCTTTATTGATGTTGAAATTATCAGTTGGGCAGTATTTAATGTAGGAGCAAGGCATAGATTTAGAGTTTATAAGCTGTGTATTAGCTACTGTATGTAGTTACTCCGGGCTGATGGACTTGCCCACACAGTGTTTTTCTTTTGATGCTTTGAGGTTCAACAGTGAATTCACAAAATGTCAAAAAGAATAAAAAGAGAATGACAGCACATCATTTTCACTTGGTGGCACACAATCACAACTTGTGCCACAGAATATCAGCATATCAGATACCATCATGTCTCTTTGCATATCTGAGAGCTGAGTTAATACATGTATAGAGAAGGATTCAAAGGTAGTAGTTTTGGTGAAACCCAGATGCTCTTAATCAGAATATATTTCTGTCTGTTCTGTGGTACAGGTCTGTGCCTTGAGAAAGGACTTTTAGTTTTATTGCCCTCTATGTGTTTTATTTGCCATGGATTTCGCTTTTTTCTCTTTGTTTTCTGACATGGCATGGTTTCCCATGGCAGCATTGGCACATCATTTTGCTGTGCTAAGATTTGCTAAGATTTGCACTTGGTTTCAGGTATGTGTTCACCAGGCAAAATTAGCACAGCAGGTAGTTCAATGGTCCTTGAGTATTCTAACAATTTGAGCAATAAGACTTTTTCCTGATGTATCTCTTAAAGAAACAAACATGAGGATTTGCAGGAACATCATATGTTTATCCCATTTTTTGGAAGTTATCTTTGTCAGTGGTATGTCACAGATTTGTTGGAGGTTGAAAAAGATTTAATTTTGTAAACTTACGACAGTGTGCATACTTTCAGATTTAATGTAGTAACAGAGTATTGAGTTTGGTTTATAATAATGACCTATTAATATTTTCTTGGCATTTTAAATGATTTCATAGTTTCTTCCAGTGTTACATACATGCATATTTGTAGTCTGATGGGTTTCTGACATTTAAATAAACATGCTGACAGAAAGTATTTCTTGTGGAAAGACCGGCTCAGCAGAATGAGTTAGACATGAGAAATGAAGAGCAGCAACTTAGAAATGAATAGTAAATTTCAGGTACATAAGTGTCAGAACTAAGAAATGAAAGTAAAGATGAATAAAGAGGTTGAGAACAGAAAGAAGCCAACTCCTGGAAGTTGGAGGTGAGAGCAAAATTTAATTGCAACAGCTATTATAGACCAACTGCATAAAACAACAGAGAAAGTCTAAATAACAAAGACCTGGATTTTTTTAATATTTATTGTCCCTAACTATTGATATCATTCAAATCAGCTTATTAAACTGTATGTGATTTCTAAAAAAATTATCTGCTAAGAAGGAGAATGATGCAAGTATATAGAGGAACTCTTCTATGTTTCTATACAGTGGTTAGACACATCTTGTAGATTTTTACATTAGATCTTTAGAAGTCAAGTCTAGTGTTGGTATAAATCTGAAAATTTTGTTTCACAACAAAGCTGATAATTTTAATTAGGAAAATAAAGAAGTAAAAGAGAAGTAGAAAGAAAGTAATTTATTAAAATGCCCTTTTCTACTTTTAAAATGTTTTCTCTATTTCTCTCTCTTCTCCTGTTGTTTCAAGTAGACAAGTAGACTTTCTGACTAAGTGGAATAATCTGAGAGAGAACAGAAGCTGTATGTGAAACTGTGACCAAGCATAAATCCGTCTTCTGTTACAGGCTTTTTCACATGGTCATTTACCTCCATCATGGCAATCTTAAAAATTCTTTCTCCCAAAAAGTCACTTTTTAATGGATCGAAGGCGGAACTCTGTGGTAACATCAAATCTTTAATCAGGATCTTATATCATTTGATTGATGAGCTCATTTTGTGACAGAAGAAAAACCGGAATTTTTAATGTACAATGGTTATAAAAACAATGTGCAATCTTACTACCAGATTTCTAGTTTAGTACAGATTTCACTAGTAAAATGTGTAAGTACTTTCCTGACTTTTCAGTTATTTTTTTAACGCTTTCTCTTGCAGTTAAATACTGTCACTGGAGAAACAAAACACATCGTTTTTTATTTTGAACTCTTGTCATGATTAATTTTTTATGTTTACTATTTAGTTTAATTTGGGGTTGTTTTTTGTTTTTGTTTTTTTTTTCTTTTTCAGCACCACCAAAGTTTACAAGAACTCCCGTTGACCAGACAGGGGTTTCTGGAGGAGTCGCCTCATTCATCTGTCAAGCCACAGGAGATCCTAGACCTAAAATTGTGTGGAACAAAAAGGGAAAGAAAGTCAGCAACCAGAGATTTGAGGTATTAGGTCCATTGTTCTGTTCCTCTGAAAAACGTTTAATTCAAACTTTGCTTCTAATCCAATATATGTGCTTTATTATCAGTGATTAAGTAAAATACGTATGAATGTTGTTGACAATTTAGTAGGAGCAGTCTTGTGAAGTTTTTGCAAACTGCTTATGCATAGCACTGTTGAGAAGAGAACTGCTACTGCTGTTTTCTAAAAGAGCATGATATAACTTGGAAGCTTTCATCTACTTTTGTTCAGCTTGCTATCTTTTCCATGAAAGAGACGGAGGAAAATTAGCTGAGCAGTGATTGCTGTCTCCAGAGAGCAAGCCACCTCCTTTGTTTGACAGACCTAGGCAGCTGCTGCTTCTGTTGCTACAATTATTTACTACTGTTGCAGAGAAAGACGAAAAGGCATGTTCTCACTCCTGCTGCTGAAGAGGAAATGTAAAACTTATTTGCTTTTCATTCCTTTCTTAACAATAACCTAGGAAAATACTTTAGAGGAAGCCATTTCCTCTTTCTCCCCAACCTTCAATTAAAGGAAACAGTGAAGATAATCTGTTCAAAGGATATTTGGTTATTTTTAAGAAATAAGACAACAAATATTGTTCCCTCTTTTAGTGGCAGGAACAATTAATATCAAATATGGATTGACCTTTAACATAAACAAAAACCTCAGAAAATGGAACAAGGCTTGTAGGATTGATACCAAAACTGTCACTAAGAATGTATGCATTTCATCCTTACATAAGAGACTTCTACATTATGAGAACAACTGTTTGGAAGATGACTAATTTAGACTAATACAGTCTAAAACAGCTGTGATACATTTTATAAGCAAATTAGCTATTAAAAGTTGACTGAATATTGAAAGATTATGTGTTAATTTTTAGTGGTATGTGGGAAGGTTGCCTACATTGACTTTCAGATTATATTTACAATAGCAGAAAAGAATTGCCTTTCTTGTATATTTTTTTAATATTCCTTTTTTGCTTATTGAATATCTAAAAGCATTGGAGTTATTTTGTTAACCAATACAATTCTTAGCTTATATATATACTGCAATGTTAGAAACAGAAGCACAAATTTAAAAGTGGCCTCCTAGTGCCAAGAACTGTTGCACTTTGCAGAGCACATGCAGAGCTCTAAGTGGCTAGAGGAACTTACATAGAAATTTGACCATAAACGACACAATTTATCCCGTTCTGGTCACCAACCTTTACCTGAGGTCAGTTGTAAACAGTGGAAGATGGTGCATGTACTTGTTTATTATGTTGATTTAGTTTAATTTTGCAATATTTGCTTCATATCTTGCTTTCTGTGTACCTGTTTTTAAGTAGAAAAAGCAAAAAATGAAGTTTTATTTTCATGTAAAATATTTTAATAGAACTATAAAAATAGTTTAAAATATAAAATGCATTTAGTGGACTGTGGAACAGGGTATATAGTTAGATAGAATGTAATTAAAAGAAATTAAAACCTCTTACCAAGTATTTTGTAATTTTTTTATAACCAAGCAGAATATTTATAAAATGTGCAGAGCACATAATATTTTAAGAAGCTTTTCTGTCCTGTCCAAAGTAAGGCCATTAATTTTTGCCATACAATCTCAAAATAAGAATAGAGCAACATTATAACTGAGATTCAGAAAATACATGAAATGTTTGAGAGACAAGAAACATCTGAAATAGTCAACTGCACCAATAAGAGAATAAGTATTAGGGCTTCTTCTCCTGTTCTTTCACATTAATGTTTTGTATATTACTCTTGAGTATGACTACATAGTAATAACAAGACACAAAAATGTTTTACCTCGTTGCCTGTCTTCATAGAAGCCTAGCAAATACAGCTAGAAAAGACTTAGCTTTTAGACCTCTCATGCTTTCCCAGGGATGCTGGGGATTGCATTTTTTCCCCGCTGTGTTCCTTGCTGTGATTTTTTTGCTTATGTTAAGCTGAACACTCTTTTTCTGGAACTTCATGTCCATACCAATTTTCTTACCTAGCAACGGGAGAACAAACAGGTTATTCCCTCTCTCTTGACTAGTGCCTGTTTGTATATTTGAAGATTATTATTGTTGAATGTGGAATGTTCTTACCCACAGGCTAATTTTCACAACTGAATGAGGATAGTGGTAAGAGCTGTACAGTGTTTCTGAAATCAAAAGCTACAAGAGCTTGGTGGACTGCACTATTATTCTTCCATCTTTTATTTATTTTGCAAGTATATACTATGAAAACATGTGCTCCAGGGGTATTGTGTTTTCCAGTGTTGCTTCAGTTAAAATAATGTGAATTAGAAAAAATTTGCTTTAAATTACAAAGAAATATTTCTCAGAGGAACTTAAAAAGACAGAGAAAGAGAGAAAAAAGTTTTAAAATTTGCATCATTCTACTCTGTTTCATAGGGCTGGTTTTATTAAAAAAAACAGTGCTTTTGAAGAAAAAAATGTCATTCAGTAGATGGGAGAGTGGGAGGAGTTAACAGTCTGTGATATAAAGGAAAGAGGATAACTCGTCACAGGAAAAGTAAAGCCATTTTATAATACATATATTGGAGACACTAGCTTAGTGTCTACAATATTTGTCCAATTCAATATGCTGCAATTTTTTTAACTGAGCATCTAGCTAGGATTATTCAGCTTTCAGCCTTAAACAATAATAATTATACTTTTAAAATGCAACAACAGTGATTGTCCAATTTCTATAAATGCCATTTACCTCATGGTGATGATAATGCGTATTACTGATATTTTAAAAATATATTAACTAAATATTATAATTAAATTAAGGCTTTTTCAATGCCTGAAGTGGCATTTTCAATGCTTTCATGCTTTTTTAATGCCTCCAGTACTCACCTATATCTGATATGATTCTTACTGAGGAAGAAGAGGGAACTAAGAGACATTCAGATTTTTCTTTTTCATATTAAGAATAATATTTCATGTATATATATTGCAGTTAAAAAACTAAGCCTTACAGTTTAATCTATTTTTTCTCTCAACTACATTGTTGGATAAATACATTCTTTGGATTATACAAATAACTAAACTGAGTAGTCCTATCTTGTTCAGAAATAGCTGACCCTTTTTTACTTTGGAGCTAAATGAATGAGTGAACTGCATTTTATGAGTAGAGTGGGAATATAGCCTGGAGCAATTAAAATGAATATAACTGGCATTTGAAGGTAGCACACTCAAGATAAGAGAATGGAGAAAGATTGGTTTTGAACTTCAGGATAGAAGAGCATTAAATTGCAGATTCCTTTTTATAGCTCTTGTTGGCTAGGATTTTGGTTTTGTCATTTATTTTTCACCCTATCTTTTCTTGGAACTACCTTAGAGCAGACATTAGCTGTATAGCAATGTATGTTGGAAAGCATTAGCACTTAAACATTTTCCCATCTGTGTGGAATTTGTCCTGGTAAATGTATCTGAAAAATGAACCTGGCTTTGCTGATATGAATACCAGCAGGTTACTCCTCATGAACAGATTAACTGAAGGACAGGCATTTGTAACAACATCTGTGACAGCTTTGATTTCCTTCTATAGGTAATAGAGTTTGATGATGGATCTGGGTCAGTTCTACGAATACAACCACTGCGCACGCCACGAGATGAAGCTATTTATGAATGTGTGGCTTCCAATAGTGTTGGCGAAATAAGTGTGTCCACAAGACTCACTGTTTTACGTGGTAAGTTCTTTCTAAATGGAACTAATTTACTACATAAGGCTGAAAATGCTATGTTTCTCGCCCGGAAATTTAAGTACAGTTCTTTTCAAACGAGTGTTACTATCGTCCTGATGCTGTTAAATACAGACTTTTTCACATAATACTTGAGCACTGTGTTTCTGATTTAAACTATAAAATGGTAATGAGTATGCAGGGTATGACAGATTAAAGCTCATAAGCAAGAAATAAGTGAAACAGGAGTGCTGTACACAACAGGTTATTTTATCAATTATTGACCAAAATTCAATGCATGAATGCATTCGATTTATGTTTCACTGCTTCAATTCATAGCTTAACTTTGTGTGATCAGCTTTTACACAGAAATTTGCCCAATTAACAGTAACCTTGAAAAGTTGCATAAATGTTTTTTAGATGAAGTTAAGCTGCTGCAAGGTTTTCCTCCTGGGATAATACACAAGAAAAAAAGGGGAGGGCTTCTTCAGTTCAAATATACATCACCTGAATTTTATTCTTACTTTGGCAGGAAGGTTTTGAAGACAGTATAGGAAAAAAAAAAACCCAACAGTTTTTTCAACTATCCTTTAGACTGAGGATATGAATGTGCTGCCAAAGTCTAGATAATACTCAGAGGAGTATATACTAGTGGTCAGATTACTTGAATGTTTCATTTTCTCAAGTGGAGATGAATAGAAGCTGGATTTGGAAACACTTAATGAAATACCACACTCTTCAGTTTGCAGAGTTGCTTTTATGAATGAATATATTTACCATTTTGCATTATCACATGGCATTGCCTGAATTGCAGAATTAACTGCTAGGGGCCTATTTATAGAAATTAAAGGTGATTAACCAACTGTACAGAATTTAGTAGCAAATTTGTAAAATATATAATTTAAATAACTTTTTTGAACCTTCTGTCCCACTACATGTTCGATGACAAGGAGGTGTATTTTCTCTTATTTTTCTCTGCTTTGATTTTAATTAACAAAAACAACAACAAAAGATTCCCAAAGATCTATTTCTATACTTGAGTTTGTTATTTTAATCAATATGGATAGTCCTAGGACTGCTGGAGTCAACTAAGAACATGATGTACATATAAAATAAATAATAACGTCATGTACATACATTTTGGTTTCCTAAAGGGAGTTTTTATTTCTAATGCCTTGATTGTTCTTTCTGTTATCTTTTAAAAAATTCTTTCCAGACTAACCAGTCAGAATAGGAAGATAGATGGTTAGGTTCTTGTTTAACTGCACCATGAACCTTTTCTTAAGTCTGTAAGATGAGCTTTGTCACCCTTGAAAACGAACATAAAATGACATTTTCATACTGTGTTAAGTTCTGAAAATTAAAAGGAGATGGGAAAAGGGAGGAGAAGAAAAAAAAAAACAAAAAAGAAAAGAAAAAAGAGCCATAGTGGTTGAAAGAGACAGAAGAGTTTTTTGACTGTAAAATGTGATCCCTTTCTTGTCCTATTCAGTATTTAATCAATTTCTTGTAAGGTGTATGGTGGCTCTGCTGCATATTTCTTACTCAAATACCTCAGTGCTACTCGAACAACATAAACATCAGATCCTGTTTTTAAAATCATGCATAATGATAAGCATATAAAAATGCTTTATGGATAAAAAACCTACGTCATTAGTTATAAAGTAATAATATAAAGAAATGTAAATTTTAAAATTTATTTTTAAATTAATTGTCCAATTAAATAAATAATAATTAAAAAAATTGTGTTGTTTCCAGCCATAATACTTATGGCTTTTACAACTAATGGCTCATACTGTGGCCACAGGAAGAGATTTATGGATTTAATCTGAAACTGAGAACATATGAGAATTCATGAACATACTGAGGCCATTGATTTTGATGAATGGGTAACCTCAGAGAAAACAAGGAGCGTGTAGGATTGCAGGGAAAACAACCAAAGGACACTGTAAGGAAACTTCGGCAGGGTTAAAATTTTGGGGTGCCTAAAGTACAATGACTTGCTGTATTGCTTTCCAAGAGAAAGGATAATTTAGGGAACTAGTTTGGAAAATGAGTAATTCTATTTTAAGCTTATATTTTACAAAATTATACAGATCTTCACCTTACACACTTTGCAACAGTAGCCTTCTGGAAAAAACTGTATCTGATTATGCTGATGACACTAAGCTGGGAGGAGTGGCTGACACACCAGAAGGCTGTGCTGCCATCCAGAGAGACTTAGACAGGCTGGAGAGTTGGGCAGGGAGAAACAAGATGAAATTTAACAAGGGAAAGTGTAGAGTTTTGCATTTGGGGAAGAACAACACTATGTCCCAGTATAGGTTGGGGGCTGACCTGCTGGAGAGCAGTGTAGGTGAAAGAGACCTGGGGGTCCTGGTAGACAAGAAGATGACCATGAGCCAGCAATGTGCCCTTGTGGCCAAGAAGGCCAATGGCATCCTGGGGTGCATTAGAAAGGGTGTGGTCAGTAGGTCAAGAGAGGTTCTCCTCCCCCTCTATTCTGCATTGGTGAGGCCGCACCTGGAGTATTGTGTCCAGTTCTGGGCCCCTCAGTTCAAGAAGGACAGGGAAGTGCTTGAAAGAGTCCAGCGCAGGGCTACTAAGATGATTAAGGGAGTGGAGCATCTCCCTTATGAGGATAGGCTGAGGGAGCTGGGTCTCTTTAGTTTGGAGAAAAGGAGACTGAGGGGTGACCTCATCAATGTTTTCAAATATGTAAGGGGTGAGTGCCAGGGAGATGGAGTTAGGCTTTTCTCAGTGGTGACCAGCGATAGGACAAGGGATAATGGGTGTAAATTGAAGCATAGGAGGTTCAAGTTGAATATCAGAAAAAATTTCTTTACTGTGAGGGTAACAGAGCCCTGGAACAGGCTCCCCAGGGGGGTTGTGGAGTCTCCTTCACTGGAGACATTCAAAACCCGCCTGGACACGTTCCTGGGAGATGTACTCTAGGTGGCCTTGCTCTGGCAGGGGGGGTTGGACTAGATGATCTTTCGAGGTCCCTTCCAACCCCTAGGATTCTATGATTCTATGATTCTATGATTCTATGATTATACCTTTGTGTGAATGAGAGCTCCTGTGCCTCACGTAGCTGCTGCAGGAATAAATACATATCATACATGTGAACTGGAATTAACAGGCATAATCAAATCCAAAACAGTGAGTTGTATCTGTGGCCCATTTAGGTTTTACTCATCGCTGGGTCATCTGCAAGACTATGAATTCCAGAAGATGCACACATAGCTTTCATATGTTTTTCAAATCCTTCCATAATGGTGCTTGTCAGAAATCCAACTTGACATTTTTGCCTGTTGCAAGAGGGCACCGTGGGGAGGAAGTCACAGCTACCAATCATTCACCCCACAAGAACTGCAACCCTAATACCAGACATTGGTCAGAGACAGATATTCCCAGGTGTTGAAATATCTTAATTTATTAATTTTTTGTTTATTTGTTTGTTCCACTAAATCCAATTTAACTGCTACAAAACATCTGTGCAGCACAGAAAAGCAACATTTTTGCCCATGTATCCATATTTTTAGAGCCAAACTTGTCAGTTTTTCTATCTGTGGCAATACAGAGCTACTGTAGTTCTATTAAGTACAGGTTTTAACCTATTTCTTTAAGTTCTGATGCTGTGACCAATGTGTAGTACTTGGGTCTCTGAGAACTATGAATATAAATGAAGTCTTTAGCTCTGGGTCTTGAAATTTCCCAGTGTGTGAAGGAAAAAGGTCGGAAAAGGCGTCTAGAGAAGGTAACATTTCTAGGCCTTAGCAAAAGAAAGCAAAGCATTGGGCCTTTTTTACCAGAGTAAATCAGGAGATGTTCCAGGCTTAACTTTTAATTGTGAAGATGAACATTGTGACATTCTGAACCAACAGTTCAGAATATGTGAAATAAATGGAGACTGCTTTTGGTTTTCTGTATATAAAGAAAGAAGCTGAATTACAGGAGAGACTC
Source organism: Phaethornis superciliosus (assembly GCA_023637945.1). Taxonomy (NCBI): domain Eukaryota; kingdom Metazoa; phylum Chordata; class Aves; order Apodiformes; family Trochilidae; genus Phaethornis; species Phaethornis superciliosus. The sequence continues at coordinate 28,964,773 of JAJQWJ010000004.1, read as the reverse complement.
ACCTTCATGAAAATGCTGAATTTGATGAGGAAAAAGGCTTGTAAGGACAAATCTGGAAGTCTCTTTCCAGATAAGAAGAGTGCTATTTATTTTGGAGCTATTTGTTTTGAAAATTTATGCCGAGAACCATATGAATGGAACAGTGCTTGGATTCCTTAATTTAAAATTATCAGTGTTCAATAGGCAGTGAAAGACAAATAAATGTGGGCTTGTCCCATACTCTGCAAATACAGAGCTGGAGTATCTTTCATTGTCCATGCATTTCTTGTTAAAGCTACCTGGTTTGGTGTTTGTTTTTTTTGTTTTTTGGGTTTTGTATTACATATGATAGATAGACGTTTTTTCATGGCTATAGAAAAAAGAGTTTTGACTTCATATACAAATACATAAATAGTTTTTCAGGGACTGGTAAATGAGGTTTGTCCTTCTCAAAGAGAAGTCAGCAACAATTCCATGCCTTTACTTTTAAGGAACCCTTTTACTTTTTAAAATAGTTTTATTATTATTAGTCTTTGATAACATTCTGCCAAGACTATAATGATCTCAAGCTTCAGCTGCTTCCTGAGAAGATGCATGATTGCAGCACAGAAGAATGAGATTTTAAGCAAGGATGGAGAGGGTCCAGTAGAGTAGTGTACCTAAGTACACTCTATTATCAGTGCTATTTGCTTTGTTTTCTTTGCTGTCTGGAAAGTAAAGAGAGAGACTACGGAGGGCACTTGTGCAGAAGGCAGTTTGTTTTCTCAGCCCACAATTTTCTCTGTTATTGTTGGTTGTACTGTGGATTATAAAAATATTGACATACAGCACTGGCGCTGTATAAAGGTGGAAGAATGAAAGTAAAATTTCTGTGGGAAGTTCCTAGGGCAATTATTCTTTTTTATGCTTTTTGGAAGCTGATTGATTTAATGTCAAACAGTCATTGCTGCATAATATAAAAAGTGAAATATTTACTCAACAATGTTTCCCTGTCCAGTGACACAGAGACTGAGACTGAGATAATTGAGAGAGATGATTGTTATTAGACTCTCAGCAGTGAGAATACTTCCATGCTGTTTAAAAAAACAAACAAACAAAAAAGCCCCAAACAAAACCACCAAAAATCAGCAGTCGTGAATCCAAGGTACTACATTTTTTGTTTGTTGCTGCTAGCAATACATTAAATGAAAACAGAAGCTTATTTTTTTATTTTCACTGTACCCAGTAGTACTGAAATGAGAAGGAAATATTTTGAAGTAATCTGTCATCTGGGACAGCTATCTTTGAGGGCATGGAAATGAGACAAATGGAGTGGCACAGCTATAATGTTGGAAAATATGCTGTGGGATGTCTCTAGACTAATGGGAGGAAGGACTGTACATATTCTGACTATTAGCTGCACGGTAGGAAAAATGTGCTGTGTTCCAGCTGGTGCTATAGAAAGAATGTATACCAGTGTTTATCTGATTTAACTGTTTGTGTATAGTCACAGAGATTATTGCCAGGGGGCTGCTAGTAGGTCAAGCTTTTGGAAGGAGAATAAACAGAAACAGGAAAGTAAGAAAATACCTATGTGAGAATTTCATATGTTGGAAAAACATGTATTTCAAATGTATCTTGCATGATAAGACTTTTGAAGAGCCAAAGAAGCATCTTTTCCCAAAACTTCCTGAACTTTCAATGTTCGTGCTGTATGTAGCAACTCGTGACCAGAATAAGCATGTTCATTACAGTCATATTATGCCTTTTTTTTTGAAGAGGAACACTGTTATTCCTGCTGCGCAAATGGCACTTTGCAGTTGATGTTGTAAAGTCTCTCCTGGGGAGCTGTGCAAGGAAGATTAAGGAACAAAACACAGCTGCTTGACAGTCACACAAATGGATTTTGTGAAATAGTGAGACAAAAGGAGGGGTAGCCAATATGACTTAAGCTTAAAAAAAACAAAAAAACCAAAAAACACTTCAGAGACAGTTATAGAATGGCATGTAGATTTCTTGGAATGGCTTACAAAGTAGTATAGAATTAGAAATATTTAGCTGTAACATTAGAAACTACTTAGAAATATTTTCTTTGGGTATGTTGAGCAAATAGAGCAGTTGCCTTCCACTGCAATATAATATGAAATACTACGATACTGATAAGAATATATAAAGATGTTAGCCACTAGTCAGAACAGAATACAAAGATAAAAAACAGGATACAAACAAATAACTTGTTGAAATACATTGTTCATTTCTTAGGGCTGATTTCTGTGTTACTGACTTCTATAAGTGCTTTAAGTTCCTTTATAGTGGCAGCTTCTCTGTGGTACCTAATGGTAATGTTTTACAAAATCCTGCGCTGTATAAAATCCATAACAATCAGTAAATGTATAAGGGTCTATTATTGTAAATGATGCAGTGTGACTTTCTACTTCTAGGTAAATACATTTATAACTGATTTCAGTTATCTATTGTTCTTTGAAAAGATATTTTTGTAGTTGTTTAAAACATATAAAACTTATTTGATAATTGCTATAAGTATTGTAAGAAATCTCTGTCAAGTGCCTCTCCTCGTGATTTTAACACTAATACTTTTTTTATATTTCCACTGTGTCCTTTAATGAAAAAATGATCAGCTATATTTTTCTTTTCAATCAGTGAATATTTTGATTACACTTTTTCTTTCCTTATTTTTAACAGTACAAGTTTTCTTTTTTCTAACGCACCATTTTTATAAAGATCCTGCTGCAGTCATTATAAATTTAAAGCTATACTTTAGAAAGCTTCTTTGTAAAAATACAGCAGTCACTTTAAAATAGTAAATGAAGCATCAGTCCCATATTCTTGACTGTTGATGCAAGTTCGTCTAGCCAAAACTTAGCTAATTTGTAAAATCAAGATTAGGCTGCTCATCTTACAAGACCTTTTAAGATATCTTAAAGTATCTTTTAATCAGATTTTTTTTTGAGAAATCTGACAAATAGTAATAGTGGCTCTCATAATATCTTTAAAAAGGTTTATTTTCATAATATCTTTAAAAAGGTTTATTTTTTTTCCTTGTGTTCCTCACTGACTTTCTTTGTTACTTAATTCCATTTTACATCCTGTGCTATAAAATGATACAGTTCAGTTTCATGTATTCATAAATTTACATAGGATCAATCTTGGTTTTTGAAATATAAGGAGTAGTAGAAAATTACACATGCCTAACATGTATAGGACAGTATGGATAATCCTAAGAGATAAACATTGGCTTGAAATCAGAAAGCTGGCTAGGGTATATCATATTTGTTCTTATTATATACCTATGAAAGGAAAGAAACTTGTCAGTGCTAGTTTACAGATAGATGTCTACAGTTGTTGTGATCTAAGAAGAGGAATAGAAATAATACTGAACAAAAGCAGAGTAGTTCTATTTAGCTTGAAAGAATTCTTTACTGGACAGCTTTGTCTAAGAATGTACACCTGTTAAATACTTACAGACAGCAGCTCAATTACTAAATTTGGGAGGACCCCTATTTGGGTATTCCCATCCTATTCCTGGTGTCATAGGCATTTTTTATAACAAAACGAGAAGATCAGTTCTAAAACCACATTTATTTTCTACTTTTTTCCCCTCTCATTGATACCTATGATGATTCAGTCCCTTTTCCCCGACTGTCGTACAGTCTGTCCTTGCAGACAAATATCAGGTGATGTAAGCATCATTAATGAAAATGAAATTTTTCTAACTCTGAAGAGCCATGACCTGCTATATGCAATAGGTTTCCATTTTGATCTTGTTCCTCAAAGACTGACCCAGATATAAGCAGCACACAGAAATGATATTACAAATTATCTGTACAAGAAACTCAGAACTTTAACTATGTTTAAAAATGTGGGTTATTCTGACTAAAGATAGGGGGGTTTTAGCTTTTTGTGCAATAATTTTGATATTTCCCAGTGCCATATGTCTATGCACATGCATTAAAAAAATCTAACTTTTACCAGTGTCTGCCTGGGTATAATTAAGTTATAAGCAGTTAAATTTAAATAAAACTAATTCAGATCTGCATATTAATATTTTTTAAATATATTTATAAAATGGTGGGGCATTTGTCTATTTTGACTGATATAAAATGTAAGTACAACATAGGTTTTCTTACAGTAAGAATTTTTCGAATGCAGTCACTTTCTCTGGAATTAGTTACTATGCATGCAATTAAGGCCCTTGGCCTTGCATAGTCTCATTGGTTCAGTATTGGAGTCTTTGTTTATGCAATTTTTCATTATTCAGTAGTCTAAAACCACTGTCTGAATTAAAGAGAATGGATGAATGGAAACCAGTGCAATTCATCAAATGCCAGGTTTCCTTTTGTTGTATTCTGAGACCTCAGTTTTGCGTGCAGTTTATCTGGCTATCTGTCCACTCACTTAAATTCTTACGGTATTACTTAGCAGTAGAATTATTGGTACTGCACAACATCAAAGTAATATTTATAGCAGAATTCCAGGGAATTTTTTTCATGTCTGTATTTCATATTGATTAAGAAACCTAGTGCAATTCTAGAGATCATCAGTTTAAGAGGAGATAATATGATGATCAGGTTTGCAACTCCTGGTAGTGTCAACGTCTTTATAAGGAAGCCAGTTGTAGCTGATAGTTTCAATTTAATTGTTACCACAGCACATATTCATATGAAAGGTCTAATACAGCATAATAAAACCAAGGCAGTTACTAGAGAACAAAATATTCATAGTAGGTTTGTCTTCAGCTTTCCAGGCTATTGGTTTCTGTGAACCCTCATCTCTTATCAAGTGCATCGTTAGGATGACAGGAATGTTTGCTTAAATGTAGGACATGTTTGACACTAGTGTACTGAAGTAACAGTAAAATTAAATCCATTCTAATGCAATAAGTGCTAATCTTCAAATAAAGGAGAAGTCTGTAAGAATTCTTTCACATATATCTGAAAAAGTAATTTAGAAATTAAAGAAAGGTTATGTAATACTTCAGCTTGCTTAGCCTGGCAATAGCTCATAAAGTAGTACTTATTAGAATGATTGTTAAATTTTGAAAGGTTGACATAGGAGAGAAAAAAATAGAATACACACAAAAGTATTTGAAATGTTTTTCATGAATGTATAAACATCAAAAGGAAGATGAAATTCAATGGATTGTGTCTAAAGCAAAAATATTAGGAATAGTAAACCACTACTGAAACAATGACTTAATTGGAGTAACAAAGCAAAGGAAATTTCATTCATTACTGAGGTAGGAGGCTGAAAGAACTTTGTAAGAGGGTGATTTATGTATGCAAGAATTATAGCTCTATGGGGAGGGAAATTTTTGTGAATTCTCTAAGTCTTAGGAAAGATATCATCCTGTTATCATATGTATTACTTAAGTATTTCAATAATTTATGAAAACTGACATGCAGGTCTGTCAGTCAGCAGCTGACTTACTGCTGTTCATTGTATCTTTGTAGCAAAGATGCATTAATAAAGTTACCACCTTTTAATTCAGTAGTAGCAAATGGAATTTGTCTTCACTTACAAGTTGACAAATGATGTAAAAAATTGTGACTTAAGTCCACCATGATTTAGTTATTCCATTAAAATTATTTACTTGAAAGCTACTACAAAGCAACTACTGTGATGTGAATTGTTGGATAGCAATAGTAGCATTTTAGCACTTGTGTTTGTATTGAAAGCATCTTTTCATGTACAGTTTCAGTGCATGCTTAATATGACAACAGCAAAACAGAATAATGAGGTGATTTTTTCAAATAGAAGCATTTCAATAAGCTTTTCAGTCAAATAATTTGAAAAGCACTAATTAAAACCAGGTGTTCCATTAAAAGCATCAATGCGCCTTGATCTCGATCTTGTCTATGACAACATGGTCATTTATAGCATTGACATATTTCAGGAGATACTTCCTTAACAGTGCATATCAGATCTATTGTTACTATTGTTACAGTAGGACCCCTGTTGATCATCTACCAAAGGTCTTGGGAATTGGGGGAGGTGCCTGCTGACTAGAAGCCAACCAGCTTCATCCCATTTTACAAGAAGAGCACAAGGAAAGACCCAAGAACCTATAGACCTGTTAATTTAACCAAGTTACTGGATAAAATAGGAAGAAGATCATACTGATCACTATTGAAAGACATTTAAAGAACAATGCAATCATCAGGCATAGCTAGCATGGGTTCACAAAATGAAAGTCTTGATTAAATTATTTGATATTCTTCGATGGCAAGGTGACTGGTCTAGTGGATGAAGGTAAGGTGGTGAATGTAGTTTTTCTAGATTTTAATAAGTCTCTTGATAATGTCCCTAACAGCATCCTTCTAGACAAGTTGTCCAGTTGTAGGGTGAGAGGGTTTCACAGTGCACTGGGTGAAGAACCGGCTGACAAAAGATTTTGAAGGGTGGTTGTGAATGGGGCTATGTCTGGCTGGCAGCCAGTCACCAGTGGTGTTCCCCAGGGGTCAATTGTAAGACCAGTCCTGTTCAGTGTATGTCATGGTTTAGGCCAAGGTGGTGACAACCAAGCATCTCCTCACTCAATGGAACTGGAACCAGAGGAGCTTCCAGCATATTCTCACAGTAGCCACTCCTGTGCCACTCCAGTCCCCTTGCCTCCCTTAACAAATTTCATGACGATACCAAAGAGGAAGGTGGATGTTGGCTATCCTGAGATGCAAGCTGCCTTGCAGAGGCACTTAAATAGATTGGAGCATTGAGAAAATTAATGGCATGAAAGCTTCTTTACAGGGCGGGTGGTCAAACACTGGAGCGGGCTTTTGGTAGAGGTGACAGATGCCCCAGGCTTAATTTTCAATCAATGTGAGGTTTTTTGGTTTTTTTTATCTGAACATGAAATAATCCTGTTTTTTCTGGATTTGTTCCTGTTCCCTGCCTTTCAAAACCAAGTATCTTGTGGAACAGCTCAGCCATATTTTTGTATACCATCTAAAGTGTCTAAGAACTGTCTTTATTACTGTAACTACCCCATTTATTATGACCACTGCTATGAATGGCAGTTAGAAGGTACATTTTTTATTTTATAGTTTGAAATTCAGTGCTTCTAGCTTAATACCAGACTCAAAAACTCATTTTAGCTTCCACATATTCCATTGTTTCATCTGTTGCACTGCCATGTTTTCACTAGGCCTGCAATTTATTTTAATAAAATTTATCATCTTGTCTTAAATGGCATTATCAGCCCAGCTCCTAAGATAAACACATCTGTATAGAAAACCCCTATCTTAATGTTCACACAGAGATTTATTTGGGTTTTGGCTGTATAGATAAGGAAGAAGACTATCTGGGGAATCCTCGTTATTATACCTGCAGCAAAATGACTTTCAAGGAAAGCAAATTGAGAGGCTGAAGAGTTGCCAGGGATTTTTTTTTGCAAAAAGCTACTGTCATTTGTAACTTGATTTATGGCAAGAAGATGAAGCCAAGTGCAGAAAAAGCCATTAGTAAGCCCAAAAGCAATCATCTGTTCTTGTGGCATGTTTCATATACCAGCCAGAGGAGGTAATTGAGAGTACATTGAAGTCAGTGAGAGAGTGGTCTTCTTAGCTGGCCTTCAAATCAGTCAAATCTTGAGTTTGCCATTAGTTGCAAAATGCCAAAACACAAACAACAAGAAGAAGAAAAGTCTCAGGCTGTACCATTCACATTTTAAAATCTCCAAACGTAAATTTAGGCTTATTGGTACTTCCTGTGACAGGCGCTTTGTGTTTCTAAGGATACTTAGATACTTTAAATTTCTGGGGGTTTTTTTGCTGAAGTTCTGAAACAGAGGCAGATAGGTCTTAACATGAGATATTCAGGGCCTGGGAGGAGAAGCGGGTGTTGCATTGCTGGGGAGGAGAGCAAAAGGGGTATACTTTCCCAATGAGCTGCCTAAACTCATTCAATTTGTTTATTTATTTTTTTCTTTCTTTATGTGAACTGGTGGCAGGGAGAAAAATTTAGACTAGAGACGATAAATAAGATTTTTTTTTTTTTTGAGCAGATATATCATAAGTTTAATTTAATTTTACTTATATTACAGGGGTAGGGGTAGGAGGGGAAGCAACACTCTCCTAGTAGCATAGTAATTTCCAGATGCACAGAAAATGTAAATGTGTGTCTTTGAAATTATGAGCAAATTTTAAAAAGAATTTGACTGATTTAATGATTAAAATTTGGGATTGATGTGTTTTGATACTGTAGGACCTCAGTTTTCTATCTTGCCTCCTCATTATCAAGAATTAGAAAGTTTCAAAAAAACGGCAGTCAAATCTTGAGTGCTGATAGCATTTTTGCAGTAAAATTGTAGTTGTTGTATTTTAAATTACCGTCGTATATTTAAATTACCCTCACCAGGATTTTAAGTTATAAATTAAGCCATTTGGGTTGTGATAGAAATTGATGTACTTTTTCAGTAAGTGGTATTAGAAGTTTTCCCCATTTTCTTAATAATTCAGTCATATTAATTATTCTTATGACTTAACCATTGGCTTAAAATAATCAGTGAAATGATCAACTTTCCTGAAGAAAGGGGAATACTGGACCTATTAAGTACCCTATTGAACCTGGTGTACACATCATGCACTTTGGATACAGTCATTAAATATAGCTTTTGGGCATTAGATGGCAGTAGTGGTAAAACTCAGAGCCAACTAAAATGGTGCAAAGATTTTGGTAAAGTTTCTAGTGTTCACTCCTTAATTTAGATTTCAAAAAAGTTATTAATTGATGTATTGTTTTTTTCTGTCTATAACATAGTTATTGTTTGGAAAAATCTGTTATATCAAACAGTAAGCTAAGGGTTCTCTGCAAAAGGGCTATTTAATTTCATTGTATGCTCTTACCAAAAATTAATAGAAGTTTATCTCGTCTCAGTTTTGGCTTGATGTTTTTTGATACCTTATTCAAACGGGTCTGCTCTTTACACTTTCAACAGTGGCAGTTGTAGTTCAAGGATCCTTACCATGATGGTAACATTCCCAGTTCCTCTTTTTAAAGCAGGAATCAAATCATAACCTGCAATTCTTCATTTTCATCTTTGCCACCTGGTTCGGAATAGTTTTTATTGACCAGATTGATACTAGGCAAGAACTTAATAAGAGTAAGCTATCCTGGCAATTTATTTATTCAGTTACATCCCCTAGATTTTACATCCATTTAGATGGACATCTCTCGCCCAACCATTTGGTTTAGTTCTTAAAAGTGACTGTTGGAAAGGGTGTAACTTAGCTTTTATCCTGGAGACAAGATAAATGGTTAGGTCAATGGTCCATGACTTATTGGTTAGCCAGAGAACAGGAAGAACTGGGATTCTGATCTTGCATTTCTGAATTTCAAACATGTGTGACGCACAGCTCCGAGCAGAACAGCAATATTCCTCACATTGGGTGACGACTTACTTTTTGTACCCCTAGACCTAGCAACAGCTTGGTTCCCCATTGTGTCTCTATCCTCTCTGAGGTTCCCAAAAAGCTGCCTACACTTACAAATTGCATCAGTCCTTGTGCATAATAGCTTTCCGGTGAGCGCTATAAGCATTTTTTGCTCCAATTATCTTAAGAAAGCATGAATATTTAGTATTGGACAATGAAGAATTGTTTTTCCTTTCTTTGCACAGTGCTGAAGAACAGTATAGATTTTTTTGAATCCTCTTAAATAATAATGTCTATTCTGAGACACTGTCATACATCATTTGAGAGGGGCTTCATGTATATGTATTTTTAAAATTTAAATTTAAAAATAAGCTCTCAACTGATTAGGTGGCTAAGTAGCTAGGTAGTCACATGTGGATAGAAATTACCAAATTTTACATACATGTGTGTGTCTAAGGTAGGCATTAGTATTTGTTGTGCCCTTTGAAAATAACCTGGATACAGGAGAAAATTGGAAAAAAAGATGTTTTTAAGCAGAAATTCCTGAGGAAAGGAAAATGAAGAAGTGAAAATGAAGGCAGAAAATGTATTCTGGTTTTGTTTTTTTTTTTAAGAAGCATTTTGTTTTCTATTGAAAGATGTCATATCTCTTTTATGTGTTTCCTGTTGCACTTAATGTGTTGGCTGCACCTCTGACAACCTTTTTATTAGTTCTGAGACCCTCACTAGAAGAAGGACACTGAGGTGCTTGAATGTGTTCAGAAGAGAGCTACGAAACTGGTGAGGGACCTAGAGAACGTAGTATGAGGAATGGCTGAGAGAAGTGGGCTTGTTTAAATTGGAGGAGAGAAGGCTGAGGGGAGTCCTCATTGCCCTCTACAACTACCTGAAAGGAGGCTGTGGGAAGGTGGGTCTTGGCCTCTTCTCCCAAGTGAATAATGACAGGACCAACACAAATGGTCTTGAAGCTGTGGCAGGGTGTGTTTAGATTGGATGTTAGGAAGAATTTCTTTACTGAAAGAGTGGTCAGGCACTGGAAGAGCCTGCTTAGGGATGTGATGAAGATATTTAAGAAGTGTGTAGATGTGGCACTACAGGGCATGCTCTGGTTGCCAGGATTGTAGTCTTGGTGTTGGTTTTTTTGTTGTTGTTGTTTAGTTATAATTAGTGTACTGTGTGTGGTTTTTGTGTTTGTTTGGGGTTGTTATTTGGTGAGGTTTCTTTCTGTGTGCATGGTTGGAGTTGGCGATCTCAGAGGTCCTTTGCCAACCATGACTACTCTGTGATTCTGTGGTTCTGATTGGGTTTTGCTGTCTATTTTAGAATTATATGAGAGTAGAATACAATATGCAAAATCTATTGTATTTTATGTAAATAGCACAGTGTAGTATAATTCAATTCTCTATCAAAGCAAACAGTAAGATTAAGAAAAATAAAAACAATCTCAAATGCTAAAGTTTGGGTAAACTAAAATCAACATACTCCCTATGAGTTACAGAAGGCTTGAAGAAGGCTGTAGAAAAGTCTTGATTTTATTTATTTTTTCCTGGCACATCTGCATCAGTTGGAGATAATGTATCATCATGCCACAGGCAAACAGAACTGTATAGCAAAGCTGACAGTGTATACCTTATCTTAAAGAAGGAGTGTGGTGAATAAAACTGTTTTTGCTGTAAATATGAAGTGTGAACCTAGGGGTAAACTGAAGGAGCAAAAGAAAAAAATATATTGGAAGCTAGACAAAATGTGTACATTCTGCAATCAAAAAGTAGAGCAACCTTTATTTCTAGAATAAAAATGTTGATTTTAGGTGCTTTTTGTCTTGATAAGTGAAAAATGTTTCAAAGGAATTCTTCCTTGTCCCTTTCTTTACCAATATGCTTCATTAAATAAATACTTAATGAATGAATTTGAATTATTGACTTTCTTTTTACTAGTAGAAGGAACTGGGACAAGCAGCTTAAACCCCTTGTTCCATCATACACTTATCTTTACTAGAGATACAGCCTAAGTGCCCATAGGAAGGCTTAAATAATTTAAGGTTTGTGCTGCGTTATGACATTTCCTGATGTATTTAAGAGGAAAGTATTGGAATACTGCATTTAGGTAAAATGCTGAGTGAAAACAAACTTATCCAATGTTTTCATTGCTGCACATCAGATCAGTAGGGATTTTGTTATCCTGCAAAATCAGTGGTGGTATCTTAAGATGCATGTTGTGTTCTAGCAACTTAGTCTCTTCTAGCTCAAAGCCAGTCAGTATTATGAGCAGTGTATCGCTTCTTAGTAATTTTAAGGAATATTGTATTGATTTTGACAGAAGGATCACAACGGGTAAGTTGTAGCACATAATTTTGTTGATTTCTTTGTTTTAATAACTGCAAACTAATTATTTTTAATTTAGGATGTAGTGTGTCTTCATATGACATTAGTTGGAGGGAAATTTCTGATGTAAAGACCCATTTATTAAATCATTTAAGATCTAAAGTACAAATCCCCAGTGTTTTTTTATTTTAGCTTTTAGAGACTGGCACAGTTTTGTGGAGTGGCAGCTGCTGTAAGGGATGTGAAGAACACTAAGAGCAGAGTCTAGGAGAGGATGTTATTGAATGGAATTTAAGTTAATCCAAATCCAAAATACAATACAATAAGTGTATTTACTCTTAAGGAAATCATGATGGACAATTTATTTTCATTAATCAAGAAATAAATATAAAAACTACAAAACCGTATTTATCCAGGTAAAGTGCAGTTCCTACACATTAAAGAAAACAGCAGTACTAACGCAAATGAGGGTACTGAATACTGGGCAAATATAATTTTTTTCTCTCTCTTATTTTTATTTCACATGGTTTAGCTATGAACACAGGCTGGGATGCCTCTTAGCATCCTTTTTATAATTCTCAGTTTTACTACATAAGTTGGTATCAGTGCATACTTTCAGCATGTGGTAGAACTATATCAGTACCACCATACTTCAAGCAAAATAGACACCCAATATTATGGTGGTGTTATCTGGGCTACTGCTGCATTTACATTCTTCTGTTATTGAAAAGGCCAATGTAGGCAAGGCTAGTCAATGGCAGAACTCACTGGTATTGCTAGCTAATAAGGGGATTCACTTTCAGTGCTTGGCCACATTATTTTTTCGTTTTTTTCATACAGCAACTCTCTTTTTAAATTGTGACAAGAGAGTTTCAGATACCTGAAGAAAAACTGCTTTACCACTTGTGAGTACTGAGTGGAAGATTCTTATTCAGGACTTTCTTAAAGTGTATTGAATAAATTCTGTTACAGGATAGATAAACCACCACATATCTGATTTTCAGGTATGGATAAAAACTGACATTGTAACATCTTCTTCCCTAGTATGTTGGAGTTTTGGCAGAAATAAAACCAGGATTTTATGCCATTCATGGAGTTTTGAGTATAAAGTTTCCATTTCAGTCTATTTTACCAACTCCTTAGAGGTGTAAGATGTCCAAACCAATTCTGGCTTAATTTCACCACATATGAGAAGTTCATAGTGAAGCTTTCTTTCTATTTATTGTGACCATGGTATTACATTTTAGGAAAGTGAGTGCTTCGGTTGTAGATCCTGGCTGTCAAATGTAGCATATCATTTGTTGACTATTAGGAAACCTGTAGATATAAGTGTGCTTGAAGATTAGCTGTTCAGGACTAAAAAATAAAAAATTCCTTAGGTGAATAGGCTCAGAAAGAAAAAAAAACACCTGATTTCTCTGATACCCTTCAAAGTGACTATAAATAAACCTGACTGTGAAAAAAAGTCAGTTAAATTGTCTCTTACTAAAGTAATGGCAGTAAATTCTTCTTGGATTTTCTGAGTCTAGTAGGAAAATGAAATGATTTGTAAGAATTTGCTATGACAATATTGAAATAGAAACAAGGTGTTTGAAGGCTATGCACTGTTAAACACAGATTTAAAGATTTCACTCTTCCTTGAGTACTAATTCAAACAGTATCTTCTGTATAATACCTATTCTATAGAATATGCTAAACAAATTTGAATATTGTTCTCCACCATGAGTCATAAATGCAAACTCTTTTACAGTCAGTGTTGCTGTTTATGAGATACTCAATTATATGGAAATTCTGACAGCATCCACTCTTTTTATCAGAATTATTTTAAGTTATTGTGTCAGTATTCCATCTGGAAATCATAATCAAGTGTGTATATAGATATCTGTTCCTTGTATGGATTTCTTGTTATTGAGGAAATAAAATTGGCAAATATTTTGCATCTTCAAAGAAACAAATGGCTTATATATCTCTAGGACAGAATCTCTTTGGTTTTGTGTATTCTTCAACTGTTTAAAACTGGTTTAGAGGCTAGCTCTATCTGTAAAATTCCCACCTTCTGTAATACAGGTGCATTTTTGTGTGTTTGTGGAAGGGCAGCCACAGATAGACAAACCATTCATTATTGTCTTCTAGCTGTCTGTTAAAACATTTCCAGTAAAATTACCTTGGTTTTGAGGTGGGAGTATTTTGAAGAATTTTATCACAAGGTTCACTGATGTTCCTGCTTAGGTTTAATCTTCCTGAGAAATGTTTATGCAAACATTGTCATTTATACTTGAAATAGGGTAAAAGCCTTGTCATGGGCAGTGTGATTGGATTTACCAATAATCATTGCCTTTCCATCGTGAGTACTGCCAGATTAGCACTGTTTTAACTTGAAAGAGCATGCCTCTGACTCATTGAAGTGACACACAGAAATAACAGTTGCTTCTCATAAAGTCAGCCGCAAAATGAAAACATAGCCTGGGGTTATTGTTATTGCTGTTTTAAAATTACAGACCCTAGATTTACTTGTTAAGACTTGATATTTGCATTTCACTGTAATAAAAGTGATGTTTATTTGATGTCTTTTAAATGGCTGTGCTGCTCATTTCCATAAAATTTGGCAATATAAGCATGCATTTGTAAAGCAAAATGGGAACTGGAAAACCATCTATTGGAAATGGCATCAAAAACACATGATTTCTTTTTTCATTTATTTCATTGCTACTTATTTTGGCACTTTTTTTTTTTATTTATTTATTTATTTTTATTTTAATTCTGCCCATTCTCATTCTGTATACATTCATTTCTGTCAAGGCAAGCATATCTTCAACTGGGTAAATCAGTAAGCAGTTCTATTTAAAAGGATTTTAATACCTCCTATGAGTTAGTAAATGTGAGATTAGGTAGAAGTGATGTGTGTCAAACAGCTGTGGGGGTTCAATGAATTTTGGTTGCAAAATATATTCCAGGTCATTAGTACCTAAGCTTTCTTCTACTTTTAGGAGTTACAGATATTTATGAAATTTGCAGATGTAGTATTATAGAGTGGTAATAGAATGTGCTGAAATAGCATGGAATAGCTCTACCTTTCTGCTCTAGGAGTACACCAGAGAGTTACTTTTTTAAGAGTAGACAAACATAATCTTCAGTCTTCAAAGCAACAAACACTGGGATAATGCATTGTGGAAGGTTCATAATATATTTGTCCTTTTACACTCTTATCTCTGCCTCTGGTATTGGCCATTGACTGAAAATGTGTACTAGACTAAGTGTTTTTTTGCTTCCTGTGCAATGACTGTTTTATGTTCTTAATATTCTAAACATATATTTGTGGAAAAACAGCTTCATAAGCTGAATAACATGTTGGTAAAATAGTTCTGATAGCAAGCACCTGACATTATTGCCTCTGTTTGTAATGATAAAAACCTAAATAAATTACTCCAAGGAAAATAAAAAAGCTCCCGAAGAAAGAGAAAACAGAATCCCATTAGAATGAAGACCCCTAGTTTTGTTCAGTTCTTTACAGCACATGTAGCCTATGTAAATATTAAGCTGTCAGATAAAAAAAAAACACACCACATGTGCTAAATACCTATGTTAAAGCCTCACTGTCTATATTTTAATACCTGTTGAGGCTCACTGTTTTTTAAAAAGAGATTTCTTTTAGAAGTGGTTGACAGAATATGTATTTTTAATGATGCCCAGGAAAAAAAAAGAAGCTGACAACACAATAGTATTATTTTAATGACTCTGTGTTGGAAGTCACAGCCAACTTGCTAAACATAAATTTCATTTTAGAACAGTGTTCCTAAGTAAGCAAATATTTAGGGAACAGAGCATTTGTGCTAACATTTCATTCAGTTACTCAAAAGATACTTTGGTGTATGGTTGTTGAAGGAAACCAGCTTATGCCTCTTATAATCAAATGAAAAAAAAAAAAAAAAAAAGAAAAAAAAAAAGAAAAAAAAGACAGCAGTTTGGACAGGGACAGAGCCATACGATCAAAGCAAAAATTCTTCCCCCTGTGCTCAGGACTTGTTAGACCACATCTGGTTACTAATTACAGATTTGGTTCCTCCAATACAATAAAAATACAGTGAAAAAATACAAGAGTTAATGGGAGGCTACTGAGGCAGTGGGGCTGGAGCCCTGCCCTGCAAGGAGTGACTGTGGGAGTGGGGCTTGTGCATCTGTGAGAAGTGAGGGCTTCTTGGACACCCAGCAGCATCCCCAGCACTGACAGGAGGGATGGAGGAGACACAATCAGGCTCTTCACAGCAGTGTGTAGTGGAATGGTGAGAAGCAGCAGCACAAGCTGAAACACAGGAGTCTCAGGCTGGAGATCAGGAGAAGCCTTTTCCCCATGTGGACAGCCCAGTGGTGGTACTGGGGCCCAAGGAGGTTGGACCAGCTCTGTCCTCCAGGGTTTCATGCACAGAGTGGCTGAGAGCAGCCAGGCAGAGAGGGACCTGGGAGTCTGGATTGACAGGAAGCTGAACAGGAGCCAGCAGTGTGCCCAGGTGGCCAAGAAGGCCAATGGCATCCTGGCCTGGATCAGGAACAGCGTGGCCAGCAGGTCCAGGGAAGGGATTCTGCCCCTGTACTCAGCCCTGGTGAGGCCACAGCTCGAGTCCTGTGTCCAGTTCTGGGCCCCTCAGTTCAGGAAGGAGATTGAGGTCCTGGAGCAGGTCCAAAGGAGGGCAACCAGGCTGGTGAAGGGACTCCAGCACAAGTCCTGTGAGGAGAGGCTGAGGGAGCTGGGGGTGTTCAGCCTGGAGAAGAGGAGGCTCAGGGGAGACCTCATCGCTCTCTACAACTCCCTGAAAGGAGGCTGGAGCCAGGGGGGGGTTGGGCTCTTTTCCCAGGCAACTTTCAACAAGACAAGAGGGCATGGTCTCAAGTTGTGCCAGGGGAGGTTTAGGATGGATATTAGGAAGAAATTCTTGACAGAGAGGGTGATCAAGACACTGGAATGGGCTGCCCAGGGACGTGGTGGATTCTGTGTCCCTGGAGGTTTTTAAGAGACTGATGTGTCACTCAGTGCCATGGTCTGGTAACCACAGTGGTAGTGGATCAAGGGTTGGACCTGATGATCTCTGAGGTCCCTTCCAGCCCAGCCAATTCTATGATTCTGTGATTCTAAGATGAAGCCCTGAGCAGCCCTGTCTGAGCCCACGGATGAGGCTGCTCTGTGCAGGAGCTAGGTCTGGCCCCTGCCTGTATGAGTGAGCTCCTGGTTGTACAGTTTAGAGAGAAACAAATTTCATAGCTAAACTACTTCTCCAAAAATATTAACAGGCTAGTGTTACTGCCAGTGTTTCTCTCTATTTCTTGAATTTCATTGATTAAAATTAAAATTTCTGTACTGAGATGCAGTTTCATTGTATGAGAATAACAGTGTGAATTCTATTTCAGAAACTTGATGTGATGTTAATTACAAAGTACTCATAAGCAAAATTTATTTAAAGAGATGGTATTGTTGCTACTGGCTAGACTGTGTTCAATCTTGAGAATTAGTGACTTCCTCCCGTTTTTTTAATTGTTAATGTATAATTTATGACTTAAAAACAAATAAGAAAACTGTAACATCTATTTAGCTTTTTGAAGTCATTATGATCAAACATTCAAATATCTATTAAACAGCAGTTATAATAAACTGGAATATCTTTATATGTACATACTAAATGTACAGAGGACTCAATTTTTTCATTATTCTGACAAAGCATCATTTTAGAGGGAGTTGGTAGCTGTTACAGTCTGATGGTATTTTCTCAATTTCAAGATTGCTGAATATAACCATACTCAATATAAGAAAATGAGAGCACTGAAGACGAAATCTGGAAAAATATTTAGAGGATGATTTTTCTTTTCAAAAGTTTTCTTGTCTGTTACAGAATTTCAGTGAATCTGCTTTTGTTATTTCCCATTGAATTTTCAGGTACAAATGAGACAGCAGAAGTCAGTAGATGACTTTGATTTCACCAAAGTACTTTTTGTGCACACCATTTCTAAGGAAAGCAAGGGTTGATCTATTAAACATAAACACACGTGTGTTCTAGTGGGTTAGTGCAGCACTAGCAATAGACTTCTTCATTTGCAATATGTTCAGTGTACTGAATTGAAGCTTGAGTTGAAACTTTTCTCTGATAGACAAAACTTACACTACTAAATGTTTTTTCCATCTTGCAAAACTACACCACACTATTCTAAGGGACAAAAGTCTTGAAAAGAAAGACACAGAAACAAGAATGTGCAATCAATTTCTTCTTGTACGTAATGAAATTCCCCTAGTGAATTCCAAATATTTCATTTTTATAAGCAGATTTACATTATCATCATCCACTGATATTGTTGTCATCCAGAGAATCAAAGAAAGAAAGGAAACAAGCAAGCTCAGGTAAATTCTAATCCCATTTCACACAAGAAAGCAAAAAATGAAGGCTTAAAGAAGTGAGCTGGTCCAGGTTTTGCCTCTGTGATAAGAGAGACAAGACTGTATCTTCAGTGGTGGGAGTGCTTTTTGAAGTGCTTAATTTTGAAGCTTTATTTAACAGTAAAAAATAAGTGTCTAGACTTCCTTCTTCTTACCTGAGCATCCTGGTATCCAGCCAGTGTTTCATATAAAAGTATGTATGTCAATACATTTGAGCATTTAACATATTTCTTTTAGAAATTCTATATTAAGCAGAATATATCACTTCCCAATAATATCAGCACAGTTGCTCATTTTATAGCAGTAATTCTGAAGAAAATAACTTTTCATAAAATGGCATATAAAGCAAGGCAGAAAAGTTGCTGAAGTTCACTATTTTGCAAAGTTCTAAAATTGATATATTTTATAAGGATTTCTAAACCCTCAATATGAAGGATGTCTGCCGAGCTTGTCTAACATGTTAAGCATGCAGAAGTACAGAGAAAAAACATTTTGCACTTTTGGATCTTCCTTTATCAGTGTAAATATTCTCCTCATGTAAGTAACAGAATTTTTAAAAGTACAGTCTAAAGGAACTTGAGATTAGGGACAAACATCTTTGTAAATGCTTTTGTCAAGTTTCTAGAATTATTTTAGTGGGTGAACATACCAATGAATTTTTTCTTCAGTGCACTAAACATAAAATTTCAGAATCCTCATTACTTATCTCAAATTTTAGTAGACATTATTTTGACTTCTTACAAAGGTAGCAGCATTGTATACAGAAATTATCTATTGAATAGTGATACTTGGTAACTCTGAAATATGCTCCATCAACAAGGTAGTTCTAATATTCCCCCCTGAGATTTCAATAGACATTTGCAGAAGGTACGTCCATGGATTTGGACTCTTTTGCAAAATTGCAAGAAGGAGAACTCTGTTTTTATATAAAAATAAAACAAATGATAATAATAAAAACCAGATCTACATGATAGATGTTTATCTACCTGCAGTTACAGTCTGAGTTATTTTCCTCCGATGTAATCTGGTAAAAAAAATTAATAGGATATCACTAGATAATACACAGAATACTCTAACTCTGTATTTTCCTTGTCTTAATCAATAGAATTACAATGTTTGTTTCCACAACATCTTCATTTATTTCAGTAGGAAGTAAAACGTGGATGCAGGCCTTAGATACAAAGATAGGCACCCAGAAGTCTTTTGGACCAGCCCATCTTCTGATTTATTAATAAAGATGACGTTCTGTGACTAACAGTATGCATTTATTATTAATCAGCATTACTAAGAGCCTCTGCCAGTCTTCATCTCTTTCTTTGTGTCCTTGCCCAGTCTATTTTTGGTATGTGTTCTCAGTATTATTTAAAATAATCATAAAGCAGTCTGCCTTGATTTCTGCCAGCTTTGAGTTTGTTCCATCTGTCCAATTCCACTGCTACCACCATTTAAAAAACCTGCATTATAGGTTACAATACCTGGACCACGCAATGATATTCTCAGATGAAATAAGCATTTAGAAAACTGTCCATCAGTCCAAAAAACATCCTTGCTGCCTAAATGAATTTTATGATCTTTGTGTTCTCACAACACAATGCAAATTGTTCATCTTGTCCAAGAACTGAGAAATGGCAGTGTGCCATAATTTCAAGAACTGATTAACTATTGCCAAAGCCTTAGATATCAAAGGCTTAGATGCCAAGGTCTTCAAGTCTCTTGGAAGTCTTCTGAGCATGATTTTTTTCTGGAGCATAACTGTACCTTCTGCTAAAGTGGTTGCTGTTTCTGTTCTGTTCTGATGATACAATTCTGACACTGAATCTCCCTTTTCTAAAGATGATTTTGGATACTTTCAGAGAAGTAGATAGGAGTTTGGAGTAGTTTGTTGCGTTTATTTCCCCTTTTCTCCCTTTCCATGTCTTCTCTTACTCAGTCACTGTTGTCACATACGAAGAAAAATAAAACATACCATCTTTGTATTTTCTAGCAAGTAGAAGGGGCCTGCCTGCCTATTCATTTTGGCCAATTTCAGTTGCTCTGGATGTTGTCCCTACTTTGATTTCAGAAAAAAATATATCAAGTGAGTACAGAGCGCTTGTGAGCTGGGTGTTTTTCCTGTTTGTTTTTTAGCCCATCACTTTGCTCAGGTCTCTGCAGAGAAAACACCTTTCTTGAAAGGATTTGCATTACTTTTTAATAATTATTTTTAGGTCTGCAAGGTGAGGGATAGCAGTGAACTTACTAGTTATTAGAATTGATATGGACATAAAGCAAAAATTCTTGACATTTTAAAGCAGGGGTACCAAGCTGCTCTGGGTGACCTAAATCTTGCCTCTCTAAAGCCTGTCTCTCTATTTATTATAATTCCACTGATTTTTTTTTATTGATCGAGAAAAAAAATATCTGAAATTGTAGTTAAAATGACAGCCTGGTAGTCCAAAGTTAAACTACATTGTACCCTCGGAGTCAAGAAGTTGTAGCATACGAGCAAGTCTAATTTTATTGGTTTCTGTCATGCTGATCTCTAAAATAAATTTTTAGTTTGCAGCATCAATTTCTGACACTGGTTCAGTGTAATATGTTAAATTAAGGTGTTAGGCCTTTGAGTCCTAAAATTATACTAATATTTGGGTACATATCATGCCTGTTTAATTTGATATTTCTGTCTCATCCTAGGGGAGCAACTTAACCTAACATAAAAGAAGAGTTGATTCTACAGGCTTTATATTTTAAAACGCATGTTCAGTGTAATTATTGTGAAATGTTTTACAAATCCTAGACCTGTAGGAATTTCAGAGATAATGGTTTTGTTTCTCATGAAGGACAGGGACCTACTTCTGAAGCATATTGAGAAAGAAAGCAAGAAAGAAAATGTTATGTATATAGGGAAATACCAGAACATTATTTCAAAATCTATTGTTAATTATGAGACTGAAGTGCAACCACATAGTATATATTGAAAAACAGCTAGCCATTGGACTTACCAGTGAAACAAATAAAATGTTACTTATTTTTTGATAGAAGCTAAATGATGGTAGGTTTGTTTTTTTTTTTGTTTTAGGTGTGGGTTTTTTTGTTTGCTTGTGTGTTTTTTTAATGGGAAACCTAAGCAAACATACTGACAGCAGTTAAGAACTGGTAATTTTATTGCAGATTGTATAAGAAATTAAATAAATATGGAATTTCTAAGGGTAGCTCATTGCAGTGTTGAAGTACTGATTCAGGGAGCGTTCTCTGATGTCCTGTGTTTCTAAGCATAGAATGTAGAGTTTATTAATTGAATTGAATTCAATTGCTAATTGAATTATGCTTTCATTCACAATAGGAAAAAATTGTGAATTGACACTAAATTTTGTAATGTAAAGAACAAAAATGGTTTTGTTTACATGGAGAGGATAATTTGTTTTAAACTGGTATGTCAAATGAGTCTTTTCCATTATATATTGCTTAAGTTTCTGCTTTATTTGGGCACAAGCAGGAGCAGAAGTCAATTAAACATAATCCAGTTTTGAATTTTTGCTCAGGTTACAAATCTGTCACTTCTGGTCATGCCTGAGCCAGTATTTAACCTCTTAGCCATTTTTAACCTCTTTATGAACTAATCTTGAGCAAAGTCAGTGTCCTGGGAGACAGTGATACCTCAAAGTGGAGAAATTAATGACTTTAAATTGATAGGAGATAAGAGGCAAGATGAAAAATGTGAGGATAGAATACAATTTCTCAGTAAAAATTAATACAGATATTTTAAGTAAAAATAGTGTGACAGCAAAGTAGCAGCTGCAGATACTCAGTACTACATTAGGACCGATTACATTTGTCACAGAACATATCTGTGGTTTGTTTATCTACTATGATGTGTTTCCTGGGAAGTGTTATATTTTAGATTACTGAACAGATACATATGTGATTTATGACCTATCTATTTATTTTATTATAGCTAGTTATAAAAAAAAAAAAAAAAAAAAAAACCAAACAAAACAGCAAAAAAAACCCCAACACATAATAACTGGGTTATTTCTAGAAATCTTCTAAAGAGGTACAAAGTATTGCTGAAGCAGAAAGTTTAACCAGCCTAAAACCTGTATGTCTGACATGTTCTAAAACTGAGCAAGAACTCTTTGTGCATTATCATTATATGTGATATAGGGTGTTATAGCTGTTAGGGAGCTGCATAGTGCCATGAAACTATAGGAAGTGTATTCTCTGCTTGATGCCAGTAAATTACAGGGATCAAATACATGTATATAATACATATATCACATATATACTATTGGAATAAGATCTGGATGATTTGTCATTCTAGTAATATGAGTTGTAAGACATTGTCTAAGCCTTTTGAAGCTTCTAATATCAGGTGAATTGGTGCTGTTCCATTCTTTTCCTAAGTATACTGGTATTCCCATCATTTACAGAAGAAAAAAAAACCACTCAAAACCAAAGATCTCAGTCTTCCTAACAATAAACATTTACATCATCATATTCTGAATCATAGAGCTCTGTTGCCATATCAGATAAACCTATTCTAGATTTTTCATACGCCTAAGTGTTAGCATTTGTATTTCTTCCTGCCAGATAGATGTTAGTATACAGGAATTCAAGTGAAACACCTCCAAATAACTGTTTCCTTTAAAAAATCCAAACAAGAAATACAAACAACCCCAAATGTCAAACAAACAATAAACAAAACCCAGCAACAACAAAAACAACAGCAAAGAAGAAATATTTATCTTTTTACTTTTGATATTACAAATATAGTTCAGTTTTAAGATCTGGTGTAATTACTGCATCTTTTCACCCTTACAGGGCTCTCTGTTTCTCAGCAACAGCTGTTTCACAACAGCAGTTGCAAAAACTATCATCAGCTTATAAATAAAGTGTTCCATCACTGCTTTGCTAACAACCCATTTCATATTATTTGTGAATCTTCCAATGTGAAGCTATGAGGTACAGATGACTGAATAAAACAAAAAAAAGTTACCAAAGGCAATTTTACTGGCTTTGTGATGCATTTTACGATAAACACCATGAAAAAGTTCATCTTAAAGAAAAAAAATTAAGTTTGTGGAGTTTCAAGAAGCCTGGGAATGTGTCAGTAAATGTTTCAGATACCGAAACTGCTAATAATCCCTCCTTCTTTCTCATTGTACAGATAACAGCTGTCATTTGGGGTAACAGGAATAACATGGAGTGCTACTCTTTTCATTTAGAGCATAACTAGACAGTTCAGGAAAGCAGCTGATGGTATATACACTGAAGATGCAGCTGACAATGCTTGGCATTTCATTTCAGCCTTTTCCCTGAGAATTTTTTGACTAGAGCAACCATG
Source organism: Phaethornis superciliosus (assembly GCA_023637945.1). Taxonomy (NCBI): domain Eukaryota; kingdom Metazoa; phylum Chordata; class Aves; order Apodiformes; family Trochilidae; genus Phaethornis; species Phaethornis superciliosus. The sequence continues at coordinate 28,941,361 of JAJQWJ010000004.1, read as the reverse complement.
CCCCACCTTCATTTTAATTCTGAATTTAATGACTTGTCTGGAGATAGTAAGAGAACAACATAGATGAGAAACAGGATGAATAAAACCGCTTTGAGTCTAATAACAGCCATTTTCTTAATTTTATGCCTTGGTCTTCTGCACATCTTAAATGATACAACTTGACAGTATAGGGCATAGACCTTACATATCCTCAGATCCCAAATGCAATACTGCTTTCTAAAACATTTGGATGATTTTCATTTAACCATCTAAAAGGAAGAAATAACAAGCATTTGCACAACGGTAGCCATCTACTTACTTAAGTATAATAATTAAATTTTAATGTTATTCAGATTGCAAAGTTTGCCATTTAAATATAAAGTATGACAGGAAATTTATCTAGCTTTGAATTCATGTGTTCTTTTCCTAGTATCAGTATGTTTTCTAAAATAAAGATTTCAGAAACTCGCAGGTAGGCTCGCAGTGCAGAGATCATAAATGGCATAGCTATGATAATGTTGACTTCTGTGAACCGAGTGTACATAATAAGGTTTAAAACGTAAATTCTAAGTAACTTAAACACTACATCTTTAAGGTGTATCAGTGCATTTTAGAAGCAGAAATGGTAATGAAAGCAGAGTGCTGTAAAAAACCTGTTATTACTTGATGAAATTATTTGTAAGCTTCATCTGTTTATTTTTGTTCTTCAAAATATAGTAGTCCAGATATGTACTGTATTGATTTATCTTCCTGCACTGTGCTCTTTTCATTGTAAGCAACTGTTGGTAGCTGTCCAGATAAGGAAGACTTTAATAAAGATGTGAGCAATATAAATCTACTTACAAAATTAACTTGTGCAGTAAGAATGTGACCGACAGGCTTTTAAGTTATACCATATTCAGTGGGAGTATTGAAAAACAAAGTTGTGGAATAAAATTTTGACCTTAAAGGTATTGCTTCATTTTCTACATGAGGTTTACATTTTTAGCGCTAGCTAAAATTTAGGAAAGTCCTTGTTGCTACAATCCAGCAAAATCCACTCTGATTCTTCCTCTGCGTAATCCAAAGTAGTCTTGTGCAAAACTTAGTTGTCTTGTCTTTACTTCATGCTCCTTAATGTTCTGTCACTAAAAATATATACATCTATGCAACAAAGAAGGAAGTTCTGCATCTTTTTGGATGTAATTATGAGAGGCATGAGAAAGTAACATTTTACTACTAAAAAAAGTGCTGGATGCTGTAATTTTGAATGTTTTCTGTTGGCTAGTTAAAAACTAAACTAAAAAGTCTTAATTAGTAACCACTGAAATCAGTGATGTCATCAAAAAAGAGACTGTTAAGATGTTATCAGTAATAGATATAATTTCTAATTTTTCTAGCTTTATAGTCCTGGCTTTTTTGTTTTTTTTACACAAGGATTCAGTAGAGTACAATTAAGTCTTAAGAGTTTTTTGCTTAACAGTACCTTATTTGAGATATTTGGAAACATATTTAAACTGTGCAGGAAGTAGACTCCTAGACTGAGGAGTGAAAGACATTTATAGAAGTTGTAGAGAGAGTGTAATCCTCTACCGTAAGCAAACAGAATGTTACTAGGCATGTCTCTTCTACAACTAAATTTTTCATCCTTACTCTAAAAAGAACTGCAAGGGTACAAAGAAAAAGCCTAAAATTTAAAAACATATTTATATTGTCTCAACAGTGCACAAAGTCAGGCTGGGTAAAAATGTTGACTTTTCCTGTATCTCACAGTGATTTAGAAGTTCTGTTGATAGGACTGAAACCTTTGTTGTTTAGCCCTAGGAATACAGGGCTAATGACTGTTCTATTATAACTGTTCCATCTATTGTAGATGGAACTCTTTGGAAGCAGTCTTATATCTGCATGCATTATTCTGACCAGTCTTTAGCAGTCTGCTTCTTTTATAATATATAATTATTGTTTATTAAAAAAAAAAAATAATTAAGAATCAGCGAGAGATTACATAATTTTTCTAAATTCATGTAGAAATTTGGAGGAAAAAAAAGCTACCCTATTGGCGCAGGAGGAAGAGACAAGTGAGTATTTCTGTGGCATTACCTACCTGTGAAAAAGAACCAGCATAATAGAAAAGCTTGTAATCCTGAAGTGGAGAAGGGTGGAGTTGCTTAGAGTTGCACTTAGTTCTGCACATAGAAATGTCATATGTATTGCTAAGAGATATGTGACCATATGGGTCATGGTATGAAACAGGAATAAATTCTAAATTTAAAAGCCACCTGAGGACTTTTGCGGATGGGACTCAGCATACTGAATAGCTGCTTCTTGCCTGTATGTATTTTCATACAGAAAACATTCGTATTGGTAAAAAAAGCTTCTTAGAACTGCTTACTGTAAGCATATAAAAATAATTTCCTTCTCTTGCTTCTATCTTGGAAATCTCTGTTTCTCCATCTTGCATAGTATTGGAGTAGCTCTGCTAATGAAAGGTGAGGTGGTTATTTGTTGTACTTCTGTTTTATTCAGATTGAAATCTTCTATTAGAGAAGAAATCTGAATATAGTAGGAAAAGAAACCATTATTTAAGATGAGATATCTCTCTCTGCACGATGCATTCTTCAGTATTCTCTAATATGCATCAGTTATATCATAGATGTCAATGTATGTTTGGACTATCATGATGGGATAGCTTGTGTGCAGCAAAGGAGTGCTATATTTATAGGTGTCATTAATTTTACTTAAAAGTCAAAAATAACAGTGAAGAACATGAAGAGAATACAAAATACATTACTGAGTCTCTCAGATTTTTGTATTTTTAACAGAGGTTCTGTATTTTTAATAGGAAAAGAAGGGCTAAAAATAATGAAACATACTAACATTTATTGGTTTCTTACCATGACCTTTGGCTCTCAGGCAATGCAGGAGCATGTTGGGGCTACTGTACATTTTCTTTTGACAATTTTGTTTTTTCTCCCACAAAGGATTACAAAGCATTGTACAACATGATTATTTGAGGTTCAAATTGATTCTATTAATCTTTTCCTAGGTCGGCATTTTTTACTTCATTTATAGACTTTTGTCCTTTCTGGAAAGGAGACAGGGTCTCATGTGTGAAAACGATATTATATATGAGTTATATAAGATTGTAATGCATCAGTGTCTCTCTAAGGTGTCTATGGGGAATAGTATTAAAAGGTGTGGAGAAGTTCAGCTGGACAATGTCCATCTATTGCCTGGCATCAACCAAGCAGGTTACTTTGTCATAGAAGGTGATAGGGTTTGTTAAGAATGATTTAACTCTAGTGAATCTGTGCTGGCTTTCCCCAGTCCCGTGCTTCATTGACAGTGCCCAGGGTGGTTTGTTCCATAACTTTCCCAGGGACTGAAGCAATGCTGATGTGCCTATGATTACTAATTAAACAAAGAATGGCAGACTACAAAAAATGTATGACTGCTGTAGGCAAAGTTACAGTCTCTTTTCTCTCCACTATAGCCTTTTCTGCACAGGATAGTATGCTGACTGTTTATCAGTGTCAAACAAGGGTGGAAAGTGAATGTGTTACAGAGGGACACACCATTCATATAGTGAGGCAAATACTTGCACGAGTGCTTCTTGATCCCAGCCACAGACAGGGTATGGGAGTGATGTGGTTGTTTGGTCAATGCCCTGATGCTGCTTCTGCACATAGAGTGTCTGTCAGTGTCAGAAATTAAAGCCCATGTGTGCCCTGTGCCTATCTCACAAAGCTTGTTTGGAGATACATGTAGTTTCTGTTAGCTAACTATCTCATTTTCAGTGCTTTGGGAAAAACTCTGTTTTACATGTTTTTCATTTGCTCCTGTTTTTTCTCACCACACTTAATACCATAATTCTTGTAAGTAGAGCCTTTTTCTGCAAAACACCTGATGTGTTGATCCCTTGCCCATTCAGCTGAGCATGGACATATGGACATTGAGCTAAAAAGGGGCAGAATTACTCATATTTTTAAATGAAAAAACACATGTACGTATTTTGTAGGTTCAGATGCTAAGCCAAAAATTCTCAATCCTTATTACTGAATCTCTGTTGTACCAGATTTTAAAGTAAGTGCCTTTGACATGTGCTTATCTCCAGAAACTTTATAAAAATGAGCATTTATAGTGGCCTAGAGATTTTTCAGTTTTCATTTAACATTACTTTTAATCAAATTGATGAGGCATAACTGAGTTACATACTGCATTGCTAGCTTGCTTGTTCATTTGTTAAATGGTGGTAATCCAGCCAGTGTTTTTTTCATTAAAAATGTGACTATTTTAAAAATATATAGCATATGGCTTTATTTTTGTTGCTTTTGATAATGTGCATCAATAAAAACAAAAACCTATCATATATATGCAACATTTGTTTTTCATGATTTTCTTCTTTTCTCATTACCCAGCCTTTGTAACCCATGGATTAAATTGAAAAAACCTTAAATTAAACATGATTTATGTTTGCTACTAACATAATATTAAGTGAATTGTTAATTAATGGAACAATAGGAAGGTACAATGAAAATTATGAAAATGCAGGCTTGAGATGTAGTGCCTGGATGTGATGGCTTGCATACCAGAAGATTTATTTCACATAGTTCATGTTACAAACTGCAAAATATAGCTCTTCTTTAAACTGCATGAAAATCTACTGTATCAGGGTGTGACTGGAAGCCATGTACTCCTAAATTCATGTTACTTGAAAGATGGCCTGAATGCTGAGATTTCTTATGACCTCCTGCAGCAAACTGAAAACCAGGTCACAAGCCATGTCACAAATGCTGATAAAATAAAATGCCACTTCACCATTTTTTGCTTCTGTGACAAAGTTGCTAATTTTTAGGTCTCTTAGCTCAGGTTAGTCTGGTAAATTGGAAGTTAAATTGCAATATAAATATGGAAGTACTTCGGGTGTAGCTGGTAAGGTTTTGGCAGTGGGGCTGCTACCAGCGTAGCTACTGGAAGAAGGGACCAGTGCCAGACACAGCTGGTTCCAGCCACTTCCAGATGGTTCCAGACAGTTCCAGCCAACTCTGCAAGAGACCCACTATGGGACACAGCTGAGCCCCGTTAGTGAGGCTGGTGGCACCTCTTGTGAAAACACAAGGACAGAAACACAGAGGAAGAGGGAACAAAAATGGGATGGGAAACAACAGAGGGAAAAGCAAGGGCAGAGGAGCAGGAGGGCTCCATAGCAGAGCAAACACTCACACTGATGCCTGTGTGGATAGGACTGCTTTAATTTCTTTGTTTTGTTTCTTGTGGTGCAGATCTATTTAATTAGCAATAAACTATTTCAATTTTTCCAGCTGTTTCACCCACTGAGGTATCTACCATAACAGCGTATGAGTTACTCAAGTTACATGAATCCATATCTTATAATTTATTCATGATAGTATAAGCCTTGTTTCTTTTAAGAGTTTGGATGGTAAAAAAAGCAAACAAAACCAAGACAGTAAGTTCTTCAACTTAACATAAGTACAACAGATAAAAAAAATCCAGAAACCAGAGGTCCTTTCCAAGTGTGTGGTTATTTTTACTGTAGATGTTGTGTAAGAAGGAAGTAAATAGCATAATACAAGCAGGAAAACTATTCTTGTTTAGTAGGCTCTGATTCTGGACTGACTTTTTCAAAAGTAGTTCAACTTTTACAGGCTTTTAACCATAGGAAGATTTTTTTTGTTAAAAAACAGAATAGAGCCACTTCTGGGGATTTTATCAGTTACTGATTACAGAATAAAGTTACTACTTTATTAGCAGTTGATACTGAGCAGTAGATGCTTAGAATGGCTCATGCAACTCTGCAGGTAAGTGTAAGATAAAGTTCCAGAAAGAAGTGAATGACTGGGACTAGCCTTGATTTTTTACAGCATAGTAATAAAGTTACCACAGTGAGGCAACTTTGTGCCCACTTCAGAACTTTCAGTCTGTGTCTGTCTGTCTGTCTATCTATTTATGACCTTCATTAATTAAAATGTTAGATTCTTTTTACTTTTAGGTTGGTTTTATACCTACAACAGACTGAATATTGACAATCTGATTCAATAAACAATTGAGCTTTTCTTGAAAATCATAGTAGTAGTAGTAATAATAATAATAATAGAATCATAGAATCATAGAATTGGCTGGGCTGGAAGGAACCTCAGAGACCATCAAGTCCAACCCTTGATCCACTGCCGCTGCGGTTACCAGACCATGGCACTGAGTGCCACATCAGTCTCTTAAAAAACCCATTCCAGTGTCTTGATCACCCTCTCTGTGAAGAATTTCTTCCTAATATCCATCCTAAACCTCCCCTGGCACAACTTGAGACCATGCCCTCTTGTCTTGCTGATAGTTGCCTGGGAGAAGAGCCCAACCCCCCCCTGGCTCCAGCCTCCTTTCAGGGAGTTGTAGAGAGCGATGAGGTCTCCCCTGAGCCTCCTCTTCTCCAGGCTGAACACCCCCAGCTCCCTCAGCCTCTCCTCACAGGACTTGTGCTGGAGTCCCTTCACCAGCCTGGTTGCCCTCCTTTGGACCTGCTCCAGGACCTCAATCTCCTTCCTGAACTGAGGGGCCCAGAACTGGACACAGGACTCGAACTGTGGCCTCACCAGGGCTGAGTACAGGGGCAGAATCCCTTCCCTGGACCTGCTGGCCACGCTGTTCCTGATCCAGGCCAGGATGCCGTTGGCCTTCTTGGCCACCTGGGCACACTGCTGGCTCCTGTTCAGCTTCCTGTCAATCCAGACTCCCAGGTCCCTCTCTGCCTGGCTGCTCTCAGCCACTCTGTGCCCAGCCTGGAGCTCCCCATGGGGTTGTTGTGGCCAAAGTGCAGGACCCGGCACTTGGCCGTGTTGAACCTCATCCCATTGGAATCAGCCCAACTCTCCAGTCTGTCCAGGTCCCTCTGCAGAGCCCTCCTGCCTTCCAGCTGATCCACACTCCCCCCCAGCTTAGTGTCATCTGCAAAGGTGTGGTCTACAGTTTTGACGCTTTTTAAGAGCTGTGCTACATTGAAGTCTCATCTACAGTTTGGTTTTTTTTTTCTTTGTATCTTCAAAATCAAAAAACAATTGCTCTGCAATGAAAACTGAATTTTACATTAATTCATATAGTTTCCAAATCTTGGACCTCTGGTTAAAAGCCTGAACATCTATGGTTAGATGTAGATTAAATTTTACATGTACTTACTGAATTCTGAAAGGTTTCACACATGTAACAGGGAAAGCTGGTGCCCTTGTAGGGTTACCACCTTACAATAGGGATTAGATTTCTTGTATTGCTGTTAGACACACACTACTCAGGAAATGTCTCCTTTACCTAATTGAGTCTCTGTCCGACTTCTGATTTAGCAATTATAGGTAAGATTTCAAGGTTTGTCTTTTATGTTGTTTTGCTGAATTCTGTTATGGTTTCATACATCAAAGAAATAGGATCTTTTTAGGAAACAGAGCTCAGAAAAAATTCTATGGGATGTAAATCTGGGGATAGTTTAAGCCAGTATTACTGCACTCACTTCAGTGCTATACAAGAATAACAAGATGAGCTGAGATTTTTTAGATTGATATTTGATTGATAGTATTATGCAGTTACAATTACTTTGCATTTCTGTAAAGCTGCATGAAGTCATTGTGGGTTTTGCGTGATAAGACCATGGCTGAGTACCTATACCCGTTCACTTTAGCAAACCAATTTCAGGATTAATGGTCAGTCATTTGTAGCTCCTTCCTCTGAGCACAAGACTGAGTTTCAACAGCTCAAGTCGGTATTCTTATTTGTAAGAACAAATCTACGGATATAAAACCACTAAGGAAAGGGTAAAAGATTGTAAGTAGTCACGGTCTTCAGTTTATTCTGTCATTATAGTGCAGGGAAGAAAGATTATTTGGTTGGACTAGGAGGTAGATAATGATTATTAATCTTGTTTATTGTGAGCAGTTAATCTCTAGAAGGGTGGATGACACAGGAACTGCTCAGCAACTGTGCAGTTGCTCTGTTCACCCATCAACACAGTTATTTCCTTTGATTTGTCATACAGACACTACAGAGGCCTCCTGTAACGTCTCTGGAAGAAAATTTGTCAGAGATGTTTTTCAGAATGTTTATACTTTTTTGCTGCTATTTGTTTGTCACTCTGTCTTCCCTTTATGGGAAAAAAATAATCTTGGGTATTTAAAAAAGTGGAGTGTGCTTTATGAAATAGGAAAACAATCTGTACATCTGTGCATCTGCCTGCATGAAAGAGTTTGATATATTAGAGTCACCTATGATAGCCTTTTGATGAACAAGCCAGAAGTCATCATTGTGCTGTAGCCCCAAGCAAAATATGTCTTCTCTCTAGCATCTGCGAAAAGTGCCTAAGACAGATATACAGTGCTGAAATGTCATCTTATTTGAGTCAAGATCAGGGATCTTTCTGTGTTGGTTTGCTACCTGGAGCAAAAGTCGTTAAGATAGTTCATGAATAATAGAAAAGAGCCTTGAATTATTGTGAGCTCATTTGACCTCTTTATGTTACTTTAATCATGATCAGTTAGTCCAGAGATAGACTTAAGTCGTAATTGGACAGATTGCTAAATTATGTACAAATGTATTTATTTGAATAAGACACCTCTTGCATCTGAAACCTTGTATATATTTTAATTTCACTTCCAGCTTGCCTCCCTCATTTACATCTAGTACAGTAGAGAACTGCTGAAGTTAAATTGGTGAAGGAAGATCAGTGGAACTAATCACCTTTAACAACTGTTGGGGTAGCACAGTCTATCAAGCTTGAAGTTGAAAAGATAACAGGTTTCAGTAAAAGAGAACAAGGAAAGAGAGAAAAACCTAATGAAATTTTTTGCATGAACCCTGGCAGTAATAATACTACAAAGTTCCCTGCCAAAGAGAATGTATTTTCTTACCAGAAATAAAACAAGGACAAGATAATGGACAGTCATTATCTGAAATTAAAAAATCACAACTTGAAAAAAAGCTTGACTGGCTTTGGGTGCATGTAAATTCTGTCATGCTAGATTGTAGATTTTAGAAAGCATTTTGAACATCCTTCCTCATGAGCTGAGTGTAGAAAGAGCAGCACTGAGGATTGTAGTCAGACTCCTCCAGATCTACCTGACTTTCTTGCCTCCACTGAAGGGTGGAGTTCATCTTATTTCTAACTTCTTTTATGAGTTCTCTGGTCTCTTTGTGTGTCATAGAAATGTTTTATACCGCGGCTACAGAGGCAGGATAATTCTGGTGAAACTGAATAGAGGCAAGGAAACTGAACACACAATAGATTTGCTGGAGTTTACTGACACTGAATGAAATGCGTAGGATTTGGAGAAAGCTTCTTATTCTTGGAAAGTTAAATTTGTCCTAATGTGTTGTTTCAAGGTTCTTTTTTTTTATGCAATGAAGAGTGCAAAATGATGCTGTAATGTTGTAAAGAACAGCTCAACATTGTTATTACAGACACTATTTGAAAAAAATTGTGGAGATTAAATAATTACAATTATTAAAATTATTTTGAGCAATGTAAGTAACAAAGACAACTAATACAATATTTTTATTTTCCTCATTGGAATTTAATCCCAGTAATAAACAATTACTGTTACATGGTTGGCATAAAGAAAGTATAGCAAAATAATAGCCTTGTAACATAAAGAAGGCACAGCTGATTATAGTCTAAAACTAATCCCAATCCAATTAGTTTATATTATTTAGAAGCCTTCTGGAAATGTTGTATTTAAAAAACACAGATTATTTATATGCACTGTAAGACCAATTTACATCAGAGAGAAACATGAATACAACATCCTGCTTTGACCCTCAGATTTCTTATTCACAAGAAATTCACAAATAATTCAGAATTCCAAGTGTAAGGTTCAGGTAAATTATTTGCATTTTTAATTTTGTCTTGTCTTAGCAACTAGTAAATGGACAGACCAAAACTGATTAAAAAATTAGGATGTAAGTACATTTTCTCATAAAAAATAAAACTATTAATTAATATATGTCTGATAAACTTAAGCCTACACTTTGGAAGAACAACAGCTCTGCCTAGATACAGTAATGGCATTTGCATATCCAGCAGCCCACCATGAAGTACATGAACTTATTATTTGCATGTTCAGGGCAGGCAGGCAGATACAATAGTAATGAAATCGTTAGAAGCATTTATGAAATTATATGAAAGTTTTGGAGTAGTTTTCTGCTAAAATATTTGGATGAAGTACCAAAATACTTACTACTTGGACATGTGCATCTCTCAGTGTGATCACTCCAGACTTAGAGAATTTGCTTGTTTTTTGTTTTTTCTTTTGGGGTTTATTTGGTTTTGTTTGTAATTTTGACACCCTAAGTACCTGGGTTGAATTTTTTGTACATCCTCTTTATTTAACATTTTATATTTTAGATATTTTTTTATTATTATTATTTTTATTTTTCTCTTTTTTTTTTTTCCTTTTTTTTCTCTCTTCTTCTTTTAACAGAGAAGAATACCTTAACCTAGTTTCCCAATGTTGGTCTGCTGGTCTTTTTTTCTCTTTAGTTTTCTAGCAATACAGTATGTGTTCCTTTAAACTGACTAACATGACATACAGTTATATATGTAATTTAAGACCTCCTATACCTATATATCTACCAGAAGCTGAATTGCTTTCAGCAGAGTATCAGCAGCAAGTGGAGCACTGATACAGCCTATGAGAAAATAGTGAAATCAGTGTTCTGATTCAACTGTGTTCCATATTTATCTGTTAGGCAATTTGGTACTCTGTGCTGGATTTTCACTTGTTCTTTTTCCAGGAACAAAATTATAAGGATGATGTGGTCAGTAGTGGTATTTTTCACTGTAAGCTGTTTTGCAGCTCTTTTTGTTTGTTTGTTTAATCTTAACCTTAGATCATGAGAAGTGCATGAACACAAAAATTTATTCAGATATTACACCAAGACAGTATTTCTAATAAATCCATGTAACACATTTACTTTATTTTTTCAGCAACTAAACTATATTTTTTAGAACATCTATTCTGCATCTATTCAGCAGGTCTGTCTTCATTCATGTAAATTGCATACTCTCTTCAAATACTGGGGCATGTTTCTTGACATAGTGGAGAGCTTTGTTAGAAAGATTCACTGAGGTAAAGAAGAAGGCTTTTCTGTCATTCAGTCTACCATTCCTGTGTCCTCTGCTTGAAATGAAATTTTTTCTTTGTGGAGGGAAAAAATACTGTGTTTTATTCCTAATTGTTTTAAACCTTATTTATATTAAGTGAGAAACTAATACTCAGATAATAATTCAATTCTTTAGCTTTCTATATTTCATGCTTTTGTGTGTATGTGGTTGTTGTTTTTCAAGGGCTCTGCTGTTCACTTGCCATTTTTACAGGAACCTTGTGAGAGAATGAACAGGAAAGTCTGTGAAGTGAAGTTCACTAATGACAAATAAACGTAGCTTGTACAACTTTAGTCATAAACACCAAATGGGTTTATGGCTTAAGGTAAAGATTGATAAATGGAATATGCTAAATAAAATCCTGGATAGGAACACTTGCCCAGTATCTGTAGGCTATCTATGAAACAGAAAAGTTAAAGCTTCATACTTTTATGCATTAGCCTGTGGAAACAATTTCACTTCTGAAATGCTTCAAGAGCATTTGAGTATAATGGGCTTTGTACTGCCTGCCTTGGCTGTACCCTGTAGAGAGCACTCAGCCCATTCAGCTTGAACTCCATTTTGTGTAGCTCTTATCCATTAATTTTCTTCTGACCTTGGGCATAAAATATGTGCACTTTTTATGCTCTGTGCTTTTTGTGGAGAAAAAGGAATAGCATTACCCATCGATCACCGTTATGAATGATACAGCTTAAAACAAACACAGGTCAGAGACAGATATGTTAAGAGTAGATTTGTATTGATTCCATCACAACACTGAGTTAAAAGGGAAAAAAAAAAATAAATCCGAATATAAATGATGAAAAGAGATTCAAAAACATCAACAGCTATGAAGTTAACTTAAAAACTTTGCTTTAGGGCTATTATTGGCAAAAAGTCTAGAATTGTTGCTATTATTAATGAAGTCTACATCCCCTTAATATATTTATTGTCATACCTTAGATTCTGCAGCACACTACAGTAGTAAGATCCGTGTGTTTTACTGCTGTATTTTTTTTCCCGTTGAAAGCTTTTCTGTTAAAAGAATCTTACACTAGTTAGATCCTTTAATCTATATTTAGCTCTAGTGCTGAAATATTTAAACCATATTTTTAGCTGTAGGCCCTTTTTATTTGTAACTCCAACCCACTTGCAGACTACTGCCTTTCAGTACAATAAAATGTGCATCTTGTTAGACTACATGACGCTGGTACGAACAGAAGTTTACCTTGTGTGCCTATACAATTAAGTCCATGAATACAAATAATTCCTCCTTACCTTATACAAATCCTCTTTTTCTTCTCCTCCCCCCCACATTCCCCCCCCCTTTTTTTTTTTCCCAAATGTAAACTTTACTATAGATTAATAGTCTGTTCTCTGTAGTGACATTTCTAGGAGAATTTCTATTGAGATATTGACTTAAAGAATCATAGAGCAGATTATACTGTCCTAATATTTCTTGTATAAGAACATAAAAATTTAGGAACTTTTACTTTAAGTGGAAAAATACTCTGCAATGTTTTTTTTTAGGAGCAAAAGCTAGAAACTTAAGCTGCTTGAATGTGTCATTTGAACAATTTGTGATAAGAGCTTTATGGTCTATATACTTCCTTAAAGTATGAATCTGGAACTGATAATCCTAGAGAAATGTTCCATCACAGCTGTCCTTTGCCAGAAGTCCAAGTAGTGGCTGTTCAGTTTTCTTGAAACTTTTCACATGTAAAACTCTGGGAAGTAAGAATTTACTAAGTTGTCCTGTGGTCCTTTGACATCCTCAGTTCAGAGTGGAAGAGCTTAAGGTTAGATTTCATTTGTATTCCTGTAGGTTACCGACACAGTATTGCTGGTAGAAAATATTACTTATATTTTTTGACATCCTCAGTTTCTTTACGATTATTCACATATGTGCCTTTATTCAGTATGATCTATGGAACACTTAAAATTTGTGGTGAAAACTGAATTAATCTTTATGAAATTTACTCATTCAGTGATCAAGTGCTTTGGGTCCATTTGTATTTAAAACAAACGAACACTAGGATATCTAATAATCTGAAGATGACACCATTTACTACAGGCAAACATGGTGTGTTTTTTCCTCCAGACTTCTCTCATGTTTCACAATTTTATCACATACAAAACAGTTTTTGAAAAGTACTGTGTTCCAAAATTACTGGAATAACTCTGAAAGGACCAATATTCTAACAGTCCCTCTTTATAGAAATCTGTATGTATTTTTAATAAAATAGGAATTTTTAAGTAAATGCTTTGGTGTTACTTATACAGATAAGCACCAGGAAATTCAGGGATAAAGCTAGCAGGTGGTCTTCATCACATTTGTTTTCTATTTAAGCCATTCCATACTACTCAGTAACTCTCACTAAGCAGCTGTGAATGAGAATGAAATCTTACGACATGTGTTATGTTTTTGAGGTGTTTTTTTGATAATGCAGTACTGTTGCTAAGCACTTAAAATCTTTCACATTAGGAGCAGTGTAAACTGACTACTTACTCTTTTACTGTATCTTTGTAAAATAGAATTAAGAAGTAATGCATATTTTCAAATGAAGTAACAAAAAAGAAGAAGCAACTTACAGTTGTATAGTGAATTGTACAATGAATCAGTTTCAAAATTGAGGACACAGTTTTAAAGCCTTAAGGAACTGGTAGTGTGGCTGTCACATACCATTACCTGACCTCTTAGGCCTGGGGTTCTCTTTGAGGGTACCCAAACAATGATGCCCCCCTCGGACCATCCTATACCTCTAAACCACTTTAAGGCGAAATAACACTCAAGGTCTGCACCTGATCACAAGACTTAAAACAAAGGAATAAAAGCACAAAAGCCGATAATTCTATAATTATATATGTTCAGGCTGCACAATCACAAAGGCTGATTATTTAAAAAAAAAACCACAATACATGGGTGTTAATGCTGTGTAACCACAATAAAAAAAAATGTGGTTACTTAGTGATTTTAGGAAAGAGATAAAGCAAGAGAGTAGAAGAAATGTTAAGAGAGACAGATAACAGAAAATCACTGGTCCTGTGTCCAGTGTTGGGCCAGCCAGCAGGGGAGAGTTGGTGTCAAAGAAACTCCTGAGGCCTACCAGTGCAGCCCTTCATGTTTTATAGGCCTGCTTTGCTTAGTAATCGTGGTTTGAGACATCTCAGCTTGAACAACTGGAGCAGACCTTAACCCATTTTGCTCCCCAATCCTCATCTCTTTCCTGTGTAGGCCCTAGGCCATATGCAGACCCTTATCACTGTCTCCTTTTCAGCAGTCTCTTTTGAAATGCTAATGAGAATTTGTTTCTAGCTTTTGCAAAGGTGGCTTGGTGTTGGTCCCTTTGGAGCAGCTGTATTGGAGTGCTAAGAGGGATTACAATGGTTCCTCCATACAGTACCTTACAGTGGCTTCTGGTATAATACAGGTCCTGAATTATTTCCTACTTTTTAATCTAAAACTACTGAGAAAAACTATCAGCTGTCTTTGGGATTTCCTGATTTGAATGCCTTGGTGTTGTTCCATGGGACTGTTAAGACTTCTCAGATGAGAAGTTCAGAGTAGTTGATCAAGTATTTGCTTTCAGATAGAACCCATACAAACCTTAGCAGAAACTATGCTTCCAAATGTGTATGTGTCCACCTCCCTGATAGTACCTTAAAGGCATATTTCAAAGCCAGCAAAAATCAGCCTTAACTGGTCAAATAAGAGAAAAATCCTGTCCCCTAGATTGCTCACTAACTGTCTCAGCTCTTTTTTATCTTCAGTCTTCTCTTCTGAAGCACAGTGGAGCTGCTAAACCCCTATCAACTTCTATGTGCCACTTTTTCTATCAGTTCTTTTCTCCCCCAGAGATCTGTGTCCGGGAGTTCAAGTCATGCTTCTGCAAGAACACAGACCAACAATATGCAAAGGCTCTTTTCACAGCTTCATGAACACTTTTTTTTGTATGCAGCTGAATATTTCTACTGTAGTTAGCACATTCACAGTATAGAGGATCAGGAGTATGATTCTGAGCAACAATTGGCCATTAATGTGCAGCATTTTTTGTAAAAGAGAAGTATGTATAGGACTCACATAAAATAAACTTTAAAAGAAAGGGTTTCATCTTCCACTTTTTATCAATGACAGTTTGGAAAGAAGAGACAAAAAAGCACTTCACCTGCCTTAAGCTACTTTTAAAATTTTTTCCCAATATTCACATCCTAAAAGCATTTGAATTGTACAGGGCATTCCAATCACAGTCAGCTTTTTTTCAGCCATGTATTGTAAAATGTCTGGAATTCTGCCTGACACATTTTGGATGTCATTCAAGAGAAAAAAAACAAAAAAACAAAAAAAAATTGTCCAAAATTGGAAACTTGTCTCAAGTTTAGAATGTAAATGAATATTTTTATTCTATTTGCAACTAACACACAAAGCATTGTACCTGCTTTATAGACAACATAAGACTCATTAAATTTTTAGGGTCTAGTATTAACCTGTTACTGAAGGGAAGTTTTTCAGTATTTGCTATATGTAGGGCTGTGGAAACATACAGTTGACACAAATCACCTTTATTTAAAGAAAAACTAAGATAATGAATCTGGATTTCTAGGGAAGAAGTGAATGCAGAAACTATAAGAGATGGCCAGCATTTATCTGTGTATAGCTATATGTGTACACAATGCATGAACATTGTTCATACCTCTCGTATGGACTTTTAAGTTCTGATTTGAGTACCTTCCCTTGTAGACGAATGTTGAAGAGATGTTTGTGTTTGCATCAAGTTAGCTACATACACAACTGGGTGCAAAACCCCAAGCATACTCCAGCACTAACAAATGCTTGGTCTGCAAGCATGAAGGTAGTACAGATACACTTCCTGAATAGTTTAGTGTGGATGCATTTAGTCTGTCTGAGAGATATTAATACACAAGCTAATGTAATGAATAGCCTTGCTTTCTTCACCAAATAGAAACAGTCTTCACCTCGTTATCTAGCAGCTTGCTTTATAAACAATAGTTAATGCCATTTTTTGTTTTAATGTTAATTTGTAGGAATCTCAGGTTAATTAAGCAAAGCTGTTTTATAAATAAATGCAATAAAGAAAAGCTTCCAAGAAATGGCAACTACAAATACTACACTACTCTTGTACAGTCGGTGCATCTAATTTTTCTTTCATTTGATGTGCTGAAATCAGTAAAGATTATGTTTCCTATCACATGCAGACTTTTTTTGCCAAAGGAAAAGAAAAAAAAAAATAATGGGAGGAAAGAAGGCAGGCTTGGACATACCTTAGAGCATATTGTCTTTCCTAATGTGCAATTTCTGTTGTTGTCTTGCAATGCAGTCCACTTTCAACGCTTTTAAGAATGTTCATACCAAATAAAATCCAGACATCCTGACTGAACCTTTTCTGAGATATTAATCACCTTTCACTGATTGCTGTGGCCAGGTAATATAGTTCTAAAAAAAAATTCTAAAGCAGTCTTAAAACCCACAAAATACTAATTTCACTGACCTCCTATTGAAATATTTTCCTCATAAAATAAAGAAAAGCCTGGTAATAAAATGGCAGTGGAGAGCACTTCATTTTCAAAAGCCATTTGCTTGTTCTAATTACAGTTTGGAGGGAGGCTATAACTATTGAACTGAATGTCCAGCAGTTTGTGTGTACTTGATTTTTCAATCACATTCTAATTTCTAATGGACAGGTATCCACTTCACAGAAGCTGCAATCATGATATCACTCTGTCAAATCCAGTTGTTGTTAGCTGTCTCTCTGAAGAGACCAATGATCACATATATATAGGGTCTAAACTTCCATCTCATTTACTAGTTCCTCTAGGTCAGCGTTGAAGACCCATTGACAGGGCAGTGTAACAAAGCTCTCAGCAGACAGTGTGCTTCTGTGGAGAATCAGAAATTTCATTAATGGCATTACTTTGATACTGAAGGCATCTTCAATGACCTGAACAGCCTCTCCAGTAACTATTAAGCCTTTGATCTCCAGTGTTTAGATGAAGAGTATTGTCTCCCATAAAAACTGAGAGACTAAGATAGTGTGAGTTTGTTCCTTATTGAACAAGTCGGTGGCAAGGCTGTGATGGCTGTAATTCTATTTTACAAAGATACAGTAAAAGAGTAAGTAGTCAGTTTACACTGCTCTTAATGTGAAAGATTTTAAGTGCTTAGCAACAGTACTGCATTATCAAAAATCTCATTCGTACTCTTACAAATGAGAGTAAGATTAAACATGCAGCCTATTCTCTCACCTTTCCATTACTAATGTTTCACAGACCAGATTGCTAATATCATACCTGACTGCATTATCATTTTTATATTACAAATAATGGAGAATTTTGTTAACTCAGGCAAATCTGTCCATACATTTCTGATTACAGTTTTCTTCCTTTGTTACCTTACCTGGACCAGGAAAGGTGACATTCTCAAAAGATGTGACAAAATGACATTAATTTTCTGTGCCACAGAAATACCAGTCTGATTTGAAACATACCTTTTAAGAAGGAGTATATCCTAGCTACAGAAATAAATATAATTTTAGTTACAAAGAAGAGATTAAATATACCAGCAGTAAACAACTGGAACAGTTAAATAAATCAGGGGAATTTAGTCTATGCTACTCACCAACTGTTTACAGGGGAAAAGGCTGAATAGCAGAAACTTCTCTGAGAAACTAGAGACACCATCAGTACAGAGACCAGCCTCTGCTTTTTTCAGGCTTAGAAGTGAAAAACTTTAAAGAAAGAATGTAGTTTAGCTAAAGTCACTCCATGCTATGCATAAAATCAAGAGAATTATTTCATAATTCATTTAACAGAAGTTTCTAGAGCCCCAGGTCTTCCGAAAAATTTAATGTGATTTTCCTTGTGTGTGGCTAAAGACATTTTGAGGGGGCTTTGGTTGGGTTCCCCTATGTTAATCATTACTGTGGGGTGATAGCAGACCCAGGATGCTGTCAGTTGACTGTCACCCACAGGGTTGCAATTATCTATGACATCCACATCTCATGGTGTTGTAGTTTAACAGGTTTTCAAGTTTCTGATGCAATTCAGAGGAAAGGATTGAGCAGTACAGTAAGATGCTGAACAGTTTAAACCTTCTGCCAAGTAAGTATTTTCATTTTAGATGCAAAATGAATTTTGTCCAGTCCTCCCTGATATCTAAAACTGACAGTCCTGATACAAGTCCTTTTCTTCAGTCTTGCCTGCTCTGTTTTCAGTACTGATTATTTTTTATATGAAATCTTTGGATTTTTTTAAATAGATGACAGACACAGTAGGGGCAAACAGATTGTCTACTGTTGAACAGCAAAGATGTAGTAATTATTTACTTTCAGAAGAGTACATATAGCACTGTGAATAAATGAACAAAGATTTTTCCTGTTATTAGAAAGTAATTCCTGCAAAGCTAGGAATTTGACATTTTATTTTCAGTCATGCTGCTAACCTCCACTCTCTAATAAAAGGAATAATAAAACTATAATGTATCATGTTTTAATTTTCTACAAAACAGAGGTAATACATAGAGATTTACAAAATACATTTCGCATAGTTCCTTAATTTCTATTGGTTGCTGCTGAATTGAAAGGTAGCTGGTAAATTTAAATCTTATAAAGATCTGTGTGATCCTATTCATAGTTTACTTGAATATAAGTGAAAATGTTACATCCTCACAGCTAATGAAAGTTGCTGAGAAGTGAGAATGTTGCTCTGTCCTTGTAACTGGTCTCCACATGAGTCCTTTTAATTTGACATGGAACAAGAAAAAAATAATTCAAATATGCTGTTTCTTTATGGAAGATGGTGAAGCACATTTTCCATGTTAATTCCTCTTCGCAAACAGTGACTGAATATATGACTGCAGATTTATACTTGAAACTTGGGACAAGCAAAAACTCAAACTTTTTTTAAAGAACATTATTAGATAATATGATAGTCAGAGGTTTCAGTGTTAGAATGTGATGTTTTCTGTGATAGAGTAAGAAACCTTGTGAAATGCAGTGCTTGTGATTTTGAAACCTCTCCTACTCTGGCTTTGGTTATTTAGAAGTTACCTTGTTTTCCAATAGATTGTTCAGTCCTGTAGCAGGTCTCTGTGTCATATTTAGTGCTGCTGTTGCAGTTGATTTCCACAAAAAGAAATCTATACTTTGTATTTTGTCTTCAAGATAAAACCAGGAAAGTACTGCCTTTTTACTATTAGAAGAGTCTCTTCTTCTAAATACCTCTCTTGCGATATTTTGTCACACTTTATATCTCAGTTGACCACCAGCTAAAACTGTTTTTTATCAAAGAGTTATTACTACTGAAGAAGACACTATTATGATAGATATGTTTTTGTTACTACTAACAAGTACTACTTTTTATTTTAATAGTCATCTATATTGCATGTTACTTCGGGTTTTACTAATCTTCAAATCTACTTGTGTTGTCAGTTCTTCAACTACAACTTCAACACCTATAATGGAACTTTTTCTGAAACTCTTAGCTCTCTTAAATTTGTTGTAACTCACAATTTTATCGTGACAGTCACAAAAGAAGAAGGAAGGGGGGGCGTAAAGAGGTAAGGCAGCAAGAAGTAAGGACAGGAAAGAGAAATAGCATAAGAGGGAGAGAGATATGGAAAAAATGCATTTTAGCTTTGTTGCTGGCAAAGGTAAGCTCATAGGTCAGACTGAACTATATGTTAGGAGGCTTTTAACTAAAAGAATTAGAAGTACCTAGTTTACCCAAGAACTTACTATTCAAAAATGAAAAAAGACCATGATAACTTGCAAATCTACTGCTATTGTGGCAGATGAGTTATTTTAATAGCCAGACTTTAAAATATTAATTTTTCTCCAGTTCTTTTTGGTTATTTTTTATTTTTCTAAACTGACATTAATTGTAGTTCAGTACTACGTGTATTTTATTGTTCATCCTTTCATCATAATATGTCCGTAATATTGTAGAATTAGTCCTTGGTTAACTGTCCCCTCCATAATATTATTCTAAAGAGACATATTGGCATTTAATTACTTGAAAGCAGATGAAATTGGAAGAAAGGAGTCAATAGATTGCTTAATAGAATTATTAGACTGTGAAAATGCAGCAGCATTCCTTGTGTAACCTTTCTTTTTACCATTCCTTTGTTGTAAGGGCTATGAAGTTTCAACAAAGTGCATCAGCCAAACCAGAATTGAGTTTATTGCTAGTTGAAGATGCTTATAGAGTCAGTGTTAACAGTGATAGGGATATATTCATCATATATTGGCTGCATCAAGAGAAGCATGGCCAGCAGGTTGTGGGAGGTGATTCTCCCCCTCTGCTCTGCTCTCATGAGACCCCAACTGGAGTACTGAGTCCAGTTCTGGAGCCCCTGTTACAGGAGGGACATGGATGTGCTGGAGTGTGTCCAGAGGAGGGCCTAAAGGATTATCAGAGGGCTGGAGCACCTCTCCTGTGAAGACGGACTGAGAGAGTTGGGGTTATCCAGTCTGGAGAGGAGAAGGCTCCAAGGAGACCTTATTGTAGCCTTCCAGTATCTGAAGGGGCCTGCAAGAAAGCTGGGGAGGGACTACTTAGGATGTCAGTGATAGGAGTAGGGGAAATGGATACAAACTAAAGGAGGGCAGATTTAGATTGGAATTTAGGAAGAAGTTCTTCACCATGAGGGTGGTGAGACACAGGAATGGGTTGCCCAGAGAGGTGGTGGAAGCCCCATCCCTGGAAGTTTTTAAGGCCAGGCTGGACAGGGCTCTGAGCAACCTGACCTAGTGGGAGGTGTCCCTGCCCATGGCAGGGGGTTTGGAACTAGATGATCTTAAAGGTCCCTTCCAACCCTGAAAATTCAGTGATTCTGTGAATCATAGAATAGTGTGAGGGCATTTAGTAGGTGAAGACTAATGTAAATGTGACAAGGAAAGATAAATTGAAAATGGATCATTAGGAAGAATCCTGAATAAAGGAGATTATTCAGCTAGTTGGAATTTTCTATTTTTAGGCTTTTTAGCACATATTTAGGACATATTTAGTCTTTTCATGGACATATTCAAATCTGCATATGGGAGAGTATTTTCTATCCTGCTAAAAATCAACTACATTTGATTGTGTCTATGGAGCATCAAAAAGTCTAACGTAATTGAAATATTACACTCTGATCTCCAAGGACATTTCATAAAGCAAATATACAAGATACCATTGCGATATAACAATTTTCTTTTTTAACAAAAATCATTCTGCATCTCACCCTGATGAAAAGCATTACTTCTTGGTTGAACAGTACTAACATTGTATATGATAGTTTTTCTAAGACAAGACATGAGGTTCCTGACAGATAAGTGAAGGCAAATGTTGATGAATTTTCTTTTTGTCTTTTGAAGGCTATTGTTCAATAGGTAATTGTAGTTTATTTAATAATTCATTAGTGGAAATAAGTGGGAAAAAATGTTAGAAGCCATTTTTGAGTAATGACCTCATGTTTGATCAATGATGTTTATGTTTTCCCAATTGCTTTTAGTATTTTTCCTTGCATTTCTGTAATCCAGATTTCATAGAGGAACACAGCAGTCTAATTTCTGTGTCTACATTTGGCAAGTTCCTGATAACTTGTTAATACAGTGTTCATCTCTAGGCTTGTTCTGATTGACAGCCCAGAAATAGCCTTTTAAATTGTGTCAGATTCTCATCTCTCTGTTTGAAAGGTAACGTTAAACAGTTTTCCTAGCAGTCTGCATGATGTCTTGAATTGAACAAATCAGCTGTTTTGGCTGTAGTACCAAGCTTTTGTCTATGCAAAAGTACATCATTTTATCTTTGCACACTAATAGCTTACTGAATACTGTTGCAGCTGTCCATTTACTTTGGGGCATGTGATAGCTCAAAGTAATTTATTTACCAAAATAGAGCTATTCTCACTAGGCATACTCTTATCATATATTAAGTCATTATTTTACATTTGCTCCACTGTGGAATGAATGGAAATGTTCCATTGTCATAAAAAGCACTTAGATTTTTATGAAAAGAACAGTGAATTCCAAATCCCTGTATATAAAAGCATGGTCTTATCAGCTGTCGTGTATTTATCTAATATTTCAATCAACAAATCTTGTATTTGTATTACAATAGCTTACTATGTTTCCAAGCAAAATTGAAGCACCATTGTGCTGGACACTCTGCAAGCCTATATAGTGACACTGTTCTTTCCACAAAAGCATTGCAATGGAATAGATATAAGCTACTAGAGAAAATGCAGCTATTAATCTACTGATACTAAATACTTACTGCATAAAAACATCTAGTTTCATGGCCCAAAAAACATTCTACGACATCAGCATTGAAATAAACTTGCCCCTGTCATGAGCTGCTCATGAAGCAATGTATAATGTATATACAGGTACTAATTACAGAATGAAAGAAAATCCCCAGACTAATAAAAATAAATTCCTAACACACTTTTGAAGTGTGATTTATAAGAAGATTTGGGGGGTGAAGTGAGTGTCAGTCACAGGGTTATTAGGAATGTGCATATTCTGACTCAGAATCACACAGTATACTGAAACATCCAAGTGGAAAATGTAGCTCCTGTTTTTGCAAATAAATTGCATTCATCAACTCATTAGCACATTTGGCCAGGATCCTTGAGTTTGGTGAAGTATTTATCATTTATCACCCATATTTGAATCTTTCTTATGTGTGGTGTGGCTGTGTAAATACTGATATTGCTGTTACTGCTTTTGCCTTTTTTCTTTTTATAAACACACACTATCTGCCTAATTAAATTAGACTTTATAAGAAGCCACTTCTTCTTGCTAAGCTACCTTCTGATGCTGGTTATGACTGATTGAAAGACTTTCTCATCCCATACCTGTCTTCCTTTTGTGCTCATCCTCTGCCTCTGAAACTGCTATTTATTTTAATTATTGCTGAGAGAGCTCTAACATTAATCTCCCAAGCTTGCATAATGAATTACTTCATTCAGGTGCTTCATTTTGTTGCCATTTCCTGAACTCTATTTAACATGTCAGTATGTTGCAGCAAAAATGAGATTTGATATTTCACAAGCAATATAGGAAAAAAAAATGCTCTGTGACCTGATGATTTTCTGTTTAGCTGAAAAATCCATTAGGCTTTTTCTTTTGTTAAACAAGTCTGCTATAAACTTTTATCTGACTTTCTTACTATTATTGGAACTGAATGTTTGAAGACGATAATCCATATAAAGATTCTTATGTGGTTTTTGTAACATAGCCTCTTGTAGGAACAGTGGACAAACATATCAGTCCTGACAACTTTTCTTCAGGTCACCCATGGTTATGGAAGAACCCTGCTGTATTCCTTCTGCATGTTTTCAGAGCAGCTTCCATTTTCCTATCTTCTTTTCAGAAGCTATGAACAGAAAATCTCTTTTTTACCTACTCAGTAAAAAATGCAGACAAGTAATTTAAAGTCTCACATATGAAAATCAATTTGTAAAACCTTTTGTGCAAATATATAACAAAGTATATTGTCCCCTTGTGGAGAGGTGAAGTGCCTTAAAGTATTTTGACTTTAAATAACAAAATATTTTATTTTAATTGTCACTGACACGACATTCTAATTGTATAGATGTCTTTAATTTGTAGCAACCCTTCTCCCTGCATCAATGTAGCCGGAGAGCCTAAGGAAATTAATTTGTTTGTCTCACGATTTCTTAAAAGACCTGATTGCAAAACATGGTATTCAGTTAGATTTCATAGAAATTTTTAGCTTGAAATTCAGGATAAGCTATTGTGAGTGGTAGTTATCAATTTGACCTACAGTGAAGACAAAATCAGGATATGCTTAAATATAATTGTATAAGGGAATGCAGTGACTCTGATTGAATTCACCTGCTAAAGAAGAATAATGCCAATAATTAGACTAAAAGAAGTTCCCAGTAGAGACATGGTCAGATAGGTTAAATGTGCTGACCTCGACACTGAACAGAAGTTGTAATGAATTTCAGCATCTTTGAAATATAAATCTTGTAGCCCATTCATTTTGCACCTCCATGGTTCATTATGTAAAAGGAAGAAAAAAATAAACACCATCCTGTTCTTAAATTCTGTTGAATATGCTGGTTTCTTGCTTTCTTACGCTTAGAATTACAGTGCTCAATGACAATACATTTTTTTCCAAGTTCATAAAAATTTAAAATTATTTGGGTACCTTTTGTTATCAAGAGAGGAGAAGCACCATACAGTGTTCTGTAGAGAAATTTTGGTGGAACATGTTTATCATACTCATACGTGTAGAGAGAAGAAAAAAAAATTCTGGTACAAGTTGCCATCAAAACAGTGTAAATACTGAAGATCTGACTTTTAAAAAAGCTTATAGCCCAATTCAGAATTTGTTTACTTAAGTACTTCCAAAGCACGAATGAGCTATTACTGGAGAATATAGAGATGCATTGTACTTAAACTAAAAAATAGAGCTGTATAAGGAATTTCCAAAGTCAATTTTGGACACTGGGACTTTGTTCCACCTAGCAAGAAACAAAACAGAGGTCTGTGTACACAGACTAAAAGGCATGTCTACCCCTGTTGAGCCACAAGCTATTGGGATCAACAAAGTGAAATTCTCTTATCTGTGATGATCTAGAGGTAAGGCTACCTCTAAAATCTTTATGCCAGAAAGTTTACAGTAAATTTGTCAATACAAGTTACTAGAACATGTCTTCTAAAATCCCTGGGAACGGGTTAGTTACTTATTTCCAGGTGTTTAGTGTGGTGTCAAATCGAGTTAATTGGCAAGAACAGCAGAGGGTTTTAAAGCAGATAAAATACTTGAACTCTTGTATCTCATGGGCAGGACTGAGAAATTCAAGGGTCCTTACTTTTCAATTGGCAATGCCTATATAGGTTGGTTGTTTTA
This sequence comes from Phaethornis superciliosus, assembly GCA_023637945.1. NCBI lineage: Eukaryota > Metazoa > Chordata > Aves > Apodiformes > Trochilidae > Phaethornis > Phaethornis superciliosus. The sequence continues at coordinate 28,916,391 of JAJQWJ010000004.1, read as the reverse complement.
TCATAGGTAAAATGAGATGCTTCAGCCCTTATTCTATTGATGTTGTGAAAGAGAACGTTGTTGAGAGGTATTGAGTGGTGATTTGAGTGAAAACCCTGGGTAGAACACATTTATTTCGTGTTTATGAGTAATAATTGCGCAGAGAAGGTGAAATAATTTTTTGAGATAGACCAGCTGGCTGTGAAAATTAACTGCAGAGCTGTTTGTTAGGTTCCAAGAGCATTTTGTAGTGCACAAACTGTCTTGTGCTTCAAATTGTGATTTCCATTTGCAGGACTGCGCGCACTTTATTTAAACTTATGTTTGATTCATTATTGGTTATTAACACAGTATTTTCACATCTGTGGAAATCTACAGAACTCTGTGGAAATTCTACTTAGTAGAAAATACAGAAGCAGACATCCTTGTCTCAAACCTTCCATACTGTTGGGAAGCTAAAATAATATTCTGTAATCTGAATATTATTTCCCCAAACCAGGATCATTTAGTATCTTGCTCCTTATTTGAATCACAACAGCAGTCCAGGAGATAACCTATTTTGAGAGTACTGATTGTTTCCCTCATACGGAGGCCTATTCTTTTCTAATATGTAGGTTCACTACAAACAGTGTAATTATCTTCAAAACTTCCTGATTTTCTTCATTAAAATATGGAAGTGGCACACTGGCTCCCTGAAGTCAGTCTGAAATGTTGTTAGGTTTTTCTAGGATAAGCTTTCTATTTTCTGTGTCTTCTAAAAACCCATAACACTGTTTCAGAATGACTTCTTGCTCTGTGGAAATGATAGAAATAAGTAAAATTAATCGTCATTAGCCATAACAGGGGGCTAACGTTTTGTTTTAAAATGTTCACTAAGACTAGTTATCCACAGGAGTTCATAGAAATATACATATATTTCTTTATTCTTGTAATTTCTGAGCTTCAAGTTCGCAAGCAGCTATCTGCACCTGGACATATCCAAACAGTTCTTTTTTATAATTTCTGTCATATTTTGCATTTTCCTCAGGATTTGAAACTTATCTATACTGAATGTGAATTAAATTAAGAAATAATTCTAGAAATAATCGAATAGGAGTTAAAGAATTTTTTTCATTTCTTGACTATCTGCTCATTGTTTTCAAGTTATACATTAAGAATCACTGAAATGACGAGTGACTTCATGGCTTTAGTAGTTTCATTGGTGTAAAAAAAGAAATAGGAATCATATCTTCCTCTTACTGTTTTTAGCATTACTAGCTAAATACATTTTTAAAAAAAGAGGAGAGGGGGGGAAACCCTGCAATATGTTTAATTTTCAAAACGTGATATGACTTAATAGCTGTGGAGTAACTATTCTATTCACTTCTGAGAAACAAACTGAGGCTTGTTTTTCAGTTTTCAAGTATCCCATGCAGCCTCATCACATTTACATTTTGGAGTTTTCATGCAGATGTGATCATTAGGTTGGTCTGACTGTGAGTGCAAGCTTTTCATACGGAATTGTCATATTACAGATTTTGAATCCTTATCAGTTCTTTCAGAATTGCATGCTTATAATTCTTCTGGGAGTTTTATCCACAGTCTTTTACCCTTTGTATTGTATCAGGATTGCACACATGGTGATCTAAATCCCACCAAATTGTGCATGAGCTCATCTGTACCTTTGCAGATGAGGAACATCTTAGAAAAGGCAAAAAGCGTGCAAGTCTTCATAGTATTTTCTGGTACATGCTTCTTACAAATCAGTACAACTCAAATATTTCTTTAGCTGCTTCAGAGGTGGGAGCTTCATCATAAATTTTAGGCTGGGAACTGGTAAATTGTCATACTTGAGAATAGTAATTGTGCCACAAAATGTCATTCAGAGGGCTTCTAGGATTTCGTGCTTTAAGTAGACAGCTTGTCTAACACATTAAAGCAACATCAAAACTAGGAGAGCTTGTATCTTGGGGATGAACTGCTCCATCCTCACCATAATTTTGGAACCCTCAGTAAAATCTTCTTAAGACTTATTTTCCTCTGACAATTGCCACAAACAGTAGATATGTGAGCCCTCCCCCCATGACACACTGGCAGAAAGATTCTAAAAGGTACTTATTCACAGAGTAATAGTACCAGTAAGACCAAAGCATGAGACCTATCTCCAAAGGCTTAAAATAATAAAGACAGCTTGTTATACTTCTGTAGAGAAAAATACAGGAAGGTAAAAGAGAACCTCATTATAAGAAAATAAGTTCATGCACAGAGACATTGGAGTAGGCTGCCCAAGGAAGCTGTGGACAGCCCATCCCTGGAAGTGTTCAAGGCCAAGTTAGATGGAGCATGGAGGAACATGGTATAGCGGAAGGCCATGCAGGAGGGAGTTGAACTACATGACCTAGCAAAATAAAATAAATATAAAATGAATGTTTCTATTTTGACACTAGGAATAGCAATAATGGTTTTGCTTCTCAATTTAAAAAATATTTTGTGTGAAGGTTTCTTACTTTTCATTTGTTAGAAACGGTTTTATAGCATCTATATTTTTGATGCACTTTTGTAACACCTATTAAAGTTTATTATTATTTATTATTATTATTATTATTATTATTATTATTATGTATACATCCAATTAAGAATAGAAACCATGTGATTTATTGTAATAAATATTAAACTAACATCTCATACTGATTGAGAACATAGTTGTTTGCCTACTTCCATAGAATTTCCAGCTGTGAACTTTCAAGCTCATAAGCAGTAAATGAAAGTAGTACAACTAAAATATAGCTGCTAAAGCAAGTAAGTGCCAATCTTACCTTTTAGCTAATACTCAGCAGATACTTCGGCATGGTGCTAAAATTTCAGAAGTATTTCTTTTGGCATTCTATTGAGATCTAAAAAACCCATAGTTATTAACCATAAACAGTTATAAAATCTTAGTATCACTTTGTATCAGGGTTTGCATGTGTGCATGTAAGTCCACCTGCATTGCCAAAACTTCACTTGAAAATTACCTTTTGTTCTTTATTTTTAGTAACTACTTTCTTGCATTAAATGTTTACCTGTTGTCACGGTCTGTCACTATTACTATTATTTAGTATTAACAAGTAATTATTATTTTATGGCTTGTTTGTGAGGAAATATTGGCATCTACACATAAATATGCCACAAATCACAAAAAGTAACCAACTTAAGAATTTCAGGAATTGGAATGGTTTATTTAGGGGAAAACATGCAGTTGGGGAACTGTGTTTCAGGAAAAGGGGTAAATAATTAGGTAAACAATGCAGGAAATCAGGTTTTTAAGAGATGAAATATCCAGGATTACTTTTTAGAAAAGGGAACAGAGATTTGTAATTTCACCCTCCAAGGTGTGTTGGGGATGGGGGTGGAATTTGCGCTTCTCTGGCCTATCCCTCATGGTCAGTCCTGTGCAACTTTCTGGCCTTTTTTTCACAACCCCGGTCATTCCTGTGTTTCCTTTTTCTTCTGGGTTGTTTTTTTTTTTTCGTTTGTTTGCGGGTTTTTTGTTTGTTTGTTTCGCTTTGTTTACTTTTTATAGCCAAAATTTCTGCTTTCCACAAATCATTGTCAGGGATTTTGCAATCTGAAGCTGCAGGCCTTCCATTCGGTATTCAGGCATTTCAAGAATTCCTTAGCTCTTGTATTCAACACCATCGGTTTTTCACCATTTGCATTACCTGCCTGGCAACTTTGTACCATTTGCATTTTATCTCATCTGACTGCTATTTCAAAGGTGGCTGTTTATCACATGAAAAGCAGAGCCAGTCTGCTCCTCAAACAGTGAAATAGCAGAATGGCACCATTTCATAGTCTGCCCATACTGGCAATTTTGCTGATTCAAGAGACAGGTTTTTTTACGGGTTTTTTGTTGTTTGGTTTTTGTTTGGTGTTTTTGCTTGTTTGGTTTTTTGTTTTTTATTTTGTTTGGTTTGTTTGTTTTTTAATTTATTTACTGGCAGGTGTTCGCCACACCTTTTTATACCCTAAGAAGCTCAATGATTAGTAATATGAATTTACAGTAATGGCTTCCTGATCTTCCTGTGATATTAGAAAGATAATTATTTATTTCTCTGCAGTGCTGTATCTGCTTTGCGTAAAATTTAGCCCAACACCATGGTGAAATGAAGTGGTCTTGATCATGCATGTATAAACTTTTGTGGTACTCACCATAAAATATAAACAGCACTTTATGAATCTCCAGGCAGGTAAATTATATGCATACAAGTGGTTTTCACTTCCGAGAAAGAGGATGCAGTTTTTGTCATGTGTGGGGGGAAATTTCTAAATGATCTGATTGCTTTTTGGAGTAGGAAGAAAGCTTAATATGAAGTAGCCTATGAAATGAAATGGCAATGAATTGAGAAAATGTGACAGTTGGTTCAGCAACATACTTAGGTATATAAATAGTTCCCTTACAGTCAGTGTTCACAATGAGACTACTCATTTGCTTTGAGTTAGGTAAATTATGTAATGAAAAACTTTTAAAGCCATTTGCAGATGATCAAGAAATAATTTTCTGCATGTGCTTACTTGGAACAGATGGACTAAGTTTAAGAAATACTGAGCAATATGTTTTTCGGGTGGTTTGTTGTTTTTTGTTGTTTTGGTTTGGGTTTTTTGCACAGTTATTAAAGTCATACAATGTTACAGAATTATGTAAAACAGATTTTTTCTGATGTCCAGCATTAACTTTGAAACAGAAAGCAGTAACTTATAGTAGATAATTGGATTAGTTTTTGCTTTTCACTAAGACTAATGTGATATATTTCCTAAGGAATTTTTATCTAACTTTCTGGCATTAAAGACTTCATGGCTAAAATAAATTAATTTCACTACCTGTGGTAGTAATTAATTGAATTACTTATTTTTTTAAGCTTTTGTTGTGTGAAAGATGGTTTCTGTGATCTCATCTAAAACTAATGAAGCCATCAAGTATTCTTATTCTCAGTTTTTCAAGACTTCAGCAGGAGATCATGTGGCAAAGCTATTACTTTGTTTTATCTTTTGAAGACTCAAGTTGGCATTGCCAGTTCATATCCTACTTGCTGTATGGGCTGGTAAAGGTGATCACAGGCATAACAATAGCGATGGGAAAATTTTCTGGCTACTTGCTCTTAGTTTCTAAGACCTTTCAGACATTTTGGTGCACAGGGAGGTGTCTAGTGTGTTTGTGCAGGAACTTTGTGGAAGTGTTTCTGTAGCTGTGATCTCCATGATACTGACTTTTCTGCAGAGCCATTACTAAATACTAAAAAGTCATGTAATAAAGCAAACTTGAGCGTTTATCTTGGAAAAATTTGGCCTAATGTTTTAGATTTATCTTTGTTTGTTTGTTATAGATTTATCTTTTTTTTTTTTTTTTTTTTTTTTTTTTTTTTTTGTCTTGTTTGTTTGTTTGTACGCGTAGTTCTGTAAAGCAGAAATTAAAGAGAAAATTTTTCTCAAGTCTCTTACAGGTGCTCTTTCAGGGTGTGGTGGTGGTAGGTTTTTAGTGGATAATACAATGTTATGGTGGGATTTTGGAGTTAAAATTTTTTATGGACACACAGACATGCATCAGATCCTGTAATAAAATGAAGGATTTCATGTGTTGTTTTAAAGGTTAATAATTGTTTTTTTTCAGAAAGGATAAACAGGTAAGACAAAACTTTTCCAGAAGCACATTATTTAAACTAAGAGTGTAAAAAAATAGCTATGTATATATTAGCAGATTGTTTAACTCACATGGCAAAATAGCTGAAAGAGTAAAAAGATACTCTTACTCTAGTTTTACTAAAGAGTAAAAAATAACCAGCTCTTCTTTTTATAATCCTTTGTTTATCATTTGAGTTAATACTCAGAAAAGATTATATTGTAGCATTTATTCAAAGAAGTATTCCTTAATAAAATAAAAGCAGAAAAATGCTTGACATACAAGGACTGCTTTTTAAGTCTTCGGAGGTACAAAAATGCTGAAGTTGTGTAGTCTAAGATTTATAGCTATATTCATTTGGCAACAGAAATTGTTTCTTGGTTACTGTAACATCTGACCTGATACCAATTGCTTCTGAAGGATTTATCTAATAATCCTCATGCCTACCACTCCTGCCTACAGAAAAAATAGTGCAATACCTTTTCTCTAGAAGAAATGAGTTTTGTATTTAGTTATAAAATGGATGTTATTACTAATACACCGAAGGAGAAACAGTTCCATTGTTGAAAAAGAACACAGCTCTGGTGCTCTCAGTCAACTGTGTTACTTCTGCAGCAAAGCAGAAGCTGGGTGTTAAGTCACCACTGGACAGATTCATATCTTTCATTTTCAAACATTTTATTTACTTAATTTTTACCTGCTTCATGCAACTTAGAATATATTACATCTCCTTCCTTGTGTCCATGCTAGTACTGAAACTGAAACATCCCTGTTATCTGTGTTATCAAATTCTCATTTTTATTTTTAGAAATTTATTTTATAAAAAACAAACCAAACCAGGGACAAAAAAATTTTACTTTTTTTCTAGAAAGTATATCTTGAATTGTTGGGATCATCTTTTATCAGCTAGATGGCAGTTGCTGAGGAAATTGTCTTGAAAGGAAACTGAAAATAAAAAGCTTCTTATAGTCTATATAAAACCAATTTAATACCTGGTACAGAAATGCTCAAAAGTGTTGTTGACAACATTTTTTATTTATAATTTAGAGATACTCACTCTGAACAGAGACAGTAATCAATTTCATTTTACACTGCCCATGGTGGATTTTGATTTAGGTATATTTTTTTAGAGGTAGCACTGAATTGTGTGTTTAGTTAAAATAACTACAACGGGATATCAGTGTGAACCTTGAGCGCAGCATGTAGAACATTTTTTTTAAAAGATGTTTTAACATTCAATGATCTTTTTTCCAAGCCAAGATCCTATTTCAGAATTACTGACAATATAATTCACGGTGCAATTATATGTGTAAAATGCAGCAGGAGTTATAGCAAAGCTGAGCAAATCCATTTTTGTCCTGTGTTCAACATCATATGAACGAATCCCCATGCTTTATTCCTCATGAACAGTTCCATGAGAAATACTAGCTGCTGTTGCTAGACAAATGTAAACGTGTCATGTTTAAAGTACATCTGTCTCCTCCAGACTTCCAGAAACCTCCTTCAGTTTGTTCAGTTCGGTTCACAACAGGTCACAATAGCTCTTCCTAGACCATATGGTTATTATTGTGAAAAATGCTGTGGAAGCATGCAATTGCAAGCTCTCACAAGCTAGCAATTGGATTACGATTAGAACAAGTGCTGCCTTGAGCATCAGGCTCTCTGTGCCAGCTTTGAAGGCAGGATTCCACCAATCCAGAAAACAGGATGGGACACTATTTTCTTCCACGCAGTAACTCAGAGTCCTGTCATTATCTAGCATTTATGAAAACAGTGCATTGTATTATAACATGAAGTGTTAAATACTAGACTAGTACCTTTTACACCAGTTTAAAGCAAACAGATAGAAGTCAAACGTTCAAGCCACAGCTGGTTCTAACATTTTTCTAGGAGACAGAATATTCCATAGCAAAACTATCTCTGTGACATCATGAATCTTTCTGAGATGACAGCCTTGAAGTATTAGCTGCCTTAGGCTTTAGAAACAGCAACATTTTTATGTTTCTTCATATATACCTTCATGCACATATTTGAGGTTCTATTTAACTTCATACTCCTTAAATACTGTGTATTTAGTGGACAGATGTCATTACTGAACTTGGGCACAGAACAGTGAGAAAGCTGAGTTTTAAGCAATGTGTGTCTTCTGCTACAAAGAAAGGTCTTCTGACAGAACTTCTTACAGAACTAGAATGGATTACTGTTTCTCCTAGAGGAAAACACCCTTTAACTTCTTTGTCTGGACACTTCTACAAAGCTACTTTGACTGAAGTAATGAAGCTCACCCCAATGAAAAAAAATTAATACATATCTTCTCTCTTCTACACTTACCCTTCACTGCTAAGAGATTCATCTTCTCAGTATCTGTGAGAAAGGGAATGTTGCCATAGGTGAGCACAAGATATGAAAGGGATTCCTCCCACATCTCCAGGAAGATGAAAATAGAAGTCTAGAGCACACCCATTTCTTCCATAGCCAACCTACCAGGAAAGAACTTCACAACATATTCACAAACGAAATAATTTATTGCTTCTGTTAAATACTCATAGAGGTTCAGAGGCATGTTTACATAGTGGTGGAAAGACCAAAGTTAAAAAAAAAAAGCAAACCACAAAACCAGGAAGGTTCTGTATCTAATATTTATTACAGTCATCTGTCTGTAGTCATAGAAGTACTTTGGATGTTTCAAGCATGCTCTTCAGACCAACGTAGAGTGCTGCACAGATAAATGCATATTTTGTATCAGTTACATTAGTGTAATGCTCAGTGATACTGAGTTTCAAGAGATAGCCTCTTCAGCTGCATTTTTCTAGAGTTTACTGTCTGATCTGATGAGACCTCTTTTTTCTTACTTATTTCAGCAATAATAACACTTTTATTGTTTGCTACTCACCATTATGTTTACCATTTATTGAAATATTGAAAAAACATCTGAATTACTACGTCTTTATGGGTGCATAGGTGGTCCAGGTACCATAAAAAGCTGTTGCAATCCATAGCCTTTACCTTGAATAACTTACTGTTTAAGTCACTGCACCAAAAGTGCTTTTAACATCCTGACCCAAGCATTTTCTGTCAAAACCTAAGCAATACTCTTCCATCACCCTTATTACTTATTTTCTTCTTCTAAGGGATCACATCTTAGGTCTTCTGGGACACCTTTCTGCCCACTTATCAAAGTGAAAATCATCCCCTTTTTCTAAAATGCACAGGTTTGATGCTGACCTAGAAATGAAAAAAAAAAAAGTGTATTACTCTCCTGTGAAAAGAGAAAGTTCATGCTTTTACCACTACAGTTCCTTTGTCATGTCCTTAAATTTTGGAGCTCTGACATTAATGCACTTAAGTACAGTTTATACTTGTCAGTTTGAGCTGCAGAGTATGTACACTGCATTAAGTAGTATTCAGTATGACACTGACATAGAGGAAACAACTCATTGGGAGCTCTGTAACATCAGTAACAGAAACGGCTGTGATCAGACAGAGTTCATTTGACTGTCTTTAGCAGTATTATCTCTCCTCTACATTTAGGCACAGGTTTAGACATGCAGTGAGAACTGGAAGGAACAAGGGAGAAGGGTACTGTATGGTCTGACTACTCCTTTGCCAGACTGCTAACTTTTTCTCTCTTATCCTCTTTGATGAAGGAAAACCAAGATGTCTGTTCCTCATTCTCAGTTCAAACAAGTTTGTTACAACTTTATTGTGATGAGTTACTGTTTTATAATTAAGAATTAATGAGGTAATTGCTTCCAAAAAGTGTAATACATATTTATTAGTTTCAGTATTTTAGCAGAGAATATTAATGTGTAGAAAAGAGGGGAGGAAAAAGAAAAGCGTGTTCTGGACCAATCTGTGTATTCAGACTACTAACATGAGAAGTGAGTTCTGGTGTACGTATGAACCTGGTGCTGATCTCATAATTTACTGCAAAAAATCTGTAACGTGAAAAAGGAAAGCTTATAGCAAAGACTGCCATCATTGTATTACTGTTGCTATTCCCTCTTTATTTTTTAGTAAAAGTAAAGAGAATGTAAAAACACAAATAATAGTATGTTAAAAATGTCGACTAGGTAGAGCAATTATGCATTTTGCTAATTCTGATTCTTGGCAAGCCCCAATTTAACCCCCGATTTTGTGTAATCTAAATCCTAACCCTGTCAGAAAAATTAATGCGTCAAATTATAAATGGTAATAATGGAAATTCATATCACTGACCCTTGCTGTCCTCATCTTCTATTCACCAGCGTGAAATACATAGTTTTGTTTTTAATATTTGCATATGGAAATATGATGGTATGCAGTATCCTCTCTGCTTCAGAAGTTTGGAGTTTCTTTTCCTAGACAATTAATACCCTGCACTTAAAAGACCACTTCATGTTCTCTGCATTTTACTGTCTGAGTCCTCTCCTTATGCTAAAGGGACATTTCACATGGATACTTGAATTTTCTGCTTTTTAAATTTCTTTTTAATTTTACTTACTTTTTTTCCTTTGTAGGATACAGCCCTTTGTCATTCCCTTTCCATGTACCAGTAAGCAGAATAGACGTACAAAATTTCAATCATAAGAAAAATAGGTGTATGATGTTCAAAAATATTGTGCTACAAGCTGTGACATTGCCTGAGTGCAAATGTGAGAATAAACTATTTCGAGACTTTTGTTTTCATATGAGTAATGACTTTCAAAATGTTAATTTTTGTCGTTTGGAATGTCATTTTTAAAGGAAAGTGAGAGGTATTCCATTGTTCATGAGAGTGATCCAGGTCACTTTGGAACGGGCTTGCTATGTGCTGTCTTTCATTTAGCAGATTTTGAGAACTGCCAAATGTGCAAATTCCTTTTCCATTTTCATGTCCTTACGAAGATACCTAGTTTCAAAGGCTCAATGAACTAATTTGTTAAAACAGAGAACTTATTTAAGGCTAAATGCTAATAACGACTGTTAACTGACTTGATGCAATGTGAAATTGCAGCTTCAACATTTAAACAAAGGATAATTCAGTCTAAGTGGCCCAATGTTCTGTTACATAGACATTACTTTGCAATTTGCAGGGTAATTGCATACAGCGCTACTAAACAAATTTGTTTTCTTTTACATCAAAAATGCTTTGAACATCTCTTCAATATATTAAGAATGTTTTTAAATGCATGGTTTTTAGTAGGATGAAATGGGCAGCTGTTCTCTTGTTGAATATTTACTGCTAGTGAGTCTCTGATCAGCTCATCAATTCCCAATTCCTTTTGCTTGTGTGGTATAACTAAATGAAATTTAAGAAAAATACCAATGCATACCTTGATGTATTCTAGCACTGCAGCCATTACCCTCCTTTATTGATCTGCAACAAACTAAATAAAAGTATCCATCTGTATATAGCAGCTTTGGAAAAAGAACACTGGGTAAAGAACTTACTGTGTGTTCATAATTACTTTTTGCAAAATTTACCTTGTAAAGTACTTCAGTAGGACTCTTGTTTATTAACTGGCAGTTTTCTAGTCCTTTGTATCTTTTAAATCCAAATTAGTCTTTTCTGTATAATTAGAAATAGCTTTGGTTTTATTTTTCAATTTATTCACATGTATAGTTCTGCAATTATAATATAGCTTACCATCCTTGCTGCAAAATGTTGATTTTCCTTCCTTCTTTACTCTCTTTGATTTTACTGTTCTCAATCCTGCGTTCAGTTCAGTTGCAGGAAGAATGATTTTGAATAATATGGCCATGATGTCAAAACAGTACAAATTATATGCTGCTACCATCTGGAATAATGAAAATAAAAGCTTTATTTACACTGTTCTTTGAAATAATAAACTTTATTGCAGCAGTTTATCTTCAGTATCTGTAGTGTATTCTGGAAATATTCCATGTGTGCCTTTTTATTCTGTGAGCTAAAGAATGACTAAAGCTTGCCTGTGGCAAAGCTATCAGTGAATCTAGAAATAGATTTTTTTTTCTTTCTTCATGCGTAGAATGAAGAACCAGCCTCCATTTCCACAATGAGAATAATTGGTTCACATAGGACAATATTTTTTGAGAGGCACAGTGAACTACTTCGAGCATGTATTTGAGCTAGGCAGATCACACAGATTTAACTCCAGGCTAATATGGATATTCTGGAACATGGGTGTTTCAATGCGCAAATATTTATTAAGGAATGAAATAATTAACAGGACTGTTACCCATTTTCTGTGTCAAATGTCCAGCCTTGGACACAGGTTCTATTGCCTTGCTTTTTAACCCACAACCAAAGGCATTAGAATTTTCTTTGGGTATGTCACATTTGCACTTCATATTATTATCAGAGTAGTATAATGCTAAAGTACTGTAACTGAGAAAATTATTAACATTGCTCTATCTTTCTTGGTAAAAGCCAAAGCTATTTATCAAGGTAACTATGAAGAATTTGACTTTAAGACCCAATCTGTTTTTAAAAGGTGCCACTTTTACTGCTTCCAGCAGGACCTGCATATGATCTGAAAGTACTTTTTACAGGAAAAATAGTCAAAATATATTAAGAAGGTGTGGCACAAACACTGGATGTAGATCACTGTTTTTATCTTTTTTTAACTGTGTTGTGTGCCATTTTGTATTATTCCCTCTTAAGGGTTTGTGTGGTAACCACTCTTTGTAGCTGCTACTCTGTTGTTAAGATCATACATTTCAGTGAATTCCCATGGCAGGGGAGTTGGAACTAGATTATCCTTAAGGTCCCTCCCAACCCAAACCATTTTATGAATCTGTGAAAAATAAGTACTGTAGAGCTCCTCCAGTAACTGGTAATGATAGTAACACAGTACTAAAGTAATTGTCTTAATGCCAGTGGTGAAATGCAGCATTGTTAAGACACCTTACAAATTCAAAAAATGTGCTCTATTTCTAAATGTCTTGTATCTGTCATCCTAAACAAAATATGTATTACATGTATGACTCACTAAGCACAGGCACAGAGAAATCTGCCCTTTAGTGTCCCCTAAAAAATGACAGTACCAAACGGCTTTGAGAAGGTCAAGTCTGATTTAAATTGTTGATGAATTGGAAGCTAATTCACTAGAACTGAATATTAATGGAGAACACTGGTATATAGTATGGCTTAGAGCCTAATGAACATAATAATGAGCAACAAAAAATATTTTTCTTTTCACCTCATGTAAAATTGCAGAGCAACCAATCTATCAAAATTTTTAATACTTATTTCCACTGTGGATGAGAGACAGTTATTCCTGATTTGATGCTCAGCTCTTTTGCACAGTGTTTTTGATGATCTGTCACACTTGGTATCATCAAAGTGTAGAGGCAGTTTTGTACAAATCACCAATAAAGTTAAAGAGGAAAAAAGCAATTAACAACTTAAAAACTAAATCCACTGTGATAAGCACTCCAATTAGAAATGTCATTATTTCCCTGGTCCATTTTATGTTGAATATTGGGTTTTATTGCCAAATACCTGAAAGCCAGATTGGAAACAAGCCACAACTGTCAAAAATATAACAGTTTTGGCTATTGAATCTGCTACATTGTGATGTTTCTCATGAAATTTTCATGGAGAGCATTCATTCAAAGAGATTCTATGCATAAGGGGGATGGATGGAATTTAATTACCCTTATTAAAAATAAGAAAGGAAAGCTCTTTACTGCTCCATCCTATTAGTATTCAGGATAGATTATCTTTGTTGTACACTTACGTATTTGCAAAAGAAACTCTAGGGTTTTCAGTGTGAGCCAAGTAGGAAAGGAAAAGTCAGGTCATAAAAATCCTGTTCTTTGTCACAAGTCTAATATTGTCAGTTATTCCCAAAGCAAACACTTCCAGTTTATAAGCAGACATGAAACATAACTTTGGAAAGAAAGTGAAGGATTTGATACTGTCACAGTCTGTAACTATTAATATTTCATATTTTGTTTGTGAGGAAATATTAGCCACTGCACATATACGTCCTACAAATTGGGAAAGTAACTGGCTTCATGGTTTGAATGAATTACAATGGTTTATTTCAGGGAAAATGACACCACGTTGAAAGGAGTCTTAGGAAAGAGGTACTAATGGGAGCGAAACATGGAAAAGGAAGTTTTTTAACAAGTTAATCACCCCAGGGAAAGGGCTATTAAGAAAAGAAAGAGGACAATTAGCGTTCTTTTCACCATCTGAAGAAAATCGTCTCCTGACCGCTGGGATTGCTGTCTCTTTGAAGTCAGTGGTGTCTCTGGTGCACTGCTTCTTTTCGCCTCTTTTCACTCCGCTTCTGTTCACTTCTGTTTTCTTCCATTCGGTTCTGGTTTTCGGCTTTTTGCTCTGAATTTTTATAGTAAGAAGTTCCTTCTTCTCATCAATTATTCCCAGAGGCTGCAAATTGGTAAATGCAGGTCTTTACTTTGTATTCAGGTTTCCTGGAATTCTTGTATTTGTTTTACCAGTTTGCATTAATATCTGGCAGCTTATCAGGAGTCATTCTGATTAGCATTTTTGATGAGATCAATCTTGATACATTTAAATATGGTAAATAGGGAAAGGTCGTGCTGGTGTGGAGGGGGTTTTGCTGATGGAAATAAATTTGATACACTTTAAATACTGTAAACAGGAATTGTGGAGCCAGTGTTTTGCTGATTCAAGAGTCAATTTTTCTGTTTTCAATGTATTCGGATTTCAGACACTTAAACACTTATTGATAGAAATGCTAGCTCTGAAGGGTTATACAAACTTACTGGAGAATTGTGTTTACTATACCAGAGTAGTGTCCAGGTTCAGTTGTGCTGCACAATATTAAGTAGCTAATGGGTAACAGCAGGCCTCAGGAATTGCAAAGATTTATAGGATGTACTTGCTTGCTATAAGTTTTTCAGAAAAGTCTGAAGACTTCCCTGAAGCTATTTGAAAATAAGATACATTTTTGATGGAGAGTTGACACTGAACAATTTCTGATAAGTTAATTTTATCCTTTAATCAATTGCATGTCAGCAACGTCCAATCAAGATATTTAATAAGGATGTGTTTTATAGTTAGTATTGATCCTCTATGTTTGATTTTTTTGCTTTTCCTTTTTGAAGTGGAAAAATAGCAATTATTTTGCAATAAAAATATATTTACGGTATTCACGATAATGAAGAGCAAGACTATTCAAATAAGTTATTTTACCTACTTCAACTTGTTTTCCCACAGTACTTATTTTTTCTTTCATACTATTTCAATATTGACTCCACAAGGGTTAAGATTTTTGATCAAAACACCATCTGAGTGTTTTCATTAATCCATTCAAGATCACTTTGAATGTCATGTCATTTATTTTTGATATTGGCCTAGCTCTAACGTGTAGAGCTTCACAGGTTTTGCGATCTTACATTTATTCATCCTCATAGCACTTCTCTGTAGCAGAAAGCACTGTCATACCCATAGGTGGGCAACTGATGCACAGGTTCATTAAATGCTAAGACCAACAGTACCTATGTAGTAATGATAAAAGAAAAAAATATAACTTAGATTTTTAAGTCTATGGCCAAATCCTGTACTGAATGGTCACACTTCAGAATGTACTTATCAAATGTAGAGAAAGGAGTTTTTCTCTGTCATTGATAGGCATGGTGATTCAATATTTCACGTAAAAGAATTACTCTCACAAGCAGAACACCATCAGTATTTTAAAGTACCATAGTGAAAGTCTACTGTTAATGCGCTAAATAGAACATCTGTGCCAGTTAATAAGTCAGTGTGATGTTTGTGGCTGCTTTTTTGTGAACTTTCTATTTTCTATAAGCATCTTGATCATTGTAATTTACAAAAAATACCTCCTGATTATATGATTTTGCATCAGTTCCTTGCATAGAGTTTGGAGACCCTTGAACTAAAACACAGTGGCAATGATTGAGGCTTTCATGAGTAACTATGTAACCTTTATGAAATCCTTCAAATCCTACATTTCATTTGCAGAGGATCAAATTCCCCGAGGTTTCCCCACCATTGATATGGGCCCACAGCTGAAGGTGGTTGAACGAACTCGTACAGCTACCATGCTGTGTGCAGCCAGTGGCAACCCTGATCCCGAAATAACTTGGTTCAAAGATTTCTTACCTGTTGACACAAGCAACAACAATGGCCGCATCAAGCAGTTACGCTCAGGTAGGGTCTTGTTACTGTTTCTACTAATGCCCAGAGTTGTTCTTTCTCACCTTTTCTTTTCTTTCTCTCTTTTTTTTTTTTTTTCAATTTTTTTTTTTCAATTTTTTTTTTTTTTCAATTTTTTTTCAATTTTTTTTTTCGTAATTTATTTATAGGTAATTTCTCCTCTTCCTCTTTTCTGTATTACTGAGTGTGTTGTCCATGTCTGTGATGTTGTCATAGCCTTTTCTAGAGTCTGTCTCTGTGTGTTTTGCAGCTTCTGTTTACTCCACATTGCTCACTGCTGTGACTGTACTTTTTGATGATTTTTTTCTTTACTGCTTTTTGCAGTACTTGATGGATCCATTTTCTCCTCTTTCTTTCTTCTTTCCTTTTTGTTATTTTTAAACAAATTTATTTCAACATTGGACTTCATTCAGAAATTGCAAGGAGTACCAATGGTTATATTCATCAAAACCAAAACCTGCATTAGACACTTCAATTAAAATCTAAAATGTATTTTGTACTGTCTTTTCCACATTTGAGTCCACCAAAGATTAGCCAGTTTGGACACATCTTTCCTCTCACAAATACATAAAACACAATACTTTTTCCCATGCACAATTATAGTTTAAAAAGAAAATTTAAAAAAAGAAAAAAAAAAAAAAGAAAAAAAAAAAAGAAAAAAGAAAAAAAAAAAAAGTAAAAGAAAACTTTGGGTAATCTATGTAATAGTTCTTTTTGCTGGCTGAGCATTTTTCCAACACATTTAGCCACAGTAGTGTGCGCCCACGCTAAAGCTTTATGAATCCTATATTTTCTGGATCTACAGAAGTCTGCTTTTGGTGTAGAATCCAGCTTTTGCTGCTCTCTCTCTCTCTTTGCCCCTTGCACCTCCTTAGCAGTTCTTTCACTCTCCTCCTGCCCTAGTTTATTCTTTTGCTCTCGTTAGATTTTTTTTTTTTTTTAAAAAAGACCTCTAAATTCATAAAGTGTAAAACTTATCCCTAAATAAGGTAATTGGGATATAATGAGCTCTTTTCTTTGGCAATTGTAGATATCGTTGTAGAATCTAAGTTGTTTAATCACGTGTCTTCCCAGAATTCTCAGCTTTTGACCTGTCCTGTGATGTTAAATCGTCTTGTTAACTGACTTTTTGCTTGTTGTCAGCAGAACTGTGTAAAATAACCTTCTGTTAATGTAAATTAAGAATTAATTTTTCACATGTGACATAGATGATTTAGTATATAAAGCTTTAACTGAAAACTTTGTACCAAATTAAAAGGAATATAATAATATTTTTATGCTGTCTTTCTTCTCTCCGTATTTAAATCTCCAGAATCTATTGGTAAGTGCTTAGTTCTGAAGCGCACTTCACCCCCACTAATTTCCATATTCAGAATATTATGATGATGATGGTTATTATTATATGATTACTATTATTCTTAAAATGCATGGCATGCATTTTACTAACAGTCAGTGTAGTCACCAGATCCCTATAGTGGCGCACACGCACACCTCCACAGAAATGTTGTCTTATCAGTTGTAGCAGCACCTAAAAGAAACAGAACACATGTATCACATAGCTGTAGAACAGTATATGCCATAATCCACCCTAAACAACAGTGTTTGTTTTGAGATAGCCTTCAGTGTATCCTCTTTATATATATATTTAAATAGAATTTCCAATATTTTCTAAAATATGTCATAAGTACAGTATTGTAAAGTTTACTTTAAATATTTGAGGCATATTCAATATATGTCTTTCCCTATATAACCAGACATCTAAGAACTCAGATGCTACTCTGAGAATGGCAATGAAGCCAACTGTAGCCCTTGCCCCTTGTGGTACAATGCAACTTGCTTTTATAACCTGCTAATACTATCTAATATATTCCTGTTTTAACAGTATAATAATTCAAGTTTCTCTTAAGACCTTATTTAATTCTGTAAATCTAATTTGATTCTTCTTCCAAAGCCCTAGCCTCCTTCTTCTCGTACTAATGCTTCTTCTTTCTAATCTTATTTGCATTCATATTATCCACCCAGGTGGTACACCAATAAGAGGTAAGAGTGCTGAACTAACGTTCACAGAATGATCTTACTCATTCTTTCTGTCCTTTCATTTCCCTCATCTTTGTCCTGTTTTGTTTTTTTTTTTTTTTTCTTAAAAAAAAAAAAAAAAAAAACAAAACAACAACAACAAAACCACAGAATTGTCCATCATCTGGTTTTTTTTTTCCTTTGTCCTCTTTGGTTATGATCAGTGAATCTCATATTGTGACCTTTCTTTCTGCACACTCCCTTTAATTTTCCCTTTTTTGTTTGTTCATTGAAAAAGAAAAAAAAGTAATTATTTAAAAAAATGATTTGTGATATGCTTCAGAGAAAGCATATCCAGGTCTTCTGGCCATAGCCCAGTCACAGCGTACCATTTGTCCCTCTTTTTTTCTTTTTCTTCTTCTTCTTCTTCTTTTTTCTTCTTCTTTATCTTCTTCTTTTTTTTTTTTTTTCTTCTTTTTTTTCTTTCCTCTTATTTTTGTCCAACTGGAACAAAAAAAGATCATTTTTTTCTTCCTTAGCTGTTCTTGTCCTGGACCAAAGCCAAGATGGTCTGGTGAACAGTAGCAGACATGCAGAAGACAACATGGACTATCTTCTTTTTGTCTTATCTTTCATAAAATGTTTTAATTTTTGTTCTTCTTCAATCCTTTTTTTCTTTTAACTTCGTAAAGTTGAAAATTATGTCTCCTGTCCCCCCCCCCCCCTAAAAGACTAAAGATTTTTTTTCTCTTTATTGGTTTTTTTTTGTTGTTTTCTTTTTCTTGAATTCTCTCATCTCTGGATTTTTGGACCTTCTAATCTACAGGCTTTGGAAGTGAAAGGTTAATGACTTAACAATATTCTTGGTGATGTATGGTATTGTTGGTTTTTGATACTCTGGCAAAACTGTTTACTTCTTTTGTAATTCTTGTTTTGTATTTTTCTTGGGTTTTGTGACACCACACTGCTAATCCCACTGTGGATTTTGATGGGTGTCTTGGGGGGGGCCTTCCTGTGGTCCTCAGCAGTGGTTGTTGGTTCTTCTTTGTTGGCGTAGACCATGCTTTTTAAGTTTTTTGTCTTCTAATTCAACTGCTCTTTGTTTTTCAGCAAACGTACATTAAGATTGTAAGTTGCGGAAACTGTCTTTCTTTTCTTACCAATCTGCATGTCTTAAGGGAGTTTTGTTTCTTTAAAAGAATATTTTGATAATTATAAATTACTAATGCATTTTCTTTTTTTTTCACTCCAAGCAGCCTTTTTGATCTTGCTGCACATTTTTGGCTTTCTTCAGCAGAAGATTTCTTGAAGCCTGTCCTGCCTTTTTTACAAGTACCACCTTTTGTGCCACTTTTCTTACTAGATCAAAACAATGAAATAAAAAATTTACAAATGTAATGACACAATTACTTAATCTCTTTTATTTATTCAAAAGCCATTCTTCCTTGAAGCAGTCTCACCCATCTTCATTTTAATGGTTTAGGAAAGAGTATTGTTTAGAGAGGGGTTTTGTTTTTGGTTTTTTTTTTTTTTTTTGTGAGATGCAAATTGTTTTCCTGTGCTAGCACTGATGATGTGAAAAAAATAATCTTGTTTTTTTCATTGCATCATTTTCTGTCTGTGCACCTTAGCAAGAAAATGAAACGACGTTGAGTGGACCTCCGCATACAAGCTTTTCATATTTTTAAGCGGTGTATTGTTACGGATATAAAAAGCCTTCTCTGACTGTCTCTTTGGCAATGTATTTTATATTCATACAGGTGCCCTCCAAATTGAGTTGAGTGAAGAATCTGACCAAGGCAAATATGAGTGTGTTGCAACCAACAGTGCGGGTACACGCTATTCTGCCCCTGCCAATCTATATGTCAGAGGTAGGAATGTCATAACCCTGGCATCCACTCTTCATTCAGGTTCAGGGCTAAGATGCTCTCAGGATCTATACAGTTACCACTATAATAATCACAATGCCATGGGAAAATTGTCAGTCATAAAATTCATTTGAAAGTCTAGAGAAAAGGCTCGGGGTTTATTTTGTTCTTTTAAAGCATTCTCGAGTCCAGTCTATCCTGTGAGTTAAGGTTTGTAAGTATATTTATATTTTTACATCTTGACTTCTATTTTTCCTGCATTAAGTTAATTGTGCTTTGCATTTATTTCCTTTTATTGGTTTTGTTTTGTTGTGCTTTTCTTTTCAAACTCCTGAGGTGACTGCTCGGTGTGCTACTAATGAGCTAAGTGTAACCCAAAGGCATTGAGGTGTGTGACTCCCAGACCTCTGCTGCATAACTGCGAAGGAAAAGCTTCTAACTTTATAATAATATGTATGCAGAGCACAACTGTATTTTCTTCTTTTCTATTTCTTCTCTATATATATGTATGTGTATATATATTTATGTATCATTAGTGTAAGACTTGTGAGTGTAGTCCTAACAATGATAGAGGTCAGTTGGCTATATTTTTTGAGGAAATTACCTGTCTATATGATAGGCAACAATTATATATATATTCCTCTGTACAATGGTAGAAAAGGTTATTTTAACATAGAAAAATATTCCTTTGGTTCAGTTAGAAAGAAGTGGTTTGTTTCTAGCAGTATTTCTAATAGCTAGTTGGTATAGCTTTCTGGACAACAAAGCCTACATACATACATATGTGTTTAAATATGTGTGTGTGTGTATGTGTCTACAGTGTAAGGGGATGGGGGGGGGAAACAGGACTGAATACAAAAACAGCTGTAAACTTTGCTGTAGCATGGATGATCTCTCAAAAAATACCTAGCTTGATTTTGAAATTTTTTTAGAGATGATTTTTCAATCAACCTGGTATGTTTTTGTATGGTGTGACTCTTCTTGCTAAATGAAAAAATAAAAAATAAAAAGGAAACATTTCATAGTTACGACATCCATAGAAAGTTATTTGAATTTTTTTTTTCTTTCTCTTTTCCTCCAACATACTGACTTTCCTGTACTGCATGAGGCATGTATACCTTTTTATCCAAAGGAAAATTTCAAAATTATGCTAGCTATTGTTTCTAACACCGTTGTAGCTGTGGAAAATGCTAACTTTTCAAGATGAGGTAGGAAGGTTTAATTAGAGGAAGTAGAGATGTTCAAGTAGCAGTTGAAAGCCTTGATATGGCCTTTTTACTCTCTCTGTGTTTCCCTTGTTTTTCTCCTTTCCTCATTTCATTGTGTTCTGCATCAAACCCCCTACATCCCTCAGAGCTGCGAGAAGGTTGGTGTGTTTTTTACTTTTTACCCACCTTACAAAACTATTTATTAAACCATTAACAAAGAATACAAATGAAATGAATGTAGCTGCATTGTGGCATTTTTTTAAGTTAATGTTATGTTTAAGCAGAGAATGCCTTTGTCATGGCTTTTGATAAGTTCTGGTATTTAACTGTTGTGAACGATAAGAGAATGAACCTGGATGCATGGCAATCTTTTTATCTTTGACACTAACGTCTAGTAAACTTGGTCAGTGTTCCTGCTTTTTCTTCCTTTTTAGTTTCTTGTTTATAGTGATGCCTGCCTTTCCACGAATGGTTTCAGCAGTTGCTTTTCTGAACAGCCCACGCATGAAGACTAAACTGTCCTTTGTCTATAACGACTGTGTTCAATACAAGAATCTCCTCATTGCCTGCTGCTTGCTTTGTGTGGCCTCTGTGAACTGGCTGCTTACTGATGTTTTGCTCTCCACTTGTTCCCCTTCTGCCTGTCATTCACTCATGAGGCCATTGCAGTAAGCCCCTTCTGAATCCATAGAAGATCACAGAAATTTAATCAAACCCAGTCAAAATGTTTCAGACTAATACAGTTTTCCTTTTCCTTTTTTTTTTTTTTTTTTTTTTTAAATTCACTCATAGTCTTCTACTTCACATTTTTATTTTCGCTAAATTAAAGCTGTAATAATGATTAGCCTCTATTAATCCCAAATAAATAAGTTTTGAGTACACGGTCCAGTGAAAGGACAAACCTAAATACAAACCTACCTCTCTCAGCTACCTCTCTCTTTTCCACCTCCCCCACACATGTGCACACCACTGAGAATATTTGAAGCAGGAACACTGATCTGTTATTGCCTGGTAATTTTCTCGGTGTTGTGTTTGCTTAAATATTAACTACTCTGTTAGTGCAATGTCCTGCTATGTGTTTAAGGTTGCCACCCTTTGCTAGCAATACAGAAATGTCTAATATTACCGATCCTTGTAGTTTATTTTGCTTCCCCTTAAATGTGAGCCTAGTGGAATCCTGAATGTTAAATGTTCTGCCATTTTCCCAGTGGCCATTCCTAACAGTTGCTTTTTAACCACCTAAACTTAAACTAATTTCCTTCTCCCTCAACCTCTATGCTCCTCTTAAACTCCTGTATCTGTCAGTCTATCCTATTATTATCCTATCTATTACAGTTTTTCTTTCCTCGCCCAGTATATTTTCTTCCTGAGTTCTTACTATTTCTTTGTACTCAGACATTTCCCTAAGCATGATTCTCTATTGATTCTGACATTTGCTTGCCTGCATGACCAAATCCAGTACTTTGTACTGGCTTTGCTTAGTTTCCTCCTGTGACTACATACATATATATATATATATTTGTATATTTCTTAATATATGTCTATATATATATATATGTATATGTATATATATGTATGTGTGTATATATATATATATATACTTGTATCTGTGTGTAATTATATTTTTTTTCTATGTTTGTTTCGGTGTTAGTGTGAGGTCTTGAGACTGCATCTACTTTGAGTCTGAAAGCAAATGAAATTGTACTTTCAGTGTACTGTAGGCAATGTGTTCCAGGACCGTGATGTGACAATGTGGCCTAGCACATTTATTAACATCACCTGGAAGCACGCAGCATTGATGTTGGTTTTGATACTCAACGCAAGTATGCTGCTGACCTTCCAGTTTTCTTCTCTGCATATATATATGTATGGACATACACAGTGCATATATATATGTATATGTGTGCGTGTGTTCGCACGCACGGTTGTGCGTGTGTATATCTTTTGCATGGTGTTTGTGCGTTGTTAGTATGTAGCTAGTTAACTGTGGGGCCCTAATAGGTCTGAATCAGCCTTTGTATGAATGTGCCTAATAATATCCTCAAGTAAATATAGAATAATTCACATTGTGTGCAGACAAAATTCTTGTTTAGTCTCATATTTCTTTTATGCATATTTTCTGGCAGATCAGAATAACATGTTAAAATGTTAAATTGTGTCTGTACACTGCATGTAGTCTGTATGCAAGACTCGGTTTCTTTTTTTGTATATGTTATTACCTTTGTTGTGCTTTTTTTCCAGTTCGACGGGTTCCACCGAGATTCTCTATTCCCCCCACCAATCATGAGATCATGCCTGGCGGGAGTGTAAATATCACGTGTGTTGCGGTGGGGTCACCAATGCCGTATGTGAAATGGATGCTAGGAGCTGAAGATTTGACACCCGAAGATGATATGCCAATAGGGAGGAACGTCCTTGAGCTTAATGATGTCAGGCAGTCTGCAAACTATACTTGTGTTGCTATGTCTACCCTTGGTGTTATAGAAGCAATAGCACAGATAACTGTCAAAGGTATATCCCAAGCACATACTTGGACATACTTCAGTCTTTTCTTTCATTCCTGTCCATATTATGAGTAAATATATTGCACTGAAAGGGTCTCAATACTTTATGCCCTCTTAAATCAATAAGGTAAATATTCCAGCCAATGACTGATAAAAGACAAAATACAGATTTATACTATGACATAAATTAATCATGATGTTCCTTTAATCTCCTTTTAACTCCCAAACTTTATTTCAAGTAAATAAAGACTTCTTTAGTTTTGCGTATAAGATCCAGAACTTTGATTTTTGGAGTTTCTGCGTGTCCAAGTATCAGGTTGATTAAGTAACTGGAAACTAGAGTTTTAAAAAATATCTTAAAATCAAACTGCAGTGGTGCACTGTCTCTCTACAAGATTCCTCTTGAGCATATGTTTACATGATATATTACAGAGGTCAATATCTTTAATTTATACTATATGAACCTTACACTATAAAACTTTAGATTTTCTGATTGATTTCTAAAGTAAATCATAATTGCCAAAAGGTTGCTCTGAACAGTTCACACCTTCTTTCTGTTACAATCTTCCTGTTTTCATTTTCTTGTTGTTTGGTTTGTTTTTTAAGTTGCTTACTGTAGCAATTAATGCCTAGTCTTTCATAGTGCTAACTGTATTTTTTGGCATTTATCTTTAGCCTTACCCAAGCCTCCGGGAACACCTGTGGTGACGGAAAGCACAGCGACAAGCATAACATTGACTTGGGATTCTGGAAACCCTGAGCCAGTTTCTTACTACATAATCCAACACAAACCCAAAAACTCTGAGGAGCCGTATAAAGAAATCGATGGCGTGGCCACAACACGCTATAGTGTGGCTGGACTAAGTCCATATTCAGAGTACGAGTTTCGAGTAGTTGCTGTAAATAACATTGGGCGAGGGCCACCCAGTGAGCCTGTGTCAACGAGGACTTCAGAGCAAGCACCTTCAAGTGCACCACGAAATGTGCAGGCCCGTATGCTGAGCTCTACCACCATTCTGGTACAGTGGGAAGAACCTGAGGAACCTAATGGACAAATACAAGGTTACAGAGTTTATTACACCATGGACCCCACTCAACACGTCAACAGCTGGATGAAGCACAATGTGGCTGATAGCCATATTACCACTATTGGGAATCTGGTACCCCAGAAAACATACTCTGTGAAGGTTCTTGCTTTTACATCTGTTGGGGATGGACCACTTTCTAGTGACATTCAAGTCATCACTCAAACAGGAGGTAAGCCAGCAATGAAGGGAATTTGAGTGAAAAAATTACTATACAGAAATTCTACAGAAGGAGAATTCAAATTTAAAGTGTTGAAAAAAAACTTCCTCTCAAGGATAGCTGGTTTATTCAGACATCTTTTGCAGATAATGTTTTATCAGTTCCACAGTGCAAGTTGTCATTGAGTGGATATTATCATCTCACATGTTCATTTCTTCTTTTCACCACTTTTAAGAATTTTCACTAAAGTTAAACCGAAGTCTCAGGGAGATCTTCATCCTGAAGGTGAACAAGGTTGCAGATTCTATTTGGCAGTACACTGTGCACCAGAGGTGTTTGTCAAGTATGTCTTTGCATCCTTCTTTGAGGAGTTACCTGTGTTGGCAGGTTTTGTTTGGGTGATGTGTGATTGCCTTATGCTGCATCACTGTAGTGAATCTTGCTTTTGGACATTTAAAATGCATGTGTACTGCATGTGTATTCAAATAGTAAGGTTCTGAAAACACATGAAAAATGAAAGCATTAAAAAAATGAACAAACCTTTGTGTAGGTTTGGGCAAGCAGGTCTGTAACAGTTTGGATTTATAAATCAAATCCAGTCTGCCTCCACACAGCACATACCACAAGGTCACCATTTTCTTGTTTTATGTTTGCAGTTAGGTTGGTTTGTTTCTGTACAGGACTTTCAGGTCCATGAATTAGTTTTATTAGCAAAGGACAAGCAAGCATGATGAAAAACATTGCAGAGAATTTTTATGAAATCAAAAGCAAGAAGCTCTGGTGGGGCTATGCTGCAGAAAAAGTGTTTTATTGTAGCAATAAGAAATAAATGCTTCCTTTTTCTACCAGTTTAGAGAAAGCTGTGTGAAGTACTACTCTAGGTCAGTAATTGCCTAGAAATATTATATACTACTACTTGATTTTTTTTTTATTTTTTTTTTTTTTACTGGAAAGGTTCCTGTTGAAGAATTAAGCATCCTTCAAATTCTTAAAAATGTATCTCTTAAGTGTAACTAAAGACAGTTATGTTTTACCTGCTTTCTACTTATTCTTATTACTAATAAGCATTTAATAAAGAACAGGAATTGAGGTATTGTCCTAGAGTCTTTGTATGTCATACAAAGGTCGCAGTACTACCTTTTTCAGTATATCAGCTGGGAAGTTACTAAGTTTAAAAAAAAAAAAAATAAAAAATTAATATATTTAAAAGTTCTACTGGTGCATTAAAGTGCACCACTTTAATGGGTAGTCTGTGTGCACATGCAAATGTGCATCTAAATGTGTTCTAAAACTAATTAGAGTTAAAATTTCGCAATTATAACGTTTCTCGGGGACTATTTTATATATTGACATCTGACTTCTTTTTGAATACATGTGCAAAAAGCTTTTGAAGGAGAAGGCTGCTCATCTGTATTGTCTCTTGCAACCATAAACCTTTTAGATTAGCAAGAAATTGTCAGTGGCTTCTCTAGAGAGAAGGATGAAGCAATCGAAATAATGAGCACTGAGGCTCAGCTAGACAGGCTCAAGTTACATTACATGCTGAGGTCAGATCACAAAAGCTCTGTTTATTAAAATCTTTATAGAACTTGCCACTAAATGTGCCTGTCTGTTTCTGATTACCATTGCAATCTGAAGAACTCACTACAACATTTAACAGTGCAGGAGGGATCCTCAATAAATTTTTTCAACTTCAACACAAAATTGACTTTATGGTTTTTTTTCATTTCTGGCTAGGTTGAAAATGTAAAGAAAAGCATGAATGTGGCAAACAGGAGGCATTTCTGAGAACTGATACTTGTGCTTGAAAAAATTAACATTTTAAGCCAAACAGGAAAATAGCTAAGAAAATTTAGTGCAGTACTGCAGTCCAGATTATGCTTACAAACTATGATTCACTCATCTTTCTATACAGCTCTTCAGTTTCTCTTCAGTGAACACTGCAGAATAAAAGTCCCTTCTTGCCCTTCTCTTCCAAATTTTCTGTAATCTAATTCTGAATATGACTGATGTGGTTTAAGTCTCTCAAACTAAAGCTCATCCAAATGAATGTAATGTATTACAGAGTTCCATTTAAAAACAGCAGAAATGGATTTGATGGAAACAGGAGTGGGATGGTTCTTTCTTTGGTTTTTCCCTTTTTGAAATAAATAAGCTTATCATTGCACATACATGGCTTAACTGTTATGCTTACTTTGGGGATATTAGAGTTTATATACAAGAAAATCTAATTGACAGCTATAACTCACAGGCTTTTTTAGCTTGGTTTCCTTTAAAGTTTCCTCCTGTATGCATTTCCTGATTTTAGGAGAGAGATTATAAAAATCTAATAATTTGTTTTTAAAAGCCAATTTGCAAGACTCTTTGCAGACCTGTTCTTTTGAAATGGCTGTATGAGTAGCTTCTCACTTTGCAGGTCAGCCAAAATTATGCTGATAGTTTAAATTAGGTTTCCAATTAAAATATTTACTAGGAACACATAGTTGGAGGAGAAGAGAAGGAAGAATTTTTCAGGCAACCATTTAAAAAAAAAAAAAAAAAAAAGCATTTTAAGGAATGTCCATGTCCTATTGTCCACTTATTTTCAGCAATGTTTTCTGTAAACAGGATGCCATTTTATGAAATTAAGTAATCAGAAAATATCTGTAGGCCTGAGCCTTTTCAATAAAGAAAGATCAATTCCAAAAGCTACCCTTTAGATCTTATTCTGCATTTTGGGTTAAGGGATTTGGTTCTGCTGACAATAGAGTCAGAGCAGACTCTATATTATTTAGGTGGACTGACTTACTAACAGCAAATTTTAGAATATAGAAATATTACTATAAGCTTTAACATAACAGCTTTGTTACTGACCTTTTTCTTCTCTAGAAAACAAATGTTCTTTTGGTTTATCTCCATTTAGCTGCCCAGGACACACTTTTTAATGTGTTTTCCCACTTTTCCTTTCTCTGTTTCAACTGGTAAGAAGTGTCCATGAGTAGTGTCTGAGCAATATTCTTTAACCTGTGTGCAAAAGGAAGATTCTTGAGCTTTGAAATGAATATCTGGGTGTGTCTTTAATTTCAGTTTTTGTTTTTAATGTTCAAAGAGAGGATGGCTCCTGAAGGAATTTAGGGAATACTGGTTTTATTCTGAGCTTAGATAGAAAGAGGAGACAGTCAGAGATGTCCTCTTGGGTAGTTTATAAATGGAGAAAGAGAAAAAATATTCTGGGAAATGAATGTGTACCTGTAAAAATAATGCTTCTTTCAAAAAGAACTTACAATATAATAGAAAGTGCTATTTTTAAATCAAGGATTGGCAGTGGTTTGAAGACTCCTATAAAAGGTAATCTTTTGAACATGTTGAAAAAGATGCTAATGATAAGGTCAAATGTCTAACTTTCAAGATGCATAAAAGGAGCCCTAGATTGAGGGAAAGGAGTTAATGGATCTAGAGTTCTTACTGTAAAAGAAGATCAGAAATTCCCTATAGCAAGGGAATACAGTTCTGTGTTGTAACAAGCTAGCTACTTTGCCAGACATTTCAGGTTTTTTTATGAACACATGAACAGGGAAACCTCGTATCTCTGAAACGTCAGAGTACCAGTCTCCTAATGAAGCATTTAATTTAAATGGACTTCCACAAGGGAAAGGTTGAGAGCTTGCAGCTGGAAACTCAACAGTGATATGAGGAAGCAGGCAAAAGAATAATTGTGGAGCTGCAGTAGGGTGCAGGATGTTTTTTAATGACAAAATTCCCCTTAAGACAGATTTCTGGTTAAGCAGGATAGGGAATTTCAGCTTCTGAATAACCCTTCTGCTCTGAGATTCTTCCAGTAAGATCCTCATTCTGTTTATTTCATCTGAATGCCAGCATCGTAAGACTAGTATTGAGGTTCTTAGTCTCACACATTGATTTTCCCAACTTCTGGTTTCTCTCCCTTTCTTCTGATTAGAACACTATTTAGGGTATGGATGTGGGATCAGTTTATTTTTGTTAAATCTGATTTTTTTTCAAGTCCAGATTTCTGGATTTTGCAAATATATGGATGAGCACTGGGAATATGGAGACATTACATTGAATTTAACTATGGAATAAAGCAGTTTGAAATAATTTTAAGAGAACTCTACAGCTACACTGCAGAACTAGAGTGTAGACATAATCTCTTTGAAGAATAATTTATTTCTTCAGTGTAGTCACTCAAAAAAGACTATGCAGACTTTAAGACTGGGCAACACATTTATTTTATTCTGCGGGCTCCCTCAATGTCAATTACTCATTATTTCAAGAAAGTGATTTTTGGATTTTTGATTATTTTTCACAAAATGTGTTGTGCTCTTCGGTCATTTAAAAGTTATTGTGCTTATTATTTTGAATGCCTTGGTTCTGTGATACTGCAGACCTGCAAACTTCAACTATCTCTAGACTCTTTTTAGGTTCTTTCTTTTGTAGCAGTATCTTGATCAATCTGCTGTCCTGTGCAAAACTGATTCCTAACTTAACCAACTGAGTTTTACTCTAGGTATGAATTTGACCCAAGCAATGCCATCAGGCCATTTCTAGTGTGGAGATTCTCTTCTCTTTCCAGCATCACTTGCAAACGCTGTAGAGCCATGGGGTGTTTTTCTAGTTACCGCAGCCACCTGAGGAGCTGTATGGAGAACTAAAGGGCCTTTCTGATTTGAGATACCATTTCTGTTGTGCAATTTAATCAGGCATGCATATAGAACTACCTATGCAGGACAAGATTCAGAAACCTGTGTTTGTTTCTGCTTATCCAACAATAAACTTGGAGGACTAGGCAAAGGAAGGTGTAGAATTTGATGTCAAGTTTTGAAAAGAGTAATTCTGGATGTTGTTCTTGCTTTGTTCCTACATTGTGTTTTCTCAATATGTGTACCACCTAGGTTGTGAGATGCTCATAACTGATAATTCAGTGTGCGTAAAGTTATGAGATTTAATGTGGTTTTGTAGAGAACATTTATCTCAAAGCAGAAAGGACAGAAAGGATACTGAGTGAATGTGTACTCAAAAATACCTCATTCAGTGTGATGGCCGTCTACAGCACTACTATGGAAAGCTAAATTTAATCTGTGTAATTAAAAACACTTCTGCAAGAGTATAAAGTCCACTTACATAGTTTCCCTAGTTTTTTCCATCTCTGAAGATGGAAAGTAGACCAGTACCTTCTGTCAGCATCCTACATCTTGGCTTAATTCCCATGTGCCACTGAAGAATTTTTTGAACAGTTGTTTTATGTTCTAGGCATAAATCCTAAATAGTTTGAAAGTTATTGTTGCAGTTTCTTATCTAGTACTTTTACTTTGGCTTAAGCCAAAGCGAATTTATCTGCAACACACTTTGTTTAGTTTCTGTTTGTATGTTGTGTTTTCTTCCTTTCATATCTTCTTGAACTGTTTGGAGTGGTGCAGATTTTGCTGTTACTTCTTTCTTCTCAGTGTTTTCAGCTTCATAGTTGCCTGGTTGTTGTTGAAAAATGTGAGGGGAGACTAGATTTTGCAGCAAGGTATTATTTTGACAAACAGCATTTGGGAAAGTCCAGTTAACCATCAACTTGTCTTAAGAAGTAATAGAAAAATTGCAGACGTAGGACCATAAAGGGTTTTTACAGGAAGGAACACTTTGAGGATGAGGGTCTTAAAATGTACAGAGAGACAGGAAATACCATTTGTTCTCCATCTGCTACCATATTTATCATAACAGATGGTATCAGCCTTCATATGGGTCACTTACTGCCTGGCTGTGTTCTACCATTCATGTATCCATTTGTTAAGCACAGGTCATAGCATCACAGGATGACTCAGGCTGGCAGAATGATCTGTGGAGGTCTCCAGCCCCAGCCACTGCCCAGAGCAGGCTCAGATGTGGGTTGAGATGAGGCTGCTCAGGGCTTCAGCCAGTTAAGGCATAAAGCACCCCAAGGCTGGATATGGTCCATCCTCCCTGGGCCCTGGTTTCATGACTGGGTGGTCCTCCTGGGGAAAAGGCTTCTTCAGCCTGAGCTTGTAGCTTGTGGCTCCAGCTCCTGCCTTCCTTCTCCCACAGATGTGGAGACCCCAGCTGTGTCTCCTCTGTCCCTCCCATTGGTGTCCAGGGAGGGACTCATTCCTTGTCCTGTCTGAAACAGCCCAAGTCTTTCAGCCTCCCATCAGAAGGCAAGGGGTCCAGCCCAGAGCCATCTTGCTGAGGCCCAAAAGCAAATAGAATACCCAGACATGGTCTAAGGGGCACTGAGCAGAGGGAGCTGTTACTGCTACTTGGGCTCATATTGAGCCTCTTGTCAATCAGCAACCCCAAATCCTTCTCTTTCAGGGCTACTCTCAACCCACTCTGTACCCATCTTGAAATTATGCTTGGGATTGGCCCAATCCAGATGCAGGACCTTGCACTTGGACATGTTTAACCTCATACAGTTTGAACTGGACATTTCTCAAGCCTGTATAGTATACCACATTAAGCCCCACTGGCCTTAGTTCTCTGGGTTTTCTTTACTTTCTTTTTAAAAAAGGGGGGTAATGTTTCCCCTTTTCCAAACTGTGGGAACTTCTCCAGACTGACACGGCTTCTCAGATATGATGGCTAGTGGGTAACAACTTTGGCCAGTTTCCTTCAGGACCCATGGATGTATCTCATCAGATCCCATGGACTTGTGCACTTTCAGGTTCTCTAGGTGTTCCCAGACCTGACCTGCACTTACTCTGGATGGTTCTTCACTCTCCCAGACCCAGCCATAGTCCTCTGTGACTTGGGTGGTGCCACTCAAGTGGTTATCAGTGAAGGCTGAAGGAAAGAAAGTCATTGAGTGCTTCAGCCTTCTCTGTATTCTCAGTATCCAGGTCACCTGTATCCCTCTGGAGAGGCCCCACATTCTCTCTTGTTTTTTCTTTTTTTCTGTAGAGGTATGCACCTGTAGAGGTGCATGTACCGTGACTCATAGATTCTTTTGCACTTTTCTATTTTGTCCTGATTCTGAAAAAAATTAAAAAAAAAATAGATAAGTGAATGGTAGAGACTTGCAGCCTCCACACAGGAACTTTAATATACACCTTGTGTTGACAGTTCATCTGTCTGTTTAAAGGTTAAATATCAAACCAGTGCCAGTATACATGAAGGCAATGTTATCCTCAGAATAACATTCTAGAAAAGTCTGGACAAGATAAGAATTATAATAATTAATTACTTCTACTGTTTGCTGTTCAGTGGTTTTTGGCCTTTTACTGTACAAAATAAGTGTAATTGTACAGCTTTAATAAAATTCTACCCTGAAAAAATGACTGTGAAACAATGATTATTGTCACATCCTACTTGTCACATCTGTTCTCAGTATTTGCTAAGAAGTGCATATCTTTTCTTTATTTTCTTAAAAAATAAAAGGCATGCTATATTTTATTCTTGAAAACAGAAATATGGTAAACTGTTTCATGCCTGTCAGCTGCACTATTAAATGAAATTTCTAATCGTTACTATACATAGTACTCATGATTATACATGTACTATTTATGTCCTTGCCCATAGCAGGGGGCTTGGAATTATATGTTCTCTAAGGTGCCTTGCAACCAAAACAATTCTATGATTCTGTGAAAATAATGTTTTGGAACTCAAGTAATGAAAATATGGTGTCCAGTCCAATGGCAATATTATATATTACTGTCCTTTCCCTAGCAACCTCACTATTTGCCATAGATTTGCAGAAGTGAATGAGAGTAACATGGGTGTTTTCTCTGACCATTGCACAAGAAATAACACAGATAATATTCTTGACTAATGGAATCAAACCTGCATTTTTAGTTCTTGCAATTAGAAAGTGTTGTCACTATAAACTCAGCTATTTAGATAAAAAATACCAGTCATTAAAAGACAAGAAATACATCACTTAATAAGAGCATTACTTATAGTAGGTTATAAACTTGTTAAGGTGACAAAAGCATTTAATATTTAGGTGTCCTCTTAAAGAGCAGGATGTGTTTAGTATCTTAGGGTTTTTTGAGCTCAACAAACCATTTTCAGATCTGGAAATGTGTCTAATGGTTTTAACACTTTCTTCTTGACTATACCAGCCCATCTGATGTAATACTAGCATATCCCCAAATACACACATATATGTACATGTCTATATATGTCATTTCATACAGAGGTTATTAGATTGCTGGTATTCATCAGCAGGCTTCTGTTCAATTACAATCTTTTACATTTCAGTTCTGTGTGCCTTATTTACCCTGCCAAGCATTTATTTGAAATCCGTGGTAATTTGTAATGAGTGAATTAAATATATCATTACTCTTTTTCTGAGCATAAAAATTAATTTATTTCATAGTACACTTAATAATTTTTTTTCAAATTCAGTAAGTTCAATGAAGTAATATTGTGTGAAATGTTCAGGTAATAGCTTAGTATGAATATTGAACTAACCAAATAAACAATTAGTAACCTTTCTCAACTTTTTCTTTAGTGCCTGGTCAGCCACTGAACTTCAAAGCTGAACCTGAATCTGAAACAAGCATATTACTTTCCTGGACACCTCCACGCTCTGATACCATTTCCAGCTATGAGCTGGTTTACAAAGATGGAGAGCATGGGGAGGAGGTAAGTGAAAAGACTGTTCATCTTTTAAATGTTCTTGAATGAATTAGACATAAAATGCCACAGGGGTTTAGAACTGATGGATGACTAACTTTCTTTAGTACAACTGCCTTGATGTTTAACAGTTTGTTAAACCCACCAGTCAGCCTAATGATAGATTGACAGTGTTTAAACATCAGAAAATGCTGTTGATGTTTACCAACCAGTGGAATTTTACTGATGCTAGCAATGAGGCATCTGCAGAAGCTGCACTCAGTTTCATGCATAGAGCATATCTCTCCAATCCTGTTCCTCTACAGAGGCTTGGAAGCAGAACTGTTTGGGGTTGTGTAATGGACTCACTATGATTTTTTGCACTCACACTAGGACTTTGAAGTCTATGTTCAGCCTGAGAGCATTTTTGTTTCTCTTTGCTACCATGTAATAGAGATTACAAGCTTCTCTAATCTCTCAGCATTACTTGTAAAGAAAATACAATTGTTTTTAATAAAGATAAAAACCTGCCATGAACTTTTTTTTCATCATCTGAACAAGGGGGTTGAGTGCACCCTCAGTAAGTTTGGAGACAACAGCAAGTTGGGCAGGAGTCTTAATCTCATTGAGGATAGAAAGGCCCTGCAGAGGAATCTACACAAGATGGATTGACAGGCCAAGGCCAATTGTGTGAGGTTCAACAAAGCCAAGTGCCAGGTTCTGCACATGGAATACAACAACCCCATAAAAAACTACAGGCTTGGGGAAGAGAGAATGGAAAGCTGCCCAGAAGAAGAGGACCTAGGGATGCTGGTCAACAGCCAGCTGAATGTAAGCCAGCAGTTAGCCCAAATGGCCAATGTTATCCTGGCTTCTGTCAGGAATAGCGTAGCCAGCAGGCTTAGGGAAGTGATTGTCCTCCTGTACTCAGCACAGATGAGGCTGCACACGGAGTACTGTGCTCAGTTTTGGGCTGCCTCACTTCAAGAAAGACATTGAGGTCTTTCTTTGAGGACATAGAGTGAGTCCAAAGAAGGGTATAAAAGGTGGTTGCAGACTAAATCCAATGACAAATGGCTGAGGAAACTAGGTCTTCTTAGTCTGGAAAAAGGGAGGCTGAAGGGAGAACTCACTGTCTACAACTACCTGAAGAAAGGTTGTATTGAGGTCAGGGGCCATCTGGCAGGATGGGGGGAAATGACCTTAAATTGTACCAGGGGAGGTTTAGATTGGATATTATGAAAAAATTCTTTACTGAAAGGTTTGACAGGTATTGAAGTAGGGCAGGCAGTGAACTGGTGGAGTCACCATCCCTAGTGGTATTTAAAAGACATGTAGGTGTGGTGCATAGGGACATAGTTGAGTGATTGACTTTGCAGTGCTAGGTTACCAGTTGGACTCGATAATCTTGAAGGTCTTTTCCAATCCAAGTGAATCTGTAATTCTCTGATTATTTCTTAAAGAATTTTCAGTTTGAAGGCCTCTGTGGTGTTAGTGTCATAGACTTTAAAATAAACTGTTCTTCTAATACAGAAACCATGTGACACCTTCCTAATATGGAAGCCAGGTGTCCCAAACAAAGACAGAAGCTGGCAGTCTCAGAAAGCAGCTGGAGAATGTCAGCCTCATTGATTTCTCCTGCATCATCAACTCATTGTTGATGCTTTAGCTGAGCTTATGTTTGTGGTGGCTTCATACGTAGGCTGTGAATGCATAAACATATTTTGTGGAATAGGGCCAGATCCATATTTCACCTCCAAATAGGATGCAGGCCCTGCTTAGTAAGTTACCACTTCTTAATAATTTGAACTGAAATTTAACTACAAGGTTAAACTCAAGATTACTCACATTATAAAGCCATGTACTTCACTGTCATAAGAGGTATCTAGGTAAGTCTTTGTTAATGTGTTATTGTCTGAAAAGCCTTTTACACTTTTTACACAGCTATTACTTCCTCAGTCAAACAATACTTCTGTCTCTGAGTTTCATCCATTAAGCTGTCAACTTAAAAAATATTGCTCCTTAATGTGTGTTTGTCAAAAGTAATGTATTCAGGTTTGTTTTGGTTTATTTTGGTTTTGTTCTGATTTATTTTCTTGAATTTAATTTTTCTCAAAGGGTTTATTGTCAGAGTATAAAAGCATTTCTTTAGTATGCAACATACAGAGTTCAGAGTCTCTGCATTTATCAAGACCTCCTCTTATTACCCACTTTCAGCAACGGGTTTCCATTGAACCTACTACGTCTTATCGCCTACAAGGCTTAAAGCCAAACAGCTTGTACTTATTCCGTCTAGCTGCACGTTCTCCCCAAGGCCTGGGTGCTTCAACAGCAGAAATCTCAGCAAGAACAATGCAGTCAAGTAGGTGTTTTTCCTTACCAACTTAATTTCATTGTCTTGTATTTCTCCAAGTGATTAAGCTCAGGAACCCATAGAGGCAGCAACAGAGAAAAGTGCAAAATGAGAAAAATACAGCATTCACAGTGCTTAATACACCAAAAGAACACTTAAAATGTGTGGGATTGTAGGGTATTATGATCAACATGGCATGAGTGGCTTTTCTAGTTTCAGAAAAAAAATCTGTAAATTATTGTCTAAGGATCCAACATTGTGCTGTCACAAGGATATATTCTTTTATGTTACAATAGGATAAAATGTTTTATCATGAAATAGTTGTACATTAACAACAGACCTCCACCTTTTAAATTTCATCTGCCCAGTCTGCAAATTTCTTGTAATATTACATTGATATGTTAAGGATACAAAAGCGTGTGCTACCTTTGCCTGACAACTTAATGCTTTCCTGATAGTCTGCATTACACTGTATAGTTTTAAAACTTAGTGCAGGTCTGTATGTATTTGTTTTAAGTAATACTATTCAAAATAGAAAATTCATATACTCAATTGACAGGAGGCATTTTAATTCACAGTTGTGATAAATGTGATTATACCATCAATCTTTTTTTTATTATTATATATTAGTTGTAATCAGTGAGACTGTTCAGCAGCCCCTTTAACCCCTTACAGTTCGGCAGAACTTTAAGCAAAGTGAAATGTGCTTCTAAAGCATGTCTAAGGTGCTTGGAATAAGCATAAAAGACAATTACATAATACAAGGCTTGTTTTAGAGATAATGGCAAGGCATATTTCAATTATATTAATGCATAATTAAAAATTTGTGAAAGGGAAAATGTATTTATTTGTTCTGGAAGCCATTTCAGATATTTAGAATGCTCATTCTCTTGTATTGGGTAAGATTGATTAGACTGTGCATACAAAATAAATATCTAGAGGCCAAGTTTGTATGTTGTTACATACACATATATAAGCACACTGTCATTTTTCCATTCTTGGATATAGGAAAATGTTCTGTTTATTCAGCCATATGTCTTCATATGTTAGATTTATCCATTTGATCTCAATGGGCAGACCCTGGTAATTTGCTGAAAAGATTGCAGAATTTTTTTTGGAAGAACTGTGTATTTCAGGAAAAAAAACATATGCAACAATACAACTGGCAATTCAAGTAGTCTATAAATTACCAGTAGTTTACATAAATGTGATGTTTTGTGTTTTCAGAGCATAGTGGATTAAAAATTAGTAAAATTCTATTAGAGTACTACTCTATAGAGTAGTAGCAATAGTAACCAGAATATACTGTTGCCTTTCATCTTGGTTTCAGAAAAAGATGCTACAGGGATTTAGGTCTCTATGTATAAGAATCTTAGGTGACATTTTACTTGTTTTTTATGTCTTGCACAAGTCAATGGTAAAAGGGGACCAACAGAATTTGAGTACTTGTTTACTGAATAAGCATAAAAAATCCAATAAATATGATAATTTTCATCTGTTCACCCATCCACCTCCTCTACTTAGTTGAAATGCTGGTACATTCCCTCCTGCTTTCCCTTCAGAAGAACAGAGTACCATACTGAGTAATAAGCCATTGATCCTTGTAGAAGAGCTGTAGGAAACTGAAAGATACACATGTAAATGCAATAGGAGACAGCAGGTTCCTGGGCCTTCTCTGTTGCTTTAATTTTGTTTGATGTGCTTAGTCTAAGTGCCAGAAATCCATGTTGGGTTTTTTCCCCTTAAGAAATGTGAAAAAATAGTAGGAAATAAGAAAAACAAACCATAAAGATCTTTCACCCAAAGTTTATGTTTCCCTAATGTAAGTTTTCCTTGCAAAAGAGAAGGCAGAAACAGGGAGTCCACATCCACTACTTAAGCCAGTGAATTTGAACTATAACACCTTTTTAGTGCACTGAATGATCTCAGAGAATAACAGACTTGGCTAAGTTAAAGTGCATTAAAGCACTTAAGATGCATACCTAACTTTCAGTACTTACATTGCTTCACTAAAAGCAATTGAATGACATACATGCTTAAATGCTGGAGCCCAAGAAAGGTAAATATGCTGACAGACTCCTTTTAGTACAAATCAGTAAAGGTGACCAATTTTGCTCTGAAAGATTGTTGCCAGTGACAAAGACAAAATCAGCCTCTCTCACCATTCTTACCTGCTGAGTTTGTGAACTCTTTGTAAAATGAGTGCCTGCTTTCTTGACACATTGTTTGGGGGTAGATTATTTTTTTTTTTCCCTGTAGAAGTTACCTACATTACTGGTAGGATTTAATTCTTTGGTAGCAAAGGTGTCTCCAAGAGGAGTTAAAAAAATAAAACTGACAGCTGATCTAGGGTAAGTACAAGTTACAGTCAGAATCAACAAGCCTGTCACTTTTTGCTGGTAGGTAAATCTTCCAACTAAGACTTTCTTCATGTTCTGTTGACTGCATGCTCCTAGAATGCTGGCTACAATAAATGTTTCAGTAAATGCTTTCCACTTAAACATGTTGCTGTTTACTTGTGTCAGGCAGACTCAGTGAAAAAATCTTTAAGAAGTGAAAATTCAATTATGAGAGTGGGAAGGCTACAAAAATGGCAATTTATGGAACAATTTCTAGCAATTATTGCAAGTTTTTTAGGAATTCTGTAAAAAGATACTCCTGTTCAAATAAAACAAACAAACTTGAAGAGGTTTATGTCCAAATATATAAATCAATACATGTTGTGTGTCATGTATTATACTATAACTTGCACTAATTGCAAAGATTATAAAGATAGATCAGTAGTCATAGAAGTGTCAAGTTTTTGTTTTATTTCAAGAAGAATTTCCATTACAGGTAGGTAATATTATTTTGAGGTTTCATTTTCATGTATTTCCCCTACATCCTTTTTCACCATTTAGTTGGTCTATTCATTTTCAGTTTCCTCATATTAATAAGCCAAGGTGCATATGATTATCTGACATTTTGCTTTTTTAAGTTTCTACTTATTTTTATATTTTTTTAATTTTCATTTGGTTGTCTTTTATTTATTTTTTTTTCTTTTGTTCATTTTTTCAATCACTCCTATCCTTTCACTCAAATCCTCCTTTAACCCACTACTGAAATTAGAGCCATCAGCTCCTCCTCAAGACATTAGTTGCACAAGCCCCAGCTCCACTAGCATTTTGGTAAGTTGGAAGCCTCCACCAGTGGAAAAACAGAACGGGATTATCACTGAATACTCCATCAAGTACATTGGGATTGATGGAGAAGATGTCAAGCCCCATGAGATTTTGGGAATTTCCTCGGACAGTACCCAATACCTTTTGGAACATCTGGAAAAATGGACTGAGTACCGGATCTCTGTGACTGCCCACACTGATGTTGGACCTGGCCCAGAGAGCTTAGCAGTATTGATTCGGACAGATGAAGATGGTATGTTGCCTCCACTACATCAGTTTACGCCTCTATGACTCTGTCGATCTGCTGTCTTTTGTATAGCCTAACAGTATTTTTTCTGCTCCTCTTTTTTCCACTCTTTTTTCCCGAATCACAGATACTATCACCCTTTGAATTTTTTAATCAAAGACTTGTCCTTCCTACACTGTTTTTATACATGCGTATACGTATATTTTTTTTTTTAAATTTTTTTTTTTAAACACAAAGTACCTTTTTTTGTGAGTGACATGAATCTGCTGCCTGTTTGAGCCCATACATATCCTTCTTCTTCCTCCTTTAACATAAAATTATCTCTCAGGAGAAAATCTTTCTTCCTTTTCCTTGATTTTACAGTCATTGTTATTTTTAAACACGTCTATGGACTTTTTTTCAGGCTTCTTTGTTTTATTTTTTTAACTGCTTCCTTGTTCCACCTTGAGCTTTTCTATTTGGGTTTGTTTTTTTTTTTTTTAATTTCTCTTTTTTTTTTTTTTTTTTTTTTTGAGTTTTGATTTTGATCTTGGAAAACTGATGCTCTACAAATATTCTTTTCTTCCATGCTTGAAAGTGACAGAAGACAGCCCTATTATCAGCCTCCTTTGTATTCTACTGAAAACCAAAAACAACACAAAAATCCCACAAATAATTTAGCAAACAAAAATAAGGAAAACTTTTTTTTTAAACTTCTATGTTTTTATTAATAGTAGTATTGTTTTCAACGATTAAAATACCTCTTTGTGTAATGCTTTGAACCTCAAAGCATCTTCCTTGGCTTTTGTACATTTTTACATGTTTTTCTATTTCTCTAATACTCTTTTTTCTTCCATTTTTTGCATCAGTCATGTTTTTTGATCTTTTCACTGAAAGGTAGAGCAGATTGGTTGAGCATTCTTATTTGTCGAAAAAAATGTATTCTTCGAAGGAAACATAGTGAGTCTGCCCTTTTTAAAAAAAAAAAAATCAAAAGGCATGGGTGGGACAAGTGCCTGTAATTCTCTTCTGTCCAATGATGTTGTTCCAGTTCCTAGTGGTCCTCCTCGCAAAGTCGAGGTAGAGGCTGTCAACTCCACTGCTGTTAAAGTGTCGTGGCGCTCCCCCGTACCCAATAAGCAGCATGGTCAGATCCGAGGATACCAGGTCCACTATGTGAGGATGGAAAATGGAGAGCCAAAGGGTCAGCCCATGTTGAAGGACATCATGCTGGCTGATGCACAGGTAATTAAGGCTTTTTAGCTTCTTTTCTATGTCAGAGTGACAACATTTTTTGTACCAGAGAGATATGCAGAGCTGCCTTTTTTACTTTCTATTTGTCAGCCTACCAGATAACATCTTTTATGTCTGTTTTTAATGCTTTTTTTTTTTTTTCAGAATACTTACAGCTAAATTTGCCTCAAGCATTTTATATAAACAAATAATTTTTTTTTTTTTTTTTTTTATTTCTTTCTCTCCTGGTTCTAATTTTAACACTGAGAATACCTTTTCTGGGAACCTACGTTTTACTGATGACCCAATTACCAAATTCTTGTATCAGTTCCTGGAGGTCTTTGTTGCAGTTTTACCTTATAGTCTGTCCCTCTATCTATCTGCACATACTGATTTGGAAGACACGACTTCAATTAAGTGGAAGGAGTGGTGGAAATTGTTGGGGGGGTGAGAAGAGAAAGGGAAATGGGAGAGAAGATGAAAAAAGAGAGGCAGCTGTGCTTTTTTTGTTCTGTGGTTCCTTCCACGTATTTTCACTTTCACCCTCTGTGTAGTGGTAGTTTAAAATATTTTTGAAAACTAGAAGGTTAGAAAGTGGAGACTAGGTGAGACATATCATAAAGGCAAAATTTGTATTTGTTTTATTTTCAGGCTTGTCTCTGACCTTGATAATAAAAGACCTTGATAATAAAAGACCTTGATAATAAAAGATCGGTATGGTTAGGTTCCAAGATTAAAAAATCCTGCTATTAATTTAAACAAGACATTGGATACATTTAGAAGACTCAAGCCTATGGCCTAGTAACATCATCAAATAAACTAGGTATTGTATTGGTAGCTTTTACTAATACAATCTAGTACAGTACAGGAGGATTCATTACTACTTTCATCTTTCAAGGAAAGAGAAGAAGATGATTTTTAGGAAGAGCAGAAATGGAATTAAAAATGCTTGGCCTGATTACATTAACCAAATTCTACATGATCTGCATGGTTAATTCAAGTGGCATACTATTTTTGCAAACATCTTTCGTATTTGTTTTACTATTAAAAAGAAAGCATTACCTTAACCAGGCAACAAATCTCTTAATTTCTTTTGTTTTTCCCTCCAACATTAATTACTGTCAATCAGTGGGAATATGATGATACTACTGAACATGTGAGTAGTTTTAGACTGGCCAGAAAAACTATGTGTTGGGCTTGGAATATTTTTTTCTTTTTTGCTTGTTTGGTCTTTTTTTTATTTTTTTTTTCCATTGGCACAAGTGCATGCTCCTAGTATCAAAAGTTTGCTTGTTTGCTTGTTTCTTTTTTTCCCAGGACAGTGGGGGTTATGGTTGCTAGTTGTGGGGATTAGCATGATGAAAGAATGCACAGAAATGGTTTGTGTTTTCTTCTTTTTCATGCCTGTCACTAACTTAGCATCACAATTTCCTCTCCAAAAGAAGGTGTTAGAAAAATAAAAGTGGTTCAGAGTTGCCTAGCAATCTGAGATTTTTCTGCATTCATTTTAAGTTTAATTTTTTTTGTGTATCTGAAATTTAAAGTGAGTTGTGTTTTCTTTTTTTGTAATTTGATAAAAGTATTTTGTAAACTGTCAGGAAAACTAAATGCCCAGATATGCCTAAGCAATAGTTTGTTGTATCCAGATCACACTGATGAATAACAACACTACATGCAATCATATCAGAAGAGTGGCAGTTGGGTTTTTTTTGGTTTGGTTTTGTTTTTTTCCTTTTGTCATTGTATTCTATAAGTATCAGGTGCATTTTCCTTCTGAAAGATGAGAAGGCTGTCTTGCTGATTTTGACCCTTAGGGTTAATTCTATTCTCAGAAGGAGTCTAAGGAGGGATTCTTTTTGGTAGGTTTTTGTGGGCCTATATTTATTTATTTATTTTATTTTGGCTATTTTGTCCACTCAGTCTGATCATTACCTTGCTACATACTAGTCACATCTTTACTAAGCTCTTGTCCACCATCCTGAAAAATTCATATACTGTGGGTAGTCTGACCCATAATTTTTATATTATCTTTCATGGTTGTTGCATCTGAGGGTGTTATTACACATTTGCTAATTATTTGAGATGCATAAATAGACCATCTCTAGCAGCAGTGAAATTAGTGTAAAACCATTCAGGCATGTCCAAATGCAAATGAGTAGTCCAATGGTTACAGAATGGAAGCTGGGGAGTCAGGAACTTTGGGCCAATCAGTTGCCTAAAAATACTGTACTTTCACAGTTGCATATAAAATTTATCTATATTATGAGTATCAAGGCTTACATTCCTCTTACTACCCATACAGCATGAGTATAGCTCATTTCAAGAAACTGGCCTTTCACCATCCCATGTGTGTGCGTGCACATGTCTGAAAAACTTCTCCTTGGCTTGGACAGTTCACAGTCTGATCTTACTCCTGTTCACTTATACTAGCTAAAGAGCTACTTGTTTTGAAGATGCTGTCATTTGTTTGAGGGCCATGAGGCTTATTGTTTGACCAGATTTTTAATGGTGTTTTAGATGGTTCGTTCAGACCTGAAGAGAGTTGTTTCTGAAGCCATTTGATATTTTTAGATGCTCAATCCAACAGGTGACACAGGCTGCAATTCAAGTTTATGAAAGTAGCAAAGCTTTCTTGGACATCTAAACCATCGTTACTGACAAAGTGTGGATACAAGTGCAACACTTTTCTTACTAGGCATTTTAAAACTATAGGAGTAATGTCCTGTAAATGACTAAGTTAAACAGAGTTTTTCATCTCTACATATGCATGAATTTCACCTTATCAGTAGTATTCCTTAGGCAAAGTGTTTCAGAAGCCTTTATTCACTGTTCACACCACTAAGCCTTTGGCCTTGCACCTTAAAATACCTGAGGCATGATATGCAGAAGTGAAGTCTTTTATTACTTAAGTGAAACATCTTGCATGTTGAAGTATTTCACACAAAACAGTCTGCTGGTGCTCCCAAATGCTTTCCATCACTGCCAGTAGCACAGAAGTATGTGCCCTGTTTATCATACACATGGGTTGTCTGAATGATTCCAGGAAAAATACCTATTTTAATAAATTG
Organism: Phaethornis superciliosus; assembly: GCA_023637945.1. Taxonomy (NCBI): domain Eukaryota; kingdom Metazoa; phylum Chordata; class Aves; order Apodiformes; family Trochilidae; genus Phaethornis; species Phaethornis superciliosus. The sequence continues at coordinate 28,873,225 of JAJQWJ010000004.1, read as the reverse complement.
TTCTTGCTTTATTTCACCTTAGGAAATGATAATTTCTGGGCTTCAGCCTGAAACTACATACTCCTTTACTGTGACAGCATATACAACAAAAGGTGATGGAGCACGCAGCAAGCCCAAGCTCGTGTCTACTACTGGTGCAGGTAATACTTATATACCTGTTCAACTCTGAATAAATTCTTTGACTCAGACTGCTAGTATTTTACTCCTACTATTTGGAAGTGTCCGGTTGTGTAAAAAATGTTTTATAGGAAAGGGGTTTTTCTGTTTCAGTATTTGGTCCTTCATTTATTTAGATAAAAACAGAACTAGTGCCCCCTTTGTCCCTGTCTCAGTTCAAGATGCAGCCAAAATGTAATATTCACCTTTATACTCTCTAGTAGGATTTCCATTCTGATTGGTGTCTTCTTGAAGAGTTAAAAATAGAAATTCAGAGCTAAGAAGAATTTGGAAAAAAATAGTGAAGGGCTTTCTTGATCTGTTTGAGCAGAGCAGTGCTGCTGCCTGTCAGGAAGAACACTGAAATGACCTATCCGTATGACAATCCCCATTTATCTCACAGGGATGTGATTATTAAAGCAGAGAATTAGAAGACAGAGTGGAAGCTGAGCCTCTAGTGCTCTGAAACCCATAATGCTTCAGTTGCTGTCTGAGGCATAAACTGGGGCAAAATAATGCTATGACACTGTTTTAAGTCTACATTTGATCACAGGTGCTATTAGATGGTGGGTGATCTGACTGTGGGTAGATCTGACTGTGTGACCAGTTCAGCTGCTTCAGTTAGAACTAATGGAATGAGCTGAATCAAGTTTAGATAAGGGACAAGGTTTTTTAAATTTAAATGGTTCACTGTGGCACAGCTTAGCCAAATGGTGCCACTACACCTTAGTGTCATGTTCACCTACAGGTGTTCACAACCTATAGGTGTTCATTTTCTGGATTTTTTTAGTGTAGCCATTAAGGCTACTCCATTGCAATCTTACGGAAACCTCTGTAGCACCACTACAATAACAGTGTGTTGTTTATGCTAAATATAAAGTCCAAAAGACATATCTATGTTTATGTGTCTATACCAATTGACTCCATTTTTAAAACAATCACTGGATATAAAGTACAACCTGTGCTAATGTCAGAAACATCTATATCCGTGTTTCGTCAGCTTTCTTGAAAAAATCTCAGTCTTGGTGGCTCTCTATATAATACAGTTTTATTTCAGGTTTTAGAGTACCTTATAGATATTGTTCTTGACTGATGCCAAAATTTACCTCCAGCTTCTTTCCTGAAGTTTCATGGTCTGGTATATATATTTGTTGCTTGCATTTGAACTTGATTTAAAAAGAAAGACACCTGATCCATTATGATATCTACAGTTACCTTTTTAAATAATCACAGTTCTGTAGGTTATGATTTGTTTTGTTTCTAGACCTAAACATAGGCTCTGCAGATCTACTTGCAAAACCTAAGGCTACTGTGCACTTAGTCCTTATTGCCAATTCATATTCCACTCTTCCAAGATATCTGGTGCTTCTGCTTTAGGAAGACTAACAAATCCCATGTTCCATAAAATCCCAAGAGACTAATTGATAATCAGAGGCATGCCTGTAAATGTAATTAATATACTCTGTCCTTGCTGTTTGCTTGGACAAGTAATGTTTATTCCTGGTCTCTGAGATAAGAACTAGTTAACATTTTGCTCCATCATACATTCCAGGTTTCATGAAATCCTCTTGACTTACTGTTATAGCTTACTGTGGTTGAGCTCTTTTTGCAAGGAAGATCCATATGCAGGTTTTTTTAAAAGTTGACAAATAAAGTCAGTGCCAAGAATTTCCAGCATACTGTGTTTCCATGAGACTACATCAGGCAGGTGAAGGATTGCTTCATTGATGCCAGAGACTTGCAGGCTTGAAATACACCCTCCTGTTCTTCGAAAGTTTCCACTTGATTTTTTTTTTCCCTAAAAAAACTTTATCAAAATACTACAATAAAGCAAATAAAGTGTCTGGCCTTCTAGTGTAATTTTTAAAGGGACAAAGGGTACACTCATGTGCAGCTGTTTTAGAGTGTATGAAATTATATCCACAAGAAATGTGACAGGACAATAAAGGTCTAAGTGTTTACTGGAAAAGCTGAATATTCATAAGTTAGTCAGATGATAAATAACTGTTCAACTGAGTCCAGTTACTGGTATAAAAGCATCACTTTTAGATGTGAAAGATCCACCAAATGCAAGTGAGGCCTCAGTACAGTAACTGCAGTTTTAGTGAAGTCATTTAGTAAGGTTAATATTTTCACTCAAGAGTGTGTTCTTTACTTATATTCAGTTTTCTCTCTGATTTTTGAAATCAAATGAAAGAAAAAAATGTGCTAAATGTTTCCAAATATTAGTATTTGAAAATTTAACATGACTTGGGGCAAAAGTTGAAAAATATATGAATAATAAGACCTGGATAAAAATTAAGACTTACTGTTCAATGAAATCATACAATTTTTATGGAGAATGTAATGGGACCTGTAGTTTCTAGGTTGTAGTAATTGAAAAATCTCATAGACAACAGCTTGCTCATTATTTGGAAACAATTCTGTGTGCTGGACAGCACCTTTGAAATACAGATTCCAGATAAGAGTAGAACAATTATGTCAATAATTGCAGTGGTGTACTGCATAGCAGCTAACACAAACAAATTAGTGGGGGCAATTTGGCAAAGGCAGGTTCTGTGAGCTTCTACTGTTAATGCCCTTCCATTACAACTGTTTGATGCAATGACTTGCAAAGGGGTGTATGAAGGACATCTTGTATAGTAACAGAGCTGAACTTCACTAGATCAAAGAATTTTTTCATGGTCAATTTCATATCATTTGGGCTTATGGCAAATTCAGATATTGTTATCAGAAGTTTCTGGGCAGAGCAATTCCATGAATTTATGGTATATAGGACTGCACACAATCCTACCCTTTGTCCCACAACACTTCAATATTCACAGATAATCATGTTAATAGAAAATGTTCACTGAAAGCTATCTGGAAACACAAAGTAAGAGACAGATGTTTTCTTTATCAGTGGTTGTGTGTTAACAAACAGGAAATTCATACACTTCAGAAAATCAGATAGGTTCCATAATATATATATTAAAAAGTGACTGATATTATTTACTGCTTTTATAACATGATGTTTTATTGGATAAATAAGCCTTACCAGTTCCCTTTTTCTGATCAAGTGCAAGTAATAATTTATTTTTTTCTGTGTGGCTACCACAAAGGTTAAAAAAAAAATTCTAAATGTGAGGTCAGCTGCAAGAAAAAAAAATATTACCACAAGAATAACTTTATAATACTGTTCTGCAGTCTCTTCTCTAGAAAGCTGGAAGAGTTATTATCCTATTTGTGTGGACTCCTATTTCATATGCTCCATTTGTTTCAGTAATAGTTATAATGTAGGGAAAAATAAGTTCTACAAAGGCCTACACAGCCTTTTCTTTGTTCCATAAAGGCTCATAATAATCAATGAGGGAAAGTTAGTGCAGCAAAAAGTGCAGGAAAAACTTTTAAAATTCCTGGGAATAATACTAGGCGATGAACTAGACATTTTACAGGAAGGGTATTGGGAAAATTAGAAGCAACATCAAAACTTATGATAAATATAATAAGAGCTTATTAAATGTGGAATTTTCTTCAAATCATGCCATTCCCCCCTCATTATTCCTAATCATTAAGGAATGGTAGTCAGAACTTCTTACAATAAGAATCTGATTTGTTGAGTGCCTGAGAACTGAAGATAAGTAAAAAATTCCATTGAAGTGTTTAAATACAGGAACCAAAGCTCACAGTGCAGAAGTTGTATTCACATGGGAAGACTTTGAATGCAGATGGAACTAATTAGTCTTTGTGGAAGACTATGTTATCATGGCACTACTAGTCCCCAAACAGTTCTAGTCTTTTGACCTGTCAGGCACTGGTACACACTGAACACCACATTTCTAAATAGTTACGAATATGCTTTGTTATCAAATAAGTAACTGCAACAGAGACAAAATATTTTGAAATTAAAATGTTAACGAAAACATAAAGGAAACATGAATGCGTATAAATAACTATGAACAAATTAATAAATAAAAACAAATATTAAAGTCAAATAGAAACAGAAAATAGGAGCAATTGATATTGGGACTACAAAAATTTATACCACATCAGTTTATATTGGGATTACCCTCTCTAATTTGATCCCATATATTGAATGTCCTCGCTTCACTTACAGTCTGAACTGTGAAAGAAACATCCTCATTTTGGACCATTATGTCCCAGCTGAGGAGTGGAATGTATCTGATGTGCAGGTTAAAAAGAGCTCCCAATTTACTCTTCTTCAGAAAAAATACAGTTCACATACACTAATACTGTCCTGGAAGCTAAATCATTTGTAATAAGCCAGGACAATCGGAAAATTAAATTCTGAACTGTGCTACTGCCCCAAGCTGAAACCGCCAGTGCTGGAGGTGATTTGAATATGGGAAGTGGAATGATAAGTTCTGTCATGTCTAGTTATGATTGTTGATGGTAAGGTAGGTCTGGCCTACCTTCTACCACATTTTGACCATTGATGGCCAAAGTTATGTTAGACTCATCTAGAAAGTTGTGTTTTCTCCATTTTATTAATATGACTATTACTGCTAGTACAACTAGTATTACAACTGCTATTATTGTTGTTATCATTAATTATTTTTCCATTTACAGGAATGGCAGAAATGTGCTTTGGATTAAATTAATGAATACTTATGACAATACTCTTTTTTTGCAAGCAAGTATTTGTAAGTGAGACAGAACCGTTCATAAGATGTATGTTTGAAGTTTTGCTCCCTGACTTGTGTTCCTAAGTTCTGTGTGCCTCTGAATGTCTCTGTATTTAGAAATAATGGTAAAGGAAGAAGACTATAAACAATAGATGGCTGGACTATCATAGTTCATTACACTGTAACTCAATAGTACAGGAGGCAGACATAATTACTTCTGTAAGACCACAATTTGTGGAACTCAGAGTAAGGGAGGAGAAAATTTATCCCTTTTCCTGCTAAAATTAGCCTTAAGAATTATATATGCAATATCTGTTTGTATTTATCATCTTTAAATAACATTGTGCTACAGTTCCAGGCAAACCTCGTCTTGTGATTAGCCACACACAGATGAACACGGCTCTAATTCAGTGGCACCCTCCTGTGGACACTTTTGGCCCGCTGCAGGGTTATCGCCTGAAGTTCGGTCGCAAAGACGTGGATACATTTACAACCATGGATTTCACAGAGAAGGAAGATCACTTCACAGCCACAGACATTCACAAAGGAGCTTCTTATGTCTTCAGGCTCTCAGCTAAAAATAAAGTGGGCTTTGGGGAGGAGATGGTTAAAGAGATTTCTGTTCCTGAAGAGGTACCCAGTGGATTTCCCCAAAATCTCCACTCGGAAAGCTCTACTTCTACATCAGTCCAATTAACGTGGCAGATGCCACTCTTGGCAGAGAGAAATGGCATTATCACCAAATACACCATCTTGTACAGAGATATCAATGTTGCATACCAGCCAGTTGAACTCCCTGTTGTTCCTGCTGATACCACTATGACACTTTCTGGTTTAAAACCAGATACCACATATGATGTAAAAGTACGTGCCCACACAAGCAAAGGGCCTGGTCCATATAGTCCAAGTGTCCAGTTCAGGACACTACCCGTGGATCAAGGTAGGATTTGTCTGCTTATGGCGTTGACCTTTAAAGGAGTATAAGTCTTTGGATATCAGTGTTTTTGAAGCTGTAAATAAAACTGACCGGCTCATTCATAAAAATAGGTTCATCAAATACAAAAGGTAAAGTATGATAATCTTAATATGTTTTGGATGCCTTAGAATTCAGTTGTCCCATGCCAAGCAAGTTCTGGCTAACATCTTCAGAATTTTTCCAGGTAAGGAAAATGTACATGTTGAGCTGTCACTAGATAAAAGTGAGAATGAGTTAAAATGTGGTATTTAAGTATGAGCAAACAGGTAGGAGAATTGAATCTTTGGGGCTTTTTGACCTAAGTGGAAAGCAAATACTCTCAGGTAGCAGTGGAAATATGACATGATGTAAGCTCCAAGATGTTGTTTATATACAGTGTTTCTTTTTTTTCCAGCAGTGTTTGCAAAAAACTTTCATGTTAAAGCAGTAATGAAGACTTCTGTTCTGTTGTCTTGGGAAATTCCAGAAAATTACAATTCAGCCTTGCCTTTCAAAGTAAGTTATTTTCCATTTATACAAGAGAAGAGAATATATGATGTCAGTCACCTAGCTAAATAGGTTATCAAACATGTCTGTGGTTTTTGTTGTTGGATTTTTTTGTTATTGCAGTATTAATGAATGCAAACTGACCCAGAATTCAGCCATTTTCCAATATGAGCTTTCCACTCCCGAGGCAGTATTTCCAAGTCAGGCTCATTGTGGTTATCATGCATGGTATGAGCACCTTGCTAATTTGTAGTTTGTTGCTACTATATTTTAGTAAAAACAGTGGAAGGAAAGAGTAATTGTCTTCTTTATTAAATCATGTCTGTAGTGTAGCTAAGTACCATCTTGCTTTTTGTCTCCTCACATTTGCAACACCACATTTTTGTATTATAACTCTTTTACTCCATTAGCTAGAGTATTAGCCAGACATGGAGACTCAGTGAAATCTGAAGTATTCCTGGCATTTCTTCCACATCATTCTTCATCATTTGTGTCATCTCAGGCAGGGGAAAGTAAAAAGCTGTATTTTACAAACTAAATATTGCAAAACTCCTTGTGAATAAGGAGTGTAAATAAAAAGTCAAGGTAACGTTACCAACATATGTGCCTTGATATTAATGCTGAATTAAAGCAAAACTACTGAATTTGAATAAGCAACATGGGATTTTAGAAGTGCTTATACTATTTTAAATTAATGCAGTTCTTTTTTCCCTCTTGGAAGAAAGACATTTAATTGCAGTAGTGAATTCATTACTATTTTACAGTCTAAAATGTCCAGTATCTTTCACTTAATTTTATAGCTAGGTTCATTCCTGAATTCAGGATGCCAGTATTACTTACTTTCTCTCAGCAACCAAAACCACTTTCAATTTATTATCCTAGATCCTTTACGATGATGGGAAAATGGTGGTGGAGGTTGATGGACGTGCTACTCAAAAGCTGATCACTAACCTGAAGCCAGAGACATCTTACTCATTTGTGCTGACAAACAGAGGAAACAGTGCTGGCGGTCTTCAGCACCGAGTGACAGCAAAGACTGCACCGGATGTGCTTCGCACCAAGCCAGTCTTCATTGGAAAGACCAACCTAGATGGCATGATAACTGTGGAACTTCCAGAAGTACCTTCAAATGAGAATATAAAGTGAGTGAATGTGTGACATATCATTGTTTTTATCTCCAGAAAGATGTTTATTCTTACTGCTAACAAAATCTAGAGCCATACCAGTAGACTAGGGCTTTAGTCTTCCTAGCGTTACAGAGAGTACAGCACTCTGCAGTAGTATTTGGACTAATATTGGACTAAGTTTTGGTGATTCTAAACTGGGAGGTGCTGTTGACTCTTACAAGGGACAAGAGGCCTTATAGAGGGATCTGCATAGGTCAGACCATTAAGTAGTCAACAATGGTATGAGATGTAACAAGAACAAATGCCACATTGTTTTGTTAAGGTCTTTGAATATGTCCTGCTGAGGGTGACAAAACTGGTGAAATGACTGGAAATCATCTACTATGAGGAGCAGATAGCAACTCCAGCTTTGTCTGGAGTTTGGAGAAAAGAAGGTTGAGGTGTTACCTCACTGCACTCCACAGCTTCCTTCAGAGAAGTGGAGCTGCTGAACTTTTCTGTCTGGGATCCAGGGACACGATGTGTGGGAATGGAGTAAGGATGCATCGGGGAAGATTTAGTCTATACATTAGAAACCACTTCTTTACTGAAGAGGTGGTAAAAACTGGAACAAGCTACAGTTCCCCAGCCTGTCATTGTGTAAAAGGAAGTTGGACAATGCCCTTAATAACATTCATTGGTCAATCCTGAAGTGGTGAACAATTTGGGCTGCACAATCGTTGTAGGCACTGTAGATTTAAACAGAAGAAACAGTATTAAAGAGCTGACCACACGTTTAGCAGGAATTAGAAAAGATAGACAATAGAGATTTGCCAAGAAAATGTGAAGCGTAGTACAATCAATAAGTGTTATTGCTCTTATAGTGATTCTTGTTGGTCTATAAGGTTCCCATGTGTAATGTAAAGGAAATGGGGAGGAAAATGAGCAAGTCATTAACTATTGTTGGGAATTCAACTTGTCCTCTCCCTGGTGGATTTTTACTGATGGCTTTGTAGAAAGATTCTCCTTTTTTTCATTACTGACTGAGAATTTTGAGGCAGGTGAGGTCAAGAAAGAAATGAGTTTGAGACATTAAAAGGATGAAAAACTGAAAAATGTAGCCATTATCATTAGATTGAGTAAGATGTGGTCAGTAACAAATGTAGCTAAGGAAGACTGAAGATGGAATGAGTCAAAAAGATTTATGAGGCATTACACTGAGAGAGAAGAAAGTGCAGGTTAGCTGGTCAAACAATAGTAGAAGATAGCAGGGGAAAAAGATCCAATGCCCTTCCTTTTATGTAGTGCAAAAGAATGAGTCTAAGTGACATCAGAAAAGGTACGTTAAACCTGTAAAGTCCTACTGGCAGTTTTGGAAATAATATAGCTCCTTTTTCTATATCTGTTTCCTAAAAATACGTGATAAGGCTTGAGATAGAAAACCAAAACAACATAAAAAAGATTGACTTGACCCTTGGAAGTGGGCATGCCAAACCAACTACATACTGAAAAGAAAAAGCTTACCTGATACTTACTGGAATAAGAGAGATTACTGTAGCTATATGCTTTGTATGGGGAAGAACAATTTTGTGTAATAGCTACATTGAGATTTTTACAGTTGCTATTCCTCTATGAGTACATTTTATGCTCATGATTGTCTCTATCTTACTGTGAAGGACTATACACTGAGAATCTTTCAGTAATACTAATTACACAGAAAGTAAAATACTTGATGGCTTGCTTTTCTGGATTATAGAGTAATACTAGTGGGATTAAGGGTAATGTTATAGGAACATTTTTAATTTATTACAGATAGTAGAAATAATTATTATTTCTATGTTTCATGCTGATACGTCATAGAAATTGGAGTAGAGATCATCTTATGCTAGGTAAAATGGATGGTATTTGCATATATCAACTCAAGTTAGCCATTTATTCATTTTCCTGATGTATGTTGAAGTAATCCAAAGCAACTGTTATGTGTAAAAGACAGTTCGTGTTTCTCAGAGTCTGTTCAATCTTTGCAAAGTCTTTGGTAAAAACAGTTTTGCAGATGACTGTGGCCTTTGCCATACTCATTAGTTCAAGCACTGTCCAAGCAAATCCTCTGTAACACTCTCTCCCTTCTCCAGGGATTAAAAAAAAACAAAAACAAAAACAAAACACCAAAAGCAAACAAAAAAAACACCCACCCAAATAAATAAAACAAAACAAAACAAAAAAGAAAAAAAAACACACAAAAAAAACCCCAAACACAAAGAAAAAACATCTCAAATCTCAAAACAAACAAGGAAATAATAGAGCAAATAATAAAACATGTTTTGCAACAGACGCTGCATTTCTGGCATTAGCTAGAAAGAAATGAACTTTGTTTTCCTTTGCAATATGCAGCGCTGTATATTTATATGAACAGTTTCATTTTTCTGCTTACTGTTGATGTACTTCTTTCAGCTTTGAAACACTGTAGGTGCTGAAAGTTGTAGTAGATGATCAAAGTTATGAGTGGGAGGCATGCATGAAGAAAGTGTGAAAAAGGATGAAAGTAACATTTACATTCTTGATATTACTTGATTGAAAAAAAATGTACGAACAACCTGTTATCTTAAAAAAAAAAAAAGAAAAAGAGAAGAAGGAAGAAAAGCCAGGATAAGCAGAGTCTGCTGTGCAGTTCATCCAGCAGATATATCTTCAGTGTGTAGAAGACATACAGGGGCCAATTCTGAATTGCTTTTTTTCCTGCTTCAAGAAAATTAATATTGGTTGTTGTTATTAGATATATAGATAAATCAGCATTCATTAGGATTTATTAATTCATTTTTTAAATTAATTCAATTTTAAACATACTCCTGTTTAAAATCTAGTCAACCAGCCTTACTACTTTTGAATAAGACTATCAGCGTGAAAGCTAAATTATCACATTGTTGTTACAAGAATACATGCTGCAGCTCTTATTTACATACTGGAATAAAACAAGTGAGCAGCAGTTAAAAATCTGTGACCAGCACTTGTTCCCAGCACCTCCTGTTAGACCTTAGGATTACTAAAGGGAAATTTCTTAACACAAGAATTAATAGATACAAGCATTTTCTATAGTAACTAAAAATCTAAAGTTTTGTTATATATTTTTTATGGGAAAGAGCTTTAGTTAAGAAGACAGCATAAAAATGTACCAATAGCATCCAGTGGAATGGAAAGACAGATAGTTTATAGAGTAGGTTTAGATGGAGATAGTTTTCGATCACTTGTAAGGCAATTCCTTTTCTGTAGATTCTCTTGCGTTAATTACTTTAGGTTTTTCAGCTGCACTGCATGAGTAAAATGAATAGTCAATGCTGAAGAAGGCTGAATAGGCTTTAAAAATGGTAGACCCGAAGATAAGAAGATGGTCCACTGAAATTGACTTCTATAATGGAGACCAAACACCACCTCAATAAGCTCTGTTGTTACTAGAAACAAATAAGACCGGCTTCCTTCCCTCTTCTCTGAGATGGAGAGTGCTTCACTTTTTGACAAGTGTGTTTATCAAGATGTGTATTATACCCTCCTGGATGTCCTGCTGTTGTGATTCTACTGCTTCTTTTCTCCCACTAATGGGAAATTCTGGATTTGTCTGATACATATGCAAGCATGTATCCAAGCTTTGTGAAGGAAACAAGGAAATTGCCATATCTCTATTAAATTAGAAAGTATAATTTACTTGTCTCCAGGAGCAGGGGTGAGAAGAAGACAGGTTTGAAATGAGGAGGAAGGTATTTTCAGGAAAATGTTTCTGAGGAAAACTGATACATATGATTTGCAAATCCTAGCTGTAAGGAGAGCTTACACCAAGCTCTCTTTTCTATGACTGTGAACGGAATGCTTAAGTAGATAAAGCTGATGGTGATTGATACTTGAAAGTAAAGAGTGTGTGGGTGGAATGTGTGCTATGTCTTCTTAGTTTTCTGTTTATAATAGTATTGGCATCAACAAATACATTATGTTAGCCTGCTATTCAGATTACACATGATAATGGGTGAAGATGGGGTGATAATTGATTTTTAAATACATGGTAGTATGCTTCAATTTAGGGACTTAGGTTTTTTTCACAGTATGCTGGTGGTAGGGCACAAATATCCCACAGCTCTTGTATTTCAAAGGAGATAATAAACTGCAGTCAAATATTCAGGCATTTTAGAACCCTGTAATTAAAGTTTCTTATGCATATTTATATGTTTACATGAAAAGGCAGGTTATTACTGCCATTTTTTGGTCAAGTTTTTTACAGTGGATGTGGTTTCAAGAGTGTGAATCTTTGCAAGTATGTTTGGAAGACTGCCATGGCATAATAATGTGCAAAAGATTCCTTTCAGAATACCTCTGTTCTCTTTAAGTTCTTCTTAACACATGCCTACTCCATAGATTTATCTGTTCCTTTTTCAACTTCAGTTTTACCCAACTGTTTTTTTTACAGGGGTTATTACATAGTTATTGTGCCTTTGAAGAGATCTAGTGGAAAGTTTATCAAACCATGGGAGAGTCCAGATGAAATGGAACTAGATGAGGTACTGTTTGTTTTTGTTGTCATCTTCTCCTTTATTAATGAAATAATCTTATAATTCATATGTGATTAACTCACCAGTTTTAGAAGTTTTGGCTGTCAGGATATTTTATAATTATATTTGAATTAGCCTGTGGGGGCTGAAACACCAGTTCAAATAACTTAAATTAGAAGACAATAAAGACATTAAGTTGCAGTAACGCACACAAAATTATCTTTGTTGTCATTAATATTTTATTCTTTTCCTATTCAAAGCATAACACAAAAGTGCAGAGGGTGAAATGAATTGTCAGCAAAAGCTTAATCACCAATGATATGAACTCTAATAAAGGTCTGGTTCATTAGTGCGGTGTTTACTAAGGCTGCAACAAATGTTAAATTGCAGTTTGCACTGCAGTTTAACATTTGACCTTCTTGTGGTGTTTTCACCTGATTCTCACATAGTATAATGTTTCCAGTTAGACTTTACACTGGTCCCCATTCTATTGACAGAAATAAATAAATAGAGTAGAAAGTCAGAAGTAAACAAATGAATAAATGAAGAAAGTATGAACGAACAACATATTGTCATTGCTCAGCTTTATAAATTACATTAGCCCACAGGGTGGGAGTATTTTCATTTTAGGAATAAGCCTAGTAATACTAGCAACCAATTCTTTATGTTATTAATATGATAATGATTCTAGGTATAAGTATAGTCAGCATTCAGTTCTTATTTCTGTAGTACTGGAAGAGAGTATTACTTATGCAAACTTGTCCATCTTCTTTCAATCTGTAGATTTGGAATAATAGTGATATTTTTATTTTAAAGCTCTTTCAAGAGTGCCGTGTGAAAGCCTTGTACTAAAGACACATGGTGGTGGTCTTTTTGTGTCTGGCTAGGATTTTAGATCTCATTCAGATACCATGGTAAATTTTACATGTAATATCTCTGCAATTCAAAGAACACCAATCAAAATCAGTTTCTTTTCTCCTGTTTACTAATCTTTTGACTAGACCCTTTCTAATTTTACATTTTTCTGATTTGTTTTTGGTGGATTCAAGAGTTTTTATGTTACAGAGATGCTTCACTCTATACTTCTTCATAGGACAGTCTCTAGGAAGTTATGATAATCACAACTGTTTTTTCCCTCCGCCCATTGACAACTGAATATCAATTTCAATGTTTGCACCAAAATGCAGGAAAAATAAAGATCTTCACCAAACAAACAGTGCTGTAGAAAATTTTCAAAATATAAAGACATCTTTCAGTCCTTAGTTTGTTTTCTGAGTAGAAAAGGCAGTCTTTACATCAACAGGACAGTCCTTAATCAGAAGGTTAAAAACAACTGTTTAAAAGAAGTTTAATTACTGCTGACTGATTAAAGCCTGCATTTCTTCTTTACCAGTTTCATTCATGTGCTTATCCCATTTGGTTTACTTGCAGTGATAACTTGCTTTGATCTACTAACTTCTTAAAAGAACTTGAAACATAAATGCCGTCAGCTTATGATCATAGTCCTGGGTGACATCAAAGGCTGATAAATGGTTAAACTCTGACAGAAAGACATACAGTAATGGAAAACTGATTTCGCAGTACCACTCACTTTTAACATCCAAAGATGGCAGTCTCATTCAGCAACATTAACAGACTAAAGGATAGGTGCCAAATGACATTGAACTGTTTGGCAATTAAATTCTGTGGGTCCTGCTGATTCCCATACCAAAGGGTCATTTTAATCATCTTGCGAGTTGCAGTGCATTAATCTGTATAACAGATTGATAAAGAGCTGATTTATTAATTCAGAAATATTTGGGTTAGGATGGGTTGTTTCCCACTTCTACTATTATAATTGAGACCACATTGTAGAATTAATGATGGAAGAAATAAGATGTTCATTGACCAGAAAATGAAAATTATTTCTGATAACAAACTAAAACCCTTTATATATCTTTTACAATTGTCACCAATAGGTACTGAGCAGGGAGAAGTCAGAAGCAGGCAGCAAATGTATTTGATGCTAACTCATCCAGTTTCTATTACTTAAAAGACTGTTTTACTTGCAGCTGTAGGAAGTACGTGCATATTGTGCAAACAGTGGCACAATAAAAAAATTGTAAAAAAACCAAAAACCCAAAAAACCAAAAAAACCCCAACACAAAAACCAAGCACAGTCCCCTCTGAGCAATTAGTTCCTGTTGGTCAAGTGAAGATACCTCTGAATGTACTTTCTTAGCACAATCTCAGATATCTGGGTAGTATCAGAAAGGATTAGGCAATTGATTGTCCTAAGAAGTAAGTTGCAAATACTTTGGTTAGATTGTCGGAAATATTTGCTGAAAACACTGATCTGCAATGTGAACAATGGGACATAACTGGCTAGTCCAAAAGACTCTCCAGCTTTGCTGCAGCCATCTAATCTTCCTGGTTCAATCTCAGTTGTAATGGAATCTGAGTTTTGAGAGAAACTAAGAGAGATGCAAATCTTAAAATATCAGACTATAACTTGATAAACTAAATATAAACAAAATATTTTAACGTCTAGTATTATCTAGTGGGATTTCTTTAGATTTGTAAGAAATACAACCTAAATAAAAGTCAGTGTGTTAAGTCTTAAATTAGTTCAGAAATTTTACTGAAATCCTCATATAAAATACAATAAGAAATGTATGTGTAAGTAATGGTATTTGGCAACAATCCCATATTCATAAATTTCACATATATTTCGTATATGTGAAACATGAACAAGGCCAGAGGTTTATCTGAGGTCTGTTCAGTCATGTGTGATCAATGTCACAGGCAAAATTTTTATCTACGCACAAATACACCTAAGCCTAACTGGCCACAAGTAATGAATAGCCACCTCTGAAAAAGTTGAACATGTTTTATTTGACTAAGGCTAATTAGCTTCTAGCATTCATTCCATTTGAAGATATACAGGGTTAACTGCTTTCCATCTCTAATGCATTGCAATCTGTTGAATATATGCATTCTTCTGTTACAAATTCAAATGGAAGAAATAATTAAGATCAAACTTAATTCTTTTTCAGTCTCAGTTTGATTTTGATTGCAGAACTTTTGCAGTATTTTGACATTTTATTTTCAGTTCTTTAGAATTTGAATTTTAAATATGTATATCTAGTATAATGTAGAAACATACAATAAAGAATTTAATTGAGGTAACTACAGAAATAACATTAAATTCCAGTGGAAAATGTTCCCATCAATTAAAATAGCAGTTATCTTCATGGATGGCTCAAGTCACGTACCTCATCTCATATTTTTATTCTTCCCATATCTACCTTTATACTTCAGCAGACTTCAGGATGGTCAGTGCTCAGCCCTCTGCTCAGATATTGTTGTCCTTACATAAGATGGCTTCATATTGGTAAAAACTTCTCACAGAGTGCTTCCTCAGCAGATCTTTTAAGGGCTGAAGCAACCTTAAACAAACCAATAAGTCTCTGCCTCATGTTCTGCCCTCATTTACTCTGCCTGGGGCAGAGTAGGAAGCTACCAGCAGATGTGAGAGTCACCTTCAATAAAGCAACTAAATAGAGATCTCCTTAATATTACAGTTCTCTATTGCCCTCATTTTTATATTATGCAAATTTACCTTTGCTGCTCATTAAACTGTTTAGGAAGAATGAAAGATAAATACGGGCTCCTAATTGTAATAGAGTCTTTGAGTAAAGAATAACAATTTCTAGAATATGCTGGTGTCTGGTTCTTTTTTTACTGAGGGGATTCATTGCAGTATACCAACTTTTGTGTTGGAGCACAGATACTGATAGTATTAAAATGTAAAATCTCTGCAACAGAGGACAGACTCAGCCTTAGAGATGGAAAGCAGTTAATGCATTAGATCTTCAAAGGAACAATATCCAAGTGCCCTCAATGCTAAGGAAATTGGGACAAAGAGGTACAGGTTGCTTCCTCTGTCTGTACCCTGTGTTTGAAATATGTACTTTATAGGGGTGTTAAAGTAATGAGAATTAAAAGCAGAGTGAGTACTAGATTGCTGTACGTGCATTGGCCTTATTAATTGTGTAAGAGCAAAATACAAGATCCCATGTGGAGAAGGCAAGCAGATGTGCTAAGATGAGGTGTAACAGTGAAGAAGGGGCTCAAGCAAGATAGAGCTTCCCTGACTAAACACATTATTTAAATATACAGTGAAGATTAGATATTAATCTCTTTTTTATTGAGCTCTGTCTAGCTCTGGAGATTTGTCTCCTCCTCCTAACAAAGCGGTTTGTTCTAATCTATTGTATTAGTACTTGTGTGCTGAAAAGCGTAAAACAACTGTGTGACCTTGGAAAAATTATGATTGCAGTCTGAGACTCCAGGACATTGAGTAAATTTCATAAGTGAAAAATGAGAGGAACCATAAAGAGACCATAGAAGTCATCACTTATCAACCAGAAAAAGTTCAGGTTCCTTATAATTAAATCAGATTATTATTTTTTGAATGCCAGTGTATCTAAAATTATAAAATATATTTAATAAGCATTTTCTGATTCAGAAAGTAATTTATCAATAGATTGTACCAGCTAAGATTAATTTCCTCCAATAGTTAGAATACATTTTACAAATTTGAGCATAGCATCTAATCTTGGCTTTAGAAAAACTTCTAGCTTTGGTCATCCAAAGAATTATTTTATGAAACAAGGAAGAGTTACATTTTGAAAGTCAGATTAAGCAGTTAAAATCTGAAGTGAGGGTTCTTTATTGAGGGGTGGGAGATAATATTTTGTAGTCTGGTAGTAATTAAGCTGTTTTAGGATTTACAGATCTTATTGTATCTATTGTGTAGTGATGTACAGGACATGAAGAACAAAGCTTTTTATGCTTTTGAACAAATAAAATGGCAGTCACTTTCAGGTTTTGGATGGAAGCTTTGTTTACAGATCACTCTTATAAAGCCTTCTGTACTTCATTTTCTGTTTCTGAAGTACATTGGAAAGCACTCTGTTCCCTGAGATGTTCAGTAATTTAATATTACCAGAGTGTTCTGGTAGTCCTTATGTTAGAGAGAAAAAAAATCTATTCATAGCTGCTTAGTATTGAGTTCTTTGTATTTCAGTGTTACCAGAAAAAAATAAATAATAATTAAAAATAGCATATTTAAATTTATTTTCCTTTCTTTTTAATTTTATATTTTTCATTACTGTTTTTTAAATAGTTACTTCATGTGACTTAATAAATTCTGTTGTATAAGGACATTAGACGGTACCTTGAATATTCATATGCAGGGAGAAAAGATTATAATAAGGAAGTGACTGTCCTGCTATATTTGGCACTGGTTAGGCTGCACCTCAAATTCTATGTTCAGTTTTGGGTCATGCACTGCAAGAAAGACATCTAGGTGCTGGAGAGAGTCCAGAGAAGGGCAGTGAAGCTGGTGAAGAGTCTAGAAAACAAATCCTGTGAGAAATGGCTGTCAGAACTGGGTTGTTGAGGCTAGAGAAAAGCAGTCTGAGGGAGGAGACCTTATCACTCTACAACTACCTGGAAGGAGGTTGTAGTGAGGTGGGTGTTGGTGTGCTCTCGGGAGCAACCAGTGGTAGGACAAGAAGAAATGGACTCAAGTTGCACCAGGAGAGATTTTGATTGCAATATCAGGAAATATTTATCCACTGAAAGTGTTCTCAAGCTTTAGAACAAGGTGTCCAGGGAAGGGGTAGAGTCATCATCTCTGAAAGTATTTAAAAGACATACAGATGTGGTCCACAGGGTTTAGTGCATAAGGTTTAGTGGTGGGACTGGCAAATTGGCAGTGTTAGGTTTTTGGTTGGACTCAATGACTGTAAAGGTCTTTCCCAACTGAAATGATTGTATGATTCCTTTCTCTGACTAACTTCATATATATATACACACATCTACATATACACACGTGTATACATACACACGTATATAAATATATGTGTATATATATGTCCTCAGAGAAGATATTGGCTTACTAGGTTGGGTTTTTTTTTCCTTCCCAGAGGCAACAACATCAGCCAGTGAATACTCAACTAACTGTTTTACCTTTGTTGTCTGGGCAGTGCATTTGCTATGTAGTTTCTTACCTTTAACAAGGATGACAAGAAATCAGAAGATTTTGGAAAAACTGATTTAGTGATACTGATATACCCCATGCAACATAGACAAATTCCAGTTTATACACTGAATTTTCTCATTACTTTGTCAATAAAGTACATTAAAATTGTTTACATTTATCTTTCTGTTATTGCTTTTTCTCTTCCTTCTCCCTTCATTGTAAAGCTGCTTAAGGAGATAGCTAGGAAACGTAGAAGCATTCGTCTTGGGAGGGAAGTTGAATTAAAGCCATATATTGCAGCTCACTTTGAAGTTCTTCCTACGGAGTTCACATTGGGGGATAAGAAGCATTATGGTGGCTTTGAGAACAAGCAACTACAGAGCGGTCAAGAATACGTCTTCTTTGTGTTGGCTGTAATGGAGCACTCAGAATCTGTAAGTTAGTTAATATTTTTCAATCCCAAAATTACCTTTTCATAATCCTGAAAACATTTTTTCAATGCATACTCCCCAAAAGCTAATATTTTTATAATATATGCCAGAGCACCTCTAAAGCAAGTATGTCCTTTCTTATTTCAAGTAATTCCTTGAACTTTTCTCCTTTGCTTGCGTCTTCACGTGTTACTTGTGTGTATAACTGAAAACTAAGGATCAGCTTTTATCAGTTCTGTTGTCCTTAGCAAATTAATGCTCTACTATTTGAGATCATTGACATGGATTCTGAGACAAACTTCACAACAGCATCTTTCTTAACATACTTTAAGAAAGTCCCTTTTTTTCCTTAATACTACCACTGAATAGTGGTATTGGATGCATAGGATTCTTGGAAAGATCTGTTGAGTCAGAGACATGCACAGGTAGCCTTTTTAATTACAGTCATTCCCTAACAACTTTATCAGGGAATTGTTAGGAAGTTACAAAATAATTCAGTAATAATTAAAATACCTGAGGTGAGGTAATAAGCTGTCATTGTTTTTTATGTAACTCATCATGTAGTTACATCCCTTTATTCTTGGGTCAATCTACTGCATGTAATATAGTGTAAAACAGATAGGATTGTTGGAAGAAGCTGAAATACATGTTAGCATTTTAACATACAGTGTGTAATGTGGTGTCTTTCTAATTGGTACACAAACCTGACAGGTACATTTGCTGGCTCAACTATTTGTAACTGCTACTACCAATAAACTGAATTCTAGTCAAATGCTTATAATGAACAATCTTACATTATATATATATATACATATAGTATATATTATATATATTATATTCTTGATGTCAACAGAATTTGCCTCCTTAAACACAATGAGGAATTAGTATCAATTGGAAGACTTTTGTATTCATAGCTTCATTTGAAAATAAATGCCTTCTGTGAGCTCTAACATAAATCAAACATTCCCCTTTTACTTCTTGACAGTGGCTTCATAGATGGAATTTTGAAATCACTGTATCAGAAAAGTTCAAACTGGAGAAAGTACACAGCTTTTGGCTATAAAATTAGGTGGACAAAAAACTGTGGGTCAGAAATTGCCTGTACTGAAATGGATCTTTTCAATACAAAATGTCATTTCTTATTTTCCTTAATTATTAAGGCATTGGTGATTTCCTATAACCCTAAGGTTATTACTCTGGTAGAGAAAAATCAGGATGAAAAAGCAGGAATAAATAGGGCTGCCAGTTTACATCTGAAAAGGCTGGTACACAGCAATATATATACATGGACTTACTGTTGATGATTTCAAAAGGTGTTACTCAACCTACAGGATGAGTAATACCAGGTTTATCATGCCATCTGAAACACCCATGTGAATAAGCAGCATGAGGCACTCTCAGAGAGTGAAGAATCTATAAGGGTAAGTGGGCCTCAGCGACCAGTGGTCCTGTGTGTCTACTCTCAATATAGTTGCTTTTCTTTCAGGATTATGGATCTTACAGTTGTATGGTCTGTAATTTATGAGGGGTGGTTTCCCTGATATTGAATATACTTTTTACATAAGGTCTCTCCTTCAGAGAAACACAAAATTTCTCTGTTGATTGGGAGAATGGAGAACTTGTTTTACGAGAGGATATGGGAAGGTCTGAATTTGTTTAACTTAGTAAAATGAAAGCTGAGAGAGCCTATGATTCCAGTCTATAAATATGTTAAGCATCCTACGAAGAAGAAAGGTAGAATCAGTTTATATTGGGTGCAGGATGAAATTAAATGCAAAATTTCTTGAAGAACAGGTAGAAAGTGCACATACTGTTCCCACAGTATCCCTGTGCATACCTTTCCAAGCATTTTTTCTGCCTGCTCCAAAGGAAGAGGCTTAATATAAATAGGTTCTTACTGTAGCAATGGGCCTTTTTCTATCTTTTCAGAATACTGAAGATGACAAAAAAAAAATTCAGACAGCTCAGGTCTTTCAGGAATGGGACATGGAGACTCCCAAATTTCTAAACAGCAATCACAGACTTCTAAAACATCTTGTTCCAGGTTTATTAGAAGAGCATAACATAACTGTCATGAGAACTAGCTCAGTACCAGCTAGTGTAAGTGCATCAGCTTTGTTAGTCCCAGTCCTATCTCTAACCTTAAACACACTGTCATAGCCCAGAGTCCAGAACAAGGCCAAATGAAGTGTAAAAAAAATGTCTCCTTTGATAACACTCGTCCTGGTTTAGGGCATCTTTCACAAGATAGTGCAAACATGATAAATGAAAACTAAGTCTTCTGTTTATCTTGTTCTGTCTTAGCTGGAACTTCTGACCCGAAACAGGTTTATATGTCCTTTGCAATAGTTGTAGTTCAAATCCTATTTTAGTGCTGGTGGAGATACTTCAGCAAAGACAAAAAATAAGTACAAACAATTCTCTACTTCTGACTTTACTGTAGCTCAGAGTTCTTTACATGGTCCAGTTTTAGCGGGCTGGCTCCTCACCTGCTGCTGTCTCATTTTTGCTCTTTACTCAGCAATAGATCGGTCATGTCAGGACAGACCAAAATTAAAAAAAAAAAATTATTTTCTTATCACACATCTTATCCTAGGCCAGTTGGCTTTATACCAGTCAGTAAGGCCTGAGTTCATCCTCAATTCTAGTTCAATCCCTAAGAAAAATGCTATTTATTATTAAAGTATTTAGCTTCTTTACACATTCTACAGTGGCTTGCCTTGCTTTTCAGTCTTAATTTCAAGTTTCCTGTATCTTTCAGAAGAACGCTATTTGTCAAACAAATTTTGACTGATAAAAATGCATCCTGTTATTGCCATAAGACACTTTTCTAGGGACCTTTTACATTCACTACCCTTTATTTTTACCTGTGTTACTATGTTACCTGTGTTACTGTCTGTTCTTTCAGACATATGCTTTCATGTCTTGCAGGAAGACAGCGTTAAGCCAATATGAAACTAAAATAAAATCCAAAAATATGTAACTAATTAATTATAGACCTTAGTTTCTTAATATTTCATTTTCTAGATCTTATCTTAAATGACAAAGTATTCTGTGAAGGACTGCATTTATGTCATTTGTCTACAGATCACTGATAATATATAGAGCACAAAATAAAAGATAGTAGTAACAACACATCATTCAGTTTGCAAGTTCATACACTCCCTGATTTGAGGAAGAATAGTGTTTTTATATTACTGTGTCCATTGTATCATCTTTTATAGATTTATTTTAGTTCAAGAATTGTTAATATTTTAAATGCACTCCTTTATTGTTAAGTAACATTTATTTTACTTGTATAGACCATGTATGCAACCAGCCCATATTCCGATCCTGTTGTGTCAATGGATCTTGATCCTCAGCCAATTACAGATGAGGAAGAAGGCTTGATTTGGGTCGTTGGACCAGTTCTTGCAGTGGTGTTTATCATCTGTATCGTTATTGCTATACTTCTTTATAAAAGGTAAGTTTACCATTTAGTTTTCATACCAAGTGTGTAGCTTCCTGATACATTGGCCAGTTTATAATTCTGTACCACTCTATTTTTTGAACTACAGTAGTAACATTCATTGCTTTGGGATATTTCCTTCTTTATTGATGGTTTTCAGAACAATGCAGAAATTTTAGTAGACTGATTGAAAAGTTTCCAATATTAGCAGACGTGGGTATATTTTTTCTGCTGATGGAACTTTTAATTTTAATTTTAATTTTTTTTCCACTTTGCATGTGCTTGTGAAGAAAATACAGGCTTACATATAAATATGTATGGAATTCACACATTTGACTTTTTAAAACTTATTTTTAGATATGTAACAGTAATACATTAGCTTCATGTACATTCAGCTTGATGTTAAATATGATTTTCATCTCCACTCAACTAATACGAATTTTTGCTTTTGACAGTTGGCCTCAGTTTAGCAGTGTAATACATGAATTTGTAGCTCTGAACTGAGATTAAAGAACATCAGTAACTTTTTCCTAATAATCTTTCAGTAAGATCAAAAATTCACTTTTATTCTTTTTCTCTCAGTGACACAAATGTAGGCTTGCTGCTACAAATACTAAGACTTTGAGGTACAACATACTAAATGGAAACTTCATATGATGCCTTAATTTATGCATAGTAGTCTTTTACAGTGTAAATGAGTTCACTGGGGTCAAGATACTAAATCATAACCAAAGAGAAAAAAACCATAAGGTTTATTTCAAGTTTTACATTTTGTTCATAATACTTTTTGAGATACATATTAATAAAGTGTAATTGAGCAATACTGTAAAGATGCTGTGACCTTTTGGGGTGAGGCACCCTAGGAATAATTTCATTAAATGTAGTATATCTTCTAAAACTAATGCCTTTGATGCTAGCACATGCACATATTTAAATTCTGCTAATTTTGCTACCCTGTGTGCTCTTCTTACCTTGAGTGTCTCCAGTCAAGTATGTCTGAAGTTGCATGTAGAGAGATGGCTTCTGGTTTTGGAAAGAGAATTTTCTATTCAGCAGCAAAAAAATAGTTCAGAATTAACTTTAGCTGTGGATATTCATGTATAGAATGCCTTATCTGATCATCCAGCAGCATAATACATGGTCTGTTTATTGCAGATGCCATGTCTCCTGAAGTTTTCTATTAAAGATATTTTCTCAGCCACTCTAATTTATTAGCAAGTAGTGAACGTCTTTGTGTCTGTCACTTTTATAACTGGTGATTAGAAATGTGCTAAAAGTGAAATACCCCTTCTGATTATTTTAGAGTAGTAAAAGTAAAACTTCTTTGATACCACAAAACAAATCCTGACAATGGCATATAAAGCAGATGTGTAACTGCTTCTGGAAATATTGGTGACATTTATGGAACCATAATTGCAATCTTCAATTATATTACATAAAAAAATTATAGGCATATTCCACAAATGAGCAGGTAAAAATTGTTCATCAGTAGTGTGAGAGATTGCTATTCACTGAAAACGGGGGACACATTTTCCATCTGTTATTTACTACTGGTACTAGAACTGTTCAGGCAAATGTCAGTATGTATCTGTTTATTTTTCTATTTTCAGCTACAAGCTGTGAATTGTTTAACTACTTTGGAATTGTTTAACTAATTCGGAAAACTGCCTCTGAGAAATTGTGAATGTAGTTTTACTAGTCTGTGGTCCCCTGTAAACTTCTAATTTCTGTAAAAAAAGTAGTATCTACTTGTTTTTGTTGTTTTTTTCTAGAATGTGCAAACTGGATGTAGTCTAGCAGCTAAAGTTTCATAGTTTCATTGTCTGTAGCACTGCAACAAGTAGACAAGGCAATATGGGTATTTAACATAGTGCTTTGAGAAAACAATGAAATTTAATTTCTAACTTAACTATCTTAAAGGGAATTATTTTGACTAGAAGAGCTGGACAAGATAAAATGTGCAATAAAATGTAGAAAAACAAATTTTCATGGATACAGGAAATTTAACAAGTATTATTTCTAGAATATATTGGGACATGAGGACAGCAGGTATGATTGGGAGAGAAGAAAACAAAGGATAGAATACATATGCCTAATACATTAAAATACATGCAAAAATAATTTAAAAGGGCAAGTTGGTGTTCAAGGATGTGCATTTGGAGAAGATGACTGGGAAACCACCATGTCTTTTGAATTGTGAAGGGTAGAAATGCAAACTATGGTCATGTATGCTCAATTGCCTTCGTCCGTGGAAGCCTGTATGAACAAACTTGGACATCTAATCTCCAGATTTACAATACTACTTTCACATTTGTATTTCAGTCATAGAGAAAGGATGACTGAAGTTTCTGAAAGAATAATTTTGAAACAAACACTATCACAGTGTGGATAAGTTGCATGGGTTTCTCTGAAGCATATTTAACTGTTTCAAAGACTAGGAGTGCATGTTTGGCCCTGTTATTATTTGTTGACCAGTTTATGTGAAGGTTTTTGCCTCTGTATTTAGTCTTAAAATCTGAAAGCAAAGATACAGTATAGAAAGATTTTTGGATACTAGAATATGACCAAGAGGTCGTTGTAACTTAGTACTTAACAGTAAAAGATGAAAAAATACTGAAGAGCACTTTTTGCCATCAGATACAGCTGCAATATAAAATCCAGCACAATGGAGGCTGTTTAATGTTTGGTGTGCAAAAGACCATGCAGATTCAAAGAACCAGAGGATCACAGTCTGAAGATCCTGGCCATTCTCAGAGCATGGCCATCTACAGCATGTTGCTCAGAGATACCTTGTCAAGGTTTGATGCTGGGCCAGCAATTAAACAAATTACAAATGCTCTTTATTAAACCTTCCCAGAATAGAAAATAGAGTAAGGGAGAGAGACTTACAGTTGGAAACTAATCAGATTTAATGAAACAATAGTAATGAAAAGATTAATGAAATATGTAGAAATATAAACCTACATGTACAAAACCATCTGTGCTCATGTCACCACTCAAGCTGAAAGGCAGCCCTTCAAAAGTCCTGAATTGGGCTCCTGGAGTCAGCAGCAGATGGTAGCTGGATGCAGGAACACAAAGGGTTCATGAAGACATACATGGAGATCAAAGGCAGACAGAGTCCTCCCAAAGCACCAGCCATACACAAAGAGAACTTGACCTTCTTGATCCCTCAGCTTTATATTGAGTATGGCACATAGAGGATGGAATACTATGTTTCATCAGATTTGGGTCACCTGTCCAGTCTGCTCCTCCCCTCCCACAGGAGGGTTGAAGGTGTGACCCCTTTTCTTCCCTTTCGTTTCCACCATATGGGAGGTTTAGCAGAACCAAACAATTACCTTGGTTTCTCTAGGAGTAAGTGTAAGCAAGAGCCTTTTTGCATACCATTCTCCAGCTGTAACCAGAAACACTGACTGGTATCAGTCCTGGAAGCAAACAAATACTGAAGACCATGCTTTTAATTTTAGAAAGAGCAGTGACTTTAGAAGAGTAAGACTGAAAAGTAAAATTACTAAAAATAAAATTAGTTCTGTTCTGGCTCAAACCAGGACCCATGTCCACACGAGTTTCATTGTATCCAGGAATGGGAACTCCTCCACCTCTCTGAATAAGCTATTCCAGTGTTCATCTGACTTACAGTTTAATTTTCTGTCTTTCTGGAACTGATGACAACAAACTGAACTGATTTGGTCAGTCTTGTGTTCTCTGTCATTGCAGCAGTGATACCACCCTGCAGTCTTCATGAAGGGAGACAATTATTTTGAATCAGGTCTTTATTGGACTTCAATCTGGACAATCAAATTTAGGGGTCAAGTATAATGAGGAAACATGACTTCTTTTTACTCATATTCTTGCCCTCAAGAATATAAATTTTTTCCTAGTTCAAACTTGGAGGAAGATATACAACATGGTATGATTTATAACCAAAATCTCAAACAGAGGCAAACATTTACCAGGTATAGAGATGGTGCAGCCTACTCTCCTCTAGAGACAAAGCCTAACTATTATGAGGGCAGTTTGAGTCATGAGTTATATCTCAAGGTGGTTCTTGATAAAGCAGTACGCTGCTGCAACCTACAGGTTAGGCAGACCTACAGTAAGTCCTTTAGACTTGATTTTCAATATGTGATACATGTTCAGTTATGCAAGATTCAGATGTTTAGCAGCCCAGTTAGTGAAAGCCATTGAAAGCTCTAAAAATTTTTCACTTTCTCTCAGAAACTCACAAACTAGAAAGACTAAAAAGTGCATGCACTAAAAAGTCTACATGAAGCATCCCTTCGTTATTTTTTTTTTCCCAACATGTAAATTTTATGTGACAATTCTCTCTGAGTTTTAGGAAATCACAATTTCTCCAATTTCAGTCTTTTAATTGTATTTTAAAAGCAAAATGTTCTAGACCTTTCTTGAATCAGGCTTGTTTGCAGAGTGGGTTTCTATTTGCACAGAGAAGAAATTAAATCCATCTTGATATGCTTTGTCTTCTTTGCTCTTAAAAGATGCAGTTTTGGTTTTTTTGTTTGTTTGTTCAAAAGAAAGGAGCCTAAGCTTGAATCTTTAGAACATTCAGATTTGTCACTGAATCATAGATTCATAGAAGAGTAGTTTGGATTAGAAGGGGCCTTTAAAGGTCATCTACTCCAACCCTGCTGTAGAGAGCAGAAACATCTTCAACTATATCAGGTTGCTCAGAGAACCATCCTACCTGACCTTAAATGTTTCCAAGGATGGGCCATCTGCCACTGTTCAGTGTTTCACTATCATCATAAAAAATTCCTTCACTTCAGACCCTACCAAAAAGTCTGTTCCCATCTTTTTTTGTTTTTTTTTTTTTAAGCCCACTTTACATGATGAAAGGTCTCCATGGAGCCTGCTCTTCTCCAGACTATACAACCCCAATTCTCTGAGCCTTTCCTTACAGGAGAGGTGTTCCGACCTTCTGATCATTTCTGTGTCCCTCTTCTGGATCTTCTTCAACATGTCCATGTCTTTTCTGTACCGAGGACCCCAGAGCTGGACACAGTACTGCATTTGGGGTCTCACCAGAATGTAGTAGAGGGGCACAGTTACCTCCATTGACCTGCTGGTGACTTGCTGAATCCTTAACTAAAAAAGGAAACAGATGTTTAAAAACCCCAGAGAAATTAAAAAGGAGGGGGTCTTAAGTGCTGATAAAGATCTGCAGAGACTTTTACATAACATGTGAGTAATCTGGTTATTGCAGACTCCACTCTTAAAAATTTGTAGAACTCTTATTTATTATGAGACAGACTGAAAGCTAGACGCTGTGTTTAGAGCACTGTGAATAGGAGAATACTTGGTGGAAGATAATAAATTGTATTCCCTGTTTAGCTGATCTTTATAGATCACTACAAATCTATATACTTCACTATAAAATTCAAGTATGTGACATTCCGTCTAAATTTAAAAAAGGTGTGTAATACTGCATTGGAGAAAAACTTTTGTTTACATTACTTACTAGGCTGTTATTAAAAATTTCTTGACATTTAATTACCTGTTTTTGTAACATAGTTTTGGTTTTTGTTTCATTTTGTTTTAATTTAGTACAAGTCTTATGTATCTCATGTATTTAACCTCATTCTGCATTTGCCTTTCTCTCCCATCTTCTCCTCCTTTTCTCTCCTCTTGTTCTCTGCTCTCCATTCTCTTCTTGCTTTTCCTCCCTTCGTTCATGTTTCTTCTTTCTAGAATGTAAGAGGGAACATTACTTTGACAGCTCAAATTAAACACCGATTCACTATTATCTCACTTGTAAAAATTTTAGGTGGCACTACTTTGCAGATAATCTCTAAAAGAGAGGGGTTCTTTTCAGCAGAAGATTCTCTTTGGACTTAGCCTTGTATTCACTTATTCTTTAATTCCCAAGCATTAAATACTTAATACATTGTAATTTTTTAATTTAGGTTAGTTCTGTATCTTTACTGAAAGTCACAATTTCCTACATCTCCTGTTGTCATGCTTATCCTGTGTGCTGCTGGTCAACTAACATTACAACTTTTCTCCCCTCTTTGCTGCATTAAAATGGAGCAGTAAACCTGACAGGTGAGAAGTAAAAAAGTAATTATTCTCTGTTTAATCCAGAAAAGAACAAGAAAAGAGGGAAAAAAAAAAAAAAGTTACCATGTTAATGATGTAAGATGAAGCATCTGTCAATATAAGCAAATGCAGACAGTAATCTGTCAATAAGAAGACAACTGAAAGTGCTGACAGCACTGTAATATAATGTAACATATGCAGACGAGTTTCACTGCTTTTATTTCTGTATCCATGAAGTACATCTTCAAGAGGCTGCACTGCTATACAGTGTACCTAAGACTTTGTGTTTTAATGAAATTAAAACAGTGGCTCTTTGATACAACCAAAGCTGTTGAAGACATTAATAGTTGTGGTTGAAGTTTTAGCCACTCTGTATATGCTTAATGTTCCATACACATAGACTCTGCTGACTTGCAGTTCTAAAAATGAAAATCCTATGGTGATGTCATTCATCCTTTGTGGAATTTTTTCCTACCTATCTCAAAATCATTGCATAATCTGATAGAATTTTTGTGTTTTTAATGCTCTGGAAAGATACAGAAAATTCAGACTAATTCTGAGAATAATAATAAATAATAACCTATACCATTATCTTCTAAGAATAGTATGGAAGATACTTCAATACTTTTTATAGATTAATATCAATTTGTGCTGCCCAGTAATGACTTAAACTGTCTCCAGGTGTTCATTATTTCAAGAACATAAAAAAATAGATCAGAGCACTTTTAAGAGGGGAGCCCAGTGGAATGATAGCAGATGTAGCTTTTTCAGTAGGTGTAGCATTGTGAGTAGAATAGAAAAAGAAGAAATAAATTTTTAAAAAAGCAAACAATAGTAGTATTTTAGAGCAAATACTGGACACCTGTAAAGAAAGATTTTGGTTCATAAACTTTAAATCATCTTGATTCTAAGTATGACTTTGCTGTTGTTTGCATCTTCATTTTATATTACAGGAAAAATATCAACCAGTTTGCATTTTCCCAGCAGACCAGAAAAGAAGGATTCCACTTCAAATTAAATATAATACATTTCCATGTTCCTTAAGAAAAATGCAGAGTGGTAGATACTCTTCATGTAACATATCTCTCCATGTTTTGCATTAGAAAGTCATACCCTCAAATGATGGGAGTCCATTTAACTAGAACAGTCAAAATCAGAACACATGGACTGTGCTTCTCTCTAGAGAATGGGATGCAAACATAGGTTTTTTTCTGGTTTTTTTCTTTTCTCCTTTTTCTCCTTTATCTCTCCTTTTTCCTTCCTTCCTTCCTTCCTTCCTTCCTTCCTTCCTTCCTTCCTTCCTTCCTTCCTTCCTTCCTTCCTTCCTTCCTTCCTTCCTTCCTTCCTTCCTTCCTTCCTTCCTTCCTTCCTTCCTTCCTTCCTTCCTTCCTTCCTTCCTTCCTTCCTTCCTTCCTTCCTTCCTTCCTTCCTTCCTTCCTTCCTTCCTTCCTTCCTTCCTTCCTCCCTCCCTCCCTCCCTCCCTCCCTCCCTCCCTCCCTCCCTCCCTCCCCCCCTCCCTCCCTCCCCCCCTTCCCCTCTATCTTTCCTATCTTTCTCTGTTTTGTCTTCTCTGTTTTTGTCTTCTCTCTGTCTTTCTGGAATTGTTTTCTGTACATTGTCAGAAGTAATATAATTTCAATGAAAGTCATACTTTCATAAACATTCCTAAAGAACCCAAGCCTTTTGTAAATGTGATCAATTGTGTAGTGCTGCTCTTACAGAGATGAGAGGCAACAGAACAGGTTCTTAATTCCTAGAAAGTGAAAGTAATTGATGTAATCTGGGATAGCTGTCATGTGTGCTGATGTCTGTCATAGTGAATGTATTTGAAAAATGCAGGTTATAAAGAGCTGTACATAAAAATTATGAACTATTCAATGATAATAACTTGGCATGTTTAATTGCATGCTCTAGAGTTAGCTACTTTTTAATAAAGCTAGCTAACTTTTGAAACAGACATAGTGTGAATTTTTATAAGTTTCATGTTACATCTTAAAATAGTTGACAATCCAAGGCCCAGAATGATGAGAGGATCAGTTTGGGGAAGAATGGAGTTGTTTTCCCTCCAATATTACTGTATTTAGATTCACTTTGCCATTGCAAATTGTTCCTGCCCTGCCTATCATGCATAATGATTTTACCTTTACACTGGATAAAATACTCTTTCAGAAAAAAAACATCTCAGCTTTAGAATATAAAGATTGAACACTCAGGCATCTTTATTTTTCAAGCTAAGACCTCTGTCTCATGTTAATGTGTATTTACCTTCTCCATGCAGGAAGAGGGCTGAGTCTGACTCTAGAAAGAGCAGCATACCCAACAGCAAGGAGGTCCCTTCTCACCATCCCACAGACCCAGTGGAGCTGCGACGCCTTAATTTTCAGACTCCGGGTAAGAGACAGTAATACACTGAGAGCTCTGATTAGTGGTGCTGTTACAAAAAAGAAATATGGATTGTTTAGAAAAATATATCTTGATGACTTACGAGTTTTTGCACCATGTATTTCTTTGTTAGCTTTCAAAATAATTCTGTGCTTTCTCTTCTTAAAGAAGAATCCTGCATGAAACAAAATCAATATTCCGTAAAGAATACTCAAAAGTCACATAAATGTGTGTGTTTTATATGCTAAAATCCAAACTAAATACAACAATATAAAATATTATTGGGAAATCAACATCCCTCTATTTATTAATGGTATTCTTACAGTTACTTCTTTGTAAATAAGCTTTCCTCTTATCTGCTGCATTATCAGGTAATCCTTTAACATCATTGCAAGTTTCACTGCATCACAAATGTGCAATACAGGAAAGAAATACCAACTAGTGAAACGATCTTGTCTTTTAAAATTAAGTTGTATGTTAGGGCCAAGGAGAATATGAACATGTCAGCCGTTCTGAAGGTAGAAGTAAGACGCTACTCAATATTTTATTGACCTATTTTATTTATTTTTTATTCATTGTTTTGTTACATCTGCTTGGTTTGATAATCAAGAAACACAAGGAGGCAAATAGTTAAAATAGTATTATTTTTTTACCACCTTTTTATGAGTCCAAATAAAAAAAATACTTTATCTTGATCATTATGTATACCAGTAGACTTGTTTTCTATTATAATAGGGTTACACATAGTAGCCATCTGATACTAATTATGTACCAAATACTCCTGAGCCTTCTGTTTGTAAAATATATTAAACTAAGTACAAAATATAAATAATCCAAGTTCATAAAGTCAGGACATAAAGTACTTAAGGTGTTGAGAGATTAGGTGCAGAAACTGACATCCTAACTATTACAAAGGATTAATTGAACTTTTGAATCTAATTTCCAATCTTTTAAACAGTGGCTGTATGAAGGAAGTGATGTCCCATCAGCACCATATCAGCTATTTTACCTCTTAAAACCCCAGGGCGTGGGTCAGGCCATTATGTTACTCAGCATGTAACCAAATATCAAGAGAAAATTCATACCTATTTTTGTCTTGCTGTGTAACAGTTGCTAATTAACATGTTCATAATATGTAATTTTAGTCCCAGTAAACCCAAGGTACAGTTCTTTACTACTTAAGGCAGAACCTCAGGTAAAGCGTATTTACTTCAGTTAGGGCTAGTAGATGTTTAGGTTCTGCCAGAATGCTCATTCAACTCCACAGAGTAATACACCATCAAATAACATGCAAGACAAACATTTTCAAGAAAAATGCACAGAAGCTACATAAATACTGTACATTCAGGATACCAGTTTTGTGTTCTTTGTCTCTCACATGTTTATATTCTACCAGCCAGCAGAAAGAGGCAGAAGGTTACTGCTGGGGCAAAGTAGGCAGCTGAGAGAAGCCATTAAGGCTGATGTAGTTATGTGTTGTTTCTTTTACTGAGAAATCTCCAGTCACCCTTCTAAAACATCCTTTTCTACTCTTTAGGATATTACCATTTCTGAACATCACCTAAAAATAAAATAAATTACAAAGTGGTAAAAGTATCAAAGAATCACAGAATGTTTTAGGTTGGAAGAGACCTCCAAGATCATGCAGTCCAACCTTTGACCAACACCATAATCTAACTACTAAACCATGTCCTTAAGGACCAGGTTCAAATGCCTTTTAAATGCCTCCAGGGATGGTGACTCTACCATTGTCCCAGGCATGCCATTCCAATACCTGACAGCCCTCTCAGTGAAAAAATATTTCCTAACATCCAGCCTAAACCTCCCCTGGTGCAGCCTCCATCTGTTTCCTCCAGCCAGGTTTTTATCCAATTCAGGGTATATTTATCCTAGACAAGTTCCATAAGTTTCTGAAGAATACTGTTGAGAGACAGTGTCAAAAGCTTTACCGAAGTCCAGGTAGACAATGGCTATAGCTCTTCCCTCATTCACTAGGCAAGTCATCTTGTTGTAGAAGATCAGGTTAGTCAGACAGGACCTGTGTTTCATAAACCCATGCTGACTGGGCCTGATCACCTGGTTTTCTTGTATGTACTGTGTGATGGCACTCAAGATGACCTGCTCCATAACCTGTCCTGGCACTGAGGTCAAACTGACAGGTCTATAGTTCCCTAAATCATCCTTTAGCCCCTTCCTGCAGATGGGCATTACATTTGCTATTTTCCAGTCTAATGAGACCTCCCCGATTTTCCAGGACTGTTGATAAATAATGGAGAGTGGCTTGGTGAGCACTTCTGCCAGCTCCTTTAGTACCCTTAGGTGGATGCCATCTGGTCCCATAGCCTTGTGCACATCCATGCAGCACAGCAGGGACTGATTGTTTCCTCCCAGACTATGGGGGCTTCATTCTGCTCCCCATCTTGGTCATCCAGTTCAGGGAGCTGTACCCTCAGGGAGCAATTGGCATTGACAAAGACTGAGGCAAAATGAGCACTCAGCAGTTCAGCCTTTTCCTTGTCCACGGTCACAAGTTTTCCTCCTATGTCAAGTAGAGGGGGGATATTCTCCCTAGTGTTTCTTCTGCTATTTACATATTTAGAAAAATTCTTCCTATTGTCTTTAATGATACTGTCCAGATTTAATTCAAGCTGAGCCTTGGCCTCTCTAATTTTCTTCCTACATATCTTCGCAGTAACTTTGTAATCTTCCTGAGTTACCTTCCTTTCCTTCTATAGCCTATAGACTTTCCTTTTTTTCCTGAGTTCTGCCCAAAGCTCCTTATTTAGCCAGGCTGGTCTTGTACCACACCAACTTGTTTCAAGATGCACAGGTACAATTTGTTCCTGTGCCTTAAGTATATCCAACTTGAGGATTGTCCAGCCTTCCTGAACTCCTTTGTCCTTGAGGAATATATCCCAGGGGATACCACCAAGCAATCTCCTAAACTTATCAAAGTCTGCCCTCTGGAAGTCCAGGGAAGAAGTTCTACTGACCTGAAGTTCTGACTTCCCCAAGATTTGAAAACTGAATCATCTGTCCCAGACAGCCACTAACCTTTACATCTCCCAGTTACTCTTCACAAACAGTAGAGCTAGCAGTGAGCTTTCCCTAGGTGGCTCAGTCACTAGCTGTGATAAAAAGTTATCTTCTACACACCCCAAGAATCTCTGGGACTGCTCCCTGTCTGTGTTCTTATGTTACCAGCAGACATCTGAAACCTTGCCCAGCTGCTTTATATAACACTTCATCAACCTCCTTACCCTGTCTGGGTGGTCTATAACAGACCCCTACTATGATATCTGCTTTGTTGGCATTCCCCCTGATTCTTACTCGTAAGCATTCAACCCTGTCATCACCACCATTAACGTGCTCAAGACCTTCCCTAACATAGAGGGCCACACTCCCTCCTCTCCTTCCATGCCTATCCCTTCTGAAGAGCCTATAGCTGTTTAACCAGGCATGGGGTGCATCCAAACATGGGACTGGATGCAATCCCACCATGTTTCTGTAAGGGCAATTATATCATCATTTTCTTGCTGGACAATGACTTCAAGCTCTTCCTACTTACTGACGATGCTACGTGCATTAGCATAAATACATTTTAGTTGCTGTACCATTCTGCATAGGAGGGGTCTGGTCCCTACTGCTCATCATTGACTGACCTGCAATTACCCCTTTCCCCATTCAAATCTAGTTAAAAGCCCTTATCAATGAGCCCTGACAGCTCCTGCCCCAGAATCTTTTTTCCTCTCTGGCAAAAATTTATCCTATTATTTGTTCATAGCTCTTGTGCCTCATATACCAAGTTATGATCATGGAACCCAAAGCCCTGTTGACAACACTAGTATTGGAGCCATGAATTGACCTTTTGGATCTTCCTATATGTTCCTTCATTCATTGCTGATGTCAGAGGGGTGAAGGAGATTTAATAATCAGCATATGCCTAGTCAGTTCCACTGCATGAGGATAGATGATTCTGCATAGTTTCAATTTTTTTGATATGAAGGTATCCACAGTTTGCATAGAGCTTTACAGGCACACAAACTGGTACACGTAGGAGGAAAACAGAAAGTTCCATAAGGTAAAGAAGTGTTAGAGATGAAAAGGTTTAATTACATTGTTACAGGTTTAAAAAAAAGGTTTAATTACATTAATTACATTAATTAAATTTAATTACAATTTAATTAAATGTTACTAGAGTAACATTTTTCACTGGGAGGGATGAAATAAAGTAAAAATCCTATAAAATTTGTCATTGTCATAAACTTTAATACTTCAAAAGATTTCTAAACACATTCTTTGCAAAACTGCAAGCAAACATATTTTGTGTTAGGAAAGCTGATCAGCTAAAACTATCAAAATAATTTTAAGGCAAAACCCTTCTGCTAAATTTTGATATCCAACCACAAGGACAAAATATTTCTGATAGGCATTAACTTTTTGAAAGAAATGGGAAAGCAAGATTGTATCTTTGGTGACATTTAGACACAATTCTGTTGTACTTGTCATAAAATTGTCAATTCAGCATTATGTCATCAAAATCCAAAGTCTACACTACCAGCACAGCAGATATTTTGCTTGCCTTCCACTTATGTTGTCCACTCAATACAGAACTTTGTTCTTCACTAATCTGATACTTACATAAAGGATTTTCTACTTTACCTTGTCCAGAAAGGAATGAATTAATTTCTGTCTTCACTTCTCACAGAATGGAGTAAAATTGAGACTGTCTTGAAGTTTGGAATAGCCTACAGGTTTTTGTCTGAGAACAACATCCTATGTCTCTATGTGTTATCCAGAAATGCATATTTGTTAGATAGGCCCATATACCATATGGGTCATAGATGTGCTGAATTTTATTTGAGTATGAAAATATCTAATCTCCCAGTAGTATACAGGATTTCATTTATAAATCTGTTGTTCTCACAGAACTAGAGTAGCTAAGGAGAAGTCAGCTGCATTTTTTCCCATTCTACAAGTTTCTTGTGAAATTCATGGTCCAAATCATTAACCTGGTGTGCAAACTTTAGAAGACTCTATGCCATATGGTAAGGGTAAGGCAGGGAAAAGAATTAAGTCATTACAAAAGTTCTTCTCAAAAGAGGAAGCCCAGTTTTGCATAGAAGAAAATAGTAAATGTTAAGGAGATTGAGTGGACAATGGGAGATTTAAGGCTCAGGCAAAGACTTCAATCTGCTGATCAGCCAAAGACTCAATTTGAGTCATGCGTCAAAAGTTACTTTTTTTCTCCTTTTTTTAAGTATACAATGCATCACACTGATAAGTAGTTTGTGTAACTGTGTTCCAATTAAACTCATTATCTCTTACAAAATAAATAAGATACTTTGAAATATAAAATAAAAATAAATAGAATTATTACAGTTCTTCATTAAAAACTCTGGTTTTTTATTAGATCAGTAAGTGCTCACAGAACACTTGTTCCCTGGATTCCTAAGGAAGTTCCATTAATTTCAAGACAGAAAAAGGGTAAAACGTGTTCAGAAGAAAAAGGTGTAAATAATAGAAGTGGGATGTCTGGGTTTATTTCACTTGCTTTGCAGAAGAGCAGGAAATTTCCCCCTTTGGTTTATCCATGCAGTTCCTGTTCACAAGAACCATTGCAATACTGAATGAAGTACTGTGGTTTGTCTCCATGACAAAACCCGACTGGAATAGCTTTCTGACAGGGAGCAATCTTATATATAGTTCTTCATGTGAACTTGACTCACCTGGAGAAATTAGGCATCTAAAAGAGGTATAGGTTTCAAAGTGCAAATGGCACTTCTCTGACATCTCGGTTGTTTTCAAACCTAGAAGGAGTCAGCATCTGCTTAGCTGGGGAATAGAGTTGAATGTTTTTCTTCTCACAAGAGTTTTGGTTAAGTTTGTGTTTTTTCTTCTGGATTTTAGCCAACAGTTTTGCAACACCTTATTGTATGGAACAATTTTATCTCAGGGTCTGAAAACTAGCTGTCCCCTTCTAACAATGTAGATGTAAAAGCCCTCCCTCAGAGCTAAGGCTTCTGCTGTGAGGCTACAGAGCCCCTAGGCCCCTATTAGAGCTGATTATTTGATAAAGAAGAAAAACTACTTTCATTCCAGAATAATTAATCTAGTTTTGAAGTAAATAATTCTTCTGCAATAAAAGTGACTTTATTTTGCAATATTATATGCCCATTGGTAACTGTTTTAGAATAACCATCACAGAACACCCTGGAGCTAATCTTGTGAATTTAACCTGGCAAACAAGATGTAGGATGACTCTCTGCCTTAACTTTAACTGCATGAAGAAAAAAAAAAAGAAAAGGGGAAAAAAACCAACAAAACAAAACAAAACAAAACAAAAAAACACAAACAACCAACGTCATTTTCGTTTTTCAATTGTACTAAAGGCATCTTTGCTAAATGCTAAATGTTCATGGATGCCAAGTCATACTCAATATGGGTGACCTTTCATTTTTTCCATTTTCTAAGTCCAGATTTTAAATATGTCTTTCTTTCCACTTTTTTTGATAAGTCCAAGTATCAGTAACATTAACCACTGTTACTGATACCTTTCTTTTCCTATAAAGGCACAGAATCTTAATCAACATAGATTGGTGTGTGGGAGAGTATTTTATTAAATAAAAACAAGGATGCAATAAATTAGTTTTTAAAATCACAGAGTGTTACTTCATTGTGGACCTGAAATACAAATTATTTTGTAAAGTAATTTCCTTGAAAATAATATGTCACATTTTCATTTCATCTAGATTGTAGTCTGTGTGCTAGTAACCATGCACTTGTTTTAATTTCCAAATTCCTTCTTGTTTACTGTGGGAATGTCAGGCTGTAGTCCAAATTTCAAAATAAGTGTGTGCTAAATATTTTTAAAAGCCCTTACAGGAAAACCCTGACAATAAACAAAATCCTAATTTAATGCAGTAACAGCAAGGCCAAAACACCCACTTATTTCAATGGGCTAAAATAGTATACTTAACAGGTTTAATGTGTTAATATGCAGATGAATTCTGACCTTGCTCTCTCATTTTTTCCTTGAAATTTTGTCACATACGGTATCTGATGTTCCTTAGTCATGTATTTACCACAGATTAATCAAAAGATAATTTTGCACTGGTTTTACGCCATACATTCGCAATGAATTCATGTGGAGGGGTTACTACTAGGCCGCATGAATTTAATCATATTAGACAACCTTGTACCAAATCTGGAAATGAAAGCTTTTTATGGGTACAGTTGCAGCTGTGTTTTGCATGTAGTGTTTTTTGGGTTGGTTTCTTCTGTGGTGGTTTTTTGTCTGAGGTTTTAAGTGTTTCTATCTCTTCGTTTTCTCATTTTAAAGAAGTTTGAAAGCATGTTTTCAGCATGGTGTTTCTTTTGACATTCTAGCATGTCACAGGATCTGTTGTAGTTTAGCTGCATTTGTCTTCGAGTTTTGTTTTGTTTACATAGCATATGTTGAGTGATGTGGAGGTGTGTCAGCAAATAAGTGTATTTTCTTATTTGTAGCCACAAAAATAAGTATTTAGATATATTTTGGGTGTGGTTTTGGAGTCAAGTTCTACACCTGCTCTTCACAGGCAATTCACATTAAGGTCAGTAGGAGCCTCATGCTTTTGCATGAGATAAGATGAGATCTTAAAATGTTCATTCTTAGCATATTCTGCTATGATGCTTGTTATGATTCATAGACTACATACATAGCAGACATTCCCCAGCAGTTCTTTTGAATATTAACTTCTTTTATCACTTCAGTAGAGCTCATTTCATATATTTAAAAGATGAAAATATATCAAATGAAATTATTTAATAATTTATCTGCAAAATATTATTTTAAGAAAGTACAAGTGTGTCTAAAATGAATTGTGGAGAAAGAGGTTATATGAAGTCAAAATTTGCCAGATTCTGAAGCTCTAAGTAGTTCCTTTGTTTTCCTAAGAAAATAAAGTTTATGTCAAGTTTACTTGCAAAAGTGTTTAATCTGAAATCTCCCCGTAGAAATGTCAAGTGGCATATAGAGGACCATATAAACAAAAAAATAGTTTAAAAAAGAAAGGATATGCAGCATTTTTAAAGCAAAAATCTTTCGCAGCAAGCTGTGAAAACATTGGTATTGAGATACATGTTTATGACACTGGTGATTAGTCAGGTTCATCGTGCAATGAGCAAGTCTCATTCTCTTTGATTTTACATCCTTTATGTTTACAGTAGGGTAACCAGACCGTTAAGCATCTTTTCAGTTGAGTTTCCAGACACTGTTTTGTGCATGTCTGAAGTGCCTGTATGTACAAGATTGATTGATTATGATGGTCTACTGCTGTTACTAATATGTTTCCCATTTCCAATTGGCTTTTACTTTTTACAGCTTTGAGCAGTAATTCAGTCCCCTACGCCTCCCTGATTGGCTCTGTGTCCTCCCTCTCTAGCCAAACTACCACTCAGTCCTTATATGATAATAACTCTCTCCCACGATTCGCTCGAAAAGGTCTAAACATCTTTGTCTCTATTATTTTCTCTGTTCAAGCACTGTTTTAGATGTACATCAGTTCACCTCCATCTCTGGATCAATCTAGAGTTCTCTTGTGCCTTTTCACTCATATATTTTTCCATAGGGGTGCTTGATCTGGATCAAATTGGTGTAATTATTAGATGACTGTCACCCACATTTATTTTGAGAATAGCCAAGTTCTGTTAAGTGAAATTTGTAAGAAAATGGGAGAAAAACATAACTGATTCAAATAAATTAGTACTTGCAGGCTAATTTGTTAATTGAAATCTGTGAGAAACCTCCCCATTATATCTGAATATTCTGCTTTGTTAGTTGACTGACTGCTTGCCTTAGTAACTAGTTTACATATTCTCTCACCATCACAGATGTGCTACGAAGGTAATAAATAAATATGGTTAGGGTCAGAAGAATTAGGGCCAGTGCTGCTGAACATTATTTTTGACTCATACCAGAGCCATACTAGAGTATGATGCCTGAAATATCAAAGAAACAAAAAGAAAACAAGAATGCTTAAAAAAATAAAAAAGAGAGAAGTATGCTATAATGAGACTGTGTTGTAACAACATGGTCAATTTCAGCTATGTTTAGAGGAAATATAAGTTAGCTGTCTTAGGCAGGCTCTTAAAATTCACGGTGACAAAGCAAACTGCATTGTGTGATATGGCTTCCAGCTTGAGCCCCCTTGAATCATCACTGTTTTGTTTGGGTTTTTTGTAATTTCAAGAGATCCTGGGGTTCACTAGCTTATTTTTTCTAGCCAGCTCTGCTTTCTTCCCATAAGCAATTGAAAACACACTTTCGTTTTAGGTGTGATAGTATAAAGCATGAAGAGAAGAATGTAAGCATTTTGGAGAAGGGTCATCATGAAGACTGTTAGCATGGAACAAACATGGTCACAAATTTTTGTCTGGCAAATATTCAGCTGGCAGATTGTTCTAGTTGACCCCACATCTTTTCTTGGCTTTCTTTTACTTTGCTTTCACTATACCCTGGTTTCCCATCTCTAACTCTGACTCCTCTTCTTCTTTTTCACTCACTGTTTTCATCAGTGGACAAAGATGTTTACACCTGAAGTAGATTGTAGGTACTTTTGGGGGTTGATAAATGGGGTTTCACATTAGGCATATTTTAAGGTACTAGTGCAGTCAGTATGTGTGTCCAGCCAAACTACAACCCCTGCTCTACAATCTGCTACTAGTGAAAACATTTTTGAAGTTATAATTGTCTAATGTCCAATGTTGTCTTCAGTGACTGTTGTCTAAAAGCATGTTACTCTAATCATTCATAGTTGCATGTGAATGTCAGTCACCTCAAAAATTCATAAAATAAGTATTTCTAGTTTAGCCAGAATATGTAGTCAGTCTATGCCTTGATGCATTATTACTAATACTCAAGCTGTCCATTTCATTTTTTATTATTTCTTTTGTAAGTTAGTTTTGTGTTGGTTTGAGGTTTCTTTGTTTTTTACCATTTCCTTTGCAGGTTCAGGTGTCTCCGGTTACCTTGGTAACCTTCATTCTTCAAGTTCATTTTTCTTGATTACGCATAAGCCACTTTGTTTTCTGTCAAAAGAATTCTTTCCTCTTTAGGGCTCTTTCCGTGTCTGTTTCTCAACTCACCTTTCCTCATCTAATTCAATGGAGTTTCCATTTCATGCAATGCAGGAGGAGTTTGAAATGACATTAAGAGTCATTACTCAAAGCAGAGGTCAACTGTCAGGTCTAACTGTTTCATTTTTCCATGCCTAGCTAGCCTTATTCACTCGTATTACAGTAACTCTTTCCTCTACAGTAGGAATGTTAGCTTTGGGGATATGCTTGGTGACTTCTTTTAATTTGGCTTCAGAGCTCATCTATCCAGAGCATGTCCTGCTTTGAGTAACCAAACTATTTGCCTGCTTCTCTCACATACAACATTTTTATTAATTACACATTTCTAGCCATTCTAACTACTGCATTTTCTAAATTTTAGAGAAATGCTGTCAATGTAGTTTACTTTAAATTCTGTTCTTATTTCCTGTTCAACAGGTATGGCCAGTCATCCCCCAATACCTATCTTGGAACTGGCAGACCATATTGAAAGATTGAAAGCAAATGACAATTTGAAGTTCTCACAGGAGTATGAGGTAATTTTCACCACTTCCTGGTTATGTGTTTGTTAAAAATGTCATGCTTTCTTTTTCACTAGACACAGCACTTGGTTTTCTTAGTATACACAAGTATCCATGTTCTCTGCATTTAAAAGATCCTTAGATTACTTAAGAAATCTGTGTAATGGTAACAGGATACACACGGTACAAGCTCCAAACAAGTTATGGTCCACCGTGCTAATTAAAAGGATTTGTAATTGCCTGTTGTCTTTCCTAATAATAACAGTTTCAAGACACTGTTTTTTCCTCCTGTCAGTAATACCACATTGATAATCTGTGAATGATAATCTAGAAGACCATGAAGGAGTTTGACTCGAAGACAGTAATCATTTACATGCCACCTTGTCAGTAATTCATGGAGTATACCTCCCCAGACAGGCATTGGTACTGTGGAAGGTAACAGCCTCTCATGTCAGAAATTTGTGACTAAAAGAACGTAGATAGCTATCCATTAAACACAGTAAATTATAGCTGTTTCTTCAATGGCAATAGTCTATGTCAGAATTTTCTAGATAAAGCATGCAGTGAACCATCAGAAAAAGAATGCTTCTTTAGAGTAGCTATGGGCAGCCATGTCTATGATGGAAGGATTAGCAGCTCCCGGAGGGATCACTGACAATAATTTCTTTATAGTCTGTTGTGTCACTAATCCTTGCTTAAGACTCCTCAAGACTTTGTTAGCCTGATACAGGGAATAAAAACTCATGTTGATCTCATTTTTCTATAGTCTGCACATTTGTTGCATTTGGAGGTTGATATGAACACTAACACTGCAATAAAAAAAAAAAGAAGATTTCCACATACTGTATGGTAGGGAGGTCCTGTAAATGCCTGATGTAGTTAAAAAGCCTTGACAAAAAATGTTAAAAATTAATACTAACAACTATGATAGAGAAAACTGTTGCTTATTATTTAATAGAAAATGCTGGTCAGAAAGACATTAAGACTGGTCTAAAAATTAATCTCATTAGATGTGAAAAGGAAGATATACTCTCAAAAATGCATGGAAATAAATTTGAAGATCATCTAAGGATTGCTGTTTACTATTGCAGTCACAAAAAATGGGGAGTATCTTTTTGCATTTTTGTGTGTGAATACTGTGTTCTTAATTACAAAAATTGTAGCATATGAAGTATCAGACATGGAAAGCAATGTAGCAGAATGTTCACCATAAAAAAAAAAAAAAAAGCTAACATATGATATAAATTTGACAATCATTTCCTGTTATACTATCAGCACATTCCTTGGTACATCTGTGTAGGAAATTACATTTATTAACTAAAAAATTTCATTAAAAGTTATATAATGTATAATATCCATAACAAGAAAAAAATACTCCTTTACATGGTTCTTCTTATACTGTAATAAAAAGTTTGAGTGTTTTGTATTACCTTTATTAGTTAAATCATTAAAAAAATATTGAGAACATAATCCTAACCGTTTATAGTCAGTGTTGCAAAGATACATTAAATCACTAAATTTGTAGGATCTACTGTCCAGAGCATTTTAACCAATCTGTGCAAACATCTGAGCTTTCATATGTTTTTTAATCAAAGCCATCTAGGGCAGCGTGGTGTGACATACAAAATTAGAATGTTCACAACATCAAGGCAACATCAAATTTCATTCACTTTGGTTTGCCCAAGGGGATTCAACATTTCCCTTTGAAATCCCAGCTATCAAGATAGTACTTCATTTTCATCTTTTCCAAGGTTCATCCATTTTGAAACAGAATTAGTGAAAAGTATCTCTATTGGATTTCATGCTCTAGTCTAGGCAGTGGACTAAGGCTGCAGCTTGATCATCACTGTAAATCATCTCCCTGGCCTGGCTGTGCATTCTTGTTGACTCTCTTGTGCTGATCCTGGCACTAGCACATGTGCAGCTGTTCAAGGATTGTCTCAGGAAATAGATTCAGCTGAAAACTAATCGTTTTATTTGTCTTTACTGTTTTCAGTTGGTTCAGTTCCCTGAACAGGCTCACCACATGGCTGCATGAGTTATGCTGCCAGCACAAGGGAGTTGGTGAGAACATTTGTGGTCAGGAATTAGGACCTTCTCTGTCAGCAGAAATCCTAACTAGTGTTTCTTGAAAGCAATTATACAATTCAAAGGCAGAAATGGGTACAGATGGTTCAGTTATCATCACTTCAGATGACATTGATGGTAGAGAAGGAGAAAAGAGATACTATTCATCTTCAGGAGTTAGATGTGACGTTAGTGTTCCTGTAACGTGCAGCAGGAAAACACTGACCTTTATTAATAGTATTGAAGTCCCCCATTTAATTCTGATTTGGGAAAACAAAACAGGTTTTTTCAGTTACAGCTGATGATTTTTGTTTTCCAAAATGCTCTTGGCATCACATTATTTTATTTTATTTTACTTTTTATGGAACTTCTTACATTGCATGGATGAAATTATTAAAAAATAAGCTGACAGTATACATCAACTTGTTATGACAACTTTATGATACCATGAGATAAAAAATACATGTGTAACTTTCTGATGAACACTGATTTCTCATCTAGCTCATACAACTACTTTCAGGAGGTTAGCTCCATTTCAAAATGTTTTAATCATTTTTAGCACATCCTACTTTAGTAATCACTTCAAAATAATTATTTGTTTCACAATTCAAATACATCTTTTAATATTACATGACCCTTTTTCAGCTCTTCATAGTTATATGAATACTCGCTTCTGTTCCATCCTTGCTCCTTTTCCATCCACAGAGTTTTGATCAGAATTTCTAATTGAAATAGCATGCAAGTTTGTTTTTCTCATTTTGGAAGAATAAGGCTTCCATGCTTGTTTCCACTTTCTCTTCAGACAGACAGAAACTTCCCCATCTCTTCACTACTTCCAAACGAGGGAACATTCACTCGCAGAAGTCATACATCTACATGCTGTCTCCTGTGCTTATTTGTTTTAAATTTTCAAATAAAAACCTTTGCAGACAAGGAGGTTCCTTGCACCCTCCTAGAGAAGATGAAGGAATAGTTCTTTGTATACCAGGATCATGAGAGAAGAGAGGGTTGCTTTCTTCAAATAATGCCAAATTCTACCCACTATTCTCTACTTACCTGGCACAAAGCTTCCTAAGCAATGGGGGGTTTTGGGTGGATTTTTGTTTGCTTGTTTTGTTTTGTGTTTGTGCTTATTTCTTTCTGAGTATGTGTTCCTTTTTGCTCTGTGTCAAATCTAGTTGAGAAATAATCTGAAATTGTCATTAAAGAAATAATAAGTCAAAACTGCATCTCTTGGTACTCTCTCTGAAACAAACCTTCAGGGTAATGTGTCAAGTTGAGAAAATAGATATTGCAAAGTAAGTAAGTATCTGTATGCATAGTATAAACTATATACACTCAGGGGAAAAAAGAAAAAAAAGAAAAAAAGAAGTAGTACTCCTTTGTTTCTGTCATTTGCTAAAAGGAGTGTATTATCTCCAGTGCAGACCATCTTCCAGCTCTGTATGTTTTCTAAGCTTCCATATCGTCAACTGGAGGAGTTTCTACCTCTGCAAGTGATCAGAAATCATTTCATAGTGTATTTTTCAGGACTTCTCCTACCCCTTAAAGGGGATGATCGTCAGGACAGTGGAGACTTCCATCAGTATACATCTCTCATAACTCCACCTTCCGTAACAGATTTCATGGGAAAAGAGGAGCCAAGCCTCTCATAAGTCAAGATTATGACTATTGTAATATTTAAGTGAACGTATAGTTCACCTCTTGAATAAAGTGGTTTTGTAGTTTTAGCATAGGTAGTGATATGTCCTCATCTCAGTTAAGTTTATCTCTACTTCAAAATAAATTTTTCATAATTCTTCATTACTTATTGTTAGCTTGCAATCCCCAATCCTTAGTAAAATGCTGGAATACCTTGTTAACACGACACATCCTTTATGTCACATAGTTCTTTTCTATTACCTAATTTTAAGACAAGGTTCTTAACCCAAACTAATTATTATGAAGCTTTTGCTGACTTTGACAGTTGCAATGGGATTTCTGTGTAATGCAAGATTCCTTATGGACCTGACAGCTGCTAGGCAG
The DNA here is from genome assembly GCA_023637945.1 of Phaethornis superciliosus. Classification (NCBI taxonomy): domain Eukaryota; kingdom Metazoa; phylum Chordata; class Aves; order Apodiformes; family Trochilidae; genus Phaethornis; species Phaethornis superciliosus. The sequence goes on along the minus strand of JAJQWJ010000004.1, from coordinate 28,828,281 downwards.
AAAGCCATGTTTGTAAGAAACTGACCTTTGTGCTTTATCTTCCTCTTGACTCAGATTTCAGAATTTACCAATTAAAAAGTGGTCATGGGTCTAGATTGAATCAGAACAGCAATGTTCTGCCTACTATATGAAATAAAATAGATGTATTTTTAAAGTCATTTCGTCTTGTAACATAGAACAGACAATTTATTCCTCCAAAGTAGATTCCTGTGTTTTGTGTAAAATAGTTTCACATCTATTAACTGAGATCTGTAGCTATAGCCTTACACCCTTAAGGAAGTAGATGCACATTTATACCATTTTTCTGTGAGAATTTGTCACTGCCACATGAAATTACAGCACCAGACTCTATGTATTACTTTATGATTTACTGTGTATGCTTCTGTCTGCACTGGTTAACTAATGTTATGAGAAGTTGTTTACAATTTAATGTTTTTCCTCATAAGGCTTCTTTCTGTAAATTGCACACAGTCTTTTGAATGCTGGAAAAGATGAAGATGCATTTTGACTCTGTGCTGTGCTACTGGCCTATTACAAGTTTTATTGTAGCTTTTCATTAGTAGTGGGTAGGATTTGTGTTGAAAGGACAGTTTACTGAATATCGTACATTGATCTTTTTTGTGTCTTAAGCTGCAGCAGAATAAACACTGGGCAGTACAGCACAATAAATTTTATTTAGTAGAAGCAGATATAAAACATGTTATTGATATAAAACAGTTTAAAAGTCCATGAAGAACAGATAATTTACTGAATGATTTTGTACCAAAGAAACAGCTGTGCTTAACTGCCATATCATTACAAATAATAGTGACTCGTATTCAAAAATCAATATTTTCGCAGCAAAAATTTGTTTTCTATACTTTATCGTTACAATAGTTACCTTTTTCTAATATTACAGACATCATTTATTGGTATTCTGTAACTTTACTTTCATAGGATGGGCTCTATTTATGGAGCAACAATTAGTATAGTCAGTGAACGATGAAAAGTTGTTTGTCTTATTAATAGCACATATGTTGTTACATTCAGCAAGGTTGTTTGGTGCTTAGTTCCATCTAGGGCAGTATCAAAGCCAGCAGGCTAGATATGGTAGAGAATTTTAAAGACACAGTGTAGGGATGTGAAGTGGCACTAGTCAAGATCTATAGTAGCTTATTCTTCCTTTGTGCTGTGAACGCTTCCTTTGGATAACAGCATGTTTCACCAGAAGGCTGGTGTTACCATATTGGGGTGCTGGGCTTTAGTCTGATACGTTATCCTTTTTTGCCAAAGAGTTCCACAGAGTCACTTTAAAAAGTCAAATATTGTAATAAATGTCAGGGGTTTTTTTCCCAACTGAAAACAGTGAAATATGTAGGAAAAGAAGTCTACTTCTTATAGTAAGAAAAATGATTCAAGAGCAGACCGTGGGGGATTTTTAGAAAGATTTATTGGCAACTTTTTTAGGGATTTTATTGAAGGAAATTAAGGAGTCAGTGATGAATTTCACTCCTTTACTCTTTTCTTAAAAAATATAAATGTTGACAGTTGTCTGAATATATGTTAACAATTGAAAGCAACACCAGTGCCTTATATGAGACAGTTTTTGTTTGAGAGCTGCTGTATTTCATGTATTTCATATAAAACAAAGCATCAGGATGCTTTACTCATGAAAACATATAAACTTAGGGGGTTTTATTTCTCAGGTGTTATTCTAATATTTACTTCGTACCTGAATTTGGGTGTAATCCCCAGTTTTCAGCTCAGTATTATTTCACCACAATTAGTTATGATATCATGGACAAAGAATTCGAATTGTAGATTGGGAGTAAACAGTATGTTTCAGGCTGGAGGCAAAGAACAAATACAAAAAAATAGGAGTGCTATTAAAAAGATAGATTTTTTTAAAGCTTTTTATGCAGTAGTCACTCTCCTTCAAAGATGTTTTTCAGTGATGGTTGTTTTTCTCCTTAAGAATACTTCAACTATATGAGTATGTACTTTATTTGATTCTATTGAAATAACATTTTACATTCTTTCATTTCATTATAGGACTATTGGCTTGATATTGCAGAGGAGCTATCTTCATTCTTGAAAGGAGTTTGGCAAAATCCTTAGTTTTATTTCTAGCTACTCCTGAGTAGTAGGGTCACTTTGCTTTGAGAGCCAGCAGGAAATGTCTTATCTGTATATTTTTAACTGCTTTTAGGACCAGCATACAAACTTGTATTTGAGTTCCAAAGAAGATCTAGTAATGAGAAAAAAATTCAGAATTGTCCCCCCATATCTCTTGAAAATGGCAAAATGGCAGTCTTTACAGAACTATGTGAAAAACTCTGCCATAATACAAAAGCATATTACAGTTGGCAAGCTGCCATGATTATTCATTAATGTTTTGATAATGCAGTATGTAAATCTCATTCTATTAGTAAGTTTCCTTAATAATACAATAGCATCTATTATAGATTTTTCAGCTATGATATGAAATTCTCGTCACAATTGCAGAAATTGTTAAAAGAGGGTCAATTTTTTTATTTTTATGGTACCTGACTACTTTCTCCAGTTGTGCAGCATCTATATGTATTGACATCCTCTCAAATTTGTCTTTTTCATTTGTCCTTTCTCTACCTGGTCTTAAATTTCTGTGTGACACGGTGCTTTTTGATGATTTGAGTCTCAAACACAATAACTACAGTGCTGGGAAATTCTGCTTCCTTCCCTTTCTGGGCTTGTGAAACCTGTGAATTAACTCACATTCCTCATGATACACAAAGACATGAATCTTCTGGTTTTATATTTCCTGGCATATAGACCCTTAGTACAGCACTGTTTGAAAGCAGGCAGGCATACATCGGTTTACTTCAGGAAGGGTGGCATTTTGTCATACTCTTTTCTTCCCCAATACTGTGCTAGGATAAACTCCTCAAAGACTCACAGTTGCAGTGGGAAAAGACTTACAACTTGTTTAAGTGCTGTAAAGGAAAACTTCACAATGGGCAAGTACAGAATTTACTGGAGGGGTGTTCTTTGAAGTTCTTCTGGAAAAGTATTTTGCTTATAATAATTCACAGTTAAAGAACTATGTTATGGGTGTTGCATTGTACTACCCAGTATTTCTTAAGTCTTTTCCCAGTAACATATCATATATATATAAATTTTTAAGCATCCAACCAGTAGTTGAAAGATTAGTCAAAACATGGGAGGGCAATAACAGTATTACAGATATCTTTATTTCTTTTGCACAAAGCACCCATACTACTGAGTTATGCTATGAAGAAATCCAGTTCTTTGTTCATGACAGCTTTATTGAAGGCAAGCTTTCAGAATGAATATACTAGAAATCCTATTGAAGTGCCATCCATTAAACCATTAAAGCACTCATTAAAACTGTTAGTACAGACTTGTTATTCATGAGTTATTGGTCTTTCACACTTCTGAAATGTGTCTGCCAATACCACTCAACTCTTTGTTCCAGTGTGGCTATTAAGTCTGAGAAAATATAGATTAACTTTCTTTAGCCAAAACAGTGCTTTGTGGGAGGATAGTGAGGCCACAACAGGGTTCAGATTGCTGAGAAGAACAGGAAGGATTAAAGTTCAGTCCATTTGCCTGTTTTTCACATAATTTATGTTAACTATGTCTGCATGCAGGCCTAAATATTAATCACTGAATTACACCATCTGGCCATATATCATGCAAAGAAGTGAATGGGTGATATAGCACACTGCTGTGATGAAGATATTCTCATCTGCTTCTACAAATAGCTGACAGAGAAAGATGCTGTTTGATTTTTTTTCTTGATACTGAGAAGCAGCTTTAAATTACTTAGAAATGAAGAGGGGAAGAATGATACTGAACAGTTGAAGCTAAGCTTTAAGAGTAAAGTGCTCTTTGAAATCTAAAAATTCACATTAAAAAATAGGTATAATATAGAGCTGAGGCTGTTTCTGATAAGAATCTACTATGGCTTTGTTTTGTTGAATTGCAACTGAATATGCAAAAAATGCAATTAGCATATTAAGATAGACTAAGTGTAATCTCACAAATTACTAAGATTGTGAACACCAATATTGCTTTTTTGAAAAAAAATATCTTTTTTTTAATATAAAAATTTGTGGAAATTAAATCACAATCACTCAGATTCACACCTTCCGAACTGTTAATGACAGAGAAAGAAAAAAAATACTTATTCTCCTTCATCCCAGTGTTTTTGAGATTTCTGGCATCTTTGTTATTCTGTTATGCTAGAATCCCTGCCTTGCCAAACTGATAGAAAAGATAAAAAGATGGGTAGCATACCCTGACATTCTGAACAGAAAGCCTTTGAAAAGCTTACGGTTTACATTCTTAATGGAAATTTCAGATGCATAAAGACAAATGCTGTATATAACATGGCATAAAATGTTACAGTTTGTCTGGAAGCAATAATTTTCCTTCAGGAGCAAAATATTTACAGAATAAACTATGGCTACATATGGTTAATAACAATTTTTAATTCAGCAAGTAAGTAGTGCTAAAAGGTTCTTTTTCTTCTCTTTGTCTTTCCAAGTCTATTGATCCTGGTCAGCAGTTCACATGGGAACACTCTAACCTGGAAGTAAACAAACCAAAGAATAGATATGCGAATGTAATTGCCTATGACCATTCTCGTGTTCTACTCTCAGCAATAGAAGGTAAGAAAACCTTTGAACTATTCTAATTAAATTTAAAAAAACAGTGTAATTTTACCATCTTATGTCTTTCTCTAGTAATAGAGAGAAGTGTTAACCAAAGTACTCCCAGTAAGTTCCTATAGTTATTCATAACAATCTTTTTCTGATGTTCATTCTCAGGAATTCATTATGACAATACATAGAACTGACACAGGTCACACATAGCACTGAACGCATCAGGTCCCTGTGTGTATGCCAACATCTTATGTAAAGTAAATTATCACTACTGTTTATTTATGATAAGACGTCTTCATTAGATCTTTCTTTGACAAGAAGCTTTCCAACAACATCAGCATCTTAGAGTTTTAACTTAAGCAAACTGGCCAAGGTGATCAGCCCTAGGTATCGTGTCTCTTTTACCAAGTGATAACTCAACAGGAAACACTGGTTTGCCCTCAGAGAATTTCTTTTCATATTAGTTCTGCCTTACAATTAACATGCTTCCTTGGATGAAGACAGATTTTCGGCTTATTCTGATGATCATTTATATATTTAAATGAAACAATTTAAATTAAAACTTGCCTTTAGAATCAGTGATAGGGATTGCATATGATACAAAAGGTGTTGGGAACTATATTACTTCGGTTCTAACATTCTACAGGTTAAATTGTAAGGTGCTTTGTTTTACAGTTATAAAACAGCTTCTTATCTTTGGGTATTCCAGATCTGAAGACATTGAGTACAGGAGGGAAAATATTTATAGGTATAGTCCGTTTTAATATTACCTGTTTGGTGAAGAAAATGTTAGTCCTGCTGACAGAAGTTTAGATCTTGCCTTATTTATTACAGCTGCATATCGAGGGCTTTGATAGCACAGAGAATAATTTCTCAAATGTATATGTGGATAAATGTGGGATAAGGTTAAAATTTCTTACTCAGTAGTATTCAGTGATATTAAACAAAGGAAAATAATATAATGCTTTAAAATATTGATGTTAGTTGTAAAACCACAAATAGGGTTTAAAACCACAAATGGGGTTTAAATCCATTTGGTAATTAGCATAATATTAAGTATTCCCTCAGTCTTCATCTTATGGTGAAAAAAGCAACATAAATCAAATATTAAATACCTTTTTATAATGATAATTTGTCTTTAAAACAGTAGTAAATAAATATTTATTTATCCTTTTAAACTCCCCCCCATGATTTTACATGGTTGTGTTTGTGAAATTTTGTGCATCTACCTGCAAAATTTTAACACATTAGTCTTAGCATTTGTCAATAAATACTTCTCTTTCAAGTTTTAAGTAAATATTCCTGAAATAGAAATTTGCAGTCTACCTAGGATGTTAGGTAGTTGACTTCTGTGTTTGTTTTCATACTACCAGGGAAACTGGTACTTTGAATATTGTAAAAAAAAAAACAAAAAATTAAAAATAAAAACAAAAACCAGCCTACTTTATTTATGCTATCATACAAGTTGATCAAGACCTAAATTTGGGTTACACTACCTTGTGTTACAAATATATGGAGAATATGTGATTTTATTCAATTTTTTGGCTCCTATAATACAATAGTCAGTAAGCTTGAGTAGTAACTGTGCTCTTTCTAACATGTAAAGCTCCTTTCTACATCTAGATATTTGGTGTCTGTTCAAGAGCAAATACATACAAACAAGAAACTACACACCTGCCAAATTGTAATCCTACACTGATGGTCACTTTGGTGTTGCACAAATGTGGAATGCTGTAATTCCTACTCTGGAATGAGGCATGAGGCATCTTTATGCAGTTGCCTGTCTGACTGTAGCCAATATACAGAAATTCTTAGAGAATCTTAAGAAGCACGTAGCAGAGATTTGAAATTACTTCATTCTACCCATTGATAGTATTAGCCCCTCACTCATTTTTTCATAGTGGGACAGGGAGGAGAATTGGGGGGGTAAAAGAGAAAACTCATGGTTTTAGGTAAAGACAGTTCAGTAGCTAAAGCAAAAGCCATGCAAGCAAGCAAAGCAAAACAAGGAATTTGTTCAATACTTCCCATTGGCAGGTAGGTGTTTGGCTATCTCCAAGACAAAGAGCTCCATCTCATGTAACAGTTACTTGGGAAGGCAAATGCCATCACTCAAAATGTCTCCCCATGCTTTCTTTTTCCTCTGGACTTATATGCTGTGCAGGACATCATCTGATACGCAATATCTGTCTGGTCAGTTTGGGTCAACTCTCACACCTGTGTTCCCTCCCAAGTTCTCATGTACCCACACAATAGCAATGCACGGGAAGTTGGAAAGTCCTTGAATTCCTAGCAACAAGTAAAACATCTGTGTATTGTCAACATTCTTCTAATACCAAACCTACTAAGTCCAAAACACAGCACTATTCTATCTACTAGGAAGGAAAACTTCCCTTTGGAAGGAAAACTCATTAGTTGTGATAATCTGAATTTCCACCTAAATGAGAATATTACTTTGCAAAGTTTTCTTCCCAAGTTCTTGAAAAATCATAAATAATGCTCTCTTTGGATGTGTTTGAGGGGGACACAGAATCTGCAATATAATGAAAGAATGTTATAATGTATTGAAGTTTATTGTATGCATCTAAATGTATTTGAAGGCAGAATGCACTGATTAAAAGAGAAATAGGTCAAGCTAAAACAGCTAGGTCTCTGATCTTAAACCTCTAAGGAGTAAATAAAATACTGGGAAAAAATGATTAAACATTCTGCATTTTAATATGTCTTGCTAGATCTAAAAGTCTGGTATATGTGACATGGATTTGCATAATGCTAGTGATGAAAAAATAATAATTAAAAAAAAAAAGGATCTGTCTTTTTTCAGCAGTATCATTTTTTTTTTGATGGGAAGTTTAGTGGCTTTAAAATTCTCCTAAATCTAGATGTTTCTAACTGTAATATGAACAGTTGGGAAAAACAGGCAAGAATGTGATAATATTCTTATTTTTCTGATTTCCAGTTATTGCTATATTATCATCAAGTATGTAGGGCATCATCGTCAGATCTAGAAAGTATTCTGATAAATACGTATTCTTGAATATCTACTGAACCATCATAGATCGTACAGATTATTTGCGCTCTCTCACATTGCATTTGTGTTGTATTCAGCTAACAATAAATAATTGGACACTTAGAGTACTTGTATGTCCTGGCTTTCTACAAGGCTGGAATGCCTTATAAACAATGAAAGTAATTCATTGATGAAGGTACAGAAAGATCAGTAATACAGATTTTAATACAGATTTTATGGTGTAAAAGTCTATGTGGTAGAGTCATAGAGTCAACTTCATGGTGGCTGTCTCTACAGGAAAGCCAAAACAAGATGTTGGGATGTGGTAATTTTAACCTACAGGTCTGCTTATGACACTCTAATTATGACTTAATTGCAAAAATAGTGTTATTCTTCATAGCTTTGAAACCTGTTTGTAACAATTCTGACTTTTTCCTGTATACATAACCACACTTTACATTGGGGAAATAACACCTTGGGTAAAACTTACAGTGACTTTGCTTTTGAATGAGTCATGAAGATTTGCACCTCACAGTTTCCCATGCAAAATTGAAATTTTGTTTTGAGAAATTATCAAACCAGAAATCATTTTGTTTTGCAGTAGAAGAGACATTCATTGGCTCTTATAGGGCATCGTTTAGAGGTAAAAATGAATATTTATATCCAAAAGGACCTATTTGGTATATAGCTTAATATTACTCAGTCCTAGATTTGGAGAATCATTAAATCAAGTCTCAAGCAGCAGCAAAGTAATCATGGTACAATGATTTCATGTTGGATTTTGATACCTGCCTCGCACTATCATGTAGCATACTGCTGTCTCGTATAGTGGCCAGTGTGGTGGCATAATGTTGTTATCTGTGCCTCTGAGGACCTGCACTGAGCAGTTGATTTAATTTCATTCTATACCATTTCTTAATAATAGCCACTTTGTAAAATGGAACAAAATTCAAAAAAAATTAAAAAAAAAAAAAAATTATGGCTTCCTTTCTTTTCTTAACAGAGCTGCTCCTGTCTTCCATCCTGTTTTTTCTCCTACACACTTCCAAGTTTCTTATTTTGCCTGAATATGTCCTACAGCTCCTACTTCTTAGCTTCCCTATCTACATGTCTTTTCAGATCTGTCTTGCCTTTTCCTTTCAAATATTTTTCTTCTGTGCTCTGCACAATCCATTTCTTCATCCTGCTTAAGTCTATATCTTCTGTCAACCCTTTATGGCATTGCCTTTTTTTCCATAATTCTCTATAATTCTGCATTTCATTTGTGACTCCATGTCTTTCATCCTGTCCCTCTTCAACAGATTTTCCAGGTCCTAGTAGTCCGTCCAGAATTCAGCAGCGTTGGTTTTCTTTTTCTGTAATAACTATTTCCTTCTTAAATTACACTGTTAGGATGATAAGAAATTTTTCCCCCATCTCTGTAAAAAGCTTTCATTTTACCAATTTCCATTTACTACAGTATCTTAATTCATCCAGCCTCCTTCTTCAGTGACTTACAACATTACAGATTTACACTTAGATCACTTGAATTTGACAATCTCCTTAACGGTATGGATTTTGCATTAGAAAAACTTACACTTGAACATTTGTGGCATCTATCAGCTGTCATGGTTAATTTTTGCTCTGACATAGTTCAAAACATGTTACTGGTTTAAACCAATAGTACAGCTTCATCAACATTTTGAGTTCATCATTGCATTTTATCAACTTGTTTACAACCCTGGCAGAACTTAATCCTACTACTTCACACTCTTCCAATGACTAACAGCACGTTTCTTTGGAAAGCAGCACAGAAGCAAAGGTTTATGGTTTAATTTGTTTTAAATAGAAAGTTTATTCAGTACTTAGCCTATCTAAAGGCTTGAAATAATTTCATTATTTGATTTCATTTTGTGAATAAAATATGAAGTCTAATTAAAGCTGTGTTAGATTATAACTGTCTTCAGGAGATCAAGTGAATAGTTGTGAGTTCTACATTATTAGCCTTGTGGATCTGAATTTATGTCACATCAAATTTTACTGTCATCTGAGTTCATGAGTAAAGTCTAATCATAAATCGGGAGCTATAGCATTCATATTTTAAAATCTTTTTTCAATTTAATTGTGGTGGCTAGTTTTGTTTCATTGCTCATTCATTCTTACTCTGTAAATTCTGGACTGCTTTGTTCTCTTGAGATATTTTAAAATGGGGTATCTTTTATGCTCAACTACTCATCTGCTTCTTCCCCACTGTGCTCAATTCCTGTCTGGCAGAACGAAAAGAATGCAAACTCTGGTCATTCATCACTATATTTGAAAAGGCTACTAGGAAGTAGTTATGGTAGAATTATGATCTGAAAGCTTTGTCTTTAACTGACTTTTTGTGCAGAAACCGTGTCTCTGCTTTCACAAAACTTGTAAAAGTCAGGTTATACTGCATGGATTACCCTAGTTCTGTGCTTCAGGTATGCCATCCTAAATCTGCAGTAAACCCCACTGATATCAATGAACTTCGTTAAGTTTCATGTAAGTATTACAGAAGACAGAATTTAGTCCCCCTTTTTACCCATGTTCTTACAGAACAACTGACCTTTCTTAACTATTAAACCCAGATTTAAGTAACGATGGCAATTGCTGCTGTGCTTGCTGCTGGCAATTGCTGCTTCAAGCCATGTCAGCTAAAAAAAGTTCTCAGGATTTTGTTTTACCACAGTTAACCCCATTGTCATTTGATTGGGGTTTTTTTGTACTGTTAGACTTGGCAGAGAACTGTTCAGCTTTCTCAGTTCAGAATGAGGTTATGGGTAGAAAAGTCATTGCAGAAAGTGACATTTTAATATTTACATTTATTTGCCTTTGAAAATTGCTTCTGCTTGATCAGGGCATATTTACAGATGTTCAGTTTTGTACATATTCTTTTTAAACTGGGCACACATCATTAGGCCTTTTATGATAAGGGATCTTCCCTTGAGGGCCTTGAGTTTATGGATTGTGAGGACATAGTTGATGAAGCAAAAACTGGTGCAACAAATTGTGAGAGGAAGTGAGAGTGGTGAAATGTTATTACAGAATACAAAAGCATTTTGGAACAGGATATGTATCTGAGGTCATGCACAAAAAAAGTGATGAAAAGAGACTCAGTGTGAGAATCTAAAGCAACTATGAGAATGGATGGAGAGCCAAGAAAACACCTAATGGATGCTGTGAGTGAGAGGAATGAAGCTGAGCATTGTGAATCCTATTATTCCGTTGATCTCAGTAGAGAGTTAACCCTGTAAACTACTGAATTCTCCTATAAATTTTCCTCTTTGATGAAAATCTTCCCACAGTGCAAAGCACTGGAGCAGCACCTAGTTTTTCTCAAAACTGCATTAGTTGAGTTAGTAACAGTTGCTGAGATCTTGTGGTAAATGGACTTGCCTGTCCATGTCCCAACCCCATCCTTTTCATGTGCCATGACGCTTAGTTGTCTTGCAAAAGGAGTTTTCTGTCTAAAGAACACACAGGATATTTTGTGTCCTCTTGATAAAAGGCAGGTGGAGAAACAGAGTCGAAATTTCCTTGTTAACCTAGCTAGGAAAAAATCCTCTTTGCAAAAATAAGGAAGAGTTGATCTCAATTAATTCTTACTTGCATATGTGGTCAAGGAAGGTATAATCTGGAAACTTTTCTTCATTTTCTTTTAAAGAACTATAATTTATTTAATTTTATTTATTTATTTAAAGCATTTGACATCATCTGCCATAGTGTCCTTGCAGCTAAACTGAGGAAGTGGGGTCTGAATAATCTGTGAGGTGGATTGTGAACTGGTTAAGGGAAAGAAAGCAGAAAGCTTTGGTCAGTGGGACAGAGCCTAGTTGAAGGCCTGTTTCTAGTGGAGTCCCTCAGGGGTTGGTACTAGGACCAGTACTATTCAACGTATTTGTCAATGACCTTGGTGAGGAAATAGAGTGCACTGTCAGTAAGTTTGTTAATGACACAAATCTGGGAGGAGTGGCTGACACCCAGAAGGCTGTGCTGCCGTTCAGAGGGACCTGGACAGGCTGAGAGAAATTTAATAAAACACAACAAGGACAAGTGTAAAGTCTTGCATCTGGGAAAGAAGAAACCCAGGATTGGGCACTGACCTGTTATATATTTGTGTTATGTTTGAATTGACAACAGGAAAAGTGCTGAAGGATTGCTCAATACAGTGGAGCAGTATTGCAAAGCCTGTCATCAAAAAGTCATGACCACCCTGTTCTTGCCTAACAGTACAGCAGACAACCTTTTTGGACTACTAGTTTATAGCTGGCTATAGCATTGGCCTCTCAGCCTCGTGTGTTGCCTGACAAGTTGAAAAATCTTAGAGAGCAGTGTAGGAGGAAGTGACCTGTGGATCTTTGTGGACAGAGGGATGACCATGAGCCAACAATGTGCCCTTATGGGCAAGAAGGCCAAAGGCATCCTGGGGTGCATTAGAAGGGGGGTGGTTAGTAGGTCAAAAGAGGTTCTCCTCCTCCTCTGCTCTCTCCCTGGAGAGGCAACATCTGGAATATTGTGTACAGCTCAGGGCCCCTCAGTTTAAGGATAGTGAACTGTTTGAAAGAGTCCAGCACAGAGCCACAGAGATGATCAAGGGAGTGGACTTTTCCTTATGAGGAAAGTCTGCAAGAGCTGGGACTTTTTTAGCTTGGAGGAGATTGAGAGTCAATCTCAGTAATGCTCATAAATACATAAAGGGCAAATGTTAGGAGGATGGAGCCAGGTTGCTTAAAGGGCAAATGTTAGGAGGATGGAGCAACAACAGGACAAGGGACAATGTGTGAAAGCTAGAGCATAGGAGGTTTCATTTAAACATGAGGTAAAGCTTTTTCACTGTGTGGGTGACAAGGCACTGGTGCAGGCTGCCCAGTGAGATTGTGGAGTCTCTTGAGATATTCAAAACCTACTTGGACACTCCTGGACACCTACTCTGGATAATCCTGCTGTGGCAGGAGGATTGGACTTGATAATCTTTCAAGGTCTCTTCCAATCCCTAACATTTGTGATTCTGTAATTTAGAAGTTATTTATTCTAATATGATTTATCAGTAAATTGAATACAAAGTAGTTAGTAGAAAGAGTATTTACAGTTTCAGAAATTTTTAACATCAGATACCAGGACTTTTAAAATTTGTAAAGATGGAATAATTATAGAATGGTTTGAGGTGGGAGGGATCTTAAAAGATCTTCTACTTCCAATCCCTCTGTCATGGGAAGAGACACCTCCCATTAGATCAGGTTGTTCAAAATCCCACCCAATCTGGCCTTGATGCTCACAGGGATGGGGCTTGTACCAGCTCACTGGGCAACTTCTTCCAGTGTTCCACCACCCTCACAGTCAAGAATTTCTTCCTAATGTTTACCATAAAAGCTACCCTATTTAAGTTAAAAACTATTTCCCCTCATTCTACCACTACATGCTTTTGTAAAAAGTCCCTCCCCAGTCCCTCTTGAGGTACTGGAAGACTGCTAAAAGGTCTCTCTGGAGCCTGCTCTTCTCCAGGCTGAACAACCCCAATTCTCTCAGCCTGTCTTCATAAGAGAGATGCTCCAGCCCCCTAATCATCTTTGTGTCCCCCTTCCTGACTTGCTTCAACAGCTCCACGTCCTTCTTGTTCTGGGGACTCCAGAACTGAACACTGTAGTGCAAGAGGGGTATCAGAAGAGAAGAACAGAGGGGCAGAATTGCCTCCCATGACCTGCTGGTGAAGCTTCTTCTGATGCAGCCCAGGATATGGTTGGATTGGGTTGCAAATTTATGTGGCTGCCTCATGTTGAGCATCTCATCAACCAGCATCACCAAGTCATTCTTCTCAGGGCCTCTATTTATACTTTCAATTGCCCTGACCTCTGTGCAGTGTATTTTTAATGGACAGTACTTCTCATGCCTGATTTTCATGCTCACTTTCTGTGGTATCAGCTCCAGAGGACAGCTTTCCCAGAAGATCATTTAGCCACTTTACAAAGTGTTGTTTTTCATTTTTTCCTCAGGCTTTTATTTATAACAGATGCTTCAAAGTATGATTCCAAGCATCATAATTTAATTCTAATTTATGCAGAAAACATTTCTTACCAGCTTTCTTGTGTTCCTTTGGTAATAATACCCAGTTGGTGTAGATTTCTCCTGTTGGCTTAATTTTTCTTTCTCATCTGTTTTATGCAAAAATGTTTTATTATTTTGATAAAAGAAGAAAATATATCATTGTTCCTAGCAGTTGTATTTTCTAAGTCATTAAGTTGAATATCTGCAATAAAAAGTATCATATAAAAAAAGTTTCAAATACACAAGGAGGAGGCTTTTGAACACTAATTTCTGCCTTTTATGGATGGAAATCATGCTTGTCATCCACAGACTACACAGATTTTAAAGGCTACTATTTTTATTTATGATTTTATTGACTTGATTTTATTTTAATAATTTTAATTTTCTCCCCAAAGGGTTTTTCAATCACTTCTAAGCATAGTCAACCAGTCTTCCTGCATCCGTCTATGCATCCAGCCTGAGTGCCATTTGCTGCCTCTCTTGTGCACCTGAAATGATGAACTCTTTACTTTCCTGAAGTATTTTGTTAGTTTTTTGCTTTAATTGTGCAGAAAATTGAAATAAAAATTGTCTTTAAATACAATTTGAAGATATAAACCAAGAAAATCTATTAAGCTTTCTTGGGCATAAAGGCAAGATTTTAAACCAGATGACAAATCCAGTAACCCATGATCTGAATAATTTCAAGATTATATTGGGTCTTAATTAGTACCACAGGTAATCAGTGAGTTTGTTCATTATTAAGTCAGTAGAGGAATGAAACATTAAACTTAGCCAGAAAGAGTGAAAAAAACTCTTCAGATTGGAGCTGCCATGAACCAAGCAACTGAAGCAGGAAAGAAATATCTCTACTTTAAATTCAAATTCAGTTTATTTTGGAAGACGTTTTGAGGTCTATGCCACGGGTTCTCAGGAAAGACAGGAGTGTGCAGCTCCAATAATTCCTGGCTTGGGATCACCAGCAGGAGATACTGCATCAGAATAGATTTGGATTCTGTCAGTTTCTGACTGAAAGCTTGAGAAAAATTTCTTTAAACATGTCCAAAAATTTATTGTGTTTCATAGTCACAGAAATTCAACTCTCTTGCTTTGCAGAGTGAAAATAGTCACAGAGTTAGAATAAGCCAAGGATCTTGTACCATCTTGTATCTCTTTTGAAACAGTTAGTGAAACCTGCACTGTATCCCAGAGTTGTGCAGTATCCTTGAGCATGGCAAATGATTGGCTGTGCATGCATTAAAAAATTCTGCTTAAAGAAGTAGCTTCTATTAATTACTTTTTAAAATCATTTTTATCATTTTATTATGAAGCACAGTGCTGTATTTCAACTAACTCTTCCAGGGAAGACTTCCATGTTCAACATTATAGTATTATGGGAAACTCTGTTTTGCCATCCCACCAGCACTGAGATCTCACAAGAGTATCATATCTTCCTCAAGTTGTCAGCTGAAAAATCAGCTGTGACATAGGAACTTTCTCTTCCAACGTTCACATTGCCTGAGTTACAAGCTGGACATTGCGTTGCTGAATCCAGAAGGACAGAGACCCATATGTTCTTTCTGAGACCATGGCTGCCTTAATAGTCCAGACTAGTAACATGATCTTCACTCCTGTCAGTATTCCTCCTTGACCTTGGCAGTCAGCATGTTATGTTCTAGCTCTCAGTACAGAGATTGCATGGCATGCCCTCATGGTGAGGAGCTGACTCGTTTCCATGAAGATTTAAGCATGGGCTGTCTGGCAGACACACAAAGTCCCTCTGTAAGTCTTGTCCAAAATACCTGAGCTGTGAGAAATTGATAGTGTGGTCTAATGTCCCTACCAGGTCCTGGATTCCACCTTCATTTCATGCATTTAATTTTTATTCAGACTTGCAAAGTGAAATAATACTATTTGATGCACAAACCATGTACCAGATTCCACTGTTAAACCTGGCTTACATAATGTGATTTGTTACAGTATGGGTCATAGCTTATATTGAGAAAAAAATAATTTAGTAGTAATTTGTAGCAGTAGTAACTTTTAAAAAGTAGTACTACTTTTTAGTAGTAAATTTGTAGTCGGACAACATTAACCATTTTTCTATATTTAAAGTAAATGCAATGAGCCCAGGGAGAGTGTTAAATGGAGCCTGCTCAGGGTATCTGATGGAGAGGCTTCCCTGCCTGACCCAGTCAAAGGCTACCATACTGGTGGATGACTACAGGCATTGTCAGACCAGCTTTTAAATGCTGCTGTTTACCACTCACAGGTGTCTCCGTCTGCTACAGATTTTCAGGCTTCCATTTTACTTCCTTGGCAGGGTGGTTGGACCTAGATGATCTTTAAGGTCCCTTCTAACCCAAACCATTCTATGATTCTGTGATTCCTAGCAGAGTGATTCCTTTGTTTCAAAAGAGTGGTTATCCCCAGCCAATCTATCATGTCCTTCAGCATCACAAATGTAGCTACACTTGCAAGTACCTATGTACTGTTTGTCATGCAGCAAGCCAAGATTCATCGATCCAGCTGTGTCACAGGATTTTTAGTCCTTGTACAGCAGAGAAATTCTGCCCCACTAACTCTTCTCTCTTCACAGGCATACCAGGCAGTGACTATATCAACGCCAACTACATAGATGGATACAGAAAGCAGAATGCTTACATAGCAACACAAGGGGCACTGCCAGAAACCTTTGGTGACTTCTGGAGAATGATGTGGGAGCAGCGGGGTGCAACTGTCGTCATGATGACAAAACTAGAGGAGAGGTCTAGGGTAAGGAAAACATACACAATGATTCACAATATGCAGTGTTAACAATATTGTACCTGAATAATCACTTCCACTAAATTTTTGTTTCTTTCATCTAAGTTTGTCTCCTTCCTGTATATGCAGAAGAACAGATTTATTTTTTTAGTTAAAAGTATCCATACTGTGAAAATCACTTATATAGGAAATTTTAGTTCCACTGTAAAATTACAAAGTAACACCACCTATTTTGTACGTTGTTTTATAGGCTCAAAAACTTAAAATCTCTTGATCCACAGTGATAATGTTTTCAATAATTTTTTTTGTTTTCAATATTAAGAAGGGTTTGTAAATGTTACTTCCTGCATAGTATCGAGAATACAAGTGTAGTATCCTGTTATGAAGTTAAGATATGTCAACAGCATTCAGTTTTTGCTTTTATATGGAATAAATTAAATATTACTTAATATCAGTGAGGATTTTGCCTTTCTTAAGAAGCATATGCTGATTGCTTACATCATTATATGAAGTAGTAGAATGCAGAATTATTGGTGATATTTCAAATTCACTTTTACAGGGCAAAGCTAGGGTACCATGGATGATCTCCATTTATTTCAGTAATCCTTCATAAGGGAATTACTGTTGCCTGTTTTTGCCTGTGTAAGTTTGGAAAAGGGAGGAATGAACCATCAAGCCTAATGCTGTACTGTGTTGGAATTGATTTTTTTTTTCACATGCTCCAATACATATAATTGCAATAATTACATAACTTGTTGAACCTCTTGGCAACAGTAATTCCCTTATGAAGGATTATTGAAATACATATATACATTTCTTTTACCATGTCATTACTTTTAAAAAAATAATTCAAGAAATGTACAGCTTTCTAACCATAGAATCATTTTTCTGCAACTAAATTCAACATAGATTAACACATAAGTTGCATGTAATATATGTACATACCTGATGGCAATTGGTACTCGGCAGAGGGTAATTTTATAAGAAATTTTCACTTTAACTTAAGTCTGCCATTCTTGTCTGGTCTAGGTACAGACAGCTGTTTAAAATTATGCAAATTAAATTTTGCCAATTTCTTCAGTAATTACTTCTTATATAATAAAGTCAATATTAAGTAGCACCAGTGCTAAGAAAAAATCTGATCCTAAGCAGCCCATTGAAGAAGGTGTACATAAACACTTGAGTGTTTATCTGAATACTGCAAGCCACAGACAGCCACTGTCTAGAAAGATGGTTTGGTGTAACTAAATAAAATTCTACTCAGTCTCACCAGTAACTGCTTAGCATAGTCATCAGCTAACCCTAGCCTTTGCTGACTGTGCCCTAAAAAAACACTGATCAAAACAATAATCACCTCCAGAAAGGACTGGCATTCAGCACCAATACATTCCTTGAGTGCAATGAGAAATTAGGCAACAGATTTTCTATGCATTCAGTGTTTCTGGTTGCATACTTTTTGTGCATAATTTAGCTCATTCTGTGTTCTTAGGTCAAGTGAGTTTATGCACTCAGTATATAGCATTAGAGACCATCTATCCAGTACATAATTCTGTTCCAATCTTAAAAGTGTGCATCTCTAAGAATATGGTATACCAGTTGCTTCTCATAATACAGTAGCTACATGTAATTTAATTAATGGCATTAACTGAGGCAACAGTGGGAATCTCTGTGTGGGAAAACAACACAATAATAACATTTCATTGTTATTTTTTCTTGCTATAATTTTTATTTAGCATTTTCTTAAAGCAGGAGACCAAGTGAAATTTCAAACATTAAATATGAACACTGTTACATACCATTAGCAGTGCGGATCTTGCCTAATTTTGTTCTTCTTTTTCCTTTGATTCCTTTTTGATTGCTTTTGTGTCTTCACAGCTTAATCATTATTCCTGCTGTAAGGCAAGATCATTTCTCTCTGGGACTTCATCTGCTTTCCATCTCCATGTCGTCATTTCTGTTTAGCTTGCTTTTTTGTTATGTACTACTGCAGCTTGACATCAGCCTTTTTGACCTGGACTGCATAGATAAAGATGGGGATTTTAATTGCATCTGCAGAAAAAAATTGGTTCATTACCATGTGTTAGATGTCTGAGTAACTTCAGCTTCGAGGATGTACATATTTTACAGCTGAGTACATCAAATGAAGACGTTACAGTAAATTCATAATTATTTGTTTGCCTTAAAGGAAGCTGCAGGAAAAGAGCTCTTTCACTTATAACCTTTCACACTTTGTTGGTTTTGTATGAAATGTCATCACCTGAATCTCACTTGACCTAAACCAGACTAGAAGGAGAAAGTCAGTCCCATCATTCAACTACCGTTCACATGATTAATATCAAAAAGGATTGTACACACTGGCAGTGAATGGAACAGTGTTGGTGGCATATTTGTCACATACATGAGTTTAATCTAAATGAAATAAACGAACAATACTGAAGGTTGCAAATAAGGGATTAAAAATAGCATCTGTGTGTTGCACTAAGGAAAGCTGTAAAGCATGTAAAGCATTAATATGTGATACCTCTTCCCCACTCCACTGTGTTCTTTTTCAACCCCAACAGATTCAGATTTTCCTGTGACAGAAATGAAAAATCTCATTTCTCACAAAAGGTAGTATTACCTCACACAGGGAAAATTTAGACCTATCTCCTTTTTCAAGTTAGTACACTGTTGTGGATTGTCCACTTGAAAGAGATCTGCATCCTTTCCTTCTTTGCTATGTATTTCCTTAGTTTGAGTACATTTACTGTTGTTTTGGAACTTAGAGAAAATATTCCCTCCTTAACCTCACTGGCAATATTTTCTTTGTTGAGACAATAGTGCCTAAGATTAGAATCTTCTGTCAGAAAACACCCATCAGTTCAAAACTAAATTGACAATATAAACACCCTAGCAATTACTCAAAAATTAGTTAGATTCTGAACTTGTATACTGATGAGGAAGGCTTTAGAAAAATGGAAATTGGGTGGCAGTAGAAATATGAAGTAGATGACAATGTGTGTCTTGAAAGTGGAAACCTTAGTAAACACCTTTCTTAGGGTATTGTTTTGTTTGGAAGGTTGTTGAGCTTTTTTGAAGGTGTAGAATGTACTTAATTAAATCAGGAAATCTTTTTTTCAGATTCAAGTAGTTCAAAACACAAAACATCTGAATAATCACAGTGAAACTGTAATTGTACATTGGTCTTCTTTAGTAAAACCAGCTTTGAAAGAAACTGCTGGACACCAAAGATACCTAAGTCTTGCCATAGGCATGGAAAAATAAAGGCAGATCTGGGAAGAAGCCTAAATTCTTCTACCCTAGATTCACAAATTGCTAACATTTTAAATGACTCTTCATTTCTGGATGGTAAAGTAGGCACTGAAATGTAATGTAGCTAAGATAAAGGAATTATACTTGCACAATAGTAAGTATTAAGCAAAGAACTGTAAGAATATTTTCTTGTCTGTGTGGAATGCATGAAATTTCAGACAAATACAGGATAGGAAGCAGAGCTTTATATGATTGTGATTAAGGTTGTTTTCTATTTGCTGTGCAGCTTCAGCAGCACATTTTAGATCCTTCTTCCTAACTATGTTTTGACAGATAAAACTGGAGCTATTACCTGTCAAAATACTGGATACAAAATAAGTGTCAATAAGATAATTTCACTAGTATGAATCGAAAAATCATCAATACCTGCATTTAACAATTCATTATAGATTGCATCAATATGCTCCAAAGTGCACCTGTATTGTACTGTATTTAGAAAAAATGTAATTGATTTGTACATGAAAGGTGCACTAACTCCTATTGGGTAGCACATATATGTAAAAAGATGAGTTTTTAAAGTTGTGATATATGTAAATTAACAAAGGGAAATTTTAGTGTCGTGGTTTAGGCAAATCTGATAACACCCAGACCTCCACTCATGCACCTCCCACCCCCACAGGAGAAAATCCACACAAGGGCTTATTAATTGAGATAAGTCCAGAGAGATGTTCACTCTCCAATTACAGTTCTCCTCACACTCTCACATTGTGGGGTCCCTCTCCCGGGAGAGTCCTTCCTGAACCCCTGGGCCATGAGTCCCTCCCACAGGTGCAGTCCCTCAGGCACAGACTGCTCCAGCCCGGGCTGCACACAGGGTCACGGCTGCTTCAGGAACAGTCACCTCCTCTGACACGGGCTCCTACACGGCTGCAGATCCACATCTGACCCTCTCCATGATCCTGCACAGGCTGCAGCTCCATGTCTGCTCACCTGTGACAGTCCTCAGCAGCAGCTCCATATCTGCTGACTGTGGTCTCTCAGGGGCTGTAAATCCATGTCTTTCCCACTGCGGTCCTTCAGGGACTGCTCCACTGTGCTCCTTCATAGGTTACAGGGGGACAGCAGACACCTCACCGTGGTCTGTGGGGAAATCACCTTCACCCCCTCCATCACTGAGGGAAGCACACTGCCTTGGTGTCTTTGCTCTGGCTTTGCTTTCACCTCCTTCTCTCCTCTACTTTGTGGGTCTTTTTTTTTTTTTTTTTTTTTTTTTCAGTTTTGTTTTCTCTTTCTTGAATGTGTAACTCTCAGAGCTCCATCCACCTTCCCATATCTTCTCAGCCTTGGCCAGAGGCAGGACTAGGATTAGAACCAAGGGAGCTTCCAGCAGCTTCTCACAGGAGCCACCCCTGTGGCCCCCCTGCTTCCAAAACACCGCTGCACTAACCCAAGACATTTTATCTATGTTTTGCAGCAACTGGAAAAATGTAATCAACTGATACAAGATAAGTTAACATTTCTCCCGGCAGACATTGTAGCAGATAGGAGGTGTGTTGCAGGTGGTGTTCTTTCATACTGACTTGCATTGTTCTAGTGAAGAATTAAATGTGCAGTTTTGTTACTGCTCAGTCCTTAATTTTAATGACAAACCAGTAACTTCTCTACCAATTACGTACGATCATAATTTTATTTCACTTCTTTAGTGCTCTCAACATGCTAGGATATGAGTCAGAAGAAGAACGAATGAGACTACTAGCAGAAAAAAAAAAGGCAAAATAAAAGTCAAGTAGAACATGTGTTCACCAGATTTACGAAAATAAAAACGTGTAGGTTTCTACTGTTGTTTTTTTTCACTGTACAGAATGCAAGGGCAACAGTCCAAGAATTCCTGCAACATTGCATGAGTTGGAATGACCAGTTACCATATCAGAACTGTAAAACACAACCATATGTTTGGTTGTTATGGAAGTATTCTTAAAAGCATAAGGGCTGCCCAGCTCTCACTGAAATGCAGTCAGTCATAGGTCCTTAGTTCATTAAAGAATCTAATTCTAGATATATACTAACATAAACTGCACTCAGTAGTAAAGCTTAAAGTTTCTTTTTCTAGGTACATTACAGGTAGAAGTGCTGTGCCAAGGTGTCTCAGCGAAAATTATTATGTCACCCAGCAAAATGTCTGTGAGAATGCCATACTATAAGCCAGGTTAATTTTGTGTGGAAAGAAAAGCTACTGCATTACAGGCTGAAATTAGTTTTGACATGCCATTTGTGGTTATTTCAACTTATAGAAATTTGAAGCTGAAGACATACAGAAAAGAATATGAAAAGATGTTTGTAAATTACAGAAAATCTAGGAGAGAACAGTAATGACCAGAGGTTGGAGAAATGACTTATGGGGAAATTCAAAATGAATTTGACTTATTTTATATATAAGAGAGTGAAGGAAAACATAATAGTCTTCTAGCATGTTAAAGGCTGTTAAAAATTTCATGGCAATCAACTGTTTTCCCTGCCTGTGGGGATCTAGCAGGAAGAAATAATCTTTGCTGCAAAGGTGATTTATGTTGAACTGTTGAAGAACTTCCAAAATACAATGTCATGAATGGAGCAAACTCCATAGAATATTTTGTGCAGTCTTTTCCACAGTAAGCTTTCAAGGACTGTTTACACCAGAGTCTTACCTCAAATTAGATATCAATACCTGATACTGCCACAATTATTTTTCAAGGCAGCCATTCAGATTTTTGATTTATGGTTCTGTGTCCATAAATGAAATGGTTTCTCTTAGCTGCTAGGGTAAACTGCTAGTTTTCTCAGTAGTGTTTCCCTGAGGCAAGTGTACAGCAAGTGGTTTAGTCAAACCTGTATGGTAACTCTGTAATTTGACTTTATTTGCTGAGTTCATTTGCTTTGTGCTTGAGGTAAGATAATACATTACTGGATCACACAACTCTTAATACAGACAGCAGGACCATGCCACATGTAGAGAATGGCCATCGACATTCAGAGTTTGAAGTTTTCCTTGCAAAATTAAAAAGCCTGCATATTTATTTTCAAAATGCAGTGATTGCTTCATCTTTGGTTTAGCACTGCAATCTATTAATTCAGTGCAGGGATTTCTTTCAAGGAATTTCAGGCTTGAAAGAGCTCAGTGAATTAATTTATTACTGTTAAGGGAAAATAACCTCATATTTCCTTATTTAGCAGATTCTGGTGAAAAACACACAACCAGTTCTCCTTTGTGGTGAGAAATACAGTAGGAAAATTTAACTTCTTCAGACATGTCTCTCTGAAAGAGTATATAATGATTAACATTTTCAGTCATTTACAAAGCTTTTCCTATTTTCTGAGGAAGTCAAGAGATGCATCTGGCTACTGAAAGTCATGTATTGGTAATAGATTTTTTTCCTAGGTGGCCTTTCTGGTTATTGTCACAAGAGGTATATGAAATGCATATATACAATTAAAAATTTTATTTGTGAATTAATCTAGCAATTGAAATCTCACAAAGTTCTATTAAAAATCAGAATACCAACAAGCCTCTTAAAGTTCCCAAATTCTCTGTGATGTACCATTTTTCATTATTATGCCATTTCATCTATTCACTTCCTAGCTTTCAGCTGAACCAGACTGTAAGACTGATAGAATTTTGCTGCTCTGAAGTTTCACTTTTTTCATTATTTTGTTTCACTGATTTCTTACATAATATTTATATCAGCTAAAAGAGGGAGTTCTCTCCTATGGAGAATGGAAAAATCTTCATTAAAGCACTTGAATTGTAAGCTGAATTATCCAATATGTTTTTCATACTGTAATGTAACATCTCTTTCAGTAAAAGGATTATTCAGGCTGCACAGGGTGATTAGCCTTGAGTACAGGAAGAGGATGAAGCAAAAAGTAGTCAGCCCACTCACTTTTCCCCTCAATTGCATCTATATAAATGTTTTTGAGACCCCTTTGGAAAATCTTGCTGTACCTTACCGTTTGATAAACTTCAAAAATGATTCACTAAGATCCTGCCTTCACATTAGTGCCAGCAACTTAGTTTTGAACTGTTCTTGGCTTCTACAGTTGAAGATGAAAGACAAGATGAAGAACACATTTCAGATATGCCCGTCTCCTTTTAGTATCTGGGGTTTTTTTTGTTTTAATAACCATACTGCACTGTAGTAAGGATCTGAATGGAAACAGTTTGTGGCATTTTTTAGTTATCAGTTATCTTTCACTATTAAATTTTAACCTACTAACAGTGTCACAGAAATACCAAAAAAAGTGGTTTAGTGAAGGCTGATTTGCAGACATTCTAGAGGACTATAGTTGATTATGAATTGATCAGCCTGAAGTTCATTCATGTTGTCTCCAAATCCTGTTTGAAAATTCTTTTTTCAAGGCCACTGTCATTAAGACCTCGGACAATCATGCAGGATGCAGAATTTCTTGCTTTTTAAAATCCAAGTATTCAGTTCAGAGAAGCTTCAACAGTCACTGAACTGTAGAATCATAAAATCTTTTAGGTTGAAAAAGACCATTAAGTCCAACCATGAGCCCAGCTTTTCTGACCACCAGTTCACCACTTGTCCACATTGCCAGTTCCACAGATCATGTCCCTGAGCACCACATCTACATGTATTTTAAACACTTCCAGGGACGGTGACTGCATGGTGACTTCCATGGACAGCCTGTTCCAGTGTCTGACAACCCTTTTGGTGATAAAGTTAAAAGACCTTTAAGATCATCTAGTTCCAAATGACCTGCCAGGGGCAGGAGCACCTTCCACTAGACCAGGCTTCTCAGTGCCCCATTTAACCTTCCAGAGAAGGGGCATCTTTGGATTGCAGTCTTGTAGACTAGAGTCAGTGTCTGTGGTCTTCAGACTCAAATCAGCATTATCTTTAGGTGACAAGGCTTTGTCACAAGAAGGGAGAATGGCTTCAGAGAAACAACTGCTTAGATACAGAACATTAGCTACAGTGTAAAGCACTAAGGAAGCCTTACAGGGTTTGAGGCCTTTTCCATCACCAACAATTGGCACTACCTTTTTATTGAACAATCACTGCTACCATTTAACATCCTTGTGATGATATTTTAGTTTTGAACGAAGGCCATCTGAATATCTCATTAGAAAGGTTGTCTTCAAAAGACTTTAGTTATTTATAAAATCAAAGAAATAATATTATTACGAATTACTGTTGTCTTCCATGTTCAGCATAATTTATACACCATTCTTAAGTCAAGGAATGTACTATATTATTAGTTTGCTAGTAATACAGTTTTCTGATATTGCTTTCTGATCTGCATTTTGTCCTTACCATCTCAGATGGCCTGTAACAGCTGGTTCACATATTAAGAACCGCATGAAGGGGCTTTTCAGCATAATTGATGGAAATTTATACTGGAAATTTATACTGGAAAATACCCTTGAATATCAGAAATGTTTGTATTCACATGTTCATATGGAAATACACTTCCTTCAACTGTTGATGCATGGCAGTGCTTTGTCTAGTGTCTGTGACTTGTTGAAGTGTGAATATCCACAGAGATCCTCAGGAAGTCTAGAGCTACTTCAACTTCTTAAGTCAGAAATGGTCTCAAGCTTCTCATTTTTAATGGAGAAAAAAGCATTTGCATTTGCCTGCACCTTTGCTTTCAGTAAAGGCCTGTACTTCCACAAAGAGGAAGGATTTGCATGGTGGAAAAAAAATGTAAAAGAAAAAAACATTTACATTTAGGGACAGGATTAAAAAATATGCCAATCATTAGTTATGTCTTCTAACTATGCGTGCTACTCTAATACTTTCATTTCATAAGATTTCATAATATATTTACTAATAAGTAGAGAGCTGCTTTGATCTCAGATGTAGTCATTTTGGCAGAATGCAACCAAAAATCATGAGACAGTGAAAGTACTACTAAAAAGTATACTTGTCATTACTTGGAACTGGGTGGATAAGAAGAAGGTGAGAACTCTGAAATTCACCAAAATTCTAGGAAAATAAGTATTTTCTTTATCTTATAAGTATACTTTTTATCTTTCAGAAAGAGAATGCATGTTATCATCCCCTACATTACTATATGAAAGTCACCTGTTTTGCAAACAATTTTGACAAGTGAAGGAGGAAATGCCCTTACTACAGAGTAACTAAACACTGACCAAAGGACTAAAGCAAAAAGAAACATTTGGCAAAGAATTTTCAAACTGAGTTGTTGTCATTTCATGTTGAATTTTATATCACTCAGGGAGTTTCAGAAAAAACAAATATGTAACTTCTGGAAAATAAACTTACTTACAGTGCCAAATGCTGGGATATTAACATAGGATAATATGAAGGAAATCTGTACAAGAAAGTAATTAATTAATTTCTCTTAATAAGAGGACTTTATACTGTATTAATTCCATTTTTAAGACTGCAGTATGAATAAACATTTTTAGTCATTTTGTTCTTACCTATAAATTCATCTACCAATTCTCAAAAAATTGTTTCAGCTTTTTTTCATCTAATGAATGTTCATCACCTGCTTCAGTGGTTAGATTTTTTTTTCCTCTTTATGTAGATTTCTTGTTCTCTGACTATGATTTGTGAACCATTAGTGATCTGTGACCTGGGAGTCTCAAAATGAAATTATCTACAAACAAAAGCTATTTAAGACTGGGAAGTTTGAAAGCTTACTGTGTCTTTCTTGACGTAATAAGTACTGTGCAGAGTGAGAAACATCAAGAGCACATGAATATTAAAGTTGCATTGCTTAATTTTCCATTGGCATCATCAGTTTGGATTAGCATGATAATTCATATTTTTATCAGAATGAAATGCCTTGTATCTTTTAAAATTTGTTGGACAAACTCTATCAAACCATGGTTTTTAAATGCCTGTGAACAGAAATTGAATCTATGCTTTGTAACACTGATAGGAAAGGAAATTTTGTTTTCTAACAGTGCACTTGATAGTTGTGGGTATGCTTTCATTTGTCTGTGTACTAAAATTATGTCTCAAAAAATGTTTTTTTTACTGAGGTATTTCTATACAGATGTTCAGATGTTTGGGGGCTAGTGCAAAATAGGTGAAATATGGCAAAAATTAAGAAAATTGTCTGTCCACCTTTACTCTGTTCTTAAATCCTGGACTATGAATGGTCAGTTGTGGCAGATACAGGTCATGGTTTCAGCTACTATAAATTGTGTTTTCTTCATTATATCCCTTCTTACTGGTATTCTTAATAATCTGCACCACTGGATTTACAAATATCCATTGTGGAAGGAGATACTGAATGAGCTACTACAAGAAGAGTAATTCCTGTGGATAATAGAATTAATTTCTTGGGTTAGAACATTAGCAGTTGTTGACTATTTTAACAGATCTTACTTTAAAAACCTCAGTGGTAATACACTCAGATATGTAATAAATGTCAGTTTGAAATGTATTAAATAATGACATGTTTTTCAATGCAGGTGAAGTGTGACCAGTACTGGCCAAGCAGAGGCACAGAAACTTACGGACTAATCCAAGTTACACTTTTAGACACTGTTGAATTGGCGACATACTGTGTTCGTACATTTGCACTTTACAAGGTATATCTACTTTTAGATACATACCGTTAAAACCTAAATGTAGGCAGCAGTTATTGCCTTGCTTTGCCTTCCCTGCTCTTTCCTTCCTTTCCCTTCCATTTCCCCGCTCCCCTCCCCTTTTCCCCCCTTCCCCATTTCTCCTATTCTCCTATTCCCCATTACCGCTTTCCCCTTTCTCCCTTTCATCAGTCTCTCTCCTGCCACCCTGCCCTCCTTCTTCCCACTTTCCTTGCCTGCCTTTCTGTCTTATTTCTTCAGTCTCATCACTTTCTTCTCTGTCTCTCCTCCCACTTTCTCCCCTCATTTCTTCTGAGCAGTACTGAAGAATGAAACTTCTACAGGGTGTATTTTTTTTTTCACAGCATGGAGTTTTCTAAGTTAGTACAGAGCTCTCACTATGAAAAACCATTTAACTGAATTAAATAGTAGCTAAAGCTCTGGCACTTGTTGTGATTCATTACTGTGCAGCATAGTTAAAGCTTTTGCATTGTTTGAACCATGAAATTTTGAACGTAGGAAACGCAGAGTATAAGAACCAGTTCCATTCCTCTGTGTACCCAAATGTAGTTTAAATACTATACTGGTATATGTGCTTCTGCAGTTGTGTCATTGAAAAGTGCAAATACCACGTTAAGTGGCAGAATTGTCATGAAGTGTTTTCATTTCATAGAATGGTTCAAGTGAGAAAAGGGAAGTGAGGCAATTCCAGTTCACTGCCTGGCCTGACCATGGTGTCCCAGAACACCCAACACCGTTCTTAGCTTTCCTGCGACGAGTCAAGACCTGCAACCCACCTGATGCTGGACCTATGGTTGTGCATTGCAGGTCAGCCCAACAGTTCTTTCAAAGCATCTTGTGTTAAGATTATTGCTTTCCATTTTACTGCAAATAGCTTCTTTTCACATCTGAGTCTGTCAAAGATAAAAATGGTTGCATTGCAAACTGGGGACCTGAGTGTGACACTCCCAACTTGGATGGGCCAAAATTATTTTCTTTTGGCTGTATAAGAAGAATTAATTTTAGAATATCTAAAGGGCAAAAGGGCAATGTCTTCAGGCTGAATACAAGTGCATCTATGGCATACAGAAGGTATAATGAAAAAGAATAGTGTTCTATTTAAGATTATATTGATATAATATAAGAAGTTAGCATTGATTTAAGAACCTTAATACTGAAGAAAGTGTGTTTCACTTCTGAAGTTATTGCTTATATTGTATATGAAAGTAAAGAACATGAAAATTTAAAAGGATAAAGGCAGCTTTTACTCAAAACAAGTAGAAAACGTAATCTATATTCAAGGTTAAACCCATAGCTTAGGACTGTGAGGAGCTGGAACTGCAAAGGATGTACCTTGTGAATAGGCTCATTTTAGTTCCAAAGAAATGAGTGCTTCATGATGTTTGAAAGGTAGCGAACATATTTAGGTAATACAAGGTATGAACTATTGCACTCTTGAGAGAAAAACATCGGCTCCTCTTAACGTTCTGTATGTAAGGAAATGAAAAGGAAGAGTTTGGGACTCTTTGCAAATCTTTGACAAGAGGAGGTATTTTAGGAAGCCTTAAAATCACAGTGAGAAAAACACTGTCAGAAATATGTGCCAGTTCTAGTCAAATTAAGCATCAGGTTGGGTCCCTTTCCTTTCTGGGGTATGTGTGTTATGGCTTACATAGCTTACTGTGCTGCCTCTTTCAAAGGAAATTCCTAATAGTACTGAATCTTGTTGGGGTAACTTCAGTTAGTAAGGCTGAGAAACTACTCCCTGTTCACTGAAGCTATAAAAGCTTACTGTATATGAATACCAAACTCACTTTTGTCATCCCCAAACTGAGGAATAGGAGTTATGAGGATTACAGCATATCACACTTTCTCATTCTTGTTTCTTACACATTGGTAAGCCAGGCATAGAAGCTGGCTATTTGAACATTATGTAAGTGAATGAGAAAGGCTCTTGTAAATGAGACAGGAAAAGAAATTCAGCGGGAAAACAAAAATATGCAGGTCTTCAGTGTTAAAAGATACAGACTGTTAAGTAAAAGTCAGAGAACAGCGACATGGACATGCTGGAGTGTGTCCAGAAAAGGGCCACAAGAATGATCAGAGGGCTGGAGCACCTCTCCTGTGGAGACAGAGTGAAGGAGTTGGGGTTATTCAGTCTGGAGAGGAGAAGGCTCCAAGGAGACCTTATTGTAGCCTTCCAGTATCTGAAGGGGCCTACAAGAAAGCTGAGGAGGGACTTCTCAGGATGTCTGGTAGTGATAGGACTGGGAGGAATGAGGAATGGATACAAACTAAAGGAGGGCAGATTTAGATTGGAATTTAGGAAGAAGTTCTTCACCATGAGGGTGATGAGGCACTGTAACAGGTCGCTCAGGGAGGTGGTGGAAGCCCCATCCCTGGAAGTTTTTAAGACCAGGCTGGACAGGGCTCTGAGCAACCTGACCTAGTGGGAGGTGTCCCTGACCATGGCAGAGGCATGGAACTAGATGATCTTAAAGGTCCCTTCCAACCCTGAAAATTCTATGATTCTGTGATTCTAAAACATGCAAGATAGTAGACATTTAATGTTAATTGAAACACCAGGGTTAGGAATGTGGAACAACTATAAATAATAATACAAATCTATTTATACAGTTTGCTGAATATTTCCAGAACGGAGCCAAATCTTTTTGTACCTGTATTTACAGGATCTTAAAGTATTTTTAATATTGCCTAGAAATACAGATGACCTTAGCTATAATGATCCATAGAGATCATCCCTCCAAAGGTGCTCAGCAGTAAAGATGTTTTGCTCTAAATTAAAAACAAAATTAATTGAAGAAATTAATCCTCCCACTCTGGGAAAGCTAAGTGACTATAATTGCTTAAATTCTCTCAGTGCAAAAATAGACAAGTTAAATTAGTTGTTAAGAGTCATACAGCAAGTCATTGGAAACAATGAAATAAAATACAAATCTTATTATCACTTAGTGGTACTGATGAACTGTGAAGTTATAATTTTCTCTTTGTCATTGGATATATATGCGAATTTCAGTGAAACTGGTGATCAAGTTAGGCAGCATGATTTGATGCCTGTTGAGGTATTGTTTTCCCAATTTGCTATTTTATTTTTTTATATATATAATTACAATATGCATATCATGGTAGTATATTTGTTTATACCAAGAAGAAGAAGTTACTCAAGTATTTCCTGCAGCAGTTATGTCAGTGTGAGTATCTCTTTTAATGGATACTGTAGCAACATTGTATTTTAAGATTTGTGTTTTCTTATAATTTTTAATTTGACAGAACTAAATTGGTAAAAAAATCCAAAGAGGAACAGAGCACCACAATTTTTCTAGGCTACAAGACATGCCTTTCATTCAGCAACATGAAAAATTTTCCCATTTAGTTTGAAAATAAAGTAGTGGACATGCCTAAACATTCTATTTCAAGCTCAGAAAAAAATTAATTTTATGTTGACAGAGAACAAGTAAGCAAATTTTGCATGTTACCTATGTTTTCTTTTGAGTCTACTTTCAGATGCCTCTTTCTTCTCTTCTCTGTTGCTCAGTTTGTAAACTCCATTTCTCCTTTACTCTTGCCATTTCATTCTTCTGATCCTCAGCCATTTCACTTGTTTTCCATTTATTTCTCTGCAGTGTCTGGACTGCTCTTTATTCCATAAACTCCTCTAATTATATACCATTTATGACTCTCAGTTTCACTGTTTTCTCAGATTCATTGTTCTTTTTCTCTATATTCCCAAACAATTTCAATATGAAATATGTTCCTACATGTTTTAGCATTTTCTCTAAAAACAGGTCATTGTTCTAATGGTAGCACTCTCCTTCTTTTGTGCTGCATCAACTTGCACTGCCTTCAAGTAGTCACCCTTTTCCACTCAGATATTCTATTTAAAAAAAAAAACAAAAACCTGATTTTTTTCTTTTGCTGGCCCCTCATCCACCTCTGCAGCCTTTTAAAGAAATCCTCTTTTCTTTGTTCTGGATCTCAACCATCACTGTCTGCTAATTTTGGTTCAGGAACCCATCAGTCCCTTTTCATGAAACTTCATGCACTACAATCATTCAGATATTAAAAATATATTGATTTTTCTCCACTAGAACAAAACAATATAGTAAATAACCATAACTTTCACCCCTCATCTATGGTAGGCAGCCCTTTTTCAACATATTCCTCTGTAGAAATAATCTGAGTTTACTCCCTAGCAGTAACATGGAATTCATAGTGGTGTATGTAAGACAGCTGAGACAGCACTAATACCTTCCTTTATGTTTCTTACAGCGTTAACAAGCTGTTAGAGCTCAGGAAATTATAATAAGTTTAAAAACATTTTAAAGTAGTGTTAATACAAAGAGGTTTACCTTTCAAAATATATTCATTAGAAAGAAAGAGTAGATATAAAGGAAGTCGAAGATGCTTTTTACTGCAAAGCTTTTAACTGATAGCTGAAAAGCTAGCAGGCAACTAAGCACAAGGAGACGATATGTGTCTATGATAATTCTGTGAACATAACCCTACTGATCAAAAGCTGATCTTTCCACTTTTGATGCAGGTCAACACCCAGTAAAAGCAACAAGAGAGAGTAACCCTCTATTTATTCAGTACTCCTAAGTAGGTATTAGGAGTGAGAGGTTTAGAACATGCTCTTCTGTACTGCATTCTCTACAGATGCTGTAATACTGATGAACAGTTGTCTTCCAATCCCCTTCATGTTTGAGATTAAGAGTTTTTTCCAGCTTGCTTGCTGATTTTGTGATATGGCTATATATCCTATAGACAGTCAGGGTAGCTGGAAATTCAGTTTCAGAGCGTGGCTCCAGACTAGAAGACAAAGCTTCTGTATCTGATAAGCTAGATTACTATCCTGTTCCTAGAGAACAGTTGTTGAGTGCAGGAATAATTTTTGTGGTGGTTTATAGAATGCTTATTTTGCAAGGTAGAAATGAATGACAACTGGAGCACCCACCCTGCATTCTACACATACTGTGACCAGGCAAAAAATACAGTCTTAAGCAGTGAAATTAACTGAGTGTAGTATATAAGTATTGCCATTCAGAATTAGTAGGCTTTATAAAACATGTTCTGATAAATTCATGTGAAATTTTGTGTCATGAAAAAATGAGAAATACAGAATTATATGATAAGCATTTACAATGACAGTAGTACAATGTCATTTACAAATGACATTTGTTACTAATTTCCATGCAACAGGCATCTTACAATGTCATTTACACATCTGCTTTTGATAATTAACAGTTGGCTTCCCTGTGCAGTATTGAAGTTTAATCTGACAGAGAAGTCAAAACCATATTGAGAAATGTTCTATGTATCTTTTGCCACTCTTAGCTGTGTAGAACAGTTCACAGATGTTTAAGCTGAAGAGGTAATTTTAAGATATTTATACCTGTTATTTTTAAGGAGAAAACGTAGGTCATTGTTGAAATGATTGTGAAACACCAAAGGTAATATCAAGGACTAATCTAAATGAAGATGGTTTTAAGCAGATGTTCTGGACGGACTACCTGTATGAAAAGGGTATAGTGGTAATAACATAAATGACTAGTGTCATGGCACTGTTCTTTCCACAAAAAAATTCTATACTTTTCTGTCTGTAGGACAGATTCCGCTTAGCAAATCCCAAATCAAGGTAAAGTTAAATTTAGAAATATACTTTTGTGGACTGCCATGTTCTGTGATCTTTGCTGGAGTTACATTCTCCCAAAGGCAGCAATATCTTTTTTATATTGTGAGATTGGGTAGAGAAAATCAGCTAAATCAAAAGTAAAGACGTATGCAAAATAATTACATAAAAGATATTTAGTGATTCTATCCTGTTTGTGGATACTTGTTACAGTGTGTGTTCAAACCTTGACTTGTCTTTTTAACAATTTATCTAAAGATTTTTCTCTGGTATAGAAAAATTATGCAGGTAGATACTTATTCATCTATAGCCTGTTATATTATGAGTCTATATCCTTTCAGTTCTTTTGCACAGGATTTGATTAGTATCACAATCCAACTTATGTCTCTGCATGAGTTCCCTTAATTCACAGAGCCGATCTGAAAAAAAAAAAAAAAAAAAAAAAAAAAAAGAAGAAAAAGAAAAGAGTTTCTTTAATGAAAAAGTATAGGCTTAAACCCTAGGATTCTTCACTGGATAGGCTGTAAGGTGTGGTCTAATGGCAGCAAGGAAAGCACACATTTTTGTTTGAAGTTGGATTAGTTCACGCCAACAGGTGCTAATGAGACACCAGTGAAATAGCACTGGAGGGTGTTTGGAGCTTTATGCCACTATTTTTTCAAAATGTCACAGAAATTTTAATAGCTGATTCAGTTACTCTACATAAAAGCTTAACATGCAAATGCAGTACCATATGTCTGAATCTCTTTTCAGTACCAGCACCGAGGGCCATATCCCTAAGATACTTTGGGAGGGTTTGGCAGGTACTGTTAATGCTGCTGTTTCAAACAGAAGAGCTTAGATGTTTGGAAGAATTTGACTGTTGTAAGAAAACCTGCATCTGAGTATACTAACATAACCAGTTAGTACAGTAAAGCAAACTTAATTTTCAAAAAATAACAGAACACAAAGTGATCTTGCATTTCTTAAAGAAGAATACTTAATATTTGTTCAGTATTTCAGAATGAAAAATAAATATATCTATCTAAGGCAATTATTCTTTTGTGGACTGTTTTTCTTCACCTCTGTATCTTTTGAACCTCCCTACCACTTTTGCCATATACCTCACAAGTTCTCATTTTTTAATCCTTACACTGGGTTGGCTGCAGATGACTACCTATCCTTCTTAACAGTGAGAGAAAAAAATTCCCCCAGTACATTTTCAGAAATCTCTTAAAGGAGACTGAAAAATACTAAAACCTTCTTCATCCTTTCCCTCAGGATCTTTCCTAACTTCCCTGTACAGCTGAAAGCTCTTGAGTGGAAAAGATGGTAAAGGCATTTTCTATAACAAGTATTTTAATATCACAGATATTCTAAACTTTCTCTTCTTTACTTATATGTCTTTATCCAGCAGCTATTGGATTACTACTGTATGTAAGACTGTATAGGGCATAATCCACATACAAGTGCACTGCAACGCTATTTGCTCTGCAGCTGTTAGCTGTCACCATGTATTTCATTAAGACTTTTATCTCAAAGTCTTTGCTCACAATTAAAGAGCAAAGAGTGAGGAATAAGGCTGTGTTAGATTCTCTTCTCTTCTCAAAACAAAACAAACAAAAACAAACAAACAAACCAAAAAAAAAGACCTGGATTAAGAGGTTTAGTTCTTCTTTATATAAAAATAAAGCAGTGCATAAATGTCTATGTATTCTATTTGTATTAATATCCTCTGCGTGGTCAGAGTAACTAATTGGGAGTCATTTCAACTTACTTTTCTTTAAGAGAGTTATTTCAACATATACCTTATACAAAATAGAGCAAGGCTTGAAGAACTTTGTTTCTTGGAAACTTGATTTTTTTTAAGGAACTAGAGATGGATTCTATTAATCCAGGAAAAACCTGAAGCTGCTGTATGTACAAAGTTTACTTCCATTTTCATAAGCATAAAAACTCAGTAAGTATCGCTGAGTGGAACGATTGTTAAAATTCAAAAACATACACAGAACAAATAGTAGCAGTATTTCTTCATGCAGGTTCAAATAGTGGAAAATACCTACTTGTGGTCTTTTTTTTTTTAATAATTAAATCAGTCCTTCATGTATAAAGCCATCTTTGGTTTTCACTTAGCCTGTGGTTCAGGGGATTATACCCCCCATTGCTGTGACTCAGGCTAGATTATCTTCTGAAATCCTAAAGAACTCCTATGACTACATAGGGTAAGATTCTGTTTCTGGTAGAAGTCAGAAATCTGTAAAGAAACATAATACATGCAACTACTTGATAGAATCAGTGGTCTTTTTAGGCCAGTATACTGTCTGTGACAACGGCAAATGTCAAAACTTTCAGGGGAGAGCATAAAACTTCAATGTCAACAGTATTTCAGTAGTTTTCTACCCAGTAGCAAGCAATTAGTGACTAGTTTAGCCCTAACTAATGAGGATTTAATTTCTTCCCCCCCCCAGCCCTCACTGTTCCTTCAGCTGTATTCGTGATTAGACGTATTTTAAAGAGTAAAGCCAGCCAACCTTATCTTTGTCTTTTTCCTTATCTAAGTATTATTATATCACAAGTAGTTTCATATATCATGTTAGAAGATACCTATTTTCTATTGTTTTACTTATGTCTGTTCATCTGATAATTTCACAAAGTGTCTGAATAAAGGCAGGGAAAAAAAAAAAAAAAAAAAAAAAAGAAAAAAAAGAGAGAGAAAAGAAAAGAAAATCAACAACAACAACAAAAAAAACCCAAAACACATTCTTTAAGGCTGTTTCTTGTTTTACATGTGTCACAGCCCAGGCTGAGCAACTGATTCAGATTGGACCCCATTCCAAAGAAGCAGCCCTTTTGTTCAAGGTCTTGCAATGGTGTTTTGACACCACTTCCCAGAACAGATCCTGAGGACTGGTTCCTCATGACATGTCTACAACTTTCCCTTGTGTTCATCCATTGTAGTAAACTAGGACACCAAAATACTCTAACTCTTCAGTGCTTGTCATGAGGGAGGTGGCAGGGAATCCCCACTTCTTTACTCATTCTGCTGGCTTTCTCTGCTCCCTCATTTGTGACACACTTTTTTCTGTAGCCTTAGTAACTACTCCCCATTCTTTTTTACTTTCTTTCTTTCTTTAAGATGTAATTCAGCAAAAATAGTTCCATAATTGTGCCATGTTTTTATGCTAACTTGTCCGGTGAGGGTACTGAGACCTGACTTGGATTTGTCCAACACATGGTTTCAGTTAAATGGCTTTCTTGGAGGCTGATGAGTTTTTATTCAGTGAAATAACCTGCCCCTTAATAAAATGTAATAATTTTCTGCAAGAGTTTTTCAACAGAAGCAATGCCTTTTCCATGTGTTATCTCAAATTACAAATATGTTGGTGCTGATAATTATTTCCATATATATATTATCATGTCCTACAAGGCTTGTAATTTCCTTTGACCTAAGCTATAGTTTGTTACATTATTTGATCAGCACTCTTAGTGAGTCATTTTATCCGTATGTATTTAGTTAATTGGTTATTTTACTCCCCACCCATGTTTATATATAATATACTCTACAAAGGAAAAGGAAATCTGACTGCTTGCAGCTGAGTCTAGTAAAAGAGCAATTAGGTTCTATCAGAGCCAGCAGCTGTCCATAATGAATTCTGAATTAAAATTATGAGTGAAGAGAAGAATCCAGCCATCTGCAGGAAATGTGAAAATATTATTATAACCCAATAGCTCAATTCTGGAAAGGGGTATCTCTGAGATTTCCCAGCTGTACCTACAGTAAATTCTGGAATATCTATGGATACACAGTATACTGGAACACATTCAATCAACTTGGCTACCCCAACATGTTTGGCTAACTTCGAACAGGCTGTATTTTTGTCTAAAGTAATCAGCATGAAAGCCTCATTAAATCATCTCTGTGTCTCTAGAAGTAAAATGGAGCTTTAAAAATAGTCTGTTATCTTTTCAAAGGGGCTTTCCAATCAGTATTCTGTCCTTAATGTTAATCTTTGTTTTTCATGCTTTTATAGACTTAGCTCAGGGTTTTTTCACTTAGTATCAGATTTTTTCTATGACTGTTGGTCTGAGTGAATACTTCCTTGCAGTACCTATTTTTTGTCACCTAAATTTTAAAATAGTTTAACTGTTTAAAAATTATCATAATACTATCCAAGCCCATTTTACATCTACTCTGAAACTTCAAAATCAAAATGCTCATTATTTTCATTATAACTTGCCCACAGAATTTGCTCATAAACAAAATTTGCTCATTTTCTGCAAAAAAAGAGAGGAAATTACTGGTCAACTGCTATGTGAAAAATTGTGATTAAGAAATGTGAAATACTTAGCACTAATGACTTCTCAGAACCTCATTTTCTGCTGTGTTGCAGAGAATTCATGCTGGTAGAAAGACTGCTGATGTTCAGGAAAAGAAATACCAAAAGCAGTACCCCTAAAGAGGCTCTTGAAGTATTGGTAGAGATATTGAATAAACTGTGTATTCTTTTCATAACTTGATCTAAGAAAACAAGGGCCCTGCAAGGGCATTGTTATGAGTTCATCAGAGAGACCGCATAGGTTTTTCTTATTTATTTGCTGCTGTGTAACATCTCACTGCATTATTACCATGTTTCAACAATTACACTTTAAATGAAATCCAAGGTGTCAAGGTCATGTATATCTCATCCTCTGAACATATCCTCTATATGGATTGCATGTCAGTACTCCATGCAAAAAGAAGAGACGTCTTCATATGGAGACTCAAAACAGTAGTTCTGCTTCTGTAGCCCCATACGCTTCAAGCTTGAGATCTAATTTCTGATTATTTTCAAATTTCCAAAGTAGGAAAAAAAAAAAAAAAAAGGGGAAAGCATTTGTAGGAAGGTAGATACCAGTACACTTAGGCCTTTGAATTGTGCTGGGTACTAAAAAATAAAAAAAAAACTGATGCAGACTGTATGACATGGTACCGTTTTGGTTTTGGGTTTTTTTTTTGTTTTTTTGTTTTTTTGTACTTGATAAAGAAATGTGTCTGGATCATGATCTGGGACATGATCATTCTTCTTTCAGTACAAAACCCAAGCATAATGAATGACAAATGGTAATGTTCAGCATAAGAAGAGGAAAAGAAAATATTGCTGATTACCATGGGTATACAGACAGTTAGAATCAGGAAGGGATCCAGAAGGACTCTGAAACTGGGAAGCACCTTAATGTTCAGCAAGTACTTTCAAGGTCTTATTGTTATCTGTTACTGCAGAAGACATTTCTTCCCACCTCTTCTAGTTAATTTTCAGATAGCATCAGTTACCTTCTATTTCCCACACAGGTGGGTTAATAGCTCTCCTACATGTTTCACACAAAAACATAATCAAAGCACAGAAATATACAAAAGTACAAAACAACTCCTCAAAACATTCCACCCTGAGAATGCGGAACAGGTTGAAAAGCAAAGAAAGCAAGAAGTAGTAGCAGCAAGCAGCATAATTTCTTCTCATTAACTTCTTCACTGTGCTGTAATCTTCACTTTTATTTATCAATTATAAGATCGCAGTGTACTTACTCTCATAAATTACCCAGAAGTATAATTTTCTTTATTTACTACAGCGGTTCAGAAATAGATCTGTATTTAATTGAAGGTAATGAGTCACACTAAGATGTGTTTTAGAAATTAACCCCAAAATACATTCTTTTTCTACATTCATTTTCACTGAACTCTGTTTCAGTAAATTTTATCTTTCTTTCCTAAGTGCTATTCATAATGATAAGAATGTATTGTGAATGCACTCTACAGTAAAATGTATAACAAGTACACCGAAAATCAAATTTTACAAAGAAGATACAGTTAAGATACTTACCCTTTGATGCTCCATACCGAATGCAGTAGTACACTGAATACATAGGATTGTACTTAGAGAATTAGGAAAATAAGGAGGATATCTGAATTTTGAAATAAATCCAGGTAAATCCTTGTGCACGGATAAAACAGAACAGAGAAATATAGTTTATTGTTCTTTTATTTATGTGTCTGAGTAATTGAAAAAATAAGGTGTTATAGTGATTTACAATAAAGTGTATACATAAAAATCCTCTATGAAAAGGAGGATTATAGCATGAATTGCCATATAAAATCACAAATCAACTTCAAAGGGAAACCAAGGTAAGAAAAAGAAGTGGTATGAAATAGGGGCAATGAACTTTTTAGCTATCATATTGTGTGATTTCTGCAAGCAGAAAAATATTAGATATTCTTTTCACCAACAATTCATGATTTCAGGAAAGAAGCTGGCAGCAGTATTCTGTGATACACGCAACAAACAAGGTTCAGAAGTGGTGCTGTCTTTTTTCAACAGCATAGTTCCTAAAAGTCTCAGGTACACCAAGACAGAAGTGTTACTTGAAAGGAAGAGGTCTAGATGGTATGATTAGCAAATGAGGGATTGGAATTCTTGTGCTTTCTTCAAGTATGTGTAACCAAGTACATTTAAGCTTCTTTTCCAGGACGTGTCTAGAATGTTGGGGTTTTTTTCCTTACGCTGTCTAACCAAATTCCAGCAAAGCCTAATGAAATTATTTCTGTGGATGAAGTTGTGTCTGTAAATTTTTGATTAATAATTAATTGATTGTTTTCTCCATGAATTTATTTTTGACATTCATCATGTTCTGCAACAATGTATTTCACCATTTAATTAGGAACTACATGAAAAACTACTTCCTGTTTGTTTTAAATTCTCTGGATCATCATTTCATTCAATGATTTTTTGGTATTACAAGCTAAAGCTTGATACCTATTTCCTTTTCACCTCCTCCATGTCATGCATGGTTTTATGGCCTTTCTGTAGTTTTCTCTGCTCTAAGTTGAATTACCTTGTTTGATTAACCTCCCCTTCATACACTGTCATCCTCTTTTACAAGTTTTTTCAACCTTATGATTTTGCTACCATTCTTGAGATGGGCCATACTGCTTGGAATGGAGGATAATGCAAGGGCAGCTGTTTAGCATGCAAAATGGATGCAGAACAGCATTTGTGGAAAAATATTCAGAATCCTTCAGTAAACAGTGGATTCACAGGGTAATGAGTGAATGAATGAATGAATGAGCATGAAAGTAAATATAAACACAACAAAAATCCTTCTAGTAAGTTCTACTGAAACTTTCTAAACCTAATTGCAGGGCCAAAAGGTAATTGCAGATAAATGGCTGTCACATTTTTTTTTCAGATTTTGTTTTTCCATCATTCCATTGCTTTAATGAGTTATTTATATATGTTTTACTTTTCTAGTGCAACTGTGGTACATCTTCCTCCACCACTGAGATGGAAAATATTTCCGATACTTATGATCTATCAGTTAGTGGAGTTGTTCTTTGCATTGTGCACTTTCATGACATCATTTCTATATAACTTTGGAGTTCTGCATTTCTGTAAAGTTCTGGCACATGACAGACCTGGGTGTAAGGTCTAGTGAGAGGATTTGAAGTGCTGTATTGGAATGTCCTTGTTAGAAGTATCTTAAAACATTCTTGTTTTCTTTTGTTGAAAATTTCTCTTTTATCCTGCATGAAAAACTAAGATACTGGAATTATTTGTCAATTATTCCCGTTGCACAGGATTTGTAAGAGAAATTTCCCAGAGTTTTGATTCTGATTGAGAGTTTGTTTGTGTTCATGATGCAGTCTGGCAAGGCAACTTCTGCTTATCTCTACAGAGCTGAACTCAGGGTTAGATGAAGAAGAAATTTGATTCCTGCACATTACACTTCTTCCGTTGCATATTGCAAAACACTGGGCTTCAATCTGGGGAAGT
Source organism: Phaethornis superciliosus (assembly GCA_023637945.1). Taxonomy (NCBI): domain Eukaryota; kingdom Metazoa; phylum Chordata; class Aves; order Apodiformes; family Trochilidae; genus Phaethornis; species Phaethornis superciliosus. The sequence continues at coordinate 28,787,582 of JAJQWJ010000004.1, read as the reverse complement.
TGTATTTCAAGAATTTATGGTAATGGTAGAATTCTGAGAACATACAGACTGAAGGGAAAATCTTCATAAAGCTAAGTAAAGGAAGAAAAGGACTAGATCTGATTTTTTATTTGTGAGCCTCCTATGCATTTACCAGCTGTCTGGGAAAACTCTGGGGAGCTCTAGACCAAGCTTCACCTACTTACAGTGAAATCTATTCTCTGTGATTTTCTTCCCTTGTTCATTTTAAGATGCTTTCTATAACTTCCATGAAAAATATGGCTGCCACCATGAATAGCATAGATATGAAGAAAATGCACTACTACAATTTTGCAAACAAAATCTTTTATTTGATGAATCATTACACCTAAAAATGTGTTGTGTACCATACTTCATTGCTGGTATCCGACCACAATGAGAAAAACCAAATGTCATTGTGCACTTGCAGATCAATTTTCAAGGGTTACTTATGAGCCAGCACCAGAATTCTTGAAGCAGTTTGGTATCTCTTGTAAAATTAAATATATATATACATATTTGCACAAGGTTTTTATCTGCTTTCGTCAGATATATATCTTCAAAAGGGTGCTCAATGGTTTCATAACAGGCTTTTTTGCGCTTTCCTGGGCAGAAGGGTGATTTTTGTATTCTACTTTCCTAAGAGAAAATAATCTAAATATTGCCCGTGTTAAACTTCTTCCCTTATCTCTATGGGATTGGAATCTAATTAATCATACAAAGTTCCTTCGTAAAATCCAGGCATTTTTATATGTTTCCTGTATCACAAGCAATTTTATGTACTTCTGATTCACAAATGCAAAATTATTCAATCTGGAACTGTAATATTCAATAAATCTTCTCCCTGATAGGAGTCAAAAATATCCAAAATTACTTTTGGTCCATATGTTACTGTCTTTCATTCCAATTAAATGATCTGTGAATACTGGCAATTAACACTGCCTTTCTTTGACAAATCACTGAAGTATTAGTAAAGGGTCATCATTTAAACAGCTACAAATTAATCACAAAAACCAACCTTAAAAACATCCATACCGTGATTTTCAATGCCTTGTGCCTCTTAGTTTTTATTTTTGTAAATAGTTGTATTTCATCACAGTATTTTAAATATGTTTCAGTTAATGGGACTGAATCAGTCATGTTGTTAGAAATTGAAAACAGATAAATTATAGTATTTGAAGCAATAATAGTTTTCTAGTAGATGCACCTGTTAAGCAGATTGATTAAGTTTTAAGTTTGTAAACGTAACAGTCTCCTACAGTAGCTGACGTTGTAGAGTATGATATTTAAATTCTAACTTTTATAATAACACTAGAAGATAGAAGCCAAAGGGCAAGAGAATCAGCAACAAGTGTAGAATTAATGTCTGAAATTATCCTAATAAAATAAATTATCAGTGTAAGCAGACAGCTGCTTTTTATGTTCCAGTGGTATATTAGTGAGGATTCAGATTTCATGGCTTCCAGACAGTGTATTGTTAATATATCAAGACATCATATGATAGCAGAAGAGGAAACACAGGATAAAGATCTGTAGTTTCTTGCTCTTGCATAGCAATCTATTGGAGTTCAGGAGTCAGAAGGTGTATGGAGGCAGAGAAAGGAACTTAAAACACTCATAATATTGGTTCCATTTTTAACTAGAAACTAAAAATATTAGTTCAGTAGACACGTCTCATTTACAGCTAGCAGAGTTGGAATATCCTGAATACCTTAAGAGAGTAAAATACCTTGCTGGATAAATTGATCAAGAGAGGAGAGTGTCAGGAGCCCAGTGGAGCCAAATGCTTCGATAAATGTAGTGTGTCACTATCTTTATCCTTATAATGAAAACACTGGTGCATAGTAAGAATCTGGTTTGTTCTGGTTTCATGATCTTCACAACCTCTGTGTAAACCTGTAAACTAGCAAATGTCTTCTATGGTATGGTATGCTAAAAACTATTCCTCTTTGAGTTAACTCATGGGAAGGATAAATATATAATTGATACTCAAATGTGAAGAAAAGAAATGGAAATTGCTTGTTCCAGATGAAAGTGCCTTGTTAATGAGACTGGAATTTTGTAGTTGTGGTCTGTAGCTACCAGTGAACCTTTTAATATTTGATCTGAAAAATGGCATGTCCAGCTATAAACACAGGGCTGGAACTGTTCTTTGGTTTACATGCTAAGAAATAGAACCGTATTCTGAATGTCTGCTTTGTCAAAACTTTGTATTTATCAATTGGACAGAATTTGTTAACTTAGTAAAAACTGAATGAGAAGAGGTATCATTTAAGGAATGGTTTTAAAACTTCATACAAAACAATCTGATATACACACGTGCTACATGTGTTGATTTGTTTGTAATCAAAAAAGAAAAACAAACAAAAAAGGAAAAAACAAAACAAAAACAACAATAACAACAACAAAAAGTAAAATATATTGGACAACTTTTGGACTATTTTTTTTTACTATTATCATCGTTGAGGTCACCAAGGTTTCCTGCAGTGCAGAAATTATTTTTATATGTAGAAGTTAAATAAATTCCCATTTAAGTAGGATAGCCATCATTTCACTTGTCTGCATATTTTCTTCCTCTACAACTCTCCTTGTTCGATATAATTGATCGGTAAGTTCTCTTAAGCTCACAATATTGATTAATTCTTGTCAACGTGACATCTAAGAAAGTGGAGGATTGATGCATTTGATCTGTTAGCAGAAGTCCTCAGCAGTTTGAAGGGGTTCTGCCTCTGGTAAGACTATCTGGTGTCAAGAGCATATGATTAATATATAAATATGGAATCTTAAAACCAAAACAAAGCTCACATGAGACTAAAACATCTTTCTGCTCTTTACTTCTTTCTGATTTGGTTGTAAGTAAATGCAGTTTTCTCATTATTGGCAAAGGTTCTTAAAGAGTCATGCAAGAAATAAAATTTCAACCTTAAATAATAATTTCACAATAGGCTTATGATATTTAATTACTCGTGAGAGTATGGGAACTGTGAAGATCTTTATTTTTAAGTAGTTGTCCTCTAGAAGCTGGGTTGTAATTATTACTATTTGTTTATATCAGTTTTCAAAAAATAGCAGTTTGATATTATCTAAGGTAAGGATAGTTAAGATCACCACAATGTCTCATGGCTTTATAAACTGTTGCTTACTCTGCTATGCACTGCATTTCATGTCATTAACTCAAAACAGATAAATATTTAGAAGGCCAGAAACTATTATGTATTGTGACAGGCATGATGTGATCCTACATATTAAAATGAAATACAAACATTATAGACTTGTGCTTTATATGGGTAAGTATATAGTTGAGACAAAATTTTGTAGACTTCAGCTGTATACATGGCTGCAAAAAAGTTATCCATCTGAAGATTTTATCCAGTCCCCCTGATGTCCAAAAGTTTCCATAAAAGAATTCCTGTAGAGATTTTAGGAAATATGAGTCTATTTAGCACCCAAGTTGCATACTCATACGTTCAATATATTTTCTGGTCTTTTGTGTTCTGCAAACTTTTTCGCATGAATTTTACATCATTCCCATTGAGTTGTGCCAAATGTGTAATAAAGGATCATGTGTGACTAATAGCAATCACATCAAGGTGAGAACTCTGCTTGTCTCTCCTGATTGCATAACATTGTCCTTAGGACAATTAAAGGTAGCCCATGCATGTAAGAGTCAACACATTTAACACAGGGAGGGAATGACTGGGAATCCTTGAGGATCTGGCACATTTTGACAGCTGGTATCATAAAATGCTGTTAAGTAGGTCTATTACTGAGACAAAGTTAATTCTCTTAGACCCAGCTAAGTATTTCATGACCAAGTTTTTATTCTTGTGCCAAGTTCCCAGTAGCTGACCCATGTTTTAATTTGCCTTCAAGTTTCACCCAAGAGGGGAAAGCAAATTCGAGCTCAAAGTTCTTCCTGAGGAATACCATACTGTGAAAAGAACTCAGAAGTAGTTTATTTGGCCTCAAGAGGATTGATATGACTTCATTTCAGTTGCTGTCTAAAACTAACAACTGACTTAACCCAGAACCTTTGAGGAAGCTTCAAATTTGTCTCTGCCTGAAAGACTGCTCATCCAGTCTGGACATAAATTCAGTGCTGTGATTTCAGGATTTGTCATTAAGCATATTTTAGTCCTTTAAATTCTGTCCTTTGAAATCTTTTTAGTCTGTCCTTTGAAATAAGGTGATGACTGAGCATCCTGGTCTGGGTCCTCCGCATTGCAGATTTTTACTGTGTTTTCATAGAGATGCAAGACAGACGTTGCAGTGACCAGCTGGGCTTTTTTCCACAGGTAGCACAGCTAACTAGGCATGGCTCTATCCATGGTTTTGCAAAGGCTAACTGTATGGCCTGGCTAGCCAAAGGAGCAGAAAACAGAACAAACAGAAGCCCCATTGACAGAACTGGGAGAGGGAAAGAAAGTTTTAAAACCACAATAGAAATATATAGACCTTATTTTCTTTAGCAGTATTGTTTGCCAATAAAATCACCTCTGTAAAAAGAATAACAACAGCATGTTTAATGAGTTAGAAATGATGCTGCAAATAAAACTTGAAGACTTAGAGAATTCATTATCTCCAGTAATTTCTATTTTGAAGAATATGTATTTTTGGAACATGTTGCATTGGGTTTTACTTCTCTGATAGTCAACACTGAAACTCAAAGATTCAAAGATCTCTTTTAAAAGCATTCCGCATTATGAATTGCTTCTAATGGGTGTTAAAGGAGTTTACTTATTTCAGAGCAACAAGCGCTTTCATAAAAGGCAATGCTAATATTCAGAAAAATGTGCTATTTGAAACGGTCTTAAGAAACGTTAAAACTTGGATGCCATAAAAGTAAGCACAATGCATGAAATCGTCCTTCATGTTTTCCCTCCTGTGTTCATTTCTTTTAGTGCTGGAGTCGGCAGGACTGGCTGTTTCATTGTGATAGATGCCATGTTAGAGAGAATAAAGCACGAAAAGACTGTAGATATTTATGGCCACGTAACACTAATGAGAGCACAGAGGAATTACATGGTTCAAACTGAGGACCAATACATCTTTATCCACGATGCACTGGTGGAAGCAGTGACATGTGGAAATACCGAAGTGCCAGCCAGAAACCTGTATGCATATATCCAGAAGCTGACACAAATAGAAACAGGCGAGAATGTCACAGGAATGGAACTGGAATTTAAGGTACAAGGATTTTATGTTACAGGGAGCTAAAAAATGGTGTAACAATGCTGCACTGTACTCCACCAGTTGTTTCCAGTAATCCAAAGATAAGTAACTGGCAGGCTAAAATTTAAAATCAGGAAGATGATCCTTTGTAAAATGCACAATTCTATTCTCAACTGGTTTCCAGATAAGCACTGTTTGGTGAGGGCAGTTTAATCTCACTGTTCCTTTATTGTTTCAATATCTTGTAAAGAGTGTTTATGTAATTGTTTAATACTCACATTTAACCATATGCCTTATGACTTTATATAAGCCTTATAAGACTTTAAATGCTTATTTCCTAATTAGATAGTGCAACAAAATGTGGAAGAGTAAACATCTGAGAGATATGATCAAATATGATTTGTCATTTGGTTTTTGTTTTACCTGGTCTTAGTTCTTTTAATTTGTTTTCAACAGCGTCTTGCTAGCTCTAAAGCTCACACTTCAAGATTCATCAGTGCCAATCTTCCATGTAATAAATTCAAAAATCGCCTTGTCAATATTATGCCATATGAGTCTACAAGAGTTTGCTTGCAGCCAATCCGAGGCGTAGAAGGCTCTGATTATATTAATGCCAGTTTCATTGATGGATACAGGTACTGATGTTCATGTGTTCTCCTGTGGACTGTGTTAAAACTTTACGAAATTATTTATGTAATTTTGTTGAAAATAACAAAATCTGGTATTGAAATTTAGTGTTATTTGCTATCTGTGTGTGCCATATTTGATGAGGTGATTCTTAAATATTAATAAACGGTTTAGATTTTCACCCATGCAATACAGGAAAATTTTGTAAGTGATGCAGTCTTAAACATTGTTTTTTCACCTAGGTTTTAACAGAGAATTCTCTGTATCTTTTACATGCTGAAAGTTACTAAGATTTGAAGACCAGTCAGGCTTTAGAACCTCTTTAGAACCACATCTCTTCTGCCTAAAAAGTTAGAAACAACAATCAGGAGATGATACACTGTCTCTGTCAAAGTCGTAACTTATGATCTTGGAACACCAGTTAAAACTAGACCTAGCTGCCAAGAGCATTTTATACATGAATAGTTGTGTTGCCCACCAGCATCTTCGTGACAACACAGAGTAGTATGTTCTCTGCTGACTTGGGCAGAAAAAAGGGTTAGAAAACAGGCTTGAAGGAGAAGCGGTGTAGTTTGACTAAGGCAGAGTAGGTGCCCCTGAGTATCATTATCCACAGAGATAATTTTATGAGCCTCTGCTCATTACTGGAAACAACCTTCATCTCTACTGTCACCCACAGAAGTGTTTCCCTTGATTGAAAGATGCAAGAACAATATGAACAAGTCATCATCTTCTAAATGATCTGCTGCTCTAGAAGTTTTTAACTGCTTCTACTAATCGGCTATTAAAGCCTGGAAATGCAGTGCACTCCATTCCTGAATTTTCTTCCTGCCTTGCTTGTGCTGGAGGCATCCAGCTGCCAAAAATGAGTTAATAATCTGCTTGATGCTATAATTCCTAAACTTAATAGATTGGTAGACAGTTATTTCTACAAAATGAACCAGCACAACTAAGTGTTTCCTAAGTGCTTTTTACAGCATACAAAATTGAGCTATTAGAGTTGCATTAAAATTTAAATAATAATGTTAAAGGCATACATCATAATATTAAGAGTGATTTCCATCTCAAAGTTCTAAAACTGAAAAAGCCATAGTTTAATTAAACAATGATAGTAAGGTTTTAATGTGCTTATTAGTAGTAGTTTATAATTTTTTTCTCTAATGTTTACATATAAACAGAGAATATATGTATCAAATAATATTTTTTATTAAAATAATTTTCTTAACTCTCTTTTTCCAACACAGACAACAGAAAGCTTACATAGCTACACAAGGCCCTTTAGCAGAAACAACTGAAGACTTCTGGAGAATGCTGTGGGAACATAATTCTACAATTGTGGTCATGCTCACTAAGCTACGAGAAATGGGCAGAGTAAGTACTGATGTAATATTCCTTTATTAAAACATTTTTAATAATGATTTTTATTGAAATATTTCCTTGTTATGGGGATGTTTGAAGATATAGGTGATATGAGGAGGCTTAAGGTTTTTCCAGTCTGTACTTGTATTGCAACAGACAAGCTAGACATGGCATTTTGGCAACACACTTAAGATTCAGCAACTGCATTTGCATGTTACTATTGTATTACAAAGTGTGCAAAGAGAACATTATTATCTATTGAAAAATGAAGATTCCTTGTTTGGAAACTTCATTTTTGCAGCATCTGTTTTTAACACTGTTGAAAGAAATTGTGGTACTTTCGAGATCTGAACATCTTCTGTGTGTTCTTATCACTGAACTTAGAAGTTTCAACACAGTTTACAGTCCTAAACTCATTCAAGTGATGCTTTGTGTAATAGCAAGAATTAATCAGTTTACTATCTGGAAAGGATTACAACAAGATAAAGTTGATATGTGAAATCTGAGTCAGGCCATGTAAGTTGGGTGATTCAGGACATGGATAGTGCCTGCAGAGATAGCATTGACTGAGGTCAGGACACTTGATTAAACAGGGAATAAAAAAGAAAACCAAAGGTTGGCTGAAGATTTATATTCCATTTTGTGTTGAAAAATTAGCTAGGAATAGCTGTTTTCTCTGTAATAGAAGTATGAATGAATTGAAACGTACAATGACCAGAGAGAATCCCTTTGCAGTGAAGTATTGAGTATAATTTTTTTTCAAGATATGGAATTTCATGTTTACAATAAGACAAACAATTCATGTCCCTGTTACTAGTGGCACTTTCCATGAGCATTATACTTACCTGATTGAAAAAGGTTTTATACCAATTTATGGTAGTGGTCTAGAGGAACAGAAAATTTATTTTGCTTTGTTATTTTATAGGAAAAATGCCACCAGTACTGGCCTGCAGAGCGTTCAGCCAGATACCAGTATTTTGTGGTAGATCCAATGGCAGAGTACAACATGCCACAGTATATTCTGAGGGAATTCAAGGTTACAGATGCAAGGGTAAGTTAACGTAGCAGGACAACAGTTCACATACGTTAGAAAGAAAATGTTGATTACTTTATTTTCTTCTCTTTAAAAAAAAATTTTATTATTGTTAGAAAATAGCTAGAGGTCCACTTTCTACAAGCAATAAACAAAAAACAGATTATTATGACGAGTGGAATCTTAGTGTCTGAACAACTGACTTCATTCAACTCCTACATCTCTTAGCTCACTTCTGTAAAGTTCTGAATAAGTATTTATGAGGAAGCATATTAAATTATTTGAGAAATATTTGTCCTTGTTTCTTTATTTTCCCCTTCAGCCTTTTTACAGACAATTCTAGTCACCTACAGCTGCAAATATGTTGTTTTGCACCACCCTCTAGCCTGAGTAGTTAACAAAGTTAATATACTAAGAATTAAAAACTACAGAGCAAATGGCATTTGTAAGAAAAGCTTTACAAACTTGGCACATTATAACTTGATTTTTGGCACAACATATTTTCGTCATTCTTGTATATCTGCAGAGTAGCTACAGGCAGCTGTGACTGCAGTGTCCTAATTTTCATACTACATTTCTTATCTGAATTCCTCAGTCCAAACCAGACCACTGATAAATGACTAAATGTACATCAACTTTAAATATATATTTGATATTTCTCAGACTTTTGATTTCTAACACATTAATCTTCATGGCAGGAAAAATTACAGGCAACCTGCACTTCTGTAAGCACTATAAAATACTATTTGTTCAAGCAAAATATTAGGATGTACTGTCCAGTCAGCATCCAAAATATTAGGCTTTCTCATGGTTAGGTAGACTGCTGCTTTTAATGTTATCTTCAAGTAAAATTGTATGCTACCGACAATTAGCTAGACATCATTGTCACTAACCAAGTCAGCATATGAGCATTTTAATTTTGCAAGTGAGACTTAGGTGTGTGATTTTGAAAAGAAACTGTAGATACAAAGGATCTGATTTTAATTCTATCTGAAATCTGGTAAGGATCACATGAGTCACAGCTTCTCTAACCTATTTGTGTTTAACAAAAGTGGAAAAGAGCAGGCACCTAGCATCAATGTTTAACTGTATTTGTGAGCATAGACAATCAAAGCGAGTTTCACTGCAACTGTGATGATATTTTTCATAGATGATCCATTAAAAATCCGTCCCATTTCAATCTGGAAGAGGACTTATATGACGCAGTTTACCAAGATAAAATCACAAATCAACACTGATAATAATGATGACAATGTAATTGGAGCATCTGCAAACAGTTTATATGTCAAAAAGTTTCATTGAAGATCTTATAATAACAGAGTAACAGAATGGTAGGGGTTGGAAGGGGCCTCTGGAGATCATCTAGTCCAGGTTACCTGGTTAAGCAGTTTCACCTTAAGCATATGGCACAGTATCCTGTCCAGGCAGGTTTTTGTTATCTCCAGAGAAAGAGATTCCACAACTTCTCTGGGCAGCCTGTTCCACTGTTCTGTTGCCATCAAAGTAAGAAGTTTTTCCTCATGTTTAGATGGGACATCCAGTGTTCCAGTTTGTGCCATTGCCCCTTGTTTGGTCACTTGGCACCAGTGAAAAGAGTCAGGCCCCGTCCTTTTGGCACCTGCTTTTTTAGATTTTTATAAGCACTGATAAGATCCTCTCTCAGTCTTCTCCAGGCTGAAGAGATGCAGGTCTTTCAGCCTTCATAAAAGAGGAAGGAAGAGGACTCTTAATCACATTTGTATCCCTTGCTGGACTCTCTAGTATATAACTGTCCCTTTTGAACTGTCCAGAACTGGACACAGTGCTCCAGACGTGGCCTTACCAGGGCAGAGTAGAGGGACAACAGCCTAGAGGGGTCCACTAGGACCCCTCTGTCTTTTTCCACAGAGCTGCTTTCCAGCAGGACAGGCCCTAACCTGTCCTGGTGCCTGGGGTTATTCCTCCATAGGTGCAGACCTCTACACTTGCCTTTGCTGAAATGCATTAGATTTTTTCCTACCCAACACTGCAGTCCATCTTTGTCCAGCTATGTGGCAGCATAGCCCTCTGGTGTGTCAGCCACTCCTCCTAATTTTATATCATCAGCAAACTGCTGAGGGTACACTGCCCATTCATACACTCAACAATATGTTGAATGAGAGCAGAGCAAGTGCTGTTCCCTGGGGAGCACTGCTAACTACAGGCATCCAACTAGATTCTGTGCCACTGATCACAGCTCTCTGAGCTCTGCCATTGAGCCAGTTCTAAATACGCATCTCTGTCCACTCATGCAGCCATCTAATGAACCAGGATATTTATGAACATGTATTTAAATCTGAAAGGGTCAAATAATTTAAGTTACTAGAAATATTTTTGTTGAACCTGATATTAAAAGACCTTGATGGTCCTGTTGTGACATTTTAACATTGCATGTTCTTTCTTCGCAAATGTAAAAAATCTCTTTATGTCAATGGCCCAGATTTTATTAAGCAACACAATGGCAAACTCATAGGACCATCTTAAATTTTCTAGGTGTTCTGGGAAACTGTAGATCTTTCTAAATTTGTTGTAGGCAGTGTAGACTACTTACAAAAATACACATTATAGCCTTTGTGTAGTTAGTCTTTTATGGCTGTCATGCACAGTAATTGAGACCATCCAACTAAATTGTTGTATCCAAGAAAGAATAAATGCTGCAGTGGTTTAAGCCAGCCTCTCTCCCTCTTATCTCCAAACCTATTCATAATGTTAGAATACCATCCATTCTCTGTCTTAGCCAGGCTGTCCAATTATTCCCCAGAGAGAAGAAAAGCCTTTGTAGGTGTCAGCAGCAAAGATCTGGTGTGGAACTCCCTGTTATTTCTGAAGCTCAGCTGTGAATTCTTGTAAGGCAAAACTGACCTCTGTAACTGTTTCAATCTACTGCTTCTGACTGCTTTATACTCATTTTCTCTGTAAACTTGAGAGGTCAATATGTTGGGGCAGTCTCATTTAAGGCTAAACTATTAGTGATGGCTGAAAAAGAGTATTATAAATTCTACAGCCTCATCAAAAGACAATTGAATATCCCCTGTGAGGAGCAAGAAGAAATCCAAATGGTCAGGCAATCAATACAATGTTACATGAAAAGCCCTCTGCTTAACACAGGGATCTGAAACTGCATTTTGATAATAACTCCGCAAACTGTCACAATATTTGAAGGTAAAGATTTTAATAAAAATTGGCATTTGTATTTGGACTGCTTTTGGCAAGCATCTCAATAAAAGAAAGCAGCACTGTTTGCAATGTCAGTAGCAGAGGGAACCATATAAGAAATTGCAGATCAGTTCCCAATGTGCTTTAATGCTAGTCTAACATCAAACTAACCAATTTTACTCCTGTGCTCATTAAATATCATTAGATAACAGAAGTTATTGCCATTAAAAGTAAATCAGAACATTGTTAACATGCACTGGTTTATTCACTTAGTAATACCATCCTGAAATATACCAATATGTACACTTTAGACACACTTGAAAAACAAGTATTTACCATCAAACCTATTTTGCACATAGAACCTTGTGGTTTTTCCCATGACAGCCTAGACTCCAGGAAAGCAATATGCTTCTTAACTTTCTTACCACCAAAACAGTTACTGTTATTCTAGCATGATTCCTGTCAGGGTAAGAAGTTGCTAAAGAGCTTCCATCACCTTAACATGCTGTAAATGAGTCAGACTTTGGTTTTCTTTCTTTGATTTAGAGGAATGGGAGGTTATTTTTGAGGGAATCAAGCTGTGTTCTGTCTTCTTGATTGATTAATCTCATGTGCCTAAGGCTATCTGAAGGATGCAATGTCATTATATCTTCTGGAGGAAAATGGGATCAGGGAGACCATCATGAGAGAACCCTGCATTGAGAAAAAACATTTTGGCAGGAAGTATTTAGCCTTTTGTGTTCATGTCCACAACTAAGAAAACAGGGTTAAACTTTTTGAACAGATTTCTTTTACTAAAGCGGACAGAAACATTCAAGAGAAATAGATTAATAAATCATCCCACAGTAGCCTAGTGGGAATATACGAGATAATATGTTGAAGAAGCGTACGTGCGTCCTCTTATGGAGCAGTGGGTGGCCCACACCCCCATTCTTTTTTCCTTATTCATCTAAGTCATGGGAACTAAAAAACTCACAGTACCAGAGGAAACATAAAAGAATAATGTTTGAAAATTCAGAACAGATTTACTTCATCCATTTGTATTGTATTTTTTTCTGGTTATATGTCCTGAACACTTGAACACTGAGTAGTCATACAGCAGTAGCTGGTGTTTAATACTTCCAGTATCTTCATTACAAAAAATAGCCATGGTGCAGTATTCTTCATTTTTAAACAATCCTGTTAGTATTCATAACCAAACAAATTCTCTTAACCATGTCCTAAGAGAGGAAGCCCCTCTCGACTGAGTCCAAGCTACTGATGGGAAGTTTATGATTTTTAAAGCAACTAGCTTGTCTTAACCTGTCTTCTTCAAATGTCCACCTCTTAGAAAGCACTATGCCACTAAAGATAACATCTGCTAAGAGGGCAATGACTAAAAAAGTCTTATCAGTGAAGATATTGTTGTAGTACAGTAGGTGAGCATATCTAGGAAATGAAGAGTCGGATTCAATGACCTTATTCTACCTGTTCAATATATAAATGAATTTACGGTCCACACAATTCAAAATTTAGTTTGAATAAATAAATAAATGAATCGTGTACCTTGGTGGGGTTGTTGTGTATTTAGCCTCAGACATACTTTTTACATAGGTAGAATGTCAGACAACTCTTCCATCCAATGCAGAAGTGAAGCTATGTCATGTTGTTATTGAAACTACATTTCTGGGCCAGTATGTCCAAAAGCATCTGCCAGTACTGTGACTGAAGGAGTCTGCATAAATGTGATCTTAGCCATTCCTCACCTCCTCTCAATGTCCTTGTTTTTTGATTGTCTTTCTGATTGTTAGCTGACTGACTTCCAGCCACTGGAGCATGCTTTTGGGATAAATTATTTGTGTCTTTTGTTAAAGGATGGCCAGTCCCGAACAGTGAGGCAGTTCCAGTTCACTGACTGGCCAGAACAAGGAGTGCCAAAGTCAGGAGAAGGATTTATTGACTTCATAGGTCAAGTGCATAAAACAAAAGAGCAGTTTGGTCAGGATGGACCAATTTCAGTTCATTGCAGGTAAGTAAACCAAAACTTAAAAAAAGAATCGTGCATATTTGTTTTTTTCTGAAGTTGATTGCTGGTTGCAGCAGAAGTGTATATGTAATTATAGTTGAATGATCAGAAAATGTAATCTAATGGAAGATCTGAAAAGGAACACGTACATCTGCTTTATGAAGTAGGAACTGTTCTGTAATACCCTGTTTACAGATAAAGGTTCTTCTAAAAGACATGGAAGCATGTGATTTTTTTTCACTTAAAAATATCTCTAACTGAGGGGAGAAACTATTTAGTCCATGCTACACACAGCAGTAAGAAGACTCTTATTGCAGACTACTATATATTATATTTCTTTTCCACTGGTAATTAAAATGAGGCTATTACACTGGTGGGAATTGTTAACTGTGAACAAGCTAGTTACACCTCAGCACATAAATAACAATCAAGAAGAGCCAAATAAAAATGGTAGCTATCTCAAGAAAGAAACTGGAATAGAATGCTAGAAACTTTATCTATCAAAATATCATTTAGGTTTGTATGGTGAGTTCTAACTTCAGAAAGTAGTGCCCATTTTTTGATGTGATGACTTCCCTCAATTTCTTTACAATTGATAATGCAGATGAAAACAGCTTGTAGGGAGTGTAGGAATAATCCAGGGTGGGCTTTTTTAATACTCTTGAGTTTTTTGTTTATTTTCCCTACAGTATTTTAGAGGCTATAGCAGATGGCCAAAAATAATATATTTATCTTTTATCTCTTATTTAGTAAATTGTTTTCTGTAAATTCCATTAGGATTTTAGATACTCATTTTTGTAACGTTAAATTAATATTTGGTACATTAAATGTTATCATTTATGTAACAGAGATGCGAAATGCTTATATATTTCCAAGTCCTTCCTGCAAGGTCGTTAAATTTCTCATTGTCATTGTAATGACAATTTAGAGATTGGTTGTGCTAATCATCATTATGTTAGTCACTGCACAAGAATAGGAAATGTTCCTAGCAAGTTATTTATCCCTGTTATGATTCAAAGTAACTTAAAATTTGGGGATCTGCAAGAATGAAGTCCAACCACCAAGGGTCCGGTGCAAGCATAAAGTTTTGTTTGACAGATAACACAAGCAAACTAATATAACCCCAATAAAGTATGGCAAATATGTTGCAAGACAAAAGAGAGAGAAGGAAAAGATACAAGGGAAGGAAAGAAAGAGAGAGAGAGAGAGAAAGAGAGAGAGAGAGAGAGAGAAAAAAGAGTAAGAAAGTCCAGAGGTTTTAGGCAAAGGTTTCTTTTTCAAGACGGCATTTTGATTCTGGACAGGGCCCGATGCAGGATGTTGGGTCACTGAATGGGAATCTCAGTGTTGCTTGCGTGCCTCTAAATTCCCTGTATTCCAGGCAAATGATTCACTACCCCTTTGATGGCCCAAGAGAGGAAACTCATTTTTCCAGCGTTCCTCCCCAGGAGGAGAGCTGTCATTACCATAAGTCAGTCAGTTGCCTGTTAGCAGCAGAAAGGCTGGAGGTGTCCCATTCAATTCAGAGACAGAACAGGGAAGGGGGCAAGAGAGAGAGAGAGAGGGAGAATGAACATCACCAGACCTGGATCCAAGGGTTGAGCCAGCCAGCAGGGGAGGGTTGATGTGTATGAGACTCCCCAAGCTCACCAAATGCAGCCTCTCATGTTATAGGCCTGTTTCACTTAGTAAGGGTGGCTGAGACATACCAGATGGAACAACTGGAGCAGACCTCTGCCCACTTCACTCTCCAGTCCCTATCTCTGTCAGACCCTAGGCCATATGCAGACCCTATCTGTCACCTTCCTCTCCAGCAATCCCTTTGGAAATAATAATGGCACCGGCTACCTGCAGAGCAGCTTAGGAGGGTCCAATGGAGGGGGTTCCTCCATCTGGTTCCTTACAATCCCTGGAAAAGTTTGTTTCTTTCAGGAAGGACAAGATCCCTAATATCTGCACTTTCTAAGTCTTTTCAGTATTATTTTAGCAATGTCTCCAGTTTGTACCATGATGAATTTTTAAGGATTTCTCTTGTACAGAGAAATTCTTCAAATGACAAACTCACCTTGTGCCACTTTGCTGTGGTTTCCTTCCCATTTTTCATATACATTGCATAGTATACTGCAGATCTCCAAAGGGATCCAGGGTATGCAACGTTGCTAAATTAAATCCCCATTTACTTAATAGTGTTAAATGTACACTGACCTAAGCCAAATACTAAAATACCATCTTACAATTTGGACATGTGGTGACTGCAATAGTCTTGTGAAATCACTGTATCGCTGTCACAGTCTGTATCTACTTTAAGAATTCTTTGGTCTTTCCCTTCTGTTCATGTTCTTCCGCTTCCCTTTCTATTGAAAAAGGTCTCATAAATCTCCAGCTTCCTAAGTCTATCTGACTGGAAGAAACCTTGTGAAACTATTAAGCATCAACAGTGAGATTATGGGATGCTTGATTTCTACCCATACAAGCTCAGACTTGGAAAATCTTTTTTTCTGTGTAGTTATCCATTTTTTTGTCCAAGAGTCATCCTCATTAATAAGTAATTTTTCAATTTTAATAATTCACACCCATTAGCTCTACTGATTACAGGATTTTCTATCACTTGTTGTGTTTTTTTAGATAATACAAGAAACCCAAGGGAGGACAGAAAGCAATAAGCCATATATTCAAAGAAGACATTTCAGACTGATGTTGACAGACATGGTGTATTTAGATAGGTATTGGAAAGCTAAAGATCCAGACTGCTAGAGTTGAGTTAAAGCTTGGTGTTAATGTTTTTGGTTTTCTGTTATTTAAATTGTAGTGTATAGCTGAAAATTCACTGTCTCAAAGTAGAAGGTAAACTGAAGATGTGCAAAACAGGGCATATACATGAATGAGATAAAGCAATCAAAAATACATTTAGGCATTTGGATGAACAAACCAAGTCACTTTGCATTGAAGACTGGAGAGTCAAGTAGTTAGTAGCATATGAGGTTTGCTTAAGCACAATTATTCTTCTGAATGTAATGTGGTAGTTTGCTGTGGAATTTTTCTTAGTGAGCCTTTGCCCTTAGAGAAATCTGTACATGTGTGGTGTGTTGTAACCACATATTTGTCAGATGATCCTCTCAGTATTAACTGTCAATTAACATTCCTTTTTCTTTCTATTTTTTTTTTCCTCTTTCTTTTATTGCAACAGTGCAGGTGTTGGAAGGACTGGAGTATTCATAACCCTGAGCATTGTGTTAGAAAGAATGAGATATGAAGGAGTTGTAGATATCTTCCAGACTGTCAAAATGTTAAGGACACAGCGGCCAGCCATGGTACAGACAGAGGTGAGCAAAACAGTATCCATTATACAATGGTGATTGAAAAGAATGGTTTTTTTCACAGCCAAAATAATGCACAAATGGAGACTATAAAATGTGCTTATATTTATATATTAAGTCATATTGTAACTATATAATAAGAATGTAAAATCTTCCATTGTACCTGTTAGAGCTGTAGATAATGCAGGCCAAGGAAGAAAATAATAATTTCAGTAGTGGATCTTAAATTATGGTAGTTGAGGAAAAGCATTTTCTGAGAACCATAACCCATTTTTATCTGAACACTTTCTTCCTGGCAGAAATATGTAGTACTAAAGAAGGAGGCATATTATTTCTGCAGGTGGATCCACTGATATTGTTCTGGGAGCTAAGTGTTGTTCATGGGTTCAGACTGACACTGTATTATTTTCATGATTTTCTTGACTTTGTGTCACCAAGCAAGTAGATGTTTGGTCTGAAAATCATAATGGTAAATTTAGTGCTCAGGGAAACAATAGTGTGAATAATTTCTGTTCTAGCATGAGAATCATAGAGAAATAAGGAAGGCAACAAGCAGCATAGACTTATTTCCTGGTCCTGGATGCTTGTAACTGTGTCATAGCATAAAGAATACTTAAATATTTTTAATTGTGCTTTCTTCTTAAATTTCTGAACAGGAGACTTGAATTAAGCCTGAGCCAACAGGTTAGAGTAACCATGCAAAATGGCAAGAGAAAGGAAACATTTTACATCATACAACTAATTTGTATAATTTGGTTGACACAGGCCTTTACATTATGGTCTGTTAAATTCAAAATGGTTCAAAATTCAAAGAGTTTTTCCTTTTTCTGCAAGAAAATTGAACTTGTTCAATAAAAGCTGGGTATTGATCCTGGGTGTTGTTGAAGACAACTTCATAAAAACATACATGAAAAAATAAAGATACTAAATATTAATCTTGTCAGTTAGCCGAGTAAATCACTATGATCAAAATGAAGAGTTAATTCCATTTCTTTTCCATTACCATCATTCTTCTGGATAAGGAAAATAAAAAATTACTTCTCTCTGTCACTTTGGTTCCAAAAAATAACTACAGTATACAGAAAAAATGTTTCTTGGAGCCTGCCTAACAAATACAGAGTTCAGCTGTGCAATATACTTTCCATCTTCCTTCTTGGACTTATTTCTGTATGCTACCCTTCATCCTCACTGCTGAAAGTAGAAGCGTTGTGTACTTTCTTCTTTAATGATTATGTGGAAAACAAATCTCTTATTCAGTAGTATAAAGTGCTAGGAAATCTAATCCTTAGTCAACAAAATACTTACACTTAACGTGGGCTATACATGCAGTTAAAATTTATGCATATGTCTAATTTTATTACTGTTGCAACAAGAAACAGAAACGAACTATTAGTGGTCACACCACTGCAAATATCTGACTAATTTCCTGGTTTCCAAAAGAATTTTAATAGTGATCTTAACAAGTATAACCCATATGGGGTTATGACATAGCACGATCAGATAAACAAGCAGACCTTTTTGATATTTTAGATGGCTTTCAGAAGCCATTTCTTTTCATGTTTTTCTTTAACATTTGAACCCTGAGTGACAGTTGCAAATAAGTACACAGACATGCCATTTTATTATAGCTGTGCAATACTATATCAATATGCACTGAACTTTTCTCTCCTTCAGGTGTAGGTTGAAATGCAATCTATTTAATGGTAATCTGGTGCATTATCTCTGTATTTCTCCCTTAGACCCTTTTCTTGCCACAGGCTAAGATATCTTCACATCATCATCAAAGCCCATATTACTGAAAGGCTGAGATTCCCTTCACTTCCTTAGCATGATTTTTAACCTAGTCGTTTTTCATACAGCATTCCTCATTGAAGCTGTGATGGATTTTGTCACTTAGTGTGTTGTATTTGCTATAGAGTTAATTGTATGCTTTGTTACTTGTTTTCAAATATGCGAGAAAGCAGCTTAACATGCTCTCATAGGAAGAAAGCTTTGTTCTGATATTACATTAATTCAGAATAACAGAACATCAGTAGGTGGGTATATACTCTCTGCGCAAAAATAAGCTGCATTCTGTGGAAAATGTTATTAATTTGAATGAGTTTCAGTGTTCATCTGTTGTAACTCAGACTGATTTTCTGTTATTGTCAGAGACCATATTGCTGATCTGCAGATGCCTTTCTGGTATATTTATCTGTAGTCACTAATTACGCACACTTAGCTGAAAGAAAACAGAAATCAACCAACAAGCTGGCTTTTTGATGCTTTTGTTTTCTATCTTTCTTTCTCCAGGATCAATACCAGTTCTGCTATCGAGCCGCACTGGAATATCTGGGCAGCTTTGATCACTATGCAACATAAAAACCCATCGTGGATTTTTATTGCAGGCCCTTCAAGATCCAGAGAGCCGCTTCTGAGCCATATGATGTGCTTTAGAAGTACTTCTTAACTTTTAGCTAAGGAGCAATTTTTGGGGATATACAAAATAAAATAAATAAAAAAACAAACATAATGGGGATATATAAAACAAAAAACAAGAAAAAAAACAAACACCCCAACCTATTCCATGTGGACCAAGAATTCACAGTTTAATAATCTAACCATAATAAAAGAATCCTGACCACTGAGGCATCTGAAGGATCTCATTTACAGATACCTCAAGTGTTTGACAGTGGTTGAAGTTAAAGTGAAGAGGAAATTAATCAGAAAGAATGATCATCTTGTTCAGGATTGCATGCTTGTGCTAAGAGGAATTTTAAGCAAACTGCAGTTCAGTGCAAGGTGTTTCTTAAAAGTGTGGGTCCTGGCTTCTCAAACAAAACTGACTCTTTACTTCAACATCACCCCTTCCCATCATACTGCTCATTGTAACACTTTAGGGGAAATGTGGGAATGTTCAAAACGAAAGTCCTTGATTTAGTTTTTTAGTATTGTAAAGATACTGCTGACCTGTGCTTCATTTTTAACTGTGTAAACTTTTTCCTTTTTTTAACAAGAGTTTATCATTCAATGACGTGAATTAAAAAAAAAAAAAAAGGTTGCATAACTGTTAATCTTTTTGTTTAAAAACTAGATTTTTTTAAGCTGTAGAACTGTTATCTGTAATATTGTGCTGTAGAAATGTTAAATAATTTGATAATTTGCACATTTTTGTGCAGTCTTATATTTATCTACAGTACCACAGTCTTGTTAGATATTACTTTTACAGTTTTGTTTGTTTTATTTTTTTTTTAAGAGAATATTCATTGTAATCAGTTAAATCAAAATGTGGATTTTTGGTTTCTTTTGGAATCAACAGGGAGGCGCAAAGTATAAAGATGCTGCTAACACACACACATGCACACACAGGCACATGCACACCCATGCCCTCTCTTTATATATATATATATATGTATGTATTGCTGTCTACCGTTGTCTAATTCTCTGTATGATTACAGAGATACAGATAAGTAGATAATCACACACACATAAACATATAAATTTCTCCATGTCTGGATTAATCAAAGCATTGGGAAAGTTTTTCAGCCTACTACAATTATATTAAACTGCTATTTGATCATCTCTGCATTTCCAAGTTCAATAAACTTGTTTCAAAGGGAAGTGAGGAATGCACATCATTGATATTTGAGTGTCATCTCTATCCCAAATAAAATTTCTGTCCACGTTTCCACTTGAACACACACACACACACGTACACATAAATGCACACACGCACACAGAGTATGTGATTTAGGCTTCCAGTGAAGTTCAATATTTGTAACACTATAGTGCAATAAGAAATCATATTATTAAATGTAGGAGGTGTGCATGTGGGAAAGGTCAGTGCATATCCCTTTAGGAAAGGAGAATGTTGTAATATACTTGGTATTAAGATGTATTAAAATTGTATTCAATAGTATCCTATCTATAGTGTGCGCTATATAATTTACATTTATCGTATGTAACAGGGCAAAGCCAAACGCACCCTGCTCTGTGAAATCAAACGTTTTGTGGCATACAGCATTGTTTGGGGATGCTGGGGTTTATTTTAATTTTACATTTAGAGTGCCTTATATTTGATGCCTACTTTGAATAGCATTTCTTTAAGTTAGCCTTCATTTGTATTTAGTTCAGTTTGTTCATATCTCTGTTAATCTATTCAAACATTTAATACATGTATCAGACAATTTTGAAAAATATGCATTTTCAGTTTCTGATCAAATATGGATGTTAATAAATGATAACCCAAAACACATAGGTAGTCAAGGCCCTTTATCTTTCCATATTTCCAATACCAGACCAGCTCACAAGTTAAAAATCTCTTCTTCATTGGCTTTTCAAACCCACTGTGTCACTGGTTATAGTGTCATAATTGCAGAGATGTAGCAGTACACTAGCAGTAGCTGATTTTAGCAGTGCTCATGCATTTATTTTTTAAATTATTTTCTGGGGGGGACAAGTCTTGCTCATTCACACGTGTCAACAGTTTGCTAAAGTCAAGCCATTGCTTTCAGGGGGAGGGTGGTGCGTAAGGCTAGCAAGACTGACTCCACAGGATATATTTGAGAATGACACAAGATTTTTTTCCCAGGGAACAAAAAATTCTATAAATAGCATAGAGTACTTTTTGAGATGCCGTTTGCATTGACCCTGGTTTCTGTCCTGTCTTCTGCCATTGTCAGTACATGTGTATCAAAGGAATTCTTTCTTTGGGACGAGCATTAGTAGTACATGTCAGTGTGACCTCAACATTTCTTCTTCCTCTTCCACGTTTCCCACTACCAATAGGAAGAAAAATATGAAAGACCAAACTTTACCAAGCATTGCATTTGAGCACCTTTGTAAAGAAAAAAAAAAAAAAAAAAAAGAAAAAAAAAAAAAGAAGAAGAAAAAAACACCAAAAAAATCAACACAAAAATATATATATAACACAACACAAATCTATATATATATGGAATAGATGTTTTATAGAAGGCTACCTCAGAATGAGATTCTTTACCTTTCATCTGAACCAGAGACGAATGTGCACTTTCTTTCTCTTATTTCTTGATTTGTATTTTAAAATAATTATTTAAGTGCCAGGTTAGGTGGTGGGATCATGTTCTTCAGTTCAAATGTAGGGGAACAGAAAATCAGAATACTCAAACAAGCATCAGTTTGGAGAAACAGACTAGGGAATTTTCTTGCACACCAGATCTCTAAAATGATCTTTCTTCCTAGCAGACTGCCTTGCAAGCTCCAAAGGAAATGACAGAATAATAAATAATTTAAAAAAATAAAATAAAAATAAATTTTTTTAAAAAGCAGAACCAATTTATGAGGAAAACTGTTGCACAACTAAATATTCCTTCTAGTGTTTATGTTTCATAAGATAACCGTTAGCATCATTGATGTGCATTCCACTTTTTGTATTCCTATATATAGTAATTTTACAGTTAATTTAAATTGTGAGTGTCTTTGTCTACATACATCATACGTTTCCAAGCTTAAAATTGATTTTCATCAGCATAAACAGTACGGTGCTATTATTTACGTTTATATGTGTAGTTATGTCTAATTTTGTAATGAGTTGCAATGGGGAAAAAAAAACCACAAAATATAGAAATTTTTCTGATTTATACAGAAGTTTAATTTAGCTCTTTAAAAAAAAATAAAATGTTTGAGTGGTTAGATAGTGGAGAGGATGACTGGGGGAAGGAGTGGCCCTCTAGGGAGTTTTGCACTTTCTATATATACCTTTGTACTATGCACTGCCCTATTGATTCTACGCCCAATAATGTTATAACTTGAACCCATCTGTAAGAAACTGCTTATGAAGTCCACTTAATTGTATTTAAATTACACAAAACATGTAAAAAGGAAAAAAAATGTTTGCAATGACTAAAAAAAATGCAACTGATTTTTTTCCTTCTATTCTCTCCTGTTTTTTCTTCATTTTTCTTTTATTTTCCTTTTTTTCTTCTTTTTTTTTTTCTTTTTTCTTTTTTTTTTTTTTTCTTGATGCCCTGATACTCCACAGATATCAGAAGGCTGCAGGTCTCATTATAACCATCTGTTATGTGGCTTTGACATTCAAGCTTGGAGTGTCTTTACAAAGTTAATAAAAAATTGTGTTCTTTGCTCTTGTTTTGGATGCATAGACTGAAAAACTGAAAAAATTACCTTGTAAAATGGCTTGTTAAAAATAATACAATTACCTCTAATTAGTAGTACGTGTAAATGTTTTACAGAATGAAAGGCGTGCTTTTTATTTTCTTACTTCGTTACATTGGTGGCGAAAGAAAGTCTGTATGAAAATCAGTTCTTTGCTGACACAAGTTCCATTTGTTACAAATGAATTCTAATAAAATGTCAGTGTTATGCAGCCCTGGTCTTCTTTCTTAAGCAGTACTTTTGAAATCAAAAGGTGTTTGCTACTTCTTGGTGATAAAGAATTTTGATTGGAACTACAAAGCAATCATTAATTTAAGATTCTTAAACAGCAGCTGGATGGCAGAAAAGGCATTTTTAGGTAGTGTACTTGTATCATCTTCAGCAGAAACTTTTGAGCCAGGATAGGCAAATTCTTTGGCATAAATTCCCATAGCTTCATGAATTTAATTGAA
The DNA here is from genome assembly GCA_023637945.1 of Phaethornis superciliosus. Classification (NCBI taxonomy): domain Eukaryota; kingdom Metazoa; phylum Chordata; class Aves; order Apodiformes; family Trochilidae; genus Phaethornis; species Phaethornis superciliosus. The sequence goes on along the minus strand of JAJQWJ010000004.1, from coordinate 28,764,314 downwards.
ATTAACACACCTCATATGCCTCAGGAGTTCCTTCTATTTTAGAAATGCATTATTACACTGAGAAAACAGACTTTTATCCATTCATAGGTGCAACCTAAAGAGGGCAAAATATTCATATAAATGGGGTGAATTGTGAATTTTTCAGGCCTGCAAATTTGGCAGGTTCTAGAGTACACCCAAAGTCATTGTTCAGAGTTCAGGTACTGAAATTCTAGCAGGCAGTCATGACAGACTTGACTCATTTCTGCTCTGCACTGTGTATGCAGCAAGTGCAAACATGGGTCTGTGAAGCTGCTGTCCAAATACTCTTCAAGTGTTTTCTAACACTTTGAAAAAGCTTTAGAGGAGCAACTCAAAAGTATTGAGGCAAGCTACAAGGGTCAAGACATGGCAATATAGTGCCTGTTTTGAAAGAAGGCAGGTTCTGTCTCCAAGATTGCTTTGTCAGTAAGGCAACAGTCTATTAGCAATTAGTATTATGTGTTAATAAAGAATTCTCTTTGCTGGAACAATGTGCAAAGACATTAACATTTGACTGATTTCTAAGAACTTGTATTGTTCTTAGACTAATTTCCACATTAAGATGGTGATTAATACTGTAAATGTGAAGCCTCGGTATTCTTATAGTTAATGTTTTTCCACTGACTTCTGTGGATTTTGCAATTGCTGCTTAGCAGGCTGCCTTTGGCTTGAACCTTTTTTGCGTAGTCTGTGCAAGGTGGTTTAAAGCTTTGTTATGTAAGGATTTCTTTAACTGGGTGGCTTTAGATGGTGGCCTTTAATGTCACAATTGACTTATTTGGATTTTCCTGTTCAGTGCGTCTAGCATGGGCCAAAATAAAGTGTGAAAATAAATATTGACAAAAGATTTGGCTACGTATGGGTTAATACGTTTTAAGTTAATGTGTTTTAACAAGACTAGTTAGAACTATGCTTCCTTTACATGCTAAAAAATACTTTTATATGTACTTTTAGAACACTGAAGTTAAAAAATACTGTTAAGATGTGAAATTAACCTATTTCAAAGCAAAACAACAGCTACAGACATTGAAACTCAGTAAGATTTTCATCTTTTCACTATAAAAACACTTGAACTAGATTCCCAGAGTCCTTGGTGTTCTTTCACTCTGATATTTCTCAAAATGACACAGTCACTCCTGATTCTGGTGCAAGAGACAATTTCCATCTGTGGTTTGTTTTTTTTTCTGCTCTCTGATTCTCCCAATCAGTGTGACCTTAAGACAAAAGATTGCTACTGGTAAAGATATAAACTAAGTATTAGAAAAATACTGATAAGGAATATGTAGAAAGAAATCGTTCACTAGCCAGAATGTCTAGAACAGGCCAGTACCCAACAGATAAGTACGCATGAAAGCTAAAGATAGCCATCATGATAGCCATCACTTATCAGGAAAGAAGAAGAAAAGTTTTCATAGAAAGTGCTGAGTCCTTTTTGCTTCAGATATGATCATGACTTCTTTTGTTATTTTGCTTTGGTTTGTTTTTTTCCTAACCAGACTTTGGAATATTGAGGAGAATAACTAGAAAATTTGATGTGCAGGCCAACCTACCACTGACAAATTACTTCCTCTTCCATAAAACTAAACATTCAAGAAAATACATATTTTGCTTGTGGAATTGTTGGATTCTATGAAATAGCCTTGCCTTTTTAAACCTTGGAATTTAACATACACAGACAATCAAATTTCAGAAATAACACTGGAATGAATTGGCAGAAATGTCCACAGAAGCTACCAAATGTCATGAATATTACTTGCAATATCAAATATCTTTGAGAAGTTTCAGAAGTGTGAAACAGTGGTCTTTCTTAATTCTGTCACTGTACATGGGGAATTGAAACAGTAATGAGGCCCGAGGATAGGCACCTGCAGCAAATTTTTATTTTATTTAGTGTATTTCAATTTACTTTGTTAGTTTTGTTTATTATTTTATTTTGATTTGTTTTGTTTTGTTTTATTTTGTGGTTTTTTTTTCCTGAACCAATGTTAATGCTGTGCTGCTGACTGGAACTATTTGGAAAGATGTCTATTTCAAAAACTGAAAAACTTTAGTAACCATAAAATCACAGACTGGTTTGGGTTGGAAGAGACTGTAGAGATCATCTAGTTGCAACCCCCTGCCATGGGCAGGAACACCTCCCACTAGACAAGGTTGTGGTCTAGTCCCATCTAGACTGGCCACACTTCCAGGGAGGTGGAATGCACAGCTTCCCTGGGCATTCTACTCCAATGTATCACCACCCTCATAATGAAAAATTTCTTCCTAATTCCTAACCTAAATCTACCATAGTAGGATAACGAATAAATTTTTCAGTCCCTAATGCAATGAGTCAAGATGGGAAGAAACATCTGCTGAGTAGCTTTCAGAGGAAAGCAGAATGGTAACCTGCAAATGAGACATTGTAGTGAATAGAGATCATTTTGCATCTTGACTATAAATAGGATGCTTTTAAAACCAACATGCATTCAGCTTGCTTCTGTCAGCAGAAGTTTTTGTAATTGTAGGAGGAACAAGCAAACAACCTTCCTTTGACAATAAAAGCAGTTCATTATATATTCAGCAACCTTATTTGATATAAAATGCAAATCTTTAACGTCAAAACTGCCTGGAAATGCCTTCTCTCATACATTAAAATGAGAACAGAAGGCAAGATTTTCTTCATTTAAAGAAATTATTTGAAAACATTTGAGGATTACTATATTTCTCCTCTTCAAAAATCCAGTTCGCTCTTGAAAACTGGTAGAGTCTAAGGACCCTAAAGGACTTGAATGAACTCAGTTTTCTACTGTGACAGACTCTTCAAAAACACGTAGCAGGAACTTACCCATTACAGCAAACAAATGCAAATGTCATCTGCGGGCTGTAGGTTTCTGAGTTTTTAGGCAAATCGCTGTCACTGCTGACTCTGGAGTGAAACTCCCCACCTAGCACTACCACTACAAGGCTTCTTGTACAGACTCTTACTGGCAAGTAAGCACACCGAAACCTACAAGGCTGGGCTCGGGGTCATTGTTAGTGTTAACAAAATCTCAGTGCTGGGGGCAGTCTTGTTCAGTATCTTCATCAATGATCTGGATGGACAAGTGGTTTGAGTACACCCTCATTAAGTTTTCCGATGCTAATCAGGAATGTTGATCTGCCTGAGATTAGGAAGGGATTTGCAGAGGGATCTGGACAGGCTGGATCAATGGGCTGAGTATGAGGTGTGAGACTCAATTCCAGGTGCTGCCCTCGTGTCACAACAACCCCATGCAGCACTACAGGCATGGTGAAAAGAGTCAGGAAAGCTGCTCAGCAGAGAAGGACCTGTGGATGTTGGTGACAGCTAGCTGGATATAAGCCAGAAGAGTGCCCAGGTGGCCAAGAAGGTCAACAGCATCCTGGCCTGGATCTGGAACAGCATGGCCAGCAGAACTAGGGAAAAGATTGTACTCTACTTAGCACTAGTGAGGCCTCACCTTAAATACTGTGGACTTTAGAATCATACAATTGGACTTAAAGGTCTTTTGCAACCTCAACAATTGTTTGATTCTAAAGTTCTGTCATACCCACTGAAGACTGTGCTGGTAAAATATGCTGACAATAATAAAACCATTTGCTTCTGTTCCATACACATAAAGCATTTATCAAGTTAATGCAACATCCTTTCAATAGTCCACACTTTCGAAGAATATTCTGAAACATTTCACAAAGTCATGCCTTCCTTTTGAACTCCTTTTATTCCATTTCTTCTGGAATGTTCTCTTTTTATCAAATGCTTGTACTCACCCTTTAGCTGTTTCCTTTACATCTTTATCCGTGACAGTTGAACTGGAACTCTGTTTGTAGCACAGTGTGGGAAACTGGAATGACAGAATAAGACCCAAACATATTCAGCCTACGGAAAGCAATGTATTCAGCTGAAAAATTATTCTTAACTATTGTAGAATTTAGCTGCAGAATAACTCTTAGGTAATGAGTAGGGAAAAGTGTAGTGTTCCAGTGTGGTGAAGTAGACCTCTCTCTTGGATTAAAAGGAGGAATAATGTGGACTCCTATTTAGCTCTGATAGAGATATGGGAGATAACACAGTATTCCAAGTGGTACTTTGTTCTGATTTTCTTTGGTTGTGGTTCTGGATGGGGTCTTTTTGTTGTTGTTATTTTTTGTATGATTTTTTGTTATTATTATTATTTTGTTTGGCGTGGAGTTTTGTTACTTTTGTGGTTTTGTTTTGTTTTGCTCTTTTGCTAAAGGCAATATTTGATTTTATTGAAAACTGTATCAATAAGGAGTGTTTAGTTTTAGTGTAATGGTTTTGGCTGGGACAGAGTTTATTTTCTCCATAGCAGTTCTTATGGTGCTGTTTTAGATTTATGATTCAAACAGTGTTGATAACACAATGATGTTTTAGTTATGGCTGAGCAGTGCTGACAGAACGTCAAAGCCATTTTTGTTTACCTTTTGTTCCACAACGGAGTAGGCTTGGGGCACCCTTAGAAGCTGGGAGGGGAAACATCTGAGAGAGCTTATGAAAGAGAAATCCCATACCATATGATGCTATGCTCAGCACTAAAAGCTAGGGAAAAGCAAGAGGAAGGGAGGATGCTCAGTTTTTCAAAGTAACCATTGCATATGATGCCCTGCTTTCCTGAAGATGGCTAAACATCTGCCTACTGATGGGAAGCAGTTAATTAATTCATTATTTCACTTCGCTTGCACATGCAGGTTACAATTGGCATATTAAATTGTCTTTACTTTAATCCATATTTTTCACTTTTACACATGTGATCCTCTCCCTGCCCCACTGTGGAGTGGATGAGCAAATGGCTCTGTGGAGCTTATGTGCTGACTGTAGTTAAAGCACAATACATGGTTACCAATTTCTATTGTCAATTTTTACTTCCAGATGCACATTTTCCTTATGAAGTTCAACAAGGCAAGGACAGGGTCCTTCACCCAGGGAGGAATAACCCTAAGCACCAGGAGAGGTTAGGTTTCCTACAGCTCAGCAGACAAAGATGAGGAGTCCTAGTGGACAACAAGTTAACCATGAGCCAGCAATGTGCCCTTGTGACCAAGAAGGCCAATGGCATCCTGAGGTGCATTAAGAAGAGAATAACCAGCAGGTTGAGGGAGGCTATCCTTCCTCTATTCTGCCCTGGTAGGGCCATATCTGGAGTACCATGTCCAGTTCTGGACTCTGCATGCAGTTCAAAAGGGATAGATATATACTAGAGAGAGTCCAGCAAGGGATACAAAGGTGATTAGGAGTCCTCTCTTGTGAGGGAAGGCTGAGAGACCTGGGTCTCTTCAGCCTGGAGAAGAGAAGACAGAGAGAGGATTTTATCAGTGCTTATAAAAAGGGCAGGTGTCAAAAGGACGGGGCCTGACTCTTTTTAGTGGTGCCCAGTGAACAGAAAAGGGGCAATGGCACAAACTGGAACACTGGAAGTTCTATCTAACCATGAGGAAAAACTTCTTACTTTGATGGTAACAGAACAGTAGAACAGGATGCCCAAAGAAGCTGTGGAATCTCTTTCTCTGGAGATTACAAAAACCTGCCTGGACATGATAGTGTGCCACATACTTAAGATGAACGTGCTTAACCAGGGGACCTGGACTAGATGATCTCCAGAGGCCCCTTCCAACCCCTACCATTCTGTTATTCAATGTTTCTATGACCATAAATTGTAACTGATGCTCTCAGGGAGTCAACTGCAGAGAATCTTTCTCCACACATTCTGTGAGGGAGGAAGAAGACTACGATGATAAGTAACTGTTCCCCTGATCCAGTTTACAGCTCTGTCAAATACTGTAGGTATGCTCTAATCAAATTTAACAGATCCAACTGCACCTTGGAGTGGGAGTTTGGCTGCAGATTTTGGCAAGTAGCAGTGGAAAACTGCCCAGTGGCAAACTGGTAGGTTCCTGAGCATTCAGGGATAGCTCTCAGTTCTTATTCCACTATTCTCTTCACCAAAGACAGAGCAATGCTAATTTAGCAGGCCATTTCTTAGCAGCAACCTAAGGGCTTTTCTACATACAAGTAAAAAGTGAATCTTCCATCTTGTGTTGTGAGATGAATCTGAGAAAAGACTCACAAACTTACAGAATGGCGGTATGATCTTCATTTTCCTCTCAAAAACTTCATAGTTTCTCAACAAGAGCTGCCATTCATCCAGTGTAGTGGGAAAGCAGCTCAGTTGTGTTTGTGCTCATGTATGTATACAGGGTTTAGCTTTAAACTCATGTATTTTGAAAGAGTCACAAGAAACAGATTTGCAGCTAAGGATTACACTAAATATCAGGGCACCCAAGAGATTAGACTTAGTTTTTCCCTAGTGATATTTATACTTGAAGTGATTACGAGCTGCATCCTGTTAAGTTGTCTCTCAGTATGATTTCAGTAGAAGTGCTGAAGACCTATAACTAATGATGTATATCAGTCAATACTAGGTCTAATCCTGTTTAATTTCTTTGTTAATGATGTAGACAATGGAGCAGAGTGTACCCTAAGCAAGCTTGCTGGTGGCACAGAATCAAGACAAGCGGCCAGAGGGTTGTGCTGCCAAGCAGAAGAACCTCAATAGTCTAGAGAAATGGGTCAACAAGAATCTTGTTAAGTTCAGCAAGGGAAACTTTAAAGTCCTACACTGGAGGAGGAGCAATCCAAGTCATTCAGTAGAAGAGTGGCTTTGCATTGGAGGCCTGGACGTTGACTGTGAGTGAGCAATGTGCTCTTGCTACAAGGAAGTTAATGGGATCCTGGGCTGAATTATCCAAGTGTGGCCAGCAAGTCAAAGGAGGTGATCCTTGCCCTCTCCTGACCACTGGTAGGACCATGTCTGGAATAGTATGTTCTGCTCTCCCCAGTATAAGAGACATAGACATTTGGGAGAGAGCCCAGCAAGGGTCCAATAAGATGATGAAGATCTAGATCATCATCACCTTTCCTGTGAGGAAAGGTTGAGAGAGCTGGTACGGTTTAGCCCATAGAAAGGAAGGCTCAGGAAAATTTTAGCTACTGTTTATAACCTGAGCGGAGGACTGCAAAGACAATGAAGCCAGCTTCTTTTCAGAAGTGACCAATAACAGGACCAGGGGCAGTGGACACAAATTGAAGCATAGTAGATTCCCTCTACATCAGGAAACACCTTTCACTGTGAGGGTTCCCAAGCACTGGCCCAGGTTGCCTAGAGTAGAGCTGGACATATTAATATCCATCTGGATACAGTCCTGGGCATCCTTTTCTTGGAAACACTGCATGAGCAGTGAGTTTGAGCCAGCTGACCTTCGGAGGCCCCTTCCAGCTGTAGTTATTTATCTATGGCACATAAAATTAACAGTTCAGAGTTGCTCCTCTGAGGCCAGGTTTCTTATCTCACTCAATTTCATTTTCAGATTTTTCAGATTCAAAAGCAAGAAAACAAGCTGAAGGTTTTTTTATTTAACACACATTTCTGTTTCTGAAGAAGTAACCTTTGAATAGTATCATTTATATCTGCATAAAAATATATTTATACAAATAGATACTTAATATATACACATGAATATGATACAATGGTACTTATAATTTCTATTAGGAACTCCCTCAGGTTTTCTAGTTTTTCAGAAAACATGTATCATTTGTGTGGTTTTTTGTGGATACTTGATCTGTTTCAACAGGATATTTTAGTGGCATCATTTTTAGCTGCAGCATCCTTTCTGCTTAGTTCTGAGAGAGATTATTTTTATAGAAAAAAGTCTTTTTTATCAAGACCTTGACCAAATTTCCTTTCTCGGAAGGAATTTACATTTTACTTAATAATTTACAATTTACTTGATTATTCAATTATAAAGTGAGGTTACTGAAGCCAGGTAACATAAAGCACATTATATTATGGTATTATTATATTATGCATATTAATAAGCATATTATATTATGGTCAAGCTAATACTGGATTAACTGCACAAGCAATTCCATATTTTTATAAATATCACTGAAATTATTTTCCTAATTTACAGCCCATCATCTGCCCAGAATTTTCAATTTTACTTACTACAATTCCTCATTAAATTGATTTTCTAAATAGAGAGAGATTTTTCTGACTGAAAAAAGTATTTCTTGTCTCATCCATAAATGTGAGAAAGTGGGGCATGCTTATCCCTCTCGTTCCCTTTTTTTCTATTTGTGTTCTCATAAGATATTTGGTTTCAAGGAAAATTGGTATTTTAGATACAGTTTGTTCAGTGGCTCTTTGGCCATTGTTTGGCTTTGTGCCTGTTCAGATAAGAGTGAAAATTGAAAGCAATTTCCTTAGAGGTGTATTTTTTGCCTTGGTTGAAGACCCATAGGGATTTTTATTTGCCTGATTTGCAGCCACGTCCAGAGGCTAAAATCAAGACTAATGCAAGCTGAAGTCTTACGCTGCTTAATTAAAGCATCTGCAGTTTTCTTTCACCACTGAATGCTTCTGACAAAAAAGTTCCTGGAGCAATGTAGATCTGGTGTTTTCCAGATTTTGTAGGTGTAGCATTCCTAGCATGGTCTTAATTTAGTGCTCTGAATGTATATTCACAATGTTTCTCTTCAACTCCTTGTTTCTTTCAAAGTATATAAATGACTGTCTAGTTGTCCTGTGGTTTCCAGACAAGGATTAAAAGAACTTACAAGCAGGTTGTTTCCAGTAAGAGAGAAGGGTCTTTGCATGAGATACGTAGAGTAGAAAGTCCTTCCCACAGAACAGACAGTTTGTGTGCAATCTCTTGTTACCAGGAGCTGAAAGTTCTTAAATTAAGCTGAAAGGCTGGTCCAGTGGCTGTGTGATAACCATCAGCTTGGACACAGCAGACCGCAACAGGAAAGGTGTGGTTCAAAGCAAATAGCTAGCAAAACTGCTTAACTATTAATATTTCTTAATGGGGAAAGATAGATCATAATTTTTCATTTCTTTCTGAGTGTCCTTTCCTTAACTTGTATTGATCTGTGCAAATGTATCCACTTCATGAGCGAGTTAGGTGGCCCAAAAATTTCTGTTTCTTTCACCAATGGAGTATACCATAGAACTGGCATTATATTCCGCACACTGTGAGATTTCAGCAGTGCACTGTCATGCAAATGAAGTCTTCTCTACATGTGATTGGAATCCACAAAACCCAAAAGGCTGACTAGACATCTCCTGAACTGGTCAGTAGACAACTGCAAGAAGTGTTGGGGCTAGAAATATATTTTCTTTATACAGAAGTAAGGTGCGTGGAAAAGTCAGAGCAATGAAGACCTATCATCAGTGAATGGTGATTGGGCTAGAAAACATTTAACAAAACTGAAAATACACACATCCAGGGATATGACTAGATGCACACATGACTGCTGAGGGAGCTGGGCAAAATCATTGTGAGGCTATGTTTTGCTCTCTTTGACAGATTGTGGAGAGGGAGTAAGTTCTTGAGGGCTAGGAGAAAGCAAATATCAATCAAATTGTCAATCAGGACAAGAACTGGGGAACTACAGACTGTTCAATATCACACCAATCCCTGAGACAGTGAAGGAAAAAATAGTCTTTAAAAATATTTCCAAACACATGAAGGGCAAGAAAGTGTACAGGACTGTCCAGAATTAATTTCCAAAGGATAGTTGTTATTACTTAGCTTAAACTTTAGCTTAAAGAGCTAAAAATATATGGCATTAAAAAGACAACATCTGCTTTTGAAATTTTATATCTACAGAAAAGGCACAAAACCCAACAGGAGAAACAAAACAAGATAGAAGAGCTGCTTGCAGCAATCAGTCAATAAAAACTTTTGCTTACTCTGCTGATTCATTCTGGAGTCACAGAGTGTATGTTCTGTGATTCCTTTAGCTACACCTTTCAAGGCTTCATATCCTTATTATTCTTTTGTCTCATTTAATTTTCACATTGAGGTACTGGTTCTGCAAACAATTCTGTCAAAAATGTTTCTGCTGCAACAATTAGCATTTCCCAGTGCTCACAAGCATGTCTCTGTGTTTGGTTTTAGAAATACAGTCTTCCGGAGGACTTCATCATCGGTCTGTCAAAATAAAAGACATCTACTTGCATCTGCTGCAAGTAGAGCAACATACAACAGACAGAAAGTCAGTCAGTCTGAGTTACTTGTCTGTGTTCAGGTGCTGGCAGTGGGAAGTTGCAGGCATGGGCTCTGTGAGAAGAGGCCACAAGCTGTCCCACGCCAGACACAGCTAGCTCTAATATGGGCTCACCCAAGTACATGGTCATCAGCCACATGGCACAAAGAAGTGAAACTTCTGTGAAAATGTATTTAGGAAATCATCAAATTCCAAACTACTGTGAGAAGTGAGGGAAAAGAACAACCAACAAACCAAACCAAACCAAGTCACTAGGAGCAGCCTTGTGAATACCCAGAAGAAAGTAGAGGAAGAAGTGCTGCTGGTGCCAAAGCAAGGACTATGCTGCAGACTATGGAGAACTGGAATAGAGGAAATGTGTGACAAGGAAAGAGCTGCAGAGAGAAGCAATTATGGACTTACACCACAACCCTATAGGGAATGTCCCTGTGCCACTCAGGTGAGAGGGGGAGGTGGAGGAGCTGGGAGTAAGTGACTGAAGCTGAGCATGGGAAGACAAAGCAGGGGAAGGTGTTATAATAATTTGTCTTTGTTTCTCGCAATCCAGAACTATTTTAGCTGGCAATAAATTAAATTCTGCTTTCCCAGGTTGAATATGTTTTGGAAATGATGGTAATTGATGAGTGGTCTCCCAGTATCTACCTTGACCCAGAAGTTTTTCATCTTATGTTCTCTCCCTTCTCTGCTGGAGAATGAGGAGTTAGAGACTGACTAGGTCAATGTCTGGCATCTGGCTAAGGCCAGCCCACCATACAGGTAAATAATGAAAGCATAGGGAAAGATATTGCAAGTCTTTTGAAATTAGACTTCATGTTTTGTCCTGTAGATTTGTAGCAAGCACAAAAAGGCAAGGATCACGTGGAATGAAGAGCGGTGCTACCATGAAGAACACCTCCTTCCTTTTTCCCACAAGGCAGAAGAAGATTTAGGTCATTATTAGAACCTATTGGGTTGCAATCATCTGAGAAGCCAAGTTAATTTAAAGAAATAGAAGATGCTCAAGACTAGTGAGAACAGAAAATGTCAGAAATTCATTTTCATGCACTCCCTTCCAAAAAGTTATGCTTCACCTCAAGGCTGGAACCATGGTGGGAGCTGCAACTATCTGTAGGAAGACAGAAGCTCAGAAATGTTTTGACAGGAAGTGAATGAGAAGCTGTTATTAAATCCCACTGAGAAATTTAAAGTGTGCCTGGAAGAAAGTGAATTTTTATGAATATGGGAATTTGGGGATGGCAAGACCTTGGTGCCTCAGTAGACAAAGACAACAACTTCTTGACGATTTGTGAAAGGTAAGCTTCATGTTTTACTTACACAGTTCAGACACTGTATTGTAAAACTGGTGTGGGCGAGGGTTCAAATGGATCTTTCATCATTCTGTTGCCACTTTATGCAGGACACAGCTGAAGGCTACTGACAATTCATTCATTAGGTACCCATATCCATATACTGCTACTCATGGGATCAATTCATTTAAGCAACTCAGTTGGCTAAAGCTGCATGAAATGAATATTCAATTAAATCTGTTTTGGATCTCATTCAGATATTCAAATAAACTAAACCTTTGGCTTGTTCATTTGTGAAATAAGCTCTTTTATATGAGTGTAAAATGGCTTTTCACAATGAGTAAGCTCTGATCTCTGATCCACACATGTGTAGCAACTAGAAGTAGCATAATCCAGGAATTTGAGAAGCTAGCAACAGAATCTGCACTGAACTGTTTCTCCATTGGGACTTCTCACTCTTCCAAAATCACATTAGGCCAGACATGCTTGTCTTGCATGTCTGTGCTTGACGATAATGAAAACGCAGTATTGAAACATGGAAGAGTAGTTCCTAGCACACCTGATCCTGACTTTCTGTTCTGAAACTTTGGAATATGGTGTGTAAGCACAGGCTGACATTTTTCAGCTTTTCAGGGGACTTTTCTTTGCATTAATTTCTTGCATAGCTAACTTCAAGTACTCATTTCAAAACTTTTAAAGGTGCTAGCCTTTTAAAAATACGTCCTCCCAGGATTCTTAAAATAGGTTTCTAGCTTAAGTTGGAGATTCACAAAATCATCAGTAAAATGTCAGATACATAGACTGAAAGAAATATGTGAAGTATTGGGCTTGTACTAGGTTTGGATGAATATGATTAGGAACATGGTTATATGGTTGAAAAGGGGAAGATTATCTGTCTAGATGTGGCTTCATTGTATTAAGTGAAACATTTTTCTTTCCAGAGTAACATTCATCAATGTCTATACGAGAGATTTTCCACAGAAATAAGCTTGAAGGAACTACCTGGGGTCTGGTTTTTTCTGGTCAAGGCTGTCTTCTTTGGTTTTGTTGGGTTTTTTTTTTGTTTTTTTTTTTTTTTTCCATTATGTCTAGAAAATGTGATCTAACTGAGAGAGAGAGTTTATGGTCATATCCTGACAATTTTCACATGGTGACAAGTTCAGACACCATTAGTATCCTTAGTGTAGTGTGACTGCCTAGCTGAACGGAGTCTGTTTACTCCCAGTACAACAGGCTAGGGTATTTCATCAAGATGAAAGGTGATCCATGAGGTAGGAACTGTGATTGATAGATTATATAGGTAGAAACAGGCTGAGTGTATCTATTGTAGTGTCAGATATGACAGACAAGGGTGCTATTACTATAATTTTCACTGGAGGTATTAGGAGGGTACCTACTCAGTGAGAGTACTGATGGCAGGACTGCAAATAAACAGAAGACACCCTACACTGCAAAGCCAAGCCAAAAATTCACAAGGTTCTATGGAAGGCTGATCCATTCATTACAGTGACATAGCCTGAACGAGAGAAAAGCCTGGTGCTTCAGAAATGTTATATTTGTTTCTGATTCAGTAAAGAAATTACACTTCTGTAATTCAGTCATTGTTAAGTATATCTACAGCTCATGAAGGAGCAACGCTTCTACATAAAGCATGAATAAGAATTAAGAAGAAAAAAGAACTCTAATTCTTTATTTAATATGCCTAAGATGGATTCTTCACTCTTCCTTCCCACACCCTACCCCCTTGGGTGTTTTACACATTATTTCAAATATCAAATTCTGTTACTTCTTGGTGAAAATAGATGAAGAGAAATGAAATGGGGTGTAAACAGAGGACAACATTTTCCAATTAAAATGGGATCCAAGTAAGATCTGGAAAAACTATCATTTCAAGTGAAATACCTCCATCTAACAGGGTTAGTACGAGATTTAAAAAGTGAAGAAAACAGGTGAGGGTAACAGAAGAATTGAGAATTAAAATGGAACACAACCAAGTAAATATTTATTTTATTAACTATTTTTATACCATATATAATCTGTATTTCATTTCCTTTTCATAGAAGTGGAGCATGCTCCTCAGCCAAAGAACCCCTTTCCAGCAGCAATGATGAGGTTTGACTGTGCAAGATGAAGGAATAGTTTTGATAATAGGAACAGATAGTAGGATGTCTTCTGACTAGAATGATATGGCTCAGACACTGAATGTTTATGAATCTGCAAGCCTGGGTAGAGTTTCCTTCTTTGTTGGGTTGTACCTGATACAATTTTCAAAGTTATAAAGACCAAAAAGCAAGCAGGCAAATGAACAAACACTGTTAACACAGGAATTTGTGGAAATTATCCACATATCATTTTCTTCCTCCATCCTACAGAATCCCATAGAATTTCTGTAGGCTCCTTCAGATCTGCCTGACTCATTTGAATATAAAAGCCATGTTTAAAAGTTTTCTATTCTTGAAAAAAAATTACTGTATTTGGTTGAATATATCTGTATTAGTTAGTGTGCTGCAATATCTTGTGACAAGTCAAACCTCAAATTTTTGATCTGTGGAACTGAATGTAGTTGCAGTCTTCCTAGAAGGGATTTTTGAAGGAAGTCCATTTTATCATACTAACTTGTATCTTGTAAATAATAAAAAAAAAAGTGGCAAACTTGCTGCCCATAGGTACCGGAGATTAATAAATATGGGCCATAAATTAACATGATTTTTGTCACACAATCAAGAAGGTTGATCTGATTATATAAAGTAACTCCTCTGTTCTATTAATATTTTCCTACTAAATAGAGCTTGCAGCTCATAAGCAACCTCATCCTAAACCCTCCAGCATTATAGGCAATTCTAATATGTAGTAATGGAAGAATATATTTATTTTATTTTCCATCTGCAATTTTCTGCCATACGAACTAATAATAATTTACAATTTCTTTCATGAAGGGAAGCCTATTGCCCCAGGAAAAAGGATAATTTTTGCTTCAAACGTGCTTTGATTCCTTTTTAGACTGACAGTTTACCCATTTCAACAGTCATGAATCCAAACTAATAAACTATTAGCAGGTTCAGTACATACCAGAAATATCAATTCAGGAAGATAACTATTTTCACAAGCCTTTTTTGTGGAATATCTACTTACTGTATATCTTTCCTTCAGCATGCTTTCATATGCAAAAATTAACCAAGAGACACATTCTTTACAACATCTAAGTGTTTGAGGTGTACTTTGTAGTTTTGTGTCTATACTCTGTATTTTATGGCAGCTATGTTGCACAAGAGACATGAGTAAATGTTTCTATCAACCACCTAAACTTTAAACTAATAAATGATTACCTGAAATGCAAGAAAAAGTCATTGTGTGACTATAACTTAAAAAATTTTCAGAAAACCACATCAATAGATGTTTGGACTATAAATACATATCTCACCTAGACTGGAAGATTTCATTGCACTATTTTACTGTTCAATACTATTAATATTTCATTATTATTTTACTGTATCTTCTATTCGGAAACATTTTTTTTTTTTTCAGTCAGCTTTTCAAAGCAATCACTGCAATTTCACTGCAATCCTTCTCAAGATAAAAGCTAATCACAAGCTTTATATCTGATCTCTTCTGATAAATCACAAAAACTGTGTTGCTTGATTGATGATTTTTTTTCTGAGTGGAAATGGGCTGCAAAACAGCTTTAGTGAAACTCTAAGTGTCAGGGCCTCTCCATGTTTCACTCAACAGTTATGTATCTGAGCACACATAGCCTTATGGGTGTGCACATCTCTAACCCATCTGCCACATCCTGATCAAAATCATCCTTCATCCTGTTTCCTCAAAGAAAATCATTGTGTTAGATGCTCACTACATGCACGCTGCACAGCATACTATGCACTTCTGGAGCAATCTGAGCCCCTCACAAACAGTAATGTGATTACTTTTGCAAATGGATATAGCAGCATCTTCAATTTTGTTAGGATGGATGCTTAGCGTTACAAAAGGTTGGTTCTGCTTCGTTGGGTGCTTATGCAGTTCAAAACCGTAGCCACTCACCTCCCTTCAAGATTCTCACCACTACCCTTCAAGAAAATAAAACTAGCTGCCATGGGCAATTTGGATGAGAATACTGTCTCATTGTCCCTGTGTAATGGCCATAACTTATGTTCAGAACCAGAAAATTATATGAGCATCTGAGAGAGGGAAAAGAAAGAATGTACCAAGTTACTTCTTTTGGGGTCTTGCAATTTCTAAATCTTTCTTAAATCTAGTCTTTGATATGGTGAATAATTATGGAAATAAACATTTCTAGAAAACTCAGTCTGTTTCCATTCCAAGTACTAAATAAACATCTTCATACCTATATGATTATCTGATGTGAAACACTGAATTTATTGATGCTGTCAGTTTTAACTTGCAAGAATGTAGACTATAAATCAAGAAACGAGAATAAAATACTCTGCTCTAGAAGCAGAAGTGGTTGAAAAATGGCCAGAAGTACAAGATGGAATGTAAGTCAATGCAAGTCTTGCCTCTAACAGTGTAAAAAGCTCACATATCTCTTGTTATACTGGAATAATACTCATCATTGTAAAAAGTAGTTATCTTACTTCTTTGAAGTTTTTTAAATTCATATTTTGCTGTGCAATTTTCTTCCATGTTCATAGAAGATCAGAGGGACTCCTTTTTTTCCTGTATAGCACCTTATGGACCCTCATCTTGGACAGGTTATTACTTTATTAGTGTAATTGTTACCTTATTGAGGCTTATGAAACATTTTTGTGGTTTTGTAGAATTTTTCCTATTTTCCCTACAAGTTTAAAATATAGACATCCAGCTTTCTGCTAACAGTCTCGACAAAGCGTCGTATTTTTTTTATTGTAGCAGGTAGCTCACCATATCCCATTTTTGAAACATTCAAAACCTGATTAAACTTTTCAGTGTGACTTTATGTAGAGAGATCATAAACATCTCCGCCTTTCGAGGCTGCTAAGTAATCATTACATACCACCAATAACATTTATAGCTCTGCCAGTCTATTGTCATTTATAAAATTTTATCAGTTAACCCTTGTATTTTCTTCTAGGCTTCAGTAGCAGTATTGAGTAATACAGAGCCAAGACCTTATCTTGCCAGAATGTCTTGCCAGAAACACCTCTTAAACTCCAAGATCTTTTTTTCATTACTTCCCAGGTAACAGAAAGCTGGGGAAAAGATGGTATCTGCCAAAGCCATGTGGCTATTCTGGCCATCATGATGCAGTATATAAATTGAGATACTTATGACCCCTGAGATCTGCTTTTGCAGAAATACCTATAGATCTCTAACTTCCCATTACTATTAATTCATTGCCAATCCAAGCTATTAAAAATGTCACAGGCTTTTTCAATGAACTATGAAAGTATTAGAAGTTCATTGTAGCAAAGAAAAGTTTGAGAAATGCTTCATCATTTTTAAAAAAATTAGCATCTCTTTAGAACATTGACTTCATACACTCCAATTGAATACAAATATTGGGTTTCATCAGTGACTAATTTTGATAACTTCTGTAAAATTTTTGCTTACAAGAGTAACTGAACTAAGACAAATTTACATTTGTTTGTTTTTTTGAAATTACTTTTGGCACAGCTAAAGTTTTGAGGGATAAGGGAAGCCACAGCTCTCCTACCTGTTTGATTTCATGTTGGTTTTAATTTTAAGCAGTGTTAATGACTGTATATAAAAGTCTGGATCATTATTCATTCAGCCTTCTATTCTAAACTTTCCCCATGAAAAGCTGCTCCCATTTTTAAAACTAAATGGAGACATAGTCACTTTAGTGAATCAGGACATCTGCTCTTGGGTGTAATGTATGAACACATCATTTTAGTCAGCCCCTGTGAGACACATAATGATAATAGGAAGTTGTTTTGGTAACAGATTTACATGTATGCACAACCACATAATGGTCAACTTTTTAATGAGACTGTCAGTAACACAGAACACCTAAGGTAGCCCTAGTGCCAAGATATATATGTTTGAGTAATTAGAAAATATACAATCCTGATTTATTTATTCTGATGCACTTAGGATCTTCAGAGGTGTTTGAAAAGAAGTGAACATTGCTGCATTTCATTGCAGTCCATTCACTGCATGTGAAACACAGGTTCTAAGTCCTAGAAGCTGTGACAATCTCATTTGATTTGTTGCACTCAGACCTCTTTAAGTTTAGCTACTCATGACATCTGTTTCCATGCCTGAAGGATTGCTCTTTTTACCTTGGTATCTGTATTTTAAAACAAAATGTAAATGAAACAACCCTTTACACATCTATGTGCACTGACAACAGATTATAAGATTACAGGGAAATGCACGTTTACTTGGCCTCTTCATATTCATTATTTTTTTTTTTTTTAAGACTGAAGTGGATATAGCAATAATTTTACAGACACTTTCATTTCATACTTCACTGTCAGAAGTGTTAATTTCAAACAATCATGTGACAGAAGCATTTGGATTCAGGGGTGGGGGGGGAGGTGGAAATACATCGGGAGTTAAGGAGGGAGAGAGAGAGAATGGACCCCATATGCAGTAATGTGCAACAGTTTCCATGTATCACTTCTTACCATGTGATAAGCTACGATTTCAGACTCTTTCAGAAAAAAAAATATGTTCAGTCCCTGGATTTTACTAGTTCTGCCTACTGGAACTGTTCTTATTTAGCCAAAAGAATAGGTGGGTGGGACTGGGCTTTCTATGGATAGCTAGGAGAGTGCAAGAGTTGTGTTACCAATGACTGCTGTGCTGCTCATTGGATGGATGTGACTCAGCCTGAGCAGAGAAAAGAAAGCTCCCCAAGCTGAATGACAGCAGAGGGATGCCTGTGTGGCCACTTCACAGGAACAATTTTATCACCAAGGCATTTTCAAGAATCAAGAGTTTTTCCTGAAGGTAATTTCTGTAGATCATTGCCCTTAAGCCTCTGGATAAAACCTGTTTTAATGACTATAGGGTCTCACCTGGGCTGGATTTTAATGCTGATCTGAAAGTCAAATGTTAATGGGGTAAACAATCTATTTGCTTATTGTTAAATGTCATCACAATTCTTCATAGAATTAAAATTTATCAAGGTAAATACTTTTCTCTATTTATATAAAAGAACTAAGTGCAATAAGCCACTTCATGGACCAACGAACTGGAAAATGAAATTATTGTATTAATGTGCTTTTTTACTTTTGATAGGAATGTAGTGTCATAAAAATGACAATATTTTGACTTTATTTTCACACTTTAAAATTAAAAAAAAAACAAAATAACCCAACCCAACAAGAAAAAAAATTCTGAAGTAGAATAAAAGGTGATTGTTTGAAACTCTTCCCCTTTTCTGGCACTGTGTATTTGGGGTCCGGAAAAGAACTGGTTTAAGGCTGATTAAAACAGTTTCTCAGAGGACTCCCTGAAGAGAAAGCATGCCCTGGCCCTACAGCAGGAATATTTGCTTATACACGGTGACTGTCAAACCCTCTAGCCTGCCTGGCCTCCAGAGCTCCCATTGGAAAGCATGAGCCTTTCCACCCAGCCTCAGGCCTCTCATGCTGTGAACCCAGTTTCCTGACTGTGCTCCAGCCCTATATCCCCTGAAAAAACCCTCTGGAAACCTACATCATTAAATAACTCTGCAAGCTATTTGGAAGCCCTGGTGTGCCCTGGCTGTCCTGCACCAGGATGAGGCAGGGGGATAAACCCATGGGAATCTCCCACCACTCTTGAGCTGTGCTGTTCCCCCAAAACTTCTGTGTTGAAGGCACATATTACTGAAGTTATTATCATCCTATATCTACGTGGAGGAGAAATGTGTCTAACCTAATTGTATTTGATATCTTACATAATCCTTCCTAAGAAATAAATTAAAACCTTTGGTCCTGGTAGGGAAAGGGGCTCCCAGTTTAATTTAGATTTGGCTAATCATAATCCTGCCTCCTTTAAGAAGGTTTTTGTTAATATGAATTTAGTTCTTAAGAGGTTTGTTGTTTTGGTTTTTTTTTTCCTTACAGTCATCTTGGTCAATTAATCTCTTACAAAACCTGACATAAAAAAATGGATCAGAGTCAACAAAAACCTAGTATTAATCACTGCATCAGTATAGTTCACCACTGATATAATTCTTGGAACAAGTTAGTATGATTCCCAGAAGGGTGGGGAAATAGAGATCTGAGATCACAGATTTATTGTGATGTTTACTAGGAGTTCAGGAATGTTTTGACAACTCTATTCCTCTCAACAATATATTTTTTGTAGGTTCTACAGGTTAGTCTACAGACTAACAATTACCATTGTCCCTCAGATCCATAACGTTCTCACAGTGCCAAACTTTTGGTGTACTTGGTAGATTAGAGTAATATTGGAAACCCTTCAGCCTTTGTATTTTGGAAAAGAATTGCTTTCCCTGAGGAAGGTAGTTGAGAGATGGCAGCTATGGGAAAGCTGCAGCAGGCAGCAAGAGCATGCAAATATACTCATGAAATTTGTTTATCTGCCTGTGAATGGCTAAAACTAACACTTGCATTGTGAGACTTCTGGACTGCTTAATTGGTAATTCACAATCAGGGATAAATTTGTCAAGTAATACATTCATAGTGATTTAAAGGACTTGTTATAGGTCATGATAGGCCTAGTAATGACTTCATTTATCTGCTTTAAATTAGTGGTACCTCTGCTGACATCAGAAAAGACCTCCTAGAAGAAAACTGAACCCAAATTCATGATTCATGTCTTTTGTAATTTTAATTTCTAGGTATTAAATTAGATGGCAAAAACTTAGAGAAAGGCCAACACTTTCTGAGTTTTGAGGGACTGATCTGTAAACTCTTAACTCCATCACTGGTTACTCCTACAGGTGTTTAAAATGCAGTAGGTGCCTCTTGGAGGAGCTGGCTACTTTTCATGAGCCTGAATTCAACATTGATGATGGGCTTGAGCACCCTCAGAGGCCTGGGATAGTGAACCATGACTGTGCAAATGGTAATCTCCCAATGAACTCTGAAATTCTGCAGGATTTGTTGCTCCAACTAGATTCTTGTAAGTCGATGTAGACTGATGGCATTCATCTAAAGGTACTTAAAGTGCAGGTGGAGGTCATAGTGAAACCTCTCAATGATTTTTCAGTGCTCTTGGGATCTGGAGAGGTACCAGTTGTCTGGAAGTTGCAAATGTTATCCCAGTCTTCAAAAAGGCAGGAGGAATAACCCTGGAAAATATGGGCCTGTTAGTCTTACCTCAGTGCCTGGTAAGACTATGGAGAAGTTTGGGATTATTCTGGGAGTTATTGAAAAACACCTTAAAACCAACACTTCCCTCAAACAGCTGGCTATGCTTCTTTGATACATCCCAGGACCTGGCTGGCTTCCTGGACTAAGCACATTAATGGCTCATGTCAAGCTTCTGGTCCACCATCCCCACCCACCAAAGCCCTTCTCTTCAGGGCTCTACTCAGTCTTTTCTCTTCTCAACCTGTATTCTTACAGGGGATTGTCTTAAGCCAGGTACAGAACCTTGTACTTGGCCTTGTTGAACTTCCACAAGACCTATTGAGCCTGCGGGTCCCTCTGGATGGCATTTCTTCCCTCTAGCACACTGACTCCACCATACAGTTTAGTGTTTCCAGCAATCTTTCTTGGGGTGTACTCGATTCCACTCGCTTTGTGGCTGACAAAGATGTTGAACAGCACTGGTCCAATTATTGACCTTTGAGGAACAGCCCTGTCCTGGTTTGGGCCAGGATAAAGGTGATTTTCTGTCTTGTACTTTTGCTTTCAGCTAAGTCTCTTGTAAATAGTTGCACTTGCTGAAATTAACAGCAAGTTTCTCAGACAGTGTCTGCTTCTAGGACTGATAACACTCGATGTTTATAGTTACTGCCAGAGACTGGTGTGCAGAGCCAAGGACACTGCTCAGCTCTGAGGAACATTTTACCTTCCAGAAGGAGTAAGGAGGTCCCACCTGAAACCCTCCTCTGGGGAGGACCAGAAAAGATAGATGCCAGAATTGACTAAACAGAGTATTCTATCCCATACATGTCATACTCAGTGTAAATTTGAGGGACCACAAGGGTCAAACTCCTTCCTGCTCTTCCTGCCCTTCCTGCTTCCCTTCCTCACCTGTTCCCGGTTTTTGCTTCGGCATCCTGGGAGGATTCCATCCGTTCCTCTGCCTGTGGTCCTGATCCCTGCCAGCCTGAATCTGTGTGTTCCTGCCTCCAGCTCCTGACTGCTGCTGACTCCAGGAGTCCAGCCTGGACTTTCCCAGGGCTGCCCTGCAGCCTCGGTGGTGACGTGAGAGTTACTGGGGAGAGAGGGGAGGAATGTGGTATCAGTTTTCCTATATGTTTGTATATTTGTATATATTTAGTAATTTTTCCTATTTATCATTACTGTTTCATTAAAGTTGTGTAGTTTAGTTTCCAACTCTTAAGTCTCTCACCCTTATTCTCTCTCCTTTCTTTATCAGGGAGGAGAGGGGGATTAATAGAGAGCAATCTGTCATTTGGTTTAATTGCCAGGCCAGTGTTAAACCGTGACAACCCCTCATCACATTCCTTCATTTGGACATTTTGCCACTGATCCCAACTCTTTGGGTGTGACCAGCCAGCCAGTTCCTTATCCAACGAGTGTTCCATCCATTGAATCCATATTTTTCCAGTTTAGAGACCAGAATGTCTTGTGGGACAGTGTTGAATCCTTTGCACAGGTACAGGTAGATGACATTTGTTGCTCTGCCTTTATCCACTGAGGCTGTGACCCCACTGTAAAAGGCCACCAGATTAGTCAGGCAGAACTTGCCCTTAGTGAAGACTGTCCCCAGTCATCCCTTTGTCATTCTCATGCCTCAGCAGAGCCTGGTCCATGATCTTGACAAGCACAGAGGGGAGACTGACTGCCTTCTGGTTCCTTGGGTCTTCTTTTTTTGCCCACTTCAAAAATGGGGTTTCTGCTTTCCCAGTCAGCAGGAATTTCACTAGACTGCCATGACTTTTCAAATACAATGAACAGTAGCTTTGCAACTTCATCTTCTATTTATTTGGAAGATCCTGTTAACTAGCTTCTTTCCACAGCTAGGCAGAAGCCTCACTTGGGCTACAGGCAGCTTAACAAGAGTATTTTGTCTATAGATAGTACATAGATTAAAGCATCATAAAAGCCTTATAAACAAGCACAGGTATTTGAAGAACTTCTTCACCCTGAAGACTTTAAAATCTCTCATGAGTCCCAGAAGGATGCTACCTAAATGAAAATTATTTTAGGCAAAAAATTAATACCTGCATGCCTACCCCTCCTTCCTGCATGAGGTTGTGGAATAAAACATGTTTCTTAGTCATTAGGACACTCAGCATGAGTGGATACATCTGGGTCTCTGGCTTCCTGAGTTGACACCTTATACTACTCACTGAATTGAAAACAGGTGACAGAGGAACCAACAAGCAGGAAGATGTTGAGGTGCATGGCTAGACCTGGAACAAGGAAGAATTCGTTAGAGATATGGAAGTCAGATGGAGCTTTGGCTACAGTGAGCAAGAAGAAATAGAGTTCAGAACCTAACGAGTAGACAGCCAGGAAAAAAAGCAGAACCACGACCCTGGACTTCAAGAGAACAGACTTCTATCTTCCAGAGATCTGCTTGGAAGAATCCATAGGCTGCAGCCCTGGAATGGCATGTAGATCCAGGAGAGCTTGTTGATATTCAAGGATAATATCCTTCCAAGCTCCCAGCAAACAGGAAATAAAGGAAACGAGTCAAGAGGTATGCCTGCATGAGCAAAGATCTCAAAACTGAACTCAGACATAAAAAAGAACTTCACAAGAGGTGGAAGCAGGGAGATGTAACCCAAAAGGACTTGCTATCTGACACTGCAGAGGTAGGATTAGAGAAGCCAACTTGTCTTTTGCAGCCAGTTGTAGTTGAATCTGGCCAAAGGCCAGATCTGACCTATTACAATACAAAGGATGTGAAGGACAACTAGAAAGGATTCTACATGCATATGAAGTGAAAAAGAAAAAAAACAAAAACAAAAACAAACAAAAAAACCCCAACAAAAAACTAAGGTAAATGTGGGACTGCTGCCTAAAGCAGTGGGGAAACAGGTGAAAAATGACATGGCAGAGGTCAAGATATTCAGTGCATTCTTTTCCTAAGACTTTACCAGTAAAACTGGCCATCACAAAGGACCGGGACATCTGTCAATATGAGAAGAGGCTGAGACTGCTGCGAGTGTTTAGCCTAGAAAAAAAGGCTTAGGGGGATCTTACTGTTGTGTATAATTACCTGGCAAGAGAGAATGAAGAAGATAGATCATAGTGAGAGAAAAAGAGACAATGAATACAAATTAAAAGGCAGTAAATTTCATGTCAACACAAGGAACCCCTTTTTACTGTGAGAGCTGTGAAACAGTGGAATATATTGCCCAGAAGAGATAAAGAATGTCCACCTCTGAAGATACAGAATATCTGACTGGACACCATCTGGGATAACCTTCTCTAGGTGACCTTATGCAGGTAGATTAGACTAGAAAATCTCAAGAGATCCCTTCCATCCTAAGTGATATTGTGGTTCTACACTTCTATGAAACAAAAACCTTAGTATTAATTCTGGGTGAGGAAATCAACACCTTGTCATGCTATTCTAAATTTGACAACTATCCAAATTGCCAAATATGTTGGTTTAACCAGAAACATCACCACAACCTGACTATTATAAATTTAGAGGAGTGTATTGGAAACGTCCATCAATATTTATTTAGTTTTATGCATACATTGGGTCTTTCACCTATATAATAAAATGCACACATAAAGCTTTGTTTCAGTTCTGACCCTATCCTGATGTGTTGGATTAACTTCTAGTTTTTCAGTTATCTTTACCCACCCCCTCAAGAATGATAGAAGCTGCGCAAATTTATCTTCTCCGTGGTTGTAACCATAGCAACCCAAACAGTTCATTTTCTGTCTCAAATAATCCACACAACTCTTTCTGACTAACAATTCAATGAGGACATTGACAAATTATTTCAGTATTCAGGCAGACATTTAAAATATGCAGATATTTGTCTGAATTCTAATATGTTCAATGGATACTCAAATGATAAACTGCAATTCTCTAGTAAAATGAGAGAAAACTCTTCCCTGAGGATACTTCTAATTAAAGGTTTCAAAACAGATATATTTTGAATGATGAATGTATTCAGTGAGATAGATTCTCTCCGTGAGATCAGATATTTTGTTCACATGTTGGAACTTTTTTTGTTTTCTAGACCTTGCCTTTTCTTCATTAGTTAGTCAGCAAGGGGAGAAAAAAAAAAAAACCACCCTGTCTCTTCCTTTCCTCCTCTTAGATTCTTCCACCCCCCTGAATATTCATGAAAAGAAGAGAAACTTTTGAAAGGCTCAATAGCACTTAATTGTTTTGAGGGAAGGCAGCATGTGGTTCATTAGCATCATCATTAATCTGATATCGAAGCAAGAGGTGTTGGCTTCTTTTCATGTTAAATACTGACCTTCCTGGCTGTAATTAGTGTGTGACTCTCCAAGAGGAACTTTATGTCAAGTAGAAGCTGTGCACATTTTCAAAATGAGGCTGGTTACAATCTGAAGCAGATTTATCAGAGAAGCTGTGTAATGTGCATTGGTGGAAATACCTGACAAGGCTTTGAGCAGTCTAATGTAACTTTGAAGTTTTCTTTGTCTTCAGTGGGGTTTGGACCACATGGCCTTTTCAACCTGAATTACTGTGTGTTTCTATGATTCAAAGTCCATTGCTTCAGTTCATGTAAAGTCATACAAAATAGTTCACAGATTAATAACCTGTCAATCTCTCTTCATACTTAGTGAATTCTTGTATGAAGGATTGTTGTATGTAGAGAAAGTGAAAGACCCCTTACTTCATAACTAATCCATCTCTAGACTTGTCCAAGTGCCTGAGCTCAGTACTTACTTTTAAAGTAGCATTGCACTTTCAATACACATTGCCTCATTTATAATGCTTCCTACCCTCCTGACAGTTCATCTGTTGCGGAGAATGCAGAGCACTGTCAACATTTTACAGATGCAGCTATCCTTCAACATTGGTCTTGACTGCAGGTGCAAGGCTGAAAGTATCATTAACTCTGCAGTGAACTTCACCAATAGAATCCAGATGTCAGCTCCTCTTCCCTGGCTTCTCACCTAGTTTGCTGTCAAAACTAGAAGGGACTGTCACGTGGGCTCAACTTTTGTTGCTTTATTTCTCCCCTATTGTACCACTTGCACAAGAGCATTACTAACGTAAGTAGAATATGAATAATTAATTCAGCAAGTTGACAAGCAAGATGTTAATGAGGAGAAATGGTACTTTTACACTGATTCTTAACAGAAAATGTTAGATTAGATACCAAGCAGCTGTAATGAAGCTAAGGAAATAAGCAACCCTCTCCCAGTGAAAAAACAGAACAAAAAAATCCCAAGCAACAACAACAAAAGAACAATCCACAAAACAACAAAAGACCTTCAACAAAACACAACCCAAACCTTCTGAAAACTCAAGTATTATTTGCCTGCAATCATACTTAAGATACGAGCTCTTAAGATGTAATTCTAAAAGAATGTAACAATCTAACTGACAGCAAAGTTAAAACCAATCAAGTGAAAAACCTAGACAAGCGAGCAAAAAACCAAATACATAAGAAGAATCTAAACTCATAATTTTCATGGATATTTCCAAACAGATAAATTAGGTCCACACATGCTAAGTATGTTCTTTGTTTAGTGAAAGAGCATATCAAGTCCACCATAAAAGATCTGGTCTTGAATAGCTTAAGGAAAAGTGCTAAATACTTAAACTAGTAAGCCTTGAGCTGCAAAAGATATTCCCATCTCCACAGTTAGGAAAAAATGAGCCTTTTGCAATCTTGGCTTTACTGTTTTGACAGTAATTTTTCAACAATAGTTTCCATCTCAATTTACCTTAGTCTGTGGTTCAAGTCATAGTTTTTCTGTTTTGATTCTTTCCCTAGACAGAACTGAAAGCTCAGAGCAGCTTTCCTTCTGAAAAAGGAATCACACACTGATTTTCTCATGCAGAAAAAAATAGATTTTAACCATGAAACACTGTTGGCAACTTTGATTATGCTAAGTGTTGCCAAGAAGGATGTAGACATGTTGACTGTGATGCAAGAATTATGGACAGGAAGCCTTTTCCCTTGAGAACTATTCAGATAAGTATCTCAAATTCCCTGAGCACCAAGAGATAGAATATATGTCATTCATCTCCTGGACACCACTGCACTCACTGGATTAGATTGTGGACCTGATATGTATGTTCCTTTGCCCTTCCCCGTGCCCCTGACTAAGTGGTTTCTGAAGGAACCTGTACTTCATGAAGATAGATATGTATATATTTCTATTTCTTAAATATATATACCTCTACTTAGTTCAAGAATGTAACTAAGACTTAATGGGTCCCGCTGAAAAATCTCTGTTCTTGCTACTCTTGTCTCTTACCCTGTAGCAAGCAAAGGGAATAAATATGGAAGTTTCGTAAAGGCAAAGTATATCCATCATACCATAAAAGTTTATCCAGGTAAACTGAAAAAAGAGAAGAGATGCATGCAGGAAAGCTACATCAAGCAGTAGCAACTGATGTAGTGTTTTTTATCCTTATTTGTAAAACAAGAAGAGAATGAATATCAGATGGTAGAAGAGGATTGTGCATCCATCACCCAATACTACAAATGAAATAATTATTTTACACTGAAGAACCATTGTAAGCTTCCTTTTCTAACTCAAAAGGCTTTCTCATTGTCATCCATCACTTTTATTTCTCCCCATTACCATGGGGAGGAGGAAGCTCATCACTAACCAGAGGTTAGAAAACCAAGAGGCCACTCATCTAATCTCAGAGTCCTGTCCACTTCGGAGAAATATTTAACTTGATGGGATAAACTAGAATAGGTTATCAGTAGAGAGGACCTGTTATAAGAAAGACACAATAAATTGTTTGTAGGAAACATATTCTCCTTATGTTTACAGGAGAAACACAGGTTTGGCTGGGAGGTCACGGCTGCTTTTACAGAATCAGAAGAGAAAGTCTGCACATTTAAGGGGAAAAAATAAAAACTGTGTCTTTTTTAAAAAAAAAGAAAAGAAAAAAAAACCAAACAAAAAACCAAAATCAGAGGATGGAAAGTGGCTTGACAGAGTACAGTACTGATGGAGAAGTAAATTTACTAAACTTTCTGACAGGCTGGTAAAACTGTCTGGCAGATCTGAGTTAACCTCTGTGAGGAAGAAAGGTAACGCACTATCCTGAGAAGGTGAAAGAGGTCTATAGGCTTCAGGGCCAGTTCTTTCATGATGATACGTGTCTAAGGTTGGTTCTCTAAGCACCTAATTCCTCACCAAAAGAAATTGTTACTTACACAGACAGCACCTGGTCTACCTGCAGGTTTGCTGAAGTATCACAGGCAGATAAATTGCTGTCTAGTTCCGTCTCCTCTCACTTCCACCTCACTGTTTGTATAACAGATGCCAGCCCTCTGTCACAAATGTGTATTTAAGCCTTTTTGTGATCTGCATCCGGAGGAGGAAGCTCATGTTCTCTGAATGTGCCAGGCGGGAGCTGAGCTCTCAGTACTCAGCTATTCAGGCTGAGAATTGGTAAAGCAAGAATTCAAAGAGTATTGGGAAAGAATAGGAGGAAAATATATTCAGGGGGCAAGAAGGTAACCTGGAAGGAAGAGGAGATTTGAGAGTATGTAGTTATATTTGTGTACTGAGTAGGACAGGAGTGGGAATGCAAGCTGCCGGGTTTTCCCGTTTTAACTTTTATATACAAAATACTTGGGTAATAAAAGTGTTAGACAAAGGAAGAGCACAAAAAACCATGAGATTAATTGCAGGGTGGGTTAGGAATTTTCTCTGTCCTCATCTAGATATTTATATTTTATTCACTGTGTAGTAATAGTGATGATATAATAGAAGAAAGTAACTGTTTATTTGCTCTCTTTGTATGACCTTGCTGTTTGTTGTTGTTTTCCCCTGATTTGTGGAAGTTATTTACCTGCAATAAGGGAGAAAGTGCTAAATGTTATCAAAGCAGGTGGAAGACTGCATTTGAAACCAACCATCTGGGTAGCAGAAGGGAAGACTCTAGGCTGTTTTAAAAAGTGGAAAATTGAGACTGCAGATTTCTTCAGTCTACAAACAACAAATCTTCTGAGGACAGGTTTATGGGATCAGAAATCACTTTCACAATGCTTTAGCTTGAGATGAGTTAGAGTCTGTGGTCATCATGGTCACAGGGAGCTGACCGCCCAGTTAAAAAAGAATAATTTGGTATTAGGGCTGTTATGTAAAAATCTTTTATCTTAGGAGTCTAGGCATTCTGAATTGAGTCTAATAGTTGTGAATGCCTAGCAAATACAGTGAATAAAAGTACTGCAATCTGAGAAAAGTGTAAGTTGGTGGCTGGCCAGAGTGAAATGCTGAAATTCAGATTGCTTTTCTACTTGGAAAATTTACAACTATTATTAAATTTTATGAATTCCCACATTTATTGACAATTTAAAATGTAGAGAGAACTTCTTCAGGCTACTGCATCAAAAAGAAGGAAGATGAAGCAGGTATAAGGCACTCATGTAAGTTTTTGTCCTAACTCATGTGGTGAAGGTTTTACCCCAAGGTTGCTTCCTTCCAAGGTCCTTTCCCTAACAGATTGGGTCACAGTGAAATCTCAGGTCAATTTAGATAACTGAGATGCTCTAATAAGCTGTTAATAACAATTTTTAATAGCACTGTGTAACTAATTTTCCTGTCAGATTTATTGACTGCAGATATTCACCTGCTCTGGTTAGAGGCTGTGCTAAGTCTGGTAACAGGCTGCTTGATCAGTAAAATGGATGGTTAGGAATACCAGTATTAATTATGGGTTTAATTTCAAATTCAGCTGGCCACTGTGGCCAAGTAGGAGTACCTTCATCTTTTACTGAGCATCCAGAAGATCTCAGAATCTGCTACAAAGGTAATTTTTTTTCAGAAAGATCACCTTAAAAACTATGTGTCTTCTGCAGTTTATCTCTCATCCTAGGCTGATTTTGTGCTTCAATGTAACAGGATCATAGTTATCTCAAACATAACACACAATGAAGAGATATATCCCATATCCTCACGAAATTCAACAAGGAGAAATGCAAAATCCTTCTCCTGGGAAGGAAAAACCCCAGGCATATGGACTACATGCCAGACACTGACAGGCTGGAAAGTAGTGTTGCAGAGAAGCCCCTAGGAGTCCTGATGGGATATCCTGTCTGAACACTTTTCACTGTGGGGGTGACTGAACTCTGGAGTAGGTTACCCTGAGTGATAGAATCACCATCCTTGGAGATATTCAATAGCCATCTAGACACAGTCCTTGATAATCTGCTGTAGGTGTCTCTGGGTGAGCAGGGAGTTGGAATAGATGATCTCCAGAGGTCCCTACAAATCTGAACCACACCGTGATTCTGTGCTATCTTCTAAAGTAGGGAAGGGAATATATACAAAATTGCAAAGTATTGAAGGTACACCAATAGAAGTTTGGCTCAGGACATCTCAAGGACATAGAAATATCCCTGAATACATAAAAAGGTCTGAGAGTTTATTGTTCCCTCACTGTTGCTATTTCAAGAATTTTGAAAGATTTATTTTTTATTGATGTATTTTTTGTTTTTCCTGATCTCTACATGTTAGAATTACCTGTAGTTTTATATCTCCAAATTTCAAAGAAATATATAGCAACGTAGCTCATATGCTACCTAATCTGTGATGATAAATTCATCCACTGATCCTGTCAGTGGAGAGGTATTTGGCAATGTGCCTGGGGGAAGTGAATGCTTTTATGGGTTCTTCAAGACTCTTTTTAATTATGACTTTACAATAGCTGTGTTTAAAAGTGAGCTCATGAGGGCAAAGCAGGAGGTTCTTTCCAAAACAGGTTTTATTTTTGTGTGAATGGAAGTTCCAAGATATCCTTTTCTTGAATAGTAAAGGTTGCTTCATCACCTGAAGCTGTATATTTGTAAACTCCTGGAACTGTGCTAGTAATGAATCGCATATATATTGCTTTTCCAGTAGAAGCAGAGCATATATTAAGTGCTTTTCATCCAGTCTTGCAGTAAGAGAGTATATATATTTGTACTCAGGAACAAAACCTTCAAATACAAAGAGGCAATTCAGTTTCCATTCTTAATCTGAGAATTACAGTGTCTCTGTTGAATGTAGAAGGTGGACTCAAGAAGTTATTGATCTTTCCCCTCCTAACAGAAACTATTACAATTTTTATCAATACAGTTTGCACTTAGGCTATGATTTTTTTTTCCATGTTTCTTTGCATAAAGATATTGCATCTTAAAATTGTACAAAAGCACCTGACAAGTAAAAGGCTGATCTATTAGAGGACATTTTGAATAAAACTTGCAGACGAAGTATATAAAGCAAAGAAAAGTGACGCTATGAAGCGCTGGGCTGGTTTTGCTCTCTTATTCTTAACCTTGTTGGTGCTAGTGCCCCACTCTATGCTGTCCATTCTTCCTCAGAGATTGAGAACTCTTCGAGACCTCCATAGTGGTCTGCCTCCGTGACCTCCATTTCTACCCATTACAATGACAGATTAACTAATTAAACTGAATTGCCTTTTTTTTTTTTCAGACACTTTTTTCATTCCATCTGCAGTAATTGCTTTATCCCTGAAGCTGAAAGATGTAGACACCACATTTTAGTGCTCAGATGTATTCAAGAAGCTGAGTTTTCAAATTATTAGTGATGTTATTTTGCCGCTGATGTCTCTGTAAAGCTGTTGCGGGAAGAAGGACAGAAGGACACAAAGACAGAAGGAAGGATGGAAGGAAGGACGGAAGGACGGAAGAAGGAAGGATGGAAGGAAGGACGGAAGGACGGAAGAAGGAAGGACAGAAGGAAGGACGGAAGGAAGGACAGAAGGACGGAAGGAGGGAAGGATGCACAGAAAGATGGACGGACGGACGGACGGACGGAAGGAAGGAAGGAAGGAAGGAAGGAAGGAAGGAAGGAAGGAAGGAAGGAAAGAAGGAAAGAAGGAAAGAAGGAAAGAAGGAAAGAAGGAAAGAAGGAAAGAAGGTCTTCACAGACTCTCAGTCTGGTTTTAATGTCTTAGCAAACTTACCTACTTTATAGAGTATTCAGAATGATTTCTTATTAATATATTGACTAAACGTATTTCAGGAGCAAGTGAACAGAAAATAAATACTTTCATTGTGATGCATTGCCTCTACTCAATTAATTCCCTGTGACTAGAGACTTAGAAGTATAAACTAATGAAATGTAAATTGACTGAGTCAGTTTTTCAATACTCCTATTTGCTCAAACATATAGTCCTAAATTTCTCTTAGTAGTCAAAGACCAAATGAAAATGTACTTTTGTATAATCATATTCAAGTCTCCTTTAGAAAACAATAATTATGACATTATTGTGAATAAATACTTTTCCACTAGTCAAACTATGTAGAAATTATTATCCATAATGATTATTAGAAGTGCAAATCAATGCAGTGTAGTGTGCTAAATATAATAAGTGTGCACAAAAGCAAAATGTGTGAAATATCCAGTTTACTAAGGTGTATCAGCATTCTTAATGAACAATCTGGAACTAACCAGACGTTGTCAATTTTCAACTCAGCTATATACTCTAAATTAATATGCCTTGCATTATTCCATATCTATATCAGATAGCAGTTCATCAAAATTTAAACAGCAAGTCACACCACTGAGAAAACCTGTGTGAAGTTTATTTGTCAGTCTTGTATGATATAGCTGAATCTTAGGCCAACATTTTAGTTTAGCCTGTTTTGGAAAGAACTCCACCTTCTCCTCAGCAGAGATTATGTCATCCTTGAAAAAGATTAAACTTTTTTTTTTACATCTTTCACAAATAAAAATTGAACTGCAAACCCCTGCTTTTCATCAAAAATTCTGAATCATGGAACCAGGTAGCACATAAGGTGGTATTTATTCTGTTTTCTCAACCTGGAGTAACTGAGCCTAAGGAAGAAGTTGTTGCTCTAGATTATTAGACAGCAGAAGAGAACAAAAAAAGGAAGAAGTTTTGGGACATTAAGCTAGTCATGGTGGCTTCTATTTATCTAGAGGGTTTTTCTTGTTGCTTAGTACAAGAGTGCATGTTAACTTAGACTTATAAAGACTAAGTTAATGTTCCAGGTGATGTTCCAGCTGTACAGCTATTTAAACTAGTTTTGAATTTGTACTGTTTAAACATACCTGATAATCTCTGTCTCCAACATGAAAGCAGGCATTCAGAGAATAAGAGATCTAACTTTTTTATGGATTGTCACCTTTGGTTTGTAGATAGATACTTCTGGTCTAGGGCTGATGTTCTGGAAATGAATGATCTGAATCTCATTCTGTTTCATGAGATGCAGTGAGACCATTTGATGTAGTCTACCTTGACCTTAGCAAGGCTTTTGACACAGCCTCCCATAATACCCTCCTCCTGAGCAAGCTCACAAAATCTGGGACAGAAGATGCTGCAGGAAGATGGATTAAGAGCTAGCTTCACAATAGAGCCCTAAGAGTGGTGATCAATGGTACAGGGTCCAGATGGAGACTTGTGACTAATGGAGTCTCCCAGAGATCATTGCTGCGTCCAGTCCTGTTCAATATCTTTATCAATGACCTTGATGATGGGACAGGGTGTCTTCTCAGCAAGTTTGCTGATGACAAAAAGATGAGAGGACTGGCTGACACCCCAAAACACTGTGCAGCCATTCAGAGGGACCTAGACAGGATAGAGAGTTGGGCAGGGTGAAATTGAATGAATTACAGCAAGGGCAAGTGTAGAGTCTTGCATCTGGATAGGAACCCCAGTAACCAGTACAGGCTGGGGACTGAGTTCTTGGAGAGCAGTGAATGGGAAAGGAACCTGGGGGTGCTGGTGGATAGCAGGATGACCATGAGCCAGCAATGTGACCTTGTGGCCAAGAAGGCCAATGGCATCTTGGGGTGCATTAGAAGGGGGGTGATTTGTAGGTCGAGAGAGGGTCTCCTCCCTCTCTACTCTGCCCTCATGAGGCCACATCTGGAATATTGTGTCCAGTTCTGGGCCCCTCAGTTTTAAGGACAGGGAACTTCTTGAAAGAATCCAGTGCAGAGCCTTCAAGATGAGTAAGAGAGTAGAGCACGTCCCTTATAAGGAAAGGCTAAGGCTTCTTTTCAGCTTGAAGAGAATGAGGGGTGACCTCATAAATATTTATAAATATGTAAAGGGAGAAAGCCAGGAGGATGGTTCCAGGCTCTTCTCAATTATGGCCAATGATAAGACAAGAGGTAATGAATATAAACTGGAGTATAAAAGGTTTCATACTCCATACATAAGATTTTTTTACTCCAAGGATGACAGAGCACTGGAACAGGCTGCCCAGGCAGGTTGTGGAGTCTCCTTCTCTGGAGACATTCAAAACCCTCCTGGATGTGTTCCTTTGTGACCTTTTGTAGATTACCCTGCTCTGGCAAGGGCATTGAACTCGATCTTTAGAGGTCCCTTCCAACCCCTAACTTTCTCTGATTCTGTGATTCACTGAGACAGTACAACTCCAAATACCTTTTAAACAAGTTGGGGATTATTAGGAGAAACTATCGGATAACTTCCAACTGTTAATAGTTGTTTAAAGTTCATAAGTAAATTAAAAAAAATATGAATAAATGGTTTATGAGATCTCCTCCCCTCTGATGTGAGATGAGTGAGAATTCTCATTTAAGAAAGGTTGTTTCATTAGTAGTTTTATATGCTCCTAAGTATCCATCCTCAAAAAATTAGACCTAGTAATTCACATTTAAAAAACAAACAAACAAACAAACAAAAAACAACAAAGGAAGCCTGGTAAATAGCAAGTCAAGAGACTTGCTTTAGTAGTTTTTGCTTATTAATATTTATGGATTTGTATTGCAATTTGTAGGATGCATCTAGTTACACAGGAAATCTCCACACGAAATTGAGGAGGTAAATTTCAGTGCTGGAAGTCTTAGATCAGTTAGGCAGATTTGCCAGAAAAGTCATGTTTTAACATACATGTGCAGTATATTAAGATTAAAATGACATTAGTTTTTTCCTTGAGAAGCCCTCAGTTTCTGTTTTCTACATATAAATAAGCCATAGAATCTGAGAACTTTACACATGTGTTTGATTTTATAAGAGCAGGTTCAAGACCACCCAAAGAACCTGAGAGTACATAATTCCATTGGATCCATCTACGACTCCTGAGGTAACTGGCAGATGAAGTTGCAAAGCCACTTTCCATCATATTCAAGAGATCGTGGGAATCTGATGAAGTTCCCAATAGCTGGGAAAATGGGAAACACAACCCCCATTTTGAAAAAGAGAAAGAAGGAAGACCCAAGGAACAACAGGCCAATCAGTCTCATCTCCATGCCTGACGGAGATCATGGAGCAGATCATCCTGAAGGCTCGGCTAAAGCACATGGACTTTGAAGATAGGATTGGTGGCAACCGTCATGCTTCATCAAGGGAAAATGCCCAGAGAAGGTGTGAATGCCTGGGAGAGTTCAAGACCAGATTGGATGGATCTTGGAGAAACCTGGACTAGTGTCTGGTGTCCCTGCTCATGGCAAGGAGTTTGGAAATAGATGATCTTTATGGTCCTGTCCAGTGCAAACCATTGTATGGTTATGATAATGGGTTAAGTGCATTACTCCACTACTTCTGAAGCACATCTTTCAGTAAGTCAGTAGGGAAGAGTGTGTTTGTGTGTGAAAAAAGAAAGTTGATTGGAGTAGAAATAGAATGGTCTTGTACACAGATTGGGGTCTTCATTGTGCCTTCACTTTCAGTCTTTGCTGAAGAAGTATATGGTGGGCCTTAATCTGTGGTTCATTTTTTTCTATCAGGTTGTCTCCATGGATATATTCATTGAGTTCCCAAGTTGGTTAGGGAAAGCACTGCACTAGCACTAGTCTCTGTAGGCTGATACTTCTCTGCAAAGTTTAGAAAGATGTAAGTTTTATTACAGACTGATGGCTTCAGCTCTTCAGTCGGTCCTTATCCCTGGGAATAAATTCCAACAGCAAGAGCTATTGACAGTCCAGTAGAAAATGAAAGCAATGTTACCTTCAGGACTAAGGAGGTTATTTATTATTTTCCAATAAGGCAATAAAAATTAAATTTATGTGTGGTTCTGCCTGTTTATGTATAAATGCTTATCAACATCACAAATCAGAAGTGTGATCTAAGTTTTGATCTTGATCAGTAAAATTTAAAAGCTAAAGCTCCCCTCACCATGTAATGATGTCTTAAGATGTCAGTACTTGGCTATTGGAAGGAGTGTATTCAGATCTGCTTGCTAATCTGCAATGCAAATGCATTGCAGTGACAGCTTGTGTTTCTATGCATTTATTCCAGTTGGGAAGCATTGCTTGGAATTGCAAGCCTTCTGATTTGTCTAATTTATGTAAATACTGTGAGCAGTCATTCTCTTCTCAAAGTTAACTCATAAGCAACATTCTGTTATGAGCTGAGAATTTTTTCTTCCTTACTATTAAGAGATTAATGATAACTAGAGTTTAGTTTATAAAATTTGATACTAGATCTTCTGGTATTGCTCAAGAGTGAGAGGGTGAGTCTTAATTCAGTGAAAATTAAGCTGTTTCAAGATGTTTCATAAACTGGAATCTGATGGGTCAAACTCAACATAAAATAATTTGATCATTGGTAGAATAATAGAAAGAACACTATACAGAGCTGAACAAAATATGAATAAACAATTCTATCTGCATAGTAAATCTCTCTGAAGAATAATAAGAAACTCTTCAGAAAGAGGCCACTAGGAGTGAAAATTACTGGTCAAGATACATCTTCCAGCTTTATCTGGAGCTATTTTTTTTTTTCCAGTCCTTTTTGTAGACAGCCATAATATTCCCAAATGCTAAATGTTGCTCTAAGTGGCTTGTTGATTAGAAAAAAAATCCCTCCCCCCAGAAAAAAAATCCCCAACATGAATAAGGAACAGGATAAGTAGCTATGATTCCTTTCATAATTTTTCACATGAAAAAAAACAAACCACTTTTAAATGCAGAGCTGTGTATCAGTAAAAGTGTCCTATGGTAAGATCAGTGACGTTCTGCTAAAACTTCTGTCTCTTCCGTTAGGAACAATACAATAAAGCAGAAATTTTACATGCTGAGTCTCTGGCTGAGATTATTATTTTTTTTTTTTTTTTTTTTTTTTTTAGGATATTTTTATTCAGATACAAATTATTTCATTTATGTTTTTCTAAAATTCTTTACTTCCCCAAAGGGTTCTTCTTATGTGTAAAAGAATGCTAACGTTTTCAGCAGAATGTATAAGAACACTGTGAACATCTTTCTTTTCTAATATCAAATTTTGAGATTTTTTTCTTCAATTTGGTGTGGCAAAAAATGGAAAAGTCAGTAGGTTTGAATCTGATTTTCTTTCTCAGATTGGCAGCCAAAACTAAAAATCAACTGCATGTATGATCCTAACTACCACAAAGTCTAGGGCAGAAGAAAATCAGCTATGTGGTATACAAATTAAATCATCAGGGTAATGTAGATATCCAAGACTTAGTACTATTCCTTAGAATTAGATGAATTAAAGGCTTGCATAAAGTTTTTCTAAGACAGGTATATATTATGTGTATGTTATTTAATAGGAGAGTGTTGCTGAAAAAAGAGAAGTCTTGCTTAAAAAAAAATTAAAAAATTTAAAAATAAAAATAATTAAAAAAAAAAAAAAAAAGAAAAATGTCATCACTTTATAACTAGTCTGCTACTCAATAAATAAGAATAATAACTCTGGCAGGGTCCCATGTCACACCACAACAGCATTTACATTAGAATGAAGGCTTACATAAGTCAAGGTATACAACATGAGTAACTACTACTAGTAATAACAATAATTAACAACAACTCTATTTTTCCTAATTCTAATATAATAGAATTAAAAATTCTAGGCTTCTAATACAATGTATGTGTAAACAGAAGACTGTCTATCACCCACTGTGGAACCAAATATGCTCATGTTATAATTTAAGGAATAAATTTAATATTTACCTTCACTGCAAGCCTTTTTGTTTAATCGGAACAACTATGGGTTTTTTGTCATTAGTATTCCTGCCCCAGAAAAAAATTGACCAGAAAAAATCCTAGTTGGAGTTATTCATTAACAGAGTAAATAATCTGATGTCCACAGTGTGGTTATATGCTATGGGTGCAATCTATTCAAGTGAGTAATTTGAAGATTCATCATTTGCAGTTTTTGATGATCAGATGCCTGCCTAAACTTTGGATGAACTCTGACCTCTTTTTCCAAAATTAAACCTGAATATTTTGAAAAAACTTCTGTATTGTGAGTATGTATAAAATATGATTAATTTCATTTGCGTAAGCCTTGGTAGTTGGATAAAACTAAGTAAATTTTAACAGTTTTTTGTGCTTCATTTGTTTCCAGAAGCAGGGAAAAAGAAATGCCCATTAATCTTATTTTGAGCTGTCACTAAGGAAGAAAAAAGTAAATTGTTCAACATGCATTCCTCTTTCTCTCAGAATATCCAACATATGTACTAAAGGGCCATCTCAGCATCCCAATCACCCATTCTGCGTCATCACTCAAAATAAGGGTGGACAAAATAAAAGT
The DNA here is from genome assembly GCA_023637945.1 of Phaethornis superciliosus. Lineage (NCBI taxonomy): Eukaryota > Metazoa > Chordata > Aves > Apodiformes > Trochilidae > Phaethornis > Phaethornis superciliosus. The sequence goes on along the minus strand of JAJQWJ010000004.1, from coordinate 28,726,241 downwards.
GTAAATGCATGTTTCAATAATGTAATAATGACTTGCTGACTTATTTCCAGATCCCCCACAATTTTCATTATTCTAGGATTCTCTGTCTCGGTATTCTCATCAAGAAGCTGGTGGCTCATGGCTTGGACTAGTGTACTCTTTGCTGGGTTAAAAACTGGTTGTATGGCCAGGCCCAGAGACTTGTAGTCAACAGTGCTGGTGACCTGCCACCAGTAGTGACCTGCCACCAGTGGTATTCCCCAGGGCTGGGTACTGGGGTCAATCTTGTTTGATATCTTTATCAATACTGGGTCTCAAGGAGGGCACTGTGTGTTTTCTCAGCAGGTTTGCAGACCACACCAAGTTGGGAGGGAATGTTGATCTGCTTGAGAGCAGGAAGGGTCTGCAGAAGGATACGGACATCTTGACACATGGGCCAGCATTATGAGGTTTAATAAGGCCAAATGCCAGGTCTTGTGTTCAGTTCTGATCTCCTCACCACAAGAAAGACATTGAGCTGTTGGAGCAAGTTCAGAGAATGGCAACCAAGCTGGTGAAGTATTTGAAGAACAAGTCCCATTAGGCTGGGGAAATTAGGAAAGTTTAGTTTGGAGAAGAGGAGGTAGAAGGAAGACCTAGGTGCTCTCTACAGCTACCTGAAAGAGGGATGTAGTGAGGTGGGTGTTGGCCTCTTTTCTTGAGTAAATAATGATACGTTAACAGGAAATAGTCCAAAGCTGTGCGACGGCAAGAGTAGACCAGATACTAAAAAGAATTTCTTTATTAAGAGAGTAGCCAGGCGCTAGAAAAGGGTGATCAGGGAGGTGGTGGAGTCACTGTTCCTGGAGGCATTTAAAAAACATGTACATGAGGCACTTCAGGACATATTCTAATGTGCATGATGGCTCGTTTTTTTTTGTTGTTTTTGTTTTGTTTTGTTTTGGGTTTGTTTGTTTGTTTAGGGTTTTTTTGTTTTTTTCATTTTTGTTTTGGTTTCTTTTTTTGTTTGTTTTTTCTTTTGGTTTTGGTTTTGGTTTAGTTTGGTTTTAATTTTGGGGGATTAACAGTCACATGTAGTTATCTTAGAGGTCTTTTCCGATGATAATTCTGTTATTTTTTGATTCTAAAGAAATCAGTGGATCCAGTAAGAAAACCTTTTTAAACATATAGAACTTAATGTGCTAAACTCTTCAGATAATGGAAAAAATCCAACTAAAAGTAAGGTGTTGAAAAGTATAGTAAGCCTTAATTCTCTTGAAGATCTACCGTCATCTATTGGTATATAGGAATAGATGGTGGTGGCTGAAGAGTGAGCACTTCTTGAATGAACATGTCCTGATACACTAATGTCCAGGGCTCTGTAAAACTTCAGAAACAGCAAGAAGTTTTTTTCACTTACCAAGAACCCAAGCATAGCATAAGATGGAACTACCCAACTTTTGAGAGAGCTAGAGGTCTTGTCAGAACAACTGCAGGTTTTGAGGTAAAATGTTTCTTTTAATTAAAGATAACTTAGAGAATGTCTTTTATACAGTTTCCTGCTTAAAAAAAAATAAATAATAAAAAAAAAAATAAAAAAATCTGCCATCAGATTGTTAATAAATAAGAACATTTCCCAAATAGTTTTATTAATCTCATTAAGTACCAAAAGAATCTTGAACTCTGTTAATGATGTAGATTTCCAGAGATCACCTGTACAGTGCGTTAAGGGCTCAGACTGAAGTATGTGACACGACAAAGATTATTCATGTTATTTAAATCTCTGTAATGTTGCACATTTCTTCCAAAGTTGTGATCCTGATGAAAATTATGTCATCCATCTGTCATACCCCACAAGATGAGTGTGGCAGTGTCACCTCTCACAAGGTGAGCACGGCTCCCCAAATGTGGGGGAAAAACAAAATATCACGTCCCACAGAGTGGGCACAGGTAGACCCCCAGAGAGGGGGTCAGCCCAGGGAGATTCAGACTGGACCCCCTTGCTTTCTAAACTCCCTCAGAGAGGAGCCTGAGTGCGACTGGGCCCAATCCTCCTCCTCCTCTAATTAATCTCTTTTAACAACACATTCGGTGAAATTAAGTTTGGGAATACTCTGCATGGTACTCAGGAGTACTATTATTACCCATGAAGTTTGTATGAAAACACAGCTTCACTTAAAAGTGAGTAAGATTATAAAGTATGTCAGATTACAACTAGCAGAAGTATAAATGATGGTACTTTCAAAGCAATGGATTACAATTTAGCAAAACTTAAGGAAGTTGCCAAAGCAACGGGGAGTAAAACATAACAAAGTTAGAAAATATGTTACCCTCATGTGTCCAGATAAAGTTAGAAACAGAGACAGCGAGAGAGAGAGTGAGAAAGAGATAAAGGTAAAGAAGAGATAGGAAAGATATCACCACTCTTGGATCCAGTGATGATCTTGGTAGGAAGCTGTGGTCCTTGGATGGCCGGCATGCATCCAGCATTTCAAGTGTCTCTTTTATGTCACCTGATCACCCCTTTTCGGGAGAGGTGGGGGCTTTGGCATATCTTGCAAAGCCAGGTGTTTACTTGGACCCCTCCAGATGGGATGACACAGCAATAACCCTTATTTGTTTCTGCACATGTGCCCTCTCCAGTGGCTTTACCTGGGGCACAGAGAGGATGTCATTCCGCCTCCCCAGGGTGCAGCTTGCCTTCCCCTGTCCCTTTTAGAATAAGGACAGTGTCCTGCCTGTCAGGGTGGCCATCAAACAGAGCTCCTCTTGCTCTGTTTGATGAATAAGGCCAGTGTTCAGCTTATCAGGAAAGCCACTAAAGGAGGAGCTGCTCTTGCCAGAATAGGGCCCTGCTTATCATGTGGTTACCCAAATGAGGGTCCCTCCTTGAGAGAACAGAGTCCAGATGGCTTATGAATGAGGCCTCCACCTGAGTGCGAAGTCCATTTTGTCAGGTCAGCTGTTTTGAGACAAATATTATTTTCAGGATTCTACAACATCTACACCATGTGTGCATTTTATACTGCAAAGAAATATTTATCAGGGTGCTTTGGGAACCTGTATCACCTAAAAAAGTTAGCTCTATACAGTTTCTCATATGATTACTCTTTTACTTTCATTGGAAAATTTGAGCAGCATTTTCTGTAATATTTGAAGTGTTAGCACAGTAGGAGTGTTTCAAAAAGACATCAACATTGGGTATGATTCATCACTCTGCTATTGATGAGAGATAGCTTTTCTTTAGGAAATCAGCTCCAATCATCATCATCAGAAGTTATGCAAATTCTCACAGGCACTACACATTGGCAGTTCAACAATCAACAGCCATCAAGAGTGTGTTGCTTCCACTTTTTGTGCTAGCTTGCTACTGCTTTGACAACTGGGAGAAGCGCAGATCTTTAACTTGCTGTGCTCTCTTGATAAAATCAAGACTGGCTTGTGTTGGATAAACATAAGTATACGTGCTGAAAATAATGCAGACTTCCAGGACAGACTTCAGTTGATATATCTATTTCCTTATATATGTATGCTGTCTGAAAAAATGAGAGATCAGCTATACAGAATTGCTTGGGTTGCAAATTACTGGTTTCTCTCCAGCTTGTTTTAGAAGTTCCAGAATCCTAATTTTATGTATCCAGATTAGAGTATCCTAAATGCAAGTTTTGTAATTGACAGAAAACTAGGCAATAGCATAATAGATCTTCGTATGTCTGCATGTAGGTTTAGTCCTTGTGTGAGTAGTTTAGTACCATTTTAACCCATACAAGATTTCAGACAGAACTTAACAGGCAGGAAATGCAAGACTGATACACATCACAGTGACACTTCTTCAAGATGATCTTATCAGAACAAAATGATCACAATCTCTTTGCACAAAGATGAAGTCCTGAAAAAACACCCAAGGCAACATTGTGTTCCAAGAGCCACTAGTAATGGCAGCTGCTGGAAAGAAAACTAGGAATCTTGAAGGGCCAGTTTTCTTAAGCATAGCATTTCTTTGCTAGCATCCCTCTTCTTTCTTGGTCCACTGAAACACAGCCTGCTGTCACCCACCTACACATCATTGTGGCAACTGGGGAGACAGTTGCCTTTCTGCCTATAGTTGCAAAAAGTAACACTGAGAAATGGGTATCATTGGAGCATGATGACTTTCTATCTTGTGTTTCATGATTTGCAAAAACATAAAAGGAAATAAAAAGTTTAAATCTTCTGAGATACTACATCTTTGAATGACTATAGAAAACCAGTTGTCCATCAACGTCTTCTGAAATGGCTCAGAAAAATAATTACTTTTAATTACAAATTATTCTGTTCACCTCGGTTACATCATATATTTGTGATGGAAAGGGTCTATGACCTGCTGTACAGGCAGGAAGAAAATTTCTCTGATAGTGCTGTTTGTTTTATGGAAGATTACCAGCTGCTCTACCCACAGAATTTCGAGTACAAGGAGACACAGAATGGCAAATAAGATGGCTAGCTTGATCCTATTCTATTAAGAAGAATTAATTTGGATTTTTTTTTCCCAGAACAGCTCTTGTTAATAAGCCTTCCACAGAGTGCTAGAAATTTGTTTTCAGTCAACCATGCAAAGACAATCCCTTAAAATATGAGCTTATGTGCATTCCCCATGGCATTTCACCCAACAAGAAAGGCAGAGATACCACAAAGTTAAGAACATTGCTTAAAACTTTTCTATGACCTCTGAATCAGTGGTTGAACCTTAAAAAGATGGCCAACATCTTGCTGTTATCCTGCCAATGTCAGCATTCCCTGCAGTTCCAATTGTGAGGAAGAAAACAGGTGTTCATCTTTAGTGTTCTCAGACTACAACACTGTTTTTAAATGTAACTTGCCAATATGAAGTGCTTTACCCTTTCAGGGTGTTGCATTAAAGTGAGAGTAAATTTATTTGGCAGAAAATAAGCCCCTTTGCAATCCAGATGACCCTCAGATATTAGAGGAGCTGGGGGCAACTGGGCTTAGATTCTGAGTAATGGACAATTCACTTTTACTAGGCCTGAAAACCAGGGTCTGGATGCACTATTAACACCATATTAGTAAAGAAATCATCATGGACAAGCGCAGGATTTCAGTCATGCTCAGTGAGGTTTCTTACCACCAGATTAATGAATATTGTGATTTATTAGAAGCAACAGTATACAAGTTCTTTTGGACTGCCAAAAGTGATTAATTTACTGTCTGCAAAAGAAGTACGTGCAGAATACCTAGGTTATGAGCACAATATAGATGTTTCCTGGAGGGTCCAACTTGTCCAAAAGCCACGAATGTAGAGATTTATACTATTAAGAGATTCTACAAAATTAAGGGGAAGAGAAATGGAGGGGGGCACTTGCGTGTTAGAATCTTACCCAAAGGTGTCCCACTGTGGGAGAAGAGAGGCTCAGCCCATCAACGGGTCCCATTGTGTCCCTTCAATACTGTCATCCCTGCAATGGTATCTTCTCTGACATGGTATACTCCTTGACAACCTTTCCTCCGTTGGCTATTCTTATATTTTTTTACCTGACAGCTGGAGCTTGAGTGACTCTAGTCAAGCATGTCTTTATTGTGGTTGGTGCAAAGTTCTCTTGATTCACATCAAGGGGGATAGGCTAGAGAAAAGTCAGAGTGCAAGGTCAGTAGGGGTGTTTGCAGCTTGGAGGCAGGTAACTTTAGGAATGGAGGTGTGCTTTTCATATTATAATGAGATTATAATAATCAAGGTTCAGTTCCAGGCCAGTATTTGTCAAAGCCTGTCAGGTTGTTGGCAGAGGGTATCAGAAGTCCTGTTAGTTGGTATTGTTGCCACAAAGCATGGCTGTGTCTCCACTCCACTCCAGCCTCCATGCAATATCTCTTGGAGTTAGTACACTGAGTACCCCTGATAATGCTAACGTCTAGGATAGTCATGGGACACTAGCCACATTCCACTGTCTCTAAATACTATTCCTTTAGTGTAAAAGTACAAATGCAGTCTGGGTAATTTCTAGCAATTTTTCCAATTATTCTACCCAGGGTCTAGACTAAATTCTAATTCTGCATCCTAAAAGCAGGTAAGAAAAAATTAGATCACAAGTTTTTATTTTTTTTTTTTACTTCTGAAAGCTTTTGTTTCTATAGCAAGTCCATGGCTGTAGCAAGTCTATGGCTGTGTCAAGGGAAGTCTTGACTGTGGAAGGTGGCAAAGTTAATGTGGGTGATAAGAAAGGAATGTATTAATGAAGCCACTTGTTTACCAGAGGGATGGTGGAAAGTTACTGAAAAACAGTGGAAAAACATGGGACCTTGGTGGGAGGAACCTTGGGAGGACCCTGGGGGAAAGGGCTAAGAGTATAAATTGGCCCCCCAGATGAATAAATTTTGTCACAGCAAGGGAAACATGCTAGTCCATGTATAGTATGTCACAAAGGGTGCCTGAACAAGCGGATGGGAGTCCATTATGGTAGCATAGCTTGTCTGAACTGAAGGGGAAAGAAAAATAATTCGTGTGCACCATCAAATTACCTCTGCAGAACAGAAGGTAAGAAGCCAAGAACAAGAGATGGGAACTTCTCCTACAGCAGAATAGAAGGAAGTTTTGATAGTGTTTCCATTGCTTTTGTTGGCCAAGGAATACGACCCCTCCTTAAAGTCGCAGAATATATATGACTTTGAAACATGGGACAGAATCAGGGTCCATTATGGGATTTAGCAACACAGTGTGACAGACTTGCTACTGCATTGTAAGACCGTGGTAAACTCTTTCTGAAGCATTAAAATGTTACATGGGGTCCAAGACTTCTAACAATGACTGCTCCATCCGTTCATGTTTCCACTGATGCTTTTTTAGCCTGTATCTTTGTGTCTGCACATACTGGGGAAAAATTGTGATATTAAGAGCCATCATCTAGCTGCATGTGCAGTGCTTGGTGTTCTAGCACAGGTGAAAACAGATAAGGGAACCAATGCATGGCACTTTTATTAGCCACGTTAGCAAAACAGCAAAGGGAAAATCTGGGATGAACTCCCCCATGAATGCTTACAAAAAACTCTCTATGTATTAAACTTTCTAAACTGAGAAGAAAATTATGTGACCCTCAATAGAAAAACTTTGGAAAGGCAGAAAATTTACAGCAAATGAAAGCTTATGTTAAAATTTGGACTGGGTTGACAAAAAGGAAGGTTTATATAAAATCATACCAGAGGTCTTTGGTAGAATGAAACAGTTATACACAGTCTATAACACTTACAGTGTGGTTCTTATTTTTTTTGCCTTTTTTTTTTTTTCCTTGAAGAATCTCCAAGGCGACACAACACATAAAATCTTCAAACAAATTTAAATAGTTACCTCATAGTAATTACTAAATTGCAAGGGATGTGAATCTGTGAGAGAGAGGCACCCTCTGCGCATAAATTGGGGCATCTGCTGGGAAGTTTATTCCCCCCTAATTCTCACATATTATGTGCACAATTTCAAATTTACCTGTCCTTATGAAACCACACACAGACACATCAATATTTTGTACAGTATTCACCACTAGCAGTGTGAGTACTTCTGTCCTCCCAGGACCTCTGCTGTGGCAAAATTATTTAGTATTCTTCAGACTCTCTGAAAGCACAGTGAAAAAAATAAAAAAAACCAAGTAGAAAATTGTGCTTTACTATTCATTAGATTTTAGTACTGAATTGAGGTTTTAAGGATAAATAAATTATACACTCAGTCCCTGTCATACGGAAACTGAGGTGTCATTGAACTAATGGGCATCTTCAGAAAATGACTGTCAATTAAATATGTTATTTTAGGACAGTAATAGAAGTAATTATCTTTTGTGCCAGGAGAGAAAGAATTAACACTGAGAGGCCATGATGCATCCATAGAATCAGTCTGTGAAGCAAATTTTCTATTTACTTGACCTGATTACAAAAGATGATATTACAGCAAATTTCAGACTGCAGTATGTTGCACATCATAAGCCAATGGCATCAACAGGTTTATTCTCATTAAGACTAAAAAAGGATGCTGGTTACTATAACTAAATTGGTGGGAAACAATACAAATAACATCAATAAAAGTTAGCATTTATGAAAAACCTTGTCCTTGGAACAAAGTCCGTAGAAGATAAACGTGGGAGGAAAAATAAAATGAGAGTTTGATATGAGGAATTTGATAATCATTGACCATCATTACCGCAAAGTATCTCATCCCAATCAGAACCAGCATAGAGACCATGCATCTATTCAAACTGGAGAACCTTCGTGTCTGTTTATTATGATGCAGTTTTATATAAGCACATATGACTAAATAGGATTCAAGTTAATAAATAGAATTACTGTCATTATGTTTTTTGGAACACATTTGTGGAAGGTAGTTGTTACATTCCTAAATGAATCAGGATTGTTAGTAAGCCAGGTAAACATGGTAATGCCATCTGTTTTACCACAACAACATTTGCCTCAGTAAACAGATTAACTAGACCTTCACTTCTGCAGTCTTATTCAGTTTCTCAATCAGTTAGATAAAACTATGTTTGTAGTGGGGGACAAAGGAGGAAAGAGAAAATGACAGAGCATGACTAACTTAGGGGTCTCCAGTCAGAGACAGGAGGCAGGGATCAGCACAGTGGCCTTTGTTGGAGAAAGGCAGCCTGAGAACCATGTTTTTCTGGACCACATAAAGTGTCTGTGGCATCAAGGAGGGAGATCATGCACCTCAAATGCTGATGGAAGTCCAAAAGTGTGTCCAAAAGTGTCTGGTTTTTATTGTGGTTTTTTTTTTCCCCTTATCAAAAAATATTCTCCTAAAGTGCTGTCAGTTATGGAGCTGTTTTACCTCAGTCACCTCCAAGGGTAAATATAAGAGGTTGTATATCAGTCAGAAGTGAGAGAGAGGTGATTTGTAGTGAGATACAGGAAAGCTCTTTAATACCTAGGAAAGCAGGAAAGGTGTTCCTGTGATCCTCTGAAATCCCAAAGGAGTTTGTGACACACAGAAATCCATATACTGAAATTAAAACTATAATGATAACCTTCTGCAAAGAAAGAACTCTCTTTACGGCGAGTAGTGAGTAGGAGTCTCTAGGTTACACAAGTATTGTAATTAGGTTTTCTTTGACCTGCAAGAGAAGACTGAGTGCAGTGGCTGTGGAGGTGGGGATCCCATGAAGAGGGAGGTAAGGAGCATCTTTCGGTTACCCACTCAACTATGGCTAAAATGAGCAGAAGAGTGCTTTGAGGTGAGGAGGAAAGGCATGGTAAGGTCAGAGTAGGACACACAGTATGACAGAAAAAATTGTTGGAGAATGTTTTCATTTTGCTCCTTTTTTCCATTTGAGGAACTTTAGGTCATCTGCTGAGGACAGAAGAGGTGAGGAATGCAGGAGTCTTTGACTTCTAGCAAAGTATTTTTCTGTATGGGCACTAATAATACTATCAGAGGTAGCCTGGAGTGTATAAAAAATTACTATGGAGGTGTGGTGGTCACAGTTAGATGAATGGAGGCCCGGATAGGTTTCCTCAGTGTTGCTGGTGAGGCAAAAGAGTGTCAGGAAATGGACACTGGTACTGTTTATAAACACTTGGTTGAAAATCTAGTATCAGTGACACAGTTTTGGATGATGGGGATCTCTTTAAAAATCAACATCCACTTGGGACACATGGGATCTTTCTCACTAAGGAGAGCAAAGGTACATTTCCCAGTAAGTGTGAACTTGTAAAAAAGGCTTTAAATTAGGATAAGTTAGCAGCTGTGAGGGAGTAACAAACAGGCTTGGCAGACAATGGGCCTGGGGTGAGCTGAATGAAAGTGAATAAAAATCAATAAAGTACATCATAAGCTGAGCCATCTGAAGCATTTGCATGGAAGCAAGGAAGTTCCTACCAAGCACAGTTGTAGAAAAATAAACAAATAAAAAACCCAGAACTTTTCTGGGAAATCGGTACTCCAGAGTGCAGAAATTAGACATCTGTGCTTATTGGCAGAGCTACGATACTGTTGGGATCACAGAGGTGTGATAGAATGTCTCACATGACTGCAGTACTGTAGTAGAGAGATACAGGCTTTGTAGGAAGGACAGAAAAGAAAGACAAGAAGAGTGAGTTGCCCTTTATGTGAAAGAACAGTTGGATTATATGAATCTCCACCTAAGGATGGGGCATGGTCTAGCTGAAAGCTTATGGATAAAGACTGAAGACCAGTATGGGTGACACAGTAGATGTCTACTATAGGACATCTGATCAGAAAGAACAATTAGATGTGACTAGAACTCACTTCATATTCACAGACCATTCTTCTTATGAGAGACTTCAACTACCCTAATATAAACTGGAGAAACAGCACAGCAGGAAATAAGCACTCCAGGAGGCTCCTGGAGAGCATCAATAACAGCTTCCTGACCCAAAAGATGAGAGAGAAAAGAGGTGCTCTGCTGGACTTCATAATGACAAAGAGAGAATGACTCACTGAGGGTGTGAACGCTAAAGGCAGCCTTGACTGCAGTGACGGTGACATAGTGCAATTGACATCTTGAGAGGAGTGAGCAAGGCAGTCTCTGGATTCTTGAAGGGCCTGCTTAGAAGAGCCCTGTTGGTAATGGAATCCAGGAGACCTCATTGTTTTTTAAAGGGTCATCTACTCCAAGGTCAAGAATAGCTCACCTGTGTATGTAAGAAATAAAGCAAAGGTTAAAGAAGGATGCACAGATGCACAAGGAGCACAAAACCATCTAAAGGAAGGGAGGTGACCTGGGAGGACTACAAAGAGATTATATGAGTATATTATATGGGATTAGAAAAGACAAAGCCCAGCTGGAGTAAAATCTAGTGGGGATGTGAAGGACAACAGGAAAGATTTCTACGAGGGCATCAGCAGGAAATGGTATTCTATTCCCATGAGAGGGACTCCATGCTGCAGTGAGGGAACTCTGTGGAGAGTCCTCCTCCTGGGGAGGAAGGAACAGAAGCGAACATGTGGTGAACTGACTGGAAACCCCAAACCCCATCCCACTGTGCTGCTGAGGGGGAGGAGGTAGAGAAATCAGGCATGAAGAAATTTGGGCCCAGGAGCAAGGGAGTGATGGGGGTAAGGTTTTTAAGATCAGGTTTTGTTTTCTCTTTTTCCTGTTCTGATTTGATTAGTGGCATATTAAGTTGATTTTTTTTTCCCCAAGTTGAGTCTAGTTAGCCTGTGATCATTGGTGAGTGAAATCCTCCCTGTTCTTGTCTCAGTTAATGAGCTTTTAGTTGGGGGGGGACAAGTGAGAGGACACCTGGTTGCTACCAGCTAGGCCTAAGCAGTGACAATTGGTAAGACCAGCCTCCAACAATTCTCGGGAACCCAAGACCATTTGGGATATTTGGCACTAGAAACACATACTCAACAGAAAAGGATCAGAATACTGAACAAACAGGCAAACTAGTGGCACATACATTCATGTGTCTTCATGACATGTATCCACAGTTTCTAAGGGAGCTGACCCACATTATTGTGAGAACAATGTCATATTTGAGTCTCTGTGGAGACTCGGGAAGGTTTCTGAGAAATGTCTCTTCTTTTCAGGAAATGTCAGAACAAAGGTCCAGGTCAGTAGTTTATATCTGGCAGTTACCAACCTGCTATACTACGGTTCAATGCTCTCTACTATTTCAGCTCTAGTTGTCTGTTTTCTCCTACTGGTCAAGCAAAGTTTTCAATTATGAGTCTGCATATGCAACTTATTTGTCAGTTGTTTTCCTTGGATAACATCTCAGGAAGACTGTTTCTTCTACTGAACTCCTTTTTGTGTAATTTTTTATTTAAATTGATTTAATGTGTAGTATATCCCTCTACTTATGAACATCCAACACTTTGAGGTGCTGGACACACACATCCTTCTGCAAAATGTTTAACAGTTCTGTAGAAACCTCCCCAGTCTCAGCTTGCTCCAGAAAGATCTTTGTAACAAAATCCTACACTTCTTATGAGGAAAAATTTCAATTTTTAAAGTACTAGAAGGGCAATAAAGGTTTGCAGTTATTAATAGTATTATGTTACAGAAACATATGTTTTAAAGTTGATAGCAATTCTTCTGATGTGAATGGAAACCAATTTATTGACTTCTACTGACATTAATTCAGGTTTGCAGTGCAACTACTTTTATTGGTCTTTCAAATTCTGTATATTCTAATATAGTGTGGGATTTACTTCAACATCTTGTAAAGCATACTTTGACAATCAAATATTGCTTGAATTTAAGTTTTCAAAAAAACTGGATTTTTAAAATTGTGTTTATTTCACAACTTAGGTCACAGAGTCACAGCCATTTTAACACTGGCAAATCAAACTCTCTTCAGCAGTATAACTGAAGGTTTATCCCTTAATGTAAAAAGTTAGTCTTCTCCTGGAGTTCATGCAGAACAATACTATAAGCAGAAAAGAAGGCTCTGGAGGACACTACAGACACTTTTCCTTAGTGGGTTTTTTTGTTTTGTTTTTTTTTTCCATGTGTACATGAGATTCAAATCAGTTGGCATTTTGTAACTAAAATACTGCATGGTTCTTAGATGTAATGAATTATCTTCTATCTGATACTGAACTTATTTTCAGTCAAATGAATGAAAAAGCAAGGATCAACTCTGATGTCCTGGACACTAAAGCAATCCTTAAATATATATTCGGTTCTTAATTTTTTAAAGACTTATACATCCTGAAGGTTTAAGGCATGTCTTGAAGTTTGGGAGGTATAGTGGCATGGAGTCCAGTGAAAACCTGGAATATCTTTAAAACGTAGTAATATATGCTGTGAAGTATGTAATTCTATCTTTGAATTGTAACTTCTTGATTGTTACTCTATTTAAATAATTACCATCAGACAGCAGCTGAAAATATGTGGTAACTTCTGCGAGTAGTTTTGAGGTCTCTTGTTCTTCACTATAGAAGAGTTTGTGTCTCTGAAGTGTCTTAAGTTTGTACTGTCAGGAATATAGGGTCCTGAAGAAACTGGAGCTTGATAGTAATTTGAAAATAGGCATCCCTATAACTAAAATAGAAATTGTAGCAGTTGAGGTATCAGAGACAACACACATGTCAGTAAAAGAAACTACAATGGAGGAAATACAAGGAACTCCACACAGGTTCTGCTTTTTTCAGAGAAGACAGCACTATTCCCTGCTTACATGCAATATCCACAGCACATCAGAATAGCAAGATGATACTGAAAATTGGAAATAGGAAGCAGCTGAAAGACATGGTTGGAAAGGATGATTCAGTGATCATGATGCATCTGCAGAAGAGAATTGGATCTTGATAGAAGAAGCAACCACTGAGAAGCAGTGTTGGAAGTCCAAAGGCACTGTGTGCAAGTGTTTAGTTTAAGCTAAGCAGATGTTTCTCATGTAGTGAACACAATGAAATACCACTATAGTCAAACACCACATTCCTTGTTCAAGGAAAATCCCTCCCAAATCAGACCTGCAGCAGAAGCTACCCAATTCTCATGTCTTCTATTTTTGAAGGAAGAGGGATGAGCTGAGTCTGTGCCTTGTTTCTTTGGAATCCATAAGTTTGAAAAGTTCATCAGTGACTTAGCAGTAAGACATGGGCTGGAAGTTTCTCTTTTCCTTTAGAAACTGACACAAATATTGAAGTAAAAATATAGGAGAAGAAAACTCTACCCCTTGTCACTTTAAAATGCTATACCTTTGTGTACAGCATTATAGTGTGTACTGGCCTTTACCCCCTGAACTGAGGTTAAAACACTGAACAGAGATGTTTCATTTCTCAGCTCAATTTTTTATTACTAGCTATTATTAACCTAACTGAAAGAAAAAAACCCACAGTAAGCTATGAGTTACTATTAGACATCAAAGAATCTGTCCACAATCTATAAAGTGAAGTTTCGTTAATTACTCCATGTATAGACCTACTAGATTCCCTAATATAAAATCTGAGCCCTTTCAACCTCAATTTCCATTATTACTTCCAGATACATTGTGAATTAAAAAAACAAAAAAAACCCCCAAAAACTCCAAAAAACCAAAAGCCAAACCACTTTTCTGTTCCTTGCAGTGTAGTAGCTCCTTCAGATTATATTTCAGATCAAAAAGAACCCAGATCTTCCACCTTTAGTTCTACAATCATGGTAGCCATAACTAAGCCATAGAACTCTAGTTTTCATGAAAAGTGAGAAGGGACAAAGTGTGTTAGAACTGAAAAACAGATTTCACCATGTTTGTGTAGCAAGGTTTTTGTAGTGGGGGGGCTTACAGGAGCACCTTCTGTGAGTAATTGCTAGAAGGTTATCTCCATGTCTGATAGAGCTCCAGCTCCAAGACAGACCTGCTGCTAGCCAAGGCTGGGATCATCACTAAGGGTGGTAGCACCTCTGGGATAAGAAAATGAGACTTCATAATCAAGAAAGGGGGAAAAAAGCCTGCACAATGGCTACTGGAGAAAGGAGTGACAATATGTCAGGGAAACAACACTGCAGACACAAAGGTCAGTGAAGAAGGGGCAGGAAGTGCTCCAGACTCAGGGGCAGAGATTCACCTGCAGCCCATGGTGAAGACCATGGTGAAATTGTCTCCCTGGAGCTGATAGAGATCTACAGTGGAGCAGATAACCACTTGCAGCCCATGAGGAACCCACATGGGTTAGGTGGATACCTGAAGTAGGCTGTGAACCCATGGGAAGCCATCACTGGAGCAGGCTTCTGGGAGGACCCGTGGGAGAGAGGAGATAATTTACTGGCAGTATTGAGGGTACTGCCTGGCAGCAAACCTCACCTCAATTCTTAGGAAAATAATGTAGCAAAATATCCCAATGGACACCAAACTGACCAGGAACTTTTTCAACAAAGAAGGCAAACACCCTTAGGGACACCACTGCCTCCAGATCAAGGGACTTGATTGCTGTTCTCTGCTTTGCCTGGTAAGACACTTGCAGGTGTTTTGTTCAAATTCAGCTCCCTCACTACAAGAGAGATACAGACATATAGGAATGGGCCCAGCAGGGGTTCACAAAGAGATAGAAGGGACTGGAACACCTGACAGGGGATAAGATGCTGAGAGTCACAGCATGTGACACTGACATGTGTTCCTGACATATGTGGCATTGAGACTGTTACTTTGGGGAAGAATGGGCACAAGGGTTTTTAATCCATATGTATAAATATCAGACTGGGAGAATCTAAGCAAGCTGTGGAAACTCCCCCCTTGAAGATACTCACATTTGCCCTCCCTGAGCAACCTGCTATAGCTGACCCTGCTCTGAGCAGGAGAGAAACCTAACCTGAGGGAGATACAGCATTATGGTGGTGTAAATCTGGGATGCATATGTGTGTATGTGTGCATATGTGTTTCCCTGTATTCACATATTTTCAAAAGAATTGTAACCTTATTAGAAATATTGATAGTTGTGAAAAGAAAAACTGATTCTGGCTGAAGTGCCATATATGAAAATTCCCCAGGGACTGGAAATGGCTGGCACTGAGACTGACAATGGAATAAGCAGGAACTTTTAAGTTTAGTTGAAAAGAATGATGAAAGAAAAGCATTTAAATGTAAAAGGTTAAAGGGAGGTGCTTTTGAAGAGTTTAGTGCACAGGCTGTTGGTCTGGCTTAAGCAAATCAGAAGAGAAGGTGTTTTCTTATCTGGAATGTTAATGAGGGAGAAACTGAGCACTTTACTAAGCAGAGTTGTGGCCTGCATGATAAGTTGTCAGCCTCTGACAGTGCTTATGCTGCTTCAAAAGATTCCATGACATACTCAAATTCAAGATTATGGGAGGATGACAGTTCAGTCACTGAGAAAGCCAGTGGGCTTTCAGCTAACTTTAAATAGTAATGGGACAATGTGAGCTGTAAGTCTGTTACGCCCATAAACTTAAGTCTTCTTCTTTATTTTGATTTTAAGAAAATATGATTGTAAGGTGTCAGCAGTAGTATACAAGAGTTAAATGAGTGAAGGATAGGTTTTATGGTGTGTCTGTTTGGAACAGTTCATGAAAAAACTCCAATTTTTTACTTTAAAGATATCAAGCAGAATATCCACCATCTAGATGTCCACTATCTAGATATCCACTACCAAGCCTTTTTTTCCTATAACACAGTTACTTTTTGGACAGCTGGTGAACATGAACAAGTACCCATAGGTCCAAAGAAAATTCATGTTTTGTTTTAAATCTTCCTTGCCATCCTTGACTTTCAGTTTACAAATAGTTGCTTAAGATATCTATTATGACTGCTGGACCTTAAGCACTAGATAGATAAATTTAAAATACTTTTGTATTTTCTGGCAAGTAGCATACTCAGCCTAGAGATCATAGTCAACTTCCAAACATAAAGGAAAACTTTAGGAAAATGTGATCAGTGCTTTATTTCAGGAGGAGTTAGATTTTGATGGTACTGGAGAATGTGTACTTTCTCCTCCCATCACCTTAGAGCTGTGGGATGAGACGAACATATTCAGCACATGTGGGTAAAAGCTGCACCAAAGAAAACATTGCCTCTTTCTAGTCTGTAACCAGCTTTGCTGACAGAAAATCTGTAGGCAAGGAGAGCGTGGAGGGGCATGGATGTTGTTTTACTGAAGGTGCTGAAGATCACATAAGCCAATCAAGGTGTTGTCAGTGTCACACCAAGAACAAGACAAGTTGAATGGAGTGGTCAGTGAGCACTTTGTCAGATCCAGTGTTTAATCTGTAAAGCTAGGAATGTAGCACAACTGAGTTCTCCCAAAATGTTCATGAACAGCCGTTAAAGCAGCACTAAATATAAGCATAAGAGGATTAGACTGGTTTTGAATATTCTAATCTTTATATATCCACACTGCAAACAAAAAGTAGGAAATGGAATTTTCATTTTGTTTCTATAGCAAAAAAATTAAAGTGTATCTATACTTAACCTCTCCTTGATCTGATTTCTCAGATCAGATTGTTTTGGAAAGAGCTGAGTGCAGTGCCAAATTTGTGCTCTGCACCAGAAGAATTTTTTTTTTACATGGTTTAAAAATATTATAAATGCGTTTAAAATTCACAAATCATAATGGAAATGGAATGATGATGACAAGCTTTTGTTTCCTTTCACATTACCATTATCCAGGACACACATGAAGCCTTACACAAATCACTTATCTAGATAGGTATGTATTAGCAGCAGTTCTAGCAACAGTGAAAAAAACACTAAACCTGCTTTAAAAATTATTAACAAAAGCTTTGCTGTTAGTTCAAAGGGTTTTCTACAGGCGCATAAGCATTATGGCTACACGATACACTGTGAAATGGGCTCATATTTTTAAAATATTAAGGTCATCACGTGAAGACTAATTTCAGTGAAGGGAGAGTTTCATGGGCATAGTCATGAATTAAGAAAGCTGTGTTTATCCAGCCATATCCTACATATTATCTGCAGACAGACATATCTTTTATGGACTGCCTTTTACCAGTGTGTGAGGTACTTTGTTTGATGGTAAGATACATTAACAATATTTTCTCCTATGTTGTATGTAGTTAGACTGAGTGCTGGTTTGGTACATTGCACATGTACAATTCCTTCAGACTGCATCAGCATCGTGTCCCACAGCTTGGGTGATGGTTTCTTGCTGCCTGTTTTGCTGTAGTTTTTAAATGTCATGTGCTTTGAACCCTCAGAGGTCTCTCATTTAATGCTCACTGCATTGGCTATCTGTATGAGATTTAGCTGACTTTTCTAATAGCTCATAAGTGTATTGGGTGCTGAGGTTTGTTATTCACTGTGATGGCTTTTTTCCCCCCATTTGTTTTGTGAAAAACAATGAAAGTGTTATGCATTGAACAACTGGGAAAATGGCTTAGTCATGAGTAATTGATTTCAAATATAAAATTATTTTTGTTTTGCTTTCACAAGGGTTATTCTGACAAAAACTGTTGCAATACCCAACAAACATTGCTGAAAATTGTACACAGTTTCTGTTAAAACATACATATTCTGATTTGAGGTAGAGATTAAGGTCACTGGATTATTATTTTTTTTTATGGCTTGAGTACACATGATAGATAAACTGAGCCCTGATGAAACAATTCAATGAAATATTTCTCATCTCACTTCTTAATATTTTCAGACTATTAGCCCAGTTCCTCCCAAGAGCTATTTGTAGCATTGCAATTTCTCTTCTTCATATATCTACCCCTTATTTCTTCAGTAACAAACCTGATCAAGTATGTTTTTCCAATATGGATAGATTTCCTATATATGTATATGTTGTTTCTGTATGTATGCCTATTTATATATTGGTGTCTGTGTCTGGTTTTATTTATAACAAGTTATACAGATTATCCACTTACAAGTCAAAGAAAGTTATGGATGAAATACCTTTTCACATAAAACTGTTTCACTTCTCCACTGAAGCTTTCATTGTGAAGGGTCCTTAGGGAAGGAAGGCAGCATTAATAGGTATTTTTAATTCACCAAAAATTTCATAAGCATTTTTATTAGGAGGACTCTGTGGTAAGTGAAAGAATGCAAACTAAAAATTCTTCAGTTTTATCAAATGTGTATTTGACACATCTTTAGGATTTTATGAGGGTAGTCTGAACTGAGATTTCTCAGGAGATCTAATGTCTAAATTTATTGGTTTCAACATCATGCCAGAGGACTGAAAGATCTATTGTTTTGCAGTGTACTTACCATATACATTTTTTCAAGGGTCATAATTGAACTTTTATTCACCACTTCTAAAGCTCTCTGGAAGTCATTCGAAGTCTCTTTTCTTTTTCTTGTAGAGGAATCAAGAATTCTGAAGGTCACAGATAGGAACAAGCTATTTACCTATTCTGGAGAATAATAAACAAAATCTTAATTCTAGCAAAGATTTCCAATTTAGCATGAAAGGGTAGTCATAGAGTGCAAAGAAAAGGTTGATGTCAGCAGTGGACTGAGTCTTTCATGTAACTTGTATAATTACAGTTCTTTGAATTCCTGATCTGGTGATCTGCTTTATCAGCTTCTTATTTTGCCTATAAGATCTAAATCAGCCAGTGATTTATGTCCAGCAATCCTCAATAGATGAAAGACAAGGAGATACCCTCCTAGGCATCAAACTCAATACCTTTGGAACCACTTACAATCCTGCAACTGGTACTCTGTGGCCAAAAGCATCTTTGCTTTTGAAATGCTTCTGAAACCTGTACCATTAGAGCCAGAACAGTTTACCTTAGGGTTCAAACACTTAACACAAAAATTTAGACATTCTAATAGAAAAGAATTGGAGTAGCATTTCGTCTCCAAAGCTCACCACTTGACTTCTGTGAGTTGCTAATAATCTTTCTTGACTCCTGTGAGGTCCTTAATATGGAGAGGAAAAGGCTCTGAGGAGACCTTATTGTAGCCTTCCTGTGTCTGAAGGGGGCCTACAGAAATGCTGGCAATTGACTTTTTAGGATGCCAGGTAGTGATAGGCCCAGGGGGAATGGGTACAAACTAGAAGAGGGTAGATTTAGATTGGAAGTTAGGAAGAAGTTTTTCACCACGAGGATGGTGAGACACTGGAACAGGTTGCCCAGAGAAGTGGTTTAAGCTCCATCCCTGGAAGATTTTAAGGCCAGGCTGGACAGGGCTCTGAGCAACCTGAGCTGGTGGGAGGTGTCCCTGTACATGGCGGGGGGGGTGGAACTAGATGATCTTAAAGGTCCTATCCAACCCTGAAAATTCTATGAATCTATGATTCTTATTATCTGGAGCAACATAAAAATTATTTTTTTTTGTTTTGATCCATGTGAACAAAGTCCAACCATCATGGGCTGGGTCCAAGCATAAACTTGTATTTGACAATTGGTGCAAGAAAATGATAGAACCCCATGAAAGTATGGGGAATATGTTGTCAGGCAAAAGAGGGAGAGAGGAAAAGGGAGAAGATACAAGGAGAGAGAGAGAGATAAGTGGGAGAGAAAGCAGGAAGAAAGTGGAAAAAGAACAGTGAGAGTCAGAGTCACCACCAGGGGTCCAGCTGTCTGGCGAGTTTTCTTCAAGATCATGTTCTGAGATGCTGGTGGGTCAGAAGCACAGAAGCACTCGACCACAGACGAGGCAGCTTTATAGGAGGCAGCTTTATATACCCCTAAGTTCCTTTGTTCCCAAGGTCAGCTGTCAATCAGCTGCCACAGAAGCGAGGTTCATTAGCATCAGAGCCATTGGAAACAGGCTCACCTGGAGGGGAATTCCATTGGACTTGCCCAGAAGCCATTAGTTCTTATCTCCTTCCTGGTGTCATCCCCTGCTCTGCTGAGGCCAGGCCAGGTACATTAGCATAAGTACAATTGAGGTGTCTTTCCCTGCCCTATGCACTTTATTATTTAGGGCTATTCACTTTAAAATTGTCTTTTGAGTCAAATTCCAACTGTGAGATCAGCTGTGGAATGTCACAATGGCATAGTAGAGATAGACCAGAAGTTTAATCTAGAGATATGACAAAAAATGAGACTTTGAGTGGTCAGGTAATGTGGAAGAGAGAAGCAAATAAAGAAAGGTTGTTCTTGGCCATGGTGAGGTTCCAGGCAGGCTTTTACCTCAAAGGAAAAACTTGGAAGTTGAGTGTTGGCAATTGACTCGTGATAAGCCCAGTGCCTAAACAGTCAGGTAAGGGGTCTCCTCCAGACAAAGCTGACAGTGAGCTGTCACCCCCTATTAGCTGGCCAACAACTGATGGGCAGGGTAAGGGATACTCCAGACAACTGCTCAGTGTGCTTACAGTGGGGTGAGAAATGGGGAAGAAGCAATGTTCCTGAAGTCTGAATCTGCCATGGGAGAGATGGGAAACTCAAAGACCATATCAGGAATGCCAATGTGTTTGTTTTTCATCTCCTAAGACCAGACTGCTGGCCTGCTTAGGATTGCATCACCACCCCAAGAAGAAGGATCACTGGGATGCAGCATTATCCTTGGGTGGTGATATTTCTTTCTTTCTCTCTCTTTCTGTCTCTCTCCCTCTCTCTTTCTCTCAACAGTTTTGCCAAACCTTCACTGGGTCACTTCACATTGCTTGTGTTGTTTGCTGTCCACCAAATAAAACTTTCTATTAACACCCTACCCTTTGTGGATGGGATTTGTTCTTGCGGGATCCTAATAATAAGCTACATCAACCACAGGTTACATAGTAACAGACATGTAGAAATTAGACTAGTCTGTTTCACTGCAAAGCCCTCAGTTAGAATTGTTTGTTCAGGTTTGTTTCAAAGCTGCTGAGAAGTGGCCATATACTTTGTTAAAGCTGAGAGATTGTTCAGAAAGCTGCTCTTTGCCATCTCTGTTGAAAGAGACCTCAAAAGATCACCTAGCCTGATCTTTCATAGGAAAAATTCAGCACAGGAAAAATCCAATTGCATCTGGAAAACCTCAAGTGATGGTGTCTCTGTCATGCCCCCCACGGAGATTGTTATAGTGAATGATTGTTCTCAGTGTAAAAAATATCTTTCTTATATTGATATTAAACATCTTCATGTGTACCTTGTACCCGTTGTCCCCACAGTCTTAATCCATACTGGGTTTTTTGGTTATGTCATCCCAGGTGCAGGACTTTTCCCTTGTCTGTGTTAACTTCCTACAGTTCTTGATAGTCCATTCTTCCAGCCTGTCCAGGTTGCCTTGCAAGATAGTTCTCCTTTCTGATGTGTCCACCTCACCACTCGGTTTGGTGTCATCAAAAAACTTGGCAACAGTCCCTCCAATCCCATCATCTATCTCACAGGCTACACATCTAGTCTGTATCTTCCTAGGCTGGACATGTAGATTCTGTAAGGGTTCTTCTACATTGCTGCTAGTGTGAAAACCATCTTAAAAAGAGGATTTACCATACTGCAGTGGAAGACATTTTGACTCCAATAGTTAAATGTGAATTTAAATATATAACTCCAGATATGTAAGCAATTCTAGAAACCAAACCCTGAGGCTGGTTCTTATTTGGGTTTTTATCCCACTTATTAGTACTTTGTGGAGTGAAAACAAAATATATTTGTGGGTCTATGTCAAACACAGTATGTAGCACATATTTTATGTTATCCGTGTCAGCTTTGTTTCCTTCCTTCCCTTCTATAACCTGCTAGTACTTAGGAGACAATAGATCTTGCCCTTTTGTCCTTTAAAAGATTGATGATAGATTGTCTTGATTGATTCAACAAAATTCTTTTTCTTGTATAAATCCTTACTAAAACATTAGCATAGTAAATGAAGCCATAATTTAAAAAATACCCCCGTGCAGGTGAATGTTTCTGTCTATGGCTTAATCAGTTCTCTGTGCAGGCAGAGTCAGTTTGAGGGTCTGTACCAGGCACTTCTGCAGAGTTCACTGAATGTTTAGTCTTACTTATCCACTGCACCAGCTGAAAAAAATACAGACCTGTATTCTTTTCTGGATTTAGACAACATCACTGGTCATTAGAGAACAGTTCTGGTGAGCACAATTGTTAATGACCATCTTGCTATATAAGCAGTTTTTGTTTTGTTTTGCTTAGGCTGCAGTAGAAAACCCTGGTGTATAAACATTGATGGATAAGGTTCAAAATTGCTTCCAATTGAGCAGACCAACTTATTGGGTGTTTTGTTTTGCCCTTGTGAACATATATGTTCTTCCACAGTCTCATTTGCTTCACCTATCTGGAAAAATCCATGTTAGCTTTTCATTAGTAAAATCCATTTTCAGGTCTCCAGGAGGTAAATTATTTTTAAAATTAGTTTTTATTTTATTAGTCAGGTTGCAGGGTGTCAAAACTCTGTTTTGTGCCAGTGGCACTTCAATTGAGTTTATTAATACTGACACAATCACTCTATGTCTCAGTTCAGTGCGATGCTGTTAACCTTCTAAGAATAAAACATTGTTAAAAGACAACAGATAATTTTTTTAACTAATTACTTTAGAATATTTTTATAGTATTTTCCCGTTCTAACCAGTTTTATCCCCTAGAGAAAGAGAATGTAAGCAGCAATTTTATGAATAGTTATCAGATGGAAATCAGAGGGGAAATAGCAAGTATCAGGGACAGTTTTATGTATATCCATTGCAGAAACTTTAGTCAATACATTTGACCATGAAGGTAAGTTTACATAAAGGAAACTTGCATGCCTCACCATGGAAAAATAATATTAAATAGAATGAACATTTTCAAAAGTACCACACTATTTAGGAGGTGATTAGTCTCACATGTCATGCCCATGATCTTGGAACTTGGAACCCATGCTATCCTGCACTTTTCCTCCTGAAACTGTCCAGTTCTTGTGCACCATATTGATTTGTAACCCAAAATAAGAAAGTGAGAAAGCGGTACATCATTCTTGTTCATAGCACTACTTCACGTTAACAAGTCTGATATTTTCCTTTATAGTAGGACCAGGTTGATGGAGGAAGTGATAATGACAGATAAATCAATTCTAATTTCTGCTCTACACACTGACTAATAAATACATTAGTGAGATCATTAATATCATTATTCTAGGTACTTTGTCCCTTCACCCTTTCTGAAATTTCAGAAATCTTGCATATCTGTCCCATAAAAGTGTTGCCAAATTGCTCCCTTGTATTAGTTTAAACTCAGACATACAGTGTGAGGTGATATTATAGACCTGGACAGTCCTGGAAGATGGCATTGTGAACTTGGCAAGAGGAGATTATTTTAATGACATGTCAGTAGAGTGAAGCTGATAGTAAAGGAGAGTAATGAAGGTTTATTGAAAATTCTGTATGCACTGGGGCAAACCCATGATCTAGGGTCACCTTAGCAATGGGGAGTAGAAATTTGGTGGCAGCTTTGTTTAACATTAAATCTCAACATTCAAGGATTAATTAAGCAAATGAATGAAGTGACTAGAGTGGTTATTTATGGCAGTGTTTAATGTGGTTAATGCTTCAGGGGTTCTTTCACAACCTACTAATTCCTGGTAGCATGGTAGTGACAGCACTAAAATTAAATGTCTCATTCAAGTACGATGTCAGACCATCAAATTTAGGACATTCTTAATGTTGAGAAGAGCAAAAGAATGGGGAAGTCTTACAGATTAACTATGAGTAACATAATGTCTACTTACTTCTCTAGCCAAGCCATAACCTCTCACCTGCTAACTTTACACTTTTCCTTTAGTGTACAGAAATCTTCTCACATCATACATGAAAAATGCAGGTGTATTGTCACTGGATGGTCTCTGTGAAAGTGAACTGGAAGAGCAGTGGGTGGCTGCTTGGGTGGCAAATTTACATTTACTAAAACAAATATTTTAAAATATTGTCTGGAGAAAAGTTTTTAAGATGCAGAGTGTCTCCATCTCTGCAATGGTTTAGTATTTGTTGTGACTGAAGAGTCACAGGGCCTGTGTCAGGTCTCCATCACAGTGGTACAGAGGAAGGGGAAATGAAGATCCCAGATCAGTCAGGGTAACATAGAATATACCACTATGAGTGCCAGCTGCTGACACATACCTTCTCTGTGATCTGACTTCTATGCTCATGTCTTTTTCGTAATGCAAATATGCTCTTAGATAGACACCTAGTACTTCTGAGCACTTTCATGGCTTGTATTCAGCTTTCATTGGTATTTCTGTAGTGATAACTTGTTTTCCCTATATTTCTGGTAAAGCTTTGCTCATCAAGGTGTTTTAAAGGGTGGTTCCAAGTGCCTTCATTCATACCTTATAGACATACTGATAAAGTTGACCAGAGCCAACCATAATACTATGGTATTTTCATTTCTTTGGTGCAATTGTTTCCTTGAGATACCTGTGTTGCATATGCATCACAGCTCATTTTAAAATACCAGTGAAATTCGATGTAAAAGCATGGTTTACACTTTTAGAAAATCTGACTCAACATGTTGAGACCATGAAATATGAATTAACTATCAGAGTAAACCAACCAAAACCCTTTTATGTTCAGCTATTTAAAAGCAAGGAAGTATTAGCATCTCCTGTAATTACTGATGAACTGACATTTTGATAAACCTGTATATATGTGTCCAGAAAAATCTGTAACAATGTCACTAATGCTTGCAGTGCAGTATTTTAATTATAAAATTCTCCAATGTGTTAACTATTTCAAAATGTCTTTGCAAAAATATAGTACTTGCTACCAAAATCACTTTGAGATGTTTTTCAAACATACTGTCCAATTACAAATTTTACTATGACAAAATGTCACTAAAAGGTTAAAACCGCTATAAGATTTTCTCCTTGTCTCTCTTGGTCTAAACTAAACTAATGTAACATTCTTTGAATTTCTGCCACTGCACATTAGTGTATCTATCTGTTTCTGGTGTACCACATGGTTGTCCATCTAACCTGACTTTTCTAAAAAACGTGGCAAAAATTGTTTATAGATTAGTTTATGCTTTTTTTTTTTTTTTCCCCCAGCAGAATTATTGAAACTATTGCTAGTGCATAAATGTATATATAATTTTCCTTTCTATGTCTCTTTCTATTTCTCCAGCAATACATAGTCAAGACTGTTTTTGCCTTGTACCTAGTTAGGCTTCAAGAACTAAATTTGCTTTTATTTCACTTCGTTCAGGTTTACCAGCAAACACTTTTGAGTGTCTGCAATGTATATGTTTTCGCTCTTTTTCCCGAACTTGCTCTTCTCCAACACAGCTCGTTTGCCATTTGACTCTGCTTTGCAATGTCACCATTACCTTCCCCAGTACTTTCCTACTAATATAACATTTAAGTTCATTTTTATGGTTTGTTTTCCTGGAGCACACCCAAGACCTTCAAATACAGTCTGGTATGCTGTAAACATGTCAGCATTCACTTCTTCTTGCTTTACAATATTGACTCTACATTTATGCTTGTTAGTACTGGCAAACCAAAAATTGCTTATGAGCCAAGCACCTCAGTGTGAAGTAAGTGTTTGCTTCTGTTCTCTTCTTACAGAAAGTACAGTTAAAGTTACATTTCCCAGATGTCTGCCTTTCATTATCTAAAAGAGGATCTGATTCTGAGCAGGGTTGTGCAGCAGTGATTCTTAGTGGTCAGTACTCTGCTCCTCTTTTGACATGTCACAAGCAAACACATTCAGAATTATGAAATCTGTAATCTCTTACAGTTATTGCACACTTTAGATAAACAGTTGTACTGGCTGGATTTCCAGCAATTATATATAAAAAAAATACCCACCATGTGAAGAGAGGTTTTGCCCACCGTCTGCTACACACTTTTCTCTTGCTTGTCAGTTATGTATTTCTTGTGACAGTTTATGTATAACCTCCTGCCTTCAGTTGTACTTGGATTTCATTCTCTTTCTCCCCATTCCACTGTTTGGTGGGAAATAGTATAAATGGGAACTAGAGGCCATTATACTGAAAAATTTCCCAGTACAGCAAGACTGAAGATGCCCTTCTTTTTTTGTTCATAGAACATGTTTAAAACTGAGAGTCTGACAATTTTCTCCATGTACAAAACATGTATTCAACTATTCAACTCCTTTGTATGCCAAGAATGAGTTCTTAGAGATTGTCCGGGCTGGAGAAAAGGAGGTTCCAGGGAGACCTAAGGGGGCCTCCAGAAAAGCTGTGGAGGGAGTTTTTGCAAGGACATGTAGTGACAAGCAAGGGGTAATGTCAAAAAAGAGAAGGTTTTGGTTAGACTTGGGGAAAAAAATTATCACTGTGAGCGTGGTAAAACAGTGGAGGAGGTTGTAGATGTCCCCATCAGGTTGGATGGGCCTTTGAGAAACATGGTCTAGTGGTAGGTGTTCCTGCCCACGGCAAGGGGGGTTGGAACTAGATGATCTTTAAGGCCCCTTTCAATCCAAAATATATTACATTTTATTATATGATTCTATGATTACTATGCTGATACTTAAGGGATTTTTAACCAGAACGACATGTTTTGCAATTGTTTTCCTGCAGCCCTGTGCACAATAGAGTAATTTACATCACATTTTAACATTTACATAGTTAGAATTAGCTTCCAGGTGGTATCTTATGCATCAGTAATTGTATTGTATTTTCTTTATACAAACAGGATAAAATACCCTCTTTGTCTCTTGCATTTGCAAATTTTTGTATGTTTACTGTAATAAATCTGCTTCCAATCATTATATAAACAGTGTTGTTTTTCTTTTTTAAATCTACTTTTAAGCACCAGCAGATCTTCTGTCACATGGAGAAATAACAGCATAAGTTTTCTTCTGACACATGTAATGCTTTTATGAAATTTTCGCTACTTTCAAGGTGAGTGTCAGTGGTATGTCCAAATAAGCAAAACAGTATTTCTCATTGACACATAATCAGACATGAATTTCCTAAGAGTGATGGGTACAGTGAAGGAAATACAATTCCTCTTTTAAGATTTGTCTTCTAAGATGCAGTGGCCACAAGGATCACAAGGCTCCACAACCACAAGGACCAGCAAGCTGCAGCAGAAACAAGCACAAACACTGGGGGCCCAGGACATGCAGGCCAACAGCTGGATGGTTGACCTCAGCACAAAAAGACTTTGCCTTGATACCAAGTTTAATTGAAGAACTATTGATTTTTCTGTCTATTACTTTACGTGTTAGGCAATAGACATGCACTGTTGCCACTGGTCCAGGCCAGTCTCTGTGACTTTTCCTCATCTAATTCCCATTAGCAGCTGTCACCAGGGTTTCTGTCACCTGCTGATCTTCGGTCCCAAAGGTCTTACACCTTTGTGTGTAAGACTTCACTTGTAACTGTGAAACTCACAGTGGCTACATGACAAAGTTTGTCTATTTCTGCTTTGCTTTCCAGATCGTGTTTTGCCAATCTAGGTTGGTTAGAGATGGGCAAATATAGCCAAATTCTCCTCTGTCTGAGCCTTCAGGTAGGTTTCACCCCTGGCAGACATGTTTTCTTATTTTTTGTGGAACTTCATTCAAAGATTGACTTCCTTGGTGGCTTAAACTGGCAATTATTGTACTCCACTTTTTAATTTGATATCAAACTTCACTTGGGCATTTTTTAAAAAGTGGATGTCTGCATTTAATTTCTGTGAGCATAGTTTCTTAAACAGATGTGTAGAAACTCTCAGTGGGTATGTGGATATTCAATATGTTTTATATATCCCCTTTATAAAAACATGTGATTCATACATAATTTTTTCACAGGCAAGAACAGATTTGCTATAGTCTTAGTGCAACATTTGATTATAATTCTTGCTAATGTTTTCTCATAGAATCACAAACTACCTTCATGAACTCAGAACATGTGAATGACCAGAAAAAGGAAATGAGTATGGGAACTTACAAATTATACCAGAGCAGACATGGCTACTGCCATCCAGTGAGTGCACATGAAATATGACTAGACATATTGGATATATTCACATATTCACAGCTTGGAGAAAGGATGTGGTCATAGCTGCAGCCAAAAAAAGACTACCTGAGTTGTGTTATCTGACCTTTATGCTGTGCCAGATTAATATTTTCTATTTTCTTAATGAGAAAAAGAATGCACTTTTACAGTGATTCTTATGTTTTATTAATTAATACTTCCTAACAAATGCATTTGGTTACTTCCAGTAATGAAGTAATACAAGTCTGAGGGTTTGTCAGAAAGAAGGGTGGTATCTTTAAAATGTATTTAACATCCTATACAATATATCACCAGTGAACTCTTAAATACCAAATATACTGCTCTTTGACTTCCCCTGTGCTTTAATAATTGCTATACCTTCAGTAACCTAAGAAATGTTTCACTGTAACTAGTTAATACATTTATCATGCAATACATGATTGAAACTCAGTAATGACTTTTCCCTTAGGTGTAATTTATGATTTACCTTGGCAACCTAATACCTGGAAGTTGTTTGCTGCTTCTGCTGAAGAGTGCAAAAGTTCTAAAAAGAGTGAAACAGTGCAATAATGTCTTCAGAAGCCCCCCTGAATATGGTTTGTAGCTTATCCAATGGGCATCATGGTTAAACTGATAGAAGTAAGCCTCAAAATCTTTTAACAGGGAGACTGTACTATCGTTTCTTAAGGATCATTAATTGCTCAGGTCTGTTGAATTAAGTGCTTCTTCAGCTCTCCTGCAGGAGAATTGCAAGTATAGGTCTGGTACAAGTATTCCAAGCACATAGTAAATTCCTCTTGAAAGTCTCATTGTCAGCTGCAGCAGGAGGAAATGTGTGTACATAGTTAACAGTGATTGTGGCTGAAACATGTAATCAAAGCAGTAACTGCTGCAGTGAAAATCAAACATAATTTTTTGACAGTTCATTTTTCTATTGAACATAATATGCATTGGTTCTATCGGAATTATTTTAGCTGACTGCAGATTTGATTAACTTCTTAAACAAAAATGATAGAAGAAAAAAATAGCTATAAAAATTATTTTAAAAAATAACATAGAGAAGAAAAGAGGAAGTGGACGCTGAAGGGGAAAGACAAAAGGGGAGGGTAAGAATAAAAGATAACTACATTTGAATTTTTAAGTACATAGAAGAAAATAAAAATAAGGCAACCTTGAAAACTAAAATGAAACACTTAATTTACTGTTCATTCAAAATATTTTGGGTGAAAGTACTCCATACAGGATTTACAATTGTTTTGAGTTATGAGAATGATGTAGAACAGACTTAAAAAAGAAACCTGCCTATCTGCAACATTAGAAAGAGCAGAGATTAATTTTTTTGCATTTTCCAGTGTTTGTTTATGCTGAGGAGCAATATTTGGTAGATGCAGTGAGCTTTTTAAGGTCATTGATGCAACTGGTCATACCAGGGTGCTTACCATTTAGACTAGTGTTATGTTAGTCATGACAGCAATAGTTTAGCAGATGATATTTAGTCAGATGCTATTCACTTCCAAGAAGGATGCAATTATTATGATCCTTAGAGTTTAGGCAGTGTCCTTGACTAACCATATGATGTAGAGATGTTCCCAGCTTGGCGACTTTGTTAAAGGATCCTGAATCTTAACATCTGCCTAAAAATAAATTCTGCCAGTATTTCAAAGGTGGAAAGTTCAGGCATGTGTCTGAGTCCTTCTGTCAAGTGGCTGCTGTCCCAGCAAGGGGTCGCCAAACCCACTGGAGCCAGCTAGGGCAGTGACTGGAAGGCACTTCAACTTGGGAGTTGCTTTTAACTATCCAAACATCTAAATAATTATAATTTCTTTTTGAACAGCATTGTTTAGGAGCTTATCAGGAAAATATCAAGTGCATTTGTTACTCTGACAAGAATTTAGTGTCTGCTTTTTCTCATTCACAATCATCTGTGTCAACTTGTGGCTTGTAGATCCTTAATTGACTCGCTTTAAACAGAAAGAAAATACCAAATGTATTTGGTTGGAAGGAAAATGTGAAAGAATGTTTTTAATATAAAAAGTTGTTCTATATGTTTCCTAAAATGTTTATTTCAGCTCTTACATGTGTAGATGTTAATCAGATAACTGACAAATTTGCCTTTAGAGTACTTTGGTGTTTGGGCTTTCAATAATTTTCCCTTAATGATGTTCAGATAGATGAACATTTTCCCATCTGAAATGAGAGAAATCTCAGAACTGACTGAGGGTCTATACAGACCTCACTGTTGATGGGGTTACAGACTCAACTAACAATAAATATATTATTGATATTATTGTTCTGTGTAATTGGTTCTCTGATCACTTTTTTATGTGTCTTTAGCCACCAGTGAGAGAGAGATTCCTATAAGGGAGAGAGATTCTTATAAGGGAACATTTATTATTGTAAGACTCCAAGTCAAAATTTGTATCAGTTCCAATGCTTTTCATTAGACCAGCTTCTATAACTGGTGCAAAAAACACTGCTGCAGATTGGATATAAGAGCAGATCAACTTGACTGTAGACTGAGAATCTGCGCTACTTAACCAGGTGTTACTATTTGTTGGGACCTTTTTTTGAAATTTTTTCAGTTCTGTTACCATTCATAAAGCTGGATATGGTAACCAAAAATGTGAAGAGAAAATATATTTTAAGTAGCTTCTTTTTTATTGAAGTGTTTTGTACTTTCAGGAAAATTTGGCAAAGCAGAAATGAATCTGCAAAATAATTTCTACAGTATGAATTTGTGCTTTTTGGTAAAAGATTAAGCTGAAAAATTTGAGGCAATTTTATTCACAATGAATAAACCATCTTGCAACTACTTTCAATAGTCTGAGTACTGAAAGTAATCCATAAGAAGAGATCTGAATTTATGGCAATATGGAAAGAATGTAGTCCTAAGTACTTTGTGAAGGAAATGTATGTGAGCAATTTCTAATAATTCTCAAGGTATAGAGATATCAAAGGGCTCTTATGGGATTTTATAACTGTTTTTATAGTTATTATCCTATAGTTATTATCCTGCACATCCTGTATCATGATAAATCCCATATGGTTTTACCTAGTCTTCACTCAAATAAAAAAGTTTCCTTTACAGAAAGCCAAGGCACTTTAGTACTCATTTTTATTAGGTAAAAGATTACACCTATGTATGCAAACTCTTTTCCTAAGTAAACATTCTTCTAATGAAAGTGGTCAAATTTATCATGCTTTCATGACTCTGAAATGCATTTTGGCATTGCATATTATCCCCACGTTTTGTCTGTACACATACTCTAGGTCTCCTTTCTGAATTTGAGCAGCGAGTGCATGACCTAAGGATTTGCTTCAGGTCGTACAGTGCTCAAGAAAACTAAAGACTTAACTGGGTGTGATCCTCTACTGATATGCAACCTACAGTTGGTGATGAAGTACAACTAGGAAAGGAAGTATCCTTACTCTGACAGCTTCAGCCATAGGACTGAGGTCTCTTCCAGGAAAACTCTTAGGAAACAGAAGTCTTTTCCCACTTATTTCCTTCACAATCTGTGACAAAGCAGTATGTGGCACCTGTCATGCTTGTGTCAAAGCTTGTGCAGTGTAAGCACTGGACAGAAACAAAACGAAACAAAGGGGCGGGAGAACAAAATGTGACATAATCAAAGTAGAGCTAAAGAAAAGCAGAAAGCTAAGCATGTTTCGCTTTCTAGGTTTTGGGTTTGGGGTGCAGTGGAGGACTGAGACAGGATAGTTTTGTACTTTTTGCTTGGAGAAGCAGATGAGTTGAAAGGGAAAGACATAGCTGATGGGATTCAGGAAGAAGCATCATGAAGTGCTGAGGTCATCTTTGGAAAGAGGAAACAGAGCACTTTCACATTTCCAAACCAAGCAACCAAGTTCAACACTTCAAGCTTCTTAAAGTTATATTTTAGGATTCATTTACTTGTTTCCCAGATTTTCACGTATTGAGCATGTTTCATAAGGAGAACCACTGCAAGAAAGTTCATGACAGCCATTGGATGAAGCAAAGAGTCCATGCAGGTCCCTGATTAGACAACTCTTGATCACAGGACACGTAAAAAACTGCCCAACTGAATGAGATACTTTGTTGTTCCAACCTCATCCTGCTGTTTCTATCAGCCCTACTTATAGTCTGCTAATTCCATTAGTTCTTAAATATTTTTAAAGCAACAGTACTAAGAAGCTAAGAGCACATACTGCCCTGTAATAGTTACTGTTTTCATAACAACCTTTCTCATTGTACCAAGCAGAGCATTTTACATTAATGTTGCCATTATGGAAGCTGATTTCCCTTTTTCTGTTATTAGATTACCTTACACCAAAAATGAAGTAACACTTTTTTTATTTAATAATACTTGCAATGCATCATTGGAAAAAATAAAAACAAAAAAAAAAAAAAAGAAAAAAATAGGTGAAAAGGAACAAAACAACTTGATATTTAATTCTTGGTGAGGTACAGAAGTCACCATAGCAGGATATTGTGACTATTCTGTCACACAAATTCAAATTGTTAGACAAAGTGCACCTGTAGGCTGTTTTTTAAATGCTAGAATGTTATTCAGCTAAGTGATATTCCCCACTGTAGTCAGCATGTAGTCAGCAACTTGGCAAATCAGATTGAAATTCAACAATTTGTACTTTTTTAGAAAGAGAATAAGAAATAACAATACAGTGCAAATGATGCTGCACCAAAATATCTTTAACTGAACAAGCTTACTCTTTAGGAGAGTTTGAAAACTTTTCTTCTTTACAAAAAAACCCTTGCATTGTCTATAATACTCTATTTGCTTTGGTCATAGAGGTGTGTGACAGCTACACATTAAGATTTAACTGTCAGGGAAGAAGTGCATTTAGGAAAATAATGGTAATGTTCTGTTGCAATATCCTAAGAGGCAAGTCTGGGTACATTAATTAAATACAATCCACTAAGTTGAAAGGTATGTGTCCTTCAAATATTTCCACTAAAGTCAACATAACTTCTGAAAAAGTACACTGTATAGAAGTGCACCTGTTTCTACTTGGCCGTTAAAGGTATTGCATATACTAATATATACCTTTAAATCTTGCACTTTCACCACACAGATATATGATTCAGAATGGTACTTCCTCTGTGATGAAGAGAAGTTTAGAATGTAAATGGAGGGGCTCCTTGTTGTGATAAAAATGTTTGCATAAATTCCTTGTATCATGAGGTCAGTACTGTGTGTCATAGATCTGCACAGGCCTGCATAGAAAACTAAACAAAACCAAAACATTGTTAAAGTTATATGAACAGAAAAACAGTTACCAAGGGGTATCATCTTTAAATGACAAAAAAAAAAAAAAAAAAAAAAAATAAAAATCAACCAGCTTGATGAAATGTAGATTGTAAAGTGATGCAATTAACAACTGCAAGCATTCAATGTTTGCTCTCTACTTATAGGTACTGAAGAGAATAAAATTTAGACTACGAGGTCAATAATACTCAAAGCCTTTCAGTTATTTTCAGCTCTTCCACAAAGCTTTTGAGGTAATCCAGAGTTTTTCCAATGCTGTGTAGAAGCCAGAGAGCACAGACATTCCCATTAAAATGCTGGGAAAAGGAAACTAAAGGTCAGCCCAGAAAATGAAGTTTCTATATATATTTATTTTCTGAAAAAAAGCTTATGAATTTTTTGATATTATGCAACAAATATTGTTTATAGATATAAAGGAAGACCACCTTAAATATAAGTTTAAATTTCTTTAAAGTTAATACAATTTTTGTATTTGTCCAGATAAAAGAAAAAGAAAGAATGTTAATACAGTTCTTAATTTGTACCTGTTCTCCCGGTGTTATCCTCATCTTCCTCTCCAGCTTCTCTAGATTCTATGCTTGATGAGATAGCAAGAGCCACGGTCAGTCATCATCATCTGGAGATGATGATGATCACCAGGAGAAGTGTGATGTTCATGCTGGTGGTTTCTTCTTCCTCCTTCTGGTAGCCACTTGGATTTTTTTTTTTTTTTTTTTTTTTGTTGGTTTATTTTGGGTTTTTTTAGTGTTTACTAAGACAGCTTTATATCCTTCCTTTTCTTCATTTGTCTGCAGCTCCACATTACATATGATTCACTATATGATGCCTTTATGTTTATTGAATACTATATACTTCCTTGGCAATTTTGCTAATTGTAACATCAGTTTTGTACAGCTCCAGATATTCATTCCTCTAATTGACTATCAGTGAGTTGTCTAAAGCCATGGGATCTTCAATGACAAGCCTGTGACACATCTCTTATCACATACCTCTAAACTCTATTCTGTCTCTCCACTTCTCAATGCCTCTGTTATGCCTCTGTTATGCCTCAAAGCCCCTGTTTCTCTTCTCTGTGTCATTATGCTGCAGTTGTTAATATTTCATTTTACAGAGAATAATTACTCATAAGTTTTATCTGTATGAAACTGGTTAGAAAAAATTCATTCTCAGCTTCACCAGCTTCAGACCAGTGAAGGAACTCAGAAAGAGCATATCTTTGCAAACTCAACTTTTGGAAACTCTGTGTAAAGCTTATGCTCTGTCACTATCCATTGCAAGTGTGTTACAAGACTATAGGACTACAGTGTCCCCTGTAATCATGTACTGTGTGGTGTCATAGGCAGATTCCTTCTGCCTGTGTCTGTATTGGGAAAACGTGTAGATCCTATCTAGGATGTTGGGTGAATTAGTCCTTGCTTTACTGACAGTAAATAAAATTGATCATTGCTGAATAATACATTACTTATAGCCCATTCAAACTCCTTGAGGTGGGGATGGAGTGTGGGTGTGGTGAGGAAAAAAAGGTTTCTCTTACAGGACTCAAGATACGATACAAATGTGCTGACAGTGTCTAGTAACCACGTGGTAAAAACAGGGTTCTTGCTTGAGGACAGACACTAAGATGCATGTAGGTTAATGGACAGAACTAGTGAACTTTAGAAAGGTCTGGAGACCTTGTACTATCTATCAAGGGATGTTAAGAATGGATACGTTGTCCAACTGCTCTGGCCAAGCATTCCATCCTGCTGGGCTGCTGGAACACAGTTGGAAACCTCCAGATACCCAGGGTTTCTGCCCCAGCTGAGGGATATGACTGCCACTGTCCCATTTGCTGTTTCAAGCAGTGGTGACACCGAGCATGTGTCCCAGGGATGTGGACACACAGGCAGAGACACACAGCACACTGACACAGCTGGTCACAGAGCCTGCTACAGAGAAGGTGCTGCCCTCAACAGCTCCAACAACAGCCCTCAACAGCTCCACATGCAGCACCAGTGCAGGCAGATGCAGTCACTAGTGCAGCACACACACGTAACACTCCAGGTTCAAAAGCACATACACATTTGCAGGTGCCTTGAGTCCTGGCACAGCCCTTCTGCCCACCTGGCATGTCTGCTTGCATCCTGGGCCCTGTTTCCCATTTGATGGGCCCTTTGTTCAGGGGATGGTCCAGCTCAGTGGTCGCTTCAAAACACAGTGTTTGCACCTTCATCCCACAGATGTCCCACATATGCAAGTCTCCCTGTCCAGCCAGTCCATTTTGAAGTCTGTCAGTAAAAACACACACTTGCTGCACACTCACTGAATTTAAGGAAGATACAGACACTTGAACATCAGCTGTGAAGTTGTAAAATCCAGGTTGATCTTCCTGGAAGGGCAACCTACAAGTCCTTGACAGCTGTCCTGGTTACAGGTAATACAGAATTATTTTTTCCCTAGTACCTGGTGAACTGCTGTATTTTAGACCTAGGATGAGAACAAGGCTGATAACACACTAATGTTTTGGTTGTTGCTGAGCAGTGCTTACATGAAGTCAAGGGCTTTTCAGCTTCTCATATTGGCCTGACCAGAAGGAGAATGGGAGTGACAAGAAGCTGTGAGGGGATACAGTCAGTTGCCCCACACTGGCCAAAGACATATTCCATACCATAACATGTCATGTCACACTGAACAATAAAACTGTGGGAAGCTGGTGTGCAGGAGGCAGTGACTGCTTGCTTGGAGACTGGCTGGGCTTTGGTAAGGAGGTGGTTAGCAATTACATTGTGTACTACTTGTTTTGTATATTCTGCTATCGTTACTGTTATTATATCTTATTTTTCTGCCCTATTACACTGCCTTCCTCTCAAACACAAGCTTTAGCTTTTTTCTGATTATCTCTCCCATCCCTCTGGGAGAAAGCGAGACAATGGCTGTGTGGTGTAATACATCAGTTGCTGTGACTGGTGGGATGGTTTCTTGTCATGGTCATGTTTGTTTTGCCACATTTATGTTTCTGTATATTTTGTTCCTGGCTTCCCCCTTTACCTCTCAGTTTCTCAATTGACTAGATCCTCAACAAGAAAACATGACTGCAAAAAAAATTCTCATGTTCATACATGTTCTCATCAACTACTGTGAATGACCAGCCCTGATTTTCCTCATCATCTCTGTTTCAGGTTTGTATACCTGCAAGCTCTTGTTTGTGGTTTCTGCTGTTTCTTACTGCTCTCTTTTTGGATTGAAAAAGTTCCTTGATCAGATGGACTGAAAGGAATAGACTACTTCTACACACCATCACAATATGTGAAAAACATGTAGCTGTATTATATATAACAGACGCAATTGTAGCTGGTATACTGTGCTAAGATAAGTTATTGCTACCTACACTTCACCAGGTGGTTCAGCTCAAGTTATCTCAGGATTTCTTGGTCATGAGTGAGGTGAAAACTGAGGGTGCCACTCCAGTTACATAGCAGTGAGAACGGATCAAAAATAAAGCTATGTGAACTATAAAAAACTTCTATCCAGCTATCTAAATTAATTAATATTTCATATTGTTTATCTTGTTTAAGCTTGAATGACTCATGGTAGTAATTATTAACATTTCATTTCTTTTGGCCTTCACTGACATAATTTCTTCAAGTCACCTTAGTTTAGTGCTTTCCTCCCCATTGTTTCAGTTAGCAACAGTGACATGCCAGAGTCACATGTGCAAAGGGCTACCAGGAAATTCTTATCACTTACTCTCTCCTTAATTTACATCCCTCTCTCCTTGTAAAGATCTTACCGGTTTTTAGCAAAATAATTGTGAGTTATTCAAAATAGTTATTCTGACCAACTGAATCACCTTAGGCTGTGTAGCTGAGAACTCCTCTATGGTTGGTAAAAAAATGAGTTTTAAAAGTAAGATGCCTGGGCAACATATCTCGTTTTTTATATTGTTTGGGTCTTTTCCACTGAATGATTGTTTCACTCTGTACAGTCTTCCGTGGCACTGTAGTTTATTATGCAACTATTGTCTAATTATTCTTAAAAGACCTTACCTTTTTTGAAGTCTGCCTATCCAGTTACTGATGCCACCTGTTTTTTTTCCTGATTTCACTGTAACATCTGGCTATTGGCTGAAAAACAAGATGACTTTTTAAAAAATAAATGTTCTCCAATCTCTTAATGAATTATTTAAAACAATTATATAGACCAATATAAAGAGTGTAATTATTTTCTTCCTGGTCCAGTCTTATCACATGGAATTAGGAATTTTCAGAAGCTTCTTCAACACAGTTTCTAAAGCTGTTTTCGTGTGAGTTAAGATAAAATTTGCATTGCCCTGAATGACATCAGAGATAAAGTAACAGACCAAATTACTTCTGAAAATTTCTGCATAGCTGAAGTTCATGTCTATAAATCATGATCAAAGGCTGAGTTGGGCTACCCAGGAGTTTTTTGACCTCACCAGTCATATCAGGGCAAGGGATAAAAGAAAAGGTTCACTTTCATTTTTGATATGGATAATTATGGATAATATTCTCAGTAGAAAGTATGACAGCATACAATATTCATTACTCTACAATCACCTTTTCTTGACTATATCATTATACTTGAATCTGCTGGTCACTTGGCAGAAGGGGTCTATCATGTTAAAGAAAGTGATCTTGTTCAATTTCCAGTGTTCCTCTTCTAACATATGACTTCAAGCTATCAATAGTCACTAGGTGTAATTATTCAGCTTCCCAATAAAATATTGGCTAAGGAGGAAGAGAACTGCTTTTCATTGCAAGTGCACAACTGATAAGAGAAGGGAAGATTGCTAAAATTACTCCTT
The DNA here is from genome assembly GCA_023637945.1 of Phaethornis superciliosus. Lineage (NCBI taxonomy): Eukaryota > Metazoa > Chordata > Aves > Apodiformes > Trochilidae > Phaethornis > Phaethornis superciliosus. Next base: position 28,687,989 of record JAJQWJ010000004.1, on the reverse strand, counting down.
TGCTATGCTTCACATCCATTTTCCCAGCTTTTAAGGAAAAAAGGTCTATTTTCCAGGCTGGCCTTTCTTCTTTTTGAAATTGAAATAGTAGGTTTTGAAATGGGAATGCTATTATTATATAAAGTACCAAATGACATATCTTTTAACAGAAGATTCTGTAGGTGATGTCAGATAAAATAAAAATCAGATGTCTCACACACAGTGAGAAAGCGTAAACTGAGTTTACCCTCCTAGGTAAAACCCTTAGGTTTTTCTCTCTAATATGGTATTCATAAACATGAATTACCTTTTTAATTTGCAGAGAAGGATGTCCCTCTTTTGCCTTAGCCTATCTTCCCTTTAACATTTACTGTTACACAAATGCAGTTCTGACATACCTTGAGTAAGGAAAGAGTCCACCTATATAATTCTGTTCCCACTGGAAGGATACAGATACTACAGTGAGGAGAGTTCTTTAAAAAGGTAAAAGGTGTATGTACAAACTGAAGAATGCAAATCCCAAATAAGCTAACTAGCTACGTTTTCTCTATGAAAAGCACATGTAATTGCTCCTTTAAAGTGTAAACAGCAATTAAAGTGAATAAAAACATCTCAACTTTTAATCCAAAATAATGCTTTTCTATTTGAAATAATTCTTTGTGGAAGGACATAATACAGTTAGTTAAAAGAAGCTTGATCAGGAGCTGTGTTTACAAACACTTGGTAGCCCTGCTACCATGGGATAAAAAATCTTATTGAGGGTGGAAGTATTCACAGTGCTAAAAAAAGCCCACTAGTCTGCTCTCTTTTTTAATAAAAATCTTTTACTTCAAGAAGCCACTGAAATACCAACTGGTATCTAGCAACAGATTCCCTGACAAGGGCCTGTCTTAAAGAGAGGGAAGTCAATAAAAGTAAAGTGTAAGTGTACTGTGAATGGCACGTTCTTGTAGGCATTTTTCCCTAAATTATACCATTCCTATTCAAATACCATCTTGAGAGTCTCAGACAGTGTCAAGTGCAATCATTGTTATTGCAGTTGCCAAGGTAATCAATTGAAATCATAATGAAGGGAACAGAAGGAAATCAATAGAGTCTGAAATTACAAATAAAGAGACGCTATCATTTAAAAGCATTTGGCTGAAATCTTCCATATTAATGGAGTCAGAAATGGCTGTGTCATTCAGAAGCAGAGTGGTGCATAATTCACTTGAGTGCATTAGAACACCTAAAAGCTATTGCAGCAATTAGGGCTGCCTACCAAGAAAGTGTCCACCTTAGAACAAGCATCACTGAATTGTTTGTTTGGTTCCAATATGTTTTCATGTTTAAAAATATAATTTCTTTCCCCCAAAACACACAGCATGATGCAGTTTCAGTAAACACGGCTTGTAGCTGATATTTTGTTGAAGAAACATATCTAATATGCAGAATCTCTTCTGGAATTTTCTTTCAGTTAAATGTCCTGCACACATGTAGACCCACCCGAAAGACATTTATGCCCCTTCAATTCCAAAGTGGCCACAGGACATTCCTAGCTATTGGTGCATAAATTTCACCAGTATCTTCACATTATTTAAAGGAATTCTGGGGGGAGCATATCACTGCACTTAGACAAAGACATTGTATGTGTAACCAAGAGGTTATTGTCCATTTCTCTTTATTTTTGCTACATGAGTAGCTATAGTCCTTGGGCAGGTAGGAAAATATGACCCTTTCTTTGACTGCAGAGTGACAAGAAGGCAGAGGAGAAAGAGCTGAATATGCACCTCTGCTGTGAGTGTTCCACTAACCAAATGTTGTTATAGCACCTTGCAAGGCCCAGTAAATAATTATTCAAGAGGAGAAGATAAGCATGATGTTATAGTCTGTTACTGCATTCACTTGGGAGGGAGAAGACATGGGTTCCAGCTTCTGAAGCAACTGGAGCAAGGAATTGAAGTATCCATTGGAGCAAGAAAGCCAGGTCTCTTAGAGCTAGTTATTATGTAATGCAGCTATGTCCCCTCCCTCTCTTCTTCTGGTGAGTGAAGTGGTGAATATTTAATAGTTTCATGCAAAATGGAACAGCTTCTAGAGGAGAGTTTGAAAAAACTTACAACACCCTATAGCACTGCTCTTAGGTGTTTTCTGTGCAAAGCAAATTACCATCATGTGAGCAAGTTAGATTGAATCCTTCCTGAACAGCACTCAAACTACTTTATTGCTTGTGAAGAAGGAGATGGGCAAGTGTCCATATCTCAGTTTTTCCAGCTGCATTCAGAAGAAAAAGATGATATGGGTCAGGTTTTTTTGCTGTTACCCTTACTTCATTGAAGAGTGACTTAGCTTTCCTAAGAAAATTGTTTTTAAAAATCAGAGACCAGGAATGGGAACAAAAACTTAAGAAGGTATCATCTTGCTTACTGTTAGCAAAATGTCCAAGCACTGCACAACCAAGAGCTTTTTGTTATTGTTGCTCCAAAATATCTATTGACTTTTGCATGACATTTAATAAAAGTTTTATATTACCAACTGCATAACAGAAATTAAAATCCTCATCAAATCTATCTTAACTACTTACAGTCTTCAACTAGGGAGCATTTTCCTTGGCAAACATCTGCAGTAAAAGGCTATTTAATCTTCATAAGTGAAACAGTCAGTTAAGCTAATTCATCTCTTTTATTGTCAGTTTACGTTGAAATCTTCTACAAATCTGGACTTCTGCAATAGGTGTGGCAAGGCACACTTTGCCTTGCTCTGAAAAGAGAAAAAGCCTTTGTCTTTATTCCGTCATACAAGCTGCAGATATATCTAACCATTGTGTGCCTCTGTGAATGGGTTCAAAGTACTTTGCTCTGTAGGCTGCAGTCCCTGATTGCAAGCAGTTAAGAAAAAAATAACTTCAGTGGATTGACTTCTTGGTCCAGTCCAGTGAATCCCTGCATGTTAATGCAGTGTTGTATTAATAAATAAATTAGATGTAGGATATTGAAAGCACCCAAATTTTTCCTTCTTCGGGAAAACTTTGAACAAGTCATGAAAGAAAAGGAATAGTCCCTCTGTGTTAAAAGTCAGAAATGGTTATTTTTTTGCTATGTCATAATACCAGTCCTTGGGATTTCATCTCCTTGCTCTAGATTTGTGATCTCTGGGCTATCCTTTTAAGAATTTCTGGATAAATATTATCATAGAATCATAGAATCATAGAATAGGCGGGGTTGGAAGGGACCTCAGAGATCATCGAGTCCAACCCTTGATCAATTACCACCACAGTCACTAGACCACGGCACTGAGTGCCATATCGAGTCTCTTTTTAAATATCTCCAGGGACGAAGAGTCCACCACCTCCCCAGGCAGCCCGTTCCAATGTCTGATCACCCTTTCTGTGAAAAAATTCTTTCTAATATCCAGTCTGAACTTACCCCGGCACAATTTAAGACCATGCCCTCTTGTCTTACTGAGAGTTGCCTGGGAAAAGAGACCAACCCCCGCCTGGCTCCATCCTCCTTTCAGGTAGTTGTAGAGGGCAATGAGGTCTCCCCTGAGCCTCCTCTTCTCCAGGCTGAACACCCCCAGCTCCCTCAGCCTCTCCTCGTAGGATCTGTGTTCGAGTCCCTTCACCAGCTTGGTTGCCCTCCTCTGGACCTGTTCGAGGACCTCAATATCCTTCTTGAACTGAGGGGCCCAGAACTGAACACAGTACTCGAGGTGTGGCCTCACCAGGGCTGAGTACAGGGGCAGAATCACCTCCTTGGACCTGCTGGTGACACTGTTTCTGATACAGGCCAGGACGCCATTGGCCTTCTTGGCCACCTGGGCACACTGCTGGCTCATGTTCAGCTTCCTGTCAATCCAGACTCCCAGGTCCCTTTCTGCCTGGCTGCTCTCCAACCACTCTGTCCCCAGTCTGTAGCGCTGCATGGGGTTGCTGTGGCCAAAGTGCAGGACCCGGCACTTGGCCTTGTTGAAGCTCATCCCATTGGAGTCAGCCCATCTCTCCAGTCTGTCTAGGTCTCTCTGCAGAGTCCTCCTGCCTTCCAGCTGATCAACACTTCTCCCCAGCTTGGTGTCATCAGCAAACTTGCTGATGATAGACTCAATCCCCTCATCCAAGTCATCGATGAAGATATTGAACAGGACTGGGCCCAGCACTGATCCCTGGGGGACTCCGCTCGTGACCGGCCGCCAACCGGACGCAGCCCCATTCAGCACCACTCTCTGGGCCCGACCCTCCAGCCAATTCTTAACCCAGTGCAGAGTAGGCTTGTCCAAGCTGTGGGCAGCCAGCTTTCTCAGGAGGATGCTGTGGGAGACGGTGTCGAAAGCCTTGCTGAAGTCCAGATAGACCACATCCACAGCCTTCCCCTCATCCACCAGGCGGGTCACCTGATCATAAAAGGAGATCAGGTTGGTCAGACAGGACCTGCCCTTCCTAAACCCGTGCTGGCTGGGTCTGATCCCCTGTCCATCCTGCAGGTGCTGTGTGATTGCTCCCAGGACGATCTGTTCCATAACCCTGCCAGGCACCGAGGTCAGGCTGACAGGCCTGTAGTTTCCCGGGTCTTCCTTCCGGCCCTTCTTGTGGATTGGCGTGACATTCGCCAACTTCCAGTCATTTGGGATGTCCCCGGTGAGCCAGGACTTCTGGTAGATGATAGAGAGAGGCTTGGCGAGCTCTTCTGCCAGCTCTCTCATCACCCTTGGATGGAGTTCATCCGGTCCCATAGACTTGTGGGGATCCAAGCAGCCCAGTAGATCACTGACAGTTTCCTTCTGGATTGCAGGGGGGGTGTTTAGATTCTTGTCTCCTATAGGCTCCAGAAGCCAACTGTCCTCAGGATTGCCCGTTTTACTGTTAAAAACTGAGGCAAAGAAGGCGTTAAATACCTCAGCCTTTTCTTCATCTTTGACAATTACATTCCCGTCCATGTCCATTAAAGAATGAATGTTTTCCTTGCCCCTCCTTTTGCCACTGATGTATCTGTAGAAGGACTTCTTGTTATCCTTCACAGAGGTGGCGAGATTTAGTTCAAGTTGTGCCTTTGTGTCTCTAATTTTTTTCCTACATAACTTAACTGTATTCCTGAATTCCTCTTGAGTAGATAGCCCTTTTTTCCATAACCGGTAGGCCCTCTTCTTGATCCTAATTTCCTTCAAAGTCTCTCTGTTGAGCCAGAGTGGTCGTCTTCCCCGCCGGCTCGCCTTTCGGCACACCGGGACAGCCTGTTCCTGAGCTTTCAAAACTTGCTCTTTGAAGAATGTCCATCCCTCCTGGACTCCTTTGTTTTCAAGGGCTGTTTCCCAGGGTATGCTCTGGACTAGTCTTCTGAACAGGCCAAAATCTGCCCTCCGGAAGTCTAATGTAGAGGTTTTATTGACAGCCCTCCTTGCATCCCTGATTATTGAGAACTCTATTATTTCGTGATCACTAAGTCCCAGACGCCCACCGACCACCACATCCCTCACCAGCCCCTCTCTGTTTGTAAAGAGTAGGTCAAGTGGGGCTCCATCCCTGGTAGGCTCATTTACCAGCTGCATCAGGAAATTATCCTCAATACACTCTAGGAATCTCCTAGACTGCCTCCTTTCTGCTGTGTGAAATTCCCAGCAGATGTCCGGCAGGTTAAAGTAAAAAAGTAAAAATCAAAAGTAAAGTTGTAGCAGATTTGAAGATACATGACTTTGTTTCTGGAACCTGTAGCTTTTCCTTCTGGCACCTGACTCAAAATTTAGCCTGTGAATCTTTTCTCACTTCCTCTTCTTGGGGTTCAAATCTCATTTTCATCACCTAAAGTAGCATCAAACCTCCCTCCTCTGCTTTATTTCTTTTTCTCCTGGAAAGGATCTCAGCTTTTACTGATGAAAGCAGGAGCAAGTCCATCTCTAGGAGAGGCATGTATGCAATTTGTATTTTTAAAGAAAGTTTGGCAAAGGAGGGAAAAGCCTCCTTATAAATGCCTTAATAAAAGCTAAGAATACATCAAACAGGTATTTACACTTTAAATAATGTTCTGAGTGTTTCTTTACTGTAAAGCCCTTGTAGCAGATCAATACCATTTACACTATTCACTCGCAGCAAGCAGTAAAAGTCTTTCACTTCAACAGTTCTCAACCATTTAACATTGTTAAAAAGACAGCTAAAACATCAATTGGGGCATTTGCTTCTAAACTGAAATGCATTGATTAGTTTCCATGACATTCACTGTGGAGATACAGGATCAGGCAAGAAGTAAATGGGAGGAGGAAGAAAAAGCAGTCAGTGCACCTTTTCAAGTTAATGAAATAAGTTGCGTACTTCTGCTCAGCAAGAGTAAACCTTTTTGAAGGGATTGGCTTTTCTATAATACTGTGTTAATATCAAGTTCTCTATACATGTAGTATGGATTGTCCTATAAATTGATTTTGCTGTACATATGAAAAAACAATGGCTCTGAGAGTCTGGTCTGTGACATTTGTCATGTCAAATCAGTTAGGCAACAGTGTAAATTTGTGAACAGTACCACTTCAGTGGGAATAGGTATTCATTATAGGTGAACTCTAAAAGGACTATGCAAGGTAATGAAATAGAAATTAATTTTTCAAGGGTTTGGGGGCAGTTAAAAAAAAAAAAAAAGTTATTAGTTGAGCTAATAAATGCCTTTGTGTGATCACAGATCAACAAACCATTGTACATTAGCCATGTACAGAGAAACAATGAGGCTGTTAGATCCATTTTAGCACTCACATTGCAGAAGAAGAGAAAAAGAAACTTCTCAGGGAATAAAAAGAATCAGAGACTTGAATACCACATTTTTCATACTAAAAGACTGTTCTTTTTTTGCCTTTCTTGTCTTTCTTCTTTTTGCATTTTTTTTCAATTTCTTCATAGTTTTCCTTAATGACTGCACTGTATTTAAAACCAACACATTTTGATAATTGCTTCTTGCTTTTTCTTTTTTTTTTTTGTAAACTTCATCTCTCTGAGACAGGTTATACAGTTCATGGCAGCAGAACATAAATCTGAAGCAAAAAGGAAAAGAAAATTTGAACAGGCATTCAAAAAGGGTTGTGAGGTGCAGATTCTTATGTTTACCTGTCAAGTAAGAGATGATAGGTTAAATGGTGGAGATAAATCACGAGTAGAGAAATTATATTATTTCTGGTTTATAATATATGTTCCTTTTCCACCAAGTATTATATAACTATTAGAAACAGATGTTTTCTTTTCTTTTCTAAAGAAATTTGTTTCAGGGGATATTCCAAATTTTTATCTTGTAATATTGTGTCTTGACTCTTGTGAATTTCAACTTCTCTCAAAACAAAAATCAAAACCAAAACAACAAAAAAACCCAAAAAACCCAAACCAACCAACCAACCAAAGAAAACAACCACGTAGGAATACCTGTAACTAGGCCCTATTAATCTATCTGTCTTGGATTTATATGGCTCCTAAATGGACTTCACAACACCGCAGGATTCTGTGTGAGTCCCAGAATCCTGTGTAAATATTCAGTAATTGTCATGAAGCATCTGTGTACAAATTCATTTAATTAGTTCAATGAAATGGCAGCTCCCTGTTCACTGATGTTCTGTTCATTGTACTTTGATCCAGAGAGTCAATAAAAATATGCTTAGCAGATAAACCTGAAATCATAATTCCTTCCATTTCCCATATAGTCAAAAATCTTCTTAAAAGATTAATTAGTAATTTTTCATGTTTTCCACATTTTCCTTTAAGTACAATCATCATCATTTTGTAAAGGTATAAATAATTTTTGACAGGAAGGTCTATAGCTCATAATTTAATCATGAGGTGATTTTCTCCTCCTTCAAGCTTTCCCATTTGAATGGCCTTCCAAAGACAGGGAGAAGCCAAGATATAGTAAGTAGTGTCTTAAGTTTTAGCAATAGAAGTAGTTTTATTCAACTAACAGTTTCCTGAGATACTGGGTACAATCTAGGTGGTGCAGAAAGAAAGTGCATAGGAAATATCTTCATAGGATCACGTTTCCTATGAAGATTGACAGAGGTTGTTAAGTCTGGAGAAGAGAGGTCTCTGAGGACACCTTATTGTGGTCTTCTAGTATCTTAAAGGGGCCTACGAGAAAGCTGGTGAGGAACTCTTTAGGATCTCAGATAGTGGTAGAACTATGGGTTATGGACTAAAGCTAGAGGTTGATAGATTCAGATTAAATGTTAGGAAAAAGTTCTTCTCCATGAGAGTGCTGAGACATTGGAACAGGTTTTCCAGAGAGGTGGTTGAAGCCTCATCCCTGGAAATTTTTAAGGCCAGGATGGACGAGGTTCTGAGCAACCTGATCTAGTGGGAGGTGTCCCTGCCCATGGCAGAGGGGTTGGAACTAGATGATCTTAAAGGTCCCTTCCAACTCTGACAATGTTATTACTCTATGATTTTGAGGAGAGCCAGAAGGTGAACTATACTTTTGATATCTTATATCCAACAATAGATCTCTCTACTTCTTTTAAGATAGGGTTGGGGGACCGTGTGTTCTCACTACATTGACTACAAACAGGAGGTTTATTTCACCTGTATCAGCACTGGATAGCATACAGATATCAAATTTGTTGCAAAAAAATATTACTTGTAAGTTTTTAAATACCACTGGCTTAGTTCTTGGTTTTATGAGATGAAAACAGGCATGCTACTAGGAAAACATCCCATAAATTATTTTATCTATATTTAGTTCAAATAAGATGGAGATTTTATGGATTTGGGTCAATAGAGATCATACTAAAAGTGTTCACTGCATCATTCTAATGAGTTTGAAGGAAGACTGCTCTATTTTTCATTTAATCTATTTTTGCCATGTTAGTATGTAAGTAAAATATGTTACTGTGGAATAAAACAAACTTGTCAAAAATATCCAAATGTAGGAGATGCCCCTGAAGTTTTGTTCTAAACTTAATTCCTCTCTGAGGGTTACCATCTGAGTATTGAGACAATGACTTTTCTGAATGTAGTCCTGATATCCTAACAAATAGGTAAAATGTGGGCAAATCTTTTGCTAGCAGAAATGCCATATTTGCCTGCAGATAGAAAGATCTATTATTTCAGGGAAATGTGAGTTTGAATCTTGTCAGACACTAGACAGAGTTTTGCCTAACACTTTAGGATTGTGAGTTTTTGCAATAGGAACAGGAAAAAAAACCACCTAGAACTTCTATAAGGGTCAAGCCCTTCTCTGTTTGAAAGTATGTCTGAGAAATAAATAGGGCCAAATCTTCCACTGATCCACCCTTACTATTTACTTACAGTCCGAGAATTATACCTGCATCCTGAGTGGTCCATTTCATCTGCAAGCTCATGTATGGTAGAGGAAAAGACAGAGAAGAGACATCTGGGAAACAGGGGCATTGTGACACACCTGCATGGAGTCACAGAGGCAGAAGAGCAGAGTGGCAATCAAATACTTCTTGGGAAGGGCACAAGGGCACAAGGATGTTCTCAAAACTGCACTCAAAGCCAGTTTGGAATAACGAACTGGAAATAATAAAGGAGAACAGGAGAAATAATAAAGAGAACAGGACTCTTTCCCTTCATAGTCCTGAGATAGTTCCTTGGTAACTGATGTAGTGAATGAACCTTCATAATGAATGTGATCATTTGGGTGTCCATTCTTTATTGCAATATACTGAAGAAGCAGGTTTATATGACCAAAATATGTCCCTGAACCTTTTAACTACCATGTTTCTACAGTGACACCAGAACATCCTCATTGAGTCCTTTTTAACATTGTGCAGAGAAAAGGTCTCCAAAGTGTGCACGTTTCAGAAATATACACAGAAAGTAATATGAGAGGTACCCTTTTAATAACTCCAGAAAATCTGCAGCATCTTGATTTTCTTATGGGCCAGGAAGACTACGGAAAAGAATTTATGAATGCTTTAGCTCTGTGGGAAATTTTCAAACTTTCAGAGAGAAGAAAATTTGTTAGTGGAAGTTCTGTACAGACCCTTAGGAACTGGTATTTCAATAGATCTGCTTCTCAGAGGTGCTGTTAGTAACTCAGATGCCCAACCATCTACACTGTCTTGATGTGGAGCCAAGGTATCCTCATTTAAGCTCCCCTCTGGTAGGTGCCAGTAACCAAAATGTGAATACAAAAGTCATTTATAGATTTCATATCTTAATTTTCTTCCAGTGGGTTAATATTAGCATGGTTCGTATCTCAGTTGTAGTGCAAGTGTTTTCTTCTTTAAGAGGTATGGAAAGATGACTAACAAATATTTTCTTAGATTCAACTGTTCTTATTAAAAACCCCCTGAAAAATGCCTAAAATTTAGTCTCTAAGTCTCAACATGTGGCATCCGGATTTAGCAGCTGAATGCACTCAGTGAATCAAAAAAAGTAAAATCCTCACTCTACAAAGTAAAATAAACCCAACCAAGATCCAAAAATTTCAAGCACTAATATTAATTTGCAAGATTTATTACATAAAAGAGAACAAATGTTAGTCAGCAGCATGTATAACATACTTCTCAGATTCTGTTTTACATCAAGAGCTTTCTTAAATTTCTTTACCCATATAATTTTAGTAGGGATAACACTTGCACTTTGAAAATAAAAAAAATATGGGCAAATAGACACTAAGTATAAAAATTTTGTTTCACATTTAAGTAACTAAAAATGCCAGGTTGCTGTTCCCCAAATTGCCCTTTCAAAAATTGTGTCTATAAAATCAAAACATGCCCTTTGTGTGAACTTCAGCTAGCTGCCAATAGCTCTGCAATGGGTTAGTCTGTGGGCTGTCTGCCTTCTGCAAAAGGAGTGTCTGGAATAGATCAAACTTGAAAGAAAAAAAAGAAAGATTTTTTTTTTTAAAGTAATATTGTTTCTGTATTCAGGACAAATTCAAAGTGGAAGGATTTCACTCTGGCTGTTTCACTTCTTGGGTTTTTTTACTGGCTGAGAGTTTCTTTATTCTTTGTACAAGATGTGTACCTGTGCTGTTGCAAGAAACCATTCCTGGAAAGGTCATTCATTCGTGTATGCCATTCAAATAGTTTAGGAATCTTTGGGGTCCCTATGGTATTGTAAATATTAAAACATTATTTAATTTACTTTTCATTAAAAAGCTATAAGCCATTAGGCTTTCAAAAATAATTTTATTGAATAATGGGTTGTTAAATATAGACTAAAGTATTTGATCTGGTAAAACAAGGGACTGTTCATTGCTATATTTACTGCTTAGATATTCCAGCCCTTTGAAGTATGAGAGGTATTATTTTTTTCTAGGCTGAAAACACTTTATTTGCATAATATTCTCTGAGAAGTGTGAGGCTGTGAATGTTTTCTCTGGAAAGACTCTTTAAAGGGAGGGTAACAACCTGGTCATAGTTCTGGAGGTGACTACAACACAGATATATGGACAATCTCCATCAATTTACCTTAAGATTATCTACACAGTTCTGGAAAGATACACAGCACAGGAAAGCATATCTGAACTAACTGTAATCTTTCAGCACTGAAAACTCTTCTCCAGCTCTAAAAATCTATCAAGGCAGTTTTGTACATACACACTTTGTGTATCACGCCAGTGCACATGTATACCCATGTCATTATTTTTAGTCTCCTGTTATATATATTTAATTTTTAGTTTAGACTAAAATTATCCTGGAGATAACCAAATATTTAATAAATAAATATGTAAGTTTCATGTTCTCTGAAGTGTGATTCTGTGACAGTATTTAAAAGACTTGTAGATGCAGTACCTTAAGGAGAAGGTATAGTGGTGGATTTCAGAATGTTGGGCTTGCAGTTGAACATGATGATCTTAAAGCTCTCTTCCAATAAAAATTATTCAATTATTTTATTTTATTAAAAATAATTTTATTATTTATTATTCTAAGAATCTCATACCTTTCAATTAATGAAAACTTGTTCTCTCTAATCTTCAAAAAAAACCCCAAAACAATTTAGTCAGAATTTTTCCCGTTGATGAGAAAGGGTTCATTTAGCTCAAGACAGTCTTGGAACTAGAGTAATTGTTTCTTCTCAGTTCTGTTGGTACAAAGAGTGCGAAGAAGAGGAAAGGTTTGAGGAAGTGATGAGAAGTAGTTGGTACAGCTCTTTGGGCAAACCAAAACAGTGATAGAACTTCACAAAATAACATTTTGATGTGAGGTTAATTCCTGCCATCTTGGGATGTTCAAAAGAGGTTCTTTTATATTTAAGGGTCTAGTAGAAACAACTACCCATGCTGATCAAATGCAGACACCATATTGCTCTTAACAGGAGATTCAGAATGGTGAATAGTTTTTTACTAAGTACAGCCATTTAATAAATAATTGGGTTCAGATCTAGTGAACTATTAAGGGCCTCCCCAAAGTGACATGCTCACTTAGTCCCCACGGCAGTTCAGCTGCTAGTGATCAGAACACTGCAGGATGAGGGATTTTCATGTCTAAATTTCTCTAAATATTACATTGGAATAAAACCTCATCTATCTTGCAAGCATGTTGTGTAGATTACATAGTTAATGATTGTACAGCACTCTGGTGTGTAAAATACCATGATCTGCCCCTTGTCCATTTAGCAAAAGAACGAAGGGCAATGGCTTTAAACTGGAAACAGGTAGATTAAATTAATCATTAGGAAGAAATTCTTCACTGTGAGGGTAGTAAGACACTAGAACAGGTTGTCCAGGGAAGTTGTGGAAGAGTTCAGGGACAGCCTGAATGGACCTTTGAGCAGCCTGGTCTAGTGGGAGGTAACCCTACCCATGGCAGGGGGGTATGGAGATAGGTGATCTTTAAGGGCCCTTCCAACCCAAACCACTCTATGTCTCCATGAGTTTATAAGTATTCCTGTATCAGAATCTTTGCAGCTTCTTTTATCTTACATTTCTGTAATATATTCTTTGTCTGTATCAGTCCATGTGTGTATGTGCACTCTGAATAAAAGTTCACTACAAAAAAGTGGATCAAGTTGTTTTTTAAATGGCCATGTCAATTCTATCACTGGCGTACAGAGGAGGTAGGAACTAGCCAGGTGATACAACGTAGAGCTTCAAAGAATGATGGTAGCTCTGGAGGTTTTGCATCTAATCACAGATGATTAATGGAAGCTGTGGAAGCTGCTTCAAAAAACCAACTGCCTTTCCTTTTTGATAGCTAATTATTCATGGAAGACTAAGAACATTAGTACACTGCAGCAGGAAAACACATTTTAAAGCATTACAATAAGAAATAATCGATCACCTAGTTACTATGCAAGCAGCTCAGTACAAGAGGGCCAGCTGTGCTAATTCAAGAGTCAGTTTGGGAGTTCAGCAAAACCTCTTAGCACCAAGCGATTTATTTCAGATTTTCAATTAAAGATGAACTGAGCAAGCTTGTACATATCCATGTATGTCTATGATAAGAAGTTCACTTACTGAAATTCTTATAAAACTGAAATGGCTTACTTCAGCAAGTGTAACAACAAAAATTTGATATTTTTTTAAATTTAATTTATTTTATTTTATTAATTTATTGGGGCATGGACAAGTGTTTTGCAAGCCTATGAAGCAGCTATATTTCCTGACTAGTTTACAGCTTAGAGAAATGTGAAGTAACTTTTTTATTATTTATGCTTTTCACTTTCATACTCTTTTAAGAGTGCATTATTCAATAAGGAAAAAAAACACACCCACAGATTACAGATTAGGTAAGTATTTAAGCAATGACAAAAGAACAATAATTAACATCTTCTCTGTATTTGTCTCTTCCAACTGCAATATCTTCAGGCTATACGTCTTCATATATATATATATATATATATAAAAGATATATGTGTATATATATGTGATACATATATTCATATATCTTCATTTATATATCTTCATATATATCTTCTATAATATCTTCAGTCAACTGAATAAACAAAGACGCCATTTATAGCTCCCTCTTTTTTGTTGGTTTTTTTTTTGTTTTTTCCTTTTTTTCTAAGGTAGGAGTCCTTAGACCATAAAATCCTGATTCTATTTTGTGTGGATGACTTATAACATGATCAGTCCCAAGGCTGCCAAGTTCCTCAAAGAAACAAAGAGATAAAGTGGTTGCCACAAAGGGCTTAAATCCTATTTTTATCTTAGTATAAGCAAGGGTCATGTATATAAAGAGAGAGAAACAATAAAACTACCAAGTTACACTGTATTCTCAATTCTGGTACCTTGGAGGGAAACAATGTTTTTTTCATTGATATACAGGAAAAAATATAAATCTTATTTCTGTACAAAAACTTCAATTCATTCAGACAGTGTAATTTTATTCAGGTATCTGAAGATCACCTACCTAATTTTATGTTCTATGAAAGTTAAGAATGCCCATGTCATTTTCATTGAAGTATTAAAATTTGAGGGGAATCTGAAACAAAGGGGAGCTAGGTTCTTAGAAAGCATTTTGAGAGGTCTCTCCCTGCAGATGCTCTTCTAATAGTGAGGAAATGGAAACCAACTGAAGGACCAAAGAGGCCATGACCCTGGTGAAAACAGACTGCTGATCAGAGGACTCATTCAGGGGGAAGTTATCAGGGCTGAGGAGAAAGCCCTTTGACTGATGCTTGTTTAGCCACTGCAAAGCAGAAACAGACTGATATGTTTTTGCTCTAAACCCAGAAGCTTCTCTCAACTTCTGTGTACTTCTTCAGTAGATATACAAGAGCTCACAAACAGCTGACATCCTGGACCCCACACAGGAGTGGTGGGTACCATCTACCACTGTATCACAAAGCTACAGAGCCCTGATGAGACAAGGGTTACAGTTTGAAAATACAGCTGAGACCATTGTCTTTACCTTTTCACTCACTTCACAAAGTGAAACAAAAATACCAAGGCTATAAGCTACCACAGAAATTATAAGATGGAAAGCATTTTCAGCAGTTCTTTGCTCCCAGGATCAATACTTCTGCCTCTTAGCTGAGCAAAAGGGCATCAAAATTAGATTTGACTGTGACGAAGATTTAGAGGAAAGGAGAAGATTCCTTAAGCAATTGAGCCTATTAGAAATATAACCAAAGCCAACTCACAGGGGTAAATATTTCTACCTCTTTATTTGTCAGTGTTCCCACTTTTCAGACCATAACAAATGAGGTTGCTGTAAGGTCCTTTGGTAACTGCAAGAAGATACCTGCAGTGGAATGTGTCAGTCATGATTTAACTGTGGAATATAGCATTGCAGCTGATCTTACATTTTAGAGGCATTAGAGCAGCTTCTGCTGTCAGAAAATAATAATAATACACATCTAGCAGGAGAACACTAGGACAATTCTGATATCTGTGAGTCAAAAGTAATTGATATTGCAGTACTGTAAAAATACCTTGGTAGTGAATTTGTGGAAATAAACCCCCCATGATATAGTTTCTTTGTTCTTCCTTTCTGCTGTGTAAGTGATGCATTTCACCAAGGAAAATGCCCTTGTCTGACTCTAAGCACTTGCCTCTCCTAATCAACTTCCCTGAATACCTAGTTATTTTTCTCATCAACATGATTTCCCATTATTTATAAAGAAGCACTCATGAGATGTGCAAGCACAAGAGATACCCACTTCTAGTTTGGATTTGTTGTATTCTTTACAGAATAGGAGGTGATTTTGACTGAAGAAAAAAACAACAAAAAACCCCAAAAAACAACACAAAACCAAACAGAACAAAACCAAAACCAACCCACTCTCATTTACCACTCTGTGTTATTATATTGCACTGAGATGAAGTCAGCAGTGTGTTGTTGAGCTGAGGGAAAGTAGGACTAAGTGAGAACCTATTGGATACATTAGTAGACAACCCAGACACAGAAGGTTTTTGTTCTTTATTTAGTTAAATATTAAAACTATACAAATATCAAACCAAGTGACAGATGTGTGGAATTTAATTTATCTAAGTCAAATCTCAGCTTCAGGAAAGGCACTGGAAAGCAGCGGAAAGATATTTTTACAAACATGGGTATCCAGTTTGTACAGAATGTAGCATTACATTGCCTTGGATAATTCAAACTAATTGGTTTTAGATTTATAATACCTTTATGCTATTAGTTTATTTATTGTATCTACTGAGTGTAAGACTTCTAATACAGGAAAATATCTTGGTCTTTCTTCTGAGTTACAGTAAGTTTTATGGTGGAACACTGAACAGAAGTGACATTTTTTATTTATTTATTTATTTATTTATTTATTTTTTCCCCATGGCAAAGTACCAGGCATCACATAATTAGTAGTGGAAAGAAAGCCAGCCTTTCATTTAGATTAAAATAAGTATAGTTTTGAAAAGTAAAAAAATCACATATACATTAATGTGCCTTAAACAAATTTCTAGAGTCTAAGTCCAGTTTCAGGTTGCAGAGAGCTTAGAGATACTACATCAGCACAGAAATACAAAAGATTCAAAAACTCAAGACAGTAATTTCCATTATGCTGCTCTTCTTCTAGTGCCTCTTGATCCTTGAGCATCATAAATGCCATAACAATCTGGGACAGTAGAAAATAAGATTTTCAGGCAGTTTGAAGTTTCTTGCTAAAATTTTTTAAGTAGCTTCTTCTATGAGGACTTTGTATTTCTTGAAAAAATACCAGCTAAAGTTACTATTTTCTTACCAAGAAGTCATAGAAAAGAATTACAATTGCTGGGAATATCTACCTGAACGTGCAAAGTCTACATTTTGCTACCATGTCATTTCTCCCCAGTAGCATGCCTTCTCTCTGCCTATAGGCAAAATTGGTAAGTGGGACCATAGAAGAAGGTACATACCTTCTTCAGAGCATCCTCCTTTCACACCCTCCTTCACATATCTGAGACAACCTGCTTTAACTTGAAAGCAATCTGCCTGCAAAGGTTATATTTTCAGTAAACTCTTAAATTCCTCTAATCTTAGCATTAAAAGTAGCTTCAACACACAACAGCTAAACCATTCCCCCTTCTTTCCTCAGTAAAGCGAAATATTGTCTCAGTCCTCTCTAAAGCAAACTCTCTTAACTCTGAAATGAAAAATTTGAGTCGTGTGGACAGTTGCGAAGTGAATTAATGGTCTCTCTTCTTGCACTTTCTGTCACACAATGGTGCCAAACCATTAAGAATTTAACTGCATCCCAGTTGTAAATAATCAAGTATTAATACCACTTACTGACCATACTTCATGTTTCAGTGACTAATGGACAAAAGGTACATTAGTGCCAAAGGTACAAGGTAGAGTGCTTTTAAATATAGAGCAATATTTTTACTACAAGCACCATCTTTGGCCATTTTAGGTTTCTTAAATTAGCCATCTAAATTCATGTAAAGGCATGCAATTGATTGGCCCACTGTTCATGAGTTTTAAACACTTTGAAAAAACAATAAATGGAAATGACAACTATTCAATAGCTCTAAAAACCATGCAAATGTATATATGTAGACACCTTATTGCAGGCACAAAATTAAGACCTTTCCACTGACTTTGATTCATACTCCAAAACCAATACATAGATGTACAGTTAGGAGGATTAAAAGATGCTTGGGGATTTACATACAAGGAAATACAGCAGGATTTGTGAGTAGTACTCCATTTCCTTCCACTTTGTCCTTGAAAAATAAGTTTAGATTTATATTCATGATCGCAAAATACCAGTTTAATCTCATCCATCTGGTTACATTTCTCATTTCCTGTTTCCCCACAGCTGATTGTTGAAAAGATGTGTTTGCTGAAGAAAAACAAGCCCTGTGTGTTCTAGCAACACTGAAGGATATGATTTCAAACATAATTTACCTAGTTACTCACATGCTACTTTCTCAAAGACTGGAACCATGGTTCTTGATGTTATAACATTTTGTGATCAGAAATTAATGCTACTTTTGAATGCCATTGACAAAACCTACAAATTAAGTATTCTTCAGTCTCAGGACTTGATTTAAAGGAAAACTAGGTGGTGAGGGATTTTAACATTTTTTTCCCAATGCATTCTGCTAAGCTTCCCCTTTTATTTTCATTGCAAGAGCTCTTCACTAAAAATTTTGAATAAGACACAAGAGGCAGGCTACAGAAACTGTGTAGCTGTTTTGCTTTTTATGATGTTGAGTTAGCTCTTGAGCACTTTCTTGCCATTGCGTTTGTTAACACAGGAATATATTTCAATTGCAGCCTCAAAGGCAAACACGATAGCATGAATTCCATATGGATGATCTATTTTATGTTAGAATGTGATGACAGCTTGCCATTTGAATGTCAGTGGGATGATCTTAATGAGAAAGGCCTGCATAATTTGGCCTCCATATCTTTCATATGGATGCTATGTTCTGGAAAATAATATCATCACACTTAATTTTGTGTCTCGCTTTGGAGTCAAATGACCCTTAAATTCATACACTGCTTTTTCACCCAGCAGCTGGGATGATAGAACATAAAACATTAAAGGTGGCTTTAAGAATCAAATAATCCATATTAACCAGCATTACCTGAGCTAGTGTTATACAGAAGTTTAATAAACCCACAACTGATAACACAACTCTTTCAATGGTCTATTAATCTCTTGATCTAACTTGTGCTAAGGCCACGAGTCGAACACAACGCCTTCACAAAGGTAAATGGCCAGTAGGGGATTTTAGTTACTGATACAACTTAGCATAAGAGATGAAACTTCATAGTGAACCAGTAGGAGAAAGATTTTCAGACACCTATCAGAAAAGAAGCAGCAGAATAAGCCGCTGACCTGCTATTCAGTGCCCCTAAGAGTAATTTCTACCAGTGGGGATCTTCTTGTCTAGTCACATAGAGAGATAAAGACTAAGATCACCATGTATAATATACATGCAAATATAAAAAGAATTACATGCAGTCTTCCTTGCACAACAGAAGTGAACAAGCTCAGTAAATCTGTAACTGTCCAAAGGAAGTACACAGGAAAGAGGGTGGAGTAAAGAGTGTTGTCCTCCCATGGGAAACTGCTTTCCTCTTTGAATGTTAAGTTCTTCTCAATACCTCCCACTCAATCATCTGCCCTATGTAGAATTTCTCCTTTAATGTGTTTTTAGCTCCTACCTATATGTTTAAGACAGGTTTACATTCTCTCTCAGTCTTCCTTTTGCTACTTAAAACAGCCAATTCCCTTCTGCTCCCCCCCCCCCACACACACACACAGACACAAAAGAAGAGAAAATTAGTTCTCTGGGTCTGCTAATTTCGGTGGGTGACAGATTTTGAAGTCTAAATATTAATTTCTCGATAGGGTTGAGCAATTATATATTTACTTCATCCATGTTGATTGTGCTAGGATCAGATGTTTCACTAGATCTTCTCTCTGTCCTCTGGTTTCAGCTAATGAATCTATTTATTTCCTTTAGAGCAAAAGTAAACTAAGGACTAAATACATGGTTTTATTCATTGCACCATTGCATTTTGTTCCACCCCTGTTACTTCAGTTCTCTGGAGCATTTCATTTTTCCATAAGACATTTTGCTATTTATGCTTTATTTAAATGCCTACTCATTTTGTGCCACAAGCAAACTCTGTTAACATACGTCTACTCTTGGATTTATCCAGCTGAAATATAAATGACATTATTTATGAAGTGGAAGAAGAATCAAGGAACTGCAGTATGTTTATGCAGAAGTGACTGGAATTTGATGAGCTTGCATGGAAATCTCAGCTACATGAGCCAAAACCTTTCTGTAGCTGATGGCTCTTTTTTTCATTTAAAGCATGTCTGCCTAGGGACTATATCCAAATATGACAAGAGTATTTTTGTTTGTTTTTCTTTCTGTTTATTGATTTTTGTAACAGAAGTTATTGCTAGTATTAGTAAAACTGATACTCCCAAATTTCAGATGTTTTACCTTATGCTGCCAATGTTACACAAAGATCAACAAATAGATAGGAAGGGTGTGAGGGGACTGCAGATATATTTTTATTTTTTGCTTGTTTTCAGATCTGATGTTTGACATTTGGCTTTTTAAAAAATAAAATTTCCTCCTAGTCTCTCTGTTTATTTCTGTAAAATTTATGCCTGCTGGATAGGTATGCTTGTTTCTGCTTTTTTTAGGATTTGATTTTTCAAGTCCTAACCAAGTTAACCTTAATTCATGTGGTTTGATGAAGCTGCAACCTTGACTCCCTTTGGTGAGCTCTCACATACACAGGTAATCCCAAGGCAAAATGACTACAGAGAGAAGCTCATGACATGGTAAATATAATGTAGAAAGAAATAAATTTTTAAAATCCTGAATCGGAGCTAGGCTGTGCATTTGATTTTAATGCTGTAAGTGGCTTTAATGTGGGGCAGAAAGCCTTCTGATTTGGTACAAATTTCATGTTTTAAAACACATGGTATTTTTCCTATAATATAATGTGAACAAATGAAAATATTATCAGAGAATTGATAAGGCAGATAGAATGATTATACTGTCTTAACTCAAATTATATTTAGATGATGGAAACTTCTTAGCATTCAGATCAAAGCCCAAACAGTTTACCTATTAATTGTAATAGATTTCAGATAATAATTTAATAAATGAGTGGTCCTGTTAAATTTTCATTCACATCTAAGCATTGTAAAGAATAGCTTATTTCATAGTTTTTCAACATGTCAGCAGTGATTAAGACACAAACATTGCACTTGACAGTCAGGTTTCTTTTCTCCTTTTGGCTTGCCCTTCAGAATTATGCAGGTTTTTCTATTATTAATGTGTATTACACTGGAAATTATTAAATGAGAGAAAAGAAGGGGGTTATCATTTCTTCATGTGATATAACGCAGACATGAGGTACAGGACCTGCGGAAGAGAGTTTTAAGTAGCTTCTCCAAACAAATGCTAGAGTAGAGTGACTATGAAAAGAGCCTTAAAATATCCCTGAAGTCCATTTCATTGAGAATGAAGAATTTACATGAGTTTCTATGCTCTGTAAAAAGAGGACAAACTCAACAGTATTTGAAAGAAAATTCTACTCTTAAAATCGAAGACTGAACATGTCCATTAATTAGTGCAGTGGTGAGTTAAGAAGGTGCTTCATGCTTCACTTTTTCAAAAAAATCTAGTCTATGCTTACAAGGCAAATCTGTCACTCTGTTTGATGGTTTTAGACACAAATGACTGAACTGGATATTGCTTTGTGATGTTATCTTCAGGAATGTCCACTCATATCTGGTATAAAATAGGAATAAGCATTTAATATTTTTTCACAGATGAAAAACAAAAAACCAAAAACAATACAAGGAAAAATATATTTTTAAAAATGTATTTTTAATGGTCATTAAGTCACTAATTTTTCTGTTCCTAAAATCTGACTAGGTCTGTTTTCTTTTCTTTTCTTTTCTTGCTTCACTAAAGTAATGAGTCCTGTCTATGGGAATTAAAGCTCAAACTACTTTATTGTGTAAAATATACCTATTGGTTATTTCATATTCCCTTACCTTATTTCAATGTTGAACTTGCTACACTAATATAAAACTCTGTACTTGCAAAAGAAACTGCTTCAAATGGTAAGTTGGTGTTAGCCTCAGGTATCCAGGGTGCATCCAATGATCTCAGGACCAAAATCCTGGATTAGGCAGGAAATATTTGTACTATGTTCATGTCATAGGAGTCTGACATATATCTACAGGAAAGAGTAGAGGATTTTAGAGGCAGACTACCTCTCTTCTCTCTGCAAAGGCACATTTGTTTACAGCAAGATGTACTGGGACAGAGATTCTTTATCTGCTGCTTCGCCTCAGTCTCCTTCATCAGCAATATTTGTTTCTCTAAGCAGTAAAAATCAGAAGCAAGAGGAGCTTTCTTGCTTTTCTGTATTTCTTTAAGAAATACAGATTTAAAACTCTCCTCACACACTTAGAGAATATAGATAAACTGTTAAAATCCTGGAAGCAGCCTGTTATTCATAGCATTTAGAATGAGGTACAGTTTTATTGTTAACCTTCACTTTACCCAAAAGTTTACGTTCTACTTTTTTCTTTTTTTATAAGTAAAATTCAGTCTTTTCTCAGGAACTCTTCCTGGCTTGACATTCATCTGTCTTGCCAGTATAACTCTTCTTAGCCGTGGCAAGGAAAGTAAGATACTATTTGGTTGCAGAAATATGTTGATTATGCCAAACCATCTTTTTTCCTAATTCGGTATAACAGATTCATTAGAAAAATTAGTAATCTTAACAAGACCTAGGGACAGTTCCTGAAGAAAAGTTGTATACCTCTCTGTATCAAGCTGCCAGTTCAAGGACTTATTTCCTATTGCAGCTCTTGCTACCAGTGGTTGTCCATTGCAGCATCATCACTGCTCTTTGTAGAGTATTGAATTACTCTCTCTGCTTCACCCAAAGACTGGCTTTCGTACATGTTTTAGGTTTTAACATTTTCTCAGATTCAACACTGGTATGCAAGGCAGACAGATATAAACTAGAGACCATTTCTCATTTGTTCCCTTTAGATCAAGCATGCTGTAGAGAAAGACTTTTTAGTTTCAGTGTATAGGACCATAAAATATTGATTCACTAATGTTCAAATCCACATTTAGAAGAGTGTGAAAGGTGTTATTTTGTGTACTCTCAGGGGATAAAATATGACATAGCCCATATGTCTATATGGGCTCAAACGGTAAAATGAGGAGAATTAATTCCAGTACAGGTTAAGTAAAAAACAAACAAACAAACAAAAAAAACCCCAAAAAACCCACCAACCCCAAAACAATGAAATGAAACATTCAAAGTCTTCCTGTAGTTGCTTAAAATACTGCTAGTAAAGAATGGAAAATTTATGCTCTCTTTGATTGTTTTTTTGCTTTATGCTTTTGGCCTGTAGCAAAGCTAAATCAAACTTCACTTGCCTCTTACTCCTACTCTTCCAGAAGAATGAGAAATCTCTTGTTCCCATGCAATGTTGTGTGACAACCAATTATTTTAGCATCTTTCAGTAAATACTTTGTGAATCTGCTAAGAATAGGCAAATTGTCTACTTAGGAAATTGTGCAATTTTTCAATTTTCTTCTCAGGAAGAAAATGTCATTGTTTTAAAATCTTTTATAGAACAAAATTTTATACATTTCTTATAAATAATTTTGAAATTATGGAAAATATTTATCCTTATTTTGCCTCAACTGTGTCAAAGCATTTTACTTCAGTTAATCCTCTCCAGTAGTGAACAGTGAAATAAAAATTATGTGAGTCTAAAGGTAACACTAACTTTATGTTATGGGTAGTGCGAGGCTGACCATACATAGAAAGATGTGATGCTTCACTGAAGTCAAAGAAGGCATAGTGATTTCTGTGACATTTTTAGATAAGTGGGACATTTTCAACTGACTTTGCTCATTCATGTTGACAATAACATGATAAAAATAAACTGAGAGACGGAGACAAAGAACTGCCAGATTATTAAGAAAAATTTTTTAAAAGGGAAAAGAAAACCTTTTACAAAAGAAGTTCAGTTTTTTAACAACAATTCAATCAAGAAAATATTTTATATTTTATTATGCATTACAATGGACAACAAGGATTTTGAAACTCAATTATACTATGCTAATATAAAAATAAAAATGAGATGAGACAGTAGTATTAAACCAAAAGAATTTGGTCTAGTCATGCAAAGAGGTTTTAATCTTAATCAAATATTTTGGTACTGATGAAGTAAACACAAAGTACAAACAGTACATTTACATTTAAATTTTTTTCTTTAAAAAAATTAGCATATCCCTGAATTATAATTTTTTTTAGTATTATATTCAGGAGAAAGATAAATTTCATTTCTTTTAAGCAAGGACAGATGATTATACAAAGTGTAGAATTTTAAACGTGGCAAAAATTCCCAAGTAGACTAATTCTGATACTGACGACAGACTGCAAGCATGAATTGGTAATACTTTTTGTTATGTCTGATTTCTTAGGGAAATGGGAAAGTATTTGAATGTTATCTTTATAGTTAGTTCTGTCTGTGTCATATACTCCGTAAGAACTTTTATAACTGTTGCTTGGCTTCACCTCTTTTTTTACTGTCCAGACATTAGCAGATGGAGTTTTCAAACAAAAAGAAAATCCTTGGTATATTGACCTATTTTGTAGAGGATAAGGAGGCCCACATGGGGAACTGAATTTCTTAAAGTGGTTAGCCTCTATACGGATGGTGATGGGAGCCTTCAGTGCAACAATGCTTAAAACAAAATGTTAGCTGCTTCAGTGAAGGTTCTCAGTCTTCCATTCAGCCAGATGCTTACAGTTCAAATCACCTGCAACCTTATGTGGTCATACATATATATGATCTGCTTCTACAAGTTGTTTCAAACCAAGTAGAAGAAATCTGTCAGGTCTTGTATTTGTAGGAAAACCTACTAGTTATTTAAAATTCTCTGTTTAATTTTGTTATTTCTGCAGCAAGAGCTACTTGCCAAAATTTCTTGTGTTCTTTGCCAACACAATATAATTATACAAGCAGTACTGATCAGCTGGTCTATAAAATGCAATGGCTGCTTGGAGGAATGTCCAGGACTGACCACAATGTTATTCTTGGAGGTGTCCTGCACCATCAAGTCAAATATTTTGTTATAAAGGTGATTAGAGATTCCATCAATCACTGGGTTTCATGCCAGATCGTTGCCATCAAGGAGCCCTTTACCTTACTTATGCAAAAACTGAGAGAGGACTTGATGATTAAGTGTGACACATATGCTCATGGGCAGAGTACTGATACCCAGGTTTCCACATTGTGTGAAAAGATGTTGGACAGAGGTGAGAAATGTTATTATTGTCCTTACTAAAGATCAGTTATTTTAGGGGACACAGGATACTGTAACAAGGTAAAGTCCACCAATCTTGTTATACGTGCTTCAGCTTACAGTTCAGACAGGATTTCTCCACACAATAGGAAAAAAGGGACACGGTTAGTAGATATACGGCACTGTAATCCCTTCCGACTCAAATTATCCATTTCTTCAGAAAATAAATGTATTTAGGTACTTTGTATTTTCAGAAGGTGAAAATATATGGGCTAGAAGGGAGGACTAAAAGAGAGAATGCATGGTAACTATTTCTATTGAAACATTTTGCTTATATTTTTCAGAAGGTGCAAGAATCCCTGAGGTGGAAATACAAACATATAATTAGATTCTCTATTTGCCTGGTCCTCTGAAAGAAAGAGTGATGTTTTGGAGGAGGGCAAATAAAGTGTCACTTGGCAGTGATTAATAGTCACAAAAAAAAGCAGAGAATGGGGCAGTGTTAACCTGATTATGTATGAAAACATGCATTTAAAAGTTGTCATAAACTAGAAGATCTGTATCTTGTATTTTTAGGTAGAGCTTTACTTTTAAACAGCCAGTATGGATTGTTCTAGCAATGTATGTAAGCTTCCAGTATGCTTTTTCTCTATGAAAACTGAGGTCTCTTGATTTTTCCTGCTATTCACCCATACACAATTTAATGTTAGTTCCTACTGCATAAGGCTACTTGGAAGTTTTGATGCAAATGATGTCATTCCCCTTTGAATTTATTGATGAAGAGAGAAACATAGTATAAAATAAATATGTATAGCATGAAAAACAATAAGAAATCTATTACAGAATGTTGAAAAATACGTGGACAAGCTTTCACGGAGAGCCAAAGGAAAATGTTTTACATGTCACAGCACAGATAGAACTGATAGTCTTAATTTAGTAATGAAGAGTGTGAAAAATGACTATGAAAAATAGTGAAAACAAAATCCGTGGCTCTGTGAACAAGTATAACAATCTCTCTAGTGGGCATGTGAGTTTAAAATGTGAAAATGAAGATCTGAGATTAAGAACTTCATGATCTCTTTCTAGCACAGGCTCAGAGGCACCTGCACAACACAAATATCTACACATAATTGCCCCTCACTGGGAAAGCACTGAACATTATTCTATGAACAAAGGGAAATAGAAAAGAACACCACAACTCACAGATTGCTCTTCTGAAGTGGTGCTACTAGACACTATACTAATAAACTCCAGTGTTTTCTCTTTTACACTGTAACTATCAGTAAAATTGTACAGTACACTGGGAGAGCTCTACACAGGTGCTTACAGACCATCAGGAAGACCAAGCATTCACTGGCCGGAACGCTTGAGAGTGACCTGTGTAGTTCACAAAAACAATTACATGAATAGCTCTCCTTGTCCCTTTTACTCCCCAGAGAAGTGTGGAAGCTGGAGCTGATGAAGAGCTACTCCCTGCACCTGAGCGAGGGAGAAAAGACTCTGTTGCCATGGTGTGCATCAGCTTTTTCATAAATGTTTCAGTAAGGTCGTGGCCCACTTGATTAATTCCAAGAGTTCACGTTCATCTACTGCCACATAGGCAGTTTAGAGCAGATGTTCACTGAAGCCATTTCATGCCGCCTTAAAGCCCTTCTCTTCTTTCAGTACCTTGTATGTCCGGATGATTTTATTCTGGACACAGAAGTAACCAGTCTAATGACTTACAGCAGCTTTCATTGTGCCTGCAATTGTCCATCCTCAGTTGGCAACAAAAAGATAGTGAATTTTACCCGTCCTGTAAAGCCACAGACTCTCACTGGTTCAAATGTAACACAGCAGGTGGACCTACTAATTTTTTTCTCCGTAATTTCATGTGGTTGAAACTATCTTGTGCACAAACACAAGAATGACACAATTTTTGAAGAGGTTGTGTATTATTACTCTCACCTCCCCTTCCATGTGTATCTGTTGCATACTTTTGCAAGAAAAATCTTAACGTCAGTCAAGACACTGAAGACAGTGGTCTCCTCAAGCCACAGAGCCTCTGCACATGAAGAAGGGGCTGCTTTGCCTTTGGCTGGATGGCACAAACCTCAAACACTACCTTTGTGGGAGAAAAAGGCAGTTGCTGAGGTGTACAGTGAAAAACTAAGTTTTTTCATGTTCTCACAAAGAGCTGGGGTCACAGCCCAGTTGCCCTGGTGTGATGTGAGCAGCTCCAGCTGAGGACTCCAGAGTGGGGCGGTGCTGCCAGTGTAGTGCTGGCATCCCAATGGTGCTGACTGTTGTGCAAAGGGGTAGTACCAGTGACAGGGGTAACTCCAGAGTGAAGAAACACCTTGACTAGATAGCACCAAGACCGGAGGAAGCTTATTATTTACTGCTAAAGATCCTAGGGCTGTCTGAATTTGTCAGACCCAAACCTGCAGTTGGGAATTAGTACAACAGCCCTGACACAGTCCTTTCTTTTCCCTGGAGTGAACAGTGGTCTAGAAGAATCCTTATTTCGTGTAATTTTTTTTTCATGCCATCATGTTGCTTAGCAAGAATGAATTCAGAAAGTGGACCTGTGCATTTTGTAGGGTGTGCTTGAGGTCACATTCGTCGATAGAATTAAGCCCCCAAACCCTGCCCTGGCTGCAGTGAAAGCTCTGTACCTTGCTCTGTTGCTGGCACTTTTATTACCCTCAGATCACAACTCTTGAGACAGGTCATAGATGTTTGTTAATGTGAAGGTCATAAACTACCTAAATAAATAATCGTTATTTCAAAATCTTTCTGAAATTCAGGGCAATTTGAAGCAAGAGAATAAGCACAATCCATTGCATGCTGAGCTTGTTTTTGTCAGCGTGTGCTCCTAATCACTTGCCAATTACTTATGCAAATTGGAGGAGCAGATGCCGAAGGTTGCTTTCAAGGCTGCTTTTACAGGGGCCCTATAAAGCCGATAGTTGTGGATGTCCAAAGTTTTCTTTTTGTTGTTGTTGTTTTGGTTTTTTTTTTTTCCCTCCTGTTGTGCTTTTTTTTTTTTCTGTTGTTTTTTGTTTGTTTTTCTGTTTGTCTGATTTTTCTTTTGGGGGGCGGTTTTGGGCTTTTTTGTGTGTATTTTTCTTTGTTTATTTGAGTGGGCATATTAGAAATTTATAAAAAGATTCTACATTTCACCTAGACTCACAAATAGTACTCTTCCGGTATTTCTGGAAAGGGTGTTCCTCAGCTGCCAAAAGGGAACAGCTGATGGATATTGAGGCAGATGACCACAAAGAAAAAGTATTGTTGTTGAAAAATAAAAGCAGAGAAAACTTGGAAGCTTATTGAGCAAAAGTCTTTTTCATTTAAAACTAGGTTGTCATTTGCTAGCACTGAAATGCTTATCTAGCTGTTCCTGTATGTTTTGCATTATTTCAAGGACTAAGAATATATTTTCCTCCCTGAGCTTCCGTTTTGTGCATGACTTTTCTGTGTGTGGTTGCATCATATCTGCTATTTATTACATAAACATGGTGTGAAGTGATGGGGATAACTGTTAAAACGTAGGGCAAAGGACTGATTTAAGTACAGTCCTTGAAGTATGTTTCTTAACTCGCAGAACTATGTTTAATTAAATCACATAGAATGTATGCACCATTTTGATGTGCTGTGGTGACCAGCATGTGACTGAAATTCCCTGCAGTAAAGGTCCTTTGCAGATTCTCTGAGATCCTACAGAGAAATCAATGACATTTTAATCTGAATTAGATATATTCCCTGCAGAGAGGAATCTAAGCAAGCCTGCAGAAAACTGCTGATTCTTTTAATAAATAAGACGCTTTCCTCCTATGCTGTCTTAGAACTGTTAAGACTTTCTGATGGAAATTTGCAAAATAATTGATATATAAGGCATTTGCATATTTTCTGATAATATACATCAGTTTAAATTTTATATTAGGTTAAATACAAGCAATAGAAAGATTAAATTTTTTTATATCTGATCTTTTGAAGATTAAAACCAATCCATGCATAATCCCTCCCTGCTAGCCAGAACGCATTTTAAAAATGTTCCTTTAATTATCTAAACACTAGGACTTGCGTATTGTGTAACATCATATGATCATATCTAAAGTATCATTAATAGATTACCGTGTTAGAAAATGCAGGAAAATCCCTCTTTATAATTTTCCTGTGTGCTTCATTCTCTCCTCTCTACATTTTACATTATGTCTTGCTTGCAAATAGGTATAATATCGTAACAGAATATTTTGCATATTTAGTCAGAGGATCTTAATGCCCCTACTAATTAAATTCTTACAAATGGAACTCATTGGGGCTTTTATGATTCCAAAACCATATTTTGGAGGTGGGTAACATTGTTGTGTAGAAATTGGAAGGCTTTCTGAATTATGCAGCTTATTACGATATTCAGGCTTTCCATATATTTACCCAGTTCTTAAAGTGATCTGCTAGGAGGTTTTGTGTCTTTCCTTAGGCTTCTCAGTAAACCATGAACTCCAGATGCCCATATTTCCAAGCTCTAGGTGTCTTTATAATGTATGCATAAAGTATGGTGTATGTTTTCCAGTCCCTGTGCCTCTGGGATATTCACTTGCACTTCTGCAAGCCCTGATATTTCTTATTCTCCCTGATGGTACCTGTGAGCACCTGTTGTCTTGCTGAGTTTACTTTCTGTGAAGAAACACTAACCATTGGTCCAAGATTCTTTCTGTTCCACCAGATCATCCATAAGTTTGGGCCTTTAACATAGCTATTCCTCAGCTCTGGAAGGTACATTTTAAAACTACTTACAAATAAACAATTAGCTGTTGGTTACACTTACCATCCTGTTAGCTTGCAGTTGGTGTTGGCCTTAAGATTTTTCACTGCACTTGACTGCATGAGGCAGATGTTCCTGATGGTTTACGCAGACTGTTCGAGTGAGATACGAAGATCTGGGGAGATAACACAGCCTTGAAAAGAGTGTGTTTCAATACACCTGTCTTTTCTTGAATGGCTGTGGGAGAAAGGCACGCTGGAAGAGACACTGTATAAAACATAAGTAATGTAGAAGGTCCACTACAAGTCACTGTCCAGAGTGGTCAACAGCATGAGGTATAGTAATTATTTTTTTCTTTTTAATTAAAGCAGTTCAAGCAGACTTTTCACATTAAGCTAATACACTATTTTACTTTATCTAGAGGATAATCAGCTTCTAGTTTAAGGAAGTTTCTGTGTGATTAAAGGCATGTCACTACAACTATCTTTCTATTCTCAAGAGACATAATTGTTTCTTACTATTCTCATTTTTTCGTTCTTCACAACTATGGTGGTTATAAAAGAAGACACGCTATCACTGAAATTGAACATAATTTGCGGTGTGAGATTGCTGTGTTTTTGAAGACCAAACAGAATTTATGAACTCATGATTTCTTCAGATCATAGCTCTTGATAAATTAAAAAGCGCTAGGATATTTTAATTTCTTTCTACCATTCACGTTACCCAGTCTTGACCTTACTTACCACACACATCATGAGACATATTTTCAAAACTGCAAATCCAACAGGAAAACCTACATGACAATATATTTCCACAAAAAGTTATTTTTCTATAAATTTAATTCATGCTCACTTAAATAGGATTCGAGGGGTTAATTATTACTTTGTGTATACAAAGATTTACTTCGCACAGGCAATAACTGATAGTGATTTCTGTACACAGTGGTTTTTGAAAATTGATCTGTATGGATGACTGTAGAAGTGCATGCTTTTGTTTAAAATGCCATTGATTACCTTGTCTATATGACTGGGGGAAAGCTTCTTCAAAATGCACAAAGAGAGTGCATTATAAAAAGAAAACTTAGTGTGGTTTTTCACCTATAATAAACTATTATGGAAACTGGCTCTTAATACACAGTGTTCTTGCAATACGGAGTAATTATTTGTTGTCCATGATAGTCAAGAACAGCTTGCATGTGTTTTGGAAATGCTTCAGCTATGGAACTGAAAAATGTCAGGAAGTATCCATTCCAGTTTACCCTAAATCTTTTTGGAAAAGTTGTGCAAAAGTCTGTGTCTGGGTAGTGCCATGTTCTCTAGCCTGTGTCTGGAAGGTTGGTATAGGTCAGCGATGAAGC
Organism: Phaethornis superciliosus; assembly: GCA_023637945.1. Lineage (NCBI taxonomy): Eukaryota > Metazoa > Chordata > Aves > Apodiformes > Trochilidae > Phaethornis > Phaethornis superciliosus. The sequence goes on along the minus strand of JAJQWJ010000004.1, from coordinate 28,657,280 downwards.
TCATAGTCTTAATGGCAAAAATATCTTCAATTTCAGTTACAGTTAAAACATGTCAGGAATGGTTCTGACAAGGTCTTCTGAGCTCTGTGGGAGAAAGAGACTGAGAGGAAAAATGCTTCTTTTTCCTTTTTCATTTTCCCATGTTCTCCTCCAATCAGAAAGATCATTCACATATAAAAGAATCTGTAACAGTACTTCACTTATTTTGTCAATCAATTAGGTGTCAAATGAACACTTCACACATTTTTGTTTCCTACTAGTCTCTGTAACACGTCCAGTTCACAGTTGTCCTGGGAATGAACAATGAAATGAAGTGCCTTGGTGACTATCAGGAGAGGTAGGCAAGTCTCACCTGCCAGACAGAGTGAGGTCTGTAACTTGGATCCAGCACTAAATTGTTGTGTTGTCTTGTACATATCACTTAATAACTGGAATGCTCGGTTTTCTGAGATGGAAGACATGAATCCAATATTCACTTACTAGAAAGTGCTAAGATGTTTTGGGTAAAACCATATAAATTGTTGCTCAAATCTAATCTCTTGCATTCTCTTCTATTTTCTGTGGTTTAAGGGAGTGGTGAGTTGACCTGGACACTGTGTCCTCCCAGCCATTTTTATCATTCTCCCTCCTCAAATGGAGATAGAGAACTCAACTGGAAAAGAGAGACAGTATAATTTGAAGTTTGTGGATCAGCATAAGGACAGGAAGAGATCATTCACCAATTATTGAAAAAGCTGAAATAGGCTTCAATTGATGAAATTAATTTATTGCTAATCAAAAGTCAGAGTAGGATAATGAGATGGGAAAAAATTTCAAAATACTTTTCCACCACCCCTCCTTTCTTCACGGGTTCAACTTCATTCCCAAATTCTCTCCTTCCTCCCCCTGAGTGGCACAGAGTGCCACCTATAGGGACAGTCCTCCCTCAAATTCTTTAATGTTAGTTCTACTCACAGGGTGAAATTCTTCATACAGTGCTCCAGTATGGTTTCTTTCAGTGGAGTGCATCACTTCAGGAACAATTTGCTCCACCTTGGGTTCTTCAAGGAGTTGCAAGTCCTGCCATCAAACCAGATGAGCATGGCCTCCGCTCTCTGGATCCACAGATCCTGTCAGATCCAGCTCAGCCTTCTCACAGGGTCACAACCTCCTTTGGGTACACTCACCTGCTCTGGTGTGGAGTCTTCCACCAGCTGTAGGTGGGTATCTACTTCTCAGGGGTTCTCCATGGGCTGCAGGGGTACAGCCTTCCTCACTACTGTTGTCAGTGCAGGCTGCAGGGGAAATTCTGCTCTGGCACCTGGAGCATGTCATCACCCTTCTTCTTCACTGACGTTGGTTTCTCATTCTTCCCTTTGAGCTGTTGTTGCACAGAGGTTTTTTCTCCCTTCCTTAATTATGTTTTTACAGAGATGTTAACACATTTGCTGTTTCGCTCAGCTTAGTCCAGCAGCAAGTCCATCTTGAAGCTGGCTGGCATACAATTTATCAGATGTGGGGAAAATACATCTGTCATCTTCTCACAGAAGCCCCCCCACTACCAAAACCTTGCTGTGCCAACAAAATATGCAGGGGAAATCTGAAAATTACAACCACCTTCTTCCTTTCACCTCTGCCCTTCCTCTATTTTTTTTCTGTCCATGGCACTCTGCTTTTTCTTTTTATGTTTCCGTGTAGAGAGAACCACTCTATTCTGCATAGATTTCTAGTCAGGAAGATGGTGGTGGGGACAAAAGTCAGGGAATTCTTATAACTCTACTGCAGTGACAAGTGGTGTCCTTCAAGATTCTGTACTGGGACCTATACTGTTTAACATTTTTATCTACGATATAGAAGTGGGATTGAGTGCACCATAAGCAGCTTTGCAAATGATCCCTAGCTCAGTGGTGCTGTCAATAAGCTACAGGGACTAGATGCCATCTGCAAAGAAGGTGGGACCAGGTTAATCTCATGTTCAACACGTGAAGGGTCCTGCACTTGAGCTGGAATAATCTGCATTATCAGTACAGTCTTGGGGATGAGGTTTTAGAAAGCATCCCTGCTGAAAAGGACTTGGGGGTCCTGGTGGATGAAAAGCTGGACATGAGCCACCATTGAGCATTTGCAGCCCAGGAGACAAATCACATCCTGGGCTGCATCAAAAGAAATGTTGCCAGCAGATGGAGAGGTGACTAGTAAGACCTCATCTGGAGTACTGTGTCCAGCTCTGGAGCCTCCAACAGAGGAAGGACATGGACTTGATGGAGTGAGTCCAGAGAAGGGCTACATAAATGATCAGGGATCTGGAACACCTCTTCCACGAAGACAGGCTGAGGGGGCTCAAGTTGTCCAAAAATAGAAAACCAAACTTTCTAACTCTAAAAGAGTTAAAGATACCAGTCTTTTTGGAAGCAATTCAACCTGAAGTTTTTAGGACATAGAAGTCTCAGCATATGATGGACAAGTTGGAACTAGTACCAGCTAGTGAAGTGACACTAACTTTTTTCCTCCCAATTCTTAGTCCCTTCCCCAGTGCGAAACTAGGTCAGAATTTTCCTTTAAATAGAAATAAAAATTCAACTTTGATTCTCCACCAAGCCAGACATAATGAAGGTATATGGGAAATGAGTCACCAGTAGGGTTCCTCAGGGCTCAATTTTAGGGACAATGCTCTTAAATGTTTTTATAAATTATCTAGATGAGGGGATTGAATATATATAAATAGGTTTGTTAATGATACGGAATTAGGAGGAACTGTCAACTCCCTCCAGGGTAGAGACTGGAGAGGTAGAGTCTCTAGAGAGAGTAGGGAGCTGGGCAGTTATTGACAGTGTGAAATTTAACAAGTACGGGTGCAGGATTCTCCACCTGGGGTGAGATAATGCTGGTTATAGATAAAAACCAGGGGATGAGAAGCTGGAGAGAAACCTGTGGAAAGAGATCTAGGGGTCTGGAGTGTTGGCAAGATGAATATGAGTCAGCAGTCTGTCCCTCTGGGCCACTTGTGTCCTGAGGTGCATCAAGGACAGCATCGCTAGCTAGTCAAGGAGGTGATTATCCTACTCTACACTGCACTGGTACTGCTGCCCCTCCTCAAGTTTTGGGTGTTACAGTATAAGAAAGATACCAGACTATCAGAGTGTATCCAGAGGAATGTGACCAAGAAGAGGAAAGGAGCTTTACTTTGAGTTTACTTTGTCTGTTCTCCTTGGAGAAGGCAACAGGAAGAGGTTCTTCACTAGGAAGGCGGTTGGTGACTGAAACATGGTCCACAAGGAAGAGGTCAGGGAACCAAATGCTACAGAGTTCAAGGAGCATGTGGACAATGCTCTTAGTCACATAATTTAATTTTAAGCAGTCCTAAAAGGATCAGAGAGTTATACTCAGTGATCCTTATGGGTCCATTCCAACTTGATGTGTTCCATGATTTCTTTTCTTGTGCTTTGATTGAGATGTAGTTGTTTACCAACCCTTCCAGAAAAGCTGGACCAGATTTGTCTTAATACCAAGTTCCAGAGGTAAGTTAATTTTAAATGTAATTCTAAGCAACTATGATGCTTCCACTTGGCACAATATTTTATTTTTTTTTTTTTAGTTTTCTTTTCTTCAATCAATTTTGAGTGAACAGAAAAAATTTTGTTTGGAGAATTTGTGAAACACTTACAAAACCATTGGCAAAATTTGAGAGATTTTACAATGGAAAAAGTTTGGAAGACAATGGCATAGCAGACATTCAAGTGCTGGAATTAATGAGAAATGTAAGGAGTATGGTGAAATGTCCGACACATTCCATTTTACATCTAAATCACAACGTTCATGGAAAAATTGCATGGAGTGAAGTAGTTGTCCACGATCTCTCCTGAAGTCCTCTCACATAGTTACACATTATTACTGAAAATAATTTTTTTCCTTCCTGGTTTCCAGTTCTGACTTACATGATAGTCAGAATTTGCTTATATATGCAGACTGAAAAAGAAATGTCTGCTGTGCTACTGGAAGCTTTCTGATGAACAAACATATACACATGTAACAAAAATGGTACAGGACAGAAAAGGAGGCAAATCAGCAATGCAATTAGCCCTTGCCTATCTGTAAACACTGAAAGCAAAAAAAATATTTAAATATATTTTCAGTAAAAATTAGGCCAGGTGTAACACGATCATGCTCTCAAATGAACTGTGCCTAACCCATTTGCTGTAATGTGCAGCTAACCTGCTTTTCCCGTCATCATAACCTTTTCATTCCATGTTACATTTTGTTAACACGTAATGCTTATCCCAAGATTTATCTGGAAAAGAGTTCAGCAATTCCTTTTGCACTATCACTAAGCTGAAGAAAAATTTAGGTTTTCTTCCTGTCACAGTTTAACACTGGCCCGGCAATTAAACTGGATAACAGATGGTCTCTATTAACCCCCTCTCCTCCCTGATAGAGAAAGGAGAGAGTATAAGGGTGAGAGACTTAAGGGTTGGAAACTAAACTACACAACTTTAATGAAACAGTAATGATAAATAGGAAAAATTACTAAATATATACAAATATACAGGAAAAATTGATACCACGTCGCTCCCTCCTTCCCCCCAGTAACTCTCACGTCACCACTGAGGCTGCAGGGCAGCCCTGGGAAAGTCCAGGCTGGAATCCTGGAGTCAGCAGCAGTCAGGAACAGGAGGCAGGAACACACAGATTCAGGCTGGCAGGGATCAGGACCACAGGCAGGTGAACAGAGGGAATCCTCCCAGGATGCTGAAGCAATACAGGGAACAGGCAAAGAAGGGAAGCAGGAAGGGCAGGAAAGGCAGGAAGGGATTGGATCCTTGTGATCCCTCAAATTTATACTGAGTATGACATGTATGAGATGGAATACTCTGTTTGGTCAGTTCTGGCATCTATCATGTCCAGTCCTCCCCAAAGGAGGGTTTCAGATGGGACCTCCTTCTTCTGGAGGGTAAAATGTTCCTCAGAGCTGAGCAGTGTCCTAGGCTCTGCACACCAATCTCTGGCAGTAACTATAAACATCGAGTGTTATCAGTCCTGGAAGCAGACACTGTCTGAGAAACTTGCTGTTAATTTCAGCAAGTGCAACTATTTACAAGAGACTTAGCTGAAAGCAAAAGTATAAGACAGAAAATCACCTTTATCCTGGCCCAAACCAGGACACTTCCATAGAACACACAATAGTCTTTAGAGAACTTCCATCTATGTTACTCATACCTATCGTAGCAGTACTGAAGATATGCATGATCTGATTAGGATCTTACTGGACTTTCTACAGATGGACTGCTCTGTTTTGAAGAACTTATAATACTCTTTCTTTTGATACAGCTGTATACTTTGTCTTAACTTCTGTTTCTAAAGGTGTTTTGGAGAAAGTTTTACTTTTGTTTTACTACATTCATTACATGCAAAAATATTTGTGCATAAAAAGTGGTCCAGATGCTGTGCATGTACACATTTCTTGTTTTAATATGAAAGGATTCTTCTCTAGTTTTTCTATGTGCAGCTATCTACACATGACTCCAATCCATGTCATTCAGATGAAAGAATTCATATCAGCTTCTATAAGAGTTGTGCATCTAAATCTAAATAAAGGTGATCTTCTTAATGGAGACCAAACTATGGCTTTGTACATTATTTTCTTTGTTTTCTGTTCTTGACTGGCAGATGCTAGGTTGTGTATTGAGAACTAATGCATAGGACATTTCCAAATACATAAAGAACTGCAATACAAAAAAATACAAGGACAAGAGTGAGAATGCTGAGTATTCTTTCTACAAAAAATTACATTGTTGATTTATAATAAATTTTCAGAATAATTACACTTCAAAAGATCAGTATTTTAATTTAGAGCAAACTCTTTTGTCTACAAATACATACATGTATTCATACACACTTGTAATCCGGCAAAATCCTAATATCCAAATACACAAATATGCCACTGTTTTTTGGATGAAATTTTTCAGATTGAAAATTGATTAAATAATAAAAAAATAATACCAAAGGACAAGGCAAATTTAGTCTGTTTCTCTTCTGAACTGTAACTTTTTTTATTTTCCACATTTCAGCTTCTCAGTAGGCTTAGTGAATTTACTATAAAACTTGGAGAAATAAAGCCCAGTTCAATGCAAGGGTGAAAATCAGACTTTTAATCACTTTTATCTCAGAAAAATATCTAGAATAATACCACAAATTAATTGTGGGGGGGGTTTTATTTGTTTTTTTGTTGTTGTTGTTTTGAGTTGAGTTTTTTCCTTTTTTGTGTCTTTGTGTTTGTTTGCTTGATTGTTTGTGTTTTTTAATATTTATATAAACCCTTGGTTTTAAAAATATTTCCCTAGTAGAAGAAGAAGGGTTATAAGAAATTTATCAAAAATAAAGAGGTTGGTAAAAGAGATAGTACTTCAAGGCTCACTCCATCCACTCTGAAACTTGTCACTTTTCTATGTAAGGGCAATAAGAAAGGCTCTTTGGGCTTTTGGCATGGAAAATATGTGCCTGAACGCAGTTTTTCCTTCTTAGACATCCTCATTCTTTTTTAAGTAACTGAACTACTGCCACACTACTCTAATTACTCTGGCTCACTTTTTGTGCCAATGCCATTTGAGAGGTGCCAGACTTCTTAACCACACATCCTTTCTTCCAGAATGGAAGAGTGTAGATGTAAACAAACATAATATCCTGTGACTTTCTGGAGAACGAATCTCAGAGATAAATGTTTACATGCTGTATTCAGAAGCAATGTGTCAACACTATAGTATGATTAACCTATTTGGACAAACCAGAGATTGTAATTCATACAGTGTCAATACATGGTTTGGTGTTTGATTGATAGCACTGCCCAGATATGCTATATGAACTGTTTGATGAGCAATTTTATAAACAAAATCTTGATTCCAAAAACCAAGCAATCTATTGTGAGAAAAAGAGACCATAAGTGATTCTTGAAAACAGAAGGCATAAAGAAGGAGATAAGGCATAGGCAGATCTCAGTAGTTCTGTGCACTGTCAATACAGTCTGAATCAGTTTCTTTTCTTTAAATAAAGAAATATAATTTCTGTTAGACTGCAGCTCACCTAGTAAGATTAGCGTCTGATTCCTTACAGACCATGCAACTGTGATGCAAGGTTGAACAGGGATTGACAGCCAGATGTGTTATGCTATGATTTGCCATGGGAACTAATACCAGGAAAGGTGGCAATTATGTACAGAGGCAGAGAGTTTACCGAATACCCAGTCAGTCATGGGTTTAACACTATAGACCTGAAGGGAAAAGCAAAAAATAAAATTGATTAAACAGAAAGGTTGTAGTTGTGAAGGGCATTGAAGGTGGGCATGAGGCATTTACATATGTTATGGAAAATGAGGAGATAATAAAGACATTCAGACAGGAATTACATAGTGATAAGCAGAGAGGATGCTCTTGGGTGATGCATTTTGAAGGGACTGAAAAGTTCCTAACTCACATAATGACATGTTAGTGATGAGCACTTTGAAGGTCAAAGTAGGGTTTTTATCTGTGAACTTTCTGATTCCTGTGAATTATCCCCAAACCAACAAATTCACCAGGGTTGAAATAAATTTCTTCAAGGTCAGAAAATTCTGAAAACAGAATAACATACAGACTTTGGCTAATATGATCCCAAATTAGCACAATATGCAATCTATAAGAGGCTGCATATTTAATGCACTAGGGAGAAAAACGGATTTAGATTTTACATGATTAAATCTAAATAAAACAGCTTTAAAGGAGTAAATAAATTATTCAATACTTAGTGTCTGGTATTTGTCAAAAGGCCAGGGAGATAATAACTTTGGATATTCCTGCAAGGCCCATCAAAATTTTTGACATCTATTATGTTGAGAGCTCAGCTTGTTTCAATGGATACATATGATGGCTGCATTTGTGGATAGCGCAGCCCTGTAGGAGTGGGTCTAAACCATGGAACTGCATTATTGCAATAATTTTATTAGGCAAGATTATTTCAGGATGCCAGTTGCCTGATCCCATGGACACACCAGAAGCTCAAGCATGTTGAATGTGTTCCTAGATCACAGTTTCTGGTTTAGACATGCCTGAAAACAAAACAAAACAAAACCAAAACAGTTCATGTTCTTTATAACTGCTTGCTGATGTGAACCAGAACACACTGAGTGATCCAGAGATCTCAGTCAGAAGTACACCCATGATCTGAACCAAAGTGATGCACACACATGTCACACAGATTCACTGAGCTGTATCTGTCCCTCCCTCTCTGATGTAAGCTTTATTTTCTTGCTTGTAGCTGCTACAGATTGCAGAAGTCCGAAGAGCATCACATCCCCACTATAAAACAGCATCTATCCATAAGTTCTAAGCAGATCTCCTTGTTCCTTTAAAATATATGATTATAAATGTCAGTTTCATCATTCTTACACATGCTTGATGAAATGATTAAGTGAACTTTCTAGACATTAGCCAGGAAACACTAATTTTGGAAATTATTCAGACTTAAAATAAGCAGAATCATGAGAGACAGCATTATGTTACAAGAGTTGGAAACCTGAACAGAATAGGTTAGGGGGCAAATAATGCTTGTCAAATATAAAGGTAGATAAGTGAAAGAAATAGTGAGAAGAGAACTTCCATTTTAGATATTTATATGAATAAAATTCCAATCATAGTACTTGTGTGAATAAAAATTAAACCAAGAGGTAAGTGATAAATATTAGAATCACGGAATCATGGAATGATTTGGGCTGGAAGGAGCCTTTAAAGACCACCTAGTTCAAACCTCCCTGCACTGAGCAAGGATATGTTCAGCTACAACAGGTTGCTCAGAGCCCTGTCTAGCCTGACCTTGAATATTTTTCAGGGATGCAGGGGATTCTACCACATCTCTGGGCAACATGTCTCAGTGTCTCACCACCCTCAGTGTAAAAAAGTTCTTCCTAATATCTATTCTAATCTACCCTCTTTCAGTTTACAACCATTCTCCCTTGCCCTATTACTACAGACCCTGCTAAAAAGTTTGCCCCCTTTAAGTACTTAGAGGCTGCAATAAGGTCTCCTCAGAACCTTCGCTTCTCCAAGCCAAACAAACTCAATTCTCTCTGTCTGTCTTCACAGAAGAAGTGCTCCAGTCCTCCAGTCATTTTCATGGCCCTCCTCTGGACTCACTCCAACTGCTCCATGCCTTCTTTGTGCTGAAACTTCCAGAACTGGATGTAGTACTCCAGGTGAGGTCTCACAATAGCTCCCTATTGGTAGAGAATCACTTCCCTTGACTTGCTAGCCACATTTCTTTTGATGTATCCCAGGATACAGTTGGGCTTCTGGGCTGCAATGTGCCAGGACTGCTGGTTCTTTTCCAGTTTTTCGTCTACCAGTACCCCCAAGTCCTCCTCTGCAGTACCATTCTCAATTCCTTCATCCCCTAGCCTGTATCGATATGGGGAGTTGACTTTACCCAGGTGGAGCATCTTGAACTTAGCCTTATTGAACTTCATGAAGTTCACATTGGCCCAGCTTTCAAACTGGCTAAGTCCCTCTGAATGGTATGTTATTCCTTAGGCATGTCAACAACACCACTCAGTATCATCTGCAAACTTGCTGATTGTGCACTAGATCCCATAGTCTATAGTTCCTTTCATCCAGATGGGTGGCAAGGAGGAGACACTGTAAAAGACAAGACTAGAGGAAGAATACCCTTTAAAAAGCAATGACAGGACCAGATGACATGCATCTTTTAACTGTATTGCTAATTCATGAGGTAAAGAAGAATCTCACATTTAGAAATACTCCATTCTTCATGCCCTGGTGGAACAAAAGTGTAGAAGCATCTCTCGGGGGTCTACTCTCCCTTTACATATTTAAGGCTTTCAGTCACTCCTCTTCATATTCAGAATCAACATTCTACTAAAAGCTACAGTGCTATTCGAGCGGAAGTTCACAGAACTTCATTCATTTGAAGGGGTGTTGGGAAAACTGAACTGGAACGATGGGTGAAGAATTCATGGGAAAGCATATAATTTGCTGCAGTGTAGGTCAGTGGGAGCCATATCTATCCTATTGACAGTATATGGCACTAGAGTTATACATTTTGGCCAGTTTTTGTGCTTTTCATGTTCTGCTTCTGCTACTCTAAGTATTCAAGACCATCTTATATCAAACATGGATTATCTTTTGTCTAACTTAAAATTTGTGCAATTTCTGGTCCTGAGATCATGTTACTTATCCTTTTTATTTATAATATACACTCTCTAAAAGTGTTTAGATAATTTGTTGTACTGAAATTATGAAAGCAAACTTATTTTATTTTTTTCCCTGACAGCCTTTAGTTTTCCCTTGGCACAGTTTCATATGACTGCTTCACCATAAAGTCTGCCTCCAACACTGAAAATCAAAATAAAAAAAAGAATTGACAAAAAAAAATTTAAAAATAGCCTGTACTTCAGCCTTCCACTTGTGCTCCTCCTCTGCTCTACCCACCTTCCATTTCCTCTTCTCCTCACTGTTCAGCCATTTTGGCTCTGTTTTTCTTTCAGTCTTGTTAATAATCTTCTCCTTTACGCAGTGGTGCTTTTTACCTCCTTGGTATTGCTTGATCCCAGCATTGTAATAAAGCTCATCTAGGCTGATGAATTAGAGCATTAGTACATCTGACTGATGTTTACTTTCAAACAAAGTTATTTCTCCCTTTTGCCCTTGCTACCATACCCTTTGCTTTTCCTCTTAAATGAGGCTTAGTTTGGTTTGGTTCTGTGCTCTCTTTGCAAATGCAAATTGATAGTTTAAGGATATTCACAGCCTCAGAGTTTTTAAAAAGTTTTAATTTAGCTTTGATTAGGTGCTGGGCAGCATAGTAGCAGACTGTGTACACAGTTAAACAACAAGAGCTCTCTCAGGGGAGTATATTGTTGCAAGCTTCAACATCTATATGCAAATTAGGCTTTCCGTATTTGCTATCAGTTACAACAGAAATTTTTGGCCCATGTAAGATGTTTTTTTTTTCTTTAGCTATTTAACATAGTGGCAAGCCCTGAAGAAAATACCCTGTTGTCACAGGTTGCAAAAGTTAGAGATACTACATTTTTTTAGGGATTTTTTTTTTTTTTTTTTAATGAGGGATGCTATGTTTAAGTCAGGTTATATTACAGTTGCATAATATTCTTGGAGAAATAAAGATGAACACTGGAATCCCTGTGTCAGCATGGAAAGATAATATATCAAAATACTTTTGTTATTTGACAAAGGGAGAAGCAAAGTCTGTTTTCATAAAACCTTATAGGTGTGAGACTCTAAAACGCAGCAGGTACCCTCTATTCTGTAGGCTGGATGACATTGTTTTGTGTTGATGTTATGAATTTCCAGAGCTGAACCTCATGGAAGGACACCCAAGCGGAGCAACATTTACTTGACTAGTGTCCTTTTAAAGCTAAGTTGTATTGTACAGCTTTGAGGGTAAAGCCCACCCCTTTTGAAAGATGTACCCTCTGTTGAACCAGAAGAAGTAAGTGCAGCTTCTAGGAGGATAAACATGCTTTGATTTTCATGTTACAATGAAGTGTTGAAACTGACAGATGAGCCCCCTGTTAAAACTATCCACATTACTAACACTCTACATGAACACTGCAATATGCAATAGGCATTGATCTGGCATATACTCCGTCTAAAGCTAGCTGTTAATAGAATTGCTTTTGTGTTTTTCTTTACATTTTCTTGAGCTGACAGTGTTTCTCATGCTGTTTTTTTTTCATCTCTATACAATTTATGGAACAGAATAGCCACATTCAGCTGTGAAATGCTATCACCTTTCTCATGTGGAACAATGATGCACAGAAATAATTTTAATGATAAATAGATACCAATTATGAACAATGAGTCACCACCAGTTTGAGAATATAGTGGTTCCAGTGCTTGAACTTGCAAAGGTACATTGCCTTTAGATACCTGATATCCAATGACTGCATCAAAGTTTATTTTTAGTCTTTTGCACCATCTTATAATTTTCTCCTAAAGCGAAAAGGTCTGTTTTAGTGACAGGGACATGCTTTGTTATGGATAGAATAATAGATGAAGAACAGAAACTCCACATCATAGATTTGCATAAAAATCTTTGTACCCAAGAGACACAAGAGAAAATGGGATACAGTAAATTTGAGGCTGTCCTGGTTTGGGCCAGGATAGAGCTTATTTTCTGTCTTGTAATTTTGCTTTCAGCCAAGTCTTTTGTAAGCATCTGCACTTGCTGAAATTACCAGCAAGTTTCTCAGTCACTGTCTGCTTGTAGGTCTGATATGCTCAGTGTTTATAGTTATAGCTATAAATCGTATGCAGAGCCAAGGCCACTGCTTGGTTCTGAGGAACATCTTATGCTCCAGGAAGACAAAAGGAGTAAAGAGGTCACACCTGCATCTCTCCTTTAGGGATGAGCAGACAAGATTAATGACCAAAACTTACCGGAGTATTCCTTCCCATATGTAGCATATTCTTTATAAATCTGATGGATCGTGAGGGTCAAACTCCTTCCTTCGGCTTTCTCTTCGCCCTTCACCTTTGCCCTTCTTTGCCTGTCCCTGTTTGCTTCAGCATCCTGGGAGGATTCTGTCCGTCCCTCTGCCTGTGGTCCTGATCCCTGCCAGCCTGAATCTGTGTGTTCCTGCCTCCAGCTCCCGACTGCTGCTGACTCCAGGAGCCCAGCCTGGACTTTCCCAGGGCTGCCCTGCAGCCTTGGCAGTGGGGCCAAGGGGAAAGGGGAAGGAATAATTTTTTCTGTGTATTTGTATATATTTAATAGTTTTTCCTTTTTTCCTTTTTACCATTACTATTTCATTAAAGCTGTGTGGTTTAGTTTCCAACCCGTAAGTCTCTCTCCTCTATTCTGTCTCTTTATCAGGGAGGGGAGAGGGGATTAATAGAGAGCATCTGTCATTTGGTTAATTGCCGGCCCAGTGTTAAAACTTGACAGAGGCAGAGGATGATATGAAGATCTACTAGCTTTTATAAATCTGTGTAATTTGTGTCACAATCTGTGTATCACATGCTTTAGCTGTGAGGGATCGAGGAGAAGGTGTATACAGCTGGAGGGCTATAGAAACATCTAAGCACTTATGTAGCCTGTCCAGACTACATAGCAGTGCTCTAACAGCAGGTCAAGACTTCATTATGGGGAACCTGAATGTAGAAAGTGTACTCCAGAAGTTTTAGAAAGAGAATGTTTTGGTAGAAAAAATATTTTTCTTTTTTTTTGACAGGTACAAAATAGTGAAACCTCAGCAATGAAATAGAAAACAATGAAAAGTCCACCTCAAAGACCTTCACCAGGGTTGCAAAGGATTCTGTCATCATTTTTTTGAACAAGGCTGAACATCATGGTGCTCTGACATCAGCTAGACATTTGCAAAACACAAATGATGGATAGTATAACAGTCTCTTGGAGCAGCTGGAAACTGACAGAAAATCATGTATTAGACAACTTCTACTACATTTGTTCCTAGAGTAGCATCTGGAAAATGGGTACCCAAACAATAGGATAGGTAGAACGAGTGAATGTAATGCCTCATTTGGAGAATGGTTTTGCTATTATGCAGTTTAAATTTAAATGCAAACTCTAATCTTAAATCCTAATAGCAGAAACAAAAAGAAGCATCCCTTCAATAGAGCTGGGAGACATTTTTGTCCTTGTCTCTGGAAAATCTTAATGACTCTCTTTCATAGTTCTTCCTGCTACCATTTTTCCTTAGGTCTTTGTGAGGTTATTTTTATTTCAGATTCTTCCAATACCAGGCACCAGGTACTCACACAGCTGGACATTCTTTCTGCTCTGTCACCTTTAGGGTGAGTCTAGAAGGCAATGATGAACAGGGGATGCACTCTGTGCCTATGTTCAAGGCAGAATTACCTTTCTTTTCCTTGAAACCCACAGGTTGGTAACTATCATGGGAGGGTGTGGAGGGCTGTAAACTGGTATAAAAGCAAATGCCTGCTGTCTTCAACTATGGTAGCCTGTTGGCTGAGTGCACACAAGTGAAAGCTGAGAGGTAGACAGGAGTCTTTGCATAATGTTTTTCTCCTCTACGACAGTTGGGCCTCATTCAAATGTTCTGCTATGATTCTGAAGATGTCAATCCAACAGCATGGGGGTGGGGAAGGGGCACCCCAGGAAATCAAAGCAAACTCAATTATCTATCTGCTGACAATGACAAAACCATCTCATTCCTCAGCTCTTCACAGAATGTGAGGGGGGGGAAATTAAAAGCGTGAACATTTTTAATGAGTGCAATTATTGAATCATCAGTCACACAGTCCATCTGCTCCAGAGTGTTCCAGCAACTAGAGAAAGACTAAAATACTGCAATGTCTTTTTGCATTCACATAAATTCATATAAATGTTCTTTAAGGAAAAGCTAATGTTATTAGTATATCAGGCCCATCATCTTCAGTAACATGCAGCTCTCCTTTCACTTACTTCACTTTATTAATCACTAATTTTGAGTTTTTACACTAAGAAACTGAAAATATCTATCAGATGCATGAGTAACAGCTAACCCCATGATATTTAAATACAGAATAATGGAATATTCAGTTGAAGAGATAAACTAATGTAAAATTTACCCCAAAGGTACAATTTAGCCTAGAGTTTATTGAGCAAAATAAAACACACACTGCAGTAAAAAAAAAAAAAAAAAAAAAAAAGAGGGGATTTGATTGAAAATTCCTTTCTCCCAATGCTATCAATTCACTTGACACCAAGAGTGTGAAAGCATGGAAAGAGCCAAAACTTATTCAACGGAGTTTGAAATCCTTTGCAAATAGTCAGGACAAATATAAGAGGAAAGGTTCAGATAACTGTCTCAACCTGAGGAACTGCAGCAGAACTTTAAGTGTGTTTTGGCTCTGGTATTCTCAAATCCATCCTAGAATGGCAGAGGAAGTAGAGATTTGGATCTGAAATAGGCTTTGCTATGTCCTAATTAGTTATTTTCTTGGGCTTTGTGCTACAAACATGTGGTGGAAAAGGATGATCTTGTCCAAGGAACATTTTCTGGAATGGCAAATAAATGCCACATTCTGTAGAGATGTGCTTTGCCTACCCCTGTTCAGCCTTCCTCTGCAATACCCAGCTGTGAATTGCCCAGATACAGTAATGTCCAAAACTATGAGACATATTATTTGAGAAATCTCTGACTTTGCTACAGGCATCAGCATCAGAAAATAATAAGGTCTGAATGCTAAAAAAAATTACTTCATACTGGGGGTTGCAAATAATATGTTGTAGTTTTTTCCATAGATAGCATAACAAAACAAAACAAAATAAAATAACATTTCTTATTCTCTTCTTGGATCTGGAAATCCTCGTTTTTGTAACTCGGTATACTCTGAAAACAAAAATTAGGTCTGGATTATGAAATGCAGAGCAACTGATGCTATTTAAAGGCCCAAATAAATCAGACACTTTGAATTATAGCATTTGAAGTATTTTATGAGTGGTGGTGAACTCTCATTATATCTCGTCTGGGTTGATAAGGTGAGCTATTCTTTCTATTGTTACTTCATCATACTTGCTTTATTAAATAATTATTTATTATATTTTCAGATTAAAATGTTTATCAGTGACAATCAAAGAAACAAACAGTTGTCTAAAACATTATCATGACATCCAGGCTGTGCCTAATCAATATGTTACTAATTTTTCCCTTTTCTCCCCATTATTGCCTAGCAAGAGCTACAGCAACAATTTTTGCTATTTTTGTGGAGAAACATTAAATAAATAATTAAGGCCTGAATTGCCAATTTGTTCTCTTTGTAGGAATGAATTAGGCACTGGATTAGGTTCCTGATCAGTTTTAAATGTGGGGACTCACTGAAGCACATCTCTGTGAAGAAATATGGCTCCATGTTCACAGATCCATGATTTGGTAATTTAAAAGTAATCAGTAATCTCTTGAGTCTCTGGGAAAGTAAACAGTGACATGTAGGAGATTATTGTTAGAATCCAGTGACTGGTGGTAGATTGATTTTTTTTATCCCTCGGACCAGCTTTGACAGGTCTGCTTAATGACTGACAGTAAATGGGTTTTGTGCTCTGTCAGGTGTTCTGGGAAGGGTTCTAGTAAGGAAGATTTTGTCTATCCCACTGCAGACTTGGTTGTGATTCAGCCGTCATCCAGAGCAGTAAATAATGTTGCAGAGGACCTTATCCCTTTTATTTCAATAAGAGCTCTCACTAATTTTTAATTTCTCATATGCAGGCCTTGCTTCTTTACTTTGCTGGGAACACACCCTAGGCAACCATCTCCTCAGAAAATGAGCAGAGAAGTCATTTAACACTTCTTTGTGTGTCACTAAATACATCCTTGGAGCAATAATTCTTGTTTGATATTTGTACCCTACCCACAGATTCATTAAATGCCTCACAAATATACAGATTTTACCTTCAGTAAGCTTGAAGCCTAGAACATAGACACAAAAGACATAAAGTATAGACAAGAGATGGGAGACAGCAACATAATATACTGTGACTAGGGAAAAAAAAAAAAAAAAAAAGGAAGAAAAAAAAAAGCAAAGCTTGATTTGCAAAGGTTGATTTGCAAATCTTGATTTCTTGATTTAACTGTTGCATTATTTGTAGTCCTCAGGGCAGAGTACAGGATGAGTCATTTCAGGATGAGTTTGACTGAGATTGATGTGGGGCCTTGGCAAACTGGTTTGAGGACATGGTTCAAGGAATTAAAAGTAGAGGAGGAAGACAATGAGAGAACTGTATGAAGAGATAATTTGGATATCTGTGTGACCAAAAAGGGAGAGATGACAAAAATGGCAAAAGTGTCAAGCATAAAGTACCCAGCATCATGGCCAAAAATTGGCACTTAAATTCTACAGAAATGCTCTCCAAATGAGAACAGAGAATAACCACTCATTGTGATAAAATAAAACAGGCTGTTTTAAACTGAAAGGTCTAAATCTGCTGGAAGGAGCAAAATATGTGTGAAGAACCTGGTGAAAAGGAGGTTGCAGCTATCAGGGCAAATCAAGCAAGCACTTCCTAAACAGAGACAGACACCCTCCTACCTGATAACAGGAAGAACTGAGCTGCAGTATGGAAAGTGCTGTCACTTAGGACAAAGAGGGAGGATGGACTCAGAAATTTCTGTCTCCTAGGCTGCAGGGCAGCATAGCAGGTAGTGAAGCTGTTGACATCAGTACAGTGAAGGGAATGTTCAGAAGAAAATGCTAGAGGCTGAGTTGCAACCAGTCTGATTTTGAGCTGACAGCAAGAAATTTCAAATAGCATGTTCACTGAGGCAAGAACTGGGGTGCTGCATCATATTGAGAGAAGGAGGAGGAGAGCTGATAATTACCAGGTGTAAAACCAGGAATGCTGAAAACTGATGATCAGCTGAAGTGAGGTCTAGTTTTGATAGAACAAGGGAAGGATTCTTTCTTAGTCTAGTGTTATGACTTCAGGTTCTGAATCAAGATGCATTTAGAAACAGTGGATGAATTTTGTACTGAGATTTTAAGATACTTGGACCGAAAGTTGTAATAGTACATTGAGTTACACTAAAGAAGTACAGAGCAAAAGCTAAAAGAAAATATTGATTTTCAAAACAGTTGCGGAGGTTCTCTGAGGGATTAATAACTGCTATTTTCACACTTAGGTTATTGTTGTGTTGAGCCAATTACTTCAATGTTTTATTAAAATATGAATACTGTAAAACCTGACCCAAAGAGCTTGAAGACTGAAATAGCCGACAAAACAGGCATGTGAGGCAAGAACCCTCCAAGTTGAAAGGAAAGCTAACAAAACTACAAGGATGAAATCCTTGCCATATTGAATGCAGTGGAAGAGTTCCTGTTGATAAATACAGTATGCAAGAGCTATTATCAATCACAGGAATCATAGCTAATCTCTTGCCTCACCATGACCATGGGTGTATTTCTGTAGGCTGCCTGGCAAGGACAGGCAGCAATAAACTCAAGTTAGCTCAGCCTCTTCAATGAAGCTTGCAGAATTTCTGTTCAGCATACTACATTTGGTCTTGATAGGAATGTATCTCCCACTGACTGCTGGATTCAGTGTAGTCAATTATAGTTTTGTCAAAATGAGTTTTCATTAAAAAACCCCAAACACCCTCATAAAAATCACTTGTTATCCCACGTTAACTGCTAGAAACAGCCTATTGTAAAAAAAAAAGTGTTTACAAAATACAGTGGCAATCAACTTAGAGTGGCTTATTGCTACAGTAAACTTTAATGTCAGCAATATTTCCTACAGATGTTAGTGTCAGAAGCACATTTTGAATGGCCATCACTGAAAAAAAGTATGCTGGGATCATACATGTTTTTACATGTTTTCAAGGTCTGGCTTTACTAACCACTTTTTTTTTTTTTTTAAGAAAGCAGTAACATATAATCCATAAATCACCATAGGTAATACCAGTGAATTTGACAGCAGAGTAATATTAATAGAAATGGGGGAGAGAGAAGGGAGAAAAAGAAGAGAAAAAAGTAATGACAGTACTGTAAGGAATGGAATAGAGAACAGTAACAAAGAATGCAATTTAAGACCTAATCAATTTACTGGTTGGATTTTCTGTGAGATTAATTTTGAGTCCGGAATGAATTGCAGTCGTCTTGGAAGCTGCTATAATGACCAACAAGCAGTAGTATGAGGCTCTAGTGATATAAAAATAATAACGTCAGAGACCTCAAACAGCTACACTAGTTAATTAAATGTGTTCAAATAACATTATGGTTGGACAAAACCCCAAAAAAGCAGGAAAATTTTGAGCTAAGCTTGACGGAGCACAGACCAACTATCTTTGTGTGCTAATGCAATGCAACAGACTCTCCTCCCAGGGCCTTGAAACACCACATGGGGGCAAATTCTGCCCTCCAACAAGTAAATACCACTGCTTTCAATTTCCCCAGCTTTTTCACATGTGTTTCTGAGACAATCAATGAATATGTCTGGGCACCTTAGGCTTTTAAGAAAAACATAGTGTGGCTGTGAGGCACTGAACTGTGCTTGGCTCAGGAAAGGCAGCAGGCAAAACTGGCTCTTGGATTGTGTCTCCATTTTGATATGAAGCAGTGGAGCACACACAGAAAATGAGTCAAGCACAAGCATCTGTGCTCTGGCCACTCCTCCTTTGCTAGGATGAAGGAGACCTGCTAGCTGCTTTCAGCAATGCTTGACAATACATAAGATAACAGAGAAAGCAGACTACTTCTGCCCCACCTCTGATCTTATGACCCTTCAGCTCGTTTGGTAATTATACAGCCAGATAAGCATAAGCTTAGAAGGAACAACAACAAAAAAAAAAAGGACTAAAAATTATACAGCCAGATAAGCATAAGTTTAGAAGGAACAACAACAACAACAACAAAAAAACGGACTAAAATAAGCAGATAAGAATTACAAACAGGAAACTTGCTTCTTGTCTCTTGCTGCAGATTCCAAAGGCAATAACACTCTCGTTTGTTTGGTTTTACATTTATTTAAAGCCTAATAACTCAGTCTCCAAAAATACAGCGAGGTGGGGGCAAGTTAATCCCAGGACAGCTACTCCTGCTAGGCTGAAGTCAGCAAATATAGGGTGTGGTTTAGTCACAGCACTGAGCAGTGAGACAGCCCTTCTGATCCCTGAGGCTACCCTGAGGGGAAGCATCCCTGGAGGTATCTACTGGCCTGTAGGAACATGCTAGAATATTTTCCATAAGAAATCACCAGAGGAGACCTAAAAATAATGGGGCAAGGAGTGAAGAGGAAAGTTTCCTTGCACTTAAATTTAGGTCTAAAGAGACAGAAGGAGGACAAGGCAGCCTAAAGAGCATGGAGCTCTATCCTAATATGGCCTCAAACACACTGGGAGACTTTCATCAAGTCATTAAACACCATTTGAAGCACTAGCTGACTGCACACTTTGTGGAATTACAAATGAGGTAACTTTCCAGTTTCTTACAATATAGTGTGAAGAGAAGAAAAATGGCAAGGAAGATAGTTGCCAAATTTTTGAATAAAAAGAGGGAAGACATGGTTTCAGGATGTTTGAGATGGCCACAAATCCAAGGTTTCATTGTCCCAAAGCAAACTGATGATCAATTTATCTAAAAAAATATATAAATAACAGGAGAAGAAGACAAGAAAATTCAACATGTTTGAAATTATTCATAAAAACAGCATAGCAAGGACAAGACAAAAGGGAGGAAACACATTCAAAAGCAATTACAAAAACAGCTGCATCACACATAGGTGGGGTCATAACAGCTTTGTTATTTTTCATATGTAATTCATAAGGTTAATATATATGTTAGCTAGGACCCTCAAGCTCCCAGCAAGCCATTAATATTGACAACAATATCACAAAAAAGGCATGATGCTGATTTTAAAAATACTTTAGTCCAGCAACACAGTAGTTGTCTAATAGGGCTCCATGAATAAATGTTAGCCAGCCAAAGTTGAGTTCTCCAGGGAAAAATTTCAGAATACAAGTTATATTTGGTCATGTAATTCTATTAATAACTACCGTGGAGATGATCTAATGCATTTAAACTGAATGACATGAAGTGGACCAGCTTCCATATATCTTAGCAGTATGTCTGCGAAATCCACTGCAAGGATTATCTATCTCAGGTATTATTTCAGCTGTAAATAGAAACAGCTTCTGTGTACCAGAAATAAAAAATATATGTGCTATCAAGATAGGTCCTAGGAGTCAACATTTTAGTTTGATTCCAAGTGACACTGAGTAATTTTTCAGTATTCTGCATTTTGTTCCTTCACAATATTAATATATTATTTCATTCATTTTAGATGTGAAATCAATTCAGTATTGCTACTGAATACTGCTGTTATTGTTATCTTATAATTTCTTTTTAAGATTTATTTTTTACTATTGCCTTCTAGAATTATGCACACTTGTTTTCTATATTTGTCACTAAGAATTATGAAATTTTTAATTATTTGGTTTTTCCTTTTTTTTTCATGAATTTCACATTTTCTTAAAAACATATTTTCTACCCTAAACAATATTCTGAATTCCTATCTTCTAAAAGCTTTACAAACAGGGAGAGTAGAATATCAACAGGCAACGTACCAATTTACTTTTAAATTAAAAAAAAAACAACCATATTTTCCAAAAGTGAGATGTTTTCATTTTTCAGGAGAATCTTTTTATGTATTCCCAAACATAGCTTTAAGAAGGTGAACTTTCCTTCTCAGGTTGATACATATAAAACTCCTTGAATTTTTTTTAGAAAAGCTTATCTGTATCTGACTGTGTTATGTCCGAAATAACATTAAAATTTACTTCTGTTTCGGATCCATGAAACAAAGTCCAACTGTAGAAGGGTCGGGTGCAAGCAGACTTTTATTTGACAGTTGACACAAGCAAAATGATAGAACCAGGCAAAAGAGGGGGGGAGGAAAAGAAGATATAAGAGAGAGAAAGAGAAGAGAAATAGGAGAGAAAAGGGTAAGAAAGTGTGAAGAAAAAAGAGAGAGAGAAAGAGGGAGAGAGAGAGAGTCACCACCAGGGGTGCAGCTGTCCAGGGAGTTTCTTCAAGATGTTGCTGACCCTTGACAGGGTCCGATGCGACAAGGCGGTGGGTCAAGAGATGACAAAACAGCCACAGCATGGGCAGCCATATATACCCCTGAGTTCCTTTTGTTCTGAAGGGGCAGCTGTCAGTCAGATGCCACAGAAGCCAGATCCATTAGCATCAGAGCACTGCAGAGAAGCTCACCTGGAGGGGGCTTCAAGCACACAGCTCTTATCTCTTTCCGGGAACCACTCCCCGCTCCGTTCCAGCCCCTGAGCCAGGGTAATCGTGCCTGCATTGAAGGCCCTCAGAAAAGGGGAGCAGTCTCCACCCAGCCATTAGTTCTTAGGTCTTATCTCTTCCCAGGTGTCACTCCCTGCTCAGCTATGGCCAGCCAGGTCCTCCACCCTTGCCAGGGCTATTCACTTTAAAATTGTTCCTTTTGAGAGAATTTCAAATAAGTGGGATCAGACTCTCACAGAGAGTCACTGTGTCTTACAGGGACCTCTTTTCTTCTGATACCCTTAAGTCTTCAGTTTTTGCCTAACCTATCATTTTTGTCACCTGTTTCATTTTTTATTTCAGTGAAAATGTTGTATTGCAACATCACAGTTCCTATAGCCAATAGCTATTTCTCCTGATAGAACCTAAACCTTAGAAGTGGTAATTGCTTTATCTCTCTGTGAACAAACTCACATAGCATAAAAGTCAGCCAGTCTAGTAGTGGTTTCCAGTTCTCTATAGACAATACACCTTCACTCATTAAAGAGGCTAACTTTTTTGGCCCAGGTAGTGCAAAACTCTGATATGTTCAAGTTACAGTATTTTAGGTAGTTAGGTTGAAATCACTATGACTATTTATACACTCCAAGTTGTATAGAGTTTGTTGTGTTTTACTGATTCTGTCTGAAGACATTCAGCACGTTCCTGGATTAAGTCCTGTACATTTAGTTTGTGGAGGATGTTTTCCACTCTGTCATCAGCACAAATATCTTTTGCTTGATGAATTCATGCTTCCTTTCAGAGTTTTAGCTAGAGAAGAAAAAAACATGATGATAGGTTACACAACAAGAAAATGCCTTTTAAAAACAAATGCATATGAACTTCCCCCCAAAACAAAAAAAGAGCTTTCAAGAATTGGCTCAGAGATGCATACAATACGAGTCTTACCCATGGTCTTATTAAATGAAAGCCACCAAAAGAGACCCAGACACGAGACTTGGATTCACTGTTATGCAGGACAGAGTCCTGTTCATGTAAACACCAGGGCTGGCTGGTCAATATAACCAGCAGTAAGGAAAATAGGTGTGGCTAATTCTATGAATGTCCACTCTACAGCACATGTGTTGCCCATAAATTATTGATGGTGCCTGTCTTAGCAAGGTTAAGACCTTACTAAGCACATCTTAGTGACTTCACAGTAGACAACAGGTAGTAACATCAAAGACATTGATTTACAATAGGGAAAAGCTGTAGAGTCTTGAAATCAACACATCCCCACTTGGTTACCTTGTCTTGCTTGGCAATGCTGTTTCTGTATTGGTATTGGGAATTCAAACACAAAGCTTTTGAATTTCTGAGGCTGGAAAATGGGATAGCTGTGAACAATTAGCCGAGCAATTTTTGTCTGGTGATGAGAACACACAGAGAATTCCAGTTGGGACAAGTCTATGAAAATCCTGTGTGGAATGAAACCAAAGAGCACCTATTAACTTCCCCAACTATTGAAATTCCACCTGCATTAGTAAATGCTCTTTGTTTTATCTGTGCAGTAGGATTTCCCCTCTTTTGCTGCTCACAGCCTTAGATTATTCATACCTTTTTTGATGAACACTAGACATGTGGAGGTAATTCCACCTGAAGCTGTAAAGGTAAAGAAAGTAAAACAGTAAAGAAAGTCTTGGCCTTCTTTTCAGTTGCAAGCTCTGCAGTGCAACTGTGATAAAAAACCACCTACTCACCTTTGCTTCGCTGTTAGTTTTAACAGCTGTCCATCTGGGACCTGAATCAGAAATTCAAGCTTCTGCCTTTTTGTTTGTTGGTTTGTTTGTTTGATTGGTTTGTTTTGGTTTTTTGTTGGTTGGCTTGTTTGGGTTTTTGTCTTTTTTTTTTTTTTCCCAAAGAAAGTCTAATTATTATCCCATAAGGCAATATGTATTTATGATTAATTTTTCTAAATGGCAAAAACAGCTATCAAATTAAAAAAAAATAGATTTATTATTTTTCTCCATTATTTACTTACTTGGAGATATTGTTAGGCAAGGGAAAGTGCCTCCTTAGGGTTTGAGACTATGTTGGGAGAAAACAATACTTTGAAGCTTACAGCATATTAACAAAGGTAAAGCTTACAGAGATTAATGTGCTTTGAAAAGGAGTATTTAGAATGCAGGCATGAAAAGCCCACACTTGAAAGGTGCTTTACTGATGCGCAAACCAAGGTACAAGTTCTCCTTGATAAACCCAGTGACTGATCACAACCTCAAGGCTATACCTCCGCATTTTATTTATATGTATACATATTTCTGTATGTTTATGTACTACTTTTTCTAGTGCAGCCATGGGCTCTGGGATGCATCTACAAGAAGAAATAATACCTGGGCATCTGCCAGCATCTGTGTGTTCACAGGCTTGACTAGATAAGGACAACTCCTCTCTTCTAACCCACACCTTTTATTTTTCATGGTTAGACACTACACTGCTGAGAGGACATCAGTGCCCTGCAGGATGCCAGCTTGCCCCAGAATGTGAAAGCAGATGTGAAAGAGCAACCTACTGCCACATTCGTTTATCAAGATTTCAGCCTTCACAAACAATGGCAGCAACAACAGCAACAACAGCAACACCATTGAAAGGAAGTGCATCTGTGCTTTCAGACAGATAGGATATGTTTTGCTGGAGAAGGGGAGGGTGAGCAGGAGAGTGTCTGAATGGATGAACCACTCCTGTTCCTGGGGGTGTGCAAGAGACCTCTGTATGGACAGAATTCCAGGGATGTGACATTGGTAGTTGTCAGGAACAACTCCTAGAGGAACATGAAGAAGCCATCATGTTTCGGTTCACATCCCTTTTATGAAAGTGAGCAAAATCCCTTAACTTCACTAAACCAGCCTGAAGGAGCAGGCTGAGAATGCTGCCTGATAACCTACATGCAGGGACGTCCCCCAGGCAACACTACAAAATCCTTTCTCCATCAATATGCAAAAGTGGCTCTACTCCTGTTCTGAATTATTGGTATTGTGAGGTTTTCCTTGATGTTTTTGCTTCCTCTCTGTAAAGGAAAGGCACTTCACACTATTTTCTTCATCCTTTGTATCATTTAGCTTACTCACCCACTGGTAACTATTCTCTTCAGGTTCTTCATGAGAAACACAGGTTTCAAAATCAGGCCAGGTTGCCTTGTCCATCAGATCTTTTTAGGTGAAAGTAATACTGGCTAAAAAGAATGCTGATCCCATATTTCCTACCCTAAAATAATTAATCAATTAAATAAATATATATATGTTTATAAAAAATATGAACCTTTCCTGGATAACAAAAAACATGCTTTCCATCACTATTTTGTTTGGGCCTTCTTGTTTCTGATAGGCCTGAAGAGGTATTAAAATATTTCAATGAATTTAATTTTGTTATTTCTGTATCTGAAACTTCAGAAAATCCATTGTAATTATTGAGAAATATATAGCCTCTTTTTTTGTTTGCTTGTGGGTATTTTGTTTGTTTAGTTGCTTGGTTTGTTTTTTACAGTCTGAAGAAAACTTTTCTCTCTCTCTAGATGCATTTCTCAATATTTTCTCTGTGCTTTCCATCCCCCTTGCTGGAAGAAAAAAACATTAATGTCTAAGGCTAATTATCTTCAGATTTTGGAGCAAACTTGCCAAATCTGCTCTCATGTAGCTTTCAGAGCAAATACAGCTATGTCCTTACAAGCAATTTCTTGCTTAAGAAAACCAGCATCTAGTTAAGTTCTTCCTGTCTGCCTCTTGTTCCTTTTGTGTTTGCTTCTTCTTTTTTAAGAATGAAAGAAATGGTAATCTAATTAATCCTGAGTCTGTAGTTCCAAGTTCCTCTTCTTTTTTTCTTGCTAAAATTTTTAATATCTTGAGATCCCATATTTCTCCATGTTTCCATCTTTCACCAGTGGAAAAATATAGTTTATTGATGGCAAACAGATTCAGACAGAGAAAGAAGTGTTATAGTGCATACCACAATCAAATATATAAAACAATGCTTCAAGAGATGCTTAAGGAAACCAGATGTTTTCCATGAACT
Organism: Phaethornis superciliosus; assembly: GCA_023637945.1. Classification (NCBI taxonomy): domain Eukaryota; kingdom Metazoa; phylum Chordata; class Aves; order Apodiformes; family Trochilidae; genus Phaethornis; species Phaethornis superciliosus. The sequence continues at coordinate 28,631,505 of JAJQWJ010000004.1, read as the reverse complement.
TTCACTGTAAATTTATAATAGAATCTACAACAAAACAAAAAGTATCAAAAATATCCAGTGGCTTCACCTATAGCCTAAAAGATGTTTCTCTTATTTGGCAGGTGAAGTAATGGTAGGAAATTCACCAGTTCCCTCCTTGGTTCTAAGAACTAACATAGAGCACTGAAAGTAAATATTTCTACTTGCTACATAATAATTTACTATTGATTGATTATTAAGAGGAAAAACCCCTGAATTCAAGATTCAGTAGAAAAACTGAAGATAAATCAAGTTGTCATGCTTGTGAGGTTAAAGGTTGGGGTTGTTAACATGATTTAATTAATCAATTGGTAATAAACATCCCACTATCATAAAACTTGAAAAAATATTCTGAATGTTTGGGATGATTGCTATCACTCAGTATTAGATATTTAGAATAGTTAACAACAATACCTAACTTTTTTAATGTTTGATACCAATTAGAGATGAATAATGAAACAAATCCTTCTTAATAACAATAAAGTGTAATTGAACATTTATTACCAGTGAAATTTTAAATCATAAAGTAACAGGGTTTATTTTATAGCTATACCTTTTAAATAAAGAGATACACTTGTAATAATATTTAATTAATGTATAATTACTTACAGTAACTCTCTCTCCAATGCCAGTTAAATGTCCCTTTTGAGCATATTAAGCATTACTTACTTCTCCATTTAGGTCTTTAAAACTGGAGTTCCCCCCAAAGTATATCCTTAATCATGCTGAGGGTAACTAGATTTCTATACATACATATATATTAAAAATATTAGGAAAAAATGCTTATATTAAAAATAATTATGTGCCAAATATTTTTCTAAATAGTTCATTAATCTGTTATACAATGTTAACTTACAGTGAAGAAATTTCTTTTTAATTTGCATTTTTATATACATTATATAGCTTACTGAAATTCTTTCAGGGTGAATTGAAATGATATATATATTCCTTAATTAATAGAAAGTATTACTAGAGGTCCTCATCTATTATAATTTTTTACTGAGTTCAGTGAGTACTTGCCTAAGTGTGAATCTCTGGGGTTGAATTATGAGCTTCCTAATAAATAATGTCACTTTAATAGATAATGTCTCTGCTGAATAAGTGACACTATTTTGTCAGTCATAAGCTAAAGAAGAAAGTAAATGTAGAAGACATTTTGAAGAGGTTCTCAATAACAGTGTTGTGAAGGCTGTTTTCCTCAGTTCTTATGTGATTTGTAACCTAACCAGCAGCTTTGCAGCAGTTCATAATTTTCAGATTGAAGTTAAGTCTCTATACTCCGTAAAACTGGAGCCTTGAACTCAAGTTTATGTGATGTTTTTATAATAAAAAGTTGAAATTTCTTTTTGTCCATATTCCTTCCTATAATCTTTCATGTTCCTCCTATCTGAAACAAACTTCTTTGGAAATGTCATCTTCCATTTGTACGTGCCATCAGTAGGTGATGGCCTGGGACTTCTTGGTCCCCAAGGTTTGAAAAGGTCTGGTTTGTAGGGCACAACAGAAGCTTCAAGGAATTTTTTTCAGTAAATTTATTTGACTTTGGTTATGTTGTCTTTGTTTAAGCTCAAGTCTCCCCCAGATTTATTTGCAGCATCTGATGAAATTTGGGATATATAAAGTTTGGAGCCTATCTGGCAGTAGAGAACATTTTTTTTTTTGTCTTTTCTACTAAGGTGGAAGCAGGCAAAATCTACACCAAGTCTCAGCAGATACTGAGACATAGGTGTATGAAGAGAAGTAAGAAGGAAAAGGAAGGTGCCAAGAAGCCTCAGACGATATGTTGACGTTGACAAGAGCTGAAAACTGACAGATGAACATGTTGGCTTACGTTTATCAGGAGCATCTATGCAGACGGACAAAAACATCATGATGGGTCAGAACAAAAACTATTGTTAAAATGTGAGGGCAGATGCTCTAAGATATTTGGGATGGCATCAGAAATTACTTGAGTTAAGCATGGTCTGGATTTCACTTAGCCCAGTAGACATATACAAAAAATATCCCTATTAACAGAGATTCATTGCTTGGCAGGAAAAATAGTTGATTTACCTTCAAGAAGAAAATAAACAGGTGTTTGTAGTGGATAGAGGGTAAGGATAAGACAGGGTGGGTGGTGTAAAAATAGGTTCAATAAAGCAAAGGACACCAATGGAAGACCACAGGTGAGAATGACATGACTGTTTTCTCCATAGTGCAGAATTCCATCCTTCTCACTGAAGGCTGTTTGGACTAGATGACCACTAAAGGTCCTTCCAATTCAAAATATTCTATGATTCTATGACTTCCTTAAAATTTAGAAACAGGATTTAGGAACATCATAAAAGTAAAACTGATGTCATTTTCAGGCAAAAAATATTTATACTTTTTAATGGTGTCTTCAATTCAGTTTCAATAAACCACTTGAAAATACTGGCCCAGCTTTTGGAAGAAAATGAACCTCGTAAATGGGCTGAAGGTAAAATAGGTTACAGATTTTAGCAGTGATGTTAAAGTTAGGTACCTAATCCTAGAAAATATTTCCTATGGTATTTGTGGTAAAATCCCTCCAGCTATTTGATTGGTAAAAGTGCAAGCTCTGTGCTTACCAAAGACCATCTGTAGATACTGAATCAGTGTGAGGTTTTTTTATGAAGGAAGAACCAGATGTGTTTTCAGTATCTGATAATGGTGCAAGAGTATACTTTTCCACAGGTCCATCTGTCTTTCATTACACTAGGCAATCAGAACTATGGCTGCAAAAGCAAAACTTAAATACAGCTTTCCAAGGTACTAACCTTTGAAGTGAGTTCAAGGAGCAAACCATATTTCCCATGTGGTAACTAGTCCAGATGTTTTGATAAAGGTAGAAGCTCTTCCAAGAGTCATTGGATTTTCACCTTGCAGAATGTAGCAGAACCAAAACCTGGTTTTAGGATTATACACATGGTTTAAAAATAAGGATTTTTCATAGACTCATATAATGGTTTAAATTGGAAGTTCCAACCCCCCTGCAGGGAGCAGGGACACCTTTCACAGATATCTACATGAAATCTTAATAAAACAATAATTTGCATCATTACACATGCTTCCTAAAGAGGTATGGATGGAGAGCTAATGGGGTAGAACCAGCAAAAAAGAAAACTCACAGACATAAAATGTCTGATAAATAGAGAGTCAGTCATTATTTTCCAGCAGGGAAAATCCAATTAATTTAAAAAATATACATCAAATCTAAAGTTAAAAAATACTTAGCAAATTTAACCCTGATAATTTTAAATGGAAAGAAAATAATCTTTCCTGATACCATTACTCTACATAATTGTGACAGAATCAGTGCACTTGGCAGCTATACACTAATGGAAGCACCTGAATGACATTCACAATAAATGACTAGCTGAAAAGCATGCTTCCTGCTGGGTCAAAAGAGTTTGATTTTTTTCTGTTTGACTGAAGCTATTCCCCTTTTCCTTTGGTGGGGAGGAGGTAGAAAAAAGGGCAAAATGAGGTAAGAGAACAAAGGGAAGGAATGTAATGTGTTATCTTAGCAGAATGTGAAGGATTTTCCAAGGGGACATTTAACCAGACAGGTGAACAGTTTGGAAAAGAAAACATAGATGAGAGATACTTATGAAAAGATATAAAGTGTGTCTTTTTCGTAGGTAGTATCTTACACAGATGTCCATGTGAAATGAAGTTTAAAAATCATTTAAGTGGATCTCCCGTAATATTGTCCAAGTTAATTATTTACAAAGAACACACAGGCACATAAAGCAAGAGATAAAAGACAGAAAAAAAAACCCCCAAAACCACACACTGAAAAAAAAAAAAAAAAAAAAAAAAAAAAAAGGGAAGGGGAGGAGAGAAGGGGAAAGGAGGGAACTGGGGGAGAAAGAAAGAAGAAAGCTGAGACTCATGCCTACTTAGGACAGAGACCACAAAGACACAGGGGAAATATAACCTTCAAATGGATACTTCCCTTTGCCTCACCCACATTCATCTCCTGCTGTGCTGCAAAATTTTAACATCTCATCAAGTATATAGCAGCCATAAACTACTGTATTTTTTTATGTAGTTTCAGACGCGAGAAGGAGCACATTCTTTATAATGACCTAAAGTTATCAAATGAAATAATGCTTTGGGGTGATGAACTCTAAATTATGAGTGATTATTTTGAAATTCATTACAATTTTGTTTGACATTTTTATTGCCGTATTAATTTCTTCCAGCCAAGCCACAGAAGCTATTACTCATTATATAAACAGTGCACCAATTAGGAAAAAGGATTTTCCAGTCTTGCACTGTAGCTACTTTGGCTTCCAAACTCAGATGACTGAGCCAGTTATAAGGACGGTACTGAAGCAAACACCACCATCAAAACCATAAAATTAAAATAAATTTTAGCATGTTTTGCACTTCAGAAACTTGGTGCATTTCTCACACCTTAAATAATTCAAATGTCCAACAAGCTCCTGATGAAGGTGTTATTCACTTTGTTTTATGGATGGGGAGAGATGTCAGCAACTGAGACATGCCACAGACAGCCTCTTATTGCATCAGCATGACATCATCCTGCAACAATAGCAAAGGTAGATGTGGGAGAACAGTGGACAACACGCAGATTAATCTAATCAAAGTATTGTCGTTTATTGAGAGTAGAGGTAGCCCTTTTGTACACAGTCAGGCTGATCACATAATATAAACATATTGCTGATTGGTACAGCACATTTTTCATATGCCATAGTGCACTATCTAACTGGTTAAATACAACTCTTTATGTGTTGTCTGTGAGATTCTTCCCTATCCTGTTATTCTTCTTTTCTGCTGCCAAGTTCCTTATCTTTTGCACGTGGCTTATCTTTTAGTAACCTTGCAGCTGCAAGGTTAGCTCACTCTGGCTAATGCTAAGTAGTCAGGATTGCTCACATGTCCATTTTATCCCAAAAACTCTCCAACAGGTAGACATATCTGACAATGGGCATCCAAGACATATGGCGGGTTGGTATGAAATCTGGTACACTGTGGGGTCTGCAATTGTTTACAACTGTATGAATATAAATAATGATTTAGGTGAGAAGCTGAAGGGCAAAGTGTTGTCTCATCTTGATTGAGGGCATAGTCACAATAGCAGACTGATCTCCATTGAGTTCTGCTCAAGTCAGTAATGAAGACAGAGCCCACCCATCTTCATTTGCTGCAAGAGAAATCCTACTCTTCTGCTCTGATATTTGGATCATGTCCTAAGGTATGCTGAAGTCTGAGTTTCACACTTCCCACTCATCTACACAGAGAAGAATGCATTTGACTGGTGGGAAAAGGATAACAGGAGAATGCAGGCATGTGATAATATTTGTGGAATTCTATTTGCATAAGGTCATATACTTAGAGGCAGGCTTTGAGGCATCAGTCTGTTGGGATCTCCTAAATGACTGACTGAATGTGTTCTGGGGCTTTTTGGCCTTTTTCTAACAAATCAGGTATTGGATGTTCCCTGAGGCAGGACAATCATTTCATTCAGCAAATCCTGTGTTCCTCTGATCTCTCCCCATGGTAGCATTTGCAATTAAGAACATACAAACAATTTTCAAACTCAAGCCAAGAAAAATTCAAGGAAATTATGAATGCTGGAAGAGACAGGAGACCGATTTTGCTGAGGAATGTATTACTCTGGAGTCACAGTAACAAGTAAAGCCCCTAAAGTCTAACTCAAATGACCGGCATGTATGTGCTACTTGGGAAATATTTTCTTTTTATCTAGCATACTCAACAAAAAAAGAGCTAATTTCAGTTGTGGGGCAGTCTTTGTTTGTTTGTTTGTTTTACAGGAGAATCATTTTCTGTGAACAAACATCCATAATATCAACTGAAGATGCCTGTCTTTTAAAATCCTGTTTTTTTTTTCATCTCATTGGTAGAAGTACCAACATTGATTAGCATCGCTTGCACTTACTGATTCAATAGCAGATTTCACAGAATCACAGAATTGTCACAGTTGGAAAAGACCTCTAAGATCACTGAGTTCAATTATCAACCCTGAAGAAACATCATGCCCACTAGAGCATGTCCTGAAGTGTCTCTCCTACACATTTTTTTAATACTTCCAGGGATGGTGACTTCAGTATTGTCCTGGGCAGACTGTTCCAGTGCCTGACTACTTTCTCAATAAAGAAATTCTTCCTCATATCTAGCTTGACTCCTCTGACACAACTTCAGACCATTTATTCTCATCCTAGCATTATCCACCTGTAACAATAGGCCAACACCCACCTAACTACAACCTTATTTCACGTTGTTGCAGACAGCAATGAGGCCTCCCCTCAACCTCCTTTTATGAAGGCAAAACAATCCCAGTTCCCTCAGTCTCTCCTCATAGGACTTGTTCTCCAGACCCTTCACCAGCTTGGTTTCCCTTCTCTGAACTTGCTCCAGCAGCTCAATGTCTTGTAGTTCTGGGTTCCAAGTAAACATTGACAGCTCATGTTAAACTCTTGGTCCACCATCACAGCCAATCACTACCCTCAATCCTTTTTCCTCCCAACTTTGCAGAAGATTGCCTTGACCCAGGTGCAGAACCTTGCAGTTGGCCTCGTTGAACTTCCTGCAGTTTGCATAAGCCCTCTTCTCAAGCCTGTCAAGGTCCCCCTGGATGGCATCCCTTCTCTCCATGTGCTGACTTCACCACACAGTTTGGTGCCATCAGCAAACTTGCTGAGGGTGTCCTTGATTCCACTGTCCATGTTGCTGACAAATCTGTTAAATAGCACTGGTCCACTTTGCACAGGTCCAGCTAGATGACGTCTGTTGTTCTGCCTTTGTCCACCAAGGCTGTGACCCTATCATAAAAAGCCACCAAATTAGTCAGGTAGTACTTGCCCTTACTAACACCATGCTGGCTGCCACAAATCACTCCTGTGGTAACAAAGGATAACTCCTTTGTTATCCACATGCCTTAGCAGAGCTTTCAGGAGGATCTGCTCTACCATCTTGCCAAGCAAAGTTGAGACTGACAGGCCTGTAGTTCCCTTCTTTTTTTTTAGTCTTTGAAACTGGGCGTTCTTTTTCCCCTTTCACAGACAACAGGATCTTCACCAGACTGCCATGACTTTTTAAATATGATGGACAGAGTCTTTGCAACTTCATCTGCCAGTTCTTTCAGGAACCATAGCTGAAACCATCAGGTTCCATGGACCCTTCAGGTCTCTTAGATGGTCTCAAAGCTGCTCTTCATTTACAGCTCCAGTCATCACTTTCAGCTTCTGTAACATGGGGAGTGTGAATATCTAGAGTTCTGGCATCTATCCTTCCTTACAGCCTCGAAAACCTTTTTTTACACCTAATTGTGCCCAGAAGTTCCTTAGTCATCCATGCAGGCCTCCTGGCACTCCTGCCTGCCCTCCTCTTCATTGAAACACATTGGTCCTGGGCATGAAGGAGGTGATCCTTGAATATAGACCACCTTTCCTGGGCTCTCTTCTCATCTAGGACTTTGTTCCATTGTAACCTACTAAGAAGATTCTTGAAGAGACCAAAGTCTGTCCTTTTAAAATCAAGCACTGTCATTTCAGTGAACATGAGAGTTCCAAGTCAGACTTTTTCTTTCCTGTCATTTCTTAAGACACCATCTCTTTATAAAAATAAATGCATGACCACAGGGACAAGTTTTACTTCATGTGAACAAAAAAAAAAAAAAAAAAAAAAAAAAAGACTCAATAAAATGGCTATGGAAAATGGCAGGAACTCGATACTCTTGAAAAACAGAGAATCAGAAATTTATTTTCTAAGTACTGATTTAGAAAATAAACTTTGACAGTCATATTCATATTTTAAAAACTCTGCTCTATTATTGTTTTAGTTCTTTACATTGTTTCCTGTCCATTCATAAACAACAACTTTAATATTCATGTTGCATCCTACTGATTCCCTGAGCACAGTACTTGTGATTGGAATTTGATGTTATTAATATTGTTTTACCAGTTTCCTTAGTCAAATGCTGGTTTATCTATTCCCTGATCAGGATGAGGATTAATGTAATGAAGCTGTGACTGTAACTGAGCTCCAGGGGTCCTTGAGTCTTTTAGGGAGAGGAAAGTATTCATTTGTAAGGCTGAGTCATTCATATCTGGACATGGAGTCATAAGAAGCTGTATCACGGAGTCAGAAGTCATCAACATGGAGTTATAAGAAAACATTGTACGAAGTTATTCATACCTAGACATGAAATATTACAAAATGTTTAGAGTTCGTTAAATATTTTTCAGTGATGTGAGGCAGCTATTTCTTGATGTGATACATCATTGCTAGATACTTGTCTCCTTAATGCTAAGCAACTGTGGAAGATATGTCTTTCCAGTCAGGATAGTTTTTCAGAATGGTGAGATACAAACATGTTGCATCTTGATGGTATCTTGTCTTTTGAATAGCCCCAGCTATGACCTCCTTGCAGAGCTCCAAACATTTACAACTCCAATAATGGCTAACAATTGATAGCTACTGAATTAATCTCAATATAAGTATTTTGTAATAATATTTTGGAAAATGAAGCGAAACAGAATGAGTACTTCTCAGGCACTTTGTAGTAATGACTGTACCCCCAAATAGGTATAGTCTTGTGTTCATGAAATAGAAAAATAACTGCATTTAAAGGTACCATGAAAACTAGTGAGTTCTGGGAGTGTAGAGGTATAAACTGAAAGACGTGCAGAGACATTACACTACAGCTTTCGTAATTTACTTTTGTGATCATTGTAAAAATGAGTACAAAAGCAGCATTCATATTTCTAGTCTTACAACATTAAAAAAATACCGGATATTTAATTCCTTTTTGTTTTTTCTTGAGTCATTAGTAACTAGCAAATAAAAAGATAACAAATACTTGAGAAAAAACGTATTTAAAAGCTATGGAAGAAAAATCTTCTGAACTTTTTTTCATAAGCTTGCCAGTTCACAGAGTAAAATCTTGACATCTTTGCTGAGGTTTTGTAAGGACTTTTCTCAGATAAATATTGCAGCAAGACAGGATGAGTTTAGATATCAATATCTGGTGCAATAATTGCTCCTTTACTACATGTCTTCTGTCCACTAAAATGAATTAGCTGGTTCTCAGGTTTTTCAGGTTGAACACAAGTGCAAATACTGTGCATCTGCATATGGCTTCAGATCCTAATACACATAAACAAATTGGACACACAAAAATGTGTGCACTGATCTTTTCACGAGTGCTTAAAAACATCTGGCCCTTTAATGCAGAAAATTGGAACCAGACTGTGTGATTTTTGAAAGATTAGTCAGAGGGGTTTTTTCATTTTTATTTGTCCCTCATTTCACAAGCAGAATAAAATTTCTGCAGTATTTTTAGTCTCCATATTCCAGATGCTTACCTTTATACATCACAACAAACAGGTATGTTCTCCTTGAAATAAGAAACTCTGCTGGCAGGATGTGAAAATTTCTAAAGCACTATACATAGTAAGTACAATTTTACAGAGCATTCAGTTTATTTTGGGAGATAAATCATCCAAGGTAAGAGGCCATAGAAGAAGGCAGGAGTGTATGGGAACTCATAATCTGGTATGTAAGCAAAAGCCTAGACAAATACTTTCTAAATTGCATGAAACTGGCGTTTATTTAATTAAATTAAATTTATTTCACTCAGGTTTCTATGTTCAAGACTTGCACATAATAACTGCCTACTGGTTAAAAGGTAAATAAGCTGTTACTTTCCCTTCCAGATGAAGAAGGGTGTGCTTTTTGCAGCAAGGATTCAGCTAGTGATTAGGCATCACTATTACTCAGGCAGAAAACAGCACGGATCAATGAAAAGGCAGCAATAATAACCACATCACTTCATTGAGGGAAAAGGCTGGAGTTGGCGATAACTGACAGAAATTACTACTTTTTTCTTGAATGTTTTGAATAAAAAGCCCAAAGAAACGGCAAGACTGAAAATATTTCTTAATACACTATGAGTGAAATAAAACCACAAAACTTGTGTCGGTTTATGCAGTGCTACATGGAGTGGATGAGAGATTCCGCATATCTTCCCTTAAAATTGCAGTAAGTGCAGCATCTAAGATCATATCCATAGAGTGAGCTCATGACATGCAACAGCTCTGAAGGCAACAGGTTAGCAAGAGAATCATGATGAAAAGGGTGTGAAACTGGGAATGACCAGTGCCAAGTATGAGTGCATCCAACCCTCAGGATCAAAAGGGTACAAGTGCCTCCCTGTTACATATAAACCTTCTGCATTAATGACTTTACATTTATTTGCTTATAAAGATCCTTTATACAGCCAAATATTTGTTAAGAAGCTTTTGCATAAAAGAGACAGTTATGGTTCATTTAATTAATGCATAAATATGCAAATGTGTTTTGCGAGAGGTGAGTGCCAAAAACACTAATCAATAGCAAGTAAGTTGTCACCTTTTGCAGTTCCATGTAATTCTGGGATACCTCTCTCAGAAGAAGTAGCACCTCTTGGAGCTCCACTCTAGTATTTAGAAAGTGTTCAGTGTATGCCCCACCCTTACACATGCTTTTTCTTGTTGTCTCCGTAGGCTTAATCACAGGGAATGAGAAGTTCTCCAGCTGTTATACAACCTACACATGCTATCTTTGTTTTTGTTGAAGGTCCAAAGGTCAGCATCTAGGGTAAGTTTTACTTGGCCCTCTGTTGTGCCTGGCTGGACATGCTTATGAGCAGGTTGACTCAGTGCAGACTGACAATATCACATAACATAGGTGCACAATGTTTAACTTGGAATATATGGTGGCAATGACACAGTTTTTACAAAAGGACAAAGTTGTCATTAAATGACTGTAAGGATTTCCCATGCACCTCGAGTTACAGCGTGGAAGACCATTCTTTCTGATGCTATGGAGAACAACAGAAACAAAGAAAGAAACAGCCCTGTTTTTTTCAGCATTATAGTGAAAAATCATCCAAATACAGACCTTAATAAAAACCATCCTTATGGCCATCCTTGAAAAACTGTTTTCTACTATTTAATTTCACATCAATTGTTTCATTAATTAAATTATTTCCTGGAATATTTCAGGATTTTTTTGGTAGAGAAGGAGGAAAAATAGTAGGAGAATGAGACTGTGAAAGGGAGAAAAGATACTATGTTACTGCATTTGTATTTCCAAAACATGTTCACGAATACAATATCTTACAGAGAGGAAATGTGCAAAAGCTGGGATGACATATACTCTATTTGCGTTCTACAGAAGAACTAACTCTGTATGATTGTATGTTATTTGAAATGTTATTTTTGTGTTTTTTCTAATATATTTTATTTCAGCTTTACTTCCATTCCATATCCTTTTGTACATGCCCAGCCCTTCCCATTTCCAACTACATTTTAAAAAGGAAATATAGGAGCATTAGTATACTCCCTGCCTGCTGTTGCCAGAAGGCAAATACTTGTTGTCCATGAGTAATGAACTACATCTTTGAAATAAAACATGCAAAAAATCCTTCCTTGGGATGTGTTTAAAAACTGCCTTAATGGCCCTTTGATTCTTCTGCTACAATTGCTCAAGTCAAAAGAAGACTTAATTAAATTGAGAAAAAGTTCTTAGAATTTTTCAGCTATGCAGTCCTGCAGAGAAATTTATTTCTTTCCTATATCTCATCTTTACCCAGCATCTTGAAACAGTTCTAATTATATATAATAAAACATATATGCATAATATTAGTGGAAATATCTGTTAATTCACACAATGACCGACTTTTTTTTTCTGTGAGCAGATTACTGGAAAGCCTTAAAAATATTTGATTTAGTTATATATAGGTATGAATATATTTACAATGCAAACTGTGACTAATGACATTTTCTCTGGCTTCAACAATCAGTCTTCTCAACTTCTAAATTTCACTGTAGAAGAAAAAGAAGGTGGGCTAAGTGAGCCCAAGGATAAATAAATAATCCATGACTTCTGGAAAATATTTATTTAAATTGAACTGAAGATTGGAAACCATAGGTATGGGTTAAGAAGTAGTTTTAGAGCCTTGTGTAATATAGACAGAATTCTATATTAGAAGAGAAGGGAAGGGAAGGGAAGGGAAGGGAAGGGAAGGGAAGGGAAGGGAAGGGAAGGGAAGGGAAGGGAAGGGAAGGGAAGGGAAGGGAAGGGAAGGGAAGGGAAGGGAAGGGAAGGGAAGGGAAGGGAAGGGAAGGGAAGGGAAGGGAAGGGAAGGGAAGGGAAGGGAAGGGAAGGGAAGGGAAGGGAAGGAAAGGAAAGGAAAGGAAAGGAAAGGAAAGGAAAGGAAAGGAAAGGAAAGGAAAGGAAAGGAAAGGAAAGGAAAGGAAAGGAAAGGAAAGGAAAGGAAAGGAAAGGAAAGGAAAGGAAAGGAAAGGAAAGGAAAGGAAAGGAAAGGAAAGGAAAGGAAAGGAAAGGAAAGGAAAGGAAAGGAAAGGAAAGGAAAGGAAAGGAAAGGAAAGGAAAGGAAAGGAACCTTGAAGAGAATGGGAAGAGTGGTGGTGTGTACATTCTGAGTAACACAGGTTCTCATTGTTTTGTGACATTTTTACAGCATTGGATCAGAAATCTCTCTGTATTATTCATTAGTTATCTGGTGGAAAAATAAAAACATCTGCAGTGGGGAAATTATAACAATTTCTATATTAACTGAGGCGAAAATCAGGTTATGATTTAAGAAACATCAAGTATGCCCTCAGAGCAGACAAGAGGACAATTACTGTGCTCTAGATTAAGAAAGGATGTTGTGAACAATTGTTCAGTAAGCTGGAAAATAGCCTAGTGATAAGCACTGTTTTAAAAAATTTGGTGCTGGGGTAAAAACCACAGCTCTGAAAGCAACAGGTTGGCAAGAGAATCATGATGAAAAGGGTGTGAAACTGGGAATGACCAGTGCCAAGTATGAGTGCATCCAACCCTCAGGATCAAGAGGGTACAAGTGCCTCCCTGTTACATATAAACCTTTTGCATTGATGACTTTACATTTATTCTCTTATAAAGATCCTTTATACAGCCAAATATTTGTTAAGAAGCTTTTGCATAAAAGAGACAGTTATGGTTCATTTAATTAATGCATAAATATGCAAATGTGTTTTGCGAGAGGTGAGTGCCAAAAACACTAAGCAATAGCAAGTAAGTTGTCACCTTTTGCAGTTCCATGTAACTCTGGGATACCTCTCTCAGAAGAAGTGGCACCTCTTGGAGCTCCACTCTAGTATTTAGAAAGTGTTCAGTGTATCCCCATCTCATTGCTTAGAACAGGCACTGGATAGCTGTTGGGGGATGTGCTGTCCCCTGACTGATTTGAGCCTTGGTCCCACCACAGGGAAGCGACTGGCTGTCCCAGCACTGCTGAGATGGTGACCTTCTTTATCCTATGGTTACACATGAGAGTGATGAGAGTGGCCCCAGAAATTATCTCGGGGGTTGTTCAGCTCTATCTGTTAACTCTTCAGAACAGCTTAAGACAAAACAGTCATGGGGAAGATCCCATTGTAACAATGTCAGTAATGAGAACTTTTTAATTACTCTTTCATATACACTTGATCATGAAGATCACAGAGACTAATTTTGCTCAGGATAGCTGCATTTCTATTTCTAATTTCATACTGGTCTGGGGTCAGGGTGATCTAAGCATAACACTTTACAGCTAAGTAGGTAAATTGTTTTTACAGACTTCTAACCCATTTCAACACTTTATCTCTAGACTTTCTACAGATGCTAACATTTCAAACAATGGTAATAAGCATAACCATGAATGACACTTATAAGTCCTCTTTTTTAATTTTGATAACTTTAAAAAAATTTATTTTATATTTTTAATAATTAATGCATAGATGTGGTTATTTTAATTGATACAAACTCTGAAAGATATTAATTGCTCCTGACAAATATTTTTGGAGACAGGACATTTTTCTGTTCTGTTGGATTGAAGCCCAAGTGTGTAAGTGCAATGACATAAGATGTAAATAGCTCAAGTGAGGTAAGGACCCAGACTAGAGCATATGATTCTCAAAGATTTTTGCTAGTTGTTTCTGTTGTTGCTCATTTTGGTCATGTTTTCCTGGACTGTATATGGCTAAAGAGAACTAGAAGTAGAAGGTTTATATTCTTAGAGAAAAATCTGAAGGTAAAAGTCTTCTTGCAATCAGTCTGAGAGAGTGATGATATTCCCACAGCTCAGCCCTGCTTACTTTCTCTTAGCTCCCTTCTGTATTCCTTGTGCAGAAGATGCCACACAAATCTTTAATATAACTCCTGGTGCTGCAGTAAAACATCCTGTGGGTTAATTTCTCTAATCCTCTAAACAGGAGGCTTAACAGCTGGAGCTCATCATGTCCTCCTTTTTTGTGGTCAGCAGAAAATATGATGATTCCCAGATGTTCACACTTGATAGACTAAACAGACTTGAGAGGAATACAGAAGAAATCAGTGACAGGTGATTTTTTTTCTTATCATCATAAGGTGCACAGAGGAAAAAAAGGGCATATTTTTAAAGAAAATAGGTGGTTTGGAGGATTCAACATAGTTACAGTATTTTTGTCATCTCATGCTGAAGTCCAGAGATAGGGAAATGTGACACTACGCAGATTTAACACATAGTTGAGCATATCTTGTATAGGTTTATTGCGGTATTTTTTACTTCAATATGTTAAAATCCAAACCTTTCTTTCAATAGTACCAGCAATATAGTATTCTAGTTGTAGCAGACAGTAAGTGCATTCCAAGCTTGAAAGATTATTTTTTACTGTTGTCCTCTCAAAGGACTGTACACTGAAAACTGATAGCAAATGAATCAGAATGCAGAGAAAATAAACAGACTGACTAAACACAGAGGTGGTGTAATAATTATTCAGGTCACTAGCTCTTGAAGCTGAAAATTAAGGGATGCAGCATTTTTGTGTCTAAGAAGGAGTGCTGGATATTTTTTTGGTAAGTTCACTGAATTTCTTTGCTGTATGCGCAATTAATTCTTGGACAGAAAATTGAAGATTTTCCTCTTCCAAAGAGATACAGAAGTTTTTTTAGCACAAAGTAAAACAGCTGAAGCCAGAGAGATGCCACACTTCTAATAATGTCCTCCATCTAATTGGATCCTTGTCAGGGATATAGAGGACTCTGGTCTGATTAAGACCTAAGTAAGGACCCACATTCAAACCATGCATTCTCACTACAAGGAAAGCTGCTGCCTGGAAGTGTACCCTCTCTTTTGAAAACAGTGATTTTCTTTTAGCTATCTTTTGAATAGTTGCATAAAGATCCTTTCACTGGTTTGTGTCTTAGACTGTCATACTCTTGTTACCTTGATGAGTCTCTTGCTTAGTTAGTGTCTAAGACACCAGGGTCCCAGATCTCCCAAATAATGCTTTTTGTCAAAAATGATGTAGCCCAGAGGAAGACCCTATTTCTCAATAAAGCCCCAGAAGCAAGTTAGTTTGGTCATTAGCCCTATGAGGTGAGATCAGGCAGAATGCAGATAGCAACTGTAGCTTCTCAGGTTATTATCAGACACGCATCCTGACACCTTGTCATTAAATAGCCTTTCAACACAGAACAGATGAGTAAGAGCACAACAGAGAATCCAAAGCCAACTTTTGATTTGAATATATACTGGAGAAAAAATGGGATAATGAAAATTCATCAAACTTTGAATAGTATTCTATGTCCAAGAAAAATAACTAAATTCATAATGATTCAGGTTATCAGATGAACTTGAGTCAGGAGTATATCCTGTTTTATTCTGCACACAGAAGAGTGCCAGATCTACAGTGCTCATTCTCTTATAACCTTTGAACTACAAGGGCTTCAGTTGCCTGATGCACTTTCCTTTTCTTCTCCCTCACAAACTAACAGTCTCAGGAAGCTGTTATCGTGGTGAATCCTTCACAGCAGAGTATGGTGTTATGATGTGGGTGGATGAGTCAAGCTCAGTGGGTGAGCAGATGACTGCTAGTTCACACAAAGGAGGAAATGTCTCCATGGGAAGAGTACACACTGCCTTACAACAGCGTGGTGGCTAAGTTTCACAGCATTACTTTTTCTAATTTCAGCAATGTATTTAAAATCCATCTTTTCCACTGGTCTGGAGCATACTGTGTATCTCCCTTTGTCTCTCTTTTCAACTCCTTTTCTTGCAATTAACAAAATTTCCCCTGCACAGAGTGAGAAAAATGAGTGAGATGTGCAGCTTAGCCAAAGTTTGAGACACTCCTCCAAGAGTTCTTTTGCTTAAGGTAGAGCCTGGATATCTGAGATCCAGTTGCTAACAAAAAACAGATTAGGTACAGGTACAGATACAGAACAAATTCATGGTACATAGTTGTAACATTTTAATAGGTGGTAAAACAAAGGACTGAGGAGATAGATTTCTTTTCACAGCAAGCCCTGAATGTTATGTTGCAGTACATTATGAAGCAACAATCGACTGATCCTGATCATCACTTTCCTCCATTTTTACCAGCTGCAGGAAAGCTTGCAGCCAGGAATGGACCTATAACATACGTTGGATTCTAGCCATATGGCTAGTGCCATTGTGACCATTTTGGCTTTTATGAAAACAGGTCATTCTTTGGTGAATATAACCTGTTAAGGAGGGATGGAAATCACGTGTCTAGAAGAGACAAGGGATATCTGGCAAGAGGCTGGCTAACTTGGTGAGGCCAGCTTTAAAACAAAGGATTTGGAGGGTAAGGTCCAAAATGGCAAGGTGTATGCCATTGCACCCAACTGGGGAATGATTTGACAAATGCCCCTAGACTGTCTCCCAAGATGAGAACCAGAAGGCCAACCCCCTCATGGGTGTGTACTAGTGGATCATCTTGCAATTCTCTGGACAAACCTGCATGTTTGATTAACCCTCTGAAATGCCTGTATGGGGAACAAACAGGAAGAACTGAAGATCCGTTTGTGGTGCCAGGGTATTTTGGGTTAGTTCAGTGGTGTTTTGGAAGCAGAGGGAGCCACCGGATGGGCTCTGCTGGGAAGCTGATGGAAGCTCTTCTTTGTAGCCAAGAAGGCCAATAGTATCTTGGGATGCATTAAGTAGAGTGTGTCCAACAGGTCAAGGGAGGTTCTCCTCCCCCTCTACTCTGCTCTAGTGAGACCAAATCTGGAATACTTCATCCAGTTCTGGTCTCCCCAGTGTAAGAGGGACAGGGATATAGGAAAGAATCTAATGGAAAGTTATGAAGATGATCAGGAGACTGGAACATCTATCATATGAAGAAAGGTAGTTCTTAGGGCAGTTTAGTCTGCAAAAGAGAAAACTGAGAGGAGATCTTATTAGTGTTTATAAATACCTGAAGGATGGGTGTTAAAAAGAAGGGACCAGTCTCTTTTCTGTGGTACGCTCTCATAGGACAAGGGGCAACAGACTTGTTGGAATACAGGAAGTTCCACCTCAATATGATGAAAAACTTTTTCACTCTAAGTGTGAGGGAACACTGGAACAAGCTGCTCATAAAGGTTGTGGAGTTTCCTTCTCTAGACACTTTTAAGACCTTTCTGGACATGATTCTGTGTGATCTGCCATAGGTAATACTGTTCTGGCAAAGGAGTTGGGGGGAATAATGTCCAGAGGTCCCTTCATACTCCTACCATTCTGTGGTTCTGTTATTCTATGATTCCAGTTCCAGTTCTGCCTCTGGCCAAGGCCAAGATGATATGGGAAGTAGAATACAGCTCTGAGAGTAACACATTCAAGAAAGGAAAAACAAAACTAAAAAAAAAAAAAAAGAAAAGACCTGCAGAGCAGAAAAGAGGAGAAGTCAAGAGCAATGCAAGAGAAAAGACACCAAGGTAAATAAGAAGGAGGGATAGAAAGTGCCTGAGCAGAGATTTCCCTGCAGCCAGTAGTAGGATGGCAGGCTGTAACCCTGCAGTCCATGGAGGAGGATGTTGGAGCAATCCCTGAAGGCACATAATAGGGTAGTTGTGGATTTGTAGCCCCTGAAGTATCACAGTGGGCAGACATGGAGCTGTGTCCAGAGAGTATCCTGTGCCAGGGGAGATGGCTATTCCCAAAACATGACATGCCTCCATGGGTAGCCTACACTGAAGCAGTCTTTTTCCTGAGAGACTGTACCTGGCGGGAGAGACTCCTGTGGGAGAAGTTTGTGAAGGACTCTGCCCTGAAAAGGAAGGCACAGTAGAATCAATGTGGGGTGAACTGACCTTATACCCCCACTCCCCATTGCCCTGTGCCAGTGAAGGAGAGACAGGAGAGAAGTTATTTAGCCCTGGGAAGAAATGAGTGGCGGAGAAAATTATTAAGATTTGGCCATGTTTTCTCTTTCTTCTGATAAATTAATTTATTTTTGTTTTCTTCCCAAGTTGGGTCTGGTTTTGACCATTACCATAACTGGGGAGTGAAAACCTCCCTATCCTTGTCTTGGTTAAAGAGCTTTAAAGTGGATTTTCTCCTCCCTGTCTCACAGTGGGGGTAGACGGTGAGTGAGCATGAAGGCCTGGTTGATACCAGCTGGGCCTAAACACAGGGCATGATCTCATTATAATTACTGGAACATGATGGGATAGCTTTTCAAAGAACTAGAATGCTGTAATGGATGGCTACAAGTTTCTTAGTGAAGACAGGCCAGCAAGTCAGGTGGGTGAAGATCTCTCTTTGTGTGACATACCAATTGGAAGGTATCAAGATCTGCCTAGGTCATGAAGAAACATATCAAGAACTTATGGGTAAGAACTAAGGGGGTGCTAACATGGCTGACACTGCTGTGCGTGTTTGCTACACATCACCTGATGAGATTTTCTATGGACAGCTGAAATTAGCCTCACTGCCAAGAACCTGGTTCTTATAAGAGACCTCAGCAACCCTGAAATTTCCTGGAAAGGCAACAAAGCTAGACATACACAGTCCAGAATTCTCCTGCAGAACATTGCTGAAAACTTTATGACACTGGTGGCAGAGAAACCAGCAAGGAAAGGTGTGCTGCTGGACCTTGTACTAACAAGGAAGGGCTGGGCGAGGATGTGAAGGGTAGGAACAGCCTTAGCTGTAATGACCATGAAATGGTAGAGTTCAGGATCCTGAGTGAAAGATGCAGGTTAGTAATTAATATTTCAACTTTGGGCTTTAGGACACCTAACTTCAGCCTCTCCCAACACATACCTAGGGGAACTCCATGGGTAGGGCTATAGAAAATAGGGGAGACAAGAGAGCTGAAACACTACTTTCTTCAAGCTCAAAATTGGTGCATGCCTATGACTTAGAAAATAAAACAAAGGAGGCAGAGGATCTGCATGGAAAATTACAGAGCTACTGGAAAAAATTCAATGGAAAAAGAAAGTTTATAGACTGTGGAAAGAGGGATTGGACATTTGGTAGGAATATAGGAACCTTTTTCTGAGTATGAAGGGATGCAATGATGAAGCCTAAGGCCCACTTGGCATGAAATCTGTCAAGGGATGTCAAGGACAAGAAGAAGATCTTCTTCAAGTACCTTAGTAGAAAAAGAAAGACAAAGGAAAATGTTGGTTTGCTGCTGAGTGTGGTGGGTACCCTGGTGAAGGAGGATACAGACAAGGTGGCTACTGAATGTCTTCTTTGCTTCAGCCTTAGTTTCTAAGACCAGCTCTCAGGAACCCCAGACTGTGGAGGCAAGGCAAAGTCTGGAGAAAGGAAAACTTTTCCTTGGTTAAGGAGGATATCACTAAAGATCATTTAGGCAAACTGAACACTCACAGATCCATGGGGCCTGATGGGATACACCCACAAGTGTTGAGGGAGCTAAGTCACTTTCACCAGAGAATGGAAGAAGTGCCTGAGGACTGGAGGAAAACAAATGTCACTTCAATCTTTATAAAAGGCAAGAACAAAGATCCAGGAAGCTACAGGTTAATCATCCACACCTCCAGCCCTGGGAAGGTGATGGAGCAGCTAATTCTGGACATCA
Organism: Phaethornis superciliosus; assembly: GCA_023637945.1. NCBI lineage: Eukaryota > Metazoa > Chordata > Aves > Apodiformes > Trochilidae > Phaethornis > Phaethornis superciliosus. The sequence continues at coordinate 28,611,613 of JAJQWJ010000004.1, read as the reverse complement.
TCTCTAAGCACGTGGAGAAAAAGAATGTTATCAGAAGTAGTCAACATGGATTCACCAAGAGAAAAGCATGTTTCACCAATCTGATAGCCTTCTATGATGCCTTCTATTATGAGGACTGGCTGGGCAGATGAAGAGAGAGAAGTGGATATATTCTACCTCAACTTCATCAGGTTTTTGACACTTTCCCATAACATTCTCATAGATAAGTTTAGGAAGTAAGTGTTAGATGAGTGGACAGTGAGGTGGATTGAGAAGTCCCTGAATAGCAGAGCTCAGAATTCTGAGAACAGTGATACAGAGTATGGTTGGAGGCCTATAGCATCAGGCAGTGGTGTTCCGCAGACGACAGTATTTGGCACAGTTTTGTTCAATGTATTCATCAATAACCTGTATGAGCTGACAGAATGTGCCCCTCACAAAGTTTGTTGATGACACAAGACTGCGAAAAGTAACTGACCCATCAGAGGTCTGTACTGCCATTCAGCTGTATCTCAGTGGGCTGGAGTGTTGTACTGAAAGACGAATAAACCCATGAAACGGGATAGGACCTGCTAGAAATCATCTCTGTGGATCAGGACACAGATGCCCCAGTGGACAAGTTAACTGTGAGCAAGCAATTTGCCCTTGTGGTCAAGAAGAACAGTGGCATCCTGAGGTGTATTAGAAAGAATGTGAACAGCAGGTCAAAGGAGGTTATTCTTCCACTCCACTCTGCCCTGAGGAGGCCGTATGTGGAATACTGTGTCCAGTTCTGGGCTCTACAGTTAAACAAAGACAAAGAACTAATGGAGAGAGTCCATGAGAGGGCTACAAAGGTGATTAAGAGACTGGATCACCTCTTGTGAGTAAAGGCTGAGAGACCTGTGCCTGTTTAGCTTGAAGAAGAGAAGACTGAGAAAGGATCTTATCAATGCATATAAATATCTAAAGGGCAGATGACAGGATGATGGATCCAAATATTTTTCAGTGCTGCCTCTGTGAGGATGACAAAGCACTGAACAGGATGCCCAAAGAAATTGTAAAGTCTCCCCTGAAGGTGCTCAAAACCTGTCTGCATGAAATTCTGTGCTTTAGCAGGTTGGTGTATGTGATCTCCAAGAGTCCCTTAAAACCCCTACCATACTGTGATTCTATGGTAATATTGTTCTGGTTTTCAAGATAGAAGTTATATATATTGAAACTTAAATGCATCAAGTTTCCTTGAAGGTCAAGTAGTTGCTCCAACTGCAAGTCTTTTCTTTAGCAACAAGAGCTTTATATCTGTATACCACTTCACATGAAACAATCAAATTAACCATATCAACATTAACCTCTCCATCTTCCAACATCCTCCAGCTACAGAAATCACTGAGACCAAAGACAACTTAAGCGAGTTGTGCAACAAATACTGACCTACCTAGCCCATCAGAAATAATCTCTCAATAATTTCATCATGCAGCACGACCTCCCCCATTCTCAGGATTTGCCCTTAACCTCCAAGCATTTTCCTTTCTATCTTTTGCCTTTTTTTTTTTTTTTTCTTTCCCTGGTTTTGACCTTTGCCCAAGGCTAGACACAGATTAATCCTTACAAACATTCTGACCTTGTTTTTATTAAAATTATTTCTGCAGAAATAAACTTCATTTCATACTAGGGCTATTTTCAAAGCTTGTGTTTCTAATGTGTTTCATTTGGCTTCCAAATTAGACCTTTTCTGTAGGTGTATATGTTTTGCTGTCAGTAAAGATAACATTTAAACAAAGTGTGTTTCTGCTCTTTATTTTGTCATTTGAAGAGAATTACTTCTGTAGCTATTATACATTGTCTGGCATTCATTCATCTGAACACTGCTATGCGGTGAATCCTTTTGTGCAGCTGTTTCATGCCCCACATGCTGGGTGCAGCACTCTCACGTCTCACAAAGTGAGATGATACACTCAGTCCAATGTGAATGTGGCTCCCCAAATGCAGGGGAAAAAACAAATATCACATCCCACAGAGTGGGAATGGGTAGAATTCCCCAGACGGGGTTCGACCCAGGGAAATTTGGACTGGACCCCTTTGCTTTCTAAACTCCTTCAGAGAGAAGCCTAGGTGCGTCTGGGCCCAATCGTTCCTCTAATTAATCTCTTTTAACAACACATTTGGTGAGATTAGGTTCGGGAATTCTCTGCACAGTACTCCAGGAGTAAGGTTAGTACCCAGGAGGTTTTTCTAAAAACACAATTTTACTTACAAGTGAATAAGATTATAAAGCGTGTCAGATTACATCTAACAGGATTAGAAATGATGGTACTTTCAAAGCAATGGATTACAATTTAGAAAAATTTAAGGAAATTATCAAAACTAAAGGTTACAGCTAGCAGAACTTTACAAAGCAAGGTATTGCGAAACTTAACAAAGTTAGAAACTACGTGTCAAGCTAAGGTTAGAAACAGAGAGGAAGATAAAGAAGAGAGAGGAAAGATATCACCACCCTTGGATCCAGCAATGATCCTGGTAGGAAGCTGTGGTCCTTGGATGGCAGGCACACATTCAGCATTTTGGGTGTGCCTCTTTTATGTTGCCTGACCCCCCACTTTCGGGGGGATTTTAGCATATCATACAAAGCCAGGTGTTCATTTGGGCCCCTCCAGATGGGATGACAAAGCAATTACCCTTATTTCCACACATGAGCCCTCTTCAGTGGCTTTACCTGGGGCATACACAACATGGTACTCTGCCTCTGTAGGGAGGAAGACACTCGAATAAGGACAGTGTCCTGCCTGTCAGGGTGGACACCAAACAGAACTCCCCTTTCCAGGCCAGTGTTCAGCTTATTGGGAAAGCCACTAAAGGAGGGGCTGCTCTTGCAAAAATAGGGCCCTGCTTATCAGGTGGTTACCCAAATGAAGGTCTCTCCTTGAGACAACAGAGTCCAGATAGCTTATGAGTGAGGTCTCCACCTGAGCGCAATGTCCATCTTGTCAGGGTGGATGTTTTGTGGCAAATTTTCTTTTCAGGATTCTACAAGCTGTCACTGTGACACTGCCTCTTCTGGGCTGTCTCCAACAGCTGGTTAGCATTACCTTTTCCTTTCAAGAGCTAAGTGGATATGCTGTATTTTACTCTGACAGCTGGGCTATTTTATTTGAGCCTTATTGGACTTGATAGTTACCTTTAGGGAATGTCTTTTTCAATTGTTTATTTCCAAAGTCTTCTGTCAGTTCAGACTGTGAAACACAAAAGAGAATACTGAAATTGTTGGTACTGATGCATCCACGTAAGATAACAAATGGTTGAGGCATCACTTTTCTTTGGACATTACAGAAGGTTTTTGATATTCTACTAGAGTTCCAAAAAGGAAAGGAAAAGGAAACGCTTCTTTCAGTTTGTCTCCCAGCTTTCCATCTTTAAAACTATTTTACTTTAATTAATAATTTTTTGTGTGTGTAGTGCCACTCAGGTTTTCAAGAGTCTACAAGCACAGAGGAAGTAATAACACAATTTTAAATGGAGCTGTATTTCACCAATAGAAATGAGACACAGCCCGACTAAAGAAGTGCTGCATAGAATCTATATGGTTGTGGATGTGACCATTACTAATAGGTATGAGCAGAATATTTTGTCACAAGACGTTATCCATCAACAAGCACATCCAGTCTTATTTAGAACACCTTTAATATTCTTACACTTAATATTTACAGCAAGCTTGTACTAAATTTGAGGATTGACTTGAAAATACAAATAAATGAATGCTAATTCTGTCTCCAATTATACATCTGTAAATCTACCTATATGTATTAATTTTGGTGTGTATGAGTGTATTTTAAAAGAATTATGAGTTTCAACACCCAATTAGAGACTGCATCGGTATTCATAGGAGAATTCCTGTAAAATTTGTTCAAGATAGATACCAATAAATTCATCCCTAAAGGGAGATCAGAGACTGGCTTGAATGGCTTCTTCTTCTAAGATCTGTCAAACAGAGAAAACTCTTTTCAAATTAAATAGCTAAATAAATCAACTTCTCACATGGGTTTTCCCAAGGTTTATGTAGAAGTAATGTACAAGTCTCAGTTCAGATGAAAAGGGGTTTATAGAATTAATCTTTTGATTCTATTGTTTGCCCATATTGTTGCATAGAAAATGTCAAGACAGAGAAGAGTGGTTTGGCTTTTTCTCACTCTCACACCAAAAAATGGTTTGATGTAAGTTATAAAAGACAAAGTGAAAGACAACCATTAATGTAATAATGTGTCCAGCTACATTTGTATCTTACTTGTTCTTCTATCCATTTTACAGTATTTTGAGCACACACAGTTCAGATTAGAATTCCATGCAACCTTTTTTTCCCTGATTTTATAGTTCTCATAAATCTAAAGTTGGTTTTCTCGTTTCTGTGGTTTCTGGAAAACCATGTGTCTACACCAGTCCAACTGAGTGGAAAGACAACCGGTTATATATTCAAAGGAAGCATTATTTGAGACTCAAATATGAAAGTGTTAAGAATATTTGCAATAGATTGATAAAAAGAGATGTAGAATGATGCAGAATAATCCAGAAGTGTTTTATTTCCAGTCTGACAGATAAACAAAAGGACCTCTTAATCACACCTGCACATGAACAACAAGAAACACATCAGGAGTTGTCAGTATGAATTCCCAAAGAGGAATTAATGCCTGACCAACTCGATGAACTTCTATGATGAAATGACTATTCTGGCACATGAGGGGAGAGCTGTCAATACTGTCTACATAAAATTTGGCATGGCCTTTGACAGTGTCTCTCAAAAGATCCTCATTGACAAGTTGCTGATGTATATGGGCTGAGTGAGCAGTTAGTGAGGTGGATCTAAAACTTACCAAGAATTTGGTTCCAAAGGGTTGTGATCAGTGGAACAGAGTCTACTTGGAGGCCAGTAACTAGCAGTGTACCCCAGGGGTCACTACTGGGTCCGGTTCTGTTCAACATACTCATTAATGATTTTGATCGTGTCTCTTAATGCAGACAAAAGGTTTCATGCTTTAAAACTGGTATGGTTTTTTTGGTTGCTGGGCTGCTGAAATGTTTAATATATTCCTTCCTTTTCTCCTTCCTTGCCCCCTTCCCTCTTTCCTTCCTTCCCTCTCTCTCCTTCTTCCCTCCTTCTTTTCCTCCTTCCCTCTGTCCTTCCCTCCATCCCTCAATCCCACCCTCTCTTATATATATATACATGTCCCTCTCTTATATATATATACATGTATACATATATATACATGTATACATATATGTATATATACACATATACAGATATATATATATACACATATATGCTGTCCTTCATATTTTGTATTCTAAACAGGTTTAATCCCAAAAGAAAAGTTTTATTGAACGAAGCAAGCTGTGGGAAACAAGGGAACATTTACAGTATGGTTCAGTCATCTATAACCCAGTACGGTAACATTTAATAAAGTAGAGATTATTAAACAAAAGGGCAACACTGGGCAGTCAACAGATGGAGAGAGCAGCAGGAGAGGCGGCATTAGCATTCTGCAAGTCAACTTGGCAACAGTAAGTTAATACCAGTAAGTCAATAGATCAACAGGCAGCAAAAGGGCATTCAGTCTTTCAACAGTACCTGAATGTACATTCAATTATTACAATTTAGAACTTCCTTTCCCCCTTTTATATTTGTGCTAGTAATGAGAATTGGAAAAAAAAAATTGTGGAGAAATGTTTGATAAACATCCACAGAGAACTTAGTACATCCCAATCATAATTCATGATCCATAAACCTTTCTTGTATATAGAACTCTGACAGCCAAGTCACTTGTAGAAGCACAGTGGGTATTAGGAATTTTTGCATCATATCTATATAGCAATGTATTCCAGACAGGCCTAAAAATGCTCTCCTCTTCCAGAAAGTCCTGCTCTGATCCTGTTTTTTTAAACATCCTGATGTGAATATAATATCCAGGTAACTGGGAAGTTCCAAATGTAGCCTTAGTAGGTGAAGAAAAGAGCCATATGGAGAAAAAAAAAAAAAAAAAAAAAAAGGAACTGAAGTGAAAATAGATGTTGGACACATTTCTATCTTCCTAACAAAATATAGCCGTAACTGCATGTGAATTCAGGTGAAAACCTGAATGAAAAGGAAAGAGATAGGAAATATAACCACTCTTTCTACTTTGTCTGTAGTTGTGGGATTTGGAAGGAGGGTCACAAAAACAAAGAGCACTCCAGTAAATCTGAAGCTACTAAGGAAGATCTAGTTCTTTTACTATGCAGATGTTTGATGCCAAGTAATAAAATCATTTCCCAGAAACAACTGAAAGCAGTATGAGGGGGCAGGGAGAAGACTAAGACCAAAGTGAAGTACATGAATTATTAAAAATAATTTCTGTGTCATGTACCTGTGACCAAAGCTAGAGGAACCTTTTTGAATTACCCAGAAATTACTGACATGTATATATGTTATGTCAGGAATATTAGAGTTTTCTCTTATCTGTCCTGTACCTCAATTTTTAGACTGAAAATAGGACTTATAATTCATACTTCATGGTCAGTTCGAATGATACTAGACTGAATACACCTACCTTGTAGTATCAGGTGGGGAAGACACATGCACAAACACACACTTACATTCCAAAAATTAATATTTATATTGTGAATCTGATAATGAAAATTGAGGGGCGAGGGGGGGGGGGGAGAAAGGTATAGGTTCAGTAGCGTCTGAATTTTTCCATGTTGGTTAATATCCATTTGAAAAGCATCAACTTTATTTGTTTCCTGAAAAAGATAAATATCCTACTTCCATCTTCTAGGGCCTACCAGCAACCTCTTGGTTACCTTTTCATGCCTGATTCAGTCAAAAGACTTAAGGGAAAAAAAGAGTTAGGGAAAATATTCATTTGTGAATTTTTAAACCAATCAGAAATTTAAATTTAGGCTTTCTGGGTGTGGTTTACTGATTTATTTCACTACAGATAAAAACTCCTGATAGGGATGTTTTGTGTACAGGGGTACCTATATTATGTGTACAGGGGTACCTATATTATATGTACATGTTTCCATATACATATATGGATGTATAGCCTCACATGTCTGTATGCATTGTGGTGACACGTATGTGTATATATACACATGCATGCATATGTGCATATTACATAGTTTTCTTGTTATCTAGCATGCCAAAATACTGTGATATTTTATGAAAGCTTCCCCAAAGCTGTCAAAGAAAACAGTGCCACAGTAAGAACAGTGTATATGAAGGATCAGACACTTATTTAAATGGATGGTAGGATGGTGCTAGTACAGATTTACAGACATTTCATTGATAACAAGAAAAATAGGATGGGAATTTATGCTGCAAAGTCTTAGCAAGAAGCATGTTGATAGGATGTTGCACATGATTTTATGTCCTTCCAACTTTCTCTAAACTTGAAGCTGATTTTTTGAGCAGTATATTCAAATTTCCCCTTTTCTCCAGTTTCTTTTACAGCTAATTCAATACACACTTGTCTAATCACAACTTACAGCAACATTTAAGGTTAAACAGTCAATGTCTGGAATAATAATAATAATATAATAATAATAATAATAATAATTATAATAAAAAAATACAGTTTGACATATTTTTCATTACAATGAAAATGAGACAGCCATGACAAACACATCCTGTAAGTGAGGAAACATGATACTTTAATCTTCACAGCATATGGTATCCACATATTTATATGTTAAATACTGTATGTACTAAAATATAATACAACAATCTGGTCCATAGGGAATTTGAATTTACAGACACCTGAATTTCTACACTACTATTTGCAAGGCTTTCACAATTTCTTACATCCAAATAATTTGTATCACACTTAATAGCATTTGATTATTACTATATCATTGAAAAATACATGATCATTTGTTGAATCTCAAAAACTGAAAATACTTGGATATCTTCACTTGAGACACCTTTGTAACTAATTTTTATCAAAGTCAGTTAAACAAGGTAGTATTAAGCTATCTCTCAGGACGAATCATAAAGTTACTTGGATTGATCTCAAGTCTGTTCTGATGTGATACTGGGATACACAGGGTGGGTTTTATAATTTTGCATTTATGTGATGCAGTATCAAATAACATGCTTGCGTTTTCGAAAGGGGTAAGGGTATCTTCATTTACTGAGTAAAGAAAATTGTTTATATTCTTAAGACTCAAAGTAAGCATTTTCTACTGCTGAATAAGTGAGACAAAGAAAATAACAGTTAATGACAATCAAAGTTAGGAAAAATCAGGGTCTGAAGAATTTTAAGAAAGAGTGTTGTTTACAATAGCCATTAGGGTTTCAGTATCCATTATCAGTGCAGATTCCATAAAAGATTTTTTACATAAATTACTCACATTCCAACAGGATGTCAGCTAGATGAGTTTCAAATACATCTCCTTTTCATCACTACTGTCTATGCTTTTCTACTCTTGATACCATGATCCTATGTACACACCAAGACTTAGTAATTCATTTTGGCTTGCACAGTCCCATAGCATAACCCCAGCTGAGCAAGGTGTGTCACACGGTGCTAGACAGTTGCTGATTTTCTTGTTTGTTTGTTTGTTATAGATATATTCTTGAATTATTTGTTTTTTTTCAGGCAATATTAGGAAACCTTCCTGAATATAGGTCAGCTGTAATTGGAGAAAGGATGGATCATTTTGAGGTTATGAGGCTTGCCGTGAGGTTACATAATGCATTTGTTTTGTAGCAAAGCTGCCAAGATGGCCATAAAAAATCCTTCTATTATTATTTTTTTTTACCATGGATTAAAATTGTTAGACTATCATCCATGCCAATGCACTTGCTTATTAGGCTATGATATTTACCAGAATAACAAAATGATCCTAGTTAACAATAATTCTGCTTTTGGCAGGTACATCTGAAAGTTTTCCTGCCAAATCTGATGTGTCAGATAACTACACATACAAAAGAACAAACCAAACATACTCCCATGGGGCATTTTTCTATTTTGTGAACAACAATTAGGCATCCAATTACCATTTAACCATTTTGAAAATTGTTCCCTCATCACCCTTTTCTCTGGTTATAAATTGGGAAATATGACAATACATTTTTTTAGCCACATTTTTACTTTGTGTATTCGGACTTGCTTGCCATTAGATTAGGCAACATGTGTTCTGATGTTTCTCCAAGATTCCTGAATTTTCTGTGTCTGTGTTCTGGCTTGAGAGGACTTGATTACGTAGCAATCTGGTCATGAAAACAGCACTTTTGATATGATGACCATGTTCTTTTTAATTCAGCTTTTAGTCTATCTTTCTGTCTCTGAGGATTTTGTCCTGCTTTTTTCAAAATATTATTTATTTTTTTATTTTGCTGCATCCTCAATTACATGCAGAAATTGATGAGAAGATAAGAGAAAAAAGAGTCTGGAAAATGAAAGTTTTTTAATTTCAGGTGTGTTGTCAGTTGATGCTCAGCTCCACCGACTGCTGTTTTTCTTTTTCACTGCACCACTAACAAGAACATGTAACTGAAAAATACATAAACCAAAAATTAATAACTATTCAAAAGAACAAAGAATAGAAAGTTTTATTTTATGAGAGCTTTGGAACTGGCAGCTTAAAACACCAGCTGCCAGTTTGCTGTATTATTCTTTGGTTTAAATTTATACATGGATGGGAGGGGAGGAAACGCAGCTTATAATGTATGTTCCTGTTATGCTCATTATTTTATAACCTTGAGCTTAGTCCAAACACAGTTGCTGGTGAAAAGGATCTTTGTTCCCCACATCATAAGAAGGAGGAGGCTGCTGTGTATCTATTTCAATTCCCCTTCTGGTAGATATAAAGTATTTCCTTCAATGATGAGAAAGTCAGTCTCTTGCAGAAAGTTCCTTATTTCTGTTGCTGCTTAGCCATGTTTTGTCATACAATTAATAATGAGGCAGAAAATACTGATTACAACCTTTGCTCCCAAAACACCCATATTTTTAACGTCATTCTCCTAGTCAGTTCCCCAGGCAACATCTTTTAGTTTGTAGGTGCTTCTGTTATTAATTTTTTAATACAGGCCTAGAATCTATCCAAAACCATACCAACAAACTAATTTAGGAAAACTGGAGTAGCACATAAAACAAACCCATTCTCTTCATACAGCAAACACAAGTAGGAGTCTGCTTGTTTCCAGATTTTGGGGGTTTTTTTGGTCTTTTTTTTCCTGAGACTCAGATAGCTTGGAATTCTGACTGACAAGATTCATCTTCACTCAGGCTGCCTGCAAATACTTTCATTGATTGTAAATCAATGTAATTTCTACTTGAACTCCTCTAAATTCCATCACATATTTTGGCTCATCGTGAAATACAAACATCCTTAATGAAATCAGCCAGTAAACTTGCTATTCAGTTTGCTCAATACTAGCTGTGTTCAGCAGTGCCTCTTTTGTAGCAACAGATGTTCTCCATAGGTTTTGAGCCAAATCTTTCAACTTTTTTTTGTTTTGTCTTGTCTTGTTTTTAATGTTTAGGTGTGTATGAATACTACATTCTTGTGGCAACACCAAATGAAAGCTTTTGCCATTTAGGCTTACATTTTACAAAACAAAAACAAACTAACAAACAAAAAACAAAACAAAACAAAAACAAAAAACAAACAAAAAAACCTCAAAACAAACAAACAAAATGCCCAAGAAAACAAAAAAAACAACCAAAAGAAAAAAACAGAAGTGGTAAAGAATGATGATAGGTTTCTGGTAAATATCTGGACCTCCTGATTAAATGTGCACACTATAAATGAACCCTTTTAATATAGTTGGCAATGAAAAAAACATTGGAACTGTATACAGGAAAAGGAATAGAACATATCTTTAAAGTGTTAGAAAGGAATTATTTAGAAAATTACTTCCAGCTTCCTTGCACTGAGGTTCCATAAACCATCCAATAGTGAAGGTGGTAAATGCACACCCATGTGGAATATGCTTTGGCTATCTTTCTTGAAGATATACCTTTGGGGAAAACCTGACTACAGGAGATCAGATGAGACAGTCATTGTGTCCTTTCTGCCCTTTATCTCTCTGAGAAAAGCTTTAGAACTAAAAAAGACTCTGTGACCACAAGTGAGAATAAAAGACTGGTTAGTGGGCCCTCACTGGAATGAACTGTTCTCCTGGAGCAGACTGAATGCCTTCATTGAACAGCCACACCAGTGAAAGGCTCAGAAATTTCCTGCAGCTGTGAACTCCTGGAAGCACAACAAATTCAGCATTTTGTGCACTGTGGCCCCACCTGGATTTCAGCTGTAAAATGTCATACAGGATGCAGAGTCTGAAAACATTAAGGCGTGAGTCTCTCAAAGGCTGACAGAGCTGTCAATAGAAACAATGGTACAAACTCAGATATAATATTTGGCATTTACCTAGATCATTTCAGGGTATGACATTAACACGTGCATCTTTGTGTGAATTTCAGGCCAAGCAAGTAAAAAAGAAATTAAAAAGCACAACCCTTTTTCTGAACCCTATGAATTCCAGACATTCTTTAATTTAATTTTAAAAGGCAAGAAGTACAAAGCAAAACCAGAGCTGTTATGCTCAAATAGCTGTTTTTAATGATACAGCTGGATATCTTTTTTACACACCTTTACAGGGTGGTGTATTAAATTCTTCACAACCATCTGGAAAATGAAGATTAAGCCTGAAACACTTCAAGATTAGCAAATATCTTACTGGAACTGGCAGTTCTGCCCTTTAAAAGCAGAATAGCCTAGTGGTCTTTTCCAATGGAAGGGAAATTACTTCCAAACATCTCACTATATCCTGGGTTTTGGCTTCTTTTTAAAACACAGAAAATAGGTTCAGGTAGGGGAAAGATTTCTTGGGTTCATGTCAAGTTACTAGGTCATTTAAATCAATGTTTTGTGTTGTTGCACACTTAAAATTATTCACACTGTTTTCATAATTTCTTTAATCTGTTCTGTAACACTAATACAGTGGATAAACAGATAACTGTTTAGTCCAGAAAATCAACAACTTTCTTTTATTTACTTTTTGTGGGAAGAATGTTATCAAGCATCAATGTAGCTGCAGTGAGGTTTCAGAGGGTGTTTCATTCACAATGGAAGCAACTTAATTTTTTTATTTTGAACACTGTATTTATTCCTGTTAATTCACTTTGCTTTCACTTCTCTCTTTTGAGTTCTCAAAAAAAAAAGCTCATACGGCTTTTAACTAGCTTTCCAGGCTTCTGAGCTGAGCATTTAGTAGTTCACATTTGGGAGATGGTGAATGGCCCATTTTGCTGTCTGAGGTACATAATACTTGTAGATGTACAGGCAATTATGAGTGATTAGAATTAGCTAGTTTATGAGCCTCAGCAAATGCCAATCAAAATTGCTTTGGTCACTTTAATATCAGTTAAGACTGTGGATAGATAGATGGAAATAATTTTATAATCATTAACTTTTCACGGTAGACACAAGGGGAATGGCTTGAGGAGATAGCTTGAGAAGTTAAATGTGGAACTTTACTGCTTTTACTATGTTGTCTAATTGCCTAGCTGCATGCCATCTGTTTCCCTTCCTCCCTCCAGGCAAAAGGGCATTACAGCAGAGCCAGGAGTAGGAATGAGTAGAAATGAAATCCTATACGTAGAGTAAATAGTGTGAAAAGCAACTATAAGTGTCAACAATCAAACAAAAATCTACTTTGGGTTGTAAATTAGCACAAATAGAGATCTTCTTCTCTCAGCCTCAAATCTCTTTTTGTTCTGGTTAAAACACATAAGAGTGCTACATCAGTCCTAAGTTCAAATTCCAAAAGCTGCAAGGAAGTCCTGATGCCACAAAGTCAGTAGTAGATCTTCCATAGATTTCAAAAGAGTCAAGAGTTTATTCTTGTCTCCTCCAGTTTGTCAGAAGACCTTAAACTAATCACCCAAGTTCACTGAAATTTCTTATTATAAAATAAATGCTTGTAAAGCTCCCTGACCCTGAGCATTTACTTACCAAGTTCTGCTTGGTAAGTTTTTGTCAACGCCTGAGGTCCTTCCATGGACAAGTTTACAGTGTCCTTCTGAAGTCTGTCATTGCCAAGCACTTCAGTCATGTCAGATTCTTCTTTCTTTCTCCTTGCCGCCGCTTATTGAAACCCTGCTTCTTATTCTTCCAAAATTCCAATCTCAGGTGTTATTTTATAGTAAAATCCTCAATTTTTGTTCTATACCTGAATTTGTTCCATCTCTACCTTTGGTGCAGTAGCTCAGAGGTGTTGCAGGTGAGTGCTATAATAACTTGATGATTTATTTTTACTAAAAATGTGTTTGCAAAGTGTGTACTTGCAGCTGGTTGAAAGTAGAAACCTACTTTGGACATGCACATGTGCATACAAGCCATGAACACGTGCCTCAGACAGCAGTGGAGAAAGAGAACAGGTCTTGAAAAAAAAATAAATTGAGGTCCTGATGCCACAAAGTAATCTGATTAGTTTTGGTGAGCAGTGGTGCTCACCTTTTGTCAATGTTCCCTAGTATGCCCTTGCTTTTCTCCACTGCTTCACCAGATGAAGGGTGAGGATGTTCTCCTATACAGATCAGGTTGTCCTGATTTAACTGCAATTAGAAGAAAAACAAGGAATTATAACAAAACAGTCTTGATCTATGTTAACTGATTGTTAACTTTTTAATGAAACAGTTGTTACTAACTTTGCCAGCAGGTTAATTACAAATCTCACTGTGCAAATACAAGTATATTCATTAGAAGAAATTAGATTTATTTTCTGCTAGCTATTGAGGAAGAAAAGATGCTTGAATACAAAAAACCAAGTTATACTTTGACTTAATAGATAAGGAGGGATGCAAGTACATATACATACACATATCCATAAACATGTGTGCACATGTATATATTATCCTTTAGATTTCTTTTTACACACAACATAAAGAGCCTGTAGTAAACACATAACATCAAAAAATTCATAACCAGGAGGACACATTTTTATGAACAGTTTGTGTAATTCACTTAATGGCCCAATGGAAAGTGCCAGAAGTCTTATGTTCAAAGAAGCTGATAGGCCCCGGAGGCTAATATTATCTGAGTGAAGCTCAACTTTAAAATAAACATCCTAACCTATTTCTTTTCTCCTCATGTTGCCTTATTTTCCCTGGGTCACTCAGTTCCATTCATCCCCCTAGAGGCCCCCAGAGCTCTCCTCATGCCAATACCATATTTGGATAGCTGGCAAGGGGTTACTACATCCTTGTACATTCAGAAAAGACTCAGAGTTTCTATGTCCCGAATGTCAGTGCTCATGTTTACCACAGTGCTCTTCCCCTGGAGATTTACAGTGAGGGTACCAAAGTGTGAAAAGTAGAAGCATTACCTGGTACAAGCTGATGTGAATACCATGGGAAGAACAGTTAGGGTGGTTCTGACATTTAAATTTTGAAATTGTCTGGATGTAGAGAAGAGTAGCAGTTCACAATTCACTCTTACTCCTGATATAAAGACAACAAAATGGAAAGAGTCACACAACAGCTTTCTAAGGATTTGCCACCATGGGGATTGATAGCAGAAAACATGTGAGCCATCAATGGAGTCCTAGGATGACTCCAAATAATCTCACTTCGTTTTGGCATTGCACTACCTTGTACCTTTAAAGCCACATTACCACTGCTATTTTGGTTAGCTTTAAAACTCAGTTACTGTGAGATATACTATAGATAGTGTAATCTAGTGTGAAGATAGACCATAACTTCCTAAGCATATCAGCACCCATTTTTGAAATCTTTTTAGAGTGTATTATTTTGTTTACCTTCAGGATGTGGGTAAGAGCCATATTTCACCCATCAGTTCTCCTTAGCTTGCTTCCTTTATTTCTGTTCTACTTCATTAGATTACCTGTGTAAAATTCACAGAGTCTTCTAAACTCTTTGAACTAAGAGTCTTTTAAGATGTGAACAGAAGATTTTTAGTATTTTGGCTGTCCAAAGGCAAATTAATGGTCTTGCTCAAAATATTGCATTTTTTCCCCCTTGACCATTCTGCTAATCCCGTTATATGGCCTTTCTATTTTAATAGAAGCCCTGTCTTCACAGATACATGATTACAGAACTGGAAAATGTGGAGAGCTATCCCAGTTGCTTCAACCCATAGAGCTTTGCACATAGTAGATGAAAGTATCTATGTCTCAGTGTTCTAAGAATATTGACACTGCAGCTTTCTAACTATGCCCTATCTGTAAGGCATTAGTTATAAAATTAACAATGTTATTTCAAAACTGCTGAGTCAGAGAAGAGTGATGATGCACGGAAGTTTTCCTTTTTCTTACATTTAAGAGGGAATAGTTTAATTTTCCATTCTGATCTCTCCTCTACTTCCCACTGGCAGGATGTTACCCGATGATCCACAAATCAAGGTGCTGAATGTAAGTTAAAGAGTCCGAGAACAGAATTCATCTTATCTAGCTGTATACATTTCCAGTGGAGACATACATGTCTAAGCTGCTCTCCTAAACTCCCTTTTCAATTAGTGACGTTCTCTTCACTTTAGAAGTGCCTTCATAGGCAATTTTCAGGCTTGACTGATCTGACTTATATTAGACATCTACTTTTGGAGGAGATTAATCATGTCCTGGACACCACCAGCTATTTTGATTAGATTGTCACAGATTAGACAGGAAATCCACAGTGACTAACTCAGATTAAACATCTCCATTTAGTCAGATGATTCATTTTCTGAGACATGCAGAATGAGCTGTTCAGCTACAAAAGCTGTTGAAGCTTTTTGTCTTTCGTAGGTCTTCCATGTTAGACGTGGGTTTGTAGACATGTTTGCTGAAGGTAGCTGACCACTGAAACTTCTGAATGGACTTCATACTTCAGAGTAAGCTACATTTTTTCTCTTATTATTTCTGTTGTATGCAAGTATTTGTCAGATTGTGTTGCCCGGTTGTCTATTTCAATGGGTTTTCAGTTTATGTCTATGGTATATTAATTGAAATTGTCATTGAGTCTAAACATACATATCCATCTTTTTCAACAGTGGTAATTTAAGTAACTTCTCACAAGTGTTTTAAGCAAGTGAAGAACATTTCTTTTTAGAGGAGTAGTGAAAATAAAACCTAGAGATGTTTTGGAAAATTTGGTAGTGGTACATTTGTTACTACTGTTATCTTGTATTAAGAAAGGTATAGACTTTCTGCATGGAAGTATGATAACACTAGCTTGACATTATGTCTAATTTGAATGTTTGACAGAGGCTCTTTAGGTGAATCTGTGTATCTAGAATGTAGGAAAATGCTTTTGATTCAGAGGAACTTGGAGAATTTGGACATGCAGGCAGACACACATTAAGCATGGAGAAGAAAGAGGAAAAAAAAGATGTATCATGTTTAGGGTTCAAATATTTGACATACTGAATTTGCCTTGAATAAAGGACATGTTTTTCATTCAATATTCAGGTGTTGATGCTTGTAGATCAGGTGAGAAACCCAGTTTCTTTTTCTTCCTTATACCAATTTAAATAGGAAATACCATAAGTAGTGTTCCAGACCACTGAACCAAACAACAGCAAGTAGGTAAAATAACAAAACAAAACCCAGAAAATAATAGCTTAAGGATGGCTATGTTACACTTCTTGGCCTTGAAGACCTGAGTGTGTATGGATGTACATGTATATGCTGGCCTTTGTAGAGAGAATTAAGAAGACTAAGGACAGTAGTAAGAACTGTCATCTAGACAGTAACAATGAATGCATCTCACACAACTCTAGGAAGATATGTTTCTAACTGAATTTTCCCAGTTTCCAAGTGGTGTTCTGTCAAGCTTAGTAATTCTTAGGCAGAAGTCCAAACATGCAGTTAAGTCAGTCTCACAACTCTTTTCTGCAGGTTTGGCTATAAAACCAGCTGTAATACAGCTTCAAAAGTTGTCATTATCTTTATTGGCCTAAACTCCAGCACATAGTTCCTTGGATTTTTGAGAGAGATTTTAATTTATTTTATTGCTGACACAGGCTTTTAGTAAGTCAGTAAAAATGCCTATTTTCAATTTCTGCTAGTGCAATTTCTGTGATTCTTTGTAGACTCATAGTATCTCATCATCATGGCTTGGCTTTGTGAACAAAGATTTCAGAAGGTCTCTCCCCAGGCTTGCTGCAAGCGTGCTGATGGCTGATGAGGCCAATGCGGGACAGGCAGTGCGGCTGCAAAAGGCACAGCAGAAAGTCTCCTGTGAGGGGACAGCCAAGGCACGGTTCTTTCTGTGCTGCCTTTTCTCCTCCAGACTGATCCCACGTGTGTTCCCAAAGGAGGCAGCAGCTCAGTTATGGATGCTGTGTCTCCATGTCTCCCAGCTGGAGGCCAGAGTGGATCACTGATGGCAGTCAGTATGGCCAAAGCTGAGGGATTGTTTCAGGGAGTCCTTGATGCAGGCTGGTAGAGAACTTCTGTCTTCTTCAAGTTGACTTCCAGCCCAAAAAGGTCTGCAGCCTCTGCAAAGCAGAATGTTATGCACCGCAGAGATGCTTCTGTGTGAGCAATGAGGTCACCAAAAAGGAACTTTGGGACATGGTGATTTAGGCTCTTGGTCTGGGCCTTCAGTTGCCTTAGGTTGAATAGGCTCCCATCGGTACCATATCGGATGTAAATGCCATTTTCTTCATTGAAGTCTGCCATGGCCCTTTGGAGCATCGTGCTGAAGAAGATTGTGAATGGAGTGAGGGCATGAATGCAGCCTTGTTCCACACCATTGGGAAGGATTCAGAGAGTGCATCGCCATATCTGACTTGGCCCCACTGTTCCTCATGTAGCAGGATGATCATATTGAGGAACTTGAGGAGGCATCCTAAACATTCCAAGATCTTCCACAGGCCTTTTCTGGTCTGTCAAAAGCTTTAGTGAGGTCAATGAATGTTACATAAAGACCTTTGTTCTGTTCCCCACACTTCTCTTGCAGTTGTCTGAGGACAAACACCATGTCTGTGGTACTCCTATTGGCTCTGAAATCACATTGGCTTGTGGGTAGAACTTCCTCTGCAATAGCAGGTACTGATCTGTACAAAAGTGTTCTGGCAAGGATTTTTCCAGCAATGGAGAGCAAAGTTATACCTTGGTAGTTGGAGCAGTTTGACTTTTCTCCTGTCTTCTTGTACAGGGTGATGATGACTGAGTCATGGAGATCTGGTGGTAGTACACCTTGTTCCCAATAACTCACAAGGAGCTCATGAAATTTAGCATGGAGTGCTTGGCCTCTGTGCTTCCAGACTTCAGATGGGATTCCATCAACCCCAGCTGCCTTGCCAATTTTCAGCTGCTGTATGGACTTAAGAGTCTCTCCCAAAGTAGGGGCTATGCCCAATTCAGTTTTCACCAGTTGTTGTGTAATGTGCTGAATTGCTGAGCCTTGGACTACAGGGCTGGCACTGAAGAGAGTCTGAAAATGTTCAGACAACTGGTTCAGGATGGAGGTTTTATCTGTGAGAAGCATTTGGCCATCTGCACTGAGCAGGGGCTTTGGACCTGGTGTGTGGGTCCATACCCTGCTTTCAGCACTTCACAGAGCCCTCTGTGATCACCCGTACCTGCACACAGATCAGTCTTTTCTGCTAGGCTGATCCACCACTTGCTCTGGATGTCTCAAAGTTTCTGTAGGAGCTCACTGCATGCAAGATGAAAGGCTGCTTTTCTTACATGGCAAGGTGGCTGAGCAGGGTGTGCTTGGTGAGCAGTTCTCTGTCAACAATTCTTGGATCTCTTGGTTGTTTTCATCAAACCAATCTTTTCTTTTTTTTGAGGAGAACCCTAGGGATTCTTCAGAGGACTGCAGGATGCTATTTTTAATGTTTTGCTGAAGTGCTTCAGGAGGGGGATCTGTGGAATGATCTGAAAGTCTAGCTTGAAGGTTTACCTGGAAACTGTTTCTCACTGTAACTGATAGTATCTACAAGTCTTATAAATGTGCAGATCTATGGAAATCTGATCCACTGTAAGTGAAAAGAAAATAGTGCTTGTTCCTGCAATACTTGCAGCCCATGGAAGTTCAAACTTCAGACTCATTGAGATGTGCCTGTAAAAGGCAGTCTTAGCTAAGGTGGGTGGGTTACAAATTACTTAGTTGGCCGGCTGGTTTAAACTGATAGCAGTAAATAAATCTGATAAGGGAAGATTTATATATTCCTGAGCCAAAACTTGTTTATTTCTCCTGATTTATTTATTTTTAAGTGAAAGAAACACGGTGGAAATTAATGTGAATTTGGCTAGGCAATGATTGGAAGTGGTGGAGACAGTGGCTGAACCTACACCTTTCAAAAATGTTATGGGTTGTTTTTTTGGGTTTTTTTTGCATAGGGAGAAGAAAAAGATTTCAACACACTGTTTTGCTTCACATAGTACCTGTACTGTTATGAAGGTCAATGTCACATAAACAGCTTTTGCCCTTTTGGTGACACAATAGCTAACTATTTGTCATGACTGAAACAAGCACTAGCTATTTGAAGTGCTCAAGTTGCTTTTCATTTAGAAAAATGTGAGGTGATACCACAGCAAAGTATGTGTCTTCTCTTCCTCCTCCTCATGCCAAGTTTGCTTTCAAGTACCATGCATTATTTCTCAGAAAGATATTAGAGTACATTTAAAATAGTTCCATTAGTGTCAAAATGGATTACCATGCAATGCTCAGATTTCTGACATCAGATGCCTGTGCTCAGAATTGTGAAAAAAAGTGATACCATTATATTTCCTCATCCTGTTCTTCCCTCTCATCACCTCTTATTTTAAGTTATTTTTGGTAAATTAATTTTGTTGGAATTTCTCATATGAATTCTAACTGGCTCCTTACCTTGCAGGTGGTAAGAGGGACCAATTCAAGAGCTCATAAGGGGTAAAACTGTCACTGGACATTTGTGGCAGATTTCCTGATGTCTTCTCTGCACACTGGATGTAAAGGGAAATGGGGATCCATGTGCCATTTAGATCTCCTTGCTTCTTATTACTAGTGAGCATATACAAAGCAATCTGGAAAACATACTCTGTGCTTTAGGTGAGTTTTTCCTTTGTTTTTAATCTGAACACTGTTTTAAGAACACACATAAGAAATGGTCATATACTAAGGGTATATAACACCTTCTTTCCCCTGTTCAAACCACTTGCCATTGTCTGTGTCAGATAGATTCCCAGGGCAGTAGGATGCCAAAAGAAAGTGTGTTTGAATGTCCAAAATGTTCCTGAAGCTCCAAGGCATGGGGACCTGAGACGGGGGACAGCTGCCATTGACCATGGCTGTGACTGAACAGTGACTGAATAGGGACTATAATTTACCTGTACCTCCAGCTAGGAAAAGATGGTGTATTTGCAGCTCTTGCATCCTCACTTAGGCTGAACTGAGGCATTCCTGATGGACCTGTATGTTCACTGAAGTTAACTGCATCAACTGAATGGAGTTAAATTTCTTCCTTTTTTGTCTCTCATACCTGCTCAAGACCAGACACAGCTTATTTGTTACTGAGCTTATTTATTTTCTGGGAAATGACCGAGATAGAGAGTAAAAAGAAACCTAAAACTGATATTCAGATTTTTTAAAACTTCCTTTTCCACATTTTCCTTTATCTTCTATTTCAATTTACATGCTAATCACATTTTTGCTTTTTGAGGGAGTGTAAATTGAAACCTGTGTGATTTGAAGCATAACGTAAGGGCACACTTATAGAGTGGATCATATCAACATAAACAGCAGCTATCAGTCTCTTAGGAAAGTCTGCAGGAACATTTCACGTGACTTTTAAAGAGAGCCTAGATGGGGGAAGAGCCTGGTTTCTTTTACTAGAGCTCTAGTAAACTGCCACTGCAAAACAGAAAAAAGGATGAAAAAAAAGAGTAAAAGCAAAACAAAGAACAAAATGGGTTGCACAAATGAGTTCCTGATCTAAAATGGAAGATAAAAGGGAAGAGCCTGCCTTAAGATAAGGTAAAATTTTGCTTTTTGTATAGATCAAAGCAAATCCCAATTAATTCCAGTATTTTCTGCAAGTTCTTTTAGATTTACGCTAGTCTAAGTGATGGATAGAATCAGTCAGGCTTTACATTAGGTTCCCTAAGAGCAGAATTTGTCTTGGTATTGCTGCAAGAAAATAGGCTGTCTGTCAGTGCAAAAAATCCTCCCATTGATACTGTGCTTTTTCCCCTTTGTTTTTCCCTAGTTCCTCTAATACTAGTTTTAAATTTCCCTTATTCACTCTCTTTCTTATTTTCCCCCCATTTACGTAAAAGTGGTTCTAAAATATGCTTCATTATCAGTTTCCACTCCTACATTTTAGATTTATTTTTACAACCCTCCTACATGTGCAGCAAATATTCTCAATACTGGTCTCACTACATCACTATCTCCTGCTTCCTGTCCCCTAGGCATCCATTCTGTCTTACCACGCCCTGTTTGTTCTTTTACTTGAACAAATAAGCAATCCCACTACAACCAGCTGTAGAGCACGGGAGTTGCTGCCTTATACCTCTTTTACTGACTTCTTAATGCAGATATAATACCAGTTTCCTCAATAGATTTTTTTTTCAATAGTCTTTCTATCATAAGCAAATTTACACTGTCTTTCCAAGAGCTGAAATTCACTACATTGTCCTTTTGGTCACTTTTTCACACTGCCAAACGAAACACTACTTTCTGTCAGAAAGCTCTCCCTGTCCAGCAGATGTCATGACACAAATGAAAAAATCTTCTTAAACTTGGGTCCTTACATCTTCCTATTAACCCTCTTACCTAAACTACACAACAGTTTAGTCTTTTGGCAAACACCATTAGCAGATTACCAATAAAAGCCTAACATTATTTGTGAAGGGATTTACATAGGGCATGTGCAAGCCCTTTTGAGAAGAGTCGAACAGAGATCCTCAGTTCAGGGAAAGCTCCCTGGCTTGAGCACCTAAGGTGCTGCTGTGATCTATGTAGATGCCTAGCACAAGGCCTAGTATTACAGCCCTCTGCATCTTGAGGATGATTATTATTTCCCGCTGGAAAGCAGAGATTTGTAGTTACAAAGTTGAACAGGGATTCAAGGGCAAGTTGCTCTTCACAGATGTTCCACTGGCTCCTCCTTGGACAACAAATGAAACATTTTCCTTTCCTGTGCTTCAGTTTCTTTGCCTGTAAAACAGACTTCGAATATTTCTGTGGTTAGTCTTCCATACTTGCAGCATGAATGGCTTCTGAACACAGACAGCAATATAATTTAATTAGATACATGTATTAACACATAAGGAAAAATATTGTTCATCTTGAGAAAGATATATTTTCTTATGCAGACTATATGTTGTTTTATTGAAGGCATAAATACACACCATTTCAACAGCTATTCTGTCATTTCAATCTATATCCATGGCAATTACATCAACCAATAGAAAAGGAATTGCCACAGTCTGTCGCTGTCCTCACTTTAACTGATGAGAAATTGTACTTGCATCTTCTAAACCAATTAAAGTTTCCACCCACATGTGATTTTGGCTATTTTTTCCTGGAAAAAAACCCCAAAACTATTACACAGTACTTATATTTTGAAAAACCGCAAACAAGAATACATTGAAAAAAAAATACAGAGATACTGGATCAAGGAAGTTACTAATGCTTACTTTTCAGTCCTTCAACATCAGTAAGAACTTGCCCAGAGAGCCAAACGCAGGTCTGAAGGGATACAGGATGAATACAGGAACACACAGCAGGTTTAACACTTTGTTATGTAGTCCATTTAAAGTGAGATTCAGAGAGAAATTCCTGATTCACCACGTTTCACCTTTTAGATAACTGTGGATATGTAACTGGGATTCCCTTTCTTCATCCACTCTGAGGTGTGTCTCCACAGCATGGGGTGCTGGCAGAGTGTTTTGGCATGTTGCAAACTGACAAGGTAACTGCACTATGTGCCCAACTGAGACCCAGAAACATCTTAGTCCAATGAAATGAGTTGACACAAATAATTTGCCTTGGTCTTTTAATAAACATACAGATATAAACTGTACCGTATAACTCTGAAATTAAGTCTTTTGAACTAGCAATATTTGGGTGATATACATTTTTCTTGGTAAAGTTTGTGCTTTTTTATAAATTCATGGTTAACTATTTTTCTTTGGGGTTTTTTGTCTGGACCTAGATTTGGCTAAGAAAATAACAGTCTTCTCATAGTGGTTTTGTCCTGACTGACTCCAAAAAGCACTGGAAAAATAATAAGACGATTCATATGAAATTTAAAACAGTTTTCACCTGAAACAGCTAACCCTATTTTGAAAAGCTGCCTAAACAAACCAAATAAATTAAAAGAAGTTTCCATCAATGTGACTTCTTCAAAAGTCAAGATAAAGAGGCACATTATCATCCAATGAAAATCTTACTGTATTTAACTGCATTTTAACGAGACATTAATGTATTTGATGTTAAACGATCCAGAGCTGTAGGAGACTTGCTTTGGCCTGAAAGGAATTTATATGTAAAAAAAAGTTTATTGAGAAAGGAGATATTTGGTTTAGACAAATGTTCCAGAAGGTAAACATTTAATATGCATGTTCTTGATAGAAAAGTCTATAGAAGAAACTACATGTAGCCTCTGAAAGCCATCACATAATTTTGGAAAGTACGCACAGGTCAAAGAATTGAAGAGAAGCCATGCTAACAGTACTTTTCAGAAATACTTTGTGTCCAGAGGACACTAGCAGCTAACTTACCTCAGGCGACTGTATGTGAAGGTGAAGATTCAGTGCAGAATAACACGATCAATGATGGACAGCCAATCAGCACAGCAGTAGTTTCTTAGTTTTCCTGAAATATCCCTGCTGCACAAGAGTGTGTTACACAGACCTACTATTACCTTCTGGCTTTTTACTTCCTGTTAAGAACCCTAAAGCACCTGAAAGTTCACTTGTAGTCAGTTTGCATGATGCCACTAACATAGAGGCCTTTTGTAAAGGTTTCTTGCTCCTTTACTTGTTTTCTTCATTTGTTATATAAGAACCAAATAGGCATTTCACTTTTTTCTTATGTTTAGTAGAGCTAATACAGATGAAGCAATTAAATCAAACTTTAGACACAGCCAGATCTTTCTAATCCTAAACAACAACAATTTCCTAATCCTAAGGCACAAATTATTGTATTCTCTATGACATTATACAGGTGGTGCATATTATATTCGTACTCTAGTAAAAAACATTGTCTACATAAGAATCATCTACAATTCAAAACAAATAAAAATAACAATTTTTACTTTACAACTTTTAGCAGCAAGCAAAGAGCAAGAAAAAGTCTGTTCAGTATGACAAACATTTGCTGCCTGTGTTCAGCAGCAAGCAGAGCGATAGACTTATAGCTCTGGATCTAGTTTTGATCTTGGTCACATTAAGGTGCACTTTCCATTGTTACTCCAGGTGGTAGCCATGCTTAATTAACTCTGCTTTAAAAGTAAGTTGAAAGATGTGGAACTGTCTGATTACTTCAATGACATTCCCATTTGATGACCTTCAATTTATGAAACTGAACCTCATTAAATCAAAGGTCCTTTTCTATGCTGCATTGTTACATACACATTCTCTTCCCTGATGGAACTTTCATTTGATGTTGCTTTTATTCCATAATGCTCTCTGTCAGAGTAGTCCTGCCACCTGACATTATTTTTGATGAAGTTTCATTTTATCATTTACAAATTCTTCATGTGTTAAAAACTCCAGTTGATTGAATACCCCAGAAAGAAACAGACATGTAAAAGTGAAGAGATTGGGGAGATGAGGTATGGGAATCCTGACACTCATGTTTATGTCACAGATTAATTATTGCAAGTAGTTTAACTTCCAAGGCTTTATGAGGTCAGATGTATTTGCTGCAATTTATTAGAACATGACTGACAAATTTTAAGCAGGCTCCAACCCTCCGTAATATTACTTCCAGCCTGAGTTTTATTTCTGTCACATACGATATTTTAATGCAAAGTCCTGTACTTCATTTAAAATTATTCTTTTACAGAGGGTGTTCTTGCTTGTTTTATCTGACTCTATTGCCCTAATACATATTAAGTAGTTGTCCAAATAATCAGTCTGAGAAGAATTATTACTCAGTTATATATATCACACAATAGTAATATTGTTGAGGTTATGAGATACCTCAGCAGACCACCTGGTCCAATCTTCCTGCTCAGTCAGGGTTGATGAGAACTGTGTCCTCTTGAATTGAGTATCTCTAAAGATGGAGAATCCACAACTGCCAGGCCTGAAAAGTGACAACTGTGGCCTGAAAAACCACAACCAACTTTGTCACCAGCCATCCCACCTGCCAACTCACCACCAGATACTTCTACGCTGCCAGCTTATTGCTAGGAAAACAGTGAGTGGACTAACAGATGATGTGCATTTCCTCCCTTCTGTACTACACTAGTCACTCCTCCCTGCACTCCTCCTTCTAGCTCTGTGCTGCTTCTCCCCCTTCCCTGTGGTGCTGTGCTGGTCCTCAGCACAGGCCTGTCTCAGTGGAGAGACAGTAGATAGTTGTCCTAGACCACTGTGTGTAACCTGTCCCATGTCCTACAGTAAAACAAACAAAAACCTGGTCCCAAAGTTTAAATGAAATTTATTGAATTTTAGTTTTTTTCCCATTTCTCCGCGTATTAATCCTACCCTTTCACCTTCTTTTGGTTGTTTGGAAGATTTACTCTAGTCTTTTGATGTCACTCGGGTACTGGGAAGTCCAACATAAGACCCAGCACTCTAGATGAGTACAGAAAATGTATCCTGTCCCACAACTTGTTGCCATTGCTTTGCCTAATGTAAGTCTCAATGCCCTTGGCCTTTTTGGCAAAATCTGGCACGTGGTAGACTTGTGTCCTGGTTTAGGCCAGGATAAAGGTGATTTTCTGGTTTGTACTTTTGCTTTTAGCTAAGTCTCTTGTAAGTAGCTGCACTTGCTGAAATTAACAGCAAGTTTCTCAGACAGTGTCTGCTTCTAGGACTGATAACATTCCATGTTTATAGTTACAGCCAGAGACTGGTGTGCAGTGCCAAGGACACTGCTCAGCTCTGAGGAACATTTTGCCTTCCAGAAGGAGCAACGAGGTCCCACCTGAGACCCTCCTCTGGGGAGGACCAGACAAGATAGATGTCAGAACTGACCAAACAGAGTATTCCATCCCATACACGTCATACTCATTATAAATCTGAGGGATCACAAGGGTCAAACACCTCTACTCCTTCCTGCCCTTCCTGCTTCCTTCGGCATCCTGAGAGGATTCCATCCATCCCTGTGCCTGTGGTCCTGATCTGTGCCAGCCTGAATCTGTGTGTTCCTGCCCCGAGCTCCTGACTGCTGCCGACTCCAGGATTCCAGCCTGGACTTTCCCAGGGCTGCCCTGCAGCCTCAGTGGTGATGTGAGAGTTATTGGGGAAAGGAGGGAGGAACGTGGGATCACTTTTCCTGTATATTTGTATATATTTAGTAATTTTTTTCCTATTTATCATTATTGTTTCATTAAAGTTCTGTAGTTTAGTTTCCAACCCATAAGTCTCTCTTCCTTATTCTCTCTCTCTTTCCTTTATCAGAGGAGAGAGAGATTAATATATAAATCTGTTACTCGGTTTAAATCTGTTGTTTTGCCGGGCCAGGGTTAAACCGTGACAACTTGGTGTCCAAAAAGAGTAGGCCTTTTTCTGCCCTACTGCTCTTCAGCTAACCAGCCCCCAGCTTCTCCTGATGTGTGGGATTAATTTTTGCCAAAATACACAGATTTGTACTTGACGTTGTAGAACTTCATGAGGTTGCTGCTAGCCCACTTCCTCAGCTGGCTCAGGCCCCTCTGAGTGGCAACACACCCTTTTGGTCCATCATCCATTCTTCTCCACCCTGAAGAAGAATTCTGTCCCATCATCCAAGTGATTAATGAAGATATTAAAGAGTATTAGTCCCACAGTTGATGCCTGGAGTATTCCACTAGTAACCGTCCATTTAAACCTGGCCCTTCAGCTAGTTTACAATCCATCTCACACTCCATATATATGACCCATATTTCATCATGTTTTCAGTGAGAATGTTATGGGAGATGAAGTTGAAAGCATTGCTAAATATAATATAAACAACAGCCACTGCTCTTCCCTCATCCGCCGTGATAGTCACCTCATTGTAGAAATCTTTAATATAGTTCAGGCATTATTTCCCCTTAATAAGTCCCCAATGAGTATCCCAAATGACCACCTTGTTCTTCATGTGCCTGGAAATGCTTTTTAAAGAGTTGAAGTCCAACACTTCCCATGGGATAAAGGTGAAGCTGACTGACCTGTGTTTCCCAGAATCCTCGTTCTTGACTTTTCAAAAGACAGGAGTGTCAATTGCTTCTTTTCCAGTATTCAAGAAACTCCCAGAGCTGCTGCAGATTTTAAAGCTGATCAAGATTGTTCTTGCAATGAAATGAGTCATCTATCTCAGCACTTGCAGGTGCATTTCATCAGATCCAAGAGGCTTATTTATCTCCAGCCTGTTTAAATGATTCTTAACTAGATGTTCTTTGCCCTGGGATTCCTGAAGGCAGACCTTACCAGTAAAGTGGCAAAGGGTACCTTGGCCTGTTCTATATTTTTTTGTGATCAGATCTCCCATTCCATTAAGCAACAGTCCAATATTTCCCCCCAGCTTCCTCCTGCTACTTATGGGTCTGTAGAAACATTCCTTGTTGCCCTTCCCATGTTTCACTAGCTTTAACTCCAGAAGTATTTTGGCTTTCCTAAGCCCATGCTCATACAGTGTCTCCTTATTCCTCTCAGGTCACCTTTCCTCTAGTTCAACCTCTTTCAGACTTCCTTTATATCTTGGTTTGATTAGAATCTCTCTTCTCTCCAGGACTGCATCCAATGGGATTCTTCTAATCAGATTTCTGTAGAGGCTAAAATGTGTTTTTCAAAAGTCGAGGTTGTGGTCCTGCTTTTTGCCTTTCTCCCTTCTTTGAGGATCTTTATCACCATCTCATGGACACCAAAGCCTGGCCCTGACTTTTACATAACCAATCAATTTTTCCTTGTTTCTATGAAATCCAACAAGGCATCTCCCCTTACTGGCTCCTTAATCAGGAAGGTGCCATCAAGACACTTGTGAAACATCTTGGATTTCCTTTGTACCACTGTAGTCTGTTTCCAATGTATACTGGGTGTCTTCAAGTGTCTCATAATGCCCAATGCCTGTGAAGAAGACCTCATCTACTTTTTCTAGTCAGGCAGTCTGTTGTAGGCACCGACTGCAACATCACCATGTGAGTCAGCCAGCAAATCCTGACCCATCACCTTTCACCACCTTATTGTTTATCCGTTGACAGGCACCCCACTGTTGTCTCATGTAAAGGGTCATCCTCTCTTGCTGTCTCAGCCTTCCTTAATATCCTGTATCTATGCGCAACAACATTCCAGTCATGTGAGCTATCTCACCATGTCTGCATGGTTCCAACGAGATCATAAATCTGTAACTGCACACAGCCCCTTTAATTCCTCCTGTTTGTTCAGTTCAGAGAGGCAGTAAATCATGTTCTTTTCCCAGAAAAGTCATGGGAGCTTTCCACATAGTTCTGTCTGATAGGTACTCGTTTATTTATGTGGGTATGTTCGGATGGAGTTCCTTTCTGCCCTATTATATTGATTAAAACATCCCTCCTGTTTACATCATCTCACATCCCTACCTTTTCACCACTTCCTCACTTTACTGGTGATCATCCTCCCGCAGTTTTCCTAATTTAAAGGTTTCCTCACCAGATTGGAGAACCAGATGGCCAAGACTCCTTTTGTTGTGCTTGATCAGGTGAATCTCCCCTCTTGGAAGCAATCCTCAGTCCTCAGAAAAGGTTTTCTGGTTGTAAACAACAAAATCTTGTCACTAGCAAGGTGACATCTTAGCTGAGCATCATATCTAGCCCTCGTTCCCAAATAAGTGCATATTTGGGAAGACAGTTTTGTCTTCCTGATAGTATTATACCTATATAGTATTACATAGGATTCAACCCACATCATTCAGCTTAAATTATGAATACAATACGTTTTCCTTTATCTAGTCCCATGTATACTCAATATTATATTTGATAACTTTGGGTGGTCTAGTATCTGAAAAAGAATGAGAGAATGAGAAATAAAACATATATGAAGAGGAAAGACAGGTTTGCAAAGAAAAGTTGTGAGTCCATTTAAGTTAGTATTCTTCAAACCTTAGAAATATACATCTTTTTCCTGTCATGGTCTACAATAACTAACTTCTGGTAATTCTGCACAGCTGTGGGACCCCATAAATCTGTTCTGCACCAGGTCAACACTTCCCAGGTGGCTCAATCAAATATCATACAGATATCAAAAGAAAGATACTCCTTTTCTTTTTCTCCCACTTTTAGGAAGGACTTTGAGAGACCACCAGAGCCTTTTCAAAGAGAAATTGTAAGAGGCTTTTAAAAAGCAGATCTAGAAGAGTGAAAAACATCTGCTGTCTCTCAGAAATAAACTTAGGACTGTGCAAGCTCTTGTCTAAGAGAATGCATGCAGGGTAAAGCATAGCACCTTCCTCAAAGGGCTGTGTCCCCCATATGGCAGCTCTAGCTCCAGAGGCAGCCGGACTCTTCAGCACACGCAGAAGCTAGATGAGCTGCAATGTACCTGGCAAGTCTCTACCTCTTCCTGTGCCCTGCTGTCTCTCAGGAATGTAAGTAATCAGTAATACCTTAACCAGTGCTGTCTTTGGCCTTGAATCCACACATAGAATGAACTAGACTAGGGTCATATGGGGTGATTTTCCGAGTCCCCGGGAATCTGCACATGTTCACAGTTTCTAAGGAAGGAGGGGTGCAGCAGATTAAGTACATTATCCCTATGGCACTCCATCACTGTGCAGGGAGGCTTTTCAGCCCTTAGCAGAATAGCAGAAAGTAGGAAATAAAAAACTCAGGCTTGAATGAGAAGATGAGGGCAATGAAAGCAGCTGCCAGAATTGAGCCCAAAGGCAGAAGGTCTGCTAGTGACAGACGGCAGTGACCAAAACACTGCTGGAAGGGTAGAGCATATGCAATATTTATTTATTTGAGGCTTAACAGTTCCTGTGTGTTCCCCTAATGAACTGCTTCTAACCAAGGTTCCTTTGGCTATGGTTTTAATGATACTTGCCTATCTACACAACTTCAGTAGTATTTGAAGGGCCTGGTAAACAGAAATCCTCCTTAGTTGAAGCCCTAAAATGGTCATTTTAAGATTAGAAAGAATGGAGATAAAGTCATATGTGTGATGATCATCTTTAGCAGTGGAATCTAAATGCCCTAAACTCTGATCCTCTTGCAAGTTGATTACCGGATGGAAAAACATGAACGTTGTCTCTTTTCCCTAGGCTGTGTAAATCACAACTCTGTTATGGCATGAAATTGTGTTTCACTTGGTCTGTTCATAAAATATCAAATTGCATTTATGATTTAAATCCTCAGAGATTTTTTTTGTTCCATAGGTCTCTGAGCATCCTGTAGATACCACACCTAGGGGGCCTGGGCTGCAAGACTGGGGCACTACAGACCCTCTTGAATTCTTCCATCAAATTTGCACCCTGCAGTGGTACAAGTGTCACATAAAAACCTACTATAATTGATAGGTAAGGTGATTTCAGTATGAATGCATGTCTGTTTCATTATTTTAAGTAATTAAAAAAGATTATTTTAAGTTGTTATTATTATGCAATATTATTGTTTCTCTTGACACCAAAAATTTAAAGTGCAAGCATGCCTGGAGTCTGTGCCCACTCTTTTCTGGTTTAGTCTTGTCCCAGCTACTTGTTTTCCTAATCTATATTTCAATTATCTCCTTTCCTGTGAAGAAGCTCAAACCAACATCACTAAGAAGAATAATGAAAAGTAATTGGTGGCTTGACAGAATTTGGGAAAATAATAGTGCTACCATAGGAAATAATGATAGCATTTTGTCTCCAGTTTACTTCTTCTCTTCCAATACACTTTGGAGATAACTTACACATACAGCTCCAGAAATGCTGTATCTATGTGGTGGATATGGCAACAATTTAAAGCATGCAAAACTTAACAGGAGTTCTCCGTAGGAATTCTGAATCTCTTTGCAATTCAAATGACAGGTATATTTCACATTGGAAGAATGTAATTTCATCTCCTGGAATTTGTTCAAGATATCAGGGTCATGCTCTTATTCTGACAAAAGGAGTCTTGGGATTTTCAATCATCTCAAGCAGTTGGGAGCTTGGTTTTATTCCTGAATTAAATTTAAACACTTTCCTCAGGAGCCTGAGACAACGCTGAGACACCTGTTTGGTAAAAGTTCAGGTGAACATATATGTCATCTGATTCTAACCACTACCTGCACTTACTGAATTTGTATTCATGATGCCATTTCCTATCCAAAGTAGTACCAGCTGTGACCATTGTCTGTATATGTCTAAGATCTAATGACAGCATCCCACCACATCTGCAAGCAGAGGTGGCACACGTTTGTGATTATTTCTTTGCCTTCTATACCTGTTTCATTCAGACTGAATGTTATTATCAAGAGTCTCAAAAAAAGCTCTAGACTTCCAATTTGACTAATTGGTACCAGCATAAACAAAGCAGCAGTGCAGCCAGGCTCTGCAGAGCCAAGAAAGTGCAGGCAATTTAATGCTGACATACGCACAGCATATTTTGGTGCGAAGAATAAAAAGAGGAAATATTTGTCAAATGGTAAGGATCTTCAGCATACTGAACAAGAGGGCTTTTTGAAGCAGTAAGAGGAAAGGCCCCCCAAGCCATCAGCCCAATGTGCAGCTCTATGATGAAGGGAATCAGAAGGATGGGTTGTACTGCTGGAGGAATACATTAGCAATCAAAGCAAGGGCAAATCCAGTACACCAGTATAGGGAAAACTCTCCTTCCTCAAGCTTCCCACCTCTTTCACCCATTAAATCCTTTATTAAAACCTTAATTTTTGGATGATCCATTCTTTCTGGCAATAGAAACTATTGCCTTCTAGCCCAAAGCTAATATCTAGCTTCATCTCTCTTGCTATCCCTAGAAGGAATCTGGATGTTGGGGTGTCCATTGCTCAGCCTGTATGGTCCTGGAGGAGAGACGGAGAATGTTTTAATCAGTTTTAAAAATGCATTATACTAGGCCAGTTTCAAAATTGGACTAGTTCTATTCCCTTCAGAAAAGCTCTGAGGAAGGGGTCTGGGAAGGTATAAAGAAAAGCAGATGCTGATGTTTCTTAATCACACTATATAGCTATATCTGTGACTGAAGAGGCAGTCTGCCTTCATCTGCAGTATAAGTCAGGAAATTCTTTGATCATAACCTGAAGGAAGTAGGTATGCACAGTGAGGGAGAACAATTGAACCAATTTTTTCTCAGGAGTCAAGAGGTAAAAATGGGCAGAAGGGAATGAATTGGGCTGGCTTAGTAAAATTTTTTGTCTGCTTTATCTAAAAACACAACATTGCTAGCATATCTTAGATTTGTTAAGATGGGAACTTACATATTCAGCTCCCTGGCATCTTCTTGCCTTCCAAAAGCAAGGAGGGCAAGTAGATATGTTAGTGAAGTTTGACCACAAAGAGCAACAGGGAGTAAATATATGTTTGCAGATAATCAGAGCCTATTAAAAAAGTTCCACAAAGGAAGGAAAAGGGTTTAACTGAGAAAAATTAAATAGGAACAATGAAGAAATGAATACATTGTATAGCAAATTTAGATCCATGACCTTAGTCTTGAGAGTCTAATACACTGCAGCCTTTCAAGATCACAATTTGCTTCAGGCTGAGACTCCAGTGCAAAACATGGAGCTAACAGCAGTCTGCCAGGGGGCAAATCATACAGATTAAGGGCCAACATAACCTTAATGCAGTGACCTTGGACTGTAATTTGGTATCAAAAACATTTACACAGTTATCTATGCTGTGTATATAATTTTATGTTATACATATGTGTTCAGAACTATCAAAGACAGTAAATGCAACACTGTCTCCAGAAATTTATTTCCAAATTTCCTTTTTCATGGGAAAAAATAAGCCAAGAATCCTGGCATAATAAAACAAAAAAACTTCTACCCACTGGCTATAAGGATGCTATCATCAAGCTTGCCCAGCTATGAGCCAGTGGATATGTCCTATAATGTTAATCATACAATCACAGGATCATTTGTGTTGGAAGCAACCTTTAAATATCATCTAGTCCACCCCCCCTGTCATTAGCAAGAATGTCTTTCACTAGATGGGTTTCCTCAAGTCTCTGTTTAGCCTTACCCTCAGCACTTCTAATGATGGGGGATCCACAATTTCTCTGTGCAATTGGTTTCTGTGTCCCCCCACACCCATTATTAAAATATTTATTCCTTCTAACCAATCTAAACAGCCTAAAACTGTTGTCCCTTGTCCTGTCCACTATAGGCTCTGATCCTTCTCTTTCTGTCTCATAAGTGTCCTTTAATTATTGAAACAACAGGGTCTTCCCAGAGCCTTATCTTCTCCAGACTAAGAAACTACTGGCCACTTTCTCAGCCTTTCTTCATAGGACTGATGTTCTAGCCTTCTGACCACTTCTGAGGCCCTCCTCTGGGCCTCCTCTAGCAGGTCCATGTCTGTCTTGCACTGGGGACAGAGCTGGATGCAATACTGCAGGTGGGGTATCATGAAAGCAGAGTAGGTGGGGACGAACACCTGCCTCAAACTCCAATCACAATTCTTTTTTTGCACTTGAGGTTACAATGTGATTTCTAGGCTACAAACAGTGCCAAATGATATCCTATTTTTTGCCCACAGGTCTTTCTCCACATGGCTGTTTCACACCTATTCATCCTACAGTCTGCACTGACACTGGGAACTGCCCTGACCCAGGTGCAGAGGCTTTTACCTGGTTTGTTGAATTTCATGGAGTTCACATGGACCATTTCTCAAGCCTGTCAAAGTCACTCTGCATGACATCTTTCCCTTAAGCACATCAACTACACCTCTCTGTTCGGTGTCATCCACAAACTTGTTGAGGGTTCACTCAATCCTACTATCAATGTCACTAGTGAATATACTAAATATCACCAGTCCCAGTATGAACCCTTGAAGGACACTTCTAGTTACTACTTGCCACTTGCACATTGAGCCATTGACTAACTCTTTGAATATGACCATCCAGCCAATTCCTTACCCATCTTACATTCCATCCATCAAACCCATCTCTCTCCAATTAAGAGGCAAGAATGTTTTAGACCATGTCAAAGGTCTTAAAGAAACCCAGGTAGATTACATCAGTGACAATATATTGTCTGCTGATGCAGTCAGTCCACAATTTGTGAAGGCCGGTAGATTATTCAGGCACAATTTGCCTTTGGTGAAGTCACATTGGCTGCTTCTAATCACCTACCTAGGCTTTGGCATGCCTTCCACAAGGACCTGATCCATTATCTTACCAGATACTGTGGTGAAGCTGACTGATTGGTAATTCTGAGTCGCCTCCTTTTTACTTTTTTTTTTTTAATAGGTGTGAAATTCCTTTTTTTCCTAATCTTTAAGTACTTCATCTGACTGCC
The DNA here is from genome assembly GCA_023637945.1 of Phaethornis superciliosus. Lineage (NCBI taxonomy): Eukaryota > Metazoa > Chordata > Aves > Apodiformes > Trochilidae > Phaethornis > Phaethornis superciliosus. The sequence goes on along the minus strand of JAJQWJ010000004.1, from coordinate 28,577,127 downwards.
GTAACTTTTCAAATATGACGGAGAGTGACGTAGAGACTTTGTTCCAAACATACAAAATAAAACATCCAAACTACTTATGATAGGAGTCCTAGAATTAACTTTGGACAAGCAATTAATGAGCTCCAAATAATGGTACTGAAAATTTTTATGTTTTCTCTTGCTACCAATATCTTCTTGGAATGTCACATCAATAAGTCATGATGAAAAAATTTAACTTTCTGGTTTACCTAAATTGCTTTACATTAACAATGTCTATTCCAATCAGGGAAAATTCCAGCCTGTGTTTAAGAAGCCCAGGAAGATGGATGAAATGTTGCAGTCCTGCCCTTAAATTCTTGCAGAAATGATTATGCTCATGTTCAGGCAGGCCTCATGGGCGTGCAGTGGCTTGAGGATTTATTTCTCTCTCTCAGGCTTCAGAAGACAGAGGCATTATAGTGGCTTCATTGAAGTTTATATGGTCGATTTGCAGGACTTTCTCTGATGGCCAGAGAGCAAATTCAGATGGTGAAGGCCTATCCCCACAGAGAATTTAGGAGATTATTTTTTGTATGGTTCTTCAACAAGACTGGTGGCCAACTGAAATTACTGTACAACATCTGTAACTGCAACACTATTGACAATGTTCATCTGCGTTCACATTACCAAGTTTCAGCACGTTTTTTCTATACTGCAATCCAAGAAGTATCTTCCATTTCATAATTTTGACCAGCTTTCTGAAAAGGTCTCTAAATAGATGCGTGTCAGGCCATCCCACCGATTAGCAGTTCAATAAGACTGACCAATTACTGTAGTAACTTAAATATTACCATGAAGAATTCAGGTATTATTAGTGAATCACCTACCTATTAATCACCTAGCATTGTGTAGAATTCCATAGGAGTTAATAATATGTTTTCCTGATTGATACTTTTGAAATTCTCTTTACCAGACACTTTCCATGCATCCCGACAATCTTTGGTATAAATAGAAAACTTTCTGTTAAAAACAAAAGCACTCCTGCCCCAAACTTCCTCCCCTCTACCAAACACAAATGGATGTGAACACGTGCACCCACACGTAGAAAGAAAAAACAAAAAAGAAAAGGATTGGTGGTGTCTGCACTGCATATTGTTCATTCATATAAATGGTTTTGTTCTGTCAGATCCAATAATGAACTCTAAGGTGCTGTCCACTTCTCTGTCATCCTTTCGTGGGTCAAAGGAAGGAACTAGACAGATATCTTGTCAGATTTTCTACTTGGCAGCTTTTTTTCAGAAAGAAAAAATTATCGAGGAATGATGTCTCCTCTCTCTTTGAATGTCTTCACAGGTTCTCTTTGATCTATTGTATCAAGCATGAATGGTCTGTCTTCACTGTCAGTATTTTTTACAGTCTAACACCATAATATTGACATGAGATATATGGATAGGTAGGTCACATCTCATCCAGGCTGGTCTATGGCATACCTATACCTCACAGCTGCAACATTTTGAAGTAAGCATAAAGCATTGTTCTGCAAATGTGCTGAGACTCTTGCTACTGATATTTGTTATCTCACTGCTTCCCAGAATTCTCTCATCTATCTATATCCATTCAGAGTGTTTGAAGTCATCTGAGGCAAGAACGAGCATTTAATTTTTTGGCTATACCATATCTGAAAAATGAGACTTCCTTCTGTGATGGTAGAGCAACACAAATAAGCACATAAATAATGAAAATTTAAAATATGTGATAATTGCTTTCTCAAATCATCATGCCTCTGCTATGGATAAGACATAACCAATGAATGTCCTACTATATATTTGGCTAGTTTTCTTTTCTGAGGTGCTCCCTGCAGCCCCAGCTGGGTGGAAGTGGTGTGGAAAGAGGCCTTGTAATACTTAGAGGGAACTAATCTTTTTCATAGGAAAGTGTTGTTTTAACACACTTTTCAGAACAGAGCAGAACTATATTGAAAACACAATGTTTATATTTTATATTAGTAATCTCCTTCAGGATATTAGAGATATAAAAAATAGCTGAATCTGGGAGTAGAAAAGAGCAATTTCTACTACTGGGATTATAAGGTGCTTTAAGAATTTATTTCCTTTCAAAAATTTCAAACCAGCAATTAATTAGCCATATATGGTAATTTCACTTTCTTAACCATTGTCAATATTTGGAAGCTCCTTTTATAGATTTGTGATTAACTTCTAATTATACTCTAATTAATCTGTTCATAGTAATAGAGGATATTGTAGGTTGACAGAGAAATCTATAAATGATGCCCAGGAGACAGTAGCAGATTTAATACATTCCAGTCTTGTCATCTTCTCTTACTAACCAAAAAAGTCTCAGGACACCTAGTGCTCAATCCTGGGAGCTATTCTTGCTTCCATTAAGAAACTGAGAAAATTTCAGCTGCCAGCAAACAACACAGGTAAACTTTCTATTTCCTTCAAGTATAAGGAAAGTGAAAATAAATAAATAAATAAAACTGGAGCATAATGACAGGCAGCAGGAGCACAACTGAATTGCTGCTTTCTGTGGTAGGGAGTGTCAGCCTGCAAAAAGTCATCATTTCCCTGCTTAAGAAAATAAAGTTGAAGATTCAGAAGAAGTGGGAATGACATCTCTAGCAAAAGTGGGATTCAGTAATTTTTTTTGTGTACTATTTTCTGTTCTCTTCCTGGTAATAACATTTATTTTATCCACTGGTGTATTCCCTTTAAATTTGTAAATAATTCCATCTAGGACTCCTCAGTCTCCATTTCCTCAGCAATTATTGCTATCTCTAAAACTTACATTTTACTTCATGTTTCAATTGGATTAATTATGAATATGGCATGTGGTATTTTGATGCTTTCATTGCATTAGAATACAAAATCATTGACCTGGAGCAGTGTACAAACAGTTTGCCATTTTGGGCTGTTCAACTGATTTTGTTCATCCCCTGCATCAGCAAAATGCTGGTGTGATTACAGCTCCCCTCATCCTGAAACTAAATGGCAGATGGTCAAAGAACACAATTACCAAGGAGAGTGAGAAAATCTTCTATGGGAGAGGAAGATCCAAATGATATCTGAAATGTTCCTAAAAAGATCAGAGGAAGCTTTGTAGTGACTAGGTAACAGAAATGGACCAGGTGTAACAAGAGCTTTCGTGGACTAGCATACACACACATTAGGACACTGGTAAATAATAACAGGTAATTAAAGAACCATAACATATCTAGAGCTCTGGTTAAAAAGGGACTATTGGACTTAAAAAACAAAACAAAACAAAACAAAATACCAAATAAACCCAAGCCAAAACAAAAACCACCAAACAAACAAACCCCAAAAAGTAAATTAACAAAAAGATATAGAGTTCTATTTTCTACAGCCTGCTATACAGATATCATGCTTCCCACAAGACAAACCACCAATGTACAGTGAAAAAATTAGAATCAATACATTCTAAAGGAAAGTTAAAGTGTCAAGTTAAAGACACCTACACAGTTGCTCTTCCTGTCTGGAAATGTAAAAAGGCTCCATTTCTGTGCATCTTGCTCACCCTGATTTAAACCAGGACTGTGTCTTCGATACAGACTGAAATAAAAGGGTTCACATATTGTAGAGTAATGTTTTCAGCTTGTCACTTACTCTGCGAGCTTTAGAAAAATCCCACATGACCAATGGGCTGACCACTGTCAGGCTTTTATTGGGATAAAGAACTTGCTCTTACTTGATAGGGAAAAATGTGTTAAGTCTTGCCTTAGTTGAGACATTGCCAGCTCTGCTAACATTTGAGTGAGCACAGATATGTCTGATTCACATTACCCTTTCTTCTGTGCTTTGAGGTATATTACTTTGGCCTCTTTAAAAAAGCAAGACAATACTGCTTATCACTTACATTTAATTTAGATTAGCACTACCTTTTTTTTTTTTTCTTTTCCAGATGTCCAGATAGACAGCTAAATGGATTTTAAGGAAAAGACTAAAAGTTTTAGTGCCAGAAGGCTAGTTCAAGCATAAGAGAAAGGATTTGAATGTGCCTGGAATTTGAATACTTTCATCTCAACTGTTTCAATAATTTAAGTGTACCTAATAATCACATTTGCTAAGCCTCTGAGACTGCATCATTCCAGAGGACTCTTAGACATCCCAGATCACCTGCTGTACTGCCCTCATCTCACTTTGATATTTTATCTGCTGAGGAGGCAGACACCAAGATGTGACCACTGTGAGCTTCTAACCCACTTGGGGCCAAATGTAAACTGGAATAGGAGACTCATGATGGACATTCTGCCTGGCAGATTTCTCTGTTGTTCATGTATGTCTTATCAGCAGGTCTTTGGGATTTCCTAGCCCTAGGCAAGCTGGCTATTATCACTGTCATACTTGTCTGAAAGTAAGAGACATATTGACCACTCAGGAAAAAACTCAAATGTGACCAGTGAGGTAGAAAGATAGGTATGAAGGTAAGCAAAAATAAAAATATGCTTGGTTTTTTGTTTTTGATGATGGTTGGATTGGTTTGGCTCGGTTTTCTGAGAGACAAAAGAACATTATGGATATTAATTTTGGCAAAAAGGAGTAATACAACTGGTTAGGCAGAAGAAATGGATATGTTTTTAATATAACAGAGTTAAAAAGTAACTCTGAAGAGGACAGTCCTTGATTTTTCATCTGTCTTCTTAATGTTCTTCTGCTATCTAAAATGGGGCATTATGAAAAGGTTGTTATGGATACGGACATCATAGATATTGTCACAGAGGAATTTAGGTTAGAGTATCTTCAAGAAAAGATCTCAGTGACATAAAATCTAAAGTTTATTCTCTAAGAGGTTTTGGAATAGCAAGCCAGTTGGTATTTCTGTTCTCTCAAAAACATGTAAGTGTGCATGCTCTGTACATATCCATTTCACATCTATCAAAACCATTAAAGTCCATCCAGCACTGCTAAACTCTGATAAACAGAGACTGAAGGATCTTAGTCCCTGACTCAGTTCCGGCTGGAATACCACCTTCCACATACATTGGTTCAGCCTTGTATTCAGTATTCTGCATGATGCAGGACAGCCACGGATTTGTTACCCTGAAGTGCTATTGTCTTCCTTATTATTCTCTTTCTAATTCAGATGATTTACATGTGACACCACAGTCCTCGCTGATCACATCATCCTGGGTCACTCTCTTACTTTCTTCTTTACTAAAACAAAATAATAGTTACCTTCATCATCAGACTTTACAAGGATGTCACTTCTTGCGAGAATGCAAAGCTACTAGCATTCAGTTATACTTTGATTCTCCCCAGTGCCATTCCTAAGCATCACAAGAGAACTAACTCTTTGGTGACCCTTTCCCATACCAATTTCTTGTTCTTTCTTTTGTTTTCCCTGTGTGTCCCAAAATCATGTAACATTATAGCTGGGGAGATGTCATCAAAGTCTCATTTATCTGAGCAGGACTTCTGGTTAGACTCCTCCTAGCGACAGATATGTACAGCCTGTTTAAAAATTGGCATCACACCCATCTATAAATAACTCATATTGCTGGTTCTTTGTCCTCTGAGATTATTTCACCATCCCAACAGTCACACATATTACTCAGTATTTAGAGGGGTGATGAACTGGCAGTTGGCATGTGCACACAGACCATTGGCTCAGGGTCAAATTGCCATAGCTGAGAGGGACAAGATGGGATCTCATTTAAACTACAAACACTCAGTCAGGATTGAGTGCTGCACCTGTGACATTAGATAATGTGTGAGGGTAAATCTGAAGAGTAATTAAAAGATAAATCTATATAAAAATTCTCTCTAGAGGTAGATAGACTGCCAGTATGAACTAACAAAATATTGGAAAGCACAAGCAGCAGTTAACACGGTGCATGTATGGAAGGCAAGCACCACTTCAACACTCTTGAATTCTTATTCTTCCAAAGTCTGCAAAACACCTATATTTCTGCTAACAAAATATTTGTTATAACACCACTGCTCATCCAAAAAATCAGAACTTCAGTTTTCAGTCTCCATCAGTATTAAATTTGAAACATCTCTGTATGCTTCCTTAGAGACCAGCTCCCTAGGTTCTAAGAAATCTGGCATTAAGTATTGTCTGCCATTTGCATAATATCTTCTTTCTCTCTGGACTGAGAAAATACAGCTTCAGAAATCCTGCAAATGTACCTCTTTCCTGTGAAGATACTAAAGATTTGTTCTTACCTGATACCCTCCTTTCTTTGACAGTTTGCTCCTGTAATCTGATCTGCATAACAAGTTTCATTGCAATGTTTAAACATAGATCTTACTGGCAAGTACTTTACCCAAATGAATCCTAATGTGCTTGCCAGTACACAACCACTGGAGAAGAAGTGAAACCAGGTTTTGAATATTTGGCTCTGAGATCTGCTCTCATCTAGTGTATGTTTAAGCATTAGAAACACACGATACCTCTGCTTTCTGGTACATAGGAGAACAGAGAGCCAAAAATGGCTAAAGAAGAAAAAAACATCAAAAAACCCAAACCAAAACTTACTAATAAAGCCAGCAGATAGACAAATATTTAAATTTCTAATCAGAAATTTATTCAGATTTGTTTTTCCCGTGAATATCCTCCTAATCTGAAGTAAGTCTGAATAGACTGCAGTGTATGATCAACAGCTGTCCACTTGCTTCTAATGGAATTTTGTGCATATTGACATTATAACCAGCAATAGTGTATGAGCTGTGAATCAGTGGGACAAAAATTCCTACATTAATAAAATGGCTGTGGCACAATGAAAAAAATATAAAAAACTAGTGAAAAAAATATTATATGAAGCTGACAAAGAAAAATAAATTTAAGATAGAGCAAAAGCTAATCAAAGGAGATGCCTGGTGGGAAAATTTGAATATACTAAAAGGCCAACAAGAGTTACATTGTTAAGGTTCCACAGACGAAACTCGAAACTCAAATCTCAGACAGGAGATGTGATCTTAACAAAGTATTATTTTTCTAACTTGGCAATATCATATGCTTAAAAGCCTAATGGGTGAGCAAAGGCAGCATATACTGATGTGCCAGTGTTCTGAGAAAGTGGGAAATTTTACATGAAAGAGACAATAAGAAGTTTCAGAAATACTTGCTGGCTGAAATATAGCTATCTGCTTAAAATATTCCTCAGATCAATTTCCTATTGACACAGGATAGCAGCTTGAGGGACAGGCCGTTTGGGAAATTACTAAGAAATGATGGAAAAATATACTGCCAGTTCTCATTAGCCCTGGATGTCCTCACACAATAACACTGAGAAATGCAAGATACAACTGATTTCTTGCAATGGAATTACAAGTTAAATAAAACCCAAGGAAAATGTGTATACTGTGAAAATCACCATATCCCAAGGAATATCTGGCATTCCTAGATATTGTTATATTCCTGTGTCTATGGGAAGAGCATTTTAAATTATTGTCATGGTTTATGCCCTACTGGTACCAACCAGAACTCCACTCATTCACCACTCACCCCCACCGTGGGATGGTGAGGAGAAAACCCACTGAAAAGCTCTCAATTGAGAAAACGATAGGGATGTTTTCAGTCCTTGATTACTTTAATGGGCAAAACCAGACAGACTCAACTTGAAAAGAAAACAAACTAATTTAATCTACTAGGAGAAAGAGAAAACATGATGAGACCTTAGAACCTTCCCCTCCCCTTCCCATCTTTCCAGGCCCAAATTAGTTCACTTCTGCTTCCTCCTTAGGGCACAGAGGAAGGGCAGTGGGGGTTTCGGGTCAGTTCCCCACACGGTGTTTCTTCTTTTCTTTCCTCACACTCTTCCCCTGGTCTCCCGGGAGAGTCCTTCCTGAACCCCTGGGCCATGAGTCCCTCCCACAGGTGCAGTCCCTCAGGCACAGACTGCTCCAGCCCGGGCTGCACACAGGGTCACGGCTGCTTCAGGAACAGTCACCTCCTCTGACACGGGGCCCTACATGGCTGCAGATACACATCTGACCCTGTCTGGTATCCTACACAGGCAGCTGTTTCACATCTGTCCACCTGTGACAGTTCGAGGACTACAAATCCACATTTACGCCACCGTGGTCCTTCAAGAACTGCTCCACCATGCTTCCCCATGGGCTGCAGGGGCACAGCTGCCCTCTCACACTGGGATGTGGGGAAATCTCTGCTTGAGCACCTTCTCCCCCTCCTTCCTCTCTGACCTTTGAGTCTTTTCTCTGGCATTGCTCTCACCTCCTCATCTCCTGTGATCTGTAGGTCTTCTTTTTTATATTTTTACAGTTTCATATTCCCTTTCTTGGGTATGCTACTACTACAGAGCTGTATCCACCTTCCCACACCTGCTCAGAACCTTGGCCAGTTGTGGGGCCAGAATGAAAAGCTGGGGAATTTCCAGCAGCTTCTCACAGAAGCCACCCTTGTGGTGCCCTCCCTTCCAAAACACCAGTACACTAACCCAAGAAAATTATTCTGTAGAAACTGGTGATATTGTGACAAACAAAGAAAATCAGTATGTCAAAATTATGTTTGATGTTTTGAGATCTTTATAAGCTGTTTGTCTGTAAACAAAGGAGATAGAGTGCCCTACTATATAAATATATTGTGTGAGCATCTCAAAGCACTGTGCTACATAAAGTGATATACTTTAGTGAATCCTAACACTGACAGGGTGAGAGACTACAACAGCAATTTTACCTTCTGGGGAAATCTGAAGGAAATTATAGATTGTGAAAATACATGGTCAGGAGACACAGACACAAAAGTTACCAGTTTTTCAAGCAGACACTTGAACTGGTTAATGACACTATCCAAAACAGACTTAGCTAATATATTAACATACAAGTGTAGCTTGATTAATTTTTTGTTATATTCTGAAACGAAAAGAAGACTTCAACTAGTGTGAATAAACTGTAATTTTATTTCATATATATGACTGATAATTAACTTTTCATTTCAATTTTTTCAATGATTTAGAGTATTTGCCCCTGTAGATAGTGCCTGTGAATTTTGTTAAACAATCTTTCAATATTCAGTTCACCTGTTCACATGTATTGACACACATACTGTATTTGAGGAAAGTGAAATATAATTCATGCCTGTATTCCCATTATTAGCACAGCAGTATGGGATGTACATTATTTTCTATAGATCTAGTCTTATTATGTGACAGGAAGAAAACTGCCAGTAAAATATCAACTTAAGACTGCTCAGGGAGCTTCTGAGCCAAGTCCCCTGGAAAATATTTTTGCAGGTGCTGGGGTTCATGAGTGCTGGTCACTCCTTAAGCATCACCTCCTAAGGCCACAAGAAAAGGCAATCCCAGACTGTCAGAAGTCAAGCAGACGAGGTAGAAGAATGGCTTGGCTCAACAGGGATCTGCTCCTACAAATTAGGCCAAAAAAAGAAGTGTATGCCCAGTGGAAGTTGGGTGGCATGGGAAGGATACAGAGACACTACTAACTACTGTAGGGAGAAAAAATGAGTGGAAGAAGCTCCACTGTAGCTGAAACTGGCCAGAACTGTTGAGGACAATAAAAAAAGGGGGTTTGAAAATGCACTAATGGCAAAAGGCATTGTAGAAACTGTACTGGTCCTTTACAGAATAAGGACTGTCACCACACAAAAGGGGATATGGACAATGAAGAGGTATTTAAGGCATTTTTTGCCTCTGTCTTCAACATTGATGATGGATCAAGGGGGCCTCAATGGGCTGGAGGACTGTGACTGCAACATGTATCAATGCTTAGCTGACAGTGCACTTGTATGGGATCTAATGCTTCAGTTAGATTCTTCCAAGTCTGTAGAGCCTGATGGGATCCATCCAAGAGTCTTCAGAGAGCTGGCTGATGTTATCACTAGACTTCTCTGCATTATTTTTGGGAGGTCCTGGCAATCTGTAGAGCTCCCAGTTGACTGGAGGCTAATGTCATTCTGATATTCAGAAAGGGCAAGAAGGAGGACATTGGGAACTACAGGTCTGTCAGTCTAACTTCAGTTCCTGGTAAAATTATGGAAAAGATTCTTCTGAGAGGTATTGAAAAACACCCAGAGGACAACACAATCACTGGTCAGAGACACTATGGCTTCATAAGAGGAAAGTCTTGTTTGTCAAACTCAGTTTTCTTTTTATGACAAGGTAACCCACCTAGCTGATCAAGGGAAACTAGTGGATATAATATTTCTGGACTTCAGGAAAGCTTTGGATACTGTCTCTCACAATATCCTCCTGTCCAGCATATATCTGGACAACCGCGTTATACAATGAGTGAGAACCTGGCTCAGAGGTTAAGCACAAAGAGTGACAGTGAACAGGGGTAACATCAGGCTGGCACCAGCCACTAGTGGAGTCCTGCAGGGCTCTATCATTGACCTGATCCTCTTCAACATCTTCATCAATGATTTGGATATATGACTGGAAGGAATTTTAAGCAAGTTTGAGGATGACACAAAATTGAGAGAAGTGGCTGACTCCCTCGATGGCAGGCAAGCCCTGCAGAGAGACTTTGACAGGTTAAAGAGATGGGCAATCACCAACCACATTAAGTTTAACAAGGCCAAATGCCAAATTCTGAACCTAGGATGGGGCAGCCCTGGTGGCAAGTACAGACTGGGAAATGAGTGTCTGGAGAGTAGGGTAACAGGGAGGGACCTGGGGGTCCTGGTTGATGTCGAGCTGAATACGAGGCAGCAGTATGCCCTGGAAGCCGGGAGTGCCAACCACATCAGGGGGTGGATACCCTCTGAGAATGCACACAAATCCAAAATAGTCAGCACAGCATAGTGAAATCAGAGTCACAGGATCATTTTGGTTGGAAAAGACCTTTAGGATAATCAAGTTCAACAATTAACCTAGCACTGACAAGTACTAAATCATGTCTCTAAGCACCACATCAACATTTGCTAAGAAGCAGGGAGCCTTATTTACAATCTAAATTTATATTTCAATTCCAAAATCAATGAGACTTGTATATCTTTCACCACAATTTTGTGATTTTCTTGTTTGAGACAGGAGTTTCCTCAGAGAAGCAACAGATACAAGTACAGCATATCTCCTTATGTATGTCTTCCATCTGGCTAATGTTTTTCCTCTCCTTTTATTATACATACACACTTAACAAAGACTGTACTACCTTTCAGTTATTACAGAGGCCTACCATAGCTCTACTGTATTAGCTCGTGATAGGTGGTTTTTCCATTGTTGACATTCTTGTCATTCTTTTTTATTTCTTTCCATAACTGAAACACTCAAAAAGTTACTTTAATTATCTTAAAATTTATAGCCAATAGTCAAATCAAATATATTCTCATATTCTTCATATATAGTGCAGACATTATTACACAACAGACTGACCTGAGGCTGAAAGAGAATTCTACCTTATCTGCTTATCTCAGGTACAACTAGTTTTGCAGAAAAAACTTTTTCAACATATCCAGAGTGCTTTCTTAAATTTATTCCAGAGCTTGGTTTTCCATACACAGGAAAGATACTACCTTTCATGAGAAATCACTAAGATTGGAACTCAAACCTCTTTCTGGTCCAGGACTAAGTTTTTTCCAACCTGGGTACAATTTCAATGCAGAAAATAAAATATTCCTCTATGAATTCTATTTAAAGAGTGACAGCTGCTTCAGGATACTTAAGGGCTTAGAATGTCAAACTGTATCTTAGGAGTGCTGGATTAGTGAACTGAGAACAGGAAAGCAAGTCCAAAGTAGATGATGAATACACAAATTCATGTGGATCTGAAATCTCTTACATGGATTTTATACCTGATGTGTGTTGTCTACTTGCACTTATGCAGAATATGTTTTTAGGCAGTGAACATTTGCTTTATCATTTGTCTTTTATGTGTTGTTCATATTCAAGTTATCCTACTCTCCTCCAGCTCTGAGTGTATCTTATTCCACCTTCTTGTTCCCTAGTCACCTTGATGACAAACACCTCCAGTATTCCTGGAAAATGAATGTTATTATGACTCTATTAATAGGAAATCAACACAAAGATTGAGATATTCTTGAATTAGTCCTTTAATATCTTTCAAAGTTTTGTGTAGTTTTTGCACATACAACAGTACTTTGCAAAATGAAAAAGGAAGAGAGTGGCACAACGTTACTGTCAGTCGATATTCCATTGAAAAGTATCTGTATTGAAGCTTTTCTAACTGCAAATCACAATCTTATTTTCTACAGTACAATTTTCATGAGATGGCCTCGTGAAATTTAAGTTCAAGGTAAGCATATGCATACATATATGCACAGCCTGTGTGACATATGAACTCGACCTAGAGGAATTCATAGACTAAATGACAAATAATTAGGAAATAGTAATTAATTTTATCATGCAATATTTCATGAGTTGGGTGATAGTCATTAAAGATAATGCTGAGAAAGCTTAAAGTCTGAAAGGTTTGAAGTCTGAAGATAAACAAATGTGATTCTTACCTTTAAAAAAAAAAAGTAAAGAGTGATGAAATTGCAGATTCATCATTCCTGCTTCAGTATCAAAGTCAGAAATCAGAGGAAATTGAAAAAAACTTGTAGCACAAGCTTTGAAGATAACATTAGATGAACAGTGACATACAGATTCATTTAAAAAAAAAGGTTTTCAAAACCACTTCAAGTTTTTTAGCAGGCATTTTTCATAAACACACAGGGGAAATAGTTGGTAACAAATCTCTTGTCTTCGCTAACATTTTTTTTACCCTATCCTTGATATTTTCTCACACACTCTGGGAATGTATGGTCTGTTTGTATAAATTCTTGTGTGTTTGACATGTCTGGAGAATCATGCCAACATTAATACTGAAGGATGTATTTCATGGGTTACCTGTCCTGAATTTATACTTATTCAGTATTTTATGAATGAATGTGTGGTATAATAGTAATTCGATGATGATGATGGTGATTATCATTATTATTATTATTAATTTTATTATTATTATTATTATTTATTATTTATTTATTATTTATTATTATTATGTGGTGGGTTGACTCCGGCTGGACTCTGGATGCCCACCAAACCACTTTATCACTTCCTTCCTGAACTGGACAGGAGAAGAAAAGTACATCAGATGCCTCATGGGTTGAGATAAGGACAAGGAGATCAATCAGCTATCACTGTCACACACAAAACAACAGACTTGACTTAGGGAAATGAATTTCTTTTCACTCAAAACAGAGTACAGTAATAAGCAATAAAACTAAAGCTTAACACCTTCTGCCCACCCCTCTGTTCTGCCATGGACCTTCACGGACTGCAGGAGGACAGCCTTCCTCACCATGCCCTGCACTATGGGTTGCAGGGAAGTCTCTGGTCTGATGTCTGGAGCACTTTCTGCCTCTCCTTCTTCACTGAACTTGGTGTTTGCAGGGCTATTACTCTCACATATTCTCTCATGTCCTGGGCTGCACGTGGCTGAGGAGGTTTTTTCCCCATTTCTTAAATAATTTATCCCAGAGGTTCTACCACCATTACCAATGTTCATGGCCTTGGCCAGCCATGATTCTGTCTTGTAGAAGGCTGGCCTGAGTTCTTTCAAACCTACCTATCTTTCACTATCTGTGCTGTTTTGTAAATTACAGAAGCACCTACTTAAAATATTATATAATGCTAGAAGAAAAAAAAAAAATCCACTTTAAAAATATCATATTGTGCTAGAACAAAAGAAGGATTTCAATCAGTGGTAATTAAATATTCTTAACATGTGAGTGTAGAGGTTTCATACTTCTTGTAAAAGTTTGTTTCCCAGTTCAGATCAGCTACAGGTAGATTGGTAATTTCATTGAGGGGTTTCCACACAAGTGATACATAACCAAAATTAAATGCTCAAGTGTCATTTAAAAGGAGCATCTTAAATTTAAAAAAACCAGAGTATTCAGAAACAATTTGTGAACAGAATTTCTAAAAGTTGGGAAATTCTTGAGGCTGAATTTTGTCTACAAATGAGAAGTATTTTTTCCCAACTCCATACCTTTTGGATGATAATAATGAGAAATAGATGTGAGCCAGATCTTGAAATCTCTTCTGCAGCCAATACAGCATCCGATTAAATATAATTGGTAAAGGATTCAAGGTAATTTCAGTGTCTGAAGGAAAATCAGAATCAACTACTAATGCACATTTTCAGAAAGAACAGGATATAAACCTGAGTATCACAGAAGTTCAAATGGAGTTTGAAATTATTCTTCTGCTAGAATACTGATTGGATAATTTGGAAATGTGAACTAAGCACCAATCAGAAAATCATTCCAACCAGCACTCCATTCAGATTGTCAGATCAAACTGATATTACATTGAAATTCAGTGTGCTTAAGAGTTGCATTAGCACAATTATTAGAAACTGTTATTTAAAAATGGTCTATTTCATTTTAAGGTGTTATAAAATCATTGGCAGCAATTGCCAGAGATCTTAAGTTTATGTCTGTGATCAACCATTTCAAAGTAGATCAAGGATTAATATCAAAGCTCATCAGAAGGCTGGATTCAGACATGAAAACTGTAGCTATATAATGGTAATGATTAGCAATGACATAGGGCATAAGCTCCATCAGCTGTGGTGAGGCAGCACTTTTTATGAGCTCAGTGAGTATTCAGATATTTTGCTTGGGAAAGTGTAGAAGTCACTGGACTTGCTCAAAGCCTTGTAAAGATAACCTCATCACACCAAAATCAGAGAATCTTATCTGCAGTTTCAGGTCTACTCTGGAACTCTCATGTTCCCACAAAATGTGCAAAGGAAATACAAGTGGAATGCATATGCTCAAAACGTGCAAAAGAAATACAAGTGGAATGCATATGCTCATAGTTCAGTATGCACTGCTATAAAAATGTACCTTTCTTGTTTAAATTAAGCAGCTCAATGGTTTGGAAAGCATTTCAGCAGACTTAGTGTTGTACATTAGTCAGTGAGGTTTCACACTTAACAAGGAGAGACATGCACCATCTCTTTTTTTTTTTTTTTTTTTTTTTCCTCAAGAATGGTACCATTACCACTTCTGTTAGCATAGAAAAAAAATACTCATTTTCCCCTGAGGAATTATATAAAGAACCAAATAAACAGAAATTGTCCCCCTGACTAGAATGAAAATAGCCTTTTGTTATCATTTACAGTAGATTGATACATTGAAATGAATGGTGATAAATAAAAATATTGTCTTCTAACTTCTTTCTGGTAGACAAACCAATAGCCAAGCAACAGAAACAAGTAACCAACCTTCTCCTTCTCTTCCCAGTGAGCACTGGGTGGTTTTGACTCGGTACTATCTTCACATACACACAGGCATGCTTCCACACCCACTCCCACACAGGCATCAATTGCAGGGCCAAGTTCTGTTTCCTTAGATAAGTACTCATAGATCAGAATTGGATCCATCTGTATAAGGACAGTTTGCCTCACAAGACTGAAAACACGGAATACAGTTTACACTGAGTGGATTAGGTTTCAATTTTTAGGTTTTGCACACAGGTACTTTGTGTAATCCCAGGAAACCAATTAAAGCTGAAAAGAACTGCAGTTCAGATCATTCTTTTCACATCTTTATTACTTTTGAATATAAGTATGAAAAGCCACCTCTTTTCCACGTATGAACAATGTTTATTTGGAATTAGAGTTTCTCCATTTTGGTACAGAGGAAAAACAAAATTGTATCTAGTAGCTCAAACATGCATGAGGTACCATTTCTTAAGCACTAGTACATGCTATGTGCATCCTACTTGTTCTTTGGGAGGGCTTGCATCTTCTGTACGCCATGTAGTAGATCTGCTTAGATCTACTCATTCTGCTTTTAGATGTACAAAACTATTCTGATGTTAATTCCCTGAGAGGACAAGAACAAGCACCGGGATGAAATGTCTGTCTTCATAGTTACACTTTCTGTTCACCCACCCATCCAAAAATGGTGATGACTTCCCCAGAAATTCTGGGAAGAATTTGAGGAGCTCATTAATTTTTTCATAGTATATTTTGAAGTCTCCGACTTCCCTCACTGAGAGCTGAATCATGACCTTTCTGTAAGGTGGTGTACACATTTGTACAAATCAGTGTCATACCAAATCTACTGTCTGAAAAATATGACTTTTTTGATAGATTATTGTTCCTGAACATGAACACAGATATTCATAAAGATTCAATTCATTGAGAAAATATGGAACAACATAACATAATTAAAAGCCCTTACAAAACTATGCTTTAGTAAATATCTACTATTATATAACTAAGTCATGGGAGAATCATGCAGACAACCTATGGAGCATGACATTTGATTTTTGTTTTTTATAAAAATATCTGTTTATTTTTCTGATTGTTAGTTCAGTAGCCTGAACTGTCCTTCATCTCAACATAGGAAGAATACCATGTACTATTTTCACATGTGTGTGTCAATCACTATTCTTAAAGAAGAAGTCTTGAAAGAGTAGTATAGTAGGTTCAAACACATTATATGTATCTGACATTATTCACAAAAAGATCCATAACTGCAATTCCACAGCAATAGTTAATTAAATTAACGTCTATTGCAAATTTTTTTAAGAATTGAATTGACAATGAAATCATTACCGACCAGCTCCTGTTTTAAATACTTCTTTATAAATAATAGTTAAAGAGAGATTCCTGTTTATATAATATTAAGACTATAGGCCTAATATATTTGGAAGTTTAAAGCTAGGGAAAGTGTTTGTTCACTGAGGATATGGCTATTAAGATGTTAGAAAAGCATTTTTGGTTTCTCTTAAGTTTGCCTCATTACACTGAAGCATTTAATTGAATATATAAATTTTGAGTAAAAAAAGATGAGCGTGCAAACAAGAAAATGTACTTGCCAAATTGCTCAAAAGTAATAAAAGGTTTTAAAAACTGTGCTTCTGAATGCTATTGCCTATCTTTCTATTCTAATTTCTGTCCTCAGTGCTTTCTTTTCTTGCTTCCAAGTACGCCCTTCCTTCATCCACTTCCAATGTGAGGTACAAAGATGAGTTTCCACAAATAGCCATATAGCTTTCTTTCTGCCAAGAGAGTGATTAAGAAGGGATAAATGTCTACACTTACACACGCTTCTTGTTCTGGTAACACAAGACTTGGCAATGTATTGGAATGACTGGAAAGACTGAGTGAATAATAACATTATGGGAAATATTAGTCTTCTTTTGATGTATACATTTAAAAGCAGATGACTTTTCTATTGTTTCATATCTGTATCTGAATTTCTCCTTGTCACCCCATGTCTTTAATATTTATCCAGAATTTTTCTCTATTTTCATAAAAAAAAAGAGAAGAAGCCACATTTGTTGCTAGCAAGAACTTCTGTCACTTACAGTTCAACCATAAGAACTAGCCAGGCCAGATGTCATCATTATTGAAGGTGCTGATCTTGGGAATAGTTTTCATTGACTTCAAAGGGACTTCCAAATATTTAGCGTACTTCACATATTTAGGCTAAGTGCCACACCAACACCTTGAATATGGAGATTTGCGTGTTCACAGTATAGTCAACGAGGCTACACTACATGTAGTATATTTACACTATATGTACATATACATATGTACAATATATGTACACTATATGGACAATATTATATGACATGAAAAATTACACAAGTTGTTGGGTAAAAATTAATGTAAGACATTCAGAGTACCTGGATTTTTACACTGTAAAACAATAAACCTGGTGTTTATGTAACACTCATAGTGAAGGAAAATATATATAACAGGAAAAAAATGTGCTGTTATATATCATTATACTAACTGTACAGAAATCTGGACAATATACTTCGGTACGAAGCACTTAGTTCCATCATAGCCTATAAATATGTTTTTTCCACACAGAATTATAGGAATTTTGGCAGAAAAAGAGGCATTTACTTCTACCTCAAGCTGTCAGAATTTGTACTTTGAAAGATCAAATCATTTCCTTCTGTGATAAGTCACAAGGGACAAATCTGGAAACATACAAGGCCAAATCTGAGCTAACTTACACCCTTTTCACCCCTATTAACTTCAGTGGTATTGGCCAGGGTTGTGAGTCAACTTGGAATTTGGCCCATGGAAAGAACTGTTTCCAACATGTTTTTCTATTTTATTTTTACTATGTATGCTACACCATTTTAATACCATATTTCATTATCTGAGAAATAGTTGAAAGATACAACTTATGAATCTAAACCAGAACTAACCCAATTCATTTAAATTAAATCCTGGGATTCAAAAATGAGGCAACATTCTCCTTCAAAACTGACATTATTAAATAACACTTAATTTAAAAAAATTAACAGGAAGCTGCCAAAATCAGAAATGTTCTCAGACTCAGATGTAGTCCTTCTCAGATATGTCTTATTGAGACACCCTCAAATACTAGCAGAAGGTTTTGCCCTTGTGGGAAGCAGGTGCAGTGAATCCAGCTCCTAATTCAGCCCAGGACTCATGATGAAAAGCACATATCCAAATTTTTACAAATGTCCCCAGATTAAGATGAACTAATTGACTGTGCCTATCTGTCCATGCTGGTCACAGGTGCTCTTTCTGAAGGATTCACCAGGAAGCACATGGGGCATTTAAACACCATGACTTTTGTCTTGTCCTTCAGTTTATTTGCTGTACACCAGAGGTGAGGAAGCAATATCCTGAGGCAGAAACTATTGTCCCAAGTGAAATGAGATACTTAACAAACTATGTTCTGAATTGGTTTTGGCCACTACTGACGTTATTGTTATATAGACCATGAAAAAATTTAGGCAAGTGTCTCTCAGACCTTGGGTTTTTCAAGACTCTCTTTATGTTTTCAGTGATGTGTGGATTTCTCTACAAAACAACAGCATATCAGTCTGAGCTGAAATTCCAGAACTCACATGATCTTTCAGTTTCTCCTTTCCAGAAGTTAATTGTGCTACAGACATAAACTGATAAAATAATCGTTTGCAATCTGCAAAGAAAAAACTGTTGGTGTCTACCTAGACATTATTAAAGCCACTGACATTTTGTTTCCCACAGGATTCTTCTGGAGAAACTGGCTGTTCATCTCTTGGACAGGCATACACTTTGCTAGGTAAAAAATCTATCTGAATAGCAAGGTCCAAAGACGTGTGATAAATGGAGTTAAATCCAGATAGCAACTGGTCACAAGTGATGTTCCCCAGGGCTCAGTCTTGGGGACAATTCTCTTTAATATCTTGATCAATGATCAGGACAAGGGGATCGAGAATACCTGTAGTAAGGTTGTGGATGACACAAGGATGGGAGTGACTGTTGATCTGCTTGAGGGTAGGAATGTTCAATGAAGGGGTCTGAGCAGGCTAGATTAGTGGGCCAAGACCAACCTCATGTTCAACAAGACCAAGTGCAGCACCCTGCACTTGGGCCACAACAACCCTATGTAGAACTACAGGAGAAGCATGGCTGGGAAGAAGAAAAGGGCTTGAGGGTGTTGTTCAACAACTGGCTGAATATGAGCCAAGAAGGTGGCCAAGGTCAGCAGCATCCTGCCTTGTATTAGAAACAACATGGCTAGCAATGGAAGCAATTGTGGCCCTGTACTCAGAACTGGTGAGGCCTGTGTTCAACATTAGGCCCCCCCACTACAAGTAATGCATCAAGTTACTGAAGAATGTCCAGCAAAGGCAACTATGCTGGTAAAGGATATAGAGAACAAATTTTATATAGGAAGTGGGGATGTTTAATCTGGACAAGAGGATCCTGAAGGGACACCTTCTTGGTCTCTGCAGCTACCTGAAAAGAAGTAGCAGCAAATTGGGTGTTGGTATCTTCTCCCAAGTAAAAACTGATAAGAACTGAGGAAATTTTCTTAGGTTGCATCAGGACACATTTAGATTGGATATTATTGGATTTACTAGAAGTGTTACCAGACACTGGACCAGGCTGCCCAGGAAGCTGGTAGAATCACCACCATCCCTGGAGATGTTTGTAAGATGTGTATATGTGGTGCTTAGAGATGACCTTTAAGGTCTTTTACAATCTAAATGTGATTCTGTGATTCTAAGATTTGTGCAGCCATTTGTTTGTCAATTTATTAGCAGTCTTTTAAACCTGTAAATCTAGTAGTGCTTCTTTTTAATATTTGCAAATTTTTTAATCCGTGTGGAAGTGACAGCTTGCAGTTTCTTCTCCTGTTTGTAGGAGCTGGGCGCACAATAAATACAGTAAATAGAGTCCCTTTCCCTGAGGGTTTCCTCTGATTTTACAATCCCATTGTGTTCTTTACTCAGCAAAATCCTTTGGTTCAAATAATCTTTTTTGCTGCCTGCAGTGTTTTGAAGGATGTGGGCAGATTTTCATTAATCATATATCCTCTAAAAATATGTACACAAATGTATAACACCATGGAAATTAGCTGGCAGCTAGTAGCCTATATAGATTGAATGTGAGATTAACTGAAAATAGATTTGACACCTAGGTGTTAGTACTGTTTAAGTCATCTTTTCTACTAAGGGCAGTGGTTCTTAAACATTCATTTTTATGCAACATAATTAATCAAGCACATTCAGAATTTCCTATGGAAGTTTTTCACAGATCCCAAATTTTTGCTCTGGATTGGATATACTTCAATATGTGACGAAAAACATCATAAAATAAACATTTAAAATGTCAAATTATTTGGAGATATGTGCTGTTCCAAACTTCTAATTGCAACTACTTTCTGTATATTATATTCCTGATATTATTTACTATCATCTAGATTACTTGATTTTGAGGAAGAGGTATTCAGTTCTGCTTCTGGAAATTACCTATGTATGAAAAATAATGTAAACACCCAGAATCTCTGCCAGTCCTTAAAAACATGACAAAAAGACTCCTTTTTAGTTTGAGAGTGACTGATTTTATAGATACACATCATAAAGAATACCTCTTCCTAGTTATTTTCTTCTTTACAGTTCCCAGAAATGTCTAAATATTTTTCAAAGACTATTGAAATTATGAGAAAGTGTAGACTCTCTCTTTTTGTGCTAGATTTAATCAGTCTAAAAAATGTCTTGTTATAATGTTAGAAAATCTTGACATGTTCTGTTTTCTGGTTTAGATGTCTTACAATAGCAAAGGCAAAACAATGCTAGGAGAATGCTGGACTGTGACAGAATTCTGACTGAGAAGCAAATCAGAAAATATCAGAAAATAATGTAAAAAGTTGTTTGGATATACTTTTATTTTTTACAGTGTATTAGTAACAAATCTTTCTGTGAAAAGATATTGTTTGTGTTACTGCCTTTAGGCTTGCATAGGAGACTAAAGGAAAACTTGCCTAAAAAGATGCTTGAGCAAGAGGCCCAGTGCATTTTCTTTATACGCAATACATTATTTTATTGCATAACTTCCGTAAAAGGAATTTAGTTCTATGCCATAAGGTGGATCTATGCCTTTTCTTAAAAATTTTCAAAACAAAAAAGTAATCAAAATAGAAGTGCCATGCCAGTGAGACTCACTGGTAATTTAGCTGCTGCTCAGTACTGTGGAAAAGCAATCCATTACTTCTCAGATTAGACAGCTTGGCTGCAGCAACACAGGATTTCCCAGTGGTCTTCAATTTGTACTCCATCAGGAGTCATCTGTCAGCAAGTCCTGTATGGCAATGAATCAGAACAACACCCTTATGCCAACAAAAGATATACTGGGGTTGAGATGCAAAGACTTGTCTGGGGTGAGAAAGCAATTCAGATAAACCCATTTATAGGGGAATTTATAGGGGAAAACTCATTCTGATATAACAAGCCTACCCAAGGTCCAACAGTGCAGTTAAACCTCACTTGAATGAAATTTTAGCATGCATTTGCTGTGCTGTTTGGGGTAGAAATGCATTTGTTATGGTCAAAAGCAAAGTGTGGGGAAGTCAAAGGTTCACATAAAGTAAACTAAAATGAAATTAATAAAACACCAAACAAACAGACTCTATGAGTCTTTCTTTTCCTGACCAGACTTTCTTCCTAGGTGTTTCTGTACAGCCATGAGTTTTCAGAGAATTTGCCTTAGGACAACCCTTTGAGCCCAGTTAAGAAAGTAAAAAAAAAAAAGTTTTATGTATCCATTTAATTATGCAGTAAATGAGATAAAGAATAAAGTGACACAGATAGGAAATCACATATTTTTCTACTACAATAATAGAAATGTACACAAGAGATGATTATGTGAATAAAGAATGGAATTTAAAAATTAAACACAAACAGTTGTCATCTTTTTAAATAAAAGTTTAGGCTATTCTAAAGAAACACTGAGACAAATTATGTATTCAGACAAAATTTTACATAATATGTCTAATTCCCACAACTAAGTCTCCAGAAGATTTTTGGTAACTGCAGGTGAGAAAATTTATGAATGTATATATTTATATATATTTTAAAAAAAAAGAGAGAGAGAGAAAGATATAAAGAAGCACAGACAAGATGCCATACCTACCTTTTGTTGTCTTAATGAATAACATACTTGAAGTTACATAAAGCAACTACATATGGCCCTCAAAAGGTATGAGTTGTAGTAAACTGGATAAGATGTGGCTGACTACTATGCACTAATAAGTTCCCCAAGGCTCCATTTTAGTTTTTAGTCAATTCTCTTCAATGTTCTCATTAATGACCTGGACACAGGTGTTGAGTACACAGTAAGTAGTTTGCTGATAATATTAAATTAGGAGGAACTACTGACCACCTTGAGGGAAGAGATATTACAGAGCCATCTTGAAAGTAGAACACTGAACACCAATTGTATGAAATTTAACGAGAACAAATGCCAGATTCTGCACCTGGAATGGTGTAGTTCTGGATGTCACACAGACTGAGCAATGTGAGGTTAAAGTGCAGCCCTGAAGAAAGGGATCTGGGGATTTTAGTTGATGGTAGGCTCAATATAAGTCTACTGTATGTTCTGGCAACCAAAGGAGCCAACCATTTCCTGGCATGCATTAACTACAACATAACCAACTGTTCAAAAGAAAGGATTGTCCCATTATACTCATCAGTGATGATGCCTCACCTCAGGTACTGTGTACAATCTTGGGCTCCACAATAAAAAGAAGGTTGCAGAATTTTTCCAAATGAGGACAACAAAGATGGTCAAGGGAGCAGAAATCATGATTCATGAGGTTTCATGGCAGTTGAGGATTCTATATATCTTAAGCTTAGAGGAAGAGCAGCTTCAGTGATGACTTAATTGCCATCTACAACTTTCTTATGGTGAAAGAGAGGTGCTGATCTCTTCTCTTTGGTGTCTCATGATAGGATGTGAGGGAATAGATTAAATCTCATGGAAAGCTGAGATGAGATATCAGGAAAAAATTCTTCACTGAGAGGTTGGTCAAGCACTGGAACAAACTCACCAGAGAAATGGTTTACGGGCCCAAGCCTGTCATGTTCAACCTGTCATCGTTTCGACAATGCTTTTATATAGGGAGTCTACCTTTTCAGTTATGTTGCCATTTCTGGAGTCAGGAGCTAGACTTGATGATCCTTATGGGTTCCTTCCATCTCAGGGTATTCCGTGATTCTATAGATTTATGATTCTGTTCTGTTTCAGGATGCTACTTCACATTGTTTTCCTGTGTAATATTTTGATTAAGCTCAGCCTCTCATATTCAGTATTTTCTGATGTGATAAATACTATTTACTCTAACCAAAACTAAATTAGCTTAAGCAACAGTACTAATCAAATTCTTACCTTATTCTGTCTTCAGTGGTTACCAAGTAATATTCCCTCTCCTATGTAACACGAAATACAAAACTGAGACTTGTCTGAGAAGCAATGGTATTAAAGAATACCTCTGTATTTTGCAGAGGGAAGAAAGATTGTTTGCCCCTGGTATGCATTTCACCCACTATTTCATGCAAATGGAAAACAGCCTCTCCACCTCTTCACTTGGCCCTGAAGTCCAGAAAGAACTCCATCTCCTACAGGATCTGCTGATACATGCCTGAATGTGTCTAAATGGAGTCTAAAGAAAGCATTGCTGTGCTCCCAGATCTGAAGCTGAACCCCAGCAAGTTCCAGTCTTCCTCCTTGCACAGCAGCTTTTTGGAGGCAAAGCAGATCTCCTGCATGCTGATGTTGGGCTGAAGTTGGGAGACTGCCCTGGGGTCAGATAAAGAAATGCAGACTTTTGCTTTGGGCTACTCAGCCTCTGCACTTTCCTAACGCCTCCTCTGTGCTGCTTATACCTGTGAGGAGTTTACTTCATTTTTAGTCTCTGGTTCCCAGGGACAGATTTTGTGTCTGATAAACAGAAATGACAAAAATAACCTGATGTTCCCTTGTTAGGGTCTGACTGCACAGCTATTGTTACTAGCAGGTATGTTAAATATGCATTTCATGGTGTGGGACAGAAGGCATTCTGCAGCCCTGCCATCGAGGTTTACTCAGGGATGTAACAGACACGCCAGGGTTCATGACTTGAGTTGTATCACAGGTTTAACATTCCCTGAATTCTGCTCTCTCTCTTATTTCTCTACAGTGTCACCACTCAAACAGATGGCATCGCAGTGGCAATGCCCTCACATAATCTACAGGCTTTATGAGGAAAGTGACCTTAATACAGTTTTCCTAAATTGACGTTCACACAGAATCCAAATATCCCAGTTCCTGTGCATCTCATTAAAGATTCTGAAAAAATCTGGAAAGTTTCTGGCTGCTTTTGCTGAGGTAATGCTGGTTATACACCTGTGACTATATATACTTACATACAAGTAAATGCCTAATTAATAACTAAGCCATCAATATATGGAGCTCAAGCAGTGGTCTTGCCTTTTATAGGACATGAATGCACCATGAATCAAGAGCTGTATTTAATAGAATGCTAAAGAGATCACTATGCTGTACTATGCATAATACGTACACTTAAGTCCTTTATGTCTGCAAAATCCTCTGGGATTTTCAAAAAGAGAGGAACTACAGAAATAAATTTCTGTAATCACAGCATTGTATGATCACTTCAGAAAAAGCTATAATGATTTAAAATTTACTTTATTCCTTAGCTGAATCTTACCTCTGTGCATGTGTGACAGTGTAGCATACATTTTGAATACACATAGTCTGCTCACATGCTAAATAATCCAGGTTTACCTGAAACAGGATAAACTTCCATTTGTTTAGGCTGGAGGTTCAGAAAATGAAAATAAATTTTACAGTAATTTGTACAAAACCCTATGTAATTCCCAAAGAAAACTGAGTTTATCCTTGAGGCTAAATTCATGTCTCCTTAAGTTTACACTGGGGCCACATTAGCTAAAATTTTTTTTTTTTTTTTAATGGAGAATTTAAGGTTTTGAAATTGATTTCAATTAAACAAAAAGCTGGCTGAAGAGTCACCACCAGGTAATGCATTTTAATTGTACAGTATTATGTGCTTAAGACAGCAGTATTTAGAGAAATTCTGTGTATTATATTAATTAGAGGATTTTAAATTGTTCGACATCATTTTTTTCAGCCAAATTCTGTAAACATCCACACTGATGTGTAATGAATGTGTGTTTTTTATTTTTAGAACTACTAGCAGAATCTAGCTACATTATCAGCTCTATAAGAAAAGACTCAGAGAGGTAGTTCACATTCCTGCATTGCACTGTATGAGTAACTACAGGAGCACAGATGAGATCTGGGAGTTGCTGAGGCAAAGGACCCCACCCCTGCCTATAACACCAGGACCCTAGGAAGGGTGGAGGACCATAGCTGGCAAACAGAGTCAAGTGATTGCAGGGAGTGGTGCTTCTTTGGAGGGAAGAGTTCCCAGCATATCTTCAAAGGACAAGGACTTGGATCCTAACAGACACACAGGGAATAATGGTGAGCACTCAGTGCCGAGCTGAGGCTGCACCCACAGGTGGAGTGTCTGAACCACCCACCCTGCTGGTGACTGATGCCTCCACCCAGATGGAAGTAGTGGAAGAAGAGGTAGGTGTACAGATGCAGGCTGTGGGACCTCTCCCACAGGGCAGGGAGAGATGGTAACCCTGTGTGTAAAAGCTGTGCACAAGAGGAGGAACTTCTGCAGAAGGTGGCCAAACTGCAGGAAGCAGTCAGAAGTCTGCAGAGTACTAGGGAAGCAGAGAAGGAGACAAATAACTGGTTCCAGGTACATACTGAGGCAAACTTACAGTCTATGACCACAAAGCGAGTAATTGCCCCATTAAGAAACAGAGAAATGAGAGAAGAGAAGAGAATAATGAACAGGAATGTAAGACTGTGAAGGTAAAAACCAGCAGAAAGAGGAAAATTCTTCAAAACCTGAGGTGTCTCTGCAGAACCATTTTTCATTTCTGCACACTTGAAGAGGAAAAACAACCTATACCAGCTAAGGTGCCAGAGCCAGGTAGGGAAGCCCATTTGGCTCACTGCGCAACAAGTGCTCAGAAGCAGCAGCAAAGGGTAATAGTAGTAGGAGACTCCCTTCTCAGGGGTACAGAGGGACCCATTTTCAGACCTGACTCACGCAATAGAAAGGTCTGCAGCTTACCAGGGCTTCGAATCAAGAATATCACTGAAAGATTGCCCAAACTTGTGCAGTCCACTGACTAGTATCTGCTCATGCTGTTTCACTTGTGCAACAATGATACAGACGGGAGCAACCTGAAAGCTATCAAGAAAGATTACATAGCACCGGTAGCAGCGGTGAAAGATTCCAGGGCACAGATATTGTTCTCAGCAGTCCTCCTGGTCAAAGGGAACAGGCTGAAAAGGACCAATCAAACTGGAAAAGTCAATGAATGATTAAAGGAGTGGTCAGGGCTTTGGCTACCTAGACCAGACACCAAAGATTACTTTGATAAACCTTGTCCCCTGGGGGCTGATGGCTGATGGGTTTCACCTGTCAGAGAAAAGGGGAGAGTCTTTGTCCAGAAGCTTGACAATTTAGTTAGGAGGACTTTAAAGTAAGTGTGCTGGAGGAGAGAATCCTGTTCCACATTCACCACTTTGACACCAGAGCAAATAACCTGGTCCTGGATGAGGGTCACAAATCAGTAGGAGAACATTTAATCTGCAGAATTTAGCCCCTGATAATAAGACTGCTTTGGTGAGAGCCCATCTTAAATGCCTCTATGTAAATGCACTAAGTATGGATAATAAACAAGAGGAGTTGCAGATGTATGTATGCCTGCAGGGCTATGGTGTTATTGGTATCACTGAGATGTGGAGGGATGACTTTTATGACTAGAGTGTGGGAACTGTTGGGTACAAGCTGTTTATGAAGGACAGGCAGGGCAGAAGAAGAGGGGGTGTAGCGCTCTCCATCAGTGACTATATGAAGTCCACAAAGGTCTGCCTTGGGATGGATGAGGAGCCAACCAAGACCAGGGCCAGAGCTAGAGGAAAAACAGGGGTAGGAGATGTGATACTGGGAGTCTGCTATAGCACACTTGACCAGGATCACAAAGCAAATGAGGCTCTCAATAGACAGATAGGAGCTTTGCATAAACAACTTCACTGTAGTCAGCCTCACCTGCTCCCCAAGGAGGATTTCAACCACCCCAAAATCTGTGGAAGGGACAACACAAGCAAAGCACCAGCAATCCAAGAAGTTCCTGGAATGCATTGAGGACAGTTTCCTCCTCTATATGATAGAGGAACAAACAAATAAAGGTGCTATGCTGGACTTTGTTCTCACCAACAAGGAGAGACCTGTAGATGATGGTAAACTCAGAAGGAGACTAGAACGCAGGGACCACAAGATTGAAGAATCCAGGATCCTTGAGGCATTGAAGAAGGTAGGAAGCATGCTCCTGAATTTCAAGAGAGCAGCTTTTGGCACATTCAAGGATCTGTTTGGTAGGGTACCATGGGATAAAGCCCTGGAGGGGATAGAAACCCAGGAACACTGGTGCATATTCAAGGATCACCTCCTCCCATCCCATGAGCAATGCATCCTAACAAAAAAAGGAAGCTAGGCAAGAATACCATATAGTCTGCTTGGATGAACAAGGAACTCCCGGACACAGGAGTGTCCAACAGCAGGTAGAAGCAAGGACAGGTAACCTGGGAGGAGCACAGAGAAGTTGTCAGAGAAGCCAGGAATCATATTAGGACAGCCAAAGCAGAGGCAGAATTGAAGCTGACAAAGGATGTCAAGGGCAAAATTAGAAGTTTCTACAGGTAGATCAGTGATAAGAGAAAGTCTGGGGAAAACATGCATCCCAGAAAGCTAACAGTATCCTGGGCTGCATCAGAAGCATGGCAAGCAGGTCAAAGAAGATGATTCTCCCCCTCTACTCTGTTCTCATGAGATCTCACCTGGAGTACTATGTCTAGTCATGGAACCCTAAAACAGCAAGGACATGGAGCTCTTGGAGCAAGCTCAGAGGAGTGCTGGAGCCCACAGAGATGGTTGGAGGGCTGGAGCACATCTACTATTAAGACAGTGTGAGCTGGTGTTACTCAACCCAGAGAAGAGAAAGCACCAAGGAGACCTTGTTGCAGCCATCCAGTACCTGAAGGGGGCCTAGAAGAAGGCTAGAGAGGGACTTGGACTTTTTACAAGTAATACAATAAGGGGTAATGTCTTAAAACTGTACAAGAGCAAATTAAGGCTAGACATCGTGAAGAAATTCATCAGTGTGCATGTGGTGAGACACTGACACAGATTGCTCAGACAAGTTATGAATGTCCCCTGCCTGGCAGGATTCAAGGCCAAGATGGATGAGCCTTTGAGCAATCCAGTCTAGTGGGAGTTTTGCCTGCCCATGCAGTGTAGTTGGAACTAGATGATCTTTAAGGTCCCTTCCAACTCAAACCATTCTGATTCTGTGAAATGTGGTTGAGCGTATTTATTTGAATGATTTTAATTACAGTGACAGTTAAAATTTTCAGTAGGACTGAGTTTTAGCAATCTCACAAAAATGATATATCATGGTTTATGAAACAAAAAAAATTATGAAACATTATGATCAGAGACTTAAAAATCGCACTAGGAAAGAGTAGTCTAAACTATTCTAAACTATTTCATATGTGAAGACTATGATCACCTTGTGTCTTTTATGAGAAACTTACATGCTTCAAAGCTTGAATACAAATATTAGCATATTACTCAGCTTCTTGGAAGAGTTAGATAACTAAAACCACTTAAACATACCTCTATAAGGCTTTCATCTAGGATATGACTTCAAAGGTCAACATAAATCAGGCAGTGTAAAATTGCAGAGGATATCAATCCAACACAGAAGATCAGGAAACCTAAAAATATTATTTAACTTCAAAAAAATGCTCAGCTATCTAAATTTTATGCCCCTACACTAATAAGGCCATTCCCCTTCCCCAAGACTCTTATGCATTCATTTCTCAAAACAACTCATCATTTCACTGATGCCCAAACCCCCATAGCAATTAACTCTGTCTTTCATAAGTATGCTGAAGCACCTCCTGAGGATGTTTTTTCCCTTTCTTTTTCATAGATGAGCCTGTCCTGTAGAGGTGTCTGAAATTTCTACCGAGGAAATCCCAGATGAGAACAAGAGTAAAAGTGCTGGGCAGAGCACAGCCAGTGGATGTGATCAGTCTGGTTATGCAGCACCAGTCTGTACAAAAATGCTGCACACGAATGCGTGTAATCTTCAGAGTAAGGTAAGTCTGACACATTTTAAAACACTGGCCTTGCTGGGAGGAAGCTTGTCCCTCCTGTGTCACCAGCCCAGCGTGCCCTGAAGACAACACAGCTGGCATGAAACTTAAGGGTGAAATACAAGACACAAACCATGCAAGACACAGGAAAAGTAATAACAAAGGTCATCTTGGAAAGTCTAGTGGACACCTGCTCTAGCTTCCTGAAGTCATGGCAGCCAGTGTGAGCTATTGCTTTCACTGAGCTGAAATTTAAAAATTCTGAAAAATTTCTTGGTTTTTTTTTCATGGGAAACAATTTCTATTTCTTCTTAAAAAACAATTGCTTACTACACACTTCATGCATGTAGGGCATTGTTACTCTTAGAGTAACATCTCATCAATCTCTATAAGCAACTTTTCATCTATTTCTACTTGACCTGTTCTTACTTTAATGAAAACAAATAGCATATAACATTTTCCTTTTATTTTCTCACTTTGCAACTTCCCTGGTGCAAAACCTGGGCTCTTAAATTTTTCCAACTCAAAATGAACTTCCACTCTTGTAACATTTGAATGTACCTAAATGGAACATGTGCACTGTCTAACAGACAATCCGCACATACACACAGAGTTTTTGTGCTGAGGTAGAGTCTGCTTAGTGAAATGAATTACAGATCACAACTCTCTTTTAGTGCACGCAGGTCAAAGAGCATTTGGCACTGATGCACACATGCCTTAATAATGTAGGTATTTTCAAATTATAATGCATGGAAGATTGCCCATGATAAATTCCTTCTATCACTGTGACACAGTTCTGTTTCTCAAGGCTGCAAACCTGAGGTTTTTCCATTAGCTGAATTTTCTTTCCTTAAGTGACTCTTTCTTAAACCAGACACAATGTTGTTTCAGGTACCACTCTTGCCAAAATAGCTGTGGTCATAATAATGCAATAAGACTTCAAGCATTTGTTGCCAACTGGAAGAAATATTGTGGTAACTTTACATATAGCACTCAAATCATATTTAGGAGGTCCCTTTCCTTTCTAACAATATCCTAGGGTAAATAAGCCATGCATGTTAAACTCGCAACAGATGTTAACCAAACCTAAGCAGTTTTAGGACCTCAGTTAGACTTCTGTGACCAGTTCTGTGTCTACTGCTTAAAAATAAAAAGATATATCTATATTTTTATATATATACATACATACTTATCTATGTATATATGGATAGACATATAGATAGGTAAATTCATACTTATGTACTTACACATACACACACATATGCGTAACATACATATTCAACCACGATGAAGGTTTGAAGAACAGGAAAAGGTTATTTATCCAAGATGTGAAAATCAAGAATATGGTAGACAGAGCAAGTTTTCTTACAATAGAAATAAGACAGCACTGGAAGACACTACATGTGACAGTTTCAGAACCTCAATCATTATATATGTTTTAGATTCATTGGATGAAAATTAATAACCCTAAGGAATTAAAAATATCTCATTGATCTTCATCGTGCTGTGAAATGAACTCGAACCTTATCTTTAAACTTATTTTCTGACAAAACCTTTAAAGATAACTGTTCCAACAAGAAGATGGAAGACTCTGAAGCTATTTTTCATAATTTTAATTATTCTGGTATAGATTTTAAGAAGTCATATATTTTATTTACCGGTTCACTTAGCCAAAGAAAGCAATGTGGTCTCATCCTCTGGAGCCCATCAAATATACAAGAGCAAATTGTATGACTATACTAGCTGCTATTATTTTCCTTTCAGGCATATCTCTGCAATATAAAAGCCACTAATATAATCACAGAAAATATTTTACTCTTAGCACAACCTCTTTTTTGCTGTATCAGTGAAATCCGCAAGCCCTTTCTTAAACTATAGAAAAAAACCCAGTGTCTGTAACATAGGGTGAATTTCCAGGAAAGGTTGACTTCTTGCCAATATGATATAATACAAAAAAATTAAGAAAAGTCCTGGAGTCTGAAGGGGAAGGGGTTGTTTTGTTCTCATTTTGTTATCTAAATATTTCTACTAATAATTTGAGATTTTGTGTTCACTGAGATGTTCCAGAGCTTCTCTGCTTATCTCCTTAAGTAATCTAAAAAAATGTATACATACTTTATCATATAACACCATTAATCATAACCAGGTCTCCAGAAGTTACTTTGTCTTTTTGTTTTCCTTATGAATACTGGAAATGTGTAAGATAAAGCCTTCTGGTTAGTTTTCTACCAAGCAGAATGAACCTATTTGCCAGTTTACTTTCTTGGGGGCTAATGATGGCTACAAGGAAGATAATAAAGCTACTGGACATAAACACCTCTTCCACCTACAAGATATTCATAGTAATCTTTTCTGGTCCTGTTGTTATTTGGCTAGTTTGTTTTCCTGTATCCCTTTATGATTCAATTACAGAAATTTTTAATTACTTCTGGAAAAGTATTTTTTAAAAATGAATTTTTAAAACAGTAGTATCTCACCGCTTTTTCCTCTTTGAATCACATTGAATTAGTCAGATGTAACTCCTCAAAATACTGAAGTGTGTTTTATAGGCATTTTGCTTAAAAAACAGATGATCTTAATTCTATCTAACCCTTTAGGAATTAGTTTTACAGAAGTTTATGTCAAGTGTTAAATTATTTTTATTTTCCCAGCAGCATTTTATGATTTTTTTTTTCTTTATTTAAGGGAAAAACCTTTAACCAGTATATAACAACAGAAAATACGGTGTATCTTTCACTTCACTGGTACTTACACCAAAACTTCCTTTGTTTCCTACAACAAAACATCCTCTTCAAATCAAATCTAGCAAAATCTTGATGCTCAGTTAAGCACCCTATATCTTTCAGATCACCACAATGCAACAGGGAATGCAGCATCCGTCCTGACGCTTTGAGGATCTGTAGCTGGTTCATCACTCTGCATTTTCACACTTGAGGACTGCAGTGTGGTAAAAGAGAGAGGTCTTAAGAGAGTGCATAGATGGAGATATGAGTAGACAAAGGTTTTTTTCAGTATAATTCACCATGCCATTTAGACAATGTGTTGGTTTGTTGCTGCTGTGTTGCTCACTCTGCCAACTTTTCCTGCCAAAGAATACAAAACTGCTATTGAAAAAGCTGTAACATTGCTTTATACTGGTGATCTCATACTGAAAATTTGCAGATGGGAGTTCATCAGAGAGCGTTTTAATTAAGCGTGTTCCTGAAGAGCATGTTGGGCAAGGATAGTTCCTCTTCCTGCACTCCAGTTCTTACTATCAGAGTAGCTGGGTAAATTTTATTAGCTCCTTGACTGATTTGCTTTTGATGTGCTCTAAACCTTAGTCACTGGTGGGAGTGTCTTGTCACATCATTAGGAGCAGTGAGCAAAACTCCTCTGACAGAAATTGGAAAATTGCTATGCATATGCACTGAAAGGTTGATCAGGCAGTGTGGTTGGAATGACAAAGATAATCATTCTTTTTAGCACTTTCCTCACTGAAGCTGATCAGCAGAATCAGTCATTAAGGAATAGGCCAACACATGTTCTTGTCTCACATGTAGTGACCAACCCCTGGGCCACCACTATGCTGATATGTTCCTGTGCATATGCAGCCTGTTCCTTTCATTTCATCCCCATTTCACATTTTCAGCCCCAAAAATGTTACACCATCAGCATGTGCTGCACGTGACAGCTGCATCTTCCCCCTTGCTTCCATGAGCTTAGTACATAAACATGTAGACACTAAACCTAGTCATGCCACACCACAAGGGAACCTGATGTTTGCCAGTAAACCTGCCATCTCCTAAACCCACCTCATCAGCACTGTCTGGTCCAGTAATATTTACTGATACAGAAGAAATCTTAATTGTAGCCCGTGTTTGCAGGAACTGCCAGTTTGACTGACATGTGTGTAACTACCTTTGCTCCTTTCTCATTTCTGACCTTTGCAGAACCTCTGCTCCTTCTGCTGGGCCAGTTAACTAAACATATAGCACTGAATTTTACTCACACCATTTCTAGGATCAATTTAAACTCAATGATACTACATGTCTACTGAGTGTATCCAGGAGACAAATCATTGTTATAACCCTAATCCTTGGATGAGGCAATAAATCCAGTTCACTGACTACTGCTAGACTAAACATGTATCTTAATCCCAGCCTAAACAAGTGCTCTAATGATATCTGACAGGTCCTGAATATAACAGCACAAGATGGGTCAAGTTCAGCTCTGAGTCCACCTGTCCTGTCTTGATTAACAGTATTTCTAGCTCAGTGACCCCTGCTAGTCCAAGTCCTAGTCTTTCTAACAGCTTTAGCATTAGAGGCCTGAGTATCTCAGCCCTGCTCCATTCCACCAAAATTTAAAAATCCTTGCCATGGCTATATCAAATATACTTTTTCTTGTCTCTGCCTCTGTGCTGATACTACTTATGTGACACCAGATTTGTTTGCATTCTATGGCTTTTGTTAGATCTAGTTATAGACCCACCTACTGACACCTTTTGGAACAAGCACAGGCCTATTGTCAGCACTAGATTCAAAGCTAATGTAGACCACCCTCCATATCTTTAAGTTAGATTTAGGCATCCCATTTCTCTCCAGATAGTCTCTTTCCACCATCTTGATGAAAGAAGAATACACTCCTCCTCTTTCTCTGCTTATAGCCTTGTGTGATTGAGCTACCATCAGAAAAAGGATTGGTGAGAAAAAGAGGGAATACAGGCATATCTGGAGTGAAAAACAAAAAGAGAGTACTTCTCTGTTCAATCTCTGCCAATGTAAACCTAATTTCTAGTCCAGCCCTCTGTCTGTCCTAAGACTCTGAACAGTGTTACCAGGACATGATTAGAAATATCTACTGGGAAATAAAACATCATGTTTTATCAAGTTACTATGGTAGCAGGTTCCAAAATTACTTTAATGTAATGTGGTAGTTTTATCTAAACCTAACACAGACTGCCCTTAGCTTGAATACGCTCCTGGACAGTACAGCAGCCAAACCTGAAAATGAATCATTGCTGTTCTAAGCCCATTTGGGATTTGTTTGGTAGTGGAACTCTTAAAATCCATTGTCTTCAAATTTACAAAAGTAGACAGGTCAATGTGCAGCAAAATCTTTCAGAATCCTAATACACAGTCTTCGTTAGAGCCTCAATGGCTAACATTCTTAACATCTTTGGTAACAGCGCCAGTAGCCCTCTTACTGTTGCATATGAACTGTTTTATTGAAGCCTAAATGCAAAGCCATCCCTTACCCTACTATAATATCTGCTGTTGATTGGCAGAAATAACCTACAATCCAGATATTAGAGAAAATCTGTGCCCTTCTGAAGAGGTAGCTGGGGGCCAAGAAGAAGGACATGAAGTATTTCAGGTAAAGTCAGACACCTTTGTTTAGACAGCAGTACTATTTCAACCATGAAAACACTATGAACTCTTGTGCCATGCTTCCTTTTGGGCTCTGGCTTAAATTTTTTTTTTTTACAGACACCTTGGAGAATCTACTAAGCCTCAGCCATAACCCCAAGATTAAATTTGGTTCATGCTACTAGAAAACCATGACCTGGTTGCCATTACTAGAGTTTAACTGAGGTGCTATCAATTGCAACAGACTGTTCAGAAGGGACAGACAGGAAAGAAGAGGAGGATGGGTTGTCCTCTATTTCAAGAAATGGGTATTTTGAAGAATATCTATAACCAAGTTGAAAGCTTAGAGATAAAAATTAGAGACCAAGACAACAAAGGGAACCTTGTGGTTACTGTCTACTACAGGCCTGATTGAGACAACCCTTTTGACAAAACCTTCTTACTTCAGATACAGGAGTCATACCACGTGCAGGATCTCATCCTGCTGGAGCACTTCAGCCACCCTGACATGTGCTGTCAAAGTAGTGCAGTGAGCTGTAAGCAATCCAGGACACTCCTGGAGTGCACTGAGGAAACAGGGGAAGAAAAGTTCTTCCCACCATAGGAGAAGATGAGGTTTGAGATGACCTAAGGAACCTGAACATGCATAAGTCTATGGGAGTTTATAAGATGCATCCCAGAGTCTGGAGAGAGGTGGCTGATGTAGTATCCAAAACCCCCTCCTTGCTGTTTGAACAGTTATGTCAGTCAGGTGAAATCCCTGGTGACTGTGGAAAAAAAAAAGCACTGGATCCATTTTTAAAAAGGGTGAAAAGAGGACTCTGGAAACTACTGACCTCAACCTCAACTTTGTGCCTGGGAAAACCATGGAACAGATCCTCCTAGGAGTTAAGGTCCATGGAAGACGGGAAGGTGATTCAATACAGTTAGCATGGCTTTACAAAGTGCAAGTCCTGTCTGACCAGCCTAGTGGTGTTCTGTGATGGAATGACCACCAATAGACAAGCGAACACCTATGAATGTAATTTATCTCAATTTTATTAAGGTGTATTTCACATTGATATCTAGGTCACTGATAAAGGTGCTAAATGGAACAGGTTCCAGGATAGACACCTGAAGAACTCTGTTTTTAACCAGCCTCCATGTAGATTATGACTCATTAATTACTATTTTAAAATTCTGAAAATTCAGCCAGTATTTTACCTAAATCGTAGGCCACCAACCTATACTATAACATACCACCTTCATTACAAGAATACTATTGGAGACTGGGTCAAACACTTAAGTCAAGGTAGGCATCCTACAAAGGAGAAAACTGTTCCGCTCACATATACTTACACAACTTATTCCCTGTAAATTCATGCTGGCTATTTCTAGTCACCTACTTTTGTTTCATGCATACAGAAATAGTTTCCAAGAGGATTTATTCTATTATTTTCCAAGTCCCAATAGTGAGACTGTCCAGTCTGTAGTTTCCTGGATTATCCTTCCACTACTCTCCTGATATCTGCCAGTATTGTCCTGCATGTTGGGTGGGATACGCCTATCATGAACATGCAGGATGCTGTCCTAAACAGCTGAGTTACTTTGCCTTTCAGAGCTGTACTCCAGTGTCCAGAAGGGATAAAATTCTTTCTCATGAAGTGCAAAGACCTCAACTCTTCTACTTGCCTTCCTCAGTCTTGTCAGGATCCTGAAATCCATTGTTTTATATTTTCTACAGACAGAGCTGACACTGATCATAATTTCCACTATCAGTTTGTTCATTCATAAGTCGTATATTCAGGATAGCACCACTGCAAACTGTCCAACTTAGAAGCTGATTTAAGAAATATGCATGAAAAATAATCACTTCCCCTAAAAATGTTTCAAGCACTGCCTTAAAAATACTTCACTGTATGCAGTAGTGGTGAGCTACAGTGAAACTTCATCAGTTTCTCACCAGAAAACCAAACAACTTATTCTGACATTTTCCTTCACCATATTCACAAGTGTCACAAAGCTCTTATTCACATTACATGATGTTTAATTGCAAGCAGTCCCTTACCTCCATTATTCTGTGTGCAATAATCCACAGATTTGCCTACCTTTTCTCCTTGGTTGATACTTTACCCTTGGTTCTGCAAACAACATTCTTTCCTCTTAGCTATAGATTCACAGTCTTTCATTAATCTGAACTTCCTTCACTCTCAGAAATAACTTATACCTGTTTTTTTGTTTTTTTGGGTTTTTTTTTGGTCACTGACAAAAAATCCTATGATTCTCCTAATGAATAAAATCCTATTTTCTCTAGGGTAATTTTTCCAAAGACCTTCTTATTCTTATGCCTCGATTTTCTAATTTAATCAGCTCAAACCCTAACTGAACCCTAGCTCTAAATTTACAAATTTCCACAAGACGCTAGATGCATTTAAATACTTCTTTCTTTTCAGTAAGAAATTTAAAAGTCATTGTCTAACACTTCCTTACAGATTGACTTCACTACTTCACTGTCAGTCCAAAGAATTTTATCACTTCATTACCAAGATGTCCAATGCCAAATGTCTCAATATTTTCTTGTTATCTCTTTTTTTTTCTGTAACTTTCTTACTGCCCAGACACAGCTTCTAGTTCACTCAACCTTAAAATGAGCTTACTAACACTGCTAAATTTTCACTGAAATACTAAATCCTCACTATTCTGAACTCATTTTTGGCCTTGTCTGAAATTCATTGTTCTTGGGTTTTTACAGATCCTGGTTTACATAACTCTAAGTTTAATTGTTGGTTCAGGGGGAAGTCAGTAACACACTAAAGAATTCTGTTCCTCATTTTATCTTTGAAAATTCCAATAATCATGGTCCTAAATGTAGCTTGGGCTTGTCTACCAGTATGTTCTCACTCCTTGCCAATCAAATAGTGTTCATCTAGACAAGAGAGAACTGAACCATCAGTGGTCTAATTTTTGGGGTCCACTTTAAGAAGTGGTCCACTTTAAGAAGGGGTCCACTTTAAGAATGCTTTTTTTTCAGTATAAAATTTCTTATCACTAAAGGTAAATCATCATCCTTGGGACATTATTCATGTTTTTTCTGACAAAGAATTTCCTTCTGTAATCTTTCAGTTGCTTTCAGCTAGCAGCTTCTACTTTATTAAATTATAATTCCAATCATAGGGTTCCAATATTTTTTCCAAAAGGTCACTGCCAATTTTTACTACTGAGAAAGTCAACAGTAAGCATTGTAAGATTCCTTGAGATCTGTTTTAAGCTTACTTTGGGATCAACTTTCAGACTACTGTTCTTGTTGTTGTTATTATTATTATTATGTAGCTTACTAAAGTCCAGTTTCGTGATACCTGATGGAAAGATGCTCCTGGGTCTGTCCCTAGACAAGTTGTTTGCTGTCTTAAAGTAACTTACTATCTCTCTTCAAAGTTCACTTTTATATTCTAACAAACAGCATAGTTACTCAGTCCTAGCGTGTATCCCTGACCCTGGATTTTAAGTTAGATTAATGAAACATAATGAAATTCCTAATTTTCTCACTGAGAATCCTAAGAATGACTGCCTTTCTATTTTATTTTTATTTATTTACTTATTTACTTTTAGTCTAAAACCTAGGTGCTTAATCAAAACGAGGAGCCCTACAAATACAGGGGAGGGAACCTTTCCAGACACAGACAGGCAGATACAGACACACAGAGACAAAATGAGCTGAACAGCACTTTTAGGACTAAACTCTTCTGACACTCTAAACTTTCTTATTCATTGAGTCCTACAGTCACAAGATCTACATGCTTTTAAACTCTCCACAGTCCCACAATACTGGATACATAAAAGGTTTAAAAAAATACTAAATTCTGTTGCTTTGAATTTCAGCACTTAAAATGGTGCAAACCAAACTGCCACTCAAGCTCTAAAATAACACAGGTGCCTATTAAAGGAGCAGAATAGTAGATTAGTGTTTTACTAGGAATTGTATGTATTGTATTGCTTTTTCCAGCAACAAATCCATAGCTTTGTGTGAACTATCTGGGGTTGCATAGAAATGACAGAAGCAAACAACTGAAACAGACATGTGGGCTTCGAAAACAAAGGTAATATGTTTCCAATAATAAGATTCACACTTTAGTATTCTGCGACTCCTTCCAGCTTATTCTTTGCCCAGATGAGCTGTGACACTGCTGAGCCAAACCTTCACTAACACACCTTACTTGATTTCAATGTCCTTGAAGGCAAGCTAGAAGTACATGATAAACCCTTTCAGCATAAGAAATACAGTTTGCACTTACATTTAATTTCTCCTTGAGCCATTCAATACAAGGGTGAGAAATCATTTCCCAGAATACTTAGGTTTATGATCCCGTATCTTTATCTTGAGCTCCCCTATCTTACTCTCTTCAGTACCTTGTTCTATGGATTAAAGCCACTCTGATGAATGACTGATAAAGATGATCTAACAGCCAGAGTTAAGAATCAAAAGAAAGCATGTAGTTTACATCAGTGAATTCCGCAATTCAGGGATATAAAGTAATAACAAGTAGTTATTTTGAACCATTTTCAGACTAAATGCTTTTTACATTTTATCATATGTTTGCATTTGTATAAGCAAAAAATAATTATTTAAAACATTAATCTTGTTTTAAAATTAATTGTTTATTACAATTTGTTCTTTCCATCTCCGTTTGACCTTCTGTTTCTGTGCGTCAGTACTCCTGTGCCACTCCAATGTCACTGCGATATGATTTCAACCACCTGTATGCATGCAAAAGGTACAAGAGATACTTCCTTACATGTCTGAAGAGAGTCTAAAATCCTCAGATGTAAAGATTTAATCTTATGATTATGATTGAATCTTCATATGATTTAATCTTCACCTTACAATTTAATCTTCATATCTGTCTGTACAAGTAAATCATATTCCAAAAAAGGGAACTCATACATTTCAAGAGTTACAATTATTACTCAGCACAAAATTGATGGAACAGCTTTGAGATACTGTGAGGTTTCAATCAGCAGAATTGTCTTTGCCTCAAATGTCTGTTGGCAAGTGGAATGTTGGACACTGGACTCCTGGTAAGCCCAGAGACTGGATTTTCAAGTGAGGGGTTTCACACAGATAAAGCCAGCAGTGAGATACTGCTCCTGGTTAACTGGCCAACACCAGCTAATGACTACTGGGCTATATAAGGGCCACTCCTAACGGTAGCTCCAGTGTGCTTACAATGGGGTGAAAAATGTGAAGAAGCAATATTCCTGAAGTTTGAATCTACCACAGGAGCAGCAGGAAACTCCAGGAGTATATAAAAAATGCTGATGTATTCATTCCTTGAGACCTAGAACAGGATTGCTTCCCTGTCTAAGACCAGACCACCACCCTAGGAAGAAGGATCATCAGAACGTTGTAGGATCCATGGGTGGTGATACTTCTAGCTCTTTCTCTTTCCCTCTCTCTCTTTCTAGCAGACCTGACAAATCTTTACCAGGTCACTTCACATTGCTTGCAGTAGTTTTTATCCTCCAAATGAAACTTTCTATTTGCACCTAACTCTTCATGGTTGGACTTTGTTCCTGTGGGATCTGAATATAAGTTACATTGACCACAGCATAGATCTTAACAGATACCAATGAGAAAACAAGTTCGGTACTTAAGAAAGTGCAATATAGTAGATGGGTGACACTTTAGATGGGGCAGGGATGGTTAGGCTTGTCCTAAAGAACATTTAAAATTGCATCCAAAAAACAGGAAAATTCACTTGTGTCAAAATGCATTGCAACAAATAAACCAACATGTTTTTTAAAAAAAGAGAAGAATTTTAAAGGGATAAAAATATTGAACAAAAGTTTCACTTTGTGGATTGACAAATTTTCTACTATATGACCTTTTCTGGCCTATGCGGGTTGATGTCCTTTTGCTTTTATATATATATAAATATATACATATATACCTGCCTTGTTACAAATTTTCTGAATGTGTAAATAATGCAGTTTGTACTTTGAGGCAAAAGAACAAAGAAAAAGGGAAGCTGAAATCCGTGATTGGTGCAAGAAGGAATGGCAGATGGGGATAAGAAAGTTTGGACACAACAAAAAGAGTTTACTTTTGGAAAGTAAGGGAAATCTCATCATGCAGCATTCAGAATAAAAGATGGATCTACATGCATGGCAACCCTACACTCACATTTGTGTTCAATAGGAACAGAATAGGGAGAACAGAAATACAAAACCAGGAGGAGGAGGTAAAAAGGATGGAGAGTTTCTGCTGGTGTCTAGGCATTAATCATTGCATTTCTGAGAGGAGCTCTATGATGAGCCATCTAAGAAGTAACTCTCAACAAATTCAGAGTATTCTATAGTATTAAAAAGGGCTGTATTGTATTCTTCAAATGAATAAGGTTCTTCTTTTTCTTTTTTCCTGACTCTGAAGGATGAAAAGTATTTCTGTCTTCATCAAGCATACAGTATGGAGAAGTCCTTAGAAGAATGATATTAAAAAACTGGAATAAGTCCAGGTGCTGTTATTGTTTGCACTTCACTTTAGAGCAATGCAATTCAGTAATCAAATTGTGTGGTTTCTGAATCCTTTTTTACCAGCTTGTGCTAAGATAACTCATTTGGCTTTCTTGCATACAGATCTGTTGTCAAAAAAAAAAAATCAGTTGATAAGAAACAGAAGAGAAGTAATCTTTGAAAGTTATTAGCTGATTTTGTATTATGCATTTGCACTTCTACCAGTTTATTAAAAATAAACTTTTAATATCCCTTCTGAAATGCTGAGACAAAGTCTGAGATGATCTCTGAGATGATACACAGAATCCCTCCTTTATGCTTCTGCCACTCACTAAGGCCCCTCTTGTCTCTACCTTTGTAATCCACTGCTAAAGAACAAGGCAGGCAGTTTCCAGTCTCAGTGACTTCTCATTTTGGAATGATGCTTAGAGCCT
This sequence comes from Phaethornis superciliosus, assembly GCA_023637945.1. Taxonomy (NCBI): domain Eukaryota; kingdom Metazoa; phylum Chordata; class Aves; order Apodiformes; family Trochilidae; genus Phaethornis; species Phaethornis superciliosus. The sequence goes on along the minus strand of JAJQWJ010000004.1, from coordinate 28,535,379 downwards.
TTTCCTAGCAAGCAATCTCTCACAGAAGACTTTAAATTAATTTGTCGTTATTTTGGATTCTTTTTTCCTTGTCTTTTTCAATTTACCGGTTTGAAAAGGTTTTTTCCTACTTCCCTTTGGTTTAATTGCATCCCTTTAAATTTGTTACAGAAAAGAACAAAAAAATGCAGCTAAGCATAGCTAGGTAAAATCATCCCACCAGCAGAGCATTAAGAGATTAATTGGTCTCATTTTGCACCTCACATATTTTTGTACTGTTCAAGTGCTATCATCCATTCTTTTCTTTCTGAGGAAAGTAGAAAATAATGCATCAGTGAGTACTATCGCTAGCCATAATTGTTACTATTAATGCATGCCATTTTCACTATGTATTCAGCTTTGGTGGACTATGGCTCTGCTAACCTCATATGCCAAAATAATAGAACATACAAGTAATTAAAAATGTGTATTTATTGTCAGTGCCATTGTTTCCATTAATCACTGTAGGTGAAGCAAAGCCAAAGAGATCTCAACCAGTAGGAGAAGGCAGATAAGAGAAAATTTAAAACAGATACTTTGAAATAACTTCAAGAAGATAAGATTAATCTTAGAAAACTAAAAATGGTCTATTAAATTGATACAATCACCAGACGGTCACGCTGAGATCTCCAAGGGAAACAAAGAGACTAGGAAAAGGCAAATATGTTGTCTTTCCTCAAAAAGAGACAGAACTGAGATAATTAACTGGAATACCTAGAAATATTCAAGTGTAAATAAACGATTAGTAGGCAAATGAATTAAACAACATTGAGATGAGTTACAGCAGAAGTGAATTTTATATATATATATATATATATATATTTAAAAAAAAAGAAGGTAGTTTTCTTATACAAGTTTCTGAGTGTGCTGGGAAAGTTTAGCCTGGAGAAGTCTCAGGAGGATCTTAGCCATGTATATAAAAAAAGGATGAGAGTGAAGAAACACTCCTCTCTGTAATGCCCACTAGCAAGACAAGAGGCAAATGGCACAAGTTGAAAATCATGACATTTTGCTTAAGTAAGAGAATAAACCCTTTTACGGTGCAGGTGGTCAAACACTGGCACATGCTACCCAGAGATGTCTCTAGTTTTGGACATATTCAAGCTCACCTTAATGTTCCGTTTGCACAACCTGCTTGCTCTGAGCAAGGGTGAGACTGGGAGATCTCCACAGGCACTGGCCAGCCTCAGCCATGTTGTGATCCAGTAACCTGATCATAGAATCATAGAATCATAGAATTAGCTGGGTTGGAAGGGACCTCTGAGATCATCAGGTCCAAACCTTGATCGACTACTACTGTGATAGCAGCTTTTACAAAACTTAACTAACTTTTCAGAAGTCATTCACTCTGATTTTCCCATAAACAAATTGAAGCAGCGGGGACATAATGAAAATTTTTAACACCAGCACAGATTCAGTTCTTCCACATTCAGTGAAAAGCTATTAATGTTTCACTGAAACAATGGATAGACTCAGAATCATAGAATGGTTTGTGTTGGAAGGGACCTCAAAGATCATCTGGTTCCATCCACCCTGCCATGGGCAGGGACACGTCCCCCTGTAGCACATTGCTCAAGGCCCCATCTAACCTTGAACACTTCCACGGAATGGGCAGCCACAGCTTCCCTGGGAAACCTATGACAGCATCTCACCACCCTCACAAGAAACAATTCATCTTCCTGTCTAATCTAAATCTCCCCTCTTCAAGTTTTAAGACATTGCCTCTTGTCCTCTTTCTACACACAAAAAGCCTTACACCAGCTTTCTTGTAGTCCCCTTTCAGGTACTGGGGGACACACAACTCTCCTGCCAGTTTTTTATGCAATAAGTGGTTTATCTCCTGAACCCGTATTGTTACAGTTTAGAGACCACAATGTCATGCAGGACAATGTCAAATGCTTTGCACATGTCCAGGTGGATAATCTCCCAAATCACAAAAGGCCACCAAACTAATCAGGTAGGACTTCACCTGTGTTTGGCTGTTCTTACTACATTTGAAAACAGGATATAAATATATTCACATGTTATATATTCCATGTAAAATTTATTTGCATGTAATATATTATATGTAGCTATATTTATTTCCTGTATTCAAGATGAAAATAAACAAGGTTGAAAGGTTAGAACTGTAGTTCCAAAATATATTGACAGCTTAGGGAAACAAAGTGAAACTAAGGTTTAATTCATTAGAAGCTTGTCATAGTCCCTTAGAGAGGAACAAACTGGCTAGGAAGAAATTCTTTAGAAAAGAAACTGATAGGTGATGTATTATTGTAAAATAAACTTCAATTGGAAAAGACCTGCTCTCAAGTAGTGTAAACATTAAGTAGAAATATACAAATATGAATACAGAATGAAAGATAAATGACTTAGCTCTTCTATTTTGCTCAAAATTGATGGAACTTAACCTAAAGAATTCCAGCCATTGAGTCTGAAGGAAAAATATTCCCCCGTTAACTTCCATTACCTCTTGATTAACAGGGTCTCCATGATTATTCACTGTCCTTTGTAATGCAAGTATGGAAAATATTAACTCACCAGTATGGATATAGTATTCAAGTAATTAATTTTTTTAATCTGTTGTGATAAAATGTAATTCTTTTAATATTAGCACTAATGTCCATATTCTAAGCCTCTAAAGGAATAATGAATTCTGTAACATAAGAGGTATGCCTTTGCCCTTAGAATGATGCTACACGGATGAGACTTCAAAGACTTTCTGCTTGATAATAATTTATTATTAATCAATTTTACATGCAGCCATGATACATTTTGTGCTGAAAAGGAAAAAATAGCTTTCTGGAATGTAATGAAAAACCTATCTTCTAATTTAAAATGTAAATTTATTTTTAAATTAAAATTAAAAACTATTTATAATTCACTGAAAAGTCCTTTTTTAATTTCTGACATCAGAGAAAACACTGTTCAGCTGCTAGTTATAGTGAAAGTATGAACCAATTGCATATTTTTTTTTATTTTGGCTTAGTTGTCCCATTCTAAGCTAAAAAATAAACTTCTGATAGCACATCGATACACACACTCTAGAAGGATTTGCCAAAACAACAGGGATGACAAAATAAAGATTGAAAAATACACTATACTGTTGCATTTTCTATCAGAGAAATGGCTTCAGTGACTTAATAACTTTTTTTTTTTTACTCTTGTTTACCTGTGTGGTAAATCTGCCATGTTTTCATTCTTCAATTTTCCGCTGAGAACTGTTAAAAAAAATTCAATTTTTAGCTCTCCATTAGAGAAAATTAAAAAAAAAAAAAAAAAAAATTAATCATCTATTCCAAAATGGAAAAAGCATTTTCTTCCATACAATTTTTCTAAATTTTTAACACTGACTAATGAAGCATTTGTCTTTTCTGTTATCATGTTCCTTATTTCCTTTAGCATACACAATAATTCTGAAACTAGAACAGATTATTCTGAGAAGGAATGAGTTACCCATTGCTGGATGGAAAACAACAGGTCAGCATTAAACAAAACAGTACAGTCATTAGATACATTAGATACCTCTGGACACAAACATATAATCTGCCCTCATACACTCCTTTATAATGCTGCCCAAGGTTGACCAAATCCAATCCTGCCAAAGCATAAATCTTTAGATTTTCTACACTGAAACTCAACTTTTACTGTGCACTCAGGTGACAATTCAAATATAAATAGGGATTCTGTCAAAGATTTGGACTTGACTAGTTTCCTGCCTTTACAGTCTTAAATTTTCTGATTACATTGTCAAATCCACTCAAGTAGTCTCCTAATTAATGTAAGAAGAAAAATTTACTCAAGATGTGCATTTAAGTCCTACAGTTAACAATGCCCAACAGCATAATTTTGGGTCCTCACAGTTTAGAGTCTCACCATCACCTAACCTGCACTCACCCATATTGTCTACAAGAGGTTTTTGCTGTCTCCAGTGCAGTCCATGGGTTTCACATACAATCAGCTGTATCTTTCAGCTGCAGGCACAGAATCACAAAACTATTCTGATTGGAGAAGACCTTTAACATCAAGTCCAACCATAACTTAATTCCTAAGAACCACATTTACACATCTTTTACACACCTCCAGGTATGGTGATTCAACCACCAACCAGGGCAGCCTATTCCAGTGAAGATTAGCTAGAGTAATCTTCACTGATACATTACTCTATCAGTGAAAAAGGTTCTTCTAATGTCTAATCTAAACCTTCTCTTGAGCAACTTAAGTCCATTTTCTCTCATGCTATCACTTTTTACTAGGGAAAAGAGGCCAGTCCTCACTTCACTACAGCCTCCTTTCAGATAGCTGCAAAAAGCAAATAGGTCTCCTCTCAACACCCTTTTCTGCAGACTAGAAAACCCCCGTTCCTTCAAATGTTCTTCATATGACTTGTTCTTCAGACCCTTCACCACCTTTGTTGCCCTTCTTCAAACGTGATCCAGCACCACAATGTTCTTTTTGTAGTGAGGGGCTCAAAAGTGAAGACAATATTTGAGGTGCAGCCTTACAAGTGCTGAGTACAGGGGCACAGTCACTTCCCTTGTCCTGCTGGACACATTATTTCTGATACAAACCAAGGTGCTGCTGGCTCGCTTTGCCACCTGGGCACATCACTCTGCATTTTTTCCAGAATAGTAGGTTTCCCATATATACAAAAATAATTTAGTAACACATGAAGCAAGGACATTTTCAATGCATTTGAAAATTTCTAATAGTTTAGAATCAGAATCATAGAATGGAAGGGGTTGGCAGGGACCTCTGGAGATCATCAAGTCCAAGCCCTGTGCCAAAGCAGGATCATTTGGAACAGGTCACACAGAAACACATCCAGACAAGTCTCAAAAGTCTCTAGAAAAGTTGACTCCACAACATTTGCAGGCAGCCTGTTCCAGTGTTCCATCACTGTCATGCCCCATAAAGTGGGTGCAGCACTGTCACATCTCACAAGGTGAGCATGGCTCCCAGATATGGGGCCAAACCAAATATCACGTCCCACGGAGTGGCATGGGTAGAGTTCCTCAGAGTGGGGGTCGACCCTGGGAGATTTGGACTAAACCCCCTTGCTTTCTGAACTTCAGAGAGCAGCCTAGGTAATAACACTCAGGAAGTTGGAAACTATATTACCCTCGTGTGCTGAGATAAAATTAGAAATAGAGACAGAGAGAGATAAATAATGATAAAGAAGAGATAGGGAAGGTATCAGCACCCTCAGATCCAGTGATTATCTTGGTAGGAAGTTCAGGTCCTTGGATGGTGGGCGCACATCCAGCATTTTGAGTGTGCCTCTTTTATGCCACCTGATCCCACTTTTGGGGGGGGGTTGGCATATCTTGCAAAGCCAGGTGTTCACTTGGGCCCCTCCAGATGGGATGACAAAGCAATAACCCTTATTTCTGCTCATGTGCCTGCTTCAGTGGCTTTACCCAGGGCACACACAAGATGTCACTCTGCCTCCCCAGGGTGCAGCATTCCTGACCCTGTCCCTTATTGGATAAGGACAGTGTTCTGTCTGTCAGGGTGGCCATCAAACAGAGCTCCCCTTGCAAGGACAGCGTTCAGCTTATAAGGATGGTCACCACAGGAGGAGGTCTTGCTCTTGAAAGAATTGGGCCCTGTTTATCAGGTGGTTACCCAAATGAAGGTCTCTCCCAGAGTGGAGAGTCCACATGAATGGCTTATGAATGAGGCCTCCACCAGAGCTCCACCAGAGCTCAATGTCCATTTGGTCAGGGTGGCTATTTTGAGAGAAATAACCTTTTCAGGATTCTATAATCACCCTTATAGTAAAAACATTTTTCCTCGTGCTGACTTGTGTTCCAGTTTTAGTTCATTGTGTTCCAGTTTTAGTTCTTGTGTTCCAGTTTTAGTTCATTTCCCTTTGTCACACCACAGGGAAACACAGCAAAAAGACTGGCCCCTTCTTCTTCATACCCACCCTTCATATATTTATAAATATTAATAAGATCTCTCAGTTTTCTGATCTGCAGGCTGAACTGCCCCAGGTTTCTCCTCATAAGATAGATGTTCCAGTCCCTTGATCATCCTCATAGCCCTCCATTGGACTCTCTATAGTATATTCCTGTCCCTCTTGAACTGGGGATCCCAGAACTGGATGCAGTACTCCAGATGTGGTCTCATCTGTGACTCTCAGATGTGGGACCTCCCTTGACCTAGCCTCACTCTTCTTAATGCACCCCTGGATACCATTCACTTTCTTGGTCACCAGGGCACACTTATTTACCACCAGTATTCCATGGTGCTTCTTCATGAAGCTGCTTTCCAACAGTTAAACCCTTAATCTGAACTGGTGCATGGTGTTGTTCCTACCCAGGTGCAGGACTTTACACTTACACTTTTCTAACTTAATTAGGTTCACTTTTGCCCAACTCTCCAGTCTGTCCAGCTCCTGATGAATGGCCAGATAACCTTCTAGTGCATCAGCCAGTCCTCTCAGTTTCATGTCATCAGCAAACTTGCTAAGAATACATTCTGTCTGCTCATCCAAGCTGTTGATGAATGTATTGGAAAAGACTGGAAGATTACCATTTCTGTTTTCCAAGGACAGTTACTGAGGTAAGTAAGACTCTCTAACCAGACTTGGCCCATTAACATGAGTATTTCCAATGCACATAGTTGTCTAGACTACTTTAACATTAGTCAATCTCTTTCCAAGAACAAACTATTTTTCCTGATCTTTAAGGTACACCCTGAATTTCAAAAGTGAAAGAAAGAAATCAAAGTGTTTTGTAAGTAAGTATCTTTGACATTTCTTTATAAATAAAGTCACTCTTCATTTTGGTCTATTCTCATTTCTAAAGTATTGTCATATATTATTGAATTTTGAGGATGTAGTATTTTTGAAAAGAGTAATGCAAACATAAAATATTGCAACATCATTTAGTCCAACAAATAAGTAAAGAAAAGTTTGTTTGTCACTTTTTATTCTCTGAAGACTTATTTGTGGGAATTAAGAATCCACTGGTGCATGTTCAATAAAAATTAGAAATATCTAATAAAATGGTCTTTGTGGGCACAGACCAGCTGCTGGAACTTTGCAATATAGTCAGAATCAGCAAGGATGTAGCATAAAGCAGCTGTGCCTTTCACTTATTTTACTCAGCTACCGCTGTTAACATTTATAACAGAGGAAACAAGCACAGGCACCATCTGAATTTCTACAATACAAATGTCTGCTTGATTCTCTCTTCTGTCTCTGAAACTACTCCATGTTTCTCACAAAAAGATGATGGTAGGGCATGTTCTATTTTGTTGCTTCTGCTCTACACTCAGCTTCCTTTCCCTTCTGTTCCACAGAAATTGAGAAAACATCAATTTTTTTTCCTGATAGCAAAGGGAAATGGACTGTTTTGTAATATTCAATCAGTGTGTGTGCATTTCTAAGTTGCATAGGGAGCTGTTCTGGATCCCAGAGGCACAGTTCCTTCTCAAAGTTAAAATGAGATAACAAAAAAAACCAAACAAACAAACAAACAAACAAAAACCAAAAAAAAAAGAAAGAATATTGTGACTTCTTAAAAAAATCTAAAAATCCTATCTACAGCTAACCAAACAAGAAACAACTTATACATAAACATTAACAGTGAATTTATACTTGAGAAAAAATTATGCAGAGCCTCTTTGTGGGGACTTTCCTAATGATAAAAAGAGCTATTTGAGATAAAGCACTGGAAAGGCTGCCCATGCCATGATCTTGAATGCTAATGAGCATTGCTTTATGTAGAGATGGTGCTGAACTTCAGAAATGAAGCAAATTATTCCTCTCCATTGCTGATGACAAATATTTTAACCATAAGACCTGATTAAGTACTAATTGCAGCCTGGCAGTGAATTCTTTCTGTGGCATCTTAAAATTAAAATGAGGATGTGTAACCAACCAAAAAATTCACTGGCTTGGCAATGACCTGTTCAGAGGATCTGATGGACATTTAGTGATATTTTTAACTCTTTTCATGATGCAGTATTTTTTACATTCCTATCATTTGAGTGAAAAGATTTAGTAGCAGAAGAAATATTCTCTAAATGTTTTGTTGTTGTTTTTTTTTTTAATTTCCATAAAGTAAATGTCATTCCCAATGAGCTTTTTTTTTTTGATAATATTTTGATGTATTACCATATCATTCAGTATAGCTTCAAGAAAAAAAAACAACAAACAAAACAAAAACACAACATTAATAAACCACAATTTTTAAATATGAGTTTATTAAAAGTTACGTCACACAAGTGGATCCAAATAACATTTAAGCTTAAAATATGAGACCTTTAATGATAGGTCAAATTACCTCCTGCAGATAATTCATCAGAGAAGTGCAATTGATTTCTTTGTTCAAAAATCCTTTATTAGTTTACTCCAAGTCTATAAGCATAAGTTGGGATAGATGCGTGAGTGTTTATAAATAGATACTAACCATCCATGGGCATATCCTGAACAGATTATGCAAACAAATTTTCGCTGCTGAGTTGTTCACATAATGGTGTCTCCATCTGTTCCAGACATTTCAGCTGGTTACATGAAACATGGGACTATTGTTTCTGCTTTCCCATAAGAGGACAGGAAACTGATGCAAGCCAGTAAAAGAACAGAGAGAATAACATTTTTTTTTTCTGTTGAAAAGTAACCTGATGCCACCAACTTTAAACTCTAATTCTTTGAGGACTTACGTATATATTTTTTAAGTCAGCAGAGCAAAAATGCCTGTATTTAAATATTATGGAAGCATATGAATGCTTATCTGGACAGTTAAAATATCTGAATCCATTCTGCAGCACAAATAGGTACATAACCTGTCCATAATAAAAAAAATTATAATGCAGTTCACTTTAATTACGTTCTTTTTATCCTTGACAACAGCTCCAATTTTCCCTGACTGCTCATTCCTTTCCTTACTGTTGTAAAAAACAATATTTCATGACATGCTGTTATGTGCCCTTTTGTTAAAATCCCGCCTTTCAGTGTTGGAAAAAGGTGCACATAACAAAATGTACATGGCTAAAGTAGACACAACTTTCTGTCTTTAATTTCTCGAGCAAATGTCCAGAATAAATCCAGAATACTGGATTTCTTACTTATCTAAAGCTGATTCCTCTCTGGATTCTAATGGTTATCACTAATAAGTTTCAGTTTGTATTTGCTATTTTAAGTATTTCTGAAGTTAGAAGGTCTTCATGGAGAGCCTTCTCTTGTCAAACCAGTGAGGCTACATTTTCCTCTAATCCAGACCTTGGCTTTCTATCTAAAACTTGGAGAAAGAAATCAATTCTATTTTCTGGAAAGATAAAAGAAAGACTGTCACCTTAAAATCACTCTGAAAAATGAGATGAAAATTAGGAAAAATTCTGTGCTGAAACTGATAATTTCTTGCTATCAGATGCTGACATTGCAGGTGGTCACTTCTATCTAACTAGAGAGTATGCTGAGAGATGACTTTGGTTTTCAAGCATGTAAACCAGAAGGCCTGGTGTTCAGGAGTTTCAACATGGATTACCACTGTAACTATAATTTCTTAAACTCACATAGTTTCATTGGCAAGTGATGACAGAAATAAGTGTCTCTGAAACTAAACTGACAGCCACATACTGGCAGAAATTCTCCTCCTTTGAATGTTTCCCAAGCTTGGCAAGATACATTCTTCACTGACTTGATTTTGTTTTGGCTACCATTCCACCACAGAGGGAGGCTGGATGAGGTAGCCTGCCAAAGTTCCTCCACTCCCATGATGTTGACCTCTATGTGCTATTACTGCTCTTCAGCAATTTGTAATCATCCTTTCAGATGAGAGACAATAATTTATGGTGGAAGTGCATTTCAGTGTAAAGTAAAACAGGCCCTTGCAAAGTGTTGCCAAGGTTAGTTTAAGCAAACCTCTTCCACTTTGCTCTGAAATTGACTAGAAATGCTCATGTCATCAGTTATCAGGCCCCGTAGCTGAGGCTCCAACAATTTCAAACAACTGAAGGTTATTAATGAATAGCCACAGGGTAATGACATCTTAAATTGCTACATCTATTTCAAAAATGGATGCATGACTGTGCCCTAAGGTTCTTAGTTTAAAAAGGATAGATTATGAGAAATTAAGAGTACTGGTTGGTAAAGACAGCTGCACTGACAAAAGTACAAAAACAATCTAAAATTTATACTCCAGCCAACGGAAAAAATTCTGTGGATGATTTTCAGACCTAATTAGCTAAATAATCACTTCAAAAAGTATATTAAATGCAAGTAGAATAACTATAAAGATTGACATAAAGGATTGTTCAATAAAGAAATACTACATTTGAGTCATCAGAAAGCACAGAGAATAGCTAAAAAAAAAATCTGATGCTGTCTAAGTAGATTAACAGAAAAAGGATGTTTATAGAGAAGGCACAGAGCTTTCAGGTAAGAGGTTAAGATTATGGCTAATTAAGACATCTTTCCAAAGCTAAGATAACATTTTGCCACACCTTCAGCTAGGATAAGTGCTCAAGTGAGGTATGAAAGACAGAATAACTACTAAAAATAAAGAGGAAAAAAAATGGTAAAACTATTTTAGGAATATACAATGCTGATAGAATGACCTGAACATAACAGGGAATTTAAGAATCAGTTCTCTACTATAGATATTGCTAGCCACTAGGAAACCCTTACTTTCAGGGATATTGGGGGTTGAATAAAAAAAATTCAGAAAGCACAAACTCCCAAATGTATGTATTTTAGAAAAACTAAGGATTTTACACTGTCCTCACAACTTCTTGTGTTTCAATGTTTGTGTGGGTAAAAGTGTAGCTATCCACCCAAAATGTAGAATTATTTTAATTTTTAATTTCAGATACTTCTTTCTTCTCTTCACAGAGGAGCTTGATAGGGAAGGGAGGGGAAGGAAAGGGAAAAGGGAAAGGAAGAAAAAAGGGAAGGGAAGGGGCACCTGTATACAAACACATATTCCACAATGATGTGCTGGAGGACATTGATGCTGTCTGACATAAAACATCATAAAAACATCATCTTACTCAGTTTTATGGAGAAAAATGATTAATCCCAGAAATAATGAATGTGATGTTGAAGGTGTTCCTGTTAACTGTAATTATCCTAACATGTGCATTAGAGGGTAAAATGTAATGTTCTACTTTCTGAAAAATACAACTGTATTAAGCAACTGAATAGTCAAAGAACTGCTGAAGAATTAATCCCTTGTTATGTCCATAGACCCATAGGCACATATAGATGTGTAGACACATAGCTTGGCAAGTTCTTTTAGGGGATATCATAAATAAGCAGATTTAGTACACTAATGAAGTTTTCCTTTTTTTTATAAGCAATCACTCTGACCAATGTAGCTGACATAAATAATGGTATAGTCTAGTTAGAGAGCAGTGATATACAGAGAGAGCCTTATCCAAGTAAAAGAAAGTTCTCTAGAATATTCAATACTATTTCAAAAAACCCTCAAGATAAAATTCCGTATAGTATATTTGGCCTATTTTAGATACAGTATGTGAATTTCTGCTAAAAAAAAGGTCTAAATAAGGGTAGTTTACAACCCTAAGTTTAACTGAAAAATTATAAAAAACACAAAACCTTAAATCTTTTAACAGAAGCATGTTGAAAGTGTGCATTTCAGTATAGAACTACATTAATACTGCTGGAACTGTGGATGTTTGTGTATCAGTGAGACACTAAATATTTCCTCTAACTCTCTTCCCACAGTTCCATTTTAGAGAAGTTCTATAAACAAAGATATTTTGACTGGAAGTATCATATTCATATTTAGGATTTAGACCAGATTGTTGGGATTTAGCTGCACATGGTGCTGATCTTTTCCTAAAATAATGGCTTGGAAGTAGCCAATTAACATCTATAGTGTTGTTATCTTAAAAGCAACAGATCTAGTAACTGCAAAAACTGAGTTTACCTTCAACATATATTCTGATCAAGAGGAAGTTTAGGCAGCTACAGAATATGCTCTAATGTCATTTGTATGCTAAATCTGAGAAGTATTTTTGTACTTGACACTGCTGACTTGTTCTAGATTACCTAATTTCTGAATCTTAGTATTACTTTGCAAGTGCACTAAGGAAAGTGAAACTAAAAAAGACTGCCATGTCTAAAATAGGTCAAAATATTAATGCATACCTGCAACTTTGGTATCAGGAATGTGAAGCTGATGGAAACAGATAACTGAAAGGGCTAGAAATTATTTCATATCCCATACTGTGAGTATTGGGACTTCAAATGCAACTCTGAAGATCAAAATTCATGACCATCTGAATATTCAGTAGACTCTATGAAGTGAGCCGGTGGATCTCAGTCTGATTTTGAGCAGCTCTATGGCTGCTGCAAAAATTTGCAGATATAAACCCCAAAAACTATATTACACTACTACTATAGGCACAAGAGGAAATCTTTCCACCATATCTGTGATTGACACATGTCTGAATTGCGCACACTGTCAGTCTGGCTTTCTAGTCAGTAATTTTTTTATCTTGGATAAATTAATTTTCATGCAAATAGTTTCTGTACCTGCTTCTCAAAAGGAGTATGCTTGAACACTTGGAGCTGACACATTGGTTTTACATAGTAAAAATTGTATCATAGGTCTCTCAAGCAGATGCAATTTCTATTTCAGAAGTTCTGCTAATACTGATGATAAAGAACTAATCAATATCACAGTGCTCTCGTGCCCCTTTAACCAGGTATTCCACCTGAAGCTATACCCTCAAACAAATGAGCCCCACATGATCAGAAAGTGCACTAGATGTCTTCTATTGCAACAGACATAGGAAGAACTCAAGGAAATTAAATGGAGCAAGCTGGGGAACAGCAGCTCCAAAACCCTTTCCAAACATAAAAGAAAAACAGAAATAGACTGATGAGTCAAAACTAGAGAAAGACAAAAAAAATCTCTTTCTGTCCTTAACATTATTATGTGATAACTACATAATAATTGTCGTGTGGGAGCATATTTGTAATCAGAACATTTTGTCAGGCTACAGAATGTGCTGGGGTACAAGGTTGTGATTACTAGAGACATTGCTAAATGGCTGACTCAGATCCTATAAATGGAGATAAGTTTGTTGACCTCCATCCTAATGGCTACTGGTGCACATCAGAAAACACATCTAGCTGACAGAAATGACAGTCAGTGGTCAAGGGAAAATTAGAAGCTATATATAACAAATCCTAATGGCACAGAAAAGAAGATGAAAGCTTGTACGTTATTAACACACATTATGACAGAATTTCACAAATATTACTTTCTATGATTTTTAAATTCATTCAGACGAATGAATATGTATATAAGGAAATTGCATGGGCACATGTAGCTGTGGAAGAATTTTTAGTACTTCAGAATAAAGTTATATAAAATTAAACTTTTATGAAGACATACTGAATATCACAATCACCAAAAACACATACAAGAAGCCCAAGTTTCTTTTCTAACAAACATTATTTCCAAACTTTTAAAAATGGCTTTATATATAGTTATGTCTATGTGTGTACATAGCTGTCAAACATATGAGTATTCAAGAGCCTACAGGAATGACAGATCACTGTGGAGGCATGTCTATGCAAAGACAGAAGGAATATATGTTTAGCAAAATATGTGTCCTCTAAGGTGTCTGGGACATCCAAATTGGTCTGTGAGATATGCTTGTCACCTATGGCACATCCAAATCATTCTGAAGAGACAGCTGTAACCAGTGGCACATACTGATGCATCTGAAATGTCTACAGACACCTAGAGTTATGCAACTGAGCCATGTTCACTGAGGCAGTGGCACTTGATGCAGGTTTTATGGGTAATATAATCTAAAGTTCTGCCAACATCCTTTCAGCATGGTGCTGGAAAACTCACCACCTCTAAAAATATTAGTAAAATACAGTCTGTCACACGTTATTTGTAATGGTTGACCTCTTCATCGGCATGAGGTTTTTCAGACTTTCTAATTAAGAACAATTCCAAAAGCCTATGAGTAAGTCTATCTGTTTGCAATACTGAAGCCCACAACATGAATATTTAACCATAGCAAAGTACTTCTTAATAATGGTTTCAAAGTGGATTAATACTATTCTAAGAGTTAGAATAACTAGCTGTGTTATGCAGTATAATTATATTGGAAACATTCCCAAAGGGATGAAGATTTGAATGACCTGCAGAATAATTAACATTTTTGTGACTAATGGACTAAATTAATTTTGTGAGGCTTTTTAATTTATAAGCATTTTGATAAATCTTTGATATTCACAAAGATATTCATGATTTCAGCATAAATCCTTTCTAGAATGATAGCTTCATTACCCCACCACTGTAAGGATAGCTTTCTGAAGACTGAAAATTCATATTAGAATATGCTAGAGTTGCAGGCAACTTATGCCCTTTGACTTGGCATAAGATTGCACTAGCTGAAAAAGATACCAAAAACTACAGAATGACATAAGAAAATTCTAAAACCTATAAAACTAAGATTGAGATAATGAGAGTGTAGCCTCCTGGGTTTACCTGTCAGGAAACCCTGAGCTTGGTCACTACATCTGGAGAAAGACAACTAAAAAAAACCACTTCTGAGAATCAATACATTTCCATGATGAGAAGGAGCAGAGCATTGGTAACAAGGGTGATTTCCCTGTCCAGCATCGAATCTCACGGAATAACAGATCAGGCATCCAGGTATCACCACATTGACTCTCATTTCTAATAGCATCAGCTCTACTCCACCCATAAACAGAACTACTATTTGCTAGTCACTGTTTAAAAGACTTCAGTTCTCTAAGAGGAAAACATTACAGGTCGTAAGCTGGATAATTCTACCTGTGAGTAATGCAGGTGGCCAAGAAGGCCAGTGGCATCCTGGTTTGTATTAGGAACTCAGTGGCCAGCAGGAATAGGGAGGTGACCATCCCTCTGTACTCAGCTCTGGTGAGTCCTGTGTTCAGTTCTGGGCACCTCACTACAAGAGAGGCTCCAGAAGTGCTGGAGCGTGTCCAGAGAAGGGCAACAAAACTCATGAAGGTCCTGTGTCCCTTCAAGGGCACAAGTCCTGTGAGGAGTGGCTGAGGGAGCTGGGGTTGTTCAGTCTGGAGAAGAGGAGGCTGAGTGGAGACATTATTGCTCTCTTCAGCTGCCTCCAGGGAGGTTGGAGAGAGGAGGGGAAAAGCCTCTTCTCCTTAGTAATCTGTGAAAGGAGCAGAGGGAATGGATAGAAGCTGCACCAGGGGAGGTTTAGGCTGGATGTTAGGAAACATTTTTTCCCTCTGAGGGTTGTCAGGCATTGGAATGGCCTGCCCAGGACAGTGGTGGAGTCACCATCCCTGGAGGAATTTAAAAGGCATTTGGACCTGGTTCTTAAGGACATGGTTTGATAGTTAACTGTGGTGTTAGTCAAAAGTTGGACTGGATGATCTTGAAGGTCTCTTCCAACCTAAACATTTTGTGATTCTGTAATTTTGGTATCATTATTATTCATAATGAGTATTCAGCTCCATGTGATTAGCTTCTAAGCATTGGTCTGTATATCTATATGTATATGTATACATATGTATATTTGTATGTATTTGTATACATAATCTTTCACTTTATACTTCAGCTGAAAGTAAAAATAATACAAAGATATTATAAACCTTATATATAGTTAAAGAAGTGTTTCCAAACTGGAAAAAGATTAAGCTAATGTTCCTCCCCACAAGAAGGCAATTATGTAATTATGTTCTTTAAACTGTCAGACTCCATGGAAGGCTGACATCCACCCTAGTTACAAGAAGCTCTAGCGAAGCTGTGTTCTGTTCCATTCTGATTTGAATGTAATGGCCTCTGGAAAAGAAAGTGAATATGTAATTCCAGTGATAATAGCAGGGTAGAGCATTGGTAAAGGGGAAAGAATTATAAATAACTTAAAATGGCATGAAAAATTCAGTATTATTTAGAGGTGAGACAAAACAATGAATTCCTGAGAAAATAAAGTAATAAGTATTTCAAGTCTATGCTCAAGAACATTCAAATCTTCTACCACTCCACCTCTCTTCTTCCTCCCAAAGATGAAGATATCCTTCTTTTCTTTCTTTTTATTTTGTACGCAAACAGAACACTTCAGTTTGAAAAGTTGCAAATAGAACTATTGAAAAGCACAGGCCATATATAACCTTAAGGGATGCATGTGGAGATCTCAAGGGATTGGCTATTGAAACATTAGAAAAAAAGAGTTGTATTTATGGCTTCCAAAGAGAGGAGTAGTTACAGACTAGATAGAGGAAGGATTGCCTATATATGGGGCTCTCCATGCTTGGTAGGATGGGTGAAAAATTTAAAAAAGGTGGATGCAACAAAGCCCTACCAGCTGCCCAGAAAGACAATAATCTGGTACTACAATATTGTGACAAGAGCAGTTGGAAAGTATGAAGAACTGTTTGACTCCATACCTATAATAATGGCATTATTTAGCATTTATATAGTACATCTCAGCTGCACAGCTAAAGCTCTTTACAAAAGATAGGGATCATTATACTAATTGTGCATTTGGAAAATGAATATGTAGAGAATTTAAGCCAAAATTTTAAGAGTTGGCACATTTAGGGGTTCTGAAAAAAGACAAGGGATCTGACTTTAGAGAGGCGCTAGGCATCTGCAACTTCAATTAGAATGGCTGGTAACTGCAGGTGTGCATCAGCAAGAAAAAGATTTTGCAAATGCATCAGCTTGAAGACTTCAGAATCCTGTATCCCATGTTAGTGGATGCTTTTGTGGAAGGTAGACTGGCTGATGTGGTAATGGCTACTTCCAAAGCTGAATAACAGGAACAGAATCTAGGTCTCCAACTCCCATCTGATATAGTACTGCAGATTTACCTACAGCATCTTAAATAAAATAAGGTCACAAAAAAAAAAAAAAAAAAATAGATAAATAAAACAAAAGTAGCAGAGGCAATGGAAATTTAGAGAAACATAGTTTGGGGAGATTTTTTCTTAAGTAAAAAAAATAAGACAAATTTTAAAGCATAACGCAGATAGCTTAACTCAGGATGGAGTTAAATACTCTATAATTTATAACAAGATGGTAAATTGTAAGAACACGGCAACAGCATGGTAAAAATATCCGCATGACTTAGAATAGCTTCCAGGGTCACAACAGCTGCACAAGTAAGGGACTAGCATGATCTGAAACACAGCCTAACTCAGGTAAAAGACCAAATAATGTGACTATTTTGGCTATAATGATCAAACCAGTTTGAAAGGATTTAGGTAGGAGTTGGATGAATAATACACATTGTGACGTAGTGGTATTGCTTAATGTTTACAACAATTGCATCACTATCCCGAGACAAAGAGAAAATAAAAAGGTGACATTTGCTGAAAATTAATGAAGTTGAGTTCTCTAATCCCCTCTTAGATTAAAGACTTCCAAGTATCTAAGGCCTCTGGAAAAAAGGATGCAATTATAGCGTAGAAGGCTAGGTCCCAACAAAATTTCCAACCCTGTCCCTGTAATAGTAACTACTAATGCCCTTGCTACAGTTTGCATCTGTTCCAGTGTGCAGCTCACTACAGAAAAAAGCTTCCTCTCGAGAACAATCTCATAAGGCAGAAGCATCTGCTCTTGTTCCTCCTGTTCTCCCTCTTCAATTCTTTGGAGTCGTGTCACTAAATTTCAAGCGATAAGTTTGCTTTATTACTTTAGCTTTCAGTGGAGTTCAGGGACAAGTTGGTAGCAAGACTTAGACTTTAAGTTGTAATGCATGAGAGCACAGCCCTGGAGCCAAGGCCCAGCCCTGCTTTCTTCCACCCATAGAGTTGTTTAACTAATGAAATTAATTTACCTCTTTAAAATTTAAAATAAATACAAGATGTTTTGATTTTTTTCAGTAATCTACATCAGCCAAAACGAAGAGATGTTATTTGTATGCTGATTTGTCTGGTGAAAAGCCAAACTGCAGATAGTTTGGCATGGTGCCAGTCTGCATTGCTTCATTTCTTGTTTTCCCTGAGCTCACTACAGGCAAGATAGCTACTGTGCACCAGTGGTTGGACTAGAAATTTAAAGAACTGGAAGAACAAGAAAGTCAAGAAGAGACAGACAGCAAAACAGCCATCTTGAAAGTTGCTACACCAGGCCTGACATTATTTTGCTGATGTCCTAAAGGGCCTACAATTACCACCATTTTTTGCAGTTTTAGAACTTCTGTCTTTTATACGTAGGAACAGTTTGCCTAGGTGTCTGCTGCCATTTTTTTCAGCTACTTATCATCAGGAAATGTGCAGATTTTAATAAATCTATGTGTCCACAAAACAGCAAACACACAACAGAGTAATCTGTTAACACACCATCAATTCTCAGCTTTATAAATCCATAGCTAGACTCCAAAACATGGCATCTATGGCAAAAAGTACTAGCATAGCCGTGAGGATCTAATCTGCTTTACTAGGAGGGTATGTTAAGGTCTCCTTAAATCCTCAAGGTAAATGTGTCTAACCAGGGTTTTAAGTGAGTCTCTAGATGAGACAAAAGGGCTTCAAACCCAAAAAGCAATTATGTATGTGAGTGAAAACTAGAAATTTAATTTTATGAGAAAGATTACAGGAGGCAGAAAAAGAAGAGTAATTCTTTACAGGTCAGTTATTTGAAACTGAAGTAAACCCTGCACAGTGGGTTTGTCCTACCTCTCCTGACTAGGTGTTTCATGCTGGATTTGGTTTTTTCACCATTTCTGTGTTTGACTTGAATGGTTTTATCTCCTACTGTGAGTGTCTCATTTCCTTTTGCCTATTGCATTCAGTATTCTCCAAAATCTTCTGTTCCTGGAGATGTTCAATAATTTTTCATTAAAAGACTCCCTCTTTTGCTGTCATGGCCTAGGAAAAAGGAATAGAGAAAATTAAACAATCACGGTAGGCATTATTCATCCCAAACAGACAAACAACAGGAGCTAGAGGGACAACACAGCAAAGCACCAGTATTGCAGGAATTTCTTGGAATGCATCTGGAATGGTGTATTGGAGTGGAAAAACCAACAAGGAAAAGTGCTATGCTGGACCTTGTTCCTACCAGCAGGGAGGGGTGGTAAATAATGTGAAGCTTAAGGGCAGCCTTGGCTGGAGTTACTACAAAATGATAAATACAGGATCACTAGGGCAACAAGGAGGATAGAAAGAAAGCTCACTACGCTGGATTTATGAAGAGTACACTTTGGCCATTTCAAAGATCTTAAGGGATTTTATTCCTTACCATGGGATAAAGCCCTGGAAGGGAGAGAAATGAGGAAAGCTCGTCCATATTCAAGGATTACCTCCTCCCAGGTGATCCACTCTCATGAGACACCACCTGGACTACTGTGTCCATTTCTGTAGCCCTTCAACACAGGAAAGACATGATGCTGTTGGAGTGAGTCCAGGTGAGCATTAGGACCATCATGAGGACCAA
Source organism: Phaethornis superciliosus (assembly GCA_023637945.1). Classification (NCBI taxonomy): domain Eukaryota; kingdom Metazoa; phylum Chordata; class Aves; order Apodiformes; family Trochilidae; genus Phaethornis; species Phaethornis superciliosus. Next base: position 28,515,961 of record JAJQWJ010000004.1, on the reverse strand, counting down.
GGGTAATGACTTTTAAATGGAAGAGGATCTATTTTGGGTAGACATTAGGTAGAAATTCTTTATTATGAATGTGGTAATACACTGGACAGTGTCTCTAAAATTTGACAGATTGTCCATGGACATTGTGGACTACCCCTCCCTGGTAGGGTTTAAGGCCAGATAAGATGGGCCCTTGAGCCACCATGTCTAGTGGCATGTGTACCTGCGCAAGCACGGTTGTTGGAAGCAGATGATATTTAAGGTCCCTTCCAACCCAAACCCTTCTATGATTTTGTGAAGGCTTAGCAGTTTTAAAGATAGCCTTTGGCTGCAGACCTCATGTAGAGCTGTACCTATAATACTGACTCAAAAATGACACAAAAATATTGTCTGGGTTTTGGCTGGGATAGAGTTAATTTTCTTCATATGTAGTTCATATGGGGCCATGGTTTTGATTTGTACTGCTTCTTACCCCACCCAACCAGTATGTAGGCTGGGTTTCACAAAAGGCTGGAAGGAGACACATCTGGAACATCTGACCCAGCTGACCAAAAGGATATTCTGTAGAATGTGAGCTCATTCTCAGTACAGAAAGCTTGGGAAGTAGAAGGAAGAGGTGGTGGGACGTTTGGAGCAGTAGCATTTTTCTTCCCAAGTAACAGTTACGCATGATGGAGCCTGGCTTTCCCTGAGATGGCTTAATACTTGCCTGCCAATAGAAAGAAATTAATTAGTTCCTTGTTTTGCTTTGTTGGTATGTGTGGGCTTTTGCTTTACCTGCTGAACTGTCTTTATCTCAACTCCTGAGTTTTCTCAGGCTTGGTCTTTATATTCTGTCCCACATCCCAGTGGGGGAGAGTAAGTGAGAGGCTGTGTGGGGCTCAGGTGCCTGCTGGAGTTACACCATGACACATGTTTATATAGCCTTAAGTTTAGATTGTATCCAGTCTTCTGTGGGCATATTCACTAACAGCTGGGAATCTTTGCATCCACATTGCAAGCAGGGTGCTCTGGGCTGGTGCCTATTTTCAGTCTTAGGTCCAGCAAGAGACAAACCATTCTGATTGTACCAGAAGTGCCTTTAGATAAATAACATAGTATAAATACAAAGCAAATTTTCACCTAAAACATCCCGTCTGAAACTCAGCTCACTGGACATGGCCATCACACAACAACATAGGCTGCTAAATCACACTGGTCTCAACAAATTGAAAGAAAGCTGAGTCTTCTTGTCAGGACCTTGTCTATTTATGGTTTATTTGGACACCAGCCACCAGCAATGAAGATGGTGTGAGTTTGCATGACAAGTTTTTGGCAATGGGACAGCTACACAGGTGACTTCTGTCACCAGCTGCTAGAAGGTGCCCTTGTGTCTGTTGGGGCCAGGGTGAGCCAGCTACAAGATGGACCCTCTGCTGGCCATAGATGAACACACTGGGGGTGTTGGAAGCAGCTCTGTGATAACGTATGTAAGAAGGGAAAGAAAACTTCACAACAGCAGCCAGAAGTGAGAAGTAAGAAGATGTAAAAAGAGCAGCCCTGCAGAAACCAAAGTCAGTGAAGGAAGTACTTCAGGCACCGTACCAGAAATTCCCCCACAAACTGTGATGAAGACCATGGTGAAGATGGCTGTCCTCCTGCAACCCATGGAGATCCACAGTGTAGTACATATCAATCTGAAGGATGGAGAGAGCTCATGTAGGAAGAGGCAGTTGCCTGAAAGATGATGACACACTATGGACAGCCTACACAGGCCAGACCTGTGGGTCCGTGAAGAGAGAATCACAGAATCATAAAGTGTTTTAGATTGGAAGAGACCTCCAAGATCATCCAGTCCAACCTTTGACCAACACCATAATCTAACTATTACACCATGTCCTTAAGGACCAGGTCCAAATGCCTTTTAAATTCCTCCAGGGATGGTGACTCCACCACTGTCCTGGGCAGGCCATTCCAATGCCTGACAACCCTCAGAGGGAAAAACGTTTCCTAACATCCAGCCTAAACCTCCCCTGGTGCAGCTTCCATCCATTCCCTCTGCTCCTTTCACAGATTACTAAGGAGAAGAGGCTGCTTCACTCCTTGCTCCAATCTCCCTGGAGGCAGCTGAAGAGAGCAATAATGTCTCCTCTCAGCCTCCTCTTCTCCAGACTGAACAACCCCAGCTCCCTCAGCCACTCCTCACAGAACTTGTGCTCCAGGCCCTTCATGAGCTTTGTTGTCCTTCTCTGGACACGCTCCAGCACTTCTGTGTCCCTCTTGTAGTGAGGTGCCCAGAACTGAACACAGGACTCAAGATGCAGCCTCACCAGAGCTGAGTACAGAGGGATGGTCACCTCCCTATTCCTGCTGGCCACTGAGTTCCTAATACAAGCCAGGATGCCATTGGCCTTCTTGGCCACCTGCGTACACTGCTGCCTCATACTAAATTGACTGTCAATCAATACCTCCCAATTTCTTTCAAACCTACAGCTTTCTAACCACGCTTCCTCAAGTCTGTAGCTTGAGTTGTTATGACCGAGGTGTAAGACCTGGCATTTGGCCCTGTTAAGCCTCATGCAATTAATCTTGGCCCATTGGTCTAACCTGTCCAGGTCCCACTATAAGGCTTCCCTACCCTCCAGCAGATGGACACAGCCACCTAGTTTAGTGGCATCAGAAAATTTACTGAGGGTACACTCAATCCCCTCACCCAAATCATTAATGAAGATATTAAAGAGAAGAGGCCTCAACACTGAACCCTGAGGGACAACACTCTTGACTGGTTGCCAGACAGATTTAGTTCCATTCACTACCACTCTTTCAGTCCAATCATCCAGACAAGTTTTTATCCAATTCAGGGTATATTTATCCTAGACAAGTGCCATAAGTTTCTGAAGAATACTGTTGAAAGACAGTGTCAAAAGCTTTACTGAAGTCCAGAGAGACAATGGCTATAGCTCTTCCCTCATCCACTAGGCAAGTCACCTTGTTGTAGAAGGAGATCAGGTTAGTCAGACAGGACCTATGTTTCATAAACCCATGCTGGCTGGGCCTGATCACCTGGTTTTCTTGTATATACTCTGTGATGGTACCCAAGATGACCTGCTCCATAACCTGTCCTGGCACCGAGGCCAAACTGACAGATCTGTATTTGCCTAAATCATCCTTTCAGCCCTTGCTGTAGATGGGCATTGCATTTGCCAGTTTCCAATCTATTGAGACCTCCTCAGTTTTCTAGGAATGTTGATAAATAATGGAGAGTGGCTTGGTGAGCACTTCTGCCAGCTCCTTTAGTACCCTTGGGTCCAGATCCCATCTGGTCCCATAGCCTTGTGCACATCCATGCAGCACAACAGGGACTGATTGTTTCCTCCCAGACTATGGGGGCTTCATTCTGCTTCTCATCTTGGTGTTCCAGCTCAGGGAGCTATACCCTCAAAGAGCAATTGACATTGGCAGAAACTGGGGCAAAATGAGCACTAAATAGTTCATCTTTTTCCTTGTCCACAAGTTTTCCTCCCATGTCAAGTAGAGAGGGGAGATTGTCCCTAGCTCTTCTTTTACTATGTACATATTTATGGAAACTCTTTCTGCTATCTTTGATGACACTAGCCATATTTAATTCAAGATGAACTTTCGCCTCTACAATTTTCCTCCCACATATCTTTGCAGTAACTTTGTAATCTTCCTGAGTTGCCTACCCTTCCTTCCACAGCCTATAGACTTTCCTTTTTTCCATGAGTTCTGCCCAAAGTTCCTTGTTTAGCCAGTCTGGTCTTGTACTACATCATTTTAATACGTACAGGTACAGTTTGTTCCTGTGCCTTAAGGATTTCCCTCTTGAGGATTGTTCAGCCTTCCTGAACTCCAGGGGATATCACTGAGCAATCTCCTAAACTTACCAAAGTCTGCCCTCTGGAAGTTCAGGGAGGAAATTCTACTGACCTCCCTCCTTACTTCCCCAAGAATTGAAAACTCAGCCATCTCGTGGTCACTTTGTCACAGACAACCACTAACCTTTACATCTCCCAGTTACTGTTCACAAACAGTAGAGCTAGCAGTGAGCTTTCCCTAGGTGGCTCAGTCACCAGCTATGATAAAAAGTTATCTTCTACACACCCCAAGAATCTCTGGGACTGCTCCCTGTCTGTGTTCTTATATTACCAGCAGACATCTGATAAGTGGAAGTCTCCCACAAGAACAAGGGAAAGCAAATCTGAAAGCTTGCCCAGCTGCTTTATATAACACTTCATCAACATACTCACCCTGGATGGGTGGTCTATAACAGATCCCTACTATGATATCTGCCTTGTTGACATTCCCCATGAAGCATTCAACCCTATCATCACTATCATTAATGTGCTCAAGACCTTCCCTAACATAGAGGGCCACACTTCCTCCTCTTCTTCCATGCCTATCCCTTCTGAAGAGCCTATAGCTGTTTAACCAGGCACTCCAATCATGGGGTGCATCCCACCATGTTTCTGTAAGGGCAATTATATCATCATTTTCTTGCTGGACAATAGCTTCAAGCTCTTCCTGCTTATTGTCCATGTTAAATATGTTAGCATAAACACATTTTAGACCAAGTTATGATCATAGAACCCAAAGCCCTGTTGACAACACCAATCTCAGAGCCATGAACTGACCCTTTGTATCTTCCTATATGTTCCTCCATTCATCATTGATGTCAGAGGGGTGGAAGAGAACACAGCTTGGGCTCCTGATCCCTTCACCACCTACCCCAAGGCCCTGAAGTCTCTCAGCTCCCTGTGTACCTCTCATTATTACATCATCACTACCTACTTGAAAGACCAGAACTGGGTAGTAATCAGAAGAATTCACAAGGGTGGAATGTTTGCCTACAGCATCCTTTACGTGTGCACCAAGGAGACAGCAGACCTCTGGATGGGGTAGGTTTGGTCTGCATATGGGGCCCTCCACTCCCCTCAGTTGGGAGTCACCTACCACAACAAACTGTCAATTTTTCTTTTCAGTGTCAGCTTTGATGGCCATCCTGAGGGCAGTTGGCCTTGGTGGTGGTTTGGGACTTTTATGAGTCCTTGATCTTGCTCACAACCAGATCCTCCTGCAGAGCCCCATACCTGTGACAGCCCATACCCATCTGTCCATAATTAAAATCCCAAAATCAGAATTATGAAAACTCCCTGGTCATTCACTTAAGTATTTATGTAAAGATTACCCATTGTCTCTCTTTGAAGAAGAAACATACCTAAGGCAAACACAAAGTCTTCACTCTCAGTCTCTGTAGATCAAAATCTGATTTCTCTGTATAAAAAAGATCATTTGTCTGTTTTATGGAATATTGTCAAGAAAGAGACATTTATAAAACTGCTTTGCCCTAGCAAATTTCAGATAAAATTTTGACGAAAGAATCTTTCAGCATCCTGTGGAGAGGAAGAGCTGAATCATGGTGCAGCCTCACAGAGAAGCAAGGAGATTCTAGCCAGCCATGGATAGAAGTTCAGGGTGGGCAAAATGAGAGATCTCAAACAATAATTGAAATACTTATCCCTTAAACAGAAGTGAGTTCTTTAATGACTAGTAGTTGCTAAGATACTAGGTCTGGACATAATCATACAAAAACACAACATTTGCAAAAACAGATGCCTCACTAATCCCTGCTGGGTTCAGTGCAGTGTTACAGAGGTATAAGTGGCACAGTTAAATGCAGACATCAGTTGGCCTTTGGAACTTTTAATACCTAAGCAGCCATTCATTAGTGATCTGGCACACTGTATATGTGTAATGATTAGTTTGTTATAAAGTAATATAAATCACTTACTTTTTACGTTTCCTAAGAATTACTTATAAATTACCAAGTAACTGCCACCAATACTTTAATTACAGGACCAATATTTTTCCAGCGAAATATGTCATCCATAAATATGAAACCAAATATATCACTGAGTACAGGAAATTAAGTAGTATTTAATTACCAGCTCAGCTATTACTGTACTTCTTAAGTGCTAACTGCCACTACTACAAGTATCATGTAAAATGGAAAAATTCATGTACTGCTGATGGTAATTAAATTTACTAAAGTTATACTTTTGCACTCTACTTAGAAGAGATGACCATATAAATATAATCATTACTTTACACAATGGAAGCAGAGTGAGTACAATACTTTTATGCTACAACCCAGAATAGGTAACACTGTGAGAATTATAAGTCATATAAAGCTTCAATATGTGCAGTTGAAATCAGTATAGATCTTTGATCTTTTTTGCTAATCATTTGAGCAGAGAAAATCATTGTACAAAAAGCATTGCAATTTATTTATTATGATAAGAGTAATAACCATTACTAGTTCAACACCAAAATTAGTGTTACTAAAATTAGTGACAGTAAAAATAACAAAAGCAACAGCCTTTGATTTCTTTAATTTTTTTGCATTATTTCACCTTGGACACCAAAACTCTGTGAGGCCATATGAACTTCTTCCTGGTGATTCTGATGGAGTTTGTCATGGCGATGCTAGGGAGGAAACTGATTGCTCAGCTCAAGTGCATCTACACCACTGCACGCAGCAGGGGCAACAAGCAGGAGGAGCTGGAAGCCATTGAGTAGCAGGACAGCTATGAGATAGTTATCATCATAGGAACATGGTGGGATGACTTTCATGACTGGAATGCTGCAATGCACAGCTCTTCAAGAAAGATAGACAGGGAAGCAGGGGCAGTGGGGTGGCTGTATATGTTAGGGACTGTTCAATTGCACAGAGCTTGATGGTGACAGTGATTATAGGGTTGGGTGTTTAGGAGTAAAGATGAAGGGGAAAGGAAATAAGGAGGATATGCTATTGTATGTATGTTATAGACCACCCAACTATCATGAGGAGGAAGATGAAGCATTCTACAAGCATCTGTCAGAGGTCTCACCATTGTTAGCCCATGTTCTGATGGGGGACTTCAACCTACCAGATGTATGCTGGAAGTATATCATAGCATAGAGGAGACAGTCCAGCAGGTTCCTCAAGTGTATGAAAGATAACTTCCCGACACAGCTGATAGGTGAGCCTAACCTCCCCCAGCTGCCTTGCCAGTTTTCAGTTGCTGTATGGCCTTCAGAGTCTCTCCATTCGGTTTTCACCAGTTGTCTTGTAATGTTCTGGATTGCTGAGCCTTGGACTACACAGCTGGCACTGGAGAGAGTCTGAAAGTGTTCAGACCATTAGTTCAGGATGGAGGTTTTATCTGTGAGAAGTATTTGGCCATCTGCACTGAGCAGAGGCTTTGGACCTGGTATGTGGGTCTATACACTGCGTTCAGCACTTCACAAAGCCCTCTGTGATCACCCGTACCTGCACACAGTTCAGCCTTTTCTGCTAGGCTGATCCACCACTTGCTCTGGATGTCTCAAAGTTTCTGTAGGAGCTCACTGCATGCAAGATAAAAGGCTGCTTTGCTTACATGGCAAGATGGCTGAGCAGGGTGTTCTTGGTGAGCAGTTCTCTTCTTTGTCAACAATTCTTGGATCTCTTGGTTGTTTTCATCAAACCAATCCTTGTATTTCTTTGAGGAGAACCCTAGGGATTCTTCAGAGGACTACAGGATGCTATTTTTAATGTTTTGCCAAAACACTTCAGGACAGGGATCTATGGGATGATCTACATGTCTAGCTTGAAGGTTTACGTGGAAGCTGTTTCTCACTGTATCTTTTTGAAGATCGTTAACTTTGAGCCTCCTCCGTGGGATGCCACCTCTCTTAGGTTTGGGTTTAAAGCAGAGGGTAAGTTTGCATTGCACAAGGCGTTGGTCTGTATGATATTCTGCACTGGGCATCATCAACGTTTCTCTGGCACACTAAGATAGTCAATGAGGTGCCAGTGCTTGGATCGAGGGCGCAGCCAGCTTGTCTTCAGGCTGTCTTTCTGTTGGAAGATAGTGTTGGTGATGGTGAGCTGCTGCTCAGCACAAAACTCTAGCAGGAGGTGTCTGTTGTCATTACAGTTCCCAACACGACACATGCCTAGTACTCCTTTCCAGGCTTCATAGTTCTTTCCTACTCTGTCATTGAAGTCACCAACCACCAGCAAGAATTATGATCTTATCACCTACAGGAACCTTTTTGGTAAGACGGCACAGGTCGGTGTAGAATTTGACTTTTTCTGCATGGTCACCTTGGAGGGATGGGGCATAAATACTGAAGAGAACCATATGTTACTTGTTGTGTAGTGGGAGGTGTAAGGAAATAATGTGATGGGAATGAGCCGTCGGCACATTTTCAGGTTTGAAGGCAATGGAGTTTTTAGTCATGAAGCCAACTCCTGGGAGCTGTCTTTTGGTTTTGGGTTTGCCTGACCAATAGGGTGTGTAGCCAGCACCATGTTCTTTAAGACTGCCTTCCTCATGAAGACAAACTTCACTGAGAGCAGCAATGTCGATGTTGTGACAATTTGTGGCACAATCAGAGCAGAAAAACACTCAAAGAATGTTTATCAATATGGTAATAGGCATTTTAAATATATAAATATAAATACATATATATAAAACTACTGTCCGCTGTATCAAGCATGGTTCTGATGTTCCATCATGTGAGTGTCAATCTGAAAACACCTTTAGAGGCAGGTGTATCCCTTTGTCTCTTTATCTTTGTTAGATCACATCAGAAGCTGCCTGTTGACAGCAGGTAGCCAACTGGGTGGGGGTGGAGATGAGCTTTGGTTAAGCCACCTTTTCCAGGCCCCTCTCCGTGTGGAGCAAGCGGTGCTCTCCTTGAAAAAGGCTGCTTGGTCACTCAGGATGCTGCCAAACAAGACTGTCATCTCCTGGGTCAGTCTCAAACAACCAAAGCCCTGAGCCACCTGCATGCAGGGTTGGGTCTGCAGCTTCCAGTGCCCCTTTGCCTGCAGATTCGACCCCCGCCTGTCACTGCAGGGATTTACAGGTGTGAGTTTATCCCTCAGGACTGCGCTGTGACTTTTTTAGGTGAGGTGCAACGTGCGTGGAACTGTCCCCACCCTTTACTCCTAAAGTTCACCTGCCAGGGCCCAGCAAGCTTGGATGGTGACAGCAAAGTCTTCAGGACATAGGTTTAGTTAGAGTGTCCTTCTCCTAGATGGATGGCCTTACAGGGCTAAGCGAGCTCTATCTGCCCGAGTTTGGAGTTAGAGTTGTCCTTCTAGGATGGTTGCCTGAAGGCTGCTGAGCCCATCCTGCCCATGGACACACTTTGTCTGACCCTTCAGTTGTGACCTGTCTGGCATGGGAGACCCTACTGGAGGCATATGCCACCGCCAGCAGAGCTCACAACCTCACAAGGGCACACAAGCTCCTCCCCCACAACGAGGGCATGCCCGTGGAGGAGAATCGATTTTAGAAAATAAATTTTAGAAGTTCAGTTTCATACAAGTTCAAAACAGTAGTTTACAGAAAAGTGAACTTCGAACTTCACCAGCCCAGCAGTCTTATCTGCACACTTTTTGAGATTGGTGACAGAATTTACTGTTCATATTCCATATCCATGTCTTGTGTTAGTACAAGAGTGCTTTGGAAACTGGGGTGTAAAGGAGTGGCTCCTGTGAGAAGATGCTGAAAGATCCCCTGATTCCAATTTGGCCAAAGCTAAGCAGATATGGGAAGCTGGATGCCACTTGAGGAAGGAGAGGGAGAAGGTGCTCAAGCAGAGATTTCCCCACAGTTCATGGTGAAATGGCAGGCTGTCATCTTCTGCCCATGGAAAAGCACATTGGAACAGTTGCTGAAGGACGACAATGGGGAAGAATTGGATTTTCATCCCCTGAAGGATCACGGTTGGCAGATATGGAGCTGCAGCCTGTGCAGGATCAAAGGGTAGATGTGGACAAGGAGCCATGGAGGACGTGGATCTGCAGCCGGGGAGGATCCCATGCCAGGGGTGGACATGGCTGTGTGCAGCCCAGGCTGGAGAATTCTTTCCCTGAGGGACTGCAGCTGGTGAGAGGGACTCATGTCAGAGGGGGTTGTGAAGGACTCTCTCATGAGAGGGACCCCATGTTGTACCAAGGGAAGAATGTGAGGAGTCCTCCCCCTGAGGATGAGACAGCAACAGAATCAGCATGTGGTGTACTGACCCTAAACCCCCACTTCCACTCCCCTGTGTGGCTGAGGAGAAGGCAAGAATTAAGTATTTTGGGCCTGGGAAGAAGGGAGGGTTGGAGGGAAGTTATTAAAATCTGGTCATGTTTTCTCTTTCTCCTTGTAGAATAAATTAACTTTATTCTTCTTCAAGTTGAGTCTGTCTGGGTTTTGCCCATGACCATAACTGGGAAGTGAAAACCTCCCTATGCCTGTCTTGATTAATGAGCATTTATGTGGATTTTCTCCTCCCTATCCCACAGTGGATGTGGAGGATTAGTAAGAAGAGGTCTGAGTGTTACCTACTGGGCCTAAGAAGCTACAATCCTGTTCCCCAAAAATAACAGGTCAAAGAGAAACCAGTTGTCTCATATACAAATACAAGAATATCTGCCGATTTGGGGCAATTTCCAAACCAAATTATTGTTTACCAGAATAAACAGCACGGGTGCTTTTTTGAAGGAAAAACATCTTCCCTAAATTTGTATTAAAAATATTTTTCTAGCCTTCCATTGACTGAAATGGAATAATTATTTATGCTCAAGCAAGCACATAAAATTAATCACCGAGAAGTTAAATAATTGGAAAAAAATCCATACAGATATATCACTTAGGAAAGAGCACAAAAATTAAAGGTTAAAATTGGAACATTATATCACCTTTTGTTTTCTGCAGTGAAAGTAATGCAGTTTATGAATAAAGCTCAGTGACTGCTATGCCTCTCAAAGAACAGTGTGTAAACATCAACCATATGTTTCTTCCATTTCCAAGCAAAAGTCAAGATATTGGGTGAAACACTATGTATAATTCCAAAAAGAGTATTTGTCTCAAGACATCCTCCCTGACAAAATGAACATGACCCTTGGGTGGAGGTGTCATTCATAAGCCATCTCGACTCTGTTGTCTCAAGGAGAGACCCTCATTTTGGGTAACCACCTGATAAGCAAGGCCCTATTCTCACAAGAGCAGCCCCTCCTTTAGTGGCTTTCCCGATAAGCTGAACACTGGTCTGGCAAGGGGAGCTCTGCTTGATGGCCACCCTGACAGGCAGGACACTGTCCTTATTCTAAAAGGGACAGGGGCAGGAAAGCTGCACCCTGTAGAGGCAGAGTGACATCCTGTCTGTGCCCCAGGTAAAGCCACTGTAGAGGACACGTGCAGAAAAAAATAAGGGCTACTGCTGTGTCATCCCATCTGGAGCGGCCAAAGTGAACACCTGGCTTTGCAAGATATGCCAAAGCCTCCTCTAAAAGGTGGGCTCAGGCAACAGAGAAGATGTACACTCAAACTTCCTACCAAGATCATCGCTGGATCCAAGGGTGCTGGTCCCTATAGCTTCTTTATCGTTATCTCTCTCTCTCTCTCTGTGTCTCTGTTTCTAACCCTATCTTGGCACATGAGGTAACATAGTTTCTAAGTTTGTTAAGTTTTACTACCTGTTTCTTTGTTAAGTTTTGTTAGTTGTAACCTATTGTTTTGACAAATTCCTTAAGTATTTCTAAATTGTAACCCATTGCTTTGAAGGTACCATCATTTAGAATTATGCTAGTTGTAATCTGACATACTTTATAATGTTAGTTACTTTTAAGTAAAGTTGTGCTCTTATACAAATCTCCTGGGTAATAATCTTACTCCTGAGTACCACGCAGAGAATTCCTGAACTTAATCTCACCAAATGTGTTGTTAAAGGAGATTAATTAGAGGAGGAGAAGCATTGAGCCCAGCTGCACCTAGGCTGCTCTCTGAACAAGTTCAGAAAGCAAGGGGGTCCAGTCCAAATCTCCCCAGGCTGACCCCAATCTGAGGAACTCTACCCATGCCACTCTGTGGGACGTGATATTTGGTTTGGCCCCCACATCTGGGGAGCTGTGCTCACCTTGTGAGATGTGACAGTGCTGCACCCACCTTGTGGGTCATGACACAGTATGTAAAGACTAACAGCATTTGATGTGACGGTACAAAATACCAAAAAAACTTATGCTAACTATTTAAGAATGAGCGTGGGTTTGTCTTGTAATCATAGTAATCTCGAGTTAAATTTATCCTTCAACTAGGAGAGGAATCCACAAGAAACTTTACTAGTTATGGTTTCCTTCTCCTGGAAGGAGATATTTTCAGTAAAATGAGCATCAAAAATGCGCAAAACATTATGTATTAAACAATTTATAGTGTCCTAACTTTTATGATTGAAAAGCTACACTAAGAAATGAGAACGACACATGTACACAACTCCAGTGATTGTGGGGCAGATATACACATGACACAAGTGATGCTTGTGAAGCTGTGAATGGCAGCCAGCCCAATCTGACTTCCTCACAGCTGCCAGGTCAGGAACTAAAAACCTATATTGGCATATAGCAAGATTTCTTCCAGTTGATTTTTTAAAAATATTTTTGACAGGGGTATCAATTTTTCTTATTCTGATTTCTGACCTCAAAATTACTGGTCCTATCATACTTCTTGTTAGCAGTAAGGTGACTGGCAGAATGAATCTATCTTATTCCATCACAGTCCTCTGCCTTAGGGCTGTGTAGGAAATATTTTTCTGCTTTTCAGAAAACTATAACTCTTCTGTTAAGTGAAGACCCCAAAATTTTTGAAGAAGTCCACTTTTCATCCTAGAAATACAGTCTGCAAAAAAATCCACCCAGTTTACAGGACATTGTCTGTTGAATCAATTCCTTTGTAAATCAGAAATCTTAGACAATGCATGGCCTAAATTTCTTCTCAGCTTTGCAATCTTTTTTATCAGCATAACACTATTGTCAACAATGAAATCACCCAGTAAAACTGAGGGGAAAATCAGGTCTGTGTGTTCCTCCAGTGGTTTGATACAACATATTATTCATCCAGTAATAAAGTAACAGTTTAAGAATCATACGAGTTTCACTATAGATTGTGGTGTATTCACTGTAGAGTCATTCTGCTGAAGAAATTTAGCCTCTTTTTTTAAAATTTTATTTTCAGTTGTGTATTATGAGATTAACACACTTAATGATGAGCACTTATTTTCTTGCCAACTAACTAATTTTTTGTTCAAGCAAAATATTCTGAAACTCTGCCAAAACCCTGAATGGCAGAGAATGAAACTTGATGCTTAGAAAAATTCCATTACTTTTTGTCTTGCTTGCTTTTCTTCCCACTTGTTCTCAACTGCCACTAATAGCAAAAATTAGAAAGCTAAATTGGAAAAACTATTCTCTAAATATGCTTGACCTGATTTAGGGTTGGAAAGTACTTAAAACCTTAAAAAAATCCTGCTATTTCCTCAAAAGCCTATGCTTTTATACAGTACAACAAGATACAGATAATTCTAAATCAGATTTCTTCCTAATTTTAACTGGAACTGGAAAAACACATAATCTTGCAAAGCAATTAAGAGGAAAAGATTTCAACAATTAGGTAAAGCTTCACACATCCTGAAGCAATTTGCAAACCTACTTATCTATTACAGCCCACATCTCTCCATCGTAAGTGGAAAATACTTGCCAAATTTGACTGCTGTTGTCAGTTTTACAATACACACAGATAATTGACAGGGTAATGGCCTGTACTTAGTTTCATTTTTTCATTTCTATCTGGAAGACTGAAATCAAGAGGATAACGAGGATTCAGTATGTGAAATTAGTAGATGAGGAGCAAGTAGCTCAGGATTGGGAATTTAAAACTAATAATTGTTTTGTTAGGTGATATGTTTCCCAAGATTATAGTTGATATTCCACCACAATACAGAATCACAGAATGAGCCAGGATGGAAAGGAACTCTAGATCATCAAGTCCAAGCCTTAATCCACTACCACCATGGTTACCAGACCATCGCACTGAGTGCCACATCAGTCTCTTTATAAAAAGCTCCAGCGACAGATAATCCACCACCTCCCTGGACAGCCCATTCCAGTACCTGATCATCCTCTCTGTAAGGAATTTTTTCCTAATATCCAACCTACACCTCCCATGGCAGAGCTTAAGTCCATGCCCTCTTGTCTTACTGGTAGCTACTTGGGAGACGAGATGGACCCCCACCTGGCTACACCCTCCTTTCAGGGAGTTGTAGAGAGTGATGAAGTCTCCCCTGAATACTATATAGTAGCTTGTAGTTTCTGCTTTTGAGATGAACAGCTCAATATTTTAGCACAAGTTCACAACTTAAGGCAAGAAATACACAGGCTCAGGCTTTAAAATAAAATTTAGCAGCTCTCCCATTTGTGAGTTTCAGTAGAAGACATCAATTAGTAAATCCCTGTACAAATCCTAGCCATATAATAGCTCAGGCGTACGTTTCACAGTTCATATCGCCTACATTATTGTAAAAATTAAATGGAGCTTAAACCAAAAATGTTTGTCTTCAATTCTGAGATGGTAATCCACTATAGAAAGTAAATCCTAGCACTTTATGTCTTTACTGTGAAAATGCTTAGGATAAACACTTCTCTCAGTCAGCAGTGTTTCTGTGATAGAAGAAATTTAATGAGTATATCCTCCATCAAAGTATGTTGCTTTAAGCTACAGCAATGGATAGTTAACTTCTGTACCGGGCATGACAGTACCAAAGAAGGGAGAAAAGACAATAAATTCTTTAAGTGTCTTTAATCAGATGGTATTATATTAGCCCATTTTCCTATGAATTAATGGCAGCCACTTCCCATAAGAAAGAGCCCAGGGAGATCCTTTAGCGTCCTTGGTCTGAGGAGATCTCAGTTGTGATCTTCTAACAGTCCGGAACTGAGAAAATTTTCAGAGAAAATCAGGACACTGCTATGTAGCATAGGGAACCAAGGGAAGCTGCCCTATGCCTTGATCCACTTATATCCTCTTGGGCTTCAGTGGTATAACGTAGAGGTGCCTATACTACTCTGGGCTGCAGCAAAAACCCTCTACCTGGTGGCTTCTCTTAGTCACCCATGAGACCACCAGGACCAGAGCAAGCAAAGAAAGTGTAAAAGTCCAGCACAAACCTAGTCATCTTTTTGAACTGATCATCTGGCATGCCCAGAGTGGCCGCACTGCTGAGGAGCCATCTGGGTCAAACAGCTTTCTGTATGGTAATAACAATCCTAAATATAAGATATATATCCCTCTGTTCTGAACTAGGCTGGTTAGTAATACTCCCTCTCCATAAAGAAAATCAAAGGAAAAGAGCCTTCAGTTTCAAGAATTATATTACAGAAAAATCAACACAACTCTCATTTAGCCAGCCCACATTTGTGAATGACATTCTCTTCCTTCACCCTTCCTAAAGGAAACCTCCTACCATGTTACTCATAATTCCTACTAATCCATTGAAACAGGATGCATCTGACAGACAATCTGACCATAAAGATGCCACTCAGTAAAAATTTCTATTTACATTGGTGAAAGACAAGGGAGCCTGTTGCGAGAGGGCACGGAGAAATTGCCAAACACAGACCAATATGATCAACAAGCAAAATCTCATTTATTGAGTTCACTAACGCAGAATATATACTTTTCTCTTATCTGTGTTACATGCATGGCATTAAGTGATTAGTTAACACTCTCCAAACTTGCTTCTAACTTATAAGCTAATTGGTTAAAAGTCATCATCCGTGCCCATGCCAAGGGCCGTCCTGGTTTAAAAATGTTTTGTCTTGCCGTTACTCTGTTATCTTGTTTTGCTAGAAAGCCAGCTCCAGTGTTATTGTAACACCAAGGTTAAGTTCATTGATGCATTCCCAAAACATGGCTTGTTCAGTACATGTCTGCTTCTATTGAGAAACCCCACAGGAGGCCCCTTGGCAGACCTGGATGGTGCAGAACTTTCTAGGAAGAATGTGGTTGGATTATTATATGTTGCAATTTTCAAATAAATAGGTAAAGAAAGAATTATTACTCATGCTGAGAAATCACTACTCTACACTTCATTTCAGGCAAGGTAGCAATGTTAGACAAAACTAAGGACATGTGATATCCCTGTATCAGAACTACAGATGTGGCTTTATGAAATCCATACACACTACACCTGCACAAGCAAGTTTCATCCTATATCATTTGCTTGTGGATTATAAACAAATAAAAATTTCAAAAATTACTAATATATCTCTTAATGTGTTTCCACGTGGTTAATGGCCCTTTCCACTCTCAAGAACAGATGCAAGGTTATCCTGCAAAGGAAAGAAATGGAAATTTTTGTGCAAAATAGATTTTAATCGTTCAAATTCAAGAATTTTCATACAATTAAGAAAAGCATCTCAACACATCACATGTGGACTTTACCCACTCTTATTTGACATACAATTAAAATAGGCATGTTTTCTAGTGGAACAGCAACATAAGATTATTATTGGACCAGTCCATTTTGTTCAACACTACAGTAAAATCTTAAATGGAAAAAGTAGTAATTTCTATATGTTGCTTCAGAAACCGTTATGGTTTTTTGTGGTGCCAAAAGAAAAAAATAAATTAATTTTATTCTGAAATAAAAAGGTTTTTGAGAGATTTTGAAATTAACAACTACAACAATGGATGTAAAAGTTTTACTCAGTCTAAAAGAATGGAATATTGCCTTTGGCTCTTTCATAGCCTCCAGATAGTTTTTATGTATTACTGTCACATTACTTTGTACCCATATTGTAGTAATTGTAGCAGTGTTGTGATTTATTGTTCTGCCATGCTTAACATTTTAAGAAGCCACAAGTGTTCAATACAACCCAGTGGTTTTAGAACAGTCTTGAAGGTCTTCTGTTAGCCTGGGCAGTAGCAAGCCCCTGACCAAGCTCATGAATGAATTTAACATCTACTTTTATCTACCTTTATTTCCCATATATGCTTTGGGTTTGAAGGTAGAGAAATACTACACTGAAAAAGCACTTCTGCAGGATTTTAACACTTGTCCAGATCTCCTAGGTTATGACAAAACCACTCTAAGTAACTGCCCATAGAAAGATAGACAGAATCATATTTTGCAGCAACTGGTAAAGACAAGGCTTGTGTATTTTTGCAAAAGCTTTTCATTTTTAATGGGCTATTCACTTTCGGTACTCATTTTATTTAATAGCTTAGCCTTCTAAGTCTCTTCTCTCTGGTAGCGAATTACTTTCCAGAAATAATAGGGAATTTTAAGCATCATCATGTTGCTGGTATTGTCACTTGAAAATGTGGGTCGCCATCACCTCATCACCCCATCCTGGTTTGCTCATTAGTGGCACTCTGTATGGAAAACCTCTGAAGATCATTACCACTGTAGTCTAAAGCCAATGTGCCAGCATAATGAAAAACAATTCAGCAGTTCCCTATGCTCTGTTAGTTGTGTTTGTCATAAATGAGTTGTGGAGATTTGGAGTGAATGATCCATATCATATTGAACTGTCCTTTTTATCGCTGACAATTGAAGGTGACCGAAAAGCTGGGTCAGTGTCAGACTGTGTCTAATTGGAAACCTTTCCTCATTAAGGCTCAATGTTGACTTGTATTAGTTGATGAAATTAAGACCACAGTGGAATGGATTTTATTACACAGAATGAGCTGGTTGAGCTCTCTTCCATTTCAATGTTTTTTTAACCCCACCCCTGGCTGCTGAGGAAGAAATCCAGAAACAAGGGAGTTGTGAGTGATGCAGGATTAAGAGGAAATCAAGTTAAAATGTCAGTCAATGCTGCTCAGGAAATTGAAAACATTTGTGTATTTATGCCACATTTACTTCAGCAAATCTTTTGTGAAAATACTTCCTTACAGGTCATGAGGGGTTCTTTTGTGGGTTTGAATTATCAGTAGGAGAGAAATACTTCTCAGGTAAAAGGAAAGTGGCAGTTAGGGGTGGGAGAGGGGAAGTGTTTATTCTCTGAAAAGCAGAAATAAGGAATTTTTTTTCATAGATTAGATAGTCAGTTTTGCAATAAGACAAAGGTAACATTCTCTACAAAGTTACACCCAATTCTGAATAACCCATTTTGTATTTATCAGGTTCTGCAAAAAGCTGTTTCTTGAAAGAAACCAAGAAAATACTATAAATATTCACTATAACTGCATAAACCTACAGAGAATATGCAGGAATCATGTTATAAAGATAGATAACACGCAACATACTAAATTTTTCTTACACATTTGCTGACATTAGAATAGCAGTAGTATGTCTGAATTCATTTTAGGAACAAATCATTGAAGCTAAATTGATAACAGTACAGTCTGATATGGGATCATGATGCCTACAGACTGTAAGATTAAGGTAAATTCTATCATTATAAAAGATTAGGGTGGCAAGGGATGCTTAGCACACAGTGATTTGCTCTAAAAAAAACTCTGTTAAATGATCTTAACTCTCTGTTAAATTCACAACTCTACTTAAATATAGTCCTTTTCTTCTTTAATTTTATTTTTATTTCAGCACCAATTCATTTAAAATGAAAAACGAATGCATGAGGGTATCCTGCTCTCATCTTGTTATAGTTTATCCATAAAGTGACTCTTAAATCACTGCTAATTATAGACCGAATCTTGGAACATACTTGGAAATGAGATTTTTAAGATCAGATCTAAAAAGAGCAAGGACTTTCTTTCAATGCTACTTGTATCAGTCTCTCAAAGATTTTAAATTTTTTTCGGACTCATGATTCAAGAGTTTTTGCCCCAGAAATCTTCCTGAAATGCAAGAGCGTGTATGTGGACCCAAAATTTCACTTGCCTCTGTATCTCAAAGGCATGCTCAAACCACCATGCAATACAGAGTCTAATCTGGGAAATTCTTTGCTTACTCTAATTCAGACAGGAGTCTGAGTTGTTCTATCCATTCCTCTTCTTTTTACGTTTAGTCAGAAATTGACCCATCTTCACTAGGTCTTGTAGCTATGCTAATTTGTTATCATACTCACCACATTGCAATCCTAGATGCCATGTTATAAGAAGATACAGAAAACGGACAGTGTAAATTGAGAAGGAGATATGTAAACTGGCAGTAGGGTAAGATCAAATATTCTTTTCATATCTCAGTAACAGATATCTGGTATGTTGCTCAACTGTTTATCTTAATTGTCTTTTGCTTATGTTTATGTTTTTTAAAATTAAGCTAATACATTCTAATACATCTTTTAATACAGTTATATGTTTACATTTTATAAATGTCTGGTTTAAAATTTTAGAATGAAACAAAACTTATATTTAAGAAAAATAAATAAGCATATTTTATCTGCCTCAGCTAAGAAGATAACCCATAAACTTACTCAGTATTATGAGAAACCCACATGATAAACCAAAGCAATGATCTCATGATTTGGAATGACAGTCTCATAGATTATTCCAAGCTACCAGTGGACAGAGTTACTTCCACTTGCCTTTAATCCAATATACATTGATTTACATAATACAATAGCTTTCAAGTCTCTTTTCCTACACACATAGTGAGAACAGACTTGATAATAGTTTACAAATTCAAATTACAGAATTATCACAGCTGGAAAAGACCTCTACGATCACCTTGTTCAACTGTCAACATACCCCCCCAATAAAATATCCATATCAATATCTATATCACCCACTAGATCATGTGCCTCATATACACAGTTTTTAAATACTTTAAGTTATGGTAACTCCACCAACATCCTGGGCAGTCTGTTCCAATGTCTAAATACTGTCTCATAAATAAATTATTCCTCATAGATAGTCAAAACTTGGTGCAACTTCAGGCCATTTCCTTCAGTCCAAGCATTGTTCGCTTCAGACAAGAGGCCAGCACCCACCAGATTACAACCACCTCGCAGGTGGTTGTAAAACTACATTTCAGGTAGTTGTAGAGAGAAGCAAGGTGTCCTTCAAACTAAACACTCCCAGTTTTCTAAACCTCTTGACATTTTCATCCAGCCTGGTGTCATCTGCAAACTTACTGAGGAAGCACTCAATCTCCTCTTCTAGATCATTAATGAAGATATTGAACAAGACTGGTCTGAGAAATGAGCCATGGAGAATACCACTGGTGATTAGCCACCAACTGGATTTATCTCCATTGCCTACGATTCTCTGAGCCCTGCCCTGTAACCAGTTTCTAACCCAAGGAAAGAGTATACCTGTCTATGCCATGGGCCTACGGTTTCTTGAGGACAGTGCTGTGGGAGATGATATCAAAGGCTTTATGAAAGTCCAGGCAAACATCTCAGGTTTTCCCTCATTCACTAGGGGGGCCAACTGGTCCTAGAACAAGACCAGGTTAGTCAATCAGGACCTGCTTTTCCTGAGCCCATGCTGGCTGGGACTGATCCCCTGGCTGTCCTGCACTTCCCACGTGAACATACTCCATATGAACCACTCCGTAATTTTTCTGGGCATGAAAGTCAGGCTGACAGGCCTGTAGCTCCCCAGATTTTCCTTCTGGCTACAGAGTTACTACTTTGCTTCTAATCCTGGTGCTGCTGGGCTTGAACGGCTTGTTAGATTCAGGTTTTACTGCCCTAAAATTTTCCTCTAATGTTATAAGAAAACTCTGCCCAACTTGTAGAAGACTTCTTTGTCTCAACATAAAAACACAATTAGTAACCATACAACTTTAATCTATCCCCCCAGAATCAGTATCCAGGTTGTGATGAGTTTCTTGCAATATCAAGGTAATGCTTGGAAACTAACCTTGTTACAAATAATATTTTAAATCTCCCCACTTCCACAACATATATAAAACAACAATATTGGCTTTTATATACTGATAGAAAACAGAGTAAGAGAAAATAAAATAAAATAAAATAATAATGTAACATGAATGTTCAATGGAAAGATTTTAGATTTACACAGACAGGCGAAAATAAAAAGTTGTTACAAAAGTACAGAAGATAATCCTTTTCTTAGAAAAGAAGGTGATGTCCACAGCTGACACCCTGATTATATAAAGCAAAAGTAAAGAAAATATTTAATGAATATATTTAAATGCATTTCTTTGGAAAACACAGGTACAGGCATATCTGTTTTGATTTTTTTCCTTTCAAATAATTCCTGCCTTCATTTGGATATGACTGTGGTCATGATATGACTGTATTATTTCCATTCTCCACTTCTCATGTTTCAGGCAGTTACTCTTCTCCTGTTGCCCACAACTATGTGGAACTGTGACACCATTCATGTGATTTTCACACACATGGTGTCAATGTTCTTGGCTTTCTCAAATCCATTAATAAGCTTTTCCTGGTTTACCTACATGGTTATTTATGAACCATGATTACTAAGAAAACGTCATTCAGAAATAAAATGACATCCAGACATAAGCAATTAGTAGTTAAACTCACATGGCTTTCTTCTCAAATTGTCTTTCAATGGCTTTCCTTCTGAGGTGTGAAGTGCTGTTTAAGAAGATCTTACGGTATTTTGTTGGCACCAGACTTGAAATTCATAAGGGGTACATTATTTGCTGGCATTGTAATAGAGCATCATCCATATAACAGATGAAAAAAAAAAAAAAGGTTTAACTCCTAATTGTAATGATTTGGAAGATAAAAATATCAGCTGAAACTGAATTGCAGTCATTCAATGAGATCTGACTTTGGACTCCCTTTTCAGTCAGTAATGTATATGTATATGTAATTGGACTTGATGATCCTAAAATTCTTTTCCAACTGAAAACATTCTATGATTCTACAATTTAAACCAGAAAACTGTTACGATCATCAAGTCACCATTAACCTAGCATTGCCAAGTTTGTATGGGGACATATAGGGACTAAAGTATGTCCCTAAGTGCCACATCTAATGTCTTTTAGATATCTCCAGAGATGGTAATTATACCACTTCCCTGGGAAGCCTGTTCCAGCATCTGACAACCATTTAGGTGAAGAATTTTTTCGTAATGTCGAACACTGTATGTTGTAAACCTCATCCAGTTGATCCTGTTCAGATCCCTCTGAAGAGCCTTCCTATTCTGAAGCAGATCAACACTCCCTCCCATCTTGGTGTAATCTGCAAATTTACTCATGAGGCATTCAATCCCCTCATCCAGATCATTAATAGACATGAAACAGAACTTGCCCAGACATTGGGCCCTGGGGAACATCTCTTGTGATGAGTCACCGGTTGGATTTAACTTTATTCACCACAATGCTTTGGGCCTGGACATCCAGCAATTTTTTTTACCCAGTGAATCCAACACCAATCAAAGCAATGAACATCCAGTTTCACCAGGAGAACACTGTGGGGAAATGGTGTCAAAGGCTTTCCTAAAGGCTTTGTTTCTGTAATTCTATTTCCTTCCTACAGTTCCTATTTTGCTGGGAGTTTATTGCAGATTTTCTTCTTTCTGGTATGTAGGCAAATGCAAAAACATGACTAGTTGATGCTTTGGTTATGATCAGATTTTTTTTTTGCATGACAATTCTAATATTTTACACTTAGAAGTAAAGCATCTCTCCATCACTAAAAGGTCAGGAAAAAGGAGACACAAACATCAAAGTCCTACCAGCAGAAGTTGACACTCAGTCAAAATGTAAGACAGAAAGGATATAGAGAAAGAACAGTAACTGAAATAACTCTTTCCAATCTCAAAATACCTTTGAGTTAGAAAACCACTTCACATGCAGCTCTACCAAGCAGTTACATTCATAACTCCTGATTGCCTAGACTCCAGTAAAGTCCACAATAAAATGAGTATTGAACCAACATATTGCTTTTTTCAGTACAGGGTACACCATTCATGAGTTTTTATTCATTTCTCCCTGGAGGTACATTCTTCTTCCTTTTCTCAGAAAGAAGTTTGGTGCCTTTTGTCTGGGAACCTTGTCTTGTCATTAGTATCACCCAAGCTGCTGCTTCCTTCCACTCTGCAAAAGCATGTAAGTGTCAATGCAAGAAACACCAAAAGTACATGCAATAGATATAATAAATCTGTGCCACACACATATGTACCTGTCATAGGTAAAAGACATAACTCCCAGTATGTAGGGATACTAATCAACTTTCAGTTTGTTTTTTCTTGTACCTCAGGCATGTTCAATAAACCACACTTTAGGTAAATGGCAGCAAATGCCTACATTATAAGCAATTTCTTTCCATTAAAGATGCTGCCACTCTCTCTTAATACATAACTTTGATTAAATTCTAAACATAAATCCCATTTTATCTGGGGAGTCCAACCAGCTTTTTGCTGCATGAGAAACAAGATAGATTAATATCCTGTGTCAGCAAAGACAACCTTGTAAGAAAATAGTCCATTATTACGCATACCCATGACCAAGCTGTTTGTAGGAAAAAGCAGCCCTGAGATACCCAAGACCACCAAAGAACAAACTGTCCAAGGGTGAATGTCAGAAAATGGCTGTGAGATCAAAATGCATGTGTGACATGAATGATTGTGACTGGAAGATAGTTGCTCAACACAATTAAATCACCATTTGAACACCAGAGAAAGCACTCTGAGTTTTGACTTCAAGGGTAACATTGTTAACATTGATGATGTGTTAACAATGACTTACCATTTAACTTTGTTCTTTATGTAATCCAGTTACCTGGAGCATTTAACTGAGAAGTCTGACCTGGTCTGATGTGGCTAAAGTATCTGATGGTTAATTTCATAAAAATATCATAACAATAACATTTTTATGTGTTGTAAATTAATAAAAGAAATGCTACCATTTCATCTATTAATTTATTTAGCTAGTTAGTCAGCATGTGTTTCTCCTATAAAAACTGCAGTTAAAATAACTAACTATTGTAATGATATCACAATCATTCTTTTTGGCTTTCTGGAATTTTACGCAGAAATAGATATTATGCCCTTACCTGCTTCTCTCAGTTTTGCAGGAAACAGGACGCTATCTGTATGTCCCTTCTGTGGCACATAACGTGCAGCTGCTATAAATCAAAGAAATTATGACATTACTGAAGGAAGAGAGGGCTACATGTAACATTTTTCTTGACCTCTTTGCAAGAGAGTCAAGTCTAGAGTTTAATGAAATGAAATCCCTTTCAAGGGAATCCCAATGAGGCTGCTTCTTGAGCACTGTTCTGGAGAAATTATTTCAGCTGGCCTCTAAGAAGATTTACACTTAGGTCTCCAGTGTCAGAAGCTAAGGCAAGCTGTATTCACTACCTGGAGACCTTCTTATCGCTTCTTATCCCAAAGCCAAGAGTTGCCTCTGAAATTGCTTGAAGTAAAAATGTTTCAGGGGCAGAAAAAGATATAAAAAAATTAAATAAGGCTCTAAGATCACTATGACTTTCTTATCAGTAAAAATGTTAGTCTACATAGGAATTTTCTGACCATAATAGGGAAAGAGATTAAAGTTGTTATTCACATGAAGAAGACCAAAGGAGACAGTAAGTTATTTTCTTCTTGTTAGTACTAGTGATTGTTTCTATTAAAATAATTCTTATAATAGACAAGCCTTTAGTCAGAAAACTATTTTCCCTGTAGCCAGCTGAGATAGCAATTGAAGTTTATTTTTCCATATAACTTTCCCTATGAATCTGGTGATTTTTCATCATACTACCAACTCCATTGACATAAGAAAAAATTTCAGTAAATAATTTGTTATTGCTTAACATTGCTCAGTAGAAACATTACACTCAGGTAATTTTCCTAAGTATCCAACCAGTTAAGATACTGAAATTGGGGTGAATAGAAGATATGTATAAATAAAATATTCCCCTTTCACCAAGATAAAGCAACAGGTCCTTCCATCAGATCTTTGCAATGGTGATACGGATGCCTAAGTTAAATGTTTTTATGTATATTACGCCCTGTTTAATAGTAAAGAACAGCAACATCATATAGCTGTGCAAACATTTATATGGTTAGCTAATGTTTAAAATTACACATTTTAACTTTTTACTTAAAGCTGAAAAGAAATTAAAGGTACTCAAAATTCTTAATACAGCTGTTACGGTCTGAGGTAACATTAAAATTTATTTTTGTTTTGGATACACGAAACAAAGTCCAACCATAAAAAGGTCGAGTGCAAGCAGATTTTATTTGACAATTGTTACAGGCAAAGATATGGAGCAAGGCGAAAGAGGGAGACATGAAAAGAAGATATAAGAGAGAGAGAGAGGGGGAAAATGGTTAAGAAAGAATGAGATAGAAAAGTGTAGAAAAAGGGTAAGATAGTGGGAAAAATGAGAGAGAGAGTCATCAGTTCTTATCTTCTTCCTGGTGCCATCCTTCAAGCCCCCTTAGCCAGGTACTTGGCAAGTACAATGGAGGTGGCTCAGTCGTGCCTGGAGGGACCACCCAGCATTGCAGGCTGGTGCTCACAGAAGAGTCTCCACCCAGAAGGTCTTATCACATCCCGAGGTGTCACCTCCTGCTCCATTCTGGCCAGACAAGTTCTCCACCCCACCCAGTGCTATTCATTTTTTTAAAAATTTATTCCTTTGAGACAATTGTAGATCAGTGGTCAGAACCACACAACAGCGATTGAAAAGAAAACTACCAAATGTCCCGATCTGTATTAGACAGAGTCATCTATTCTTCTGCAGTATTGTAAATGGTCTGAATTCCTCACCAGGGAATACATGCAAAAAGGTCAATGATTATGCAAAATAAATAATGGGTTTAGAACAATCACCATATCCAGCTGCTGCAAAGTAAGCGCAGTCTCTAAGTCTGCTTGCCAGGTGGAGGCCCCTTCTCCCTGTGGAAATGACCAAGACCTTTCAGAAAATGATACCATAAACAATATTGCTAGGTACCCTGGAGAGATACCTACTAATATGTTTGAAAGCATGAGGACCCTAGATGCAGGTAATGGAAAAGACGTGTACTTTGGCAGATCAATTTTATTTTAAAATAATTTATTTTTATAAAAGTCATTTTTATTGTTTTTGCAAAAATTATAATCCAAAAATAACTACCTGAAAATGTTCAGGTTTTCTTTCTGTTGAATGAATCACTTATATTCTGAATGGTCCAGTTTCTTGTCATTATTTTCAAGAAATTAGTTGTATAGGTCCATGTAAACATACTGAGGGAATTAAACTCAAACTATCATCACACTGGAAATGTTATTAACCTCTCTGAAGGGAAAAAATCAGTATTTGTGATTCATGTGTTCAATTTCTTTGCATTTGAATGATCACTTTCAAAGACAACTCTTCATACTGCATCTGCTGCTTTTAGAATTTGCCAGGAATATTCATCAATATAGAATATCAATATATCCAAAGGAAGAATAGTTCAGTTAGGAATTCATGTAAGCAGGAGGTTTTACTAAGGTTATTAATCCTGTCTCTTATATTCTCAGTACAACAACAGAGTGAATCCTAGTATCTGGACTTATTCTTGCTCCTAACAAACAACTCAGAATAATCTTTCCCTCACTTACTCGATTTTTTTTTACCTTTCTATACTCAGAAAAATAAGGAACCATGGCCAGAGCCTAGCATATGGTACATGGAGCTTTGCCAGTGCTTCTCTATTCTAATTTGAAATATCTTTCCTGCTGCTAAAATCTTTGGTCAGCCTGAACAGTTCTTAGCAGTCTTCAAGAATGAGCTGTAGTGTGTTAGGAAATGTGTTGTTAGGTACAGTTAAGTGTAGAAACTCACCAGCTACGTTATTATTTGTATTTATTTACTGATATGTAGTATCTGAGGGCAGGAACCACAAGGCAATAAAAGATACCAAGGCCTTTCTTGAACCAGAAATATGACTTGAACTCTCTGAACAGTTCACGAAGCACAGAAATACATCAGGTATGAAAGGGGTACTTTTCTCTTTCTACAGCTGCCAAGTATTACTGAAAAGAGAAGGTGAAGCTAGAGCAGAAGGAGATATTATTAGAAAATGTTTTCCTGATGTTTGTGGTCTCTCCTTTCACTGACAGCAGGGTGAGCAGTGAATGGAAGACCAGCAGAAGGTCAGACCAGTGTGTCCGGAGTTCATGAAAACTCCATTTTCTTTGGAATTGAGAGACAGCGCTCTAACAGGGCAAAAGGAAGAAGCCTTATCAAAGATGAAACACTGGAAAATCGAGGAACAGAAAAGCCCTTGAGAATCAGCACATTACCAACCTAAAAAATAAATTAAAAAAAAAATTAAAAAGGATGAAGCAGCATAGGCTTAGGCATAGATCTAGGATCTGTGCCAGCCCACCATCTAGATGAAAAGAGAAACAAAAACTACCTCTAAGCAGGAAGGTGCCTAAAATTGGGAATATAATATTTAATCACTGAGAAGTCAGTGCCCTTATTTGCTTTGGTTGCAAGCAGAAGCAACTTTCTGGTATTTTTTGAGCATGCAGTCTAAGCACTGGCAACACACCAGCTTGATAATTGTATATCGATGTGTCCTAGAAGCCTAGGATAGTGAGACCCAGTTTAGTTATTAACTATCTCTGTATTTATCTGTAGCTGCTGGTGGACCAAAATCACAGTCACTGTCACTTCCACAGCCACTGAAAGTAGTGGTCTGTAATATTTCCATGAACTAGGAAGAACAGGTACAGTATTTCCCTGAGATGAAAGACTAATTAAGGGTAACTCTGGATTCTCTCTTTTTTGAGTCAAAGAACAATAAAGTAAGTTCTAGAAATATAATAGAGGAAAATAAATAAAATTTTAAAAATTAAAAAAAAATAAAAATTTAAAAGCTCTCAGATGATATTTTGGCTGTGTGACTTTCATCTGGCTTTAGTATGATGAGAACAATATCAAATACAGTCAGGTCTATTTTTTTCCCCTAGTCAGAAAATAAAGGTCTGAGAGCTAAAATGTCACAATGCTTCTTATTTTCAATTTGCAGGTTGCAGTCAAAAGCTGAGGCTGACATTTCATCTTAAATTCTCATAGTTGCAAGAAAACAAAGGAAAAGCACAAAGGTGTAAGGCTTTATGGAAAAATCACTCAGATTTCCCCCCCCAATTCCTGGATTTTGGTTGCTCATGACTGTTACTGGGCCTCGTGCCATTCAAGCCTTGCAAGTCTGTGTTGCCCATACTGGCTGCATCCAGCATCTTCCACAGCACCATCCGGGTAAGGAGCACTGTGGGTTCCTGGCCTTTGGCCATATGCACAGGTGCTTCTAGCTGCTGCGTCAGCTGCTTTGACAATCACAGTTAATTTTTCTTCCCATGTTAGAAAGCACTAACATTCCCTTTTCGTAGTCCCAAGGTTATATGCTGAGTGTTTCATTAAATTAAATCAAATACACCACAGACATTCAGATTACAATGATTTTCCCTGTAGTTTTTAGAGTACTGCATACAGTGAAGATCCTGGTTAGATATTAATTCATCTTCCTGAAATAAATGCATCCATATTAGGACTTCATAAAGGTCTGAATTTGTCACACAGAGAATTGGGACAACATTGGAGCTATTTCTTCACAATTCATTTTGATCAGTATAGGTATTACTTGTCTTTTCCATCCTCAGTAGGTTGAATCTTGCTCCAGTTTTTTATAGTCCTGTCATTTTCTGATAGCTGGAATGAAGGAGAGAGTTAACTCATGAATTCAAGCCTTCAGAGCATGCACAGTGGTAAGTGCCATATTCATGCTGATAATCCAGGAAGTAAGCACAGCTAATTTAGAACGGGTCAAAAGCATTATTCCTTAATGTTAACTGCCTTCACTCTGAGACCAAGATGAGATATTGTGGCAACTATTCCTGTTGCTGACTTACATATTTCTGGGGTAAGAATCTTTTTAAAAGCTGACAAATTGCAGTACCACAGATTTATTATTACTTTTACATTTACATAAATTCCTTTCACTTATGCCCTATTTGTTATCTATTCCAATGTAATGGACACAAAAAATATTTGGATGCTTGTAGGTGGTTGTGCCCTTCATGTAGTAGATTTGACTCCCCATTCTTTTGTATATTATATCCTTCTATCCATTACACTATTTAGACCCAGCTGCTGCTAAAGGCTGAATACAAAACCTGGCACTTATGGTAACAGCAATTTTTTTCCCTAAAATAATTTCCAGCACCACTTCTATTTTTTTAAATATTCCCACTTAGAACAGAAAAATTTGTAGCATAGATAGCTTGAGAAAGAGGAGAGAAAAATAAGAGAATAGCTTTTAAAGTTCTGATAAATCAAGACATAAATGGGCACAAGAGAGTAAACAGACAGATGCAGTGTGCCAGGATATTTACCCATCACTAAGCAGAGACTCTTCTCAAGGACAATAACTAGCTGTTACTTACATTTCCTGTTCCCAACTACTTTCCCCCATTTTCTCCCTGCCTCAGTGGAACACACAAAACATACAGTTTTTCCATTAATCTTCCTCTTTGTTTTCTTTGTTTTTCCTTTTTCCCAAGGCAGATTTCCACATTAAGATACCATGTAATCTGACTGCATAACCTTAGAGCAACATCCAGAACAGAACTGAATGTGGTAAGTGATGCATACCACAAGGCAGTCTTCTGTCATTTTTGCCCTTGTACTTTGTTATGGGAAAAAAAAAAAAAAAAGAAGGATAAAAAGAAAAAATGGAAAAGTGTTGTCAAGGTCACCAACATTTCTCTGGTGGAAGATTTCCCCAGGTGGAATTATTTTAATTTACAAATTTGCAGACATAAAAAAGGGCCTGCTGTGAAAACCACAATATTCACTGTAGCATGTGGTGCTGATGGGTTCTACCAGATGATAAAGCAAATTGAAATCTCACATTTCTAAGACCTTCTATTAGTGGGGGGAGAAAATCATGTGAGGAGTTATAATGTAGTTAATAGTTTTGCAGATCTCACTAATTTTACAGTTCTGTAACACGCATAGGTTATCATACTAATTAGCTTCATTTGGAATAGTAGTCATCTTAATAGAGGGCTTTCATGTTTCCTTCTACTTCAGTTCTAAAGCTTGCAGCTTGATGGTTTCAGACTGCAATAAAATTCAAATCTGACAAAACAGATCAAAACCAGATAATTGGATTTTATACAAACCACTCTGCTTCAGGCATGCCACCAAAGGGAAAATAGCACAAGAGATCTATCCAGTAGTTCTCAAATCCAAGTAACAGAGGCAAATACCAAGAGTCAGAAAAAGAGTCAGAAAAAAATCTGGCATGTGCCAGATATTCCTCTCCATCTGCTTTTTTCTCAGATTCATCCTGCAGGGTGCTGTGATAACTAATATCTCTAAATACATAACCAGAATTAAACTACAGCTAAGCTTTATCAAGTCATGCCACCAGCACACAGTGGCTCTTACAGTAGGAGGCAAGAGCTAAGGTTATTTCTTCTCCCTGGTATTAAGACATGCATGTACCAGTACTCAACCATAAAAACATGCAACACCTCCATCAGTGAAAAACAGGTTCCTGAAAAAAAAATATCAACTACTGAACAAAAAAAATTACCTCTTTAGTGACTTTGTTTCTTTTAGTGTTGTTCCCCAGAATTTTCTATCAGAAATATTTGTCAGCAAACAGTTCAAAGAAAACTCACTGCAAAATATTTTGCAATATTTTCTAAAAATCTCGTTTCATTCTAAAAATCATAAACTTTTTATGTTTTAAACTTAAATCTGAAATTAAATAACATAGTCTTATGATATGCTTGGGTTCAGTTAGAAGAAACCTGTCCTGAATATTTAAATTGACCTCTTTGTGTATCATATGGTTTCACATTATCTGTGAAAGCAGCAAACCACAGTTCCAGAGAGGAGTTTTCTTTTCTAAACACCCTGTCACCACCCGGGAATTCTTTCTTAAGCTTTTCCTTTGGTCTTAGCCAAAAGCTTAAAAACCACAAAGGCAACATTAAACGGCAAACATATCACAAGCAATATTGTAGCAATTATGTAGACTTCACTAACAGGAAAAATAGGGAAAAATTTTTTTGCACAGTTAGACAAGTTATGTGGTAGTTCTGGATAAAGTCTTTCATTTGATAAAGGATTATCTTTTGTTATGGTAACTCCTTGTTTCACAGGCTCCAAAGAGTTTAGAAATCCCTCATCTTCAAGGCAATTAGCTGAGCTATATTCTCTATTTAAAAAAAAAAAAAAAAAAAAAAAAAAAAAAAAAAGAAAAAAAATCACAAAAAACCAAAAGAAAAGAACAATTTTTATTGACCAATCAAAACCATAGTAGAATAAGTTTTCAGAGCCAATAGTTTCTTGTTCAGCAGAAGTCTGGACAGGATCTGGAAAATATTCATCTCTCTATTATTTTACAAATGCAATCATGAGATACATTTGAGGATAAAGGATTCCCTGGGTGCTGTAACCTGAATTAATTTTGTTAATGCAGATACTTTCTCCTAATTATTTTTCCAGGATAGGAAACAGTGACTTTTATGATGTGGGTTTTTTTTATATTTTCTTTACTTTCTGACTCTAGGGTCAATTTGACTCTTCCAAAAGTGGAGTAATTCATACAGGCAAGAATTCAACACCTGTGTGAAAGTATACAGTTGGTTCTTTAAAACTTTGAAGACAACAACAGATGATAACTTTTTGCACGATAATGCACACATTTGTTTTTTTTGGTGGCTATGCAGATAGAAGGATAAACATTTTGTCCACCAGAGAAAATACTGACAGAAACAAAATCTTTCTGCTGAATCCCAGTGATCACTCTTTCAGCACTAAAAGAGGCAAATGCCAAGTAAGGGCTAAGAAATATTTACAGATATATCACTTTAAAATAAAGAATGAGGCAAGGGAAAAATCATAAGCTTATATGGACAGAAAACAGCTAGCCATTTGAAAAATAAATTTTCAAGTTTTATCTATGGTACTCTTAGGTTGCATGATTTTATATGAAAGGAAAATAATAAAAAATAGCGTTCGGTTTGATTTGTCAGTGGAGACTCATAACTAGGTACATTCATGGTGCTTTTGGAGCTCTGAAGCTGTCAATAAGACACTACTTAAGTTCATGCATAGGAATCATTACATTAAAGGAAAGGTCTGCCACTGTGTTTAGCTGCTCTTCTCATCATCACTGGAAAGTCTCCATAAAAAAACACGTCTGAAGGACACAATAATATTTAGCTATGCTACTATAAGATGATTTAAGCTTTTTCCAGACTTGGAGAACCATTAATTTAGTATTCTCTTCAGAGACAGAAATTTGTTCCTATTCATGGCACAGGATGAGATACTATTCTTAAAAACAATTATTTAAAAAGTTGGTTGTCGGAAGTGAATGATTTCATGCTGGACATACTGTATGCCATGTAAAGGTCATACAAGTGTGGTCTCTACTCTCAAGAAATGGTGTGGAACTAAGTCAGTGAAAATAGGAACAGAAGAGCTAGAATTAAGAACAAGTCAGTGGAAGTTCTCTACTTAAATGATCTCTGGGTTTTAGTTATCAATCCATACACCAGAAGTTTTGCAGAGTTTCCTGTGAATAAAATAGAGTGAAGAAAAATGTGTAGCCTTTGTTTTTGGAAGTCCTAGATATTCTTCAGTTCCATTTAGAACTGAGAATGCAAAGTTCAGACTTAGAAAGAAAGACCTTTGGTAAGTTAATAAATTTTTCATTGTTAAGGCTCATGAACATGGGAACGTGGGAGACTGAGGATCCAAATATTTCTACACAGAGCAGCAAGATGGAAAATATTTATTGAAGCTTAACAGTTAAGCTTCCCTATCAGCCCTATGGACGATGATTCCATTTGGGTGGTAGGTAAGATATGGTATGTATAGTCAGACTAGTTAAATGTGATCAAATATAGGAAGAGGTCTACCTTTGCCACTGAAGAAGTTAGTGAGAAGTTAGTTTGCTTTTTATTCAAAAGGCCTAACCTCAAAAGGTACTCAGTATCCTTCACCCTCAAGGGACTGGCTTAGCACACTGCTGAAACAGCCACTAATTGCTTTGTTAGATTATTTAATTAACCCTGAACAAACTCCCTTAGGCGATGCAGTAGGGACACGTAACCAGTCTCCCTCCATGTGAAAAATTTGACTAGTGGAAACGGAGAGAAAAAATGGCCCCATATGAAATTACATCAACACTTTGCAGAGTGATACATACTAAACATAGTATTTAATTAGCACAATGTCATTTCACACACTTATTTTTAGATTACTTTAAAAAAGTTGGGAGTAAACCCTGTTTTCCTTCAGATCCACCTTGGAAAGTGACATTGCTTCCTGTATCTTATTACCCCACCTATTTATTACATGATTTGCTGCGAGCCAGAGGTGTAATAGCTGAAAGAGAAATGTTAACAGGACATGAATCACTTTGTTTCAAGTGACTTCTCAGGACAGCAATAGCTGGCAATGTCACTGGTAGAAATCCTCTCAATGACTTCTGACAATATAATATAGAATGACATGGCATGACAATTAAATCCAGCTCTGACACTTAAAAAAGGAAAATAAAGTTCACTATATGTCTATCATGCATAAGTTATTCTTAGGCTGTGCTCAAAAACTGATCATCAGACACAGCATACACTTATACACAGCTCAGTATTGATTCTTAATAGAAACTCCCTCAAAAAAGCTGTTTTAGATTCAAGACTTGGAGGATAAAAAAGAAAATCCACACTAGGAAATGTGGTAGTGTAATTTACCTCATCTGAGCAGCCTCATTTTGTTGAGAAAAAAGAGTGTTCTGAGATTTTCAGTTTAACCTTTGGTGCTTTTGGCAGGGACTTTGGAAACTGCTTCTTAATTTAAAACAAATAAAACAAATATGATATCATACTACCCATGAAAGCTACTGTAGGATATTTAATTCAACATGGCTGATCCTTCTGGGGTAAACAGTTACCAAACACTGATATCTATGCAGGAATGAAGCCACACATAATCTGAAAGTTTACACAGCTGTATCCTTTTGGTAGCTTATGATATATCTGCTAAATTGTAATATCCAGCATATGGGTCTTATTTGAACATTTTGATTAAGATATTGAGTATACCCACAAATGGCCAAATCAGCCACACTGTGTGCACTTTGAAATCCAAAGTTCAACACACTACTTTCTTCCCAGAGTTCTCTTTTCCTTCATATTTGTCAACAGAAACCAACAATCATAATCATATGATTCTGAAAGGGCTGCTTTAATAAGTATATTTTTAAAGAGTTTTATAGCACTGTGAATAAAATCCTCAGTGTCTTTTAACTTGAAAGCACCAGGTAATTCAGGGATAAAACTCATATTATTAAAAAAAAAAAAAAAAAAGAAGCCTTTCTTCAATTGATTGCAGAGCTATGAAAAAATCATAAGCACCAAAAAAAATATTTGGGGCCATGCTGAAATATCATGTCAAGGGTCCTGACTCTACCATCATTTTCTGTCTATATGGAAAGTATGACAGCCCGAGTACCTCAGTTAACCTCAATTCTGTGGGTTCAGGATTTTACTGGTAAAATTTACTACCTTATTTTTTTTTCCAAAAATCTGTTTGAAACCACTTTTGATAACTAGATGGAATCCATCAGAGTGATCATACCATCCATTGTGAAATATGTTTATTCTTGCATGAAAATCCTCTTACTCAGATGTTGCTGCTGCCAACAAGCACGGAAGCAGTTGAACTGAGCCTATGCCAATGGTAGATGGCCAGGCCATTGTGATGAATGCCATTCCCTTGTGCATGACAAAAAAAGCAGAAAAAAGCAAACATGCTATTGGAGTTTTTCTGATGTCCAGCCATATATACAGACTCAAGTATGCCACCATAAGAAGTGTTTATGAGGAAATCTGATGCACCAGCATAGCATCATGCCCTGTCTGTATTTTGCCAAGGAGCACAAATTAAAATAGCCTAAAGGTTGCCTTGAATTCTGCTGGCAGACAAACTATTGACACAAAGGCCGTTAGAGCCTTTTTATTCTTCCTTTCCCACCATACACTAGTGCTTTCCAGCCAAACCCTAGTATTCAACTTATTTAATGTGGAAATAGTGGTAGGTAATGGAAATATTTTTTTGTAGTTTGGAATGAGATTTGACAACCTATTCCCTCATTGAAAGATATTTGGCACACTGCAATTTACAATAAAAGTTTGTATTATAAAGTAAAATGCTGCTGTGGTATTTGACTGTAGTGCAAATATAATTTACTAATGTATTCCACATTTCTGCCAACCTTATTTTTTCTAGCTGGACATATATTTATTGGCCATCAAAATAGAATATGGACAATGTCCTTTATTACTTCATGCAGAAAGATATTTTTAATTTTGCAGTATAAATCTTGTACTATCCCAGTGCTGCTTCTATACTGCAGCTCAGTCATCTGAATAAGAAATAAGCTTATGCTGGTGTTAGGGTTAGCTAGCAATGAATTTGACGCTATTCCAATATTTATGAAAGCTTTTAAAAATGTAGTTAAGCAAAAAATTACCATGTGGTTTCAGTCAATATTTCTTGGAGGACTCTTAAAGCTGTAGAGTTTTACATTCTTTCATGATACCTCACTTTCCTCTGCCTTTCTTCTCTTCAAATGCATCACTGAACCCTACTTCAGTGTCACAGTGGTCATGGAAAGTTGGTTTTCTTTCATTAGTTGCTTTTTAGCAAAAATGTCTCCATGTTGCCTATAAGACAAGCAAGAGTCTGAAGTGAGAACCAAGAAGCCCCATGCATAACTTCCAGGCCACCACAAGTCCAGTAATTATTATCAATGGTATAATAGCTGTGAGAGTTGTTATTTGCCCTTCTTTAGTTGCAGCAAGATCTTTTAAGAGCTAACTTGTAAAGAGTTCCTTTGCTGTAGAATGTTTCTTGGGATTGACAGGAAACTGAATCTTGAGCAGAGTTTTACAAACCAACCCACCTCCTTTTAACAGGGGAAAATTGACTGAGATGAGGCTAGAAACCCTAGCATGGCAAGCAAACCAACTGTGGTTGGTGACTGGAACTTATAGATAGAGACTATCGGTTTGGGCAACTTCTGAGGCATCTTGCTCTGACTAAATGTCACAGTTTCAGCCCAGCTGGTATCAACCAAGCCTCCACTCATTTGTCCTGCAGCCCCACTGTGGGACAGGGAAGAGAAAATCCATTCAAAGGATCATTAATCGAGATAAGGATAAAGAGGTTTGCATTCCCCAATTACAGTAGTGCACAAAAAACAGACCCAGTTTGGGAAGAACTCCTTTCTACAAGGAGAAAGAGAAAATATGACCAGATCTTCATACCTTGTCCACCAACACCTCTTCTTCCCGGGACCAAATTGTTTCCCTGCCGCCTCCCCCTCAGGACACAGGGAGGGGCAGGGGGGGTTTAGGGTCAGCTCCCCACACGCTGTTTCTGCTGCTCCTTCCTCTTCAGGGAGAGGCCTCCTCATATTCCTCCCCAACTACAACATGGAGCCCCTTTCATGGGAAAGAGTCCTTCACAAACACCTCTGACACAAGTCCTTCTCGCCAGATGCAATCCCTCAGGAAAAAACCACTCCAGCCTGGTTTACCCACAGACTTACAGTCTGCTTCAGGAGCCATCACTCCTCTGGCATGGGACTGTGGTGGCCAGTCCACATCTGCCCCTCCACATGATCACACATAGGCTGCTGTTTCACATTTGCCTGCCTGTGACACTTCAGGGGCTACAAACCTTCATTTACTCCACCATGGTCCTGCTCCACCTTTCTCCTCCATGGTTTGCAGGACAGCCTGCTGCCACCTCATGATTGTCTGCAGGAAAATCTCTGCTCAGGAAAAGTTTTATCCCTCCTTCACTGATTGTGGTGTCTTTCCTCTGATATTGCTCTCTCAGCTCCTCCTCTCCTCTGCTCTGTAGGTCTCTTTTTTTGTATTTTTTTCGGTTTCGATTTCCCCTTTTTGAATGTGGTACTCACAGGGGTGCATCCATCATCCCATATCTGCTCAGTCTTGGCCAGAGTCTGGGCCAGGATTGGAACCTGGGGATCTTCCAGCACTTTCACAGAGAAGCCACCCCTGTGGCCTCTCCAGCTTCCAAAATATCCTTGCACTAACCCAAGAACTCCTAAGTACTCAGTAACACTCAAAGGCATCTTCCAGGGCATTATCTTCCAAAATTTAAATTATTTTTGGAGAAGTTATGATAACTTATTATCTGAGCAAAGGTGAAATTGTGGGCACAGTCTGAACTAAGTAAGTTTTCTTTTTCCTCAGTAGCTCCTCAGCATAACAGGGATGTCTAAGCAACCCTAAAAACCAGGATCTCTTTTCTCCATCTCCACCTTCCAAGGGTTTTATCCTAATCACTGGATTTTCCATCCTGCTCACTCTTATCTGTCTCTCTGTGCCCCATGCCTACTGTACTTCTGCCTGCAGCTGAAGAGAACTAGAAAGCACCATCCTGTTCTTCCCAGGAACTGCATGACTAGGAGACTCTCCAGTAAACACTGAACTGCAATTGAGAGCCCCTTTGTTCTGAGGAGTCTACAGGATCTCTTAGCCTGTAGAGGAGCTGCTGGTTTAGTCATCTGGTTTGTATGCAGGTGCAAAAACCTTTCCTATTTTTTAAAATGAAAATGCAATGGCTGTTCTGTTTTCTGCTTAACTTTGCAACATCTGCCTTATGAAATGTGAAGCCTGAAGATGACTTACGACAGCAGAACTCTCAGAGTTCAGCCTGGAGACTCCTAACATAACGAAACACATGCAGACTTTTTTGTGAGGTCTTAATCTAACCTCTGAGCTTCTGTGGCAAGAAACCTGTAGGTGCCTCATTGCTACTGAAACTACCCAGCCTGCAATACAAAACAGGGCAGAGAAATCACATTGGCAGGATGGAGTGCACCACTTTAAATGACTAATGCATTCCTTCTTCCAAGGACTGAAATGTCTTTGTTGTGTTACACTGTTCCTTGCAGACTGAACATGCCAGGTTGACCAGTTTCCATTCATCTGTTTCTATACCACATGTTTCAAAGAGTAAGATATACCACAACTATATAGACAGAGAGTTGCTGTGGTTTTGGATCTAGCCTCTTCTAAGTCCCAGTTAAACTTAATTTCATGCATCTTTCAGTTGCATAAAGGGCAACTGAAATCCTAGAAAACTGTTTTCAGATAACACGTCTTCATTGTACCAAGAATAAATCACAGAGTAATATGGATTAGAAGGGACTTTCACAGGTCATCTACACCAGCCTCCTGCTCAAATCAGGTCCAGTGAGATCAAGTTGCTTAGGAACCTGATCAGCCCAGACCACTGACCATCACTAGAGACAGACTGTGCACCACTACCACAGTTAAATGCATTAGTCTGCATGAAAGGGAAAAACGCCACAGACTTTGGATTTCACTTAGTTTTAAAGTTCACTTTTTTTATATTTGCAGTGTTAATAAATGTTGAAAGCATGTAGCTGAAAGTCATATATAGATGTAGACATAACTTTGAACTTGTGCTATACACCCAAAGTCTTTGGAGAGCTCTAGAGAATCTAATACATTCCCAAGAGGAAATATATAGAGTGATATAAACATCTGGGAATGATATAACCAGAATACAAGACAGGAAGTCAAAGCAAGAAAAGAACCACAACCAGCAACTCTCTTCTTAGAGAAGACAGAAGTTCAAAATGACAGTCTTCAGACAGCTGTAACATGCAGAAATAGCAAGAACAAAAACTAAAAATTTCAGTCATGTCAGAAGGGTGAGGTGTCTCGGCTAATAATCTTGCAGAAGCAATTTGCCTTCTTTGTCATCTCTTCTAAGTTTAGTCTTCTCCATAAGCATAATGTCAAGACAACTAATATCTCCACTTCAAAGGAGACCACTGCAGGGAGTCAGGAGTGCCAAATAAACCTGCTGCAATCTTATGTAAAAGATACCTGAGCATCTATAGTAAGCAACTTGCTGGCCTATAAAACCACACAAAACAAATAATAGGAGAGAAGTTACTGCCAGATGATTACCGGGAGCAGATACTGAAACTAAAATTTTGCATTTGTGGTTTTTTTCCCTGAATTCTCTGGGATAGGAAGGTGGGAAAAAAATTGCTTATTTCAATAATATGTTCCCAAAAGAGCAATGATCCTACATATTTTGAAAGCTGTTTCATTCCAAAACAGTAAAACATAATCCATTATTTTTCTACTTTAAAAAAACAAATAAAATATCAGGCATCTAAAAAGTATCCAGGCAACATTTTTTTTCAGTAAAAGGATTTTGAGTTGAGTTCCTTCTCATTCTAAGTACTTGTAAATGAAAGAAGTATCCTAGCTGCAGACAAAGGTGAGGAAACCACTCATAACATCTACTTAGTTTAGTACTCTACACTTGCCCTTGTTGATCTTTATGAGCTTTTGCTTCACCCAAATCTCCAGTCTGCCCAGGTACCACTGAATGATTGAACAGCCTTCTAGGTTCTCAAAATTTTAATGAATTACACAATCAGCTCATTGCAAAAAAAGGCAGTAGGTATGGCACAAAGATGGAATCAAATGGTTTGTTATTTAAACACTTATTTCCAAAAACCCATGCCTACGGGCACTCACTGTAATATTACAATACACTGGAACCTAACAGAAAAGCACCTGTCAAAACCACTGGCTTCTTGAAAAAAAAAAATACTAGTGCATTTCTGACTAAAATATAGTCATAAATACAAGGAGAGTCTGCATTTCCCTTAACTAGCCCATAAAGACCTGTGTATCCTGGAAGAAAAAACCACCAATGAATCTCAAGCTGCAAGCTCACATTTGTGCATGAACTAGACATATTGCTACATGTATATATCATGGATATAGGCAGAAAAATAAAGACCTGCAAGAAAAAATAATTGTTGAAATGTTATTTTAGAAATGTTGTTTCAAAAATAATTATTTTTGCAGCAAGAAAGTTAAGTACTCAACAGATGTGCATTGGACAATTAATAGAGAAGTAGAGGTGTATATGACAGAACCAGGTACTACAATACAAGAAGCTTAAGAAGACTGACAAAAATAATTGTGCTGGGTACAGTAGCTTTCTTTTTGTCTGCTAAAAGCACCAACATCACATTTAAATGCTGAAAATACAAAGATGGCTTCCTGGTGAAAGACTCAAAGTGAGACTAAAAAAAAAAAAAGAAAAGGTATTTTTTAACCACTTCTCTTATAGAATGGTGGAAGAAATTAAACAATTGTGAAAAGCACTGTAAGCTACCTTTAAAAGAGCTTTCAAAGCTACATCTCGTCTCTAGGTTTATGTGCATGCACATAAAAACAGTAGAGTGAAGGTACTGAGAAACATATATAATAGGACTGCTATGTGAGAAGGGACAATTCGTCTTTGATGGGCACAGAGTTTCATAATTTTAAAGTGTCTTATGTATGTGCTCTGTTGGATTTGAGAGGCCCCTGTGCATATCCATAGAGTTTTCTTCACAGTATTTCTCTTTCACAACAAAATTCTAGTAAATTCAGTAAGGAAAAAAGGGTAAAAATTCCACCTTCAAGGATGGATTATCTTTTCCAAGAACTCAAGGAGCTCAAGGACTGTCTTAAATTTTTGTTTTGTTTGAGGTCTGGATGGTCACATTTATGGTGAGCAATTCACTGAAAAAAATTAGTTATAAAATGAAATGGATTTTAACACAATATCAGAATTAATAAATAGTGGTCTACATCTTTTTTTTTTCTTTTTTTCTTTTTTTCTTTTTTTCTTTTTTTCTATCCTGTGAGTCAAGTAGGATCAGAAACCTCCTTCTTGCCAGCTATGTGCCTGATTTTTCAGTAAGCGCAAGTATGCTTGGACTCTAATGAGGAAGAGAGGCTGCCAGGAAAAGTCTGTGGCTTTCCAGATCAGATATACACTGTGAAATGTAAGTTAAGGGACAACTTTGCTTGAGAGCTGCAGAATATCAAGTCTCCAGAGCTTTGCTAAACTCCTCTCCTGCTGACTCGCCTCCATGCTCCAGACATGTAATTTCTCCTATTGATATTTGGGAATGCTGAAAAGGCACAGTTACCTTCCTCAGATACACATCCTCAGAGCATATCCACAGACAAGATACTCTGCGTTGCCTAATTAAAGCACAAGTTGTACCTTTTAATAGGTTAAAAAAACAATGTTAAGCAAACCAAACAAGTTCTCAGACACTTGTAGTAGAACAGCTCATGAGTGCTGATTAGTTACTGGCTTCCTTACAATATGTTTTATGGTGTAGCCTTGCTCTTGCTTTTTGGGTTCAGAAAATTCCTGCATTTCCTGTAATTTCTGATACACAGATGAAGTACTTCTGTTCCCAACCACGAAGTATTTCTTAACTGTAGTTTCCAAATAGCAAAATTCCACAGCATACTCTCAGAACTCTCTAAGTAGAACATGTTGCACTCTCACCTGTCACTTCTAAATACTTTTTCAGAAAGAGGAACAGAAAACAAAGGTGCTATGTCTGCACATTTCTGCCTCAACATTTAGTAGCTGATATCACAGTTTAGGACACCCAAAATATCTATCAGAGCTTAAATGCCTTCCAGGGATGTAGAGTCACAGAATCACAGAATGTTTAGGTTGAGAGAGACCTCCAAGATCATCCAGTCCAACCTTTGACTAACACCATAGTCAGCTACTAAATCATGTCCTTAAGAACCAGGTCCAAATGTTTTTTAAATGCCTCCAGGGATGGTGACTCCACCATTGTCCTGGGCAGGCCATTCCAATGCCTGAGAAACCACTATTGTCATTGTCAGTGTTTCTTGCTTGAACAGTGTTTCTCATGTCATGTAATCCAGTTATTTTTATGTTGTTTTAATTATTAGGGTTGGCATGTGAATGAACTCATTAATTATTAGAGAGTTATTAAATTTTCTGTTTACTGCTCGTTTTGTCTTTCTGCTAAAATGGGAAAAAAAATCAATTTAACTTCATCCAGTTATTTAGTCTGCACAATAAAGAATGCCTTAGAAACTGAATGCTCTCATTGGCTAGACTGTAGAACAGCAGAATTCACCACTCAGAGCTTATTAGCCTCTTCATTTAATTAAGATTATGCAAATTCTTTGGAAAAATGTAGCATTTTATAATAAAACTACATTCTCCTATTCAGACATTCTGTTGTTTGAATTGTACTAGAGGATGTTCATTTAGGACAAGCAGCTTTGATCATAAATATGCACTTATTCATGCCCTGCCATGTCTTATTGGTTATACAGGATAATTTCTCTCTTGTTAGAATGAAGTATCAGTTCAAAGGTTTAGGAAAACATCCACTATAAGAAATTCGCAAAGCAAATATGCAGTGCACTACAGCCTCCAGAGAATTTTGCTGTTGCTTCTTCCCAAGCTTCTGTGGAGTTAGTGTTGGAAAGAGGGTGTATCCATCATGCACTGCAGTTGAAATATATAATATTTTTTAAAAAGAAGTCTCAGAGAAGATGAACATGCACTATGTCAAATGCCATCAAATCAGCACTCAAGTCTCCTTTTTATTTATATGAACATATCATGTATTTCATTCTCCTTGTGCAGCTTACAAGTGAAAGCTGTGGCTCCTCTCTCCTCAGAGGACTACTAACCCTTGTACAATATTAAAGAACAGCAATCCCAAAATGTAAAAAAAAAGGAATGAATCCCAGCTCTCTCTTCTGTGAAATAGGGGTGTCTCTGATGGATTTTGTGTATAAATTTCAGCAAATACATCTTTTTCGGGAGTAAAAAATAAAATAAATTTTTAAAAACCCTCTTGTTTAGATGGAAGTTCTAAAGTCAGGGGTGTTTGGTTTGATTAGAGGGGGTTTTCCCTCGTTTTTTTTTTCCCCCCTAAAAGCTCTGCATGATTTTCAGTTCTCTGAAGCTCTCAGTAATAATTGCTCCTATAGCAAAGTGAATGTCTCTTGAGCCTCAGAGAGAATGCACTGAATAATGAAATAAAACAAGTCTTTGCACTCCCACAGAAGTGTCTGAGGTTCTCTAAGCATTTAAAAAGAAAAAAAGGATTCTCACAGCACCTTGGCAAGGTGAGTAAAAACAGGAGATGGTAATGGGATTATTATACCCATTTTGCTAATCTAGATACCAAGACAGCAAAGGTGAATGAACCTGCCAAACTTGTGAAAAGAAAACAGATCTTCTGACTCCTATTTCTAAATATTAACAAAGAGCATTGTCAATGGTTAGCCAAAATTTGCTAACCTCCAAACCTCACAAAGACTCTCCTGAGCTATATAAGAAACAGAAAGCTAGGGCAGAATCCAAAATGTGTAAATGCTAATGGGAATTTTTCTACTAGAATAAACACACTAAGGACTGAAGATTTTCCTGAGCCTTAGTCAATCCTAATTCTACAAAAGTTGAATAGGTTTTACCACTTCCTGCCACACTGCCAGAAAGTGATCTAATAATTGTCTCTTTTTCTGGGCTTAGGAATTACTTTTCTAAGCACTAGTGAGAGCAAAATAGCAGAGTTCTTGAGAGAATTCCTGCCCTCATGCCTGGCATAACCAGCTCTGGTTATGCCAGGTGGGTAGGCAGTGGTTACTCTAGGAGATTACAGGCTATGCAAGATGCTTTTTTTCTGTATTTTTCTCAAATACAAAGAAGAGCATTATTTCTTTTTTTAGACATAGATATATTAATATGTCTTATGTTCACTTCTCACTTATAAAGTGATCACCGAATAACACCTTTCAAGAGCCTTAAGAAAATGTCATAAATTAAGAGAAAACAGAATTTCAGAATTTGATGAGCCCTGCTCTACACCATCCACTTTTTAATTTCTACCTCCTTTTTGTCTTGACTTTTCATATTCTCTCTCTCTGCATAACAATGTTACAGCAGTCCAGCTCAGAGGTAAGAGTGCCACCTATTGAGTCCTCAGAAATTTTTGTCATAGTCCACAAAGGAAACAAAAGCTTAGATATCATTTCTTATGATGCACCCACATATAAATAAAAGACAAGCAATGTCTTCCCAGATGAACTCAAGACAGTTATGTGTTAACAGAAAACAATGCTTGACAAAGAACATAAGAAACAGCGTCTCCATAAGGAATACATCTTTGAATAGAGTTTTTGCTTTAGAAAAAAGGGAAAGAATACAAAATAATAAACAGGGAAAGAATCAATAATACAAAAAAGGTCAAGTATTCATTATTTAAAAATGCCTCTAATAAAAGGGCAGTTTGCTTAAAAGAGTTCAGTTATAGTTCAGGGTGAGTTTGTCTCCTGTCTTGACCCAGAGAGAATTTTTCTCCTCATCATATTGGCTAGTCATTATACTAATTATATACTTTACAAAGCCAGAGTGTGCTAGATGTCACCTTGGAAACACTTCAAAAAGTACTGAGTAATATAAAAGCTGAATATCAGGCAGCCACATTATGGGGTTATGTTCCAAAATGAACGAGCTTTTCTCTTTGGCAGCAAATGGCAAAGACAGTGCATATTTTTTAAAATTGCTGGAATCTTTCAAAAGTGAGGAAGACAAAAAGACTTACAAGAACACTGATGATTTTTCCACTTTATTACACTTGTGTATGAATCGTATTTTCCTGGCATTTCAAACATGATGACATATGAGAAACACATGTATTTTTAGAAGAGTTGTATTATATATATACACAGTTTAATCAAGAGAAATCCTACCCA
This sequence comes from Phaethornis superciliosus, assembly GCA_023637945.1. Classification (NCBI taxonomy): domain Eukaryota; kingdom Metazoa; phylum Chordata; class Aves; order Apodiformes; family Trochilidae; genus Phaethornis; species Phaethornis superciliosus. The sequence goes on along the minus strand of JAJQWJ010000004.1, from coordinate 28,471,573 downwards.
TAATATGTTTCACTTCATGGGCACTAGCTAGACAAATGAACCATTTCCTGAAGTGTGCAGAAAAATAATCAGAAGATAAAATTATCTTAAATTCCATCAGTACACAGACAATTATCACCTCAGACCAGGGAATAAATATGGGTACTTCATTTGAACTTTCACTGAAATAGTCCTTTTTTCCCTTTCCTTTTCTGAGCCATGGTACTGTACGACTTACCATTGCTCCAAACAACAGTACATGTGTTGGTAACCTGAGAGAGAGCTCATATCCAGTATGGGGAAAAAAATCAAAGAAATGCATTCAATTTAGTTGCGAACAACACCCTGAACTAACCAGATCCTGTTCACTTTACAGGCTCAGCCTCTCTCTCACAGCAGTGATGTTAGAGAACTTACAGAAGGTGAATTGTGGTAGCCTTACTCTGGTTGTCAGTGTGAGCATTTCTTTCATGAAACAAATGTCGAGGGGGAAAAAATGCTCTGAGGAGTAGCAAAAGAGATGGCAGTAAAGGGGTATGAAATTATTGTTCCCAAATGACCACAGTGATGATTTGATAGCCCCACAGGCAAACATGGAGAATTTTCACAAAATACAGCACCTGAAAAATCATAACAGAGGGGTGGATTCTCCCTCCTCATTATGCAAATGTATCTCTCAACATTCTTTGGAGAGCTACGAATCTGACCAGCTAGTCATGCAGACCAAGATCCAAAAAGCCTAATCAATAAACTTGGCCTACATATGCTTATTTATTCCTTGCCCTTCAGGAGCCAAACTTCCCTAAACTCCCTAGTGGTACAAGGAGAAAATCCTTTCCTGTGCTGTTCAAAAACCAGGGCAGTAATTTGTTCTGCAGATAGATGAACAAATAAGAAAGTGTATTTCCCACAGCCTTGATTACTTCTCAGAAAGCTTTGAGCCTTTTATACATAGGCAAGAAAATCTGACTTCATAGGAATTGCTGAAATCACTCTGAGAAGCCTTTATCTACCAGGGGTATGATGACTCCCCACAGAACATCCAGGATGGTCTGATCCTGTCTTTCTACACGTTTTAAGTTTCTCTTCATCTATCAATGCCATACCTTTGGATACATGATGTATTTGTCACTTCTCACAGAACAGAGGTTATTCCTAGTCATCCTCACTTCCTGGACTTCATGCCATTTATAAACTGGACAGTGATGTTAACAGGATGGACTGAAGAAAGGTAGATAACATTTTTTGCACAGCACATAAACTGACTGTAATGCTGCTGAGCACCTCTCTTTCCTTGACTGTGTTTTGAGTTTGGGTTTTGGCAGCAATCACAGCAAGGTAAGAATCACTACAAGTAAGAAAAAAAAAAAAAAAAAAAGAAAGAAAAGAAACATGACAAACCAAAATAAAACAAAACAAAAAGACATGTTCTTTCAATTTGATATAGAAGTCCTTTTAAGGGCTCAGAGTAAAAATCACTCCAAATAAGGATATATAAAAAAAAAATTGAGAGAGAGTAAGCATATATGCCAAACAAAACAGGCTGTTTTGTTTTAGAGGAATGTTATTCTGAGGGCTCAAGGCCTGAGCCTCTGTTACGACTGCTGCACAGTCTGGATGACTGCCAATATATCAGGTTGCAAGAGGCCATTAGAAAGGGCTGAATATAGATAATCTTCCCTAAGGGCTGAGCAGAGTCATACTGCCTTGATTACTTTTTTTAATTTAGATTAACAATCCCTATAACAGTTGTAGACTAATTGGAAAAAGACTTTAAAAGAGCTTTAGGAAATTAGGTAAGAATACTTTTATTATTGTAGTGTGCAGCAATTGCTGCAAACCTCTTCCTCCTAAAGGATGAGGAGTCAATCACTAGAAACTCTTATCAGAACAAAAAACCTTGTCCCTTACAGGATTTTGTCTTTTGAAAGCTTGTTTTTCTGTGACCATTTTATTTCAAGTCAACACTGGAGAGCAAAACATGTATTGGAAAGGCTGGTCTCTCAGCAATCCAGGCACTTGCACAATGTTGTTTTAAAAAAAAAAAAAAAAAATGTTACCTCCACATGTAGGTGACTAACCACTATAGTGATGAGCCAAACTTTATGATCTGCTGAATTTTGACAAAAAAATTTAGTGTCAGTATTTAATTTAAAGTAGGGAATGTTTCTGATTTGAGCTTTCTAGACCTGAAAAGGGAGGGGGATAAAGCCAGGCTCACTGAGGACGAACCTAGGGATGGCCTTCTGTCTGCCATCCCACTTGAGGTGGGAATTGCTGGGTAGCTGGGTTTGAACCAGGGCCTGGTTCTCATGGGAGATTTTAACTATCCTGATATCTGGTGGAAGGCTACTCAGCAGCCATCCACAGTCCAAGAGGTTCCTCAGTGCACTGATGATAACTTCTTGATGCAATTGGTGGGGGAGTCAACTAGGAGTGGAGCATTGCTGGATCTTTTCCTAACCAACAAGGAAGGTCCGATTGAAGAAGTGAAGTTTGATGGCAACCTTGGGTACAGTGACCATGAGATAGTGGAGTTCAGGATCTTATGTGGCAGGAACAGGATTCCAAGTAGAATCAGAACACTGAACTTCAGAAAGGCCAACTTTGCCCTCTTGAAACAATTGCTGGGGAAATCCCATGGGACAGAGTACTGGAGGGCAGGGGGCCGCAGGATGGTTGCTTAATATAGAAACACCACTTCTTCAGAGCTCAGGGCCATCCCAACGGGAAGGAAATCAAGAAAGTGAACTAGGAGACTAGTGTTGTTGAACAGGGAACTGCTGGGTAAACTTAAATGGAAGAAGAGAACCTATAGGCTATGGAAGGAAGGGCTGGCCACTTGGAAGGAATGTAAGACTGTTGTCTGAGATGCAGAAAGGCAATGAGGAAAGGTAAAGCCTCCTAGAAATTCAACCTTGCAAGAGAGGTTAAGGACAACAGGAAGGGCTTCTTCAAATACACAGCAGATAAAACTAACACTAGAGGCAATATAGGCCCAGTGCTGAATGAGGTGGGTGCCCTGGTGACAGAGGATACAAAGAAGGCAGAATTGCTAAACATCTTCTTTGACGCTGTGTATGTTGCTGCAGGATGTCCTAAGGAGCCTCAGGTCCCTAAGGCCACTGAGGAAGTCAGGGTAAAGGACAAGTTTGCTTTAGTTGATTAGGGCGGGGTTAAGGATCAGTTAATGAGGCTGGACATCCATAAATCCATGCGTCCTGATGGGATGCATCCATGGATGCTGAGGGAACTGGCGGATGTCATTGTGGGCCACTCTCCATCATCTTTGGTAAGTAGTTGGGAACAGGAGAGGTGTCTGAGGACTGGAGAAAAGCAAATGCCACTCCATTCTTCAAGAAGGCAAGAAAGAGACCCAGGTAACTACAGACTAATCAGCCTCACCTCCATCCCTGGAAAGGTGATGGACAACTCATTCTTGGTGCTGTCTCCAATCACATCAAGGACAAGAGGTTAATCAGGAGCAGTCAACATGGCTTTACACAAGGGAAGTCATGTCTGACCAACCTGATAGCCTTCTATGAGGATGTAACCAGGTGGACAGATGATGGCAGAGCAGTAGACATAAGTTATCTTGATTTCAGAAAGGAATTTGACACCATCTCCCTCAGCATCCCCGGAGCTGAACTGAAGAAGTATGGCCTGGATGATGGGTAGGAGCAGGAGCAGGTTGAAGGATAGAAACCAGAGAGTTGTAGTCAACTGGATAGAGTCTAGCTGGAAGTCTGTCAGACTCACAGAGTCCCTCATGGGTCAGTACTAGGACCAGAACTATTCAATATATTTATTGATGACTTGGATGAGGGAATGAAGTGTACTATCAACAAGTTTGCTGATGACACAAAACTGTGTGGAGTACAGAGGGACATAGACAGACTTGACAGTTGAGCAGAGAGAAATACAATGTATTACAACAAGGGCAATTGTAAAGTCTTACGTATGGGAAAGAGCAACCCCAGGTACCAGCATAGGTTGGGGACTGAGCTGCTGGAGAGCAGCACAGGGTAAAGGGACCTGGGGGTGCTGGTGGATGGAAGGATGACCATGAGCCAACAATGTGCCCTGGTGGCCAAGAAGGCCAATGGCAATCTGGGGTGCATTAGAAAGGGGGTGGTTATTTGGTCGAGAGAGGTTCTCCTCCCCCTCTACTTTGCCCTGGTGAGGCCACATCTGGAATATTGTGTCCAGATCTGGGCCTCTCAGTTCCATGAGGATGAGGAACTGTTTTAAAGAGTCCTGTGCAGAGCAACCAAGATGATCAAGGAAGTGGAACATCTCCCTTATGAGGAAAGATTGAGAGAAGGTGAATTTACATGGAACCACCTATGCTCATGAACTGTAGCATAGGTGGTTCCATGTAAATATTAGGAAGAATTTTTTCACTGTGATGGTGACAGGGCACTGGAATAGGTTGTCAAGGGTGGTTGTGGAGTCTTTTTCCTTAGAGAAGTTCAAAGCCCACCTGGATGCATTCCTGTGTGACCTCCGTAGGTGACCCTGGGGGGTTGGACCAGATGATGTTTTGAGGTCCCTTCCAACGCCTAACCTTCTATGATTCTCCCACAGTGCCAGCATTTCTGGTTCTTCATCACTCCTGATTAGTAATGTTTGAACCATAGGAATTGCAATGCTCATTTGAGCTCTGGAACTCAAAGGTCAGGTACATCATTAAAGACCCAAATCAACAACGAATTTCTAGGAAGAAACAAAAATGTAACAGTCCTATGCAACACTTGAAATGTTAGTGCACGAAAAGCCAGGGTGTGAAACTGTAAGAGGAAATCTCTTAGCCAAAAGTGGTTAAAGATGCAAGTGTGATCAAAAGTCACATATATGAGAAATAAATCAAACCAACAGAGAAAGAACGCTAGCAGAGAGTCCTACCCAGTTCTTTTCAAGTAAATTTGCACATGGGGTTTATGATAGCAGTATCTCTGCAATCATTCTGTCTTAAGGAGTTACAAGATAACTCATAACACCCTCTAACCTATATTGCTTTAATTCACAACCTTCATGAAAGGTTTGCAGAGGTAAGTGCAGCAGCCATGCAATTCATTCAGATATGCAAGCAGATCATTCTGTTTTCAGTGAAATACTATTTGGAGAAACAGATTGAAATACTGTGATTTCTCAGGGCTGCTTTTCAAGCACTCAGCTCCTATAGCTGATGTTACATTTTCAAAAGGGCTAAGAGCTCATGAGCTCTATTGTCACCTCTTTTATCAGATATTTTATGTAAATATATATGTATATGTTCTGAATACCTCTTGTTTTAAGGACCAGGACACAACTCTTTATGTTCATTGTGTGTACATGGAGTAACACTTGAATCTGCTGCCTACAGCTTCTCCAAAACTTCTCAACCCATGATGCTTGTCCTACCTTTATTTTTATTGCGTTGTACTGAAAAACAAAAGCTACACCCTTGTAGTCTCAAAGAATATCTGAAGGACCTGGAGCCACATTGTAAGAAGAGAGACTAAGGAAAAAAAATAAAGAGAGAGCTCCATGTATGTATCAAAATTGATTCTGAAATAATATAAAGGCTGCAAAGGGCTTCACTGAGCAAATCAAACAAAGAAGGCAAAATTGTTAGACTTACTAGGCTTTCTAAGCAACTTCATCCCTGACCCGAGATTGCTATTTACAATTCTTGGCCCTTCCTGGAGGTGAATGTGTCTCAGCAAATGCTCCTCAGTGTACCATATAGCTAGGCATCTGGATCCACTGTAGACTACTAACAAATAAGCAAATGTTCACAAATCTGGAACAGCTATTCAAATAGAATACAACTAACTTTTAAATTAACCAACCCTCTCACAATGTATAATTCACATACTTGGGAGAATGCTCTTTTCATGAAAATTCTGACCATTTGACTAAATTCAGTAATATAGTTTCTTGTATGTTTTAGATCACTAAAGTCATCAAAGCCTTTCATACATTGTATCAATAAAAATAAATTCATGCATTTCCATAGCAAAAATGTAAAACATTCATAGATTTTTGGGGTCCTCTGCTGTTTGCTAGCTAAATCCTTTGCAACAAAGCATTTATATGGAATGACAGACAAAAAGATTCTTGTTTAAATACTGAGTTTAAATACTAAGCACCTAATTCTTCTGAATAATTTTTTCCCCTTCTGTTTCTGCCTTACAGTTCAGTCATACCATAACAAAAACACTAAGGCTGGGGAAAAGTATTAGCATCTTTTTAGTCATAGTGGGAGAGGTTACAGAGAAGGGTTGTTTTTAAACCTATATATTCAAGGCAGTCTCAATTAAGTAAAATGAAATTGCTGCATTTCAGAACTCCTGGCAAGACAGAAACTTAACTCTCTATTTTACTCTGCTTAGGATGCATAAATGGCTGTCAAAAAACCCATAAATTAGTACTAATTGAGACTGGATCCTAAACATTTCTCAGTTTTCCTAAGCAGATTTCAATTCTGATTCCTCAGTCAACTGATTTAAAATTTGGGGGATAAAAATGGATATAAGCTTAAAAAAATAACAAATAAGATTAGAATATTCTAGAAGTACAAACAATACACATCTGTTTTAAATAAATAAAAGAAGGAATTTTTATACATGAAAACTATCCACAAAAGACAGTAGCAGCATTTTTTCATGTTGATCTTCATTAATATCTCCACTAAGAATCCAAACATCACTGAGTTTTCAAAAAGAATTTGATAGAAGCTTCTACCACTAGCAGCTTTTAATCCCATTTATTTCCAGATGCAGATATGAGTTATTGTAAGTGAAGAATCTAGAAATTCCAGCAAACTATGCCCCATGGTTGCTTTTGGCTACACGGCTGATCAGGACAAATTGTCTACCAGAGCTGTCCCACTTCTGAGAGACTTTACAGCATTGATAAAACAGCCTCCAAAGCTGGTTGACTACTGCTCCATGATCTGAGGTATTTTGAACACATTTCTGTTTTCTTCTGTAATCTCCTAATGCACCCTGCACACCTTCCATTCATTGTCTTCAGTGGAAAAGTAGCCTTCAGTATTTCTCTGCTTCCTAGTTCCTGCATAGTGGAGGAGTCTGGTTACCTGAGTAACAGGAAAAAAAAAAGCAGACATTAAATTTGAATTTATTAGGCTCCCTGATTAGACTATTGAAGAACAAGAAATGCCTCTCACACAAACAGGTTTCTGCACAAAAATTAATAACTACAGAATAATGTGTATCCATCTAGCTACATATCTAAGAGCAGAAAGCAGAAGACAACTTACAAGTAGTCCTGTAGAATCAAATCACTTAATATCATTTAAAGTCTTAAGATCATTCAGCCTGGCTTGGACCTAAAGAGTTCTTCTAGATCTGGCTGAACTTGTTGCCCACTAGGGCCTGGTGCCATCTTCCCAGAGCTGCTTTCAAGCCCCGTTGTCCTACCTGTGGAGCTCTGCTCACGCTGAATATCAAGGCATCTGGGTCATCCCCTTTCCCCTCCTGGTGGAGGTTCTCATAAACTGGAAGTCAGCTCTTGTTTGTATCAACTGATCCCCCTTGGTATTATCTGAAACCCTGGTGCATTTGTCCTCAATCCCTCTGCTGGATCACAGATAGAGCTGTCAAATAGAGCAGCTACCATGACAGACTCTGTGGGACCCCAGTTGTTATGCCCCTCCACACAGGGCATGGCCCATTAACCATGACCCTTTGAGCCCTACTATCCAACTAGGGTTTTGTGGCTTACAGGTCTGTACAGTACAGTACCATGGCTCCAAATGGTGTAATTTTTAAAGTGGTGTTTAAACAAATTCTAATGGGGCAAAAATACACAATACTTCCACTAACATGGTTTCTTAGCTTTTAGTGTCTAGAAAACAAGAAGTTTTCATACTTGAAAGAAGGAGTGCTTTGTGGACTTTTATTTTTTGAACAATTTCTTTCTGAACACATCTCTCCTGACAATAAATTCTATAGTGCCATTATGTGTTGTGTGGGGAAGAGGAAACCTTGTTTACTATAAACATACTGCCAAATAATATAATTTTCTCCATCTTCATTCTATTGTGGGAAAGTCTGACTAATCAGTCCCTGTTCACTTTCTCCTCATCATTCATGAATTTATCTAGTACCTTCAGTCATTTTTCCTCCCAGACTAAAGAAGCCTAGTCTGTTTAATCTATCCTCACGTGGAAACGAATGGAACATCATTATCATCTTTCTCCCTTTCTAGTTTTATTGTCTCCTTTTTAAGATCCTGTAAGGAGAGCTGTGCTTAGTATTAATGATACAAGTGCATCTTGGACTTGGGGTGTAATAATATTTTCTGGTTTGTTCTTATTTTCCTTCATAGTAATCCCTGACAATTGATTTTCATTTTCAACTGTCTCTGGGTATTAAGCTGATGCTTTCACAGAACTAGCCAGAGTGTCTCTACAATCTTTCTTCTGAATAGCAATAGTTCATTTAGAGCCTCTCACTGGGTATATATACACAATGTGTACACACAAATAGTGCTTTTTTCCAAGATAATTGCTTTTACAACACTGAATTTATCTTTCACTTATTGCCAGCTTACTCAGTATTGTAACTTTTGCACTTATTTTAATTTACATACACAGTATTGTTACTCTTGCAAGATTTTGCAGTCAGCTGTAATTTAACTGATCTAAATAGTTTTATATAGCCAGCAAACATTTTTACCTCTCTCTATATATATATTCACTTTCCCAGGATTTTGGTCAACATGTGAATGAACACATATCTAAACCCAGAAACTTGACAAACTTTACCAGTTAACATTGTAACATTTGATGGCTATGTCTTCTGCATTTTATTGTGGGTTTTTTGGGGTTTTGTTTGATTTTGTTTGGTTGGTTTGGGTTTTCTTTGATTGCTTCGTTTGATTTTTTTTTTTTTTTTTTTTTTTGTAATAGCTGTGTTTCCTCTTTTGCCTTGTTAATTTAGGGTCTCTGAGAACCTTTGATAAAAGAAAGAACATCAGGAGCATTCTGAATGTCAAAGCGTGAAGCAGCCACAAGATACTGTTCATCCATGCAATCACTGGCACCTAATTCCAATTCTAATACACTTTCAGGACATGCCCTCATTTTGCAGAAGCCAAACTGAATTTTTCCCACTATGCCATACTTACTCATACATATTACTGTCTCTGTAGTACTGCTTCTTACACTTTGTCTGCTAGGGAATTCTCACACACCTGCTGTACCCAGACACGCTGTGAATTCCTTCCCAAGAATAAGTTTGAAATTTCCCAAATTTGAACCTTCTGGTATTAGGATAATTTTAAACATAACAGCTCATAGGTCAGTGATTTCTTACTCCCTTTAAAATTATTTGTTATACATAACTTGATCATGGTAATCTGTTTTTTGTCAATTGCCTTTATTGAAACTCTTCCACTGCAGAGTGTCATGGTGAATTCTGAAGCTTTCTTTTATCGTGCTTGAAATCTTTTTCAGCTTGGTGCCAGTATAAACTTCAGACAAATACTGCCTAGTCCACCACTGTTTCTTCTGCTAAAAGGTTGAAACTAACTGGCTTGCAATCATAACAGATTCCTAACGCATTACACCCGAAAAGTTTTTCTATATTGATGAGCAGCCATCAATAACCACTCCCACCATCATAATAATAATTGGGTATCTATATTCACTTGATTCTGAAACACATCTCATCTTCTTCACTTGGAGCTGGACTCAATGAGGCCTCTTCCAGCCCCTAACATTCTGTGAGTCTGTGATTCTCTGGGTTTAAATCTTTAAGGTTTTGATAACAGCAGTAAAACCTCTTCAGAAGAATAGAGATATTTTAGCCTGCCTTTTCTGTTGTGACTCTTGGACTCTTGTTACTGAAGAGGAGAGCTGGAAGAGAGATGAATGTTTGACTGCAGTCAGTGACATTTGCTGCATATCCACGTTTAAGAGAATATAAAGACAGAGATGCAGTGCTCTAAATATCTGCCTGTCCTTGTTAGCTTGTCTTTCAGCCTCTGTGGTATTCCTGATGCTCGGTAAATGATTGCCTTCAAATGCCTTCTTTGACTACCAAGCTCTCAACCTCCAGCAAAACTTGAGTTGAATCAAGGGGCTGCTTGAATAATTTATATGAGTGTTACTTTTACAACTTCAACACATTTAAAACTAAATCAAATACACATGAACTACTGTGTAACAGTCTATTCATGGCAAATTGGGCCAGAGAGAGCCTACATGTTCCCAAGATTAAAAAACAAAACAAACCAAAACAAAAAACCAAACATGAAAGAGCAGCAGCTGAATTTCACTGGAACTTGTTATGCACTTGGTAATGATCTATTGCTTTCAACAAAAAAAATTTAAAAATACAAATGGTTTATCAGAACAGCAGCAGCACAGGTTTGTCCAAGTGTAAGTCTTTACCTGCCTCCATTCAGATTTTTTCATGGAATATGCAGTATACACTCACAATCACTCAGGTCAAAAATACATGTTGACTGAATAACTTCTGGATTTAGCCTTGTTTTAAGTGTAATTTACTACATTTGCACTGGCATCAGCTGGATCCAGCTAAGCTGTTATCACCTAAGCTGAGTTAGGCACAGCATTAATTTATACATGTAATTTTCCAGTTTGCAAATTCCTCTTAGGTCATCTTAGCAGTGTAACACTAATTACAAGCAAAATAAAGAAACACAAAGTAAATTGCTGTTCTTTAATTTATCTCACTTGATCCAATCAGATCATAACAAAGGGAAGGGAAGGGAAGGGAAGGGAAGGGAAGGGAAGGGAAGGGAAGGGAAGGGAAGGGAAGGGAAGGGAAGGGAAGGGAAGGGAAGGGAAGGGAAGGGAAGGGAAGGGAAGGGAAGGGAAGGGAAGGGAAGGGAAGGGAAGGGAAGGGAAGGGAAGGGAAGGGAAGGGAAGGGAAGGGAAGGGAAAAGTGTGATTTTGAAAAACAAAGCATTCTGTAAGAAAAGAACAGAACAAGCACAAACACACCTTAGCCTATTCATCCATGTCATATCAACGGTTTTTCTGAATTTGCTTACAAAGCAAAGTGTGTCCTGTATATTGATATGCAATTGAGCAGGATGTAACAGAGTACTTGAGGGCTGCATTTTCCTTAATGTAGCAAAACAATAAATATGTGAGTGGGGATTGTCCTCTTAAATATAATTTAAGGTGGTGGGAGTTTTGTAAATTAGTAGCTATTTGCATGATAAACTGTAGTTAAAGCTGAATCATGACATGTAACTATACAATTAAAAGAAAAATGACCTGTGAGTTTTACTATGTGAGCCCCTTACAAAACAGCTGAAGACTTGTCTCATTTTAAATCTCCTTTTGTCTCCTGGATGAAATGTTGCCATTAGTAACAGTCATACTACCCCTTACTGATAGTTTTAATTGCATCAGCAATATTGAAATTAAAAATTACTGTCTTTTAACTGCTCCTTTATTATAAAATTTATAGTAATGTGGTTTTTAAAATTTAGGATGAGAGACAGAGAATACCTGCTGATTAGTCACTGTTAGTGAACTATTAGTCACCATAGCTCCAACAATAAGAGGAGCTAAGCCACGCACAGCCAAATTGCTCACAGCATTGCCACACGACTGCGGTGGCACATAGCTTAGAACCACATCTCAAGGTAGGTTTGGTGACATGCAAATCTAGAGGGTTCTGATACCAGGTGATAGCATCTGAACATTCACTGAGCCACTGTGGGGTATTTTCGCTGCGTGCTCTCACTGTATTCATTCAGTGTGATTTTCATGAGGGCTGAAACACAGACTGCCTAAACCAGACACTTTTTACTACATGAGCTTGGGCAACATGTTTTTCCGTTCTCACCTTTTCAGCAGATGCATCCAAAACAGTCTCATATTAAAGATACTAAGGCAACATAGAAGAGATTTGAGAAGGAGGGGCTTTATTAGTGATTTGTTCAGAATCTAGAAAGGAACATAACAGACTTTACAAATACTTCCCCAAGATTTAACAGCTGTCTTTGAAGATAAACACTGTATGTAACAGTGCCACCTGGTGACTGAATGATATTATTTAACACTGGCATGAAATAACTGGATTAACTATTCAAAGCAGTCTATTGCCAATGTTCTATGGCTCAAAGCTTAATTGTAAATTTGATAAATGTCAAGATCCAAGCTGCTTTTCAAAGGTGGAAATACATACAATAATCAGTAACTGAGTGAAGCTCAGGGTCCTTAGTAAGTTCAAGATTTGCCATCTGGTTGAGTTACAAAGATGTTAACTTCGCGGAATTAGTTTATATTTGAGAAGAAAGTGTGAAGCATAACTACTAATCTTTGCTAATATTTACTCCAGATTAAATACAGAGTAATTAATTTTCAGATCATAAGCATTGATCTGGATGTGTCCATAATTGAACAGACAGTCCCTTTTGTCCACAGTGGAAATAAGCAGAATTTGATTAGAACTCTTCAGGAAAAAAATAAGCTTCTTCCAACTCTCTGTTCTATTTTAAGTATTCTTTTTTTCAGTTAAGGGGCTTGAAAGCAACCATCCACCAAAGTCTTACTAATAATTGTTCTTGATTAACACGAGAACATCAATAAAAAAGAGAATTGAACACTTTTTTTTAATTAAAATAATCAAGTCAAGGAAAACAACCTGTGTGACAGATAGCTTGTATAAAAATAATTGACTCATTAATCTTAACCATACAAACATGTTTGCATTAGCAGGGTCAGCTGCTAGAAAGGATGCTACCATACTTACATATTCACAGAGGTGTGAGGCTGAAGTTAGCCTAATTGCACAAAAACTTTCCTTATGAACTGAATGGAGGCTTTAGAGAACATAGTTATTCAGGGGCAAAAGCAGAGAATGCTTCAGAGGGACTCTCAAATTGTAGAATATGGATGATAAATTATTTAGCCAAAATAGTGTCCTTTCATCATACCAAATAGAGCAGCCTGCACAAAGATGTTTGGATCACTGACTGATCACTCTAACAGCATCTAAAAAAATACCTCCTTTACTTCAATGTAAAGGTATCTGTTATAACCTTTTCTTGGTGGCAAGGCAACCAGACCTTTTACGCTAGACATCTTCGATGTTGAATTATCTTAATGCAAAAGGCTTCACATTTGCTGTAAACACTGATGCCAGCAGATGAGTATATATACATATTCAGGAACAGTTTTCAGCAACATGGGTACAGTTGCTAAATGAAAATACAGTCAGATACATTATAGAGGGTAAATATCTGTAACCATGTAACCCCATAATGATGTCACTGTCACTGCCCTTAGCAGGGAACAGGCTTTGCATTAAGCTGACAGTTCAGAGTTCAGTACCTGACAAGGTCTGTCTAGATTTCATTTGGCCTTCCTGGAGATTTGTTTAGTTTAGCAAGTAACAGCAACTGTCTGATGATCAGGTAATTATTACCCTTATGAGTTGTTCAGCTTTGAATATAAACTTTGTTAAAATGGTATCGCTATACAGAGGTACATATTTGGCAGCTTAAACCAACAGTAAAAAATTGTTGGTGTATATGGAATGAGAAAGCTGGGTCTTAGAAATGCATCATTGTTAAGCAGAGGGATCACATGGTAGGAGCACAGAGGAATACCAGAGGCTACAATCAGCTAACCAGTCCTTCCTGGTCACTGAAGGAGTGGAACCCTGGGAACTGGGTAAAGCCAGTCTGAGTAGTAATACTAAGAACAAAAAACAAGCATCCAAGCAAGAGCAAACCTTATATAGTGGAACTTGGACCTGCAGAACAGTGAAGGGAGAGCGAGGTGCAGAACATACTGACAAACACACTGGTATATACTAGGTGGAAAAGAAAGAGATCATTATCAGCTTTGTCTCTCCCCCCGCAGATGGCTCAGGATACAAGCCACAGCCCACAGTCCTTGGAGTGAAGCTGCTGTCAACCTTAGGGCCCAGAGGGCTGAGCACACCATCAGAGAAAAGGGTAGACTTTAGGAAGTTTGTGTCTATACCATTTTAACTATATGTGATTTGATCTGTAAGCGTCATTATCATGTTAGTACCATTGCAACTGGTTAAATAAAACTCTTCAGTTAAACTGTTTAGATTTTAATTACACTAACAATGGGTTATCAGCTTTGTGTGTAAGCAGCTTTCCTTTTGACTGTGAAAAGACTTTGAGTGCAGCAAGTTGGCAACAGTAAAAGCAACCTGTAACATAGGTAAAACAGACTGGTAATACTTTGCACTAGTTATGTTATTCAGCACATAGGCTTTCAGGAAAGTGTGCCTGTCACAAGGTGTTGCTGCACAGGGATTGTGCCATTCTGAAGCAACTAAATTCTTTGATTCCTGGTGTTTCAGAAGAGACACAGAAGTTGCAGCTAAGTAGTTCCAAGTTGCTGGACCCACATGAAGAATAATTTGTTGTATCCTGTGTTACTTGACCATGAGATTTCCATACATGACAGTCAGCTGTTGTGATTGCATTGTCTGTAATAATATACTAAAATAAAGCAGGATGTAAATAAGAGCTTGGGACAGAGCCAGCTGCTGTTACTGTCAGCTAAGCTGTGAGGACAGGTCCTTGAAACTATTCAGGCTAAAACAATTGATGGCACTTGAAGATCTGGGTCAGCATGTTACAGAACAAGGAACTGTCTCCACTTTGATTATTTTGAGAATAATTGTTGAGATAAGCTTATTACCTCTGATCTTCTCAAATATCTGCCTTTTCAGTGTCCAAGATTGCTATATCTTAATTCTCTTTCTTTTTTTTTTTAGTTCAGAAAGCATGTTAGCTCATTAAAACCTACATTATTTTCTTAATATACTGAAGGGTTACTCTTGGAATCAATATGGGTTATCAGGTAGCATGTCTTTCATTAGTGACTGTAAGTGAAAAGGCGAACCTCGGGTATCCAAACACATCTCATCTAGAACAACACAAATAGTTACTCTTTACAGAAGTGCAAATAAAATTGAATTCTAGCTTATGTCTTAATCAATGCAAGTTATCAGGTATTTTCATGCCTCCTCACTAAAACATTTGTATACACATTACAGCTGTGAGTAGTCTGTATATATGATTATAACCATTTCAAAATAGTATTAAATATATTTCTTGCTTCTTATTTATATAAGATTTTCATAAAAATCCTTTTCAGATAGGGCTTTAAAAAATATTTATTGTTATAGACTTCACACATCAGGCAAAACCTGAACATGCCCAGGGTTTGGACATGCTGGAATTAAATCACATCTCTGGATTTTAAAATAAATAACTGGGATCATTATTTTTTCTTCCTTCTTTCTCTCATGCCCTAGTCCAAATTAGGAAAAGCTATTAACTTCATAATTTTAAACCATTTGCAAATATTAAACAGAATAATCAATCACCTACAACTTTTATATGGAAATAAATAAAATTAGCTTTTGAGAAATAGATTGAAGGAAAAGGAAGCACGCAAAACTAATTTGTGAAGATGGTGGGACAGTCACAGTTCAAACACAACCATCAAATACTACAAAAAAAAAAAAAATCACTTTTAACTTATATTCAGAAGGGAAATAAAAGGTTTCCATCTCAGCTTAGACCAAAAACCAGCACATTTGCCAGTGACTGAGAGATCTATGGGATGAAAACATCTTATCTCATCCAGAAAGAGTTCATAGGGGTTTTTTTCACTGTGTTGGGCAGTAAATCAACGGTGCAGACTTTAACCACAGTAGTACTGTGAGAAAGAAGTACTGCAAGTATGAAAGAGATGTCCTTGGTATTTGTCTTGGAGGAAGGTATTAAGAAAAAAAAAAAAAAAAGGAAAAAGGAAAAAGCCTGTTTAAATGTGAATTACTAATAGTTTTGTTTATCCATAATGATGTATTTTTATAACACTTCAGTGACATACATGTTTTCCATAGATTTTTTCACACAGGCTGCAAGAAAAATCAAGAAAATTATGTGATGCAATTCTCTGCAGTTTGTTCTTTTTCAAATTCACTGACATCTAAATACAATCAGTGACTTCTTAAAAAAAAATAAAATAAAAAAATAACAAATAATAAAAAATAAAAAAATAAAAAACCCCACCACCACATACCAAAGAAAAAAAAACACAAAAAGACCCCCACACAAACAAAAAAACCCCACAGTTAGAGAGCTAGTTAACAGAAAAGGAACAGTAAGATTGAGAGGTGCATTAACCAAACCTGTGAGAAGCTCCCAGAAGATTGAAGTTTTACCTTGAGAGCTAAATAAAAGGTTAAAAACAGATATTCGATGTATTTTCTTTTGTGAAGATACAATTATATCACTAATAAGTGTAAGGTGAACCAAAGTTTACTGAAGAAGGCCTGGAAAAGGAAAGATGGGTGTGGAGGTGGCAGTGAAGGAGTGGCTGTCATGGCAACAGCCTAGGAATCACTTCAAACTTGTTTTTGAGAAATATCCCTAGGTCTGCATCCCCATCTGCACAAAATTCCCAAATCTAGAGCTATTTACTACAGCTCAGGTAATTTCTTCAAGACTACAAAAATGAGCACTCCAGAGATTATTTTCCCCAAAACCATTTTTCATTGTATTCAGCAGAGACAACTCTAAAACTACTTTGACTTGCCAAGACAACCAATCACGGTGACCCCCATCCACCCTCCCCTGTCCAGAGCTCACATCAGCATGTCTCACTTCCTAGAAAGTCTTGAATTCACATTACATCATTTCCTTTTAGTCACACATTCTCAGAGTTCTACATGCACCAGGCTGTGGGTGCAGCATTGACTTAAAAAAAAAAAAAAAAAAAAAAAAAAGGAGACCTCGAGCTTCCTAATTTTTCCCTGCTCAAAAAGAAGACAAAATTAAAATCAAAATTAAAATTCTTTTCCTTGAGCTCCCTATGATATTTGGTTTGATCAAATTCCAAACCCAGAAAAAGTCAATGTAAACATAATTCATACTACTATATAAATAAATTCATGCCATTTTTTACTGTCTTCAGGGCATTCTTTTACTTCCAAAAGCTGTGTGAAACTGATTCTCATTAAATTCAAAGAAATGTTAACAAAAAGCAATATATTTGTAGTAAAGTCCATTTACATTTACATGTTCCTGTTAGTTTTAATGTTGTACCTTTCTCTTAAACACTCGCTGACTCCTAAAAATTGTACTGTCCTTCAGAATAAATGTATCTGGATTTTTAGGAGAACTAGACAGAAAGGAGGGAATCAGTATATCATAATAAACCTCTTCTCTGTATCATAATAAATCTCTTCTCTTCTTGGTGCTCTCCATGTGTTCGATTTGTGTATGTATATAGACAAAATATAGTGAAATGCTTGTATGGGAAGGGAGGGAGGGAGGGAGGAAGGAAGGATGCATTTCAAATAGAAGGGTAATACAGGCAACAGAGAACTTCCTATTGTGACCTCAATAATGTGAAATATTGTGATAATCATGTGAAGAGGAAGGAGAGAGGTCCATCCCTCTCACTCCTCAAAAAATCTCTCAGGTGACTATAGACATTTCAGGCTAAAGGCCAGAATGATAATCTTTCCCTGTATGCAGCTATGCAAATTTCTCATTTTATTTGTGACTTACATCTTAAATAGTATCTGATTAACTTCATTAGTAAAAGCAAACTAACAGCTTAGTTTCAAAGTCAACACTCCACACTGTTCTGACATTAAACCTCTGCCTTGCAACAGATTACAACAAAGGAGAATGAGAGAACAATTGGTCCTTGTTGTCAACATTTCTGGCAAAGAAATTTCCCCATAAATACTTGCCCTAGCAGAACCGCTTTTAAAATTAGGGTTGATCACTTTAGAAGACCTACATATGTAATACCTGGGTTACTTTGGGCTGATTCTGAGCTAGTATGAAAGTATTTTTAGCACATGGAAAAAGGAAAGCAAAAAATATTATTTAATCTTTGCAGATTGTTTACTAGTGAAGGTTATGTAACTTTATTAACTGGATAACTAAAATGTACTTTTCTTTCTTCCTTTGGGAAAGAAAAGACACAGTCATTTCTTTAACAATGTATTCTTTGTAGTGATTCCCTGTTGTACCTAGGAAGTTAGATGTGGTGCTACCTTCACCAAAAAAATTATATAAATAAACATTCTCTTTAACAAGCACAGATGGCTGCCAAATAGTCTGTTTGTTTTGTTGTGTTTTTTTTTTCCTCAAGCAGAGAGTCATTTAAACAAAGCTGAGGCTGTGCTGTGGCTGAGCTCTGATAGCAGGGGGAAAATTCAGCTGTAAACTGCCAAGCTGTATCTGCATTGCAAACTCAAACTGGTTCTTAACCAGAGAGCTTAGATACTGCCTGAAACACAGGCCACTGAGGATTGTGCAGAACCCACCTAAGAAGCTGATGAAATTATGGTTACAACCCAAACACATCAAACTGCTCAGTAGATTTTGCTAAGGGTGGCAAGCTCCAAGGAGCAGTAATCAAGAAGATCACTGTCCTGAAAATTGAAGGCCAAGCATCAGCCTTTACTGGTATCTTTTCAGCTTAGTGCTGCAGAGGGTGTCATGCCTCAACCAACAATTATCACCAGTCCTGACGAGAAGGTCTGTGCATATCCTGATACTCCAGGGGCCAGACCAAAAGTATCCAGCAAAATGCAACATCTTAACTTTGTACTTAGAAGTAAGCAGCTCCTGGCCATCAATGTTGCCGATAATAAAACAATTTAAATGAAAATCCCTAATTCAGTTCTTCGATTGCAATACTGGCTTTCTGAGGATGGGTGAAGCTTTAAAAATCACTTCTGTAATCCCCTGAAGTCTCAAATTCAAGAAACAGATTTTGTTTTCCATTCTTTATGGTAGTAGGAAAAAATTGTACCTAGGAGGTGTGTAACTGTTTTAATTCCAACAGGTGCTTAGCTGTGGGCATATGAAGAAATCCTATCAGAGAAAACTCTTGACATTGTCTAACAGTGGCTCCTTAAATCCCTAGAAAAGCTGGAAGTTAAATAACCTTGCTTATAATACCTCACATGCACTTAATTTTATGGGTTAGGATGTGCATGATTAAGCCAAAGAAATTGTTATCTTCACTTACATTTGTCTTTATAACCTCAAGGGCAAAAAGCAGCCTTCTTTTAAATTACATTGGCATGTTTAAATTCAAGCTAATGTTAGGGTTAAAGGGAAATGGGGGGTGGGGGAAAAAATTACTATTACCTAGCAGACATTGTTTTAAGCAGATTTCTTAACAGGTCTCCAAAGAGTACTCTTAAAGTCAGAATTGCTTGTTTCAGGTACTAGGCTGGCTAAGAATACACAAGGCGTGGATAGCAATGGTGAATAACAACTAATAGTGTATCTCTGCTATCACCTTAATTCAAATCAGGAGTGCTTTGGGAATTGACTTCAGGTCGTTCCCACATACCACACTTCACATGACATTTCAGAACATCCTGTGACACATGAACTATATTTCTTCTGGATGAAATGAAACTACAAGGGCTACATGATCTCATCTTAAATTAATTTCATAATTTATTGTAAAGGAAACTCTATTCTCATTTATTTTTTTATTCATACCTTCACTTTACAAACTTCATTTTAAATACGTATTTTGCTTAACAACACATTAAGCATTTGAAATATATTGCCCAGAAGATTTTTTCCTCAAATACCAGAGTTTGAAGCCTCCAAAATCTGAGAACATAGAAAATACAGGCTTTGATCTCTGGAGTTGAACTCTTCTTAACTAAAGCATTGCAGACTAGAGAACTTTCATACTTTACAGTTCAAAACCCCAGAGACATGCCAGGCACAAATCTCAGTGTGTCTTGGATCATCTCAATTTAAACGTTAGTCAGTTTACAGTATAGGGGTAGTCCCAATTGTCAGCCATTTTCATTGATTCCAGAAATCAAGAAAGGACTTCCTCCCTAGTATTAAGACAGAGTTGAGCTCTACGTACAGCTCAATTTCTTCACTTATTCAGCTTCACTTATTCAGGTTTTCTATCCTTTCTCTTTGCCAGAACTTGCAGAACACCCTTCTGTGCCCAAAAGCTACTACTCCTCTGTCCTCAGGAGCCCCTGTTCCACACGTGTCTGCAGCAACCTTGCGTGCAAACATTGCAGAAGAGGCTGCAGCCATGAGCCCGCTTCTGACGTGCTAAGGAGCTGTGCAGCCACCTGAGCCGCCAACAAGGCTTGAGGTGCAGCTTCTGGAGCAGAGCACGTGAAGGGAGCAGCTGCTTATTCAGCAGCAGCTGCAGAAGCAATAGATATGGAAAGAGCTAGTCAGGCTGCAAAGGAAGCTTCTGTTGTTATAGCAGAAATCTGCAAGCTGAATTTTTCCTGTGTAGTGAGGTATGGGCATAGTGGTTCGGAAAAAAAGAATAAAGAGGGCACAGAAAAGAAATCACTTGAAAATCCCAATACGTATTCCATGTTCTAAATGCCTCTGTAACCTAAAAACCTATGCCCTTTTCAAGCCTGCTCCTAAATGAAGAGTAACAACCATGTAGCCCTTTTTGAGCTGACTAAATACAATGGTTTACACTAAGGGTTACACACATTCTAGAGAAAGATAAGTCAATTTTAAGTATGATATCTTTGGACATGTTCTTTTTTTTCATAAACCCAAAAGCATCCCATTAAATCCAGAAATTCAGAGAGTCTGAAAGGTTTACTGATTTTTTCTGTATAACTGAAGTAATGTTATCCTTCAATTCCTGAAACTACTACAACATTAAAAAAAAAAAAAATACCAAGGAAACACCACCAACACACACACAGGAAAATAAAAAACAAAAAAAGGTGGTTTGGGGTAGCAAGAAAATTCATGACTATAAAATGTTTGTTGAAGCTTTATTTCCAGTGTCAGTACACTTCTCTCAGGAAACAAAGTCAAGGCCAGATTACTACAAAAGCAGGAGATTTTGTACCAGTTAACCTGATTTTTTTTTTTTTTCATTAGAAAGACAATTATCTTCATGGTCATCCTTATAAACTAACTTGAGACCTTTGAGACAGATTAATGTGTAAATTTGGTTTAGTGATATTACACTACTACATAGATTAGCTGCCAATGAATAATTCAAATCACTAATTTACCTAAACCTAAACATGAAGTCAAACAAAAATCCACAAGTGAATTTTCTTCATTCTTTCAGTATCTTGTTTATTTTATTCTTTACTTCTTGTTGAGACAATTTTTGTTCAAAGCCAAAAGGTATTTTTGTATCAATCCTATTACAATGTGTTCAAGTTAACTAAACAACACAACCTTGCATGTCAGTAATTCAGGAGAAAATAAAATCTGTTGCGTTCCCAGTGGCAATTCAGAGTATAAGAATCTCACCCAAATTTATCACTATGACTGGGGAAAAAGCAGATGACCAAGCACAGCCAGGATACACCAAGGGCAATATTTTCATATGTGGAAGGGTAATTTAATTTACCTTTCCTTATTAGGAATCATGATAATAGATTCATTTGCACAAAAAATATGTGGACATTCTAAAGCAATTAAATAAGCATGCAATTTATATGAAAACAATTTATTGTTGGACATTATCTAGGCATCCAAAATGCATAGGTGATTTCTATGCCTCCTAATTTGCAGACATCATTTATTTTGATTATACAATTAGGAAGGTAGAATAATTAATTTCTATCTTACTACAAGAAGCAGACTTCAGCAGCCAGAATGTCAAAGCTATCAAAAAAACCAAAAAGCAGCACACAAGACTGAAAAGAAAAGCTCCAGGCAAACATCCAAAAAAAAATAGAGAAAATAAGAATCCTGAATTTAGGGCACAAGAGCTAGACTAAAATGTATCACTGAAAAATCTCACTGTGGTTGAAAATACAGTTAATGCTATATCTTAGAAGTAGAAATTTAAAAATAAAGGGGCAAACATCATCTAGCTGAGAGCAACCTTGTGGTCTCACTGATTTCAGAAATATTTTACATGGGTAGCATTAGAGTTCATTGGAACATTTACAGCTAAATATGTTTTCATTAGAATAAGTATTTCAACATACCTGGAACATTTTACAGAAGCATATTTATTTCAATACAGTGTTAAGCAAAATAAGAAAGATCCCAAAATAAAAAACACAATCTTTTCAGTTAAAAAGATAAAATTTTGAGTACAGTTCTATATAAGGAAGAAGCAGGGGGAAAAAAAAAAAAAAAAAAAAAAAAAAAAAAAAGAGGAAAATAAAAATAAAAATAAAAGTCTTGGTTTGGCCCCAGTTCATAAATTAAAAGTCACTGAAACTATTGAATAGTTGCTGAAAACAAGTAGTCATCCTTCAGCCCACTCTGATCTTGAATTTTTCCCTGCCATGAAAACTATTTGCATTCCAGCTCAGATGATGAGAACCCCAACTGTAACCAGCAGCACTGCTGACCATCTCTTAGTTATTATCATGAATTACTCTTTTATGGACCTGCTGCAAGGATTGTGACAGTCTTAAGGACCATAGGAAAACGCATACTTGCATGAAGTTCACAGTCAGTTTTAGAAGAGCTTATAACATTGTCCAAAATATGTAGTTATGAATGAATGACTACAACTACATGCTTTTAAATCCTAAAATATGCATATTCTTCAAATAGAAATTACTTAGGCACATGCTTTGTCAAGGCTATGCAATTTTCCAAGTTCATGCACTTAGTTCAGCTGACAGTATCCAAACTAAACTGTGCTAGGCTACAGTTTCTCACAGCAGTCTTAGCTGATAAGGTAAAGTATTTAAAACACAGTATTTTGAACATTTCAGAACTTTTGAAAGCTTAAGATTAAGACCTTTTAGAAAATATTCTCTATCATAATTCAGTGTGAATAAACGATCTCTAAATCGACACGTCCAGTCAGAACTTCATAGAAAGTTTCCCTCCTTCTCTTTCACCCCCAGGGTATTTTTTCCAGTCTTTTTCTTCCATGCTTCCCTGTTACGTCTTCTGTCAAAGCCTCTTGTATGTTAATCCCCCCACAGACTTTCGAGGCTGAATAACATCCTGTCTTACACATAAGCATGATTACATGTTCTTGATTGTGTCTGCAGCAACCCGTAGGGCTATCAAGTGATGACTCTGAGCTTCATGTCCAACAGTGTATGTTAAGTTGTAATAGTACAGAATTATCAACTGCTTTTTTAATTACATGTTTCTGTCTTGAAAATTCTCTGTTGACACATAAAAACCAAATGCAAACCTGATCTGAGGTTTTTTAAAAGGAGGGTCTTTTCAGGTGCTTTTTTTAATCATGACAAGAACTAAACGGCTTACACTATATTCTCATTAAAAACCCCATTCAAGTCATCTAAATAAAGTGTGCCAGATTATTATAATAAAAATGCCCAACACAATAACTGTAATTAACTGCATTTTGTTTTGTTTTATTTTATTTTAGTTTGGTTTGCTTTCAGAGATGTGAAACACAAAATCTTGAGTATAATTCCTCTAGTCCAGATTCCTGTTCCATAAATAAGCAGTTCATCCAGTGGAAAAGGAGAAAGCTCAGGCTCAGGAGAAGGCTGGCAGTTTTCCGGAACAAGGGGTAATACTTTCTGATTTTGACGACAGGGGATAGGAGCATAAACTACATTGTTAGACTTCTAAATAGACTTTTTCTTGTGAATCTCAGTTGTGTGTGCTTAGAGAATAAAACAAGACATGGTAGCCACTTCGTTTCAGGGATTTATTGCATTTGGTAAACACTGTTTTATTGGGCATTTTTGGGTCTATGCCAGTTGCATGGAAAAAATCTCAGAAGTATAGAATTTTGCTAATTTTTTAATCATTATTTAAACTGAAAAGTGTGCATCTGTGGGAGGAAAAAAAAAAATACCACCAGAGAAAACCAACCCACAAAACTTACTTATTCATGTCTGGTCAAACAGCTTGTCTTCATGAGCATTAAGCAGCAGATAAACAAGTAAAGAAATATTTCAGAGTCTTTGGGAGTACATGGAGCAGACACTGACAAACACTGCCTCTGACTGACTGTACACACTTGAGGTTTTTAGGAGTACACAGGAAAAAAAAGACTCTCAGAGCTCCCCTGCCGGGCCTGCCTGTGATAATAGCATACAAAGAAACCTGAGTTCAGAAGTTGAATCTCTGCACTAACTTTATACTGTAATCAGATAAATGCATTCCCTTCTGAGCAGGTCTTAGATGCCAATCAGGGTACTTCTCTAATGTAATGATAGGGATTCCACATTGGAGATGTTTTAGGTGCAGCTAGCTCAGACCACAGGGAAATGGGCAATGCATCCACCTACACTCACAAGCACAAGTATATGTTTCTATATACTGTTGCGGCCCACGTCAATTGCATCCAAGTTTTTCAAGATGAAGACAGACCTACATTGACACTGCTTTAGTACAATCACACCTCATATTTTTTATGGAAAACATTACTGCCCTGCAAGTAATCCTGTCAGCCTGTCCAGCACTTAAAAAAACGCTAAGAACACCTTAAATTGTATAGTTTTCAGCACAAGCAATAACTCTTTTCTCTATATTTAGATAACACTCCTTTCTGAGCATTTACTTTTTATGCTAAGGACTAAAACCCACACTGATTGGAAAATTTGATCTTTATAGGAAGATTCCACACCCACAATATCTGAACTCATTTCGTCCAAAAACCTAGGCATTTGACAACAGATAGAGTGTAGAAGCGTTGCTTTGCCATCAGCTCTTGGCTGGATGTTGGTGTTTAACAGCATACAGTAGTCCCATAAAGAAACACCTCATATCCATATAAAATAGAAGGGGTAACAAAACCAGAACAGAGTGATTCAAACTCACATGTGCCTAAGATGGTGGCTTCCCTGTCCCTACATTAAGTATTACCAAGGGATTTGTAATGACGTACAGTATGAAGGGCTGGGTTTTATGTGGCACACTTCTATTCACAGAATCAGAGAATCAGCCAGGTTGGAAGGGACCTCTGAGATCAAGTCCAACCCTTCATCCAGTACCACTGTGGTTACCAGACTATGGCACTGAGTGCCACATCCAGTCTCTTTTTAAAAGCCTTCAGGGACAGAGAATCCACCACCTCCCTGGGCAGCCCATTCCAATGCCTGAATGAATTATTCCCTCCTCTGTGACAAGGTTTGAGTCCATTGCTGACTAAAAAAGAAAGGTGCCAAATGCCAAATAAAACTCTGAAGTGTTTTGGCAGTAAGTGAGCCAATAGTAGCCTTTTAGGACCATGACTCAGGTCATGGTGCTATCATTGTCTAATAAGTCCCATAATTCTCTAATTTGGAGCACCAGGAGTAGAACTGATGCGTAGAGTCCTGCTCTGCTCCAGAAGTATCCGGCATCATGAACTGCATCTAGGCCAAGCTCAGTGGAAATTATCAACATGGTTGCTCAGTTCTCTTCTGTCCTCTTCCTTTCCATCTATTAGAACCATGAAGAAGTGGGTCTGCAAAATAAACACAGGACAAATACTCAATGCAAAGAAAATGTTCTGCTTTTTCTTTCCTATCCTATGTAATTATCCAGGCATTCAGAATGTAGATCTTACTTGTTAAGGTAAATAAACCAACTATATGTTCAAGTTAATTCCACCTCCACTGGTGGTTAACTGATTTAATGTTAGCTCTGCTAATAGAGCTCAGCTGAAGACCCAGCTAACTGATGTCAATCTTGTGCATCTTGCTAATGCTATACCACAGCTTTGCTTTTCAGATTAGGTTTTGCGACAGGTCCTTGTTTATAAATGACAAAAAGAAGCACAACACTCCTTCGCCATGTGAAAAATGTAGCTGCCTCTCTATAGACCTATAGAACTTTGTACGAAAGGAATTGCTTGGCCCAATAAGTTTGAAGTCCCCCACATCCACGGTGACAAGACCTAACACTCGTAGTTCAGGAAAGCTGGCAAAATCCAAACTGAACTGGCAGAAGGAAAGGAGTGTTCAAGAAAAAAATGTTACAAAAAATTTGAACTGAAAAACTGAAATCTAGTGTGTGGCCTGAAATAAAATATCAGACTTGGTATTCCAGCTAATACACACAAGTGGGGTAAAAAGTTAATATGGCAAATCCATGTCCAAATTTAACCACAGACAAGTCTGTCAAAAAGAAAAGCAAATTTCAGTGCAAAGTAAAAGTGGCCAAATCTTTCTGCTGAAGAGAGAAGGGAGGAAGAGTGGAGGTGAATAAATATAAGCAGCAGAAAGTTTAGCATACCACTACCATGAAAATTAATAAACTAATGTTGGAAGAAAAAAAAAAAAAGGGGGGGGGGACAAAAAAAGGATTTCAAGAAAACTGATAAGGCTCAACTCAAGAGAAAGAGTTATAATAATGTACATGGAGGAGGAGAAAATGAGGGGAAGGACTATCATATAGAGAGAGCTAAGCTGGTAAACCCTACAACTTTCGTATGCTACAGGATCCAGGAATAGATCATTTAGGATTCCCCCAGCCCTAGCAGGGCAATGTCAAATGACAACAATTATATTTCACATAACATTTAAAGACATGCATAGACAGAAAAGCAAGCTGCAGGGAATTACATGGGCTTTCTACATTAAAGGAATTGTTTGTACAAGCTTCTGTACATAACATTGGTTAATTTAAGAGAGGGAAAAAATAAGTGTGAAAATGGTACATTAAATTGTTAATTTGCCATAAGTCCAAAGTTGGTGTGGAAGAAGAATGAATAATAGTCTTGTTCCCCCACAGTGAGTTATCTAAAAACTGAATAATGTGACAATTATTCAGGGATAACAGTAAGAAAGTCTTTCACTTGGCTGCAGAGTAACAAGGGAATGAGATAGATTGGGATCTGCAGCTCCAGGAAACGGAAGGTGAGCTCTGGTTTCTCTGTCAGCATGACACCTGTTGGGCTGGCTAGGATAATGTAGTGCCAGGTACCTCTTGTGAGATGTCACACCAAGACTAGTCCTCACATTTCCCAAAGTACAGAGGCTTCCCTGGAGATCAAAACCGTCTCTATATGTACTTTCCCTAACTGTACCTACATTAAGAACTTTTACCACCAAATAAATCATGTATTGGGTACAAGCACTTGTTGCAGAGGAGTGGGGAATTTTTTCTTCTAGGAAGTCTAAAAATAATCAACTCTGAATTAACTTAACGGGTACCACTATGATCAAAGCAAAAGCTATTCCTTAATTGTGGAGATAGACATGGGAGAGTTATAAATCACAGGCAACTGACCAATGACACTGCTACCCTGTGGACTCTCTGGAGTTCTTACTCTTCAGAGGTAGAAAACCCCAAAAGTCCATTTCCAACAGTTCCATCTCAACAGTGAAGATACCGAGTTGAACACTAGGATAGCATACTGTAAAGAAGAGAGAAAATCAGTGAGGCATTTTGGAGAACAACTACAAAATAGCAAAAAAATTATACGTACAATAAGGACATTCTGTGCTTTTTATACACTTTTTGCATTAAAGTAGAATATGAATGGAGTAGGGATGGAGATGGATGATGTGGAGAGTGGATGCTGGCCTTAGAAAATACAACTACATAAGTATTTGTGCAACTTTTTTTCATACTTTTTATTAGACAGGAAAAAAAATCTGTTTTCTTCAGATGTGCTCAGGTATAAATTCATTCAGTCCATTAATTCCACTGCCTTGCAGGGGGGAGAATTTTATTTTTTTTTTCCAACATAGAGTAATGGAAATATTAATAGCATACCCAAAAATATATAACTTGCTTTTTGACATGAAAGAATTAATTTTATTTTAAGTAATTTTAACATATTTATTTATGATATATTATTATTATAATTTGGGCATGGAAATTATGGCACATGATCAATAACTAGTTAATGGAACATTCCTCTGTTTAAAATTAATACTGCTAGGCACAGCTCACAATTGATGCTGTCCACATACAGCTTTCTATACAGCCTTTCTTGCCTATGTTTCATCACTCTGCAATTCAGTTTCTTGCACACATTATCATGTGCATGCATGGAAACAGGCTCTGTTGCTTCGAAGGCTCCTAAACGTGAACATTTTCAAATTACTTAAGAATGGTAGGATTTTAAAACTTTACCAAGGTATCAGAAGAAGAGGAGTTTATGTTTTTCTTTATCAAACATGTTTCCTCTGTATTTTATTATATATTTTTTCTATATGTTAAAAAGTCAGTCATGGGCTATAGTAATTTAAAGCATAAGAATAATTTGCCAAAATTTTTACGTATTTAAAAATTGATTAATCATCCAATTTTCCATTATGCTCTGATTTTATAGGTGGGAATCTGAATCAGTGACAGAGAAATTAAATTGCCCAAGCCACATAAGAAGAATATGGAAGATCCAAGGGCTGAACTCACTGACTGTTCCTTCTTCTGTACCATTGTGTTATTGTCTTTCTCTACACTGACGTCTCTGCTATAAGGGTTAAGCCTGGAAATCAGCTGAAAAGGTCTCTGCTACACAGCCTTGACTTTTCTCTCCTTCCTTAGTCTAGGATCTTGCATACACTATATAGAGGATCAGGGCTTTGCTAAAGAAGGTCAGGGATCAGTTTTTCTCTAGCAGATGTCTAAAGAACTTGTTTGAGACTCAGCAATACTTGAATTGTCTTTCACTTTCTGTGTTTATAAGTTGTGATATTTGTGGTTTAAATTTGTAAAAACCTATAAAGCCCTCAATATGAACAACATTAAAGGACCATAACTAGTATTTGTCTTTTTTTTTTTAATTTTTGTCATAGCCTTCATTTATACATTAAGTTGCCAAAGTTGTCTCAACATCAAATTATAAACCCTAAAAAACCCACTGTCTTGGTTATTTCCTTGAGAAATTGTGACTCATCACCTCCCTACCAACACTTACCAGATGTGTAAGAGGGCACAGATGATACCAGAGGGCATAACTAGGTTACCTTGGTAGATGTCTTAACAGTGAAGCCAACAAGAAATAGATCCAACAGGACTAAGATAGAGATTGGAAGACAGACACACAAAATTTAAGAGATTCCTCCATTTAAACTCAATTGCATTTGGTGGCCATAATGTAAATTGCAGTAACTACAACTTTCATCCTCAAGCATTACACTCTGAATTGTCTCCTTTTTTTCTGGCGGAGACAGTTACGGTACCAGGATGCTTGTTTCTGTACACTTATCAGTGAAAAAAATTAAACAATTAAACACACCGATCAATTCTTACATGCCCTATTTCATCTTAGCTATGTACGGAAAGTTTGTATTCTCTCATCAACACTGTCATTCATACTTGAAAAACTTTTAAGGAAATCAGATGAGAAGAATACAGTAAAGATTTGTCTTCTACCTTTGTTTCATCTGAAGCACAGCCCTTTCCTGAGTGAGAAGATGAACTTTTTTCTGAGTGGATTATTGACGTTTTGATTACACATTATGTCATGCAATACAGAGGATGTAAACACATTAAAGGATATCTCCTGGATTCAGAGTCCTGATAGGAAGGCTTCCCATACATTTTCTATAGACATATGAATATTCAGTTTTTATTTTAAAGGTATTTCATATTGGAAAGAAATTAAGTGGCGGGAGATAAGCAAAGAAAGTCTCTTCAGCATCTTTTCCCTAATTGCACAACTCACAAGCAATACAGAAATTTAGCCTAGTTTAACATGTGAACTATAGTTGCAGATCTTTTTTTTTAATTAGTAAGTTAGTTTAGAGATGTGGATTACTTCACTGTATTTGGCCTGATATGAGACCACAGGGGGAATAATGGTGTGATCTTTATCCACATGTTAATGTTGCCTTAATTGTAGGCATAGGCATTATACTGGTGCTCTGGTGGAATGTGCAAGGGTGAAGTTTTTACTTCATTCAGTAAGTGAAGAATAATTCTACTTCAGTAAGTAGAGCAAGATACTTTGCTCTACTGTAAATTCCTTTCGGCGAAGAATTTTTCCACTAGCAGAGATTGTTTCTGTCCTGTTTTCTTCAGCCAGTCATTTTGGGCACCAGCAGCACCCCTAGAGGCAGACACAAATGATGAACAAATGAACACTTCGGAAAGGGCCTAATGTCTTTTAGTCTTTTCAGCCACTGTTATTCATGAGCAGGTGATCATACTGCTGAAAAAAACATAAGGTACTCAAATAAAATAATCTTCTCTGACAGTAATTTTCCTTTTCCACTCAACCTTTATTTGAGCCTATTTATGTTTCTGAAAGACAAGAGAATTAGTCACCTTGGCCTGTTGGATGAAAGATTTAGTTCCATTATGTAAATAAAAAGCTTTTCACTAAGAATGTAATGTTGTTGATGTAGAAAGCACTTGAAGATCCTTCCAAGGTAGTAAGCAAGAGAGAATGGTTAGGAAGCAACTAACTGGTTTTCAATTTATGGCTTGCCCACTGCAGTAACTAACTAACTTAAGCCTCTGCCTGGTGGCAGTTCCTGCCTTTGAGGTCCACCATAAAATATGTCTAGAAGATGGTTTCTAATTTCCATTTATTTGAGTCTGTATATCAAAGGCCACACATGAGTGACTTTTATAATTAAGACCTCTGAAACTCTGATTCATGTTGATCTTTCAGGCTCAGAGCTTTCATGCTCCATAATTTCTTTCCTAAAATATGACTCTTATATGAACATATAGGTTCTATCTGTGTTCCCCCTAATACTCGCATTAACCAATTCATAATCCCAACTCCTCTGAGTCTCTTTTTAGTCCCTCCAAAGATCATTCAAATAGCTTTGGTGTATCATTTATGATTAACTCTGTTTCCCAAGGCAATTTTTTTTCCTTCTTATAATTCATGCATTTAAGTCTACTAGTATAGCTTTTTGTCTTCAGTCAAGTGGAGAACCTAAATCAATTTGGAACCATTACTTTTGCTGACTTTCTGGTTAGTATAAAGAACTTTTTCTTCTTCATTTAGCTGTTGGGAAGATCATTTTCTGTACTATGTATGTTGTATATGTGATTATCAGCAACAATACTAGTCCGATTGACTTTGCAGAATTTGCAAAAACTATTTTGTCAAACAAAAACTGCTGAAGCTAAAATAAAATATATCTGATGTAGGCTGGCTCTAAGAGGAGAAACTGTTTACACAAGGTGACACTAACCCTTGGCCAACAAGGGTATCAGTGGCCAAACATAAAATTAAAATTGATATTCAAAAACTATGAGTTTTTTTAGAAAAATGAAGGTGGATAAATAGCAACAAAGTTAGAGGACAGTATCTCCACAGAACCCCCAAAGAAAGCAAGTGAAGTGCATTGTTAAAGCAAGATCATGAACTGAAACGTCAGAAAATTCCCTTTTTTGTCTCTTTTACAATACAGAAAATGAGACAGAAATTAAAAATACATTTACCCAAGTCAGTGCCACAAATTGGCCTCAAAAGGAATCACAGAGAGAAAAAGGTTGAGACTGAAGCACATCCCTGGTTCAAACCCTCCTGCTCAAACAGGACCACCTAGAGCTGGCTGCCTAAGACTGCACCCAGAGGACTTTTGATCTCTCTGAGGGCAAAGACTCTACAATGTCTCTGGGCAATCTGTGCCGGGGTTCAGTCATCTTCTTGGTGAAAAGGTGTTTCTTGATGTGCAGGAGGAGTATCCTGTGTTTCAGTTTGTGCCCCTTACCTGTTGTCCTTCCACTGGGCATGACTGAAAAGTAGGCAGAGAAGCAAGAGATTGGGTTAGCAAAACAAAAGCACAGGAATTATTTGATCTAGCAAGGGGAGTGTAGGGCAACAAGAAATTTTCAAGAGGTATGTCTCATAAGAGGAAGACTTGGCAAAATATGGACTCACTTCAGAAGGAAATGGAAGAGCTGGTCACCCAAGATGTAGAGAAGGCCAAAGTCCTCAATGACACCTTTGCCTCAGTCTTCACCAGCAAGGACACTGGTCACATCCTCCATGTTGCAGAAGCTAGAGGCAGGGACTGGGAAAAGGGAAATCTCCCCACTGTAGATGAAAAGAAGGTTCAAGACCACCTAAAGAACCTGAAGGTGAACAAGTCCATGAGACCTGATGGGATTCACTAATGGCTCCTGAAATAACAGGCAGAGGAGGCTGCAAAGCCACTGTCCATAATATTTGAAATGTCATGGCAATCTGGTGAAAGGGGAAATGGCTCACTGGGAAAGGAGAAATATAACCTCTTTTTTTTTAAAATGGAAAAAAGAAGACCCAGGGAACTATAGGCTTGTTAGTCTCACGTCAGTGCCTGGCAAGATCATGGAGCAGATCCTCCTGAAGGCTTTGCTAAGGCATGCAAATAACAAAGGGGTTAACTGGTGACAGCCAGCATGGCTTCACTAAGGGCAAGTAGTGCCTGCTTACACCAGGAAATCTGGTGGCCTTTTTATGACGGGGTCACAGCCTTGGTGGACAACGACAGAACAAGAAACATCATCTACCTGGACCTGTGCAAAGCATTCAACACTGTCCTGCACAATTTTCTGGTCTCTAAACTGGACTGATATGGATTTAACGGATGGACCATTCACTGGATAAGGAAATGGCTGCATAGGCATACCCAAAGAGTTGTGATCAATGGCTCAGTTTCCAGTGGATATGTATGGTGAGTGGTGTTCCTCACTTTAACATCTTTGTTGGCAATTTGGATAATGGAATCAAATGCACCTTCAGCAAGTTTGCTGATGACACCAAACTGCTGGGTGAAGTCAATATGCTGGAGGGAAGGGATACCATCCAGAGGGACCTTGACAGCCTTGAGAAGTGGACTCATGCAAACTGCATGAAGTTCAACAAGGACAAGTGAAAGATTCTGCACCTGGGCCAAGGCAATCCCACGCACAAATACAGGTTAGGGGGAGAAAAGATTGAGGACAGCCCTGAGGATAAGGCCTTGGCGATGGTGGTGGACCAGAAGCTTATCATGAGCTGTCAATGTGTATTTGCAGCCCAGAAATCCAGCTGTGTCCTATGCTGCATCAAAAGAAGCATAGACAGCCAGTAGAGGGAGGGGATTCTCCCCCTCTGCTCTGCTCTTGTGGGACTCCACATGGAGTACTTTATTTAGGTCTAGATTCTCCAGCATAAGAAGGACACAGAGCTGTGGGAATGTGTCCAGAGGAGAGCCACTAAAATGATCAGAGGGCTGGAGCACCTCCCCTGTGAAGACAAGCAAAAGAAGTATTGCTTTTTCAGCCTGGGAAAGAGAAGACTGTGAGGTGAATTTATAGCTACCTTCCAATATCTGAAAGGGACATTTAAGAAAGTTGGCAAAGGGTTTTTTACATGAGTGTGCAGTGACAGGACAAGGGAAATGGTTTAAAACTTGAGGAAGGAAGGATTAAGTTAGACATTAGGAAAAAAATCTTTCCTGTGAGGGTGGTGGGACACTGGAAAGGGTTGGCCAAGGAAGTTGTGGCTGCCCTCTCCCTGGAAGTGTTCAAGGCTACATTGGATGAGGCCTTGAGCAACCTGGTTTTGTGGAAAGTGTCCCCGCTCATTCAGTGGATTGGGAACTAGGTGATCTTTAAGGTCCCTTCCAACCCTATCCATTCTATGATTCCATGAAAAGACCCTGCCTCTATTCTTTTTCCACCTTGCCTTCAGGTATTTACAGATATGGTCATAGTTTGAACAGGAGGAACTAGAGAAAGAAGGCTTTTGGACTCTGAGAGGGGTGAAATGCTGAGGGAGAGATCTATTCCCTCCCATTTCCTGCCATACTCTATAGAAGACCAGAAAGCGTCAGCTCCTTCCACTTTTTCCTTCTACTTCCTGCTGGCTGTGTTGCTGATCATTACTGCCAGCTGGCCACATGCTACCTGTTGAGTTGTACATATATTTGTATTTTTTGTTACTTTACCTTTATGTTATTACCTTTACCTTGTATTACCCTGTATTAGTAACATCTGTATCTAATAGTTTTCAGTTTCCAACCTAAAGTGTCCAGTCTTTATTCCCATTTTATCGTCCCTTTGTGTGCTGGTGGGGGGGGAGAAGGGAGGAAGATAGAGAGGAATTTTTTCCTAGGTCTGTAGTCCACCCAAACTGATAGACCATGACAGATGTATTGCTAAGATTCTCCCTGACCCGTCTCTTTTCCAGGCTTATCACTGATGCTCTAGTCCTATAATTATTTGCGTTGCCCTTCACTGGACTCTCCAGTATGTCCATGTCTTGTATTAGTGAGCCCAGAACTGAACAGAGTACTCCAGTTTTGGCCTGGATTAGTCAGAATAATTCATAAACAATCTTTTCTGAGTTCTTAAGCCAGGTGTGCTCCACTTCAGATGTGACCCATTCTATGACCCATTTTTCTTGGGATCTTTAAGTTTCTAGTATCTCTTCAAGATTCAGTGGCTGCTATTCAAATTATCTCAACAGCAAATTACAGAGCTCACTATTTCTCTGAACAGATCAAAAGAGCAAATGCTATGCAATCTTTATCTCAAAATGATTCAGAACAGAAAATTTCATACCCAATTAAAATCATTAATGTGGTCTCTTCTACTTCATCACAACTGCAAGATAAAGACCAGATGAGATACAGATTTTGGATGCAGCTTTGAAAGAAAAAGTTCAAGAATGTTTAGTTAAGGAGTCAATATGATATCAGTCTTCAAAGGCTATGTTTCAAAATTTATTGAAGACTCCTCTTTTGTTATTTTCATTTAGAGAGATTAAATTGTTTTAGTAAGTTAAAATGTAGTTTCATACCAGAAGTACTCAGATGATATAGTCTGAAATTGTTTAATTATAGGCAACACAAGTACAGTTGAGTTTTATTACATTAAGGTGAATGACTGATTATGCCAAAGCATTTCAGATTGCTTCATGTTTCTTCTGTGTGCCTCAGGACAGATTAAAAGATGACAGCATGGTACTTAGGCTTGAGGTGTCTGTAATAGCAGGAAAAAGAACAAGTCAAATATGCTCAAGATTCCCAGTTGGCATAGCTTGCCTCATAGCAGGAGACAACCATGAGACATGAGGTTTGTTACTCTGCAGGGGGAAAATATCACATCAGCACCTAGCAATCCAAATGATCTCAAGTGCATACGTCAGACCCATTCACCAGGTGCATGGAGAAGAGCTGTCTCTGGCACATTACCCTAGCAGAACAGCATGAGAACAGAGTGTGAGAGATCACCCAGGAGATGTGACTCTGAGAGTGCTCTTGTGTCCTTGTACACTGCCACTTCACAGAATCATAGAATCATAGAATAATTTGGGTTGGAAGGGACCTCTAAAAGTCATCTAGTCCAAGCCCCCTGCAATAAGCAGGGAGACCCTCAACTAGATCAGGCTGGTCAGGGCCTTGTCAAGCCTCACGTTGAATATCTCAGGGGAAGAGGCCTATTAGGTCTCCCTGGAGCCTTCTCTTCTCCTGGCTGAACAACCCCACCACCCTCAGACTGTCCACATAAAAAAGGTGTTTCAGCCCCTGATCATTTTTGTGGCCCTCCTCTGGACCCACTCCATCAGGTCCATATCCTTCCTGTGTTGAGGGCTCCAGAGCTGGACCCAGCACTCCAGGTGAGATCTTAACCAGAGCAAAGTGGCAGAATCACCTCTCTCAGTCTGCTGGACACACTTCTTATGATGCATTTTGATGTGGTTTGCCTTCTGGGCTGCAAGCATGCACTGTTGGCTCAGGTCCAGCTTTTCATCCACCAGCACCCCAAGTCCTTTTCTACAGGGCTGCTTTCTAAAACCTCATCCCCAAGCCTTTACTGATAGTGCAGATTGTTCTGACCCAGGTGCAGGACCCTATACTTGGTCTTGTTGACCCTCATGAGGTTTATCTGGGCGCACCTCTTCAGTTTGTCCAGGACCTTCTGGATGACATCCTGTCCCTCTGGCTTACTGACAGCACCATTCAGCTTGGTGTTATCTGTAAACTTGCTGATAGTGCATTCCATCCCGCTGTCTGTACTGTTGATAAAACAATTAAGAAGTACAGGTCCCAGTATGGAAACCTGAGAGACACCACCTGTCAGTGGTCTCCATCTGGACTTCAAGCAATTGGCCACTACCCTCTGGATGTGACCATCCACTCAATTCCTTATCCACCTATCAAATCCATAGCTCTCCAATTTGGTGAGTAGGATATTGCAGGTGACTGCCTTGCAGAAGTCCAGATAGATCACGTCAATAGGCTATCCCTTGTCCACTGATGTATTTACCCTATCATAGAAAGCCACTAGGTTTGCCAGGCAGGATTTGCCCCTAGGGATCTTCCCAGGCCCAGTGGTGAGTCTGACAGGTCTGTTCTCAGGGTCTTCCTTAATACCCTTTGTAAAAACGGGCATAAACACTTCTCAAAATAGGCCAAATATGCTCCTGCATGGAAAAAAAAGGAGTATCAGATGGCAACAGGCTGAGGCATCACTGATTCTTAGCCTTTCTAGAGGGCATTAATGAGAACACTATCTCAACACTATGCTGTTGATTTCAGTTCTCAACTGCAAGAATGACGTGGAAACCTTCAGAAGAGAACCATAAGAGAAGATGAAAAACTACAAATAAGCCTTGGAAAAAAACTTGTTTTGTGCTGTAAACTGTGATTTTATTAGTGAACATTTACATAAAAGGAGTTAATGGGTATAAAACATCTGCACTAAGATGTCATGGAAACACAACAGTCAGGCAGAAAAATGTACAAAACTGTAGTCTCCCTTGACAGGGACTATAATGGGATTTAGCTGCTCCCCATAAGATGAAAGTTTGTTGTAGTCAGGAATCCTATCTCTGACAATGCTGTTAGGAAATACTTTGAGAAAGTCTCGAATAATAAGTCAATAATATGGTGTACTTCCCCAGAGGACTTTTCCAGGTGCTCCTGTCTGTGCAACTTCAAACATATGACCAGAATGTTTCATGGAAATTACAGAGGATGAAGAAGGTCTAAAATTCCATAGTAATAGATCCATGATATATTTACTGGAGCAAAAATAATTCTGATATATAAACTTGTAGAGAACTCTTTTGTTTCCAGGAAATGTGAGATTTTTACATGGTTTGTTTAGACAAAAATGTATCTTCCTAATTCTGATCTTAGAACACCTGAGAGAGTAAATAACATAGGTTTTTGCATGCATAAAATAAGTTTTAAAGTTTAGCAAGAACTTGTTGCTTGTTTTTTCCTAGCAGAACACAACTAGGAATACCAATGTGCATAATTTTGTAAATCATATTAGCACATAAGTTAACATTTTTTTGCAGTTCATTTAGAAAATAATACCTGGATGTCATAAAATAGACAATTCTTCTCAATTGGTAGAGCAGTCCTGTATACATCCCACTGTGTCAAACCCCATCATATATCATCACACCCTATGATTCATACCCAATACTCTGCAACAATCAAGGGCAAACATAGTACTGTAATGCAGTATACGTTTGAAGAGAGAAAAAGATGGTGTGTTTGATGTGAGCAATATGCCATATGCTTGTCTAAAACAGCATAGCCTTGAACAAAACACAAACATACAGCTACCAGGTGACAAGAAAAATCTCTTGTGCTGTGACTTCTTTAGAATTTTTGATTTCAAATCATTTAACCCGCAGGAATTAGGAAAGGATATTAGAAAATTTGGAAAACTTTCAAGTAAACATTGATTCCAAGTCCATAATCTTCATAGTATTAATAAATCAGAATTACCTTCTAGTGCATCCAAAGCATCAACCAGAAAAACTGCTACTCGTTTGATTTTTATTGTAAACACAGAAATACATTTTTCCCGAAAAGTTTGTGAAGAGTGTGTTAGATATAACAGGGATATACAACTTGTTTCTCCTCAGAGTTGTTAGCTGTTAAGTTTCCAGTTTTTAGAAACAATCTCTGTTTGCAGCAGGGGAATAGCAGTCCTCAAGCTTGTGCCCTCCAACCTCTTAAAAGCGAGCAAATATCTGAAGAATAAAACCCACCTTCACTGGTACAACCACCACTGACTTCTGGGAGCTTTCACCTATAGTGGTGTACTTCAGAGTGGAAATTGGCCTTCCAGCTCTATGTTTTACTCCCAAATAAGAGAAACTGAAAATCTTAAACAAACAGTTTAAATATAGATTCCTAAATATAGCACACTAACTTTCAGAGAGTACACATGCTTCCTGCTGAAGTCAATTGACTTAATTTCCTCTCTCACTTGCACAGATTTTGTGCCAATACGAGTGGCATTATTCTTAAGTGTCTTCAGTGAATAGGAAGGAAAGAATGTTCATTCATTTTCAACAGTAACTCACTTTAAAAAAAAAAAACAAACAAACAAACAAAAAAAAAACTTTTAGTTAGGGACCTTAGCTTAGATTTCAGTTTTTCATTCCAGGATACAAAGTATCCTCTAATACTCTAATTTTCAGCTATTCGTAACCAGTTATTTGTACGCAGCAGGAGACGTAATCCTATCTGCAGAGTGCAGTCTTGTAAGTTCATGAGCAATGTTCATATAGCTTTTTCAAACAGAGTGAAGTTTTATTAACATTTTACCTAGAAAAAAAGATATAATGAGCACATCAACCTTTGTAGCTCAATCATGCATTCAGTGACAGAAGAAAGGAAGAAGACTATCAGTATGAAAAAATTGCTCGCAACATTGAAGTGGCCTCAGCTACTTAATTTGTACTTCTCGTACATTGAAAGAAAGTATCAGCCTGTGTATTGTTTTCTGCTGTTCACACTGGAGCTAAATCCTGCTCTAAGGTTTTTCCACAGTGAGAAATATCTTGCCCGCAGTTATTTTAAGGTTTGTTCTTATGATGAATGAGCCCCACTGGAAACACTTTTCTTACATTGTCACTGATATATATTTTATTTTCAAAGTGAAGGAAAGAAACATTGCAAAATGATGCACAGGGAGGTCAGATTTCTATTTGAAGAATGGTATGTAATATACCTACATAGAACAGTAAAATTAATCACATGTTTTATGTTACCTCAATTGCTCCTCAGAAAACTAAAAAAGAAAAAGGAAAAAGAAAGCGATCACATGTTCAACTATTGATGTCTCTGACCGTGCATGTACATTCAGGCACTCCTTCAGTGAGTGCCAGACAACTAACTTACATTAGAATAGCATGGGTACAGGTTCCCTTGCTGATGTTTCAAAAGTGTAATCCTTAATTTCTTGGAACACTATAGACTTTTGTATAAATTTCTATTTTGTTGATAACAAATTCTCAAATACATTTATAACAAGATGCAGAACTTCAGAATGGGAGGATTTTATTTGAATAAGTAATTTTGGAGGTAACAGGTAAAAATCATCAAAAATTAATTAAAATGTCTTCTTTGTTTGCAGTGATTAATAATATGTAAGAAAAACAGGTTTTACATAATTCATCAACCTGACGCAAACTGGCACTCTCCAGTTCCACCAGGTGGAAACCCAGCTACTCTGTGACACTTGAAAAACAGCTCTGAATTGATGCGCTTCATTGTTCTGTCACAGGACTTAGAGTCATATGGGTCCAGTTTGCCACATACTAATGAAGCTTCTAGGAAAAAAGCCCTACACAAAACCAAAACAAATAAAATGCTCAGTTTAGAACAGAATTTTGTTTTTCTTTTTTAAATTCTAAACTGGCAAAATAAAAATAATAAAACTGCAATTAAAGGTGGAGAAGGACTTGGGTAAGATAATGTAGCCTGTGTTCATATGAATAAAGGACTATTTTCTTAGGAACTTGAAATTTCTAAGCATGTTTTTCGTAAGGCAACCTAGTACCCAGCATAAATAACACCAGGTTCAATCTGAAGCAGCAGAGTGAAAACACCAGGATTGAATCAAAGTGACAGTAGATACTTCTCCTTTCCAGAGATGCATGATCATGTCAGGAAGCCTTTTCCAGTGAGAGACAAGCAATAAAATACTTTTTTAGCAACATTCCTCTTCCCTGCATGAACAGACATTGTTGGACAGTCCAAAAGGAACCTAGAAAACTGTACTGAGCTCCCTTTAGTTGTCAGCCTTAATCAACCTATCTACTTTTTTGCCTTCTTTAATCTTCTTTCATAATTCTCTTAACCTGACTGATTGTGGGGCACCTGTAAATCTTTTTTTCCTCAAAACATTTCTAAGTAGTCTGGCTCTTTGCGTTGTTACCTCTCTGTGATTTAAATTTCTTTGTGCTTTGTATCTAGAGTTTATGTTTTCCCTTCATATTTTCACATGGAGACAGAGTATGAGGAAACGTAGCACTTCTTAAAAATCCATCTCCTCTGCTTCATGAGTATTAATAACACTCCATTTCTATATGTGCACAGTATTGCAACCCAGCTGAAGACACCCGCACAAGGCAGAGCTCTGATACCTGTGCCCAACTCTGAGATGTGTGCCACAACAGCAGCACCAGCCTGCTCAGCTTCCTCTAGTGGTTTTATCAGTATCTGCTCCTATATAGCTTTAAATTTCTGCGTCAGGTGTCTCTAGCATAGATATCAAACACTTTTTTTAGTGTTCAGTGAAGGCTGAAGTACTCAGGCCAAATCCAAACCTTTGGCAATATTTCAGGTGGTTGTCATTGGTTTGCTGACAACACCAAGCTGTGTGGTGAGGCTTATATGCTGGAGGCCAGCCAGAGGGACCATGACAGACTTGAGAGGTGGGCCCATGCAAACTGCTTGAAGTTCAACAAGGCACTGCCCTTCATTTAGCTCAGGGCAATCCCAAACAGAAATAGAGTTTGAGTGGAGAATGGATTGAAACAGCCCTGAAGAGAAGAACTTGCGGGTGTTGGTTAATGAGCAGCTCAATATGAGCCATCCATCTGTGCACTTGCAGCCTAGAAAGGAAACTATATCCTGGGCTGCATCAAAAGAAGCATGGCCAACAGGTCATGGGAGGTGATTCTCCCCCTCCACTTCACTCTCATGAGACCTTACCTGGAGTATTGGGTCCAGTTCTGGAGCCCTCAACATAAGAAGGACACAGAGCTCCTGAAACGTGTGCAGAGGAGAGCCACTAAAATGATCAGAGGGCTGGAGCACCTCCCCTTTGAAGACAGGCTAAGAAGTAGGGGTTGTTCATCCTGGAGAAGAGAAGGTTCTGGGCACATTTCAAAGCATCCTTCCAATACCTGAAGGCTACAGAAAAGCCAGAGATGGACTTTTTGTAGGGACATATAATGATAAGACAAGAAGGAATAGTTCTGAACTGAAAGGGGTTAGATTTAGATAAGATATGAAAGAGGAGATTTTTTCCACATATGGGTGGTGGGACTTGGGAAGAGCTTGACCAGTGAAGTTCTAGATGTTTCTTCCCTGCCAGTGCTCAAGGTCAGGTTGGATAGAGTTTTGAGCAACGTGGCCTCGTGGAAAGTGTCCCACCCTAATTTAGATTGGAACTAAATTAACTTTAAGGTACTTCCATCACAAACCATTCTACGATTCTATGTTTTTAAAGTAATCATCAAAGTAATTATCAAATTAAATCATAGGATCATCAAGGCTGGAAAAGATCTCTAAGATCATGAAGTCCAACCATCTGCCCTAAAACCCCTAACCACTAAACCATCCACTGTAGCAACTCATCTACCCATCTTTTGAACACTGTCAGGGATGCTGCTTCCACCACCTCATTGCACAGCCTGTTGAAATGTTTACCCACTCTTCCTGTGATTTTTTTTCTAATATCCTTTCTTGTAAGGCAGCGACTTACTTAACATTATTATTTTTTATATTCAAGTACTACGTGAAATTTAGACAGCAAATTCAATTTGAGTGTGACCTAAAGCTTCATCATTAAAAAAGGAGTTTGCTTGCATGAGCACCTCTTCTTCTCGCTTTGTTTAATCATAAGTGCTCCACATCATAGCTTTATGTGGATCATTTATTTATGCTCATATACACTCATTTCCTGCATGGCCTATTATATCTAATCATAGTTCAACAAGACCTTTTTTCTTGCAAAAGACAGGTATTGAGCATCTCAGTGATTTGAGTCATCAATTTGAGCTTTCTGTTATTCAGATATTGTTTTAGAAAAAAAAATTTTATTATATAGTACAAGTTTTATTTATTAACTGCACCCTCTCCTATGATATTGAATAGTCAATAGCATTCTTCTGGGTTTCTAGTAATAAAAAAATACTGCTTGGCCACTCTTCCGTAGTTGCACCTGAAGCAGAACAGTGCATGTGTTTTAGAATTTTTAAATGTCATCCTAACTTTCCTGATTTTTTTTTTCTGTAACCAAGGCTTAATTGTGTATCACCCAAATTCTTACATTGCTACAAGAAAATATAACATTTTGATGGAGCAACCAAGAGGCAAACTGTTATGATAAATACCTGTGCAAACCACATGAAAAGACCCTGGTAATTGTCAGGGTGACAAAGATCTATTGATGTATAGTCCTTTTTGCCTTTGGTATGTTTTCTAAAACACAGAAATATATTTCAAATTCCTGTAGTTATTTTAATCTTACCATATCATTCCTTGGTTTCCTCTCATAGAGAACATAAATGTCTGATTCTCTAAACTCTGGAGACCTTGCATAAGTTCTCTGTTTTCCAAAACCTATTGGTCTGTGGAAAGATTCAAAACACATGGACCACAGCTATTAATTCCTAGCAGTCTTACGTATCCACACAAAACTATATAGAAAAGAGCAAATAATTTCCAAGTAGACAAGAAAATAGAATAAGGTACTTTTTTTTTTTTTTTTAAAGATAGAAGTACTTGTTTTAAATTCTAGTACTCATGTTTTTCACATAGAGCCTTCAGCTTCACTATTAGTGACTTCTGAAGACATGTTGTCAGTCTTTAAGACTTTTTGCAATAAATAATCATTATTTTCTCTAAGGGTATCCAATGGCAGCTTTGGAAAAACAAGCCTTTTGTCCTAAGCTGGAGGATAAAACAAGCTCTCTTGTCCCTCAAATAGATAACCATTACTAGTTGTCCTGGTTTAGGCCAGGATAGAGGTGATTTTCTGGTTTGTACTTTTGCTTTCAGCTAAGTCTCTTGTAAGTAGCTGCACTTGCTGAAATTAACAGCAAGTTTCTCAGACAGTGTCTGCTTCTGGGACTGATAACACTCAATGTTTATAGTTACAGCCAGAGACTGGTGTGCAGAGCCAAGGACACTGCTCAGCCCTCAGGAAAATTTTGCCTTCCAGAAGGAGCAATGAGGTCCCACCTGAAACCCTCCTTTGGGGAGGACCAGACAAGATAGATGTCAGAATTGACCAAACAGAGTATTCCATCCCATACATGTCATACTCGGTATAAATCTGAGGGATCACAAGGGTCAAACACTCCTTGTTCTTCCTTCCTGCCCTCCCTGCTTCCTTCGGCATCCTGAGAGGATTCCATCCGTTCGTCAGCCTGTGGTCCTGATCCCTGCCAGCCTGAATCTGTGTGTTCCTGCTTCCTGTTCCTGACTGCTGCTCACTCCAGGAGTCCAGCCTGGACTTTCCCAGGGCTGCCCTGCAGCCTCGGTGGTGACGTGAGAGTTATTGGGGAAAGGGGGGAGGAACATGGGATCACTTTTCCTGTATATTTGTATATATTTAGTAATTTTTTTTTCCTATTTATCATTACTGTTTAATTAAAGTTCTGTAGTTTAGTTTCCAACCCATAAGTCTCTCTCCCTTATTCTCTCTCTCTTTCCTTTATCAGAGGAGAGAGAGGTTAATATATAAATCTGTTACTCGG
The DNA here is from genome assembly GCA_023637945.1 of Phaethornis superciliosus. Taxonomy (NCBI): domain Eukaryota; kingdom Metazoa; phylum Chordata; class Aves; order Apodiformes; family Trochilidae; genus Phaethornis; species Phaethornis superciliosus. The sequence continues at coordinate 28,428,030 of JAJQWJ010000004.1, read as the reverse complement.
TTTAAATCTGTTTATCTGCCGGGCCAGGGTTAAACCATGACAGATTTATTGGCGCCCAACGTGGGGCCCGAGCTAATTTTCCTAGCAAAAAAAGGAAAATGCTTTATGTATCTTCATTCATGGTAGAGGGTGGGTTCATGAATGGATTTGAATAATTATTTTTTAAATTTATTTCTAAAGCAGTTAGAATGTTTCCAATTTATTATTCCTATCATACTTCTTGCAGAAAGTACTTGTCATATGGCAACATACATGCTATTCCAATAGTCCTCAGAGAAACCAGAGGTTTTAAAGAAAAAAAAGTCAGCAATCAGGGTAAAAGTTGCTGACAATTTACCTCTTTCATTTTCATTGACTTAGTCTCAATTGACTCAATTTCACCAAGATGGTGAAATCGAATGACCTCCTAGGGTAAAAGTTTAAGCTAATATAAAGAAAGCTACAGCAGCTTCAGCTGACTTTTACTAAAGTTAGGTACTTCTTTCCCCTTTTCTTTGATTTTAGTTCCAATAAGCAGTGTCAGAATACAGAATATGAAGCTTGTTGCACTTTTCAGATTAGAGTGGAAGAAACTGCTTCTAATTCCCCTTCATATTTAAATTTACTACTTCCTGACATTGTTCATTGCTGGGCAGTACATATACCTGCAAAAACTGGGGACTGAAAAAAAATTCTAATCCAAAAGAAACGTATCTGGAACTGCATAGACATTGCTTGTACCTTCTCAGAGAAGACAGAGTAAAAGGGAAATTTTCTAAAAATCTCTACTTGATTGGAAAAAAAAGAGTTCTTTGGAAAAATTTTTGCTGCTCTATATATTTCTAAACCAATGTTTTGTGTGATAAGCATACATAATTTATACTGTTGTAAAGCAGAGATGCTTATATGTTAAACAGGGAACATCTGCATATTTAAAGTAAAAACGATGGGTCCAAGTGAGGACTCTGAATCCAAACAGATGACAGATAACAAAGGCTAGTTCAGACAAGAGTGTTGATGGCAAAAAACAGTCTTTACTGACACAGTGACACATAATAAATTTCCCAAGCTTATGCTGAGGTTGTTTTACAAACTAAGTAATCCTGCCTATCAGCCTCCACTTATGCTGCCAAGTTCTGCCCCAAGGAGATATTCATTGCAATACCTTATTTTATCAGCCCTGACCTGAGTGCTCACAATTTGCAAAAGAGCGAAGCACAAAAACCTCTCAGAAAATACCACATATCTGGAAAGGCTTTTGAAGCATAGATTCCTGCATCTGTCCTACTAGATCATAACTATCTATGGCCCTAATTGTTGGATACCTTCATCTTTTAAGAAGTTCTTAGAAAATGTAAGCAATGCGTATCAAGGACTTCTTGGATTGAAACTATCTCTTGACTGACAAAATGTTGTAAATGATGCTCCTCTTTTCTGAAGAAGTCAAAATACCCATCAGAAAATGAGCTTTCACATCTTCTAGATGCTATGCTATCACAAGAAAACTTAGAATTGTGGTAGCCGCAAGAACAGAATCCCAACAACCAGAGATACAGATTTTCTTTTCTAAATAATCCAGGTAATAAGAGATAATCATCACTTGAATCTTTACATTAGGAATTATAAATTTGGGTTAACTCAAGAGTTTTGTTGTGAAATTGCTCACTGAAAAAAAAGAATACCATCATTTATTGATAACTACTACATGTTTTCTGCTTAGTCTTCAAGGCATTACATGGTGCAGACATGGCAACAAATTAGGCTGGAGACTTGTCCAGTAATTCTGTAATTTCCATTGTCTAACCAGAGGCAAGTTATGATCTACCCATCACTCTCTTTGTCTCTCATAGCTTAGGAGTCTTTCTGTACACTCTGGAAAAGACAGCAAGGGGTCTCATGGCAGCTTTCCAATTCAAGAAAAAGATGCAAACTCTAAGGTTCATGAGACAGGGACACTTCATCTCTGAGATTTACCCATGGTTAGTGATTATCTATTTAATTTTAGTTAACAAGCTGATGGGATGCTTCTACAATAGTTGTTTGCAGAAATTATACTACAAATGCCACCCCAAACTCTACTCTCCAGGACACTAAAGGTCAAAAGAGATAAGGATTACACTAGGATTACACTGAATGAAGAATACAAATACTTATGTCATCCTATCATTGCAATTCTACAATTCATTGCAATTCTACGATTACCCTTTTAAATAAGGAAATTATGGGTTTTTTTCTTACTGGGGTTATGCAGGCAAAAAAAATCTTAGTCAACAAGTGGCCTGGTCAGAACCAAATACACTGCAACAAGTGACCGTGATCTGCATAAGGCAAGTGTGCTTTTAGGAGGGATCTAGTAATACAAGAGATGGAGATTGTCATTTCACTGGAGACACTAGATGATTTTCAGTTACTGGTGAAATACTCATGTAAAAACAGAGAAAGTACCCAAAACGAGACAAAACCCAAAACATGTTTTCAGCCCATATTAGATTTTACAAAAATCACACTGTTCTCCAAAAGGAGTCATCCTCACTGAAGAATATGCTTTTTTCAATTCCAGCTTTTAAGGGCAAAACACCTTGCTAATGCTTTTTTTTTTTTTTTTTTATAGTGTTTTATTCTTGGATAAGATTTACTTAGACAAAACCTGAAAGGTTAATAGTAGCATAATTATAAAGCAAACAATTATGTTCTAACTGTCCATAGTATCATCTCTAAGAAGTAAATGTTTGACATTCGTTTGCCAAATCTGTTTCCTGATGAAAAACATTTACATCTCATATCTTTCAGAATATGCATGTAGTTCTCTTTGACTGTTGTACACCTCTTTGTTGAGATGTATGAAGATTACCCAGAAACAAAATTTCTAGTACACAAAAGAGGCATTAAAAATCAAAATCAGCTATGAGAAAACTTGTATCACATGTATTGAAGAAAGCCACATAAATAATTCCCAGAATCATATTCTATAGGAGAGTAGGATATTTGCAGAAGGAGCATATAAACATAACATCAAGCTGTCATATTACCATGTCTGAGACCAAGCAGACGTGAAAATAAATCTTAGCTACACATTTTTAGTCTATTAAAATGACACTTAAAGGCTGTGTGAAAGATTTCAGGAACAGTAAAATATAGTCACATCCACTAGGCACATAATAAACATAATGTCCTTTGAAAAAATCAGCTATGGCACTAGCAAACAAGGTCATGGGACAAAGTTACATGCTGGTAGATACAATTGTGAGGGGGAAAAATGAGTGAATACCTGTCTAATCAAAATTAATACCCTGATGTGAGATATCACTTCTCATCCATACTTAATAGGTGTTTGAAGTTTAAATATAAAATACCATCCGCTAGTACCATCAATGAGCTATTGAAGATGCAATTTAAAGATAGGTTCAAGAGATGGCAAGATCAGAGCCTGGGCCCCCACGACTGGAGGTTCTGGGTTACTAGTGCATTTCTAATGTAGTTTGCATTTCATTAATCCCAGGTGTTGTGACAGCAGGGTACTCTGGGGAAAGGTCAGGAGTTTCCAGTGTTCTCGGGTGGAGACAGAGAAGAAAACTGAAACAATTGAAACAATTTTCTTCTGAAGTGAAAGCCCAAAATAAGTTTTCTGAGCCTTTCTAAGGCTTATTTTCTTCTCTATGGAGAGAGTAGACAGACATAAAAATCCATCTCTACACACTGTGCCAAACAAGCTAGACAGATATCAGTTATTCATATGAGCATACCAAGAAATATCGCTGAGTAGGATAACACTGTATTTTTAATCAAATGGGGGGGGAGTAGGGTGTCCTCTAAGAGAGTAGAAACCCATAGACTTCAAAGAATTATGAACATCGACCTCCTACACAGTAGAAACTATAAATATCACCCAGCATTTCCTGCATCAACCTATAATTTCTGCTTCAGTTGCAACATTTGCTTTATAACAACATCTGAGTCTTGATTTAAAGATCTTTTCAGCAATGTCAGAATGCCTGGTAGCGGGGACTTAGTCAGGACTGAACAGTCAATGAATACTCACTACTGTCCCAGGAGAAGTCAAAATAAAATGTCCCTGATCTCAAGCAGCATATCCTACCACAGTCTAAAGAGGAAACGATACCCAGTACAGTAGCATCGGGTCTCAATCAGATTTAAAAAAAAAAAAATCTATATCAGAAAAGCCTCTAAAATCCAACTGCAAGGTCTTTTTTTGCAAGTAACACAGAGCTAGCTTTCCTAACTATAATGTGTTAAACTTCTGCTTCTCCTCAACACAAACATAATAGAAAGTCCCCCATCTACCAGTAATTTTTTATTCTACCACTGTACCATGGATTTTATTAAAACATTACTTTAAAAGTTAATAGCCATTCTAGCATAGCTTCTATATTTTTAAAATAGCTTAGCCATCATCCTCACTAACAGTTACCAATGGAAGAAATAACATGATACATTTAACAAAGAGTGCCTGGATTTTAAGAAAGCCTCAAGATAATTTCCATTGAAGGTCAATATGCTGCTAGTGAAAAGACGATTATAATAAAAGACAGAAAATATCTGTATAATTATTGCCCTCTTTAACCTTTAATCACCGAAATTCATTCAAAAGGTGATGTAGTTCAGGGTCTAATTAATAACTCCAAAAGTCAGAATTCTAATAGACCTAAATATTCATAGACATTTGGCTGCTCCAGTATATATGACATTTCCTCTTTGCTTTGGATGTGAGCTGTTGCAAAAGAGGGTTGTGGAAAGAATAGTTAGACCAGTGCTTCAACCTATATAAGCCTGATTGAAAACAGGGAAGATAACTTTTTGGAAGAATGGCCCTGTAAAAATCCATAATATCACTGAAGTGCCATGTGAGTTACAGCACAATATAGCTGAAGTGGCACTTCCATTTCAAGATCCTGATTTCAAATACTTGTAATTTTCATAGAAAGAGGCAGAGGATAAGAGGATATGGCTGAAAATTATATATATATGTTGTCAATCTGAATGCAATTTTTTAAGCCTTTGCTGTATTTTCTGGTCTAAGAACACCTATTACAAATTAATCTATATTTTTAAATGCCAAAAATACTATTCAGAATGCCATAAACATATTAGGACATATTATACTATACTATATGAATTTTGTGGAAAGGGTTCAAATAATAAAAGGTGGAAATAATAGTACTTTCCTCCATTTATAAAGCACAATTCTGCCCAATGGCCCTTACCAAGAACACAGAGGAGTAGAACTTTTGCTTTTAAACAGACAAAATTCATGTTGTCAAGTGTTTCAGGAGTTTTCATGAGATTGCTTGCAACAAGTGACCGTAGGCAAAGCTTTTGGAAAAAATGAGGAAAACTTTCAATAGCTCTGGAATTAATTTCATGGTTCTCCAGCAGTCTGAATTCCACTGATCTGAAGTAGTGACCATTTAGCACAGGGACAAGCAGAATGTTTTTCTTCTTGCTTTTAGAAAAATGGAATGGACGTGTTTGGCTTACCTGGCAAGGTTTTGATAGTTGAGTTGGAGGGGAGGGAGCAACCAGGATAGCTTCTGTGAGAAGATGCCAGAAGTGCCCCCTCATATCAGACAGATCCAGACAGACCCGTGACTGGTCAAGTCTGAGCCAGTCAGTGACTGTGGTAATACCTTTGGGATAATATGTTTAAGACAGGGAAAAAGAACTTCTCTGCAACAGCAGTCAGAAGAGGAGAGTGAGAATATGTGAGAGGAAGAACTCTGGGGTCATGCAGGCCAGTGAAGGAGAGGGAGGAGGTACTCCAGGTCATGCAGTAAAGAATTGCCCTGCAGCCCATGGTGAAGACCATGGTGAGGCAGGTTGTGCCCCTGAAGCCCCTGGAGGCCCACAGCAGAGCAGATACCCACCTGTAGCAAGTGGATGTGGAGGCTGTGAGCCTCTGGAGACTTAACGCTGGAGTAGGCTTCTGGCAAGATCTGTGGACCTGTGAAGAGAGGAGCTCAAGCAGGAGAAATTTTCCTAGCAGGACTGTGACCCCTTGGGGAACCCATGCTGGAGACATCTCTTCCTGAAGGACATGATGGCACAGTTCTTTAAGAACTTCAGCTTCAACCCATGGGAAGGATCTACAGTGGAGAAGTTCATAGAGGACTGTCTCCCATAGGGATCCCATATTGGAGCATGGGAAGAGCATGAGGAGGAAGGAGAGGCAGAGATATCACATGACAAACTGACCACAACCTCCACTCTCCATCCTCCTGTACCACTGCGGAACATGACATGGAGAATCTGGAAGACAAGCCCATAAAAAAGGGAGGGGTGGGGACAAAATGTTTTAAGATGTGTTTTCACTTCTCATTATCCTATTCTGATTCTGGATTGGAAATACATTAAATTAATTTCCCCAGGCTGAATCTGTTCAGTCAGTGACAATGACTGTTGAGTTATTTCTCTATACTTAATTCATGAGACTTTTGTCACATTTTCTCCCCCTGTCCAGTTGAGGAGAGTTGAAATGTAGACCAACGCTGTTAGAATGAAAGCATCTGTAGCTCCTGATGTCCACAAACTCTGACGATGTGTAAAGCAGTCCAAAATTTCTCTGATATCCCTCTCTAGCAATAAAATGGACATTTACATGGTTAAATCTACAGACAAAAAAAAAAACCAAAAAACAAATATCCCAGATGACTAAATCACAGTTCCTGGTGGTTGGCTTAGTAACTGAACTCTTTTTTCCCTGAAGGACTACTCAAACCATTTGTTTTCATTTTCTTGACATCCTGTCAGTGTAACATAACTGGATGTGCTGCTTTGCTTGTTATTTTCTGGAGTGAAAATCACTGGATTTTCTGAGGAATCTTAAGAGGTAATCAATAAGTTAGAGGAATAGACTCAGTCATGTGATCTCAGAAAAGAACATTAACTCATAATCCCACTTAAAAACTATAGAAGTCAGTAAAGATCTCAGGAGGCAGGCCACTCATGTGGGAGGAGCCTTGACATGTTCTCTGTACAGTCCCTGGAAACATATTAATAGATGAAATTTTGACACCTTTTTGAGACTCATCCTTTCAGAAAGTGTTATTTTTTTTGTGCACACAAAATAGTTGCTAAGCTATTTAATTGTTTGCCACGTTTCTGCTTTCATTCTTCCAAGGAGGTGGCAGTGACTGGGATGGTATTACAGACTTCAGGAGAAAGCAATAATATCTGATATTGGCAGTGCAGTGGGTTAAACCATTACGTCTCTTGGACCTTTCAATTCAGGCACAGACAGATAGATTATTTGGCTTAGGAACATCTGAACATACGTTCACTGATTTCACCCTAGCCTCTGGTGGACATTAATCTACATTACAAAACCATCAGGCAATTTGTCAGAGTAGTTAAACACTCTTCAAAAGATAATCTGAGACTAGTGAGTTCTGAAGATGATGCTGGACAGTAACTGTTGTTTCTTTTCACATAAAATTTGCACTTTGTTTGATGTGCAAGTCAGTAGCTCCAGTAACGATGACTAGGTACTCATTTTCCTTCACATACCTGCCTGCAAAAGTGATAAAGAGAATGTTAAAGGGGAATTTTGTTAAATTTACGTACATACACAGCAAACCAATACTGCTTGTAGCAGCAAGGTCAGAGATGCAGCCTGTATCAGAATAATATTAGAACTACAGTCTCCCAGAGACCTTAGGAACCTGAGGATCCTCTTGAAAAACATATTTCTCCTCTGCTTCTTCCTTGCTCCCAGGGGGTGATAAATTGCTGCCGGCCTAAGAGTGCTCAATTCCACAGTTATACCTTCAGCAGTAGTTCTACTGGAAGGATCAATAGAAAAGTGGCTATATAGAGAGCATTTTCTAATCCATTTCCTATACCCTACTCTGTTATGGGAATAACTGAGTGAGGATCTCAGCTTCCTCCAAAGTGACAGGACCAAATAACTTCTCAAAAGATGAAAGGTGGTTGTCACATCACATTATGTCCTTAAGAACATGAACAGCCCAAAGAGCAGTCTAGGATTTAACCTTTTCCTTTTATGTAGTTCTCACGAGAAAAAGATTGCAGGAAAAATTACCTGCTTATTCTGTTAATTTATAAAAGCCTCTCTTTTTTAAAAAAGAGGGTATGAACTGGCAGGTGGCGGTGGAGAGGGGAGAAATGAAACAAAACAAAGCCAAACACAAACTTTATGCAGACTTTTTGCATCACTACATGGCAATTTGATTCCTAAATCCTAATTACTTCAATCAGGAATATTGTTAAAAATCCTTGAAACAAGAAGGAATATCTATATGATCAGACATCTGCTTAGAATTCTATTCCTTTAAAAGTTTGTAATCTGCTAGTCTACTACAATTTTTTATTTAGAAAAGCATTTAATTAAAAATGTGTCTATTATTTACAGTAAAGAACTATATTGTTTCTCTAAACTCCAAATCCCCATTTCATTTACTCACTTTTAAAAGCATATTTAAGAATTTATTTAATTTTTAGGAGAAAAAAACCCAAAGTTGTTTATCAAATTCTTGTATTTCTTTATCATGCTATAATATAATCCCAACCTATACGATCTTTAGTAATGCCTATCAGAACACAAGAAGTGTAAAATAAACACTAAGATAGCAGTTATATTAATGAACTTCCATCCAGATCAACAGAGCAGACTCATAATCATATTACTAGTCCTGCAATTTGTGCTTAACTTTGGATCTGTTTTTCCTTCAAGGTCATTCACACCTTTGTATTACCATACCATGGTTTATGATACTGGACACCCAAGAAATTATTTACTCTGTGTATCGCATCAGGGCCACAGCTCTTCTATATGTCCTTCGTATTTCACATGTTGGCTTTTGTGAATCATCTTAAAAAGTGTTTTGTTGACAGTCTCACAGAAAGTTGAACATATCCTTTTTTATGTGTCATTGTAACTTTACACTTGCCCTCTAGCGTTTTTTTTTCCTTTTTTCATAACGTCAGTCAACAAGTCTGCCTTCAAATACCATTACCTATCCCCACTGTACTAGGTTCAGAAGATACACAGTAAAAATAGTCACCAATGTCTAATCTGACTCTGCCACCACCCTGACCAGCTGCCTGTCAGATTTTCTACTACCTTCTTCTCATACCTGTGTTAGTTGCTCTCTCAGCACAGGGTATGTTACTTTGTCTGTCCATCTTTAAAACCCACAACTTCCATAATGCCCATAATGTCTTCTGCCTCAATTAAATAGGTGCTTGCTACAACAGATGCTTTTTACTCTCTCCATATATTTTTGTATTTCACCCACACAGTGTCATTCACCCTACCTGAGGGATGATCTTCTCTTTGCAGATCTGTCTCAAATATTTCCAGGTATCTTTGAGCCCTACCTGTCCTTCTTTGATCACAAATATGAAATAAGTGTTATTCAGTCTGAGACTGATGCTGACATCTCATGCAACTATTCTAAGAGCACTCCACTTGTCTTGGTGTACAAGAAATACAGTTCAGGAATTGCACAGGGTTGTTAAAACCTAGAAAGAACAAAGCAGTAGCCTATTCAAATAACATAGGTGTGGTTTCTTCTAACATCAAAAAGTTGTAAAACATCATGTATGCCTGTATAAATAAGCACATCAATAGGCATTTTTAAGACAACCTTGGTAAAATACCAGCAGATTTAGGCTAAGACTATCTATAGCAATGACCCGTCAGAGACACAGCAGGGCCTCTCAGAGCACAGGCTGGCGGCAGTCCTTAAGGCCAAGAAGAGGTGGTGGTAGGACCGTCCAGAACCAAACACACAAATGTGTGGTTGTTGACATACAGCTATATAACACCAAATGAAGCTGAACAGAAACATAAATATAAGGTGAAACTGCCTTAAACATGTACAAATTACAACAAAAGTAACCGCCTCAGAAATAAATATGGAGAGCTAATCACCCTACCGCGCTGTACTGCACGGCCACTTTTTTAACTAATGTCCTTTTACAGCAAAGGTTTTCGAATCTGGCTTAACCTGTTGGTGATTCTGCTTAGTACGTCTGGCTACCTACCCTAGCTGTTAAATCTAAATACTAGGGCAACTTCATCAGAAAATTTGAGCTAAAGCAAGCATTGTATTTCCAGAAGTACTGTATATACAACATCACAAACACTTGCTACTGCCAACTTTTACAACCAGCGAAGCTTAACCTGTGTACATAGTCAATGTTATCTGATAGGAGGATGTTTTCAGCTTTCATGCTATGAGCTCAGATGGGAAAGTCCTTACTTTCCCATTCTTGAGAGAGACAGGGACCACAGAGTTATCTGTCAGAAAGGCACTGGGATGTCAGGCTTGAAGCCATAGAAAGGATGACTGCTGCAAACAAACCCAAGTACAGGAAGTACTGACAAGCAGAGTACATAAACATTAATGCACATCAAATATTTAAGTCAAAACAGATATAGTGAGGGTAGAATAAGAACAGCTAGAGATGCCCGTGTGAGTAGTTACTGGGTGGCATCTTCCATGTTTTTTGTCTGAAAAGGTCCTAATATCATAAATTTCAGATTTCCATGGCTCTGCCCCAAAAGCTCTTGCACTGGTGAATCTGTAGGATGATGCTTAATTGAGCAGTGCAAACCAAGATAGCACAATTAATGATCTGAATAGTGAAAAGACTGCCAGCTTTCTGAAGACAATTAAAAACAGTAACTGACACCAAATTTAATAAGATTACTTCAGGAATTTAGAAGTAGTTTTATTAAAAATAAGAATGTGGTTAGAGGAAAAGAGCAGAAGTTCAGTGAAACCATCCATTAAACTTCAGTAAGAACTTTCTGAGAAATAACAATCATATAATCCAGTTCAAAAGTATCTTTATGTCCCTTATTTAGCCATGGCCAGAGAAAGAAGTAACACAGAGTAAAACACAGCCAATCAGATTCTTAAATCTTTATAGAATGCAAGCCTTGTACTTTGCCCAGCACTTAAGCAAAAACTGTTAAGTGTTAATGCATATAATCTATCTAGCCGGCTAACTAGTTTAATCCATCACACAGTGTGTGCAAACATAAAAGCAACTCTTCTGTGACAAGTTAGTAGTAGGGTTAGGCAGTAAAATGGTAACAAAAACACTCTTTGATTAATGATTCTGAGTTGTCCAGGTCTAGTAGAGATGGCTTTTGTCTAGGTTTATTTAGTGGCCAATCAATGCAAAATAGATCTGTTAATTTAAGTTATTATACTAGACCAGAAGTGTTGCCCCACACTAATAAAAGCTGGAGAAAAGCTCCATATTTTCATGGGTAGTATGAGTAACAATTTAAATACCAAAATCTGATTTAGAGATTAAAATACACCAAACTCGGGGATTATTCCAGTAATACCAGAAGTGGAACTCATGGTATAATTAGAATAAAATAAGAATCATGTCAAACTATTATGCAAAGGGTGAAGCAAATCCTTTTTTTACCTTTAAAATTGGTAGGAATCTTCCCTTTCTTAGTTATCTTAGTTTCTCTTTCCATAATTGTCTGTAAGCAGTTTCCAAGCATGGTCAGAAAAAACTTCAAGCATCCTATCTTACATCTTACATCCTAAGACAGTGCTGCAGACATCAACCTGTAGAGTTTTGTTACCTCCTCTTGACATTTTTCATCCTGGAAAAGTGTCCTGCTACTCTTCAAAATACATGTAATAATGTATAGACTTTTCCTAAGCACAGTTCTTGTTGGAACTGTTTGGAGATTGAACTTCTAACAATGAAAAGGGCAATAAAAGAAGATAATAAAATAGCTGCAAGACCTTTCACATGTGCTGAGCCATATGAACCCATAAAAAGGTCTTCTATGTACCAGGTAAGTTATAATAAAAAGTAGAACCAGTCGAGAGAAAGTTAAAATAAATCTCCTTCTCTGCACAGCTAATAACTGGACAGATTCCACTGCTGTAAAACACAATTCATGACTTGGGCAAAATGCTTTCATAGTCTGGAAGATCAGATTAACACTGAGGTCTGTCTGTCTTGTCTGTACAATGCCTGATACAGAAAGTTTCTAATCTGAGATAGATGATAACGCTAACTCCTGTGACCTGCACAGGTGGTCAGACTGTGGGATTTCATGAGTAGGTTGCAGGTCAAAGTGAAAATTATGAATGTGTCTTGCCACAGAGGAGCAGTCACAGCTATTGGCAAAGGCCACAACACCCCAACTCCCTGAATAAAGAAGGAAAGAAGCAACTGAAGATGGTTACTTCAACCACAGCTTCAACCACAACACAACACACCAGCCATTCTCTTTGCTGTAATACTGTGTGTGGTTTCTCTGGATTTTTATGGCTTAATGCTCATTCTCTCACTAGGCACTGCTGTGTCCTCCATTTTTTGGCATATAGGCTTCCATCCAAACATAATTATGTTGTATTTCATTCTCCACTGCTTAAGATTTTTATGGAATTCATTCTTACCTTTGGTGTGATTTGTGGCAAAGTGTACAATAATGTCATAAAAGGAATTTAATACATTATAAGAAATGTGACAGTTAACATTGACTGAGACACGAAACAGTTCAAAACAAGTCTGACAAAATAAAACATATTGATGAATGCGTAAGTGCTCACATCTGACATCAAAGAGTTTCATTCAAACAGATTTACACTGGTCCTCCTGCATTGGCTTATAACAGGAGTTGCAGGTGTTTAGACTTGAAACCAGAATTATTTTCTTAGCCAGTTGTAGATTTATGGATTTTTGCTTGTTGTCTTTTTGATGATGGCTTGAAGGCAAATTAATAGCAAAAGTGTGTGCTTAAAAATTGAAAAATCAGTCTTGGAATATCTGGCAAAACCTTAGCCGAATAGTAGTATAACAGCTTAATTGTCAATATAACAACTGAAAACCTGGACATCTTGTCATGTAAAGTGACTACATGGCATGCCTGTAGCACAGCACAGCACTTCTAAAAAGAACTCAATTGGCCTGCCTGTTTATAGCTACCCATGAGAAACTGCCTGCTGTACTGCCCTATCAGTAGTGGCTGGTAGCATGATATTTCCATCTATCACTATAGAATGAAAAGTATCTGTCATCTCATCAAACACAGGCAGACATCTAACTGTATCTAGAAATGAACAATGGTCTTACCACTCTAGGAGACGATTGTAAGTTGAGTCAAATCTTTTCGAAAAGGCTGTGTTAGAGTAGGATGTAACCAATACCATGTTAGATGTAAAGAGAAGGAAATACTTTGTCAGTGACTACTGATAATTGATATTTAAAGACTTCTGTTTCCTAGCAGTGTATTGTGGGCAGCAGCATTCAAAGTTGCATACTGAGACACCCATGCACTATGATGTCTAAAGGATAACACAAGCCTAGAGCTGTCACTAATCCTTCAAGCACCTTTTAGAGATAAAGAAGTTCAGTGGGTCAAGCTAACCTAGCCACCTGTCTCCACACACACTTTAAAGGTCCTTTGAGATGTATCAGATTACAAGAAGTGATTTTGAGCATCATCTGTGCCAAGTAACTGTAAGTGCTACTGGTCCAAATACATGCTGCCACAGACTCACAAAACATTGCAACCTTGAGAGATAAACCAGCTTGCACAACATTATCTCCCAGTAGGACACAGATGGATATTCCCACAAATGAGAACAAGCTCCGACTTCAGTACTAAATGAGTGTGACCCAAATTGGCTGTTTCTTTATCTCATTTTTCAAATGCTGGCTTTCTCTTTCAGCTGCAACATGGAGTGGCCAGTCCTCCTGGGGAAGGGATGGTTTCAGTGATATTCATGAGGAATTCAAAGTAACCACAAGGACTGGGGATAAGAGGTGCTAGGAAATATTCCCCATTTTTGGCAGGATATTTTTGTCTGGGCATGATATAATTTATGTCCACTCAGCAAGTAACAGCTAACACAATGATTATTATAACAGAACTATTATATATCCCTAGATACCAGTTATTCTCATGCTTTACCTACTAAGAGTGCCCTTGCAGTGAAAGCTTCACAGAAAGAATAGGGTTATTATTTAATGTGGTTTTTGAGGAAAAATTACTGCATTTAGTGTCACAAAATGCAATTATAATCCCTAAATAAATTAGTTCAAGGGACACATGTCAAAGGGAATTTCAATCATGTTGAAAGCAATTAATAGATTTTGAAAAACATAGATGTAACTTTAGAATGAGTGCATTCTAGAAAATATCTGCTCTTATTACAGCTTTAATTATAAAATTACTTTTTAAACGAAGTAATTAAAAAGATAGAGGAGAAGACTACTTTCTCCACAGATAAAGCACTAGGTGAAGAAATGTGTTGCTTCTGATTTTCCTTTGAGTGGAAATTATAGGAAATATACTAGAAAGTGTGCTACAGTTGCAAATACCAGCTCTAAAACTTCTAAGAGAAGCCTTTCTTGACTAATTTCCTCATAATATAGGAAAAGTGTGTGAATGAGAAAAAAAGAAAACTTTAAGAAAGCTAAGCCTGTTTTCTTAAAGAAAAACTTATCACAGAGGTTTTTCTGAGGTAACATTTTCCTGAAGAGTTTATGCCCTTTCATTGAACTAAACAAAGGTACAACATTGTGGTTTGTCAGAGTAATAGCCTTCCTTTTCAGAGAAAGGAAGACTTTGCTGCAGAGTATGGATGTAACTGGTTAGAGGAAAAAATGTCTTTTTCCTGTATTTTTTCTAGTAAGCTGCAACAAGCATTACTAAATATAAATAAATATATTTGGTTTATCACAAAAATACTCCCAATCACAACCTCTTGTGAAATTCACAAATCACTGAAAGCAAAGAGACATTAGGCATAAAAAGACCTAGAGAATATTTCCACAAGTTAATTTTTCCATAAAGACAATGAGAATCTCCACTGATGTGGAGAAATCTGGTAAGAAATATACAGGAGCAAGAAAAAACACCATTCTTATATTTGATCAAGCAATGCAGACAGACAAAGATAGGGGCAAGAGGAGAGAAAAAATAAAGGAAATATACCTCACAGAGAGAAGGAATGTCACTGTTCTGAAATGTATCATTTTGCATACAGAACTTGCCAAGGAATAATGAATCCCAGGATGTTATAAATTAAAAGCCTGCCACAGGAGGAGGGTGAGGGGATGGGGCTTTGCTGGCAGATGAATCAACAGCAATAAGCTTGCTAAAATAGAGTATTTGTGTTATGCCTGAGGAACAAGAATTCTATATTGCAATATCTTTCAGTGGCTGGGATTGCCTGAAACTTTCAATCAGTATATTTATTGTTTGCAACCTAGTGTGAAAAGGACACCTACCAGACATTGACAGGAGTGCAAAGGACTGAAAGGAGCACAAAGTTTCTCTGCTTTCCAGCTGCAAAAGCAGATGATATCCTGTCTGTGCCAATGCAACCTTACTTCTATTGTCACAAGGTTTCACTCATGTCATCCTGAGTGATCCTTAGTTATGACCTTAGTTAGAATGGTCCTTGGCCACAGACCCAGAAGCGAGCTAAGCCAGAGATTGAAGACAACCTTGAGTTCAAAACTGTGGTTTAAATTGTTTCCATTCTTCTTGATGATGGCATGACAGATTGCAAGTCTAAATTGCAGATTTTATCCATTTAGCAGAAAGGAAATAGGTTATGCTTGGACTCGGTGATCTTAAAGGTCTTTTCCAACCAGAACAATTCTGTGATTCTGTGGTTTCTCACAAGGCAGAAGTGAACAGGCTGTTTCAGACTGGTGCTCTATTTTGGCTCATCTAACAACAGAAGAAGTGCATGCAGAGCCAAACAGTTCAGTTTAATGGCAGTTTAGCCAGGAATAGCTTAAAAAACAGAGAGAAATTTCTCAATTCAGGATCAATGAATGTGGTTAATCTTAGGGTTTCTCAGTACCCCTATATTACCATGGGCTGCTGTTACACACTATAATAGCTTGCCGAGCATTTGTTAACTCCAGCAGACTATATGTGCAATTATTTCTAATGAACTTCCAGGTCCTTTAGGAAGAAAATAAAAATCTTTTTGAATTGGTTCTACCTGTTCACTGCATTAAATTTGGAAAAAAAAGCATATATTTCCAAATTTCCCCCTACAACAGGGCTCAGAGTGAAACCAGTATCTTTATTTTCAGAAAACTTCCCAAAGCATTGTAGGCATGGCCAAACTAATACATCTCCCCTTGACAGCTGCAGAATTTTTATTTCCTTAGCTAAAGTGTAACAGATTGCTTGCAGTTTAAGCCTCAATGTTTGGGTTGCACTGCAAAATCTGGCTGCCTGCTGTGGCTGTAAGGAGGTCCCATGCAGAGAGGGGAATTCTGGGAACATCTGCCCTCATAAACATCATGTAGCCAAGGAGTCAAGGGAAGGAACAGCAGTTTGTAGGAAGGTGAGACAAAATAATTTTTCCTCATGTATCAGCAGACTTTCTATCAGTTTCTAAACATATTCTCAATCATGTGTGCTTTCAGGTTAGCTTTTCAGAATTTTCTCTTTATTACAGTGTAATTGGAAAAATAGAGCTTCACATGAGAGGATTTTCATTTTCATGGCAGATTTACATGAGATTGCCCTTATCTGGTAGATTCTTGATCACTAATCAAAGCAACAGCTGGTGCACTGTTCTTCAGCTCTATTTGGACACTGGGGAATGTCATGTTATCAAAATGTTTTAAGTGCACCCATCAAAGCTGACATAAACCAGAACCAGCAATATCAGCCAAAAAGACTGCAGGTTTATTGCATGTTTTCATATCACTTTGCAGAACTTAAATTGTGTACAGGAAGTAAAACACAGAAATCAACCTTCCACTGAACTTACTGCATTTTGAACTTTCACAGACAATACAATTCAATTTAAGTCACAGCACTTCTTGTCCTGTTTATGGAGTTTTAAATGCATACTGTTCGGCAGCCTGTGAAAATCTTTCCAAGATCAGCTTTTTAAAAATTATGAGGCCTGAAACCACCGTCCCACCAATATTTTCATCACACTACTGGCTTACTCAAACCAGTAAACTTTAGGAGTTCAAGGATTCTGCAAGTATTAAATGGCATATTTTAATGAATATACCTAAGAATTATTTAATCTGCGTATAGTGTCAAAACCCACATAAAAACCTTTATGTAGGGTTAGAACAAGAACCATTCTTGACATAGAGCTGAAGGCAAATCATAGCAGAGATCTTTGGTACTTAAAAACAGGTTTTTCCTCATAAGCTCTAAACTACCCACACACGGTATGCTAGATGCATGGAGTATATCATCAGCTTTAATAATTTCCAATTGTTTTAGGCAATGTTGAGTTCAATTTTTTGTTGGTTTTTTTCATAATACCCAGATTGACATTATTATTTTCATGATATTATTATGTTCTAGGAGAATAAACAACACACATCACCCAGTGGCCTACAATGTATACAATGTGCAAGCACTAACTATTCTATTCATAGTGGATTTTCAAAACGCTTTACAGCTCCCACTTTGGCACAAAATTAGGTCATAAATTGACTGAACACAGCTCTCTTAGATAGAGCTGGAGTTCTGCAGCCTGAATTTCTGGTTGCCAATCAAGAAGGCAGAAAGGATTTTAAGTGCAAACAGATCAGGTATGCAGGAATAGACTATAAGCACCAAGTAGAAAGCAATAAATTCACAGGAATATGATCTTGCAATAATGAGGATGATGCTGGCAGATGCTAACTTGTTCCTAAGAGAAAACATATCTGGACACTTCAGTAACTCAAAGCTCTCACACATACATTGTTTCATGAGTGTCTATGGTTTGCCCCGCATATTTTATTCTCTATTCTTGCAGCTTAGAATTCGTACTTGTGAAGGGACTTGAAACATACAATGTTTAAGTCTAGAAAACAATTTTTAACTCAACGTTCTCACTTGTGGGTCATCCATAGATGGTGGAGGTGAAAGTGATAGAGTGTCATGAATAAATAGAGGTGGTGGAATCTACTGATGAGTGTCTTCTGACCTTTTCAAGTAACCTGGAATAGTAATCACTTAGAACTTGTACATACAGATGCCATATGATGTTTGCTCTGTGTAACTCTGCTGCATCTTCTGCTACAGCACTCAGCAGGTACCAAAATAAAATTTTCTTGAAACTCACATGGATAAAGGAGACATTTGGAATCCTACCCTAGCTGGCAGTATGTTCACCCTTGTTAAAACAAATAAAATAAGGTAATCTAAACAGTGGTTTGTATGGGGGAAGATGTATTACTAAATAAGTTTTGAGCTATGCATCTGTATAATATTACTGCTGCTTTCCAAGAAAGACCTAAATATCTGTTTATATTTTCTCAAGTAATTTTTTAAATCTGTACTCTCTCTTCAGATACCTTTAAAAAGTACCAGTACTACTAAAAATTAAAGGTTTTTTCATGTTTCTACATGCAAAGGTCTCTAGCAATGTGTTGATTTTTTTTCAGTTTACTCCAGAATCATGTTCAATGTTTTGGTGCAACAATTCAGAACTCCTGAGCTGATGCTAGGCTGATCATTGGTCTGTAAAAGGTTACTGCCTTGGCATCATGTGTTTTGTTTTCTTTCTCTCTTTTACTATGTCTCTTTAGCTTATTAAGCGAGTTTGTCTTGACCCATGAACTTTCTTGCTATTACTTTTTCTTTTCCCTTTCCCCATCCTACTGAGGGTGAAGAAAGTGAGTTAAGTGAGGAAGTGGCTTTCTGGTGCTTAGCTACCTACCAGGGTTAGCCTACAATGCTGAAGTAATGCACCAAGAATCTTTAAAAAAGAAAAATCTATGTTAATAATTAAACAGAATTTTTCAGGAATGTTGGCAGGGTTGTGGGGTTTTTTTTCATTTTACCAAGTCTACCATACATGAATGTGAAATATTCCCTTATAGTTTCAAACACCAACTGCCTGTTCTCTTGCAAATAACTCAAGAGAGGAAAAACAAGACCATTATTAAATTTCTTCACTAGGAGAATGGTCAGTGACTGGAACAGTCTCCTCAAGGAAGCGGTCACAGCCCCAAGCCTGTCAGAGCTCAGGGGTCCTCTAAACATTCCTCTCAATCATATGGTTTAGTTTTAGTAAGTCTTTTGAGGAGCAGGGTGTTGGACTTGATGCTACTTGTTCTCTGATTCTACGAACTACAAATGCTTATGTATGAACATCAGAGCAGTATTCATTGAGGGGACTGCTAATAGCACATCTGATGGCTCTTCACACGGTGAGCCACACAAGTTATCTGTCCTCTCTGATTACATGGAAGGAAACACAGTAAGAAGCAGAGAAACAATTCAATAGGCAGTATTCAATGTTAATCTGCACTTACAGTGAAGTGTTGCAAGATTTTCTGTTTCAGGCAATGCTTTTCTTGACATTTAGCCAACTCGACTTACCAAGCATCTCTGAAGCATAGAATGGTATCTTCACCATGAGAAAGAAAACAGAAAGCAAGTGATGCAACAGCAGTAACCTTTCATGGGCAGGGCTCATCATTCTCTCACCAGTACAGAACTTAAATATGTGTTTCTTAAGTCCTGTTTATGACAAAACAGTCCTAAGTTTGTCCCTTTGCCTCACCCAAGGACCAATAACCCTGTATGATGTACAGTGTTACCTGAAGCTGCTGGAAATGGCTAAGTTCAAAGAAAAAAAGGCAGCTCGTCCTTCACTTCAGATTCACTTCACTGTTATTTATTTTCTTACCCTGGGTGACTGACCCAGAGAAAGAAAACAGAAAGCATTTCCATGCCCTATGGGTAGCCCTTTAGCCCAAAGAAAGGTCTTTCTGAAGCCACTGAGCTACCTCACCCAGTACTATGTCTGGTTTTGACATGCTCTCACCTTTTTCACCAAAGCTAACCTGACAGATGGGATGAAAGCCAAGCCCAGAGGCTGGCCAAGGCAAAACCAGACATCTGACACGTTTTGTCAGATGGCTTCTGCTTTGACCCTTCAGGGTAAGTTTCTGCAAAATCTTCCAGCATCTGATTAAAAAAAGGCTGACTTCTTAAACTGAGCTTTGAAATGTGAATGAACCTTCACCTCTAAAATCATCATGGAAGTACAACATTCATGAGGGGAAGGACTTCAGGCACAGAAAACCAGATGAAATGTTAAGGGTGAAACAAAGGTAGGTATTACTCTGCCTTTTCACAGTTAAAACTGCTAATGCATACATTTTAAACACAGAGCTCCACCACGTATTCTTATCCCCCTATTATCATAGACCTGTGCTATTAATCATGTTGCTGTTTCTCAAGTCAGACTTAAACTTTTCAGTTTTTGGAAAAGAATCATAATTAAAATCTATGCTCTCTATTAAAGTATTTGTGCTAAATGCAGCTGGTACCTAGATGGGAAAAAATATTCCTTTTGCTCTTCAGCATCACTGACTTTGAAGTCATTTGCCTCAGTAGTGTATGTGCCAAGATCAACTTTCCCTAACATTTTTTTTCCCTAACAGTCTGAGAACTCATTTTTTGCTTTGCATCTGTCAAGCCAAAGTCCAACCAACAGGAAATTAATTCTGAAGAAATGAATGCATTGAAAACAGATACAAGAGTTACAGCAAGAACCTCATTGCTTACTCAGAGCACTGACTAGCCAACAATTAGCTGATACTGTGTTGTCCATTTGGGACACTTATGTTAAGCTAATAGAGAAAGGGGCATAATGTGAGTGCAAACTAATTGTCCAAGGACACAAAACCAAAAGTTTTGAGATAGTGTCTGGAAGCTTTCTGTCGAGTACTATGCTCCATTTACTACCCCATTCTGACATCACTATAAACCTCTTGAATTCCAGGGTAGTTTATTTCAATACCTTAAACCACAAAATGTCAGGATAACAACATTACAATTATAAGATATAAAAAGAACTGAAGTCAAGTAAGTGATTTGACTGCACTCATGGCTATGCTCATTTGTTGCAGTATCACTTTTTGTGGCTGTAGAGAGGTTCAAAGATCCTCAAAAAGTTTTGCAATTCAAGCTTCTAGAAAGGCAGCTTCCATTTTGTGCTGATGCATAGAGTCTGCGCCCTTCATTCCCTCAGTTCTGTATTTACAGGGCAGATTATGATTTCACAATCCAGACTTTTCAGAAGAAAAATAACACTGTAGGACTATGATTGTGATATGGGATTCATAATCTCATAACCATGATGAGTGTCGAGTGTGCTTAAATGACCATCATAATTATACTCTATGGTTGTTTAAAAAGGCACTAGAGAAGTGGTTTGGGTTGTTAAAGAACTCAGATGAAATGGAATGAATCTGTAATCCACACTAGAACTGTAAATTGACAGTGACTTAAAAGGAGAAAAATACGTAGATGGCTCTAACTTTTTTTTCTTACTTCTTTCTTGAGTAATTGTGTTGCAGGGTTTCTATACCCTTATCTGTTTACAGAAATATTGAGTATGCATTACACATTAAAATAAATAATTCCACCATATCTTTGTACTCCAAAATTTGCAGTTAATTAAACTAATTTGTCAGTTTTTGTAAGTTGGAAACTCTTTCTGTCATCCTCTCCAATCACTACTTACTTAAATTTCATCCTTGGCTAGTTTCATGATAATGTTCATCTGCTCCAGAGGATTGGAAATGAGAGTAATACACTGCCATACCATTTAATTTCTTTCTTAAAGCTGGAAAAAAGCAAAGCATCAACTGGCCAGCTAGATAACACAATTTCCCATGTAATTTATTTGCTTACGATAGCTGGGGGCTAATTTAATTCCTGAGCTACTCATTTAATGGTTCTGAGAGGGATTCCCTACAGTTAAGAATGAACTGTATATAAAGTTTCTATGAAAACAGTATGAAAATTTTCTCATATTCTAGCTGAATATATATGTTACTGCAGCACATGTTTAACATATTTAATGATGTGAACAGACAATACTCTGCTATTTGCGTACATTGTTTTTATAGCATTTATATGACCATACTTACATAAAAACGGTATTTACTATCAAATGCATATTTTTAAAATATACAAGTGTTTTGTTGTTTTTCAGATGGCTTCTTCAGTCTTACTTCTGTTTTCTTTTTCAACTGCTCCTGAAAAGTCTAATAAAGGTTGGGTTTTGTTCTGGTTGGTTTATTGGTTGGGGGGTTTTTGGTTATTTTTGTTTGGTTTTTTTATTTCCAGAGAAAGTACTTTACCTTAGACCTAAATCAGATCTCTATTGTAATGATGTTTTTCTTTTTAGGATGCATGTGGACACCATTGTAACCTCTCTTCTGGAATTTATCTTGCTACTATCCTGGTATATACTGTTACACATCTGTATTTTGTATGCTTTCCACTCTTCCAAGCATCTGACTAGGTGCTACCTCTCTATTTGGTGGGAAGACAAGAATTCTCATTGGTGACATCATGTACTAGAAAACTTAGAAATTGTCCTTACAATATTTTGTCAGCCAAACCAAATAATTAATTTTCACTGTCCAAAATCACTGGCAGCTGCCTGAGTCTGGTTGGGATGGAGCTGGTTTTCTTCATTGGAATTTTTATGCCACTCTATTTTGGATTTGGGGCTAAACCAATGTTGATAACACACCAATATTTTGTCAGTTGCATATCAGTGCTTGCAATGCTTTGGGCTTTTGTTTTTTTTTTCACTCTGACCACCCCAGTGCAAGTCAGCAAGAATTTTGGATGGAGAACAGACAGGGCAGCTGACCCAAACTGACCAGAAGAGTATTCCATAACAAATGACATTGTGGTCAGCAATAAAATCTGGAGAAATTCAGACATTAATGGTTGTGGTATTTGTTTTCCTAGGTAACCATTATGGTATGCTGAGAGACTACATTCCAGGAAGAGGCTAAATGTCTTCCAGTCAATGGGAAGAAAAAAATTCATATTTTGCTTTGCTTACATGCTCAGCTTTGCTTCACCTACTCAGCTGCCATACTCTCAAACCATGTCTTATTGCTTTTGCTCTTCCTGTTCTCTCTCCTAAGCCACCAGGATCAGAGGAATGAGCAAGAGGATGTACTGGTGCCCTGCTGGCAAGGGTGAACCCACTACAAAAGTGGAGAACTTCCAGATGTCTGTAATTAGGATCATATTACCTACTGAATCATATTACCATTTTGCCAGTGAGATGTGCAGTATATTATAACAACATGTTAACTTTTGTCATATAGTTCGCAGATGACAACTGATAGGAAAAAGGTAATTGCTTCTTTTCTGGCTAACATTACACAGCATTTTTCAGTGTAAACACACACTTACCACTCAACAACATTAGGTAACTGACAATGGTTAAATTACTGGTTTGCCTATGAAAAACAAAAGCTTGTTAGCTTTATCCTTTGAATGGCAACATTCCTGTATTTGTCATTAGACAACAGGCTGGGTACTGCCCCACTCAGATTAATATCTTCATATTTGACCTAACCCAGGGTGAAAATTTGGCCACCATGAAGAGTAACTAGAAAAACTGGTTGGAGATCAGCAATCAAATCAATGGTTGATGACGACAGCTGTATGGCAGTAAGATATACTTAAATTATCCTGAAGACTATGATAACATGAAAAAGTGACAAGTGTGAGTGACTTCTTTTTTGTAGATTTGCATTTATTATGTCTCTATATCACACTGAGCTTTCCTAGTGCATTCATCTTGATCCAACCAATATGAATTGTGCAAGCCTCACATGTGTTTGAAAGATCAAACCCCACTGTACCAAGGAATCACCTAAATAATAGCATAGGATTTGTTTCTACTCAGAGTAAATAGAATAGGGACTTAAAAAGAATAAATTTGAATCAGCAGTTGAAAAAACTACAATATTTTTTTTTCTTATTAACATATCAACAGCTCAAAAGCTATTTTCTTTACTGTTATACAGAAAACTTATGCATCTGTAATTTGAGTAAACTATTATCTAATTAAACAATTTAGATTGAACATTCTCATGTAAAGGATTGTAAAAAAAAGACGATTACAAAGAGACTTGAAGAGGATAATTACAAATGGAGAATATTGGATCCATATAAAATACTTACATTCTTTAATTACTGAAAACATATCTAAACAAAGAATTGAGAGTCTCTTATTTATGCTCAGTGAATGTCTCTTCAGAGCCCTGAAAAATATTAACTTGATCATGTATTTGTTAGATATCACTTAATAACTTTTAAAGCCTATTAGCTTTAAGGGGAAAAAGGAAAATGATCCTTCCCTTCCTATTAGCTTTAAGGGAAAAAAGTGAAGGGAAAGAGATCTCCTTGATTTGTGCTTCCTTCTGTTAACATGAATCAGGTCACTAACAAACATTCTAGAAGCATTCAGGTCCATCTTACAAGGCTTAGAAAGCATTTGCTTCATTTCTCCAGAGATTTGCAAGAAGTATGAGGAAAAGTAGTATTTCATGCAGTGCTTTTCAGAAGGAAAAAATAGAAAGATTAATTACTTTTAAATTTCAGTTGTATCTGTCTGTTTGGTCAAAAGCATCCATTAGATGGAAAGTAAAAAAGATATTAAATCTTTCCTTTTTATTTTTTAAAGATATTCTTCATCAGCCTGAAGCACAGCTGAACTAGAGGCATATTTCTGAGAAATTTCAGTGCAAAAGAAGCACAGTGGTCCGAGAAAGAGTACATGAAAGATTCCTGTGTTCACACCATTCAGATACTCCGCCAAATATACAAATGTTACAAAGCACCCAGGTCAAGGCCAAAGGGAGCTGGAATAGTCTGGTCATAAATACTCTTAAGCTGCAAAAGAAACTGAAAGACATATTGAAAAGTCAAAACCGTGAATATTGAAACCTGGTTTGTACCCTGGTATGATTTCAGGATATTAAGAATTAAGCCTTTCCTGGTAGACAGAAACTAAAATGGGAACTATATGTGTAAATAGGAGAATTTTGCATAGCTGTGCAAGATCTATTGCATTCCAAGTGAAAATATCTTGACTGAGGACATCATTACATACATGTTATTTCCAACTAATATATTTCACATTTAAGGTGAAGAGTGGTTGTGGACTCTGGGGTTTCTGAAAAAAGAAGTACTGAACACTAATAAGATTTGTGTAGCTGTGAGAAAGACTACCAAAGAAATAATAGCTCTGGGTTGACTAACTAGGGTATTGAACCTGCTGAACCTGGGTTATAAAGGATAAGCAGTTTGTCTTGCTGCTCAAATAAATCTGTAGAGACACACTGAATAGATTGATTTGGACCAGAATGTGAAGTCAATGTTACACAGTATATTGTACTTGGGAAAAATCAAGGCATGCATTCCTGAACAAGATGAACAAAATCAGGGAAAACACTTGAAATCTACAATTCTTCTCATAACTTAACTACAGAAAAATAAGGTAGAAAAGTATAAGAAATTGCTTTTATAGTTATTTTTCAACTATCATAACTTGTAGGCCTGAAATAAAAGAGAACCTACTACGTGTAATTGAGAAGGCGTGTAACTTTGATCCTTACATATAATCCATTTTACTAAGCTACCTTTAAAATTCTTCAGTTCTGTGTTACCTTATTTACATCTCTTTGGTAGCCGTTAGACACATTTTTCCCCACAGATTCTTTTCTCCCTTAACAAATGCTGGATATTGAAAATTGAGTCAATCTCTAAGGCAACTGTGTTGTGATATGACACTATATGGGGTAGTGAACAAAGGCTCAGGATGACTCAGGTGTGCCTTCATTTGATGGCACCATACTGTTTTCACCTGCCCAATTATCCAGCACTCAAGGGGAAGGCACTGCAGCTCCATAATTGGTAGAATTTATGGCAACTTCTTTTCCCTTTGAGGAAAGTTGCCCTTTGGGACTCTGACTGAAACACTCTTTAGAAGCAGCAGCAGCACACCCCAATATATTCATGTCTCATTCTAATTCTGGAAACCATAGATACAATGTGTGTTCTTAATAGATTAGACAAATCTTCCTCCTAGGAGTTTCAATAACTTACTAAAAAGAATTTTCACTAGGCAGTTGGTAATTTCAGCTACCAAACTATTCTCTATTCCTGGAACACAGCTTCTTCACAAAGCTTTCACCATCTGCCACAGCTGGACCTAAAAAAGTTATGTTAACACTTTGTGAACTAAGATCTTCCACTGCAGCTTTCACAAGAAAAATCACAGAACCTATCTGAATATGAGAAGTAAGAATGTCATTTCTAACAAACCCGGGAAATATTCAGTGCTGCTATAGGCAGTCTGAGAAGGAGAAAATCTAAATTATGAAGAATAGCTGAGATATGAGCCGACAGACTGGAGTGGGATAAAGGACCAAGAGTCACACACTTAGAAGATCAGATGACTGAAATAGACAGGTTTTATGGAACTTCGTAGAAACAGATTGTCAAGCAGACTTTCTTATGCCTGACCTGAAGAAAATAAATTAAAATCTGGGGTGGGTTTTGCCAACCAACCTGTGATTGCTGGTATCACTGTGCAGATTTACCAGATGCATTACATAAGATATGACTACAGATGTTGTGATAGTGTTCTGCAGACATATCCAGAAACTAGGTTTTGCCTGGTTCCCAGATGAGCCTCTCCACCCCACTGTCATTCAAGTAACTTTCAGTGTTTCACCTCAGGTATATAGGGAAAGTTTAGATTGGCAAACTGGGACTGATTTTAATACAGATTTTACATATAGTATGTAATGGATATGATTGATTTTCTGTGCATAAGTGTAGAATACCCTGTTTGCTCTCTGCTCAGGGAAATATCAACATGCCTTGGACCATTTTTACGAGCAGTGTTTGCCAAAAGTAAATTTTAATCTAAAGTTCTCTGTCCCTTTTCCAAGGTCCAGGTCTCCCCAGACTACATCTAAATTTTTCTTCTTGGTGCTATTTCTCAGTAACGTCCTATCTTGTACCGTATCTCCCTACATCTCAACCTAACCTCAGCTTCTGAAAAAATTGAGTAGCTTAATTTCCTCGTGTTCATTTCCATTTTGCTAAGCCTGCTATGGAGATCAGGAAACAAAGTGCCGCCTCTGCCCAAACTGGCCTTTGCAGAAAAAAAGTCCCTCCAGTTTTGCTCTCATTAACAGTCAGCACAAATAAACACCTTTCATAGGTGGGGCTTTTTCTGTTTTCTCTTACTGTTTTTTACTCAGAGTTTTCAGCTGTAAAGGGGGCAGGATTCTTACAGCTTCCTTAACGACAGTCCTGTTGGCACTTGGTATCACGCATACATCTCAGTTCCGGACAATCTGCCCCCGCAAAAATTGTCTTTTGGACAACAAAGAACATTAACCCTAACAGCAAGGTATAAATCATGCAGTCTATGAAACCAGCCCTCAAAACCTTGTCACTCTTTAATAAAACAGTGCAGAGAACAAGCTAAAGTAAACTTGGTACTCTGTACTCAGTTAGATCTGAGAAACCTCCTGCTAGTGAAAGGCAGATCTGAGGGCTGCTGCAGGAGGCTCCTGACTGAGGAGGAAGTATAATAGACCCTGTATCTCCTGTTCCATTGCAGGGATCCACAGACTGCTCTGACTTGGATCAGCTGTTGTTTTTTTGCAATTTCTTTAGGCCACCTGCTGTCTGTACTAATTTCATAGCTAGCAAAGCACTCAGAGGAAAGGTGGGGCACAAATACTGTACCTTAGTTGGAATGTGAAAGGCTTAGAGACTAATACAATTAATAGTTAGATTATGCATGCACTATTTTTTTTTCTAGGCATTAAATACAATAAATGCAGAGTTTACAAATCATCAAGTTTAATGTACTATAAACAATAAGTATTTATGATCCTCCAGGGACGACTCCCTCAGTGTATTCCTTCCAAGTATTCTTTAAGCTTACTAGAAAAACTGAGCATCTCTCCCCTCATGCTATTTTTCTGCTTTCTTAGTAATGCGTGGATGGCTGGTAATGACACTGGAGGAAATCTTGCTTCCAGATTAGCACTGCAGGAGTGCCTATCTGCAATGCAGATCCCTGCTGCTTTCAATATATGATTTCCACAGATGTCAGTAATCTTAGAAAACGTACGGAAGAAGCAAAAAGGAACAACATGCTTTGCCCAATCAGGTGCCACTTTATATCTATGGATCTCAAATATTTTAAAAATCTTAATCTCCTAAATTGATTATGTGAATATGAACTCAAAATAATCAAACCATGTTTGCATTACGTATCACATACAGTGAGAGTGAAGAGCATATAACACAGAAATAGCTCAGCTGATGAGGGGCAATTCCTTAAAGCATGGTAACTCCTACATTTCTAGGTATTTTCAGATGCCCAGAGTATCTAGAGGTTTAATTCTGCTCCCAGTTATTCTATAAACTCTGCAGGCTGGTTACTTCATCTTCTTGGCTTGATTTATCATTACCCCAGTCTCCAGGGCTTTACAAATCTTATTTCCATGGCTTTACCAATCTTATAGCCTTAAATTGCAAATATATCATGGCACAGGTGGGGTTAAGACTGTAGGCAGTTTTTTAAAGACAGCACAATAAACCCAGATCTATTTGGAGCTTTTATTACATAAACTATAATTTCATTTTCTCTTCCTATAAGACAAGGGGCAGAAAGATTAAGAGAAAACAAATCTAAGGTAATCCTAACTGTAAAAATGACTTTCAGTTTTATGTGCTGTCCTTTCATTAATATGTCCTGAAGGCTCAACCTGTTGTTTTCCATCTCTAGAGGGACTTGAGGGTACACTTGTTCACAATTAAAGAAAAATCATCCAGGGGGTTATTTATGATTGTTTTTTAAATCACCATTGTCTAGAGTTAAATAATACTAAGTTCCATGCTATGACATGGTAATAGAAGTAATAAATCCATACTGATTTAGACTCTTCTTCGTTGCTCAGCATTGTTTTCTCTATTCAGAAAGTGAAACCAGGAAGGGCACTGAGGTATTTATTCTTCCTACCAGCCAGGCAGGTCACCCACCATATCACAGCTACACAGCAACACTGGGAAAAATTTTCTCTTCCATGAAGGAAAACAAAAATTTTATGTGCATTCACATGTGCCACCAGTTTCCCACAGTTTCATAGAATATGGCCAGAAGGGAACAGCGTCACCTTTATTTTTTATAACGCAGGGCACAGATTTAATTAAAGTACTAGCTGGAGCATGTCTGTTACCAACACAACCAATTCTGGTAAAAAATTGCCACAGATAATACTTATGCCCCAAAATGATAAAATGGTGAATTTTAAAAGAAATGAAGACTGCTACTTGCATGACTACCTACTTAAAGGAGGCCAGTTTTGAGACCTAAAATGCTAGAAGTGGTTTCTATATATTTTAGGGAGATCTGTCTTAAGGAAAACTGTTAAGATACTGGAAATACCTATTTGTTGTGGGAGAGCACAATGCAATAGCAAAAGAAAGCTTTGTGATAATGATAATAATTATAATGTTCTTATAAACTTGTCCTCGTGTGAGCTAGGATAGAACAAATTTTCTTTCCAGTAAGTTTACTTTTCAGTCAGCTGTCTTCTGAGTAGCTGCATTTTCTGAAATTAACAGCATGTTTCTCAGTCAGTGTCTGCTTCTAGGACTGCTAACACTCGATGTTTATAGTTACTGCTGGAGTATGGTATGGAGAACCAAGGCCACTGCTCAGTTCTGAGGAACATCTTATTCCCTGGAAACAAAATGGAGTAGAGGGATCACACCTGTGGCCCTCCTCTGGGGAAGAAAGGACAACACAGACGACCAAAACTGACCAAACTATATATTCCATCCCATACACATCATACTCTGTATAAATTTGATTATGAGAGTCCATTGTCCTTTGAGTTCTTTGTCCATGGCCAGCATCCTGAGAGAATTCTGTTGGTTTGTTTGCTTTTACTTCTAATCTGTGTATTCATTAATGCATCTGCCACTGACTTCAGGAGCCCAGATTTTCCCAGGACTACTCAGGGGTTGGGAGAGAAATGGTAGTATTGTATATATTTATACATATTTCATTATTTTCCTTTCCATCATTACTGTTTCATTACAGGTGTGTAGTTTATTTTTGAACCCATAAGTCTCTCTCCTTATTCTCTCTCTTTTTGCTTCAGGAGAAAGGAGAGGGGTTAATAAGAGAGAATCTGTTATTCTTTTAATTGCTGGCTCAGCATTAGACTGTGACAAAACTAATGAACAAGTTAAATTTATGTTGCATTTCTAGAGGACATATCCAAAGACCCCTTTCCAGTATGTGAGAACCACAAAGGGAATCATGATGGGATTTCTTGGGTTGGCGCAGTGATGCAAGGTGAGACTATGTTTGTCAGCTGTCTTGCAAGATGTGGCTCCTCCATGTCTACAAGGGCTGCAGGGGCCCTGACAGTCAGAGGAGAAAGGAACAAAAAAGAGCAAGAAATAGTGAAAGAAACACCAAGGTCAGAGAACAATGAGGAGAGGGAGGTGCCGTGTGGTTGAGCAGGTATTTCTCCATGTTTCATGGACAGTTCACTCTGAACTGGGCTCATCCTGGAACTGAGCCTGAGGGGAGAGCCCACACTGGAGCAAGGGAAAAGTGTGAGGAGGAAGGAGCAGCAGAGAGGAATTGTTATGGACTGACCACAGTCCCCCAAGTCCATCATCCTCTACTGTTTAGTGCTGGGAGTAGTGGAGTCAGCAGTAAAGAGTGATGCTGAGCCTGGGAAAATGAGAGAAAGCTGTTTGAATTTTGTCCTTTTCTCATTACTTAAATATATGTTAATTTGCAATAAATTAAATTTATCTTCCCCAACTCAAGCCTGTTTTGACCCTGGCAGAAATTTATAAATTATTTTTATGTCTCTATCTCAACCCAAAATATTTTTCATTGTATTTTCCCCCTTGTTGAGACAGCAAAGTTACTTGGCAGCTTGGTGGACATTTGGCTGGGGTCAACCCACCACAATATGCCATAGGAATGGAGAACAGCAGAGCTTTAGAGATACTTTAGACATGGAAATACAGTAATATTGAAAAGGTAGGAAACAGGAAGACAATAATTGCACATGAACCTGCTTATGCGTGGAAGATGGATTCTGACCAGTGGATAAGCACAACACAGATGCTTGATCACTCCTTGTTCATCTCTAATAATCAAAGGAAAGATGAAAGGGGAAGAAAAAAAAAAAAAAAAAAAAAAAAAGAGAGAGAGAAAAACAAACAAGCAAACAAAAACAATGACAGAAGTGATTCAAGGCCCAGCAAGTCTGCAAGCAAAGTCTCCCGCACCAAAGAAACCCTGCTTTCTGTTTTTATTGATAAGCAAGACATATAGAAAGGTCTACCCCTTTAGTCAGTTGCCTCAATATCCTGTCTGTGCCCATACCCAAATTCTTGACCAACTTTAGCCTACTTCGTTAGGGGTAGGAGGAGAAAAAAGAGAAAGCTCTAATGCTGTTCAAGTACTTCTGAGCAATAGCCATAATACTGGTGTGTTATCAACATTTTTTAGTCACATATCCAAAACACAGAACCATTCAGGTTGCTACGGAGAAAACTAATGCCACACCAGCCAACTGCAGCACATTATACCAGTCTTCATATAAAACAATACATCAGAGGTGAAAAGGCAGTGTTTAACAAAGTAAAAATTCACCTTCTTAGATATGCATTCACCAATGTATTCTCCTGTGAGGTGCTGATGAACAAAGAGAATAGTTATCCAAGCTAGGACAGGACAAGAGACAAAATAGAAAGATTTTTATGCTCTTAAGATACCCTGTATCCTTAAGATACCCTCCTCTCTCTCAAATAGAGAAACAGAGTTCTCTATTTGATTTTTCCATCAAGAGAGAAACTGCCGTTAAACCTTTTCCACATAGGAGTGAGGAAGATATAGTGAAGATGCAGTAGCAGTACAGCTTTTGCTTCTCCCTTCATTTAATCCCTGATGTGCAAAAAACATAATTTCACTAGGTAGCCCATAACTAATTATTTCTGTACTTCAGCTTTTCCCAGTTTTAAAAATCCATACACTTTATTCCAAATATGCTCAAAGACCTCCACTAGCTATTCACTAATGAAGTAGGTCAACCAGGAAACTATAGTGCATAACACATGTTAGCACTTTGACAGTTACAATATCTATTTCTTTTTGGATAATTTGAGAAGTTAATCCTGATTTTCAGCTTTCTGGAAGTGATATGACAGTCATAATAATTGTAAATACAGTCATAGTGACTGAGGCAGGTACCCTAGTGGATGAGGACACAGGGAAAGCAGAGTTATTGAATGCCTTCTTTGCTTCAGTCTTCACTGCAAAAGCCTACCCTTTTGAATCCCAGACCCTGAAGGTAAGAGAGAAGTTCTGGAGAGAGGAAGACTGACCTTCAGTAGAAGAAGACCAGGTTAGAGGCTACCTAGCCAGACCGCATGTTCATAAATTCAATGGCCCTGATGGGATACATTCACAAGCTGGGAGACAGCTGGCATATATCATTGCTAGACCACTCTCCATTACCTTTGAGAGGTTATGGAGAACAGGAGAGGTGCCTGAGGACTGGAGGAGTGCTAATGTTACTTCAGTCTTCATAAAGGGCAAAAAGAACCCAGGGAACTACAGACCAGTTAGTCTCCCCTCTGCCCCTGGAAAGGTGATGGAGCAAATCACTGAGTTAAGCAAGGCATTTGATACTGTCTCCCATAACATTCTCTTTAGGAAAGAGACGAAGTGTGGGCTAAGTGAGTAGACAGTGAGGTGGATTGAGAGCTGGCTGTGACAGAACTCAGAGGGTGGTGATCAGTGGAGCAGGTGACCCTGCTGCTGGTGACCCAGTTGGAGGCCTGTAACCATCAGTGTAACCCAGGGGTCAATACTCAGTCCACTCTTGTTCAACATGTTCATCAGCCACCTGGATGAGAGGACAGAGTGTATCCTCAGCAAGTTCATAGCTGATACAAAGCTGGGAGGGGTGGCTGACACTCTGGAGGGCTGTGCTGCCATCCAGCATGACCTGGACAGGATGAAGAGCTGGGCAGAGAAGAAACTGATGAGGTTCAATATGAGTAGGGTCTTGCAGCTGGGTAGAAAGAATACCAGGCACCATTATAGTATTTCCTTCTGGAAAGCAGTTCAGAGGAAAAGGATCTGGGGTTCTGATAGATTGTAAGTTATCCATGAGCCAGCAGTGTGCGCTTGCTGCCAGGAAGGCCAATGGAATCCCAGGCTTCATAAGGAAAAGTGTGGCCAGTAAGTCAAGGGAGGTCATTCTCCCTCTCTCCTGTGCTCTGGTGAGGCCACAGCTGGAATACTGCTTCTAGTTCTGTGCTCCCCAGTTCAAGAGATACAGGGAAGTACTGGGGAGAGCCCAGAGGAGGGCAACAAAGATAACTGTGGGACTGGAGCATCTCTCTTATGAGGAAAAGGTTGAAGACAGATCTTGTTAATGTTTACAAATATCTAAAGGGTGGGTGCAAGGAAGATGGAGCCAGACTCCGTATGGGAGTAGTTCCCAGTGTTCCCAGTAGTTCCCAGTGACAGGATGAGGGACAACAGGCACAAGCTGGAACACAGAAAGTTCCATTTAAACATAATAAAAAAACTTTTTTACTATGAAGTTGGCAAGGCACTGAAACAGGATGCACAAGGAGGTTGTGGAGTCCCCTTCCCTGGAGATATTCAAAACCTGCGTGGATGTCCTGTGTAATGCTCTAGGTGATCCTGTTCTAGTGGGAGAGTTGGATTAGATGATCTCTAGAGGTGGCTTCCAACTCTGGTAATTCTGTGAGTCTGTGAAATACATGTGACATCAACTATAAAGAAATAACTTTAGACAAAAATCTACATTTTTAATTTTGGCATGGATTAATATGTATGCAAACAAAGCATTAAAACACTCTTCAAGACAATGTAGATATTGTTCTGTTTGGTGTTTTATTAAATTCCATTAAATCAGGTTTTTAGGTTGCAATAATTTATGGATGGTATATATAATTCTACACTATCTGTAACCCAACCAGGCCATAGAGCAGTAAAACAGCAGCTAATTGTGACAGTGGCTATGTTTCACAGTACACTAGAAGCATATTCACACTGAATGACCTGTTATTGCCAAAAGGAGAGAAAAGAAAAAAAAATCTTGAATATGCAGAAGAACAGCATTACACTGACCAAGAAGAGACTATCAAGAAAATTGAAAACAGGATGGTGATGGGAAACAAAGCAGGTTTGGAGATTCATGACAGGCAGATGATCACAGAGCACCTAGTTCCTTCAGAAGCATCTCTTTCTTCTTAGAGAAATAGCTGTTTTGTATAAACAGTCTGGAGCAAAAGAAATGCTCAGAAAAATCTCCTAACTGGATAGAAAAACTCTGAGCAACATTGCTGATGAGTCTATCTGAAAAGAGCACACAGTACTTAAAGTTCAACTGCTTTCTATTTCTTGCTTAGAATAAATGTGACTTGAAGAAGAAATCTGGGTCAGTGTGGGTACATCCATCTCCTTCCAACAGGGTCTCCACAGCCCAACACAGATTTCTGTATTGTGAGGCAAATGAGTCAGGCTCTCAGTTAAAACTTCCTATATCCCTAAGGTTATAGCCTTAGCAAAGGATGTCAGCACTGCACCAGGCTGGAGGATGTAAAGTGGACATGATGATTCTAGTTACAGAAGAATGACTCAAGTTTTGCTATAGCCAAACATCTGAGAAAGTAGATGACATACAGCAGCCTGGCACAAAATCAGATACTGGAAGGTTACAATAAGGTCTCCTCAGAGCCTTCTCCCCTCCAGACTGAATAACCCCAACTCTCTCAGTCTGTCTTCATAGGAGAGGTGCTCCAGACCTCTGATCATCCTCGTGGCCCTCTCTGGACACTCTCCAGCATGTCCATGTCTTTCTTGTACCAAGGGCTCCAGAACTGGATGCAGTACTCCAGGTGAAGTCTCACAAGAGCAGAGTAGAAGTGGAGAATCACTTCCCTCGACCTGCTGGCCATGCAACTTAATGTGAAACTTAGAGAATTGTCCAAGTGAATGTTAGGACCCATTAACTTCATATGTTGTTAAGTTCACATGCTTGTCACTAAAATATAGGAAACACATGATCTGGCCAGTTAAGTCACCTAAAGAGTTGTAGGGAGTAGAAACAGGTAATTTCAACACTAATAAATTAAATTTGGTGTAGATTAACCCCTGATTCCCACCAAGATATTTATTTACATGTACCTGTTCTTTGAAACAGATGAGCTCATTTTGGAATAAATAGAAAAATATATTACTTGTCCTTATTTTCTGATTACTACATTTTCAAATTGTGCTAAACATTATAATGAGATAGCAAATCAGCATCAGTAGGAAAATGGAGTGAGACTGAGTTTTTATGATGTTTTTCCCAGTTATTTTTTTTCTTTCTTCTTCTTTACAATCAGTTTCCAAGATAATTGTGCCTCCCTTCACTGAAAATGATGACTGTACTTACGTATTGCCCTGTAGAAAGTGAAACCGCATGCCTCAGTGAATTCTATCATCATTTCACCCCCTAATGAGAGATTGTTTGCAGGCAGATGAAATTAAATTGTAAGCTCTATTGACTTCAACAACAGGTGCCATTTGTGAAAACCCAAAGGGAACTATTGAATTGTCAAAAAGATTTAACTCTTCCTGACACAGAGGCATCAGATAACATCTTCTTGATACCAGCACCTCACATAGTTCCAGCAAATGCAGTGTATGATCTAGTCTGTAACATCACTGGCAAGATGACTAGAAAAGCTGAATTAACTGCAAATGAAACAGCTATACTATCTGAGTTCTGGGTTGTATTAGATCTACATAAGTAAAATGAGGAAGAAAGAGAGAAATTAATCTGAAAAGAATAATCTGGAAAGCAGTAAAAATTTCAGAAAGCTTCCAAAAAAAAAATCTCCATGGTTAAAATGAACTCAGAAGTGTACTTGGCAAAATTTAGTAGGAAGAGTTCCATTTACAAATGTTGCACACTTTTCCCATAGCCTTAGGCTGTGAAAGGTTGCCAATTATTTGATCTGCATATGAAATTAAATTGAGATGATCACTGG
Organism: Phaethornis superciliosus; assembly: GCA_023637945.1. Taxonomy (NCBI): domain Eukaryota; kingdom Metazoa; phylum Chordata; class Aves; order Apodiformes; family Trochilidae; genus Phaethornis; species Phaethornis superciliosus. The sequence continues at coordinate 28,392,119 of JAJQWJ010000004.1, read as the reverse complement.
TAAGCTATGCAAAATACATCTGTGAAAGAGCAGGCCTTCACCTTTTTCAAACATTTATGACACAGTTGTGATCTGACTGACTAAATATTATCTCAATGACTGTTTTTATGCAAGTCCAAAACACTGGTGACTTTAATTCCAAGCAGAAAGAATGTCCAAATCCCCATGTTAAACCAAATAAGAGCTGGTACTTTTTGAGTTACTTCCTTAATATTGTTTCCTTCCTTGACATAAGAATTCTGTTCTTGTCAGATAGAGAGTCAATCACCACTATCTAGCAAGAGAATCCTTTCTGTTTCTGCCTATAATTTGATATTTCAGTGATGTGAAGAACAATTAAATACTTAAGCATTACATAACTTCAAAAGTGTCTTTTGAGATTAAAATTATGCAAATGATAATGTCTAATATGGTTATGGTAAAATTCTTTAATTCTGACTTGAAAGCAAAGAGATTTCCAGACAGCATGATATATTTGATCCAATGAAATAATCAAACCAACTTTGTATAACTTTGGTGGCAATTTATCTTCTCTGCCTGAAGCAGAAAGATATTCCTGCTGCAATAATGGATTTATGCAGTTTCTCCCATATCTGTTTCATTCAGTTTAAGTATTCAAAAATGTGAAGTCCTTTAGTGGGTAATAGCTTTAGGCATGTAACAGATAGGAGACTTCCAGGAGATGAAGGTTAGAACATTCCCTTGTTGAATATGGTTACAGGGCTTCAAGTCAGCACTCTTGCTCTGCTAACAGGCCCTTACATTCTCTCCCTCATTATACTGGTGGGGAAAGGGAAAGAAAAGCTCTGGAAACTAATGGCCTGCAATTGCAGAAATGGCACAGAATGCAGGTTTAAATAGCCAGCCAGCAGTTTCTCAGCATTTAACACCCACTGTCCCAGGTCTGCAGTAGCAGCAGCAGCAAAATCCTGCTGCAGCTGTATCTGTGCAAGCTCCTGACACGAGTCCTCACCAGCAACACACCCATCACAAGCACTGCCTGATGCCTTCGGGGTACAGTAACCACCACCTAAAGGCAGGGAATAGCAAGCAAGTCATGCAAGCACCTGGTGAGGTAATGCCTATTTTTTTCTGCTAAGAAGTGAGATGTGCTGATAACATCTCTGACATTTAATGATGTTGCTTTCATTTTGAACACATCATTGAACAGATATTGAATCAATTCATTTTGGTAATAGACTCAGAGCGGCTGAGCTTCTGTTTTAATAAATAAATAAATACAAACTCCAGACATTTTTCTGTGTGGAGCTGAGGGTGGGAACAGCCATAACCACCCCATATTATATTTGTTAGCATTTCATGCACCTTGCACCATGCACCCTGCATGAATCTGCATATGTTTTTGAAAAAAAAATATTTCATTTGCCTGTTCTTGTCTACAGCTATTTATAATTTTGAGATCAAGCTGCATAACATTCTTTGTCAGGCTGGCCATTCCAAAATAAATGCTAAATCTTATATATATTAACCATGTTTTCCAATTTGCCTAGATAAGGTTTAGCTTAGATATTGTTAGGCTTTATCAAAAGAAACATGATCAGCACAATGAGGAAGGTGATTCTGCCCCTCTGCCCTGTTGAGACCCCACCTGGAATACTGTTTCGCTTTCTGGAGTCCCCAGTCAGTATAAGGACAGAGAGATGATCCCAGAGCAAGTCCAGATGAGGGCTATGAAGGTAATGAGAGGACTGGAGAAGCTCTCCTATGAAGACAGGTTGAGAGAGATGAGCTTGTTCAGCCTGGAAAGGAGAAGGGTCCAGGGACATCCTATAGCTGCCTCCAGTACTTGAAGGGAGCCTACAGAAAAAGTTGGAGAGGGACTTTTTACAAGGGCATGCATTGATAGGACAAGGGGGCACGGTTTCAAACTTTGAAAGAATTTGGCTTTAGATTCAGTATTAGGAAGAAATTCTTTACTGGGATAGTGATGAGACACTCTAAAAGGTTGCCCAAGGAAGTTTAGGATGGCCCCTCCCCTCCCTGCAAGTGTTCCAGGCCAGGCTGGACAGGGCTGTGAGCAATCTGGTCTAGTGGAAGGTGTCCCTGCCCATAGTAGATCTGTTGGACTAGATGATCATTAAGGTGTCTTCAAACCCAAACCATTCTATGATTCTATTTCCCAGACAGAACGGTGTTACCTTTTGTAATGTTGTAATGTTTCAGACAGAACCAATTACCGTTTGTAATTTTGTTTCTTCAGCTTGTCACAAACAGGTGAGGTTGAAATGAAATTAGCTGTAAAACCTGCATGGATATTTTCAGGCTCTGTTGTGGTGAGGTTTTTTAGTACTGGAAGAACACTGCCATGATGATTGTCACATTTATTTGCCCAAGTTCAATTCTGTGTACTTTTATACAAAGTAATTCAACAGTATTTGGGCAAAACTAGGCATGACATATTCAAAGCTGAGAATCACAGTGAGGTTAAACAAACTAAAACGTATGACAAAGTCCAAGTCTGGATTTTCCAATTCCTAATGCTTACAAAAAAAAACTTTCAAAAATATAAAACCTATGTTAATATGTGAGTCCCTGTTTGTACACAAAAAGCATAAGTAGTTAAAATAAAATCAACCTTACATGCATTTGAAGCCTATCTAGAGAGCTACTGTCTGTAGGGCATGTAGATTCACAAGTAAACTGTGAACCCATGTTACCTAATGGCAGCATACTGTACCAGTTGAAGACATCATCCTAAAGTCTGCTTACAAGTTTAGCCAGTTCCAAATATCTAACAACATTTTCTCAGTCTTATTCTGATAATCAACTTCAGACTCCAAAATTGTATTGGAGTTTTCATGGTTTGTTTCACTGTCCTGGATATCTCAGACTCAGCAGAAGGACAGGAATAAGAGACATTGGATAAGACTACATCATATCTGTTAAACAATCTTTAGAAATATGCAAACTGCACAGGTGGGCTGACATTTTAGATTAAAAAAAAAAACGGGGAGGGGGGGGAGACACATAACAGGAACTCTATGTGTCTTCCTATAGAAATACGGCCATGTATGAGAGAAAAAGAGATTGTTTTCCCTTCCTTCTGAGGCTGTGACCACTTGCAATACATTAGGATATTAATCTGTGTTACTAATGGTTTCCTTCATTTTTTGTGTCAATATCCAACCTCTTTCCTGTCTTATTACTTTTCCCTTTGCTGAACTCTCTTCCCCTGTGGAGACAACTACATGGTTTCTCATAAAAAATCTATAATGAAATTGTAAAAAGGGTATTGCCTTACCAGGCTTTCACCAAATTCTGCCTCTGCCTTTCCTTTTTTTGAGTAAGCAATAAGATACAGAAACATCAAATGGATGGTCCAACAGTTTTTTCCTCAGTCATGGGGTAAAATTGTTTCAGCAGGAAGGTAATAAGCTGTTAACAAAGATGTTTGAAGCAAACCATGCTCATAGGATGAATAAAAGGATTCTATTGAATCATTCAGATAAAAGGGTGGGATAGAGGTCAACCATGTAATGACACCAGGTTGGATATTCCTTGTTCCATAAGTTGGTTATGACTCTACTTAGCTTCACATATTAAGAGGAAAGGCCACACTGCTGTGATTTGCTATTGAAAATCCAAAAAAAGAAGATACTCTGCAGGCAGTGCTCTGCCTCCATTCTTGGTTCTGAACAACATCTGAATTGCGAGACAGGAAGAAATAAAGTCTTGAACCCTTTCATGACAATGAAATTGGAGAATTGGTTGTACAAGCAGGCATCTTACCTACTCCCTGCTGCTAATTCTACCAGTGTATCCCATGAGTGAGTATTTTTATAGCCTTCCTTTTCTCCTCAAGAAACTTCAGTATTCAACAATGCACAAACTAACCTAACTTAAAGTCATTAGCTACGCACCAATGCAGATGTTAATATATGCAAATCTCTCTCATTAAGTCCCACAAGAACTTTCCTGGTGATTTAAGAATTACCTCCTCATATACCCTAAGAAGCTCCAAGGCTAAGCATCAGCTACAGATCTCATTTTGGATTTAGACAACCAAAGTGGCAGGTAGCATCTTAAACCTTTTATGAACTTTCTTGATTATAGTCTCTCCATTTTTCAGTTTCATAATCTACCAAATGGAAAACTGGATTCAGGTACCATTTTCTGAGAGAACAGATAGGTCAGACATTAAAAAATGTTCAGGTAATCCATCAGCACATGAATGTAATTGAAGTCAGAAATAATGGCATATATCATTTGATCAAGCCAGTTAAATCTCCAGCCACATAGGACCAAATTTTCACAGGGCTATGAGCAGGACTATTACATCACCTGGTAATGAACAACAAAAATAAAGTTCTTATTTCATTTCTCTTCTATGGTTGAAGGCAGTTTTATGTCTTCTGTCACTTGGTATCAATGAGCAGGTTTCCAGCACAGCTGAAGCAACACTTCATTTGAAAGATGTACAAAGATTATTACCAAACAATTAGCAGCTCCAAAAGCCAAATCCAGATTTTTCCAACAGCCATATCTAGTTTCCCTGGTTCAGTAGAAAGGCTGCAAGTAAAGGACACATTGAATCTTAGATATGGCAGGAGTCAATGACAGGATGTGATCTCCTCATACCACAAACCACCACACTTACAGAAATAGAAATTTTCTACATGGAATATAACTACAACTTGAGTTTCACCTATGTTTTCAGTGTTTGTACAGTGATAATCTGTCAACCCATAACTTTAGTGCCATCTTGCTAGAAAAGATGGATAAAATAGATATTCACCAAGGAGAAACCATAGCCCTCTGTGATGATGTGATTGAATGGGTAGATGCAGTCAGAGCGGTGGATGAGGCCTACCTCGACTTAAGCAAGGTTTGCAGCATTGTCTTCTATGCCCTTGTGCGTAAGTATGGGTTTGAAGAGTGGACAGTGAGGTTGAGAACTGGCTAAACAATAGAGCTCATGAGATTGTGGTGAACAGTGAAGTCCAGTTTGAAACCTGTGACTAGTGGTGTTCCCCAGGAGTCAGTACTGGATCCACTCTTATTCAACATCTTCATCAATGACCTGGATGAGGGGACAGCCAGTTTGCTGATGACATGAAACTGGGAGGATTGACTGATGCACTGGAAGGATGTGCAGCCATTGAGCAAGATCTAGACAGACTGGAGGGTTTGGTAAAAGGGGAACTAATGAGGTTCAACAAGAAGAAGTATACAGTCCTGCACAGGTTAGGGGTTGACCTGGTAGAAAGCAACTCCATGGATTTCTGGTGGACAATAAGTTATCCATGGGACAGCAGTGTGCCCTTGTGGACAAGAAGGTCAGTGGTATCATGGTGTATATTAAGAAGAGTGTCTAGCAGGTTGAGGGAGGTCATCCTCTCCCTCTATTCTATCCTAATGAGATCACAAATGGAGTGCTGTGTCTGGGCTCCCCAGTTCAAGGGGGCAGGGATATTAGAAAGAGTCCAACAGGGCGATGAAGGTAATCAAGTGACGGGAACATCTGTCTTATGAGGGAAGGCTGAGACATTTGGGGCTGTTTAGTCTGGAGAAGAGTGAGAGGGGATCTTATTCATGTTTGTAAATACAGTGTGGATATTAAGAAGGGGGCAGTGTGATAGGATGAGGGTCAGTGGACAGAAATGAAAACACAGGAAGTTTCACTTCAACATGAGGAAAGACTTCTTTACTATAAGGGTGACAGAGCACTGCAACAGGCTGCCCAGAGAGGTTGTGGAGTCTCCTTCTCTAGAGACTTTCATGACCTATCTGGAAATGTTTCTGTGCCATCTTCCCTAGGTGATCCTGCTTGGTCAGGGCAGTTGGGCTCAATTATCTCCAGAGGTCCGTTCCAATCCCTACCAGTATTTGATTCTATGACATAATAACAGCTGTTAAATATAGGATATAACAGCTAAAATTATCTTTTTAGTCAAGAACAATTTGGGCAACAGCTTAGCAAAAGTTAATTAGAAATATCCTTCCTGTAATAACAAAAATTTAATTGCTCAGCTTGCTACTGTCTGTGGTGTTCATACCAAACAGTTCTTGGTAGCCATTCATGGCATGGCAATAGTTTGCCTTTCAGAGAGCATAGAATATGAATCAAGTATTAAAGGACTTTTTAGTACTTTGCATGAGACTAATTAGTAGTGAAATCTCCTTCATTCTGAGAAAAAAAAATACTTTCACAGGAAAAAGATGGGAAACTAGATCATTATAAAAATAATTTTTTAAGTAATACTTGTTATAAAAAATAAATTTTCTGTAACATAAAATAAACATTCTCAAAATCCCTTGATTACCTTACATTCTCTACTGTTTCACAAGAGGCAGGCTCATATTTTCGCCAAATTTTTATATGCCTATGTCTTGCAAGTCATATTTTAAAAAAATAAATCTACATCATATAAATAAAACAAAGTTACATAATACTGACATGACTAAAACTGGAAATCTGACATGAACTAGTCAAAATGTTATCACATGCAGAATGAAATTTTGTTAATTCATTTTACAAATTCTTACCCTGAAATTGTAGTGTTACACAAGGAGACTAGAGTGCCTTTAAAACAACAGATCTTCTGGAGACATCATTGTTCACTACTGCTTTGAACTATTACAATTGGCAAAAAAAATATCTGAAATTTTCTACAGTTCATATAAAACTGATTTCCTTCTTATAAGCTGTAAGTATGATTCAGCTCCATAGTAATAAAATAAATTTAACAGAAAAATACATGCATAAAACTTCTAATTGATATGATTATAAAGAACATATCAGACACGAGCGATGTACAGAGGGAGGTTACAGCCCACTCCAAACATTTCTTCACTTGTTTTGCTACATCATGGAGAATTTTAAAACATTTTTTTTAGATAGTTACAGGATAAAAATAATGAAATACAGTTTGATAAATGCTTTTTCATGCACATGGGATACCAAAAAGATGTCTTAAGTTGGATTTTTACTCTTTTAATGGAATATTATTCTTTACTGGGAAAAGTAATCTACAGGCTTGAAATACCATGGTTTGGTCTCTATTCCGCACATGCAAAGCACACATTGAGTATCTGGCAAAAACTGTCTCTGTAGAAACAAGCACAGACATAATAGACTGTTAATTGATTTGAGATATGAACTGGGTAACACATTTTTCACTGATTACCTCTTTTATGTAAAGCCACATAAATATCCAGATTGATCATGCATTTGAAGTTGTTAACACCCAATGCTATGTCAACATTTATCTGTGTTTTGAAACCTTTTTATTAGTTAGCATATCAAAGCAGGAAAAGAATTGAATCAGTTCCCCAGACAGTATCATTTTGCTACTCCTTCTGTCAAAACTGTGGTTTTCACATGCAGGAGAAATCCAAAGCAGTGTTAATAATACACATCAAAGATGTCAGTTCTACAGAGTGGCTGCCACCCATGTTCCTTCTGATACATTTCTCTAAATGGCTTTTCAGCCTTAAGCAACTTTCTGCATCTTGTCAAGCAGACTTCACAAAATGACAATTCTAATAACCCAGAAGTAATGACCAAATCCTCAGCATGGCTTTAAAAACTAGAATGTGTCATAGAGTGAGCTTTCTGAAAGCATATCTCCTGCTTAGCTCATCATGACTATTACTTAAAATGCACTGTGGGTATTTACAGGCAAATTACAGAGACAAGTTTTCTTGAGAAGACATACCTGGTTAGTAAAAAAAATGCCTTAGCATGGACTTTTATTTAGCAAAATGTACAACCAGAAACCATGGAAGATCAGAGCAATAAAGTGCTCTCTAACCTCATGCCATTTTTCATACTACTAATTTTTTTTCTGTGGCACCAATATAGTTCTTCCTTTTTTTCCTGGTACAAATTTTCAAGCAAGTGAAAATACTAGTCTGAAAAGTAGAAGCAAGAATTCACCTACAAAGATAAATTTAGTATTAAGGACTAAATCAATTTAATGATATTTGTCCATACATACACACTTGCTTAGCTTACACAGCAGTGTAAGTCTTAGACAACCTGAAACCATAGCTCTAAAAGAGATAACTTTTGAGTTCTCATTATTCATGGTATTTCTTTTTCATTCCAAATTGCCTTTGGTAAACAAGCCTGCCCAAAAAATTCTCATTCAAAGGTAATAATGTTACTCAGTGCCAGTTGCAAAATACAGTTCAAAGTCTGAAATCTAATATTCATGGAAGATTATTAAGGGCTGGATGAAGTTTAGCAGAGCTGCTTTTAAAAGCATGAGAGCAACCTTTCACAAGGGATTTGCTTTGACAATATAGAAGAAACCTTCCTTCCCAGATGAAGGGACAATATCAAATACAGTAAATCCCAACTCTGACCAACATCTTTGCTTCCTTCTGGTGCTGAAATGAAAATTCAAATTGTAAATTTTAAGTCTTCTAGTGCATTTTTTTTCCAAAAATTAATACCCTAGTGTCCCTCTTTTAAAGGAATACCACGGCCAGTAGATAGTGCTCATAAGGAAAGATCTTCCATGTCACAGATAGCTGTGCAGCTTCACATAATTTACTGCACCTGTGCATTGCTACGCAGAAATGTGGAACACAGGGGTGCCTATAGGTTTTGGGAATGGACTTTTTTTTGTAATACCCACACTTTTACCTAAATGCAGATTTTCTCCTTCTAGCTGCCCTTTCCTTCTACTTTTATTCTTTTTTTCCTCAATACACCAATGTTGTTAAACATATAGGTCAACTTTTTATAATTATATAAAACATCCAGGATGTCTAGAACTAATAATCCCATTAATGGCCAATATCTGTTAGTCTTTTTCTTTTTTTCTTGGGGGGGGGAGGTTTGGGGGTTTTTTTGTTTGTTTTTTTTTGTTTGTTTGTTTGTTTTTTTGTTTGTTTTAATGGCCTTTGTTTAAAGGCTCTTGGAAATTCTCTTGAATCATACAAATTTAAAATTTGAGAGGTAGTAATTTTTCTTTTGGTGAACTTATGAAACAATGTACAAATTTTGTTTGAGTCTTCTTTTTACAACACATCACAAATTAAAATTACGTGCAACTATTATTTAAGGAAAAACTCATCTCATTTTGGAAGCTAGTAAGATTCAGATAACCAAGAGCAGTGCCTTTTAACTAGTTCCCACTTAGGTCTCTATTTGCCTCCAGTCTTTTTTTTTTTAGAATATATTTCTCTCTCTCTTGTCTTTCCTATCTCTCCAGTCTTTTTAAAAAAAAAACCTCAATTAACAATAGTCTATATTGTCCTTGATAGAATAGTCTTAAGACACTTTAAATTGTTTTAGAATGCTTTTCAAATACATGATTAGCAATTTTATTTTGTTTTTGTTGTCCAGAGTTATGGGACATAAAAGTCATATTAGTCCAAGAGAATTACTTGATTTGAAATGTCCTATAATTTGCTCACTAGCACCTTTGATGCTTTGTTTTTTGTTTTTTTTTAAAATCAAAGCAGTATTAGGAATTATTTTTTTTAGTGAATTGTATTTACTTTCCCATACCTGCAATAGGGACAAAATATTGAAGGAGATATAAAACACTTGTTGCCTCTGTTGCTTTGTTCAGAAGCAGTTATAGAAAATAAAATGTTATGCCTTGGGCCAAGGGTTTAAAAACCATGACATTTTATCCAGTGAAGTTCAGTTCCACATATACAGCAGAAAACAGGTGATAATTTGAAGAGTGAAATGCAGCATCCAAGAGGAATAATCTTGTCCTATTTCATGCACATAGCACACTTTGACAGTAACTGCTGTTATGAGCAAGCATGAAAAAAAGAGAATAAGAAACAAGAACATGCTAATACTTGTGTGGTAATTGCTTAAATTAGAAAACCAAATTCATATGTTAAAATCCACCAATCTGGCACTGATAAGCCCGAGTAAAATAGTGCCATAAATTGATCTCGTATGACTTACCAAAAAAACCAAAAGGAATGATGTGTGACATGAAGAGATGAAAGACAAGTTCTCAAAAGAGGACAAGACACAAAGGGCCTGACAGAAAGAGCAAGACATCACAGAGGCCAGCAATATGTGCAATGCCAATATGGACACCTTAGCCCTTGAACCAATGGTCATAAAAATTTTTTGGCCAACAGGTTTTTTTACAAATCTAAACCTCAAGTAATTTTACAGCTTTTCGCATCATCTAAAGCCAGAAGCTTGGTCAGTTTGTGAGTTGTAGGCACAGAATTTTCTTGTAAGTTCGATACGAATTTTGACTTGGGCCTGGTGAATAATATATCTAATTTAACTGTTCTTTCCATGTTTCCTCCTTTTTCACTGCCTACCATGACTAGTAAGCAAGAATCTAGTAAAATTAATATGGGAAAAAATTAAATATATGTTAATTTGTCTTTTCTGTGCAGCCATTCAGCAAGATATGGACAGACTTGAGATTTTGGTAAAAGGAGACCTACTGAGGTTCAACAAGAATGAGTATACAATCCTGCACCTGGGGAGGAATAATGTCATGCACCAACACAGGTTGGGGTTGACCTACTAGAAAGTAATTCCATGGACTTCTGGTGGACAATAAGTTATCCATGGGACAGCAATGTGCCCTTGTGGCCAAGAATTGTTGCAGAATCCCTGTTCTGAATCACAACTAAAGCTCAAAAGTAGTAAGATCGCTGAGTCCTTAAAGAAAGCACAGGTCATGCTATAATTCAGTAGTCACAGCAGGTTCCACAGCATCCAGCTTGCAAGACGGACAAGTAGAAATGGACTAGCAGAAATTAATGTACTGTTGTAGTACACCATCTCTAGTTCAAGCAGTACCATTACTTTGGGTGCATTAAAAAAGAGTGAAATATCATGAAAATGTGATTAATTTCAGGCAATTCAGGTAGCTGTCTCAGTCAAATTCAGTCTGACACAGAAAGATTAAACTGGCACAACAACAATGAACTTCACATCTAAACTCAAGCATTTGCTCAGTGTGCTACCCTTCAGTATTCCTAGGTGGCTTATTTAAAGACCTGACTTGCTATTCATGGATTTTCTCTGAGATGGGGTGAATAAGCTAGACTTTCCTTAAATGAGCTATGGGATCCTGTAGTTTCTTTCTTACAGGATAGAACCTACTGAACTCATTATAAGCAGACAAATATACTCCTTCTCTTTACATCAAAATGTGTTGTACACTGCAGCACTACCTAAACTTTAGTGATGTGGTTTTATCAAAGCCTTGAAACATTCACACTTTTATCCACATAGAAAAAAGGTAAGAGTAAAATTTTTTCCCATGTCCATGTTGACAAACTGCTAGCATAATGAAAACAAATACTTCTGATTTCATTAAATGTCCTTTATGACAAACCATCTGCAAACTAGTGAATCTTTTTCCTGATACAAATGGAAGGAATGGGCAGATGGGTTAACCAACTCATAGATACATTGTTAAACAGCAGATTTAAATCTTTCAAGTAGGAATTTCACTTACCATGGATATATAACATGGATTTACCATTGCTATAGCAAGTATGCTCTGCCTCCAAACAAAGAGATGCAATTGATCTGTCTTAGGAAAAAGAGTAAAATCCGTCTTAATTCCAGAACAAAGTATGCTTTGTAGTTAAGTTTAATTATAATGAAAGAGATCCAGAGCCCATGGAAATCAATGGAACTATTTCAATGCACTTTTGATCAGGCCCATAAATAGAATTGCTTTGTGAATCACTGTATCACAGGAATTCAATGCAAGCTGCTTCAGAGGATTTACTGAACTTCCCGAGTGGAAATGTTGGAATTTCACAAAAAGTAAAGAAAATCTCCCACATGTGATTTGGACTCTTGCAAGGGGTCCTACTTAGAATGCAAGAGAAAGTAAAGAAATGTTTGCTGTTGTTGCAAGGATTAATTACCTTGGCAATCCTTTTATGCAACACTGCTTAACCACTAACAGTAGCCATTGGTAAGAATGGTACATTTTTTTCTTGAAAACTATATGACTGCCAGACTGATTGCTCATATAAAACCTCATCAGTCCTGTGTGGAGAGTGTAGCTAAAACCTTCTGTGCTTAAAGATAGTTTGCAATTTAGATGGACAGCAAGTACCTATTATTTACTTAGGACTTCAGGACCTACCTTCTGGGTGCTCAATTTACCCTGGTGACCATGGCAGATCCCAGGTGCAAGGTCTTTTTTTTTCTTTTCATGTCTCACCATCTTTCCCTGTTTGCAGCACAGAAGAAAGTCTTCTAGCAATAAATCAGCCTTGATGACAGAATGAGCTTAGAAATGAGCAGACCTATAGCCAGAATGGGGCATCTTCTTGGCAATAATTCATAACATACCTTGAAACTGACTGCAGACAACAGAGGAAAGACACCTAGACACCAGGACACTATGAATTCTTTGCTCTGTCATCTTTGACAAAGTATGTAACTTCTCTACTTATTCCAACACAAGCCTTACCATCAGACCTCTGTCTACTGAATCAATCTGCCTATGGGAAATTCAGATCTATATTAGCTCTTTTTCTTTTGCATGTATACTCTGTTTTTGCATGCCTATTCCAAGAAGCAGATTCTCAAAAATCAACAAAACCTGTCCTTTTTTTTTATTATTATTTATTTTCTGAAGCTTTATTCTCTCTGCATCTGTGTATTCTATTGTGCACTCCCTTTGTGCCAGATCCCTTGGTTCTGTGCAACACTTCTGAACAACAGAAAGCTGTTAGGATGAAAGCCTTTTCTCTTTTTTTTTTTTTTAGCTGCACTTGCTGTTTAGGTTTGATAGTATCTAGATGGTTCCTATCATATTACCTGGCTGTGCTAATGGTCTCTACTCTGCAGCTGACACATGTGAGCAGTAACACAGGATGTGAAAATATATGTTCGTTTCTGGTTTTTTCTTTTTTTTTTTTTTTTTTTTTTTCCTTTTTCCCATTGCTATCCAGAAATGTTCATAAACCCCAGTTGATTTGCTTCACCTTCCCCATTCCCCTTTCATGTATGGATTATCAGGCAAAAAGTGAGTGGTGTCACTTCTCCATGCCAACCCTTTCTTTGGGCTAGTGTAAGAAACAGCATGAAAAGCAAGAGGTAGCCATATAAAATCATATACAAAAAAAGAAAAAGCTCTAAGTGAACTGGCCAAATACTTGAAAGGTGTCAGCATTATTCATGAAACCAGATGAAACAAGGGCAGCCTACTATTACTGGAGGCTTATGTTTTTCAACATTTCATATAATAACTGATTCTAAAGGTTGCTCTCATGCTCTCTACAGAGAATACCAGGACTACTCTCTGGGCCCATACATTTACTTGGTAAGCAATGATGTAAAGGCTGACTTCTCAAAATATCAAATGAATCCTATTTCCACTGCTTTTATTTAGAGTTTGAAAAGGTACAGAGCATTTATTAACACTGACTTTTCTCCAGCCCACCTCCAGTAAAAGTCTTTATTCAGTCTTTCATTTCACTAACTTTGAAATTTGTCCTGCAGTGAGACTGCTTCAGTAAGAAGCATTAAATAAGCATTCCAGCTCCTGCTCTCTGGGGTCACTGACCATATTTTGCATGTGTAGAGGGAAAGAGACAGAAGCAACTGAGAAAGTCAAGTTGCATAAAGATCAAGGCAACCACAATTACCACTATATTCATTTTCTAAGCCATTCAACTGAGATTCTAATTACACTAGGACAACAAATTTTGTTCATTAGAGCTAAATTAAATTAATCTGAAATTCAAGATAGTAGCATTGTTGTAGTACAGCCATATTAGAGACAAAATAAAATCTCTCCTGATTGTTTTCATCTGACAGACTGAAGTTTTTATCACATGGAATTAATATACAGGCATCTTCTTTAGTAGGTCAGTGAAATATTACAAAAGAAAAGACCGGATATTTTTAATTAGTCTCATCACAAACAGACTTCCTTTAAGACAAAATAGAAGTCTTGGTGTTTTCAAAAAATTAATACCTTGGGAAATGTCTTCTTAATTCTATTATAGTGAATATTTTCTTGACTGGCCACAGGAAACTTATTTTAGAGTACTTATCCTTTCATCAGAGATTCACTTGCCTTAACCTATGCAGTTTAAGGTCTTTAAAGAACTCACCCTTTTTTCATTGCAAAATTTGGGCAGAAAGAACGATCCTTCCTCCCTCAAAACTCATCTTGCTGTGCCTTAACTATTTTAGACAATTGTTGGTCTAAGCTTTTCTTAAACACCTTCAGAGAAATTTCACAGTGCCTATTTCAGCAATTCTTTCTTCTTCACAGAGCTGCCCTCAGCTGGCAAGAAAAACTAGGAACTAAAACTATGCACTTCTACAGGGTCATTACTATCTAGGCTCATTAATCTGCATTATTCAAGCTAAAATTATCTTCACCCATGTTGATAGGATCTTATTGTGCATTTTACAAATCATCTTGTTGTTACTGTCAGCATGTGGACTGTCAGAGGAGCCAAACCACAACTATTAATGTCCAGACAGGTTGGCTTGGGCAGGAGTCTCTCTTGGAAAGTGGTATTCCAGTCACACTATTCCTGACTAACTGCACAGGCTGTCTGTTCACCAAGGGAACAAATATTTCACACTAATTTGAGTTTGGAAGAAAAACTCAGACTTCTCTTTCAGTCAATCTATCTCCATCTTCCCCCGGTATCTTTGCAGTACTGTTCTATCCTACTTAAAGAGAGATGAACTGATGTGGAATAAGAGTTTTATATGATGCCATTATGCTAATAAACAAAGGAAAATATTTAAAAAACAACAACAATTGGGAAATTACCTACTGGGCAGGTTTCAATAAGTTCCTACAAAACACAGAAAAGTTGTCTCTGAAAGATGGGGGGAGGAAGAAACTACTGTCTCAATGACTATTTAAGCTAAGAGTCTGGTTTAAAATTAGGGTTTTAAAGTCTTCCTTTTCTTTACAGATCAAAAGCTTTCATATAAGGCTATGTTCCTTGCACTTAATTGAAGAGCATCTCCAATCTTACTAAATCCCAGTGAGATAAAGGGGTTATCTTCTTCGCATCAGGAAACAAATAATGATCAAATCACAAAAGTGGAGAGCAGAGTGATGACAGGATACTCGAGGGAAGTCATTTTTCAGTTTATCACAGAATCAGGAACCACATCTTGAGCCTTAAAATCTTTGCCAAGTAAGCAGGTTTAACTTTCTCATCAAAGAGTTTTAATGGGGCATTTTCATTCTATTTTAATTAAAGATATTGTCAGCATTTCATTGGAAGTAATAAAATATTTAAATGATTTGTTTCTGTATTATCTGGAAAAAAGAAAACCAGGAATGGGCTTTTATTCAAAATTATGGATTTAGATGTACTTTGATCTATCTGTCACAAGCAATTACTTGGGGGTTGTTTTGTTTTGTTTTGTTTTGTTTTTTCTTATTGTAGATGGCTTAAATACTTTACTTGTCTGTGAGTTTTTAATGAGATTGCTCTCATTTTCTCATTTATACATTTTTTGAACTAAACTTACATAACTGAAAAAGTGATAACATCTGTCAGCTAAGAGAGAACCCTTAAGAATTACTTTATCTTATCTTTCATTTTCTGAAATGTGCATTTTTATTCATGTAAGAAAAAATTACTCAGCATTTATGCACTTGAAGTGCCCCATTTCAATCCATAAAAATATTATTAGAAAACATAAGAATAAAATGTGTACGTATTCCTTTATTTTACTTCACTTCAAAAGAAGGTAGTCAGTAATAATTTTGCTGCAGAGCAGGGAGGTACTTATGAGACTGTAAATTCCAAGTAAATTTCAGAGAACATTCATACTAAATACTTTGGTTCCCTTCTTTCCCTTCCCTGATTTATGAATAATTTTCTTTCTTCAGTAATGTATACTTGTGCACACTGTGTGCTGCACTACAAGTTCACTTCCTTTTCTCCTATTTCAATAGTTTTTAGAACTTGAGACCAAAAGAAGATGTTCCATTTTGCAGAAATGCATCATACTTTATTTCCAAATATTTGTCTTAATTTCTGCAACAGACAGTCCTTTCCAAAAAACAAAACAAACCAAAAAAACCTCACAACTAAACAAACATGAAAAAAAACCCAAAACTAACCATACAAAGAAAAAGAAGAACTCACCAAAAACACCCCAGTGACAAACACCCCCTGAAAAAAGCAGTATTCAGACAGTTGCCTTAACTTTTTAGAGCAGAAGAAACAGTATGCAGGTTCTGGATGGAGGATGTGTGTTACATTACAGAATACCTCTGACTGAAAATTTGGCTGTATCAGGTGTTGTGTAACAGATCTAACATCTTCAAGTCATTTCACATACAAAGACAAAGCAAGAATTAGAAAATGTAGTTGAAGCACTGCTTTATTTATGCAAAAATGACCCATTGTTAAGCATACTTCCTTATCTTGAGGGATTTCTAACCACATAAGTTCTACCAAATTGAATACCTTCACAGCTTTTCATTAGCTCTCTGGGCAAGCTGCTAAAAGACTTCTGTTTCAAAAGATTGCACTATGGGTGAGTTAAGTCTAAGACTGATTTCAAAATACATGCTTAGAAATATATTCTACTTTCCCAGGCTGTTGCTCCAAGTGTGAAGGTTCTGTCACTCTTTTCTTATCAAATTATATTTTAGAATTAGTTCCTTAAATGCATTCAAAGGAATGAATTTGGTAAGATTCAGTTCATGAAGTATAGTGACAAAAAGTGACAAGGAAACACTTGCTTTTTTTCTGTGTATAATATCAAGATGGAAAAATCCATATTGAAAAATTACTTTTTAATTCTACATCCTATTTACAAAATCTATCAGAAACACTTTTTTTAAAAAAAAAAATAGAAAAATCACCAAGCAGTTTTTTTCTAATGCAGTTATGGATCAACATTTTTGCAATATACTTGGACAGAAAGGCTAAAAGTAGAAGAGGATAGCCTACTGATTTATCAATAGTCCCTGAGATGTTCCCATCCTGGCCTGAACTTTAACCCCAGAACTGCACCCTAATGAATTCTAAAAGATTTACAGCAAAGAATACATCATTAAATACACTTAAAATCTTAAATCACTTCAAAACATGGCAGGAGAAAATCAAGTTCATGATGGAACCTAAGCATTAGTCTGTCACTGACACTGCAGGAATATATACAGAACTGTGTAGAAGATAACATTTTCAATCATTCATATCACTTGCCCCTTTGCATGTAAAGAATTGCTAGGGAAAGAGAGCATCCAACAGAAAGGGAGAGATCCTAGTAAGGAAATTATTTTGGCTAAGGGCTATATGCAAAGCATAAAACACAAAATCCAGATAAAAAGAAACACAAAGCAGTGTTTCTGCCATAGGGAATACCATATAATTCACTAGAGAAAATGGATTACATGGCCTGACAACAGTAAGGGGATGCCAGAGACTGTTCTCATAGCAGAAACAAGCTATAATTGCTGTATTGTTATAGTTTTTATTGGGCCAAAAACTTGCAGCTTTCATTGGGTCAGCTCTCACATTAGTGCTATACTGTGTTTAGCAAGGTATTTGGGCTCCCATCCTGTGTTTGAATAATTTAGTGCTGCTCACTGTGGGCAAAAAGAAACTCTTTTTCAACCTCATTTACTGTACTGCCAGACAAGTTAAAACAAGTTTCTGCAATATATTGGCTATGGATTCAGGACTATTGACAGCTAGTGACTCCTACCTACATGGAATCATAGAATCACAGAATCTGCTGAGTTGGAAGGGACTCAGAATCAGGATCATCAAGCCCAAATCCTGTCCCTGTGTAGGTCACCTCAACAATCACACCATGTGACTGAGAGCATCATCCAAATACTTCTTGACCTCAGGCAGGCTTGGTGCTGTGACCTCTTCCCTGTGCTCAGCCACCCTCGGAATGAAAAACCTTTTCCTAATATTTAACCTAAACCTCCCCTGATTCATCTTCATTTCCTACCTGGTAAGGTGTACTAAACCTTTTTGTCCCTCCTTCCTTAGCAATCATAGCCATTGCTATGTAGAACTCTCCACTGACTCAGAGGTAACATCTTCTTCAGTTGGAAACTGTTCAACTTGTCACTAAGATCAGTTGCTTTTAATCACTGAGAAATCAATTGTGCTGACATACTAGTATTGTTTTCCTCCAGGGCTTTGCTCAGTGGCTACAGTTTCTTTTCTCATAAAACACATAAAGAAATTAGTAATTCTGATGTCAAGTGAACCCTCCTGGGGTTTCTCAAATGGTTTCTTGTGTCTTTTTAAAGTATTACTAATTGACATTAATCTTCTCACCACTGTCCCAGCAATTAATTTGATGGACACTTCACAAGAGCTCCTAATGGTGTCTTCTGTTTATTTTTCATAAAAAGTACTTGTGACATAGCGTTGAAGAAGTACTAAAGGAAAAAAGCACTGAAACTTGAAAGGGATGCACCTTGATCACATGTTTATGGGTAGGGGTTGTGGTCTAGGTACATCCCTACAGCACCTGCCAGTCAGTAGCCCCCACTATGGAAGCCATCAAATATATATCTTTTTTTTTCCAGAGACACAGGCTCTTTCATTATTCCAAAATCTGAGGGTGGTATAGCACAACACTTCTACTATATCTCAGGCATCTGCCTTCTTCTGGAGACAAAGACCTTGGAGAGCTCAACAGGTGCTTTAAATCACACTTTTTATCTAGTGTTTCAAAAGGTTATGGAAGAACTTCGATATGTGTGGTATTGTTTTTGTCCTACTTGCTTCCTAAGAACATGGTGATACTCTGCTGACTGAGTGTTATCCTAGAGCCTAAAGTTCTTTCTACAAAGATTTAACTCCAGTTACAGCATACTGTAATACAAGATACTCTTGTATCTTCAGTTACTAGAGAGTTCTATCCATGTAGCTCTTTGTGTTATATGACAATGTGCCATCTATCAGACCTTCCATTTAAAAAATATACTTACTAAACCAGCTTACATGGTGTCATATTCTCTAACTTTTTTAAGCAGAAAGATGCCTGGAGACCTGCCCAAAATCACACAGGGAAGTGGTGTCAGACTTGCAAACCCTTGCCATACTACACTGTGCCATGCTGTGTTTTAACTATGGATTACAAGGATGGAAGTGAGAATACTGAAAAACTCACAGTTTACACAGTGGTCTCCAAATACTCAGTCTATCTCACATCCATTTCATTAGCTGGGATAGCTCTGCTCCCCAGTTACAGTCTATATAGGCCTTACACATGAAGAAGTGACGCAGTACATACTCAGCTTGTCTCATGCCAAGTCTTAAGTCAAGAGATAAACAAAAATCTACAGAGAGAGCAAGGAGACACAACAGTGACAAGGTATCTTACAGATCATAGAAAGGCATGCTAGGAGGAGAGTTCAGCACTATTTGGTACCATTTCTAGCCAGTCCATTCTGAACTCTGAAACTTGAAAAAATGCATAGGGGAAAAAGGCACTGTGGAGAAAAGCAATTATTTTTTTCCTGGAATTTAGGTTCCTGCCATTCAGAACTGACTGCTGAGCTTCCTAGTTCATATCACCTGTAAGAGGTCTGTAGCTTTACTTCAGGTATCTTCTTATTTTTTAAAAGTCAAATTCTCTTCCTTTTATGCAAATATATTCTCTCTGCTACAATGACAGCCTATCAAATATTTTTAATCACAAGACAAACTGTAGCAAGGAGTCATTACATATTTCTCTGGGCCACATGATGGATAAAGTAGGGAGACAGGAAGAATCGCATTCTTATAGGACATAGTGGCCCTTTGCTTGCAGGGCTGGGATGCCTGTTCTTTGAAAATCATAGAATTGCAGAATGGTTTGGGTTGGAATTGACCTTAAAGATCATTTAGTTCCAACCCCTTGTCAATGGCAGGGACAATTTCCAATAGACCAAGCTGCTCAAAGCCCCAGCCAACCAGTCCCTGAACTCTTCCGGGGAGGGGCACCCACAGCTTCTCGACAGTGTCTCACCATCATCATACTAAACAATTCCTTCCTAATATCTAATCTAAATCAACCCTATTCCAGTTTGAAACCATGTCCTCCTGTCCTATCACTACATGCCCTTGCAAACTGTCCCACCCCAGCTTTCCTGTAGGCCCCCTCCATATACTGGCAGGCCTCTAGGAGGTCTCCCCAGTCTTCTGTTCTCTTCTCCCAGCTGAACAATCCCCAACTGTCTCAGTCTTTCTTCATAGAAGAGGTGCTCCAGGGAGGTGGCCCTCCTCTGGACTCTCTCCTGCAGCTCGATGTCCTATAAATAAACTTGTGCACCCCATACACGCTAGACTTTATTTCCCCAAACTAATTTCCATGAAAATCCAATTTGCCTTATTTGCCCTATTGTTCCCAAGGTAGCTTTGTTGGTGCCTCCTTTACTGAATCAAAAACATTTTGTGCTTAAATGATACCTTTAAAAAGCTCAATTATGAAGAAACCTACAACTCCATTTCTTCTTATTTGAACAAATCAGTGAAGTCAAGTAGGTTGCCATCTAATGCATGATGGTTATTTATTCATCATTGAGGGATATTATTTTCTATTCAGGAATATAGTATTTCATTGAAAGTAAAATATTATAGTTTTTGTAACTGCAAATGACTTTGAATTAAGATAATAGATTCAAAAATCTATGATCAAGAGGGAACTTATCATTGATTTCAGTGTAACTGGGACTTCACTCCAGGTGCTATTCATGAGGATGCTTCAGCCACAAAGGATGATTTCAGCAGAGAACTTTAACTGTGGGTCATGTGACTAGATATTGACCAAACTGCTGAGCTTTCAAGAGATGAACAATAACTCAGTCAGATATATATACCAAAATAACACTCATTAAGCAAGATCCTTCATGTATGCCAAAGTCTGGCATACAGGACTGGAGACATTGAACTGCTTCCTTCAGTAGACCTCTATCTTTTACATCTTAGCTCCACATGACTGTAAAAGGAAGACAGGGAGTTGTCCTTTTTCTACTGGTGTAATTGGAAGAAAAAAATGAGTCTATTTTTCTTTCTGTTTCAGTGATGGACTTTGAAGTGGAAGCTACAAAAGTGTAGAGGCAGATAACAGAATAGCTCCCGCCCTCTCTTTGAGAAAACTTAACACCTCTGGCTCTTTTTGGTGACCAAGGCAAACCAAGACACAGAGAAATAAATTTCTCTCTGTTACTTCCCCTGCTCTCCCAGGGGAAGATAAAAAGATCAATGAGGAAGAGAGACTTAAAGGCTGAAAATTAGAACTAGAACAGGGAAGCAGTACTAACCAGCTGGAAAGTAATGAAAAGTATACTCATATGAAACCCAATGTTAATTGTACCTGATAGAACAGTCTGAAGATCCCTGTGGAAGAGCTTACATAGAAAAAAGGCGAGAACTTTTCTCAGCAATGGATGGAGCTGGATTCTGTGGAGCAGATGGTGAGCTGAAGACAGAGAGCCAGAAGCCACTTTCCAAGACTTCTGCCAGAAGAATGAAAGGAACCATAGCAAATTTTTCCTGCTCTTCTGTCATTTTTTATGATATATCAGAAAATGGTATAGAATACAGAGGTCATCCAGCTGTTCTCTGTACTATCCCTGGGCCTCTTTTAGTTTATGAACAATGCCTTCTGTCTCTTTCAGGCTTGACATCAATGCCATAAAATTATTTTCTACTATCTCAAACATGAAGAGACAAAAATAGATAACACACAAACACACAAAAAGGAGGTATCTTGCACAAATATTTATCAAATTGCTTTTTCAATAGGTCAATGGGCAACACAGTACTTTGTTTTCTGCTCTTCCTTCTTTCCAACTAAAAAAAAAAAAAAAAAAGTTATATCAAGTTGTCCTATTTTTGCTTCCGCTCACCTAATAGGACTCTAAGGGGAAAAACCAGGGTCATACAAGAAAGTCACCTTGGTTTCTACATCAGAATTGGACTGAGATACAGCATAGTTCATTACTCATGTCCATTGTGCATGCTCACAGACAAAGGGGGTGATAAAGAACACAGTAGACTACTTTTAAACATAGAAACTTTTCAAAGGTTATTTTGTTCTATTACATCACTACTTGAGAATTTTCTCCTCAATAACGCAGCATGACATTGACATCAACTGTTAGCACTTTGTCAAGAAACAGCCTTTGGGAATGAGGGGCCTCATCTCTCTTCTTTCTTCCTTTAAATTCTGTTCATCCCAGAAAGTCACTATGGGGATTCCTTCCCACAGTTCCTCTAGTGAGTAGATCTATAAGGAACATATAAGGAAGGAATGAAGCTTCAAGAATTATGTTTCTTTGGGAAAAATTTTGGCATTGGCTATATACCTCATTTGCAGTCTTAATCTAGCACAGAAATTTAAATGCATACAAATGCACAAGTTTTCTTTTCTAGTGATCAATCTGAAAACAAAACAAAACAAAAAAGAAAAAAAGAAAAAAAGAAAAGGAAAAAAAGTTTCATCACATGTAACTGACTTTCAATCTGCACATCAGGACCAGATCCTTGGAAGAGCAAAGATGACTGCTCCTTCACTTCATTTAGTAACTGGCATCAGGAATAGCTGTTCCTAAAGGCAATCATCCAGTAATTTGCTGGTACATTTCACAGACATTTGCTTATACCAGAAGAAATTTGTGCCTCAGGCATCTTGGGTTCTGCAGAGGACTGTGAACAAATCTCTGTTTCAGAATCTGGTCCCCCTAGTTCTTCCCCTTCCCGCTCCATGAATTCTCCTTATCTGCCTTCAATTCTGCACTGTTGTAATAAAGTTGTATTTTTTGTTTCTTCTCCTGCTTGTCTATACTACTGCAGTAGGATCAGCAGGGTGCTGGGAACAGAGGAGAGACAATCTGAGGAGAGCCAATCTGTAACCTCTGCTTAAGGAAAGTAAAAAAAAAAAGGGTCCTCCCAGTTTGGAAGCTTGGAACCGTCAGTGCTGAGCTGACTTCGGTAGCAATACATGCATAGTCCCCTCCATCACTGCAGAAGACATAATATATCACTATGAAGACCTAATTTCAGAGCCCTGTGTGCAGATCACTCAATTTATGATAGGTCAGTCAAATGACAGCAGTGAAAACCTAATGGGTCTGATACCTAATGGGAATAGCTCTTTCCCCCATCTACCAGCAAGTCCCTGTTCCATTGTATAAAGGAACAACTGAGGTTCCCAAATAAATGGCTGAGAAACTTTTGAACAGAAAGAATAGGTATTTTTTTTCCTTAGACTTCCATTTCCAAATGACCAAACCACTCAAAGCAGAGTTTCTTGACTCTTTTTTCCGGCACAAGCTCACACATGAAAACTTTGGCTGTAAAACTTCTAAATTGCTGAAGTTTTAAGTGACTCAAAACATGATCTTACAGAAGAAAGTTCTGGCAGCTGCCAGCTCTGCCTACAAATCTAGGCATAGAGGAAATAACACGGAAGTATTGAGAATAACATCTCAGCAGCATGGCTACAGGACAATTAAGCCTGATAATGAACAGTGACACCACAAGAAAAACCAGAAATACCACTACAAAATTCAGAGTCTGAAGTAAAAAAGCAGCATTTCATAAGAGTAAAGGAAATTACCATTTTGCCTTCATCTGCTATCAGAATCAAGAATTGGGATTGTGCCATTAAATGGAAATGGCTAAGTCAAGCAGAACAGGCAGAAAATGCACCTATTTGTTATTTAGCCAGATGATCATCCAAGCATTATTTAGCTTATCAGTAGCATTTAGTTATGTCTTCCACACAGAATGTATATGCAGAATGCAGAATGTATCCTGATATCAGAAAGGCTAGAGCTGCATAAATAGGGACTGTCCTGCTGTATTTTCTTTATCGGTATCATAATGGCTTCTCTGTCACACACACACACACACAGAAAAAAAAAAACCAAAACCAAAACCAACCAAACAAAATGCTGTTCACTTACATAACAGCTGGAAAGAATAAACAAGCTCCAAAGCAAAAGTATTTTGCAGGAATTTATCTATTACTCCTTTTAATTGAAAATTTTCAGCCACTGTAGCACAACACAATATAGTGTAGAAGTCCTATTAAGCATCAACAAAACAGTAATACAAGAGCAAATAAAATGCAAGCGAAGTAATCTAATTTTTACCTAATTCCAGTAATTTGATTTTATCAGACCTTAGCTATAGCTGTGGAAATTGTAGTAATAGTGCTAAAGTATTCTACATTCAAGTACTTCCGAATCTTCCT
This sequence comes from Phaethornis superciliosus, assembly GCA_023637945.1. Lineage (NCBI taxonomy): Eukaryota > Metazoa > Chordata > Aves > Apodiformes > Trochilidae > Phaethornis > Phaethornis superciliosus. Next base: position 28,367,974 of record JAJQWJ010000004.1, on the reverse strand, counting down.
TGATATCTTTCATCAGACAAGTGTGAATATCCTGAACAAAACATTTTAATGTATCCTGACCAAACCACTACCTACTTGGTGTGTGTACACTCACAAGCACATCTATAGCCCTTGGGATTTTTCAATTTCAATTTTCTGAATTTCAATTGTTTGCAAAACAATTACTTTCCCCTTGTATGCATAAGATAATAGAAAGAGCATGGTTCCTCCTGTCCCGAGGTATGCAGCACTGTCTTGTTACAGATGTTCAATTGTTCAATTATTCTTCTTTGTTTTGGTTTGGTTTGTTGTTTTTTTTATCCTAGGAAAACCACTGCTGATTCAGTTAGCCTGTCTTTTCAGGTAACACCTCACTTTCTCTACCTACTTCATTCTTCCTTACACTGACACTGCAATTGAGACAACCATAAATGCCAACATGCCTTTTGATGGGAAAAAAACAGATCCATCCCTAAAACTGTGACAAAAATAGCAGATGAAGATTTTAGTGGAGTGAGAACTTGGCTGTTGAGAACTAGTTACAAGGATGGCCAATGACCATTTAAGTGTCCACTTAACCCAGCCCCTGCACAGCCTCATTACATCTTTGTGGTCCTCATAAGTTGCCTGCCCCCTTTTCCAAAGGCCACAAATTTTGAAGTGTGTCCAGCCTTCCAGGCCTCATTTGCCTTTCAGGACTGTCTCCCAAGGACCCTCTCAACCGTGTTCTGAAACAGCTCAAACTCTGCCACCCTGAAGTCTGGCACTTCTGCTGTCTCCCCTCCTAGCTTCTCTAAGAATCAAAACTTTATCCTTTCACGATCACTATGCCCAAGACAGCCTCCACATCCCCCACAAGTTTGTTAACAAGCAGCAGATCCAGCAAGGTGCTTGTCCTGGTTGTCTCCCTCACCAGCTGTGTCAGGAAGTTACCCTCCACACGCTCTGGAAACCTCCAGAACTATGTCCCCTCCAGGAACCCCTGGGACTGTGCCCTCTCTGCTGTGTTGTATTTCCAGCAGACATCTGGGAAATTGAAGTCCCCCAGGAGAAGAAGGGATAGTGAAGGCAAGACCTATCCCAACTGCTTATAAAATATTTAATCTGCCACTTCATTATGGTTGGGCAGTCTATCTCAATCTCCCAGTCTGCCTTACTGGCCTTCCCCTTGATTGTAATCCATAAACACTCAACATTTGTCATTAACATCATTAAATTGTAGACATTCATATCTGTCCCTAACACAGGGGGCCACCCCACCACTCCTCCTTCCTTCAGGAAATCTGGGATCTACCAGTTGCAGCACTCCAGCTGCAAGTCTTCCCATCACATTTCTGTGATGGCAGATATATATATATATATATATATAGTTTTCTTGCTGTACAATGGCCTCCAGCTCCTCTTGTTTTGTTGCCCCTGCTCCCTTCATTGGTGTATATACACTTCAGCTGGGCTAATGGTCCTGACACATTTTTTGAGGGGAGAAGTTGTAATTCCCAATTCACAGCTGACTGCACTCAGACGATTCCAGCCTATCACTAACCCTCTTGTCCTTGTTTCCACATGTATCACCATCCCCTTCTCCACTGAAACAGCAGACCATTTAATACCTTGCTAGCACAACTTACCCACAATCACTGGCATGCTGCTTTCTAGTAAGCCTGTTTTCATCCCCATAATCCTTTAAATCTAGTTAAAAACTCTTTCCATGAGCCCTGCTAACACTTGTCCCAGAATCCCTTTTTTCCCTCCAAGACAGGCTTTCCCCATCTGTTGCCAGCAGGCCTGGTGTCCTGGAAACCAACCCATGAGGAAAGAAACCACAGTCCTGCTGGTAACACAAGGCTCAGGGCCAGCAATCATCTGTTGGCTCTTCCTGTTTATCCGCTCACAAATCCCTGTAACCAGTGGCATAGAAGACGACTACTTGTACTACTGATAATCAGCTCTCCCAGGACCCTAAAGTCTCCATTCCCCTTGGGCTTCTTGTTGCTACCTCATCACTGCCTACCTGAAATATCAGTAACAGGGAGCAGTCACGGGGGTGAACTAGGGTAGAGAGTTTTCTCTACAGATCTTTAATCCTGGCCCCAGCTGACTTCTGTAAGAAGTGGGTCTGCCCTGCATATAGGACCTTCCACTCCCTGCAGAAGTCAGTCACCTGTAACAAGGACCTGTCTTTTTCTCTCAGCTGAAGTTGTTTTGATGCAAGGCTCTTTGCCTCAGTGGCATCTCCAAGTTACATGAGCCATCATCATTACCACTATTTGGTTCCCACTGCAGACCATATATGCACATATATGTATTTGACAGATTAACAAAGTCATAGTTGCTTTGAACCTTCATGGTTCAAAACTCTTATACTACAACTGTATTTTGAAGCTAAACATCAGTAATAAGCTTATTGGCTGCTTAGACTGCAGATAGAAGGCTGCAGAGCTCTTGCATTTTGCATACGTATTACTAGTTTTCTTTTACGATATCTGAAAATGCTCTAATATTCTGAAATATGCCAGTCAGTACACACCACAACCCACTACTGTCTGCAGAGAAAGTGTTGTCAATGGGAAAGACATTGTAATTGTCATAGCTAAGCAATTCCTTAGACTAAAGGGGTTCTGATTGATTTCATGGTAAAAGAAAAAATAGTTAATGTAACACAGAAAAATTAAATTGTCAATTGAGGCCTCACATAGTAAATGAAACGATTAAACTGTCTTCTTGGAAAATTTAGAATAATCATGCAAGGGCTACAAAGATTTGTGTGTCTCAGCACATAAAAAAATGGGTTTGTAATGAAAACTTCTCTGGGTCTATATATACAGGATATTTTACAAGCAGAATTCTAGAAACAGCAGTGCCTAGATTTAAATTGCATTTTGAAAGAGCTCTTTTTCCTGTGTCAGACAGCCAGAAATCTTGCTGACGTTCCAATTTAAAAGAAACAGATGATGTAATTTTGATAAAGCTCTTTTTTAGCTTCACATACCCAAGTTTTTCAGACAAATTCAGACTTTCGGCTTTCTGGGAAACTTTAAAAATGGTCAAGATTCCAAAGACTGAAGAAAAATAGAATGACAAGAAATGAAACTGCAGTATTCATCAAGTCCACATTTCAATACCAACACATCTTTGTGTCTACGTGCATATTGTGTTAAGTAAACTACATTCATACTGCATATAGTGAAGTTTCTTCATCCCTACAGGTATAAAATAATAGGATTGAAAATCATATCAACAGACAAAATGCTTCAAGTAGAAGAACAGTATTTATTTGTTTGGTTGGTTACCTTAAAACATCATTACATTGATAGAATATTATTTTAAAAAGAAGACCACAACATATTCATCCAAAACTAGGCTGTTAAACATATATATTTAAACTCTAATTTTTCATACACATAACAAAAAAATTATATTTTACAAATAGCTATTTTTAATAGATCTTATGAAAAACATGTTCAAAAATAACTGCCAAAATCTGCCTCTTAAAATATACAAAACATTCTTGCTGTACTTAAGATATCTTTCATAAAAGGCAAAAATATCTGAGTCAACAGTCCACACCAAGCCCTACTGAAAGCAGGGCACTGAAAGCAGTAGTTACATAAAAATGCAGAATCACTGTATAAAGTAGAGCTCTTGTCTTAATACTGTACATATCTTCATGTTTTAAAAATGTTTTATAAAAACTGTATTGAACTTAATATCCTTTCCTGTCTGCAGAAAAATAAAGAGCCAGTGAAATTATCTGTTTACTAAAATTCTGAAGGGGAATTGTCTCTCTTAATTCAAGGGGATTTTTAACTCTTATTTCAATGCAAGCAGGACTGTTTCTCCAGCATATCACCGAGTAATCTTACTTTCACTTGGCTTCCCTTTAGCTTCATAATGCAAAATATTACAAAATCTTTAATACATTAACTGAAGAAATCAGAATTCAAATACTTCATCTTACAAGGCTGGTCTATAGATTAGCTAATTGTAAAACAAAACACAATTGAAAATAATGCTGCATGCCTTTTAATCAACATCCCTGTCTTGCTCTTGCTTCCTCTATAGTCCCTTTAGGCATTTCTTCTGGAATGAGCTTTTCAAGAAGTTGCGGCATCCTGGATCACCCACATATTCATTCTTAAAGCGGGAACTCAGTACTCTCTGCCTCTTCTCTCCCAGGATAATATCTCCTCCAGAAAACATGTCTTCAAATCTCATGTCAGAAGCTGTAGACTAAAAGAAGACATTAATTACACATACAGCTTCATCCAGGCATCATATTCTGAGTTATTTCAGAAAGGTTACATGGAAACTCCGATACATTTCTCTAGATCACATTGCAGGTCCATGGAGTTAAACTATTTTCAGGTAAAAGTCTAAATATTAAATATATGTTTTATTAGCAGACTTAAAGTATAATTTTTATTTTTCAATATTTTGCATGTACTACTCATAATTTAATTCTGTAGGCCCACAGAGTTCCTTAGAAACTTGTCATTAACACCAGTTGTTAGTTTTGATTTTATCCAGAGGTCACACTCTAATTGAAGGTGAAAAACTGCAACATGGAAGTGATACAACTGTTGGGCAGGTTTGATCCTAGCAGTACCAAGTATTATCCACCACTTCGTGTAATTCAGAAACACTTTAAGTGCTAGGCATGATGGCATGGACCTCTGACAAGAAAACTGCACACCACCCAGTTTGCAAAGAACTAGAGTCTCAAGTTCAGCCATCTGTCAGGAAACTTAAAACAGCTGGGAGTCAACTGAAATAAAGCAGCAAAAAGGAATCCATCTGGGATAAAGCAATGGCTAAACTCCCTTATGAAGTTAATGGTGTCAAGTAAGAATAAAAACCTAATCAGTAAAAGCTTCATTTTAAAAAATGTAGCATTAAAACAAGTGTTTGTTACCCTTAGTAAAATGGTAATGGATTGAATTACACAAAATTTAGCATTAATGACAAAGGTAGGTAACAGAAACCATCTTGTCTCCTCCAACAACCATACAGTAGAACTTTCACTTTTCAAACTTTATGCTCTTTATGAACCTCACACATTTTTCACATGACTTACATATAAATGCCTAACTGGTGGCTGTTGTTTGAAACTGCAGGGAATTCAAATAACAGTGAAGATTTAGTTTTAAACAAAAGACTAGTGAAATGCTAATGAGTCTTGCCAGTGACATTAGTAAGTTCTCAACAGCTACTTTATTTCTTAGAACAAGTTAATTGCATTTTATTAAATTCAATGCTATTAAATTCACAAAGCTCTCAGTACTTGGAGAGTTTTTGAAAATGTATACATGTTATAATGAAGTAGCAGAATGTCTTTCAATTTAAAATTTCACTAACTTGATAATTCATGACATGAGAGAAGATCTACCAAGATGTCCCTTTTAGGAGAAAATAATTATGTTTGACAATGGCATTAGCCTGTACTGGAAGAACAACTGACTTTTCTTACTAGCAAGTGGACACTTGCACTGTTTGTGCCAATTTAGCCTTATTGATACAAGCTGCACAAAATACTGCTGAATGAAAAATACAGAAAAAATACAGAATAAAGCCAAGGATGGTGTTATTGGCATTTTCAGCATGTATATACTAGAAAGTTATCATCAGCAAATACTCACAAAACGTGCTTTTACTCTTTTAGGAAGCTCTTCATCTAATGTATAGATCTCTTCTCTCTTCATTACTATCTGAGAACCATCTTCAAACTCGACCTAATTGAGAAAATGTGAATATAAAAACAAAATAATAATTTAACTCTTGCAGGAAGTTTTGGGCTTTGTCTACAGACAAAAATATGGGCAAACATACAAGATTTATATACAAATATTTTGCTATTTTGGAAAGGTAAAATTAGGATAAAACATTTAATTCTTTCTTAAGAAGTGTAATACATTCATAAGTTTAAAATAGTATTTAAGCAAAGAGACTTCACAAGCAACACTGACAAATTAAATACAGTAAAATGTACTGGATTAGAAAAGCCATGCAGTAACAAAACAGACAATGTATTCTGCGGAAGTGACATATTAAAATATGTTGGTGTCATTTTCATTTGCCTCTAGTTTTTTTATTTGCTTCTAATAAATACAAAAATAATTATAATATCTTGTGCTTCAAGGTTGAAGAAGACCCTGTCAAAAGAAAAAAGTATGAATGACAACTAAGGAAATACCAGTTAACACAATTTCATTGAATCTGATGGAATTTCTTTAAAATGCTCTGTTCAGAAGATGAAAAGCTTTATCATGCTTAGGTTTAGATTTAATCCAACATGAACCCTGTTAGAAGAAAATGAGAAAAGAAATGTAACTAGGTGTTGGGAATGTCAAAATGCGGAGGCTGTGAAGCTAAATGCTAAGTCTTTTCAGTAGCTGCTGATATACTTTTTTCAATACTTCTACCAATTTTGAATTTCAGGTATTACCTATGACTGTAGTTTCAATTCTCACATAAAGTTCTTCAAAGTTTGGTATAAACTTAAAAAAAGTGCAGATTCCACATAATTATGAAACCACATGAGAAATATGTGACTAAATGAGACTACACAAATGACAACAACAGACTTAGGTTGGAAGAGTAAATACACAGGAAAACTTTATCAAAAGTATTGTCAAAGATAAAACTGAAAAAATCACCGATTTTACTTTGTAAATGGCCTGATTTTTGTAGGTTCAACTTAAAGCCTTGCCATGATCTTAGAGGTCCTTTCCAACCATGGCAATTTGGTGATTCTGTGATTACTTGTGATAAGATGAAAAATCTCATATTGTAAATCCATCCTCAAAAGTCAGGATACAGTGCTTTGAACGAACAATTTCTTTGAATGTAATTTTGTTTTTACGGCAATGTAACAGGGATGTGCAGATATGCAATGTATTTGAAATACACAGAGCACAGATGGATAGCAAAGTCACATTAGTCATCCTTGCTCCTCTCTGTTCCTGTTTCTAACCCCCTAAGTCTGTTAGTCTGTTAGAGGAACTAAAACATCAATTTGGCTTAAGTATGTATAATAAAATTATGGCAATTGAGGTATTTTTCATTAGGATGAGGGAGCAGCCTTTCTGCTATTCCTGCTCCTTATTGCACAATATATTTGCACAATTTATTTTGCATAATTTAGTTGGTAATAATGTTTTTTGAATCACTGGTGAAAGAACTGGGCAGAAAATTAACTCTGCCAGCTCCATCAGATCAGAAAACCACTTCCTGAATGGACAATCTTTTTCTTTGGGTAGCATACAGCAGCAAGTAACTGCATCAAACCACAGAATCTGGCATGTTTGCAGTATGAAATATATTGAACATTTACAACATAGAGTAATTGCAAGTTCTTCAGCTATAATTCAGCATACTACACTGGAGATAAATTTGCTGTACCGTTAAAGGAAAACACAAGAGCTCCTCTGAGAGTTTCAGGAGTATCATGATTCATGCAAAATAAAAACCCAGCATCATTAACAACTCCAACTGAATGCGTATTGCAAATACTAAATTTCAAATCACTGTTTTTACCCAGCAAGTTATTTTATTTGAACTTCTGCTGCGGTACTGTGTCTTTGTAGTATGTCATTCTCTCCATGAGATTTTATCAGAATATCATAAATGAAAGGGTCAGTTGTAATTTTTAGAAAGCAGCTAATGGGGTGAATGGAGAATTTAATCTCCCGAAACTCAAGAATAAATAGTGAAACACAATATGAAAAAAATAAGTAAACAACATCAAACACAAATTGTACTTAGAATTTCACTTAAACACTCCTTCATCTAGCAGGTAACAACTCTTGAGTCATGACTGTCAAACTGGATGCCATGAATTCTGGTGCACTGCATCACAGCTCCTGCACAGGCAAGTCCTGCCACATTCAGTACAAGCATCTCATGAACATGAGGAAAATCCACAGATCTATCCAAGTAGAACAGATGTGCCTTATTCCATAAAAAATATTGAGTCCTTTTCAGTGTCTCCTTTAGTCCTACCACCTAAGGAGTCACAAAGGATTCAGTAAGAGACTCTCAAAGCTGCAACAGAGATCTCACAAACCAGAAGAATGGAGTATGTGTATGCATGGGTCCTGGGAGCTATCAGCCAGGCTGTGTATTAAGACCAGAGGAAGAACTACTAATGTGTCTTGAAGTTAGTCTTGCAGCCTCTGTGTAAGAGATTTCCTGTAAACCACAACCATGTTGTGGCAGCCTCCTCTGCCTTTTACAGACTGAAATACTTGTTTGTCTACAAAGTCCTACATAGTGCATTCTGCACTCCAGATAATCCTTAATCTTTGCTATTTCCCTTGTGATAGGCATTGTTACAAGACACTTTACAGCAATCTCCTATGGTTGTTATGCTGAGGAACTCCAAACCTTACTGAACACCCAAATGCTAACCTTAATGCTAAACTGATTTCATGAGGCTGCCCAGGAGGTCCAAAATAAGACAAAGACTATGTTTGACTGTGTCAGAGTCTTTCCTGTGAAGGATAACAACATTCTTCTGATCTACCTCACTATTCCTCATAAGACCAGCTGTTCAGAAGATGAAATTATCTGAAGATTAATGTAACTACAGAACAATAGTCTTCATATTTTATAAAGAACTTTTCACCTTTGCAATGTAATGCAGCCGCTAAATATAAGGAAAGAGACAAGTTCTAGGGATCAGACAGTTGAGGACTTGAATTTGATTGCAAGTCATTGGCAAAGTGAGAAGTTCAATGAAGAAAGGCATTTAGCCTCCTCGTGTCTTAATTTATCTATAGATATAATAGTAAACTTGCCATTTTTGTAGAGTAATGTGAGGCCCTTATATGAAATGAGTTACATAAGTGAAAATGATTATATATCTATATAAATGAAATGTACCTGGATTCTCATTCTTTCAGAAGTGCTATTATTATTGTGATTGAGTACTCAAAGCTGCTGACTGATTTTTCTCAAAGGCAAGAACATAAAAAACCCAATCATTTTGTCTTTGAAATCAGAAGTCAGCTTTTTAGCCTTGCCTTCATTGTTCAGTTCCTTTTTGCCTTTGCTGAGGGTAAAACACTCCTTAGATTATGTGCTAATTCATTCAAAAGAGCCTCAGACAATTGAAAGTTGAACAATTTATGCTCTTCTTTTACTGTCCTCTCCTTTACAAAATGCCTAAGGTTCACTGTAGTCACACTCTAGTACTTAATTTTATGTCATCAATTGTACAATCACTTGGCATCAAATAAAAATAAATAACCTGGAGAAAATATCAAATGTTGTCCTTCAATCTTAAGTTCTATCTTTTCACCCAAGTTCTTATTAAATAACCCATCTTCTCAATTTTATACAAAAAGGTGAACTTCAGGTCTTGAAGAGCACACAGCATTTGTGAGTAATTTAGATAGCTACTTATTTTCAATGCAATAGCACTTAAAACACAAGTCCACACTCCAGCCTTCTGCAGCTTTGAAGGTGCATCTGGCCATGTCAATGCTAGAGCAAATGAGCAGTTTGCAATAAAGAAATCTGAAAAACAAGCACATGGTAATAAATAGACACCTACCTGATACATGTGAGCTGTGTTTGTTCCCAGGTACTTTGCACCATACAGTTTTCCATCAGGCCACTTCACTTGGACAACCTCTCCCTCTGCAGGTGGGCCCAGCCTTAAGCAATCTCTGCTCTATTTACAAAGAAGGATGGATTCTTAAATCAGTGAGTGAGCCACTTTAGTTTGAAGTTACCAGTAAGCTGCTTTTTACAGCTTGCTAATTGGAGGAGATTTATTACCGTGTATGCTTCAAGTTTTAAAATCCTACTAATGGACTAACAGAAGGTACTTTTAGTGTTCATGAAAATGAAATAGTGACCAAAGAAACATTCTCTTTACAGCTTGATGCTGCACTGGTGAGGAAACATATGCATAAATCAGACAGCTATCAAGAACATTGCCTCCAAAATTATTTTCCATACTACCCTGAAAATAAAGACCACTGAAGTGCAATTGTGTATGTGCAAGACTTTTGCGTATTCAAGTAATTCATGTTTTGTTAACCGCAGCATATTTTTGCTAGATGCTAACTCTGTGGACTAAAACATCCCCTGATGGATCAAAATATAAATGCTGAGAATGCCAATTAAGTCTTTGCTTAGCTGATGGCGTAACGCTCAAGGAATCCAAATGCTTATGGTTTGTTTTGTTTTGTTTTGTTTTCAGAAGACACAAGGCAGGTTTTTTCCTCTGTTTTGTCCAAACTTTGTGCCTGACTTGTTGAGGATGTCAGAGCAGCACAGTTTATGCTAGTTGCAATATAAACTTGTTGCAGTTTCATTTCCCCCATATCGCTTGTTATGAACTCAATGACCCATTTGAAGAGTACACAAACCACACACCCATAACAACAGCTGTCAACGTGAGGAAATACCATAAAGGACCAGAAAAGGATCATGTCAGGTCTGTGCTCCCCAATTCTTTGAAAGCTACCTCTACCAAATACTCACTCCAACAAAGGCATCCATATATTGTACTGACTACATCACAAGTCATGTAAATTACTGCTAATCTAGTGGTATTCTCCTAGGTGTGTCGCCATGTTACCTGGGCTCACTGATAAGAGATCTAGACTGGGAAGAGAAAAGATATAGTCAAAGACTCAGGTACAAGGACTCAGTGACAAAGCCCTTCAGAACCTGGTATTATCTCACACTGCTGCAGTACTATTACTATTACTGTTTTTGAAGTCTCCTGTTTGTATAGAATAATGTACAAAAATACTGTTTTTTTTTAGTTCAGCACTCCACATCCAATGGAGGCCAAAAATCATCATGACAAAGAACTCAAAACGTAAGAGAAAAAATGCACCGTAGAGATCCTTGCTGGAAAATTATCTTGTTATAACATCATGCTAGCCAAATCTAGGCTTTATAAAATGTTTTAAAACACATACCTTCATCCACTAATTTGATGCAGCACATGGGAAAAGAAGTGAAAAGCTGGATTTTCACAGAAATGCACTTTCCTGCATGACAGTGCTATCTCTAACATCCCTCAGGTGCTGTGCCAAGGGGACAGCTCTGAAATATGTCTGCATGTTTGCAAAGGTTGCTGTGCCAGACACGAAGATTTGTTCTTTCAACTTCAACATATATTTGAGGCAGCAGGTGGCATTACTGCATTGCCCTTCCCAGTATTCCCAGGAGAGGCACAGGAAAAGTTGAAAGGATGACCACTACCTGCTTTCCAACAGTGGAATAATGATGTCTTCTCAGGGATCAGGGATAGCCAAATACCATCTTAGTTCTGACTATAAATCAACTCAGTGATGACTACTGAGAGGGTTACTGTCATTATCATACTTCTTCCTCTACCTATGTATTACTAATGTGCAAGAAAGGCGTCTTAGCTAAGGGTCTTGAATCAAACTTAAAATGCATCATGGAAGATAGTTAATTTCCTGAATACAATCAATATATCAACAATGTCAAGCCAAACATTAGTGTTTCAAGAACTAGGCCTTTGCTCCCTGCATAAGAAAAGCATTTCATAGCTTCTCTGGGACAGCTAATGGAATCGCTCATATGGAAAACTATAGTTCTCATGCAAAAAGCCTAGACAAATAACAATCCCATTCTTCATGTATCATAAAAATGTCTTAGTCAACTGAACAGTCTTTGGGAAACCTGTACTAAATAGCTTTTGCTGATTTCTGCCAGAGTTCCTACCTTTTATTTGTGTGTTATATAACCATTTTATAGACTCTATTTTTGCTGCAAAAATAATTCTTACCAATTTCTTCTGGGGAATGAACAGACCCAATTCTTTGGTTGACAAAATTGCAGAAATGCAACCTTACTTTTCTCAGTCAAATTATGACAAGTCAGACATAAAAATACAGTAATTCTTTAACATTTCCATACCCAAGCATAATGTGGGTTCAGCTTACCTTTGGCTTGTAAACCATGCAAGTTTCCAGTACAATTGTACAATATATTTTCTTCTTCACACAAAAAATCAAAATTGTGCTTATCTATACTGAAAAGACTATTCACTTAAGTGTCCAGTTTCACATTCCAGCTGTTTCACAGAAGTTTAGTCAGAGAAATGTCCAGTTGTGTTTGAGTATCCCCAAGGATGAACACTTCACCACCTCCTAGCCCAGCCCTAGTCTAGAAACTAGCCCAGCATTCAACCATGCTCATAGTTAAGAACTCTTTTCTTAAGCTAATTAAAATTTCATGTTAAGGACTTTCCTGTATTTCAGCTAGTACACATTGTCTTTTATCCTGTCACTCTGCACCACTGAGAAGTGAGTGGCTCCGTCTTTTTTACTTCTCCCATCAGATATATAGATATAACTTGGATAAGGTTGCCCTCAGTTTACTATTTTCTAGACTGAATGGTTCCAGCTCTCTCAGCTTCTCATATGATGCTCCAGTCCTTTAATCACCATCCTGTATTTTTACTGTATTTTGATTACGCCATCAAAACAATTAACAACAGCCAGGTGATCTGAGGAAGGTGCCCTCTGATTTCAACATACTAGTAGTGGCTGTTTTCCATTTGCATGTGATTGTTTTCATAGCTAAAATTTAAAATATTTGACTACTGTTTTCTTTATGCCTCCTTTAAAAGACGCCATATAGACTGCATTTTCCTATTTTAAAATAAATGCTTGAGATACAATGACCAATGTTGCTATGATATTAAATACAATATTAACCTTTATGACCATTACTTCCAGTTAAAAGAGTTAATTGACCCCTTCTTCACCAATCACATTCCACATTAACTAAAGACAGAATCAGATTTGGAAGGATATGATTCCAGTTAAGGTCCTTAAAGATCAAACACTGACCTATAAATTAAGTGGAAGACCAAGATGGGGAGCAGAATGGGAGGAAATGATCAGTGCCCTGTTGTGCTGCATGGATGTGCACAAGACTATGGGACCAGATGGGATCCACCCAAGGCTACTAAAAGAGCTGGCAGGAAGTGCTCACCAAGTCACTCTCCATTATTTATCAACAGTCCTGGAAAACTGGGGAGGTCTCAGTAAATTGGAAACTGGCAAATGTAACGGCAGGAAGGACGTTAATTTACAGGAAGGGCCAAAAGGATGATTTAGGGAACTATAGACCTGTCAGTTTGACCTCAGTGCCAGGACAGGTTATGGAGCAGGTCATCTTGAGTGCCATCACATGGTACATACAAGATAACCAGGTGATCAGGCCCAGTCAGCATGGGTTTACATAAGGTAGATCCTGTCTGACTAACCTGATCTCCTTCTACAAGGGTAGGAGAGGGTTGTCAGTCATTGGAATGGACTGTCCAGGACAGTGGTGGAGTCACCATCCCCAGAGGTATTTAAAAGGCATTTGGACCTGGTCCTTACAGACATGGCTTAGTAGTTAGATTATGGTGTTGGTCCAAGGTTGGACTAGATGATCTTGGGAGGTCTCTTCCAACTTGAAACATTCTGTGCCTTCTGTAACTGCTGAAAGGCAAAGCATTTTACAAGCTCAATTCAGGTCTCATAGCTGGAACATTGCAAGGTGAAAGATATTTGCAGTCTGTAAGTAACAGGTCTGAAGACTCTCTCCAGCTGGTAAATCCAGCTGGTTCGTTTTCCTTGAACATAGTCCTGAAACATTCACATGTATCTGTAACAATACCATGAAGATTGAGTTTTATTTTTCTGTGTATAAAAAGTAAGTCCAAACCCTTGGAAACGTACTGAAGAAAAACCAATCTGTTGTATGCAGTACTAAAGTGGGTATATTGTCTGTAAGAAGCTCACTCTTGAAATTTACTCTTATTCACCAGTAACCCATTTGTGTGGGGTTCTGACCACTGATTTACAATTGTCTCAAAGGAAGCAATTTTAAAATGAATAGCCCTGGGTAGGGTGGAGAACTTGTCTGGCCAGAACTGAGCAGGAGGTGACACCTCGGGATGTGATAAGACCTACTGGGTGGAGACTCTTCTGTGAGCACCAGCTGCAATGCTGGGTGGTCCCTCCAGGCACGACTGAGACACCTCCATTGTACTTGCCAAGTACCTGGCTAAGGGGGCTTGAAGGATGGCACCAGGAAGAAGATAAGAACTGACTGATGACTGGGTGGAGATTACTCCCCTTTCCTGGGGGCCAACCTTCAGTTCTGGGATGTCCCTGGAGGCATGATTATGTGCCTGGCTACAATGGCTGGAACAGAGGAGGAATGTCACCTGAAAGAAGGTAAGAATTGATGACTACACCCTTCTGCTCCCCTCTGGGCAGCCTGTCTCCCAAGGAACCTGCATGACTGACAGCTGCACCTTCGGCTGGGGGTATATCTATGGCTGTCCATGCTTTCCCTCGTTGTTGTCTCTTGACCTGCTGCCATTCCTGCATCGGACCCTGTCCAGAACCAGTGCCATCCTGAAGAAAACTCGCTGGACAGCAGGACCCCTGGTGGTGACTTTCTCTCTCTCTCTCATTTTTCCCACTGTCTTACCCTTTTTCTACACTTTTCTCTCTCATTCTTTCTTACCACTTTCTTACCATTTTCCTTCTCTCTCTCTTATATCTTCTTTTCCTCTCTCCCTCTTTCACCTTGCTCCATATCTTCGCCTGTATCAATTGTCAAATAAAATCTGCTTGCACTCGAACTTTTTATGGTTGGACTTTGTTTCGTGTATACAAAACAAAAAATAAATTTTAATGTTACCTCGGACCGTAACAATCTGAAAAGCACATTTTTTTTCCCTTATAGCTGCGCTTTTCTACAAACCTAAGGTTTACATTTATAAACTGATCTTTTAAAGAGACATGCCCCTTCCTTTAGAGTCACCTCTTCCTTTTGTGAGCAACTTCGTTCTTCTGGAACTTGTGAAATATTTTTCAAATCCACCATACCAATTACATCCTTCTATCCATTTCCAATGAGGGTGTCTAGAAAATCCACAACATGAAGTGTCAAACTGTCATCAAGCATTAACCAAGACAGTACACATAACCAGACTCTTTCTTCATGAGGGTGTCTAACCCTATCCCATGAACAACCACAGAAACTCCCATTTTATTTTCCTCAACATTAACGGAGTGTGTATCTGTCTACTGGCAGACAAAGCACTGAGCTCACAGGCTAGCCAAAATCACTCCGGTTCACTCTGTATTCAAGGCAGAATGTTTTTGTGTGCTTAACCTAGATTCAAACTACAGCATTTTTCTCAATGGAATTTAGAAAAAAATTTTGCATCTCCTTGACACTCCTGGGGTTTACTTGCTGATTTGCCTTGTTTCCAAAACAAAGCATAAAATGCTTCATTGGTTATTCAAATTTTTGTCAAATAATAAACAATAGAGGGCTAAAGTGGTTAGGCATGGCTCTTGCAACAGGTTTTGTGAGTAAACACACACTTCTACTCCTGTTTTTGCTTCATGGCTCTGTAACGCAGCATCGGAATGAAATACAAATAAATTGTATAAATCATTTTACTTAATGGTAAAGGAATAGGATAAGTATACACAGAGTCTGACTGGCATTATTCTTCCTGGGATGCTACCAGTTTAGAGACAGTATAATTGCTAGCTCAAAAGCAGTCTTTGTAACAATTAGTTTAGCTGAATATAGTTTGCACCCTTTGAAGTTACTCATTATTTTTGTGCCATATGACATCAAAACCCTCTAGGAAGAAACATTCCAAACAATCCACAGCAGTCTTGCAGGAAGACTGTGCAAGAATCCATTTCATTATGCTGCTGCAGCTTTACGTATCAGAGGTTTCTTGTGAACCCCACTATGCTGTTATTATGCAACCTGGCAAGAAGAAATGTCAAAAAGCAGAGGTAAGCAGCAGCCTGGTTTCAGCCATGCAGTGTGCCTGCAGATATCAATCCTTTCTGTATTGTTCAATCACTGACACACTGGGGCCATGGCACAATATTGTAATCCTCCTACTGTCAGACTGAAAACTGATACACTAGCCCTGAGGTTTCAAAGATCAAAGAAAAACAGATACTAAAAAGATGAACCAGAGCTAAATCAGACTCTGTAATTGCAATAAACCTCCCTATGCTGCATCTCTAAATACTTGTTAATATCACTCCTCTTGTGTTTGCTTGTAAATTTATGTATCTTGTTAAAATCAAACTGTGAAATAGAAACCAGCCATTTTCTGTCATGCCCTGCATTGCTTAAATCCGAAAGAACGACTCAGACTTTGCTCGGTTTGCATAGAGCTAGCCATAATATTAACTGATCTGGGCTTTTATCCCAGAAATTCCATGGCTTCTGAAAATTAACCTAGAATTAATGCATGGCCTCAAAAAAAATCCCAAACACCTCTATCCTTGTATTTTGGAGGGACTGAAATTCATTTCACAGCAAATTCAATTCATAGCACATTCATTTTAATTTACAGCAAATGAGCATTCTGGTATTAATGACAAAATTAACAATCACTTCTCACAACACAGGCAAAAAAACCCCCACAGTAACTATATCCAATTTTCATTTATACGACTTCAAGTGGATTTCTAGTTCTTGAACTCTCGCCATGAAAAAGTAGCAAAAATCCAGGCCTGATTATTGGGGTTTTGCATACTCACTGACTCCACTTGAACTGCAGCAGTAATTTCTAAATTTTTCCCTGAAATTAGGACCTGAGTTAAATTCACTATCCTACTGCATTACTACTGTGATACTTACCATGAGGCAGTGCACTCTGTACAGACAAGAACCAGATAAGGATGGCTTGAAAGGGAAGGAGTGCAGAACCATGGGTCACCATGCTGTCAGAAAGTTAGATCTTGCCATACAGACCCAGGAGAGAAAAAGGCTCCCATGGCAGAATGGGAAAGGTAGCTCTGAATAGTCCTGAGGACAAAGCTGCAATGTTCCCAAGGCCATTCCAAAAAGGCACTTAATGGAAATCCTCTGCCTATGTTACTGCAGCTAATATTAACTTTCAGCCTGAGTGCTAGTGATTGAGATTCCCAGTCATGCTTACCAGTGATTGTTTCAAGGAGCATGACTAATGTGATCTAACACCTCTGATTTAGAAAATCTTGCCATAACAACAAATTGCACACTGCAGCTGCAAACAGTGAATATATCAACCAACACCATTAAAGCAGGAGTGGTGAAACAAATTGTGGAAACTGAAAACAACCACTGATCTGAACAGACTGTATAACTGTGTTTTTCTTTTGGGAGCTGACAGTATATGGCAGTTAACACAAATTTTTAGGGACACAGAAGTAGGTGTCATACATTTCAGAACAACTTGAATGAAAAGGAGAGTGACAGCTGATTTGATACAGTCAGAATTTTATCTAAACAAGAACAGCAATTTACACAGTGCATTAGCATTTGAAAGAGCGGGCCTGATTCCTAGGAGTGCAATTCTGTTTTTGAATTTGTAGACATTCAGTGAAATCACCAGATTAACAGAATAGTTACTGTAATTCAAAAAAATTAGCCTTGGATCATATAATGCATAGTATGAAAATACTTAGAATTTACACATAATGTGCTGTCCTTAAAATTATACTGAATCGTCTTTACAAAGGGAATATATGCTTTCACCAAAGGGAAATTGGAAGATAAATTGGATTCCTGAATACATCTAAAAATGTTTTACTTTCCATTCGGCTTAGAAAGTTACTATTCTAATAGTAACTTAGAAAGTTACTATTTCAACCACTGCCTTACAGTTTAGTATTAATAGCACAAATGCATGTGTAATGCTAATTGACAGATGCAGAATTGCTCCAAAGACCATCATTCAAACCCACATTGCAGAATGTGGTTTAGGATGTCCAGGATAGCACTGGGCATCACAGTAAGGTGCCATACAGGGGACTCAGAGAAAGCTGTAATTGGGAGTACAGTATACTCTTCATGGGACAAAACTCAGTGTCAGCAGTAGGAAGCTGAAGTTTGCAAGGAGACCAGGATGTCTGATACACTCTGCGTCACTGAAATACAAGGCTTCTTTGGTGCAGATGAGCACCCTTGCTCACACTCATATTAAAGTTAGAGAAACTCTGAATCCTACAGTACTAACTCGTATCCTGCCTACGTTCACATTAGTGAAGGCCAAAATATTTATAGTTCTCAGTAAATCAGTTGCAGACCAATGACTACAAAGAGGAGCAAATGTTCTGCTCCTGCCCCTGGCTCAGGTCATGACAGATGTGAAGGAAGATTTTCCTTCTTCCCCTGCTTCCTACCCCAAAAACACATGGCAAGCCTGGAAACAAACTACACCTGAAACACAAAGCAAATATGGTAAATCACCAGATCTGAAAATCCTAGAATTCCTGGGTTAGCTCAGAAAAATAGGCAGAAGAGGAAATAATGCACCTCCCCTGCTCCCAGTCATCCCACCTCATATGAACGGTTCCTGTGCTGTTCCAGTGACCTCACCATGCTCCTCATATTCACCACAGCTGTTTTGATTGTGGTCCCAGACACGAACACAAACTCATTTTGCAAACACAGGAAGCACTAAAATACATTTCTATCTCTCATCTCTTTCACTACAAAGTCAGCCATCCTACTGGAGGATGCAAAGTAATGGATTGTCTTCCATTTTGTTCCTCTTGCTGAGCTGTGGAAGCATTACCTTCACCTAATCTAAAATCATTATTGATAAAGATCCATAAAATATTCCATTATAAAGTGGAAAGGATATTATACACAGGAGACCAAGAAAAGTGAATAGTCATATTTGAAGCCTAAAGCCTTTAGTCTTTCCTACATTCATTTTTTAATGCTTATCTATTAAGTTGACTGTCTTTCTACTGCAATAGTAAACAAAGAAAAAGCAAGAGCCACGGAAAAATAAGTTCTCTTCTCCATAATGGTGTAAAACGAAAGTAACTCACTTAAACCAAGTACAGTATCATACAAGAAGGTTTACATTAGAATCAGACTACAGTATCTTTTGATGTTCTGTTCATTCAAGAATGGAACAAAAGCTCTAGTCCAAAGCCTTAGAACTTAGTCTTCGCTTTTAAAAAATCTGATTTCAACATAATTTATAATGCTGACAAAAAAAATTGTGCCAGCCCAACATGGGAAGTCTGTTGATTCAACTCAGAGACTCAATGTTGTTTTGACTAAGAAACACAAAAAAAGGTTGCTGAACCTATTATAAGCCGTTAGGCCCCTTTTCCCACATTTCACAACCGGTTCTGAGGATTTTTTGCCTATGTTTATACCAAATATGATCTATCCTCTTTTTGAGAAATGTATTGCTTGGTTTTCTATTTCACATTCTCAGTAATCACTGAAGATAGAGATTACTGGAGTGCATCCTAAGTATCTAAAGACCACGCAGAAAGAGAGCCAATTCAATAATCCTGATTACCTTACAGATTTACATGCCAGTATAATAAACAGAACAATAAGCTATTATTGTCTGTCAGGCGAATAATGGATCTTTCACAGACAAAAGGAGACAGGTAAACACTACTATTAAAAGTTTTGATTCAAACAGATAGACAAGCAGAAAACAGTTGTCAGAAGAGATAAAGAGAGAAAGGCATACAGAAGAGAAACCTTTAGAAAAGAATCGTGGAAACTAGTTCAATAATTTATAATGCCAGACAAGGCTGATGGAGGAAAAGTTACATTTTTTAGAATTAATTTTCAAAAAAATAAGGCATCCTTCAGAAAGGTGGGCTAGAAGAACTAGAATCTTCTGGTTTTTATATAATCCAAGTGGGCATTAATGGACTCTCGAGACTTACATGTTAGCCCAGTATTTCAGAATGTACATAGTTCAACCAGTATGTTTTTTCAAAATTAGTAGTAAAAGTATTAACATATACAGTAACTGAGAAGCTGATTGAGTGTCCACGTAGACATAAGCATATATACACTTGTTGCACCAGTGAAAGTCAGTAGTCTAGATAAAGTTATTAGGAAGAAATCTCCTGTAAAGAAGACAGACTTTATTCTTGAAGCTATATCTGAAGCATTGACACTCATGGCCCCCCAGAACGCCATCTTTCTACCCTGCACACTCAAAAAGTGCCACATACACACTCCTCACCGCATTCTCATGGAGAAAGTGGGTACACACGGCCAGGACTGGTGTTCTCTTCAGTGGTTAAAAAACTTACTGGATAGCCAGGGCCAAAGAGCTGTGGTGAACAGAATTAAATCCAGCAGACCCAAGTGGTGTTCCCCATGGTTCAATATTGAGGCCAGTGTTGTTTGATATCTTTATCAATGATCTGGATAAGGGGATTGAGTGCACCCTCAGTAAGTCTGTAGAGGACACCAAGTTGGGAGGGAGGATTGATCTGCCTGAGGGTAGGAAGGCTCTGCAGAGGCATGTAGAGACAGGATGGATCGATGGGCCAAGGCCATTTGTAAAAGATGTAACAAAGCCAAGTGCCAGGTCCTGCACTTGGGTCACAACTCCATCCAACACTACAGGCTGTGCAAGGAGTGCCGGAAAAGCGTACAGATGAAAAGGAGCTGGGGATGCTGGTCAACAGCTGGATAAACATGAGGCAGCAGTGTTCCCCAGAGGCCAAGAAGGCCAACAGCATCCTGGCTTCCGTCAGGAATAGTGTGTCCATCAGGAGTAGGGAAATGACTGACCCCTATACTCGGCACTGCTGAGGCTGCACCTCCAGTGCTGCATTCAGTTCTGGGCCTCTCCCTACAGGAAAGTCATTGAGGTGCTGGAATGAATCCAGAGAAGGGCCAGAAAGCTGGTGAGGGGGTCTAGAGAACCAGTCCTGTGAGGACCATCTAAGGTAAAGGGGTTGTTCAATCTCAAGAAAAGTAGGCTGAGCCTTATAGCTCTCTAAAAATACCTGAAGGGAGGTTGTAGTGATGTGCGGGTTTGTTTCTTCTTCCTAATTACAAGCCACAGGACTAGAGGAAATGGCTTCAAGTTGTGCCAAAGGAGGTTTAAACTAGATTTCAGAAGAAAATTCTTCACTGAAAGGGTTATTAAACACTGAAGTATGCTGCCCAGGGCAGTATTTGAATCACCATCCCCTGGTGGTGTCCAAAAGATGTGTAGATGTGGTGCTTAGGGGTTAGCACCAGACTTGGCAGAGTTAGGTTAATTGTTAGACTTGATGATTTTAAAAGTCTTTTCCAACCAGAACAATTCCGTGATTCTATGGTAACGGCACATTACAGTTTTAAACTAATGTTCCCTTTAGCTAGCCTGTGGAGGAAATAATTTTTGAAGAATCATACAGCTAAATCCCATTTGTTCTACATCTCAAAGGAAGATGAAGTAAATCTGTTCTGTCTCTCATTAGTCTAATAATACTATCCTTGGGACAATCTGTATTCAGCCTGACTCTTCTGCCTGTATTTTACCTCAATTAGTTCACCTCATCTTGAGAAACTTCTAAAATTATAAATGCCCCTATGCAAAGCTTCAATTGCCTACAAGGTATCTAGGCCACGAAAGATCATTCAGTAGCTTAGTGAATTGACAATTATCAAGAAAGACAGAATAACTGGCAAGCCTATGCACACAGTATATATGTGTACACATTAGAGTGTGGGTGATGAAATGTCAAAGCGTTCATTTTGTAACTTTGTAGAGGTGTAAAGTGAGCATTTGTAGGGAAGGGCAGAGGCACAGGAATGAAAAGAAGGTCCTGGCTGAGATCTGTCTTGTTTTGGTTTTGTGGTTTGGTTTTGTTTTTTGTGGTTTTTTTTTATTTTGTTTTGTTTTGTGGTTTTGTTTTTTGCTTTTTTGTGTGTCTGTGTCTGTGTTTTAAGCTTCTCAGATTGCTATCATACCAACAGGTTTTTCTTCAAATACTGGCAACTAAAATGTGCTCCATTTTTTTACAAAGAAAGAAAAAAATTAAGTGCACGCTGTAAGTTGTAGCCTTTGTGATAATTTTAGTAAAGTACTTTGACCATCAGAGTTATCAATAACCCTGACCATCCCTCCCCCACCAGTGGTGATAGACAGAGACAGATAGAGCTTAACCTTCTCTGTTCCCTTCACATTGAAGGCTCTCTTGGATCTACTACTGAAAGAGGAAACTTGCATAGCTACAAGCATAGTTCATAGTTCTGAACTATGATTAGATTAGAACTGAATAGATTCCAGGTGTCACTGTTAGTACGTTAAAAAATCCGTCTGGTGGAGTCTTTTTCATAGCTGATTTTTTTTCAGGTAAAGTGGAATCCCCTTCAAAATACAGTGATACACAAACAAAAGCAAGTAACTTGTTGGAGGAATCAACTTGGCACATGCAAAAATCATAGAATCATAGAATCATAGAATTGGCTGGGTTGGAAGGGACCTCAGAGATCATCAAGTCCAACCCTTGACCACTACCGCTGTGGTTCCCAGCCCATGGCACTGAGTGCCACATCCAGTCTCTTTTTAAATATCTCCAGGGACGGAGAATCCACTACTTCCCTGGGCAGCCCATTCCAATGTCTGATCACCCTCTCCGTAAAGAAATTCTTTCTAATATCCAATCTAAACTTCTCCTGGCACAACTTGAGACCATGCCCTCTTGTCTTGTTGAAAGTTGCCTGGGAAAAGAGCCCAACCCCCCCTGGCTCCAGCCTCCTTTCAGGGAGTTGTAGAGAGCGATGAGGTCTCCCCTGAGCCTCCTCTTCTCCAGGCTGAACACCCCCAGCTCCCTCAGCCTCTCCTCATAGGGTCTGTGCTCGAGTCCCTTCACCAGCCTCGAATTCTTTCCTCCTGCTTTTCATGACTACAGTTGGAATGTCTTAACCTAAGCACCTTTCAGGAGTACACTTTCTGGATTTCATCAGGTCCTCACAGAATTAACACGACGTGTTTGTTGCAAACTAAAAAAATTAACATAGCAACCAGGGGTCCTTCCAAGCACATTTCACTTCTTCAACTCTTAAGATGCTCTTGCATGTAAGGAACGTTTATAACAGCATTCCATAAGCTACAATACCATTTAGAGTAGCATTCAATTTATAGATTTTAATAAGTCCACTTTAGCTTGTGGGCATGACAACGTATAGATTAGCTTTACCTTCTCAAGTTTACTTAACAGCAAATTAAACCACAGCGTGGGTATGTCATGTCAGCAAGACTAAGTAGACTCATTTTTCTTCACCTAGTTTGCTTTATTACCACAAGATGAAAGCACAACAGCAAAAAATTCTGTGTAAACTGATCACTGGAGGACCAAGGTACTTACCAGGGCAAGTGGTCTGGAAGGATGCCTACTGTTTACAGAGCCTTTTCCTCAGTTACCCTGTAATCAGACCTCCCCACAGACTCAAACTATGATTAACTCTGCAATTATTTTTTTTCTACCTCTCCTCCTTCCATCATTATAATTTGGTGGGACTTTTCTGCCCCTTTCTTGCAGAGCCAAGACTGCCCTGTTGTATGGCATTTTAGCAAGGTAACGGGGGAAAAAACTTCATCCTTAGCTCTAACTCCAGGTTACATATCTATATCTATCTATTCACATTGTACTTGTTGTTAAGGCATTTTTGACAACTTCAATACAGAGAGAAACAAATAGAATTCCTAGCTAAATGCCCAGCTGTAAAGATATGTCGGTTGACAGATGTCCATCAGGTACTAACAAATAAACCGAAAAAAGGAACTTTGGGACACTCCCCTAACTGAGCAGGACTGTGCTCCTCCTGCTGCTGAGATAGAGGCAGTGTGACAAGTTACAACACATTAATACTTCAAAAAGTGCCAAGAAGCACACATACATGGTATCAGTAGCAGTTACTCTGGACTGCAGCATATGAACTCCTCACTTGCATGCATGCATTGTTAAACCAATCACTAAAGTTGTCACCAGCTTTAAGATATCATGTACTATCCCCATCCCTGCAGTTTTTCCATGCCTTACAGAGGAAGTTGTCCTGTGGTTTCTTCCCACAAAAAATTGTAACTATATACTTCTTTGCATCCTCTTACACCCACTGGGCTAAGAGAAACTTCATTGGTTAGCATATTGACAAACTACCTAATAGATTTGAACAGTGTAATTAAAAAGTTATTCTAAAATTCTGACAAGACAGAAATCAGTTATAGTACTCAAGCAATAGCTTGAAATAAAAAAAAAAACCTATACAGCTATGCCTGTATCTAACATCTACACTTAAAAAACCCAAACCATGAGATATTTAGCAAATGCTAACACAAACCAAGCAAATATGTATAAGAACAATCTACACTCTGCTTTAGTAGTCAATGAATGCTTGCACACAGAATTTCACAAAACTTCAAGACTGGAATTTCCCTGCTTCCTGTCTTTCTCCTTAAAAATAAATCAGTGTGTTGGAACACTGGAATTCTGGTCTATTGTGAGCTGAAATTATGTAGTGGATTCATGACATACAGGAATAGCAGAAAGCTCTTGCTATCTTTGTAAGCTAGTTGAAAAGTGAAAACAGATTAGAAAAATAAGTTCTTCAACAGGCAGCAATATTGCTTTCACACAAGATTTGATGAATAAGTCCTCCCAGAGGCACTAACACCTGATACACACATTGCATGGATTAGCAAGTTTTAGTCCAGGCAGAAGAAAAAACATTTTTTTTCCCTTTCAGTAACTGCTGCAGGTATATTATCTAACGAAAACACAACAAGATTTTTTTAAGGAATGTGAAATTCGTTTGGTGTTTCCATCAAACAATTATATGTTGTTCATTCACTATCTGAGAAGAACTGAGGCATATCCAGACCTGATAATATTTGTTCTTAGCTCCAGATGAGACTACTCCCATACAGTGGCATGCAGTTTCTCATCTATGCCTTACCAGATCCTTGATGCTGGCTTACACAGAAGAGGGATTTGTAATAAAAACACAGCCATATTTGCTGAGCATTGATATCCAAAACCAAATTGTCTTTGATCAATAATAGAGCCTTTTGAAGTGTTTTGAATTAAAGGGTAAATTTTCAAAGACATTTTGCAGGGATTTGCTGACTGTCTCTTATTAAAACCAGAGGGAGGTAAACAGCTCAAATCCCATAAACTGAGCTGAAATGTACCCTTTCAAATACTGTATTTTCAAAAGGCATCAGACATTTCATTAACTAAGGTGATTCTGAGAAAAACAGTATCATTTCCATTGATTTGTCAGCTAATGTTACTTCCAGGAAAACAAGGCCTGCAGAAAACAGTTGAGTTTGAAGACTTTCACAGGAGAAAAATATGGAGTGTTCATAGAGGCTGTGCCCCTTGGGCTGCAAAGCATGTATCCTTGTGTACCACCTGCTGTGCCAGATGCTCCTGCTCTACATACAGTGGGTCTGTGGTCCAGTGGAAAGTGGTCTTGCTACAAATGGCTCTTTTGCATACCAGTGTTCACTGAAGACTAGCTAGCTTTTGGAGATCATAATCAGGAGGTACACCAGAAATATAATTTTAGCACAAAGAAACCTCAGAGAAGCATGGAGGCAAACAAGGATTACAGTCATATTGTGAGAAAACTGTCAAGTAGCACCTTATGAGCACAACAAAGGTTAACAGCCAATATATTCATTGCAAATGTGTAGGGAAACAGAACCTATCCTCAGCTGTCTGCAAACTTTGTTCATACATGCTATCTAAGTGTACAATGTGGTGCTTAACAGTTCTGAAAAACACAGTAGTTTATATAAGTGCATAAGGGAAATCAGAATCTCAATTGCTTTTTGAAAATGCAATAAACTACCCATGCTTCTCCCTGACGATTCTTATCATTAATAATGTAATCTCACAAACTAAATATCAGGAGGTGTAAACAAGTTGTTAGAACAGATTCTTGAGAGCTATTCTTTCCATTATAGTAGGATTTTTCTATTCAGCAAGGAATTTTTGCAAGTTATCTCTGAGAGACAGATAAGGATATATGGAATTCCCTCTCTCATATCTTTTATTAAATACATATTTCTTATTTAATTAAAAGACTTTGTAAGATTACTTTTTATTCATTTGGTCAAATGGCAAAGACTAATTAGAACAACCAAGGTTTGGAAGCCAATTAGAAAATAATCATTGTCAGCAGCAAAAGTAACAAGATGAATATTAAAACGTTATCTCCTCAAGGTCAAAAGCAGTAATTCAAAAGGTTCCAACTGTCTAATTTAAAAAAGAAACAAATAATTAAAAAAGAAACCAACAAAAAACGCACCACCACCACCAAAAAACCAACAAACCCCAAACAAACAACAAAACTGCTCAAAAAACCAAAAACAAATCACCAAGAAACAGGTATCTGAAAAGGTACTTACTACAATGTCTTCAGGAAAAGTATCCAGACTGAAAGAGCCGTCATCAAACATGACTTCATAGAAAAGCTGAGATGTCACTCCTACGACTCTGCAACTATAGTATCGTGTATTCTTATGCTTTGTAATGACTGTCTGCCCAACCGTAATGGCCTTCTCACATGCTTTAGGTTTCTTGAAAAATGGAAGAATTTGAAAGAAAATTTAATTTTAAAATACAAGCTTACTCCACAGAAATTAATTAGTGTTGAAACAGAGTTGATAATAGTTCACCACTCAACAAAATATCTTCAAATGCAAAACTGTTTCTTCCAATCACAATCATATAAATTATTTTTATGTATAAACCTTCTACATTTTATGGGAAAAACAAATGGTATCTGAATAATAACAAACTACAGCACTCAAAAACATTTTTTACAACTCATTCCTTCTAACTATTCTGCTTTAGACAATTAGCACAAAATTAGCAATATTTGTAAGTTCTATTTGAAGAGGAATTTGTGGAATTTGATTGAAGAGGTAAGATCTGATGAATTCAGACTATCTCTTATACTGTTTTAAATTGTGGGATTTTTAAGTGCTGGGTTTCAGTATGATTCTATGTAATTAGTAAGTACTTAATATTTTCTGAATGGGATACCGTAACTAAATGCATACTGAGTTCTCATCAGAGTTGTTTACAGTAGTGTGAGTAACTTCTTAGCCCCTACTGTGGATAACTTTTGCTTTAAAAATTCAGAATACATAGATCACTATTCATCAGCTATTTAGGTATTATATCAGTAACAATATTTTTTTCATTTCTTACATTTAATTCCCCATAGCTAGTTATGGAAACTAGAGGAGTAGCATGGTTGTTCAATTATGCAAAAATTCTACATCAATAACTGCTTGATGAATTATATAAAGAAAAAAAATAAACGAAAAAAAAAATGTGACTGAGCAAAATGTCTGAAGTGTATATGATGCAAATAGCTGTTACAATAGCTTGCAACTAGTTTGCAACACCAAAAGCCTTCCACTTAATTTTTCACCAGATAAATTATCAAAACAAGAGCTTCCTAATAACACAATGAAAGCACTTTTTTCTTATGATCCTGACTGTCTATTCATTAACTTATAGATGTAGGCCTTTGTTCATGCAAAAGTGAGTAACTGTGATTTTTGTCTGTATCTGAACAGTTAAACTTTTCTTATAATGGGCTGCTACTGCAAGGGCAACTAGAGTGGTAAATATTAAGTATAAAGTATTTTTATTAAAAATATTGAATAAGCACCCTGAAAATACTTCATAATATGTGCTAAAGAAATTAGCTAATTTACTAGTACAGTTTTTCAAACCTTCAAAGGAAGTAATTTCTTCAATGAGCATAATAACCTTAAAATGTGTCTATGAATATCTGGAAAATGCTATAGAATTTTTGGGACTAATATCAAAGAGAGAACCAAGAACAGCATTAGTTCCTTTTAGAACCTGAGCATGAATAGCAATATAATTTCTTTTTGGGAAGAGGGAAAACCCACCCCAAACCTAAACACTTCTGGTTTTGTTTAGACTGTAGTCCCATTTGTGCCTCTTTCCTGGACCAGTTTCTGGGATTTAGAATTTTTAAAACTCTGCTTCTGCAAACTAAGGTCAAACCAAGTACAAATATTCTGTGCCATTTCTGGAGGCACTGCACTAAATCTCTGCATGTCAGAGCTCTGCCTGACATACTCATTTGCAGGATTTAGTTGAGGTCACCTCAGATAGTAAAAACCAATGATGTTTTCTACAGCATTTTCAAGTTTACCTAGAAATAATATTCTAAGCATAGTCATAATGCATTTAACCATTTACATGTATAAAAAAATTGCTTCTTCATTATTTTACCTATCTATAGATAGAATAAGTAGCAGCATTACATAAAAAACAAGTATTTCAGGAATGATAACATCAGCACTTTTAAAACAAATTTTGACACATATCTAAACATAACTGTTAATTTAACTTTTGATTCCTGACTTTAGGCTGTTTAGTTATTTGTGGGAGTGGGAAAGAGGTCAGAGATGGGGACCAGAAGTGAACTGGAGAGCCTTAATTGGTTTACTTATATGAGATAATACAAAAAAAAAAATTAAAGTACAGAAGCCCAAGGAGACATTATTCTATTAAAATAATGTTTAAATGCTGTAAAAGCCTGAATATAGAACTCTTCAGTGAAGACTGAAGGCAAAATTTAACACTTTAAGAGAAAATGCTGCCTCATTTAATTATAAAATTTTCAGAGAAGAAATGCTATTGCTTATTAGAACAAATAATAAAACCCAGAAATGCATCCTAGCTCAAGGAGAAAATTATTTTTAGTATGTTATCTTGGTAGGATTCTTTATTTATTTCTCTGAAAAAATATTGACAATCACACTCTGTAATTGATTGCATGTCCCAGAAAACATTTTCTGTCAGAAAATCTTAAGAATTTATTGACGTTAAGAATGTCATTTTTGATCAGAAAGGACAGTTATTATGTAAGGCAGTCTATCAGATTAAAGAAACAGCTGTGGTAGTTACCAGATTATTGAAAAAGCTGTGGTTTAAAAAGCAATGATTTCCTTTAACAGTATCTAAGGCAAGGATGAACGAAGATAGTGGCAGAAATACAGAAAACATCCAGACACAAAGAAAAAAAGTTAACCTCCCCTCTTGTGTGGAAACTTCAGAATTGTAAGAGGCAAAAATGCTTCCTCCTTCATTTTCTGCATGGTAAGTATACAAAATCTTGTTAAATAAAATACATAAATGGCAGATACACTAAATAATATGTATAATGAAATAGGTGTCTGAAGTGTGTCTAAATGTCCAGAAACTTCCTCTAACTGCAGTTTTGAATACAGGACCTTCAAAATTCCAAGACTTATCTGATAAAGGAATATAACTCTCACTTCATCATTTTAAGCTTCCTCCTCTGAACTGCAATTTAGGCATAGCAATGATGCATGACATTTAAAAAATATGCCAGCTCATGATTTTTGAATAATATGTCCTTCCTAAGGCATGCCTTGGTCTCTCTGAAATGTTAAGGGGCTGGCAGCAGCTAGCAGACAGTGGCAAACAATGACACTGCATTACTCAAGCACTGAATAGAACAGGATCTACAGCTTCCATTTGACAGGATCCCTTCATTCCCTGCGTGCTATGGAGAGAAGAACTCGACAATAATAACAGAAGATAATTTGAAAGAGCTCAAAAAACCAGCAATAGTAGGTTTTTGTGACCATTCCTCTTACCCAATGGGTATTGTAACTCAAATCTTGGCCCCTTCTATTAGCTTTTCAAAGTGCATATTACTGGGACTGCCTAGATGGCCTCTTCTTTCCAGATTAAACATCACCTATGAGTATATGTTTGCATCCATCAGGCTTCCTCTGTCCCTCTGTACCGTCTTTGCTAATTTTAAAAGGATTCCTTGGGGTTTTAATTTGTGTATGAAAGAGTCCTTTTAATCAAAAGAAAACTGCAGCACCTATTCTCAAATGTACTTGCTAGTGTTTGTGCAGTTTAATGACAGAAAGGTGTGAGGGATATGTTTCATGCCCAGAGACAAGCACAGTCAAAGTGGAAAAATGAAAAAATCCATGACCTACTGTCTGTAGGTGATAAATCACAAAGTCTTCCTTGCATATTGATGCTCCAATTTATTTAACAAAATAACATGGGCTGTGAAAGGAAAAATCAGTAACGTCCCACATAAAACTCTTCTGCTAGCATTTTTTGGTGTTACTACATGAGGCATACGTAGTTTTGAGTACATGGGCCTCCAAAGAACATATTTTTGAAAACTCATATAAACATTCAAAAATTCCTGTTTAAGCTACTTGTATATTTATTTCATTTAGTAGCACTATTTGTAGGTGAGAACTATGCTTTCTCTTTCGATTGCCTATGATGATTTTCCACAAGACCTGTCAGTGTCCATGGTTGACATAAAACTACACCAGGAAAATTCCTGAAGAAAATACAGAATCTCATCCCTAGTGAAAAAGGTTTGCAAAAGTATATTGATGAATATTTTGGACACAATTTGCTTGAGATCACAGCCAAAAATAATTTGGATGTATACTGCACTTCATCATTGTAATAAGCCCTTGCCCAACATGGTGACACTAATACCAGGAGTAATGCATATTTTTCTATATATAGGTATAGACAAAAACATAGGGTTTTGTTCAGCACCCTTACTGATTTGCATGCTACAACACCACTATAGAGATATGTCACCATTTTTCCTAGTACCCAGAGGCCTTCCTTTGACTGTTAGGTTTCAAACGGTTTGAGTTTGTTAGAGTTTTTTTTTTTAATTTGAAGAAAGTACGAATCACAGGCATTCATTGAGCATTCACACACAGTATAGAGAGTCTATGTTAGTGAAAAATACAATTTAAATTTTATTTTCTTGAAATAAGGAGAAATGATAGTGTCCTTGCTTATTGTACAATATTTTCACCTGCTAAATGACAAACATTTTTCTTGCTGACAAGACAATCTCTTTGATTCCTGTAAAAATCTGCAAAGTGAGCATAATCTCTCACAATTCCCTTGTTGTGCTTTCAAGCAAGAAAGTTAAAACAATAGACAAACAAAAAAGTTCATTAAAAGAAGGATGCATTGCTACGCCTAATGGCAAAAAGCAATATAATTTCTGCATGAAAGAATAGCTAATAGCTAAGAAAAGCATAACAAGAAAACCAATGGTGGAAAAACTTCCAAAGCCTTAAAGATGTGATTAGAGTAATTAGCCAAAAGACAGTGAATAAAACCAAACATATACACACATACGCAATCTCCTCTGTCTCAGAAGTATGTTATATATTTCACAGAAAATAATTTTTTAAATAAAATAATATCTTTCAAAATTTTGGCTGCATGAAAAACTGCATAATTTTTCTTTGTCTTCAGCAAATCTGATTTTGATTTAAGCAACGGAAAGTAAGTTAAAAATTAAGATTTTTTTCAGAAAGATTGGTGCTGAGTTTCAGGAAAGGCCATGATATTCCCATTCCAAGCTGCTCTGAACATCTATCACACAATACATTCAATAGCAGCCACACAAACCCCTGTTTCTCCATAGTTGGTGGGCTGTTATTTTGTTTTTTTTAATTTGACATCACCTAACACAGATAAAGAAAATTGTAATGAAAAAATAGATTTTGTGGATATCCATGTCATTCTATTACTACTGTGCCTTTTCCAGATGACACTGTACTTTATTTCTTGACATTCAAAGTAATAGCTATTTATGAACCTATTTTCTGTTCCAGACTAAGTCTACACTGAGAAACTTAAGTGTTAAAGTCTGCACTATTTTTTTAAATTCAATTCAAAGCATAAATTCTCCCTAAACAGCCTAGGATGTTTTCATTAATGTTTTTAGGTATTTCTATTAAGAAGTAACACAAATGCCAGAAAAAAAGGCTCTTTAGGTATGTTACTTTATTAAGGTCTGAAGAAATAATCTGAAACTTTAGCATTTACTATGTAGTATCATGAAACTATTAGAATAAAGTGAAGAAATTCACATACATTGTTTAACACCATAAGGGGATTCCAGTATCAGACAAGTATATTAGAGGAAGTTAAAAATGTTAAGAGGCTCAGAAAGCAGCCACAACATACATATGAAGTGGGAAAATGGGGAAGTATTATACTTAAAGTCTTGTTTGATCAGGGAATAAGTATGAAGTCTTGTCCCCACAAAATACAGCACTATTTTTACTGGCCATTATTTAAACCCAGCAATTTTCAATTGATTTTTTTTGCAAGAAAGCCAAGAAAATTATCTTAAGTTGCCTGTGTGGACAGAAGTTTAAGTTTGTTTTTCAAACAAAGCTAATTTTCTTGAAAAACATTTAAAGAAATTAAAGCTATATGAAATGTACTGTTTTCACTCATTAATTAATTTTGAAAACAGTATTAAAAGGGACACAATGTTTTTTTCTGTTTTAAGAACCACTATCAGAGTGAAATTCTAGGTGGGAAGAATTACATTTTACTGCACTCAAACGAAAATCTTACTTTTCAGTAGCCTTGTCATCAAGACCAAGGATTTACTGACAACCTCATGAAATAAAGTCATATATTAAACAGATATTACCTGGTTTTATTTCATTCACTTCTAAGGTAAAAAGGAGATAAAATGTTTGTAGCAACTGAATACTCTACTTGAGTAACTTAACAAGCCATTTCCTTAACAAGGCCACATCAAGTCCATCTAGTTTTCCAGGAAATAAAATGCAGTATTTAAAGACCAAAATAAATGGCAAGAGTTCTCTCTTAACTGAGATAGTAACAATTCAATGTTACTGTATTAAAATAAAATACATTAATAGCTACAAGATAATAATAACTAATTCTTCATTTTTCTACTTTAAAATAAAGCACCTTTAAAAGGTTCCTCTTCAGCAGAGTCTAGAAATATAAGGCATGGTAATAGCCTGATATATCAGCATGACCTGACCAGATGACACAATATGTATAATTGCCAGACACTGTTTGGCTATTAAAAAAAATATCTCTGAGTATTTAAAAGATACTGCACTCTGCGTATTTGCAATACGCTACAGGTTAACAAAACAGAGAACTCAAAGATCTGTTATCCAAAACCAAGAAACTCAACAGTGACTGTAATGCAAAAATGTGTTAGGCGTATCGAGTCCATTTTTTCCTAGATAACAGCGTAAGAAAAAACTTTCAAGATGTAATAGTTTGATATATATGAAAGTATGACAGATGAACCTCTTAAAATACCTGGTATGGATCTTTTCTTCTATTTTCTCTGGAAACATTCTTCAATTCTGTGATTCTGTTTTTTAACAAATAAGGAAAAAAGTTCCTTACCACATTTTGGTTGATCTTGTGCCTGAAACATGTGATGAAGACAACATATGGCCAGTCATCAGGTTCCATCAGCACTCCTGCAGCATGGGCACAGGTAACATGAAAGGAGGCTGGGCAGCGTCCATATGAACACTGAATGCAGGCACCAGAGGTTTTTTTAACTCTCTGTCTGCAAAACATACATTTCTGTAGAAGCAAAATAAACAGAATATTTACAATTCTGCCCCCAGCTTCCTTGACTTCTGCAAGTATCTGAAAGACTGAAAAGTTACATGTGCTCTACTGGTTACACTTTATACCCTGCAATAAGCATGGCAAAAGAACCCACATTTATGAATTACAAGATAACTTAGTAATATGGTAATTAATAAATAGCATTTTTGCCTCTTTTATGTTAATGTGAAGACAATCGGTACTATAGTAGGAAAACTGATATATAGATCACTATTTATAAATTTAATTTCAAATACCATACACTCCTTTGAAAATTGACCTGCTCCTCCTAAAATAGATAAACCAAAAAACCTATACATAATTATATAAAAAGTAATAGTGAAACACAAAAATAAAAAGAATAAGTCCACAGAAATATAGAGCTAGACAGGAATTCCACATATCATTCCACCTAGCCTCCTACTTTGAAGCTGGAGTAAATATATACTTAGGTTTTGAGAGACAACTAATATAACATGTTAATGAAACAGATTCTACAACATCCTCAGATGACTTGTTACAGTAAGTAAGTAAACCTCCACACAATTAGAAATGTTCTTGTCTCAAGCATTTGCAGAAATACCACAACAGAAGGCTGCTGCTAAGCCCCTTTTCTTTTTTTCTAGTGTTTGGGTAGGCTGTATTTCCATGCTTTATATATTAAAACATCATGCCAACAGCATTATCTTTGTTAATACACACCACTTGTTTTTTGTTTTTTTTTTAAATTTTGCCAAAATGGAAACCACATCAGAATATTGTCATTATTTTTTAACTCCCATAAGTAAGTGGCCCATATGAAACAAATGAAGGTACATAAGCTAGGTTACCCAAGTTCAGTAAATAAGCTCCACCATACTAAAAAAGTCAAAGCACAGGACAACTGCTGTCTTGCTGCCAAAAGACATTAATAAAGATGCCAGGCAGAATGATTACTTTAGTAATTTCTATGGACAACTGTATTATACATTACATACAGGAACTATCCTCCAGCAACTCTCATCATGGCTAAAAAAACCTGCAAATGCTATCAATAATTATAAAATTATCTCAGCTATTCTGAAATATAGGTATTTTACTCTGTGACACAAAATAGTGAATTCAGAAATTTTAAAATATACTGTTGGAATAAAATCACTAAATTTGCTAGTCACTGATTTTGGTAAATGCCCTCTAACCTGCCTATGCTAGGAACACAAGCAAGATTAATTTTCATTTATTTTTACTTCACAGTAAAGAATTCAAAGTATTTTAAACTAAGTCACATAACATTCTTCTTCCCAGTTACCAAGAATTTTGTTCTGTTGTTAATTTCCATATCCTAAAGAGAATCTGCAGAAATGTTACAGTATCATTAACCACTTACACAATTTCAAAGGCTTCTGACACTTAGACTGTAACTGAAATAACCCTGTTTGCAAGCACTAACCCATCAAGCTCATCAGTTATGGGAGGGCTCTAGTTCACACATCACTGTGAACGTGAAAAACTCTAGGTCTGCCTTCGTGTCCAGCCTAGGAAAGCCAACAGCCTGCATGGCAGAAGCAAAAGTAGTTTCTGGCATCTGAAACTTAGTTAAAATTAGAGGTATTATTCACTAGAAGGACCAGAATTAAGCTCAGTCTGCTGTAGCAGAATCAGATCTGACAGACTGTTAAAGAGGTAAAGATGATTTTGCCATCAAATGAAATGTTCCAGAGATTTAACTGATAGGCTGACATCCCAATTGTATTCACGTGCAGGAAGTCATTTTCAGATGCAGAAATCAAAAATATTACATTACATGAGTAATGCTTCAGAACAAGACACACAGCTATACATATATCTGTATAATTGTTCTTTCATTATAATATTTTAAGGTTTACTGCATTTCAGAAGTGGAAAAACTGTGGAAAATAAAAGCAATATGAGGATAGTGAGAGATGTAAGAAGGGACACTGGAACTGCAGTCAGGAAAACTGAAAATGTAACACATTAACTGGGCTGACCAAATCCACAGAAATTACCACAAAACTTCATCTCACCCTTTAAAAGAGACTGACTTTTCTGTTCTCTTCCAGCATGTTTATTTAATAAGAAGACATTAGACAAACTGACATATTTTAAGAAAAGTGTTTTTTACTTAAGAAAAGTACTTTTTGGAGTTGCAACTTGGAAGTACTGAAAAAAAATTAGTTTAAAAAAAAAATGTCCAATTAGTGTTGACTGTATCCTGATTTCCATCAAGCTTACATAAAATCTCAGTAATACTGATGAAAAGTGAAATCAATTTTACTTTTTTATAAAAGAAATAAGGTCCACTGTTTGGACCGATGTAATTATGTGGATGTAGACTTCAAATTGCACAAAGAATGTGAAAATAATTACTGTTTTAACTATGAGGTGAATGGATCTCAGTGTTAAATATAAAGAATTAAGTCCTTACACCTGTTAACTACAAACACACATTAACCCTTTGCACTACATTCTTCAGGTGTCAAAAAGATTAAAGTCAAAAATCAGAAAGGGCAGGGTCGAGAAAAGTTATGGTACATGCAGGAAAAAAATAATCTTATTTATCCTTATGTTTATGGAATACCAGAAAAATTCTGAAAATTCATCATCTTTCAGAAAACAGAAGAATCAAGGTTGACCAATCATGAAATATTCCAAGTTATTTGTAAGATGCTGTGTCTTTTGTACAAGTATGACACCCAAAGGGATCATGCAGATGTACCTCAGCTTTACAATGAGCTGAAAACTTCATTATGAGTTTTGAAATGCATAAGCATATACACAGGTAGAAGTTCAATGTACACGCAAACTCATACTGTCTAACTGTATCAGGCAGTATGGCCCGGTTCAGAGATATGACAAAAATCTCCTTCATCTTTGAAAAACAAGTCAAACAGGTAATCTCCCATCTGTGATTAAAATAACCAGAATATGTAGAGTAAAATCAGAAGAAACTATAAAAATCTGCTTTGCATTGACTTTTGGAACCTTAGCTGAACTGCTTGCCAATAGGTATATTTGCTGTAAGTAGTAAACTGAACTCTATTGTGTCTGACCCATACTGGCAATTCTTTCCCTCCCTAGATTCTAACTAATAATTTACCTCTCCTGCTTTCACATGGAGCTTTATGGCATATGAATTTAAACTGATTTTTTTCACCTTTTTTCCTCACACTAATATTATTGTTTTAGTATGCTGATACATGGAAAAAATACTCTATGGATGTTTTGTTCTTCTTTCTTTAAAACAAACTAACAAACAAAACAATTAAAAAGTCACAGAAAAAGACATAAAGGGAAAGGGTGGGAATCCCAGGTTGTGAAGACTGAGGTTTCACTCTCCTGCCCACTTTTGCTTGAAGTCTGAGTTTTTTAAGCTACAGAAATGAAGAAATCTATTAGAATTTATAGAATCTTGAACCACTCCTGCAGAAGATAGACTCTAAACATCTCTCTGGGTGAGCCTGGTATTTAGATATGTAACCTTGCTACTTGTAAACAAGCTTGACATCCTATGAACACATTTACTAAAATACAGTCATGCTAATACAATGCACAACTGACAATTTTTCAGTAGCTTAAAAGTAAGTATTACCAACAGTTACAGCAAATCCAACATCCTAAATGGACAGGAAGAATATAATTTTGACTTACTGCTTACTAGGTATTAGGGAAAAGAAGAGACAGTGGGGGAAACTGTTGAAGATGAAACTTAATCAGAGCTTCAGATGTAAAATGAAATGGAGAATAAATAAATTGTTTATGTATCTGGAGATTAGAAATACAAGACAGAACAACGTGCTGTGATTTTCTAGATGGTAAAATGACCTCTTTTTGCCCCCAGAATGAAAAATACTCTGCTGTAAATGGATCGCATGATTTTGGAATGGCTCTGTAATATTAATAGGCTGCAATTATATAAACACAACGGATTTTAAGAAAAAAGTCTGAGAACACTGGATGCCAGTATTTTGTAGAAGAAAGCCCACTGATAGCTTTCATAATAACTTTTATGTAAATAATTTGATATTGCTTTCCTCAAAAATCGTAATATTTACAAAACAAAATTCCAGTCCCTAACAGGATCATGAAATAAAAACAGTAACACTGCTTTCTGATGCAAGGATTTATGAAAATAAGCACAAACTGTGTATGCAGCTACAGCAAGGGCTGGATTTTAGGAAAAAAATTTCTCGGTTTCTCTCAAAAGTATTTCTATTGTTTGGCAAGAAAAAATACTTACATGAAGAAGCTCACTATAGTAAGGCACTGAAGTCTACAAAAGAAAGCTCTTTCAGGATAGCCTTTAAAAACTACTAGATTTCCATGTTAGTAAAAAATCAACGCCTAAGAGCTCCTCTTCTACTGCTGCAGATGGTTATTAACTACTTGCCAGTGCCTGCACTGCATATTCTCATCTTCTTTGATATATTTGGCTTTTTTTGACCTTCTAGGTATCACTGGAAATAAACACTAAGACAGAGACAGCATTGTTAATATTTAGGAAACTAATGAAAAATCATGGGTAATTCTTTCTTCCCTCTTAGACCTGCTTTAGCACCTCTGCATTACATAATTAATCTCGTTTTGTTTCAGAATTTATACTACCATACAAGTAATACTGCTGTTTTGTACAGTCACACTCTTGAACTGAAATGCTGGTCACATTTTAACCAATAGTCAAATACCCATAGATCATAAGAGAGCAAAGATTTCACAGTGAATATTGACAGAACAAGTTTCACCAGCTTATCAACTGTTAGACTACAGTGCAAAATGCACAGTGAAACTAATCTTTTCTTTCTCCAGTCCAAAGCCATAATATGGATTAGAAGTGAGAAAAGATTACAGTCTAGTCATACTGTTGGAGATGGTAGCAAGGTACCAGCACAAATATTTGTTAATGATGCACCACAATCAGAAGTTACTAACTATGAAGACATTTGACACATTATCTGTAGAGCAGAGAGTGTGTGTTGTCTGCACATTCACCTTTCAGAATACAAAGTCAGCATTTAATTCTGGCAGACAACATAGTGTATTTCTGAGGAAACAAGCTCATTACTTTTTTTTTTTTTTTTTTTACGTTTCCTTTTTTCCCTATTCATCTAAATCAAGCTGAGTATTTCAGCAATGAAACTGGCAGAGTTTAGAATCAGAACATCTTAAGAAAAAGTTTCTCAGATCATTTATTCCAACTCTTTCTTCAGCATGTTTAGACAATTATAAAGAATTAAATGAGAATGCTGCTAGATAAAGTATCAAGAGACTATTTTTCATCCCTCTGATATTTTACACATAACAAATAGTACCTCAGTGGGGAAAAAAAAGTCCTACTACACAGTAAGACTGCCCATAGCATGGGGCTATGGCAAATTAAAGACATTATGGCTGACATTATTTAGATGTAGGTGAAATTCTGCTAGTCATATTCCAGCAGAGAAGCAGACATAAGACTTATGCAACAGTAGTAATTAGAAACAGGAATCTTATTTTCTAAAAACTCTGAAATAATGTAGTTTTGGGTCCACTCTCACTGAGCGAGCTTGTGAGTTATGTTTAATTTGGAGTTAAACATGGCACCAACGATAAATACTGTTTTAATGCACAATTTTAAGTGCTGATAAAATATTATCAGGAAATACCAAAATTAGGTAATTTTAACTTTTGTATACTTAAAGTATACATATATTATTTCAATAAAACTGCTAAATTATCAATAGCTTTTATATTAGGAAAAGACTTCCCCACATAAGGAAGATTAATATACAGTGGGGAGTCAAAAAAAAAAGCATAGCTCTTCTGAAACACAGACTGTATGATTGTGGTGAGTGCCCTTACAATGTAGGTTAAAATAGAAAGAAAAACAAAAAACCCTATACATTTGATCAAGAAGTTCTTATTTTAGCAAATGAAAAGGACTATGTTCCTGTGATATGCCAGGTTAAAAACTGGGAAAAACTGGTGAGTGTTGGTGAGGCAAAAAGGAAGTGATAAAAGACCTTATTAGAGATTCAGCTCTTGGCTGCACATGTGTACTCATCACCACGACACCTACCATACCACATCCAGGGAAATAACCTTCTATGTTTTTTCAGTACACTTCAATATTTGTAACTAGATTTCAACACCAAGTGCTGCAGTTAAGTCCC
Source organism: Phaethornis superciliosus (assembly GCA_023637945.1). Classification (NCBI taxonomy): domain Eukaryota; kingdom Metazoa; phylum Chordata; class Aves; order Apodiformes; family Trochilidae; genus Phaethornis; species Phaethornis superciliosus. The sequence continues at coordinate 28,328,553 of JAJQWJ010000004.1, read as the reverse complement.
TGCTAATTCTTCAGCTACAGCAGCAGTACGAGTGCTCTGTGCTGCTAGAGATACCCAAATAGTATTGAGATACCTGTAAAACTGCTCTCGAGATGTACTGATAAAAATACTGTGTAGCACTGCTATCTGCTTGAAGACTTACTAGCCATAAATACTAGATGGAAAATACCACCATCTTCTTTAAAATGGACAACCATTACATACATAACAAGTATGCTTCCCGAACATAGTCACCGAACACACCAAGCTGTTTGATGCACTCAACACTCTGGAAGACAAGGATGCCATCCAGAGGGACCTTGACAGGCCTGAGAGGTGGTCCCATGAGAGGCACATGAAGTTCAACAAGGCAAAGTGCCTCCAGTACCTGAAGCAGGCCTACAAGAAAGCTGGGGAGGGACTTTTTACAAAGGTGTGTAGCAAGAGGACAAGGAGTGGGTGGTCTTAAGCTAGAAGAGGGTAGATTTAAATTAGATACTAGGAAGAAATTCTTTACTGTGAGGGTGGTGAGACACTGGAACAGGTTGCCCAGAGAAGCTGTGGATGTCCCCTCCTGGAAGTGTTCAAGAGCAGCTTAGACAGGCCTGTTAGCAAGCTGGACTAGTAGAAGGTATACCTGTCCATTCAGGTTGGAACTAGGTAAGTTTTAAGTTCCTTTCCAATGCAAACCACTCTTATGATTATATGAAAATAAGCCAGTGAGCCTTCACTTTACAAGAAGGCTCTCATCATTTTAGCTTTGTCCAGTTTTTATGTATGGATATATATTTTTTCAAAAGGGATTTTATTACAGGAAAAAAAAAAATCTTCCTCTGTAGCTCTGAAATGTTGGATGTCTGCTTTTGGTTTAATTTTCTTCATAATCTTCACCTTTTAACTTCTACATTGCACCATGTAAGTAATTAATCATACAACCTTAAAAACTGTCATTTTATAAAAGCATCATGCCTGTACTTATTGCATAGGCTCACAGAATCATCTTTCAGACATTCTGAAATAAGAAAGAAGAAATGGATCATCCTAGTATTTGAAGAGCAAAATTCCAGGAAGATGAATGTAGAAGGCTGGAAAGAATCTCCTTTTCTTTGTTCTCCAGAAAGAAAGTGCATTTATTAAAACTGTGCTTCAGGTTTGCATAAATCAGTTTGAATTTGCCATTTATGCAAAGGCTAAGATACCTGACAAGCTGTGCAAGGCTGTTTAGGCTGAAAAGGTGATGAGGCATTAGTTCACCGCCTTGCTGATAGAGCACCCACCAGATTAGGGCTCACAGTATCATATTGTAACTGAGATGAAAAACTCCACAGTTTTATAAATCAAACCAAGATAAAATTGGCCCTTTGTTGCAAGGCCATACTGTTGATTCATATTTAATTTATCCCCCGTGATGATCTCTATGTCCTCTCTATGAAAGCCAGTCAAAATGAATTCTAGTGGCTGACTTTAACTCGGATTTCAGAAGAGACAGATTCCAACTAAAAGAGAGTGTGACTACATGAAGTAGTTACAAAAGACATCTAGAATTTTGCTAAGTCAGGAAAGTCCTTAACAGCCAATGAATAGAGAAGTCTGAGAGACTGCATGGCTGTATCAGGCTCCACTCCTTAATAAGTTGTCATGTAATGCAAAGCACTGCTCCAAAAAGTAGTATCATGATTTATACTTAGTGCAGGGAAGGCAACTGTTTCTGTGTAATTATTTAATAATAATTGTTTTGTAGTATTTCACATGAAGACATACAAACACATAGAGAGAACTTAACATTTCAATAAGAAGCAGTTGAAATTAGAACCTTGAGATGCAGCACTGAAAGAATTATCTTCTTAGCAATTCACCGAAATGAAAAATGCAAAGATGCTCTTTACCAAAATTAAGGTACCACCATCTCTTATCTAATAAACTCTCTATTTGGCTGAAAATGGCTAGTTGCTAAGGTGATACCAACAAACTAAAAAGGGATGTCCACACACAACCCAAAGAAAACATACTTACTAAAAAGGCAACCACTTAGCACTTACAACATGAATGTTCAAATGTTTAGAAACAAGAATCTTGTCAAGCTTAGTCTGAAACCTCTGGTAACAATACAGATACACATACCAAAATTTCATCTACCTACTGTGTGATGGTAATATGCTTTATGTCTGAAAAGACTAGAAAATGAGAAGGGGACATGGCTTACTATGTAAGTGAATGAGGACACAGCTACTTGTCCAGTTGTTCTCCAATGAAGGGAAGCTATTGGGGACATAATACCCTATTGCAAACATGGATAAGTAAACCAAATATAGTCTAGTCAGGCCCTGGCCAGCAACAACCTGGCACCACTACAGTAAATGCAGCAGATGTGGGTCATATTAGTTCCAGGTGCTAACAACGTCAAAACTGGAAGTAAATAGCTATTCCAGGGTGAAGAGAATAGGTTTGTTGGTTTCTTGTTTTGTTTTGTTTTTTCTGTTGGGGTTGGTGTTGTTTCATTTGATTTGATTTGTTTGTTTGTTTTGTGTGTGTGGTTTTGTTTGTTTTGTTTTTTAAATTTAGGAAGGAGTAAAGGCACACAGAATTTAAACATGCTCTACATCACAGAAAGTTTTCTATCATGTCTGAAAAGCCTGGGGGACTACACAGCTTACAAAGAAAAGATTACTTCTGAAGCTTTCAGCCAAAAGCCAAAATCTAATTTTCAGCAGAGTTGATATTAACATCATTACCTAACCAGCAAAAAGTGTCGTTTGAACAGTCAAAGTGATAAGGCATTACAGAAAAGCTATGACATTCTTTGACACACGTTAAAATTTACAAAGTCTAAGAAGTTTAAAAAACTCCACAATCTAAAATGAAGCAGTTTATAGCATCTTGGAATTAGCAAGTTATTTCTACAGGTTTCCCTCATTTCTAAGTCCTGTGCTAATTTCATTAAGTAAATATTTAGAATAATCCAATCTCACTGCAGAAGAGGGTGAGCAGTCTTGGGTTAGTTAGATGTAAAAATTTGCTAAACTGCAGCTCCCTCTAAATTGAAACACAATAGATATTAATGTACTTCCTAGTTTAAAATGGCTGCCAGAAAAAATGTAAAAGCAAAAACTGAAATTATGTTCACAACAAATTTTTGCTCCACCTTTTTTTTGCTGTTGCTTTCCCTCAAAAGATAAAAAAAATAAAAGAGCAATGTGATGGCTTCATCTTGGACAGCTAGGCAAATGACCTTTTGCTTAAAAAAATCATAAAGAATCATCTTTCTTGCATAAAACCAAAAGTATGTGGATGTCAGCACAATTTCAAAGTGTTCCAAGTTTGCCATGGAAACAACATTCTTATTTCAAAATAATACTACCACTCATTGTTGACTATTGGCATGAATGCTCCCAATCCAAGCTCATTGACAGCTTGTGGAGTGGACAGATGAGGCATGGAAAATATTTTAAATTAGTTCATTTATCTTGCTGAGACATGGGAAGAGACTGAGAATTTTTCACATTTCTAGAAAAAAGCAGAGGGAGAAAGAGAACGGGGAGGGAAAAAGGGGTGGGTAAAGGAAGGTAAAAAAGGGAGAGAACAGCTAAAAAGGAAGGGAGGAAAAAAAGGAAAGGAAAAAAGTGGAAGGGGTAGAAGTCTCAAAAAAAGGAAGGAGGAAGAAAAGGAGGGGAGGGAGGAAAGTTTGGGAAAGGGATAATACAGAAGCTTTTATAAAATCATTAGCAGTTAAGCTGTATTTCACACACAAAGCATTTTTTTTTCAGTAGAAAACTTACATCCTGTCACTAGATAAATTTGCAGATGTTTTTAGCTGCTTTTGGTTTTATCCTCATAGTTTTTAGAAAATAACACTGTTTTGTATTACTGCATCAAATACATTCATATTTTAATTGTTTTGTCTTAGGGACCCAGATTACAAATATTTTTTCAAACATGCAGCATAATTCCCTTTATACATTTCAGAAATTATTCCAAACACACCCAAGATAAAGAACACAACAGATTGAGTATTTAGTTAACACAGAGTGTCTTATTTTCATGGATGTTAAAGGGAGATGGCTTAAAGGATTAAGCACTGTGAGTCATTGTTTCTGAGATGTCAAGGGCTTCGAAAACAGTTCTGACAAACTTAATGGGTTAATAGGTTTCGTCCCCCTACTTTGAACTTAAGATTGCTCTAGAGTTAATGCTTAGGAAGGGAGCTTAGCACTATATGAAACTCATATGAGGACCAAACATATCTGACACACAGAAACAAACTTTGGTGACCATATGTGGTATAGAAATTTACACTAAAACAAACAAAAAAAAATTATATCAGAATAATGAGCAAACATTAAAAAGGTCTGCAATTACTGATTGTTTCTGCCATATCAGTTCTAATTCCATACCTAGAGAGGCTTTGAATCTTTTTCACTTATAGGAGTATAAGTAATTATTTTAAAGGCAAATGGAAAAGTTAAACAATGTATTGCAAAAATAATCTGAATAAAAGAAACGTGTGTCATAGGTATTGTCAATAAACCTACCACCTATGGATAATGTACGATCATGTTTTGTACGGCTATTTCCTGTATGTAACTGAAATTTCGCTTCATACAGAAATACAAATGTTTAATGTTATTCTTTTTATTTATTCAGCAAGCCGCCTTCTTTACCCGGGTTTTCAGGCACAGTGATTAGGCTTAAAGAAAGTTTGACTTTTCCTCACATCTTTATCTTTGATATTTTTCATTTTCTAATTTCCCGCTCTAGAAAATGCTTCACATATTTGATGGGCATGCAATTGATTTGTTCAGTGTTAGTATTTAGCAAGGCTTGCTACAAAAGGACAAGCTTTACTCTCTTCCACTGTGAAGCCCAGTCCAATAAAAACATATTGCTAGAAAAGCTATTAAAAGCCTATTTTAAATGTCCAGTGTGTGGGCTAACCCATCTATTCTGTCTCAGTGGATCCATTTAACATACAAACTATTTTGTTCAATTTTAAAATAACATTTTCAGCATCTCTGACATCCAGCTGCATACTTCTCTTTCCCAGAACATACTTCTCTTTCACTGCCAATAAAAGTTCAATAAATTATGAAGCCTTGGCCTACAGGCCCATGAGCCCAGTTGTTCATTGTATATTGTGTTTGAGAGAAACCTTCCATTTAATGTGGAACTCATTCACAGGGAAATAAACTGCAAATTACAGATTTAATTGAAGGCAATTTTTTAAAGTTCCCTACCAAATGCTGTATCAGCAACAATATGAGAAAAGTACAAAAGCCCACTAATAAAGTCACAGAACAGGAAGAACATCTAGCATACAATTTGACTTTTGATACTAATTCTCAGAACTTCTTTTTGACTAGTTACTTTCAGAAGATATTTTTTCTCTCCACACAGTGCATCCAACTCTTTTGTTAATGGACCATTAAAAGATGCTTCATTGTGTCTTAATGGCATAATACATTATAGAAGTCAAGTGAAGGAAGGAATTACACCTCTCAATCTAAAGATATGTCATATAAAAGGCCATAGCTGATATTTCCAGAAAGAAATATAACAACAATTTGCTAATACAGCATTGCCAAGTAATCAGTAATTTTTTTATAACTTGCCTCTCATAGAAAACATTTTCAAAACTTGTCCTGAATTCAATTAAACCATTTATGAAACTACAATCCAACTTGAACATCTGACACTGATTTGAACATTTCATTTATATGTCTAAGCCTCTTGATAAAATATTGGAGAAGGCAAGCATATTATTTCAGAGAATATTTCAGTTGCTTTAGCTCCTCAATACTTTAGCCCTTTTAATGAACAAGTAGGCTTATGTGTAATCTCTAAAAATTTCTAAATGCTTATGCAGAACTAAGATAGCACACAAAAGGTTGCCCCACTCCACACACTGTCCATTTGCTATACAGAACACAGTTTCTCAGCACAGGAGGAAGTGTGAAATGAACATCTAGATCTCTGAATTTTAGCTCTCAGTAGAGCTAATACAGTGATACAGAGGCACTCATGATAGTCAAGCTTTCTGGCTAAGTGTGAATTACTAATATACCTACTTTCACAGGTTTCTGCTATATTAAGACTAATAAATCCCTGTGGTTTCTGTCTGGTGGGGGCACACATGGTACAAATATTCCTATTCAGTGCACTTGACTCAGCACCCTCAGAAGAGCACCCCGTTCCTTTATGAATGAGCTTGCCATAGCCTGAAATTGCACAGGAGGCAACAGTGAGCACCGGTGTCCCACAGGAAAGAAAAACATCACTGCAAAAAAAAGTAAAGAGAGCCTCTCTGATCCTGGGAATTCCTATTGAATGGTCAAGTCCACAGATGATATAACAGCTCCTTCCCTACACTGCACTGACATAGACATAAATCTCCAATAAGGACAGTTCAGCTTTCATTTATATTGTCATTATGAATACAAGCTTTATCAGTAAGGAGGTCAAATTAGGAAATAACACTTAAAACACTTGGACTTTAACTTTTTAAAGAACCATCTCTAGTACAACAAATAAAAAAAGTTAAAAAGGGGGAGGAACTCTGAATATTCATTATATTTAGCATTTGAAGTTATTTGGTTTACTGCTTTCACTGCTTCACTCAGACATATTAACTTTTTCATTTCCTTCATTTTATTTTACTAATATTTTAAGTTATGTTAAATAATTTGGTTTTTAGCATTCAGGAAGCTTGCTTGGAGAAACAGGTAGTGGAAGAATTATACTTACTTTTCAGAGATACTTATCAGTAAGTCAGAAAAAGGCTAAGACCACAAACAAATAAAAAGATAAAGCAAAACTAGTTTTTCCTGAAGGGAGTTTTTTAGAAGTTGTGTTCAGTTTCTCTCCTCTGCCTTCATTTCCCTCCCACTCACTCTTTCCCTTTTCCTTCTCCTTCTTCTTTTCTTTTTCCTTTTTCCCTCTTTTTTTCCTTTCCCCCACTCCCCCCCTTCGCCCTTTCCCCTTTCCTTCCTTTCATTGATGCAAACTCTCAGTAGAAGTGGAAACTCTTTGTCGATTCTTTTTGCCCTGAAGATACCAGTTATAAAGCATGGTGAGATGAAAATCAATGACAACTAAGTAATGATGAGCTTGGCCATCAGTAAACTTCTTGGAAACTTCTACTACCACAGCTGTCACCACAGTTCCATTTCCAGAAATAATGACACAATAAACCCTCATGAACTGCTCTATGAAACTTAGTGAGACTGGTCTGTATCAGTTTTATTAGTTTTGTTTCATTGCACTGAAAATGAGCAAAATAAAGGGGTGCATTCTCATGTGCTACTTGATTTAATACAGAAGACTTTGCACAATGAACTGCTGGAGTTTCCAAAGTGTTTTGCAAATCAGTTCTAGACAGTCATTAGCTTCTTTCATTTTGTTTGAGACAGTTCTGAAAGAATGTGTTTAAGGTCACAATGCTCACTGTGATAATTTCCATAGATATTCCTCGGCTAATTTTTATCTGTAATCTCCTGTTTTCATTAACTGAGGTTATCTCAATCTGAATCTGTTTCACTCCATCTTTGAGTACAAAGATAACACATTTCAGACTTGAGAGAATCTTTGCTTTCATCAAAGATTCCCCTCTTGACCACTAGTTTCCCAGCAACTGTAATATGAGAAAAAACAGTAAAAGTCTTCTTAGGAGTTAATAAACTCTATAATTTGCCAGAGACACAAAAATCTCACAAGTACAGATTGGGAAAAAAAAAAAAAAAAAAAAAAAAAAAGAAACAGAAAAAGTGAAGAGCTGAAGAGCTAAGTAAAACATCTCTAGGAACTTTAAATTCCAAACGTGTGATATTTTCAACCTTACATTACCAAATTTTAAAATAAGCAATATAGTCCTCTCATTGTCAGTGCAAAAAGTTATAAATATAATGGCATATGTGCAGTTATATCTTATCTGTCCTTCAGATAAAAGCTAACAGTTAGGACAACTTCTTTGTCCTGAGCTGCATTTTCCATAACTGTTTACTCAGTTCTTCAAATATGGTCCCTAAAGTTGTTCAAAAACTGATGGCATGCATAAGAGAATTGGTAGAAATATAGTTTATCGAAGCTTTGCACTCAATGATTATCATCACAACTAGTAAAACAGCTGTAAACATCCAGTCAAGTATTCTCACTTTAACTGATGAGGTAAGCCAAAGTAAACATTAAAAGCCTGTTTGGCACAAGAAACAGTCAGTAGTTAGAAGACATTGAGGGTGGGGGTGGAAACACATGTTCTGTGCTTGTTTATGCAATGTTTAGTACAATTCAGTATGGCGTATTCTCAGTAATTAAGTAATCTCTATGTATGGTCAAGTTAGTTCATAATTCTTAGTAGCCCTCCAAGACCATGTGGAATTCACAGTATTTACTACCAGTAGACCAAGGATAGAGACTCAAAAGGTCTAATAAAGAGGTTATTGTGATTCCTGTCAGCAAAAAGAAGACAGTATGTATGTCAGTGCTCTAACTTCTTTCCTTCTGTATGCTGGAAAGAAATAATACTATTTTTCCCTGATTAGGTATAATTTCTCCACATTACCTTTTGCATTTTCATTTGGCACAACCCAAAGATCTGCATTAGGGCAGAGTATCGACCATGACAAATATTATTTCACTGCTAAGATCCCAGGATGTTTTTTTGCCTTCATCAACACCACAAACAACAATATGGTAAGTGATAATTTATATGACAATGAGTATGTTAATGAATAACCTTATCTGTGCTTTAAGCTAGCACAGAGCAGAAGATACTAGAACATAAGATCAAAAGTATCTGATAAAAATGGATAGCTATGCAAGATTCCTCTTTTACAGATGACTGTTATCAGTGGTGATACAGAACGCAGAGGTCTTAAGACTTCTAAGGAAAAAAATCCATTTTCAGGTCCCTACAGAGCCATGCATTGAAACAAAAAGACTTTTTACATTTTAAACAGTAACTCAAGAGGCTGTAAAGTCTCACCTATTAGTATCACCAAAAGTTTGTTAATTAGAGAATGTGAAAATGCACACTCATCTACTCTCTACCTATCTGTTTTCATCTGCAATATTTCCATAATCTCTGCAAGTCTAAAGCAGGACCTCAGGTGTCCATCTTTAAAGCAGTGAGCCAGCACATCTGCTCAAATGCATAATGCTGTTTTCTGGCACAGTGCATTTCTAACAAAATGGCTTTTTGTGAAAACATAATGCTTCATACAGAATATTGAAATAAAAGGAGGAAGCTGCTTTTGCTTTAGCAAGAACGAGATTATTTTCAGTAACTATTGTGTTTTCAAATATTTCTCCTAATTGGTTGTCTTTAGTAATGAATAACAATCCAATTTTTTTCCATACTAGAAAATGGTTTTAAGCTTAATTAAATGTCCCTGTAAATATCCACTGAAAATCAAAAAAAGGAGAGTAAAAAAGTTCCTACAGTTGGTAAATCAGTCTTTCGAGATACAAATTCTGCAAATTTTTTTCTCCAGAGAGCAACAGACTGATTTCACTGATTGATAGACATAGCTTACTCAAACAGATTGCAAGATCGTAGGAGTTAGTTAATATAATCATATTTCAAAAGGATCATAAAACTATTTCTGGGGAAGTAACAGTACAGGAACACTCATCCTAGATGCTTCTTTTCCCAATGCTTTGTACATGTGCCTGGACAGAGGATGTCACTAGTCCTCTTACAGTCCATGTGCATGCAGGCCTTTCCAAAATAAGAAGATGGGAGGCACTGCAAATCTAGTTTTGTTTCATCTGAAAAGCAGCTGAAGAGTACACCTGGACAATGAGTTTGGAAAGATGCACCTGTTCACAGGTTTAAACACAATCTGTAACAATTCAAGGCTTGTTTCACTTACAGAAGCTGAAACACAAATTTTCCCAATAATCAGAATTATTTTTATAATATAAAATTAAATCTAAAAATTACTGTCTGATCTTGTTAACAACTTAAAAATACAAGTGTGCAGATAAACAAATAAGAAACTTTAAATGCTTGTTAACAGTTGAGTGAATAGGTGAGGTCTGCAGTGTTTTACCTCGGGACAACCTGTTTCTTTTTACAATTTTGTGTAGCATGAAATAGTGGCATAACAGAAAAGAAAAACATCTGCTCCAGGTTCAGCCATACTCTATTTTGCATATTTTGCAAACAGGAAAAGAATTCACAACACCCAAGTCAGTGAACATAATCGTCCCAAGGGATGTTTATTACTTTTTGTAATCTTTCCATTCATCAGAAAAAAAATTAAGCTTGTGCTGGGTTTTACTACACCTACACTATCACACAGTACACACTGTTACTCTTAGCTGTGATTTAGCTATCTGGGACATACCTACTAGGGACACTATCACATATTTCTACTTGATTTCTAGAAGGCCTGCTTTCTCTTTAGTGTGTTTATGAGTACATCAAGACTGCTAATTAAGGAATATGACTTTTTACTGTTCCACAGCCCAGAAATCAAGATAATTACTCTCTACTACCCGTATGAGGAGATACAACAAATGAAAGAATACACTATTTAATTGTGGAATTGTGAAGAATGCTATTATTTCCAGCTAAAGAAATTAACACGTAAAGCATTATGAGTAGTAATCTAGAAAACCTTCATCTGTGTTCTGTGAAGATAAAGAAATATCTCAGTATTTAGTGGCAACCAACCAATCCAAATACATAATAGCTCCATATTCATACAGGTACAAACAGTGAGATGTGTCAATTCAAGGGCCAGTGCTTTGAACAAAAAGAGGATTTTTCTTCTTTTCAGGATTACTCAGAATATCAATAATGGGGAAATATTAAATTACTCCTACCTGAGGATGTGGTGTGGCATTTAGCTTGGTCAGGCAAAAACAGGGCATGATGTCTGGCTTAGGCAGGGAATGACTGTTCCACCTCCCTTGAGAGAGAGTCTGTGTTGCAGGCAAGGGCTGTCTATGCTTCAGCTCTGCTGGAATTAGGGCATTTCCTCACACAGGCAAGCATACCAGCAAGCAGGCATACATCAGAACAAGGTAAATTAATATCTCAATGAGGAAAGGAAAATGACCAAACTGCGCCTCACCAAAAGAACTGAGAGACAAGTCAGCAGAGCTTGACACAGGAAACCAGATAGAAAAAGAGAGGGTGGGCTCTTCAGAGGAGTAACAGCACTGCAGCCAGCATGCCACCAAAGAGAGGCTGGGATGAGAACACAGCTGCTCCAATTGAGGGATCTTCAAGTGTTTACATTAAAAAGAGACTCAGTTTCATGATGCTTCCTGCAAATTAGGCCTGTAAATCCTGGATGCATGCCTGTGGTAACATCTGCAAAAACTTATTTTCCCAGCTTTCTCTGACAAAGGTGGGATTCAGTCCTCTGCTTCTTTTCTTATTAGAGAGCAGAAGTATAACACCTGGCCCAGGAAAGGGAGATTTGCTGTCAAGGACAACAGACTGAAACTGTTACAGAAAAGTCCACAGAAAAACTTGGGGCAGAAAGGTCTGAGAATCAGACAACTGCACTCTACTAAAAAAGAGATACCAACACCCAAGTTCTAATTTATAGATTCTCTTCACTGGGTTATTAGCTTGAAATGAAACAAATTTAATATGCATTCTTCTATTTTAGAGGCCGTTACTTCAACTTTGATTTCAAGACTTTTTCTAGTCACTCCTAGCTTGTCATAAGTTGAGAAATAAGACATCTAGTCCTCCTATGACAAGCTGTTCCAGCACAACTCCCTTCCTGCTTTCATGCTGATTCTTCCTCTTCTTCTTCCCTCCAAAATAGGAAAGAGAAGACCTATCTAATCTGAGTTATAATTTCTAAGAGGCATTAAGTATTAGACACAACATAAGGCACTCATGATACTGCCATAACAGATCTTTGGTGTAATGCAAATTACGCCCCTATTGAATACTGTTCAGTTAGAGAAGCATTGTTATTAAAAATTCGTTCTTCATTGATTTCAAGTTTATACTACTGACTTGCAATGTGAATTTGAGGAAAGTAGATTTCTGTGCCACTGTGTCCCCTCATAACTTAAGTTTACTTTTCATTTTTCAATGGCTAAACATTAATAATGCTGTTCCCAAAAATTCATGCAATAGGTTAAAACAGAGTATTTTTCTCCTTTACCATTATAATTATAGAATGTATGAAATACATTTAACTTACAAAGACATGGATTTCTTTGAGAAATTCAGTGGCATTTTCTCACAGTCCTATCTTTAAAAAACAAAAAGGTCTCAATTTGATTTTGAAATCATGCTAGTGTAGCACCTTATAGGACATAAAATCAATGTGGCTTAAGAGATCTCAGATTTACTAAATGACCTGCTAAGCTGTGACAATGAGGTCATCTTTATGACTGGGGATTTTGACTTCATGCCCAAGACCCTAATTAACATACTGTAACTGAGCTAAGAGCTGTATTTTCAATAACATTGTGATAACAAACAAAACTGAAATTCATCCATCAGTATTTGTAATCTCTTTTTAAAGGATAGCTGTACTTGACAGCATGAAAAAACAATCTACCTTTTTATTTTCTTACCACAACTATGAAATTCAAAACCTCAAAAGAAAGGAAGCATTTCACTATGGACAGTTTTGAAAGCAAAGTCAATGTCAACTACTAGAAAAAACAGCACTGTAAAAATTCAGTATGTGTATGATTGGAACATAAACCATATACAAAGGGGTTCATGATCTCTGAAGTGCCAAATGCTATTATTTCAAAAAACAGTGCTCCTAGAAATTTTGGTCAGTACATTGTTCTTTCTGCATAAAGTAATAGGGACCGGTCAACTCTGAAAGAGGCAAGATACGAGGCTGTGTAAGTAGAATAAATGCACCACAGAGTTAAAGGAAGATATCGACTAATAAAAAAACAAAAAAACAACAAAAACAACCCCCAAAAAAACAAAACACCACAAAAAAACCCCCAACATACCAAATACAAACAAAAAACATAATGAAGAAAAGCAAGAAAATAAGTACAACCTTTACAAACCACATAGTAAAATTAAAATAGCTTCACAATACTGAAAACTGAGAATTTCCACTTTAAAAATCCCAGTTGTTACAACAGAAATTTGCAATGATTATTCTGACTATAAAGACCCATTTTCAGGTTATTTTTTAATCTCTTCCAAGTGATACTGTGGTCAGCATTGATTACACAATCTTTTCTTTTGTTAGGGAATCCCCTCCAAATTGTTCCAAAGTTTCAGGATGAATCCTAAAAGGGGGTATAAAGGATATTGAGGTAGAGGAACTGGATCTTACACTCAAAAGTCAAATACACACAATATAAACTGGAATATTGTTAGTCTTACCTTTAACTACCAATAGTTCAATACAAGATTTGCACGTCTGTGTTCCTTACTACCTGAGGAAGGAGAGGAGCTGAGGAAGTCCCTGAACAACAAGTCAGTGAGAGCTTGTGTGCAGTACAATCCCTCATCCCCATCAGATGTGGCATGATGAACCAGGTGAGGCTATCACTGCAGTGCCATCTGGGTTGCCGAAACTGTTGTTCCAAATCTGGGGTTCATTTCCTGATGTGCCATAAGCCAATCAAACAGAGCTGAGATACTGTTTTATTCCAGTATTACACAAGGCTGGGTACTAGGTGGTAATTTCACAAAACTAGCAGTTTAACTTCTGACAATGAACTTTATCCTTACAGATACTCTGATAACACTGACACTGATCCATAGAATGACCCTTTTGATGAAGATCAGCACTAACAGATTACAAAAGTCTGATTATTTTTAATTGGCATAAAAAAGTAGAACACACACAAAAAACAAATGAATCACAAAGAGTGACAAACTTGAATAAACTGAAAACAGACCTTTTGAATGTCAAAAGGACATAAGTGTCAGATTACTGATTATAAGAATAATTCTTTCTCCAGTAAAGAAACAAAACAGGCCTAAAACAATCAGACAAACAATGCCTAAATGAAGGCAATGACTGAAGGGACCACCAGGGGCATTCGTACATGGCTGCTGGAGGTGAAATTCCTGGGCCAGTGCAAAATGAATCAGAAGTATTGGACTGGAGGGAATGTTAAGCAGTGCCACCACAGATTGGGATTAGAAGTATCCATCCAAGAGGCTGAGGCAAACTCCTTAAGGTGCTCATGCAGCTTCTGTATGTGGACAGCATAAGGCATTCCTCACAGTGGAGACTGCACAGAGAGAAAACAGTAACATCTTGCTCTCCCAAGTTTTGCAAACTAGCCTTAACCTTCAAGATCTCTTGACTGGAATGATTCTGAAAACGCTAGTAAACATAGCAACTTCTTGCTAAGATATTTTTCACAAGACCAGCAAAAGAACCATAGTTACCTCTTGCTTCTAAGTGGAATCCCTAGATCAGTTAAAGAAGCCCTGCCTGGATTTCATGGTGAAATGAAATTTACCATTCTGCTTCTGGAAGGCTGCCAATGCAAGAACTCCAACACCATCTAATGCCTAGCTCCCAGTGTCTCTCCCCATCTCAGAAATTCTGAGAAGTCAACAGAGCATCACTAGTCAGGAATATGAAAGTAACAGACATGTACAGACACCTAAGCAGCTTTGATCTTGTCACTGTAAAAGAGGGTCAGTACTGTAGTGTGCATCTGCTACACAATTCCATATTGAAATAGAAGAGCAAACACAATAATACACCATCAGCTAGATAGAAAACAGAATTATTGATGCCCTTAAAAGGAAGGGATATTTTAAAACATAAATATCTAAAATAGCCTTTCAGGATGGAAGTCTATTGCTAGATACAGATATGAATATTAAAATAGATGACTTTGGGTTTAGCACTAAATTTAGAGTCAGAAATAAAGCAGACACCTTTTGTGGTAACCCATTATATGCCACTCCAGAGCTCTTTCAATGGAAAAAGTATCATGACTTTTCTGTATGCTCAGTGACTACAGAAGTCTTCTCAACTACTTCCTGGTGCTAAACCAAACAAAAAGAATCATTCGAAAGGCAATGGGGAAAAAAAAAAAAAAAAAGGTGCATCAGAAACCTAGACAGTATGTTTTGTAAACTATTTTTGAAGTTGTGATGTTCCCAGAATGGAATAATAAAAACACATGCCTTTTACATCTAGGGTTGTCATTCACAAGTGGGCTTTCTCCCTGGGTGTGATTTACGAATTTTGAGACTTTGGGCACTGCAGTGGTTAAAGGTGCAGTGTTGGCTTTCAATTGCTACTGGCCCTTTGGCTTTTTAACCTGCAAGACACAAGAATTACAGGGAGAGTGCATGCAAGTGACAGTACCTGACAGTACCTTCTAACTCTGCTACCACCCCGTCAATGTCTGAACTTGTAGCAGAAGGCACTGCTTTACATTTTTAAGTTTTGACAGGGGTAGAGAGAGATACAGATACCCCTAGTAAAACTGTCATTTTAATGGCACTCTTATCAGGCCGTATCACCCCTAAGTCTGTCCACAGTCTTTCACTTTTCCTATCACAACAATTATACCATAAGGAAGTTTCCATGTCCTGTCACACAGCAGACCAAACACTAAAAACATCAGTATTAGCAGCACCCACCAATCTTTCAGCATGAGATCAGGGGCTTCTTGGAGCTCAGTTGCTGGGGAATGCAGCCCAAAGCAGGTGGTAAATTCCATCTAAGGCTAAATACAAGCATGAGCCTGATAGCAAACAAGTACCATAAAGGAAAGTTGAAAAGAGCTCTGTGGGCTAGCCACTACTTGCCGGAGAAGCCATAAAGTAATTCCCACTATGGGAGATTCTTTTATGAATCCCACATCTATTCCACGTAGCTCTCTTTCCTGCAACTTGGTTTTATGTTTAAGTTCTCTGCAAATTATCTTCTAATTACTGACATGTCAAGCAGTAACAAGCCATGGCTGCCTGTGAAATGTCTGGGCTTGACTGCTCCCCAGTTCATGCAAATCTTGTTTGATTCTAAGGGAACAGAGGTAGTGTGCTCATTGTGTCTAGCCATGAGCCACTGTAAAACTAACACTCACCAAACAAGGAGGCTCACTCTTCAGCCCTGGGACGCAAGTTCTGTGATGAAGATCAAATAGGAGTTAACTCTTTCTTGTTTGCAAGGAGTTAAATGTTTCATCATTCAAATGTTGTTCCTGTGGGGATACTATTAATGCTACCCCCAGAACAGGACATATCATGGTTTTTCCTTTTCCCAGTCACATTTTCTGTTGCTCCTTAACTGTTGTAATTCTATCAGCTATAGCCTTTCGACCATGCCAGTGGTTTTGAGTCCGTGCCATTCTCAGTTGGGAAGGGCACAATTTATATTCCTTCAGTCTTTCAAGAATTGGGGAGCAGTCAGGCACAGACATTTCACAGGCAGCCATAGCTTGTTACTGCTTGAACCTCTTCTGTTTACTGATGGGAGGTTGCTTCCCAGCACTCCCTGAGCATAACTATTTGGTAGGGAATCAGCATCCCTTAGGACCTTTATAGGGTAGCAGTCAAGCATCGACAATCCAGCCACACCTTATAGCTTCTTGAACTTCAGTGAGAGGTTACTTCCTGGCCCTCCCTACCTATATGTTACTAGGCAGAAGTCAGTTTCCCTCAGTTCTGGCCTGCCCTTTTTGGGTGGAGAGTTGGTGTCTCTGAGGACCTTCCAGTGTTGGGGCGATTTTGTCCATGTCAGCAATAAAAATATTGCATCCTGCCCCATGGACAGAGCAGAACATTTGTAAAACTCAGTTGGATTAAGGTGAAAAGACACCCAGGGTCTATATTTAAACATTAACTTTAATTAGAAATATCAAATGAATAATTAATGAAGGCTGATATATATTTTCAAGCTGCAAGATCATAAAGGCTGATACTTTGAATTTAAAACTCATAATACATTTATGTTCATGCTTTGCAACCTAGGAAAAATCATGGTAGGCTTCGCATTACTTAATGATCTTATGAAGAGAAAAGATAGAGAATGGCAGAAGAAAATTTAGATGAGTTCTGGCTCCAGCACTGGGCCAGCCAAAGGGGTGTTTGGTGTGGAGAAAAAGTATCCACCCAAGCTCCATTCTTCTCTGTTTATTTTTCCCAGCACTTCTGTAACCTTCTCTCTTGATTACCACACCATTTACTTTTGGTTTGCTTGGTCCCTGCTTGCTCTGTAAATTAGCAAACATGCTAATGTGGGTGGGGGCTGGGCAAGTCTTAAGTTGGGCTGGTGGTCACAATCTCTCCCTGCCTTAACCTTTTTTCCCATGACTGAAGGTTTTGCTGACTTCTTGCCTTCTGGCATGATATTTCCCTTCCGATCTCCCAAGGTTTCTCTTCAGGAGATCAATGGTTATTAAGGTCATAGTGTAGGCTTCTGGTATTCCTCAACAATCTTCCCTTTGTTTCAGCTTCCCCTTTTCCAAGAGGTTTCTTTTCATGGATACATTTCTATGAGTGTTTGAGACATGCATTGGTAGAGCCCAGGGAGTGTCCCCAGCCTTGGTCCCAGTAAGTTTCATCTCTTACTGCTGTTTGCACCCTTTCCAGCAAACAGTTCTCTGTGTTGGGAGACAACAAATGGACAGGAGTGTCAGGACTACTACCTGGGTGGACCAGTCCCTTTGTTTGGTCTCCTACACTCTATTCCTCGGTATCTGGAATTCCTAATGATAGATTAATGCTAATGCGCATCCTGATTTTTAAACTTTATGCAGGAAATATGATTCAGACAAAGGTCTTTTAGTAGTGTGCTTACCTCACATCAACCCACATTTTTGGTATGTAGAGGTTTCAGGGTGGTACCCATCTGTATGCTCATCATGAGGAGGCCTGCAAGCTAACAGCTTGATGTCTCTTGAGGTCAGAATTTAAAAAGGTTATTCCTAACTGATACAAGACTAAATTGCTATACAAATATGCTTTCAAAATAACCTTTTCAGAATAATTTTGGTAATGCTCACAGGGCAGTGTTACAAGGTACATTCTGTGTAGCATTTGAAGGTGAATGCTCTGTGAGTAGTGTCAAGTATTTTCAGTAACAGCAATATTTATAGCTCTTCTGTGTTTTAGAGATGGTATGTTCTATTTTTATCATTATTTTTATTTTACGCTAATCTTTTCTTGTTTGTTTTCCTTCTTTTCCATTGGTTTACTTTACAGATATAAACGATTAAGAATTATGTAAAAACAATAACACTGTACAAATATGGAAATGCGAAGGGCTGCACTGTAGCAACAAAATGTGAAACACAGCACCACTGCATATTCAATTCCAAGAAATTTGAGCGATGCTCAGACTCAGGATTTCACATAACAGAAGGAAGCTGCACAAATGTAGCATGAATACTGAATACTTTCGCATTATCATGCAGATACTAAAAAAATAGAGAAGATTTTTAGAATCATAATGCAACAATCCTTATAAAGCCAAGGTTGCTATACCACGTATAATATTCTATCTCCTGGCTGGCTGTAAGGGACTGTCAGGTTTGCACTTAGGAGAATTCCACATATTCACTATTGATTTATATCATCAAGATATTTTTCTAGATAAAAAGATTGCAATTCCTAAGAACTATTGTCTTAATTCATAGGAAAGGCAACACAGCTATAATTCTACCCAAGTACACTTATTATGTATCATCAAGGTTTTGATGACTTATGTGAGTTGCACAGACATCACAAACACATAAGTGCATACTTCTCAGGTGACAACAGTGATCTGTACCATAACTATCCTTTACACACCAGAAGGGATATTTTATAGGGCTAAGAGGCTGAGTGTGACTCCTGCCTGGCATTACTCCACTGTATATTTCTGTTTTAATTATGAATTGAAATATTTTTTTTAATCACTAGTACTGAAGTTTTCAATAGACTCAGTCTTCAGGGGATAAAATTATTTCAGTGAAGCAGAAAAAGGCAATACAAACTGAACTGTACAGCAATATAGTCAGGGCTGACAAACATATGTCCATACATTTTTGTAAGGTTCTTCTTCAGACCAGCTTATCTGATCTCTGTATTTTTTTATGGTTTCTTTGCTAAATGCTTTATGTTACACACAGAAGGTTCTCTCTTTTATGCGTAAGGATTCTAAGAACCTTAATACTCTGGGAAAACTTTACTGTTCAAAACTCACACACTTGCAAACAGAATCTCCACTTATAAGAATATTAATCATAATTTATGCATAGCGGATATATATGGAGTACTGAATCATAATAATCTTTATCTTCGTATTCAGCCTGAAGATAACAAGTAGCATAATGATACCAGCTTTCAAGAGAGTGAAAGAAACATAAGAAAAAAGAAAGTCACAGGAAGCACACAGGCAACAGAGGAAACTGATCTTTCGATTTCAAAAACATATAGCTAGACAATCAAATCACTGCAGCATTCATGTTTTAAAAATTCTCACAAAAAACACATGGTATAGCTACTGCTATCTTAAAAAAAAAAAAAAAAACATCGACTAGAGAAGGTACGTTGTTGCAGCACGGTGGATTGATTTTGGCTGGCTCTCAGATTCCCACCCAGACACCCTCTCACCCCACTTCCTTAAAAGG
Source organism: Phaethornis superciliosus (assembly GCA_023637945.1). Classification (NCBI taxonomy): domain Eukaryota; kingdom Metazoa; phylum Chordata; class Aves; order Apodiformes; family Trochilidae; genus Phaethornis; species Phaethornis superciliosus. The sequence continues at coordinate 28,309,035 of JAJQWJ010000004.1, read as the reverse complement.
ACTAGGGAGAAAATAATATGGAAAAGCTTTTAAGTCTCAGCAATCACCACTGTGGCAAAAAAGACTTAAATTTGTGAAAATTGCTTTCATTTATTTAAACAAACAAACAAACAAACAACCCCACACACAAACAAAAAAACAACAGCAACAAAAAAAAACCCCAAAAATCCAATCAGAGTAGGATGGTGAGAAACAAAATCAAAACTAAAACTATTTCCCTCATATGCCCCTCTTCTTCCCAGGCTCAACCTCACTTCTTCATTCTGAGCTCCACTACCTCTTCTCACTCACCAAGGACTGCTGAGGTCAGTTCATAAGGGTTCCTTTCTGACACTCCTTCCTCCTCACACTCCTCTCCTGCTCCAGCATGGGGTCTCTCTCATGGGACACAATCTTCAATGAACTGCTCCAGTAAGTACTGTTCTCTCCACGGACTTCAGAAGAAGCCTTCCTTTTCAACTCTGTCTTCACAAAGAGACCAAACCAGCGTGGGTTCCCCACAATTCCTGCCAGAAAACCTGCTGCACTGTGGGCTCCCCTCTTCAGGCAGCGGGTCCTGCAGGACCTTGCTCCTGCATGGACTCTTTACAAGCTGCATTTTCCTTAGGACACATCCACCTGCTCCAGCAGGGGCCCTACAGGGGCTGCTGTGTGGGTATCTGCTCTGGTGTGGTTCTCCATGGACCACAGAGACAGCATCCCCCACCATGGTTCCTTTCACAGGCTTCAGGAGAACCTCTGCTCTGACACCTGGAGTTGTGTCAGGGACCTTGGAGTCTGCAGGGCTGTTTCTCACACATTTATTTTTCTTTCTCTCCCCTCACAGCTGCTGTGCATTGTTTTTTCCCCTTTCCCAAATACGTTTTTCAAGAGGCACCACCAGCCTGGCTATTGGGAGCAGCTGTGTCCTGTGGTGGGCCCAGTGGAGCAAGCTGGACACAGCTGAGTCTCACACAGGGCGGCCACAAACTCTTCTGTGTTACCCTGTCTCTTCCACTATCAAAATCTTGACATCTACACTCAATAAACATAGCCATGATGGTCCACGGATGCAAGCAACAGGTATTTTAGAATCTTTAAAAGAATCTCTTAACAAAGCAGCAAGTCGACTGAATTTTTAATAGTGCATGTCAAATATAGTATTTTATTACTGTTGTATCACAGCATTAGCTGAACCACAGAAGTGAACCGAAGTCTTTCAGGATCTTTACCAATAATTTTTAATTATTTTGTTACCACTGCTAAGCCAAAACCCTAAAACTGAAATAAACAAAATGTAGTGCATATATATAACTTAGATACAATTTCCAGTCCTTTTTGTGTGTTTGTTTGGTGTTTTTAGCTGATTTGAAATATTTAACTTATAATATAAACCCAGCTAAACTGCTCTCTTATAAGACTATTAAATATTCAGTTTTAATCTCACTTAGCCATATCTATTACACCTTTACTTTGCTGAATTGAAAGTAAAGATGATACCTCCTGTAAGGTAACTGTTGTTATCAAGAAGCAATGTGCTGTATATCCTCCAGTGCCATATGTTAATGAATTAATACAGATTCTTAAAGAACAAGCATTCTAATACATTCTTCAGAAAAGTTGCACACAGTACTTTAAAAAATTTCATACTTGTTTTACTAAGCATGAGGTCTTGACAGAAAAGATATCACAAAAAAGCAGGGTAAAATTCTTTTTCCCCATTATTACTTATAAACTGCCACTACAGTGTAGGAGATGAGATACAACAGAAAATGTGTTATGTGTTGATTTAAGAAAAAAATAATAATGGTAGATTCATTATATTTCAGAACACTTATGGATTTTAGCATTAAATATGGGTCAAAAATCACTAAACATGTCAATGAGTGACAGTCATTAAAATAAATCATACAAAATGCCACTTCTGTGATAACACATTGTGACAGTACTACTGCTTTCATAAATAATGAATGAAAATTAAACTTTCATAGTAAAATATTTCACTAGGCTAGATTGCAAAGTTTGACATGGTCAATTCATCACTGCAGACAAAGCTCAGTCTGCTGCTGTAGTCAGGAAGCTCATTATTTCATTAAAACTGTATCTAGGACTCCAACATACCTTTTATTAAAAAAAAAAAATCAACAGTAAGTTGAATGGTAATTGTCAATCTCCTACAATTTGGTCTCCCATTTAAATGAAGACTGAAAAGCAAGAAGCAGTCATTGTCAATAAACTTGCATTGAACTCACTGTGTGCGGAAAGCAGATTGATAGATTCCAGTAGTAGTTTACAATTTATTCAGTGGTTTAGAATGATACAATTGCTCTAGAAAAACCTAAATATTTTTCAACAGAGTTTTTACTAATAAAACTACACAATGGGTCAGTGTCAATTAGTGTTCTGTATTAGAAATGGGACAGAAAGTAACTCACCAGGTTTTTGAGCCCATTTCTTTATTTTGAGAATCAATTAGCACACCAGGATCACTCACAAAGTGTATGGGATCTAGCATTAACACCACTGGGCCTGTCAGCAGACTTTATTAGCATTGCAAGACTGTTCAAGATTTCCTTAAATAGACAGGTAGAAATCTCCTTACCCTTTAAAGCCTAAATTTACTTAGTCTATTTATATTGTCATAATTTTATAGCAGCACTGCTATATTTCGCCACTACAGCTGAAATTTTGAAAAGTTACTTTGTAAGCTTTTCTCTGTATTGAGAAGTTACATCAATTGAAACTCTGCCTTATATAAAAAAAGTTTAAAATGAAGGCTCGAAATTTAATTTAAAAATTAAGATACCGTTTCTGATCTTGCTGATAGGAAATGAGTTCACATTATCAGTTTATTCTTCAGGGTTTCAATTGGCATCAATTTTATACATGAAGAAGGTTTTTCTAAATCTTGAAAATAATTGTATCCCAAAAGAGCTTTCCCTACTGTTTTAATGACAAGACCTCTGAAACACCTTGAAAGGTTGAGAGAACTGGGACTATTTAGCCTGGAGAAGAGAAGGCTCAGGGGAGATCTTGTTAATATCTACAAGTATCCAGTGGGTGGGTGCAAGGAAGATGGAGTCAGACTTCTCAGAAGTTCCCAGTGACAGGATGAGGGGCAATGGACACAAGTTGGAACATAAAAAGTTCCATTTAAACATAATAAAAATCTGTTTTACTATGAAGGTGGCAAGGCACTGGAACAGGGTTCCCAGGGAGGTTGTGGAGTCCCCTTCTCTGCAGATATTCAAAACCTGCCTGGATGCAGTCCTGGGTAAAGTTCTCTAGATGATCCTGCTCTAGTAGGAGAGTTGGACCAGATGATCTCTAGAGGTCCCTTCCAATTCCAACAATACTGTGATTCTGTGAAATACTAAAACTATTTCAGACTTAAAGTTTCTAGCTCACTTGTGTTGGTGACCATCAGCTCCAATATCACACTTTCTGTGGTACGGTAGTTACCTGGCTTAAGAATTTATCCTCAATGAATTCCAGAAATCTGGATTGCCTACAGCTTGATGTGTTACTTTCTGGAGTGGCTCAAGTCCCCCAGCAGGATGAGAGCACACAAGCATGATGCCTGCTTTACATGGATTAAGGAGGCTTTGTCAATAGGCTCTCCTTGACTGAGCAGGATGTAGTAGACACCAACCACAAGGTTCCCTTCGTTGTCTCAGTCACAGTCACAAGCTTCCCATCTGCTCATGCTCATCCAAAACAGAAGCCATACTTAAGAAACCTAAATTATATAATTTTCCATGAAGTGGGAACCAGTGGCATACAAACACAATAAAAAACATTTCTGGGATGACTTTTCCCCAGTGACACCTGTATTTTGAAATTTTCTAGTGACAAAAAAAGCCCATGCCAAACCAGAATTAAAACTTTATAAACCTTCTAGAATTTTTTTAAAATTAAAAACAAATTAAATAATTCTAATTCAACCTAAATATTTTGGTTAGTTTCAATGATTTGAGCAAATTTTAAAAGTAATTCCATATTTCCATGAAAGAATACAAATTTTCCTGCTAAAAGGCATTTATACAGTAAGGGAGAAAATCCCAAGCCTCTAATAAATGTTTATAGTCTCAGTAAAAATACTACTAAAAAAAAATCATAGGTGTGCTGTTTGTTGGTAATCTCTCAAACTTGTCTACAAGTAAACTGTGATCACTCCTCCTTCTTTAAACTGGTCTCTACAGAGTTGCTACACTTGAAGTACATCACTGACTAGGGGTCAGAAGAGTATCAGTTCAGCTCAGCTGCCTAAACATAAGCTTAGTGGAAATTTCCAAAACAAATGTGACAATACAGAAGATAGCTTTTAGAGGACAAGCATAAGATTGCCACAAATCCGCTCAAGAACTACTACTTAGTATCTTAAGCACTTTCTACTCCCAGGGCACTGTAGTTCCTAATAACATTTCTTCCCCAGACTGACTTGATGAAAACAAGTTGGGAGGCCAGCACTCAAAAAACCAACCAACCAATCAACTAAAAAAACCACTTCTGAAAATAAGGAATAATATACTCTGCAAAATATTGCTACAACACTACCCACCCCTTGGAGAAAATATAAGGCAGGATAAATACTGTGGGTATTGTTTTTATTTCATAATTGCTTGAAGGGCTCTCTGATGTCCTGGTGAGAGACTAGACAAGAGACCTACAAGCACAGAACTAAATCATACTCATTTGAAAGGGAAAATCTTTGAAATACCTGCAACATAATGGTTACCATGCTTACACCAAATTTAATCCCAGATCATCAAAATCTTAAAGCAATTACTACTTCCTATACCACAGAAGTATAGCACTATGTGATTGCATAAACACAAAATCCAAAGAAGTGGGTGGTTTCTTTCATGGATTTTCAGCTGACAGACATCAACATGCAGGCAACTTTGAGTAATAAAATCTTCAGGAACCAATAATTGTGTTTTATATATAGATTATGCTACACTGGTGATCACACACATTAGGTAAAGAAAGATGTTATTGATAGAAGGAGTATAATTAGGTCCTATAGGTACACAGAGCTTCCTAAGTCTTAATTTTGAACAGCTGAACAGCTTAAATATAGCAAGCCAAGAAAGGAATCACTTGAGATTCTTATTTTACCAATTCTACTAATGTTATCACAATGGTAATAGGAAATCCAATTTATTGCACACATGTAGACGTTATCCACGAACGTGAAAGCACATCTACTTTCCTTATCAAAACTAAGTAATATCCAAATCTTTAAAATATTGTTATGCTTATTTAAGAATTCAGCATTTTTTATACAGACATTTTATGCTCAGATTTTGCTGCACTGCAGAAGAAATTAGTAACTGTAATGCTCAAATGCTATGTCGGTATTTACCCAAATGCACTGCACGGACAGTAATCATTCCTCTCAGTAGCTTTAGGGGGTGCATCTTCTTACTTCTGCTTAGACGCAATGTTCACTTGCACTTTAAAACTTTCTTTTGTTTCAAACAGTTAAAAATACATAATGATTAGTTGCCTTGGTTCCAAAGCACTCTACAGTTCAAGATTCAATACTGAGAAATGGCTCAGTCCCTGCTTTCTCATCTTCAATATAAAAATAAAAAGAGAGAGGAGAAAAAGAGTTTGCAAGACTAGCCCTCCTTTCATACACATGACATATATTGAAAATTTACCAAGTCTCATCCATAATCCCAATGACTGCTTATTAACCATTTCATCAAAGCCAACTTGAAAGACCCTTTTCTTCTTTAGCACAGGATAAATATCTAATATATCTCCCTTAATTTTGCGTTGCTTACCTGCTTTTGTAATTTCTGTGCTTTTGTTTTGTTCCACTTATTTTGAAAAGAATTACAAAACAGGTCTGAATCACATAAATTTAACAATATTTTAACAAATGTTTGTAATTTACCAGGTGCTGTCTAGGACAGCACAAAGCTCTGAATTACAGTGTTTCATCAATAAGTATTCCTCTGACACCTGACTGCATGCGATTCACAATTAATCAACTGTATAAACAAGGAAGCAAAGTCTTGAAAAATAACAGCTGCAAATATCATCCAGTGAATAATGATTTGCACTGATTATTGATGCTTTCAAGTAACGTATCAGGGATCCTTTCAAACTTCATATTTCTCTAGCATTGTCACCCAAAGTGGCTGAAAGCTAGCTTACAAAAACTAAACCACAATAACTGGGAAAAAAATGTGGTAAGGTTATGTCATTCAGTTCCAGTAAATCAATACAGTAACAAAAAATCTCCTGGCTGTCGTATCTCTTCTGCTGTCACTAACTTTGGAAATAGCCATTAAAGTCAAAAAAGCATCCATTTATGAATAGTCAGCTACATTCTCTCTAGTAAAACAAAATCTGCAATGGGATAGTCAAGAGGTTCTTATATAGAAGTATGTTTTATATAAATATGTGTGTGTGTGTTTTAATAAAACAATACTGCTGAAAAGCAGGAATCAAAAATATATATAACATTTATGTAATAAATTCTATGCTGCATACTCATTTTGTACATATATGCAGCATACATTTTGCTGCATATATGTACAAAATGTATATATGTATACATTTTATACATATATAAAATGTATAAAAGCAACCAAGCTTTTAAATAGCTTTTTGTCCATTTTTCCAGTGAATATCGAATCTGTGAAAGTCATCACAAGTACCAAAGCCCTTCTGCTTCTTCCAAATGGAGAATCTCTTTTTTCTGGCTTGAGGGAAAAGCTAAAAATTCTAGTCAGAAGTTTGAAAAATATTAGTATAAATGAGATTATTATATGATAATGTCATTTTAAAAGGCTTTCAAGCAGAATGGAACACTAGGACACCTCAAATCACTGATCTGATCAGAGTTAAAGAGAAAAAAAAAACATTGAAAATAAACAGCAGAAACCTAGAAATCAGGCAATAGTTACCCTGAACTCTCTGGATTAAAAAAAAACCCAAACAAAATTACATTTGGAATGTAGGAAAACAAAACCTTACTGACATAAAGTGCCCCTCGTTTATTCAGACATTTAATCTCTGCACAAAATGAACAAATCTAGAAAATCTTTCTAGTTTTATATAATCTGTTACGTCTCCAAAAGACACATAAATAATAATATAAATACATATTAACTATTTACTCTCATATCTGTTGGAGTTGGACAAATTCTAGTCTCAAAGGATTTTCATTTTTTCATGCTTAGCCTATTCTTTGAATAGAAATACATGGTGTATGTATGTAAAAGCAATGCAACTACTTATATGTGAGCTTACGTAGGGGGAAATTACTACTCATAGTACAACCAAGGGAGAGTAGATCTGTTCTACGATGCATTCAGTAAACTTTTAGCTCCTACAAGCATATTTCCCATTAATTTAACACAGCATATCCATCAGAAAGTAGCAAAATTTCAATTTTTGTTCAAAAGCTATCTAATTTCTACTTGCTATAATTAGAGAATTTCTACCATGTCTAGGCAAAGAAGTAGATGGGTTTAACGCAAATGGAAAATTCCTAAGGGTAAAACAGACTTCATGATCACAGAATGGCTTGGGTTGGGAGGGACCTTAAATATCATTGGGTTCTAACCCCATTGCATGGGCAGGGACACTCTCCACTAGATCAGGTTGCTCAAGGCCCCATCCAACCTGGCTTTGAAGACTTCCAGGGAGAGTACAGCCACAAATTCCTTGGGCAACCTGTTCCAGCTTCTCACCACCCTCACAGGAAAGAATTTTTTCCTAATATCTAACCTAAACTTCTCCTTGCCAAGCTTGAAATCATTTCCCCTTGTACTCTTGCTACACACCTCTGCAGAAAGCCTGACCCCAGCTTTCTTGTAGGCCCTCTTTAGATTCTGGAATTATAAGGTCACCTCAGAACCTCCTGTTCTCTAGGCTGAACTATCTGAACTTCTTCAGCCTGTCTTCATAGGGAAGGTGATTTGCATTATGGTTATCTCAAAGGCAACTTTTACAGTGACCACAGTATTTTTCAGATAGAAGGTGTGTCTTAATATTACGATGATGAACTGGAAAATGCATCTTACAGACATCTTACAGGTTCAGCCTACACTGCATTGTACTATAGCCAGAAAGTTAATTATCCAGCAAGCAGATTTCAGTTATAAAAAGAAAATATCTCTCACAGAGATGAAATATACTCTTCCATGATGGTCTAAAAGCAAGCTCCCTCACAGAATGACATCTGCAATATAGGTCCAGAATTATTATTTTAAAGAGATTTGGAAGTTCTCCAAAATCACATAACACTCTAATTCCCTGTCATTGAGGAACTGATAATTAATATTGCAGAAGAAAAACAATAATACACAGAACATATGTTCAGTTTAGCTGAGCATCATATAGAAGCAGGAGATATGAATTTTCTATTTGTTTCACTCCAGCTACCTTTTCTATGGCTAACATGTTGCTTTAACATTAAAAATAAGATAGACAGTTACAATTGTAGTAAAGGGATGACAAACATGAGACATAATGTGAAAGACTAAAGGTTCATGTGTATTAACTCTGAACTAGAATAAGAAGGTCTTTAAAACAAAGATTATATTTGCAAGGGCCTCTTTATTTACAGCCCTGTTGAGTTACACTTCTACAAAAACACATCTGCTGATATTGTTCTCATGTCTAAAAAGCAGCAGAATATACAATGTTTCAAATCTATTTTATTTGCCACAACCTCTACTTGTTTACTATCATGTATCTCCCCAGTATTACAAAGTTAAATTTCATGCAATATTAATTTAATATACTTATTGCTCATTTAACAAACTTGACATCAATTTATGTGTCATTTTGTTACTGGCACCTTTGGACACCCCTTCTCTGCTGAAAAACCAGACAGTAACACTGTCTGTCCACCAAGACTATCTGTCATACAATGTCACTCTAACGCACAGGCAACTGGAGAAATTGGAAGATGATGTAGGCTGCAGTGCCATTATTACGATGCTGACATCTCTTTATGACTTAAATTTGTCAGACTTGGACAGTGTAGTCTCTCAGCTTGCCAAGTGCCCGGCTGTGATAAGGTGCAAGGAATAAGTAAGCTGCTTAAGTTCAGAGCTGACAAGACAGATGTAATGCTTGCTGGTAATGAAAACAACATACAGTCATTCCTGAAGACCACACAGCTAAACATACTGAATGTGCCTAGCAAATGATCTTTCACCACTACGTATATAGCAGAAAATGTGGCACTCCTCCAGAGATAGAAAGCTGTTGTCTGTGGTCTGTGGTAATTTAAGGCATTCATATATAGTTCAAGCTGTGGCCATCTATGAGATCATGCCTTCTTCTAGTAAGAATGGGATGCAAAATGGAACTGCAGGATGAAATAAATAATTTAAAAGAGCACACTGTAAACAAAGGAGGGACAAATCACTGGCCTCTAAAAGAATGTGTCCTTTTTATGATAATAAAACTCATCTAAACCAGATACTTCATCCTTATTCTTGGAAAGGGCATATTTAGACAGCTACTTCAACTCACAGAAAAAGATAATGCCTGGCAACAGCTCAGCACTCAATCTTTAGTCTTGAAAATTAACGTTGATTTGAATTACTTCAGGTTCCAAGAATCTGCTGTTTATCTAGTTTCTTCAGCCAGTTCTTACAGTGTTTCAAATAGCAGTTAGCTTCCTAAAGAAAAATGAAAACTTTCTCATGTAGACACGTTCTCAAGCTTGCAACCTGAAATGGACCTTTTTAGCTTCATGGAACAGCTTCAAGAGTAAGGTTCCAAGAAACACCACAGCAATGTCTTGTGGCACAAAACTTTAAACCAGAAAATGTCAGAAAATTAGTGCCTGAAAGTACAAGTATCAAAACTTAACTTTTGAAAACTAAGTAATTCTGAGTTTTCCCCTATTTACAATTATGTCCAAATAATGCATTCAGCAATTACTCATCACCCTATCCTTAAAACACAGCAAATCTATAAAACAGCAGGTAATGTAAATAAAAAGCACAGATGGAAAGCTATGATCTAATCGCTGTCACTGAACCCTGGTGGGACAAATGTCACAACTGAAGTGCTGCAAACTATGGCTATAAACTGCTCAGAAGGGACAGGGAAAGAAGGAAGAGGGATGAGGTTGTTATGTAAAAGAATTTGATTGACTGCACAGATTGAAAAACAGCACTGCACAGGCTGAAAGCTTATTAATGAAAATCAGGGGCCAAGCCAACAAAGGAAGCCTCATGGCTGGTGTTCATTACTGGTCACCCACTTGAGAGGAGCCTGCTGATGAAGTGTTCTTACTTCAGCTGCAGGAAGCATCACACTTGCAGGTTCTGATCCAGCTGGGGGACTTCAGCCACTCTAACATCTAACATCTGCTGGAAAACCTGCACAGCAGGCTGTTAAGAAGTCCAGGAGACTCTTGGGAGAACATTGAGGATAATTTATTATTCCAAGTGATGACAGCCCAAGCAGAGAACCATTACTGGACCTGTTTCTCACCAACACAGATGACCTAATTACAAAGGTCAAAATCAGTGGCAGCTTGAGCTGCAATGATCACACTCAGGTGGAATTCACAATCTTAGGGATCTGAACCACATGAATAGTAAAGCCAAGACCTTGAGTTTTAGGAGAGTGAACTTGAAATTGCCCTCAGAACTGCACTAGCAGACTCTGATTAAAGTGTGCAAACACTTTTGAAAGCTTTATCAGGAGCTAAACGTAAATGCAAGTCAAGAAAAAAAGAAAAAAAAAAAAAGTAGATAAATTCAGTAGTTTTATAATTTTTTTAAAACTAGAGAATGTTATAAAATTACTTTTTTACTGATAAAAGTAAAACCATTTAGATAACCTGTGAGCCTCACGTTATCCAGTTGTTACCTTACTGTCATCAAACAACTAGTGCTCAGAGCTACTCTGTGAATGACAATGAAGAACAACATCTATGAAATGAAATTATTCTTCACTGTCAACTTTATTATTCAATTCAAAAGCCAGTATTTATTTTAGCTCTTCAATGACATTCACCTCTGGACATCTACATATTTAGATTATGAGTTGCCTTTCTTATATACTTGTATTACTGTCCATCTGAGTGTGTTTCATAGTTTAGGCCCAGCTGGTACCAAACAGTCCACTGTTTGCTCAAAATCCTGATCCCCACTGGGACAGGGAGGAGAAATCCCATCCAAAGGCTCATAAATGAGACAAGGAGAGGGAGGTTTGCGTTCCTGTTACAGTAACGGGCAAACCCAGGCAGATTCAACTTGTGAAGGGGAAAAAAACCTAATGTACCAAGAAAAAGAGAAAACATGACCAGAACTTAATACCTTCCCCCTCCCTTCTCCCCAGTCCCGGATCCCTTCCCTGCCGCCTCCTCCTCAGGGCACAGGGAGGGGCAGGGGGGGTTTAGGGTCAGTTCCCCACACGCTGTTTCTGCCGCTCCTTCCTCCTCAGGGTGAGTTCTCCTCACAGCCTTCCCTGTCTCCAACACGGGGTCCCTCTCCCGGGAGAGTCCTTCCTGAACCCCTGGGCCATGAGTCCCTCCCACAGGTGCAGTCCCTCAGGCACAGACTGCTCCAGCCCGGGCTGCACACAGGGTCACGGCTGCTTCAGGAACAGTCACCTCCTCTGACACGGGGCCCTACACGGCTGCAGATCCACATCTGCCCACCATAATCTTTTAGGGACTACAAAATCCACACCTGCCCACTGTGCTTTTCAGGGACTGCTCCACCACGCTCCTCCATGGGCTGCAGGGGCACAGCTGCCATCTCACCATGGGCTGTGGGGAAATCTCTGCTCAGGCACCTTCTCCGCCTCCTGACCTTGGAGTCTTTTCTCTGTCGTTGCTCTCTCATCTCCTCCTCTCTGTCAGTCTTTTTTTTTTATTATTATTTTTACAGTTTAGTTTTCACTGTCTTGACAGTGTGCTACTCACAGAGGCACACTTATTTTCCCATATCTGCTTGGCCCTGGCCAAAGGCACATCCAGAACTGGAAGCAGTGGAGCTGCCAGCAGTTTGGCAGAGGAGCTGCCCCTGTGACCCCCCCACTTCCAAAACACCACTGTAGTTACCCAAAACAGTGTGGACACAAAAAAAACCCCTTATAGACATGTCCATGTCTTCAGACATTATTTATAATCATGTATACCTAACATTTTCCATATTTTTCATAAGATTTCATATATATATAACCACACGACTTACAAATTTGGCAGTTTGCAGTAGAATATATTCCGTGTAGCTTGTTAGTCTAATAGAATATACAGCCAGCAGTGTACATTCTTCTGCTATACTTATTTAAAAAATCTTATGAATACTGTCACTAAAAGCATATACACTGAATTGTTTTTTTTTACACAGTTACAATGAGTCACTAATTTTTAGCTAATCTATTGAAGTGATAAACTACTGCATCATTTTTAGTGAAATGTTTTTTTAATCAAAAAGCGAGCTATTAAAACCTATTTCATTAACAGCTTTAAAACAATTTGGAAATATTTTAAGGTCTTTCTCAACATAGCTGTCTATTTTGCTCCAGATGCCTGTGAATGTGTTCAATGAGTTATTTAATGCATGAATTCATGTATGAGATAGTGATTCTTCTCAATTGTCCTTCCAGCTATATTTTTGGAAACATTGAAAAGTAATCAATACCTTTTTGTACTACGAGAAATGCATAGCACCAGTCCTATACATAACTGTATAGCAAGTGATTCTTTACCCTTTCAAAAACACAGCTGCAATAATTTTACTACCCCACTGTAGTTTAACAAATAAATTTCATTACAAATTAGAACACATAAGATAAGCAGTGTCCTCGAACGTCTTAGTCCTTTTTAAGGTTCCATACATCATTAAAACAGAATGACAGGCACGAGAATATTAACCCATTCTTTTAAAAGCTCATACACATTTCTGCTTTGATTCCACTCTTCAGTGGCATTCCACAGAGAAATTTCTGTATTTTCAGAATTGATGTACCTTTGAAATCTATAATCTTTGGTTTTCAAGCTCACTATTATTTGCCTTCAGGTGCAAATTTTAAAGTGTATAGGCTTCTAAAAAGAACCTTATGGCTCTAGCCAGATACTGAAAGGCTTGTAAATCAGTCATCATCACAGTGTAAATGTCTTTTCAAAATAATGTTCCTCACTCTGAGTACACTTGTGCTTATACTTGGTTCACTTGTCAAATACAAATCTGAGGTCATCAAAAGCTTCAGGGTAACTCCAGCTATTCCAAAACTCATTTTCTACCTCTATTTTGTTGGAGAAAAATGATTTCAAATATAAAAATAATAGGAAATGCTACAGAAAAAGAAACTAAGGCAAATTATGTGCATGTTTCAGTACAGCTTTGAAGTGACTGCCTGAAAGAACAAAGACAGTCCAATACCCAAGAATTATAAACAGTGGAAATATCCATAGCAGATAATATATTTTCCTATTGAGTCAGTATGTATTCCACTCAAAAAATATTTTAGAGTTAACGTCTTAAATATATATGATAAGGATTAGATGCTAATGATTTTATTCAAATATATATTTTGTAATATGAGACACTTAAACACTCATTTACGATGTCTGCTGTTCATTGTAGGTGACATGTCTGATGAGAGTAAATGACACTACTATTCCTGCTATCCTGGACTTCTTGGCCATATGACGGTAAGTATTTTCACTTAAATCCATTTTTAAGGTCTAACACTTATTAAAACAGAAGACAAGGGAGTACTTATTCCTTAAAGGTGGAATTTATGTTTAAGAGGTCAGTCTGATTTTTTCATCTCCAGAGACTTTTTTATGCAGCTGTAGTTCATATTTAAACTTTGAGCTGAGTACTTAGCACTCTCTTGAAAGCAGAGACTATCCAGGTACTTGTGTAAAATCTTTTCCTTCCCAAAGCAAAACCTAGTTTCATTGATGATTTCAACAGTAATCTAAAGGCTGTTTTCTATGACCCAAAGCCTCAGACAAAGAAACAGTAAGACAGCTTTTTTCAAAAGCAGGAGCTTACTCCCAGGCTTTTCTTGGAGACTCGAGGACAAATGGAACAAAGCAAAAATAGAATAAATAATATAATAAAATAAAGCTAAACTCAGCTGGAACCTAAGCTTTATCTGCTTTAGGTAAATTTATAGATGCTAGTAAACTGTTGGGATGGAAGCTGATACCACAGTCATTCATGGCATAAACTTCCTTCCAAATCATGTACATGTTTCTAATGGTCACCAGATGAAACTCTACGTACATGGTTAGGCAAATTTCATGTGGCCCAGTCCCACAGAATCAATTCTCACTTTTTGCCTCTCCTTTATCTGCTCCTAACATTTGCACTGTAGTTAAACAGTATCTGAGTTGGCATTTGTGTATTTCCTGCTTTTTCAGACATCCTCAAATGTTTGCTGTTGCAGACCACTGGAATAGAGACCATCTGAACTAATTGTAAGGCAGCTAGTATACTGCAGTTTATGTAAAATATTGTTTTAAAATGTTCAACATGGTAAGCTATATCCCTCTAGCCATTTCATTTTAGAATGTGTGCATAAACATCTAAGTTCAACATACCAGTTTCCTAGCTTGATAATCACAATTTACCATACACTTGGAACTTAAAAGTGTCTGATGGATGTGACCAACCAGGCCGAATTAAATAAAGGTAGAAAGCCCAACTCTCTGACAAAACAGAGAATTTAATTTTCCATTAAAAAAAAAAAAAAAAAAAAAGAAAAGAAAAAAAAAAGTTTAGTCATAAAGAGGTAAAGTGGACAAACTAAATGTTATAACATCCTTGTGGGGTGCTCTTGATATTGAAGTTGCCTGCGAGGCCTTTTGCTTTCACATTAAAATACAACTGGAAAACTGTATCATTGGGTGTACACCCCTAAAATATAAGCTATGAAACAACCTGTTTTATTTTAATACAGAGAATATCGTATATTTTTCCTTTCACATTTCACTATAAAAGACAAAGAGTGGAGAAGTATTGATTGAGACTGTTTTCATCCACTACCATTTCAAGAATTATTTTCAAGAGAAGTAACTTTTAATTAGCCTTTCACGGTATCATGTGGATTTTCAGCCAAAATGGAAACATGAAAACATTCTGGCGTTCTATAAAACCCAACAAAGTTGTAGTCAGGAAATAAAACAGTTACAGAAAACAATATCAAAGTTACGAGCTACTATAGGAATAATACAAATACTCATATTTGCTTTGGAGAAAATTAATTTATATTGACTATTTAATAATGAAAATATTGGGAAAACACACTGATTCCAACTGAAAATAGCTACTGAATTAAAGTTATTTAACAGCAATCAGTATACATCCAAGCTAGGCAATAAAAATAAACCAGCCTCCCACTATGTTCATGTTAGCACAGATGTTATTTAATTTGTTAAAATAAAACATTTACTATTTGCTTCCTTTCATATTCCTTTGTAGATTGTACATGAGACAAAATGTCAGCTCAGCCACTACATATCTGTGAAAACAGTAGATGTTCTGCTAATTTGGGTTTCGCTCTGTACCAGAGAGATGTGAAGAGTGGGAAGAAAAAAAGAAGGAGAGCAGAGAGGAAAGTGGAAGATGGGGATAGAATGAGAAATGTTTTTTTAAAAAAAATATTTACTCTTATATTATAATATCTAGTTCTGTTATAGCTGCATGCAAAAACGTAAAATATCCTTTTTATCCATTATTTTCTGCTTATTTAAAAAATATCCACAGAACACATCCCAAATTTTTGTAAGAGAGAGATAATATAGCAGGACAGCCTGCATTTAGTACCTATTCCATGCTTCAGCATAAACAGCATTATAAAGACATGCCCAAAAATGTATTTTTTAAACAATGTATTGCTTGTGAAGGCTCAATACCAACAACATTGGTAAAACTTGCCTTTGCTTACACAATGAAGACACTCTGGCTTTAGAATTAAAATTGTCAAAGGAAGTAAAAGGAAACAAGAAGAGCTTCTTCAAATATATCAGTAGTAAAAGAACAGGGAAAATGTGGGCCCACTGCTGAATGAGGCAGCAGCCCTGATAACAGAGGGTGCAGAGAAGGCAGAGTTGCTGAATACCTTTTTTGCTTCAGTCTTTACTCCTATGACCAGCCCTTGTGACCTCCAGACCCTGAATATGAGAAAGAAAGCCTGGAGGAGGGAAGACTAGCCACTCGTCAATGAAGACTGGGTTAGAGATCAGTTATGCAAATTGAATGCACACAAGTCCCTGGGCCCTGATGGGATGCACCCAAGAGTGTTAAGAGAGCTGGGTGATGTTATCATTCTACCACTCTCTATCATTTTTTGAGAGATCATGGCAAACAGGAGAGGTGCCTGAGGGCTGGAAGAAAGCCAATGTCACTCCAGTCTTCAAAACGGGCAAGAAGGAAGATCCAGGCAATTACAGACCAATCAGTCTCATCTCCATGGAAAAAGATGGAGCAATTTGTTCTGGAGGTTATCTCTTAAGCATGTGGAAGAGAGAAGGGTTATCAGGAGCAGTCAGGATGGATTTACCAAGGGGAAAAAATGCCTGACTGACTAATCTGATAGCCTTCTATGAGGTTGAAACTGCATGGGTAGATGCAGGGAGACCAGTGGTAGTCTGCCTTGAACTTAGCAAGGGTTTTGACACAGTCTCCCATAACATCCTCTGAATAAGCTCAGGAAATGTGGAACAGAAGAGCGGACAGTGAGAAAGATTAATAACTGGCTACATGATAGAGCCCAGAAAGTGGTGATCAATGGTGCTGAGCCCAGCTGGAAACCTGTAAGTAGCAGAGAGCAAGCAAAATGATGAAGGGAGTGGAACATCTCCCTTACGAGGAAAGGCTGAGGGAGTTGGGTCTCTTCAGACTGGAGAAGAGGAGACTGACGACAATCTGAGAAATGTTTACAAATATGTAAAGGATGAGTGTCAGGAGGATGGAGGCAGGGACAAGCAATGGTAGGACAAGGGGTAAATGGATGCAAGTTGGACCATAGAGGTTCCATGCAAACATAAAAATCTTTTTCACTGTGAGGGTGACAGAACACTGGAACAGTGATGCTGTGAAGTCTTCTTCTCTGGAGACATTCAAAACCCACCTGGACATATTCCTGTGTGACCTACACCTGGTGGTCCTGTGCTGGCAGAGGGGTTCGACTCAACGATATTTCAAGGACCCTTCCAACTCTTAACACTAGTGATTTCTGTGATTTTTATTCTGCACCTTTACCTGAGGAACAGCATTTTATTCATCTATTGACACTGAATTGTTATAAAGCCTTTTGAACAGTCAAAATGCCTACTTCCCTTAAATTAGTGCAAGTCTAGCTATTTCATTATAAATCCAATGACAGAAACTAAGTCTTGGAAAAGTAAGGTTTAATGAGCCAAAACAGGTTTATAGCACTTCCTGCCCTCACAGTAAGGCTGTAAACTACGTGTAGCTACACTACATTTATGGCTCTTATGAAGTACCCTGCCTCTCATTTTTATTGTATTCAGCTGAGTTCCTTCAGCACAACATTCATTCCACTCAAACGCTTTTACTTAAAAAAACAGCATTAAGGAAAGCAAATGCTCTGTTTCTGAACAGTTTAGGGTCTAACAGGAGACCAAAAGAATACATATACCTTAATACAATCTGAAGTGCCTCAGATTTTAGTTTTAGGCTGATTTTAGACAGATTTTAGAATTTTATACTGAAGGAGGCTTCAGGAACTGAAAAAGCACTAATGACTATAAGCAATCTTTTATCAGCTAAAGGAAAGAACTGAAGACAAAGCACTCAGTTACAAATAACTTATTAATATAATTCCTTTGTGTTCAGCAGAGATTACTTAGGAATTGTATATTATGTAACTTGACAATTTTTGGCTCCATGCCTACACCATCAGTAACTTACAATTAATTCAAACCTTCTCCAAAAGGCTCCTGGTATGTTTATACAATGCAAGTCGTGGACAGCCCAGAGAATGAATTTCAATATCCAGTAAATTAAAAGTTTCTGTGTTTTAGTCACTGAATACAGAATTTCCAAACAAATGCATGTCTATGACTCCTTAAAATCCTAAAAAAAATTAGACTAAACATATTAAATAAATTCTCAGTGCTTCTACTGGTTTTAGTTTCAGATTAGGAAGAACATGTTTTATCGCAAGTTATATATACTCTTGAAAAATATGTTTTATAATATTTCTTAAAAGACGTGAAAAACAAAATTTTAAAAATCTGCACAAAAGCTGAGAACAGACTAACATTTGAAAGACAGGCTATCAATTTAAACTACTCAAAGTTGCATCTCCACATTTAGAAATACAGATACAAAGGGCAAAAAGTAATGAATTAAATTTAAATCTAATTAAAAGATTAGTATTTCAAAATAAGCAAGTATAAGGTCAGGCAAAAGTAGAATCACTTTGGAAGGAGCATGGGGCAGATCCAGAAAACTGCTAGTATCTTCTCCCTAAGACTCTGAATGGGCCACTAATAATTTTCTCTCAGATAACATAATAGACCACCAAATTAACTAGTTAATACATCAAGAAAAACAGTCTTGCATTTATGCCTATCTTCTGCTCATGTACAGCAACCTTCTCAAATGACACTGTTATTCTAGATGTAACACACGGTGCAATTGTTAGCAGCTGATGCACTTATGTTTTGTGCACTAGCTTTGGAAATTTCTCAGGAAACAGGGTTTTTTAAATCCAGTATAACGTGTAATCTGTTTTGGGCACATTTTTCAACAGTCAGATTGTAGAGATGCCTGATTACATAATCAGATGTAATTATCTGATTGTATATCTTTTTACCTTTACAAATAATTCCTTTAGGCAAAAAATAAAAGAAATCATAAACATTTACAGTGTGATATTCCCAGTCTGTTTGGGTTTCAACACTTCCATCATCAATGTATTTCCGAAACTGAAATTTTCATTGTTGACACCAGTCAAGCCTGTTATTTTTTTATGGGGAGAGAGCAGTTTCAAACTTCTTTTAATAAAAACCAAAGATCTGCTAATGAATTGCCATTTTATCTGAAAAAGCCTATCTTGAGAAAACCCCGGTTATTTATTCCTTATTTTAAACATAATTTACTGCTCTGTATATAGCAATAATCATCACAATTAAGATTTTTAATACATTTCAAATATTAGAACACCTTAATAGCAAAGAATATATGAAGCATATATGAATATACTACTCACCAATTTTAATCTTTGCAAAGGTATTCTGCTAGTGTCTATCGGTGTACGTTCTGTGACATTACCAAATCTGACTTCTGGGATGGCAATTGCACATATTACATGTGCCCACCTGTGAAAAGTGGCAAGTCAAGAATACCACCAAAAAAACCCAAAGAAATACAAGTGTTTTAAGATGTTTCATTACTTGCTGTGTGCTGGATTCTATTTTTTGTGCGTTTTTTAAGACAGCCATCTACAGATAATTTCTTAGTAAGACTTCCCAGGCTTCTTTGAAACATATTTAACAAACTTTAAAAACACTACTAATTTGTGTAACCATAATTTCAGACTGGCAGTTTACTGCAACATCCTTCATGTTTACTTATTAAGTTTTATAGTTTTATTATTCACGTGCAAATGTAAAGATCTAAGGACACTTACTTGATTTGTGTGCATTTTATCACCTACAGTATTTTGGATCAGCATTAGTCAGACCTGAATAACTATTCTTAGGCAGCACATGTTATCACAATCAGTCACATATCTATTGAAATGTAAAATAAAATATACTATCAAGACCCTCTGTTTACAGACACAAAGGCACAGAAGCAGCAAAATGACCAAGTTTTCACTGTAATGCCCAGCATTACCTGGATCCCCATTAACACCTGTCAAGTGCATAGGACCAGTGCTACATGTAAGGCTTTACTCTAACTTCATGAACATATCAGATGTGTGAGGATGATGCTATGTACTTCCTATATTCATCAGAAAGCACACCTATATCCTCCAAATGCTGGTTCAATACATAAATCTCAAAATAAAAAGGCTAAATTAAACTTTTAGAAATTAATATTAAAAGTGCACATTATATGAAGTAAAAGAGAAGCTTATGAAATTTTTATCAACCAAGAGCAGCCTTCTGAAACTACTTCTAAAATCTTCTTTGAGGCAGACTACTAGCAAATCTAAAGAAAGTGAAATATTTCCATTCCTTGAATCATACTTGCTGTATTCTCAGTTATTCATTGTAAATCTTGTCACACTGCCTCATTTGCTCTTTTTTTTTTTAAGCCTTGAATGCTTGCCTCACTCTTCTCTCTTTCTGTAGATCTCCAGAGATACACATTACATGAGCATTTTAGCAGATTAGCACAAATGTGAGCTAGAGCTAAAAATGGTGGGTGACATATGAGAATATAAATCATTTCTCCTCCCTGCATAAAGTGGTGCTTTTTCAGTAACTCATCTTTGATGAAAATATGAGAAAGTATAATATGACATATGACTAAACAAACTGCTGTCCCATAATGTTAAAGTTCTATCAGCCTATGAAATAAGAGCATAATGAATGAAATTTAAATCGTATCAATATGTCAAGAGACATATCAATTAGCTAGTTACGAAGTTCAGTCTAAATGAAAGCAGATAAAGCTTGTAGATCTACCACCTTACTATGGTTACAGTTTTGTTTATGTTCTAACTTACAAAAAAAAGTGGTTTAAACTTTTAATAACACTCTTTTCTCCTTTCATTGCTGCTTGTTTATTTGCAAAACTACAACTGGCTTACCATCAAAGCTTAATGGGACAGAAATGCTATAAATAAAATGCCTCTCCAATGAAGTTTCACCCAAACCTCTGGCATCTCTCAACCTAATAGGACTTAAAACAATTATTGTGCTTTGCTGAAAAGAAAGAATCTCAGCTATCCTATATGGCAAATTGTTACCACCTCCCACCCCCACAATTGATTCATTAGATTTTAAATCTAAGTAATAATTATCCTACATCTCTACTCAGTATTTGAGAGGTAAAGGATGGAAAGTAATGCATATGTTGAACTTAACACTTGTTGGGGAAAAGAAGACATAACTGGAACATACTTTTGTGAAAACTCAAAAGTTTGAAATGACAGGTAATGCTGAAAGAGAGATGAAACACTGAACAATGTGTAGCAGCTTTAAGGTGCTATGGGAATGGGAAAACTACTTTTAACAGTTGAACTACTTTTACAGAACTCTCATATCATAGCTCCGTAACAGAAAACTACAGAGGGACATAATTCAAAACCAAGGATTGTAGGTATAGTTATGCAGAAACAGTCACTTTCTGCAAACCTCTGTGGACTGGTTTCCTGGGAATAAATCTTTCAAAACATTTCTAAGACAATTTAATTCATCAAAAAAAAAAGAAGATGTACATATTTCCAAAGATGAATTATGCAATATATTATCCCACAAATATTAAAAGTTCATAATAAATTCTACTCAAGACAACACTGAGTTGTCTTTTTGTTTCTTTCTTTCTTTAGTAAGAAAAGAAAGTAGCAAATTTAGGCAAGTTGGAAACACAGCTAAACAGCAGATGAGTATTGGTCAAAATCTCCATTAAAGTGGTTACAACATTAATGGTTTCTGAAGGCAAGCTGTGTCCCGTAGGTTTCACACTACACCTGTTTCCTACGAGCACGATTTTATAAGGGTCACACAACCAAATGCAAATCAGTGATAAATAAATTCTTGCCTAGTAAGCAGAAAAGAATGGGGCAGCTAGATCATCTCTTGCCACTGCATTACGAAACACAAAAGAAAGACACCTACGATATATTGCTGTGTTACTAAAATAATTTAATTAATTATGAGAAGATTAAAAATGTAAAAAGACTGTCCCACTACTGGGCTTCAAAAAATATTAGGCTGCTATATTTTCCATTTAATCTGTTAGGATTACTTGCAATAGTGTTCTATTAACTACATACGGAGAAAACTACCTATGCTGTTATTAGCATGATGCCAACAACAACAGTAGATAAAGAAGTGTATTTTTAAAAAATTCTTCAAAATCTAAAATTATTTTAATATGATGCAAATTAATTTATTACAAAAATTTCTTCTAAAAGTTCAAAGGTACTGTATTAAATTCTGTAATCACAAATTTCGAGGACTAAAGACACTTTGCTGTTTGATGAGACTTGCCCATGCAAACAATGACAAATGAGCTCCCATTTACTTTCTTTACACAAAGGCCAGCAAAGTAGAATTTGGAACAAATAAGTGTGTGCAAACAGTAAAACTAATGTGCATTTTAGCATCTAACTATTTCCCAAAATGCCAGTGGCCTATTTCAATTACAGTAATTTTATTTCTCCACATATTCAGCTTAAAGGGACACTGACAAGTATTTAGGTTTAAAAATGTTTTGTATGTGTGAATGAATTGGGAATAAAATTTAAAACAAGCACATATAATACTGAAGCAATGTATTACTTACTTCTTGTCAGTAGTTTGCTTTAAGGCACCACCTCTCAAATTGCAGAGACAACATTCCTAGAAATAAAAATAGTGCAGAAAAAAAGTGAGCTTTACTGAATAGGTACAAATCAGTTTTTATTCAGCTGATCTTAAGGATATTTGAATTGCTAGTGTAATTAATTACTAAGTTACTACCTGCTACTTACAAGCACTGCATTTCCATCCAGGGAAAAAAAATAAGAATACAATAACAAAAAGAGAAGCAACTCAAAAGAGTTTATGATAAACAAATTTTAAGTATTACTCTTAAGCAAACCTCAAAAACCTCATTTCACTTCACAGAGTAAGAAGTGATACCAAGTATGAAGGTATTTAATCATTACTGCCATACAAAGGCTGGAATTGCCATGCAACATACTAGGATTAAACAAAGCAAAATGACACACAGTAAGTTAAATAAAAGTTACTGAGAAACCAATCCAACTCAAATAGCTTGAAAACCTTTTTGTTCCTGACAGTTCTGAAATTTATAAGCATACAGAATATGGGGCAGGATATTTTTTTTGCAGAAGTTCCCTTTGCTACAGTATACTTTCACTGCCTTGGATCTTCAGTACAACTCCATCTGCTTTCTGGGCACTAGGGAAGGCCTGTGTTAGTGGTTCACAGATCATATGCCAAACAAATAGGGGTTTTCCAACTCTGCTTAAAACTGTGGCTTTGAACAGACACACAGGCTTTTCTACTTTCCAACCTTTCTCTCTCTCATCACTTTCCTTTTCTGAATCTATCCTTTCCCCCTCCTTTTCTTTCTTTCCTTGTCTCTTGACAGGAACGGATGAGAAAGTGTTTCAGTGTTAGTTATTTTTCTTCCTGTCTCCATTTTTCTCAGAGAGAAATGCACAAAATGAAGTCAAGATATCCTGTGACTGTATATCTATACTCAGAAAGAGAGCTTGTCTCCTGAAGCTCTCATTTTAGGCTGCCCTTTCAGAGGGGAAAAAAAAAGAAAAAAAAAAAGAAAAAAAAGACAGACAGACAGAATATTATTTACTTTTCCACTTATCTGTTAAGGAGAGATTAAGTCAATAAACTTCATGCCAATCTAAATCCACATGATAAATTTAGCTAATGTATCACCTCTTAGTTTAGTTTCAAATCGTTATCCTTTGCAATGGCTGTTCAATCACTATATTCAACCACATCTTTCTTTCTACATAATTATCTTCCTAGTACTTACAGATTCTTATGATACCCTATATTAAATGCCCGTAACCACTCTTTAAGGTGTTTCAAATTATATTCACCTTCTTTTTTCTGCTTGCTCCCCTTCTTTGGATGTCATTAGGATAACAAGGTACTGCCATCTACACAGGTATACTCTCAAGCTACACAAAGAACCATCACTGTCTTTCTTATCCAGAATGTGTTTCTGGTTTTAAAAACGTATGATATGGTTGGAAAATTTACAAAACTACATGGGTGTAAGTAAAGACTTTTCTAAAGTAAATGCTAAGGAATCACATTACTATGGCTTTATAAATAATAAATAATAATTAATCTGATTATAATTATTATAATTATTCTGAAGTAACACCACAAAAATTCCAATGAACAGCCATTGGGTACAATGCACCTTTTCCAGTAAAGTACCACCACAGAATGGAACAGCCATTCAGGAAGAGGTAAATACCATGATCTCCTAAAAGAGGAGCCATGCAGGATTTCTCTGTGATCTGATACCAAACTCATTTGCAGTTCTGCAGGAGCGCGAGGCTTACAATGTAGAGCTGAAGTAACAGTGTAGAGCTAAAGTCTTCTGACTGAAGAGACCACATCTGACTCAATATCTATAGTGGGTGTGTGCATGGAAAGCCTCATTCTTCTTTCTCCACTTTAAAAGTTCAGTGGATCATCCACCTATGGATTCCTCTTATTTTTTTTTTGTTCAATGAAGCACTTTCTTCACATTTGCCCTGACATTCTCCAGTCAGCTTACTTTGAAATTCACTTCTTGA
This sequence comes from Phaethornis superciliosus, assembly GCA_023637945.1. Taxonomy (NCBI): domain Eukaryota; kingdom Metazoa; phylum Chordata; class Aves; order Apodiformes; family Trochilidae; genus Phaethornis; species Phaethornis superciliosus. The sequence continues at coordinate 28,284,609 of JAJQWJ010000004.1, read as the reverse complement.
ATAATGATGAACGATTCCTGCTTCTAATAAGTATTATTTTTTATTTTTAAAGAAAACTATAATCTCCTCATTTGCTATATAACTTATTAATGCAACTAGAGAGAGAGAGAAGCAGTCCGAAGCCCTAAAGACGGTCCACAAATAAACTAAGTTAAAATAGTTCAGAAGAAGACGCCGCTAAAAAATTTCTGAATGTTTACGCTCTCTTAACAACTTAAAACAAAAGAACTGTGAATCAGACACTGAAAGAGACAGAAGACATAACCCTTACTTACTAACTGCAGAGCTTTCATACTTGGTTAAAAAAAAGAAATTTTTAAAAAAGAGAGTAAGAGAAGATTGGAGGAGGTGGGAGGGGTGTGATGGTGGAAAGCCAGTCCAAAGAAAAGAGAAAGCAGCTTTAAATACAGGAAAAAATTCAATCCCTTCTCAAAAACCACCTAAAGAAATCTTCAGTGAGTAGACTTGTGGTTGGGAATAATGGCTCACAATCTTCTGGATACAGGCTATAACAACTAGGTGGGAAGAACACAGGCTTGAGGATCATTAAATCTGTTTTTCAAATCATGCCAGGATTGCAATATAGTTCCCTGTATCCATGCAACGCAACTATAACTTTACCTTCAGTTTAAACATACTGCAAGCAATGAAAACACAGGGGATCTAATAATTAGAGAGATTGGTATTCCTAATACAGGAACATGTGCCATGGGTGGCAGTGAAAACACATCAACAATTATTACCCAGGCTCTCACAGAGAAAGACAGAGTTTGTGTGCCCATGTCTGTCTGCTGTCAGCTTGTGTGTAAAAATCAGGACTCATTATAGAGCACTACCTTAGAACATATCCAATCTCTGACTCACTATTACTGTGCTAATCCCTTAAACAAGTAATTTTGTAATTTGTATTTCTACTATATAACAATTTCTTAAGCATATTATTTTACACTTATCTAAATTAAATCTCAGACCATTTTAAATTGCTCATCTGGTTAAAAAAATCTCCATAACATTCTAGAATTACAAAAGAGAACTCTCTTCCAGTATCTGTATAAAGTAAGACATCTCCATGAAATTTATAAGCTTTAACATTCACTTCATCTTTTAGCTTTTTAGTGGAGACAGAGCATTTGTTTCGTAACAATAAAGGTCATATCCATGGTTTCTGAACTAGACACTTCCTGTTGCTTACAATGAAACTGAATTTTGCAACCAGCATTCCTAATCCGGTTTGTTATTAATTTCTCTGTGCCAACCACTGCTAGAAACTTCAGCAAAAGCCTGAAGTCAGAATGAATTAACCATGCTTTCTTTGGTACACATATCCAAAAAGACAGATCACCTTTTTTTTGGAGTAATATGACACTACTCAGGCATAGCAGCATATTAATTATTACTGCATGAATAAATAACACACAAAGCCACAGCCTGATCACACTCATTTATATTTTAGAACTAACGTATTTGGTTTTCTTTTAGTATTTTCACACTGACAAAATTCAAAGTCATATTGACAGGAATGCTTATAAAAGCCTTTTTCACACTTCAGTATTTGCATACTTACTTCACCAGCAATAGTATTCTGTATGAGACAGGAAGTTGTCTGGCACAGAAAGGCAAAAGGCACATAGCAGAGGAATATAGTTATAAAATGACTGTTCTTATGGACAACTATGAACATGCCTCATGATCCCTCTTTTCTTGTTAAACTGCTATTCTCCTTTCCTCTAAGACCCTGTGAATTACAATGACACCTGCAAAGAATTATATTTATCGAGTTAAATGAAATATTAAACTCATGTCAGTGAATGAACAAAAGGTAAAATGAAACACACATTACTCCTAATGAATTCTGTCTGACACATACCAAATGCCTACTCCTTAATGAACCTTACAACCTCTTCCAGCCCTTTGCCATCCCTGCCATAAGGATATTCTTTGTAAGAGCTAACCTCAAGATTCCCTGCTGTAGCTTCAGCCATTTTACTTTATGGTTCATAAACATGAACAACTATTGCTCTTCTGCTCTTTGTCATTTCCACCCACGTTATTGTTCATTTCTTATTAACCTGACTTCACAGACTTCATTAAAAAAAAACAAAAAAACCCTCATAAAACCCAACTTGTATTTAGTTAAGATCAGCTGCATCAGTTTTTGCACAAGGGACAACTATGCAGAATGCAGTTGGCCAGGCTAGGAAAGAGAATACAGCATGGTGTTTGAGCAATGAGTTGAAAAGGGCTTAAGTACTCCAACAAAATAACTAGGTGGCTGCTATCAAAGGAGAAGAGAAAGCAGTAGATTCAAAACAAGCAAACAACAATGTTCTTGGCAGAGTGAAGACTCTTGCCAGATGTGGATGATGAGATTTTTGAAGAAGCAGCTGCATAAGCTCATGAAAGAGAAATCCAGCAAAGGTTATCTTTTACTTAGTAAATAAAAGATTTTGTCTTTGGCTAAGACTGTTTCTTATTTGCATTGTGTAAAAGATTGAGAGAGCATTATGGAATGCTTGCCCAAAACTTACATTCTTCCCTAGGTATTCATTTATGGCTGTACTAGAGAGAAAATAACAGGGTAGAACAGACTTCGGTTTAATTCATTATTGCTTACTATTCTAACCTGCCATTTTAAGGCTTATAAAATACATTGTGAAATGTTTTAGAAAAGGTACCTAGATATTAAGAAAATCCTGTTACTTGGTACAGTTCCTTATACACTGCAAAATATCTTATATATAGTATACATTCAATTTCATCTCCATCTGTTTGTCAAGTTTGTGATTCTGAAACGCAAACAGAATGCATTCACTGAACTTTATTCATATCAGTATTGTGATACAACTTCTCTTATCACAGCTTTATTTAACAGTGATACCAGAATTAATCATTTCAAGTATGAAGCATTGCAAATGTCAATAATGTCTGCAGCACTAAGTAGGACACTATTTATCCAATTAAGTACTTATTTCCACTTTCTTTTTATCAAGTTTTTTTCCCCCTGTGTATCTACTGAATCTGAGTAGTATCTGAAAGCACTCAAAAGCCTGAGAGAAGTGGTTAGGGCAAGGTTTTTCCCCAAAAAGGTCTGAACAGATATTTTCAGTTTTAAGAGTCAAATGCTACAAGATTGTCTCACAACAATGCTTTCTCATCTCATTTATAAGTAGGTGGTTCATAGAAACCGTAACTAATTAAGCCAGTCATCTAATCTTGAACTCTGCCATAGCTAATTCAAATAGATACAAATTGTATGACTAAGGCTGATAAACATCTTCGGTTTCTTCAAGCCACTCTGGAGGGTTTTTTAGAGAGGAACCTTTGAACTGAAAATAGATAACTCACCATTTCTCTCAGTCACACTATTAGTAGCAACACAGATGTCCATCTGGATATGGCATTGCTGCCCTTCCAGATATCTCATTTCCTCAGCTTATTTATATTTCTGTCTACATTTATCCTTGTGAAAAAGGAAGAAGGCTGGTGTTTCTCAACACACTGGAAAGTGCAATTTTTAAAATGGTCCGGTAATTAATATTTAAATCTTTCCACACTAGAGGAACAATTTTCACAAAGAAAATAAATAACTTTTGAGATTATTTAATTTTAACACAGAGTCCATTACTGTATCCACTTCAAGCTATAACCTTAAAACTGGCTTTTCAGAGCCAAGTTCCACCTTTTCTAGACACAAAACGTTCCTAAAAATAACAAAGCAACAGTTGTCTACTGAAAGGATTAACTTTCCTGTCCAAGAGCACCATTTCTTAAGAGTTGCTAGGTGCTACCACTGTAAGTCACAATCTGCAGTTGTAAATAAAAACTAAGTCTTCCACCATCATCTGCCTCAACAATGCCATAATTTCTATGCATAGTTGGAACCTTAGGTGTCTGAACTTTTTTAGAAAATGTTACATAAAATTTTACTCTGTCCAAAAGAATAAGCCATTATCAATTTTTTTTAGCATATTGTAAATGTTTAGAGTTCACATTGATCAAGGAGGCAGCATAATTCCATTAAAAAGAAATTTAGTACAATATTTACTTCTTATGACCACACATCTTTGGCACAAAGCTTAAAATTAGGTTCTTAAAAATTGAAAGTGTCTGCATGGATTAAAGCTTTACTCTTTCAGACCCATTTAAGGCCACTCAAGATACCTAGCTTTGGGAATTTAAAGTTTTCACGTTACCAGCTACTGAATTTCCACATTTTAGTAGCCTAAGCTCACAAATTTTCAGTCTGCCCTGCCTGTGATTCAGGGATACCAAAAAATTCCTTACACTTGCAGCTCGCAGGTCCTGCCTCGCAGGTTGAGGCATCAGTATACAGGGCAAGTACTCTTTTCCTGTGCTGTGACATAGCACTATTTGGAACAGCAATTTGCAAGAATACAAAAAAAGCAGGAGAGAATTGACTGGGATAAGAACAGTTGGGCAAGGAAAAGGAAGAGAGATAAGATGTATAATGGGAGTAGGGAAATAAATTTGCAGCCAGGGAAGGAATGGGAACTGGCAGGGCTGAGACTGAAGTAAGAATCAAAACACTCATTACTGGTAACTGGAGTGAAAGTAACTCCCACACGAGGCATAGGTGCCTGTGTGTCTTTTCTCACAGGAACATGTATACCTGAGTTAAAAAACATGAGTAAAGTATGAAATGGGGACTGTTACACTGCCAAATATGAAATACTTTCTTCAGTAGTAGTTGTTGGTCATTCAGTTTTAGAAAATGTTTACAGTAGAAAAAGTGACTGTTCCCAAGCATTTGAACAAGATTACACACAAGTTCTCTTTGAAAAGAAGTCAAAAGGATTGCAATTAGCGGTTTATTATTTAAAAATTAAAATTTTGCTATTTAAAAATTAAGTGTTGAAATTAACAAACTACAAAACTGATCATTCTTCCTGAAAAATGTGAGACTACAGAAATCACTGCCAAGAGGATCACACTGAGGCTAAATGCTTCGCCAGCACATATACAAAAATGGAAAGATGGTAAGGTTGGAAGTGACAGTAAATATTACTTTTAGCCTGAACATCTTCAGATGAAAATTTGTATCTTCAAGAAAGCAGCCTAGCACCAGCTGTGCAAAGGAGGATATCCTGTTACTGGCTATATGTACTTTTCTTCCCCTCTCAATGATTTTGCAGCAGATCTGCTGGAGATCAAATGTGTTCTTTGAGGACAAATTTAGATTGAATGAGGTTGGTGGAAATTCTCTCCGGTTCAATTCCAGCTCCAAGGACAGCCATATTCAAAGCTGCATCTGACTGAAATCCCACAGGGAATGGACAATCCCCTCCTTGGTATTGCACATGGAATTGCCCAAAGCTATCAGACCTTTTCAGACAGTTACGAGTGGCAAAGGTTGAGTGAACTGCAACGAAGGGAAGACAAGGTCAAAATGGACATTGGGACTGAACAGTATGGCAGTCAGAGTAAAAAGATATTTTCCACATTTAGCATGTCTGTCATCACCACGGAAACTCAGTATTTGCAAATCTGTTAAAATATGTTGTGCTAAAAACTGCTTTTTACAAGCAAAGCATTTCCTATTACTTGACTCATACCAAAACCAGAAAGAAATACAACACTCCCCATCTCTGAGTCAACATCTGTTTACCATCAGCATTTCTAAGTAATTGTCCCAGAAAACCACCTTTCTGCAGAGAAGGTTGGGGAAAATCCAGATATAAACCAAGAAGAAAAACCAAAACCAAACAACACCAGAAAACAGAAAACCCAAGCCTTACTTTTCTGAAAGGAAAAACAGCAAATTGCAAGTTTATGCTTTCCTGCTACAATCAGATTTTTATGTTGAATGATTTATTTTCCTTAACAATATCCAAATGCCTTCAAAGCCTGGTAGGAAAACTACAACACTGCATACCAGCTCACATGTAGCGAGTTCATCTTGGCAGTTATCAGGCTCTGAAGACTGGAGTTTATGAGTTTATAAAGGAAATGCTGCCACTGTATCAGTCACAAGGGCACCAGCATAAAAAGATCATTCAATATAATGAATTTTAGTAGGCTGAGACAGACAAACTCTGAGCTGGAATGTGGAAGATCTTACATGCCAGTCTTCATGGAATCATAGAATTACCCTGGTTGGAAAAGACTTTCAAGATCATCAAGTCCAACCATTAACCTAACACTGACAAGACCTTGACTAAACTATATCCCTAAGTGCAATGTCTATTTGACTTGTGTACCTTGAGGGATGGCAACTCCACTGCTTCCCTGAGCAGCCTGTTCAAATGCCTGATAACCCTGATGGTATAGAAACTCCTCCTATCCAATCTAAACCTTCCCTGGCACAACTTGAGCACATTACCTCTTGTCCTGTCACTTTTTAACTTCACTGAGCAGACCAATACCCTCCTCTTTACAACCTCCTTTACGGTATTTGTAGAGAGATATGGTCTCCCCTAAACCTTCTTTTCTCTATGCTAAACAACCCAGATCTTTCATATCCTCCAAATCCATCACTAGATTCACTGCTCATGCTCAGGTACCTCAACATGCTTCCTATACTGAGAGGCCCAAAACTGAACACTCAAGGTGCAGCCTCACCAGTGCTGCTTACAGGGGTAGTACATCCCCAGTCCTGCTGGCCACACTATTCCTTATGCAGACCAGGATGCCACTGGTTCTCTTGGCCATTTGAGCACACTGTTGGCTCGTGTTCACCCGGTCTCAGTCAACACCCCCAGTTCCCTCTCTGCTGGGCAGCTCTCTAGACACTCCTCACAAAGCCTATAGCACTGGTGGGGTTTGTTGTGGCCAAAGTGCAGTACTCAACACTTGGTCTTGTTGAAACTCATGCAATTGGCCTTGGTGCACTCTATCTCCCTGGTCTAGTTCATTGATAAAGATGTTAAACAGGAGTGGTCCCAGTACTTAGCCCTGGGGAACACCACTCATGACCAGTCACCAACTGGATTAAACTCTGTAGACCCAAACTCTTTGAGCCCAGCCACCCAACCAGTTCTTAGCCCAGAAAAGCCTATGCTCATCCAAGCCATGAGCAGCCAATTTCTCTAGAATGCCCCAGGAAACTGTGTCAAATGCCTTACTAAACTCAAGACAGACAATATTCACAGATGTTCCCTCATCCAGTAAGCAGGTCACCCTGTCATAAAAAATAGGACCTGCGTTTCATAAACCCATGCTTACTGTCTATGATTATCTCGTTATACTGCGTATGCTCCATCAGCTTCCCCGGCATCAAAGTCAAACTGACAGGTCTGTAATTTTCCAGATCACCCTTCCATCTCCTCTTACATATGGGTGTAATGCTGGCTGACTTCCTATCTGCTGTTACCTGCCCGGTCAGCCAGGACTGCTGATAAATGATGGAAAGTGGCTTGGTGAGCACCTCTACCAGATCTCTCAGAGCTGTTGAAGTGTATCCCATCCAGCCCCATAAACTTGTGTATATCTATATGGTGTTGCAGATCACAGACCATCTCTTTCCTGGATTGTGGGAGGGTCATTCTGCTCCAGTTCCCTTTCTCCTAACTTAAAGGGGATGAACTCCCTCATGTAATACTACCGATCGTATTACTAAAGACTGAGGCAAAGAATGCATTAAGAACCTGAGCCATTTCCTCATCACTCATTACCATGTTTCCTCCTGCATCTAGCAGGGGGTGGAGGCTCTCTCTGGTCTTTCTTTTGCTATTAATGTATTTGTAGAAAAGCGTCTTGTTACCTTTTACCTCAAAAGCCAGATTAATTTCTAACTGGAAACTAGAAACTTCTAATTTTCATCCTGTATACTTTACAACATCTTTGTAGTTTTCATGAGTAGCCAAATCCTTCTTCTAAAGGCCAAAACCTCTTGTTTTTCACCCTCAGTTGCAGCCAAAGCTGTCTATTCACCCAGGCTGGTCCCTTCTTCTGCCAGCTTGTTTTATGGCACATGGGGACAGCTTGCTCCTGTGGCTTTAAGATTTCCTTATTAAAACATATCCAGACTTCTTGGACTCCTATACCCATCAGAACTACTTCCCAAGGGATTCTATTGAGTAGTCTCCTAAACAAGTTGAAATCTGACCTTCAGAAATACAAGGTGGCAGTTCTGCTACACCCCTCCTAAGAACAGAGAAATCTGTCATTTCACAGTGCCTGTGCTACCGACTGTTTACATCACCTGGCAGTCCTCCTCTGTTTGCAAAGAGCAGGTAATGCAGGGCACCTCCCCTGTCTCCTTCAATCACCAGCTGGGTCAGGAGGTTATCCTCCACACATTCTAGAAACCTCCATGACTGTTCCATCTCTGCTGTGCTGCACTTCCAGAATATATCTGGGAAGTTGAAGTACCCTATCAGAAGAAGAGCTAGTGACCACAAGAGCTCTCCCAGCTGCCAATAGTGTATTTCATCTGCCTCTACATCCTGGTTGGGCAGTCTATACTAAACTCCCACCATGCTTTATTGGCATTCCCCTTGATACTTATCCATAAACACTCAACATTGTCATCAACATCACTAAGTTGTAGACACTCATATCTAAGCCTAACACAGAAGGCCACCCCACTACTTCTCCATCTTTGCCTAACCATTCCAAAAAGCTGGTAGCTGTCAACTGCAGCACTGTAGTTGTGCAAGTCTTCCCAGCACATTTATGTGATGGCAACTATATAACAGTAGAATTGGTTCTCAAAAATCACTGCCAAGTGATGAGATTAGATAGCATTTCTGCAGTGCTATGGAGGGGTAGAATAATGTATGAGAAGTCATGGAGCTTCCTTAGTGGCCCAATTAACAGCAGGCTTAATAAGAAGTAAGGTATTGGAGTGCATTTACGGATTTCCTTACTTGCTCTTCTCTTTTCTGTCCCAAATCCTTTTGTCCTCTAAATAACAAAGGTACTTGCATTTATGTACTATAGCTACTAGGTGACCATATCCTTGCACATTGTACAGTACATTGCATTCTCTATAATGCCAGTCATTATTCTTCCTGACTTCACTAACTTTCTTTTGCTGAAGCATTTCAGATTAATGAGGCATTTGTTCTCAATCAAGACACTTTGTATGAATACAGTTACGCTTTCAGGAGCCATGCAGATGACTTATTTAATATTATTTGATTTTCTAATTGTTTTAGGGGATTGATTTATGGCTACTTTTCGTCCAGTAGAACCGACAAATTCAGTATCACTTTTATTTGCTTTTGTCAATGATCATTATCAAACAGGACACAGTGCCTCATACAACGTAAAGATGGATCCAATTGCATCCTGGAAAGTGAAAATTTGACATAAGACACTGTAAAATACTCCAGCTCCTTCGAGATGCTGCAACTAGTAGAAAACAGTACGCTTCTGAATCTCAAAATCAGTTTCCCCTGATAATATATTTTAATAAAAAGAAATCTTCATGTAAAAAAGTCTGATACTGTAAGTCTGAGCCCACCTAGGTGCTTCCTTGTGTTCATATTTTAATGGTTTTCATAGTATGGAATCACACATAACACAGTTTCATTTAGCTATTAATACAGCTCTCCTAGTTAAGTGCTTTGCAAAATCATACTGATATTTGAAAGCCTAGTAGAGATAAAATTTTCTACTTAGTCCTGCAAGGACTAAAGAAAATACCATTTAGCAGAACTAGAAACAATATTTAATTGTGTAAGCAGAGGAATGAGAAGGAACTTTGCCACTCAAGAAACTACTTCTGAACTCTGAATCAACTTTGTACCAGTGTTTCAGATCTTCTATTTTATTCTCCACCAGACTTATTTTTTCTTTCTGCTTGTTTTCCAATCAACCTTTCCTTCAGGATTTAAGTCCTTACCCAAAAGAGAATTCCTCAGACAGGTCCTCCTTAGTATAATCTCCTTCTAGAAATCAATGTGAAGAGGACAGAAAACAATTTCAGACATTCAGGATGTTGGAGATTTAGGGAATTTCTGATAATTAAAACTTCTCATTTTGTGCACTTTTCTGATGTCAGAATTAAATTTTTGAAGGCACAAAATGAGAAGTTTTTTCTCTATTCCCCATGGTAAGTCAAATCTCAGTTTCACACCCTCTGCAATGGCCTCAGTTTTTACGAATGCTTATCCTGAACAAGAATTTAGATTAATACCATTTGTTTCATTTGTTTCACATTTCAGTAGAAAAACTGAAGTATGGATTGTGTTCATTTAAATGTAAAATACAGTCAACTCCATATTTCCTACAGTTAAAAAAAAAGGTTGTGCAAATAAGTGATTTCCTTTAATTATGCCTCCGTGTCCAGAAAGACTTAAGAGCACTACACGGTGATTTGAAATACAATTAAAATATCATATCCTTAATAAAGGATATAAAAAAATATAAACAAATTAAAAACCTGACTCATAAAAGACATTTATGCATGTAATTCAAATGCAGCATAACACTTGCAGCTGCAGATTGGCATGACTAACATACGCTGCAGATTTTAAATAGCAAAGTAGCACCCTGGGCAGCAGTATATTAAATTGTCTTTTTTTACAATGTATAGAAGACTGCTTAAAAAAGAACCACATTTATCTTAAGTATAATGCTAGGATTAGATGGAAGTATTGTACTATTTTGAAGTGAAAATTGTTAGGATAATCTAAGGCTCTTGTTTAAACTCTGAAGAGACAGAAACATGATGCTAAAATGACAAACAGGACCACTATCAATATCATAAGTTTCAGCAATTCTTAATCATGCTGATGTCAGCAATGAGGTTTCACACAAGCTAAGATACAGCAATAAAATCAAATTGGTAATTTTTTCTCCAAAGAGAACTACAGACACATGCCTTTGAAATGAGTAATACAGAACAAAGAAACTTCATTGTCTATTTTTTCACCTACATGATCAAGTCTTCTTTAGATATTAATGACAAATGTTTGTCTAACATTTTTTAAAATCTTGGAGTATACATACATACATACATATCTGTATGTACATATATCTATATATAGATAGTCTATACACACGCTCGTCCAGAACTTCACTGTTTTTAGAAATAAAAAAATGCGATATTTCCTGATATTAATATAAACCTTTGCTGATACAGCTTAAAGCTGCTTCAAGTCATCTTGTCTCTAAAATGAGAGAATGGCAATTCTGTGGCTGAGTGCTAGACTGAGGCAGACAGGGGCACTTCCAGGAGGCAGGGAAATCCAAGGAAGAGCAGAGGGACCCACAAGGAGCCAGCAGCTCTGAAGAGTGGAGCTGGCATTGCCTCAGATTTAAATATTCCTGGAAGCACCACTCACCTGCAGTTGCGTTTGGGACCAGAGCGGTCACAACTGCAGCTGGCAGCAGGAACTACTGCTTGGGTAGGCACTCCCACCTTGCATGTGCATAACTGGTAACACCCCCTTTAAGTACTGTACTTATCCCTGTTGAATTCCATATGACATCTTGTATATAATTTCTTCAATATAGTGATACTCTTATTGTCCCACAAAACGGTAGGATCCAATCCAAAGGAGTAATCTTAACCCTGATTAGAAAACCTCAATACAACATACCCAAGGCCCTGACAGAAAAAGCATCAGGAATGCTTATTATGAACTTTTTCACATAACTGAAATAAGTGAAGAAAGTAATAGTTTTAATAATGCCCAAAACACACTTGACAGTTGTGAAAAAGTCTTTGATATGTTTTTTAACTTTAATACCTTGTTAGCTTCACATGCAATATACTCTCCCATCTTCTGTACAAGCATCTCAAATGACTAAAACTACACCAGTCTAGATTTCCATGTATGTTCATGAAAAATAATCAGCAAACGATGAATAGAATTTTATCACTCTCTTAGTGATTTCAAGAGTCTGATGAGATGGCTAGAGAATAGAGATAAATAGTTAGGGCTGAACACAAATCCATATTCCTATGCTTGGCAACTATTGATTTACATCATATCTCTTCTGTTGCTTGGATTTAAAACACTATCAAAAGCCTATGAAAGGATGCATGATGTCTTTTGGTAATTCTTTATTCCCATGAGCTGTCACAGCAAAAAATCAGCCAGTTTGGTTTTAAATGCATATTTCTTTATACTCTGTTATTGTCTAGAGGTTTAGAAATCATTAGGTTCATCTTTTATTTTTTCTCTTATTATGCAAGATACACTGACTGTCACAGAATTTCTTGGGTCATCCACTTCCTGCCTCTTAGAAAAGCAACATTACATTTTTCAGGCTGCTGACACTTCACCTTAGCACTGCAGACTCTCAGACATAATCACTAATAGGTCTGAGATTGCTTCAGCATTTCAAGAGTTTTGAAAGACCCTACTATTAAAAAAGAAAAAGTGAGCAGAGTATCATTCACATGTGAGTAAACAGAACATAAGCCACATCACTGAAACTGTTAGATATTTGTTATTTTACTTGTGTAGCAGATGCCTACTACCTGTTACTCCTGTATCTTTCAGCTAACAACAAACAGTTCACATTGACACATGAATGATGTGTAATAACAAAGAATGTAAGATAGCAGACTACAGATGACAAGCTTTATGTAAATTTAATACGAGTAAGGTCTATTCAATCTTCAACATTTCATTAAAACTCCCCAACGTAATGACAACTTCTGATATTCAGAATGTGAATTCTATTTCACAATCATTTCTGAATGAAGTTCTTTCTTGGAGCATGAGTTCATTTCATGCACATTACCAAATCAGAGCTATAAAAAGATGAAGCTGTCCATACCAACTATTTTGCTATAGAGTATACCAAAATTCAAAATGGTGAACATAAAAAAAAAACCAACAGTGCAATTAAATACATGAAAATGAACTGTCCAAGTGGGCAACACATACTGTCTAGCTTTGCACAGTGAAAACAACACTCCACTCCCTTCACCTCCTAACACATAAATTCCAGAAATCCACTGAGTGTACTCTCCAGTTCCTAGACAGTGCTTTTCTGGAAAATGGAATAATAAAACCTCATCACTTAATATTTCCATTTTGCTACTTCTTCTGTCTTTTAGATATACCTTCTACTGCTTCATCTCATCTCCTCAAATAATTCGTCCAAAAAGTACTTCCTCCAAAAAATTTGTTCTACCTTATTTTCAGATATTTACATGCCTCATAACCAATAAAATAAAGCAAATATAATAAAAACAAACTTATTCAGTAAAATGTGCATAATTATTCTCAAATTAACACAGTCCATGCATGCAAATTTTTCCCCTAAAAGTTTGGCAAAAAGAATCCCAGTCATGACAAGCTTTAATGTTTTTCCCAGCATTTTTCTACATTACCTAATTCCCCCTTTATTGCTCCATAGGAAAGAAAAATTAGTCAAACCAATAATTTGCTATTTAGACTTCTACTCTATCTGAATGTCCTCTTCTTCAATTCAAGAAGATAAAATAACCTTAAACCCTCAGAATAATTTTAAAGTCCTTTCTACAATACAGTATTAACAAAGTTTAAGACTGAAGCTTGTTTTACTATTTTTCAGCGATTTCTGATTATAAAAAATGCTCTATCAGAAAAAAAAAGACGACTATGTCCAAGCTTCTGCTTGATTATGTTACTGTTATATTGCAGTTAACATCAGATTCCAAGGCAACATCTAACTCAAATTCTAACACAAACATCTGACTCAGTCCTATCGCTGGCACATGCAGCATTTCCTGAATAAGAATGTTCACCTTAAAATTCCCATACTTGAACATCATAGCTCTATCTGCCCTGGAAAGCAATTAACAAAGCTTTTGGCTAACACAGTATGAGTTTCTAACTCTTCTTGTTTAACTGATAATTAAGTTTGAATCAATGGCAACCTGTTACTTGCTAGAACAGGTCTACACTTTTCCCCTTGACCTTCCCCTGACTCTAGAACAGCACGTAAAAAAGTAGCTCAGAACACCCTGAAACTCACAATTGTCTGATAAGGAAGCAACAGCAAAGTTTTCTGGTTACCAGTGAAAGGTGAAAACTGGATTTTTACCTCGTAAAAATGCTTCTCCTACTAAAATGAGAATGCATTACAGAGATAGAAATTGATTCAACAAATATTTTAATAGGTACTCTCTGAGAGAACACAGGACTAAACATTACAGATAGGCCATATTTTTGTAATGAGCAGTTCTAAGTCACTTCTATCCTGTTGTCTTCCCCAGCATAGATTATATGTGGATTAAAAACACCACTCATCTTTCATTTCATTAACCCTTAGCATTTACAAAAGAACCTTAGAGTGTTAAGAATGCACAAAAGCAAAACAAAATTGTTTATTATATTTGTTACTACTTTCAGTTTCATAATTGCAAGAAGTGATGTCTGACAGAGATACCATGCTTTCCTGTAGTCTGAATGCTCATTTCTTTTTCAACATATCTACAAATTTTATTATGTCATTTAAGGATTTGCATTTTTAAGGCACATGAAATATCTGCTTTTAATTCAACAACTGAATGAAGAAAAGCTATGTTGCTATCAAATTGATTGTCACATTTCATCAAGCTGCTTTAAGGAAAACGAACGTCAGGTGACATTGTAGGATCGGTGAAATGCAAAATTTTCAACTGTTTTTTTTTTAAAGCTGTATGTTTCGGGAATATTGGCAAATAGGGAATTACTATTTGCTTTTCTATTCCTTGCTGCATAAAACTATTTTATATTTTTAAAAAAAATAATAAGTACTTAGGAGTTCTATAACTGAATCCTTCTCCTGTACATAGAGCACAGTCAACCTCCAGGTCATAAAAGAGTAATTCCTTTTTTAAAAGCATTTTACTATTCTCTTTCCTTTCCAGTTCTCCAGCTGCCCATATGTAAATACCAAAAGTCTAAAATATTTAAAGGAAATCTCATTTTTTCTCTCCCTTATGTGCATTTAAATTTTCAGCTGCTTCCTTGAACAACCTTTTACACACAACACTCTGTTAGCTGATCTATTTCTTGAGTGTATAAACCTACATGAAGTTTGTCTATCAAAATGCCATTACATTACAATGGAATCTAATAATATTTTCCCAGCAACTGCATATTCACACGAAAAACTCAGGCTATAACCCACATGCAATCATGCATGTACTTTTTGGTTTTTTCCTTTAATCTATAATGTATTAGATAACAAAGTAACACATGAAACTTACAGCTGTCCAGGCTTCTTTTCTGCATCTAGAACACAACCATGCACTATGGATTTCATGAGAAGGAACACCATAGCAACCTAGAAAAAAAGAGCTGTGTTGATTAATATGCTCTGCCTTTCTCTCTGTGACATCATGTAATTCAACTGGGTCATACAACTCAAACACTATTAAAACATATCTACTGGGACCATGGAGATTTTTCCAGTCTAGGCTTACTGCTAATTCCACTGACTACGAAATACATAAATTAGACACACAGATACTCTTCCCAAAAATTTTTTTAAAAGCCCCAATCCTAAACCAAAACTCCCACCAAACCAAAAACCAAAACAAACAAACAAACTTCAAATACCAAAAAAACCTAACCCCAGGAAATTTCTTGCTTTCTATCAGTTCAATAGCAAATCAGCAATTCTCCCTGCAGTAACAAATGTACAATCTGAATTCATGTACTCATATTTATTCTATGCAATTATAATGCATTTCCATGTAAGAATTTTACATAGGCTTTTCAGAGTTAACTATTTAAGTCCCAGTGTCTGCAGAAGATACTTTATAAAATCCAAGCATTCTGGCACTCATTTTTGAAATAAAAAAGAATGCAACGTGAAAAAAATTACTGCATATCTAAAGTCAATAGCAATATCCACAAGCCCTCAAATTTCAGAAAATTTCGCCTTGACTGCTCAATAAGGACAGACTAACACCACACTATGATTTAAAATATGATCTTAAAAAAGGAGGAATTTAACAGCTCAGAACAGAAACCAGTGACAGAAGCCTATGGTTATTGGAAGTTTACAGAAAAATTAACTCTTAATTATTTTCACAGCATACTTAAATGAGAAAAAGAAACAGGTTTTTTCACCAGTGATTGAAGCACATGGAACATATGGAAATGTTTCTCAAGTACTTTTAAAGGCATAGTAGAAGCCTAGTTAACTATTATTTCTCAATAAAACACAATTTGAAATGAAATTTCTGCCAATTGAATAATTAGCTTATTTACTTGCATGAACCCGAACACAACACTTTGTACAGGATATTAGAAGACTTGTTCCATCTTCTTCAAGAAAGGCATTTGAAGGATAGTTTTCAGTATTTTCTTCACTACAAATAAAACACAACTCTGGAATAAGAGGTCTAGTCTTTTCATTTTCAGATGTCAATGTTTCTGCTGAGTTTGCTTCCCCAGAAGTAGGACTTTCTTCATCATGATTGTCTGGCTGGAAAATAAACAAGATTTAGAATTAAGTAAAAGAAAGGAGAGTCTGTCTTACTCTTCCTTTTGACAATGATGAAATGACATCTCCCCTCCCTGCTCTCGCACTAATAAAATAACAGCTTTGCAAGAAAATTAACTGCTTCTAGGTTAGATATCAATCATAGTCATTCTATAGCTCCTTGATTGTTCAAATAACCATGAAATCTAGAAGAGCAGTCAACCTGCAAACTAGTGTTATTGTAATTGTGTTCAATGATACTGTACCTCTCTCTCCCTCTGAGCCCTTAAAATGGATCCAGTGCAATAGTTTTTTTCTTCTTAGTTCCCATGCTGAGGGGATTCAGGTTTAGCAGATTCAGAGTTAGTACCATAGTCTTAAGGAAGCATTTTTAGCTGACATTTGACACATGAATTCCACAAGCCAGTATCAAAAGTATCAAATAGTGCTCAGCATGAGACTATTTCCATGGGAATATTATTCCCAAGAAGGCTTAAGTACTGTGAAAACACTGATTTCTTCAACACTGTGGGAAGGAGACAAAGAAGAGGCTCCAATAAAAAGCCTTTGAAGATGGACATACAGAGAAATAGTGCAAAGACACAAACCTATATGGATTCACCATCTCCAAAACTGTAACTTCAAGGGCAAGTACACATACACCAACACCAAACCTACATAAAACCTAGTAGAAGGTATACATTGTCTGCACACAGAGATACACATGGGTGATCATAAACCTCAGTTTTAACTTTAACAATAGTGAGTTTATTTATTTCTCATACAAGTCATTATCCTGTTCTTATTTTCTGGAAATTCAGTAGCTAGACAGCTATTTCACGCTTCACCCAGAGACAGAGCTGCTAGGATCTTGCTTACCTTATAGTATGGCATAAGAAGAGTGCAAATGGCACAGTGTGGTTCCTTTTTTGCACAAGCTGCATTGTATTCTTTTTCAGCATTGAAATTGGGTACTCTGTTCTGCCAAAGGTAGACCAGAGGTCTGGCCCACACCTCTGTCTCTTGAACTTCCTCTTCAATTACAGTAGTCTCAGGCAGTTCTTAAAGAAAAAAACCCACATGGTTACACTGTAATCCTGGAATTAAAATAAACAACTATTTTGTCCTGTGTGCTAACAACAAAGATAAGACAATGCTATGTGTGCATACAGTGTTGAACACTTCCTGGGATTTCTTCCTAATATCTAATCTAAATTTACTCTCTTGCAATTTCCAAGTGTTACCCCTTGTCCTGTCACTACATGCCCTCGTAATAAGTCTGCCCCCAACTTTCCTGGAAGCCTTCTTCTGGTGCTGGGAGCCTCCCCAGAGCCTTCTATTCTCTAGGCTGAAAAACCCCAACTCTCTCAGCCTGTCTTCACAGGAGAGAGGAGCTCCAGCCCTCTGATCATCTCTATGACCCTCCTTTGGACTTGCTCCAACAGGTCCATGTAACTGCAGAAGACTAAGGGAACTGCACATCAGATTGAAAAATTTGCCCCCATACCTGTGTCATGAGCTGACTTCTCCACTTACAGCATAAGAAAGTATGTCACTAGCTCTACTCTTCAGAATTGGTAATTGTATCCAT
This sequence comes from Phaethornis superciliosus, assembly GCA_023637945.1. Lineage (NCBI taxonomy): Eukaryota > Metazoa > Chordata > Aves > Apodiformes > Trochilidae > Phaethornis > Phaethornis superciliosus. The sequence continues at coordinate 28,266,692 of JAJQWJ010000004.1, read as the reverse complement.
AATATTATGTCTAACTCTGCCACTCCTTAATTCCTCCATGCTCTAGCTCCTATCTCTCAAAGAAGTCTGTTCTAAGCTCTTTGTGGAAACTGACACTCACTTTCCAAAGGTAAAAAGAGGCAGATATTACGAGCAGGAAATAGTGGGGAACAATCAGATATAAAATGTAGCTGGATAGGCATGCTGGTCTTCACTAGGGGAAAAATTAGTTGGTAACATCAGTGATCTGATCTGGATGCCGTAAAGGTTTGGTTTACTTATTAAGAGTGCTTCCGTGCAGGACTCCACAAAGATGACTTTATGAAATAAAAGCCTTTAGAGAGGTTCAGAAATAAAATCAGACTGAAACTCAAGCATAATTGATAGAATTGATCTAAAAATCAGTCATTTGCTATTGAGAAAGATATAGAAAAGAAAAAAAAAGAAAAAAAAAGAAAAAAAAAAGAAAAAAAAAAAGAAAAAAAATCACTGTAAAACCAGTGATTCTATTCCCCAGTAATCAGTAGAATAATTATTAATGATTGTTGTTAACACCAGAATTCTAGCCTAGTCATGTGTTTTGAGTTGGTTGGAAAACTCAAGGTATCTTCATTGGCAATCTAATGACTTTGCCACCTGTGAAATACACAGAAAATGAGGAGGAAAATGTCTTTTAATTCTGGAAAAGAAAGCATTGCTGACAGAAGATATTAAGTATATTTTTCTGAACTGAGGTCCTTCTACACTACTCTGGTTAATGATGAAGTCTGCGGTTATGCTCATTCAAGTGGACCGTGCCTAGTAAATCTTCCATGATCAATAAGTAGGCATGTAGGTGCCAATTACAATAACAGGAAGGGCAATGTGGGAATGAAAATGTGGAAAGTTATTGAATAGAACTATAGAACTTTCAGATAACAAAAAAAGGTTTATAATATATTGTCCTTTTCTAATGATGTATTTAAGAAAAATTGTTTATTTCAGAAGAAGGAAACACCAAAATCAGAGAAATCTTTAATAAAATACATTAAGCTGAATCATCACATACCGTCAGCCCATGACAGCTTTCATCACCTTCACAAAAAAGCAGAAACTTTATTGGTCTCCTCCAACGATAAATTTTCACTCATTAATACAAAAGCACTATAAAGTTGATCATATTTTTATCAGTGTTGAATAAAATATGGAATAAAGTATTTGTCAATAAGCGAGTCAAATGTAGCAAAACTATATTAATTAATAAGGCCCTGCATGTGACTGTTATTCCATTTTGTATAGTTTCTCAAGAGAACTATTATCAATGTAATAAACTTTTGCCCATAATCCAGGTAGAAGGACAAATAAAAAGCATCTGCAAATAAGCTGTCACAGAGTAAATATTCAGCAACAGAGTTTTGTGGTGAATAATTTAGCTATAAAAGAGTATCAGTGAAGAAATAGCTGAACACAAGGAAGAAAGAAAAATATAAATTGCCAGCATCACTTTTTATAGTTTTCTGAATTACTTATTTTCTGAGTTATATGCTTAAATAATCTTTCAGTTAAAAACTTCCTGTCCAATAATATTTTTCCTATAGCATGCAGTTTTCCAAAACTGTAAAACAAATAGCTCTGAAATCTACACCTCTAGCTCTATCTATTTAACTTTACAGAACAGTTACGCAAGTGGCTTCACCTTTGCTAACTTATTTATAAAATTTTCTTTGAAATTATTGTCTTTCAGGAGCTTAAACTTGCCATTATTTTAAATATTATTATTAGAGACGTGACACCAGAGAGAATCCAGGGCTTTAAAGTGCCTGACAAAGTAAACAGAAGAGTGCAAAATGTATTGTTAAGGTTTGTAAGTTATTCTTCCATATCTATTATACACTTTTAAACAACATCCTTTGTACCACTCCTTATCACTGATGAATAACTGACATGAGGATTGGAGTCTTCACCTTGAACCTCAGCCTATTATGCTCCTCTTTAGTCAAAAATCTATCATTGGATTTCCAGTCATGGCATAAATTCTAAGGACAGCAACTCAAGCTCTCTCACATAGCGCTCTGGCTTCCCACTGCCTCCAGCACATTGCTGAGTTCATGACCATATTGGTTCTGCTTTTGATAAGAACAATATTTATATCAATTACATATAAACTTCACAATTTCAGTTCCCTCCTGTACAATCTTTACAAATTTTTTCCAGACTGAGGGAGTGAAAAGAATGCAAGAGCCAGGAATAAGGCTGGCAGCAATCTTACAACCTTTTGTTGCTTTCAAGAACTTTTTATATAAAACCTCATTCCAACTGAAGCCAGGGATAAAGTATCTTATGCAGATATACCAGACTGCATCTTTGAGGACCTCCAAAAAAAACCCCACTACTTTAAAAAATTTATTTTCCCCTTTACACCATCTAGAAAGCAATAACATCCAGTTACTGATTGCCTAGAATCAAGCCCTCCTCATTTGCATCTCTAATAATGCTTTCTATCTCCTTTGAGGTATGACTGTCTTCTCAGCACTCCTTACTGCAGTCTCTTAGCTTCTCTGCATGACCTTTGGCCCTCCAGCTCTGATGTGATCCTTCAATATATATTACACCCTGAAAACTCTCACTCTTCTCCACCATTACAAGTGCAGAAGCACAGCCAGGAACAGAAATATACTCATTATCCACTCAGAGGGAGTTTAATTAACCCAGTAATGTTACACTAACAATATACATAAGAACAGACAGAAGGGATGTTCTTAAGGGATACAAGCTTTTTCTGATCCTCTGTGGATTATGGACTGCAGTTCTCTTCAAGAATTTCCTAGGAAACCTTGAACTTAATTTATCATCTTTCAAAGGCTTAAAAACTAAAATCCACCTGAAGTGAGGCTTCTCACTGTATGAACAGAGAAAAAGCTGTGGGGTCCATTGTTCTAAACCAGCATAGTTCAACTACCATCACTGCCATTTTGCAGTACTCATAACCTGCAAAAACCATGGTGGAAGCATCAGTTCCCAGTGTGAAAGAGATTCAAACATTGCCCTCCAAAAATTACACAGCTACTTTACATTACTAGCACTTCATGCTTCACGAAGCACTGTGAACATGAAGGTTCACTAAAAATCTTATGTACTTGCACATTTCTGAAAGACCCTCAGAATGCTGTCTCAGTTCTGATAGACCGACTTTTGATGAGCAATAACTACACAATGCTGACAACAAACAACAGCTTCTCATATGTGCCATTATTCAGTGAAAACTTGGCAATAAACTGGTCTGGCTCTAAGAGCAGCTAGTAATGGCCCAAGGTAGAGAATCCAAAAGACTGAGGTCAGCCAACACAGTGATATGAAACACAACATATGTTCATGGAGAGCATTCTCTTTGTACAACACTTGAAATGGAGCTAGAGAATCTATCTTGACTTCTATGTCTGCTGTAACCTGGATCAAATCACTGATGCTTCTTCACAGTTCACTGCCAGTGAGTGCACAAACAGGACTCTGTACAGGTGCATAGAAGAATGCCCTGGTCAGACCCTGATATGTCATTTGGTTTTTTCAGCTTTTCAGCTTGAAATTTACAATCCAAATTAAGAATTAATCAAGACAAAGGTAATAAATGCATTATTGATACTCTTTGATAAAAGAAGCAACACATCAGTTTAATGTAGTACGGGTTACTTTTTTATGTCAGACAGAATAAAAGAAAACATGAAAGTTGAACCTGCTAGCCATAACAAAGAAATTCGATATACACTTGCAGCTCTATTGACAGCACTACTCAAGAGATTGAAAACTCCCGTGCATAAACATACAGGCGCACTAAAAAATACTCTAAGAACCATCTTTAAAGTCTTCAGTTGATATATTCCTATTCCTTAACCCCCATCTGAATCATGATACTCTAGATACAGTAATTATTCCCACAGCAACTAATATTGTATCAAAAATGGAAGCCACCACTTTGGCAACAAAAATTAACAACTCCCCTTGCAGAACACCTTCTCACATAACCGGTGTTCAAGTGTAAATGCTATGCTTAATCTCAAAAATAAGTGCTACTGTGAGGAATTCCGAATTGAGTAATGATGCAGCAGAACTATAACTACCTGATTCACTTTCCTACAATCATGATCCCTCTTTTGCAGAGCCTGTTTGTCACCAAAGAACTTAGGTAGATAAGATACCATGCTCAAAAGCTGACTATACAGTCAAATGCTTCCATGCTTCAAAATGAAACTATGAGAAGGACAATCCAGCACGATTTCTCAGGAGATATTAAAATTCCATAACTATAAAAATACAGGAGAGGGTCTCTTTATCTACAAAAATTAAAATTCTCTCATTTTCCCATGATGGCTTTACTATCAGGAAGGTGACATGTCTGAGGAATTGTATGAAATAAAAACTAAAGTAACCTACATTAAATAAACCATCTTTACATCAAAAAGAAATGTCTATACAACACCCTGAATCACATAAAAATTCAATTACACTCATTTTTTTTAAATAAAAAAAATAGGACAACATGTAGCAAAGAAAAATCAAGACTTCTACTTGCACCATTGGAAACATCTACATAGACATCACCCCAAAAAGTCATAGCTAGTGCAGATGAATCACCATCAGGAAACAAAATTAAATATCATAGAACTTCTACAACTGCTCATTTTTGTAGTTCAAAAAATGTCTGCAAGTGTACACTACAAAATAAACTCAAATTTCAAACAAACTCCTGCCTTTGCAACTGTAGATTAAACTACAAAAAACATACATAACATCAAATATCTTTCAGAAAATTTTGTATTAAATATTAAATACATCTTACGTGGGACATTTAAGAAAACACAGTCAGAGGGTGATGGAAACAGCACAGAATTTAATTCTTTAGTATTGGTACTTAAATTTTATTTACAAGTAAAAAAATGACTTGAGTTCTGCTAGAATGTCAGGCATTACAATTTAAAGCCAGAAATGTCCTTGGTAAGAAGCAAACCTCCAAAGCTACAGCACATGTTTAAAACGAGTTTACTGGATACACTTTCAAAATATATTCTACTTGGATTCGAACACCTTAATACACCAGAAAATGTATTATTGATTTTGTATGCTTTGGTAAGTATGAAGTGTGTATAGCCTTCATCCAACAAAAGTGACGTTGCTGCCTCTTACAGGCTCCCAAGCAGAGCTTATCATGCATGTGGGTAACATGCACATTTCTTCAGCACACCTATACGAGTGAAGCCTGTTTCTTGCAACCTCTGTTGTTTCTAGCTGTAACTGTATCACATATGCATGCTGAAATCTGAAATAGATGAATGTTAGCCCCCCCCCCCCCCCAGTACACTAATAGGATGACATAACAGTGCAGGATATTCCTATGCATTCAAGAACATCTCTTTATTGTCAACTCCTAACAATGACCACAGAGCTCGATTTCCATTAAATCACTGGGGCATTTTTACTTTATTGAAAGTACAATACTTTATTCTGCTATTACTCTACCAGATAGAATGCATTAAATATTTTTTTTCCCTGAGGGGATTGACCAAATGTTCTTTCTTTTCCTAAAGAAAAGCAGAAACACTTGATGAGCCAATTATTAACCTTAAATAAATCATAACAGTTACAGGAAACCTTACAGCATCATGTAATAATTCAGTCATAGTGGTACTGATACTTTTAGATGATTAGCAATCCCAAATCACATACCAGTTCCTGCTATTGTATTTGTACCTGGAAATAATGCTTATATGGGATTAATCTCTTATGTAATTTCAGACATGACTGATCTCATTTATGTGTTTATTTATATCAACCTATATACATTTATGCAGTTAGAAAAGTGAAACAACTCATTAAAACAAACTGTGTAGACATAAAAGAAAATTATAGCCCAGAATCTGGTTTTCACAAAGGAAACTCCAGCTATTACAAACTATATATAAACTGTTAACTGTGCTGCTTTCCAAGAGGGTAAATGAATGAAATAAATGTTTTCACAAATGTTACTGGTTTGTGGCAAACTTGCTCCAACACTATATACTACTGCTTTGAACGGTTTTTGCTTACAAAGTTAAACACAGATTCTCAGATGGAAAACATGTGGGCCATTTGCAGAATGGGCTGTTGCCAGTATTTGCTGATTTAACCCAGCAGATGTGAAGAGCCATAGACACTAATACAGTACAATTTGCTTTTGCCAATCTCAACAGTGATTTTGCTGCTTGGGGTTATGTTCCACTGATGTTTCCTGGCTTTGTACAGCAGCATTCTCTGCTATGAAAAGCAAAGCAGCATCTGTTATTTTTCAGGTAGCTGAACATAATCTCAGCCCTGGGAGGCATTATCCACACTTTCAAATGTCCTGGAGGAAATAATAATAATAATAAAAAAAAAAAAAAAAGGCACAAGGAAAAAGACTTGCAACTTCGAAACGTTAATTGTTCCTGCAGTATATCAGCAGGATTAAAAAAATTGTGTTTCTTGTTTTCAGTAATGAAAGCCATAGACTTCATAGCAAAATATATAAATGCAAGCTTTTTCATTTCTTGTAATATAGAAGAAATTTAGTTTCTTGGATGGTACTGTAAAGTAACATCAGTAAAGTAAATATGCCTTTTTGGTTTTGAGAGTTGCTGAACTATCAACAAATACTTCCGGTCTCTTAAATACTGGATGTAAAAGCAGCCAAAAACCTAAAAAAAACTGAATCAGAGCTCTAGTGATCAAAAAATTCTGAATTTAAAATTTTTTTTAAAGGACAGTTTGACAGAATTGAATGATGTATTAGACACTGCGATACTCTGATTTTTCTTGAGCATATCGTTAGAATCCCATAATGAATTTCACATTTGTTTTGTGATTGAAATGTATATTGCAAATGCTGCACAATTCTAAATGTAATTTGTACTTGTATTGTGATTGAACTGTGTATTACAATTGCTACACTCTGCTAAATGTAATTTGTATTTCCACTGTGATTTAAGTGCATTTCTGTATCACTCTGCTAAATCAAAATGCCTTGTAACTTCAAGTAATTTCAAGTAAGAAATTTTTCTGTTATTTAGGAAACCCTCCACACATAGAATGTCTAAAAGAACCTGGTCACCATCTTATGCTCTGTCATTAACTAGTATTGTTGGCAGGATATTCCTGTTGATGAGTGGTACCCATTAAAGCAGTAATGATTACTTTGGTAAAAACATGCTTTCTCATTTGTGTTAGTCACAAATAAGAATTTAGCAGGGAAAACTTGCATTATTATTACCAACAGATAATGATGAGACTGGCTACAGAAAGGATCACTACCATTTAATAGGACAGAACTATTATAAATACCAGCAAAGGCTGGAAAAATCTCACCAGTAACTTTGAAAAGTGGGATGGGAAAAACATAACCAGGATTTTTCATGGCTAGCAGAACAAAGTCCTGATCCCATTGATATGTACGATGAATTCAAAAAACTGAAAGGTTCTAATGAGAAAAGAGAGAAAAAGAGACCTGCCATAGGTTGCTGTCAGCAGTAGAGCAGAAGGTAGGATAAATGAACACATACCATGCTAGAACAAGAAAGGGAACTAGTTATAAAAGATAACATAATACTTAAGCAACGTACGCAGATAATCAAGATAAGTTCTTAGACTCAAACTTGCAGCCTGAAATCATAGGGATACCCACATACATATGGACCATTTAATATATGTAGTCTACTGAAAAAAACCTCAATAAAGTGTTAGCCACCACACTGTGGAATAATGGCAATAATTGCTAGAAATTAACTAGACTATTTTTTGCAGTATTATATTTGCACTTTTTAAGTAAGGGCACAGCATCTGTAGCTGGTGGAATGTGGCTAGTGTACCATGAATGCCTTAGACATTGGTATTACCAGGGGTATTCCAGGTATTGGTATATACCAGGGGTATATTAGTGTGCTAACTCCAAAAGAAATTGCATGGAAGGCAGAGCAGACTGGAGACACCACAGCCGTGCTCTGTGGAAACAATACCAACTGCACTTTTGATATCCTGTGTCAACAACCTGACACTTTTTGACAAATATTGTCCTTAAGGTGAACTTTGCTCGTTATAATTCCATTATAATACAAAAACACACCTCCATCCCTAAAGCTAATTGCCTTCAGGGTGTAACCACCCCTCACTGAGCCTGAACTCTGACTTTTCTCTGTCTTTTCTTTAAATATGAATCAAGAGAACTTTGCACCAATCACAATAAAGACATGCTTGACTGAAGTCACTCAAGCTCCACCTGTCAGGTAAAATAGTATGAAAATAGCCAATTTTCATACTCAAGTACATACTTACAAGTACTCAGCCCTGGTGAGGCCACACCTCGAGTCCTGTGTCCAGTTCTGGGCCCCTCAGTTCAGGAAGGAGATTGAGGTCCTGGAGCAGGTCCAAAGGAGGGCAACCAGGCTGGTGAAGGGACTCCAGCACAAGTCCTGTGAGGAGAGGCTGAGGGAGCTGGGGGTGTTCAGCCTGGAGAAGAGGAGGCTCAGGGGAGACCTCATCGCTCTCTACAACTCCCTGAAAGGAGGCTGGAGCCAGGGGGGGGTTGGGCTCTTTTCCCAGGCAACTTTCAACAAGACAAGAGGCTTAAGTTGTGCCAGGGGAGGTTTAGGTTGGATATTAGAAAGAATTTCTTTACAGAGAGGGTGATCAGACACTGGAATGGGCTGCCCAGGGAAGTAGTGGATTCTCCGTCCCTGGAGATATTTAAAAAGAGACTGGATGTGGCACTCAGTGCCATGGGCTGGTAACTGCAGCGGTAGTGGTCAAGGGTTGGACTTGATGATCTCTGAGGTCCCTTCCAACCCAGCCGATTCTGTGATTCAATGAGAAGATAACCACCACAGGGGTACCCCTGACTTCTCAGACCAGTTGATGGAGTGAGCCTCACTTTTCTCCCACTGGAATGCCTTTGGGTAAGTTTCAAACACTAGCCTGGATCAAGTGTACCCTGAGAATTATACGAAACTTTGCAGGATCTCTTTATTAGTATAAATCTCTATATTAACAGTTTTGGTCTGAGACTCCCCTGGGAATTATGCACATTTTAGCCAGGTTGGCCACACCCAGGAAATCTCTATATAGAGTACTCACAGCCTAGGTATTTTTCATGTGCTTTGCAGACAGTAAATTTATCACCAACAATCAAAAGAACTTATATACTATTGCTTTACTAAATACACTATTCATTAATCTGGTGGTGAAGAATCTTACTGAGCAGAAGAAAACTCCAGCATGTGGTCATGATAGTTCCTATTAACCACAACTGGACAGGTAGTGTGGTGTAAGCAGTGCATCCAGACCCTTGTTTTCTGGCCTACTAAAGGTGAACTGGTGATCACACAGAATCTAAGCCCAGTTACCCACAGCTCCTCTAATATCTGAGGGTAATATGGATTGCAAGGGAGTTTATTTTCTGCCAAACTACATTACTCCTCTCTAACATACACAGCAAGGACAATGAATGATGAAGAGATAACTGGATTGATACTGATCCATTTCAGGCTGATGATTCAGGTGACATGAGAAGTATTATGAAAGTGTTCCATGTTAAAAATCAAACAATTAAAGCAATGGCCCTGAATAACCTGCAACCCACATAATCCTGCCCAGATACTGGAAACATTCAGCATTGTGACAGTGAGCATACTACTAGGCACCATTAGTCAAATCCACATTTATATTATGATTGAAGCATATATTGCAACTGCTAAACTCCCTTAAACACAATTTGCACTTGTATTGTGACTGGAGGGCACACTGCTCTGCTAAAACAAAATCCCATACAAAATTCATGTAATTTTAAAGTAAGTCCCACGTAAATTCAACTGACTTCAAATAAGCAAAATCCCTAGTGATAAAAGCAGGGGCAATGGTTTAAAACTTGAAGAGGGGATTTAGACGTAGGTTAGACATTAGGAAAAAATTCTTCACTGTGAAGGTGGTGAGACCCTGGAACTGGCTGCCAAGGGAAGTTGTGGCTGCACCCACCCTCAAAGTGTTCAGGCCAGGTTGAATGGGGCTTTGAGCAACCTGGTTTAGTGGCAGGTGTCCCTACCCATAGCAGGGAGATGAGAAAGATTATTTTAAAAGTCCCTTCCAACTGAAAGTATTCTATGATTCTATTTTGTACTGAAATTTTTGCATGTGGAATATCTAAAGAGACTTTGTCAGACTGTACTGGAACCCAGCTTTTTCCTGTAACAAATGACAAAGTAATGAAAATCAAGTTAATTTACATTCCTCTGCTGATGATACACTAACTCTGAGAAAGCTCAGAGGACTCATGGTGTAGAGAAGCACTTTACATCTACATCATCGGTAAAACTAGTCTTACACAACTAGTGTTTACATTTTTAAAAACTTTTTTTTTTTTTTACTAGTTTTTGCAACAAGATCATTCTCTGTTTCAAACAGTGGGCCATAAAAATACTGGAGAAATATAAAGGCTAAAAATTAATCTTTCATCCATAGAACTCTCTAAGTAGCTATCCAAGTTTTTTGTGATTAAGGAATAAAGAACTGAGCCTTAAATTGTCAAAGATGTCTACTAGTTCTGACTATATAGGCTGAAGCACAAGCTGCAGATTTTTACTGATTCTAAGAAACATAAACTACCTCACAACTCCAGAAATACACACACATGTCCAAAAACTGAGCTCTGAGGTGACAACGAAGCATCTGTATTTAAAATGTGGATAGGAGGCCAAAGAGAGGGAGATGTTTTTCTATCTGTAAGATATGCCACCACAATACATGTATAGCATATTTGTCTACTTATTTTCCATTTATAGACACATATATAGGTACATTATAGCAAATCCAGCAATTTCACTTGTCTTTACACATTGCAATTTTAAAGAATAGCTACTGTATTTATACTTAAGTTGAAAGAGTCATCTTAACAAAATTGAAATAGGACCTAAAGAAAAGATGCTGGAATTTACCACATAGTATATCATCAAAAAATGTAGCTGTCAGTGCAAAACCATTACAAGAATAGGCTACAAGCTAAAGACTGTCACATACCTGTACTCTTTGTAAAGCTTTAATTCACACCACTGTTAAGGACTTACTACCAGATGCTTTCTCAATTCCATTACCTTCCCCCATAATTTTTCCTACTTTTAATGAACAAAATTTTTACCTCACATTCCAATTCAATTGTCTTGTAGTCACTGTCTTTACCAGCTAGAAGATTTGATCACTAGCTAAAATTAGTTTGGACTTTTTAGGAACTGCTACTGCAATCCACACACATACTTACAGATTTACTCATGAAACAATACAGTTTGCCATACAATTTCAAGAGATTATTAAAGCTCATTTAGGCTAACAAACTGCAAGTGTAGGATAAGTATTCAATTTAAATTTGTTTCACATAATTAAGGATTACACTAAACCTACAGGTTTGCTCATGTATGTATTTATCACAGTATATAATATATATGATGTCAACAATGTAAAATAAGTGTATCAGAAAGGATTCAATGCAATACATATGCTAGCTCTACAATGTGGAATTAGTAGGTGTCACGGTTTAACCCTGGCCCGGCAAAACAACAGATTTAAACCGAGTAACAGATTTATATATTAATCTCCCTCTCCTCTGGGGTATTAATACAGAGCCTAATAAATGCCTAATAAATTATCTTTACAATACTCATCCAACCTACTTGTCAGAATATGCACCTGCATGAAAGTGGAAAAATAGAGGAAATTTTTTCCCAGTGTTCAGCCATCTCTTCCCTCTCAATACAAAGGATAATTGACATATGGCAGAATTATTTGGTACTTATTCTTCCTTTGATAAATTTAAATGTATCTTCATTGACCATACCTGTCGAGTACAATCCAGGCAAATAAGTAGAATATAAGAAAATTCTACTATATAAGAATATACATAAGAAAGTAAGAAATGTTACAGAGCAGATAACCCAACATGCTCTCCTTTTAAGCCACTATAGAGACACAAAAAAACACAGTGTCAAGTGGGCAAAATATTTTTTGGCTACTTTGTATCTCTCAGGCAGGAAGGCTATGTCACACTATTGCAGTATGAGTGCCTCTGGACTAAACACAAGTGAAACTGAGAAACCAGGTTACTTAACTCTTCACAGTTAAGAATTTGTTGAAGTTCTTCACTGATCCAAGGCCGTGGGGAGTTACTTATCTTCATATATTAAGTATGCAAGAAGCAAAACAGAAAGATTTGATCACAGGTATAAATTCTCATTACAAATCAGTGCCTGAATGGGAATTATAAATTCATAGTTTCAGGATGCACTCCCTGCACAGATCACTAAAATAAATATCCCATAAACACTACTTACAAAAGTCAGCAATTGCATTCAGCCTCCCTCAAGGATGAATTTCTTAGGGGTAATTACTTTGTTTAAAAAAAAAATAAAAAAATTTAAATACACCTGTCATCCAAGAAAAAGCATTTAGTAAAACCCCATTGGCTTAACATCAAGTCACTTCCAATACTGATTGTTTAAGAAAAAAAAGCTTCAGATTTTGACAAAAGCAATGATAACACTAAAGGGTAGATTTTTTTTAAATTGAGAATAACAATACTACTGTAATATCTTGGAACTAGGATAATTTATTAGGCATTTATTAGGCTCTGTATTAATACCCCAGAGGAGAGGGAGATTAATATATAAATCTGTTACTCGGTTTAAATCTGTTGTTTTGCCGGGCCAGGGTTAAACCGTGACACCTACTAATTCCACAGCCACTCTTAAGACTATGGAGAGGCTGCAGTAATCCAGTAGGAACACCATTTTCCTTTTTGCACACTTGATAGTGAGAAATTATAGATGCCTCTGTACCTAAAACTACAGTTCTATCTACTCTTTAAGAGGTAAAACGTTTTATTTTAAAGGTACAAAAGATGGGCAGTTTGTTACAAGGTTCATCTAGAGGACAATGAGTCTTAATTATCACTACTTATACCACTGCCCAGAAAATAAAACATAAATCTTAGAGAAACAGGTTTGTGTTCCCCTCTTGAGTCAAAATAACAGCTACTCTTGGGTCCTGGCATTTGTAGGAGTCCCATCCAAAGCAGATAAGTGCTTGTGAAAGATGCCAAGGAACAAAAGCCAACAGTGTCAATAATCACAGGCAACATTTCATGCCATTTCTGGAGTTCTGCTGCTAGCCCCACAAGGCTGAGAAGATTACTGGACATTAAGGAAAAGGGTATAGTTGTGTCTCCATTTAGTGGTCAGGGCAAAACGAAACTCAGAGACCAGAACTGCTCTGTTACTTCATTGTACCAGGGCAGATAAAAGGGGAATAAGGAAGAGAGACTTAAGGGCTTAAAGTTAAAACAAGGACAAGTTTACTGGCACAGGGAAGGGCCTGTAACAAGTGGAATAATAACTAAAAATATACAAATACTTACAAAACCCTATTTCATTTCAATGGCTGTTGATGTAAGGGTGCACCTGCAGATGCTGAAGGAACTGGATGAAATGGTTGCTAGGCCACTCTCCATCACATTTTGGTAAGTCACGAGGAACAGGAGAGGTGCCTGAGGACTGGAGGAAACCAAATTATAGCACCATGGAATCTTTCAGGTTGAAATGACCCTTGGGATCATCAAGTCCAACCATCATTGCTCTCTACAAAGTTCTCCCCTAAATCATATGCCCCAAAACCACATCTAAATGACCCTTAAACACATTCAGGGAGGGTAACTCAATCACCTCCCTGGGCAGCCTATTCCAGTGTCTGACCACTCTTTCTGTCCCCTGCTGGCCACACTTCTTCCAATACAAGCCAGGATGCCATTGGCTTTCTTAGCCACCAGGGCACACTGTTGGCTCATATTCAGACGCTTCTCAATCAGAACCCCCAGGTCCTTTTCCACCTGTCAGCTTTCCAGCCAGACCTCCCCAAGCATTGTAGCATTGCATGGGGTTGTTGTGGTCCCAGTGCAGGACCCAGCACTCGGTTTTGTTGCAGCTCATACTGTTGACACTAGCTCATCAATCCAGTCTATCCAAGACTCCCTGTAGTGCCACCCTATCCTCATGCAAATAAACACTCCTGTCTAACTTGATGTGAAAACTTACTGATGCTATACTCTATGTCCTTATCAAGATGATCAAGATGTTTAAATGGTGCCAATATTGAGCCTTGAGGAACACCACTTGTGACCTGCCATCAGCTGGATTTATCTCCATTCATCACCACTCTTTTGGCCCTTCCACCCATCAAGTGCTTGATCCAACAGACCACATGCTCATCCAGGCCATGAGAAGCCAGTTTTTCCACACGAATTCTATAGGGAACAGTGTCAAATGCTTTCTGGAATTCTAGATAGACAATATCCATTGACCTTCCCTTGACCAATAGCTGGGTCATCTTGTCATAGAAGGAAATCAGGTTTGTCAGGCAGGACCTGCCTTTCATAAACCCATGCTGACTGGGCCTGATCCCTTGGTTGCCCTCTGTATGGCTTGTAACCACACTCAAGATGATCCCTCTCCATGACCTTCCCTGATACCAAGGTCAGATTGATAGGTCTGTAGTTTCCTGGAGCCTTCTTCCTGTCTTTTGTCTGGATGGGTGTTAAATTTGCTACCCTCCAGTTCATTGGGACCTCCCCAGTTATCCAGGATTTCAAGTAACTAATGGAAAGTGGCTTGGCAAGCACAGACCACATCTGCCAACTCTCTCAACACCCTTGGCTGTAACCCATCCCATCCCATCCCATAGACTTGTGTGTGTCCAAGTGGTGTAGCAGGTCCTCTTCTTCTTTACCACTTCTTCTTTAACTGTGATGACCTCATTTTCCAACCCCTAGCTGACTCCTAGCTCATGTGGCTGGCTGCCCAGGGAACAGCTAGTTCCACTGCTAAAGACAGTGGCTAAGTAGGTATTGAGTAGCTCAGCATCCACCTCAAGTGCTGTATCCTTTGTTACTGTGTTTCCCCCTGCATCCAAATAGGGATGGAGATTTTCCCTAATCTTCCTTTTGTTGTTGATGGATTTATAGAAACATATTCCGTTATCCCTAACAGCTGTAGCTAGGTTGAGCTCTAGCTGTGTTTTGGCTCTCCTAATTTTCTCCCTGCATAGTTTCATGACATTTTTACAGACTTTATGAGAGACCTGCCCCCTCCTCCAAAGGTCATAGACTCTCCTTTTGTTCTTGAGATCCAGCCCAAAGTCCCTATTTAGCCAGGCCAGTCTCCTTCCCTGATTACTTTTCTTCAGCACACCGGGACAGCTTGCTCCTGTGCCTTTAAGACTTCTTTCTTGAAGGATGTCCATCATTCCTGGACTCCTATGTCCTTCAGGGAAGCTTCCCAAGGGACTTTGTCAACCAGTCTTCTGAACAGGTCAAAGTTTACCCTCCAGACATCTAAGGTGGCAGTTTTACTAACCCCTCTCCTTTTTTCTCCAAGGATCAAAAACATCTCATGATCACTGTGCCCTTGACACTTGACAGCCCCCAACTTTTACTTTCCCCACAAGTTCTTCCCTGTTCACAAGAAGCAGGTCCTGAAGGGCACCTTCCCTGGTCAGCTCACCAGCTGTGTGAGGAAGTTATCTTCCACACATTCCAGGAACCTTTTGGATAGTTCCCTATCTTTCCCACAAGAACAACAGCAAGTGTCCATGAAATTTCTCCTAGCTGCTTATAGAAAGCTTCATCCACCTTGCTGCTTTGGTGGGGAGGTCTATAGCAGACTCACACAGTGATATCAGCTTTATTAGCCCTTAACTTAATCCAAACACTCAACCACATCATCACCATACTTGATTTCTGAGCTCTCACAGAATTCTCTAACATACAGGGACACCCCACTGCCCCTCCTTCCCTGCCTATCCCTCCTGAAGAGCTTGTAGCCATCAATTGTGGTACTTCTGTCATGTGACATCTCACCGCATTTCTGTGACAGCCACTATGCCACTGGTGCACCATAGCTTCAAGCTCCCCCTTTGCTGCTCATACTGCATGCGTATGGATGCACTTCAGATGAGCTGATGATTCCAACACCTTTTTGTGACTGTTGGCCCCATTTCCTACCTGGCCTTTATCAGGTGCTTCCATGATTTCTAAAGGTCTAAACCTTCACTCTACTGAAACAACAGAGTGAGAGTCCTCCCTAGTCCACCATCCTTCAAGCTCTTGCATGACTCCCTTGGGCTTATTCCTAACAGGTCCAGTTATACCCCCTTCTGCCTTCATATCTAGTTTAAAGCCCTGTCAGTGAGTCTTCTTACCCCAAAATGTTTTTCCCCCTCAGAAACAGGTGCATCCTATCTGCCGTTAGCAGGACAGGTGTCTCTTAAAGCAGCACATGATGAAAAAACCCAAAGCCCTGCTGACAATACCAGTTACATAGCCATGCATTGATCTACAGGCTCCTTGTGTTTATCCCCTCATCCTTTCTTGCAACAGGGATGGAGGCAAACACTACTTATGCTGCAGACCCCCTTAAGCAGCCATCCTATGGCCCTGAATTTCTCATTGCCCTTGCACTCCTTTTAACAATCTCATTACTACCAACCTGAAAAAACAGGAATGGATAGTAATCTCAGGGTTTAACTAGGGCAATCTCAGGGTTTTGTACATCCGTGATCCTGGCACCACGGAGGCATCAAACCTCCCTGTGCAGCAAGTCTGGTCGATGTATCAGACCTTCTGCTCCCTGAAGAATTGAGTCCCCTACAACAAGGACCCATCTTTCTTTCTTTAGTGCAGATGTTCTGATCGGGGAGGGGAGGGGGTGTGTGTGTCTGGCTACACCTTGATGACATCTCTAAGTTAGGAGAATTTTTGTTCTCACTCACCATGATCCTGTCCCACTTGCAAGGCACTGTACCTGTTACTCAGTGACACCTGGTGGGAAGGTGTAGTTGGGCAGACTCTCTTGCCTTGCCTCTGGAACCAGGCAGGAACATCTTGCCATTGCCCCCTGTCTTCCAGGGCATCACAATGAGTCACTTGGAAAGAGGATGGGGAGTCTGCAGTAGTAGGGGCTTTCTCTGCCTGCTAGGTTTCTACCTTGGAAGACAGGATTCAACTCCAAGCACCAGTACTATTCAGTATACTCATCAGTGACGTAGATGAGGGAACAGAGTGCACTGTCAGAAAGTTTTTCAGAGGAGTGGCTGACATCCCAAAAGGCTGTGCTGCCATTCAGTGAGACCTTGACAGGCTGGAGAGTTGGGCAGGGAGAAATTTAATGAATTACAATGGCAAGTGTAAAGTCCTGCATCTGGGAAAGAACAAGCCCAGGTACCAGTATAGGTTGGGAGCCGACCTGTTATAAAGAAGTACAGAGTAAAGGGACCTGGAGATGCTGGTTGACAGGATGACCATGAGCCAACAATGTGCCTTTGGGGCCAAGAAGGCCAATGGCATGCTGGGGTGCATCAGAAGGGGGTGGTTGGTAGGTTGAGAGGTTCTCCTCCTCCTTCTCCTCTCTTCCTCTGCCCTGGTGAGGTCACATCTGCAATATTGTGTCCAGTTCCAGGACCCTTGCTTCAGGAAGGACAAGGAACTGATTGAGAGTCCAGCGCAGAGCGACCGAGATCATAGAATCATAGAATCATAGAATCCTAGGGGTTGGAAGGGACCTCGAAAGATCATCTAGTCCAACCCCCCCTGCCAGAGCAGGGCCACCTAGAGTACATCTCCCAGGAACGTGTCCAGGCGGGTTTTGAATGTCTCCAGTGAAGGAGACTCCACAACCCCCCTGGGCAGCCTGTTCCAGGGCTCTGTCACCCTTACAGTAAAAAATTTTTTTCTGATATTCAACTTGAACCTCCTATGCTTCAATTTACACCCATTATCCCTTGTCCTATCACTGGTCACCACTGAGAAAAGCCTAACTCCATCTCCCTGGCACTCACATATCTGAAAACATTGATGAGGTCACCCCTCAGTCTCCTTTTCTCCAAACTAAAGAGACGCAGCTCCCTCAGCCTTTCCTCATAAGGGAGATGTTCCACTCCCTTAAAGATGATGAAGGGAATGTAAAATCTTTCTTATGAGGAAAGACTGAGGGAGCTGGGTCTCTTCAGCTTGGAGAAGAGGAGAATGAGGGGTGAACTGGATAATGTTCTCTTCTGAATTTTATTTAAAGCATGTACAAAGCAACAATACTGATTTAAACTTGAAGCAATGGGAAATTTTAGTCAACTTGAATCTAAAAAAAGCTGTAATGTTGCATGCCCAAATATTGCCGGAAAGAAGTCTCTGGGACCAATCAATGTGCTGCCACAGTCATTATGCCTTCTCCTGCTGAACTTACTTTTTTATTCCTGAAGTGAGTGAGTACAGCTGAATTAAATACAAAAGAATATAAGTACCATAAGCTAACACACCACACTAAGCATAAGACGTGGATTCATTACATAAAAATTATTAGTATCCTGAGTGTGCCATACAGCTCACACTGTATCACTGCATTTATTTTTCTAAACTGGAAGCCTGAGCTGTAAGTTCTGGGATTGACATACCAGTTCTCAGTATTTCTCATTGCTTATTCTTATAGGCATTAATGCCACAAAACCAATCATAATAAGGGAGACTCAGAAGTCAGACATACATAGAGAAAGGCTTCAGGGAAAGTGAAAAGAAAATTTAATACCAATAGACCACAAACAATTAACCTAATCATTTTTCTGTAGAGGAAACATTCAGATCATAATCATTTAGAAACATAATGAAACGTACACAGAAAGAAGCACACACAGTGATAAAAAGAAAACACAAAATTTAATGTCCACATGACCTTGTCCAAAAAAAAATTCCCAAATTTCTACTGAAGGACTCTATTAATATGGATCAGAGAAATCACAGAAAGTTAGGGGCTGGAGAGGACCTTTGAAAGATTATTGAGTTCAAGCCACCTGCCAGAGCAGGGTCACCTACAGGAGGTCACACAGGAATGCCCACACAGGTGGGCTTTGAATGTCTCCAGGGAAGGAGACTCCAAAGCCCCCCTGGGCAGCCTGTGCCAGTGCTCTGTCACCCTGTCTGTGGATGAAGAACCTTTATAAAGAGAAGCATAGTCATTAGTACAATGATACTGATTACTCCCCTGATACCCAGCAAGAAACATTCTTGAACATGATCAGAGAACTCTCCTTTGCCTGGCGTTCATCTATCCACAGATCTTTAACTTGCATGTCAGAATGTGACAGGAAAGCTAACAAGACTTCAATTTGCCAACCTCCCTCAGCACTTCTTTTCTCTCCATCTTGCCAGCAAACATTCTGCTCAGCCAAAACTTACTGTCTCCTCTAGTGTTCTCACAAAAGCTTGCTGCTAAATTAGATTACAGTAAGAGACAGACACATGACAACAATATCAAATTCCATTTCCAGCTAGGAAATACTAGTAACTGCCATGTCCAGTAAAACTCTTAATTACTTCCTTAAATCGATAAGCAGACATATGCTTACCAGCTACTCGAAATGAATCTAAGACAACATAATCATTAATGACAAAAATATACCCTTTACTACCAGACAGTCATCAGGTAAAGAGGTATTTGAATTCTATGATGATACCTTCATCTAAAATTAAGACACCAGGTACTTTACAAACTACTGGGTAAGACAGCAAGCAAACAAAGAGCAGAATTCTTGATATTAACAAACAAGTGTCATCACATCACCACTGAGTCATATAGTATAATATAATATAACATAACATATAATCCTTGCTTAGATAGGAAACTTTCACTATATTTTAACCATAACATTGAAAGAGCATCAGCAGGCAAAAGGAATATTATCTCTAATTAAAAAAGAGCAATTTCACTGCAACATACCACGTATTTAAATCTTTAATTACTTTCCTAGATGAATCTTAATATTATTATCATCCTTTTTGTGAAAATTACCATAACATTTTCTGAAATATGCTCTGTCTAGCCCTCAAGGCATCCAAACATATCCATGTATGATAGAGATCATAGGCCTAGGCTGTCTCTAATTTCAGAAAGATGCTTAACAACTAATTGAAATATCATGCCTGGTAAAACTGAGGCTCCAGTAAAAGAGAGAGACTAGTGAGATGGAAGAAACAAACTGACAACTCCAAGCTTGTAACAAAGTGGGAGACATGCTGATGAAGAACCAGGTAAACTTAAACACTCAGTGAAATAATACCTAAACCAGTGCTTATTGAAAGCATAATAAAACTTAATTACAAGAACAAGAACCAATTAACAGCCATACTGTCTGAAGTTTATCTGTAACTGTAAAGAAAGAGCTACTGTTGACTAGAAGTAATACAATCATGGAGTCATAGAGTGGTTTGGGTTGGAATGGACCTTAAAGATCATCTAGTTCCAACCCCCCTTCCATGGGCAGGGATGCCACCCACTGGTCCAGGATGCTCAAGGCCCCATCCAGCATGGCCTTGAACACTTCCAGGGAGGGGGCAACCTGTTCCAGCAACTCACCACTCTCACAGTGAAGAATTTCTTTCCTGTTGCTTAACCTAAATCTCCCCTCTTCCAAGTTTTAAACTATTGCCCTACGTCCTCTCACTACACATCCATGCATAAACCACTTTTTTGTAGGCCCCTTTCTAAATAAGGTGAGGACAAAAAAAAAAAAAAAAAAAATCAAAGTTCAGCAACACTCTTCTATCACTTAAAGCCTTAAAAAAAGAGCTTATCACTTAAAGCATAAAAATCTCCAACGAAAATGTAGATATAAGGCACAGAGAAATACAGAAGCATATAGCAATGTTGGAATCACACCTATATCCACAGGTACAGTATCAGCTCTACACTACTCCTAGTACCAATCATCTAAGGAAATGTGAGGATCAGCCCCCAGTTCTGCTAACTGAAGAGATACTGGAGAGTAGTACCTGAAAAACCTGTGTGTTAAAGAACTAAAATGCTAAGACAATATGAAAAAGGACTGTATTTGTTTTCCATTTTGATGGATAGCATTACTGCACTCTGATAAGCTTCACAAGCCATATTTGATAGAATAAAATAGCTTTATTCATCAGCTTTAGTCAGCTGCATATGTGATTGCTGGGTAAAGCAGATTTATTTTCTCTATTTACTTCAGCAAAGCCAATCCATATCTCTGGCAAACTCCTCAGCTTTTGCTTCCGACCTGTGCAAGATGGGGGAGTTGCTAAAATGAAGGCACTCAAGTAAGCTCCCAAAAAGAGAACCTGAGAAGTTCTGAGTATTTTTTCGATCACTGTGGTATATAGTTACAGAGCAATAAATTTCATGGCTGCCAAATTATTTACTTGTTTACTTTGTACAGAACTCTGCTCTATTTATTACTGTTGTTTCTCAACATTATGCTTCCATGCGTCTTTTTCTTAATTTCTCCCTAGCTCTATTACTTGAAGTGCCTAAAGGTACCATATACTATAAAATAGCATGCATAACTGCAATCTGTACTGAAGATCTGGTGGAGTATATTCAAAGTAATTGCCTAACATCACACTTCTTATTTATGCATTTAAACTAAACAATGGAATTTTGTGGTCATTACAGAGCATTCAAATTTAAAAAAAAACAAAACAAAAAAAACATTACTTAAATTACCAAGCCACAAGCCTAGTCATAAATGTTCCCAGGAAGGCCATTTACCCTGCTTCAGGTTGTTTTATGACACTTAAAAGTAGGCAGAAATGAGCTCCAAGAAAATTTCTCAAGAACTGTTCAGCGGGGAAATAGAGAGAAAATCTTTTGATGCTTTATAATACAAAAATTTTACTTTTATTACATCTAAAAAAAGAACTAGGCCTTTCCACCTATCTTTTTATTTGTGAAAATACAGTACTTACTACTCATAACTGGCAAACTTACACTATTAAGATACAGTTAGAAGCATATAGAGAAAATTAAGACCTGTAGATGACACATGCAACAAAATCAGCTTTCAAATTACTGTTTTAAATAAATAGACTAAAAGTGACTTATCAAAACTACAGGGAGAGAGATGTTCATTCTTTCCATATGCAAAAGCTGGGAAATAAGACATATGTAAAGACTCTTGATAAGCTTTTGAAGATAACCAGAAGCCTGTAGCCTTCTTCTTGAATGAGAGCTACATCATTTTAAGGCACTGACTCCCAAACATCCAGTGTCTACCACAAAACAGACAACTAGGAAAAAGTATATTTAAAGTAGAGTACTATGGCTTACACCTAAGATCTGTATTCAAAGGCTTGTTAAGTCACGTTTATCTGTATTGACACAACTAAAAAATTATTCTTAAAACTGCTGTGAGTTCTAACAAGGCATATTTAATCGATGAATATAATGGTTTTAAACAACATCATATTGCTTTGAGCTTTTTGCAAAGACAGAACCAATACTTTTGAAAGAATTTGAGTGAAAATGGGGAAGTACATGATCTCTCTGTAAATTCAGATGCCATACAGAAAGAAATTATTTCATCTTGGGTGTTTCTGAAAATGCCTGTGTATATTGTCTCATGAAGAGAGAAAAATACCATCAAAAAAAGGTATTAAATAGCACACTTACCTTCATCACTTGCTGCTTGCTGTTTAACCAAAGTCATTGGAGACCTAGCTGGGGGTTTATTTAGTGGATGACGCCAACTTTTAGATACTTTCCTTCTTTCAACTTCCACTGACTGAAAAGGAAGAAACCATAACTACTTTAGAGTGCAGTTCTGGAAAGTTAATTTTTATTAATAAAAACATTTTTCTGTGAACTAGCATAGATGTCTATTCTGTAAATACTATCTGGGTACCTGAAGCACCTTCAGTGTACCAATAAAACTTTTGTCTTCAGTAATTAAGAAAGAACAATCCTTGTCAAACACAAATGATTTGAAATACAGATTACTGTGGCCTTTCCCAAATTACAAAGCATAACTCCTGGTTTGCTCAGGTGATGTTTGAGAGGAAGAACAGCCCAAACAATTCTGCAGAACTGGAAGTACAATACAGCAATCAACAGTGACTGGGAAAATACAACAGAAATCCACTGACTTCATTTGTAAAAGGGTGCAATATGCCTGAGGAAGTAAAAAAGTTATATGGAGTTGAGATAAGAAATTATGAGTCCCGGTACATAATTAACATATTGCCCTGGGATTTAAGGAAATTCTTTCCTCCATCAAGCACACTTAGGTACATTCAGCTTGAAGTTACCCAGGTTTTCCAGGCTTCAAAACGAAAACACTGCAAATCTCTGAGTGCAGCTTTCATGACTCTACATTTCAGTGTTGTTGGGGCAACCACTGAAGTAACTCAGCTGCTGATGGTATCTGAAGGCCAAGGAGCAGAGGAAGGGCAAGCACAACTTGCAGAAGGGTGTGAAGGAGTCTCATACGACTCCTATGGAGAACAGCATTCTGCTCTGCCACACCCTGCATCTAACCTAGCAGGTTATACAACATACCCCTTGACTGGTATTTGACAGCTGAAAACTACTACTATAAAATGGGAAGTAAATAACAGTTACAACACCTATCTACTGTGCTAATCAGAAAGAAGATGTGGTTAAAGCACAGGACAGGTTTATGAACTAGAAAAAGTTACTAACCAAGTGAAAATGGAAAGAAGAACAGACTTTTTAATTGCATCTGTACAACATACTTCTTCTCTTACAAAAAAAGAGACAGTATGCAATTACACTGGAGAATGTCATATATAAATAAATGAAAGGCACAGAAAGAGATTAAGTATAATCTATAATACATGACTATTAAAACACTCCAGTTTTTATAGTGTTTCTTATTACTATAGTGGAAGGGCTAGAGCCAAGGCTGTTAAAACTCACAACATTGAAAAAAAATTATTTTTGCGCAGTTCACAACTGTGAAAGGGTCAGCGTCATTCTGCTTTCACTTCTAAAATACATTTCCCACAAATTATGGCAATCTGGAAGTGGACTTCCTGGTCTCTCTGTTGCAAAATGGGATTGTACTCACAATTCTGAAAGCTACTGTGATGACTACCACAGCTTAATCTTTCATTATGCTTCCCAAAGTCAAAGCTGTCCACCCTTCATAGCAGAACAGCAAGAGTAAAAAAAAAAAAATCCTAATTTTCGTACCAATGAAAGACCATTATTAAACCTACTATTTAAAAAAAAAAAAAAAAAAATCTATTTCTTGTATTAGAGGGATCTTCTTCTTCAACTGTTTTCTTTACATGTTCTAGGCCATTTCCAAAATCCAATACCAAGTTTCAGAATATAAAATTATATTGTCCATATTATCCTCCTATACCCTGTCTTGAAGATTCACCTTCTCCATCTTCAATACTATGGGAGAAAGGTAAGCAAGACAAGTCTGTAAGATTTCTTTAACTATGTGAAATAATATAATGGAATGAAAGCAAACTTTTTTAGCATCTCACTTGATGCAAAGATGCTCCTCACTTCTGCTGCTTCATTTGAGAAGGGCATCAGTCCAACAAATAAATTCCCATGTGCCTCTACACATCAATGTTCTACCCTTGGACAGTCTCTCAGAAACAACCAACTCTGCTCAAATTTTACCAGAATACTGTTGACACTCCTTAAGACTCAGTCAATATAGCCATTTTTTCAGAAACAACTGCATGCACTCATCTATAATAATTTCAATTTCATGACGAAAGCAATAATTGAAGCTGATAGCCTTGCTCATTCTGGCAAGCAATGAACACATAGTATAGTTGCTGACAGTTCAGATTCACAAAGTGAAATTACTATATATCTAAAAACAGGGGGAAAATATGTCAACAAGCAAGCTCTAGAAACATCATGCTTTTGGATCCAAATTCCAGCTCTTGCCTCAACACTTCAAAACATGCTCAAATTAGCATCTCATTAAAATAATGCATATTCTTAAGTGCTTTAATGTGGATATCAGGTCTCATTAGAAACACATTTATTCTCATTTCATTAAATCAGGAATATATTACTATAAAGATGTAATTTGCTTCACATACACTGGATGTTTTCATGCCATCTTCTTCATCTATTTTTACAAGGGGCATTTCTCCATGTTCCAAGCTACTTCCACAGATTTCTAGGTCGCCAGCATCATCCTCTATTGAGACATTCTCCTCTTTCTCTGGGTTTTCTGCTTTAGGAGCATGTTCCTCTGACTCATGGTATGGCACAGATGAAACACAGTGATTCTGAGATTTCAAATTCTCTTCTTTTCTACAGCTATCAGAAGCAGGCACACAGGCCACGGAATCTTCAATGGTAACGACAGGATGACTGGAATCTGTCCTGTCCTCATTTTCCATTTTTGTTTTCTCTAATACAGGAGCAGGGCTTGAAAATGAGTCTGACTGCATGCATCCTATAGATCAAGAATATTATTTGTTAGGAAGTCTCACTTCAGCCAATTGTATTTAACTTCATGATAAGCTGAGTTATTAAAATTTAAAGCACAGTTCATCATTTAGAAATCACAGCAAAAAAGGTAGAAGAATATACTTTTGTGGAGTGTATGTTTGATTGAGGAATAAATTACATGGAAATTAAATGTTTCGAGTTTGAGTTTTAATCAGTTAATTAGTATTTTGGTTCTGAATTCTAACAGGTCCCCATGTAACTCAAAATAATCAATATCTATGTACCCTGTTTACTCTGACAGCCCACAAGAACTTTGACTAGCTGGAAAAAATAATATGAAAAGCTGGTATACTGAAATTGAAATTCTGCATTTTTAACTATTATGCCTGGTTTTATAATGAAAATAAACAAATACTTATGGTTTATAATTAGGAAAATGTATTTCAGATAGATACAAAGAATATTTTGGAAACAGTAGCACTGGTCTAAAAATGAAAAGCAATTAGCATATTTTTTATTTAAAAATTAGCATAATGTTATATTTCAGTGATGCTGAAGGGTGAAACTGTGCTTTAATAAAATCCCTTATCTGCTGCTGCTTGCATGGGTTAGACAGAACAATGGGTTAAGAGAGGTCATCCAAGAAACATGTTACTGACAAATTTTATGGCATACACCACAGCAAATTTAGCTTCATCAGCACATCCAAGGCATTAAAGAAAACAGTGCCTGTGAAGACCCTTCCCATTCTTTCAGTGTATTGACAAAATACAATTTACAAAACTTCACTCTTTAAAAAACCATTTTATTAAAACAGCTTGCGTAATATTACTCTCAGCTTAGAATATTAATTTTGTCATTTTCTCATTCTAACTCAATACTAATCTTCTCTGCATAACTTTGGGAAAATAATTACAATTAAACAATTTAGTAAGCTACTTAGGATAATATTAAGCTTTAACATTCACTGATCTAGGGTATTAGAGCATCAACAGCCTACAAGTTACATGTGAAACATAACCAGTCTTTATCTCACCTGGAACCTTGACATTATCCAATAAATGTTGATCCAGCTGCATCCTACTACTGTTTTCTTCTTCCCCAGAAGGCACTTCTGTGTTTTCCAGTCTCACTTTTTTTCCAGGTTCTTCACTGACCTTGAAGCCATCAGCAGCTGCTTCAGTCGTTATAATTTCTGCACCAGCTACCAGAGTAGATATTCTCTTGTCCTCTGGAGTTTTAAGCTTTTTAGATCGAGATCTAGTGTGCTGGAAGCTGTTATAAGAGATACTGCTGTCAGAGTAGAATGTCTGTCTTGGATAAGATAAAATATCTACCAATATATATGTTCCTTTCACCTGCTTAAAGTGGTGAAAAAAACTGACAATTTTTCATCTTTTTGTGCTGACATAGTGTTTACAATTTATGAAGTGATAGATTAACAATTGATTGGATTTAACCTCCTAATCTTTTATCACCATTCTATGGCAAAGTTATTAAACTATGAAAGTAAAATAACCTTAAGTAATAGTATTACTTAACCAGGATCTAAACTAGCTTTTTAATGAATAACTCTTCTGAATCTGAAAGAGATTAACCTTTATAAAAGTAATGAAGACAGAATATCTTTAGTTGCAGTAAAATCAGCTATTTTAAAACACCAGTGCTAACAAAACACTAGTCTGAATAGCCCTGTTTAGATATCTTAAAATTATTTTTTTTATGCATTTTAACAAAAGCAACAAGCCTCTGAAAGACGGAAAAAATTCTGACCGCCAATTTTCTTAATGGCTACAGTGTCAAGTAAAGTACTTCATAATGGTGTATAATTTAAAAAAAAAAAAAAAAAAAAAAAAAAAAAAAAAAAAAGGTAGAAATTAACATCTTCAGCATAAGGTATAAGTTTTCACACCCTCAGAAATGGAATGGAAAGTAACAGGAGATTAGTCCGGTTCCAGATTCAACTATGTGACATGAGATGAAATTATTATGTGCCTGATCATGTATCAGGTTTCAAAACTTGTAACATACTAGTGATAAAAAGGCAGCTATGGCAAGCCCACCAGTTTTATAAAGGTCTTGCATCCTAGACTACAGACAACTCCAGAAAATATTTTTCTGCTCCTTACATTTTATCCTGGGTCCATCAAAGTTTATCTTCCGATACTTTTTCTATAAAATATAAATTTACAGAAAATTTGACCAAATAAGAGCTGCCTATCAGCCCACATTATAAGGTATTGTAGAATCACAGAAATTTGGGGTTGGAAGGGACCTCAAAAGATCATCTGGTCCAAACCCCCTGACAGAGCAGGGTCACCTACAGCAGGTCACATATGTGGGCTCTGAATGTCTCCAGGGAAGCAGACCCCACAACCTCCCTGGGCAGCCTGTGCCAGTGCCCCGTCACCCTCACAGTGAAAAAATTCTTCCTTATATTTATACAGAACCACCTATGCTCCAGTTTATAACCATTGCCCCTTGTCCTATTGTTAGTCACCTCTGAGAAAAGCCTGGCTCTGTCCTCCTGACACTCACCCCCTACATATTTATAAACATTCCTGAGGTCACCCCTTATTCTCCTCCAAGCTGAAGAGACCCAGCTCCCTCAGCCTTTCCTCACAAGGAAGATGTTCCACTCCCATCATCATTTTGCTCTGTGCTGGACTCTTCCAAGCAGCTCCTGCTGCTTCTGGAGATGAGGGGCCCAGAACTGGACACAGTATTCCAGATGTGGCCCCATCAGGGCAGAGTGGAGGAGGAGGAGAACCTCTCCCAACCTACTAACCATCCCATCATGACCAATGGATTTATGGATGTCCAGATTCATTAACTGATCCTTAACCCAGGTGTAACAGCTAATGTTACTGCTTTTTATATGAGGACTTTAAATGTTCAGTTGTGGCAAAAGATTTCAGCCCTATCTGTCATTTAAGCTCTCCCAGATACTGCATTAAAGATGCTTTCCATAAATGGTATTTCTGTTTTCTATCTATTGGAGCTTGTATTATTCCCACTATCAAAATTCTGACAATTTCAATCAACGTATTACACCGGAAATGAAGCTGAAAGAGTGTTTTATCCTCCCTTTGAAATATGTATTGTTACCATACCTGAACAAAAGCCAACTAAGGAACCAGAAAGCATTAGAATTACACCTAATAGTTTAGATAAATGCATGGGAAAAAAGTCCACGTGTTCCTGTGCTAGAACTCTCCATGCAGTCACACAAAGTTTTTGCTTTTACGTAAAACTGGCTGCCCTTTAGGGTATTACCAAATTAGTTACTTATGGTTGAAGTCTGAACTTTAAGATACACTGTACTATACACAGAGTGAAACCCACTACAGGGTAAAATGGCATTCAGCTGGGAACAACAGTCTGTGTGTCCAGACTAGTATTACACTTATTATACATATACTAACAAACTGACTGTCCAGTTGGTTTATCTGCAAGAATTTATTCTACCTCTCAAGCTATTCTTACCCAGGTAGATCCCAATGTTACACTTCTCAACTATAATGTTCCACTAGAGTGAAAGTTGATCCTCTTCATTACAGTTTGACCTTCCTACTATTTTCTTTAAGAAATGCATTACCTTACAGAGAAAATGAGGAAATTCAGTTTAAGAGACAGATAAAAAGTAACTATATTGTAAAATTATTTAAAGGAGAAAAACTGTCTTTAAAAATTCAGTATTACCTTTGACCCGTCAAACTGTGCTCTGCCATAAGCAGATACCAATAAAACCGCCCACTCTAGGCTAATAATTAGATAGATCTTAATTAGATAATGAAGAAGAAAATCTATGATGTTTCTGTTAAGCAAGATAGGATAAAATAATGTATAAGATATGTTTGTGCAAGGCAAAACAAAAACCATGATGCACACCAAGGCAATAGATTCAGTTATGATTCGGTTCCAAGCTTTCAGTGACAAGCTAAGAAACTTCTTTATCCTCATGTTCTTAGTGGTTTCAGCACCAATAACCAAGATTTAGGCCTTCCTTATGCCAAATCATGATCTGTGATTTATCTGTGGTAGACACAGAGAGATTTCAGCTGCAGCACTGTGAGAGTATGCCAAACAAGCACTGATACCTCCTGGGCGATAAATGGCAGTGAGGGCCAAGACTACTGCTACAGATTTCACACAGCTGCTAGGATTCTCCCACAGGTTTATGATAAGATTTTCAAATTTAACTATTACCTCAACTCTTAGGGGACTGGTCTATTGGCTGCAGATGTCACTAGAAACAACAAGAACTATACATACCTTGAATGTTTTAATGAAATAATTTCTACTAAAGAAAAATTCTAAATACCACACTGGAATGTGTTTTGATGTTCTCCATACTGAGTTATACTCATAACTTGCAAGTTGAATTAATTCTTCATAGTCAGTCTGAAAAAAAGACTAGCAAGCCCCCAAGCTGATCTTACTACTGAAAATAGAAAAATAAACTTACTCTAAAGTAATTAAATTCAAATAATACATCAGAGGAAAAAAAAGATAAAGGAAATTTAACATCATTTTAAAGGAAACTGACATCATACTGAAGACAAATAGGTAATAAAGAAATAAATACCACTTGGGAAAGTTCTTTATTTTCTTTCTTCTCTGCAGCCAGATCTTTACTTCAGGTGTTGATTCCGGAGTTGGTTTTGTATGATCAATTGTGTATAAATCCTTGCCTTGTTTCCACAACTGGTATCTATCTGGTTGAAACTTCCTCACAAAAATGTCCATTGATATTGTCACCATATCTCTCCTACAGGTGCACTGCAAGAGAAGACAGGAATTTATAAGTCATGGAATGTAAGTTATGAAATATTCTGCAGGTTTGTAGTAAAGAGAATCCAAAGTAAAAATCCCAGGTGTGAAAATCAGCTTTACTTTAACCAACGTTTTCCTCTTTGCCTCTTACTTCTTCAGGGAGTAAGGATCATTCAAATGAAAATACTCTCTGAATGTATGTAACATAGCAGAGTTCTACAAAGGTACTTATGGAAATAATACTCTTTGATTAACTTCTATAGATTAAGAACAAAAAGAACTTACACCATTTCATTTTGACCTGTTCTTGGCTAAATTTGAAGAATAGTACCATGCTGAATTCAGAGTCTGCAAATATCTTCAGTGGCATCATTTTTATTTTTTTTAAATAAACACTGACCTCTACCTAAAACAAAGTCTTCACAGGTATACACAGTCCTATCTTTTAATTTTTCAAAAGTGCATAGAAGTACCATATAGAGTTACAGTTTTGCTGAGGCTTTTCTACAAAGGAGAAAGAAACAAACAAGACTAGGGATTATGGGCCAGAATACTAGGTTAAAAACAGCTAATCTGACTTTTTGTGCAATGCAGACCCTAGAATTTCATGCAGTAGTTTCCTCATCAACTTTGCTGTAGTCCCTGATTTAGTACCCTAAAGAATTATTGCATTGCTTTTCTCTAGAAATTGTGCATATGAGTGGAATGTCTTATTTGAATAACTCTTAATTATGATCATGAAAGCAGGCAGTGTTTCCCTGGAAAACTGTAGATGTTGAGGCAATTTTCAGACAAAAGTTACTATACCTAGTGCTCCAAAATAATTTTAGGAGACTGCAGTAAGTCAATATGCCTGCAGTATATAAATTGTTGTGGTGGGTTAAATCCAGCTAGTTGCCAGGTGCCTACCAACCTGCTCTCCTATTCACCTTCCTTAGAAGGAAAGTGAGGAAAAGCTCTCACAGCTGCTTCACAGTGTTTTTTACTCTTAAACATGCTATCAAGAGGCACCTCCAGAATCACTGATGGGCTCAGCTTTGGGCAGCAGAGAGCTGGTCCTGGTTTTGTCCACCACAGGGACAGGCAGCCTCTGATCCATTTGCAAAGAGGCCACCACTGCAGCTCCAGCCTACTGCCAAAACCTTGTTACATAAAACCAGTAAACTCTTGAGATTAAAACCAAAATGTCTGCCTAAAAAAAAAGACTCAAATGGAAAAACTTTTAAAGAACTTGGCATTATAGGTAAATTACTCTGTTAAAGGGTAAAAGTGAGACTGTTTTCTTTCAGACATACATTCAAAAACTCACAAATGCATTGCCTGGCCTTCTGGTTTGCTACAGCTGGTTTTATCACCTCTTTTCAACAAGAAGGGTGTTTAATCATAGAAAAATTGAAACATAAAAAAACTGAACATAACTTTTCTATGGGCTAGACTTCTGTGTGCTGGATGCAAACTTCTTTGTCAGCTATTTTCCTCTATCACTTCTACTCTACCTTTGTTCCCCTTGAAAATCATAAGATACATAATGAAAAAAATAAACACAAGATGCATTAAAATGGCTGCTTCCCTTTCAGTATGTCAGTATCAATATGCCACATATTCACAACACTGCCCTCTAACAGGACATGGAGTAGAAAGAAGAAAAAAAGAAATCAATTTTATGCAGCTTTCTTTAATGATTGGTTTTGCACAAAATATGATTAGAACTTTCTTTCTTCAAGCAACTTGCATATATATATATAAACACATTCTATAAAACAATGTGTCAAGAGTCCTTGATCAGTTACTATGAACAGTATCGGGAAAAGCAATTAAGATGCCTCTGTATACTGGAAAGTCACCACTAATGGTCCACTGTAATATTTTTAACTTTTAAAAATTGAATTTGTAACATAAATATAACCAACTCTGTATTTTTTTATCCATTTACACAAAAATTCCTTTCACATTCAATCTATGCTGCTACACACTGATTGGAACTGGCTGTTACAAGCAAAACTTAGAGGACAGCTGATCTTGCTGTTCAACGCCAAGACTTCCAGTAGAAGAAAAGACACAGAAGCAAATAATTACTTAAGTCAGCATGTAAGTAGCAAAGAAGAAAATACACCAAGAAATAAAATGTATTCTATCACGGAACTATAATAACATATGAAAAGACTCAACTTGGGTCTAAATGACATAGAATTTCTGCCCAACAGTACTCCTGTTTGCCTGAAAAGATAGAAGACAAGCTTCTAGACACTCAAGTGAGGAAATATTTTTAAGTACCATATTAGACAATGACAGAAGGCATGTTCTCAAAACCATATTTACACATATTCCCTAAAATAAGCATAGAAAAAAATAATCTGTTTTGATTACTAATCTGGTGGAATTTTTGGTTTAGTGTTTTTTAATGTTTCTTCTTAATTTCCCATTGGACTGACTCTTAGCTGACAGGTACGTGGCTTCCTGCTCCAAAGACAAAAAAAAGTTACTGATGATTCTAAAGCAAAGCTAAATGTCATTTTGTTCAGGAAGCCTCTAGGGACAGACAGAGAAGGGACATGCCACTGCACGCTGAAGTACACAATGATTGTCACTGATCATAATAATTTTTGAAGCACCTTTTCGTATTTTTAAAAGTAAACGCAAAATCAAAGTTGTTGGATCACCGTGTAAAATACATCTGATGTTTCCATCGACAAACATAGACTGATTATATAATCATCCAGATTGGAAAAGACCTCTAAGATCACTGAATCCTACCATCCATCCTACAACCCCTAACCACGAAAACGTCCACTCTTCATAGCTCTTCATATACCTGTCTTTTGAACACCTCCAGGGATGGTGCCCCCACCACTTCCCTGGGCAGCCTGTTCCAATACCTCACCACTCTGTGAAGTTTCTCCTAATATCCACCTTGAGCCTACCCTGCTGGAGCTTTACCCCATTTCCTCTTGTCCTGTCACTGGTCACCAGGGAGAAAAGGACATCACCTGTCTCACTACCCCTCTTTCAGGCAGTTGTACAGAGCAGTTAAGTCTCCCCTCAGCCTCCTCTTCTCCAACACAGCCTTTCCATTGGAGAAAGTTTTTTTCTGTATGCAGTAAAATATTCTTCAATCAAAGATTAGTATTACAATCAGAATCCTCAGGGGAACAGAACTATCTCTCAATTCTTTGATATTACTAATAATACTAAAATCAACATCACAATTACTATGATTATTTATGGTATCATAGACAGCTTAGAGGTAAGCAATTAAAAAAAACATTTATTAGAAACTACAAATCTTCGTAGCAATGGAGTGGAAGAAAATCTTTTTTGCAACTTTAATTGGTGTAACTGGATGTGAAATATATTTGTAATATGATAAAATTAGCTAGCAGATAGATACTTGGCCAGAAGAATTTTTTTCAAATTTGTGCTATTTGTGAATGGGAAAAAATAAATAAATAAATAAATAAATAAATTTTTTTTATTATTAATTTGAAGAATCAAAAAAAAAAGTTAAGCTCTACGCATTTTGGTCTCTGATTCAGGAAAATTTTTAGGAATACAACAAGCTTCTAGCTTGGGACAACTGTTGGTCTGAAAGCAGGTCCGTTACCCAGCTTGTGTTAGACACATTCTTAAGCACATTTTAAAACAGGGGCACTCTCTCACTGAGATATTTGTTGAATACATGTTTTAATTAGCAGAATATTGACGAATTAACATCTAGGCTAGTACGTAAGAAAAACTCTTGAAAAACATTTTAAATTGTTAAAATTCAAGTAATGTCTAAAGGGTTCTTCTAATACTCCATCTTTAACAGTAAACTTTTCCACCAAACAGAATCACTTTTTTTTAAAAAACTAATATAAATATTCTCTCTGTAGAGAGTATGATATTTTGCTGCAACAAAAAGCAAATAGTTCATCCTATCATTAGTCTACCTTATCCTTACTAGGAAGAGGGGAGGAGTATTTCCTAGTTTCACAGTTTTAAGCACAGAACTGTATACCCAGACTCAAGCCTTTGTGATTTGCATGCTTTTCTTTTGCTTCAATGTGTACTATAAATGATGATGTAACTTCTAACATCTGGAGCTATATCTTTATCCATGAATACATATTATTAATCTAAACACCAGTTATATTACAGTGTTACAATGTTTAATACATAAACCTTAAAATATCTAAAGGACTTTGGACATTTGTCAGTCAGTATTGGATTTGTTAATTAAATGTGATTTTCACAATATCTGAGATCTACTTCAGTTAAAATTCTTCCAACATATTAATTTGAAGAAGAACAGTAGTACTACGGTAGGCTAAATTCTTGTCCTTCCTTTATGTAATCTTTTTAGGAATAATTCATGTTGCAACTGCACATAATGGGCATACATTTTCTCTACCCATCTCTGGAACAGCCTGTGTGAGAATAACAGCCAAGAAAACACATGCCAAGTTCTTACAGAGAGAAAAGATTTTTATAAAACCAATAAGGAAAACTCAGCAGAATGAGGAAAGTAATAGGCTGGTAACCTCTTTTATCTGCTGTGTAATACCCAGTTCACAAAGCATACTGAAAAATTATCTAATCCTTCCTAATACACCTTCCTAACAACTTACCATGATTAAAGATCTCTTCACAGCACAGTGGCAAAAATGTATTTATTAGCGAGATAGTTAAATAGATTCTTCTTACCATCTTAACTGCAACTGCACTTAACAGACTATTTCACCCACTGTATTCCACTATACTTGCAATACTTTAAATGAATCATGTTCAAACAATGAAAAAAATACATTTTGATAAACAACATTTTTGAAGTGCTGCAGCTGAAACTGCCTCCTGTTCCCATATAAGTGCTTGATATGTACTTTTTGTTTGGAGAACAGGATTTAATAAATATTGGTAACCATAACTGTTTTTGCAGTGAAATCGGGCAGTGATATATTTTTACACTGACCTTCTGGCAACTTGTGGTCAATGTTGCAGAAATCTTTGATATCAGCTAGCCATCTGTGAAAGCTTCAATAAAGCAAGGCCTCCTCTGCAATTCATAGAGAGTACACTCACTTTTCCCTGACACATCCACTCAAAAACTATGAAAAACACAATTTTAAAACACCACTCCTTTTTCAGATTCTATCTGAATATAGAATATATTCTACTATGCATATTCTATGCATAGTATATACATTATTTGTATTCATATATGCAATAGCAAATAGTTGCAATATTTTAAAAATAGTTCAATATTTAAATATGCATTACAAAATAGGTGGTGTTTTTCTTTATTCCTATTTCCATTTTTTTTACTTTTACACATCATGCCACCTAGACATCCCTACAGAAAAACCACACAGTTATGAAGAAACAATTTGCATCAGTATCAGATGCCATTGCCAAAATGTGGCTTTTTTCCTCCAGTTCCTTTGAAACTCTGCCAACAGAAGCAGTGTGACGGGACACAGATGAAAGAAGCCCTAACTGCCTGTTATGTCTTTTCTGTTATACTCTTTCTTAATTTATGTGACTCAGAAACCACTGAAATAAGTACAAGTCAGGCACATAGATGAGAAAACTGATGAGATTCAAAATGGAAGCTAGACACCAGTCTGTGAACTTGGTGGAGACAGGTAAAGGTGAAGACAGGAAAAAATTTCTATCCACAGCAAGAGGAGAGAGGAAGCTCTACATATGTTTGGCCATTTTACAAGTGTTCTTCAACTCCAAGTCCCAGTTGTCATCCAGACTAACAGATTAGCCCATAAAACAGCATTATTCTCAGTTACCAGGTTTCAATGCCTGTCTACCCAGTAACTTCATGGGGGGGTGGGGCGTGGGAGCAGGACTCTTGTAATATAATATTACCATGTTTTATGCAGTGCAAACTATCATCTAACAGAGTTCAGCTCTTTTGAGTGCAAACAGAACAGCTGAAAGAATAACTCTGTATGACAGCCTTTAACATTCATTGCTGGTTTAGGGGTTGTTTGGTTGTTTGGGTGGGTTTTTTTAAGGTATCTTGAAAATAATTCCTTGAATTTCCATAACTATATTACCCTTCTGTGTCCTGTTACAGTAAATCCTTTACTGATATATTTATGGACACTACTCTTGCCCTTTGGAAGATTTAGTTATTAGCTATTAACTTTTCATTCTTATTTTACTCTGTATTTCTGGCCCAAATTATTCTCCTCTCACTCACATTCACTTTTCCATCCATCCCTGATGCCTATATATAGATATGCTTTGCCTGGAGTCTTTACCTCCTCACTGTGTGTCAACTGCACTCGCTCCATCATCCTCTTTGCTCTGCATTGCTCCCTTTCTTAGTACCTTTGGACTGCATTTCATCAAATCCAGAAAATAAAGGCTTCTGTCGTTTAACTGTCTGGTAATTCATGTATTTTAAAATGGAGATATTCTGACCTTGTGAAGTTATTATTTATTGTAAAGACATTAATCTCCATCTGCAGCAGACCATAATTTAACCAATTCTAAAATATATCATGAAATAAAAACCAAACACTGTGTAATAACACACACATATATATGATGATGAAAAACAACTTGTACCTGTGCAGTACCTAATATAGTCCCATTACCATGTTATCCCTCATCTTGATTACACAAATGCCACAGTCCTTCACTTACAAAAAGTTTACTGCAATCAAGCATAAAAAAGGAATTTACAAATGACCCAAGTTCAGCAGTTCCAAAAAAATACATATATCCATAGCTCTTTAATTACATCAAAGTGATAGTTTTAGCATACTGAATATATTCCTAATAAGGAATTCTCCTTCCCTACTGCTAAAAAATTCAAAAGAAATTTCTTAAGTTATCAGTTTAAAAGGTGCATTTATATACACCATTTGGAAAAAACTGAGATTAGAACTCCACATACTGAAGATCAAAGGGGACTCTTAGAGGACAAAAATACACGCCTGGTATGAGTCGACGGGCTGAAGAATGAGAACCTTTGTTTTGAAGCAATGTTTATAGGCTAAAGTAAAATGTTGCCTCCACCTGAATAATTTAGAGCATTTTCCAGCCTATTTCCATTTCCATTTCCAGCCTAGATTTCCATTCTACTAATGTGTTTGTGTGTCATTACTGCTAGTTAGTCAAGCAAGTCAAATTATTGTGAGGACCTTCAGAAGTCTTTTTTTTAAATTCAGGTTCAGATTTAACAATAATTGACGATTCACAGTAATATAAACAGATGATTTTTTCAGACAACAATTTGAATCTTACAGAGCTGCAAAACTGCCTGCCATTATCAGAAATAATGGCTTCATTTGCACACAATAATGGTCAGAGAGATCAGAGAGATCAGGCTGAAAATTTAATACTATCAAGACCCATCTAAAGAGTCTGTTAGCTTCCACAGTGTTGCTTCTGAAGCAGACCACTGCACATGGAATTGTTACATACCTTGTATTAATACAATTATAAATTATTTTCTAAAGGTCAGAAATATTTTTGTAGACATTTTGAAGCAAATTTAAATTATCTCGACACATTTTTCTCAGGTTCCACCTTTCTGCATCTAGCACATTGTAGTAAGGGATCTTGAAACCAGACAAACTAATGTTATCAATGATGACTCACAGAAAACCATTACTTCTGCTCAGAGGAAATAGGAAAAAAGCAATTAAGTTCCAATTAGTGGGAAAAGCTATGGCCAAGCAGGTAAAGCACCATCATATTCATTGAGTTTCTCTAAGGCATATGATAAATTCTCAATAAAGCTTGGCTCAGTTTTTCAAGACCTAGATGGCCAAAATCCATCACTCACACGAATCTTACAGCTTTTGTAAACACTGAGTTAAACAGCAGGCTGAGTCAATCACTGTTGTTTATGTAACAATAACTTCACTGATCCTGTTGTTAAATGCTATTCTAAATTGAAAAATCACAGAGAGTGAGAACTACAAAAGCTAACACCAAAAAGATTTTTTCTTGATTGTTAAACTATTGAATCTGGTTCGGTCCAATATGACTCCTAAATGTCTCCCAAATACACTGAATTTCTACTGCTGCTTAGCAAAACAGGACAATATTTTAAAACCTACCTACCCTCCAATAGATGATGAAAAAAAATTCCTAGTGGTACACACCTTCACTACAGGAATTTCAGAATGCTTTGCAAATATTACAGTTTCTTTCTGATTGCAGAAAAGAAACCGAAACACAGAAAGGTTTGTTTGCCAAGGTCACAAAGCAAGCCACAGACAGAGATAAGACTACTATATATTTGATTTTCAGTTCTCTGTTGCAGATGTTAGTTCTTATTTTAAACTAAACAGAGGAAAAGAGAAGTATTTGCCCAGTTCTTAAAGTAACTTTTTTTCCAAGGCTCTCCTACTATTCCAATTCTATTACAGGCAGGGTTAAAAAAAAAAAAGATGGAAAAATATTATTTGGTTCTACCACGTATTTTACAACGTAATAAAAATACAGAATTCTCAAATAATCTACAGCTACCTATTTATTTAGCTTACTCTCCAACAAAAGATAGAAAGCAAAGAAACTGTAGCTATACAATGTTCTACCACTATTTATATCCAAGCAGGCAATGAAGTCTGAAACCAAACCAAACCAAAAAACAAACAAACAAAAAACCCCTTCATTTTGAAGATTTTTCTGTCATTGTTAAGTCAAACATGTAGCTGAGAACAATATTGTATTGATGCTGTGCTGACATGTTGAGAACAGAGCCTCTGTGACACAGGTTGTCTAGGTTTGGGAAATCAGGAGAGGATAAGAAAACATGCCTGTCAGACAGAAACTGCAGAATCCTCTATGACTTTCTTCCTCTAATAAATTGACCATGTATGGAACACTCACCAGAAGTTTTCCTTTTCAGACAATAACACACTCTTGCTGTAAGCCATTCTGCATGCCTCTGGCAAGTTAAGCATGAAACAGTAGCAACACGAAAGCATGAAATCTACTCACAACCCAACTCTTACGGTTAGTATCTTGGAACACTGGGCTGAGCTATTAAAATTACTCAAATATGTAACTTACAAAAATATGAATCAAGAGAATGGAACCTCAACATTACTTATTTCACCGGCTGCAAAAAGGAAAGAGTAGCTGAACCAAAAGAAAATCCATTGCATGAAGTATGCATTCAGAATAGGGTGAAACTACCCCTAGACATTTTTTGAAGAAATGGGATATGCTTCTGTTGACTAAAGCTCAGAGACAAAAAAAATAAACTCACTGAAGTGAAGCAAAGCCCCTTCTAGCAAACACTGCATTATCAACAAATACATCATTGTCACTGAAGATCCTGAAGAAACATCTGCCAATAGTTATGGAAAGCTGAACCCATTCCTAGAAAATGGAATGAGTTTCCAGCTAACAAATATGGCAAACAGAAATACTCAATGTAAACAGAGACTGTATTCAATTTAAGTGCCTAATGAAAAAAAATTACAGACCACTCAAAGCAATGGAATTTTGTTCCAGCCAAGGGGGGAAAAAAAAAAATGATGTTGATAACACAGGTTATTTTGCCTTATGGTTTCTAAAAGAATGATAATTAAGTGAAGGACTTGACAGAAGATGATGCCCAACATTCCTCTTGCTACAGATAATTTACCTTGCCCTAGAGTTGGGAAAATAAACATTACTTCACTATTCACTGAACTAGTTATCTTGTTGCGGTGATCATGGTTCCTATGCTGACAATTATAGATATAAGGCAGGAAATTCCCTGAAAGAGGTGTAACAATTCCATTCTATTGGTGGTCGAAATTTTTAGAGAACAACAGAACCAAAACACACTAACTTTGCAGCTATACAAGATACATCTGTTTAATTTATTAACAGGTTCAACAGATGCTAAAAGAGAATGAGAAAGCAAAGTAAGTGTCACCAGATGTTACAATAGGTAAGAATTTATATTAAGCTGGGATATGGAGGTCAGTGTGGAGTGTGGATGCTCATTATTAGAAGAAAGTAAAAATAATTTACTAAAGTGTCAGCATTAGTTGTCATGTCTTTGGTTCAATACATTTTATTTAAGAAGTCTACAACATGACTATTATCAGTCCACTAGTTCTTCATCTTACAAAAGCCTGGTGTAGCTAATATCTCCAAGTATCAGTACTGCTTGGAAGCATTGGCTTGTCATTAGTCTACTGGCAAGAAGACTAGATGGTGAAATTATTGGTCCAAGAAGTATCTGGTAGTATCAAAGACTGCACAGAGAATGAAAAAATACACACATTGAAAAAAACAAATTTTCTGGTTTTATTCACAGATCCACTTTGTAATGTATCAGATAGGAGTGTGTTTTGTCAGGAAATATAGAGCTAAAAAGTTTAGTATTTCAGAACATTATTACCGTATAAGACTGGACACTTCAGAGCCAAAACCTGCACATCTATGTTAAAGAACACACATCCATACATATCCATGGTATTCCTCCCACAGTCATACATTCCCATTAGATCCTCCAGCCATTCTCTGAAGATGAAAAGGTAGTATGACCAGAGATCTGTGTGGCTGCAAAGCAAAGAAGTATCAATACTTTCTTGGTTAAGTGACTGCAGTATTAACCTGTATATACCAACTTTTATCATACACCACCACAACTCCTTGGCATAAGGAGGTTGTGAAGAAGCAAAAAAATTTTTGTTTTCATCAGCAATAAGTCATGGATGATTCTTGACACGCCAGGTGTGCTTAAATGACAATCTTTTTATTATGCTGTAGTACCTCTAAATCTGCATACAATTAAATGTGTGCTAAATGGCAAACTTCTTAAAACACACCTCTAATCTGGGTAAGGCAAGAGGCTGTGTAACAGAAGGCATACAAACTTCTCTGGGTTATGATGCATTCTGAAGAACAGGTCAAAAATGTTAACAAAGGCTGATCTTTTGTGGCATGTAGAGTCAAGAAGCACCACACTGTCATGACAACGTTGCTCCTACCAAACAGGCTGCTCAGTCTAATTTTTTTATCAAACACAACACAATAAGGAATATGTCCTTTTATCATTATTCATTTTGAGTAGCTATAGAAGAAAAAAGGATCTTTTAAGATCTATATGCCTTCTTTCTATAACTGCTATCTCAATTAATCACAATTGCTATCAGCCAATTGTTCCTTACGTTCTTACAAAAGATCAGGATTCTGCTTGTGAGACAGTGACACTATGATGTTCTGCTTATTGATTTTTTTCTGACAAATGAATGTGAGGTATCTTCCCACAACACTGCGGGGAGATAAAGAATTTATGCAATCATAAATTCTAACATAAACTAATGAAGCTTCTATAAGTAAAACAAAAGCAGTTAGCTTCCTGTTGATTGGATTAAAAATTTAGTAAAATACAGTTAATTAAGAGTAGCTCTTAGAAGTTTTCAAGACAATCAGGAAATCAGACTTATCTCTTAACAATAAGCTCATCTAGAATATTGAACAGGAATATTTTTAACTAAGGATTTGGAGTGAACATAAAAATCTAAACACTGCATTTCTCACGCTGTCATATCTGTTCAAGTATTTCATTTAAACAGTTAGATACAAGACTTTATGCACAGACTTGGCATTACTGTGCTTCTTATTTACAAACCATTAAATAAATTCTTTTTTTTTATTTTGAATCCATAGAAAAAAATACTTTTATTCTATCTGAAATAAATAAAACTGTTGTTGAAATTTAAAGGCTTTAACTTCATAGAAATATCTAGTTTGTATTTCACACAAAAGAATATTGTGTTCCATGCTTTTCCCTCTGAGAAGCCTTTACAGGATGTTTGTAGTTGGCAGAGGGAGAACTGATAAGATCGAACAAATGGTCCTGCATGATAATCCTGGTTGCTTTTTAATCTGTGAAAAGGCTACTAATCAGACATCAACTCTCTATTAACTTCCAACAGTCCTGTACATTTCTATTAGATGTTACATCCTCACTTGCAGTTAGCCTGAAATACAGCATTAAAAAAGCTGGTATCAGTTCCATATGCTGGCAGGCAGTAAAGACCAACCTAAGATAATACAGCGTCATTACTGACAATTGTATTTCTGGTGTCAAAAAAATCCCACATGTGTATGTTCTATACCGTGACATCAAAAAAAAAAAAAAACAAAAAAACAAAAAAACAAAAAAAAGCAAGCCTGCAAATATAGATGTGTAAAAGAAATTTTCTATATGTAGTTCTCTCATTTATGCATTGAAAAAAGCCTTATTATTATGTGAATATGTTCTACTTTCATAAATACTTCAGAGAGAAAAAAAATGTCGTTAAGTCATTTCTATAAAATGAAGAATCAGAAGACTAGGAATTTGTTGCCCATGTCCGTCATTTTTGATAAATCTTTTCCTTGTTTGTTGCATATATAAAAACTACCAATATTTCAATTAAGGGAAATTATAGCTTATATTTACAATATTAGCAATTAAGAATCCCAACAAACAACAAAAGACATGAATAGCAATAGCTTTCCAGTAAGAAATGTGAAAGTCATTTTTCCGCATTAAATGGAAGTGGGAAAACTAGGTTTAAAAGAAGAAACTAAAAAGATCAGTATGAAATAATATTGACTATTCTGATTTTACATTAAATATTTTAATATATATTTAGTACTGCAAAACTTGAAATATTGTGATCAGCTCAGGATGTACCCTTCCCTCAAACACTTGCACTACAAAAGTAGGTTTTCTGTCTGTGTAACCAGATAGTTAAATCATTTCTACAAATGAAATTATAAAGTGAATCCCAAACAGAACTTCCTTCAGTTTTAACGCACAACACATTTCTGGCATTTTCCATTCCATTCTGAAGAACTGATGATGGAGGTAAAATCCCCAATTGGAAAACCTAAACCACCTTCATATTTAGCCACATGCATGCAAAAATAAAGTGATGCTTCTTTTCAGACCTTCATGAGTTTAGGAAATACAACTCTCTGTTCTGATTTGTAGCACCTTTTTTGAAGTTCAGGTCTGGTATTCTAACATGAATACACTTCCTATTGCCCTCAAAGAATCAACACTCATTTGATTCAGGATAAAGTGGTAATTTTGTGCTTGTGTTAACCTGGCTTGTCTCAAAAGACTGATGTTAAATTACCTATCTTGAAGCCAGGACCAACAGGAGAAGAAATTAAACTATGCAGAAAATAGAACAGAACATGTTAAGGTTAAAACCTTCAGTAAAGGATGAAAATGACCACAGAATTTTTATTTTTCTCCTAATACTTTTTCCTTATTTCCAGTTAAACATATATAAGTGCTTTAAGTCAAAATTCCAGGAAATAGTACTTAAAACTTTTGTGTTCAGCATGGGTCTTTGAATACTTGATAGGGTTATTTTTTATTTATATTGCATGTGATAAGACCAAATTAGTTCATTAAATTTTAACATTCCATGAAGGAATGATAATGGCTTGCTGATGATGTCAGAACAGTTAGCATAAAACTTTTGCATTTACTTTTCCATTGTGATCAGCATCTTATTTTATTGTGCAGATGTCACTCTACCAAACTATTATCAAATTCTTCCATCTTTAAGTAGATAATTCTATGCCATATGTTTGTGTAAGGAATTAAGATTCTTGCACTGGAA
Source organism: Phaethornis superciliosus (assembly GCA_023637945.1). Classification (NCBI taxonomy): domain Eukaryota; kingdom Metazoa; phylum Chordata; class Aves; order Apodiformes; family Trochilidae; genus Phaethornis; species Phaethornis superciliosus. Next base: position 28,223,044 of record JAJQWJ010000004.1, on the reverse strand, counting down.
CATACCATATTGTGCTTTCTCACTAAAATACAGTTAAAGAATTAATTCTTAATAGACACATGCAGTGAACGCTAAGCTTGCCGCTGGGAAGGACGTGACACAGAAAGGGGAGCATCACTTGGTGTTCTTTTCAACTGTTACCAACCCTACTGGAAAAAAACCTAGTAATTTAAACTCAAGACTTGTGCAATCAGGAAATCACAACAGGGAAGACAAAGGGACTGTGAATTATACTCTTCAGTAAGTTGCCTGTAAGTTTATCTATCTTCTGAGAAAATGCAAAGTTTCTTCAGCTTCTGTTGACTTCTATGGAAGCCGAGGATGTGAGGATGCATCAGACCTTGTAGAATCAGAAGCTTTGTTAATATAGGTAAATAAGGGGAAAGTAAGACTGGCTTCAAGAGAGACAAAAGCAGAAGAAAATCTAAGTTACAAGCTATTATAAATAATATTTACCACAAGCATAAATGATATGTTAGGGTCACAGGAAAAAAGAACAGCAAGACAACCTTTCTACAACAAGATCCACATCTTGAAATCATTTTTCTGCAAAACATTTACTTATCAAATGCCACATCTTCTACCCTGTATACTCTAAAAAGGCAAAATGACCGCTTACAACTTCCTCACTATTGCATAAAAATACAGAAGGAAACATGATGGATTTCTCGTGTGCTTCTTTTTCAAGGATAACTTTCTGAGAGAAGATGTCAACTGCAGTAAACAGAACTGCTAAAAGCATTACCAAAGGTCACATTCTGTATACATTAGTAAGTGGAATGAAACAATAAAATAAAATTATAATTCAGTATTTTTAAATGTCATATTCAATTTGGCTCAAAAACAATTACAAAAGAAAGTGTTACCACTCCACACCCAAATTCTCTTCAACGACACTTTTATTTTCTTTGATGTTCACACTCCAATTCTGCAACCATTACAAGATTCAGAAAACAGCGGTGTTAATTGTGACTTGGTCACAACAGGTAGCAGATTCTTCTGTTAATCACTGCTATTTCATAGGTACTCAGATTGGTAGAAAGTATGGCTAGAAACTTGTTTACATTCCAACTATGAAAGTGTTCTTAGAAGGAAGACAGATGGAAGACAGGCTAAAAAGCATGTATTTGGTGCATGCTTTTTACATACATACTTAACATGTATGAGAACCACGTCAGCTTACTTATGCAGTTAAAGTGCATCATAAAATCATATAATCATTTGGTTGGAAAAGACCTTTAAGATCATAGAATTCAATGTAGCACTGCCAAGTCCACCACTAAACCATGTCCCTTAGCACTACGTCTAAACATTTTATAAATAGTTCCTAGGGATGGGGACTACACCACTTCCCGGAGCATCCTGCTCCAGTGCCTGACAATCTTTTTAGTGAGGAACTTTTTCCTAATATCCAATCTAAACTTTCCCAAGCACAACTTGAGGCAGATGATTTTTGTCCCATCTCTTCCTTCTTGGGAGAAGAGACCAAACCCCACCTCGTTACTACCTCCTTTCAGGTATTTGTAGAGAGTCATAAGTTCTCCCCTCTGCCTCATTTTCTCCACACTAAACAACCTCACTTCCCTCACACGACTTGTTCTCTAAACCCTTCACCAGCTTGGCTGCCCTCCTCTGGACTCACCAAAGCACTTCAAAGTCCTTCTTGTAGCGAGGGGCCAAAAACTGTACACAGTTTTGTGGTGAGCTCTCACCAGTGCCGAATACAGGGGACAATAATTTCCCTGGTCCTGCTGGCCACACTGTTCCTAATATAAGCCAGAATGCTGTTGGCTTTCTTGGACACCTGGACACAGTGCTACACACATACACACACAGACTCTCAGTCATCTGTGGACCAACATCCCCAAGTCCTTCTCTGCTGTGCAGTTTTCCAGCCACACTTCCCCAGGCCTGTAGCACTCAATGGGGTTGTTGTGGCCCAAGTGCAGGAGCAGACACCTGGCCTCACTGAATTTCATACAAGTGGCCTTGACCCATCGACCCACTCTGTCTGGGTCCCCCTGTAAAGCCTGCTTGCCCTCGGGCAGCTCAACACTCCTGCCCAACTTGATGTCATCTGCAAACTTACTGAGGGTGCACTCAGTCCCCTCATGCAGATCACTGGTGAAGATCAGATTGATAAAACAGAACTAACCCCAATACTGAGCCCCTGGGAACACCACTTGTGACTGGCCGCCAGCAGGATCTAATTCCACTCACTACACCACCAGTAGGTCCCTCCAAAAAAAATAACCAAACAGCACCACTCGTTTCAATTTAGAAGATTGATTTCTTTTTATTATTGGGGTGTTTTAAGCCTTCACTCAAGTAATACTTACAGAACAGAAAAAAAGAAAAGGTCATTACTATCTCAAATACATAAAATCAAGCTCTGTGTTTAAGATGATGACTGAACAGCCACTTTCTGTCATTACTGAAAAGTATCAATTAACAAACTGCACTGATCAGTGACAAATACTACGTAAGAAAACTTGTCGTATTAATATAATGCCCTTCTCATGCCAAGTGGAATTTTAGTGTCAGTTACAGAGTATGAGACACTCTCTGCTTTTGGATTTCAAGTCTTTATTAAATACTTTATTTTTACTTCTTATATAACTGCTCTGCTAACATACTTCCTTTCACAAGGAATGAGATAGGAAAGGTGCACAGCATAGACCCCAGACTTCACCTTACTGAATGAACTGGAAGATAGGATCTCAAAGGAGGCAGCTCCAAAGGATAAAGGAGTTCAGAAAAGCTGGCATACGCTTAAAGAAAAAGAAAAAAACAACAAAACTCTAAGTCTACAGATGGTTCATCTTGATACTCAGGAAAACTGGAATGTCTAAATGTACCAGGAGCTAAACAGGAACCCAAGACTAAGCTCCAATGCAAAAAGGCAGCATATGGAAGTTGGAGGCAGGGCAAGCCTACAAAAGAGGAACTTGAAGCTTGTAGGGATGATGTTGGGAGAGCTAAAGCTCATCTAGAGCTGACACTTGTGAGGGATTTCAAACGTCAACAAGAAGAGCTTCTGCCACTGCTCTAGTAATAAAAAACTGAGCAAGTCAAGTGTGTGCTCGTTGCTGAGTGGAGAGCGATGTAGTGACAGGTGGCACAAACAAAGATGAGGTTCGTTCTTCACAGCAGTCTTCAAAATGTCTCTACACTGGTGCTTAGTGATGGGGTACAAGAAAGAGATGAACTACCAGCAGAGGATAAGAGCATCAGGTATTGATGCTATAACTCAACCCATCCAGCTTCAAGCAGATGATGGGCTGCATTCAAACAACTGACCAGCATCATATTGAGACTGCATTTTGTCATGTTTGAAATATGACGATGTCAGGGCAAAACACTAGTGACTGGGCAACAGCAAACATCTCACACATCTGCAAAGCAAGCCAAAAGGGTAGTCTAGAAACTGCAAACCACCTTTTTAGGTCTCGGGGAAAAAAATCATTAAATGAGTCATCTTGGAATACAAATCTGGGTACCAAAGGTGAATCGTGACTGAAGAGCTTGTTTGCCAGGTCTGATAAAATAAGCAGATTTAGTTATCAGTGGATGCCACCCATCTCAAGTTTTGCAAGGCTGTCAGTGCTATCTCCCACAACAGTCTTACAGCCAAGTGAAGGCCTTACAGCTTGGGTGCATGAAAAACCAGATAGTAAATATTAGTCCAAGTGCAAATTGCAAGAAGGTCCTGCACACGGCTCAGGGAAATCCCAAGTACAAATACAGGTTAGGCAGAGAATGGATTGGCAGCAGGCCTGAGAAAGACTTGAGGATTTTGGTTGATTAAAACCTTGACATGAGCCAGCAATGTGTGCTCACAGTACATATCCTGGGCTGCATCAAAAGCAGCATGCCCAGGAGGTCCAGGGAGGCAATTTTCTCCCCTCTGTTCCTCTCTCATGAGACCCCACCTGGAGTATTGTGTCCAGCTGTGAAGTCCCCAGCACAAAAAGAGAAGAGACCTGCTGGAGCAAATCTAGAGGAGGGCCATGAAGATGATCAGAGTGCTGAAGCACCCCTCCTATGAGGACAGGCTGAGAGAGCTGTTCAGCCTGGAGAAGCAAAGGCTCTGGGAAGACCTTATAGCAGTCTTCCAGGACTAAAAGGGGCCTACAAGAAAACTGGAGAGGGACTTTTTACCAGGACATGTAGTAATAGAACAAAGGAAAACAGTTTAAAGCTGAAAGAGGATAGATCTAGATTAGGTTTAAGAATATATTCTTCACTATGAGGGTGGCGAGACACTGGTTGCCCAGGGAAGCTGTGGCTGCCCCCTCCCTGGAAGTCTTCAAGGCCAGGTTGAATGGGGCTTTGAGGCACCTGGTCTAGTGGTTGGTGTCCCAACTCATGCCAGGAGGTTTGGAACAAGGTGATCTTTAAGCTGCCATACAACTCAAACCATTCTATGGTAGGTAAAATACTCTTCAGATGGACAGGCTAGAGGAGTTGTGGTTAGTAGGTTGCAGTCTACCTGGAGAACAGAAACAAGAGGAGTACTGCAAGGATCTGTCCTGGGACCTGACTGATAATCCTATCTGTGAACCAGAGATGGTAGTAGGGTACACTGTCAAGTTTCTATGTGACATCAAGGTGGGAGAAGAGTCAATATGCAAGGGCAGGGCTGATGTTAAAAAAAAACCTCAGCAGGTAGAAAGAATGGGCTGACAGGAGCTTAATCAAATTTAAGTTGTCCAAAAAAAAAAAAAAATGCGGAATCCTGTCCTTGGGAAGGCAGAGCCCCTGGCAATGATAGAGGCTGGGGATGGACAGGCTGGGAAGCAGCTGAGTAGAGAAGACTTTGGGGGCCCTTGTAAGCAGCAATCAACACAGGCCAGCCGCACACCCTGGAATCAACAAGGGCAAGCAGTCATGAGCTCTACAAAACAGCAGAGCAGACAGCAGGTTAGGGGAAATTACTGTCATCTTCCTCTCAGCACTCAGCAGACCACACCAAGACACCGCATCCAGCTCCCTCCCCTTCTGAAAAATGTAGATAAAAAGGAGTCAGTTCAGCAGAGGCTCATCGAGGCAGTCAGGGGCAAGAGCATAAGGAGTCAGATGAGCTTATTTAGCCTGGAGACGGGTTGAGGTGGTTTCAGGGGGGAAACAACAGCAGCCTCTCAGTGTTACCAAGACAACGCAGCCAGAATGGTAGATGACCAGAGGGTGAGAGACAGCAGGAATTAACTGAAATACAAGAGGTACAGACTGGGCCTAAGGAGAAATATTTTTCCTCCTGATGACAGCATGGCAGTGGATCCAAGGCCTTGAATTATTCTGTGAAACATAAAAAATAGTTGACAACTCCATTTATAGATCTTTACAAACCAGGATTATACCAGTCCTCAAAAATAGTAAACATACATTGAAAAGGATAACTTCCACATAGTGTAAAAGCCAGTAAAATTTCCTCATCAGTGATTACAGATGGTCAGTTTTCAAACTCTCTAGGTTAGGATATGCTTTTAATTTTAAAAATGCCACTGGTTAGCAAAGAGGACAGATGAAAGAAATTGGTTGTATTCAGAGGTGAATTCAATAATGATAGCTCAATAAATCCATAAACTTAAACTTTTGCACAATTTTTTCTGGGAGGGAGAAGTAGGAAACACTTTTCCCATAATTCTTATTAAGTGTAAGATCACCAAAATTTCAGAAAAAAAAAACCAAAACAAAAACCCCACGACTCAAGGTAGCTCAGGAGGCCTAGCTGAAACACTTCACTTGATCTCTAAGAAACAGGACCGAGAATTTGTCCTAAACTAATTTAAAACTTACCAGTACTGAACCTGAAGAAATTTCCACCACTTAACTCTACTGGTTAACATGCATGTGAGTGAAGTTACAGCAAACCAGAACGCAAAGAGAGATGGTTTTTTCTCCTATATGGAATACCTTATTATTTTCATTACTTCTTTTTTTATATGTAGTATTAGTGCTCACATGTTTAATAATAATTTATTTTTATACTTCATGTTAAATCTTCAGTCATATACCATAAGCAGGCTGCCTACTAATAAAGTAGTTTTTTCAAATGTATTTCAGCTTCCTTGTTCCTTATTAAGATGTCATGGCTAATTAGAGCAGCTAATTTTCTTCTTAAAAACAAATGTATTTTTTTAAGAACAGGCCGTCTGAAGAAAAGAGCTATCATTAATACCATCCACATTCAGATACAAAATTCAGCAAAGGGGAAAATAATTCAACGATTCACCGTGTGCAACTTCTGATAGGGTTATCAGTGTCTGTGCTATCATGGACATCTGAACATATCATGGCAGCTGGTGAGTGGCTGTATGGAATGCTATACCTTTGACCTACTGTGAGGCTGCAAAAATGAGGCAACAGCATGCTGGCAGAGATGGTATGGCAGATGCCCCTTTTGCATTCAGTGTCTAGACAGAAGCTACAAAATCAGACTTGTCTGTAAATGGGAAGAAACACTTTAGGATAAGATAATGTAGCAACAACTGAAGGAAAACCAGTGGTAACACAATGGAATTTAGCAAAAATATTCAGTACAAAACTACTTCATACCTCTCTGTACCGTGCTGGGGTGAAGATGACCCAAGATACCCCAGGTACCATACAGAATTTGCACAGACCTCCAGGCAACTTGCAGTTCTCTCCAATAGCCAAACTAGCCTGAGTAAAATTATTTGTGCATAGGACTTCTATCAAAATCACTGACCTGAAGCAGTGCCATGTTAATCACAGCTACAGCTGCACACTGAGAACAATGAGGATGCTTAGAATGTATTCCACAGCTCTGTAATGATGACATAAACCCCAGAGCCATTTGTTGCAACTGGCTGAATGAGAAAAGGAAAAAAAAAAAAAAGACAGACCTTTCCTCCACTTGTAATCTTTGTACATAGCACATTAAAAAGGTACTCTCATTTCTCAGGCATTTTAAAATTACAGAAACACACTATCACTTAAGTAAGTACATATACACTAGCACAGGTGATGATTAACTTTCATTTTGCAGTTTGGTATGTGCTACAAGCCAATGTTGGTCAAATTTAATAAACTCCATACCTCAAACCTCAAACCATACAGAACCAGTCAGTCCATAAGGAGACAATGCTCTTCTCACAGGATATGGTGTAGCTTTTATAATCCGCTATTGTACAAAAAAAATTGCAGTTACATTGCATTTGTCCCTATGGATAGGAAGGCATATCTTGAATCCCTAGTATACTAAGATCCAAAGCCAAAAGCAGGATAGCTGTAATGTAACGTTTTTCAATGTAAATGTGACTGAGGCATTTAAGAAAAGACAGATTCCAAAATGAAATATAGCAGAGAGATTAGCGAAGCCACTACGATTCAAATAACAGTGAATTCTCCAAGGGTTCAAGCTTATCTGAGTCTCAGCAGCAGCATAATACAGCAGAAGTCCAAATCACAGATGCAGGGATTTTGCAGCACTACAGCAACTGGATATATACAACTAAATAAATCACCTTCATGAAACTGTAATTTCTTAACAATTCTTGGGATGATGAACCTTTGCTTTAAGCTTGAAAATATAACAAAAGCAGCAACTGAACACTCTAAACAGTGCAAATAGCCACATCAGAGAGCCCTAGGTGGGTGGTGGTAGGGAGGAGCTGCAGGGATGGTCTGTATGGGGGGAGGCCAGTGGCTGCCCCGTGCCAGACAGCAGAACCACAGCAGGGCACAGCTGAGCCCCTTGGCCCAAGATGGTGCTGCCTCTGTGGGAATGCACTTACAAAAGAGCAAAAGCACCAGACATCCAGAGGAATAAAGAATGAAAAAGTCTGAGAAACACAAGAGGTCAGGGTCAGCTAAGGGGAAGAGGTGCTCCATGGAGAAGCTAGTATTTCCCCGCAGCCCATGCCAAAGCAGCTGGAGGTCTCCTGAAGGAACTGCAGCCTGTGGGAACAGTCCACCCTGGAGCAGGGGAAAAGTGAAAACAGGAAGGAATTGCAGAGAGAAAACACCTATATACTGACCATATATCCCTATACTCCCGAGCCACTCAGGGAAGCAACATGGACAAGAGTTGATATTGAAAAGGGAAGCTGATCCTCAGAGAGAGGGAAGAAAAGGTGCTGTTTAATGTTTGTCATGGTTTAGCAGGCTCACTACTCAAATCTATTGTAATTGGCAATAAATAAAAATACCATTCCCCAAGTCAGGTCTGTTTTGTCCACAATAGTAGTTGGTAAGTGGCCAGCCTCAGGAAAAGAAGTGAGTGAGTGGATGGATGGGTGTTCTCCCCTTAATCAAGGCTAACCCTTGGTAATGGGACAGGATGCCAACAAGGAAATAAATACAATTAAATAGGTACTGTACTCTTTCCCCCAACACCTCCTATTATTGTTAGGAAATGACTGTACTTATGAAAAAATATTTGTAAGTGTGTCAGCCGTAGTGATAAAATTCTTAGTAAGCCCCACAGTCTCACAACTCTCAAGAAACTGGAAAATTTTTCCAGTATTGCAGCTGGCAATTTACTATATAATCCTCCAAAGGAAAAGTAGATTTCTTTGGGTAGTCTTTCAAAAACACATTAATCTATTGCTCATGTGTTGTGCATGATACTACACTTTAATAAAGACAAACATGCCATGCAGAAATCTAAGTTTGATTGGTGAAAGAGGTAGAAAAGACTGTTCACAGCTGATTCAAGACATAAGGATTTATGAGTAAATCTCAGTTTTAATACATAAATCAAATGTTCTGTTATGCAGTCAAATTAATAGTGCCAGTTTTGTTTCAACACTGCTATTGTTCCATTATAGAATGCTTTGGGCCATTATTTTATTGTTATTTTGTTTGGTTAGTTGGATTCTTTCATTTAAAATTGTAGATTATCTACATCTTAAATGGACTAGCTTTTTTTAATGCCTGGAGAGACAATCTGAGTGGGTTCTGACTGCAGTTTTCCATTTATAAATCCTGGAAAGCTACAATATCAACATTTGTTTACTTTTCATTTCCATAAAAAAATGTTTCCTGCAGTAGTTTTCCGGTGATCATTCAATTTGTGATAATTGTCAAGCTCTCCTCTCCAAAGACATTGCTTTCAGTTAGGCAAAGCACTGGGCTTTTATAGTGTAACTTAAATAAAGCTTTAAAAAACCCTATTAACTTATTTTTCTTAAACATAACAGCAAACTTGATCAACAGAACCTACTCACCTAACACCTTTTTTTGAGAAGCACTGTCTCACTTTATTTTTCAGCTATCTCCTTATCCTATTAAGCACTGTTGACAACAGCACTGTGGGACGCTTTGAAAGAAGCCATATCCAATCCTCCTTGGCAACCATGGCATAGGCCAAAGAAGGATTATCACTGTGATTCAACAGTTATGCAGAAAACCCATTCTATGTCTATACCAAAATTTTATTAAAGATTTTTTGTATTATTAGTACCAGACTGTACCCACCAAAAGCACTGACAGAGGCAAACATTCCTTGTACAGACTTTGCTCATAGCAGATTTAGAAAGCAAAAAGGCAAAGTTGCCAAGAGCTTTCAGCACCCTGTGTATGCTGCAGCTCTCATTGCTCCTGCCAGCTGCACAGCTGAACCAGCGATAACGATGGTTGTAAATTTGAGAAAACACAGTAGCACAGGCAAGACTCCAAAGAGACAATATGAAATGAGCTTTTGTCAAAATAATAACAAAACAAAAAACAAAAAAGAAAAAAAAATTTTTTTAAAAGAATAAAATTTTTTTTAAAATTTAAAAAAAAAATTAAACAAGCTGTAGTAGGCTGAATATTCCATAAAAATAGTGTATCTATGAGGAAACTCCTGAATGCACTAGGTGGGGTCATCATGTGTCTGAGCAACTATGTACCTGGCAGCTCTCCACATATGGTTTCAAAGCATTACAAATAACAAATAAGTGCCAAATACATTATCCTCCCTCCCCTAAAAAGCCTGAGCTAAAGAGTATCAGGCACATGCAGTTACTGACCATGTTAATCATCCCTGCTGTGAGATGGAGGAGGAAAGCAGCAGACCTGCTTAGTATAAAGAAAAATAATTTGACTAGTAATTTTTGCCTAATAGTTGAGTTGCCTAAGAAAACGATCAGCCTTTTAGCACCTACCAACCAAGCCTTGCAATACACCTCCTGAAAAATACTGTGAAGTGATACAATTTTGTTCTTTGCAATATATAAATTTTAGCCTGGATGACCAAGGACCATTAGTTCAAACACATTTTTCTACATTTGGCCAAGACAAACATAAACAGATGGGAATCCACTATCTACCATATTAAAACAAAAAAAAAGAAAATATGCTGAGTATGGAAGAACTTGACTACACAGCCAAAACCATTCTGTAATGGTTAGAAACTGCAACATAACACTGAGCAACACCTGAAAAAAGTTTTAAGAAGTACAGAGGTAAGACACATAGCAGAGAAAACCAGGATGTTTATATTAGTGCATGAGATGGGAAAACAGCCTGAATATAAATTCACTAGACTAAAAACTGTTCATTTCTGAAAAGCATCCCAGAAGATAAAGGTACCCACGTATCAGTGACAATCCTGCTAAAAATGTTTGTTGAAGACAAGTAAGTTAGTATTTCTTGAATTTATCATAATACCAAAGCAAAGCATTTTGAGGCGTATGTATTCATAACATTTCACAAAAGAATCATAAAAGTCATGGAACAATAATCTTCAGACTCAGTGCAAAGTCCTATATTGAGTATAGTCACTCTAAACTACACTTGCTGCCAGTGGCAAAAGTATCAGTATTGTCAATGGAATTTAATATGCACTTCACATCTTGCTTAAACTCATGCCTAAGGTCTTTTTCTAAAGAAAATATGATCTGAAAATGCCTGTTTCTCTCTGCTGACATTACAAGCATCTATGATGACTAGCTCAGCTGTAGATGCCAAGGACATGTATTACAGCATTACCTAGTCAAAATATTAAGTGTTAAGGAAAAAAAAAAAAAAAAAAAAAAAGAGGGCTAATATAGATAACATAAAATGATATTTGAATCAGAAAGCTAACTTAAGACACAGATTTTGGGGAAGGAAAAGAATACAAAATGTAAGGTTTCTCACAAGCAGATTTCTAGATATGCTCTTGTCATATGAGAGTAGAGAAAGAACAAAACTTGAAAGGTAAAGGGCAGAAGAAAAGATGGTGGAGTTGCCTTCTACCAACATTAGAAGATATTAGTATAAGTAAAAAGCTTTGACTAGATGCAAGTGTACTGTGGATTTTCTCACTATTCAGGTTTGATTTATTAAATACTGCATGTATTGATGCAGAACATTGAAAACTATCACTATAAACTTAAATACTATTTTCATTGTCAAACTGGGTGAGGAAACAGTAATTTGTAGAAACAAATCCAGTTTTCAATTATCTCTTCAGCTCCATGCAGCTCTACACTTTATTTCTTTAAACAAGTAAGATACCAAAGTGATTTTTGTTAAAAATGGTTTAAGAAATAAACAAATCTATTTATGAGCCAAGGAGAAGAATTAAAATTTTAGAACAATAGACCAATTGAGTAAGTACTATAAATGTTCCTCTTGGTACTGAAAGGAAATCATTGCGTTAAGCTATTGGAAATATAAAAGCAGAACAATTCAGTGTGCAATATTTTAATTACAATGTTTTCAGCATAAGTAATAAAAAGATTTGTATTACCAAATTCGGGCTTTCTTAATAAGCAAAAAAACTAAGAAATAAATAGAGAAGTGAAGGTCATCAAATTAAGCTGACAAACTCCAATTTTCTTCTTTCACTGAAAAAGAGAAAATTGGGATATACTTTCTAATAGATATGCAATCTCTACCCAAAAACTGCTGAGCTGAAGAGAGAGGACTAAAATCACAGCTTGAGCTACTTTAAAAAGGAAAGTTATTACAGCTTTTTTTAAATTATGTAGGATTTAAAGATGCCAATTACTAAAATTTAATGAAAGAACAAAAAGCTGTCCTCTAGCACTACAAAAAATTAGTGCTGCTGCCCATTCCTGTCTTCCAGCTCAGAGGGCTGGGTACTCCATGAACAACTGGTCTTACCACTAATGACTGAGGCAAAGAAGGAATTAAGTACCTCAGCTCTTTCTTCATCCTTTGTCACTCTATTTCCACCCACATCCCATAAAGGATGGAGATGATCCTTTGCCCTCCCTTTTGCTCTTTTACAGCAGTAGCTATATTAATCTCTAGCCGGGCTTTGGCCCTTCTAATTTTATCTCTGCATTGCGTCACATTTTTTGTTGTCCTCCTGAGCGGCCTCCCCCTTGTTCCAGAGGTCAAAACCTTTCTTCTTTTCTTTTTTTTTTCCTGATTTCTAGCTAAAGCTCTCTGTTCTGCTAGCCTAGTGCTCTTCTCCACCAGCTTGTCTTTATGCAGAGGGGGACAGCCTGCTCCTATGCCTTTAAGGCTCCATGAAGAATGTCCAGCCTGCATGTAAAGGGATACTTGTTTTATCACAGTTTTAAATGTTTCCCTTGCAACTGGAAGAATATTTTGGGGGCACAGTTACTTTCTGCAAATGTATATTTAAGCATCTTTTGCTTATAATGAAGCCTATTTTATCATCTAAACATAGTGATTAGTTTCCACCATAACTGGCTTACAACTCTCATAATTTCTCTGTCCTCAGAAAAAGGCTGCGTGAGATCATTTTGTATTCTGTCCAATCAGATGCAGAAAGCATATTTATTGCCTACTATAATATTAAAGTTAGAAAAATAATAGATCATAGAATTTTATATACGTAAATACATAAATAGTGTTGATGCACAAATCCAGACTCTAATCTGTGCATGAAAGATTCAGAGGAAAACAACAGATTAGGTGCCTTTCAATTATCACAGTTCCCTGGGCATTTCCCTTTCTTTTGTCTCGAGATGGAGGCCAGCTTCAGATTAAAAAGTACCATAGTCTTCAGTCTGTCTTTCCTTTTGTTACAACACCACCTCCGAGAGCTGTCACCAACAGGAACCTCCAAAATACCTCCAAGTCCATTGACACACCTGTCTTAATAAGGGTGAAACACGGGATTACCAGCCTACTGCAGTGTTGCCACATCATCCACGGACTCACTGGACCATAAAAATGGTACAGTCTCACAGACTTCCTTCAAACATGGGAAACTGGCTTTCAGCGTATGATTTATTATGTTGAATGATCTATTATGTGATGACACAAAACTGGGAGGACTGGCTGACAGTTCAGCAGGCTGTGCTGCCATTCAGAGGGATCTGGACAGGCTGGAGAGTTGGGCAAGGAGAAATTTAATAAATTACAACAAGGGCAAGTGTAAAGTCTTATGTCTGGGAAAGAACAACCCCAGGTACCAATATAAGCTGGGGAGTGAGCTGCTGGAGAGCAGCACAGGGGAAAGGGACCTGGGGGTGCTGGTGGATGGCAGGATGACCGTAAGCCAACAATGTGCCCTGGTAGCCAAGAAGGCCAATGGCATCCTGGGGTGCATTAGAAGGGGGGTGGTCAGTAGGTCGAGAGAGGTTCTCCTCTCCCTCTACTCTGCCCTGGTGAGGCCACACCTGGAATATTGTGTCCAGATCTGGGCCCTCAGTTCCAGAAGGACCAAGAACTGCTTGAAAGAGTCCAGTGCAGAGCAAGCAAAATGATGGAGTGGAACATCTTCCTTATGAGGAAAGGCTGAGGGAGTTGGGTCTCTTCAGCTTGGAGGAGAATGAGGGGTGACCTCAGGAATGTTTATAAATATGTAGGGGGTGAGTGTCAGGAGGACAAAGCCAGGCTTTTCTCAGGGGTGACTAACAATAGGACAAGGGGCAATGGTTATAAACCTGAAGCACAGGCAGTTCTGTATAAATATAAGGGAGATTTTTTTCATTGTGAGGGCACTGGCACAGGCTGCCCGGGGAGATCGTGGAGTCTCCTTCCCTGGAGACATTCAAAGCCAACCTGGACACGTTCCTGTGTGACCTCCCTGTAGGTGACCCTGCTCTGGCAACAGGGGTTGTCCAGCTGATCTTTTGAGGTCCCTTCCAACCCCTAATTTTCTGTGATTCTATGATTCTCTTATCTTAATTGTAATAATGGATGTAACTTAAAGATATTGATACAGTATTAAGTTATCAGATATTATCAACTTTCCCACCTGAACACTGAGATAATTTCACAGGATAAAGTTTTCAAAACCAGTTTCCAAACCTCAGGAAAAGAAATGAAGCTTGGGAATTGCTACTATGATGATATAAATTTATCTTCAGAAATGTACACAGAAGGGAAATACAAAACTGGTCAGAGAGAGCCATATATTTTCTACAGCTTCCCTTGTTGCATCATTCAAAACTCTCAAAAAGCTCCATTGTCTGTCACCACTATATATTATATTCTTGAAAGCTAAATCAATCTTCACAATTGATTCCAGCAGTCTAGCAGTTTAAGAATACCACTAGCACTGAAACATCAGCTACTCTTCATGCTATTCAAGCCTATGGGATCTGACAGAAATTTAGATGCTGTAATGTTCAGTCAATAGAGAGGGGGAAAAAAAAATAAGACCAGTAAAAAAAGTCCTGAAGTTCTAGGTATGAATCACAACACTACTCAAAACTATTCAAATTTAGTAATCTTATTTCAAAATGCACCATTTTAAACTACTGTTTTCAAGTTAAGTGTGAAAAAGTCCAAGCTACTAACGTAATCACATTCCAAGATGTAGTTCAGCTTCAATAACTAGTTTCAATTACTTTTAAAGTAGTTTAGTTTTAGTAGCTTATAAAGCAGCTTGTGTAAGCTTAAAGACGGCCATTTGATTTTCAGATCACACTGCTGGAACATCCAACAGTGATGTATAGGACTGTTAGAGAAAGAACATTAAAATGCAATTAGAGTTTGATCCAGTTAAATTCTCAGCAATTCCAGAAGGTGCTGAATGCCTTCATACTCCTTTTGAGTTTCTTGCTGCACTGACACGGCTGAGCTCAGACCGTGTTGATACGGACACATGAATGTCCAAAGACTGTTTCCCCAAGAATCCTGGATTTTTACAAGTATTACACAAAAAAAATGGCCAAAGCATGTTTTGAAATGGCACCATAAAGACATGTTAGTAATCTTTTAGATTAACTGATGCACAAACTAGATTTTTAGCTTAGGATGTTGCTCATTAGTTTACTTGAAATAAGCCTGTCAATAGAAATTGCAATGCCATAAAAACTACCACATAACCACTGACAGGATCCAATTTAAAGGATCTTCTTTGATTGTCTTCCCTCAAATACTTAAATGCATCCCTTATAAAATAAAATAAATAAATGCAGCAGTAAAAAGGAAAAATACCAAGCAAATATATCCTTCCCGTTTATATACCAGAAAGCAACATAACTTTAAAAAAATAAACAATGCCTTTTGTGTGAATAGTAACATTTCTGTCATTTTCGTGTGACACTGAGCTTCTCTTTGAACAATAAACGTGAAATTACATTTGTTTTAATCACTTTCTTCAATAAATCTTACTTTTAGTAATAAAAAGTGCATTGTTCAGGAGTACTTGAAGACATTCAAATAAAGGATTGCAGCTATGTTTAAGAATAGCAATATTAAAATAAGGCAAAAGGAATATTTCTTGGCTGCCACTTCAGAGATTGTTTGACAAGAGCATATGAGCCAAATTAACAGTTAACAGAAAATACACCACTGTTAACCACAGACACTAGGACTATAACTATCCCTACTAGTTATAGTATTTGAAACTGCACCACAACTTTCAAAAATGGTTAAATAGGCTGAATAGAATGATGTAGTAACAGATCTGTGTTTAAGACAGTATTCTACACTTTTAATTAGAAAAGCTTAAAGAAACCCAAAACCCTAGATAAGGTTTTGTTCTGTAGTGCTGAGATTATCACTGCTCCAGTGCTGAATGACAAAGGACGTAAACACACTTACTCCTCGAAGAAAGACAATGTAGTCTTTAAGATTAAAGTTAATTTATAGGACTCTAGTTTCTTCACAGGAAAAAATACTTAATCAATATACCTGGAAGTTCCAAACACGGTCACACCCTTGTATCACAGGTTAATGTGATAACAAAATACATAAAGAAAACAGAAAAATCTGGAGTCAACTAGAAATTTTAAAATGTGATGTTCTGGCTACAAAAAACAAAAAAAAAAAAAAAAAAATCTGAGAATAAAATTTCTCCTCACATCTATTATGACAGTACCTTGAAAGAGACTTCACTATATGCTTAAATTTTTAAAAACTGTCACAGAGAACAATTCTCAAAACTTTTAACATGGTAAGCATTCCATACCACAAGGCACAATTTTCCCTTTTAGGAAAAGATCAAATATGAACACTGGAATTGGTAAGAATCTTCCATTGAGCTGAGGCATCCAGGAAAGACACTGAAGTTACCTGGGATGCGTCAAAGGACTTCTACAACCTCCAAATCCAACAGAGAGCCCTGAGGAGTGTTGACAGAATAAGGGCAAGAAATCCAAGCACCTGTGGGTTATTGGTCATCTTTTCAGCAGCCAAGGTAGGAGATGCCTTCCCCATGCATTTCTCTACAACCTGATCAGACTTTTCTGCATGTTCCTAACATCTGAGACACGTGTGACATGTATCATCATCCTGCTGTCATGACATGCCCTTGAAATACAGATGAAGATTTTAACTTCATCTTTCAGCTTTTCACGTGCCATGTTTAAATTAGAAATTCCAAATAGCAAAAAGGATAAAGGGAGAGAGCTTTGAAAACTCTTGCCTGCAAAGGAGCTAGGACTGCCCAGCAAAAATTGTAGTCAGGGTAGTTGATGTCTCTATAAAGTAGAGGTAATCCTGCTGAAATCTTGATTCCTCTCTTTGCAGGTCTGTGGTATTCTAAAACAACCTCTGTATTTAAAACAGCCTAAATTTTTGAGAGGAAAAGAGAAGAATACCTGGAGACTTGTAAACAAAAACATTCAACAAGGTCTGCTCTGTAAACATGAAAGCAACTTGCCAATCCTCTCCTGATTCTGCTCTTGAAAATGGACACATTTTACTCCACCCTTGTTTCGGAAATGAAGAATTCTAGATTGTGCAAACTGTAAGAATGTAATATTGTTGTGAACAGGGATCAAAACAGGAAAATCACAGAGCCATAATTTAAATAGCATTAAAAAATCCAGTTTTTCAATTTTTTTTTAAAAAGTAAGTTTAAAAAAAGCATGTTAGTTTCTACGCTGTAAGAAATCTATGTTTCAAGTTTTTAAAACTCACTGTTTAGAAACAAATACATAAAGGCTGCCTGAACTAAACATCTGACCTAGAAATGATTTTCAAAAGTAAATCCCATCTGAGCTACTCTGCTTATAATCACAATTACAATTGTCTCATTTTCTAAAAGCAAACATAACCATAGAGTATAAATTTGTCTCTAGTGGGTGCAAGTCCCAACACAGGCTGAAGAAATCCTCTCTTATCCAACCAGTTCTCATATTTTATAATGAGCTCTATCACAGAGCAGAGTAATTAGGAGTTGATCTTATACAGGAGAGCCACACTGGGGTTTACTCATGGCACAGGTATAAGGCATCCATAATGAAACACAGCAAGTGAAAAGCTAGGAAGAAAAAATTACTTAAAGCCTTTATCTCACACTACAGCAGGCTTTGTTTGCTAATTCAATTACTAGGTCAATTTTAAATCTTGGAATCTACTTACCCTGCATAAAAATATTTCTGTTTACGCACAGAAATTGTGTTTACTGTGAATAAGGTATACTATTATATTGACTATATTCATGTTAGACTATCAATCTTTTTGATTCAGAAATGTAGATACACATTTCTGTATATTCTGTAGATACCCTATAGATATACATATACAAATAATACATATATAAAGCTCTAGTGAGAAAACACAAGGCAGAAAAAAGAAGTACTTGTATAGAATACCTCTAAAATACACCCAGTGTATAAAATTATTAGTCCTTTCTTTCTTCTTAAGGAAAGTCCTGCAATCAAAAGAATTTTTATATACTGTTGATCCCTGGAACAGAGACACCACTAACAACAGCCAACAAAAAGTACAGCATGTAAAGAATATCATCAAAGGCTGCAGTTTAATCATAAGCAAGAAAAATCACTCAAAGTATTGTAAAACGTTCTCCTGAAAAGCTGATGCTACTTTTCAACATTACTATATAAGTCATATTTCCCTGAAACCCACTACTGAAACCGAAAACCACAACTTTTAGTTTCAGCCTTCCCACTGTTATGTCTGTATACTTCAAAATATGTTTTCCTGAACTGACAAAAAGAACCCTCTCCCTACCTGCCCATATATATGGAAACTTTGCAGCTCTTTTTTCAGTTATGTTTCTTAAAACATTAGACAAGCATCTTATCTTGTTAGACAAGACATAATAATCAACATTCTCATTTGCATTGAGTACCTGATATACTGACCAAAAATGCTACAAGAATACTTTTTGTACTCATCCTTACTGCAGCTCTCAAAATCAGATTTTGCACATGACTGATACCATGAACATGATGTAAATCTCAGTCTTTTTAAGATGTAAACTTACAGGAAATTTTCAGAAATTCTTTTAA
Organism: Phaethornis superciliosus; assembly: GCA_023637945.1. Taxonomy (NCBI): domain Eukaryota; kingdom Metazoa; phylum Chordata; class Aves; order Apodiformes; family Trochilidae; genus Phaethornis; species Phaethornis superciliosus. The sequence goes on along the minus strand of JAJQWJ010000004.1, from coordinate 28,204,454 downwards.
TGCTTAATAAAAAAGATTATAAATTCACTTTTAAAGCATTGTGGTTTTCCAATACCATGCAACCTGTACCTTTTTTAATAGCTTATCCCATCATCTATTTGTCTGTGGTTCTACGTGCTTGGTTTAACATTATCACAAGACTGAAATTAAAATACTAAACTAAACATTTGTGAATAATTTACTAATTTATGGCTATTTTATATATTACTAATTATTTTTATTGCCACTTAAAAATGTAATACTTTATCACAATATAAAGGACTTATATATTCATATTCTCAATTACACAGTATTAATTCATATATTTTTTGGCTAGATGATCACCATCTTTTCATTCTTGGTCACAACGCTTTGTCTCAATGTAATTCGGTTGTGTGATAACTTCTGGAAATGTCAGATACAACCACAAGACAAAATGCTTTTAATAAACCCAAGAATTTCACAAAAAAACCCAGTGTATTTTATAAAGATTCAGTATTTGCATCTTAATTTTAAACCTGAATGTTTAAATCATATGCTTTTTTTTGACAAGCAGATATTTTTTAAGACTTTTTAGGTTAAGCCATTATTTTTTTAATGACCACTGAGGTTACAAGGTGATTCCATTAATGTCATTTTAAATTGATTCATGGGACTCCTAAGACAAAAAGTGACTTACTATATATAAAGATATTATACTGTCTATCACCTAAATATATTATCTGTTATACAACTTGAAGGCAATTTTTAATTTATGTTGAAAAACTTACTTTTCTGGTACCTTCAACACTGAGATCTAACTTCCAATATTAAATTTAAGCAAATATTAAGCCGTTTTTATAATCACATATGCAAACAGAACTTTTTACCAGCCAAATACAGTAGGCACCATTCAATATTAAAACCCATCTCTGATGCTACCTTGAAGATATTACTCTGTAGATATTACAACATACACACATTTCCAGTGACTAACAAATGTGCTGCATCCAATGTCAGCATATGGACACTACAAGCACATCCTGCATTTTTAATACAATTCAGAAAGAAAGTTCATAGATGCTGAAAGAGTAAAATGACTCAGATGCAATTAAAATATTGCTGTTTGCAGAGCTGTCTAATGAGAGAATGCAATAAATAGACAAATACTTCAGACATAAGCAAAATGCAACTATAATTATATGCAACCAAATAGAATTCTTTCCCCCTCAGGTGCCCTAGCCAATTCTTGCTAAGATCAAGATCTGTGAATCATATAGTAATTTGACAATATAAAGAAAATCTCTCATTTGTGTTGTGTAAGTACATTAATAGGTGGCTGTATTAAAAGATAACCATTAAAAGATAACCAACCTTATATAACATAAGTAGGTCTCTATTCTTAGGTATCAATATAAATTTATGCCATTGTCATTTCCTTATTTAACATTAGATCTTCTATTCTGGTATAATAGAAACGTCTTGATGTCCAAATGGAGAGCCTCAGGGGTGGGTGATTGGACCACCACTGTTTAACATCACTCTTGGAGGCATGGACAGTGGCATTGAGTGCACCCTACCAACTTATCTGATGACACCAAACTGTGTGGTGCAGCTGACACACCAGAGGGTCAGGATGCTACACAGAGTTACCTGGAGGTGCTTGAGAGGTGGCCCAATGCCAACTTCATGAAGTTCCGTAAGGTTAAGTGAAAAGATCTGCACAGGGTTTGAGGCAATAACAAGAACATACACAGGCTGTGCAGAAAACAGCTTGAAAACAGCCCTGAGAGGGCTTGGGGGAGTGCTGGTTGATGAGAAGCTCAGCGTGAGCCATCAATGTGCACTTGCAGCCCAGAGCATCAAAAGAAGTGTGGGCAGCAGGTCACATACACATACTCATATTCAGCTCTTGGGAGAGCCTGCTTGGAATATTGTGTCCAGTTCTGGAGCCCCCAACAAAAGAAGGACGTGGAGCTCCGAGAGAGAGTCCAGAGGAGGGCCATAGAGATGATCAGGTGGCTGAGGCACCTCTCCTATGAGGTCAGGCTGAGAAAGTTGGAGTTGTTCAGCACGGAATAGAAGGGCTCTGGGAAGACTTTATAGCTGCCTCCAGTATCTGAAGGAGGCCTGGAGGTAATGGTTTAGGTTGTAAAAAGGTAGACTTAGGTTAGACATTAGGAAGAAATTCTTTAGTGCAAGGGTGGTGAGACACTGGAAAAAGGTTGCCCAGGGTGGCTCTGGATGTCTCATCCCTAGAAGGATGAGCAGGCCAGGATGGAGCAATGTGACCCAGTGGGAGGTGCCCTTGCATGATCCTTAACACTTGTTCCAACCCAAACAATTCTGTGATTCTATGATTATGATTCTGGACACAAAATCGACCTAAATTGAGGCAGTACTGTTACACAGCTCTCAACATTCCTTCAACTGCCTCCAAGGGGAGTGGAATCCTAAATCTGTTCATAGACGTCTTAGTATAGTCCCAAGAGATTTTTAAAGGAGAGGAAAAACAAAAAAATTGTAGAAGTCTAGGCTCGACCAGCATTGTGAGAGCTTCCATAAAGGAAATTCAAATACCTTATCACTGTCTAACACAACAAGACCTCTTTGAAAGTACTGCAAAAATTTCAGTTAAAGTGATACAGCTACATCAAGAATCCTGATAAGAATCGGCATTATTTTTAAAAGACTTAGGACAAAATGTAATCTTGTAATCTGCAAGAAGTTTGAATTTTCTCTAATTCTACTATTTTGGGTTTTTTTCCTAATATTAGTCATTTTTTTTAACGTGCCTATTTTCTACTGCATCAAGGTTTACATTACCAACAAGGTATGCAAGGTCTAATTTTTGGCAACACTAATGCTACATAGAACTACTTCAAGATTTACAGTGCATGGAACACTGTATACTTTCAGGGAGGGCTGGGCAAAGGTACCTGGACAGAACACAAGAGCTGTAGCAGATGGAAGAGGGAAAGAGGCAGAGAAGCACACATCTGCACTAGATTTACAAAAGCCAAGAGGGAGAACCATCTGAAGCAGAAATTTGGACAAGGGCAGAAAGAAGGCATAAAAGTCTGCATCAGAACAAATAGTGAGGAAAATAAGAAGAAAAGACCTCTGGAAATCAGGAATCAGGAGTTAGAAGAGTCAGAGATGTGGATGAAGGAGACAGGTGGTGTGGGGGGTTGGGCAGGGATGGAAGACAGCACTCACACAGAGACCAGTGACAGACTGGTCTTTAATCACTGAAATATTGTCTCCTCCAGACCTCTGAAATGAGAATCCAGGATCTAAATCCCTCTATTGCCAGGAAAAAAAAAAAACAACAACAAAACAAAACAACAACAAAAAACTTGATACAAAGGCAGAGTTTATGCCTTATCCCTTCTGCTACTGATTAACATCCAGAATGAAACCTGCAACATCGACCAATCACTCTTTTAGCTCTAACATAAACAATATGTACTATTGATATAAAAGTCCAACTCCTGTTCCAAATTATACATCAGAAAATTTCCACTTCCAATGTTTTTAAATGCATTTAAATCTTAAATTAAAGGAAGTATTAAGAGAATAAAAGCTGAAAGTCAAGAACCCTCACTGGGATCAAAATGGGCATGGGAGTCTTTAACCCCTTCCATTATGTATGCTTTTCAATCATGTGACCACAATTAGTTCTAAATGAGTATTTAGAGTTCAGGACAGATATGACCTGGGAAAGAATAAGGATTTTGTAATTGCTAGTGTTGCATATTTCTGCACACTTGAAAGTAAAGCAATGTAAACACAGTAAATCTTACTTTTTTAAGGAAAGTGCATACCTACCGGAAGAAATTGATTCTTTCCCTTACCCAGTCATGGAGTTCCTGTGTGATGGCAGGCTAACCACAAAATCCAATTTTTCATGAGCAGTAGCCAATAAGATATTACAAAAGGAAGTTGCAGAAGTGATGAGCTACTATGTCTGCAGCTTATGTCAGCTAAACTGTGATTCAAAGCGCTATGATAAAATGCAAAAATTTAAAATGCAAGTCATTGGCATCTCATATTGGACACTTTAAATTAACAAAATACTTCTGCCTTTATACCTTTGAGCTTAAAGTTCCCCAGCTGAAAAATGAAGATAATAATATGAACTAATTCACAAGAATATTGTGATGTTAAAATTGCTTTTCATGAAGTTTACAGATGCAGCAATGAAAATATTACAAAAGCATCTAGGTGGAATTTTCTTTATTTTTGCTGCCTGGTTTGAATAATGAACAGTATGACTACACATGATATATCTGATAAAAAAATACTTAATAAATTAATCCCATTAAAAACATACATCTGTTTATAAAATTAAAGATTAAATGCAACAGGATGAATTAAAGTGGAACTGACTCCTTAGCACAGAGAGACTGCTTTTTCAATACTTGATTTTGTAACGCTATTTTTCTTTTACACACAGTTTCTTGATCAGTGTAAGAGTGACCTAACAACCTACTAAGATGTTAAATGTTCAACATTAGCCTTTTCTAGACAACAAAAGGCATAGAATGCCATCCTGCTGTGCAGACTAGTGAAAATACATTAACTGTCTGAAAATTTTAGTCTCTTCTACAAGCGCCTGTGAAACACTGTGTTAAGATGCATTTGCCTTGTTTTTATTAGTATGGTTGGTTCTTCATGAGCAGACCCACTTAAAGAAACAACTGGAACAAGAATTTGCTAATCTCAACAGAAAATGAAAATGTTAAGACTAACACCTCAATGAAAATGTTAAGACTAAAATCTTACAACAGCTGAACTGTGACACATTTGCCAAAAGACATATTTTGAAATATATTCAACACTTTCAAATAAGTGTGCTAGCAGTGACAGCTAAAGAAATGTAACCATTTGTGTAAACAGTTTTTAAAAGCATCTGTAATGACCGAGCTGATACCCATGTAGTTACAGATGACTGAAAGGCACTGACTGAGGCTGACACCAAGCAGTACTTTACCCTACTGAATGATTTCAAGGCATCTTCGAGTGTTGTAAAAATAAGGTGGCTTTTTTTTTTTTTTCCCCATTTCAGTATCTCAAACAGAAATGTGTGTAGTGTGAACATGTACTATATGGACAGGGAACATCAAGTTCACCAAGATTGCTGACCACTGATTAACATATGCACAGCAGAAGTGGCACCTTCAAGTCATATCAGATTTCCACAATACAATTCTGAGGTTCTTGCATATGAATTTTGAAGCTTCCTGGAAGCTCCTAAAGTCTATCTGGATAAATAGAAAACCAAGACTTAGAAGAGACTATGATAAAGATGACAATTCTATTCCCAGGAAATCTCTAGGGCCACAACATCTCTCAGCTCTCACACTGAAGCAGGTTAAGTCATGTACAAGTAGAGTTTATACCCACAAACACTACATAAACACAACCAGGGAAACTCAGTGGAAGAATTTTTAAAAACAAAAAACAAAAAAACAAAAACAAAACCAACAAAACCACAAAGAAAAACAAAGAAAGAAAAACAAAGAAAGAAAAACAAAGAAAGAAAAACAAAGAAAGAAAAACAAAGAAAGAAAAACAAAGAAAGAAAAACAAAGAAAGAAAAACAAAGAAAGAAAAACAAAGAAAGAAAAACAAAGAAAGAAAAACAAAGAAAGAAAAACAAAGAAAGAAAAACAAAGAAAGAAAAACAAAGAAAGAAAAACAAAGAAAGAAAAACAAAGAAAAAGAAAAACATAGAAAACAAAGAAAAACAAAGAAAAACAAACAAAGAAAAACAAACAAAGAAAAACAAAGAAAAACAAACAAAGAAAAACAAACAAAGAAAAACAAACAAAGAAAAACAAACAAAGAAAAACAAACAAAGAAAAACAAAAACAAACAAAGAAAAACAAACAAAAACAAAGAAAAACAAACAAAAACAATGAAAAACAAACAAAGAGAAAGAAAAAGAAAGAAAAAGAAAGAAAAAGAAGGAAAAAGAAAGAGAAAGAAAGAGAAAGAAAGAGAAAGAAAGAGAAAGAAAGAAAAAGAAAGAGAAAGAAGGAAAAAGAAGGAAAAAGAAGGAAAAAGAAAGAAAAAGAAAGAAAAAGAAAGAAAGAAAAAGAAAGAAAGAAAAAGAAAGAAAAAGAAAGAAAAAGAAAGAAAAAGAAAGAAAAAGAAAGAAAAAGAAAGAAAAAGAAAGAAAAAGAAAGAAAAAGAAAGAAAAAGAAAGAAAAAGAAAGAAAAAGAAAGAAGAAAGAAAAAGAAAGAAAAAACACAAACAATGAAAAACACAAACAATGAAAAACACAAACAATGAAAAACACAAACAATGAAAAACACAAACAATGAAAAACACAAAGAAAAACACAAACAAAGAAAAACACAAACAAAGAAAAACACAAACAATTAAAAACACAAAGAAAAACACAAACAAAGAAAAACACAAACAAAGAAAAACACAAACAAAGAAAAACACAAACAATGAAAAACACTAACAATGAAAAACACTAACAATGAAAAACACAAACAATGAAAAACACAAACAATGAAAAACACAAACAATGAAAAACACAAAGAAAAACACAAACAAAGAAAAACACAAACAAAGAAAAACACAAACAAAGAAAAACACAAACAAAGAAAAACACAAACAAAGAAAAACACAAACAAAGAAAAACACAAACAAAGAAAAACACTAACAAAGAAAAACACTAACAATGAAAAACACTAACAATGAAAAACACTAACAATGAAAAACACTAACAATGAAAAACACTAACAAACAAAAACCCCCACAAAGAGATTATTTCACTTGGCTGTAATTCTCTGGAATGGATAAAACCATGTGACACACATTTGTTTCTGGCTAGAGCAGCAAGGTAGGTACTGCTCTGTCCCTGAGTAATCCATGACAGAAAGACTAAGTAAGGTCTTCTCAAAATCTCAGAAATCGCAAGTTTAGGCTCCAGGAGGCTATTCAATCTTAAACTCTGCTGTAACTCTCTATTACTATTCAATTATTAATGCATATTAAACCATACTTTGAGGAAAAAAATGTGATAAGCTTTCTTTTTGATGGAAAATTTACACAGGACTAGTGATTTTTTAGATTTCACTATACAAAACGATTTTCAAATGCTGCCAAGCTGTGTAGTCCAGGTATTATAAAAAACTTTTGCCTGACCCTAACCTAAGAAACTCAACTCACAGATTTTGTCTATCTCATTTAGGTGACTGAATTAATATTGTAATTATTTAAATTTAATAGGCTTGCACCTAAACAGTCAAAACTGCTTCCCAGGAATTTTACTCTCTCTGTAGCAACCTCAGGATACTAGTTCAAAAGCTTAACTCCTTAATGCAGTTTCAGTCTCAGTCTTTAAAGGAGAGATGTAATATCTGTTTCAAAATATTTTTTCCTTAACTTTTAGCAACCAAAATGTTTCAATATAAAGGAACACAGTGTTATAAATCTTTATATACAATCTGAAATATGAGTTTTACTGAAGATTAATTTTTAAATCTACTTATACACCTTATACTGACAGGTAAATACTACAGCTTCCAGAAGCATACAGGTGCCTGACAAATGCTGTCGCTGTCCTCTGTCACTGGAGAAAAGAAGACCTCATCACCTATTAATAAGTATCTTTTCCCCTAACACAAGAAACTGCATTTTCTTTGCACAAGAAAAGCCAGTAGCTATTTGAAAGATGAATATGGATTACCATATCAGAACTTCATAAAAAGTAAACACTGTCTTCCCGAAGGCAAAGAAAGACACACTGATAGTGTTAAAAATATCACTAAGAAATTTCTAACAGTCACAGGCAGGATGATTTTTCCCATCCCACATGCCCTCAAGCACCTTTTTCTTTAGCACTCTGATGATGATAATAACAAAACCTCTTTAAAAATGCATAAGTGAATTTAGTCCTGTTATATTTTTATACCAATTATTTTCATAAAAACTAATGTGCTATGTTGTATTCTATTGGCAAGTTTCTGCAGCAGAAAACAAAATGTTGTGAACAATTATAAACACCAAAATATCCTTGATTTTAAGTGTCCTTTTCCTTTATACAGCATATTTACACTGTTAAAAGAGAAAATATTCTGCCTAGCAGTATGCTTCTTCTGATTGCATCTATCAAAAAATGACAAAAATAAGACTGAATAAATAAGCAGTCAGATACTGCTACTTTTCCATACCTGGAAGTTGTTACAGCAGGCTGAAAGATCAACAAAATTAACTAAAAAGAACTGCATGTGCCTGGAACCTGGGAAGCCATACACAGGACATGGGTTTCACTGTAACAATGATGAAAGTGAAGCATGAAACCCTTCTAACTCTAAATGTTTTCTGAATTTTTAATGAACTATTTGACATACATTTTTCACAAATGTAACAGCAATTAAATGAAACAAAAATGAGTCCAAGAAATCTACTATTTTAAATGAACCCACACGAGGTTGCATCTAATCCTTTTGATGATATATGGTTGAAACCTTCTCTTCACCATTAAAATTTTTATGCATGTGTAGTAAAAATTAGCCTTCTGTTAGACCTAGAACAGTGTAAGATCTCCTAGAAAAAATGTTTTTAAATGATTTTAATTCTTTCTTATCACTGCCACTGGTTGCCTCTGTTAAATGTTAAATACAGGTATATTACATCCCAGTGATGGCTAAGAAACCCTTAATTTCCACTTGTCTCTTCTTCTTGGCATTCCTTTTAATTTTGTTTGCTTTCTAGTAGTTTTTTTCACACCTCCTTTCTTGGTTCCACTAAATAATTTCTCAAAACATCATCTTTGCATCTTTGTTACTGGCAGCACCATCACCCCTTGTAAACAACCTCATATTTGTGAGTCTTCTCATCACCTCATTTCAAAAACAGCTACAAGCAAGTGCAAACTTTTCCCCTTTTTTTTTTCAACCAATGTGGAGTTCTCTGTGTGGAAATGACAGCTCTTAAAATTGTTCTGTGCAAAGACAGAAAAGAGAATGAAGGCCACAGGTTTTACTACTTGTTTCATGATTCAGAGAAGACTGTTTTCCACAAAAAAAATCTGTAACAGTAAGCTTGCACAAAACAAAACCATTTAAAAACCCTGTAGCCTCAGTACACGATACTTACGATGAAAACTGAACTCTCAAAAAGTAAGTGTGCTCCATTTGGATTTTCTATTTGTTACCCAGTTATGCTTTCTATTACTTAAGATAAATTTTCTAAATGTCAGTAGTAGAAAGAATTTCCTCACTATTCTTCAGTTACTTTAAAGGAATCTTTCCAATTATTGATTCATGTCTGTCTAACTTGGAAAAGCTGAGTTTTGTCTCTAAAAATTAAAACAAAGCAGATAAAAACAATTATTTGGATCTAAAAAAAAACAAAAAAAAACAAAAACAAAAAAAAAAAAAAACGCAAAAAAACACCAACGACAACAAACAACAACAACAAACAAAAAAAAAACCAGAAACAAACAAAAACCACTAAACTTTAGCAGCTATGATGGTGGCTGATTTGGCAAATCTACAAAAAGTCCCTCTCCACCTTTCCTCTAGGCCTCCTTCAGATACTGGAAGGCTGCTATAAAGTCTCTCCAAAGCCTTCTCTTCTTCAGGGTGAACAACCCCAGCTCTCTCAGCCTGACCTCATAGGAGAGGTGCTCCGTTCCTCTGATCATCTTCGTGGGCCTCACTCTGGACTCCCTCCAACAGCTCCACGTCCTTCTTTCGTTGGGGCTCCAGAACTGGACAGAGTACTCCAGGTGGGCTCTCCCAAGAGCTGAGGGGGAAAATCACCTCCCCTGACCCGCTGGCCACTCTTCTTTTGGCAGCCCAGGACTCGGTTGGCTTTCTGGGCTGCAAGCACATATGGCTTCTCATCAACCAACACCCCCAAGCCTCAGGGCTGTTATCAACCCATGTGAGGCTACTCCTATCAGTCTATAGAAGACCTCATCCATTCAGTCCTCATCAGATGGCTTTAGCAGACCCCTCACTACAATGTCCCTTTGACCCTGACGCATAAGCTCTCAGTCAGCTCTTCACCCATCCCCAGGTGGAGGTTATTAAGGGGCAACAACTTCAACCTCACTTCCCCTGTCTGTCATTCCTAAAAAGTCTCTTTCCATTTCAACACTCCAGTCCTAGGAGCCAACTCATCACATTTTCGTGATGCCAATCAGATCACGCAGATGAGCTCCTGCTTTCAGAGCTACCTCCTCTGCCTTATTCCCCATGCTGTCATCTGCTGCTGAGTATGGACACTCACTGCTACCATACAAGCAATCAGCTCCTACCTCCACACTCATCTTCACCCAGGCTGCAGTCCCAAACAAGGGCACTTAACTCAAACCACAGCAGCTCATACTTAGATACTCAGAAATCCCTAGCACAACCCACAGTGAAGTTCTAATATTCTCATGCCTCATAACAAAATTATGGATGGAATCTTCTTTACAACATCGTAATCCCAGTGCAATGTCTACCAAAACTTAAAGATGACAAGGATGTATGCAAATCAAACAGGTCATGTAAACCAACCCGTAACTCTCAATAAATGCTGGTAGAGCTGACCAAGGCACACAGATAAGAAAAGCTGAAATTAATTAAATTGCTATGCCAAAGAAATGCAGAATATTGCCGTTATTTAGTATTTTTGCTTTTACACAGGTGTCAGAAGTTAATGATACACTTGAGACACTTGGTAAGAGCAATGCTATGGGCATTATTTGCCTTATTCAGAAAAGAGAAAGTGTATTCAGTTGGTTCAGAGGCAAAGTACCCTGAAGCAACTACTTTTTCCCCCCACACTTTGAAAGCTTGTCATGAAAAAAATCCCCATCTCTAAACATGTCAAATATATTTTCTAACTGTAACAATATAGTTTCCGTAACCTAGACAGTAAAAAACCCAATTTTTTTAAAGATGTGCTTTATTTTAATAAGAAAATGCTAAAAATTAACACTAAAAATTACATGTATGCAAGATAATTCTAATCTACATCAAAAAGCACTTTATTGTTGTTTATCGAGTCTTTGGGAGATTAGTAAGATCTACTAGTAGCAGTTTTTAGTTCCATTTATGATACATTATCAGTAAGTGTGGTTCCACTCTCTCAAAATGATTCCCAAGTAGAATATCTAATCACAATTAGTCTACTCCAAAGAAATTCTAACCTGAAACTCATAATAACTCAAGAAACAAATCATAGAAAACTTACTGAATTGTAGCATTATTTCCTTATACTGTAAAGACTTCTCACATAAGCTCTACCTAAACAGCAAGAATTAAAATCAACAGGCTCACACACAATAGCCAAACCTGTCCACTTTGCATATATACACATACATCGGTTTATATTAAAATTCACAGAAAACGTACTGAAAATACCTGGATGTACTCATTTCTAGAATCTCCACACCTCACCTCCTTCTGTCTCCACAAAAAAGAACACAAGGATGAGTAAACATGAGAAGCCAAAAGTGAGACACACGATGGCAATGAACAGTAGCAAATGTTATTGTTTCAGTACGGAAAATTTCAAGAACCTGGTTCATCTAACAATCACCCACCTTCATTTTCCAATAAAGTACTTCACCATTGGCCATCAGTAGACATATCTATTTCACACCAGTCTGAACAAAATTTTGTTCCAAAATAGTAGAAAATAAATATGTTTATATGATTCATTTTTTATCTGATTAGAATGAACTCTGTCTCATTTTGAAATTATGTATGTTGTAACATTTAGTTATTACCAATTCATAATTTAGAGGTTTTTCCACTCCTACTACTATTCCAATTACCAGCTGGCATAGCTCAGCAAGTAAGAATTTCCAAATAAATTAAATATCCTGACTAGAATACCAATTTCCAAACCTATTCCCATGTAGAATTTTATTATACTGATTACAATAGTACAAGTAAAATTAAGTCACCTATTACTTTATTTTAAATGACATACTGGAAGTTATTATAATAATTATTTTAGAAAATGTAACATGCGTTGTACAAGGTTTAAAAATTTTAAAATGTTTAACATTTTCATTTACTACCTTTAGTTTTCAGAAAAGCTGCTCCACTACAAAACGCAAACTAATTTTTATTCTTACTACATACTCCTAGAATCAGTATATCAGAAATGTTCCTCTTTTTATCTTTATACTCATTATTTCATTTCACTTCACACTGCTGAAAACTGCCGTGTATTTTATGCATAGAACTACTATATTCTTGATGCACACATGTATTTCCAATGCTAATACTGTTAGCTATTCTAAGCTCAAAAATACGGTATTTAGATTGCTAAAAGAAAAATAATCAAGAGCATTATTTTCCTCTTATAAGACATATGGTCTTATCTATTTCATAGCTACTGCAGTTTCTTCAGTGAAGGGTAGCATAATGTCTTTCGCAACAACAACAAAAAAATGTTCTTCATGCAAATCACTATTTCACATGAAATATAAAGATGACGAGCAAATCACTACCATTCTTCTACACTTCAGAGTATACATTGTAGGAATAACGATATTCTAAGAATTACTTCTGGAAAGTGATCAACATTTTGGAGTGAGGGGGAAAAAGTATAAAACTGCCTGACATTCAGTTTTCCCTGAAATATGGTTTATGTGGAAGGTCAAAGGTATTTTCCAGCTCATGAGGAATTCCAACCACCCCTTAGTAAATACCAAAGTTATAGAAATTTGAGGCTGAGCTTGACTGATACATAATAAGCTTCCTAAGGAAGAAATATGGGGTACTAGAATATCTCCTTTTCATTGATCTGAAACCAGTTCAAAGAACGTGAAAATCTGTTCAGATTTTTTTTACAAAATTTGTTTCCCTCTAATGAATTCCCTACTAGGCGTCAGCTCTCCTATGTAATGTCGTAAAAAAATAAAAGACTCTCTAATTTCTGCCAAGCATCTGCTTGCTTAAAACATGGCAAGGAACCCTGCAGTACTGAGATTATTTCCATATAGACAGCAAAACTGAATGGAAAAAAAACCCAAAACAGACATCTGATTATAACCTCAGAGAACATGCATCAAATAGCACTTCCTTAACATCCTCTAATAGACTCAGGCAGAGAAGAGAATTGGATTTGGAAATTAATTATCAGCTATCACAAAACATGGACATCATTAACATGATAAAATGTGACATACATGATACAACCTAATCTCTTCTAAGATTAAGTCAGAAAGAATTCTAAATTAATAGCCAGTAAAGACACAAATTTTATTTGTTCTATTATATTAAAATAACATATTTTAAATAGTCTCATACAATTAGAAATACAACAAAACATAAGTTCATACTCAGTTTTACCTGGTGATTTCGATCATCTAAACTTTCAGTAATAAGAAAGAAAATTGAAACACATTAAACAATTTTATTTTAGGAGAATACAGCAAAGTCCATATATAAAACCCATTTTAAAAAATCCAATAAAAGAAATGCTTGAGAAGAGTTCCACTCTGAAAACTAGCAGGCCAGTAATATTGTGTAGCAGACAGAAACCTTGGTAGAAACAAAAACATGGAATCTCACAACAAAAAAAAAATACTGTGCCTTCATGGCTTTGCGATACCACAGGCCAAATGCATTTAAATGGGCTTGCACAGGACTTCATCCTTGTCCTTTTGTGGGGCATAAGAGTTAAATTAATTTTTAGGAGGCATTCGGAATTATATACTTTTATTCATAATACCACACTTTGGTACTGCAGACTGACATGAAACTAATAATGGACTAGTATATCCCTCTAACTTATTGATATTGCCCCTTACTGGGAATCTGTGAAATAAAGACATATAACATGGGGTCAGCCTTTCATTCTTATCAAGTAAATGTAAAAAATTCATCTGTAGTATCTACATACCAGACCTGAAACCAACAATAAAGACCATAAAATGTAACAGGTATGGAAGAGCACACCATGCAGAAAACAGCCATTTTGTAGGGGCTGCCCTAGACCAAGGTAATGCAAGAAAAAAAGATTCTTAAGGCACAAGCAACCCTTCGCTCTCTGGAAAGTAAGAAAAGGTGCTTCCCTCAACCTTGTTTGAACCATTATCTTTCCCCATACTTTTTCTTCCTTCTTACCTTTGTACAGAAAACTCTACTTTGTTTCAGCTTCCTTTAAAGCAGATTTTATGTAGAATCACTGGTACAATGAAATCTTCTACACATATGTGATACACGTAGCCTGTCTCAGCTTGCACACACTTCAAGCAAAGTACTAAAGTGCTGATGTGCAAATGAATGCACTATTTTAAGTGCAAAGAAATGCAAAGCAAGCATAAGAGGAAGCACTGTCAGTCATGTGAGAGGAAACTATCAATTTTCTTTAACTTTCTTCTTCAGTTTCTTTCAAGGGAATATTATTTAGGATAATAACCAAACAGAAGGATTCAAGCACCCCACTGCATCTAAGAAAACGCCTGTCTCAAATAGTACCCTCTGTACACAAGCAGGCGAAAGAAAATTTTTATCTTTCCATTTCAATGGCCAAAGGTAGCAATGATCAAGTATTAAGTTCAAACTGCAACCAGTTGGCAAGAGGCCTGTGTCCAAGTGTTAAATGGCCACCTAAATAAGCCACATTCTGAATATATTTTGTATAGCATAATCTAAAGAGTAAAAATTGATGTGGAAAAAAAAATCCACATAACTCTGATTTTCCTTTCTCTTGCACTAAAAATGCACACATAGAAGTACAAATATATAAACAGTTAAACGGAGAGATATGAAAATAAAAAACCTCAACCTTTTCATAGATCTATTTAAAATAGTCACACTTGAATTATCTAAAATAAAACATTCTAGAAGCACCAGATCAATATATTTTTCTGACAACAAGCTTATCACATCATTACTTGGGTTTGTAAACAGTTTCTAACAATCAGAGTAAGACACTACAAATATATCTGTTCATTACTAGCTTACCAACTTCCTTCACAAATCCTGTTCTCTAATACTCAAGAATTTCTGTTGCAGAGAGAGAAGGAACTCAGGAAATGTTTGTAGAAAGCTTACTTAGAACATTACTACCCAACTTCTCCACTAAATTCATTAGTCACCGTGTTAATTTTGTATTTTAATGAAAATGTGCCTAATAAAATTAGTTATGCCTCAACTTATCCTACAGTTTTTAAAGTAAAGTTCCTCTGTCGTTTGTTCGATATCACATATATAATCATTATGAAACACCAGTGACATACATATTTTATTTTCAGGAGCACTATAATAGCAGGAATGCTTTAAACATCAAAATTATTAGCCAAAAAACATTCTCCTTTGTCCTAGAACACAGCTTAATGTCAAATGCCCAGGGATTTGGTAGGATTATTTAAAAATATATCTAATTACCACATTTAAAAAAGTTGCCATCTCCCTCCCAAGACACAATAAATGTTCATACACATGTACCTGGATATACACCAAGAATGGTTTAGCTCAGAAAATCATCCAATTTACTATGCTATCTTCTTCTTTTTCCCCACTTAACCCTGTTACAATGGATAATAAAATCAAGTGAAGTGAGGTGTTTGAGAGTTCTTCTTAGTAAAAATTTAAAAGCCATAATCATTATTACTTGCATTTATGTTTCCCAGACTAAGATTTTAATACCTGCTGAATTTGATTTGAAATTGTTCCCATTTTACAGGAGAGTGATAGCATGAAAAACTGAATTATTTAATCAAATCCTACAATTAGGGTAGAGAGCTGCAATTAGAACACAATACATGAGCACAAATACCTGGTCAAAAAAACTAATGCAAAAGCTAAATTATACCAAATGCATAAATTTTAAATGATCTGTTCTGCCATTCTTATCTGTAAACTGTACTTAAAGGGAGTTCCATTGTTAATTGCATTTTAAATATTTCAGCTTAAACAGTGGCACATTAATCTTCAAAACAATTCTGAGTAATAGAGGAAGACCAGCATTAGCCAATGCATTTGAAACAAAAGTAAAAAGACATGCAACTGCCTAAGGTCATTCAGCCAAGGGCAGAGCTGGAGCTAGAACTCAAAATCTTTTAATCCTACCCTCATGTTTTAACACTGGTAAATGCTGCCTGTCCCAGGCTGTTAGCAGGAATCGTACTTATGCTCTGACAGTAAAATAGACTCTTTGAATTTGTGATGCCCAAAGGAGAAGATGAAAAACAAACCGTATGTCTGAAGTCTTTCTGAATATGCCACAAGAGCATCAGTAATAGGAAAGTCTATTTTCCCAGAAAAATGTGCCACACATGAGTATCCACATTAGGACCCCTGATATGTTCTTGAAGAAGAAGTAAATGAAAATTTAAATGGCAACATAAAAAACACAGAACTATCGTAACAAATTGGTATTAGCATGTTGTACCCTAAAGGTTAGGTACAAACACCAAGGACTGTAAAGGCTAAGTTTACCACCCCAGCCATAAAATGGAATTCTTATTCTCAAAACATATAAATGAATGAGTCATAAAAGAGAACTGAATTTATTTTTCTCTAATCACCATAGCATAACTTCTCACTACACTTACCTTACAAAGCATATAGTCTGTAAAGTAACACAAGATATTCATACAGGATTTAATCCCACGCTAAATACAAAACCTATGTAAAAAGAAACTACAGAAAACCTCCCAAATTTGCAAGTCTGTCCCAAGGAAAAAAACAAGTTGAGGAAAAAAAAATACAACACAACACTGAAATGGTGCCTCAGCTAATCCAGTAAAAAAGTAATACTATGTTTAGTCATCTTCTTAAAGTCTGGGCATTTTCTACCTATTTATGAACTTAGACAAAACCTCCCATTCAGTGCAAATAATAGAAAGTTTATACAGTCTTTAAAAGTTTAGAAGGAATGCTAATACCACAGCTCATTGCTTTTTCATCATGAGTTCAAATATTTTCTCATTATTTACGAATAGGTGTTCTTTTGTTAATACTAGAAATAAAAAGATCAACAAATTAAATCCTTTCAAGGAAATGTACGAAGTTATATTGCCCTCTGCTGATGAACAGCTAAAATTGGACATAAAAAAAGCTCATGCTCCAACAAAAAAAAAGAAGTTTAAATGTTTGGTTTTCTCTGATATAATTCCAACAGGCCCCAAATGTACTTTCTGCTTTTCAAAGAATTGCCAGCAAACACAGTAATAAAAGAAATCCGAAAAAGAAGAAACATGCAACTACATTTTTTTTTTCTGCTCCAAGAGCTGGATAATAAACTTTGCTAATTTTATTGTACTCAAAAGATAAAGTTACCTACATCATCCCACTTTAAATCACTTAGCACATGAAACTGTTTGTCCAATCCAGTTGCATGCTATTAGCAACATTTTTGCCTTGAAATGTGTATCTCAGTAACAAGCAAAACAACATCTCTTAGAACACCAAAACTGACACTGATGTTCTAATGCAATTTTAAAAAAGGAGTATGAGAGACTCTCACAGAAGAGTTTAGGAATGAACCTTATATCTAGCCTGCATAGATTTTTTTCATCATTAAAATATACTTACTCAGATTACAAATAAAACAGTATGCTCTTATATAGCTTCCAGATCTTGGTAAAACATTGGCTCTACATTAGTAAGTATTTTAACCTTTAGTAGAACTAATTCTTGATGCTTTTTTAAAATTATTTCCCAACCATTACAGCTTATCCACAGTAATGCTAATGTGTTACTAAGGCCCGCTGGAGACAACTACATGAGCCACCAAATTCATTACCTTGCATTGGAAGAGTTTACAAAAGATGTTGCTCAGCTTTGCCCTTGTCTGCACTAGTATCTTCAGTACAGCTAGTTCAGCAGATCCAGTTGAACATACTTCAAAAGGATCAAATAAACCAAATACAGCCTAAATAGCCCAAATTCTTTCCCAACCTTTAACTTCCTGGTCCTTCCTGATGCTATAGCACAAATGCTTTACCGTAACTGTAGTTTAATGAAGTGTTAACTAGATGACACTAAAATTCATCTCATACCACGTATGTAAGCTCCAACCTATTCTGGTCTCTGATTTGCTTACACTCTTCTTAAAATATTGTTAGCAGCAAACTAAAAATAACTTCAAGGCAGTATCTTGTTCCAGCCCACAAGTAATTTTCTTATATTTTTTCAATAGGATGTTCCCATAATGCTTTTTTTAATTAGATCACAAAACAGTTCAGGCCTGAGATAAAATGGACAAATAAAAGGCAATAAAAACTATGATGTATTCTAACTGAAAGGGAGTTGTGCTTATCTTAATATCAATTTTTCATTCTTTGTTTTAAAAGCCACCTTCACTAAAACTCAGGTTTAAGATTACAGAAAAGAGAACACTATTTAACTTGTGATTTTTTGTAATTTTTGCCTTCCTCACACACAGATAAGTGTATAATGCCTTAATATAAAAACATATTAGGCCTGCTACAAGGTCTCCCTGGAGTCTCTGCAGCAGGGAGAATGGTGATTTTTGGAACAGAAGTCTTAAAGAAAAATAGATTATTCTCTTCAACTGAAATGACAATCAGAGAATTCACATGATTGTAAAAGTACTCCTAGCCCAAGCAAGGTGCAAAGGACAGAATCTTTGTTTTAAAGCCCATGTGAGGAAATACACAAGAAATCCAAAATTCCTATGATAAACTAATAATCCTCTAAGATCAAATGAAGCAATTGTCCACTAAACTTCTCCCATCTTTGAACATGCATGAAGGCTGTTGGTCAGGTTATACAAATTTCACCTGTGGCTTACCAGAATCATCATCTCACTTCTCTTCAATATTGCAAATCAACTACTTTGAAGTTTGCTTTTGGAATGGGAACCTTAATGAAATACATGATAGTAATGCAACTTTAAACTAGGTATTTCCTGAACATGGAATTAGAATTTTACTGTACTTGTTTTCCCAAGAAATTAAGAATGGCCTGTAAGATCTCTTCTGACCCATTCAAAACGCTAAGCCTGACAGAAAAATACTTCAGGAGACAGAATATTCAGAGATTAAGCTCTGCACAAAACCTTAAGAGCTCAGAGATGCAACACAATCTACCAATGCTCACCCACATAGAAAATAAAAATGTATTTTGGGGATTGAAAAAAGAATACAGATTATGTTTAGAAATTGCCTAACAGACCATCTGATTGCTGTTCGGTACTACCATTAATATTAAAATTTTGTGTGCACATTTTTCATATTACATTAAAGAAGTGCTGCTAAGTAGTTGTTTTGGCAACTAAATGACACCAAAAGTCAGCTTCACAGTTACAGTAAAGGTCACATATAACTAAACCAGTTTAATTTCTGGGCTATCAGGAATGCAAATAAAAAGTCAGTGTGGATAATGGAGAGCAAACAACAAAATGAAAACTATTTTTTCTCCTGAAAACATGGACCTACAGTACAGTTCATGACACAGTTTCCCCTCCATATCAGTCTAAATGAAAGTAAGTGGTGACAGAGTAACCATAACCACAAATTCTACCAGGCTGCCAAGTATTGTCAAAAGTACCTGATGAATTATGTGCCTTTGTTGTATGAATGATCATACATGAGTGATATCCCTAAGTGATCATCACCATTGAAAAATAAAAAAAATTATATTGAAAAGCAAACAACATTTTAAGTAATAGATCTACTAATTCAATAAATGTTTCCTTTGAGGTAGAGGAATCATTCAACAGCTGTTCTACATATCTCAATAGGTACTACACAGCTGCAGTACACTGGAGCTTGCTCATCATCATACCAGCAAAACAGACGGGGTCCCTAAAAAATTCTGAAGCATCTCAGGGGTTCCTTGGTCCACAATGTTCTGGAACTGCTCAACTATGTATTAAACTGCCCTTTGTACAAGCATATTCCTTCCTGCAAGCTTTACACAGTTGAGAAGCCCTGAAGAAACAATAGTTCCATGTGCCACCTAACTTTATATTTTTTCTTCTGACAAGCTATTTATCAGTCTTTCAGAACACGTACAGAAGAGAGTTTATCACAAGGAATTATTTTAGACATGGCCAAACAATGATGAAAAAGACAGTAAGAGATTTGCATTTATCTCTCTGGTCACAACAGTTATCAAAGGACTAAGATAACAAATGTGACATGAATCCCCTTTGCCAAGCTCAGAGCCTTCCTTTTTTATATGTACTGAGGCAAACAATCTATCTGCTAGACCTCCACACACCTGTCTTACTCAGCTACAGTATCAGTGAACTAGTATCAATGCAAAAAGGTTTCCACAACTGATCTTAAGGATGAAATTAAAACAGGGTAAAAATTTAAAAGTCTTAATTGGCTAGGTGGCAGCATTCTAATTTACAACTAGTTTTGAATAAAACAACTACATCAATTCTAACTTGCTTTCAAAACTCCTATCAATAAGAAGAAAAACTACTTGCATCTTATTTCTGAAGATTCACAACACTGACATAATCTGATTACTTCAGTTTTTCTACCAAATATTTATGTATTTTCAGGACTTTGCAATTGAAGGCAAGAAAAAAACAGAGCAAGTGAAAATAGTTTAAGCATTGCTTTAACTAATTAATTTAGAAATTACATTAAGAGATAAAATAAAGCAAAGCAATAAACTTGCATTACTAATTATATTTTTAATATTAACATCTGCAGACCATTCACGCAAAAGATCCTAATTCATTATTTTTCAGTAAAGTAACCTTATTAATACTTACACATTGTCTATAGTACATCTAGAATACCTTAAAGATAGCTTGTTCTACTTGATTTCTTGTACTGTTTAGTAGGACAGTTGAGACAAACAAATATGTATAAATATTAATTAACACTTTTACAGGGAGACCCACTGTGTGTTATCTTCAGGAAGTAAGGGACTAACAATCCAAGCAAAAAAGCAAGTATGCAGCTTCACAATGCTATTACACAATGTTAGTGTTAATTACTTTGAAAATACTTAATCATACAATGACCTTGAGAAATATGATAACCACATCATCACAGGACAGGCAAACACAAAAATATGTGCCCACATATACTTAGGCACTGAAGAAACTGGAAAGGAAGATTCTTTCATCACAGAATCACAGAATGGTTTATGTTGGAAGGGACCTTTAAAGGTCATCTGTCAAGCCATAAGCAGCAATAAGCAGGGACACCTTCAACTGTATCAAACTGATCAAAGCCCCATCCAACCTGACCTTGAATTCCAGGATGGGGTTTCTGCCATCTCTCTTGGCAACCGTCACAGTAAAGAATTTCTTTTAAAACTCCTTTCTAATCTTAATCTACCCTCCTTCAGTATAAAACCCTACCCCTTGTTCTAAGACTACAGGCCCTACTAAAATGTTTGCCCCCATCTTTCTTAAAAGCCCCCTTCAGAAAAACACTATAAAGTCTGCCTGGAGCCTTCTCTTCTCCAGGCAGAACAACCCCAACTCTCTCAGCCTGTCCCATCAGCAGAAGTGCTCTAGCATTCTCATCATCTTTGTGGCCCTTATCTGGACTTGCTCCAACACGTCCATGTCCTTCTTGCACTGATCTCCACATGGACATAGAGCTTTTGACCATTACTCTCTCTCTGGATGGGACCATCCAACCAATTCATTACCCATCACACAGTCCACACATGAAATTCATGTCCCTACAATTTAAAGAAAAAGATGTGGGGGACCACGTCACAGGCCTTGTGGAAGTCCACATAGATGACTTCCACAGCTCCTCCTTTGTCTACTGATATAGTTCCTCCACCATAGAAGACCACCAGGCCTTTTACTGCCAACCAGCTTTCCAACCTACACATCCAGGCAAGACCCATCACAATGGCAGAAAGAACTGATGGGACAATTCAAAAGCTTGTTGCTATGATTTTACTATGAAGAACAATAAAAGCTATCAATCATCCAACCACAAACAAATTCAGATGAGATACAATAACCAGACATGAGAGAACCCAGAAAGCACATTCCACTCAGGACACAAACTGATACAGACTTCTGTCCAGTTTGTCTGCACACCATATAATTTTGATTCCAGTTATAATACTAAGATGTGATTAGCTCAGCATTTTTCTGGTATGACAGAAGTAACTATCTCTAAGAGAATAAATAAATAGTTCATTATTTCTGACTGAATTTAGGTAAACTGTTAACCAAAGTTCAAAGTCTGGTGTTTGAGACTACCACTTTGAAACATACCTGTCTTGCACAAGTCTTTGTGAAGACTTCAGTGAACTCTGCTCATTATCTTCAGCTTTCCAGCCCAGTGGAAAGCATTTTCCAGCATTTGCCAAGCACTTGCCCCTACAGCCCTGCTTTTTGCTCAGCTTCTCTATGCTACAACTTTCCCAGCCTTCTTTTTACATGACTCCTCCTCATGTACTGATGCAGAAATAAATCATGTTTATCACCGCACACTTACAAATGTATGTATATGACCTGTCATGCATGGCTCAAAATAATCTCAAACTCTCTCTCTTAGTTGCTAATAATGCCAACGATGAGGAGGAGAAAAAAAAAAAATCAAGCAATAAGAATAAACCTTAGCACAGCATTCCTGGTATCAGTTAATACAGGAAGTCTTTCCTTCTGGATTATTTTCAACACAGGCAGTACTATCAGCTGGTAACTTTCTTGCCAAGGGTATTATTAAACGGTGATGCAAGCTTGAGAATGTTTCAAAGCTGCACAGACACCAGCTAATAGGCACAGAACAAGTTACAAGGTGCAAAAGGAAATAAAAGGATTATGCTATACTTCAGTAATCATCCCAGCAGCTTCAGAAGGTAGTGCTGGCAGACTTTGAAGTGGAAAGAAGGAAACACTTAGACCATTTTAGGACTATATGAGCATGAATTTGCTCAGGAAAAAAAAAAGAATCCAAATAAAATTCCATTGTTGTTCTTGTAAGAATATATTGCTATGTAAAACATATCTTCACAAAGACAAAAAAAAAAAAACACAAAACCAACAAACAAACAAAAAAAAACTATGGCCCAATAATGGTTAATAAATGTATATAAGTGTTAGTGTAATTAACATAAATTTTCTTCATAGTCATTTTATGAATAGCTCTGGAAATTAAATCAAAATTACTGAACTTTAATTAAAAATAAAAGTCCAAGTGAACTGCAGTAGCATAATCAATACAAACCACATTATTTAAATTAATTAAAAATTAATTAAAGGCATCCAGATTAAACATATTCTCCTTGGTTTTAAAGAATTTCCAATTCAAATTGTTGTGTAACCATGTTATAAACAACACTTCAGTCAATAAAATTTCACATTATTCTAAATTAGACATTATGTGATAGACACACAATATTTTACAAAACAAAATACTAATTCTGTCACATGTTGAAGTGTAGCCACAAAGCAGATTAAGAAAATTCTACATCACTCTCCATGCAGTAAATATGACAAAATAAACCATCTACTTTTTCTGATGTTAATATTGCAGTTATTACAAGTAAAGGTATTTTACCAAACTCCTTTAACTTAGAGTGCACAACATCTCTTTATTCTGATCACTCTGTAAGCAGAGAGGAAAAAAAAAATTAAATTATAGAATAATTTTCTTTAAAAAGATACTGGTGTTCTGCCCTCTCTTTTAAAAGGTGTCTTAAATTGTTTATACCAAATGTTTGGGATTTAGAGATCATGAACAGAAAAACTATCAGCAATGCCTAAAACTGGAATTCCCTGCTATAGCTTCATGCTGAAGGCATGAACCCTCTGATGGGTCAAAATGGTTGCAGAGTAATATTTTATCAACAACAACAGTAGTAGTGTTTAGTTGGCCTGAGGGCCTGGCTTATGAGAAGAAAGGTTGAGGACTACGTCTTTTGAGGGAACTGAACCACAACACTTCAGTGATTTTTTTTTTGTCTATATAGGACACATTCCAGAGTCAAAACACAGATTTACTCTAGCAAGGCTTAACAAGTCTCTTCCTCTCAGAGCAGGAGAATGCAGTTCGTTTTCACAATGAGTTTTACTTATGCAAATGATGTAAGTAAGTGAATATAATAATGACAAATGGCTCACTTCAATAGTCTGGGCATGCACTGACAACCAAACCACTTTCTGGTGTTTGTGACATTTGTCTGAGCTCTTAATAGTACACTTGCTTCGTGGAAATTGGTACTCTTCCAGCTAGACAGAGTAAGGCAAAATATCTTAAACTATCACAAATGATGCTGGACACCTGTATCTGAACACCTAATTCAAACCTACTGTGCAAACCTCAAAATTTCTGCAGCCGATTTCTTAGTTCAAATTCTTCTCTCTTGAAAAACTTAGAATGAAAGTAATCTCTTTTTACAGGCTGTGACATTAATATATAGACAGAAAGGTGCCTAGTGATGAAAGTTTTTACTCAGTAAATCAAGGATAGCTAGTCTGCATTCTGATGAAAAGTAAGGAAAGACAAACTTTATTGATTTACTAAAAACTTCATATAAATGATATTCTGAAAAGGCAAGTTTATTGTAGATTATTGACTTTTTCTATGAAAAAATAGCACCTTGTTTGGAGAAAGCTGCTATAAAACAAAACCTAAACATCCACCAAATATGCTAACTCAGTACATTTATCAATTTGATAAACGGAACTTCTA
The DNA here is from genome assembly GCA_023637945.1 of Phaethornis superciliosus. Lineage (NCBI taxonomy): Eukaryota > Metazoa > Chordata > Aves > Apodiformes > Trochilidae > Phaethornis > Phaethornis superciliosus. Next base: position 28,179,909 of record JAJQWJ010000004.1, on the reverse strand, counting down.
CAACATCACTTAGGGAAAAAAAAAATTAAAAAAAAAAATATATTCCATCAGCTCTACTCACTCACAGTTTACAGATTACACTCCAATATTTAAAATCTTATTTAAGAAGTTATCCTCTCCTTACTTATTAAAAATGGAATTTTTTAAAAAAATGTAGTATGTAGTAGTAGTGTTGGTTAGACTTTTATCACACAGGTAACAACAGTATTTGCACATAGCACAGTATAGACTGTTGAAACATAAAACCACTTTGATAGAATATTGCAGATTACAAACTTGCAACCAGTTGCTCTACCAAAATGGAAAGGTACAAAAAATGAGAGAAGATAAATATCTTGTGTTTACAGGTTGAAATACTGCAATTGTTATTATTGCTTTCTAGTCCTAAAATTATTACAATTCTAAATTTAAGGTGTCACAGTACTAGCATGTTACTGCCCACTGGGAGTCTTACAGTAACAGATTTTAGAGTGAGAAATTTTAATAACTGCTGTTATCAGGAAATGCTGAGTTTGTGATGTAAGAATCAAATACTGCAGTGAAGGACAGCAGTAGGATGGGCAAAAATAAAAATAAGGAAGAGCTCAAGATAAAAGAAATGAAATTTTTTTAAAAATAGAACATTCCATGACAATCATAAGGCTGAGAGTGGCACTAAGATTATACAGTGAAATGTCAAACTGCAGAATGCACAGGATTTGCTCTGAAGTGATATACTAACATCAGCACCAGAAATGGAAAGCATGTCTGGCTCCTGAATCCTTTTAAGATTTCATTAGCAGTTAAGTCAACAATACAAAGTGGCTAATTACGACTTCCAGCTAGTAAAAACATTAATTCATACATCTTGAATGATGCTAACATCACAGCCGAAGGTATCAAATATATCAATGCACAATGTTTAAAGCAAGGTTCCTCGAAAGCAGTATCTAATTCAAGCAAACAAAATAAGGTCATAGAAGAATCTCTCATGTGCTTCTATCCATTACTATCTCAGCCATTCAATAAGAAAACACTGATGTAGGAGTAGCAAGATATTTGTTAAGCTTAGGCTTTTTAAAAAATTACCTAAGTTAAAAATATAAGAACAATAGTACAATGAGAAATTTTTTTTAACTAAAACTAATATCTTATTGTAAAAAGGCAACCTAAACATAATCCTTATTGGAAAAAACCTCAATAAATTATAGGAGATAAAAAAGTCCTTTTGTGTGGTTAAGTATGATTTTTTTCTCTGATAAAATTATTTAAGTTATATATAATCTCGCTATATATTTCTTAATAAATACATTGTTTGGAAAGCTTAAGATAGACATGGCTATCCTCAAGACAATGACTCTCTTTTACTCAAATAAATCAGGATACTAAATAACTTTTCTTCCCTTTGAAACAGTCATAACTGCTTGAGGCTGCTGCAGCACAAAAACAAAATATCTTCACAAAGGTCTCAAAACAGCCAAGCTGAAAATCTAAGCCAAAGTTTCATTTAACAGCCTGTCAGTTTTTTGATGTGAAGCTAATGAATGCAGTGGCAAACAAATCCATCAAACCTAACATCAAAACAACTGCACTTCATCCCACCAAAGGGAAAAATACAACCTGCAGGCCAGCACTTTGATCTAACCTATCCACAGAAAACAGGTTGCTAAGCAGCTACCACTGAAGAATGCATGAGTAATTACTGGTTTAATTTTATGAAAGAGAGCAATAATACTTAAGTATTTCATTTCAAGTAGGAAAGGTTGGTAGAATTCTCTCCTCAGGTTCTACATATCAACTGAACTGCAAAAAGCTTTTCAGCTACAACATTTGAAAACAAATCACGTGTTAAAGGAGCTGCAATACAAAAGAATCATTATAATGACAAGTAAAATCACCTAGTGTGACTCTATCCCTGATAGAAGGCAGTTAAATTTGCATAAATTTATGCCGAGTGATGGGCTCCAAGTGGTACCACAAAACAGACATCCTGAGCCACAAAAGCAGTATTCAGAAATACCAGTGCCTTCTCCAAAGCTTTCACAGGTATGAGTATCAGTTTGGGCAAGGGGTGAGAGAGTTGTGAGAGACTGTAACAAGAGAATTTGGAAAAGAAACAAGTAGGGAAATGTGGGGTTTTAAATACTCACAGGAAGAAAAGGAAAGAAACTAAATTAATCACTACTGCATAAAGAATTCATGAGCCCTGACTAACCCTGCTCAAGTCACGAATCTCCTGGACACAGAACCTCCACCCAATTCTCTGTTCTCTGAGCACCTTTCTCCTATCAGTCTTAAGTGGGACTATGCAATGCAGCAGCTCAATACAAGGTCAAAAGATGAACTTTTCAACACCTAAGTCTTGACATTTACAAAACAGTAGCGAGGGGAAAAAAAAGGAATTCCAAGAAAGAAAAAAAAAAAAAAAAAGCCTGATTATAAAAGCACAGGGTCTTGTTCACCTACTTGCAGTTCTCAGTATTGCAATGTATTTATTGCACGAAGTTATTGATCTTATCCACCAGAGCTACAATTTGGACAGACGAAAACCATGACTGAGAACTCCTGTCTTGGCATCTGTAAGAGAACTTGCACTGTAATCCTTGTATGAGGGCAACACTGGCATTGATTAGGAATGAAAATTACAACAGACAAAAATATAAAATTAATAAATATAGATGACTCACAGATTTGGGGGTGGCGACAGAAGTTGCTCCACCCTTCAGGTAATTAATATCAGGAACACAAGACTTTTCTCAGACTAGTGTGTCTTATTCAGTTGCCTCCAAAAATTTTTTATTTTATTAGACATAGAAGAACCATGCATAAATATGCACAAATGCACATAAATGCACATAAGTAACACAAACGGTGTTCACCATTTATAACACCTGCATATTTTCTGTTGTTCACCATTCAAGCACAAATGTACATACCTAAAAAACACACAAACTGGTTGACCGGTGCCACTGGTTCACCACTGGTTTACTGGTAATAAAATGCACTTCAGGAAGCTCCATATTTCTAGTCTACTCAAATAAAGGTAGTTGCCTTGAGATAGTACAGTGGTGTTTTTGAAGTGTGGGGGTCACAGGAGTGGCTCCTGTGAGAAGCTGCTGGAAGCTCCCCCAGTTCCAGTGCCTGCCCCACCTCTGCCCAAGGCTGAGCAGATACGGGAAGCTGGATGCACCTCTGCAAGTAATGTGTTCAAGAAAGGGAAAATGAAACTGCAAAAACATAGGAAAAGGACCTGCAGAGTAGAGGATTAAGTGAGAGAACAACGCCAGAGAAAACACACCAAGGGCAGTGAAAAAATGGGGGAAAGGTGTCCCAGCAGCCCATTTCCCTGCAGCCCATGGTGAGATGGCAGCTGTGCCCCTGCAGCCCATGGAAGAGCACGGTGGAGCAGTCCCTGAAGGACCACAGAGGGGTAAATGTGGATTTGTGGCCCCTGAAGTGTCACAGGTGGGCACATGCAGAGCTGCACACTGTGTGGGATCACAGAGAGGGTCAGATGTGGATCTGCAGCCGTGTAGGAGCCCGTGTCAGAGGAGGTGACTGTTCCTGAAGCAGCCGTGACCCTGTGTGCAGCCCGGGCTGGAGCAGTCTGTGCCTGAGGGACTGCACCTGTGGGAGGGACTCATGGCCCAGGGGTTCAGGAAGGACTCTCCCGGGAGAGGGACCCCGTGTTGGAGACAGGGAAGGCTGTGAGGAGAACTCACCCTGAGGAGGAAGGAGCGGCAGAAACAGCGTGTGGGGAACTGACCCTAAACCCCCCCTGCCCCTCCCTGTGCCCTGAGGGGGAGGCGGCAGGGAAGGGATTCAGTCCTGGGAAGAAGGCAGGGGTGGGGCTGGGGGTAAGGTATTATCTGGCCATGTTTCCTCTTTTTCCTTTTAGATTAAATGTTATTTTTCTTGCCAAGTTGAGCCCGTCTGGTTTTTGCCTGTCAGTGTAATTGGGGAATGAAAACCTCCTTGTCCTTGTCTTGGTTAACAAGTCTTTTGGTGGATTTTCTCCTTCCTATCCCACAGTAAGGTTGAGCAAGTGGGGGCCTAAACATCCTACCTACCAGCTGGGGCTTACCCATGACAGTAGTACCATTAAGAAAATTTATAGAAGCCTCAAAAATATCCTATCTGCCTCTATTTTGTACCATTTCATTAAAAAAAAAAAAAAAAAAGCCTCATTCAACAAATGAAAGTTATAGGATATCTAAAGCTTAGAGTGCCTTTCATCCTCACTGAACATAGCAAACAACTGAAGTACTCGTGAGCTAAGCACTACCTACCTTTGATTTTCTAAGTCCCACCTATACCAAATATCAACATTTCACCAACATCCATCAGCACCACACCAATCTTCAAGAGAACATGACTGCTTTGTTCCTTTCACCAGTATCTCTTATTTCTCCTCCTGTGTGTTCTTGCCAGTGTAAAAAGAGCAAAAAACACTCTGTTTCTCCCCTAGAGCTGGGGATTTTTAGTGTATTTGTTATTTCTCCATTATGCAGACAAGGTGGAGAGGGTCCATAAAAGGGCCACAAGGATATCACAGGAGTGAAGCACCTGCCATATGAGAGGCTGAGAGAACTGGGTTTATTCAGCATTGAGAAGAGAAGGGGAGACCTTATTACAATGTTCCAGTACTTAAAGGGGGGCTACAAAGAAGATGGAGACTCCCTTTTACAATGAGTCACATGGATAAGACAAGGGGTAATGGACACAAGTTGCTCCTGGGGAGATTCCAATTGAAAACAAGAGGCAAATTTTTCACTATGAGGACAGTCAGACTGGAACAGCCTCCCAGATGAAGTGGTAGATTCCCTCACTTTGCAAAGTTTTAAGTGTCAGCTCAACAGGGTGGTTCTAAGACACTTCATATAAACTATAGTACTAGAAGGGTTGGACCAGATGATCCTCAAGGTCCCTTCCAACCTGACATTCTATGATTTTGATTCTATGCTACTTTTTTGTTTGTTGTTTTTGGGTTTGGTTTGGTTTTGGTTGTTGTATTTTTTTCTTTTTAATCTATTTTTCCATCTCTTTAATTCTATCCAACTTCATTCTCTCCAAAAGTGAGAGCACAGCTCAAAGCAGCAGTGAGCCTTTAGAAGAGCACACTGGAGGTGCCACCTGGTATTACTTTTCTTACATCACCCTAGAATGAAGTCTAACACAAACTCTAGAAAACAATCTGGAGAGTACTTCTCAGGTCAAGGGTTCAGCTGCTACAGGTAGATAGGGTACATAGTGAAACGGAGATTACAAGTCTAGCATTCTCAAAAACAAAATTATTTTTGAATTTTGTGTCTATAGTCTCTGCTTAACCAGTTTCCAGTACTGAGAGTTTAAATTTTCTCTGACTTCAATATAATCCATTTCACAGAATCTTTAATACCATCTCATTTCCTGAAGAAAAGCCATATCATCACACAGCCTGAATATTTACATTACAACCTTAATGGAAATGTTTGTCTGATTTTTTTTTTTTTCCGTGAAACTAATGAAGAATAAATACTGACTGTACTTCAGGTTATTTTTTTTTCCTAATGCAGAAATCCAGTGGCAAGCAATTAGAAATTGTTCTGTAAAAATATAAGTGTTCCTGTAGGAATTCAGATTATCTGTCATCACTATACAATATTGTCTGAGGAGAATACATTAACCAACAAACCTAGATATTGCTGCATTTTGCTCATGCAGACAATTTCTGCACAGGGGAAGTAAGAGATCTATTTCTTTATTTTTTTTCCAATTAAAATTCTTGTACATACCACATATAGAAAGGAAAGGTACGTCAAACAAACCTCAGTACTCTGAATAATTACAAATGGAAATGCAAAGTTACATGGTGTGACTTTTTTCCTTTTGAATTACATCAGAGCCAGCTGCAAATAAAACCTAATGAAAGTCAGTACACTTGGTGACATAGACTTCTCACCTATTTGATTAATTCTTTCAGTAGGTTTCTTAAGGTAGTAATAAAACTAATCATAGCTATCCTCATGTTTTCCTAGAGAAAAACCCTAATCGAGAAACAAAACACCAGTCTGCATTAACTGCATAACCTGTGTGTACCTTCAAAGTGTCATCAGAACAGATAATCAGCTACAAGCGTTTCTCTGTGTGGCTTATCCTATTTCCATGGCATAAACAAACACAAATATTATGGAAAATTGTTTAACCATGTTTCCATTAGTTCTTATTTCTTACACAGTCCCATTAAAATCCTACTATTGGCACTTACCATTATTCTGAGAAAAATTGAAGAATGTGGAAAAATAGTAACAAATTTCTGCTGAACAAATCATACTTTCTCGATTTTGTGTATTTACTTACACATTGTATATTTAAAATAGTAAACAAACATGCCACAGAAAAAAATTCCAGTCTAAAAAATCTTTAGTGAAGCACACCTTACCCCAAAACCTAAAAATACCTACTCTGAACTCAAACTTCCTCAGTATCTCATACTATGAGATACATTGTTACAGATGAGAAAAGTTACACTAAAGAAAAAATTTGAACCTGAAGTTGTTTCTTTAAACTGAATTATAACTATTTATGTTTCCCTCTAGGTAACAAAATCTCTAGTTTGAATAAAGTGCCATCACAAACAGGAGACCTTAAGGAAGGCTTAAGAGCAGAAGTCATTTGTCTTCACATATGCTAACCTCATATCCATAAACAGAACTGCTTTGGAACATCAACATGTACATTAAGCTGAAAACAAAACTCACTATTGAGACAGAACACACATTAATGAAGTGTAGTACCTACTATAAAAAGAACTGTAAATAAAATTTCTATGTCAGTATAAGGTACTACTTGATTAATAGTTCTCCCTTTGTCATGAGCTTCCATATACTCTAACAAAGAAATAACCACAGGAAAGATTTCTTTACACATTAATTTACTGCCATATGACTTACCAGTTTTGCTGCTTTTCCATAATCAATCCATCGGATAGTGGCAAAGTTTGTTGACTCAGCACAGTTAAAGCCATGGTTAAATCCTGCATGGTATCCATATGGGAAAGTGATCATAAATTCTCCCGCCTCTTGTGTAACCTATAGAATAAAACAAAAAAAATCAAAAAATGCTTCAAAATGAGACACATTACAAAAGCAGTTCTGTTCCTGCAAAAGAATACCATAGCCTTTGGATCTACCTAGAAAAAAAGTATTACTTTTTTCACCTTGCACACTGTTGCAATTGAATTCAAGCGGAATTTGTACACTTGAGACATTGTTGCTTACTATAAAATACATAGCTACATTACAAATTCAGAAAGTACTTTCAAAAAAGATCATCTTGGAGCAGTGGTTCTCTGATAACAAAACCTCTGAAGTACAGGAACCTAGAAGACAGTGCAAAGAATACTTTGATATTCCTGACTGAGCGGAAGCTCAACTCCAGTGACAGGCTGGACCAGAGCACCCATAATTTTTATTCCTAATATCCCTATACACTAGTAAAAATTAATTCTTTAAAAAATTATTCTGTTCACCTGGAGATGCTTCTTCTAGAAGAGCACCAAAACTCTTACTGGAAAGACTGAACAGAGAGATACTATCTCACCCTTCTCTCCCATACTCAGGCATCTCAAAAAATATGATTTGAAGGTCTGTGACTGAGGGAGTAAGTTACTTACTCTTGATGATTAATCATGAAGTAGGAGAAATGCCAAGCTAATGAGCCTTAGCAGTTAAAGAAAACAATGCTGTCCATCCCAAAAGATCATACTGGATACATCTGGTTCCCCTCAACAAGTATCTTTAAAACATTTTGGATAAGAAAGGAAAAACTATTGAAGACTGCTCTGCACCAATTCTTCAGCCTAACAGCTACTAACACCAAGGGGGTTTTTGTATTGGGGGTTTTTGTATTGGAATGTCTTGCAAAATTTTTCAGTGTAAAGCCATTAAAACACTACTTCACACATTACATTAAAACAAATTTCAATCTGAAAATTTTTACAAAATTCAAAAATTTCAATTTGAAAAAATTCAAAAAAATTTCAATTTCTATTCGTTCCCTCTTCCTCATTAAGCACAATTTAAAAGTAGGATAGCAATCTGGCACTACTGATAATGAGAATTACAAATACTAAAGCACAAGAGGCCTGGAGCAAGATTCTCAAAAAAATAGGTTTACAGCAGTTAAGCTCTGACATTGCTTTATAGAATGACCAAGGGTAGTGCCAAAGGTCTGCTGTGTTCTTTACAAGCCCAGTGAAAAGCAAGCAAAAGAGAAGTGCTAAAGCCACTGACCCAACACTCAATTATAGAAATCAGGAAAAAAAAGAGGGAAAAAAAAACATAATTGGAACTAAAAAACAAAACTTAAAAAAATGCATCAAATATAAAAAGCTTCTTGAAAAAGCTTCTGAAAAAAATAAAAAAAAAAAAAATTAGAAAAAGAAAAAGAAGAAAGAAATAGGAGGAAAGAAAAACAAATGACTGGTGAAGATATTCTCTTTCAAAAGACAAGAGTAATCTGTTTGGATGGACTGCTGCTCTCCTCTGGACATGAAAAAAAGGAGAGAAAACACTTCTTGTCAGTCACTAATACTCCCTCAGAGACAGCCTTAATCTCTTAAAGTCAGACCACCGAAGGGTGTATCAAGGACAGGCTAGCCAGGGACTAGAAATGGCACACTGTTTTCTGCTGAACTATCAGATAAGATTTGGTCAATGCACTAGAGGATTCAGAAGTAAAGAATTAAAAGAGATTTTCCATACTGTTTGATATGCTTTTTTACATGTAACTCACAGACAGCAGGCCCACTGGAAAGCAAACATCCATTTACATGTAGCAAATAATGCTAATAATGACTGATGACTGTTCAACAAGATGCATTTGCTGATTACAGGAAAATAAGGAGATTCTTCTAAGAAATTAAATAGGCTCTTTTCTTGGTGTGACAATGCCTTGCATAAGCAATACTGTATGAAAAATTGGAAGGATCAATATAAATCTTTTTAGGGAAATATACTTATTATTTGAAACTGTAAAAAAGAAGACATAAATTCTAAACCAACACCAAAATTAAAACTCACAACTCCAAACATTTTTCTTACTAACATGTCATACTTTAAATCTCAGGGTTTTGTTGGCATAGCTGTCTTACATTCAGTTTCCATTTTTAGAATCCCCCCTTTCTTCTTCAAAATCGTCATCTTACAGTTTTATGAATTCTCTATGGTTTTTTTTTGCTCAGTGCTGGAAGAAAAACATGCTTGAAGGCCAAGGGATAGCATTTCAAGATAATTATTTTTATTGTATTATGGAACGAAGGAAAGAGAAAAGCAAGAAAACTATACTAAGCTAAGAAAGCTAAAGAAAAAAATTGTATTTTACGTTTTGTGTTGGCACTGTGAAAGGTTAATTTTTCATGGGCTCATATTTAGTATTACATGCAAATGCAGATTCAGGTGCATACATTATAACTGTTACTGTAGCATTCCAACAATCACTGTGGGAATGTTTAAGAAAGATTATTCTCGGCACTAACAATTCCAAAAATTTATCTCAATTCACCCTCCCACTGCTGACAGTTTAGCAGGTGTTCTATTGCAACAAGCAGCAGTTCAGCTGCCACCTGGTAGGCGTACGCTGACTTATCAGCATTCAGCACATTTCCACTGCTATCACTTTGAGCCATGAGAGATCACAGCCTGGTTCTCTCTATTCACTTTTTCACTGAATCCCATTAATTACAATTACATTTGGGTGCAGTCTACTCTCCCAAGATTAGGTGACAGAACAAAACTTGAATATTTAACTATTTGTAGCACCTTATTTTTAGGGTTTTTTAAATTATTATTTTTGTTTTGTTTTGTTTTTAACTAGAATACAGGAGTAGCACTATACTGAAATATCAGCTCCCTTACTCACCACAAATATGTGATACTGAAAACAGACTGATAGCTTAAACATCAACTGCTGAAAATTATACTGCTCAGAGTAATGTTCCTTAAATCCAAAACTATAAATCTAGTTCCAGACCTATAAATCCAGTTATAAAACCTTCCAGTCTGCAAAAGCCTCACCTGACACTTTACAATAAAGCACAAGGCTATAAAGGGAATCACTATTTACCTATATATTAAAAAACCTGAACCCACCAACTACATTTCCATATGATAATATATCACTCAGAAAACAAACTACTCTTTATATGAGTAATTTATTCAAGAAAGCTTTCTTTCCAAGTCAGGCAGTGTCATTCTAAACACAGACCTATCTTCGATTTTATACACAGGTTGATTTAAGCATGAAAAGTGAAGTGATATTCCAAAAGGCAAAAAACAAATCAATGGCTTCCTCCCTCCTGGAGTGCTGATAACACAGGGATGTTTTAGTTCTTGCTGAGGAGTGCTTACACAGTGTCAAGACCTTTTCTGCTTCTCACCCCACCCCACCAGAACCTAGGCTGGGGGTGCACAAGAGGCTGAGAGGGGACACAGCTGGGACAGCTGACCCCAGATCCCAGTCTGCATGATGCCATGCTCAATAATAAAAACTGGGGAAAGAACAAGAAAGGAGGCAAAATTCTGAGTGATGGCACTGGTCTTCCCAAGTAACTGTAATGTATGGTGGAGCCCTACTTTCCTGGAGATGGCTGAACACCTGCCTGCCAGTGGGGGTTAGTGACCCAGTTCCTGATTTTGTCTTGCTTGTATGTGAAGCTTTAGCTTTACCTATTAATTGTCCTGATCTGAAACCTCAAGTATTCTCACTTGACCCTACTCCATCCCACTGGAGGGGAGTGAGCAAGTGACTGTGTGGAGCTTAACTGACAGCTGGGCTTAAACCATGACAATATTCTATTTGAAAGCATTCATTTAATACTATTACTATTGACTATGTTTCATTCTATTATAAAAATATTAACTAAAACAGATAGAAAGCACTACATTTTCTTATACTCTAGGCCAAAGAACATGATAAACTATGTTTGTATACATGGGTCCACATGATACTAGTAAACACTAAACAATGCAAACACTAGAACATAAACCACAATAATAAATAAGCAGTGTGGCAAGGGCAGCTGGAAAAGAGTGAAAAGAAGAATATACTGCTTAGTTCTTCTGAACACCCGAGAATAGACTGTGCAATGGAAAAACTTAAAGATAAAAAGGCTCCTAAAAACTCAGTGTAACGTACAATGATGTTCAGGCAGGGGGCCTTCTGAATCAAGATCTACTCTTCTGAGTAGTCTAACAAAGCCCTGAGAATTTGCAAAATGTTCAGTAGATCGAATACATATGCTTAAATATAAAGCAATACAGTAGGAACATTTTGATTAGTTGGCACTTATACAAAGTTGACAGTAGAAAACAAGAAAAAAAGGTAGAATATTGTGTAGGAAAGGAGAAGAAACTGAATACTTCTGGTGGGTTTGAAAACAGCTATCTATTAAATTAAATCACAAAAAAGAAAGCCAGCTACTCCTCCCACTTTCTCTTTATATAGCATTCTTATGCAATGTCCAGTCTGTCACTACCTAGCAGCACAAAATAATAGTTTGCTCTTTCTCTAACACGTTACAATTTTTAAAACAGGTTTTAAATTAAATAATAGTTCTTATGGCTTTACTCCACCTGAAATGTTTTCCCAGGATCATGGAATTGTTCAGGATGGAAAAGCCCTCTAAGATCACTGAGTCCAACAGTCAGCCAGAAAAAAAAAAAAAAAAACCACTATGGCCACCTCAGGATGTCCTGAGGTGCCATATATACATATTTTTTTAATACCTCCAGGGATGGTCACTCCAATACCTCCTTGGGCAGAAAGGCATCATATTGATAGCTACATTTAATTGCATCAGAAAAACAACATACAAACATACAAAGAAATGTTTAAATATTAGGTATACAACACAGTAATATAGCTACTTAAGAAGCATTTCAGTCAAACAGAAATCACATGCAAACTTGCATGGAAATAAAACAGAAATAAAATACATTGGTAATATATCAAAAAGCACAGAAATTTTCAGGACAAATATTATTTGAGCTGCAAGAGCTTTCTGCTAGAACATTCCAAGTGAAATCATGAAAACTTCTCACACTCCAAGCATTTGTTTTCATCTTCTCATGGAGTCAGTGCCTAAAAAAGCAAAAATAATTTTGCCTCATCTTTCCTATAAGCAGCTATTAGAATAAACACAATCTAATTCAATGCCTGAATGCACAGCTTAACAATAAACACTAATTTACCTTGTCAAAAGGAATTCCATACTTCTTCAATATTGATGGAGAAATAAGAGTCATCTTGTGGCGAAGAAAAGCATCACATCCTTGAGAGCTGCTTGGGAAGAACCCTAACAACACAAGATTGGCAAAATTTAGTATCTTTTAATTAAAACAAGTAGGAAAGCCTTGTGTTACTTTTCAACCCATAATACTGTTTAAACTGCTGGAATTTTTGTTGTGTCATTCTAAGTTTTTCACACGGTTTTCAGAGAGAAGGGTTGTGGGAAGTTTTTTTGCTTGTTTCTATGCTCCAAAGATAAATAATTTCAAGTAACAAAACGGAATATCAAGCAAAAAAAGAAACTGAAACAAGAAATGTTGGCTCCTTGTCTCAGCTTCCAAGAGTTAGATTTCACTGCCAGGAACACAGTTTCACCACAGCTCTCTCTTAAAACATACTGGAGGGAAAGATGAATTCTGTTTTTTAACTAATGCAGAATTAATTAAAAAAAAAAAAAAAAAACCACAACAAAAAAAAAAAAAACAAACAAACCACCAACCTATTGTGATTTGTCTTATAAATCTCAGTAAAAGTCATATTAATAGAAAATCCAAATATAAAGCTATTTTAAAATTAGACAAGAATCTCTTTCAATTAACTGCCTAAACATTCTTAATTGCTTTAAGAAAAAAAGACAAAATATCAACAATTTGCCACAGTATATAACTTTATGTGTAATGTGAGATTTAATTTTTTCTCTTTCATGTCCATTAATCATCCTACAGTTCCAGAAAAACTTTAAGGTGAGCACATTATAATAGTTTCTTTTTTTTCTAGAAGATTCTCCTTTTGTAGAACAATTTTATTTTAATTTCTCAGATAGAAGCTTAACTAGCACTTAAGCAGTGAAGGTGTAAGGTACATTCATGCTGATCAATGTACCAGGAACTCCAATATACTCTGTGATCAAACTTCATCACTCTTTCTACATCAAAGGTACAGAACTCTTTACACTCTTCCAGAACTGCAAATAATATTAGAATGTAAGTTTCAGAGAGTAGTACTTGGTCGGTACTTGGTCTTACCATACATGTTTGATTTCACCAGCTAAAAGACAGGTAAAAGAAACCAGTCCATATTTAGTGGGCTCCAACAAATACATTTTAACTATTTTGCCAAAAATAATGCCTACAACATCATCATAACAGTGACAACTTTGCATCCACATCCTATAAGCATCAAGAAATACCAGTCCTGAGCAACATAATAACAGCAGCATACTGGTACATGCTGTGAAAAAAAGAGACTGAACATCATACTTGAGACTGCGGAAATCACTTGTATGAGAAGCAGCAAAAACCTTTATTTCTAAAGCACTGCGTGTTTGACTAAGTTTTCTCTGAGAAAAAATCATCTGTATTGAATTCTGCTATTGCAAACAACAAGAATACCCAAAACTCAAGCTGAACCACTACATCTCCAAGAGATTAGAAATTATTCTGACAGCTCCAACTAGAAGGAAAGCTTGTTACTAAGTTCTAAGAAAGCTGCAAACAATACAGAGCAGCAGAACACTACCTATTCAAAATCCATTAAGAGGAATTTGTGGAATGTATGCTGTGGTTACAGACCCCTCACAGTGAAACAAAGTGCGGCCTACACACTTTTTACCACTATAAATGCATTTTGACTCTCTCAAAGTCTACACATACACACACTCAAACTTTTAAGCCTCCTTCAGATCAGTTTCTTCAAACCACCTCCTTTCAATGAACATGGAAAGAAAGGAAGGTAAGTACTTTATCAGAAGGTCTTTTGTTATGCCCAACTTTACTTTCAGGAAAGAAACTTCTGTGGGAGAATTGGTTAGCAGATGTAATAAATACCTAACAGCACAAGCAGACATTGCATTAGAAACATCACAACACCCTTTATCAACTAGATGCAGGCCAATTCAAGACCAGAACAACATTCTCAAACAACACACCAGAAACATTCTCAAATGCCAAACTGATGTTAAAATTATTGTTTTACATGATTACCAGTTAATCATGGATATTTAGTGAAATCCCGCAACCAGAAGAAAAAAATAATGAAATCTATTTAAAATGTAACAACCATTCAAGTTCTGCAGTACATTCATAGACCTCTTTGTCAATGCTATTTCACCTCACTAGACAATGACACTTGCATAGAATTTCTGGGTTTATGATCCATACTAAAGACACAGGTCAAAGCCTTCTCAGCCTTTGGGGAAGCTGGGAGCAGTGGTCACCAAGCAGATTTTCAGCTATGTCTGAGTAAGACAGGATTCCTACACACTGAGTGCTGCCGCTCCAAGACTATTTAAAGCATATTTTAAATGGTTCAGGGATAACATTTTAAAACACATTCAATCCCACTAATTACTATTAGAGAGTTCTGCTTTGTTGTTTTTTTTTCCTTGAAGAGTATCAGTCATACATAGCACACACTGCTTATGTCAGGTAACCATATCAAATCATAACAATCACCCATGCACCCTGAGTGGATTAGCTTCCATTCGCTGATCAATTATCATTTTCAAGACACCTGGAATGCTGCTCTATAATACTAAAAATGTATCCATACTGCCTCCCATTAAACTGTTCAGCTACAATTGTACAATGACAGATTACAATACTATTACCAAAAGAGTAATTCTGTAACTCTATTGACCTGAATAGGATGATTGGCTTTATACTACTTGGTATGATTAAGGATACCACAGTTTGGCCAATAATAAAGTCATCACGCAAGTATACACACAAATCATATTCCTAGGCAACTTTCAAATCAAATTCTGACCAGTTGATGAATGAGGCTGGACGTCCTATATTTTTCTATGCTTCCAAACTCGAGTCTTCACCTGAAACTTTGCACTAGATGTGCTATATTTCTTATCAATATAATTTTAAAACAAAAATATAAAATGCAGAACATAAGACAGCAAATACAATAAATAGCAAATATCTTTAGTGTAATTTAGCTTCAATTAAATCATTAAAAATCCAAATTAATACAATTAAGATCAAAGTTACAATAATTTTTCACTTGTGTACATCTTCATTTAAAGACTTAGAACATACAAAGTATTCATCAAAACTCACTGATCCGTACTCTTGGAACACATGCAGCGGTGGAAGGAGGACTGAGTTTTCTATTAATTTTATTTTTAGATTTTACTTCGGTAGGTATAAATAAAATCATGTAGTTATATGCCATTAATTTGCAGTGATTTGAATTAGTTAACTTTCTGCACTGGACATAAAAGAAATCAGGAGGATGATTTCACATTACAACAATCCTCACAAAGAAGCAGTGGCAATTTGGATGTTTTAACAAAGCACAGAGTACAAAAAACACGTAAGAAACAAGCGCTCTCAAGTGAGTTCTGTTATGCTCAGACTGAATATGACACCCTTCAGCTCAGTATCTCTTAGATGCAACTTCCCTAACTTCACTCAAATAGCAGTCAAGAGAAAGTTCAATTCTTCAGCTCCTCAAGTTTTCAGAGCAGAGACCTTTTAGAAGTTATGCAAGTTCTACACAACATTTCATTCTAACAACTGGGTAGTTTTTATATGTAACAGGTAATGATTTCATCATTAAATTAATTAATACTATACACCATACAAAGTTTTTTTACAATACCTCTACATACTTATGTATTAAACTTCAGTTTCTTCTTTAACATAATGAATACCACAGATAGATGAAATTCCCTTTCTAAAACAGTTTCTGCAGTTAAAGGATCTATTAAAACATTTTGAAAATCTTTCAGAATGTAATTTCTGGTGTGTCACTTTGTTTCTATTATCCTAGTTTTCTAAGCCATTTTGTGAAACCAAAAATCCTTAGGAATACCATGGCATTACAGATTAAAATAACAAGTATAAAAATTGTAGTTAATGGCTCACTTGAAATTTTCATTACATTTATGTCTACATTGTCCTGGTTTGGGCCAGAATAGAGCTCATTTTCTGTCTTGTAATTTTGCTTTCAGCTAAGTCTTTTGTAAGTAGTTGTACTTGCTGAAATTAACAGCAAGTTTCTCAGTCAGTGTCTGCTTCTAGGACTGATAATGTATGATGTTTAAAATTAGTGCTAGAGACTGGTGTGCAGAACCCAAGGCCACTGCTCAGTTCTGAGGAACATCTTGTGCTCTGAAAAGAGAAAAGGAGTAAGGAGGTCACACCTGCAGCCCTCCTTTGGGGAGGAGCGGACAAGATAAATGACCAAAACTGCCCAGTGTATTCCATCCCATACACATCACACTCAGTATAAATTTGAGGGATCATGAGGGTCAAACCCCTTCTGCCCTCTTCCTTCTTCTGCCCCCTTCCTTTTGCCTTTTGCCTTTGCCTCTCCCTGTTCATTTTGTCATCCTGGGAGGATTCTGTCCATTCATCTGCCTGTGGTCCTGATCCCTGCCAGCCTGAATCTGTGTGTTCCTGCCTCCAGCTCCTGACTGCTGCTGACTCCAGGAGTGCAGCCTGGACTTTCCCAGGGCTGCCCTGCAGCCTAAGTGGTGACGTGAGAGTTATTGGGGGAAAGTGGGGAGGAACATGGTATCATTTTCCTGTATATTTGTATATATTTAATACTTTTTCCTTTTTATCATTACTGTTTCATTAAAGCTGTGTAGTTTAGTTTCCATCTCTTAAGTCTCTCTCCCTTATTCTCTCTTCTTTCTTTTTCAAGGAGGGAAGGGGAATTAATAGAGAGCATCTGTCATTCAGCTAACTGCCAGCCCAGCATTAAACCGTGGCAGATTTATTGGTACCCAAGGCGGGGCTAAGCTAATTAGCTCGAGCCCAGTTCAGATTTTGACTTATTTACCAGAATCGTTTGAATTCCAGCTTCAGTAGGAGAAAACCCAGATGGCTTCACTGAGCATGAATCAAACTTTCTTTGAAAATTTTACAGGTTTGGAAATCAAACTGACCGTGCCAGACCTTTGGTATTTAGGGTATGCGATATGCTGCTTTGCAGCTGGGATGACTGTTAATTTCAATAAGTGCTGCTTGAGAAAAGTAGTTGTGATATGGTCTGCAATACCAATATACACTGCAGTACATCGTGTTACATACAGGGATAAAAAAACTTTGTTAGTAATTACATTTTCAGTTTTAATTTGTGGAATTATATTGTTCCGTTTCATCTTGGGCTGAGTTCACCAGATTCTGGTCAAAATGGCATTATGCTTATCATAGTTTTTATTCTCCTGCTCAAGGTTATCAATGTTTCTCCTATGTGCTTCTGCAGCCACTACTTGCCCCTCCCTCATGCAAGGCCACAACATGAACACGGCCAGAGAGCATCACCAGCATCTCTGCTACAGCCACAGCTGCTGCCTCCCCCCCCACAGACACTGCTGCTGTTCAGAAAGAGAGCCCTGATGCTGCTGCTGCAAACATCACAGCCTCTCCCCCCCAGTCCACACAGCTACTAGTTAACCCTGTGAATAGCAGAAAAGTAAAACATAAGAAATCAGATCTCAGCCCTAATCCTTCAAAGTCTGCACGAGATGCTCAGGTGATAGAGGAAATAGAGGATACTGCCTCTCTTGTAGAGCAGCTAAAGCAGAGTCATCTGAGCAGCAGGAGGACTCAGAAGAATCTGCTCAGTCCTATTCCATGAGGGACTTGTGTACTCTGAGAAAAGACTTCAGCCATTTTGCAGGTGAACCACTTCTCACTTGGTTACTCCGATGCTGGAATGATGGAGCTGCTATCATAACATTAACTCAGAGAGAAGCCAGGCAGTTGGGATCCCTGGCCAAAGATGCAGGCATTGATCAGGCATATTGGGTGAAAAGGCTGGAACCACCAGCCTATGGAAATGACTCTTGTCAGCTGTAAGGGAGAGATATCCCTATAAAGAGGAAATCGACTGCCCACAAGTAAAGGACCCACACTTTAAAAAGCTATCACGTATCTGAAAGAATTGGCTGTACAAGATGTGATCTATACCAATGATGACATTGTAGATCCTTATTACATGCCTTGTCCTAAGCCTACGAGGCAAAGGTTTGTGCATGCTGCACCATCACCATTTGACCATAAACTATCAGTAATGTTATAGGTTCCTGGAGAAATGGAAGCAACCATGGGTGATGTAATTAGAACAGAACAAGAATATGAAGATGCTGTCATGGCTTCTCATCGGGCCTGGGTCTCATGAGCTGAGAGACTGCATCCACCCCATCTTTCTAAAACAGGAGAAGGAAGCCACATTGTAGCCATTAAGAGCAAATGCCCTCCTATGAGACTGAATTGAGAGAAACAGAATTTAGTAAGATGGATCCTATGGACACTACTGAGTGAGTGTGGAGAGGACTTGAAAAAGTGGTATCAGAAACCTACTGCTGTCCTACAGGCACAAGTACGTAAGTTGCTGAGTAAGGGAAATACAAAAGGAGGTCCTTCTAAAAAGAAGGCTGCTCAAGTCTCCAGTGTGGAGTTACTCAATTTGAATATGCAGGTCACTCAAGATCCCAGCACATCAGTAATGGGGATGCAAGCCCCAGTAATGTACATCCTGACAATGCTTTATGTGCTCAAGCTTACAGGTGCCCTGCCTCCAGACAGGGACAACCAAACTTATTGGACTGTGTGGACTCGATGGCCTGGCACGTTAAGAACCACGGAAGTATAAAGTCTTGGTGGACACTGGTGCCCAATGCACACTGATGGCATCGAATCAGAAAGGGACAGAATCCATTGCTATTTCTGGAGTGAAGAACTGAGTATTGTGAAGGCTGATATGAGCCTCATTGGAATAAAGTGTCATAAACACCCTATAGTCACTGGTCCAGATGCTCTGTGCATCCTTGGCATAGACTACCTCAAGGGAGGTGACTTCAAGGATCCAAAAGGGTACCAGAGGTCCTTTGGTATCGCAGCTATAAAGACTGAAAAGACAGAATGGCTGCATTCTTTGCTTGGCCTTTCAGATAAATCTTCTGTAGTGGGGTTGCTGAAAGCTGAGAACCAGCAGTTGCCAATTGCTACTTCAACAGTGCATCGACAACAATATTGCACCAGCAGAGATGCTGTGATCCCCATTCACAAGCTGATCTGGCAACTAGAGAGCCAAGGAGTGATCAGCAGGACTCACTCACCCTTCAATAGTCCTGTATGGCCAGTGCCAAAGTCTAATGGAGAGTGGAGGCTGACAGTGGACTATGGTGCCCTGAATGAGGTCACACCAACACTAAGTGCTGCTGTGCCCGACACACTACAACTTCAGTATGAGCTGGAGTCAAAGGCAGCCAGGTGGTAAGCCACTATTGACATTCCTAATGTGTTTTTTGCTATTTCTATAGTACCAGAATGTATGCTACAGTTTGCTTTCACCTGAAGAGGTGTCCAATACACCTGGAATTGACTGCCCCAGGGTGGAAACACAGCCCTACCATCAGCCATGGACTGATCCACAATACTCTGGACAAAAGTGGAGCTCCAGAACATCTACAATATATTGATGGCATCACTGTGTGGGGTGACATAACAAAAGAAGTCTGAGAAAGGTAAAGATGATCAAAATTCTTCTAAAGGCTGGTTTTCCTATAAGAAGCAAGGTCAAGGATTAAGTGGCAAGATGGATATCACCACATCCCAATAGACGTGATTAACAAAATAACAGCTATGGCCCCACCAACTACCAAGAAGGAAACTCAGTCATAAAGTTGAAAAAAAACCTAAATAAATGAGAAGGCAGATGAAGGGCAAAATCAAACTGTCATCTTTATTATATGCTGGTCTAATGTCTTTTAGATAAAGCATTTGTAGGTGGCACAGTCAATCAAGATTTCAGCAGAAAGCTAAAATGAAAGCGTTCATGCACAAAAGACATGTGTGGTAATTGTGATGTGCAGACAAGATAATGGAAAAACATTGAAGCTTTTCTTTAATATCTATGTATCAACTGTTGCTTTGACTTAGACAACCTGCCACATTTAATGCATTATTTCATTATTTTTATTATTTAGGAACATTCTATCAATTTAGTAAGCATTTGGTAACCTTCATGAATGAACTACTCTTTTCTCTTGCAAAAGCAGTATTAAAAATATTTTCAATACACATACAATTAAGCATGAAGCTCTGATTTACAGTATGCTTTCTTAATGTTTACTATTATGTGACCTGCAGCCCTACAGCTTGAGCTCATTTTCATTTTTTTAAGAACTGT
Organism: Phaethornis superciliosus; assembly: GCA_023637945.1. Classification (NCBI taxonomy): domain Eukaryota; kingdom Metazoa; phylum Chordata; class Aves; order Apodiformes; family Trochilidae; genus Phaethornis; species Phaethornis superciliosus. The sequence goes on along the minus strand of JAJQWJ010000004.1, from coordinate 28,159,506 downwards.
AAAACTCCTGCTGTATTTTAGCAGGCAGCAGCAGCAGCTAAAGAGAAGTTCACAGTATGGAGATAATTAGAAATGGTAGTTTAGTTTCAAATAAACAAATAAATAAACAAATAAAATAACACTAAATGTAAATAAAAATAAAATTAAAAAATAACATGAAACAACAAAATTTTAAAATTAAGAAAAAAATACGCAAAAAATATTCCCATTCTAAGCTTCAAAATACCAATATAGACCACAAGTATAATGAAAACAACACAGAGAAAATCATTGCAGAAGACATTAAAGTGAAATACTAAAATCTTACGAAACACTGGAAAGAATTGTCTGTGAAACTACGTCACTTTTACTGCTGTTACAAGAAACAGCTCTCTATGCTTGCGCATTTTTTTCTTTACAGAAATTCCATTTCATTCACTGAATGTAATGGAACAAACAACTATCTAGAATTTTATCTTCAGTGTTCAGTATCTGATTCTATATTTTATTTGCTATTTAGTATTCATATCAAGGTTGTGAAATAAAAGTAATTAAGTTTTGAACATACACAGTTCATCAAAGAAAGCAGTTATCTGTTCACCCCACAGACCTTTATAACTAGTACTAACAAATAATTAATAGTAGTAGTAGACAACCTGAAGGTCACTGTTCCCTAATATACCTTCTTAAACTCCATAAGTTCACACAGAAACTGCCCATTCTCATAGTTTTTCTCAAAAAAACCCATACATCTTCACAGACACTCATTAGAGAGCACTTAAAACTGAACAGATTAAAACACCACACAGCTGAAAACTAATCAACATGACATCTATAATATGCACCAGAGCAGCCACACCACATCACATTCATAGGATCATAGAATTGAAGGCTGGAAGTGATCTCAAGGATCATCTGGTCCAACCCTTCTCATATGATTCTATTCTATGCTTCTCTAACAGAATTTCCTTGCCAGTATTGTCCAGTCTCTCCCCAAAGTCATCCAAAATTTTACAACTCACTACAGACAATGAGAAGTCAGTACTGTGAAAGGAGCCATCTCCTTCTGTTTGTTCTGAAACTGCTGAAGCTCTTCATTCAGTGTCTCTAGCTCTAACAGAAGACCCAGTGAATAATCATTCCTTAGTTACTTTTTTCATGTCAGTCATCACATGTCTTTATCACATCCTGTTCCCCCTGATACTCTTTCAGATAGAAAAAATCCAAGCTTACTAACAATTACTAGAACGAAAAGGCAAATTTTTCACCAGTCTTCGTGACCCTCTCTGCACCTTTTTTGATTTTCTATTCATTTTACACCTTGCTCATTTCCTGTTAATCTTAAAAATAAATTTAAATGATCCTATCATAATGTCAGTGTCACTTACCCATTCTACAACATCTATCAATTTTGTTACCAGTGAAACCCAAAATCTTCAAGATGTGTGTATGAAGAGTTCTATACTTCTCAAGTTTGAAAAATAGTCTTGAAACAAACAAAAACAAACAAACAAAAAATACTGGGAATATGAACAGTGCTACAAGAGGACTTGGGGATTTTTTCTCCAGTTTTTATAAGCTGGGCCCAAATCTGTGTGACTGCTGCTGCTGGATCTCCTGCCAAAGCAGCTCTGTGGCCAACATTACGTGTCAGAGTCTGCTAGTGAAGTAGTGCTGCTTGCTCTGGCAGATCTGAAGTCACCTGCCCTGCTCAGGAAACAGGGAGGGCTCAGACATCCCATGTACACAAGAGCTCTGCCAATTTTGCAAGCACTGGGAACAAAACCACCTGCACCCACCTGCACTCCTTCCCTTGTGCTGCATAAAATAACAAAATAAAATATAAAATATTTTGTTTCTTAAGAATTCCTTAGAGTACTAAGAAGCGTCCCTTGCTTGCAATCATACCACAGACAGATAAAAGTCACACAATATTAAGTAACAAAACACAGCAGGTAAGACAAGGACAGTGTTTTTCACTTTGCTGATGGTCTGTCCTTCAAACATCTTACATATGGAAAAACTGAAAATATTACCTTGAGCTAGTCTTTCAAGCCGTTTCCCATGCTCTGGAGGAACAGCATACCTAAAATTCACATGAAAAAAGGATTAAATACGTAAAGACATAATTATTACACAAGCTGCAATTCTGGAATGATAAATTTATAAAAATACAGAATCTGTAAAGATTAAAGACTGACATATTGTACTGGAACAATATACCAATTCATAAGGAAAAAATGGAGAGGGATTTTTCTGAGAAAACATTTTAGATTACTTCTAGTTTAAATAGTATTATATCACGTTCAAGAATGTTACATTGACGATTTAAAATCATTCATATTGACAACATTTGGTATGATTTTGCCTTTCCAGTTAAAAAAATACATATACACTTTCATTTTCCAAACTAAAAAAACCCACATAAGTCTCATTTATACTATTTTAATTTCTTTGTATTTTACTGTGCTTCACAACATGCAAGAGTTCAACAGAAAAATATGAGCAATAAACTACTCTCTCTTTTGCTACCCTGGTCCTGTAAAATAAAATGGCTACTTATCTTAGTGAAAACATTACAACTGGAGTTAAAAATTATTTTTAAAATACCCTTTCATTAAAGAACTGCACATACTTTGGAATCACTTTCTTACTGAACATCTTTCTACAGATGCCATAGTCTATGAACAAATCAATAACAATATAGAAGAACTAAAGTTAACCTCACATTATTTTTAATATTAGAGCTAATAAATTGAAAATTATCAAAAGCTGTAATTTCAGTCTACTTTTAGGAACACCTTTATTAATCATGTATCTAGTGCACTTCATAGATGAATCATACATAGTAATTAAGGCTTTATTATAGACTTCGGATGCTTCAGTATGTGATATAATAGGCTTTCATTTCAATGTTGCAAAATGCACATTCAGGTCTAAAACAAAGTCTAAATCTACATATTTAAACTAAGTATAGACACAGCTATTTTTTTTTTACTACTCTGTGAGCACAGATTTGATTCATATCCCCTGACAGCTCACTCAGAAACAAGCAAAGGACTGTAGGCTCCTCATTTTGTGCAGAAAATATACAGCCCCCTACCTCAAGCTCTCCTTTACATACACACAATTTTCATTCTATTACAACTGAAGCTGCTGCATACAAACAAGACCCTGCCCACACCAGAAATCTGTTCAACTGAACAATGAATGGGCAAAACCCATCTCTACAGACAAGCCACTCCAAATGGTGTTAAAGAAAAGCCTGACTCCCCTTAATATTTATAGTTTTAATCAGAATATCACTGTTTTACAAAAATTTTTTACAAAAATATTTGCTTCCTTCTCAAAAAAACCCATACATCTTTACAGAGCCTCAATACAGAGCACTTAAAACTGAACAGATTAAAACACCACACAGATAAAAACTAATCAACATGACATCTATAATATGCACCAGAGCAGCCACACCACATCACATTCATAGGATCATAGAATTGAAGGTTGGAAGTGATCTCAAGGATCATCTGGTCCAACCCTTCTCATATGATTCTATTCTATGCTTCTCTAACAGAATTTCCTTGCCAGTATTGTCCAGTCTCTCCCCAAAGTCATCCAAAATTTTACAACTCACTACAGACAATGAGAAGTCAGTACTGTGAAAGGAGCCATCTCCTTCTGTTTGTTCTGAAACTGCTGAAGCTCTTCATTCAGTGTCTCTAGCTCTAACAGAAGACCCAGTGAATAAACATTCCTTAGTTACTTTTTTCATGTCAGTCATCACAGGTCTTTATCATATCCTGTTCCCCTTTACATTCTTTCAGGTATGGTTTCTAACACACCTCATTAGAAAATTGAGATTTTTAATATATATGCATCTGTTTTGGATACTCATCAAGCTACTGTGACACGAACCTTATTGGATCCAGTCCCTCTGTACAGAAAAATAAATAAGAAAACTCCAAAGCTCATATCACAAAGAGGAAAAAAGTATTTACTCTTAGTCTCAATATTTAGCTCATATGAGAACTTCAGCAGTTGTAAAAGCTTTTAGAAAAAAATACTTCATCATCTGGTGTCCAGCTTCTTTTAAGCTACATTTTAAAAGTTTGGTTTTTTGACTTCTCGTATCTTAAGGCCAAGTCAAGCCCCCTTTATGAAGAAATGTAATGGTCATTAAAAGCTAAATCACTGTGAGGCAAAGAGATTAACAGAATTTTCAGGGTTGGAAGGGACCTTTAAGATCACCTAGTTCCAACACCCCTGCCATGGGCAGGGACACCTCCCACTAGCTCAGGTTTCTCAGAGCCCTGTCCAGCCTGGCCTTAAAAACTTCCAGGGATGGGGCTTCCACCACCTCTCTGGGCAACCTGTTCCAGTGTCTCACCACCCTCATGGTGAAGAACTTCTTCCTAATGTCTAATCTAAATCTACCCTCCTCTAGTTTGAATCCTTACCCTTATCACTACCTGACATCCCAGCTTTCTTGTAGGCCCCCATCAGATACTGGAAGGCTACAATAAGGTCTCCTCAGAGCCTTCTCCTCTCCAGACTGAATAACCCCAACTCTCTCAGTCCGTCTTCTCAGGAGAGCTGCTCCAGCCCTCTGATCATTCTTGTGGCCCTTCTCTGGACACACTCCAACACATCCATGTCTCTCCTGTAAAAGGGGCTCCAGAACTGGATGCATAAAATAACAAAATTTAGGTGGGAGTACTAAGATCCAAATAAGATCTGAGGGCGTATCCTAAGATCCAACTCATCTCCATTTTTTTTAAGAAAGTATTATACCAGTATCACATCCACACAAGCTACATTTTACTGATATAAGAATAGCATTAGCATAAATTATTGCAGCACTCCTCCTTTAAAAACATATGTGCTTCTAAAAAAATAAATCTTCAATTGTCTTTGATTCAACTTTGTTTTAGAGCTACATTTCTTAACAATACAGGCCAGTGTGGTCCAGAAAATTAAGTCATATCCACTGCTATTTCTTCGAAGCAGGAAACAATCAGAGTTTAATTATTTTTCTTGATTCAGAAGTGTAAAAAAGTACCTGTAAATTAGAAAAGAACTTACCATATTATCTTTCAACTATTTTAAGAAAAAAGATTCTTAGCTTCTATCACTTGTGTAAGGACTTTGTTCACTCTGAAGTAAATAGTCTCTACTACTTGCAGTAGTAAGAGACATGCAGTGTCTAAAACATGCAGTGAGGTTTTCTCTAAGTAGCACTGCAAAAATCCCCAATAATAAAAAATCATGTATTATATAATCATTATTAAATTCGTGCTACCATGTTAGAATGCTCTGGAATTACCAATCTTTACACCAATTTTTAACAAATCATCCTTATGGCTGAAGGATGATTATGGTCATCCTTATGACAGCTTAAGGCTGTCATCCTTATGGCTGAAAAGACTTCTTAGTTTGTCTAATTCTATCAAAGCACCAATTAAAAGTATATATACATATTTACTCAATTTGAAGCGTAACTTGCCATACCAGAAGAGCTGGTGTTTGTTTACCTTCTCTGCCTAAACACAAGAGATCGACTACAAAATGAAAGCACATACAGTGATGACCTAAGAACTAGCAGCTGGCCAATTTGCCACATTCATGATTTAAATACATGGCCTTGCATACCTTTTCCTCTTTTGTGTGGGTACAAAAGTAGCCAATAATGTTTTATGAAATTACCAGCAGCAAGATTTTTCATCTACATTTTGTTGACTAGAAACTGCAAGAACTGAGATAGCCATAATGTGTTTTATCTGTTTTTCCCAAGATTGTTATTTTCACAGGTATTTTGAAAAAGGACTTTTTTCATCAAAAGAAAAACATTTTTCTTATATGCTTTAAAATACACATATTCCCCATCTGTACCTATAACATTAAATCTGCTTGTCTCTCTTTACAGCTATTCACCAAGAATCTAAGCTTATGTAGGAAGGATAGCAGAAGCTTTATATTTAGGAAGAACCACTAACATGGGATCTTGTCTCTTACTGGGCCTACTGAATTCAGAATATGAATCTCACTCAAAAAAGAAATTAAATCCATGCTGAATACAAAAAATTTCAGGTAGTCCCAAAAGACAACTAAACCAAACTTATTTCAAACAGGCTTTAAAGAAGTTACCTCAGATAGTCTTAGGGTTCCCAATTCACTATATTTCTCATAGTGAATCATTAAAGTATTTTTCTGTTGAACTCAAATAAGCCTCATACACTTACTAGTCTTATTATTTATTACTTATTAGTACTCACTATTATGAGATATATTATTTATTACTTATTAGCCCTTATTATGAAAGAATGCATTGCTTTGGTACTCTTTACATCACAAATCTCATATTTCATAGCATTTTCAGTTTACAAAGCAAAAACAGACCTATCTTAGCTTTTCAGTAAAGTTTATCACTGTAAAGCAAATGTAGCCCATTTCATTTAGTCAGTGCAAACATATATATGAAATCATCTTTCATATCAATTTAAACTTGCCATGACTTTGGCTCCCCAAAATGAAGATAATTGATACTGTAGAGATCCATATCTTCAGTGTGCCATGCAAATGTTGTTTTCCACATGCCAAAATATAGATATGGTGTATTTACACCCTCAATAGAAATTCCGCAGTCTTCTCCTACAACATCCAATATTGTATTAAGATGGGCAATATTCCATTCCTCAATACCCTGAAAAAGATATGTAATAAATGTATTAAAAAATTTACAACATAATGCAATATTACATAATAGTCTCAGCAAAAAAGATACACACCTGATCTAGAGGTTCAAAAGGTTGCAGATTACTACAAATTTATAAACTCTTTGAAAGACTGTTGCAGTTACCCGAAGAAAAATTCTCTTCACCTTTGTAAGACTTGGACCAGGTTCTAAGTCTGAGTTATTCAGAGCAGAGAGCATAAGGAAATTCATATCTGTTTAACACTTAATATATCAACTCTAACATGGATTGAAATACCATAGACAGTAGAAATAATAGCTGTACTGAAAATGTTTGATGAGCTGATAGATGGAAGCCACTAAGTTCCACTAAGCCTACCTCTGCTTTTTAATTATTTACAAAGTAATATTAGTAAGAGAAAAATAATTGAGAATTTAACTTAGAGGTATAAATTTACTGTTTCTCCGAGAAGTATAAAAACTAAAAATATTAAATGACTTCGGAGGTATTTCTAACCACAATGATGTACATTTAAAAAAATATACCACAGAAATCTACTGATTTCATGGGACTTCAGATGCTTCCTTTCATTATTGCCTATAAAAGCTGTAAATTAAAAGCTACTCAGGAAGACATTTGTGTAGTTTTTGTTGTATTCATCCACAAAGTGCAATTCTAACTTCAAGTAATACAGCATATACAAGTCAGTATAACAAAGATCAAAGCTATAAAACTGAAGAAAAAGAAATTAGATTTCATTATAACAGTAATTATTAGAACCTCCAGGGAAAACATTAGGTGGAGCTCAAGCAGTCAGAGAAACAAGAAATAAACTCAAAATGATTACAAACTCAGTTCTGGCAAGCTTCTTTATTGAGAAGACAGCCACTAAACATGCCATTAACCATGACCTGCTCTGCATCCCCATCACTGAACTCTGTACAGTTCTGGTAATCCTAGTCAAATTTGGGGAATGAAATGATGTCAGAAAGCAGTTCTGATACAGCTGGTTAAGACTAAGAAACATGATGACAGTTTGGGCAGGTGGTGAAGTAAAAATACAGATAAAAGCACGAAGTAATGAACATTTAATACTCTCTCTTTGCAATTCCTTGTGTTGGTGGGGTTTTTTTGAGATTTTATGTAAAGGATTTTACAGAATGAGTCATCCAAAGTGATTATTTTTTTAATGGAAACTTTGGCTTTGATGCATTTAAGTGAAATTCAAATAATAAAAAAGAAAAATCTAATATCATCATCAAATATCTAATACCATTATCAAATTGAAAAACCAAAACACCAATATGAACAGTAGACACTGGAAAAAAAATTGTACTTTCAAAGCTAAAAATCATAATCATCAACAAGGCTAGAGCTATAAATTAAAAATTAAAAAAGAAACAATTTTAACAAATTATTCCTCAAATTAATTTACAGATTTTACTTCTTTAAAAAAAAAAAAAAAATTCACAAAATTTGTCTTTGTTCATGAACTGTGCAAATTGAGAAACAAGTTAATACAGCAAAATAAGAGCAATGAGAGTAACTCAACCATGTAGGCAGGAAGACACATACAGGATTAGAAGACAACAATAAATAAATCAGATAAATATCAATTGTTGATCTAAGCAGTGTACTCTTTCTAGCAGTGGCCAAAAGCAGACAAGAAGCAGTGTAAGCAAAGAAGTACTTCCCCAGAATACTCTTTCAGCCTACAGTAAAGTGCAGTTTGAAGGCTGCTCCATACAGACATGTCATTCTTCTACTTAACAGTACCTCTGGACTTTTACCAATTTATTTGTCTAGTCACCTTCTATAATCCTTGTAAACTTTTAATAACCCTAATATTTAGAAACCTTACTCTTTTCTAAGAAATTATAGTTAGAATAATAAATTTTTAATTATTTTTTTAAAGCACATATCATCTTCCACCCTCTATTAAATCAAGTCACCACTAGTCACCAAGCAAATAGTTAGCACCTTGTCCCTAAAACAAAAGCAACTACTCCCACAGAGAACAATCCTAGGAGACAAAGCTTGCTTCAAAATACCAAACATACCAACTACACAATCCACAGCATCTACATTCAATGCATGAGCCATTTCAACCTTAAAAGCTATTTTGAACAAGTAGTCTTGTCTCAAAAGGAGATGTTTGCTGAAATGCTGATTTTAATGCTTCCTACATTCCTTTAGCAGCTTTATATCTATGCCTAGACTGTTACAAGTATTAGAAACTATTACTAAAGATGTTACTTTCCCTCACAGATATAGTTTAATATTTTAATATTTTAAAATATTAAGTAAAATGCTTACATGAACTTTTAAGTAAAATATAATTTCTACCTTTTCCAATAGTTACATAATTGTTTTTCAACTTTACAATTAAAAGGCACACTGAAAATACCACTGAGGGTGTAAAAGAACAGTGCAGCAGCTCAATGCACAACAAGAATTCTAAAAAATAAAGTATATAATCACAGGTTATGCTGGATCACTACTAGAACACCAGTATACATATTACTTGACCATAAGATGTAGTTAGGATTTTTGTTACAAATAAAAAAAAAAAACATTTAGTCACTACATTCTGTTCAGTGGTAGGAAAATACCAGATTATTATTTTGCTCATAATATCACCATAATATTGGAATATCAGAATTTCAAGGGAATGTGTAAATAAGGTGTATGTAACTTATCCACATTTTACAGCAAATTCTGAATACCTATCATCTTTGACAACCACACCACATAATCCAACATCAGGAAAAAGATGAAAAATAAGCTGAAAAATATAATTCACAAATTCTTTAGATGATTCAAAATTACTGTAAATTACTAGTAAGAGTTTTAATTACTGCTTTAGCAGCCTTTCAGCCAGCTTTTAATGCAATGTGGAGTTAAAATGGAACACTTCACAAGCAGCTCTCAAATACCTGAACAGTTCAGAAGCAGAAGACCCATTCTTTTCAGAAAGACACAAAGAAAAATGCAGCTATTGATACATTTATTAAAAGTGAAGCTCAAGATTGTATCCAGTGGATCAGAATAAAATAGGCACCAAGTGAAATTATTCTTTATTCATTTCCTACTTTCAAAGTACTTAAAATAGACATTATACTATCCTTTTCACTTTACCTATAACAGCCAACAGTGTGATGTATTCTATGTTTACTAACATGATTTCTGTACATATACATTACTAAACACAAATCATTTTTCAGTGTATCTCCTGTTATTTTATCATAGATTCATTTCAATATTAACCTAGCAAACAAACATCTGTTCTGCAATGAGGATTTAAAAGACCCTATGTATCAGCTCAAATAATACATACAAGTATAAAAAAAAAAAAAAAAAAAAAAAAAAAAAAAAAAAAGAAAGGCAAAAACTATTAAGAGACTAAGGGAAAAGAAGAAAAAAACACAAAAATTTGTACCTAGTCAGCCACTCCTATTCTCAGCACACCCACTCACTCATACAAATCAATAAAATAAAAAACCTTCACAGGTTTTTATTGCTTCTTAAAAATACAAAAAATACAAATAGAAAAATGCTACAAACATAATCACTGCACCATAAACAGAGTATGAAATACAATCTCCCCCATTTGATCTGGTTTGTCTTCTTTGTCTTTTTAGGTATAGGCACTGTTTTGTAGCACCCTTTTGAAGGATGAGGAAAAAAAAATAGAAGCAAGTAGATTCTTTCTGGAAATGCATACTAGAATCAAACACTTAAGTGAAGCAATGTTCACACTGGTATCAACTATAAAAATACGATAAAGGATATTTCACACGGAATCATTTAGGCTGGAAAAAACCTTTCACATCATCGAGTCCAAACATTAACAAAACACTGGCAAGTCCCCCTTAGGCAATTCCCTAAGCACCATAAAAACACATTTTTAAATGCCTCTCAGGGATGGGGAAAATACCACTAGCCTGGGGAGCCTGTTCCAATGCTTTATAACCCTTTCAGTGAAGAAATTTCTCCTAATAGTCAATCTAAACCTCCCCTAGCATAACTTGACGGCATTTTCTTTTATTGTAATGCTTGTTACTTAGGAGACCAACACCAACCTCACTACAACCTTCTTTCTGGCAAATAGTGATAAAATCTCCCCTCAGTCTCCTTTCCTCCATAGTAAACAGCCCCATTTCTCTCAGATGCTCCTCACAGGACTTGTTCTCCAGACCCTTCACCAACACTGTTGCCCTCATTTGGACATGCTCCAGCATCCTAATGTCCATCTTGTGGTGAGGGGCAGAAAACTGAACTTACTACTCAAGATGTGGCCTCACCAATGCCAACTACAGGGGCACGGTCACTTCTGAGTCCTGCAGGCCACACTACTTCTGATACAAACCAAGATGCTGTTGTCCTTCTTGGCGTCCTGGCCAAACTGCAGGATGGTATTAAGCCAGGTACCATCAAACCCATCCCAAAGGCCCTTTTCTGCTAAGCACCTTTCCAGACACTTTTCCACAACCTGTAGGGTTGCATGGGGTTCTTGTGACCCAAGACCACGACCAGACACTGAACCTTGTTAAAATTCATACAAGTTGGGCTTCCTGCCTAATTCAGTGTCACCCACAAATTTACTGAGGGTGCACTCAATCCCCTCATCCAGATCATTGATAAAGCTATTAAATACTGAGCCCTGGGAACACCACTTGTCACCAACCACCAGCTGGATTTACCTCCATTTACAAGAATTTAGGCCTGGCCAACCAACCAGCTGTTAAGCCAAGGAAGCACACAGAACTACAGAAACTTAGGGGCTGGAAAGGATCTCAAAAGATCATCAAGTCTAACCTAAGAGGACATACACCTGTCCAAGCTTTGAGAAGCCAGTTTCTCATGAGAATAATATGAGAAACAGTGCCAAAGACACTTGAGGCCAGCTGACCTTGGCTGTTTCAGACACAGGGGAAGCCTCTAGCAGTTCCTCACAGAATCCACCTCTTAATCCCCCCATGACCAAAACCTTGCCATAGCATACTAAATATATACTTAGGCTAGTTAGTAAAAGGTTTTTTGCCACTGGGCACTGCTGAGCAAAGCCTGGCTTCATTCTCTTTGCATTCTCCCTGCAGGTATTTAAGGTTCCCCATAATCAATAAGGTTCCCCTTGTGTCCATTTCTCTCTAGGCTGAACCATCACAGCTCTCAACCTTCCGTTATATGAGAGATGCTCAGTCCCATCAACATCCTACTGGCTCTTTGCTTGACTCTATCCAGTGGCTGGATAGATTGCTGGCTCATGTTCAAAAGACCCCAGGGTCACCAAAGGACTTTCCTGGAAAGCAGCTTTCCAGACACCAGGCCCCAGCAGGTACCTGCACTTGCCCTTGTTTAAGCTTCATGAAGTTTCTGTCAGCCTCTTTCTCTGACCCACCACGCTCTGGGTAAGCTCTGGACAGCAGCACAACCCCCAGTCTATCTGCCAGTCCTCCCAGTTTGGTGCTCTACCCCAACATCCAAATCATTACCAAAGATGTTAGACAGTACTTGAGTCAGTATTAATCCCTAGGGAGCAGTTACAGAAGTTGTTCTTTTTGTCCTCGACATCTCCCAAATTCAGTTCGTGGTAGTCTCTGATGTTTTGCACACTTGCACAGTGTGTCTATATTCTTTCCAGGTTACACATTACTCTTTCTATTTCCCATGTGATTCTTGATTATGCTTGAGTTTCATGAGAAGCTACTTCCTCACCCGTGCAGACCCCTGGCATTTTTTGACTGACTTCCTGCTTATTAGGAGGGACCACACTTGAGCTTAGAACAGGTGGCCATCCACAAGCTTTCTTGTGCCCCTCTTTCCTCCAGTGCCTTATCCCACAGGACTCAGACTCTTCCAAGCAGATCACTGAAATGGCCAAGGTCTACTCTCATGAAAGCCAGGGCTGTGGATCTGCTTTGCCTTGACACATCCTCTGAAGATCCTGAACTCTAATATTTCATGGTCACTACAACCAGGGCTCCCTTTGACCTTCATATCTGCAAGACTTTCCTTGTTCTAGAGTATGAGATCCAGTAGACAGGTTTGGTCAGTAATTTGATACTGATGCTCTCCAGCGACCCTTGGGTTGCATACACCTATTGCTAACTTGCATCTTGTTAAGCTATAACTCAGATGACATTCTTAATTCATTTCAAATTAATTAGGCAAATTCAATCTCTGTATATAATGCCAGAATCTATTGCTAGAGTTGATGTTACATTAGAGATGCGTCTACAGTTTAGCAAAAATAACCAATTGGTAGCCTATAAATTACACTGAATCTATCACTTTTGTATTATTATTTGTATCATATATTGTATTTTAGAGATATATACTCTAAAGTATAGACTTTAGAGTATATACTAAAGTATATACTTTATATACTTTACTCCCCAGTGCTTAGACATGTAAGAAGGCAGGCATTAGGAATTTCCTTATTAGGAGTAATTGAATAAAAAAATGGAAGTCCAGAGATAACTTCTACACAGAAACTGAAAAACAGTAGTGAGAGAGAGCCAAGACAGTATTTGTAAGGGATTTTTCCACACCTTGGCTTTTCTCTACTAAGACTAGATAGTAATGACATCACTGAAATCAGATGTAGTTTACAACCCATTATCAGTTACTTTTCTTTGGAATTTTTACTGAAAGCAAGACTTTTTCCCCTCAGTTGCTAGATCAGTCTGGTTAGGGGTTTTATATGTCTTAGCTATTAGTCCATACAAATATCATTTTGAATGATTTTTTTTAAAAAAAGCAAATCCCAGGAAAGAGAAAAAGTTGTATAGGGCCCTCTGTAAGTCATGCAACAAGGCAACAATTTGTGGCCTCAGTGTATTTAATTGGTTCAGTTTAATCAAGTCAGGAATGACATGGAAGTGGAAGGCATAAGAGTAGCTTACAAGAACAGGGACTGCACAGAAGAAGTAGGCAAATTGCACTCTTCAATTTAGTCACAGGTCCAAGTGCTAGTAAAAAGTTAATAAAGTTTAAGCAGTTATGATATCAGAAGTAAACTGACATATTTCCTTGGGCTTCCTGGCAGGAAGAGTAACTTTTGGCAACTGCTTCACAGGTTAATCATTCACAGTCTAAGAAGGATCAAGTTGGCACTACATTGATGCCAACTCATAAGGAGGAAAGCTTTCTTGAAATAACATAATAAAAAATAAGCACTTTTCAAGTAAACTTCCTGAACAACCACAACTGTTAAATGTTTTTAATCAATCCATGAATCAGTTTAACAACTGCAACTAATGACTAGTACTTTATTACTGACATTATAAGCTCATCCAGAAATATTAATTTTCACTAAAGTTCAGATTACCTTATAGCAACAAAAAGTCAGAATCATGAACACGTGTATACTCATGTTCATAGTCTTAACAGAAACAATGATCCTTAAAATTTCTTCCTTGGTGCAATGCTTTTTCTTTAGCCACCTACATTATCACTCTTCTATAAAGCACTATAACTAAAGGTAACAGCAACTAAAATGCATACATCATAGACTAATATTTCAAGCATATATTCAATTATCTTATTTCACTTTCTATAAAGCCCTGGAACAGAACACTGACTCTCATATGTCATGCCATTATTCCTAACAACTGATCTGTGTTAGAATTCTCAAATAAACAAAGGTAATTTAGATACAAAACAGAGGTTCTGGAATAATCCAGATATCACAAGAGTCAACTTTGAATAATCTACAGTAGTTGTTAAATCTAAAAGCATGCATTTATAGCTTTGTTCTTGTTTTTTGGGGGGGTTTTGTTGTTACATGTAACACAGGCTTTATAACTTTGCCCTGCCTTACAAACCCCTCAGAGCCTGTCATCCACTTATTTAAGAACAGCAAAGAGTACTACAGTCTCTCTGGCACAATGCCAGCAAGGTGCTAGATTCCATAAAAAACAACATGCTATTTCTTGAATAATAGTACAAACAAAGCCTTCACCATGCTTCAGATAGAGATGTCTCAATGTAAAACTTAACATTACCATGTGGAAAAGGAAGTATAACTAGTAAACATGTAAACAAAACAGTAAGAACTTGCAGCACAGCAGCATTCCACACTCATTTTGATGGCCCAAATATATGTACACATCACACCTGCATTAGGTTTCTTATGTTCTTTTACTTGAAATTCTGCCGGGTATTTACCTATATATACATAACATCTATAACACAGTATTTTCTATAAACTGTATTTGTTGAAAAAGTATGTATTTGGGTTTTTTAACCCAAACAGGCTGCTATGACAAATTAATTCTGCCATCCGCTTTCTGCTGCACATTGCCCAAAATTTCAGCTACATGTATTCATCTAATTTCCCCAAATAATAACAATCCTGAACCAAACTGAATCAAGACTTCAGAATAACCTCTAATTGCAAAAAGAATCCAAAAGATTATTTCTTCGCGTGATCTTCAAGTACAAGAGAGGAAAAATATTGGTAGTGCAAGTGCACCATCTGCTGGCCACAAATTAACAACGCAAAAATAAGCCAAGGGAATATTCTGATCAATAGCACCCACCACTTTGTCACCAACAGCTTGGTACCAGGGGTTTATTTTTATTTTCCTCTAAACCTCACTGGGCTTTACATCATGACATGGCTGTCACATTAGCTGTTCTATCTGTTCACACTCTTTCTTTAGCATCTGATTCTTTAACCATTTTCCTTTGTTCTGGGTTTATTTTAAAATAATGCCCATTTAATCACAGCAGTTAAGATAATTTTGGTTTTGCTTTTTTTTGAGGTTTTTTAATTCTACCTATTTCTGTTGTCTTTCCCACTCCTTTACTTCCCACTCCCTCTAAGTTTCCATGGGTTCTTTGTCTCCTCTTCCTATAAACCTAACATGTGAGTTAGGGATTGCTGAATGCTGCACTTCAAACTTCATCTTTTTGACACCCTCAACCACCCCTGCCCTTCTACAGCCTCTCAATACGATGACTGAGCAATTCCATTAGAAGATCTCTGATCTTCTCTTTGACCAGTCAGCACTTCACATTAAGCATTACTCCATTTTCTTTCTTAACATACTGAAGACCAAAGAAAACCATTTTCACATTTGTAAAAAGCTATATCAGAAGGCATTATATGCTAACATTAAAGGGGAAAAAAAAAAAAGGCCAAGATACTATTCCCCAAAAGAAACACTGCTTTCCAGAGCCCCTTGGGGTAGCAACAGCAATCTAAAATGTCACCTCACAAATGATCCCAAAATCAGATTCTTCGATTGTTATCCAAATAATTTCCATTCAAGTATTTGGAAACACAAGATAATTCACTCTTGCCACTTTCTCTATTCCACCACTGGGCATTTGTATCTATGTTTAAAAGGTCACACAACCTAATGCAAAAAGTGAATTGCATCTTGGCTGACCATATTTATCTTTGGATAGGGCCTTCAAGTTATTTGTCTTCTGTCAAGAAATATGAAACACTAGCACAGCCTCAGACCAATTGCCACAAGAAACTACTAGATCTTGGGAGGATTTTCTGATTGATTGATTGATTGATTGATTGGAGAGCCACTTACACAGAACATGAAATAACTCAAGAATTCCACACAAAAGAGATGCTTTTGCAGAAAAATTTGCCCTGTATTTTTTTAAATCCTCACATCTGTTTTGGAATGCTAATATTTCTTCTGCTAGACTTATTACTAAAATAATCATTTCAATATCTAGTTCCTGCAACAACTTACATAGCCTCACTGTATCAATGGATATTCTTCAGTTCTTTGCCTAGTGAGATCTGTCTCAAAGAATCCCTTTTATCCATGCATATCTTGGCAAGTAAACAGCAAAATTAATTTCCTTAGAAGTTTCCATTTCATGTATTTTAATGCAGAGAAACACAGTAATTGTAAGCACATTTCCACAAAACTGCAGGTATTTCAAGATTTGTAACATACAGCTACCAATCTTCCTCAGTGAAAGAGAATGAAATAAAGAATTTCATCTTTTAATGTTCAAATAAAAGTTAATTTAAAATATCACTAAATTTCCAGTTACACAGAGAACACACACACTGGTATGTTAATAAACAAATATATAAACAGGAAGGAATCTCAATGTGCTGGACAGTTCAAAGAGAAAAAAGGGAAGAGTCTTATGACCAGGAAGAACAGCAGTATCCTACAGTCTAAGGACAGAACTGTCATTCTTGCAGATGTAGAATTAATTTCAACCTTGCTTGGAGTCTTTAAAGTGAGCAATACAAAGATTTCAAGAGACAGATTCTCAGTCACAAAGAAAGAATGTATCCTTTAAGTACAGTACCCTTTAAAAGAGGGCTGGAAGAGAGAAACTTCATATAAAAAGCTATGCATACTTCATCATAAATGCTCCCATTGATATCTGCTCCATAAATTGGTGCCACAAAAGTCAAGTTCTTCCAGTATTTACGCTCCAAATCTTCATAATCTACGTATCTTGGGGTGCAGTATCTGCAGAGGAAGAGGTAGGCAAAGGTTCAGCATAGTCTGCCAACAACCACCTTCAAAATGGACTGTGCTTCTCATCCTGTAAACTGAATTCTAAGAGAATTCACTGAAACAAAAGAATTATTACTTGTCCTGAACTGTTAGTTTCATGATTCACCATAGCATGTAACTTTCTACCTAACAGATACAGTATGGCTGAAGCCATACACCTACCAATACAGTATTTTCTTCAGCCGACAGCAGATAAGTAGCATATCTACTGACTGTCCTCAGGCAGTTTCTTTTCCATAAAAAAAGACACAAATAAAAAAGCCAGTTAAGTGACAAGTACTTGTTATTCTCACACCTGACTATCAGCCCTGCAAAGACACAGACGTAGGTCCTTAACAAGTCTGTCTCAGGACAACTCAAATATACTAATTCTTCCAAGTAACAGCCCTGCCAGACAAAAAAGATAGTCCCTTCTCTTCTTCCTTCCCCAGAAATAGTTGCTAAGGAAAGGTGTTTCATACGTAAACATACTTAGGTATACACTTTTGGAAGATTACTCAAACCTCATGTAAAATACTCCTGTGCAAACACAACACAAGCACCCTACCACAGAAAACATCTACCAATAGCTTTTGCCTCAAGATTCTTTGTGAGGTCTCTGCTCTATACTTAGGTTTTCAGAAAAGAAAAGTTGCTTCCCCATTACTGCAACTCTCAGAAGTTACATTTCACATTAGCACTGCAAACTTCCTACATTTGAACTACGGGAAAGAAAATGTAACACACAAGAGTTGAGTATTCCATATAAGCTTACATTATGTGAGGACATAAAACAGAGACAAACAAGATAGCAAAACACATCTTAA
The DNA here is from genome assembly GCA_023637945.1 of Phaethornis superciliosus. Classification (NCBI taxonomy): domain Eukaryota; kingdom Metazoa; phylum Chordata; class Aves; order Apodiformes; family Trochilidae; genus Phaethornis; species Phaethornis superciliosus. Next base: position 28,141,512 of record JAJQWJ010000004.1, on the reverse strand, counting down.
CCAAAACATTTTTAGCAAGGCTGTGGTTTCAATTATTTCTCATTACACAGCTCAAGAAATCAGACTGTATTTTTGCTTGACACTGAGTAATATGCACACAATCTCATTTAGCATAATGCAAGCATCTTGATTACAGGATGCATGTATGCCCATACTTCCAAGAGGTCAAAGTGGAGAAGCAGCTCAGTTCAATGGTGAATTGTGAATGGCTAAACAAATGAGAGCTGCAATGCATTGTACTGAGCACACACAATCCTTTTTAAAGGCAGCTGTGATTTAATTTAGATGTTCCTGGCCCTTCTCTCTTTCCTGAAGGAAATGGACAACATCACAAGACTCAAGAAAAGTCTTTAAAACAGAGAAGACTTCTTCATTAGGAAAAAAAATTATTTTTATGGGAAAAGAGAGACACTTGGCTTCTACTTAACAGTTTAAGAACTATAGACTGCATTAAAACTGTTATAGGAGATTTTATTATACATTTTCTCAAGAGCAGTAATGACTATTTAGAAAGACGTACAGATAGTAATAGATAAGGCCTCCCAGCTGCTCTTAACTTCACCTGTGGAACAAAGTTGTAAACCGATTTCAGCAAAAATCCTGACTACTGAAATCAGAAAATATTCCAAAACATCATCAAAGACAAAGAATATAAACTTCACTAGCATCATGATACATATTAAAAACTTTGCAGTATTTATGCATTATGAAACTACTTTTTGAAAATTAGTGTTTCTCATTTTATCATGGGTTCATCAAATATATAAGAACAGGCACCATGGAAGATTTCATCAGATACCATACAGGCTTTATATTTTATTCTCCCCTCTAACAGTTACTGAACAAGTAATGTTAAGATCAACAAAATAAGTTCCCATTCCCACTCAAAGGCATAAAATTGTAAGAATGATAACCAAATTTTTTCACAAGTAATTTGTGGGCAGAAACTTAATTTAATTTCAAAAAGGAAATCAGTTTGGCATGTAGTTCTACAAAGGCATAGAGACTATTGATATGTTTGCTGAGAAGCCTGTTTAAAAGTTTTTCATATCCTATTTTTTTTCAGATCTTGATAACAGTATTTCTTCCTACCTTTTTAACAACTTAACACTAACTTAAAAGAGAAACTTTCCTTCAAACTAGGGCAGTGTTAGCTTCCTTCATTAACTTCAATTAACTTTTCTCTCTAGGATCTTTTGACTCACCTTCCAGAAACTATTTCCGGTCAGTTTTGAGGAAATACTGAAATAGAATTTACTCTTTTGTAACCAAAAGGAATGGGGAAGAATTCCTTCTATCATTTCCCTCTTCTTGGAATGCTCACCAATTTGTAAAGTTTTAGTATAACTGTAACAGTTTTTCTCCCTTCCCTTAATATCAATCTTGCAGAAACCAGAACACAGTACTACCTGCAGTTAGTTTTCTTAGATTAATGACAAAAATTCTGCATCCATTAAAAAATATGCTGGCTTGGGGGTTTTTTTTCAGAATTACTTTGATAGGCCATTCCAGTATCTAATCCAAAAGAAGAGTTAAATATTAACCATTAATAAGTCTACTCAAAATAAAGCTCAGATATGTTTGTATCATCTTCATTATTTTCAATGCAAGTATTTGTTAGAACAGAAGGAAAAAAAATGGTACACAGGAAGCACTTTGTCTCAGGTTTTTTAGATGTTTTCTTGCTGTCAGATGCTTTAAACAACAGAAATACAAAAAAGACTCATATTGTTGTATCCTGCCACTTAGGTGCCTGTGGAGACTTACTCTGCTGAATAAATTAAAAAAAAAAAAAAGAACCATCTGCTAAGACAATTCAAAGAAACAGTAATATGTAAACAAATAAATACTTGTCCTTCTAACTACATACATACTTGCCACTGTTGGCCAGCTGCTTGAACTCCTTCACTGTCATCGGCTTTTTCTGAATGTTGTACTGTGTGAAGAGCCCCGACTGACCAGTGACCATTTGCTGAATTGGAGCAGGAATCACCAAATCTTCAATATCATCATAATGTTTTCTTGGCTTCCACTCCTTTGGTGGGATAACCTTTCAATTCAGAAATAGAAACCAGGACATAAAAAGTTGCGATACCATTTCACAAAATATTCAAAAAATAATTCACAAAAACTTTATAGTCCGTGACATAAAATTGCTATCGTCAATTTAAAAAAAAAGGAAAAAGAAAATAAGTTTCAAACAAAAGATTGACAGTCCGCATTTATTTGGTGTAGACAGTCTGAATAGCTTAATTTATGACTGAATAATGAAAAAAACCCACCCATTTTAAAGCACTTCCAGTTTGGAAGTCTGTTTCACTTACTCCCCATAACACTGCAGGGTACGACTCTATTACAGTAAAAGTTTTCACTAATTCAAATACAGTAAACTTTCCATTACTGTAATTTAAATCTCGTAATTGTGCAGATTAACCAATTGTGAAGTTAACAGTTTTATTTCAAATACCACAGAATTGCCCAAAGTCTATGAAAACTCCTCAGCAGATTATAAAGTGTTAGCAATAAAGTCATTAGACATTTCAAAGCAGCCAGTAGTCATAACAGTGTTCATTAAAAAGCTGTGAATTTTGAACACTCCTTGAATACAGTTTTCCAGCTGAAAAAAGAAAAGTGCCTATATCTGAAATTGCAACAGTTTTAAAACACAGCATCAGACCTTTTTAATATATGTTTTCCCTTTAATTTTTTCTTAACCAAAGGAACAGTGATACGTTCTTTGATCCACTCGTATTCATTCTTTTCTGTGGCACTTAAATTAAAATCATACAAGCATTGGGTTGGAAACTTTTTAAAGTACATACCACAAAGTAACACACAAATAAGAATACAAATAAGTAACACACAACAAAGAAGAATGACTTTCATAAGCATGCATCTGCCATGTACAAATTGCAATAATTGAAAAAGTAATTCACATCTTAGAGGTAGCCTTTACACAAGACTAGCCAGGCTGTTCCTCTAACAAGCATTCTAGGATTTCATACAATACTGTTCATTAGAGATCTTGCTATTACATAGCTTCAAGAAAGTAAACAAATCATGTGCTGCCTTTGGAAAACAATCACGAACAGTAATGCTAATATGCTCAACTAGTTCATCCCTCAAAGAAATCTGATCAAGATCATTCAGGCTAGCAGGCCCAAACAGCAGCATCAAGCTGAAGAAAAACTACCAGATAATAATTTACTTCCATACCTACTGTTTTTCTTTTAACTATAAACAGGTATTTTTATCCAGTTTTTACACAGATTTTTACATAGTTTTTACATTTACAAGAACTCTCACTTTTCCTTCTAAGTTTCCATTAGAATGTAGTTGTACAGGGACTACTTATCATGTTTCAGTGTTGTTTGTTTTTACAGAAAAAAATAGCTGCGTCATCTTGTGATTCCTACTTATTTCTTTTACGCAAATCTTAAATTATATGCACAACAACAACATGGAAAATCTTGGTTTGGAAGCAGAGAAGTCATGCATTCAGAATATATGCATCAAAACCAAGTATGTGCATAGAGATATCCATTTTCATGATTTTATTAAGCATGAACTTGCAGATATGGCTCATATATGAATACTGAAAAGCAAAATTTGCATTACCCTATTCTATTCAAGGTCAGCATGTTTTAAGCAATAAAATTATTTTTGTAAATACAGATTCAAAATATCCCCTTTCAAATAAGTACTTTTTAGAGGAGTGACTTTTGTATAGTCAAATATATTAAGAAACATTTTATAAGAAAATAAAAATAGAGTCCCTGCCCCAAAGAATCTGAATTTTGTAAGAAATACGGGACAAGAGCTTGAGATGTTAAAATATCATGTCCAAAGCAACACACAGCTTGTCAGTATAGGAGCTGGAAATAAAGAGTAGGTCTCCTTCGTACCACTGACCTGTTTCACTGAAGCTTTCATCCTCTTTAGTAAAAATAAACTCTTCAAAGTCTAAAAATTTAGGCTTACTCCATGGAAGCAACCTAGATCATACTCATCATCCAAGCTGTTTAGTGAAATCCCGAGACAATGCTCTCCAATATAAATACATAAATCTAGATAGATATAGATATATATTTATATTATATATGTATTTTTATATATATATATCTATATTAATACATATATATAAACATACATATAGCTAGATATCACACACACGTGTGTGTGTGTATATATATATATATATATCAGACATCCTGATAATTTTAACACTGTCTAGTGTTATCTAGTCCTTTTTTAAGAATAGAATCCTCTGTAACAGTAACACAAAAATACATCATCTATGCCTGAAGCTCATTCCACCCTAATGGAAATTTCTTAGCCCATTTGGTTGAAGGATGTCACAGTATGTTATCTGCTCTGGAAATGGTTTAATGTTGTTTGTCTAGAACCTTAATAATTTGTTTCAAGCATAGTATTAGGAACTGTCTTAATTTAAAAAACACTTTACTCCCTGCAGTCCCTGCTCCTACAATACATGCAAGCCTTACAGTCATTTTATCACCATCGACATAGATGGTGCAAAGGTATGAGGATCTTATGCCCTTACACTTCTGCATTTAACCCAAAGTAATGGGTAAATCTACCACCTCATCTTAGAGGTCAAATTACAGTTTCTGAAAATGCATATAGCTCCTCTGGTTATTCTCTTTGCGGGAATACTTAAGTCTGTACATCCTAGACTTAATACAAGCAAACTCCTCTGTAAGTTCATTTTATAGTACTATCAAAACAGGAAAAAAGAAATATTTTCAGTCAAATTTCAAAAACTCTGAAAATGTCGCTTACACTTTTACAGTATGAATTACTGACTTGATAAGATTGGCTTTTAAAATAGTTTTCTTAGATATATATATGTGTGTGTGTGTGTGTGTGTCACAGATTAGGCCCTGCTAGTAACAGGCAGGCCTTTGGTCACTCACTCCACGGAGGTTTTCATTCCCCAATTACAGTAACAGGCAGAAACCAGGCAGGTTCAACTTAGGAAGAAAGAAAAGGGAGAAATAGAAACATGACCAGATCTCAATACCTTCCCCCACCCACCCTTCCCTTCTCCCCGGTCCCGGATCCCTTCCCTGCCGCCTCCCCCTCAGGGCACAGGGAGGGGCAGGGGGGGTTTAGGGTCAGTTCCCCACACGCCGTTTCTGCCGCTCCTTCCTCCTCAGGGGGAGTTCTCCTCACAGCCTTCCCTGGCTCTAACTCATGGGATCCCTCTCATGGAAGACAGTCTTTCATGAACCTCTCCAACATGAGTCCCTCTCACCAGGTGCAGTCTCACCAGGACATCTCATCATGGGGTGCAGAGAAGTCTCTGTTCAGCACCTTTCCCACTCCTTCTTCACTGCCTTTGGTGTGTTTTCTCTGCCATTGCTCTCTCACTTCACCCTTTACTTTGCTCTGCAGAGCCTTTTTTTACATTTTTTTGCAGATTTGTTTTCCCTTTCTTGATTATATTACTCACAGAGGTGCATCCGACTTCCCATATCTGCTTGAGAATGGCCAAAAAATGGAGAGACACATTTTCAATCATATAAGCAACAAGGATAGTAACTTCAAAAAAGCCAAGTCTTATATGCAAAATATCAAAAATCCCTGACTACATGGTCAAATTTTGTCTTTATGCACACAGTATGGAACTCCAAGTGCTATAAGAGAAGTATCAATCTCTGTAAGTCAAATCTTGGCATTATTAAGACTCCACTAGTTTATAGTTTCTGTTAATTGCACATATGCATGTCTGAGAGAACAAAAAAAATCTGCAGACAATTTTTTCCATCCATACTGCCTGATAATGAGATGATTATTAAATCTCACTAGGAGATGATGTTAATGAATATCATTATACACCCAATATCATTCCCTTCTTTGGAAAAAAACTGTCTAGGCGAGACAAAACTACAAAATAAATATCTAGAATTTCAAAATGGTAGTAACACTGAAAGATTCTTCCTTAAGGAAGCAGCTTGTGTTCTCATCAGGATAGAGAGTATTTTCAATTTGTATTTAATTACTTTTTTTAAATTACTTTCTTATTTTCCAGTCAACAAGTTGCTTGAAAAAACTAAAATTTAACAAAGGTTAAAAAGTTGTAACTAGAAGTATGCATCTAAAATGCACTACCCACTTCTCATACTAATACTGAAAACTGTTATAGCTCTCAAGTACTTCCACTGTCATTTAAATTACTAAAATGGACTCCCTGCTCATTTCCAACTTAGAGGATTCTAATCAATACTTTGAAGTAATACACCACAGTGAAGATGATCACAGCCTTTCCATGATCACCATTTCAGAGACCAATTTGTTAACAATTAGCGTTAAAGTACATTAAATGCAGTATATACCGACATCCATTCTGTTAATGTACTGAAACACCTGGTAAATATCACTGTTGCATTTAGTGTTTTTCAGCAGCCAGTTTAACATATTCATGTATCTAATCTAAAAAGATAGAAGTACATTGGCCCATTAGAAAGGTCAGATGAAGCCCAATTTTATGTACTTGTTAAATTCTGATGTTTTTAAAATGGCAGCGTTATATTTTATTGATATTATGTAAATCTTGCCTTTCAGTAACAAGTGAATATTGTAATCCCACATTTCATATATGCAAGAATTAATCTCATGATATGTTACTGCAGAAGATTATGTCTATTCAGAACCTTCATAAAAATCTATCTTTAAAGAGTTCACTAGAGGCAGAGTGAGCAACAGTAGGAATAAGCATATGAAGATGAAAGCAGTATCACAGAAATTTAAACTACATCAAGTTGCTTTCTTCCACATTCTTTCCTAATGTTCCTGTGTCTGTTACCCTCCTCAAGAGATCCTCAATAGGTCTGAACTTCTTTCCTACGCTAGCTGTACATGGAGGTTTAATTGCTGGATGGCAGGGAAGGAACCAGAACAAAGAATGAACAATCCAAACAGAATGACGACTGAAGCCATATACATGTCTTTAAAAAAATCTAAAGATTTCCAAAGGAAATTTTCTAAAGGAAATTCAGTATCTCCTCATACTTCCAACAGGCTGAAATTTTGCAACCAAGAATGCCAAGACAAGTCTCCTTTTCCAGATATCCTAAAGGTCATGCATACAAATTACAAAAATACTGGTCATGTATGACGTATCAGTCCCACAGTTACAATAAAGTATACCAGCAGCCTCACAGGAGCACTTAGTACCATGTATCAGGAAGCCATGGACCAGTATTGCCAGCTGCTTCAATCCCTGACAGGAAGAAACAGAACCAACCAAAACAAAACAAAAAAAGTAAAGTAACTGAAGCCCCTTTTTTTTGTGAATGTTTCAGAAACAAGGAAAGAAGTTGGCATAGGCATAGAATGGCATATAATTAGTGCCATATTCGATGACATATCTCCTGAGACTTGTCAAACAGGTGGCATATACATGGGTTTCAAAAGAAAATTATTAAATATAAGGTAAGTCGGGCTTTGTGGGTTTTTTTTTATTTCCCAATTAAAAAGCTAGTAGTTTTGAATACTAACAAAGAAAAGACTAAATGCAGACAGATGTAGCCATGATAAAGAGCATATCATAAATACTCTTCTTTTTAAGCAAAACTTGTTCACTTTTTTGTTTCCCAAACATATTACACACTAATCCTGTCTCATATTATAGCTTCCTCACATAGCCAAAGAAAGCCAGAAGTACACTTTACTAATACTTGCCTTTGTTTCATAGACAACATACTAAACAAACAAGCACAGTATAAATTAATAAATTTAAGTAGAAGAAAATCTGTATCATCTCAGTGGCTGGTCATAAGGCAGTTTCAATTTCTTTGACTAGATCCTCAGGATAAGAACGTACTAACAGCAGAAATAATGCTATTCATGGAAACACTATGAAAATAAGTACATTTTTTTAATGTTAAGTTCTTACACATAACTCACAGAATTATATGTAGCTAGAATTTCCTGCTCACATATTAATGGCTTTAATCTGTTGAGCAACAGATGTCACCATGAGGAATTATCCATTAAGTTTACTGTTCAAGGACTGAAATATTTCAAGCACACACAAAGAAATAGGTTCCATAATATAGCTGCATAGGTGAAAATTCATCTCAACCTTACCACAGTTGTGTATTTATCACATTTCCACTGCTGTATGCAGAGACAATTTTGAAAATATGACCAATATGCACTCAAGCCTCAGAAATCAGAAGGCACATAAACTACATGGTTTTCAAAATGTGAGGAGTTCAGTGTTGATTTCTTTTACAGGAAACAGGGGCAAGGGAGTAGGCAGTGGGAAATCAAAAACACCAGGTTTTATTTCTCTTCTCACAATTTTTACATATCTTGACTTTGCAATATTAGCTTAAAATAGTGACGGTGACAGCTACTCCCACTCATTACTTACAATAACTAAGTTAGGATTTCTATGCATCCACTGTTACCTGGTTTTAAAAATGGTAAAACAGATTCAGCACAACTACTTACATGATGTAATACTGACTTACATCAGACTTAATCTCTGATAATCACTCTCCATTAGTAGAACACCTGCTGTAAGATCCTGGATATACCACTGTTCAAAGGGCAACAGTTAGTGTTCAAAGTGTAATAGTCGCTTAGTGTACCTCATACTGCCATTACCAAAAAGGTAACACAATCACCATTAAAAAGAAAACTATTTCCATTGAAACAGTGCTTCACTATCTTCATATATACACCTTTTGACTAGGATTATCTCCTCCAATAAAGTTATACACAACCTATACACAGCCAGTTCAAAATCTGCTGGATTATAACTTTCCAACTTATACTATGAATTTTTGTTCTGATTTGCCAAAAACTAGTTTAAATCTGCCTTAAGAAGCTATTCTTTTGCTATTGTAAACAAGGAAACGGTGGTTAGAGAGAAAACAATATACATTATCTTCATCACTGTGGATAAAACAAAGATATCAAAAAGCTTTCTTAAAATAGTAACTGATCAGTACCTATTAATTGAAAACCATTTGCAGAAAAAAGATGTTAATTAAAAAGGTCAGCTTTGTAATCAGCAAAACACAAATACTGAGAAATCAAGTATTAGAAACTATTTTCCTTACACAGTATAGGTGTTTACCTTTGCAACTCCAGCCCTATGAGCACCCTGTGATTCCATATACGCTAAGTATTTGTTGAAGTCTCTGAATTCATCCATCGAAGGCCTGAAAGTCATGATTTTGCAGCTTGGGTTTGGAGGACTATCTGAGATGACAGAAGCCATTGTGGTTTACTTTCAGTCCAGCTTTAAAAAAAAAGAAAAAAAAATTACCACAATTTAACATATTTCTGTTTTCCTCCATCTTCAAAATGCATGCAACCATGCTTTTCATGCTACATACTGTTACCATAACTTTTGCTTGTATGTGAGTATATTAGCCACTAATTTCCTTAGCTTTGTGGCCCTTCTAACTTGGTATGAATCATGGCACAGAAAATCTGCATGTGGAAGATGCCTTTATGTCTTTCCATGTTACACTTTCTTGCTAGAATTCTAACACTTAGCTTTATTTTTCCTCCCATTTTGCCTCACCACTTTACCCAGCACACCACTCTTCACTCCTAGCACACAGATTTTTTCCAGACTTCCAAGTTCAGTAACATATTACTCTCTTCCTACACTACATTCCACCCCTGTTTGAAATGAAATTAACTAGATTTCGACAAAAATCCCATTCAGAAATTCAGTACTTTATTTTGGGTATATTTTGAAATATCAAGTCCATATAGGCAAACACACCTCATAACATACAATTAGGATAACTTCCCTCAGTAGTAAACTGTGTTTAGGTTTATAAATAATATACTTTTCATTTATTCCCAGCCACTAAAGTTCCACATATAATCTCACTACTATGGGCAGTCCCAGGAAAATGAAACTCTGGATTTAGAACCAAATGAGAAAACTTAATTGCAGTAGGCAGTGCTTACTACTTACACTGTTTCACTTACAGAAAATTGACACTGGAAATATAATTAAACAGGGTATTTTATTTCTCTGTAGAAGATAAACTTTCACACTTCTACTTTTAGATGTATTGATCTGTACATCAGCCAAATACACATACACATACTACCCACCTCTACAAAATGAAACTCTCTTTTGGAGGAGAGTCCAGCGAAAGGCCACTAGGATGATTAAGGGACCAGAGCATCTCTAATGAGACTGAGAGACCTGTGATAGGTCAGCCAAGATAAAGCTGTGTGGATATTAAGACAGAGCCAGACTCCTCCCAGTGAAAGTGTAACTGGTAAGAGGCACAAACAAAAATACATGAAACTAGGCCTTAACAGAGTAAAAAGCTTAGCATGATCTCATCAGATATTGGAACAGGTTACCCATAGAGGCTGTACAGTGTTCACCCTTGGAGATACTCAAAAGCCAGTTCAATACTATCTGAGCAACCCATTTCAGCTAAGCCTGCTTTGTGAGGGAAGATTGGACCAGACAACTTCAGCTTCCACACTTCTGAGTTATTCCTACCCATTTCAGCTGCACAGCTAAACACACAAAGCCAGTTATAGCTACAAATTAGTATTAATTCTGCCAATACATATATGTGCACAGTGCCAGACATTACCTACATTACATCCCACTGTATAACAGATTAAGCCAATTTCAAAAAGCATTTATGTGAATTAATTTATCAATTAGTTTAATCAGTTTCTCTGTAAATATATTAAATAATACTACTTGTATGGAAAGTAATTTTTAAATGGAAATCTAGCAAACATTTTCATCCAGGTTTTGTCTGTAGGCATATAATATACACAAGCATAGTGCCTTTATGTGCTTCTACATACCTCATGCTCTGTCTTCCATAACTTTTACAATTAAATTTGTCTAAGGTGAATGGGTCTAAGTCTGAAAGTCTGAAAGATAACCGATTTCTTACATTTCTTATGAAAAGGGGTATGGAGAGAAGAAAAAGTCATATTCAAGTGATTAACCTTAGAGAAAAAAGGTGCAGAATCATTACAGACAGTGTCTGATTTGAAGCAACGGGCACAAGAAAGTAATTATAACATCAATTATAATAATTACTATGAAAAAAATCCTCTCAACCAAGACATGTCATAACAAAAGTATCAGGTTTTAATACCTGGCCTGCTTTAAATACAACAAAACAGCAAGCAAACATGTAATTACCAAATGAACTGAAGATACCCTAGCACTATGCCACAGTGAAGAAATTAGTTAATTTAAGTAGTTGTTAATCAAACTAATAAATGCCTATGAAGTCATGCTAACTTCACAATCACAAATATCAACCTGGTTGCTAGATTCATAAAATCCTGTTTGCAAAACATACCACAGTAAGAACCCTACTAGATTATTTTTTCAAATCTGGAACTAAGGCAAGGCTCGAGCATGTAACTGCAGTGTACTGTGATGAACCTGAACATTTATCACAGGCAGAATTAATAACTTTCAACTAATTATAAAGATGCATATAACACTGGACAGGCAGAATTTTTGCTGAGCTTCACTGGAGTATGAAAAATGTAAATCCTTTCTTTCACAACAATTTTTTTCTACCTGCTTCCATGGATGTAGAGTCCAGCTCCCTGTTCAATGGACACACAGTCCAGTCAGCTCTGTTACTTTTGCTGGAAATAAACTGTCCAAACCACGCTCGTGTGTTATCCTTCCCCAGTAAACAACAGCTTCTTAACAAAAACTTACTGGGTAAAACAGCTCTTTGATAAGCTTGTTTGTAAGAACAGTCCTTGAGCAGGTTCTGCCATATAAGCTCTGTTATTTAGGAGGCAGATGATAAGTCTGCCATTAGAAGTTCGTATATTTTCTGTTCAACAAGGATATTTATTTTATATTTTCTTCATAACTTAAGACCTTTACAGCTATGGTCTACCATTCGAGACTTCTTAAATTCATTTCAGAATTTTATTAGATGTGATAATGCTCACTACAAATGTCAATCTAAAACACTAAGCACCAGTACTGAGTTACTTGGTTTAAATTCACCACAAAAAACAAGCTATGCTACAAATCAACTAGGAAAAACAGTACAATGTATATATATAATATACACGTATATTATATATGCATGTATATATAATATATACAATTATATACATATATATATAATTATATATATATAATTGTATATTCCTATACAATTCTATTAACTTCTAATACACATGTAATTTTCTCAAGGACTTCATGGAAATCAAGAGGCCTAGATACTTCCTCCCACCAAATCCTACTTTGGCTCTTTTTCTCACATTCAAAAATTCATTTAAACGCTATCAAACCACTAAAATAGAGTATAGTCCAATAAAATAGTTAAGAGGCCTTCAGAGGTTCTTTTCCAGATAAGACCATAACTACCAATTCCAATTGGTAGATTGGTAGAATTGGTAGATTCCAATTAAAATGTGCAGGACACTAGTAAATACTAAGTTATAGATACAAGGTTGTTCACAATGGTCTAGAAAAGCAGATGGTAACTGGAATAAATGGGAAGATAGATTCCACTCGAATTCACATTATTTTGATAAAATACAAACACGTAACTTGTCCAAAGTTGCCAGCTGAAGCCAACAGCTGGCTTAAATAATTCTTTAAATTTATAGGCATTGTCAGACCTTGTCATGACACCTTCAGATCATCAACCAGGAGCTTTGCCTTGCTGCTTTGTCTTAATACAGATAAGGACAGGCTGGATCAATGGTCCAAAGCCAATTGTATGAGGTTCAATAAGGACAAGTGACAGGTCCCTCA